>OX352297.1:34105145-36658895 GCA_947086415.1 Pammene aurita | reverse complement strand
TTTTTTTTAAACTTTTTATCTTTGAACTGTTCATTTTTCGCCTCCTGTAATGTATCTTTTTCTAGTTTTTCTGAAGATTTATAATTTTCTTGCATGGTTTTGTGATTTATTGTTAAGTCTATAATCACTACTGTAACCTCTATTTCAAAAAAACCTTTAAGAATGATCCCGTCTGGTTACATAATACTAAGGGGTATAAATAAATGAAAGAAAACACAGTCTCCACTTGGTAATTATTTATTACTTCTTTCTGTCTGCTAATACACCCTAAAATATACTAACAACTAGCTCTGCTGTTATGCGGAGAGCTATTTGGTTCGTTAATGTCTAGTTTTACATTATAGGATAAACCACCATCATTGTTAAATTAAATTAAGTTTATTTGAAGATATTAAATAATATGTATTAGAAACTGTGCATTAAATATGTCAAACAAAACTGTCCATCAGACCTCATCCTTTATTATGATATTCAAATCATTTTAAAAAGCAATGGTAACGTTAAAAGGATACCTACAGGTCCAAGACTACTGCAAACTTAAGGGCCAACACCTGTCACTGAAGACAAAACATAAATTTCAACTGCATTTCCCCCAGTCTTTTGAGGCGAATGACCTGAAAACAATAGAATATAATGATCATATAGCTTTTGCACAACAGCTTATGATAATCTTAAACACCATAAGCTGACCCGCAGTAATACATACGGTAAAATCAGTAGCAACATACACTAAGTATTTGGAACTCGTAGCGAAGACCTTCCAGGCCTCGAATCTCCGTTAGAGAAGTCATCCAAAAAAACCTTGCCCCGCTCGGGGACCGATTCTTCCTTTTACAAAGACTTCCCGCAAAAAAAAAACCATTTTCTTTACTGGCTTGACCTGGAAAGATCAATGAACTCAAATAAAAATCTCAAACAAACACGGTCATGGTGGCGTTGAGTGAAAACTCGCTACACAAACAAAAATACTTACAAATCAGCCGAAACAAACAGCAGCGATGTGCAGCACAAGCTTAATAGCTTAAGTAAATCATTAAAGATTCAATATGTATTTATTTTCTAATATATTTGATAGAATCCAGTTTACGTTTTTCTCTTGTATCCATCTTCTTTTCTTTTATCCATTTTCTTTTTTTAGTCATTTGAATTTCGAATATTTTCTGCTCCAATCCATTTTTGCCAGTTAGCTTCAAACTAAATATGTAGGTTTTATAACACAATAAAACGGAACGAGATTTTGTATTATATAATAATAATATAATTATTTTATTTTACATACTATCGAAATAAAATGTTCTTTAATAATTACAAATTAATATTATCATAAAATAAAACAATTAATCACATAGTTCCACCAGCTCTTAATAGACGGCGCTACGTGACAATTCCAACAAGAAGGTTCACTGATATAAATCAACATATATTAGTGAACTTGCCTGTCCTCAGGCACGATAAATCTTAAAAATAACGATAAGTCAACCTAATTCCTACCAATGTATACGCTGATGACTAATTTGAAAAAAATCGAAACCTGCAACGACAAAATCAAGCAAAACCATCACCTAATTATAGTCAACAACATTCAATTAAGAAAACCCGTCGTAATAAAAAAAAATTGCTGGGCAAACTCCATCATCGACGTACCAATTAAATAAACAACTTAATTAACAATACATCTTGACAGTAGTTAAAAATAACCAAAAACTAAATCTACTATCAACTACCAAGTGGAATCTTATACAAACTTAGACCTAAGTGCAACCAAGGGTTGACGACAACCAAATCTCTGTATCGCTTTACTTAAAAGTAAGAAAGTATTTACCCATAAGTAATTTATATTGTAAAACTTGGAAGTTTATTATATTAACTTGTGGTGTGTATCTAGGAGTATAATGATGTTTTGGAATATTGTAACGTTCTAGAAGCTTCCGGAACTCAGATCCCGTAAATTGTGTTCCATTATCCACAATTACGGTTTCTGGGACTCCATGTGCCAATATAACGTGATTTTCAAAGTTCCTGGCGACAATTGCACTCGTAGCACGTCACAAAGGAAACAAGAGTGTGAACTTTGAAAAGCAGCATGTCACTACCAGTAGAAACGTATATCCAGATTGAGATCTTGGTAAAGGTCCAACCAAATCAACCGAAACTACCTGAAAAGGTCTACCACAAACTTTTGGTTTTCCCATTAACCCTATAGTCCGTTTAGTGGAGTGCTTATAAACTCAAACTCAAACTCAAATATTTATTCAGTAAGTAGGCCACAAGGGCACTTTTACACGTCAAAGTAAAAGAGAGAGAAAAAATCAAACTACACCGGTTCTAACCCTACACCTCTGATCCGAGAAGAATTATGTCCGGCAAGAAACTCGGCGCGACTTATTTTTTCAAAACAACAGTACATCAAAACTAAACAATACATATAAGTGCGTTGTTCTATAAGAAAACATATCAATCCAAGTTAGATTAACCAACAATAGGAAGAAAAATACCAAAGAAAAAAGATGAGTCCAAATCTGACTATTTGAAAATGAATTACATACAAGTTTGATATACTTTCTTACCTGAACTGTGTCTTCTACATAAATTTCCAAATTATAATAATCCATCATCAACAGTTAGAAACAAATTTTGAATTTAAATAAAAAAAAATTAAGTGATTCTAGTATACAATAAACATACTATTTCCAATTATCCTTAGAGATGTATAAGGTCTCCAATTGTCTTGATCTATATATTCTATATAATAAAAAAAATATGGATAATCAAGCACCGAATGTTGTGTCTAAAGCCAATTAAACTAAAATTAAATATGATTAATAAGAAGTTACGTAATTGTGTGGCCCCAGTTAGCTTAAACAGACCGGTCTCCACAAACAGCACCCGTTCACGAGTATGCCGCATATCTCAGCCGTCGCCTCCCTCAACCTTTCTTTGGGAAAGTGGCGACCCAATCAACGACGCCACCATAAGCAGAGCCTTTTAAGCGAGCATGACATGTTCAAGCTGGCGGGCTTTATTAATTAATAAAAACTAGCCACGTTTAGTCTGGTGAGAAACAATATTCTGTGCTCGTATTTTACATGCGCGAACTAAATTACAATATAAAAGTGACATAGAGATGTACATGTCTCTAAGCGTCAGGATCATCAAATATACATCTATACATATAAATATTTGCGAATGCAAGACTTAGAGATGTATAACGTCTCTAAGTGTCCAAATACTAAATAAAAACAAAAAAAAATAAAAACGAAAAACAGGTAATGCTGGACACTAGTAAAGCTGCTTCATAGAGTAATGTACCTAATAAATTCTCAATTTGTATTATACTAACCATATCAAGCTACAGGCTTAAAGGCATCGTTATCCTCAATGAATTCCTTTAAAGTATAGTACTCTCTCCTCAACAAATAGCGCTTAACATAAGACTTGAATTTATTTAGTGGCAAATTCACTACATCAGCGGGGACTTTGTTATAAAAACGTGTTCCCAGCAAAAGACGTACGAACCTTACTGAGGCGGTGGCCAGGCTCAGCAATCTTATCTTTATTTCTAGTGTTATAGTTATGTATATCACTGTTGAGCTTGAATTCATGGATGTTTTTCCGCACATACATAATGTTTTCAAGTACGTATTGATATGCTACGGTAAGAATATTTGCCTCTTCAAATTTTCCTCTAACGGATGCTCGACCGCGCATTTTATAAATGCCACGTACAGCTCGTTTTTGTAGCACAAATATGGTCCCAATATCAGCCGCTTTACCCCACAACAGAATTCCATACGACATAACACTGTGAAAGTAACTGAAGTATACCAGCCTGGCAGTTTCACTGTTTGTTAGATGGCTGATTCGCCTCACGGCATAGGCTGCAGAGCTAAGTTTCCCAGCTAGGGTGGCTATATAAGCCGAGCAAGTAGTACAGTCCTTGATATATTCCTTAATTTCGTTAAACATTCTTGGCCACTAAAACCGTAAGCATATCCTTCTATGGGTTTTAAATACACCTAGGTGTCCTGCGGTTGGCATAGAATGAAATTCTTCGATTATTTTCCGTCTGTGTTCTTTTCTTACTACTTCTTTCCAATCGAACTCTGATGTTAAGCTATATTTACTTTTGCTGTATCGGTACAATTTTTGCTGTCTGATTTGAAAATTTGGTACATTCGCCGGATGTTCTTGACCTGTTTTAAATATTTTGTCATACCACTCATCCTCCACTGTCTCCTGTGGAATCGTGTTAATAACATCAACCGGCAAGAGTCTTGACAATGCATCGGGGACTACATTGTCAGTGCCCTTCCTATGTTCTATCTCAAAGTTAAATTAAGACAATCTACATCCCCACCGTGCTAATCCGCCTGACGGATTTTCTAATTTCAGAAACCACTTTAAAGATGCATGATCCGTGATCACCTTAAATTTCCTTGGGCCTAAATATGCCTGAAATTTCTCTACTGCAAAAATCACCGCTAACGCTTCTCTTTCTGTCGCGCTATAGTTTCTCTCAGCTTTATTTAATGATCTGCTGACATAAGCTATAGGGTGATCTTTACCCTCGATTTCTTGCGACAACATTCCACCAAGGCCATAAGCTGATGCATCACAATGCACTGCAAATTGTTTTTCAAAGTCCGGCACGGCTAATATTGGGGCCGATACAAGTGCATCCTTCAACAAATTGAACGATTGCTCCGCTTTTTCCGACCAACTAAATTTAGGCTCATGTTTTTCCTTTTTAACCGTTAATCTGTTCTATGGGGCAGTAATTGTCGAAAAATTTCGAATAAACCGTCTTTACCACGAGCAAGTACCGAGAAAGACTTTAACATCATGAGCTGAATTCGGAGTACGAAAGTTCAAGATAGATGCCACCTTATCAGGATCGGTCCGCAACCCATGTTCGTCGATCACGTAACCTAAATATCTCAATGAGCTTCGGAAAAAATTACATTTCTTACTATTTATAGTTAAATTAGCTGACTTTAATTTTTCAAGGACTCTATTTAAAAGTAACAAATGAGTGTTAAAATCTGATGAACAAATAATGATATCATCAATGTAACAAAATACCATGCCATTTTCTACGTCTGAACAGAAATTTTGATGAAACAGCATATCCATTAATCGTTGCTGCCTAGCAGTCGCTCCGCAATTTCCAAAAGGCATGACCTTAAATTTGAAGGCTCCCCTCCCAATAACATTAAAAGTAGTTTTGTCTTGAGAATCCTTATTCAACGGTATCTGCCAAAAACTTGCTGATAAATCTAAAGATGTCAAGAATCTTGCTTCCTTAAGGCTATCTAAAATTTGTGGTATATACGGAATAGCATATGAATCAGCCTTAGTAACCGAGTTTAATTTCCGAGAAACCAGTTTACGTTTTTCTCTTGTATCCGTCTTCTTTTCTTTTATCCATTTTCTTTTTTTAGTCATTTGAATTTCGAATATTTTCTGCTCCAATCCATTTTTGCCAGTTAGCTTCAAACTAAATATGTAGGTTTTATTACACAATAAAACGGAACGAGATTTTGTATTATATAATAATAATATAATTATTTTATTTTACATACAATCGAAATAAAATGTTCTTCAATAATTACAAATTAATACTATCATAAAATAAAACAATTAATCACATAGTTCCACCAGCTCTTAATAGACGGCGCTACGTGACACTACTTTATGATTATTGTATTATGTGCCGTTACGTTATTGACTGATAAGCAAGCTATTCTGATGTCAGTTATGTGCTCATAGTCGAAGATGGCGATAGATGTATAATGGATAGAAAAATATTTCTTAACTATAACCATACCACGCTAATTACTAATGAGATATCTCAATGTTTTATATATTTTCTGTACATATATAGCTTTTAGATGATAATGTTTATTGTCTTTCTTTAGTATATTGTCATTTTCTTCATTGGATAATAACAGTATTTGTTTATGTAATATTAGCCGAGTAGGAGTCTCCTTTGTTATGTTCTATTGGTTTTTTTTTCTTAATATAATTTGTAATATTAGATCTGCAATCTGCAACAAAAATACGTATAAAAGTCAATCCCAACATCTGTTAAGACTAATTAATAATGATAATTATATTAGTCATATTGTATTTTAATTAGTCTTCGTAAATTGTTTACAAAAAGCTTTGTTTTATTCATATTTTGGATGTTTAGATAACTAATGCCAAAAAACAATGGGATTTTAAGCAAGTCTAAATTTTAATTTTAACAGCAACCCCATTAGTTAATTAGTATAACATTAAACAAGTCAAAGAATTATCATGAGAAACGCATTCATTATACAAAAAAGAGCAATGCGATACAGGACGTCCAACAACTTTGCCACATGGACGGGAACTACCTACTTTAAATATTATTTTAAACATTCACCATGAAAAATAAATAAATCAACCGAGAACGAAATTATCAAAAGAGGAGTTGCATTTTGTAGAAAACAGCGAGGCACACATTTCAGCATTTAATAAACTAAATGTATTGTATATCGCAGTTAATTGCACTGATATGATTTTATTAAACGTAAAAAAATCCTTTTTTTCTTTATTTATAATGCTACGTTATTTAGAAGATTCACATTCTTACGATTGAGGGTTTCGATCAATACAGTAAAATTGCGGGTTTTTTTTATACCACATTTAGTAGGTTCGATTCCCGGTTTAGACAGGCGATTATTTAAAATTCTTTGAATGCAGTTCGTATTGTTTTAAAAATAAAAATGAAGTATTTTTGTAGTAAATTTTTCTACCCACAGTATTTAAAGTACGTCCCCTCCATGCGGCAAAGTCGTGGACGCATAATGGTCGGAGTCTCACATAAAGGAAAAAGTCCGAAAATGGTTAATTTGTTATACGAGTATCACCAGAAAAAAAAGAGCGATTACAAACTCACAAAACCTATAGGGTACTTCCCATAAACCTAGAATCGTAATAATAGACCGAGAGCTGGCCACGTCAGATATGACACAACAATGAGAGCAACGAAACCCCTCTAGTCAGTTTGCTATACTATGCTTATTTCTAGATCCGGACATTTGGCAGCTGTAAAGTAGTGGAGGTCAAAGAATGCAAATAACTTGAAGAAAACAAATCCTAGAGTTCTAGGTTTGATGCGATATTGTTGGAAATTATAACATAAACATAACATAAATACTTTTTATTGCACACCTCAAAATAAAGAAACACATAAAATACAAGTTACAAACAGAATAATCAGAGAATTATGTAATTTATTAGATTTTATCATATCCAGAAGTTTCTATTGGGGGAAAGTAGTGCCAAATAATGTATAATGCAATTTTTAGTTAGTCGCCTACTGTTTTTGTTTCTGCAATAATAGACAATTGTTTTTAATCTAATGTTAAGGCCCTGTCCTCTATAAATGACACAACATTGGCATTTTTTACCTATTATAGTATTACTTTTTTCCAATTTAAAAACTTTGTTGGTTTTTCACTCTGATCTCCACTCATTAAAAGCTGCCTGATTCCCGGATCTAGCATTAAGGATGGTAAAGCAGTCTAACTAGACAGGTTTCATTTCTCTCATTATTGTGTCATATCTGACGTGGCCAGCTCTTAGACCATAAAGGGAAAAGTCCAAAAATCGTTTATTGGTCGTTCCATCACAAAAAAATGCTTAAAAAAATATTTGACTCTCAATCAATTTTTATTTTTGTTACATACAGCAATGTCCTATGATTGTTGAAATAGCGTGATGTACGGAACCCTTAGGGTGCGAGTCCGACACGCACTTGGCCGTTTTATTTTGAAAGTGTTAATTAATAAATGCTTTATTCTATTTGAAATTGTACCTATTTTGTTTTTCAAATTCAAAATTCTTTAACAACAAGTACATCTATTCTATATTGACCGGCGTCTCCTTGTAAGTCATTTACAAAATAACCTGTGCTAGGAGGCACCGCTCTTCCATATCTACTTTTATTTTTGTTTTACAGTTTCTAACAAAATAACATCATTCTAATAGAATCTCACGAAAGTTTTATAGTTACTCATACTTAGGGTTGTACAAATCTTTAGACTTAAAACTATTTTCCTTAGTAATTTTATGAGGTACGAGTTTTGTTTTACGAGTTTTTCCTGTGACTCTTTTGTAAATATTGTATTGCATGAAAATAACAACAGTTATATCTATATTTACCTATAGTTAAGTATGTGATTTCAAATACAATCAATGTACTTATTGTTGTTGAATAAATAAATAATTAAAAAAATATTAGACGGCAAAAAGGGAAAGCAAATAAGCGAAATTCTCAAACTACATTCACGAATTTGAATACCTTGAGCTGTTCGTTCACCGAAATATGTCGATAACTAAAGCCTGACCAGAAATATATGATCATGCGCCATGTTGCGGAATTTCATTGGACTTATTTCTTACACTGGCAATAATTTTAATGACAGGATAATATGCATGTGTGAGTGCATCTGATAGGCTGTCACTGTCATTGAAGCGGTTTACTTAAATATTAATAAAGTGTTGAATATTAAATAATAAATGACAGAAAATTCCCAAAATTATCCATAATCAAGAGCGGAACATTGTAGATAGTGTATATAATAAACTGCTGTAAGTAATACGCGGGAAATGAAACTTTTTCGCTGTGAAACATTTTCAAATTAACATCAAAGCTGACAGATAAACAAATCAAGATGTCACCATACCATAGAGAACTGAACTGTTGCCATATAAATGTGAATAATAGCGCCCTCTTGATAATCTATACATATAATAAAGCTGAAGAGGGTCGAAAGTCTGTACATGGAAGATAATCGAAAAAAAGTTGGCTGGGGATACTTAGAATCGATAACAGAACACGTTGCAACAATTTTTAGAATTTTTGTCTGTTTATCTGTTTGTCTGTTTATCTGTTTATCTGTTTATCTTTTTATCTGTTTATCTGTTTATCTGTTTGTCTGTTTATTTGACCGCTCATCACGTGAAAACGGCTGAACGGATTTTAATGAAATTTTGTATAGAGATAGTTTGAGTCCCGGGAAAGGATAATATATAGTTTTAATCCCGAAAATCAACCTTGGTGGGGGTGAAAATGGGGTTGAAAGTTTGTACGGATAATTTTTAACCGCTGAAACAATTTAGATATAAATGAGTATGGAGATAATTTGAGTCTCGACAAACGTCATAGGATAGTTTTCAAACCCTTGTGGGGGTGAAAAGGGGGGTTGGAAGTTGGTATGAGGATTTTTTACCGCTGAACTGATTTAGATGAAAATTGGCATAGATATAGTATGGGTCTCGAGAAAGGACAAAGGATAGTTTCATCTTCAAACAAGCCCCCCCCCCATCTTACTTTAGAACCGTAGGTCCAAAAAATTTAAAAAAAATAATAGAAGTGAAGCCTGAAAGGTACTTTCAATAAAAACTATCTATACATATAATGAAATAAAAAAAAACATAAAATTTAATAAAGTGAAGTGAAGTGATGTGTAGTGAAAAGTGAAAGTCAGAAGTGACAAAAGTAAAAAAATTCAAAAATGTCAATTATGTCAAATTTTTGCCATTTGGCAAAATTTCTAAATTTCAAAAATTTCAAAAATTTCCAAAATTTCCAAAATTTCCAAAATTTCCAAAATTTCCAAAATTTCAACAATTTCAAAAATTTCAACAATATCAAAAATTACAAAAATTACAAAAATTTCAAAAATTTCAAAAATTTCAAAAATTTCAAAAATTTCGAAAATTTCAAAAATTTCAAAAATTTCGAAAAATCAAAAAAATCGAAAATTTCATAAAATTAAGTAACAACTTCGTTCCAACCGAGTGTTTCACGAGACTCACGTATTTTATTTTTCTCTGACGTTCATTAGTGCATTGTAATGTGCTTACATTGAAGAATCTTGATCTACACCAATATCATAAATCCTTTATTCCGCGTTCGGAAATCGTATGTAATTACTACCATTATTGCAGCCAGTAACGTAACATCAGTGTATTATGTGTGACAGTGTGGTGAAAACGAATGAAAATTCATTACCTACGGTAACGTAATAAAAATCCCCCCCCCCCGAACGCTCCTCCCCCTCCCGAACGCCGGCACGGCCCCCCGACCGCCGGCGCAATAAGGTTGGTCATGGCGCTCATTCTAATAGTTTCGATGGATTTTTAATATGTGTGTAGGTACATAATTAGGCCTTATTACGTAACAGTTACATAAACTACCTACTATTTATCTCTTTTTAGGGTTCCGTAGTCAACTAGGAACCCTTATAGTTTCGCCATGTCCGTCCGTCTGTCCGCGGTCTGGCTCAGTTACCGTTCACACTTGGTGAGGCCTGATAAGAACTTCCAATAAAAACTATCTAAATATATAAAAGAAGAAACTGACTGACTGACTGACTGACTGATTGACTGACTGACTGACATATCAACGCACAGCCCAAACCGCTGGTTCTAGAGATTCCAAATTTGGCACGTAGGTTCCTTATAAGGTCTAGGGGTGCATTAAGAGAGGATTTTTTTTAATTCACCCCCTAAGGGGGTAAAATGGGGGTCCAAAGTTTGTCTGGCGAATCAAGATTTGTTTGATTATTTTATTCGAAACTTCACAGGAGTATTCCTAACGATAAATGAGTAAACACATGTTTCAGGTTTTTTTGAAAATTCAACCCCTAAAAGGGGCAAAAGTGGTCACAAAGTCTGAAAATCAACATGGGTATCGTATCCTTTTTGAGTAGTTATAGTACGCGGGCAAAGCCGCGGGAAAAGGCTACTATTGAATAAAATCGGTTCAGCGGTTCCGTTTTTGAATTATCAGTCAAAAACGCATAGTGACAGGAAGTGCCGGATAGTAAAATGACGTAACCTGAGCATCGCCCAACATGCTCTTGGCCGGTTGTTTTTTGCATTGTTATCCCGGAAATCACCCCTTAAGGATTACTAATTCCAATTCAAGAAAATACCCAGCCAGGTTATACCGTAGCCTATAAAAATTCAACGTCTAGAAGGGGGGGGGGGGGGGGTAGCCACTACACTCGATTGAGTTAAATTTGCATGGGTCATGGACCCCCCCCTCTTAATGCATCTCCAATAGAAAAAAATCATTTCTGCATTTGTGACCCCCCCCCCCCCCCCACCCCAATTTCAACCGCGCCTGTTCTTACCTTTCATGCTTAGACTGATTTGACGGGAGGATCGATTTGGATGATATTTGCCATGGACATGAACGTATAAATACAAAAGTGGTCCTGTATCGTCCGATATACACTTACTACTCTATGTCGTTTAAATCATGCCAAAAAAATTAATAGGATAAAAAAGTATTCATTTTTGTGTGTAGTTTCATTTAGTGGTAATTGTAAAATATTTTATTAGGACTACTGTCCTCTAGTGTATCCATCTGTCAACATTACTTCAAGTTCCGCCTCCAGGGTAGCGGGAGAGATATTAGGGGTGAATTAGCCGCTTACTGACACAGACCGAATTCCACGCGGGCGGAGCCGCGGGCACAGCTAGTAATCATATATTTCTGGTCAGGCTTTACATTAGTTTTGAAATTCATGCAAAAATATACCTTATCGATAGAAGCGTTGTCACTTTTACCTCCTCGAAGTACGAGTAGGTTGTTGGATAATTTACGTAAGAGACAACTCCTCGAAAAAAAAATCAATTTTATGAAGTCTACAGACTCAAAAAAATTCGCAAGTACTTATAGCCCGACAACTTTATATTTGGCCCTCGCCATGATGCGAAATTTCATTGGTACTATACAATGGGGTGAGTAGGGATTGCGTGGAGAGTTGGGTTATGGGTTGGGTTGGGTAATGGGGAGAGAAGGGATAACAGGGAGTTGAGATGGTTTTTAAAGACTACTGCCACCTAAATAATGTATTCGTGTTACAAATGGAGCTATAGTGATATTCATAAGAAAAATGAAATGAAATCGATGCAACAATGTTCCAAAACCACCTTTGTATGTAATCCCATCTCACCCCAACTACGAGGTACTACGTGGTGAGGAGGGATTTTGTGTTTATCGGTAACCCAAAATCATAAAAAAAACTAAAACAAACGTCCGGAACATTTATAATATACAGGGTGTTTCCTGTAATAAGAGCAATCTGTCTAATTGACATTGCTTGTCACTCTTGTCACCCTACAGAAATAATCAATTTTGCAATACATTGCGTGTTCGAATAAACCTTAAAGTGAAATAAAAATCAAATTATAAGTTATTTTTAAAAGTCGCTCAACTAATATTGTCCAGTTTGAGGAGTAGAATCTACGGTTTAATTTATTGCCCCTATTACAGGAAACACCCGGTATACCATTCAGTTTGCATATGTAAAAATGAAATGTTATCGAGGTTTTAATGTTAGTTTTCTCCCTACTCTTCCCATTTTACGGTAAGTGCTTATTTGTTTTACTGGCAAGGAGTACATTTTGACAAAGATGTCGACGTTGACATTAGCGGTACTGACCTTTTATAGTTTAGGAACAAACCTACAGTACTTAGTTAACGATAATGAATCGGCCGCCATCAATGCTTAAGTAAAGCAATAACGCCTTTAACCTTTTTGTTTCATATTTTTTTTAAATATGTAATCATAGTCACCCCACATAAACAAATCAATAAAGATAAAACCTCTTTAACAATCATGACATCACTTTGATTATGAAAAAAAAAAGACAAATTAAATGAAATACGATGTTTCCAAAGTAATCAGACATCAATTTGACACATATCACAGAAACGCAAGAGGATATCCGTACTCGACGGAGTATTCTAATTATACAGTGACCATGCGTGTCGTAAATATTTTTAAACTTATTATTTTTGCTTAAAAAAATGTTTTTGGGCTTATCACACTAATACTGATATCAAACAAGCTTATTTAACGGCCTCCTAGCCCAGTCGGTAGTGACGCTGCCTATGAAGCAGGAGGTCCCGGGTTCGAATTCTGGTCAGGGCATTTATTTGTGTGTTCATCATGGATATTTGTTCCTGAGTTATGGATGTTTTCTATGTATTTACGTATTTATCTATTATATATATCGTCGCCTAGTACCCACAACACAAGCCTTATTGAGCTTACTGTGGGACTAGGTTGATTTGTGTAAGATTGTCCCATAATATTTATTTATTTTATTTATTTAGGTATTATTAACTGAATCCGTAGTGTTAAGCCTGCTCACGTCTCATGAATCAGCCTGTATGACGTACTTACACACATTATTGCCATATATTAGCTGTTTGTAACGACATTTTCTCGGCCAAATAAAAAGTTGACAGGCTTTAGATAAAACCTTACATTCGCACGCCAACCGCCTATAGGCAAAAATTAATAACATCATAGATATCATAATGGAACGAACTGACCCGATCTGACAGATGCACTGCAAGTAGGTACTTACTACAAGGATACCAGCCAAATAGCACTAGACCCTACTCATAGTGTTGTGTTCCTGCTGGTGAGTAAGGTTGCCAAATTCCTTTAGTCGTCAACACAGTGAATCCTCCTTTTTGTAAAGGGTCGGCAACGCGCATGTGACTCCTTTGGAGTTACAGGCGTCCATAGGTTACGATAGCTGCTTACCATCAGGCGGGCCGTATGCTTGTTTGCCACCGTCGTGGTATAAAAAAAAAAAAAAAAAAAACCTGCAACTCTCCACTTCCGAAACTTTGTTGAGTCCGTGCACTTATTTATTTAACCCTTCACTATACAATCGATCACTTTACGATATCGCGATTAATCGAACTCTCACTGTATAGGTACGACTTTGCCGCTTTTCATTCGTGGTTGAATCTCCCACTTCAGATATCAAGACGAAAATATAGGTTCGGGTATTCAGGAATGCCTGAGAAACTTCTAGTACGTCCTGACTACTTGAACCTTTAGTACAACAAAGAGGCCATAAGTACGTCAGATTGGACCTTTTTTTAACGTAATGGGGTCTGTTGGATTCGTCCGTTCACCACCGAATCTTAGCATCGAGTGTGCCATGCTCTCTACAACCATATTTCACAAATCAGGATTAAGCTTCATAACAATTATTAACGTCCGTCAGTCATAGAGGATCATGGGTATGTTCCAAATTAAAATTCGCGGGTTAGTAAATATCTATACATATAATAAAGCTGAAGAGGGTCGAAAGTCTGTACATGGAAGATAATCGAAAAAAAGTTGGCTGGAGATACTCAGAATCGATAACAGAACACGTTCCAACAATTTTTAGAATTTTTGTCTGTTTATCTGTTTATTTGACCGCGCATCACGTGGAAACGGCTGAACGGATTTCGATGAAATTTTATATAGAGATAGTTTGAGTCCCGGGAAAGGATAATATATAGTTTTAATCCCGAAAATCAACCCTGGTGGGGGTGAAAATGGGGTTGAAAGTTTGTATGGAGAATTTTTAACCGCTGAAACGTTTTAGATAGAAATGAGTATGGAGATAATTTGAGTCTCGAGAAACGTCATAGGATAGTTTTCAAACCCTTGTGGGGGTGAAAAGGGGGTTGGAAGTTGGTATGAGGATTTTTTTACCGCTGAACAGATTTAGATGAAAATTGGTATAGAGATAGTATGGGTCTCGAGAAAGGACAAAGGATAGTTTCATCTTGAGCCCCCCCCCCCCCCCCCCCCCACCTTACTTTAGAACCGTAGGTCCAAAAAATTTGAAAAAAATAATGGAAGTGAAGCCTGAAAGGTACTTTCAATAAAAACTATCTATCTGTACATCTATCACGTGAAAACAGCTGAACGGATTTTGATGAAATTTTGTGTAGAGATAGTTTGAGTCCCGGGAAAGGACAAAGAATAGTTTTCATCACGAAAATCAACCCTGGAGGGGGTGAAAAGGGGGTTGAAAATATGTATGGAGATTTTTAATACAAATTAGTATGCAGATAATTTGAGTCGCGAGAAACGACAGAATAGTTTTCATCCCGAAAATAAACCCTTTCACCCCGAAACGGGGGTTGGAAGTTGGTATGACGATTTTTTAACCGCTGAACTGATAAAGATGAAATTTGGTATAGTATGGGTCTCAAGAAAGGACAAAATGATAGTTTTCACTCCGAAAGTCAACCCTAAAGAGGTGAAAAGAGAGTTGGAAATTTGTATAGGGAATTATTAACCGCAGAATCGATTTAGATAAAATTTGGTATGGAGATAATTAATTAAAAAAGGAAATAAAATAGTTTTATCTCGGAAATTATCCTTTAAACGGATACAAAAGGGGTGAAAGTTTACATGGGGAAGAAACAACCAATAACCGCTGTCCGTATTTAGATGAAATTTGGTATTCCAATAATTTGTAATTTTTTGGTCAAGATACACATATGAACATATTTATAACCTCTTAAGAAATATTTGAAAATGTCATGAATGTCAAAGGGTTATTGCAGGTTCGAGTATTATATATGACGGACAAAGATGCATGGCCCAAACCAAACATTTATAGGACACCGTTTAGGTAGGAAAACATATCAATCGTTTTGTGAAGCAGTCAGATTAGGATTTATTTCTTTATAATTAAACAATAGGTACATTATCTGTCTCTCAAGCTGTTTTGATATGTCTTCTTGAAGAACTACGCATTATTTTGTATCTTTAAGATCTAATAATGTATTACTGTTTTGAAAAAAATAAGTCCCGTCGAGTATCTTTTCGGTCATAATACTTCTTGGGCCAGAGGTGTAGGGTTAGAACCGGTGGTAGTTTTGGAACGAAGTTCCTTATTGGACGGTTCGCGGATGGGGGCCTAGGTGAAAAAAAGTCACGTGACCGTCACGAAAAAGCGTCACGTCACGAAAACGCGACACCCATACGATTGAGAAACATGTAAAATGGAATGAAATAAAAAATATATAAAATAGAATAAAGTGAAGTGAAGTGAATTGTAGTGAAAGTGAGAAGTGACAAAGTGATAAAAGTGAAAAAAGTCGAGAACCTAAAAGTAAAAAATGTCAAAAATAGAAAAATTTCTAAATTTCAAAAATTTCATAAATTTCAAAAATTTCAAGTTTCAAAAATTTCATAAAAATACGAAAAAAATTAAAACCACATAATTTACGAAATAGTCAAAAATGAAATAAAATTAAATAACATAACTTCGTTCCAACAGAGTGTTCCACGACACTCACGTATTTTATTTTTCTCTGACGTTCATTAGTGCATTGTAATGTGCTTACCTTGAAGTATGTAATTACCACAATTATTGCAACCAGTAACGTAACATCAGTGTATTATCTGTGACAGTGTGGTAAAAACGTATGAAAATTCATTACCTACGGTAACGTAATCAAAATCCACCCCCCCCCCCCCCCGACCCCCGGCACGCATGGTGTCAGTGGATTTTTAAAATGTGTGTAGTTAAAGCAGTGTATGCTTCTGTAGATAATTAGGTCTTTTTACGTAACAGTTACATAAACTACTATTTATCTCTTTTTTTAGGGTTCCCTAGTCAACTAGGAACCCTTATAGTTTCGCCATGTCCGTCCGTCTGTCCACGGTCTAGCTCAGTTACTGTTCGCACTAGAAAGCTGAAATTTAATGATAGATAGATAAGAACTTTCAATAAAAACTATATTGAATAAAATCGGTTCAGCCGTTTTTGAATTATCAGTCAAAATCGCATAGTGAAAGGATGTGCCGGATAGTAGACTGACGTAAGCGCCGCCAAATATCCCTTAATAAACGACCGTTTGAACGGATGTTTCGTAACAGGGCGGCATTTACGAAACTACACTGAGCATCGCCCGACATGCTCTTGGCCGGTTTTGTTTGCATTGTTATCCCGGAAATCACCCCTTAAGGATTACTAATTCCTCAAATAGAAAAAAAACATTTCTGCATTTGTGACACCCCCCCCCCCCCCCCCCATTTCAACCGCGCCTGTTCTTACCTTTCATGCTTAGACTGATGTGACGGGAGGATCGATCGACAAAAGTGGTCCTGTATCGTTCGATATACACCTACTATTCTATGTCGTTTAAATCATGCCAATAAAAATTAATAGGATAAATCCATCTGTCAACTTTACTTCAAGTTCCGCCTCCAGGGTAGCGGGAGAGAAATTAGGGGTGAATTAGCCGCTTACTGACACAGACCGAATTCCACGCGGGCGGAGCCGCGGGCACAGCTAGTATTATATATGTACCAACCCACGGGTAGATGGGTATTTCCAGAAAAAGGTATAAGTACCATTAACTATTTTTTGGAAATGTATTAAAACATAACAACTTGAATCAGTTAAAAGCCGTTTATTTTAATATTTTTATACAATTTTCAATTGTGACTGTATGCTGAATGGAGACATTGCGGGCATATATTCAGTAATTCCGCCGTATTTAAGATTTGCTTCTTCTTGCTTAAAATTTTGTGTTTTCTTCGAAAGTGTGATGAAAATCATTGTGTGTAACGCAGGGGGTAAGAATATTGCAAACTCGTGTCATTATTCAAATATTCACTTATTCAATGAGACTCGCGTTTGCAGTATTCCTACACCGTGCGTTACACAATCCCCCTCGATGCACAATGCACTATAGAGTTATTCAAGAAATAAGGTGAAACTTGATTATTGCTCCCCCCTTTATTCCAAGAACTGCTGAGTCTAGTATTTTTAAAAAACCGGCCAAGTGCGTGTCAGGACCACGCATAATGGAGGGTTTCGTAGTTTCAATGGAATAAGAACCAGACTAATGCCAAAAGGTCGTATCTTATGCCCATGGAAGAAGTTTTTGGAAATAACTCAAAAATGGCTAAACCGATAATGTTCAAAATAATTTTCATAGAAAGTATATGATAACGCGAATCTTCTAAAAAATTTTCATATTTCTCTCTATTTTTCCGACTTTCTAAGCGATTATTTCTGAAACTATTTACTTAATCACAAAATGTTCAAAATAACCTCACTGTTATTTTTAAAGACCTATCGATTGATGTGCAACGTGTTGATTTTTGGTAAAAAATGTTTTTTAAAATTTAGTTACATGTATGATATTTAGATTTTTTTTCTGCAATTTCACTACATAACGAAATAGCGGCATACAAACAACACCTTATGTCTAAATTTTATTAAGGTACGTCTTATAGTTTCCGAGTAAAATGGCTGTGACATACGGACGGATGGACAGACGGACAGACGGACGTGACCAAAACTATATGGGTTCCGTTTTTGCCATTCTGGCTATGGAACCCTAAAATTAAAATTGTTCTATACCTGCAGATTACAGAAATAATAATGTTACAATTGTGTGGTGTACGGAGCCGCCGGGGCGCGTGTCCGACACGCATGTAGCAGTTTTTCATTTTGTAGTTCCTTCTATGTTCAGATATACCTACCCCAGTCGCACATAGTCGCACAGTAGTTTATGAAACTGTTGAATACACTGCTTTATCTACACACATATTATAAATCTAAATGACGTGTTCGGAAACCATTAAAATGACCGCCATTGCACCGCCATGGCCAACTAGATTGTGCGAACGGTCGGGGAGGATTGGATTTTCATTACTTTACCAAAATCGATCGATGAATTTTCATACATTTTTACAACACTGGCACAGATAATACACTAATATTACATTACTGGTTACATACGGTTTCCGAACGCAGAATAGAAGATTTATGATGGGGGTGTAGATAAAACAGTTGAAACGTCCATGGCTGGAGTATAATTAATTATGTACTGCGTCATTATGGTCGTTACAGTCTCTCTTCCTCTCCTCTATACATATATAGTATAAAAACAATTTATTCCTCAAACATTTATTTTTATATAACTTAATAATAACATACAAACAAATACTAGACGGTTGTTACTAGGGATGTTACGGAGCTTCGTCTTCGGTTCCGAAATATCGTAACGTCCGTTTTATGCTACACCACCGAATCCGGTTTTGGTTCACCTCCAGAATCAACTTGTACCTTATACAAACCTACCTTGCTACTCGTATCATATCAATTTAATTCAGCGGACTATACAAAGTAGGTTTGCATGGCAGTAGAGGTTGAGCGGGGCGTAACAGATACCATAGACTGCAGACTTGTATTTGTTGCAGGCAGTATTGTGGGGTTTTAGCTTCATGTGAATTAGATATGGTTCCGGGTTTTAATTTTAAAATACATTAACAATACAATAATAACACAACCTATCTCAAACATCACTTCAACACACAACAAACAATCAACCAATATTGAAGTTGTATTGGAGTTGCGTTGGAATATTTCTCAAGCAAATTCTGATATTTCTGATTCAGATGTTTATGCCGTAGCTGTATTGCGTTGTTAATGCATTAGAGTTGTATTGAAGTTGGATCGTGTTTATACGTGTTTTAAAAACGGCCCCTATTCTGTTATTAAAAGAGTGAAGCAAATATGACGTCTTAGCAAATGTTAACTGTGCAAAAACGAACGTTACTCAACAAAAGGAATAAAAGTACGATAACTATACCATTAAAAGGTCTTAGTTTATTCTCTTCGGTTCCGGTTTCGACTCCGGTTTCGGTTCCGCTGGAAATCATTTAAAACCTTTGGTTCCGACTCCGGTTCCGTTATACCCCCTCCGTAACATCCCAAGTTATTATATAAAACGTAGTCCCAGAAAAAAAAAACTTTCAAGTATCCTATCGTGATTTTCAAAAATGCGTAATCGGTTGCATATTAACAATTCGTCAAATAATAGGTAATCAAAACAAGTAGTAGTAGTCACTAACATACAAAATAAGCGAAGTTAATATATCTGATACAATTTTATAGACTGTTGTATGGAAACCAAATTTTGTATGTACAGTGATGTCAAAGATATAAACTTTTGCACCTTGATACGAGGGAGAAAGCTTTTATACTGTTAAGATGTCTTTGACGGTGACTGTACTACAGGGACGTATCACTATAATCGTAATCACTATAAGTTTGCCTATAATAGTTGAAGAGTTCCCTCGATTTCTCCAGGATCTCATTATCAGATCCTGACCTAGTTACAATGGGACCAACTGTGAAGTATACTCTTTCAAACAAAAAAAGAATTTTTCAAATCTGTCCAGCCGTCTTTGAATAATCGGTGAACATAGATAAAAAAAAGCAAAACAAAGATCCCGACGAATTGATAACCTCCTCCTTAGAAATCTTGAAGTCGGTTGAAAACAGTTCGTTTTTCGAAAATTTCAAACGTTTGTGGTGCCGAAACTGTTAGAGATAACAATGTAAGAATTAAACTCACACCATGTTCACTCATTGTTTTGACAAAAACGGGACTTAATCGCGTACACTTACATTTATTATTTTCCTGACGTTTCGAGCGTGTCGTAATGCTCGTGATCGCAGGCAGACAGTAAAGCAAGAAAAGCAGAAAAGTAAGTGTACGTAAATAAGTCCCGTTTTCGTGAAAATAACAATGTATAGGTTATAGGTTAACGCGGGCTGATTTCCGCAACTCGACGTCTGTTTACTGCGCCTATTTTGCGTGCTGGGTGGGCTATTCGTGCCAACTCAGGGAAGCCTAGCAGACCCTTTACGTTGCCGATGACTTCCGGGAGAGCCCTCGGCGAACCAAGATGTTTCGGCCGGTATTCTGCCACCCCCGGACATGTGATGATGACGTGGGCGGCTGTCTCGTCTTCCTCCATGCAAGCTCTGCAGAGGGGACTGTCTGTGACACCTAGAGTGAAAAGATGCTTGTGTAGAAGGGCATGACCAGTTAGTGCTCCGGTAATTAATCTGAGCTGCGGCCTCTTGAGCTCTGTTAGCTTCCTAGACAATCCGGGGTAGATCGTCGGGAGGGCCTTTTTGGCTTGCCTGCATGTACTAAGGTTAGTCCAATAATTTTGGTGCTCTACCTTGATGTTGTATAGCAGTGTTCTCCGCAGCCATGCATCAGGTAGAGGTAATATGGGCTCGGGACCTACCACTTCCGCCTCTGAGCCCCCTCTCGCTAAAACATCAGCTGCGTCGTTGCCACGTGAGTTGCTGTGCCATTTGATCCACTGCAGGGTTATGCTGTTGGTGGTACATACCTCTGTTGTTAGTGGCATTCGTATATGAGACCTGAGGTTATTTTGTGACTCTGCAGGGCTTGTAGAACCGATCGACTGTCGGAGAGTATTCGGATGGGGTATTCCGTTACCTTCCTAGAGGCGATTGCGTGAGCAGCCATTATTATGCCCATACATTTCGCCTGGAAAACCGTGTTGTGGGCTCCTAATGGTGTAGAGATATGTATGTTTAGGTCCTCTGAGAAAACTCCCGAGCCAGTGCCAGACCTTGTTTTGGACCCGTCTGTGAAGATCCTCAGCTCCCTGGGGTTGAGGCCCTCGTCTGGGTCTTCGTACAGCTGGTGTTTGTACTTCTTTTCAAAAACGACATTGCCAGATAGCGACCGTCGCTTTTTCAATTTTGTTGTTGAGATGGGTACTCCAGTTTAGCCTGCTGTCGAGTATTACCCCTAGATACTTTACCTCAGATGACAGCCGGAGCTCTGTGCTGAACAGTTTTGGGAGGCGGTAGTTTCCCAAAGACCGTTTGTTGGTGAACATTACCATCTCTGTCTTCTTTGGGTTGACCGATAGTTCATTGTCATAGCACCAGCGTTCCACTATCGCCAGCGCTGAGCGTGTAACATCGCATACCGTACCTACGTGCATCCCGCTTGTCAGTATCATTATGTCATCTGCGTATCCAATTGTGTAATAGTGATTGTCGTTTAACTTGGTGATCAAGTCGTTCACCACCAGGTTCCATAGCAGAGGGGACAGGACGCCCCCTTGGGGACAGCCCTTAGCTACTAGTGCCTGCTTTGTTTTGTCCGTACCGAGTCTGATGGTTCTCTGGCTCAGCATCTTGTTTATCCATTCGGTTATAACTGCGTGCACTCCATGTCTTCCCAGCGCCGCAGTTATACTGGTAAATTTAGTCTTGTCGAAGGCTCCTTCAATGTCGATGAAGGTGCCTAAGCACATAGTCTTGTTCTTGATTGCTACTTCAATTTTGGTCGTGACCGCATGAAGTTCTGAGTCTGTAGACTTACCTGGGCTGTAGGCATGCTGATTCGGATGTAACGGCACATGTGCTAGTACCGTCTCCCTCAGGTGTCTTTCACATAACCTCTCCAGTGTCTTAAGTAGGAAGGAGGTTAGACTTATTGGTCTGAAGGATTTGGGGTCCGAGTAGTCACTTTTACCTGATTTTGGTATGAAGATAACTTTGACATCTCTCCATTGTGTCGGCACATACTTGTGTGCCATACAGGCATCCAGGACGGAGTTTAGCCCTTGAATAAGTATCTCCTCGCCCTATTTCAATAGGGCTGGGAAAATCCCATCCGGTCCTGGCGATTTAAATGAGTCAAAGCTGTTAATTGCCCATTCAGTTCTTTGCGGGCTGATTACCTTATGGGCCAGCTGCCATTCCTTTTCCGTCGGAGTGACATCTTCAGGTGGCCACCGAGCTGGACTGGATATCTCGTCTAACAATGTAAGTGTTTTCGGTTTCATGCTTATCAACCGACTTCAAGATTTCGAAGGAGGAGGTTATCAATTCGTCGGGATCTTTGTTTTTGCTATTTTTTTTATGTATATGTTCACCGATTATTCAAAGACGGCTGAAACAATTTGGAAAATTCTTTTTTTGTTTGAAAGAGTATACTTCACAGTTGGTCCCATTGTAACCAGGTCATGATCTGATGATGGGATCCTGGAGAAATCGAGGGAACTCTTCAACTATTATAGGCACACCTATAGTAACGGATACAGAACATTTGCTACGCTGATGATACCGTCTTGTTAGCTACTTACCCTGAGGACCTTAAAATAATGCTGCAAAGACTGAGTAACACACTTTTGGAATATGGACTTAAGATAAACACGAATAAAACAAAACACATGATTGTTAGTAAAACCCCAGTTTCAGAAACAATAAGACCACTATCCTTAGATAACAAAGTTATAGACAGAGTAAAAAGTTATAAGTACCTGGGCTGTTGGTTAAATGAAGACTGGGAGTCAGAAAAGGAAATTCGGACAATAATTGAGATAGCCAGAAACACCTTTCAGAAAATGAGGAAACTTCTAACTAACAGAAAAATAAACCTTAAACTGAGGTGGCGAATGATTAAGTGTTACATCCTCCCAATTCTAATGTACGGTTCTGAAAGCTGGACCCTGAAAAAGAATCCGGTCTTAAAACTAAGGGCTTTTGAAATGTGGATTTATCGAAGGATGCTCAAAATTAAATGGACGGATAAAATAACTAATATCAGAGTTTTGGAAATAATGAAAAAGGACCTAGAAGTAGTATTAACAATTAAGAAAAGAAAAACAGCATATTTTGGTCATATATACAGAAACAATAAATACAATCTATTAAAATTAATAATTGAAGGAAAAATTTAAGGGAAGCGAGGCCGCGGTAGAAGGCGCACTTCATGGACTAAAAATATAAGAGACTGGTTAGAGGTGGAGAGCATAGATAGACTAATTCGCATGACTGAAGATAGAGAGACATATAGACATATCGTCGCCGACCTCCTGGACGGAGATGGCACATGAAGAAGAAGATAGTGATTTGAGTATTTTTTACAGCAGCTCGAGCATTTGCATTTGGAAAAGTAGTAAGTGAAGTGAGGTTCTTTTTTGTTTAAAATTATTTAGTCACATTCACTACATGTGACATAATTTCGAAGAAAGGTATCCATCTTCAAGCACTACGATTCGGTAATACAGTATCAAAGCTAACTGTTTGCTTAAAGAAGGAGACCTCCGAAACCCTACGTGAAACCATCATAATTTTCATCATCATTTCAGCCGAAAGACGTCCACTGCTAGACAAAAGCCTCCCCCAAGGATCTTCACAACGATCGGTCACTCGCCGCCCTTAACCAGCTTTTTCCCGCGACTCTAACCAGATCGTCGGTCCACCTAGTCTGGGGCCTTCCCACACTGCGTCTTCCGGTACGCGGTCGCCACTCAAGAACCTTTCTGCCCCATCGGCCATCGGTTCTGCGAGCAATGTGGCCCGCCCACTGCCACTTAAGCCTGGCAACTCTCTGAGCTATGTCGACTACCTTGGTTCTCCTGCGGATCTCTTCGTTTCTGATGCGATCACGCAGGGAAACACCGAGCATAGCTCTTTGAGTGACCTTAAGCCTTCTTATAAGGCCCATTGTGAGCGACTACGTTTCGGTTCCGTATGTCATCACTGGCAACACACACTGGTTGAAAACCTTCGTCTTAAGACACTGCGGTATTTTGGACGAGAAGATGCTACGTAGCTTCCCAAACGCTGCCCATCCAAGTTGGATTCGACGAGAAACCTCTTTCTTAAAGTTGGACCTACCTAACTGGACTGTTTGTCCCAGGTATACATAGTCGTCAACAACTTCAAGCGTAGAGTCTCCAACTTTCAAGGGAGTGGGTACAACAAGGGAGTTCGACATAATAACGTGAAACCGTAAACTTTTTTATTTCTTACGAAAGTTTAAATTCAAATAGAGGTTACATTTGATTTTTCAAAACTAGAATGCACGAAAATTACAAAAATAGACGGGTCAATTTAGATTATGCATGGTTATATGTCCACAGCAATCGCCTGACAATGCCCATGGTATAGCACTGACTACGTCACAGACACTAATTTGATTCCAAAACTTTAAACTTTGTGATAATATTAACTTTATCCAGAATCCACTAAGTTACCCCCTTAGTGGATTCTGGATATTCTGCAACTCTGGTAAACCTATACCTTTTCTGCACTGTGCAAGGTGGCTACATCCACTTTAGTTAGTTAATATTATCCTGAAATGTAATGTTTGAGAACCAAAGTGGTGTCCTTGACGTAGTGAGGGCTATACCTATGCCGATTTCATAGTCACTTAGTTTTTGCGGAAAAAGAAGTCTCGTGGCTAATATGCAATTCTCATGAAGCAAGTACTCATGAATTCTACTGGACTTTTCTTTCTGCACAATATCTACATAATTAAGGTTAGGAAGACAAACACAACTTAAACTATTCAAATAAAGCTATAATGTTTGTTAAACTCCTATTCGAAACAGGTTAGTTTTAAAGTGACAGGTTATTTTATAACTTCTATGTTTTCCTTTGGTTCTATGTTGGGTCTATAAAAGTCCAGAGGTTCGGATTTCTTCTCTTCAGTATCCTTCTTCTCTTGTGCTTCGAACGCAATTTTTCGCGCACTTCTTGTTTCCATCTTTATCTTGACATAAATTGTTCTGAAAAAATACCCAATTTCAATTTATACATTTATAACATTCCTGTACACAATTTGGAACAAAGAAGACACGACCGTGTCTTTGTTCTGTCAATACTAAAATTACTAAATCGTTTGATTCTGCCTCCAAAATAATTTAATTTGATAAAAAAATAGTATAAATAGCAATGCAGCGTTTTACTGTGTTTTTCTACTCCTGTACTTGTATCTGTCATTTATACATTCGTCAACACCTTTATAAGAACATAGATAATATACTCGATGAAAAGTCTATCTAGTGTATTCCCCAAAATAACACTTGTTCTATAAAAGCGCCAAAATAGTATCGCGTAATCGCGTGAAAACACGACTATTAATATAAAATAAATTACTGCCAACCTAAGAAACCTAAATAAACGCAGCGTTTTTAGAAAAAGAAAAGAACCACAGACCTACTTCATAGTTTTTAACGTTTCCCGTTCGTTTGTAGGGGCGAATTGCAAACTTTGAAAGTAATTTAGGTATTTTTACTAATCTCTGTAGATCAAATAATGACGGTGTGTATTTATGTATGTTAGTAATGTTAGTATTCTTGAAAAATTGTGTTTTAAAAGGTAAAACTTAAATGATTGTTGATTATGTTGACAAAATAGCTGCGATATCTATGAAGTTTTCAATTTCGCTTTTTATGTAAAAGTAAGTGTAGTCGTAGAAAAAGTATTATATGCAACGTCGTATAAGTAGGTCAAAACATGTTCGTGGCGTTTTTCTTAACAATTTTCGCCTCCGGCTGCGCCTACGGCTCAAATTGTTACCCACACCACTCACCTTTTTTGACCCCTCTTATACAACTGTTGCATAAACTACTATTAATCTACATTAAAATAGATGTTTATAGAGGTGACAAATAGGGTCAAATCATAAATGAATTGCAAATCGGTGTGGCCAGTAATAGAAAATGTTTTCTAGTTTTGCAAAATGTAGTTTGAGGTTGATTAGATCCAATACTTCTTCAACATACGTTATGTCTTAACTACTCGTAGCACTTGACTCCATTAAAGATGGTGCACGCTGTTTCGTTCGATACTTTCGACATTTCATTATGTATAGAAAACGTCACGTGATCCTTGGAGATCACGTATTGTTTTCTATGCATAATGAAGTGTCGGAAGTGTCGTGTAGGACGCGGAACCATCCTTTACTAGGTAGTAATGGACTCAAGCGCTAGCTAAACTTATGGCGGTCTATACGATTTCATAATTGCCATGCTCTATCCTACCCCGAATAGAAATTCCTTACTAAATTCGCCGATTTAAATTGGCTGAATGACGGCAAATTAAAAATGTCGGTGTTGTGTCATGAATAGCATTTGTGCGGAAAAAAGTTTGCTGGTTTATATGCTCATACATTTTACGACAATTTTTTTCTGGTATAGAAAGTAATTATTTTTCACTGCCTGCTCCAAAAAAACTAGCTTACAACATATATGCACGTACAGACAAACCTTGTATGAGTTTTGTAGTATGACGTATCCGCTATATAGCTGGAGTAAGGGATCAAGTGGTCAAACCAATTTTGTCATTAGCTAGGCAATTTTGACATTATTACCTCTTCCGCTAGAGCTATTTGAAGCTGACTTGAGATTCCTTCTAACTACTATGCTACGACAGCTCCCGCGTCATATCCCTCTAATATTTGTAGTCAAGGTGTACAATAATGATGTAATTTATTGGCTTAAAATATATGTGAATGCCTTTATTAATATAAGGTCATATACACAACTGAACAACGGATATTTTTAGCCGATAAATTGCATCGATAGTGTTAACCTTGGCTGTATTTATATCAGGACAGCAGCAGCGGAAAAGGTAAAATGATGAATGTGTTACCAATCAATATGGCACACAGAATGATATAGAAACACTTTTATGGCTCCAATTAGGATTACTAACTATAGAATCAATAATGTCGTATTAGACCAAAAGGTATATAGCAGGCATAACAGCAAAGGTAGAATAAGACAACAGGTAGTAACACAACAGGTAGAATAAGCAGTGCGCAGGCAAGAAATATAATGAACAATTTAAGATATCAAGATCACATGGTCATTCATTCACATCCGTGATGACGGCTCATGCAACCGTGCCGAAATATCGGGTGCTCTTGTGCTCGGGTGTCGATATATTTGGAACGGGGTATTTATCCCGGTAAATATCCCCTTCCAAATAATAGTTATAATCATCATCATCATCATCATCATCAGCCCGTTGCTGTCCACTGCTGGACATAGGCATCTCCCAAGGTACGCCACAGAGCCCGGTCTGCTGCTTTACGCATCCAGTCGCTACCGGCCCTCTTATGTAAGTCATCCCGCCATCTGGCCAGAGGGCGTCCAACGCTACGTTTGCCTAACCGTGGTCTCCACTCCAGAACACGCTTACTCCAGCGATTATCGGTTCTGCGACATATGTGGCCAGCCCATTGCCACTTCAACGTACTAACTTTTAGAGCTATGTCGGTCACCTTGGTTCTCTGTCGGATCTCTGTCGGATAGTTATAATATGAACAATTATTTTTGTATTAAGTAGAACGTATGCTAACAATACCACAATGTTTAGAAATAAAGGAAAAGTATTCAGTAAAATCAACTGCCTCAGGCGAGACTCGAACTCCCAGAGTCGCGAGTTCGAATCTCGCGTGAGGCAGTGGATTTTTCTATTTTTATTTATTTCTAAACAACAATGGCGCCAAGTGAGAGAAAATGCATCAAAATCATACTCACAGGAGAACAACAACAGCTGGTATGATAAACGCTGCGCTGACCAGGAACACAGTCCCTGGGAACACCTTCAGGGTCCGCATGTAGATCCAGGTGTAGAGTGGCTGGAACATCAGCGCGGCCACCGTCTCCGTGAGGGAAAACAGCGAATTCACTTTAGCTGGAAGAAGAATATCATTTTAATGCTTGGAGTAGCTTTGACACTTCATGTTGTTATCAATGATATTTACTATGGATGGGTTATACTCTAACAAAATAAGCACAAAAAATACTTCCAAGGTTATTTTATTCATTCAACCTAGCAACGATTGTGTTATGTTTATCTATTTTGACAATCATTACACCTTTGTCACTCTCATTGTTAGAAAATTACAGTTCGTCTCTTTCTCACGCGGGTGGCGGGAGCTCATTGGCACGTCCGCATCTCACGCTGGCCGGTGCGCGACTAGCGTCATTGTTTGAAATCACTCATTTCAAGTGCTTCACTTTTGGAGCTTGCATAACCCATCTGACATTATTATATTTCATAGGTTGTTATGCAATTAAATTGACCAACAAACTGGCTAAGGGTCGTGCCAGTACATAATTTTTTATTTTTTTAAGGCTGACTCACGCTTGGCCAGATGTTCAGTATATTTTTAACCGACTTCAAAAAAGGAGGAGGTTCTCAATTCGACTGAATTTTTTTTTTTTTTTTTTTTTTTTTGTGTGTATGTTACTCGATATCTCCGAGAATTGTAAATCGATTTACAAAATTCTTTTTGTGTTTGATAGGATACACTTCCGAGATGGTCCCATGTAAATTTTATCAAAATCGGTCAAGCAGTTTATGAAATATCAACAAAAATGGGTTGACGGCGGTTTTTAAAATTTTTAATTTGGTGATTATTACGTATACCTTTAATTCGTCTAACAACTTTTAATAGGGGTGGGGACGATTTTCAGTGTGGAAAGGAGTACTTCACGGGTCCCTAGATGTCTTGGGCGTCTTGGCAAGATATGCAGAAATGTCATTCAGAGCCACATAACATGGGACGGGGAAGAATTACATTTCCGTTCATGCATTATAATTGTAATTCATTAATTTAAATGACACACTTTACACGGAATCTAACTTCCGTACGCTTAGAGGTATTGCGAAACTTTATTTTATACAAAAGTGTTTTTTTTTTTAAATTAAAGGATTCGAATAGCCAAATAAAATACTTAAGCAAAGTAACGAAACTAAGCAGCCGTTTCCTACTCTTTTGAAGCTAATAACGCTTAAAATCGTCGGTTGTAGTTGTTCTCATATACATTATGTAGTAATATATAATGAGTATAATGACCATTGGCGTTTGGGTCACTAAGTAATAGAATTGTTGTGTTCTTGAATTAAAATTAATTACTACTATACTAACAAATTTATAAGTAAGGACATGGGTATACCGGTCTCGTCTTTTTCCACCAACTTCGAAATAATGGACCGTAGCGATGTGAAGGTACTTGCGTTGAAAAACTCGACAACGGGAACTGAAATTTAAACACAAAAGTTAAAATTTTAAATGTATTTTTAAACGTATAAACGCATTATACCTATACATTATACCTATAACTGAATAGTGCAATATTATTTGCGCTTGTCGTAAAAGTCTAAACTTAGACTCAGCACGAAAAACGACGGAATATTGACTTTAAACTCTTTAAATAATCTAGAACGGGAATCACCGATGTAAAACTTAACTTGTATGGTATTTTAAAAAAAAACATCCGATTAAACGTTAATCCATTCCATACTGTATTTTACTCAGCGTAATATGTATTTACGTCACTCCAGGCCATAATGTGAGTTTTACCGCACGCTTCGCGTGCAAACTTGCATTATGGCCAGGTGGAGACGTAAAATTGTGTACTCACCACGGGCAGTAAAAAAGAAAGCCCTCTATCGCATACTTACAAACCTCGCCTGCGGCTCGGGTCACAAATACCTGCGATTTCGGGCTTTCTTTCTTTTACAGTCCTTGGTAAGTAATGTACTATTTCATAAATACAATGCCATCAAAAACAAAACTTGTAAAAAAACCAAGTCTCGCAACTCAGTTCTTCTACCGTAAAAAGTTGTGAGATCCATGTAATACCAAGTCGGTTGATTTATTCAGTCCCTACTGAAGGGACCTTCTGTCTTAAGTTATTACGTAATTAGCTAATCTAACAACATCTTATAGTGACCACATTAATATTAAAAATATTTTATGTGTAAATGAAATAGATTGACTTGGCCATCGCATGAAGACAGTGAAACCCCCCTGGTTAAACCCAGAACTCTAGGATTTGTATACTTGAAGTGTTTTTCGTTTTTTGACCTTCACCAATGAACAGCTGTATGATGTCCGGATCCAGAAATAAACATAGTATAGCAACCTGACTATAGCTAGGGGTTTCGTTGCTCTCATTATTGTGTCATATTTGACAATTACGTACGAAAAAAATTACAGGTTGATAAAACAACTTGTATAGAGATGTCATGACAAATAGACGGAGAGCGACTGCCGTATTCTAAGTTTAAAATACGACAGACACGATCGAACTTCAATACAACTCCAATGCATTAACTACGCAATACAGCTACCGCCTAAACGTCAGAATAAGAAATGTCAGCATTTGCTTGAAAATTATTCCAATTCAACTCCATACTACTTCAATATTGGTTAATTATTTGTTCACATTGTAAGTCTTCTAAAACGTGTTCAAAAACGGTAGGCAATGGCTAGGATTACCACAACCGATTTTACTATGATAAGCTTTTTATCTGTGGCAGTAACGTAATTTTGACTTTACATGCTCATATATTGATACGTTATGAGTTTCAAATTCCGAACATCGAATTTGATAACATAATGTAAATCCTGTCCCCCTTCCCGACCAACGGCACACGCCCGCGCGATAGCCGGCACAATCGAGTTGGCCATGGCGGTGCAATGGCGGTCATGCTATGGTTTCCGGACACTTCATTTAGGATATATAACATGAGGGTGGATAAAGCAGTGTATGCAACTGTACGTAATTAGGCCTTATAACACTCATGTGATCTTATTACGTAACAGCTAGTTACATAAACTACTATTAATGTATTGTTTATGTATTTTAAAATTAGAATACGGCACCAGCTCTCCGTCTATATTTTATGCTAGACAATCTAGTGTGCAAGCGAGACATCTTTATACAAGGTGTTTTATTAAACCGTAATTTTTTTGTAGTGCGAAAACTGATTTTACTTACCAAAATACATCTCAATGTCTTTGGTAATGAAAGCAATCCAAATGGAGCCAACGAACTTGCTCATGATGGAGATGGTGCAGAGCAGCGAGTCTTCCACCTGGAGCTTCCTGCTTAGCACTGTTATTGAAAACATCGCCCCTGGAAACGAAAACGATTTAATCAAAATCAATTAGTCATTTATTCCAGACAAAGGCCATAAAAGTGTTAGTATATACAAAAATGTAACTTACAGAAGTATCATCTCATCACTACATAGTATAAAACAAAGTCGCTTTCCGCTGTTTGTCCCTATGTATGCTTAGATGTTTAAAAACTAAGCAACGGATTTTGATGGGGTTTTTTTAAATAGAGTGATTCAAGAGGAAGGTTTATATGTATAATACATGCATAATATAGTAGAGAAACACTGATGATTTTAGAGGTTTCTAATGTGATGTCGTAAATAAACCCATTTTTTGCGCTTACATTGCAAACGCTGGCTGAGTCCTAAGAGATAGATCAAAATAATGGACTACAGTATAATTGTACATCTTAAAAAGGTCTACAAAAAAACCGTGATGGTATATGTGTATCTCTTAGGGATAACCCACAATAACCACTTTTTATCGGCGGGTCGCTAGTTGTTAATAAAAGCAAAAGTCAGAAGAACAAACACGTAAGTAGGTATACAAAACTCAGCACAGGGACATAACCGGATGAGCAAAAAAAACAATAATAATAGACTGCTTTTGCATATTTGTGTAGTAAACAGAAAATTATAAATGTATCCGTACGGCGTTATTCGTAATCATCTACTAAATTTGAATACCGTTGATTTAGTTCATCCCTATACATTATTTTCAGATCAGTGTTTTTTTAGAAATTGGGCAAGTTTTAACAGAGAGTTTTAAGTTTTATGATTAAGGGGAAAGGAAATTACGTATGTTTCCACCTATCAGGAGGAGCTCCCCAATTTATCAGGACAATATTTTTTTTTGTATGGACCCCTCTTTCAATTTCCAAGAAATATTTCACAGTTTGGTCTTATTGTCATTAGTTCTGGATTTAATCATAGCCTTAATTATATAGGTACTATAAGGCACACCTTTAGTGGTTTGAGTATTTATTTTTTATTTGCTCTTGACAAACGACATCAGAACGAGAAGTGCTGAAGGAAACTGTAGAGAAGTGGCAATTAAAACTTTTTTGGTGTATTTTTTTAGATCAGTAAATAAGGATCAATAAAATTATACTAACCAATAGAGTGCAAAACGATGGAGTAACTGGAAAACACGCCGAATTTCACCATATCCCAATTTAGTTGGTTTCTCAGGTAGAGGTAAAACACCGAGTGTTCCGCTGCAAATTATGTCAAATAGGTATCATAAGTATTAATTAAATTTCAACTTTCGTGAGACATTCTAACGGTTACACTCACGTCACTTTAGTCACTTCGCGCGACATGTTTCGGAGAGCCTAGGTCTCCACCTTCAAGCACTAAGAGTGCTATTTGAACCGGCCAGTAGCGTATTAGTGCTTGAAGATGGAGACCTAGGCTAAAGTGACGTGAGTGTAACCGTTATATTTTATAGTATCATAAATATTAATTTAAAAAAATGGGTCATCTTACACGAATCAACCTTGTGAGATTAGTGATTCGTGTAAGACTGTCCCATAATTAAAAAATAATAATTTTGTAACCTCAATAAGGCTTGTGTTGTGGGTACTAGGTGACGACATATATAATAGATGGATAAAGATAAATATTTAAATACATAGAAAATATCCATAACTCAGGAACAAATATCTGTGATAAACACATAAATAAATGCCCTTACCAGGATTCGAAACCCGGGACCTCTTGCTTCGTAGGTCAACTGGGCTATGATGCCGGACCTTTACTTTATACAATAGTATCATAATTAAGCTTTTCATTCGTATACCTCACCTCGACTGAAAAGCTCTAACAATAACCCCAATCTCTCGATCGGTTGTGATGATCTGATGATAACCTCCTCCCCGAATGTGTTATAAACTTATAAATATTATAATATATTGTATGAAAATCCATATGAATATGAACTTCAGTAAAAGACTATTGAACACCATGAACAACGATTACAAGTAGTTAATATACCCGCCAGTAATTTAATTAAAAGATTATAATGCTGGAGTAGAAAAAAATACTTACACATGCTAGGTCCATAGAGTATAAAAACGCAGAACAGCGTGAGAAGCACTTTGGTCCTACCATTGTTCTCGCGTTGCCGATAGGCCACACTCACCGTGTCAGATACGTGAGATATGTCGAAGAACGACACATTCGATTGTTTTTCTCTTTCAACCTGTGGAAAAAAGTTAGATTGGTTACTTATAGACCGTAAGCCAGGAACTAATTTCGTTGATCATCGCGTCCCAGACGATAACTTGTCAAGTGGTTAAGGGCGACGTAAAATGAAGTCTCGTGAAGGTCAGGTGCCTCTCCGTTGGTGGGTTGAGGAACGGCAGCCATTTAATTTAAAATTGAACGGATTAAACTTGATCGGACGATAGTTTATATCCTATTATAAATATAAAAACTCATCAGTTCGAAGCAGGAGGTCCCGGGTTCGAATCCTGGTAAGGGCATTAATTTGTGTATTTGTGGTATTTATCACAGATATTTATACCTGAGTTATGGATGTATTCTATGTATTTAAGTATTTATCTATATCTATCTATTATATATATCGTCGCCTAGTACCCACAACACAAGCCTTATTGAGCTTACTGTGGGACTAGGTCGGTTTGTGTAAGATTGTCCTATAATACTTATTTATTTATTTATCAGGCTGTATCGCAGTGAAAAGACCGTCAGCTGGTCACGTGAACATACGATCTTAAGGGCATAACTTAACAGAGCTTTCTTAGGCAGGTCAATAGAGTCCGACAATGCTAACTTAAGACCTTGTAGCGGCAAAATATTTAAGTAACTGCCGCCCATCTGCTGCCATACTTATTCGTCACTTATGAATTAAATATTTGTACTGACTCTTTACAGTTTATTACATGTAAAAGCGGTGAAAAGTTAGTGTGCTCCGACTATACTATATAGGATTGCATAGCCTCTTAAGGCCAAATGGCCTATTTTTAGGACCGAAAAATTTATGCATAATGGTCCACGAGGTCAATTTTTTTGTTTAAAACTAGACCTTGTTCCAGAAGCTGTAAATTCAAAATACTATTTTTAAGACACTAATATTTCACTTGTCCTAATATACTGAGTCATACGAGGATACAAAACATAATAACCAGATTTAATAAAAAAAAAAAACTGTATTTTTTTATTAATACTTTAAAGTTATCCATTGCATCTGTTGGAAAACATTAATAATAAAAATAAAAAAAAAATGAAAATGAATTACAGTATGAAAGTTTTCAAGTTACTGAAGGTTCTACGAATACTTTTTGTATACAATGGCGATTATCACACTAGCGCCGCAACCGCATGCGGCGACGGTATGCAAGCGTGACAGCGCTATACACATACAGAGCACAATCTCGCTCGGGCGCCGGCGCTGCAAACGGAGACCGCAGCAGTAAGAAAGCTGCCTAAGATGACTCATGTCTATGGAATATCCAAAGAACATTATTTTCTAAGAAATATTTATTTTATAAGGTAAACAATAAGGAACATGAGATCGTTAATTATTCATACTTTTATCACTACTTTGCGAACAGATAATTTAATTATTAAGTAGTAATAGGTATTAATATCATTAATTGTTTTTCAGATAACGTTACTTTACACCACTTTACACTATTAACCTCTTTCAAAATTGCAACACGGTCGTATTATACCCTTATAGACTAAGAGCTGGCTACGTCAGATATGACACAATAATGAGAGCAACAAAAGCCATCTGGTTAGATTGCTATACTATCTTCATTGCTGGATCCGGGCATATAGCAGCTTTTAATGGGTGGAGGTCAGAATAACAGACTAGAAAACTTTTAATTAGAAAATAGTACAACCAAAATAGGTAAAAACTGCCGAAGTTGTCTGAGTTATAAAGGACAGAGCCTATATTTTAACATTAGCAGTGGGCGACAAACTACGAATAAATCGTTTACCACTATTCCTCCAACAGAAACTTTTGGCAATGATGTAATCTAATTATTTATATAATTTCACACCCAAAACTCTAGGATTTGTTTTCTTGAAATAGTTTGCATTCTTCAGACCTCTACCACTTAGCAGCTTCCAATGTCCAGATCCTAGAAATAAGCATAATATAGCAAACAGACTAGATGCGTTTAGTTTCTCTCATTATTGTGTCATATATGACGTGGCCAACTCTCCGTCTATTACCGAGAAGAAGAAAAAATAGATAGGTACGCAATTATCAGCATAAGTAACAAAACAGGGTAAGATGTTCAGAAGAAACATAACACAACTTAATAGACAAATAACAAGAGCCCGTGAATACCATTTTTAGGGTTCCGTAGTCAACTAGGAACTCTTATAGTTTCGCCATGTCTGCCCGTCCGTCCGTCCGTCCGTCCGCGGATAATCTCAGTGACCGTTAGCACTAGAAAGCTGAAATTTGGTACTAATATGTATACTTATCAATCACGCCGACAAAGTGGTAAAATAAAAAGTGGAAATTATTTTTTTATTAGGGTACCTCCCCTATACGTAAAGTGGGGAGTGATTTTTTTTTTCATTTCAACCCTAACGTGTGATATATTATTGGATAGGTATTTAAAAATGAATAGGGGTTTCCTATAATCATTTTTCGATACTGTAAATATTTTCGGAAATAATCGCTCCAGAAGTAAAAAAATATGCGTCCCCCCCCTCTAACTTTTGAACCATAAGTTTTAAAAATATGAAAAAAATCTCAAAAGTAGAACTTTATAAAAACTTTCTAGGAAAATTATTTTGAACTTGATAGGATGAATAGTTTTTGAAAAAAAAATACAAAATAATTTCTGAACTAAGTTTGTAATTTAACCGTATAAGCAGGTGTTTATTGTACCTGTAATTTCTACAAAATTACAATGAAATGACGTGCTTTCAAATAAACTAAAAACGGTGAAAATCGGTTCACGCAATAAAGAATTATCCCATAAAAATCATCTTCCATACTTTATGCTCGCGCGCTAGTTTACTTAATTTGCCGATAGATGTCGCTGTACGTGGAACGCTCATATCATATCCTACATGGCGGTGTTATTTTAACTCTTAAGTGGGGACACTTACTGTGACGGACGGAAAACTACGGAACCCTACAGTGAGCGTGGCCCGACACGCTCTTCGCCGGTTTTTTAAACTGCTTGCAATCAGGTAAAGGAATAGAGAACATGCGTGAAAAATATTTAATTGAATTTGTTCCATAAATACGTTCAACAACCCCAAATTAATATAAATAAGTGGAAATTCGTAATAATTTTTAACAGTTTTTTAAAGATATTGCGGTTTAAAAACGTAAAATTTTAGGCATTTTTTTTATACCTCAAATGTATTTTCGAAACTTCAGTTCGATTACTTATGTTCTAACAAGGAAAAAAATGTATGACAACTATATAGCTAAACGCATTTTTTCGTGCCTAAAATTACAAAAATCTTCCAAAAACTTGTTTCTTCCAAGCAGTTTTCTGCAACTATGTGGTCGGTGACGTCACAAACCTCACACTTTTTGTATGGGGCGTTTTGACGCGCGGCGCAGACGCCTAACGTATTTTCACATTTTTGACGTTTCCGGGCTATCATAGATAGTAGGTTTATTAGAGACATTTGAATCTACAGGGAAATAGAATCTAATGACGTCTTCCAATTCAATTATGAAAAGTATTTTTTATTGATTGTAATTTATTTGTACAAAATTAAAGTAAGAGAATGGATTGCTGCTTCTATAACAAACTTAATAAGGATCGTTTTTGCACCATATTGGGAAGATCATACACAAATAAACCTAGTCCCACAGTAAACTCAATAAGGCTTGTGTTGTGGGTAATAGGCGACGATATATATAATAGATAGATACAGATAAATACTTAAATACATCGGAAACAGTAATAACTCAGGAACAAATATCCGTGATAAACATAAAAATAAATGCCCTGACCAGGATTCGACTGATTAAATTTGAAATAGGGAAGTATGTAGAACTACGTTTAAAAGTAGTACTCGTAATAATAATGTGATAGTCTAGATCATAGTAAGGCACCATGGCGGCCTGCAATTACACTTTTATTGTTTGAACAACCGCCAAATGGTACATTTTCCAAAAAAGTGTCACATGTTTAATTAGAAATTTGCTAATGTGATGTGTAATATTTAGTTTTTAAAATTTGTGCAAAGAAAAACTTACCACAGGAAGGCCTTTGTCTCGTAACCACTGCTCCGGCTCTTTTAAGCAAAAGCATCCGTATAAGAGAATCACAATGAACGCCACCAAAGTCATAGCGAAAATAGCGTAGTACCCCAAGTTCTTTACCAGATATCCACTAAGACCGATCCCGATCGGAAGGCCGGCTGTCATGCAAAAGCTAACAAGACCCACTCGAAAAGTCCTCATTTCCACTGAAGTGATGTCACTTATATAACTGAACACGCCAAGAAACATGGTCACCCAACTACCGGTAAACGCAGGAAATATAGTCTCCATCAACACTGTAAATTCAACTGGGATTTCATAGAAAAAGTACACGTTGATCAAGTTGCTGACAGATGTAAGTATTTCTCCAAGAATGGGCAGTAAAATGCATATTTTTCTTTTTCCCGTTCTGTCACTCCACGCTCCTAAAAATATTATGATGATACATGGGATCGCTGTCTGTACAAGTCCTCTCCAAATATCGATAGACGAGATCAATTTCTGAACCTCTTGTTCATAGAATGTGTAGTTGTTGCTGGTTTTCTTCACTAGGGCGTCGCAGATTTCATCACCAAAGCCTTTGTTAACTCTGCAAGCTTTATCTAAATTAAAATTTCCCATTGCAAACCTTGAGATCACGCTTGGTATAATAAGTCCTGCTAGCATAGGTTCGACTGTTATATTATCTTTGACATATGCTAGCTTTTCTTTGAATGCTTTATCTTTGAACTGTTCATTTTTCGCCTTCTGTAATGGATCCTCTTCCAGTTTTTCTGTAGATTTAATATTTTCTTGCGCCATGGTTTTGTGATTTATTTTTAACTTTATTATCTCCACTTCATCGAACGGCGTATAGTTGTGTGCCGCTACATTATTGACTGATTAGCTAATTGACTGCTACTCCGATATCAATTATGTACTCAAAGTCGACGATAACTATTAGATCTACAAATGATAGCAAATATTTAATTTACAATCACTCGTAATACCACGCTACTTGCTAATGATAGCATTTAATGTTTTATTTGTTTTATAGACAGGTATCTAGCTTTCTGCTGATAATGTTTGTTGCCTTTCGTATTTAACAGTAAATTGTAGTCTGTTTCTTCATGGAAAATAATAGCACGTGTTTAGTATTAGCGAAGCAGAAGCATCCTTTGTTTTATTCTATTGTTTGTTTTCCTTGTATCATTTACTTAAGAGAGATCGATAATCTGCAACAAAAAATACATAAAATAGTAATAGTAGGGGTAAGTAGCAGTAGTTTGTTAAGCCTAATCAACAAAAATAATTATATGTTGGCAGCTTGTAGCAAGCTACAGAGTTTTGATGACCCCACGGACCCGAGTGCACCGTTAGGGTCTCCGATTTCGGCGTGTCTTCATGCGGCTGGAGTGTTATGTTGTTTGTTGTTTGTTTTTTGTGTCTAGGAGAACCGCAGGACTCTCAATTCTGGCTTGCCTCAATCAGCCGTCCAGAGAGGAGCCAATTGAGCTATATACTCGCAATGCGGAAGTGAAAAATGCACAGTTGTTGGCAGAAAGAGGTCTTTTCGACGGCAATTTTAGGGGCAATAGTCGCAGCAAGTCACAGGCTGCCTAGATAGCGTAGTGTTAGTTATTTTAGAGATTATTCGTTAGTTATTTCGATTATTGAAGAAATTTTAATTAAAGCCTGACCAGAAATATATGATTATTCTCAAGAGGGCGCTATTATTCTCATTTATATGGCAATAGTTCAGTATAGTCATAGAGCGTGACATCTTGATTTGTTTACCTATCAGCTCTGATGTTAATTTGAAAATGTTTCACAGCGAAATAGTTCCATTTCCCGAGCGTATTATTTATAGCTGCTTATTACATTTACTATTTACAATGTTTCGCTCTTGACTATGAATAATTTTGGGATTTTTTTGTCGTTTATTATTTAATATTCAACACTTTACTATAATTCAAATAAACCGCGACAATAACACTGACAGCCTATCACATGCACTCACACAAGAAATTAGTTCCAATGAAATTCCACAACATGGCGCATGAACATATATTTCTGGTCAGGCTTTAGAAATGTTATTTTTAATGGTTCAATTCAATACTTTGTGAGTTTATTATTTTAAGCATACAACAACATTTTAAGTGATGATCCCAGAGAAAAGTGTGATAGTCCTTGAGAAGGTTTTGTTTACATGATAGGACAAGTAAGGACGAGTACAGTATTATGCTGCATCATTGCATATCGTTAATGTGTGCACCCAACGGAATCGTTTTGCGTAATCACGGTGAATTCGACGTTTTCACAATAACACGAATTAAACATCGTTGGCACTTATGTCTTGGTAATAAAGTTGAAGTCAGTTAACAATATGAATGGTACTTGCTTAATTGTCGCTTGCTTGCCAAGTCCATGCACATCAAATGGTCAGGTGATAATTCACCTGATGTGAAAAATAATGTTTTAACTTTCATGTGTGTTGGTGTTTGCTTGAATTAATATACCTACTCGTAGAAGCAATTATAGGCAATAATTTAATAGCAAAACTAGTCACATACAAGTCCCCCTAGTTATCTGTTCATCTTTGATAAAAGGTATTCTTTTAACGGCCTCCTAGCCCAGTCGGTAGTGACCCTGCCTATGAAGCAGGAGGTCCCGGGTTCGAATCTTGGTAAGGGCATTTATTTGTGTGTTTATCACAGATATTTGTCCCTGAGTTATGGGTGTTTTCTATGTATTTAAGTATTTATCTATATCTATCTAATATATCCACCATCCAGGCAATCCGACTTTGGAATGTTCTGCCGCTCTCTCTCAGGCAAGCTCAGACTAAATTCACTTTCAAGCGCTTGTTGCGCAAGCATTTCCTTGACAAGCTTTCTTCATCGTCCTCCTGATGGTTCACACAAGGTATTTAAAATATATGTATGTAAGTTTATTATTATATGTATTTGTGTAAGTTTATGAATATATATAGCTTAATATGTATCTATTGTTAGTTTTTTTTTCTCTTTTAATTCTGTCATATTTATGCCTACTTGACCCTGCACCTACTTAACCTTTCTGTTTAGCCCATTGGTTGACTGGTAGAGAATGCCTTATGGCATTAAGTCCGCCATTTGTACCATCTTGTATTGTGCAATAAAGATTAAATAAATATATACAGTCGTCTAGTACCCACAACACAAGCCTTATTTGTGTGTTTATGGCGCTAGGCGCTGATTGTGGCCGAAAACTGTTACTTTCTAAGGGATATATCTCAATATCGAGTTATTCAAAAATGTTGAAAAAAATATATGTTAATAACCATTTCATGTACAACATTTGCAACGTTTGAATAACTCGTGTAACGTATAGTTTCTCCGTTATTTAAATGTAACGAAATGTTGTTTTACGGTTAATTTTGCTTATATCTACTGAACGGCTTATTCGATTTAAAATATTGTTGAACTAAAAAATGTGTAGTACAGAACACTATAAACACAACGTAGGATATTTAAATTGATTAAATTTTCTGAAACAACTTGATCATAATTCCACATTTCGTGCGTTGGTAGCTCGAAAACGGCGTTGCTGGCAGTCGTGAGCTAGCTTTGAGACGAGAAGGCTGTGTCGCTCGTCGCTCCGTGCTTCCCTTGTACTACATATACTTGTGATTGGCCCGTGAGCAATAATATCGGACTTACCGTGCCTAAAGACTAAATAACTACAGAGGGTTCATGCAATGCGGATATAACGTGTCTTCCCGGAATCAATAATGTATAGACGTTTTATCTTTTAAGACAATGTTCTCGTATGCATGTTCATGTACGTTCGTATAAAAAGTGCATTTTATTTAGATTATAATACAAGTAAAAAACAAATAAAATAAAAATGGAGGAAAAACAAAAATCATGAATCTCATAATGCTCTGAAAACAAATTTGGTCATGTAAGTAAACTACAATTATTATGTTTTAGTAGACTAATGCATCACGCAAAATTGGCGTTAGTCGTCGAGTTGCGGAAATCTGCTAGTACTGCAATACAATAGACTAATAATCAATTTAATAAAAACTCCAAAGAACCGAATTTACTTAAACATATTTATTTAAGAGTACCGTGTTTTTTTTTAAGATTAAACACAATATTGAATGTTATAACTATAACTATAAAATTAAATTAAATAATTTAATGTTATACTTTATACTCAAATTAAAAAGTCAAGAAATTGCGAAGTATAAGTAACTGCAAAGTATTGCATATAAATAAACCGGCCAAGAGAATGTCGGGCTATGCTCAGTGTAAGGATCCGTAGTTGCCGGCCTGTTACAATACATCCATTCAAAAGGTAGTTTATAGAGAGATATTTTGTGGCACTTACGGTTTTTTACTATAGGCATAACTCAAAAACGGCTCAACCGATTTTTTTCCATATAGTTTATATTGAAAATACGTGATAAGTATTTCAATGGCCTCACTTCCAGGAATTTTGCCAATTTTTTTGGACCCACGGTTCAAAAATCAAAGAGCATGTTTTACTTTCGGAGCTATTCATTACGAAAGTATTCGTTTTATCCAAAAGTTGTTTAAGGCTTATTCTTCTTAAAAGACCTATCCAACAATGTGTTTCAGATACTTATTGTTTTACCACTTTGTAGGCGTAATTAAAACACATACTCATACCAAATTTCAGTGTACTAACTATCACTGAGCAAAGCCTGATTGAGATTCTAATAAAAAAATGCTGATATTTAAGAGTTCAATGTATGTAAGAATAAAGGAAAAAAAGCTTTTTTTTATACCACGACACTGGCAAACAAGCATACGACCCACCTGGTGGAAAGCAGTTATAAATCCTATGGACGCCTGCAACCCCAGAAGATTCACATGCGCGTTGATTATCCTAAAAAAGCTACTATGTCGGTGAAATAAATACAAATTTTATATTAATTATCAACACAAAGTAAATAAATAAATTACTACTAAGGGTTAATACTACCTATCAAATATCTTTAAAGTACCGGCCAAGTTTGTATTGGACCACGCATATTGTAGGGTTCCGTAGAAAGTAGTTTCTTGGAGATCACTCAAAAACGGATGAACCGATAATATGTGAAATAATTTTCGTAGAAATTAAGTACTAAGCCTTCTTGGTTTTCTTTTCATATTTTTTAGACTTACGGATTAAAAGTTAGATGGGGGGGGGGGGGGGCTATTATTATATTTAGACTTTCGAAGCAATTATTTCTAAAAATATTGACTTTTTTAAAACCGTATCATACAAAAAAGATATTTTTGACATTTAGTTTGGCATATTAAAAAAGCCTGGCAGTCTAACTGGTCATATAAAGCCTGAATTTCATTGGAACAAATTTCTTACACTAGCAATAATTTTAATGACAGAATGATTATGCATGTGTGAGTGCATGACATGCTGTCACTGTCATTGTGGCAGTTGACTTGAATAATAATAAAATGTTGAAAATTAAATAATAAACGACAAAACACCCCAAAATTGTCCATAGTCAAGAGCGAAACATTGTAAATAGTGTATACAGGGTTATTTTTTAGTCAGTTAACAAAAAAAAACCCTGACTTCGGTAACGTTAATAGAACCCATTTCAATAAAAAAACCTGTACTTTTTATTTTTACGTTTTATGATTTTTATCCCTAACATTTTTTACAAATTACGCGCACCCTACACACAGCTGGTTTTGGGGTCATTTGAGTGCGACGGAGGAGTGTGCGGGGAACGCGGGCGGCGGGGGTGCGCGTGCGCCGCCTCACAAAAGAACCGCCGCGCCGCTCAGTCTCGCGCCGCGCTCTCTGTCTGACGGATCGTCGTTTCATGTTCTCCGCACTCGCCGCTGAGCCAACGCGAAGCGATGTACTCAAACCGAGAGTTTTATGAAATGGTGAGAGTGTACGCTAGGGCCGATGACAATCTGCGAGCGGCTCGTAGGTTGTACGAGGCAGAGATTCTGCCTGTGTTAAGAAATACCGGTTTGCCTAATGCTCGTCTTCCAAGTCTGCCTACAATTTTGTCGGCGAGTCAGAGGCTACTGGATTTTGGACAGTTTGCAGTGCCTGCGCATGATCAAGGTCGTGGAGCACCACGTTTACCTGTGGAAATTGAAGAGGAGGTGTTAGGCTATTTCGCTAACAACCCGAGGGCCAGCACAAATGACGCAGCACGGCGTTTCGGTGTGAGCCAGTATGCGGTGTGGAAACTTTTAAATTCAGAAGGAATGCACCCTTATCATTTTCAGCCTGTGCAAGCTTTAAATGACCAAGATGCAGGGCCACGGCGAAATTTCTGCAACTGGTTGATTAACAACGCCGACCAGAACATTTTGTGGACCGACGAGGCCCTTTTTACCAGAGTGGGCCTGTACAACATCCACAACGAGCATTGGTGGGAGTACAATAATCCCCACGTGATAAGAGAACATCACCACCAAGTGCGATTCAGTGCAAATGTGTGGGCAGGAGTTTTTAGAGACCAGATTTTAGGGCCTTATTTTGTAGAAGGTCGCCTTACCGGAGCCACGTACCTCGACATGTTACGGGGTGTAATTGAGGACCACATCGAGGAAAACGTGCCTCTGCGCTACCTGCGGGAGTTTTATTTCATGCAGGACGGCGCTCCTCCTCATTACAGCCGTATCGTGCGCGAGTACCTCGATGAGAGGTACGGAAACCGCTGGATAGGGCGCGGTGGACCGGTGCCCTGGCCAGCTCGATCACCTGACCTAACTCCTTGTGACTTTTTTTTGTGGGGTGAAGTGAAACGTAGAGTTTACGTCGAAGAAGCTCAGAATATCGATGATTTGAAAAACAAAATTATTTTAGCATTTGATCAAGTGAGAAATGAACATTTTGTGTTAAGGAACATTAGTGGAAATGTCTTAAAACGTGCTAGACTGTGCTTGCAGCAAAATGGACTGCATTTTGAACAATTATTAAAATACAATTAGTGTAAGTGAGTTAAGTGAGGAGAAATGGACTCCATTTGTAAGTAAATTAAAAATTATTGTAAATAGCTGACTCCAATTTTTAAATACGCCTTAGCACATGTCGTTTTTCACTTTATCGACTTCTTATCATCAATAACAATGATAATTAATTTGTCTTAAAATGTTAAATGTTTGTTTTTTTATTGACTATCGACATGGGTTTTGACGGTCCTAAGCCCGTGAAAGTATGAAGGAAATTTTGGAATCAATTTAAAAGGAGAGGAGGGGGGGGGGGGACGCTCCGCCTGCGCGGCGAAGAACAAAAGCGGCAATCTTTGAACTCCACCCACACCGCACAGCTCGCCCGCCCTCCACTCTTACCCCCTGCGCAAGCGCTGCCACTGGCCGCGAGCGGGTACCGGCTCACTCCTCGCCTCCGCCACTACCGTCAGAGAAAGTAGGGTGACCAAGTCATCTACTGTTTCTATGGAAACATTTGGGTGCACTTATCTTTTTTTTTATTTGAGAAGGGATAAAAATAAAACAAAACGTATATTTCATTTACCTTAGAGATCATTTATACGAAGTTTGTTAACTGACTAAAAAGTAACCCTGTATAATAAACTGCTGTAAATAATACGCTCGGTAAATGAAACTATTTAGCTGTGAAACATTTTCAAATTGACATCAGAGCTGACAGGTAAACAAAACAAGATGTCACCTTATCATAGAGCTCTATGACTATACTGAACTGTTGCCATATAAATGAGAGTAATAGCGCCCTCTTGGCATTAATCATATATTTCTGGTCAGGCTTTAAAAAATACATTTTTAAGTCTAAATTATACATAAAATTAAAGAAAAGGGTCATGGACTCGGTAGTAACACCTACATTATTATATGGATGCCAAACGTGGCCGCTAACTAAAGAGCTTGTACACAAAATCAAAGTCTTTCAAAGAGCAGCCGATAGGAGCATGCTAGGTCTTAAGCTGAGAGACAGAGTACGCAGCGTTGATATCCGCCGTCGCACAAAAATAATTGACGCTGCAGAAATGGCGTGCCGACTAAAATGGCGATGGGCTGGGCATACAGCTCGGACTAGCGACGGAAGATGGAGCGAGAAAATTCTACACTGGTGCCCGCGCGACTCCACGCGACACGCGCACCGCCCGCGCCGACGCTGGCGAGATGACATCATCGCCGAGGCGGGCATCATCTGGACTAGACTAGCCGGTGACAGGAACGAGTGGAACAGGAGGGAGGAGGCCTATGTCCAAAGATGGACAGCCCAGTAGATATATAAATAAGTAAAAGAAAAACAAATACTTAATATCATAAATTAATCACACGTTTTGAATTATTTAAAAGAAAATGTTAATATAGTATAAAACCTAAGAAATTAATGTCTGTAATGCATGAATATTGTAAAATTCTACTGGAAATAAAGGCTTTTATTATTATTTAGTATTATTATGTATGTATGAATGATGAAGTGCCTCCCCTAAAAGTTTTTTAGCAATTTAGCCAGAAAACTAAGTAGCACATGACACACACCTATAGATAAAATTTCAGTAATATATGTTTTATAATAAAAATGGCTTTGACATACGGACGGACAGACGGACATGTTTCAAAAAACTTTTAAGGGTTCCGTTTTTGCCATTTTGGCTATGGAACCCTAAGAAATGTTTGCGCTGTGTTATAGTTTAAAGATCTAAATTTAATGGGCTTACAGGTCTCATGACAATTGTATGACGATTTCGTGCACAAATGCCGCTTCTTACATGTGCATTTTTACTATTCGCAACTCGCAACAGGCTTAGTTTTATTAATTTGTCGTAATTAAGTGAATTTTTACGGTTAATATTTAAAATCGCAACAAAAAAATAACCATCTATTAAGCTCACTTGCACAGCAAAAAAAAACCAAATTCACATGAGAACACCGCAGCGCTTTGATGTGCATTCAGTTTTTTTTGCTGTACTAGTCAGTATTTTTTTATTTTTTTCTGATATGCGGAATATTTTTAACCATATTTCGTATATTCATAAATATTTTGCCGCTCACTGTACTTCAAATTCAAAATCTAGGTTTTTATTTTTTTACATGTATGTATCGTATGGCTGCATGTCACTGGATACAGATAGGCATTTCTTATCTGGGGTAGTAGGAAAGCAAATGATCAAGAAAATCCAGTGAGTGCTGCGAGGTCCAGATGGGACAGTGCAGCTGCCAAGTTTGTTACTCTTTTAGCACCACCCAGGGATCACGTGTAGGGTTATCTAAGGTGTTTCCTACGGACGCAGAGTAACATTGATCCCCTCTTATTTTACATAAAAATCTACTAATCGAGATCGTTATTACTTATCTTTTTAATAGGTAAGTAGCATTCTTAAAAATGTCACCGTAGTACTTAATCACAGTATTCAAATCACAAAACATCAGCAAAAGGATTATAATTATTATAAAGCTGCCCGCGCGCCTCTGAGTAAAGTCATATTCTTTGAACATTGTTGCGGTGCATCGCGGCGAATTTACGCACGATCGCAATGAGAGGGGTACGCGGGTGGCGCGGGTAGAGAGCGCCCAAACGCTCAAGGACACTCCGGCGACAATCGTCTTATCACAGATATTTGTCCCTGAGTTAAAGGTGTTTTCTATGTATTTAAGTATTTAACTATATCTATTTAATATATATACTGTCGTCTAGTACCCACAACACAAGCCTTATTAAGCCTACTGTGGACTAGGTCGGTTTGTGTAAGATTGTCCTAAAATATTGATTGATTTATATACTATTCTATATGTCCGACCCCGGCGCTAAAACTACGAATATCTCCATTTTGTTTGCAACTGAGGTGCTATAATAAAGCTATTTTGCGATAAGAAAATAATTATTACAACCTAAATTAGTCCTTGAATTCACCTCGCATTAGGTCTGCGACAAAGTATGAGAGATTATAGCCAGTTTATGACAATGGAACAATGCATGTTGATACCTATAATAAGTTGTTTACATATCTGAGTCTTAAGGCATTTATAACAGGCATTTGTTGTCATTGTTAGTTAAGGCTATCATGAGTTAAAGAGATTAGAGAGAGTTAAAGAGACTGCTAGTGATTTTATTACTGTACTGGCTATTATGATCTCCACCGATGAACAACCGTCATTCGCTATCTGTCTAGCACAGGGGTTCTCAAATAGATGCGCTATAGGAAGTAAAGTCACGAACCCGGATTGTTGAGCCACTTGCCATTGTTCGTAATCTAGCCATGTTATGAATGACCGATGCTACCGACTAGCTGTCAACTGTCAGTTACAATTGGTCATTTATAACACGGCTAAATTACGAACAATGGCAAATGGCTCAACGATCCGGTTTCGTGAGTACAGAGTAGAGCCGTGAGGCAATCCTCCTTACAATACTATACCTAACTATTTCAATAGCCTGGCTAGGTAAGATAAAAAAAAATATTTATTTCACAAAACTAATAATACAATATTTATATTGACAAGTAGATTAAATAGTTGGTGTGGTGCACAACGAAGTTTATATAGGCACGCGGAGTTAAAAATTTTAAACTTGGAAGCGCACCGCGGACTAAAAAATATTCTAGCATCTACGAGTGTCTGCGCAGGTTTTCACTTTATGATTATCGATGGCGGAGTTTAGAAGATTTCTTACGTTTGTGGCGGATATAGACAGCTTTTATATACATAGATGACTTGAGCATAAACATCAACAATCTAGTATTAAGTTTACGAGATCAGTTTCTGAACCTCTTGTTCATAGTATGTGTAGTTGTTGCTGGTTTTCTTCACTAGGGTGTCGCAGATTTTATCACCAAAGCCTTTGTTAACTCTACAAGCATCATCTAAATTAAAATTTCCTATTACAAACCTTGAGATCACGCAGATAATAAGTCCGGCTAGCAAAGGTTCGACTGTTATATTGTCTTTAACCGCACCGCGGCACCGCGGACTAAATAAGATTCTAGCATCTACGAGTATCTGCGCAGGATTTCACTTTATGGTTATCGATGGTGGAGGTTAGAAGATTTCTTACTTTTGTGGCGGATATAGACAGCTTTTTTATATATGACTTGAGCGTAAACATCAACAATCAGTATTAAGTTTACGAGATCAGTTTCTGAAACTCTTGTTCATAGAATATGTAGTTGTCGCTGGTTTTCTTCACTAGGGTGTCGCAGATTTCGTCACCAAAGCCTTTGTTAACTCTACAAGCATCATCTAAATTAAAATTTCCCATTGCAAACCTTGAGATCACGCAGATAATAAGTCCGGCTAGCAAAAATTCGACTGTTATATTGTCTTTAACCGCACCGCGGCACCGCGGACTAAAAAAGATTCGAACATCTAACAAGTATCTGCGCAGGATTTCACTTTATGGTCATCGATGGCGGAGGTTAGAAGATTCCTTTTTTTGTGGCGGATATAGATAGCTTTTATATAGATGACTTGAGCTTAAAACAATATAATAAATAATAATAAAATAAATATAAACATCAACAATCTAGTATTACGTTTACTTACACAAAGACAGCCCTTAAAACTGACACTTAATTTCTTCTAGAAGTTGAACACACAACTCCACACCAATTTAATGACAATTTCATCGCTTAGAGCAGTGTGTAGCCGTGACTAACTGTAATCACCTGCCCAATGGGTGTTAAACTAAACGCCAAAGCTGAAGCTGAACACATGATTAAAATAATTACACACAGTCAACTGTCATTTAGATAGTATTTATCATTAGAAGCGAAAAATGAATACTTCCGCAGCGCTGTACCTAACATTTAATGACAAAAATATGTTATTTGGTTTTTTCGCAATTTCATTTCCTGTACAGGATAAACTATACAGGTGTTAGAAACGTATATTTAGATACGGTACATTAAGTATAAAAATGTGAAAATGTACCTAATAATAATTCTAATGTATTAGTAGGTAAATAATAGTAGAGTTATTTTTACGTCCAAATAAGCAGAAAATTATGGTAATATTATTACATATACTACGTGTATACATGATATAACCGCAAAAGGAAACCAGATGCAGGATTTGAAATTATAAATCAATATCGCAATAAATATTTAGTAACATCTGTGTTACTTACTATAAATATTCAATTTTTTTCGCGGCAGCAATGTATTGCGTATACACCAATTTGACAATGACACATCATAAGTAGAAGATTAATCATGTGTGTAATATTAGGTGGGTAAGTAATAGAACGTATACGAATTCATGCTATATTGATAGTAACATATAAATTCAATTTATATAATTTCAATTGTATAACGTGCATGAAGTATAATGTACAAATTGAATAATAACAAAATATATAATTGACTAATGTATAATGAACTTCACAAATAATATCGTTTACGCTAATGATAATGTAGTATAACGTTGAAATAATCTAATGTTTAAAACAGATATCATACATAAATTATAAACGCCTACCACTTTTAATTGGCAATAACTCTTGTAACTGTTATTTATTGCGAAATTATTTTATGCATAATGTTAATGTGACAAATTCAATGAGCATTTCTTGTCTGTTATAAAATTACAATTTAGTTTGAGTTTACTGTGATTTGTATGCTGATACGTGGTTCTGGGTTAAAATGGAACTATTTAAGTGTGAAACGTATAAAAGTGCGAAAGGAACGAAGAAGTTGGTGGTTGGTCTTTTTGTGGGGGTCGCAGTTCTAACCTAACCTAACCTACTTTCCTGGTAGCAGTTTTCTTTTTGTGGGGGTCACAGTTCTAACCTAACCTAACCCACTTTCCTGGTAGCAGTTTTCTTTTTGTGGGGGTCGCAGTTCTAACCTAACCTAACCTACTGTCCTGGTAGCAGTTTCCTTTTTGTGGGGTCACAGTTCTAACCTAACCTAACCCACTTTTCTGGTTACAGTTTTATTTTTGTGGGGGTCGCAGTTCTAACCTAACCTAACCTACTGTCCTGGAACAGTTTTCTTTTTGTGGAGGTCACAGTTCTAACCTAACCTAACCCACTTTTCTGGTAGCAGTTTTCTTTTTGTGGGGGTCGCAGTTCTAACCTAACCTAACCTAACCTAGATTGTTATTTCAGATGTTAGTCGATATTTTAACTATTATACGTAACTATTATTATGCAAAACGGAATTCGTCTATATGTACGTTAGACTAAACAACGTTATGTATAATGTACGTTATATTATTTTTGAATTATACTAATTGAAAATAGACATTTAATACATTATACCTAACGTTAGTATACTTTTTGAACGTTTGTAAACTGAAATTATACCAAAAGTGCGTATTCATTATGTTACGCACCCATATTAGGTACGTGCTGAAATATTTCATATGGAAGATAAATGTCGTAAAATTTTAATAAAACATATGAGTATGTTTATTATGGTCTATACCAACTACCAGCTCAGCGTATGAGGTTATAAGAAAAATACACGATGTAGGTTAAGAGTAGGCTGTAGGCAACCCTACCTCATCGAGTAGCAGAATTCGACTCATGTAGGTCAATACATGGTAAAATGTTATGTATTTTAGAACTTGGTAGCCTTAGCCAAAGTTGGAGCATTTTGTACAGTCAGCATAATATGACCTTATTTTTTGACGAAAACTACTTCATTGACTAACAAATCGGTACGTGTATTTTAGTGATAGTACTCAACACGCAAACCTGACATTTCAGGATTTTTTTTTCAAAAGTTGCGTTTTTCGAATGGCACAAGTTTTATCTTCTACTAAGTTAATTATTTCAATATTTTTAATAAGGTACAAGCATGAAGTTGCCAATTTTTGGCAATGCAATCTCTTACGTTTTGGCACTTGTTGATAAACAGTGTCTTATGTACTGCGTAAAACGGCATTTAAACCATCCCGTGAACTCATTTGCACGTCGTACTTGCATTAGTCGATTTTCACCTTAAAAGATACAACTTGTAAATAACAAAGGCTTAAATACGGCCTCCTAGCCTAGTTGGTACTGACCCTGCCTATGAAGCAGGAGGTCCCGGGTTCGAATCCTGGTCAGGGCATTTATTTGTGTGTTTATCACAGATATTTGTTCCTGAGTTATGGATGTTTTCTATGTATTTAAGTATTTATCTATACCTATCTATTATATATATCGTCGTCTAGTACCCACAACACAAGCCTTATTAAGCTTACTGTGGGAGTAGGTTGATTTGTGTAAAATTGTCCATAATATTTAATATTATTATTATAAATGAAAATAAATAAGGTCGACTACCTTTTTTTGTTATTACCGGGTTGATTAGTACATACGAATGGCATAAGGTTCACTTTGCAATTCGATGAGGTAATGATATTTTTGCTGACTATACAAAATTCTCCAAGCTTAGCTCAGGCTACCAAATACTAAAATACATAACTTTTCACCGTGCATTGTCCTACATAAGCCGAAAGCTCGATGAGGTAGGGTTGCCTACAGCCTATTCTTGATCTAATACAACTTTGGGTTTGACGGCTTGTCAATTATTAATGATATATATTTGAATAAACAAGAGTTTTGTTTTAACATGATTTTAAATGGCTGTCACTCTGATCATCCATTAAAAGCTGCCAGATGTCCGGATTTAGCAATAAGGATAGTATCGCAATCTAACCAGACGGGTTTTGTTGCTCTCATTATTGTGTCATATCTGACGTGGCCAACTCTTAGTCTATTCTTTAACGCGTTTAATAAAGTTCAAGAGGTTTATCCTTATTGCACTCGAGCCCTCCTGGCCGTTATCACTCACAGTGGTCTTGTCTACACAATGTCTGAACACAATACAATCAAGTGGTTTCTTGAACGAGCGTTGCGCTATTTCCTATCTTGGTATCTTGTGGCGATGGATACCGCTTGTCTATTTTATTCTTTTTGTAGTGCACATAGCACTCTCAATTTGAATAGACTATAATATACTTGTGCACTGCAAGGGCACTACAAATTGCATAGGTACCGTCAGCAACGAATGTTGCCGAACGGAATAAGATTACAAAAGTAACTAGACACATACAAACTTGTTTGAGGCGCTGTTCAGTAATTTGTGTACTTAATATTTATGTGTCAACTGTCAAGTTTCTTAATGTGGATAGTCTAGTTTAGTTCCTATTTTTAGAGTATGTATAAAGAACTATTACTGATGGTTTGATGTGGTTTATGGGTAGGTATTGTTGTAGAAAAAGATCTACAACAATCCTCTATTCCGCGTTCGGAAACCGTATGTTATTACCACCATTATTTCAACCATTAACGTAACATCAGTATATTATCTGTGACAGTGTGGTAAAAACGTATGAAAATTCATTACATACGGCAACGTAATGAAAATCTGCCTTCCTCTCCGACCGCCGGCACAATCGAGCTGGACATGGCGGTGCAATGGCGGTCACTCTAACATTCTAATGTTTCTTGGTAATTTATTGTAAATTTTATTTGGTATGGGTGTTTAATACAAGTTTGAAATCGGGGTCGTGTAGAAAGCGATCAAGGCAGGATACAGAATCGAAATATGAACCTTAACGATGTCAACGAATACATATAACGAATCATATGTTTCTAGGGTTCCGTAGCCAAAATGGCAAAAACGGAACCCTTATAGTTTAATTCATGTCCGTCTGTCCCTCCGTCCGTCCATCCGTATGTCACAGCCATTTTACTCGGAAACTATAAGACGTATCTGAATAAAATTTATACATAAGGTGTATTTTGTATGCCGCTGCTTAGCTATGTAGTTAAATTGCAGAAAAAGAATATTTTTAGGGGGGGCGCTCCATACACGTAACTAAAGTTAAAAAAATTTTTTAACCAAATATCAACATGTGGCACATCAATCGATAGGGCTTAAGCGTAACATTAAGGTTTCTTTGAACATGTTGTGATTAAGTGAATATTTTCTGAAATAATCGCTTCGAAAGTCAGAAAAATTGTGTCCAAAAAATATGAAAAAAATTGAGATAAATAAATATTATAGGACAATCTTACACAAATCGACCTAGGCCCACAGTAAGCACAATAAGGCTTGTGTTATGGGTACTAGACAACGATATTATAATAGATAAATACTTAAATACATAGAAAACACCCATAACTCAGGAACAAATATCTGTGATAAACACACAAATAAATGCCCTGACCAGGATTCGAACCCGGGACCTCCTGCTTCGTAGGCAGGGTCACAACCGACTGGGCTAGGAGGCCGTTAGAGATGCGCCTCACATACTTTCAACGAAAATTGTTTTGAACATTATTGGTTCAGCCATTGTTGATTTAACTAAAAAACTTCATTTAAAAAACTTCTGGCATCGATACGACCTTTTGGTTCTTATTTCATTGAAGGTACGAGAGCCTCCATTATGCGTGGTCCGACATGCACTTGGCCGGTTTTTTTGTGACTAATATTGATTTTATTTTTCAGATGATAAGTACGTGAGAAAATAAATGTTGGCGTACAATTTGTCATCCTACTCAATGTGATGTCTTGTCGTTTTCTATACAGCGTATATCAAAACTAATATGTCCACGATTTTCTTAGCATAGAATTAATTTTACTTAAAAATAAAAATAACTAAAATTCATTCTGTTTTTATCAAATATTACGAGTTCCATATTATAATGGTGATCAGTTATAGAGTCAGAAATAGTGGTTCAGGATCACGACCCAGATTTCACCCTGTATAAATATATAGATATAGACGGAGAGAGAGCTCCGGAAAATGTGACACAATAAAGGATGGTTCACGCTGTTGCATTCCGCGTCCTACAAGACTCTTCCAACACTTCATTTTGTATAGAAAACATTACGTGACTTCCAAGGAACACGCGACGTTTTCTATACAAAATGAAGTGTCGGAAATGTCGTGTAGGACGCGGAACGGAAAAGCGTAAACCATCCTTAACGAGCGAATAATAAAAGCCCACTACTGATTTTACTAGACTAAAAAAAAAAACTAACGGTTTCGTAAATAACAGCTGTGAAAGTTTAAAAAGGGCGTCCCCCATCTAACTTTTGAACCGTGGGTCCAGAAAAAAATACATTGATGTGAGGCTTGATACGTACTTTCAATGAAAACTATATTGAAATAAATCGGTTGAGCCGTTATGGTGAAAGGACTTAAGTGCTGGGTAGTGAAATAACGTAAGCGCCGCTAAATATCCCTTAATAAATGACCTTTTGAAAGGATGTATTGTAACAGCCCGGCAACTACGGACCCTACAGTGAGCATGGCCCCACATGCTCTTGACCGGCTTTTTGTTATCTATTGGTTATCAAAATCATATTAAAGACATAAATGGCCTGTTTCACAATCTCAAGTTAAAGCATATCTGTCAGATAAATGTTTGCTGTCCGTTTCTTTTATATGACTGGAGAAAAGGATAGCAATAATTTTAACTGGCAGATAAGTTTATCTGGAGATTGTGAAACAGGCCCTAAGTGTCATAATGAGATTTGGTTAACGTAAATATACGTCAGACGCCGAAGTTGCCTTACTTGTTTGTGATTCTGATCACAAATTGCTTAAAGGTATAATTCTTGATTAAAAAAATGATAATAGTCCAAAAAAAAACCGGCCAAGTGCGAGTCGGACTCTCGCACGAAGGGTTCCGTACCATTATCTATAAAAACGGCAATAAATCATGTCTGTTGGGAGCCCCCTTTTATTGTTTTTTTTAGTATTTGTTGTTATAGCGGCAACAGAAATACATCTTCTGTGAAAATTTAAACTATCTAAGAATCACGGTTCATGAGATACAGCCTGGTGATAGACGGACAGACGGACAGCGGAGTCTTAGTAATAGGGTCCCGTTTTTACCCATTTGGGTACGGAACCCTAGAAAATATTAAGTTCGAATACCGATCCATGGCAATGACTGTCCATTCTAAAGTAGCTGAGCGCTCAATGTGACTAGGATTGTGTCAAATATAGTACTTATTACTTTTTCAGTAACTATACCTACTCGTATTCACATATACAATTTACCACTCATTCCTGAGACCAAAAGAAGGAAAAAATATTATGACATTTATGTATGACTTTAGGTCAATTTCGCCACATTTTCTTCTATTTTTTTAATGTTTCTTGCACATGAAAAGTAAATGTTAGTAATAAAATTATCGTTTAAAAGGAATTGGTAATTTTTTTTTTGGAAAAATTTAGTTGCTGCGTAGTTTTCCTTGTCACTTTGATATCTGTCAATAAAGACGTGTAAACTATGCCCAATAGTGGCAACAACGCCATCAGAAAGGCGTTTTGTGCTGAGTTATAATAAAAAGTGTATTTTTTATAAATTGGTATTAACTCTGAAACTAGGCGAATTTCAAAAAACTTTATATGACATTTTTGTCTCTAAATAGGATCTAGAATAAACTGTTAAAATATTTCCCTTTCCTCGTGGGCACCGTGTATAACATACAGTACAATACAATACAAATACTCTTATATCGAACACCTTTAAAAAAAACCAGTACAGAAAATGCATAAAATGAAATATATACTATTAGAAGAACACACATTAAATAATATTAAAATGGTGTCACTAACGTTATGTTGGTCGGTCGCTCAATATGTCTCTATCTCTATCAATTTACAATCATCCTCTTATAAAGCGTCCACCCGACGCCCGCGGCTTGCATTGTATACTTAAGTTTTGTTGATAATAGAACAAACAAAAGCTAATTGTTAATAGTAGTAAATAGGTAATTAGACGTGAGGGCAACGACCTTTCTTGTACCTTAACACTTTCTATAAATTCGTGGATCATCGCTTGGTTTATTGGGAGACATTGATACGTTATTTTGAATTCTAATGAGATACGTATAAATCAAAAATTATTAGAGACAACAGGGGGCTTAGCCAAAATGACAATCGTTTGCAGGAAACGGATCGAAACGCTATCCGTCTTTCTATCGCACTAATATGGAAGAATGTTTGAGAGCGTATAGCGTTTCGTTTCGTTTTCTGCAAACGATTGTCATCTTGGTCACAGGGCCTGTTCTTACGTTATAAGGTTATAACTAGTGAGAGCTTTCAAAACAATATTAAATTAAAATAAACTCGAGAGACGAGACAATAATAAATAATCCCTACCTATTGGAAGCGGACCACTCACTTAATTTAGATCTAAATGATTGTGATTTCCTTTTCATTTTTGATACAACAAATATGCAAATGTGATCACAACAATAATATAAGTAGCTTAGCCAAATACTGTGGCTATGAACCAAAAAACAAATGACAAACACTAAACAAAACTAGATAAAGATTTGTCAACTGCTCATAAGAGCCGTAGGTATATAGATATTAGAAATAAATTACGTAAGAATATGATCGAAAATTAAATGACTTTCCAAAAGCTGATTGGACTCTTGTGTGACGAAGCAAAAACAAAGGAGTGTGACTAGTATTTTGAAGTTTTATCATTTGATAATAAATTAATAACCTGCAAATAATTTCGATTTCTAATGATAGTTGTTATCACTACCCCTTGATATTATATCTTAGTATTAAGGACAAAATAATTAAGTCATTCATTAAGTATGTTCTTTAGATATCATTGGTAGTAAATAAACACCAATTGTATTCAAAGACCATCTGAACATCCCGGGTCCCAGGTGTTGAAAGCGATTATTATAACACCTTTCAACTGCTGATAAAAAATTTTTGAACTCACACCCTTGCATTACACAAGTCTTATAACACTGTCTTTGTCTTCTGAATTAAGTTCCATGTGGCTAATTCCGTCAATTAGCGTTTTTCTCGAACAACGAACAAAATTGATAATTTCATAGACAAAGCAGCGATTGCTTTAGGTTTCAGCCATCAAAAGCAATTGGTTTTTGTTTTCTATGATTAAAAATCAAAGAAATATATGTACGCTCGTGCACGGAATAATCCCCATGACGGAATTAGCCACATTTACCTTATAATAAGAAAAGATCTGACCGTCCAAGAGATTTGGACCTTCAGAAATCACTCTTTTACTAGTTTTACTACTGAATTACTGAGGGACTAAGTGACTGACCTACTCATCAAAACATTTGACTACTTCCAGGCAACCTAGAAAATTGTAAACCCAGTTTACATAACATAACATAAATACTCTTTATTGCACACCTTAAAATAAAGAAACACATAAAATACAAGTTATAAACAGTAAAAGCAGAGGTAAAACAATTGTTATCTTAGGTAAGAAATCGTTTGACCAATTGTATTGCTGTATTTTGATTTTTGAATGGGCTAATTAATTTTGCGACTCCAAAATTTCAAATTATTAAGTTATAAATTGTATTTAAAGATCATGACTTGTTTCGGATTTGATATGAATATGACTTCCTATTTTCATCAAAATTATTTCAATTTTTTTTTTATTCTGACCAACAACGTCACTTTATTCAAACGAATCGTTATTGTATACGTTCAAAAGTAGTCTTTTCGAAATATGCTTGCCTTGAACTTGGTAAACATCTGATAAAAAGAAAAATAAATTTAAATAAGGTCACATTGACAGTCGGTCGGTTGGTTTGACAGACAATGGGTGTCAATATTTACGCTCAATAAAAATATTGACTTTTTCACTAAACACAATTTATTAGACTCGTGCAGTAAGAAAATATTACTTACATTCAATATTTTTCCAATATTTTTTCGTGTATAGTTACGTACGTTGCACTGCGTATCGACTGCCTATCGCCGACTGGTGGTTGTGTAACGTGTGTTCATTTAAAACTGGTTCCACGTGGCCATAGTTAAAATAAAAAAGTAAGTCTTATAACAAATACCAATTCAAAAGAACACGACAATAGTTCTAAAGTCCTCTCTTGCATTCGCACTTTACCTACATATGTATTTCTGTTTCGTCGATGGCTAATATGCATACGCGCCTATGGACGCCAACAACCCAAGAGGTTTTGCATAACTAACTAACTTTGCTTAATATTTATGCTGTAACTAACTGCTGCAAGAGGTAGTCAAAAGTATGAAAACGCGCAATTTCTTCATACTTACTTGTTACATAATGTATATTAATAGCAATATGAGTGAAACATCACCATTTTATTCGGCCAACGTTATTGGAGGAATTTGTGCAATTACTTTGACGTAACGCAGACCATTTTCGCGATCAAAATCTAACAGTCGGAACTAAACAGTTGAATCTATGTCAACTATGTACATAACACGCGAAATACGAGCATTTGTTGCTTTTAACTTAATGTTTTTTGTGTATGCTGACCCTTCAAGAACAGGGCGGACACTTTATAATACAAAACTCGTGTGACTGCCTTAGTCTGCACGGCACATCTGTACACGCTTCACTGTGTGCGTGCGTCTTGGGATGCTGTTTACGCTGTCCTAATGACGTTTGATAATACGCCAACATTTTGCTTTTTATCGATACGATGCGATTCTGATGGATTAGCCTACTAGTTCTCTACCAATCGGCCGCCGCGATGTGAGGTAATTCCATTTAGGGCGGGGCGTAGCGTGGCCCTCCTGCATGCAGGAGTATCACGATTAGGTAGAATCAAAAACTTCTAGTTTAAGGTAGATTCACAGAATACATAATAGTATTTCATGAAATACTATTATGTATTCTGTGAATCTACCTTAAACTAGAAGTTTTTGATTCTACCTAATCGTGACTAAATGAATAAACAACTATTATCTTTGCAGAGCAGATGTTGGACCACCTGATAGAAATATCATTTTACTGAACTTTTTGTGTCGCTCCAGAGCCTCAAACATCTTTATTGGCCTATACCACCTATCCCTTCCATATTTTTTTCTTTAACCCTGGTAACAACCTGATATATTCCAATCCATCAGTCGAAAAAGAAAATGGACGAATCGACAAAACCGGCAAAAAAAGGCAACACAATGACGCTTCTATTGTACTGTGCCTTTGTGTTAATTTAGTGTAGAAAGTTAACACAACACATATTGTTGCATCGAGTGTAGCTACTTTTATACTTTAACTATGAATGTTGCTTTGATTAGCGGTAAGGATGATTCGTAATATAGCATATCCATAATGAAGATAGCAATGCAAAAGTTAATTTTAGAAATAATATGTGACATGTCATTTTTAACCCAACAAAAACAAGTTTATACAACTGCGCCGAAATATCGGGTGCTCATAAATACATGGTAAATATCCCGTTTCAAATAATATTTATAATGTTAATGACCATGTGAGCTTGAAATGAAAAAAACAAGTTTTTTGTTGTAGTTATTTATACTGGGGTCGGTAAGAGCCGAAAAATGTATGGAGTAGTCTGCACTTTTGTGTCGGGCGATGCCGCTTGTCACGATGGTCTGTTAGGTTAAACAAAGCTGATTTAGATACGAGATCAAGCAGTAGCTACCCTTTAAAAGATGGGGGAAATTGTCGGCTTCCGACGTCCATTTTGTGCTATATTTCTGCCTGACCATCAACTTATAGGTAGAGTTTAATATAACTGCTTAATTCGTAACTTTCTTAACAAAAAATATCTTTACCTGTTAAAAAAAATGCACAAAAGTTAAATTTTCTTTCGCCCGGAGACTGCTTTCTTTCGGACTGCCCAGAGATAAAGAGGTTGCATAAAATATTTTTTTAAGAAAAAAAAACCTAGTTTAATTGAGGCCAATGAAATATTATATCAGTTAAGTATAAAGTTGCCATCGCCATTGGCTTATCAATAAATTTCATTTAATTTTTTCATGGATTGAATTTCAATGAAAACTATATTGAATAAAATCGGTTGACAGTAAAAGGACGTAAGTGTCGCAAAATATCCAGTAACAAATTAGCTTTTGAATGGATGTATTATAATTTATAACAGGCCGGCAACTTCGGAACCCTACACTAAGCATGGTCCGACGTGCTCTTGGCCGGTTTTGTATAATGAAGTATGGGTGTTAGGGAAAGTGATAACATTTATATTTAGTACATTCAAGAGCAATAGAAAAGTGTCAATATGTGTGTAGACTTCTCTTACGAAGTGACCTGTTTTATTGCCTTGGAGTGTATGGTTTGACCCGGGTATGTCTTTAAACTATGTCCAAAAGAGAGGTCAGGGTACTGCAAATGTCATCTCGCTATGTGGGGTATGGCACAGCTCAGCGGATGTTATCTAACTAAATTCTGGAGTACCTAGAATCCGACTGGGGAAGTACCTCCACCTTACAGAAGACCACAACCAAATAGGCCTTACTCATGGTATTATGTTCCTGCTGGTGAGTAAGGTTGCCAAAGATCATATATAAAGAGGACCCAGTGTGTTGACGACGAGGGACCCTCTTGTTCGTTAATCGTCAACACAGTGAATTCTTCTTTTTGTAAAGGGTGACAACGCGCATGTGACACGTCTGGAGTTACAGTCGTCTATAGGCTACGGTATCTGCTTACCATCAGGCGGGCAGTATGCTTGTTAGCCACCGTCGTGATAAATAAAATGTGAGTAATGGGTTTACTTGTTGTGCAGTTAAATATATATTACTTAATTGGCTAGTTCGTTTTATTGAAAAAGTTAAAATAAATATTGTTGACCTAACCAAGTCCCCCAATCATATTAAAATATATTTAAGTATATATTTGAATCTCAATGGAGTTTTATAGTTTTTTGTCATAGTATAAAACGAATGTAGAAGCACGCATATGGCTGGTTTTTCTTGACCTGCATGGCCATTAGACTTGTAGATAATGAATAGTTTACCTACTTAGTCGATCTGTGTAGTACTCGAATCTCATGATAATGTATGTAATGAAAGAGGCAGTAGATATGGACATAATAATTGGCTAAACTCATAAAAAAATTTTTTTTTGTCCGTCAGTTATATTATCAAAAAAGTATCGGACACGTATTTTTTATTTTGTCAATTAAAAATTGGTGAAGATATAGCCCGTTAAAGTTCCGCGTGACGTCACATTTCAGTAATCTTTTTAGCATAATGTGACGTCTCGCGGAACTTTAACGGGCTTTATTTTGTTTTTGTTTGATTGACAAAATAAAAAATACGTATCCAATATTTTTTGATAATCTAACTGACGGAGTGAATAAAATTATATTTTTTTTACCTTGAAAAGTACCCAATTGTTGTTTGCACAACATTATACACAATAAACTTATCCACAGCAAGAGTTAATCGAATTTATTTGATTAGATTTAAAACACGATGTTATTGCATGCCCCTTTTATTACAATTCCATTTGGGTAAACAAACAGCCACTACAAGTACTGTTTTAATAACTAATTTAATACTATATTGTCTACAACATATGTCGCCCACACTTACCACTAATTATATACCAATAATAATAATAATATAATAATAATTATTGGTCCAATGTCAGACCAATGTGAGACCAATGTTGAATGAAAATCTGTTCGAATAGCAAATGTCAATGTCGTTATAGTGGTCTAAGAGCTGGCCACGTCAGATATGAAACAATAATGAGAGCAATTAAACCCATCTAGTAAAATTAAAATACTATCCTTATTGCTAGATCCGGGCATCTGGCAGCTTTTAATGGGTGGATGTCAGAGTGACAGACTAGCAGAGTTTTTGAACTGGAAAAAAGTAATACCAAAATAGGTAACAACGGCTGAAGTTAACTTATTTATAGAGGACGGGGCCTATATTTTAATATAAGAACAAAAAACTGTGCATAATATTTCGGAAACAGAAACAGTAGGCGATAAACTATGACCTACCTTTCTTAGATGTACTAGTATTGAGAAACCCCGATAATACCTTAGGCCGCACTGTATATAGGAAACCTACACATACAAATAGATATTTAAATGGTAGATCACACCACCACCCCAGTCAGCTAGCTACTGTAGGCAAGTCTTTGTTTCAGAGAGCCCAGAGGATATGAGATGAGCAGCACCTGGCGGCGGAACTCCGGCATGCCAAGGATGCACTTCAAGCGAACGGGCTCAAGATTCCACGGCTCAATCAGAAGGCTCGGATGAAGATTCCTACAGTTGAGCGCCGGCCTGCCATCTTGCCTTTTGTCCGAGGAGTCACTGACAGGATTGGCAACATCTTGAAACGTGCTTCTATCAAAACTTACTTTAAGCCAATGAAGAAGATGTACCAGTTCCTGAGGTCAGTGAAGTCAGCTACTCCTCTACAGAGTGCAGGGGTCTACAGGCTGGAATGTGAATGTGGTCTATCATATGTAGGCCAGACTAAGCGGAGCATCTCTACTCGAGTAAAGGAACATATAGCCGATGTAAAGCACCGTCGACCAAGGTCAGCAGTCTCTGAGCATGTCATGGATAGACCCAACCACTCAGTTAAATTTGACAAACCGCAAATCCTCGTCAAGGAGAAACGATACATTCCCCGGATGTTGCGAGAGGCAATCGAGATTAAAAAATATCCAAATTTCAACAGAGAGGATGGTTTTTCGGTACCACCAGCTTGGGATCCAGTTATTCATTTGGTTAAGGAGCAAGCTAGACATAGGGCCGTGAGACCATAATGGTGGACAGTGTGGACACTAATAATAATTTAAAAATTAAAATAATTATAATAAATAATAATATAAATAATTTGTTTAATAATATGTTTTGTAATAATAAATAATTTGTTTTTTATAAAGGCCCCTCTGGCATGTGCAAACACTAAATTTGTTTAATATTTAATATGTGGGTAGGTTTGCATATTGTGATAGTTTTTGAACGGAGGTAATATAGTAAGGTATATTTTTCCTCAGTCGACCCGTTGACCACGAACGCTGTAAAGTGTTCGAAACGTCGGGGTGTAAATTAAGCTCAGTACACGCGATAAAATCCGTTTTTAATTGTTTTATTTCATGATAAACTATGAATTACATTATATGTCGTTTTGGACTACTTTCCCCTGTCAGAAACTTTTGGCAAAGAAATCATCTAATTATTTATATAATTTTTCATAATACTGCATCAAAACCAGAACTCTAGGATTTGTATCAGTAAAGTGGTTTGCATTATTTGACATCCACCACTTTACAGCTGCCAGATGTCCGGATCTAGAAATAAGCATAGTATAGCAAACTAACGAGAGGGGTTTCTTCGCTCTCATTATTGTGCCATATCTGACGTGGCTAGTTCTCCGTCTATAGCGTTGAGTTGAGTTGGCTTGAGTTGGGTTGGAGATGTGTGTCCAGTGTGTGTGTTTATTTTTCGAATCGCGGCCTAGGTCGGTTTATGTAAGATTGTCCCATAATATATATTTATATAACATATTTGTGATGGTGTCACTGTTAAAATCGAAACAATTACTTATATTAAAATTGTAACTCGCGTAACATTTACTTGGGATAAATAAATCATAAGTAAATAAATAAATATTATAGGACAATCTAACACAAACAGACCTAGTCAATAAGCTCAATAAGGCTTGTGTTGTGGGTACTAGATGACGTATATATAATAGATGGATGTTTAAATACATAGAGAACATCCATAACTCAGGTACAAATATATGTGATAAACACACAAATAAATTCCCTTACCCAGGCCTCGAACCCGGGACCTCCTGCTTCGTAGGCAGTGTCACTACCGACTGGGCTAGGAGGCTGTTGGGATGATTTTACAGTAAATATGTATTTTACCTTTCAACCTTATTAAAAACGAACATAATCTTTAAAATGTATATTCCAAATATCCCCAGACCCCAGAGGCATGCACTACACGACCATTTTTTTTAGAATCCGTTATACAAAAATAATTCGTTGATGGCTTTTTGATGCAAATTCGGTTTTTAAAACGGGGCTAAAAAATTCATGACTGAATGTGATTTTAAATTCGCACAACGTAGAAGGGAAATGCGAGTCATTTTAGAAATTGCCTGCAAACATCGAGTGTGATTTGAATCGCAGTTATTATGATTGAAACGACATGAATGGTAGTTATTTAAATAACATTAGGTAATCGTTTTGATTTTGCAGAGTGTATCCGTCGTTTATTACTCACACTTCGTTGTATAGACTAAGATATCAAAAGTCGTCTCTCTCTGAGCCAGAAAGTTAAAGAAAGCGTAATCTTAATAAAGTTTAGTTTTTGGCCCATTTATAGAGGATAAAAAAGATAAAAGATATTTATTCTTCAATTTAGGCACATTAAAATGCACTTATGAACGTCAGAAAGATAATAAAAAACTACCACCGGTTCTAACCATACACCTCTGACCCGAGAAGTATTATGACCGAAAAGAAACTCGGCGGGACTTATTTTTTCAAAACAGTAATACATTATATCTTAAAGATACACAATAATGCGTAGTTCTATAGAAGCTGTTCTTATAAGAAGACATATCAAAACAGCTTGAGAGACAATGTACCTATTGTTTAATTAAAAAGAAAAAAAAAAAAAAAAACCAAATCTGACTGCTTCACAAAACGTTTGATATGCTTTCTTATCTGAACTGTGTCCTCTTATGTGCCATGCCTCCTGTGCCATGCATCTTTGTTCGTCATAATAATATAGTCCTCGACCCTGTAATAACCCTTTGACATTAAAGATTTTTACACTACAAGTGAAACAACTTCGTCTGTTCTTACGTACTTTGGTAATCCGTTTTTCGAACGAAAAGGTTTTCCCAGTCTGTCACTCTTACCACCACCGATGAATAGCTGCCAGGTGCCCGGATCTAGTGTTAGGATAGTACGGAAAACTTACTAGACTTAGTTGCTCTCGTTATCGTGTCATGTCTGCTGGGATGCCGGGGCAAACTTTCAGTCTATAATTTATGTTTGTGACTTATATCGGCCAAACTTTGAACCGAAGTCTGTGAAATTATGACCATATAGTATCTAGGGGTACGGCATTGCCCCCGCCAAGCCGAGCAAAACAAACAGTAAGAGAACTGCGTTGCGAGACTGGCAAACTGGCATTTTTGTACATGTAATGTTTTTGATAAGATAATTATGTTTTTTTTTCGAAAACGTAGGTAGGTAGGTACAGTTAACAACATTAGTATGTTCTTGATACGGCTTTATCATAATAAGAGAACTGTAAATGTTATCTCAGCCAAAAAACCACCAACCACCTCACCTGCTTAGCTACTTCTGCTGCTGATAAAACCCTGATTTTTTTCACGATAAAACGCTCCGAGCGTTTTGCGCTTCGTGCACGAAAATCTGCTGGAATTTTGAGCTTAGTTTCGTGAATGTGACAAGAATGCTCTCATACGTGTGTTTCACACGCTCACCTCCGACAGCGTGAAAATCCGAGTGACATCGCTCGGAGTGTTTTTTTTTCATGGAACAGGCATAAGTATAAGAAGTAGCTGATAAGTTGCCAGATGTATACAATCATGACAATAATCTGTGGGTACGGCAGTGTCCCCGCCAAGTCAAGCAAAACAAACAGCAAGGCATGGCCAACAGTCGACACACACCCACTCACAAAACACAACAGTCACTCGAATTCTAATTGAATTGGGTTCTATGGATACCCGCTTGGTTTAACAATAAATCTCAATACTTTTTGCAGTAGAAGAACTACCGTTGCGAGACTTGCATTTTTGTACATGTACCTAATAATGTTTTAGATGGGAATCATACAACAGCTATTATTGCAACCAGAGTTATATAATCATTAGTTGTATAATTAACTCAGTCAGACAATCTAAGTATACTAATATTATAAATGGGAAAGTGTGTGTGATTGTTTGTTTGTTTGTTTGTCCGTCTTTCACGGCAAAACGGGGCGACGAATTGACGTGATTTTTTAAATGGAGATAGTTGAAGGGATGGAGAGTGACATAGGCTACTTTTTGTCTCTTTCTAACCCCCCACTTCCCTAAAATGGGGGGTGGAAGTTTGTATGGAGTATCACGGGGGGCAAAGGGGAACCGTGTTACCCCGAATTTAACGCGAGCGAAGCCGCGGGAAAAAGCTAGTTAAGTATAAAATGACACGTCGAAAATTGATAGCAAGCATGGATAAGTCAAACACTTTTTTATTTTTACTTAATTTCATTAAAAAAGGATTATCTCCAAAATATAGCAGTCAGACATATATAAAATAAAATATAAATAAAATATCATATCAAATTAGAAACAATAATTTAATTTTATAACGCATGTATATAAAAATAATAATTATATAAAAACAAGATGTACACGAATTTTACATATTACGCAGATTGTCTTCAATTGTGTTAATTTTGTGGCCAGTTTTTATATTTTTACTCTAGATATTTTGGGGATTCTAATGTGTGGAATGTGGATTGATAAAATAATAATATTATAAAAATACTTAATTTTTTTTAAATGATACTGCGGATCCCACAGTCAAGTTCAGAATCGTGATTTTTAAATACTAATACGAAAAAAGAATTAAACTAGATTTAGGATTTAATGGTGTTTTCCTAAATTAGGAGATTTTTTTTTTAATTACTTACTTAATTATGACCTCGTAATTATTATTTCTAAATTTAACGATCAGCAATCTACTGCTAACATGATTGAAGTAAGTACTTAGCTGTGTAGTGTGCCAATTAGTGTCAACGAGCGTTTAACTTGAGAATGTTGCATCGTAATTCTAAGCAAAAGTTATAAAAATATACTTCCTATGTCCTATGCTAACCACAGTTCCCCCGTATTGGTTTTACATAGCGAGACGTAGAGCGTGACATTTCGTAATATCGACGAAAGAATTTCATTTCGTTATCGATTGCATTCAAAATTTAATTAAATCATGGTTTCGCATCGCTGCTGAAGTTGTGATTTTCAACAGATTCTACTTTCGGTTTTTCAGGAGCAGAACACATGACATCAAGTTTTTGGATTATTGTTTCTGCCTTTTTCTCCTTTGCTTCTTGGCGATGTTGTCTGAAGAACCAACTGCAAATAGAAATAATTTTATTCTAGGAACAGCACAATTTGTAGGGTTTTTTTTTTGTTAAAAATGTGGTAATGCTCTTACGCATCCCTGTGCCTGGAGGCGGCAGTATAGGGAATTTCAAACTAAGTTTTTATTTTATTTTACATGTTATTGCTTCGGAACAGTGTCATAATTGTACCATAAATGAATTCGGCATTCTCGATTTATACGAAAACGATACCAAACTTGGCCTAGTAGCTAAACTGATGAAGATATCAAGATAAAGATAAAGCGTCCCACCCCGCTAAAATATACATCAAAAATCTTGGTGGCTCCACTTCTTAAATCCATTCTTGAATCCTAAATAATCATGCCATAAGAAATCTTCGGTTCACGAAAAGCCGTATTTGACCTTTTCATGTCGTGTGCAAAACGCAGCTAAAAGTAATAATTTAATTTAACATTGTATGTTTTAAGGAAATGCATGTTTGTTATATTATGTGTATCGCCGTGCGTCGTATATAGCAATATTTGTTTATGTTCTGTTTCATTTAGAACGAGGTTGATGTGTGTAAATTGTATCCTAATTTTAATTATTTATCCGATTTGGCATTATCAATAAACAGTTGTTACTTGGTTAGGTTAGGATAGGTTAGCTTACACTAAGTGGGTGTTAGGATCTAACTGGAGTACTGACGACGGAATATTTATAAAATTGCGTAATTTTTCACACTGATAATTTTCGGGATCTCCGCATAATTCTGTATGGGGATTTAAACTTTCCGTTTCTTAAATTTATATTTCCTATATTTCTTGTGAAAATTTCTGGAAATTTCCGAGAACTTTTCCAACTTTATTGAAACCTTTCGCATCATAAAAAGTACTTACATCAATATGGATATAGCCGGTAAGGTGTTACATGCGCTGTAGAGGAACACAGCGCCTGTAAAGTTCTTCGTAGTAGCTCCGTATAGCGATGTGTACGTGGGATCGAAAGCTAGTGCTGCCAACGTCTCCACTAAGCTGAAGAGTGAGTTCATCTTTCCTGGTTAAAGTCAAAAAGATACTGTAAAGAGTTAAGAGACTAGAGTTTTCTGCTTCGCTGACGATGGTCTTATGGATATTCATACAAAATTATAAAACGACGCTGGCATTTTCCACCGAGAGATTGAAATTATTGAATTGTATACAGACAGCAGGTTGTAAGGTATTCATCGAACTCAATTCATACCTACTTGCCTATTTTGAGCACTCGTATACAATACGTCAACAACGGCGTTCGGAAGTTGGAGTTTCCATATTGGAAACGAACTATTTACTACAAGGTATTTATCATCGGAATGTTATACAAATACAAATATTCTTTACTAGCTTTTGCCCGCGGCTTCGCTCGCGTTAAATTCGGGGTAACAAACCATACACACTTCCACCCCCTATTTTAGGGAAGTGGGGGGTTAGAAAGAGACAAACAGGTAGCCTATGTCACTCTCCATCCCTTCAACTATCTCCACTTAAAAAATCACGTCAATTCGTCGCCCCGTTTTGTCGTGAAAGACGGACATACAAACAAACAAACAAACACACACATACACTTTCCCATTTATAATATTAGTATGGATACTATGACGGTAGCTAACAAGCATACGGCCCATCTGGTGATAAGCAACTACGTCAGTTATGGACGCCTGCCACTCCATAATATTTCTAATATAAATATTAGATGTTATACGACATCAAACTTACCCATTTCTTGACTGGGCACTAATTTTGAAGCCATTGACCTCAACGATGTAAATGTTGTAGCGTTCAGGATCTCAACCAAAGGAACTGCAAAACAAAGTTAAATTGTAAGATTAGAAGAGTCGTTATTCAGGTTTGTGCTCGCTTCTAAACTCCATCAAACCATACAAAATGTATGAAAAGTTTAACGCAGTTGATTCGAACGATTGTGTGTATGTAAATAATGGTTTTATAAAACAGATTAAAAAAAGGAGTACTGCTTTACGCTCAGAGCCAAATATCTTGATGACGATAGGCAAAGACCCTTTTATAACCTTACACATGAATATTTGGAAGACGGTGGAAACAAACGCGATGAAGATGGAGCCGACCATCTTGCTGATGATGGAAATGAGGCAAAGTACGAAGTTGTTCCAACCCAAGTTCTTGCTGAAAACATTCATACTACCTTCTTTTGTAAACTTACCCATGAACATTTGGAAGTCGGTGGCGACAAACGCGATGAAGACAGAGCCGACCATCTTGCTGACGATGGAGATGAGGCAGAGCACGGAGTCATCCCAGCCCCAGCGCTTGCTGAATACACTGATTGAGAACAAGGCTCCTGGAAAGTGAAAATCAAAATAGTGTAAAATATTTCTATTTTGAATTTTTGACAGAAACAATGCTTTTTGCTATACAATGAGACACGTGGTACGACGCGACATGCAAACCGAAAGTTGGGAATTCCACTTAGCCACTTGGTACCGTTGTAATTTTGAAACGTAAATAATTTGTACATCAGTACACTAGTACTGTAGCAACAGACTGAGATGACAGCAGTGCTGTGCTGGTTCTTCAAAATATTCTAAGTAGGCGAGGTGATTGGCGGAGAAAAACATAATTACCAAGTTTGTTACTTACTTGCTTATATTCTACAAAGGAATTTAAAAGAGCATACCAAGACACAATCTGCTTTGGACTAGTTTAGGGAATATAGCGAAAACTTATTGTAGAATGAGAAGAGATGTATGACAACTAACAGATTGAACATAAATATTATGCAGAACATTATTGAAGTATCATGAAAGTTTGTTTTAAATTAAAAGGCCTAATTTTAATTTTTCAAAAAGAAAACATTTACAATTATTAAGGAAATTACTTAGTATCTATGTAGGCATTTAAACATGGACTCACCTAAAGAGTGGGTAATGGTGTTATACGTAGAATAGATGCTATACTTCACGGCATCCCAATTGAGACGGTAACGTAGAAACAAATATAGCACCTTGGATTCTCCTGTAATGTTAAAATAGACATGTATAGTAAAAAGTAATCCTAATTAATATGAATAGTAGATACAGTCAAGAACAAAAATATGTATACAGTTTTAATCCTTATTGTAATGACTGCAAAGTGTAGTCCTATTTTTGGCGTTCACTGCACAAAAGTAATTCTAATTTCTTACTAGTGATATACAACATGTTACACCCAAGACTAAAAACCTGAAAACTGTTTGTTTGTTCAGAATCGAGAGTGGAATCTATTGCAGTATAGATATACTGCAATAGATTCCACTCAGATTCAGATGAACATAGGTATACTTTTTCTTTAATTTTCCAATTATTTACGTGTCGAGTATTAAAGCTTCGAATACTACAGTTTATCATGATATCGAGAGGTTAGGAGATAGAGGTTGAATATTTAATAATGGCTGGCAGCTTTTACAAAATTGTTTTTTCACCGTAGATAGTTTTTTCATGTAGGTTGTCATTGTCAAAGTATGTCATCCTTTGTCATGTCATACAAATTAAAAAAGTAGATTGATAGGTTGACATGACATGATACGTGTAGAGATGTGACAACAACGCGAGATATGTAGAGTTAACAATTGAATAGAATTGCAAGGAAAACGAAACATACAAACATCTTTGGAAATAATGAACTGATTGAAAAATAAATACTCTAGATTAAGAGGCCTTAGTCCCAAAATGTGCGTATTTTGCGAAATGCATCATTTTCTTCGGAGGTTATAGCGAAAATACTTTGTGTTTTTAAATTAACTTTTAATGTATATAATAGTCCGTTCTTTAATCTAGACGGCCATGGGAAAAAAAATACATTTTTGAGAAAAAAACCTGAAAAACATGGCTTGTCTTGGCAGGCCTCTTCAGAGTTTGCAGTTAGATGTCAGGTTTTTTTTCAGATTACTGAAATAATGGGAACTTTTCTTATAAAATTTGAATACAATTCAATTCAGTATATCATGTTCAAGACGGCCATGGTAAGAAAAATTTAAGATTCATCTTGGATAATAGACAAAATACCTTCTGAATATTGCAAATATTTTGATGAAAACGGGTTCACATTTAATTTTTTTCACGGAAGTCCTATAAATATTCTGCCCCAAAAATATAAATATATCAAAGTTCAGCTATAGATCTACCACGAAAAAATAAATCATTACTATAACGCAAAATTTAAATAAAGTGTAATTTTTTGAAGATGACTCTAAATCGGTTCAAAACTTGACAAAACACATCGCGCCGTCGCCTCTGGCTCAGTATGGAACGAGAGCTCACAGACGACGGACCTGTGCTAAATCGTCCTACGCGCATTACGTAAGTTTGCCAGCTAGATACACTAAGAGGCCGCTAAAACGGATAACCTTGTATGAAATCCCCAACACGTTGGGGATTTCATACCTGTTTCCATTGCCCTATAGTTGCGAGAAGTGCGATTGAATTATAAAGATCCTTGAAATAAAAATTGAAATATTTACTTTACTTATGGCCTGTTTCACAATCTCCAGTTAAAGCATATCTGTCAGATAAATGTTTGCTGTCCTTTTCTTTTATATGACTGGATAAAAGGATAGCAATAATTTTAACTGGCAGATAAGTTTATCTGGAGATTGTGAAACAGGCCCTTAATATTATTAAATGATTCGTTATTTGAAAACTAGACAATTTTGTCAATATCGTCATGGTAGTCATTTCCGACTAATTCGGGTGTGCAGATTTCGAAAATAACGTCTATTTAGAAAGCCAAGATGGCGGTCAAACACTTTATGGTAAAAATCGTTATGGTAGTCATATCCGATTAATTCAGGGGTGTAGATTTCGAAAATAGGGACCGTTTTAAAATCAAAGATGGTGGAAACGGAAAATTCTGTCAAAATCGTCATAGTAGTCATTTCCGACTAATTCGGGTGTGCAGATTTCGAAAATAATGTCTATTTAGAAATTCAAGATGGCGGTCAAACACTTTATGGTAAAAACCGTTATGGTAGTAATTTTCGATTAATTCAGGGGTGTAGATTTCGAAAATAGGGACCGTTTTAAAATCAAAGATGGCGGAAACGGAAATATCTGTCAAAATCGTCATGGTATTCATTTCCGACTAATTCGGGTGTGCAGATTTCGAAAATAATGTCTATTTAGAAATCCAAGATGGCGGTCAAACACTTTTTTGGTAAAGACCGTTATGGTAGTCATTTTCGATTAATTCAGGGGTGTAGATTTCGGAAATAAGGACCGTTTTAAAATCAAAGATGGCGGAAACGGAAAATTCTGTCAAAATCGTCATGGTAGTCATTTCCGACTAATTCGGGTGTGCAGATTTCGAAAATAATGTCTATTTAGAAATCCAAGATGGCGGTCAAACACTTTATGGTAAAAATCGTTATGGTAGTCATATCCGATTAATTCAGGGGTGCAGATTTCGGAAAAAAGGACGGTTTTAAAATCAAAGATGGCGGAAACGGAAAATTCTGTCAAAATTGTCATGGTAGTTATTTCCAACTAATTCGGGTAAGCAGATATCGAAAATAATGTCTATTTTGAAATCCAAGATGGCGTCATACACGTTTTTTGTAATAATCGTTAAATCGAAAATGAAGACCGTTTTAAAATCCAAGATGGAGGAAATGGAAAATTTTATCAGAATCGTCATGGTAGTCGTCTTCGACTAATTCGGGAGTGTAGATTTCGAAAATAATGTGTGTTTCAAAATCCAAGATGGCGGCCATACACTTTTTTCTAAAACAATTTTATGGTAGTCGCTTGTGAATAATTAAGGGGTGTAGATTAAGGACCGATTTGAGATCCAAGATGGGTGTTAAAGGATAATTATTGTAAAAATGGTCATGGTAGTCATTTTTACTTACTCACGTGTGTAGAAATAGGAAATAATGTCTGCTTTAAAATCCAAGATGGCAGTCATACAATTTTAGTAAAAACCGTTATAGTAGTCGCTGTTGATTAATTCGGCAATGTATATTATGGACATTATTTTCGAAATCTACACAGTAAACACGCAAATGAGACAAAAAAGACTATCATATATCTTGAATTTTAAAACAGTATCTATTTTCGAAATTTAAATCCCCAAATTAATCTAAAACGATACTCATTCGATTTTCACCAAATAAGTGTGCGAGAGCTATCTTGGATTTAAAAATAGACATTATTTTATAAATCTGCACACCCGAATTAGTCGAAAACGACTACCATGACGATTTTGACAAAATTAGCCATTTCCGCCATCTTGGATTTTAAAACTGTCTTTATTTTCGAAATCTACTTCCCTGAATTAATCGAAAATGACTACTATAACGATTTTTACCAAAAAGGTGTGTGACCGCCATCTTTGATTTCAAAATAGACATTATTTTTGATATCTGCTTACCCGAATTAGTCGGAAATTACTACCATGACGATTTTGACAGAATTTTCCGTTTCCGCCATCTTTAATTTTAAAACGGTCCTTATTTTCGAAATCTACACCCCTGAATTGATCAAAAACGACTAACATGATGATTTTTACCAAAAAAGTGTATGACCGCGGTCTTGGATTTCAAAATAGACATCATTTTCGAAATCTGCACACCCTAATTAGTCGAAAATGACTACTATGACGATTTTGACAAAATTATCCATTTCCGCCATCTTGGATTTTAAAATTGTCTTTATTTTCAAAATCTACATCCCTGAATTAATGGAAAATTACTACCATAACGATGTTTACTAAAAAGGTGTATGACCGCCATCTTGGATTTCAAAATAGACATTATTTTCGATATCTGCTTACCCGAATTAGTCGGAAATGACTACCATGACGATTTTGACAGAATTTTCCGTTTCCGCCATCTTTAATTTTAAAACGGTCCTTATTTTCGAAATCTACACCCCTGAATTGATCAAAAACGACTAACATGATGATTTTTACCAAAAAAGTGTATGACCGCGGTCTTAGATTTCAAAATATACACCATTTTCGAAATCTGCACACCCTAATTAGTCGAAAATGACTACCATGATGATTTTGACAAAATAATCCATTTCCGCCATCTTGGATTTCAAAATTGTTTTTATTTTCGAAATCTACATCCCTGAATTAATGGAAAATGATTACCATAACGATTTTTACTAAAAATGTGTATGATCGCCATCTTGGATTTAAAAATAGACATTATTTTCGAAATCTGCACCCCCAAATTAATCGGATATGACTACCATGACGATTTTGACAAAATTTTCCGTTTCCGCCATCTATGATTTTAAAACGGATATTATTTTCGAAATCTACACCCCTGAAATAATCGAAAACGACTACCGTGACGATTTCTCAGAAAAAAGAGTATATCCGCCATCTTGGATTCTAAAACAGACATAATTTTCGTAATTTACAGACACTAATTAGCAGAAAATGACTACCGTGCCGATTTTTCAGATTAAAGTGTATAACCGTTTTTTTTTTTCATTTATTTGGGACAAAAAACAGTAACACACGAGATTATGGCTAATAATAACAATACAAAAATTACATAGTGTGAGACCAACGACAATGTCCACAGATTTGGGATTGATCTTGGATTTTAAACAGACATAATTTTCAAAATCGACATCCCGTAATTAGCCGAAAATCACTCCCATGACGATTTTTCAGAAAAAAAAGTATAATCTCGGATTTTAACACAGACATAATTTTCGAAATCTACATCCCCTAATTAGCCGAAAATGACTACCATGACGATTTTACAAAAAATATATTTCCGCCATCTTGGATTTTAAAACAGACATAATTTTCGACATCTACACTCTCTAAGTAGCCGAAAATTACTACCATGACGTATTTTCAGAATAAAGTGTATAACTGCCATCTTGGATTTTATAACGGACATAATTTTCGAAATCTACACCCCTTAATTAGCCGAAAAGGACTACCATGACGATTTTTCTGAATAAAGTATTTAACCGCCATCTTCGGTTTAAAAACAGACATAATTTTTGAAATCTACACACCGAAGTAGTCGAAATTGGCTACCATGACCATTTTTACAAAAAAAAAAATATTTCAGCCATATTGGAATTTAAAACAAACCTAATTTTCGAAATTCGAAATTTATTATACTTTTAATTCGAAAAGTATCTCCAACAGTCTCTACTGATTAAGTGATTACCCGTCTTTGGTGTTAGGTGCGTATAAATTTAAACATACTTTAATTCTGGAGCAGAGCCCGACCCGACTGGGGAAGTACCTCCACCTTACAGAAAACCACAGCCAAATAGCACTAGACCCTACTCATAGTGTTGTGTTCCTGCTGGTAAGTAAGGTTGCCAAAGAGCTCAAAGAGGACCCAGTGTGTTGACGATGAGGGACCCTCTTGTTCCTTTAGCCGTCAACACAGTGAATCCTCCTTTTTGTAAAGGGTCGGCAACGCGCATGTGACTCCTGTGGAGTTACAGGCGTCCATAGGTTACGGTAGCTGCTTGCCAACAGGCAGGCCGTATGCTTGTTTGCCACCGTCATAGTATAAAAAAAAAAAAATTAGTAGTATCTTCCATATAAAAGACAATAAATAGCCTGTGTGTAACTTATGCGTAAAAAGAATTTTACTTGTAATTGAAGTTGAAAACGATCAAGATCGTTCGATCGTCGATCATTGCCAGCGGCCGCGTATTGAGCGCTACCGCCATCTATCGAGTAAGATTTCGTGAAATTGAGGAACGTTCATGGGACTAAGGCCTCTTAGCAATAATAAAAATCATTCGGGGTGTCTGAGGTTTTGAGTGGCTCAAGTAACACCTTGTATAGTCCAATATTTCTCTATATATCCTAAGTATGGAAACTGAGTAAACGCTCAAACAGCAAACAGCGGTGCGTGCGATGCGTCGTCCTCCGTGTAAACCAAATGCAATGCAAAAGTTTGCATTTGGCATCAGTGCACGCTAAAATTCCATCGAAGCTCGATGCAACACTGCACGCTCCGCCAAACGCCCCGCTTTACTCTCGCCTGTGAAGCTATATCCTTAAAAATTTTTAATTACCTATAATTATGTCCGACGAAAAAACATCTCTTTTACCGCCCATAGATCATCGACATACAATATCAAGACGAGTAAAGGCAAGCAAAGTTCATGTGTAAACACGACGACCCATTTTCACGTTTACAAAACTAAAATGTCTTATGTCTTATTAACCAATCAAGTACTCATTTTTTAAGCAAATTTTTTTTGTGGTTACCTTCATTCCGCAAAGGTTTCATGCCATTTCACCAATAAGAAAAGTTGCCGTGTTGTGAGTGGTCAAAATCAATTTGACAATGAAGTTTAATTGGACAGGAGATACTCAAATGAAATAACTGAAATGTCAAGTTAACGTATACTAAATAAACCTAAGTTTGACGTGGATGGGTTCACGTAATAAATAATAATGCAATCAATTAACAATTTATTTTTTAGTGCATTTTTCATTACTTATTTACGTAATTTATATACGTAAATTTAATCGTTTTTGGAATAAGGAATAATATGAAAGCCTTCTATTCATCTTTCATTTATTTAATAAAAACTTACATAGTACAAAATAAGCATGAATTAACATAAAATAGTAAAGATTTTGAACTTTTTTACAATTTTATAAATCCGTTACATTAGGGAGACCCTCTTGGTCTCAAGCAACATTAGCAGACTAGAAAATAATAGCATACCTTCAATATAAATAGTTAAAATTCTCTTTGCTTCCTCGTTTTTTAGAACTAAAAAAATAACGGATGAGTTCGTTTATGTGTACTATTTATTTTAGCAGGTTAGGGAAATACAAAGATAAATTTACATTTTGTATCCTTTTTATACTACAACGGTAGCAAACAGGCATACGGCTCACCTGATAGTAAGCAGCTACCGTAGCCTATGGACGCCTGTAACTCCAAAGGTGTCTCATGTGCGTTGCCGACGCATTCATATAAAAGAGGATTTACTGTTTTGACAGCTAAAGGGACAAGAGGATCCCCCGTCGTCAATACACTGCATCCTCTGAGCTCTCTGGCAACCTTACTCACCGGCAGGAACACAACACTATGAGTAGGGTCTAGTGCTAATTGGCTGTGGTTTTCTGTAAGGTAGAGGTAGTTCCCCTATCGGGCTCTGCTCTAGATTTGATAATTAAAGACTATGCTATGAAGTTATAGCATTCATTATTAATGAAAAATAAGAGTCATACCTATTAGTCAGTTGTACTAGAAATGGCACGGCCAGAATGGTATGATTTTACCAGAGTAAGTATAGTAGGTACTTCGAAGGGTTTTGTTTTGTCGATTTCGTTGAATTTACTTAATATTAGTGATTTGAAAAAAAATCAATCATTATGAATTTACTTTGGAATTCATAAGTATGGCTTTGAACATAGTCCGAATCCAGGAAATGAATACTGCAAATTCTGCAATGCTCGGTGGGCACCCAAGTTGGGTTTTGCCTTTCAATTCGAACCGCAGAAATCCATGCATGCCTTCTTACTTCGTTCTTGTAGCATGTATAATGGTTCACTTAATCATATAGATATTTTCGCTCATAGTATGTCCGTTTTCAAGAATAAGGTTCGTAAAATTTTGTTTTGACAATAAGAAGTAAGCGTTCATTCAAGCAATTCTCTTTTTATGTTTTGATATTTTATTGGCGTGTAGTACACAATTAAATATGTAACATTAGTTGTACTATTTTCTAAATGTTTACGTAGTAATATAGGAAACTTTAGGCCTAATTTGTGTCTATTTTCGAAATGACTGTTTTTGTATGTGGCTGTTTGTTTTCTAAAAAAAAAAAAATATATATTTAGTAGGTAAGTAAAACCGACTGAGGTGGCATATTCAGATTGTTTATTATATAAGTACGTATCTCATATTCCCAATATATGAGTACAAGGGAGACATTTAGATATTATCCAAGTAGTATAATATTGATAAAGATTTATTCCAAGGACCCATACTGTATATCGAAAAAAACAAACTGAAAAGATTCTTCGTTAACAACGGAAACCTAACTGCTATTACTACTAGGTAATACTTATTAAACATTCATTATACTTTTCCTCAAATGAGTTAAGTTTACTTTTCCAAAACTTATATTGCATAACATCGACCAAGTCCGTAATGTATGAGAATATCTATGCGTGATTTACTTACCGATGAAAAGAAATATCACCATCTTTGGCGCCTGTGTGGCTCCTGCACCAATGCACGGCACAAGCCGGCATTTTAATACCGATATATTACCGAAATTTCATGGACCGAAAAAACTAATATTTTGACGACATGCCAATTTCAAAATGTTTGACATGACATTAGGGCACCGCTGTCACAAGCTCCGCCCACTTTGGCACCAGGAAAGTGGAGCACATTTTGAGCGTTGATTACGCTTCCTTACTTATTATTCTTCCAAGCCATAGATACAGAAACTCGGAACTTTTAAAGTCAGACCCCTAGCTTTCGACTGTGTCCCCTTTCTACTACGTTTCCCCTATAACTAGATCTATACTAAACTCTTATAATAGTTTTTTCTGTAGTATAGAACATTTGTGAGAGAACTCAGAATCTAGTCTAGCAATGGCACGTTAGCAAGGCCATTCATTTAATCAAAACACAATATTGCAGGAAGTAGCATGTTATGTATCACGCACAAGTGAATACTAAACTACTATCATGACTCGGTTAATACATACTAGAGTCGACATGTCATCCATAGAATCATGAAATGTACTTAAATAAATCTTTGTTTTTTTTTCACGATTTTTTCACATTGTTTTTAAAGGGAACGGGACATAAGTAAGTACGTGTGAATATGCCCACGTGGGCTTCTTTAAATGCCGCTGGATATTGGGGCACGTGTATTTTTTTGGACAATAAAATAAAGATGATGGAAACAAAGCTTTTAACCAGCTAGTGAGATCAAATCTCCCACTCCCCGAGTTTTGACGCGTACTACTTTGTATTTTGTTTACTGACAATAAAACATACTTATGTTATGATAAAATATCCCTATTCCATGATTGGAATTACTAGCAAAATAAATATGTCAAAATATCAAATAAAGTTGTTTTCAACATAAAATTTACTGCGTTTTGCGGTTTATCTGTTAAAGACTAAAAGGTTATTTTATTATTTAACATGGTAATATTTTAATTCAAAAGTTTAGCGTTAAATATTACAGTTTTAGGTGGCGCTGTAGATATAGGTAGGTACATTAAACTTACCATGATTTGGACCATACGCCATGGCTACAACTATAAGTGTTAAAATAATCTTCAGTCTGTTATTTCCCTCTCGCTTTCTGGTTACAACTTCAGCTGTCTCTTTCTGCATTGTGATAAGGTATTTGGCTGTTAAAGGATCCTTCTGCAAAATTCAACGTTTAATAATTCATTAGCCGATTTATTATTTACAATTTTAAGTTCAGATTTAAACGGGACGCTTATGTAGAAAGATAAAACGATTTGAATATTTTTCGTTGTGTCAAAGATTGGTAGGTAACAAAAAACTAAGGGCAAGGTCAGACGTGAAGAAGAAACAAAATTTTGTTATCCAATTGACAAAACAAGCACCCAATTTCACCCTTGTCCTGTTATATCCCGTTTTCTCCTACCAATATAATCATAAATATGAAATTATATTTCCTACATTTTGAAAGCATAAGACCAAATCTAAACTACCCATATTTTTTGCAAACAATGTTCAACATTAATGAATGCGAATAAATATACGTATTTTATAGATACCTTCTTATTTACATCGTGATCAGGTTTCGTATTCCTCTTCAAATATATGCATCCATATAAAACATTAGATAATTGTATGATCCCTGTTGTAAAAAATACTCCATAATATCCTCCAAATTTCAACAGAAAACCGCTCACCGAAGTCCCAAATAAAATGCCGCACGTCATGCAAAGGTTGACTAGGCCTACCCTAAAAGTCCTGCATTCTGGCGTCGTTATATCACTGATGTAGCTAAAGACGCCAAGATACATCATAACCCATCCACCAGTGATAGCAGGGAATACAGATTCAAGCAGCATTGTAACTTCCACAGGAATCTCGTCGAAAAAATATGTGCTGAGAATATTGCTAGCGCAAACCATGATCTCTCCCATCACGGGTAAGAGAATACAAAACTTTCTGTTTCCTGTCCTATCACTCCAAGCACCCATGAACATAACAAGTAAAGTAGGCACTGCAGTCTGTATAACACTTCTCCAGGTTTCAATTTCAGATATAATCTTCTGTATTTCTCCTTCCTCTTCTGTGTGATTACCTTTCCTTTCAATAAGCTCATCGCAAATGACGTCACCATAATCTTTCTTCAGTCTGCACGTTTTGTCTATATTAAGATTTTGTATTGCTATTCTAGAAAGCATAGATCCTATGACTAATCCGGCGAATATTGGTTCAACAGTTATATTAAATTTGATAAAGCATAGTTTTTCATAAACAGTTTTTGTTTTAAATTCATTTTCATCTTTTAAAGGCTTTTCTTCTGTTTTCTGAATACTCATTTCACTGCGACTTGTCGAAACACTCTTGCGTTACTGATATTACTTAGTCTATTTGAACATGGATGATTCCTAGTTTGCTTTAGTATAAAGCATGTTCTAAACTTGTTTTAGTAAGTACCTAACCTCGAATCGTACAACGAAATTACATCTTCAAGAACCATTAGATGGTATATCCATCTCTTTAACTTATTTATACGTTTTAACAAAATGTTGCTTTGTTTTCACCTACTTGTGTCACAGACTATGGCTTTGTTGATGTCACAGGAGCCTGCGGTTGAATGCATACGTTTACAAACAGACCCAATGTGTGTTATTAGTGTCCATTAAGACAAGTATAAAATACAGACTGTAATTCTTTAAATAAAGTTGCGATACTTGATGGTCACTGTGTTTGCAGAAAGGTCAATACTCCAAGATTCGCCCTTCAGTGGTATCTCTTATCTTATTACTAGCTTTTGCTCGCCACTTCACGTGCGTGGGATTAACATTCGCCATAAGGAAATTGGACGCCTTAGGAACATCTTATATCAAATATTAATTAAGCACACATGCTATTTTACGTCTACAGTGAGCAACAATTCCATTCAAAATTCCACCCCCCTTTTTAGCCCCTAAGAGATGATTTCTGGGATAAAAACTATCTTGTGTCCTTCCTCGGGACTCAAACTATCTTCATACCTTTCATCTTAATCGTTTCAGCGGTTTAAGCGTGAAGAGGTAACATACAGATAGACAGACAGACAGACACTATAATATTACTATGGATATTTAATTAGCATGGATGGTTATGAACTGGTAATGATAAAATCGTTCAAGGGTGCGAGTGTAATGCCTAGCGGTCGTGTCGTTTGGCAAAGTAATGGCACGTGTGATCGAGGATTTACAATAACAACAGTTAACATTTTAGAGTTTTAATCGTCTTTCCAATCATTTCCTATCCCCTCCAGTATTCGTTTTACCACTTGAGGTGCTGTGTGCTGTACAGTCGACGTCAAAGATATGTTTACACTTTTGGGCCTTAATACAAACGAGTAAGAGGTTAATCGATTATTTATCAATCGGTTTATTACGCTCAGTTAAACGGTCGGTTATTCTTCTTCCTCGTAGCGTTTGTCCCAGCTTGGCGTCGGCTTGATAACCTAATCCCATGAATTGGCGTAGACACTAGTTTTTACGAAAGCGACTACCATCTAAATAACCTTGCAACCCAGAGGGGAAACTAAGCCTTTTTGGGATTAGGTCCGGTTTCCTTAGGATGTTTTCCTTTACCGAAAAGCGACTGGTAAATATCAAATGATTTTCCGTACATAAGTTTCGAAAAACTCAGTGGTACGAACCAGGAGGCCAATTCTCGGGCCGTTCGAGATTATCACTCTTCGAGATGATCTCGAAGGACGTAATGTCTATTGAAAATCTCACCAAAATCTCGAAGGGTGCAAAATTTCGTATTCTGGGGCACAATAGACATTAATGTCGAATGGCAATCTCAATGTCTATTACAAAACGCGTTCCGTTTTTCTCGATTATGTTTGTTTTCAATCGAGTTTAAAACATTAAATTAAATTAAATATTTCTTATACCAAAACCAAAAGTGTTATTAATTTACAATAATATAATGCATTGTTATGGTGTGTTAACACATCAAAACCATCATTCAACATTCAAATGCATCAATGACATCAAAAATATTTAAGTGTTTGCTCGCTAATACACCTACGAGAAATGGAGCGCAAAATCGCGCTTTTTTGATTTGACAGCTTGGCTTGCCAAACGAAAACGTAGTTAGTGGCTCCTTATTACTGGGTTATTTTATTACTTATTAGTTTGTGAAAATAATATGGAAGTTGCAAAAAAAAAAAATATCCCTCCGCAGCGCAAAAAGTGCGTCTTATCGCGCTAGTGGAAGCCGATGAGGAACTGCGGCGGGGAAAGTATTCTGCTTCCTTTTCTAAAAAAAGAAGGTGAAAGACGGTGGAGTGTTATCGCCGAGGAGCTAAATAGCAGACCCGGCTCCAAGAGGAAGTGGAAGGAGTGGCGTAAGTTAAGATTTTTTGACGTATTATTTCCAGTCTTGCATCAACTGTTTCAACAAAATGCGTTCATATTATATTATTAAGTAATATTTTATTTTAGACATGGCAAGATATGAAGCACATAAAACCTAAAATTAAAATATTGTGTTTTCCATAATCATGTTTGATCAGTGTACAAGTAAGGGCCTAAACATTTTCACAAATGAAACGTCCCGCATTTCAAACGCATTTTCGCGCGACAGTGCGCCTCGTCTTGCGCCCTCCGCATCGTCCGCCAAAACTTGGGCGACGTTTATAACGTTTTCAACTAACTCCATTGCGTAGAGCGACATATTTTAATAAAATATTTATTTTGCGTAGCTTAATTTCACTTTCGGCCTACTACTAACCTCTCGAAATTTCCTGCCAACGCAGATCAAATGTCAAAAAAATCAGTGATAGCACCATCTCGATCGCTACGACCACTCGTTGCATCTCGAACGCTGGGAGTAGAGATATCTCGAGTGTGAGATTTTGAGAATACGCAAATTAGTTTTCGTTCGACATCCGCCATTTTTTTTCGAGATATGTCTAATAGAGATCATCTCGATCGGCCCGAGAATTGGCCTCCTGGGTTTGAACACGAGACCGGATTGAAAGTCGGATGTCTTACCGCAAGGCTACCAGCTCTTCTCCCAGCCCGTTATTCAAAAATAGAATTTATATTAGTTAGTTTATTATTCTTCGTAGGAGTCCTAGCAAAAGTAAGAGTAGCAATAATAAATAATAAATAAATATTATAGGACAATCTTAAACAAACCGACCTACCCACAGTAAACTCAATAAGGCTTGTGTTGTGGATACTAGACGACGATATATATAATAGATAGATATTGATAAATACTTAAACACATAGAAAACATCCATGACTCAGGTACAAATAACTGTGATAAACACACAAATAAATGCCCTTAACGGGATTCGTCGTCGATTCGAGTCGAGTCGATTAAAGTAACACATACCAATCATTACTATTCACCGGTCTTCATCATTGCACAGTTATTCATTATGATTGTCACATAATAGCATGCTGTAAGTGAAGTGTTATCAATTTATATGATAGTGTTGTTTACTGGAAGTTATCTGTTCGGCTTCTTGTCTTTCAATGCTAATACAGCCCTCGATATGAAATCAGATTGTTTAAACAACCTTTAAGTATTAAAATAATTGAGCAATTTAGTAAACTATCTTTTACTCACGAGTTTGTCTGCAAAGTTATATTTTTCTATAGTAATTCCTCCCCCTTTTATAACCGCCTTAAGGGGCCGCCTTAATGGCGGCACCGTGGCGAAAGATGTTTTTGACAGCAGCTGTCAAAATCCACCAATCAAAAAAATATGATTAAACATGATTGGTGGATTCTGACAGCTAGACCTCTCGCCACGGTGCTGCCATCTAGTGAAAAACTCAATCATGGAAACCGTCATTCTCAATATAACTTGGAGATTCTATAACCGGTCAAGAAATTGTCAATTACAGTAGATGTCGCTAGGCGTCATAAACATAAAACGGAAATGGTGTAGAAATTCGCAGCCAACGGGTACTTAATAAGTTCGCCTTTGTACTTTGTTTATTTTTCTTTTATCATTTTTTTTGTTACTTTTTATGTAGGTACAATAAAGTGTTTACATAAATACATACATACTTAGTTGATATAACGGCAGGGTAGTATATCAGTCACAAGTTCATATTTCACCCGAGGCAGTGAATTTGCCATTTTAGGGTTCCGTAGTCAACTAGTTTTAGTTTCGCCATGTCTGCCCGTCCGTCCGTCCGTCCGCGGATAATCTCAGTGACCGTTAGCACTAGAAAGCTGAAATTTGGTATTAATATGTATATCAATCACGCCGACAAAGTGCTAAAATAAAAAGTGGATTTTTTTTATTTATTAGGGTACCTCCCATATACGTAAAGTGGGGAGTGATTTTTTTTTTCATTTCAACCCTGACGTGTGATATATTGTTGGATAGGTATTTAAAAATAAATAGGGGTTTACTAAAATAATTTTTTGATAATGTAAATATTTTTGGAAATAATTGCTTCGAAAGTCGGAAAAATAGCGTCCCTCCCCCTGTAACTTTTGAACCGTTAGTCCAAAAAAATATGAAAAAAATTGAGAAGATGGGCGTTATGATAAACTTTTTAGGAAAATTATTTTGAACATTATGGGTCTAGCCATTTTTGAGTTATTTCCAAAAAACTTCTTCCATAGGCATCAGATACGACCTTATGGCATTAGTCTGGTTTTAACTCTTAAGTCCGTACACTTTTACAGTGACGGACGGAAAACTACGGAACCCTACACTGAGCGTGGCCCGACACGCTCTTGGTCGGTTTTTCCTTTATTTCATAAGCTTATATTCGTAACTTTTTTGTCGTCTCCATTTATTTCGGTTTTAAATTGTCAAATCAAGTTAACTCGGCTATTATACCTTACTATTAACTGCTACCGCTCGCTAATTTGCTTGCGACACTTAATTGCCAAATATATTTTCATATTTGGATTCTGCGAATCAAATAATAAATCCTGCCAGTGCGAGTCGGACTTGCGCACGTAGGGTTCTGTACCATTCCTTCCTGTTGTATGGGAGAGCCCTTAAATATTTATTTTATTCTGTTTTTAGTACATATCGTCGGTTGTAATATGAATTAATGTAACCGCCAAAATTACGAAATTGAGTTAAGTATACAGTTCGACTGCAAATTTCCCGCTCTATCGAATGGTGTATATAACATTTTGATATCTTGAAAAAAATGTCGAGTACGTTAACAAAAATTCAGCCATTTTATTCAGTTTCAACTTTTTTTTAAATGTATGTCAAGGTTTCAAAAAATCATCGACAGCTATCTTAACGTAAACACAAAATTGTGATTAGTTTCAAATGTATTCACCTTACTCTATTAAATATCAATGATGTAATAGCCCACCGAATGAAGGAAAACTTAGAGGAAATAATTCGTGTATAGCCAAATTTTGGTGTAGTTGTAGGCAAAGGTATCTTACACTACATACTAAAAGTACCGGTGGATGGGGGCGCCGCTAGCGGGGTGGAGGGGGTGTAAAGGTCCCTTATTTTGATTTTTCGTAAATAAAACGGTAACGGTGGCTCATACGAAAAAATGTTCTATCGCTTAATTCATTCACATATAATTTTCTATAAAAAATATTCTTTGCACTTTTTTGCTGAGATCAATGTTTAATGAGATATCGAGGAAATACGATAAACACTTTTTTTAAACTTTTGGGGCTAATATTTACGAAAGTATTAGTTTTATCCAAAAATTGATTTAGAGTAGGTGTAGTAGAGTAGGATAGATGGGGTCAGACGGACATGGCGAAACTATAAGGGTAAGAAGTGAGGTAGAAGGGTGAGCAGCTTGCTCAGTGATGGTTAGTACTAGAAAATAAAAAAATCGTATGAGTATGTGTTTTATTCACGCCAGCAAAGTTTTAAAACAAAATCTGAAAAAATATTATTTTTTCGGGTACCTCCCGTACACATGGAGTGGGGGGTAAATATATTTTTTACTCTAACCCTAATGTGTGGGATATCGTTGGATAGGTCTTTTAAAAAAAAAAGGGTATTCTAAAACTATTTTTGGATCAAACTAATACTTTCGTAAATATTAGCTCCGAAAGTTTAAAAAAGTGTTTATCGTATTTCCTCGATATCTCATTAAACATTGATCCCAGCAAAAAGTGCAAAGAATCTTTTTTATAGAAAACTAGCCTTTTCCCGTGGCTTCGCCCGCGTACTATAAATACTCAAAAAAGATACGATACCCATGTTGATTTTCAGACTTTGTGACCACATTTGCCCCTTTTAGGGGTTGAATTTTGAAAAAACCTGAAACACGTGTTTACTCATTTATCGTTTGAAATACTCCTGTGAAGTTTCGAATAAAATACTCCAACAAATCTTGATTCGCCATACAAACTTTGGACCCCCATTTTACCCCCTTAGGGGGTGAATTTTGAAAAATCCTTTCTTAGTGCACCCCTAGAACTTATAAGGAACCTACGTGCCAAATTTGGAATCTCTAGAACCAGCGGTTTGGGCTGTGCGTTGATATGTCAGTCAGTCAGTCAGTCAGTCAGTCGGTCGGTCGGTCGGTCGGTCGGTCGGTCGGTCGGTCGGTCGGTCGGTCGGTCGGTCGGTCGGTCGGTCGGTCGGTCGGTCGGTCGGTCGGTCGGTCGGTCGGTCGGTCGGTCGGTCGGTCGGTCGGTCGGTCGGTCGGTCGGTCGGTCGGTCGGTCGGTCGGTCGGTCAGTCAGTCAGTCAGTCAATCAGTTAGTTAGTCAGTCAGTTTCTTCTTTTATATATATTATATGTGAATGAATTAAGCAACAGAACATTTTTTCGTATGAGCCACCGTTACCGAGTTATTTACGAAAAACCAAAATAAGGGACCTTTACATCCCCCTCACCCCGCTAGCGGCGCCACCATCCACCGGTACTTTTAGTATGTTGTGTAAAATATCTTTATCTACAACTACACCAAAATTTGGCTATTTTATGCGTTTAAGGCGATTAAGGCGGGAGCTGGAGAGCAACGGTTACAACTGGAGGCAGAGTAATCGGGTTGCCAGTGCATCAGCGAGTCCTAGGCCTGTTCAAGTGGAGAGGTTGCCTGTATACCTGCCTTATTTTGAGGGTGTGACGGATAAAATCGGACACTTGTTACGCCGAAGATATTGCATCAAGACGATTTTCCGCCCACAAGCGCAGCTCAGACAGTGGATGCGTTCACCGAAGGATAAGGAGCCCTTGAATGTTCCTGGGGTTTACAAGATCCCCTGCTCCTGTGGGAAGAGTTACATTGGAGAGACTGGCCGGAACATCGTTACGAGGCTCTCTGACCACATACGTAGTATGAAAAACCGGGATGGCCAGGGTTCCGCTGTGACGGACCACATATTGGATTCGGATTCGACGCATTATATTAGGTTTGATAAGGTAACCGTACTGGCAAGGGAAAAGTTCCTCGTTCAGCGAAAAATACGGGAAGCTATAGAAATAAGTCGTCATTCGAATTTCAATCGGGATGGTGGTTGGTCATTGCCCGCTAGTTGGAAAACGGTTTTGTATACTGCGTCGGTGGACAGTGTGGACGTGCCTTCAGTAAGTGACGTCGTTAGTGTGGTGTGCAAACATTTCGACAATAATGAAGAAGTGAACGAGGGTAGGTCTGCCACAACACCGCCGCCGCCGCCGCCGCCTCCCGCCGCCAGTAGCAGGGCACACCGCATGCAGGCGCGTAGTAGCCGTCGCGCTGCCGTCGCGGAAGGCAGCTCGTGAAAATGGTCATCGTAAATTGACCGAAACATGTCGAGCGAAAATCGACTTAAATTACGTGAGTAACCCGTTATAAATATTTTTAATATGTTAGAGTCTCACGAAAGTTTTATAGTTAAAATGTACATCAACGGTTTGATAGAGGAGTTGAGCGGTACCAATGTCGGATGTTCAGTTGATGGAGTTTGCATGAACAACATCAGCTATGCAGACGACATGGTGCTGCTCACACCATCTCTCGGCGCATTGCAAAACCTACTCAGTATCTGTGAGAGGTATGCAGTGGACCATGGGCTCAGATACAACGCTAAGAAGAGTGAATTCCTAATCTTGAAGGCCGGTGCTAAGACATACGAGGATGTGCCACCAATTATTCTATGCGGCACTTCCTTAAGTAGAGTTCAGCACTTCAAGTATCTGGGCCATAGCATGGGCCAAGCATCTTGGGTCACTGAAGACCTCTCTGATTCTGTTTATTGCTCATCCGGTTATGTCTCTGTGCTGTTTTCTGTGCTTCGTGTTTGTGTTTCTGACTTTTGCCTAACAATAGTTCTATAAGTTTTTTGTATGTACTAACACTTCTATGGGCTTTGCCGGAAATAAATGATTATTTAATTTAATAATATACATTACTCGTACATAGAAATATTACAAAAACAACGAAATAATTGTCTCAAGTGTCTTTACTGCAAGGGAACGTTACCTTAATGCTCAAATTTGGCGGTAACGCTAACTTTCTCGTACTTGGAGTAAAACTAATGACTCTTACCTTATCATTTTCTTTCGCATTCCTCACGTTTTGGTGGTTACGCTAAGCTTGTATTACCAATTTCAGTGAATGTTGTGCTTACGCTAAGTCACTGGTTAGAAGCTGGTATACTATCTCTTTCTTTTAATACCTTTAGACGGCGAGCGAGACAAAGGTATGTTTGTTCGCATAACGTCGGTTGTAATATTAATTAATGTAACCGCCGAATGATGATTTTTCAGGAGAGGCAAAACACAGATGTTAATGAAATGGAAGTGAAATACACAATGAAGGATGATGGAGACGTTTATAAAATACGGTTGGGACAAGAAACAACGCATGTGACAGGGAAAGGAAAGGGAAAAGGAAAAGGTCAGTCAAATTTACGTATCAGGGTTGAAACTCAAACAAGTTATACTCTACCAAAACTTTACACACAACGTCTGCCAATTCTACAAAAAAAATCAAGGGCCTTAAGGCCCTTGATTTTTGAAATTGTGTGACGAAGGGGTAATACCTAAATCGTTCGTAGAGTATTATCTACAACTGCCTTATGAAGACAAAGTTGATTATTTGGACGACATTATCCACAGCAATGACACACACGATGGTGACATCGAAGAACAAAGCAGAGAAGTTAATGGAGCTAAGCCCAAAAACCAAATAAAAAAAGAAGGTTACTGTGACCACTAAAACAGAACACAAACTAATTGCAGAAGGAAAAAAAAAACAGAAAAAAAACCAAACACTCGGACTGAAGCAAAAATAACGACAGGAAAAGTTGAGAAGAAGCAAAAAAAGGGAAAAATAGTAAGAGAAATAAAGAAAAGTAAGAAATAGGATAAAAATATACAAATTGTTTGTTTTACTTTAGAGAAAGGAAGCTGATCTCCAGCCAGAGGATTAAGATTTTTTTATATTGTCTTAGTATTTTTACATTGTAAGCAGTAAATAAACGTGAGATAATTATAATTAATAAGTAGGCTTTTTTTGTTTTACTGTAGTCAAATGACTCAAATGTAAGATGATCTCATGAGGATTAAGAATTTTGCAGATAATATTGATTTTCCTGCGTACTTTTGTTTGTTATTTATATTGTTACCAGTATAGATAAGTAAAACTATGTAACGTTTTCAGATAAAAATACCGCACTATCGATTGTTGATAATGATCTTTTACGAATGAATATTTATGGCATTAGCACCTTATCACCGCCCGACAATGTGGTTGATACCTTTAGTTTTAAAACGTCTCTAGAGGTAAAATGATCTCAAAAAGGATTAAGAGATTGTTACGAATTGAGCAGATAATTTTGTTTTGTTTATTTTGTATTGTTTTAAGGGAAAAATGTTGCTTTCTAAAATATATATATATATTGCGTTGTAAAATGTCAGAAGACTAAGAAAAATATTTCTTGTAAGCTTTTGTTTTGAAAAAAACTACATTTCTTACTTAAAAACTGTAATTTTTTATTAACCTTATACTTACAAGCTAAATGTTTATTTTTTTAATTCAACCTTATTACAAGTAAATAAGGGTGAATTTTCAATATTCGACTCCTTGTAGCGTAAGTCCATATTCTGTAAACCTTGTGACTTACGTTATGCATTGTTACTTTTTTGTGAGTTACCTTAAAATACGATAACCACTTTTGATTTTTTTCATAAAATTCTTAACGCAACTCCATATTTAAAAAATAATAATTAGCGTAAGCACCTGCCATTTCCTAAACTATAGCAGTGGTCTCAGTGAGTTACTAGTTATCAAATAGACCTCACAAATACAAGACAAATAGCATAAACATCATTGCAATAGGATAAGTAACCAAAAGTTACAACATAATTTATGATTGCTCAATTAGTTAGTTTTTTGCCTCTCTTGAAAAATCGTCATTTGGCGGTTACATTAATTCATATTACAACATTTACAACCGACGATATTGATTGTTATAGCGGCAACAGAAATAATTCATCTGTGAAAATTTCAACTGTATAACTATCACGGTTCATGATATAGGTACAGCCTGGTGACAGACGGACAGCGGAGTCTTATTTAGTAATATGATCCCGTTTTTACCCTTCGAGTATGGAACCCTAATAATGAAGGTATGCCCTAATATTTTCTAGGTTATATTTTTATCTATTTAAATATTGTGTTGTCTGTTATCTAAATTAGGCATAGCATATCTTAGACCGCTTTAAATAGACACAAATGACACAAAATGGTTAATAAAGACATTTACGATATAATAACGGCCTCCTAGCCCAGTCGGTAGTGACACTGCCTACGAAGCAGGAGGTCCCGTCCCGGGTTCGAATCCTGATAAGGGCATTTATTTGTGTGTTTATCACAGATATTTGTACCTGAGTTAAGGATGTTTTCTATGTATTTAAGTACTTACCTATATCTATCTATTATATATTTCGTCGTCTAGTACACACAACACAAGCCTTATTGAGCTTACTGTGGGACTAGGTCGATTTGTGTAAGATTGTTCCATAATATTTATTTATAATTTATTTATTTAATATTCTTGTGTTTATCTATGTGACTCCTCTACCCCGCTGAAAAACTCAGTCTTGCTTTTAATATTTACACGTATTTTTTTTTATACCACGACGGTGGCAAACAAGCATACGGCCCGCCTGATGGTAAGCAGCTACCGTAACATATGGACGCCTGCAACTCCAAAGGAGTCACATGCGCGTTGCCGATCCTTTACAAAAAGGAGGATTCACTGTGTTGACGGCTAAAAGAACAAGAAGGTCCCTCATCGTCAACACACTGGGTCCACTTTGAGCTCTTTGGCAATCTTATTCACCAGCAGGAACACAACACTATGAGTAGGATCTAGTGATATTTGGCTGTCGTTTTCTGTAAGGTGGAGGTACTTCCCCAGTCGGGCTCCGCTCCAGATTTGAGCGAGATGACATTCGCTGAACGTGCCCTACCACACTTAGCGAGATGCTATTCGTAGTGCCCATACCTCTCTTTTTGGCGTAGTTAAGGACATACCCAAGTTCGAACGTAGTTTAATGACATACCCCGGGTCCGAAGGACATACCCCGGGTCCAAAAATTAATCTATTGATCTTAACTTACTTTTTAAGCACAGTAATGGCCAATTTCATGATGACGCTGCAAATATACTTAACAAGCTACACCTGCACGCCGCGACTGCGTCGTCTACTTCATCGTTTTGACTATTTTGGAATAAAAGACGAAAACACTTATTTAAGTTATTGTATTATTTAGCAAAAACAGGAAATAAAACTAATGTGGCACTTGTTTGACTTATTAAATTCTACCCCTACATAGAGTTACCCCTACAAGGTGATCTCAAGCGATTCCTTTTTGACAGGTCATAACACAACAAAGCTACTTGTTGTGACTTAGAATACGTACATGGATGAAGCAGGTCGAGAATACAGATTTGATTACTTTATTTTTGTACCTGCATAACAGATAATCGTAGACTAGTATTCGCTATGTGCGAAGTGCATGGTGGGGGTAACGTGAACGATCGCAGTGCACAATGTGACAAGAAATTAAACTGCAAAGGGCTCTTGTCCATATCAAATTTCAAAATAATTGACATCTCCTATGTCACCTAAAATTGGTCGACTGTCAAAATAGTGAATCTGCCGGATACCAAGTCCGTCCAAGCCATTCATAAAAAAAAAGCTTGAATCCCCTGCTCAAGAGATGGCGCCACAATCATGCACACTACGAATACTCGTAGATTAATTTGTAAACAAGTTAAGATACCAACAAGTGAGCATTGTATTCATAAATTAACTTAGTAGATATTTACTTACATAGTTTGCATACTGTATTTGTACTTTTGTAGGTACAACACACAATTATTATTTTATTTTAGAACACTCTATACGCCTACAAACTGTCCTCAGTGGGAAAAAAATTATGTATACCTACCACTTAATTTTTCTTAAAAAAAAGTCTACGGAAGACTGATTTCGAACATCAAACAATCCACTCCAGAGTCCCACCAGGTTAATACTGCATAGACCAAACATTAACTATATAGGATGATCATCTAAATGGGTCAGTAGGGAGAAGTCAGAAACTATGAGAGATAGTGACATCTGTTCGTAGGAACCATGGCTCCGATTTTAGATTTAATAATAATGGCATTCAATTTCTTTTTAATCTCTCATACATAACCGGGAATCGACGAAGTATCTGTAAATACTACACGCGATTACATAAAGAATATTGACCAGATTCGGTTTCCGGTCATGTATGAGAGTTTAAGAAAAAGTTTGAATGTCATTATTATTAAATCTAAAATCAACGCAATGGTTCCCAAGAACAGATTTCGCTTTTCTGACTTCTCCATACTGACCCATTTGGATTGATCGACCAGTATAGACGTAGTTTATTATAAACAAAAATATGCTGTTTTCTACACAATGTTACTTGCAATGTCAATGCACAATTGGCGTGATCTAACTATAGTAAAGAAGTAATTTTTCACAAAGTTAGACTTGAAGAAGGATGAAATAGGATGAACTGTTAAGAAATTGAAAACTGTATGTTTATCATATCGCTAATTCTTGAATATGTTTTTGTTTCAACTCCCATCTATGTTGTTTGAAGAACCATCTGAAAAAAAACGAATTATCTAAAAGAAAAAGAGAAATGTGTACAATTAATGCAACCTAGCCACAAGAAAGCAAATTATATATATCGCATCGAACGTCTGTTTCAAACTGATACTATGATACGAATAAGAAAACATGCATCAATAATATTTTATAACTTCACCTACTTGTTTATGTTCAATGGACGTTAAAGCGGTGTTTACAACTTTACATTTCACCACTTGCTTACTCCTTTGTAATTAGGCACAAAATTAATATCTTTGACGTGGACTGTAAGTTACCGCTCGGCATAAAAAAATAATATGAATAAATAAATAAATAAATATTATAGGACAATATTACACAAATAGACCAAGGCACACAGTAAGCTCAATAAGACTTATTTTATGGGTACTAGACGACGATATATATAAAAGATAAATATGAAGAAATACTTAAATACATAGAAAACACCCATAACTTAGGAACAAATATCTGTGATAAACACACAAATAAATACCCTGACCGGGTCACTACCGACTGGGCTAGGAGGCCGTTACGTTAAAAAATGAATCTTACAATAATATTACAGTAAATATCTTACAACAATACAGCCAAGACAGGTAACGTCATGACTCCAGAGAAGACAAAGACGGCAGCCGTGAACCGTTCCATGGTGGCGACGTACATCGTAGAATAGATGGGATCGAAGATCAGGGTTCCTAACGTCTCCATTAGACTGATCAGGGAGTTGATCTTACCTGAAATTAGATTTTTTTATTGTATGAATTACGCGAGTTACTAAAAACTGCTTATGGCAAATGCTTTTCCTTGTTGTGTTCTTCTCTATCTAAAAGTCAAGGCTGTTTATTCACAGCGTTATTGTGCACATTTTCTCTTATTTTCTCTTTGGGAAGTGACCAAGTTTTGCTTTGCAAATTTCAAATGTAAATGCACTTTTATACAGATGAAAACTAAAAAGTTTTTTTTATGTTCGAGTCTACATTTGTTAGGCCTTGCAAAGCTCCGCCTGGTGAATACCTTGTAAGTCAAAATTCCTTATGTTCTTAGATATTAATTTTAATTTACTAAAACTTAACGTACCCAATTCTTCGACAGGTACTAATTTCGATGCCATTGATCTAATTGCAGCATATGTGGGCCCATGCAAAGCTGCTATGATGGGGACTGCAACGATGGTCAGAGTATTAAAAATATTTATAACGGGTTACTCACGTCATTTTAGTCAAGTTTTGCTCGACATGTTTTGATCAATTTTTGATGATCATTCTCACGAGCGGCCTTCCATGATGGCAGCGCGCCGGCTACGGAAAGCCATAAAAGGCCGCTCGTGAGACTGATCATTGTAAATTGATTGTAAAATGTCGAGCAAAAATCGACTTAAATGACGTGAGTAGCCCGTTATAAATATTTTTAATATGTTAGAGTCTCACGAAAGTTTTAGAGTTCAAAATGGTCAGGATTTTATCAATACACATTGATGATCGTAGTCCTACACACGTAGGACTACGATTAAAATAATTGTAGATTACCTAGTGCAGGTATATTTTCGTCACAAGGTTACAATCGCGAAAATTTATTTTTGATATTGACCGCCTCTAACATAAATATAACACACAAGTGTAAGTAACTCTTTTTATCTCTCTTTTCTCCCATTTCTCGCTTGAAATTGCAAGACGATAGAAAGACAGACTTAGGGGGGGTTGGAAAACGATATCCAAGTTGGCTCGGTTCAGGTTACACAGGGCGGTTCCACAACACTTCGGGAGCTCTAATACCGCGAGCCATCCGGTTACCTCTCGGACACTGTAAGCGCCATTGCTTTACCTAATTCACTTAAGTACGTATCACAAAGCATGTACGTCGACGTCAAAGATATGTTTACGCTTTTGCACCTTAGTCCATTGTAATAAGGTACAAAATTGTAAACATATATTGTTCCCATGTTCCCGTCAGTCGCTACAAAACATTAATCGGGTATTAATGGGGGCCCAACTAACATCTTCCGGACTCCAAGTCAACCTCCCCTGCTCGTGGTATACCCTGCTGAACAACAAACGAGGCTCTGACGACCCACCAACCCGCACTGGACCAGCGTGGTGGGCTTATGGTCCAAACCTCCCCTCATGAATGCTCAACTCCCCGTCACGGCCCCGAGTGCCCGGCTTAAGGGGTGATAAGAATCCCGGCGGCGGCGATTTCCCATTCTATTCTTATTCCCTTAATAATGAATTCGTGCCAAGATAATTTTGAACACCTTACCCACATAACATTTACAGCTGACTGTAAAAATAATATCCCTTAAAGGGCTAAGTTCGTTTTTGTAGGTCATTGTCTGCAAAATTTTATGTTAACATGTACAATAAAATGATTACTACCTACTAATACTTACGCATAAACATCTGGAAATCTGTTCTGACGAAGACTATGTATATGCTGCCAACAAGTTTGGCTGCAGCAGCCAAAATGCATAAGGAAGAGTCGTGCCAGCCCCAGTACTTACTGAACAAAGTTATTGAGAAAAGTGTGCCTGAAAGAGACGCAAACGTTTATTAAAAAACATGAGATAAGTAGGTACTGAAAATGGCAAGTAAAAGCTGCAGTGCTACCGGAATGAAAATCGAAATTTCGTTATCTCCATCTTTGTCGAACTTGCATACGAGCCACAGAATACGCAGATAAGGACATTTCTATTTTCCAAGTTAGCAGTTCTGTTTCGAAATTTCAGAGCGCAAAGTGATAAAATATTGGCGGGAGACGAATTATATTATCACTTATTAATCACTACATAGTATAAAACAAAGTAGCTTTCCGCTGTCTGTCCCTATGTATGCTTAGATTGTTAAAACTACGCAACGGATTTTGATGCGGTTTCTTTTAATAGATAGAGTGATTCAAGAGGAAGGTATGCATAATATAGTCGAGAAACACTGATAATTGTAGAGCTTTCTAATGTGATGTCGTAAATAAACACATTTTTACACACGCTGGCTGCTTATATTGCACACGCTGGTTGAACCCTACGACATAGATCAAAACAATGTACTACAGTATTGTACACCTTAAAAAGGTCTACAAAACAGTCCGCAATGATATATGTCTATCTCTTAGGGATAACCAACAATAACCATTTTTTTATCCCGTGCGAAGCCGGGGCGGGTCGCTAGTAGTGTATAAAATGTGACGTTTACAAGTCATAGGTACATCATTGTTGGTTGGTATCTCTGATGCCATATTGAGGCCGAGCCACTGTTCCGACCTCAACGTACACACGGCCTCATTTCTGTTTTCTTAAAATATCATGTTTTTTTTACCTAATGCTTCATTTAGAAAACGAAATAAATGAACATAAAATAAATAACATTTTCTATGAAATCTTACTTAATACAACCTCCTGTAGTCATTGGTATCGGAGCTATGGCTACTCAAAAAAAAGTGTACCACTGTCGACCACCTGACCCTACATAAGGTACTTACCTAACGATTCCAAGATAACGCGGTGTGTTGCATACAGGCTGTATTTAAAGGCATCCCAGTTTAGAAGATATCTTACGAATAAGTATATAATAACTTCTTCCCCTGAAAACAAAATTAAAGAGATTTAAACATGTATTCGTATTAAAGAATATTGCCGATAAGTGGACAGATTTAAAATTTTATAAAATGAATTACAGAAGTTGTAATAGTCATTTATTGAGTTGAGTCTTGTCTAATTATGGAATCCTAACTACTCCTTATAGCCCTTTATTATCCCTACTTCATCTACTAATAATTTTAAAGAAAACTTCACTTAGACTCCACCTTTTCAAAAGGATTTTCTCTCGGAAATTCCCGAGCTACTCTAAAAAATATTTAGATCACTAAAGGTGTGCCTATAATATTTGAAGAGTTCCCTCGATTTCCTTAGGATCCCATCATCAGATCCTGACCTGGTTACAATAGGACCAACTGTGAAGTATACACTTTCAAACAAAAAAAAAATTCCAAATCGGTCCAGTCGTCTTCGAATAAACGTACATAAGAAAAGCAAAAACAAAGATCCCGACGAATTGAGATCCTTCGAAATCTTGAAGTCCGGTGAAAACCGCATTTTATCTTCGAGTCTGGAAAATAATTTAATAAGAAAAGTAATTACAAGTTTCGTCTTGTTGTGTTACGATGACGTAGGATGGTCTTTTTATTTTAGCAATGATTTTAATTAACATTTCAATAGCATTAATTTGATTTATGGTGGTACAGGATTACGGTCTCCTAGCCCAGACGGTAGTGACCCTGAGTACGAAGCAGCGTGGAGGTCCTGGGTTCAAATCCTGGTCAGGGCATTTGTTTGTGTGTTTATCACGAATATTTTGTTCCTGAGTTATGGATGTTTTCTATGTATTTCATTAGTTATCCATATTTATCTATAATATATTTATATCGTCGCTAAACCCATAAAACAAGCCTTATTGAGCTTACTGTGGCACTAGGTCGATTTGTGTAAGATTCTCCCATTATATGTATTTATTTATTTAACGCATGTACTTCTAGTATTTAAACAGATCTACGTCGCCGTACTTGCGTCAGTACTTTATTATTCTGATTTTGTGTCTGGCATGTATATGCTGGCTAATTAATTGTACGGTTTTAATAGCGAACGTCCAATGGAACGTTCAGAGACTTTAGAGTCGCGTAAAATTTCAAGGGATTTTAGCAGTGTTTACTGTGCTGTGAATGATCATTCCTATAGTATACTACTATAGTGCTCATTTTTATGACAGGTCGTACTATAATAATCTATAATAATGCTTAATACATACCGTGATCGTAAGCATATACTGCTGTAATCACAATAAGTGTTAAAATTATTCTAATTCTTGTATTTCCCGTTCGTTTCTTAAAAACCACTGCTACTGTTTCTTTTTGCATTCTCATTATATTTGCAAAAGTCACTGATCTCTGAAACATTGTTAAAACTACTGATAAAAGTCTGTATAAATATATATCATATAAATTATAATATGATAGATGATACCTTTTTAGATTTCCCAGTGTTACTACTTAATGTATAGTAGCCATATACAAGTGATAATATATTAATCGCTGTAGCAATAGAAAACACTCCATAATATCCTGTCAACCTCAACAATAAACCACTTAAAGACATTCCTATAGGAATCCCAGACGATACACACATCGCAACTAGTCCCACCCGGAACGTTCTAGATTCTTCAGAAGTAACATCACAAATGTAACTATAAGCACCCAAGAGTAACAGCCACAAACTACCAGTGATCGCTGGCAATAAGGACTCCAACACCATCGTGACTTCAATAGAAATTACATTAAAGAATATCGTGCTCAAAGTATTGCTTATATTAACAAAAACTTCACCAAATATTGGCAACAGGAGACAAACTTTTCTATTTCCAGTTCTGTCACTCCAAGCTCCCATAAAAATTAGCAGAACTATTGGTATCACTGTTTGTATTATCGTTCTCCACGCCTCAATTGCAGATATAATCTTTTGAACTTCTACTTCATGTTCAGTTGAATTAATTCTTCTGTCTATAAGAGCATCGCATATTTCATCTCCGTACTGCTTAGAAACACGACATGCTTTATCCAGATTGAGATTTTGCACAGCAAGTCTTGATAACGTAGATGCTAAAATTCCTCCGAACAAAACTGGTTCAACTGTTACATTTGATTTGAAATTATTTATTTTTTTGAGAAATGTAACATTCTCTTCCTTTGTTACACTGTCACTTTTTAAAGGTACTGTTTCGATATATTCATATTTTGCTTCCGAAACACTCATTTTGTATCAAGTACTTTCCTGTTCTGCTGTTATTTTATAACTGCGAAACTGTTCCTTTGTAGAAAAATACAGCTGTTACGTTTACATTATACGGACTGTTTCAATGTTTACTTGAATTAATTAGAACTATTTTTGAGTTGATTAATAATTATGTTACGAATATACAGTGCGACAATAAAATCTAGAAATTAGTTGAGGCTGCCACTGTGCTTCAACAGGCAACATTTATACTAGAACTAAAATGATTTTATTACTTGCTTATCATTACATCTAGATATTTTTCTAGCACGAACGAATTGTTGTAAGTGATTGACAAAATAAAAACATCGACAATCCTGAATCTTGAAGCAAACCAAACCATTTTGCTCAACATTTTTTTGATTTGCAATTTTCAAGCAGTTACACTACTTTAAATAAATTGAAAATAGATGTCATACACCTCAGAAAAACAATCCTGTTATCGATAAGTACCTACATACTACTTCAAAATGGGTTTGTGATATTCTTAGTCAATTTGAAAGACAATTTCGGTGTGTGTGTGTGTGTGTGTGTGTGTGTGTGTGCGCGCGTGTGTGTGTGTGTGTGCGCGCGTGTGTGTGTGTGTGTGTGTGTGTGTGTGTGTGTGTGTGTGTGTGTGTGTGTGTGTGTGTGTGTGCGTGTTATAGTGACTTATGGGATGATTAATACAGTGACACGAAAAAATAAAGTTACGAAAGTATTCCAAATTATTTTTTGAAGTATGTAAAATATAAATAAATTGATAGTTTTGTTATTATTATAACATTTATAACGCACCTTATTACCTTATATATATTTGTCTTTGTATTACCTCTATGACGTTAAAGTGGTACTTATCGATAACAGGACTGTCGATGTTTTTATTTTGTCAATCACTTACAACAAGTTGTTCGTGCTAGAAAAGTATATAGGTGTACTTATGATAGTAATATGATATAAAAAATTATAGTACCTACAGAAAAGGAAATAATTACTACAGTGCCGGTTATTTTTATTGTTTCTAGTGTGTGCATTCTGTGAAAGCGACAACCGTTTGAGCCTGTGAGATACTCCACATAACAATAAAGGCTTCGTCAGACTCTCGCAAATGGAGCAATGCTCCGCAATGTGAGTACGGCATCGTCAGGGCTCTGAACCGGTTTTCGCAAATGTCATAAATAGTAAACGAAAGAACGAAAAAAGAAACGAATTTTTCGTCGCGTCGCTCGTGGCGTCGCTCTCATCGCGCCCGCTTCCGCCCCCCTAAAACAAAAGTAGCGAGTCTGAAGGAGCCTTTAACCCTTGGATTTGGAACGCATACTGCCGTATCCATCCCCGACCATTTGGATTTTGATCCACAACTTCAAGACAGCTTTGCCTTAGTTTATAAATACAAAATAAGAAATATATTATATACCCGTCATACTAAGCAGTACAACATCTTCTTAATCGAACAATAATTTTGCACTTTGAAGTTCGGCTAAGCACGTTAAAAACACCTGATATCGTAGTTCCCGTGCTCCACTATAAATTATTTTATTCACCCTATTTAGATATATATATATTTTTTTTTTCGTACTGTTTATTGTTGCACTGTAATCTGCGTTGATCTTACCTTTCCTTCACTATATTTGGAATACAGAGCTGCTCTTCATTACTTGAACAGGCGCAACCAAACCCATAGATCATATTATGTATTAGCTATATATATATAACATATGTATGTATCTATTATAGAAATCGCTCTGTTGGAAACGGTCTGCACTGTTCAATGCCCAGCTCAACATCTACGATATTTATTGATCAATCTTTTTGGGGGGCTCACTCACTTTAAATTTGGTAGTACCTAAATTACCACTAAAGTCTGGGTCATAGAGGAAAGAAATTGCTTAGCCAGCGTCGATTGTGTGAAGCCATTTCTATAGCCATTTATAATTGCTTCTTGTATAGCTACTGTTAAGTTTTTATTTCCACGAGGATGGGATGGGGAGACCCATGACGGAACTGATATTTCTTACAAATATGATAATGAATTAGCACAATATTCCGTTTTTTATCGACTTAAATACTACAAGTGACGGACGCTAAATTCCAGAAAAACGAATTCAAATAGAATTTCGAAATATGTTAGCGTATAATTGGTTGAGAATAAATCAATATAACCTTTTTTGATTAGTTATCAACAAATTCAGTTTTTGGTTTCATCTAATTTGAAATATTTTACAGAAAAATCACAATATGATAGATTTTTTTCCGCTACTGTATACATATTTAAACATTTTTGTCGTGCCACGGCGGCCGCCATCGCAGCATACCTATATCAAAACCCAATACGGGATGCTCATTGGCTGTCGCTACCTGCGATCTTTAGGTTTAGAAGAAAAACAAATTTTATGACACGGTACGAATGGTTACGAACAGGAGTCGATGGAAGCAAGTCATACAACCCAGAAAGACACCAAATGATCACGATCTTCAAATATTAAGAGCAACTAAAGAGAGAACCCGCGATCTTTAGAATTTGAGTAAAATGCAAGGTTCAATGAAATATGCGACGCTCTTAAAGACAGGAGATTTAATAATCCAAGGCTGAGGGTGGAACCACATCTGTCAGCATCGATTCGCATTTTATATGTGGTAAACTACTATTTTGTGTGAAGATTCATCGGCATCAATTCACCCTTCCGCATCGATTCAGCTTTAGAGTTAAATGCGTAGAAGTGTAATTAATTATCTTTACATGTTTTTAAAGTGGGGCATTTCGCTCATACAATAGTTTGTTATTGTATGAGTGAATGTTGGTAAGAGATTACACAGGCCATAACTCTCATGTTTGTATACGGACGTCACCCATACATCAACAATAAGCTACTGCTTTTTCTGATAAATCGACCGTTTCTCAGCTGTGTATGTAGGTATACGAACATAAAATATATAGGTACTAATAACCTCTTAGTAGGTCTTTCCTCTATGACCCAGACTTTAGTGGTAATTTAGGTACTACCAAATTTAAAGTGAGTGAGCCCCCCAAAAAGATTGATCAATAAATATCGTAGATGTTGAGCTGGGCATTACCGCTATATAGACACTGTTCAATACTGAGCTCCAACCGTCATTTGAGGTGACGGTTGGAGCTCAATATTGAACAGTTTTGGGAGGCAGTAGTGAAAATTACCATCTCAGTCTTCCTTGTGTTGACCGATATTTCGTTGTCGCAGCACCAGTGTTCCACTATCTCCAGTGCCGAGCGTTTAACCTCGCATACTGTACCTGCGTGAATACCTCTTGCCAGTAATGTCAGTTTCACTATGTCATCAGCGTATCCGATTGTATAATAGTGCTTATTGTTTAGTTTTGTGATCAGGTCGTTTACCACCAGGTTCCATAGCAGTGGTGATACCCATACCCTTGGAGGCAGCCCTTAACTACTAATTCTTGTTTGGTCTTGTCCGTGCCGAGTCTGGTGCTCAACCGACTAATTGGTGTGCAATTACGAATTGGTGTGTCAGTTCTAGTCTATCAGACCCGGAAAATAGGTTGGAGATCCCGTCGTAACTAGGGCTTGTGATATACGTGTTACACGCGGAACCGTAGCTACGTAGCCTTAGCACCGGCGGTGCTAAGATCCCGTACTACACGGTCACGTCAAAGATACGTATCCGTTTCTGGATTCGGCTACGTTCCCGCGAATCTCGGCTTCGGCTCCGCTCGGCTTCGGCTCCGCTCCGCTCGGTTGTTGAAAGAGAGCTTGTGTCGAACGGACCCTTCGCATTATGTGTTATACTCGTGGTCTTTGCATTGATTTGATTCCAGATGTTTTTTTTAAGTAATTACATATTGGTATTATTCTGTTCTCTGATAACCAGCCATTATGAGTTTGTACAAAAAAAACCATTAAAGTACTAGGCAAAATTCATTAAAGTACTAGGGTTGTTAGTGTTACTGGTTGTCATGTGTCATTTCAATAGATTTCGCTCTCAGTTTACGATCCTTAAAAATAGCAAACTATTTGACTACTTCGGATACTACCAACTATAAGACGCTGACTGTACATGTTAGATTATTTAAAAAAAGTTGATTAATTATAGTCTGTGTCATGTGAATGAAAATTAGAATTTTACCTATTTTTTTATATGTTGATTATACGCGAATTCTTTTATAATACATCTTTTACAATTTGAACTGGTCTATTATTTTTGCCTCCAACATAATATTTGCATCTTATTATTTTTGATCACTCTTAAAACTTTATTTAAAATGCAAAAGTATGGAAACTGAAATTAAAAACTCGCCCCTTGCATTACATTCGGGGGTCTTAATGACACGCATAAAATCTACACTAAACGTCACGGTCACGACTGGATCCGATCTACGTATAAATAAGGTACGTATCTCCGTGTACACGTAGCTACGTATCTTAATTACACGTAGCCGAATCACACGGAGCAAACGGAGCGGATCTCCGTTGCCGAGTAACACGGCAACGGAGATTCGCCTACGGGTACACGAAACACGGTCACGACCAGGAGCACTAGTCGTAACCGATATCAGGGGGCTGCTTTATAAAAATGGCGAAGTATTTTATAAAGTAAGACATCCAGACGATTGGCAACTGTTGCCTCAAAGAGTACGTAGGTCTAGTGTTTAACTCTGCCATGTGTGTGTGTTTGCCATGTATGACATGCCTAGGAAGGTTGAGAAATCGAAATATAACAGCTTATAGTCATTGAAGAAATACATGCACCGAGACTATCACTATTTCTGTGATAACTTGCTTCATGAATAATATTAGATCCCTAGATAAACCCTTTTTCTAATTAATCTTTTGTTTTGATTCAATTTCACAAAAAATAATAAGTACATGGACACTTAGTTTCAAATAGTTTTAAACACATATGTAACCAAAATTTAGAACAAGTTATAGAAACTCCATCTGATATGTGCTTAGTTTACACATACACAATTTTATTGACTCAAACCAAACCTGATATGTGCACAAAAACTGAAAAAATGTTAATAACTACTAAACTATTAATATGTCAAGGGATATGTCTAACTCATAAGAAAATACAGATTTTTCTTCAATTAAATGTCATATTTTTATAGACTTTCGACTGGTGGTTTAGACGTAAAACATTATTTTTTATCTACTGAAAAGTAATGACGAAACACATGTATGTTTTGGAAAGCGCAACGACGATATATAGTTTTTGACACCTCCGTGAGCTTATTCCCGTTTCAAAACCTTCGATATAGTAGACTGATGAAATCCAAGTTTTTACTGTTCGGAACAGATGGAATTACCTACGTACGACGTCCCGACAATGCTCGCTATGACCCCAAGTATCAGCTCCCTACAGTCAAACACGGCGGCGGCTCCCTTATGGTGTGGGGCTGTTTCAGTGCAAGTGGAGTTTGTCCTTTACATCGAATAAACGGCATTATGACGAATGAAGTTTATGAAGGAATATTACAAGATGTGTTTCTTCCCTGGGCACGCCAAAATTTCGGCAGAGCGTTTATGTTTCAGCAAGATAATGACCCGAAACATTCGTCTAATCTTGTTAAACAATGGTTCAAAGAACGTAGAGTGAGTGTTTTGGAATGGGCCAACCAAAGTCCGGACTTGAATCCTATAGAAAACCTATGGAAGGAGCTAGGTCGTCGTGTGAGTGCAAGAAATGCAAGAAATGTCAACGAAAGATTTGAACAATTAAAGGAAGACTGGGAACGCATTCCAAGTTCTTTCCTCGCGAAGTTGATTGCATCACTGCCCCGAAGATGCCAAGGGTTTCAGTACCAAGTACTAATGTAATATTTTGATTTTCAGTGCAGAATCTGTAATTTTTGTTGTTTTCTTCATTACTAAACCACTTTTACCTATATTTCGAGTATTAGTTATTTTATGCACTTTTTAATGAACTCGCACAAAACGAGTTTCTTATATGGTGTCATACAAATGTAGTATATTATTTTACCCTCCATCTAAAGGACTTTCACATTATAATCGTTTAGGCAGCCTTAGTCTTTCTCATAAAATAAATACTTTAAAAAAACACAAATATGATAGATTATTTCCGCTCCTGTATATTTTTATTAATATTTTTGTTTCAGATATTATATTAGTGCAGATATATATGGAGTGATAAAGGAGAAGAGGCAAACCTAGGAAAAGGTGGATGCAATGTATTCAAGATGATATGAAAAGAAAGGAGGTCAGTCAGGAGATGACGGGTGACATAGATGTGTGGTAAAAAAGACATGCTGCGCCGACCCAAGTAAATGGGGCAAGGGCAAGCGAATCATGATTTGTATGAAGAAGACATTTGTGAGCGAGGTGTCTGAGAAAGGATATTTGTTTTTCAAAATTGGATTATATCCAGGTTTGGCCCCAAAACGGGAAAAAATATACCAATCGGTAACTGGTTACAAAATGTAGCTTTTTAGTTACCAGGGTCGGTACCGCGGCTATCGAAAATTTTAACTGGTAACTTTAGTGTAGGTCAGAATCATTAGTATTTTTCTTTGATCCACATCATTTTTCTGCACTGAATAAAAATAATGATTATGAAATTAAAATAAGGAGTAGGTATATATTCAATATTATGAATTTAGAACCGCCTAGTCTTATATTATACAGCGTGTATTTTATATAACCACATTCACTAAGGGTTGTTAGTTAGTATATATCCTAATAAACATACTTTCCTATATTTTATTAAAATTTCACGACATGTTTTAGGGTTCCGTAGCCAAAATGGCACTAAACCACTTATAGTTTCGTCATCTCCGTTTGTCCGTCTGTCCGTATGTCACAGCATTTTACTCGGAAACTATAAGACGTATCTTAATGAAATTTAGACATAAGGTGTATTTTGTATGCAGCTACTTAGTTTTGTAGTAAAATTGTTAAAAAAATATTTTTAGGGGGCACAATACTTTTTTTCACGATTAGTTAGGTACATGTATCGACATGTAACTAATTGTGAGAAAAAAATATAGTACCTAATATCAACATGTTGCACATCACTCGATAGGTCTTTTTCCTCTTCCCCCCGGACCATCCTATAGTGCAAACGTGACCTCGAACACGTGAAGGTTTTATTTTGTTAAAATAAATACAATTTACGCAATAATAAACAGTTAACAAAAATAGGAGTGCATCAACGGTGAGGAGTTTCAGATATAAAGTGGATGACCGGATACAAACCGTGTAACTCCTGGGATTCTGGTACCCTGTGCGCGTGAGTACAAAGAGTAAGCGGGGTCTACACTCCCCCGCTACCCGGGCATTGTCAATTTCAACCGCTTCCTTTTCATAACTCCCTGGGACTATGGCTAGCCCGGAAAAACGCCCTCAGAAGCATTACAAAAGATTGGGAGCTTTAGACAACACGCTACCTAACTGCTTGATACAGCCGTCTAAAAGAAAACGCGACCATGATTTATGCACGAGCAATTAAAAGAAACAAAGAAAAATTCTAATACTCTTAAGAAAATCAAGGAAAGTAACAGCAAGATCGAGGATACCATTTCTTTTCTCTCGGCTCAGTATGAGGAATCAGGTAGATGACCTTGAAAAAAAAGAGCCGAGGACTAAAAGTACATTACCATCTTGGAAAGAAGAATCGAGGACATGCAAAGGGAAACTAAAAAACTATATTGGAAAAAAAGGGCCCTAAACAAAAAAAATTGACAAAGAATGACCTTATTACCATGGTAACCTGTTTAAGTAACTCCGTTAACTGCCCACTACAAAGGACGGACATTAAGCACATTTATAGAATTAAGGACAAGCAGGAAAATGCTAATAGCACCCCTGTCGTGGTGGAAACTTCTTCCACACTCCTGCGCAACGACATTTTGAATCACTGGAAGGACTTTAACATGAGGAATTGAGATAGCCTGAGAGCCAAACACCTAGGACTAAAGACGTCTACCGACAGCCCAATCTACGTTGCCGAACAGCTAACACCAAAGGCAGCCCGAATATACTTCTTGGCTTCTTGGTTTTGAATTATAGAAGGGTCAAAAGTGGCACCAAGTGGTTCGTGTAATATACACTCGGCGCTGGCTAGCCAGTTCCTTTGCATTTGCAGTTCCTTTGAACTTGGCTTTACACGATGCCGCGTGTCTAGATTAGGAAGGACGACAACTGCAAGATTATTACGATACATAGTGAAGCCCAAGTCCAGGAACTCGGTAAAGTAGACAGCGAAAAATGACTATGTATACGTGAACCTCATAGTTATACGACTTATAAGTTATTGTAGCATGACGCTACGTATCGTACGACATCTGTCGACTTTCTTTAGAACTTCTGAACTTCTGTGTCTAAGGCTAGGTCACGGTTGATATATAAAAAAAGCGTACATTGTGATTCACGGCATTACAGGTAGATGGCGCTTATATCAGTCCGTATTTTGTAATACGTCTGGCAGTTATAAAATTGAGATAATACTCGCGCTAATTTTGAATGTGAATTTTTGAGGTATTCCAGATTGTCAAAAAGAAAAAAGTTGATTTTTGATTGAGTCTGTCAGAGCGCCGTGAGATTTTGGAAAGAAAAAGAGATAATCTGGATTTGGTCTGGGGTTTTTGCTATAATTTGCTTAGTTGCATCGTGGTGAAGTGCGATTTATTTCAAACATTATATAGCAAGTGCTATTGATACATTATTGGAGCAAAAATAAAACCAAAACCATTGCCGGGCAAAAAAGGCCATATAAATTATATAGCAAGTGCTATACACTGGAACCGCCTGATCCGGAAGGATTCCGGAAGGCGCTTGTGGGTGCCGGGCCGGCGGGACGGTCTGCAGCTGCCGCGATTTCCGCGGGTTTCTTCGCCACATCATCGGAGAGTTAGAGTCCGCATCCAGCGGGCTCTCCAAGTGAGAAAAAGAGTTCAGCGAGCTATTGGGTCCGCCTAAATCAAAGCGGACACTTGCCCACGAACTCTTTTTAATTTAAAGCAACAGCTTTAGCCATCCTGCTTTCGAGAGTATCAAATTATTTACATTTTTGTTAAAAACGTTATAAATCGGATTCCTTTTCTTTGTATCCAGTATTTTTATGCCATAATAGTTTTTTTTGTTGTTTTGCTAAATTCCCCAAATTCCAATTGCCTCGTTTGACGGGTGTATAAAGACCTGGCTCTTTAATTTAGGCTACGTTCAGCCAGCGAATCATCTGTCACCATCCATATCACCCGCCTCATTAACCCATTATTTTCCTGCAGCCAAATTATTACTAGCCGAGTTTTTATTTTTACTTACCGGTTTTGCTAACTATTGAATGTGTAATGTCCTTGTTTAGGTACAGTTGTCTTCATTTTTAAGTGAAGTGCTAATATTAAATATTTTTAATTATTGTAATTTAATTACATTCTGGCCACTAGGGAGGTTGTTGAATGTGAAAGTGAAATAGGTACAGTTGTCTTCATTTTTAAGTGAAGTGCTAAATTTAAATATTTTTGTTATTGTAATTTAATTGCATTCTGACCACTAGGCAACTTATTGAATGTGAAATACCCTTATTTAGATGCCGTTATTGTGATTTTTAGGTGAAATGCTAAATTTTAAATAATTGTTTATTTTTGCTAATATTAAAAATTTTTACTTTGTCGTCAAAATTAAACGTGTTAATGCAATTAAGAAGTGTTTTACTGCAAAATGGCGCCCGATAAGGTAAAGAACTCTGGATTTACTTTTAATAATTGTAATTAAATTTTTTTTTTGGATTTGTGAGACGGTGACCGTAGACCGGTCGCGGTTCTATTAACCTTGATTTTGGTTTGTTTCAGCCTGCTGCCTCCTTACGTCCCATCACTAACCCGAATTCCGTCATATTAAAAAAATTGCTTTTATTTATGTTAAAAAAAAAACGAATTTATCTGTTGCCCTTTACTTATGCCTTTTTCTCAATTACCCGTAACATATCCCGAATACCTTATTTCATAGTCTGAGTCCTGTAGTTAGAGCCCGTAGACGTTAGGGAATTCGCAGGTAAGTCAGACATAGAATGTATGATTTGCGTTTTGTTATTTTTTTCAGAAACTGAACTTGTTTTTTTTGAATTCGAACTCTAACTTGGCATTTAGACTTCGAGTATTATTTTCTTTCTTTGACTTAAGCGCTTGGTTTAGACCACGGATATACTCGAACTTCGGATTTTATTTTTTAGGTAGATTAACTTTATTTTTTGTTTGAACTTGCAACGCAAGACAACATTCGACTTTTCGCCATGTCGCACTTAAGTAATGAAGGATCAATTGCTGAGACACCTCATGCGCACTCATCTTCAAACTCGTACGATCCGAGGATTTTAGATCCAATGGCAGACGATGAAGAACAGTTTTTTGATTCTGAACCACGACCCCAGGCGATGCATATGTCCGGACTTCCCCCGCCTTTTCCTTTCAAAGATTATTCACTTACGAAATGGAACTTGAACTTTTCCGGGGACACTTGTGTTCGCGAATTTTTCTTTCGAATCGAGGAAGAAGGTATGGCGCGTAACGTCAATCCTTCATATGTTGTCAGACGTTTCCATGAATTGTTGTCAGATAGTGCCTTGAAACATTTTAGGGCAATCAGATATCCGGGTCTTACTTACGCGGAATTAAAGTCTGAATTCGTTAAAACCTTCGACGTAGCCGATTTCGATTTCAAGCTTGAGAGCCAACTTCGCGCTTTATCACAGAAGGACAACCAGTCAGTGGTTGATTTTGTTATTCAGGCGCGCGATCTAAACGCAAAGCTTCGTACACCGGTTTCCGAAGACAACCTGTTTAACATTATTAAATATGGAATGAATCCTAGATATCATCCTTGTCTTGCAACTAACGTGGTCAGGGATATTGATGGTTTGTTAGAAGTCGCGAAAAATTTTGAAGCCTTTCAAGGTTCACGTCCAGCACGTTTGGCTATTACACCGATTAGTGCTCAAGTTGTAGGTCAACCCAGTTCTATAGTGTGTATGAAGTGTGATGCAACTGGTCACAACTATCGTAATTGTCCTAACGTTTCAGGGGCAGTGTGCTTCAAGTGTAAGCGTGTTGGTGCAATCACACGCGATTGTCCTAGTTGTAATTCTGGTCCGTCAAAAAACGAATAAGTGGCGCACTGAGAGGTCCATCGGTGTCGCCCGTTTATATGAATAATTCCCCGGATAATAGACCTTTTATTGATGTTTTAGTTGCTGGCTTTACGGTAAGAGCTCTTTTAGACTCTGGTGCTCAGGTTTCACTAATTGATATATCCCTCTTATCGGAGCTCGGTATAACATATCACGAGGATATCCGGCCTTATGTTGTCTCCGCCGACAATTCTCCTATTGAAATTCTAGGCGGTTTGGACGTCCCCATTCTTTTTAGTGGCATTCGCGTTCTGCACCCCTGTCTAGTAAGCAGTAATCTTCCTACTGCATTTATTTTAGGAATTGAGTTTTGGAATGCTGTTGGTCTCATTGACATTTTAAAGAAGGCATTCCGTGATGGTTTGTCAGGTAAGCTTTACGTCGCTTCACATCATGTTCCTGTCGCAGTCCCACGAGTAGGTGAGGTTCGCTATGTCCACCCTCGTACGGTGCTTGCACCACTGCAGGAATCAAAACTCCAATGTGTTATTGACGAGTTTGAGGAGATTTCTTCTGATAAAGCTGGATTACGTTGTACTTCGTGGCTTTCGCATAAGATTGAGACTGTTGGTTCGCCCATCCGTCAACGTTACTATCCCTTATCTCCAGTCAAACTCAAGATTCTCAACGAAGAGATCGACAAGATGTTAGAGTCAGGCGTTATTCGTCCCTCACGATCACCCTGGGCTTCCCCAGTGGTAATGGTTACCAAGAAAGATGGTAGTGTCAGGTTTTGCGTGGACAGTAGGAAGTTGAACAGCGTTACCATCAGGGATTCATACCCTCTCCCGCGCGTCCAGGACATCCTTGATAACCTACGAGGTGCTAAATATCTAACTTCGTTGGATTTTAGGAGCGCCTTTTGGCAAATCCCCTTAGCTGATAAGGCCAGTTGTGAGAAAACGGCCTTTATTGTACCCCAAAGGGGCCTCTTTGAGTTCGTTCGTCTCCCTTTTGGTTTAACCAACGCTGCGTCCGAGATGCAGAGGCTTACTGACATGATTGTCAATTTTGAATATACCCCTGAGTCTGAGGATTTTATCTTCGGCTATGTTGATGATTTGATTTTGGTGTCTCGTGATTTTGACAGTCATATGCGGCTTATTCGTAAGGTTCGTGATAGGTTGAAAGAAGCTGGTCTTACGGTTAATTTAGATAAGTGCGAGTTTTGTAAGTCTGAATTGAAGTATCTCGGCTACATCGTCAATGAGCGTGGTCTTCAAACTGATCTAAAGAAATTAGAAGCTATTAGGGATTACCCTACCCCTTCTTCTGCCAAGTCTCTACGTGCTTTCATTGGTATGTGTTCGTATTATCGCCGTTTCGTGGATGGTTTTTCTTCGATTATTGCTCCTCTGACGGCACTTATCGGTAAGAGAAAGGGACGTGATCCCATCGATTGGAACGATAGTGCTAGTGAAGCTTTTTCTAAATTGAAGGATGCCTTGATGAGCGCTCCGTTGATGGCTTGCCCGGATTTTTCGAAACCTTTTATCCTTCAATGTGACGCTAGCCAGGTTGGCTTAGGCTCGGTCCTGGCTCAAGAGTTTGACGGCGTTGAACATCCAATTGCTTATTATTCTCGTTTATTCACTAAAGCTGAACGTGGATACGGGACAACCGAACATGAGCTTCTCGCCGTTGTTGATTCCATAAAGCATTTCCGCGGATATCTCGATGGAATGAGGTTTAAGATCATTACTGACCATATTGCTCTTAAATGGTTGATCACCCTTGATAATCCTACCGGGCGCTTGGCTCGTTGGGCAACTTTGATTTCCCAATATAACTTTGAGATTGAACATAAAAAAGGTGTCCTTAATGTTGTTCCAGACGCCTTGTCCCGCGCTCAAGTTGGGCTTATCTCATTCGCGCGTGGCATGGATCCTTCTGGAGATCCTTGGTATGAACGAATTTACCAGGGAGTTTTGGACAATCCTCAAATGTTTACTGCATTTGCTCTTCGGGATGGTATCTTAATGCGCAGGGTATCTATCGAAAACCCTTTAGCACCTAATCTATGGCGTATAGTTCTTCCTGCTTCAAGGACTAGAGAGGCGGTTGCTGAAATTCATAATGGATTTCCCAACGTTCATCCTGGTGTTATGAAAACGTATTTAAAAGCTCGTGACTTATACTATTGGCCGAATATGTACCGTGATGTTACAAGGTTCCTTTCCGAATGTCAGATTTGCAAGTCTTATAAAATTGCAAATTCACAACCTCGTGGACTTCGCTTATTTCCTCGTCGTGTTGCGGCTCCAATGGACCTCTTTCCATTGACTTAATTGGTCCTTTACCGGTTAGCCGTAATGGGTGTCGTTATATTTTGACTTTGGTTGACGTTTTTACCAAATTTGTTTGGTTGGTCCCTTTGAAGTTGGTGAATGAGAGGTCAATATCGATGGCATTAGAGTCGGAGGTTATTTTGCGGTACGGTGTTCCTACTAACATTCTCTGTGACAACGCTACAGTTTTTCATAGTCGTCAATTTCTGGATTTCCTGGCGAGCTATAATATTCCAGGTCCGTGTTATACCCCATATTATTCGCCACAAGCGAATGTTGTGGAGAGATATAACCAGGTCGTGATTACTACTTTGAGCATTTTAGTTGAAAATGACCAACGCAGTTGGTCGGGTCATTTACATCGGGTCGCTCTTTATTTAAACTCTTGTATAAATTTGGCTACTGCTTATACACCGAATTTTTTGATGTACGGCCGCGAGTTGTCAATGATTCGTGAACGTGTTGAGAATCAGGTTGTGGACCAAGATGTGGGACTCAGCCGGATGGAACGCGCTTCGAATCTTCAGACGCTTCGTGAGGTGTACGATAAAGTTTCTGATTCGATGGCTTTAGCCTTTCATCGTAACGCCGCCAAGTTCAACACGAACCGTTCTTCGCCAAGAATCGTTGGTGACCAAATCGTTTGGCGCCGGAATTTCCAGCGTGGATCCGCTGATCCTTTTCGAGGCGGTGAATTCGCTCCACGTTTCGTTCGGTGCCGTGTGGTTAGACGGGTGTCTCCACAGGTATATGTACTGGCTGATACCGATTCCGAGCACGTTGGTACCTATCATATTAAAGATATCTTGAAATAGTTTCTTCTTTCGGCCCGTTCAGTATTCTCAAAATTCTAAAATGCGCTTTAGTCCGCCATTCCCTTATCGGTAATCCTTGCTTGATTCGTTTATTATCGTTTTTTGTTTTCGTTTGAGCGTTTCCTTGCTCCTTTTTCCAGGTTTGACTTTTTTTTACCGTTGGTGCTTAAGGCTTCGTTTATCTTTCCCGGTCTATGATAGCCTGGTTGTATAATTTGATGACTCGATGTGAGGGATTAAGATCTGTGGCCAGGTGCAGTTTCTGTCCTATCCCGGCCGTCACGTCTTGGACTGCGTGACGCGTTGGTTGGCGTTTTGTCATCTTCTTAATCTATTAGATTAGTCTTTAGGGGTAATGTTAATAACTGGTTGGTTTTGTTTTTTTTGTAATTCGTTTAGGGTTCTCTTGTTGTACCTTTTTTAGCCTTAGAATTAAGTTGTGTTTTTTTGTTGCTTGGGGTTAGTTTTCTTGTGTTTTCTTGTGTTGTTGTTTGTTTGTTTCTTTGTTTGGTAGGGAGATGCTGTAGCATGACGCTACGTATCGTACGACATCTGTCGACTTTCTTTAGAACTTCTGAACTTCTGTGTCTAAGGCTAGGTCACGGTTGATATATAAAAAAAGCGTACATTGTGATTCACGGCATTACAGGGATAGATGGCGCTTATATCAGTCCGTATTTTGTAATACGTCTGGCAGTTATAAAATTGAGATAATACTCGCGCTAATTTTGAATGTGAATTTTTGAGGTATTCCAGATTGTCAAAAAGAAAAAAGTTGATTTTTGATTGAGTCTGTCAGAGCGCCGTGAGATTTTGGAAAGAAAAAGAGATAATCTGGATTTGGTCTGGGGTTTTTGCTATAATTTGCTTAGTTGCATCGTGGTGAAGTGCGATTTATTTCAAACATTATATAGCAAGTGCTATTGATACATTATTGGAGCAAAAATAAAACCAAAACCATTGCCGGGCAAAAAAAGGCCACATAAATTATATAGCAAGTGCTATACACTGGAACCGCCTGATCCGGAAGGATTCCGGAAGGCGCTTGTGGGTGCCGGGCCGGCGGGACGGTCTGCAGCTGCCGCGATTTCCGCGGGTTTCTTCGCCAAATCATCGGAGAGTTAGAGTCCGCATCCAGCGGGCTCTCAAAGTGAGAAAAGGAGTTCAGCGAGCTATTGGGTCCGCCTAAATCAAAGCGGACACTTGCCCACGAACTCTTTTTAATTTAAAGCAACAGCTTTAGCCATCCTGCTTTCGAGAGTATCAAATTATTTACATTTTTGTTAAAAACGTTATAAATCGGATTCCTTTTCTTTGTATCCAGTATTTTTATGCCATAATAGCTTTTTTTGTTGTTTTGCTAAATTCCCCAAATTCCAATTGCCTCGTTTGACGGGCGTATAAAGACCTGGCTCTTTAATTTAGGCTACGTTCAGCCAGCGAATCATCTGTCACCATCCATATCACCCGCCTCATTAACCCATTATTTTCCTGCAGCCAAATTATTACTAGCCGAGTCTTTATTTTTACTTACCGGTTTTGCTAACTATTGAATGTGTAATGTCCTTGTTTAGGTACAGTTGTCTTCATTTTTAAGTGAAGTGCTAATATTAAATATTTTTAATTATTGTAATTTAATTACATTCTGGCCACTAGGGAGGTTGTTGAATGTGAAAGTGAAATAGGTACAGTTGTCTTCATTTTTAAGTGAAGTGCTAAATTTAAATTTTTTTGTTATTGTAATTTAATTGCATTCTGACCACTAGGGAACTTATTGAATGTGAAATACCCTTATTTAGATGCCGTTATTGTGATTTTTACGTGAAATGCTAAATTTTAAATAATTGATTATTTTTGCTAATATTAAATATTTTTACTTTGTCGTCAAAATTAAACGTGTTAATGCAATTAAGAAGTGTTTTACTGCATTATGTACTCCGGTCTTCCCTGGGCAAAACTGCTAATATCATATCAATGTTTAATACTGTTTTACTCCCAAGTTCGTAATATTTTCACTATACTTGCCTTAGTATGTTGCCCTGCTGGCACCACCCAGTTTCAGTCTAATTTGTGCAATTTATTTTTCTAGATTATAGTTAGACGAACAAACTGCTACATAGTTTTTAAACACAACCACATACATACGCTCATTCTCTCCTAGTACAAAAATAAGAAAACAACTACCATCCATAAAGTATTTTCATACATTGTTTTGCTAACGCCATTTACCCCCTGAGTATTTTACCATTTAATGTAATGGATAGTAACTTAACGATACTACACGATATAGAAAATTACAGAAATAATAAAAAAAAGAGTTAATTGAAAAATGCAAATTTTTCAATAAATTAACATTGATTTGCTTTTTTACTAACCTTTTGTACCTTTATAGCGCTTTTAACCTTTTGTACATTTTTAACTTTTTAAATTTTGACACTGCTTGATACTTGTTATTGATCTTTGTACTTTTTAGGGTTCTGTAGTCAACTAGGAACCCTTATAGTTTCGCCATGTCTGCCCGTCCGTCCGTCCGTCCGTCCGTCCGTCCGCGGATAATCTCAGTGACCGTTAGCACTAGAAAGCTAAAATTTGGTACTAATATGTATATCGATCACGCCGACAAAGTGGTAAAATAAAAAGTGGATTTTTTTTTTATTAGGGTACCTCCCCTATACGTAAAGTGGGAAGTGATTTTTTTTTTCATTTCAACCCTAACGTGTGATATATTATTGGATAGGTATTTAAAAATGAATACGGGTTTCCTAAAATCATTTTTCGATAATGTAAATATTTTCGGAAATAATCGCTCCAGAAGTAAAAAAAATATGCCCTCTAACTTTTGAACCATAAGTTTTAAAAATATGAAAAAAATCTCAAAAGTAGAACTTTATAAAAACTTTCTAGGAAAATTATTTTGAACTTGATAGGATGAAAAGTTTTTGAAAAAAAAAATACAAAATAATTTCTGAACTAAGTTTGTAATTTAACCGTATAAGCAGGTGTTTATTGTACCTGTAATTTCTACAAAATTACAATGAAATGACGTGCTTTCAAATAAAGTAAAAACGGTGAAAATCGGTTCACACAATAAAGAATTATCCCATAAAAATCATCTTCCATACTTTATGCTCGCGCGCAATAGTTTACTTAATTTGCCGATAGATGTCGCTGTACGTGGAACTCTCATATCATATCCTACATGGCGGTGTTATTAACTCTTAAGTGGGGACACTTACTGTGACGGACGGAAAACTACGGAACCCTACAGTGAGCGTGGCCCGACACGCTCTTGGCCGGTTTTTTTACATTTATTTTATATATGTATAGATAGGATTTTGTCATGTTACCATGGAGATCTGTCCACAACGTGGCCGTAACGTTACCATGGAGATCTGTCCATAACGTGACACTTTTTCGTGCATGCTACCGGTGTTCATCGATTTATAAGACGTTATCTTATCACATAAAAAAATTTGAAGTCACGCCTGACAGTTTACTTACTTTACTTCTATTATTTTTCCTGCAATATATATAATATATAATTTTCTGTTAATATAATAAGGTAAATAACAATTTTCTGAAAAAGAGAGCATAGTAATTTTCGCCTGATTACTTCAAAACTGTTTGTATTAAAATAAATAAATTAGATTTTGAAGTTCTCACAGCAAGCCCTTCCATTTCAAATACCACACGCACGACACGGATTGATTAACTTTTTATTATTATTTTCGAATGTATCCTTCAACTGTGGTCACTGGTCACCCACGTTCAAAATGTATTAATTCGTTACACGTCCACCTTCTGAACTCTAGTATTAGTAATTTTATAGGTACTTATATTGTGATTTTGAGTACCTATTTTTTACAGTTGCTCGGGCATCTGCTTGAAAACTATTATAGGCACGATAATTGCCAATATTAGCGACATCGCTGATATTATATTAAACTAACTCCTGTCCGTGACATAGTCTTCTTCTTCAACATCTTGACGAGGGTTGAAACTTCATACGATGAAAAGGTGACACTTATATTTAATTACTAAACAAACGGTTAGGTAATTAGTTACTTTATTTAACAATTATTTTTGTATTTTAAAGGTATTTTAGAGTTAAGTTTTATATCAAATATTCTATCTTCAAACTAAAAAGTCAATGTAAACAATCAAACAGAAATTAAAACGTGCTCGCGGTGGAGCCGCATGAGATGGTCCAACGAAGCGAAAAGGTCAGCTAGTGGCAGCCACGTGGCCTATGCTATGACCGCACTTTAATATGGAAACAAGCTACACGTTGGTCGTGATCCTCAGTAGTGAGGGAACGATAAATAAGAACAATCTCGAGTGGTTTCTACATATGTTGCTTTTTGACAGATTATGACAAAGCTACTTGTCGTGACTAACGTCTGTCGAAGCCTGATTTCTAACAGAAGTATTATTAATGGCTAGAGCCTGACCACATTAACTCTGCACTCTACAGTAGCAAAATGTGTATTACCGATCACTATAAATTAATATCATATAAATTTTACGTTTATGTAGGATTTCCACACAATAGTAGCAGAATCGGTGTACAATTATTACTGTTTATATTTCTATTTACAGTAAAGAAGATAGTTGAACATAAGCAATTCTATTACGATGAACTCTCAAAAAATAACGATTCATTTTTAAAATGCATCAGATAAAAAACTATAAATTACGTCGGTAATTCTTGAATATTTTTTTGTTTCAGTTCCCGTCGGTGTTGTTTGAAGAACCACCTGAAAAAAAGAAATGTAATATATAAAAGAATCCGATTTCTAAAATGCAACCTGGTCTCGAGAACGCAAATTATTTATTTTTGCTCCGGCAACACACTTGACTGTTTCTTGATACGAAGAAAAATTGCAACAACAATATTGCGCAAATTCGCCTATATTTGTACAGTAGACATCAATGAAATGTTTAAGCTTTTTCGCATGATGCGATGATGATTTTTGCAATGAAATGTGTAACCATGTGAGTTTAAATCAGTATACTCCTTTGTCACAATATGCAAAAGTGTTAACATATCTTTTCCAACGCCATGATATCGAAAAAAAGCGCCTAAATATATACTATACTACTATACTATACTATACTATAGTATATAATATAGTACACTTACAACAACACAGCTAAGACAGGTAACGTCATGACTCCAGAAAAGACAAAAACGGCAGCCGTGAACCGTTCCACGGTAGCGACGTAAAGCGAAGAATAGATGGGATCGAAGATCAGGGTTCCTAATGTCTCCATTAAACTGATCAGTGAGTTGATCTTACCTGAAAAAAAAAAGTATTTTTAGGCACAAATTATATTCACAGAAAACTCGATGAAGATCGCTTCTTTTCAGAATTATATCTGTTTTTTATCAAGCCGAAACAATAAAATGTATTTATGACCGTGACAGTCTACTTTTGTAAGGCTTTCCAAAGCTCACCTTTTCCTGTTATTACTCGACAACAACTACTTCTTCAACTACAATTAATTTATTAAAACGAAACTTACCCAATTCGTCAACAGGTACCAATTTGGATGCCATTGATCTAATCGCAGCATATGTAGGTCTATGCAAAGCTTCTATGAAGGGGACTGCAAAAATGGTAAAAAAAAGATGTGCAAATCGACAAAACTTTGAGTCTGCACGGAAAGTCAAGAGAAGTGTTCCCAAGTACGTGATTTCATTTTCATAGACCTGACTTCCCATGTACTTCTTTCCGCACAAACAATAACGCCCTGAGAGAATCCTTTTTTTTCCCTTTAAAATGGTTATACTCTGAAACATGTCGCGTGAAGTGACTATGGAGACGAGTGTAACCGTTATATTTAATAGTAGCCCACCTAACGAAGAAAATCTTAGAGGGAATTATTCGTGTATATACGTATTTTGGTATAGTTGTTTTTGGACCCGGGGTATGTCCTTAAACTACGTCCGGACTTGGGTATGTCCTTAAACTATGCCAAAAAGAGAGGTATGGGCACTGCGAATGGCATCTCGCTTAGTGTGGTAGGGCACGTTCAGTGAATGTCATCTCGCTCAAATCTGGAGCAGAGCCCGACTGGGGAAGTACCTCCACCTTACAGAAAACCACAGCCAAATAGCACTAGACCCTACTCATAGTGTTGTGTTCCTGCTGGTGAGTAAGGTTGCCAAAGAGCTCAAAGAGGACCCAGTGTGTTGACGATGAGGGACCCTCTTGTTCCTTTAGCCGTCAACACAGTGAATCCTTCTTTTTGTAAAGGGTCGGCAACGCGCATGTGACTCCTGTGGAGTTACAGGCGTCCATAGGTTACGGTAGCTGCTTACCATCAGGTAGGCCGTATGCTTGTTTGCCACCGTCGTGGTATAAAAAAAAAAAAAAAAAAGTTGTAGGTAAAGGTGTCTTAAACAACATACTAAAGGTACTGGAGGGTTGGGGTGAAGGGGATGGAGGGGCGGGGGGTGTAAATGTCCGTTTTTCAGATTTTCAGGGTACAGCTATGGACTTAAATATGGAAACCCTTTTCTTTAAAATGTCTTTTGTACTCTCAACATACAACAAGGGCAAAAATTCAGTTAAAAAATTGTGTTTGATAGGTTGAAGGTTTTTACAAAAGTATATGCTAACAAATTTTCCAAAAGTATATGCAATCTGCTTGATTCTCTTTAGAAATAAAGTACTCATTAGAGACTCCATAGAGATTATTTCTGGAACCTATCGACATTGACATATGAAATGTCGATGTCACAAAAGAAAATATAGAACGTTTGTTAACTGTAGCGAATAATTTTTATTTTACAGGAAGACAATTTCGAGTAATCGAAATGTCGAAAAGTAACGATTCCTCAGCATTATTAGTATTCAGGCAATTTGGAGATGAGGAATTATTTGCTCTTGTTGGCGAAGTAGTTAACTACCTTGACCTTGTGCTAGAGCCGAGGACCATATCGAGATTCAGCATTTTGGAAGAAAATATGCTTTCCTTACATCTGGCGTTGATGGTCAGGACCTGGTTTGGTTGAGAATGTTGAGATGAATGAAGAAAAGAAGTTGTGGCTTGGCATTGGGGTATATCAGGACTAGTTTAGTCGACTACTTGGATTTGGACTACTGCAAACTACAAGTACAGCACAGCCACGAAGCAATATTAGTTCAATCCGTTAAATATAAATTATATTAAATTGAATTAAATACTTTCTTCAATGATTGATATTTTTTGACGTGACAACGTCTTATAATTCGATGGAGCCGGCTGCACGCCCGAAAAACATGACTCATGCGGCGTTACTTCGCTCTGAGGCGTTCCATTTAAGGATTGAAGTGCAAGCGAGAGCGCGGAACGAGCGACAAAGAGGCACAATCGGCCTTCGCGTTCGGCAGCGTTCGACATCTGTCTCTCTCCTACTTGAGTGAGTGATGCGTCCGCGTGGACAGCTGCTATACAATAATACATTTACATGTTTTCGTCAAGTATGAAGTGCATTTAAGGCTTGAAGTGCAAGCGAGAGCGCGGAACGAGCGACAAAGAGGCACAATCGGCCTTCGCGTTTGGCAGCGTTCGACATCTGTCTCTCTCCTACTTGAGTGAGTGATGCGTCCGCGTGGACAGCTGCTACACAATAATACATTTACATGTTTTCGTCAAGTATGAAGTGCAGTGAAATTAAAATTTTCTTTTGAAAAATGCAACCATTCCATCAGTATTTTCTTATGACGTTGTCACGTTCAACTATCGTCAGTAAACCGACTTTACAGACAACCGATTTTTTTTTATTTGCCCGAAAGCATAAGTAAAGTGAATAGGCTACACGAATTAAATCAATCAGAATATTCGTTATATTGTTTGGCTTAGCAGTATCGTTCTACAAAGGAGGTAATCCATAGTAAGAAATCGTTTTCTAAATAGTAGCTGATTTGACTCATTCTCTTTAGTAAACAAGCCTGTCGTGAGTTAGCAAGATGACGAGGATTATGTGACATTTTTAGTTGAAATTTGCAACAGTATTAAGCAGCAAAATTATGGAGCCCCTAACTGGAACGGTTGCCACTAGATACGAATAAACGTAACTATGCAGTTTAATATAAACGTAACAGGCCAGGCAATAGAGGGTTTGACCTAGCATTAACTCCTCAGTCCAAAAAAACTTTACAGCATGATAAAGTGTCAGGAGTAGATGGTATATAATTATTTTTCCAAAAAAAAAACAATTGTCCTAGTTGGGTTTTTTACCTAAACTCTTATATCGTCTATATTTACGTTTGGAAAAATGCTCAGTCTAATTTTATTTCACCAGAAATATTGACTTGAAGTATGTAATCAATATAAATACAATTTAAAAAAAAAATCCATAACAGACTATATTTTTTTTATAAAATGTATTATTTTTGTGTAACTCACATCGAAAATTTGCTCCGTCACTTTTCTTTACTGAAGTGACATTAAATGTACGTTTTCTACTTAAGACAAACAATTTCCAAAAATTTCATTATCAAACTTTTTCAGTATAAAAATTAGCTTCTTACTCGCAGTAGAATATTGCTCCGTCAATTTTTTTTTTAAATTATATTTCCTTAAAGACTTTTCTTTCGACTGTAAAAAATAAAACAAAATATCCTGCGTATTAAAAAGTTAAATCATGTGACAAATAAAGATTTCTATTATTTCACTCGTTAGTGGAATGCGCACGTGCGGGACGCGGGACGCGGGAGCGGGGATGCCTCGCGAGGGGCCATGCGCAGCGTGTGTAAGCACTTTGACTAAACAATGTTGCTCTAACTACTTTCGCTCAAAGCGTGTGACTTCCTGTACACTTTTTTAATGATCCTCTTTAATAAACTCAAACAAACAGTTTACATTTATGGTTTTGCACGTTACTAAAATATATATTAACAGTACATGAATACACCCATACTGTAAGCAATTTTATCTTGATTTGATATAATTCGCAGTGGTGCTAAACGCCTAGTCACAGAGTAAATAAAAAAGTACGCCAGTTGTAATACATTTCACTTTTGACTACGGCGAAGATAAAAGGAAGGGTTATGATTTTAGCAGTCTATGCTCAATTGAGCCGTGGTAAAAGCCGAGACAAACGCTAGGGGAATTGATGATGAAATGTTGTAATTATAAAAAAAACCGGCCAAGTGCGAGATGGACTCGCACCCTGATACATCACACAATTTTAACAATCCCTGAACATTGCTGTAACGATTAAAAAAATTGGATTAAGGACAAACTTTGACTTTCCCTTGAAATCTGTTGCCTCCAAACAGCGACATAAATCGCGATTAGTTTACCAACTGCGTATAGGGTTGTACTTTTATTTAGTTTGCGACGACTAAATTTTTTCAAAGAATTGTTTTGCTGCGAAACACCACACCTCAATCAAATAGTTCCAACGAGATTTCACTAATGGCAGTGAATTAAATATCAATAGTCTAGCTTTGTGAGCTATGCTGCCAGAGCAATTTTTTTAACATGCATGCGTGTTGTGTAGATGTGTCATATGGAACAAATAAAATTATCTTGTAAATTTTTTAATTGTGTTTTTCTTTCAGTTAAAGAAAACTAATTTAATAGGTACCGTATAAGCTCCTAACTATGGTCCAAAACTAGTGTAAGGTCAGATTTACATTTTGTAAGTTTTGCTTACGTAAGTAGGAATGCAGCGATAGATCAGAATGAGAGACGAATATCACTATTTCATTATAGCCAATAGTTTCGTCCCTTCTTATATTAAGCAAAACTTATCAGTGTGAATCCAGCCATTCCAGCCTAACTACATTATTAGTTTACTTACGCAACAGTAAGGCATACACGTTTTTATAAATGGTAGAAAAAACTCAAATTAAACTGAAATACGCAATGAACTTGTAGACCATAGTTGTAGTAGTCCTAATCACTAGAGATCTTGGTGACTTTTTCTTAGTGTCACGCTGGTAGCCTATTTTTATTGAGCTGCATTGATGTTTTTATCAAAGGAAACGAGTCACTAAACATTTTTTTCTTAAATATTTGCAGAAATATTATACACCGTATTTTTTTAGGGTTCCGTACCCAAAGGGTAAAAGCTATTTTTTTCCTATTACTAAGACTCCGCTGTCCATCTGTCCGCCTGTCACCAGGCTGTATTACATGAACCGTGATAGTTAGACAGTTGAAATTTTCACAGATGATGTATTTCTGTTGCCGCTATAACAACAAATACTAAAAAAGCAGAATAAAATAAATATTTAAGGGGGCTCCCACAACATGCTTTTTTGCCGTTTTTATAGGTAATGGTACGCAACCATTCGTGTGCGAGATCGACTCGCATTTGGCCAGTTTTTTTATTTACGTTAATTTTATCATATGGTACGATGAAGGAAACGAACTGGCAAAGTAAATTTAAAAAAAAAACGTTTTTTTTTTAATAAACAAAGATGTTAAATCGGTCACTAATGTGGTGTTGGCCACAGTTATGTGGTGACGAAATTTTGTTCCTGTTGTTCCATAAAATGATCTCGCATAAAAGTTGTTCACTTGTCAACGATCTTAAATGGAAACTTCTAGGTCTTTCCAGCCGAGACCGGCTTAGCCTATATCTGTCTCAACTTATCGCCTCTTTGTATTGCGGGTTGGGGGAGGGGGACATTCTGACATCCTACTGCCAGTATATTGCCAGCGGGGACTACTTAAATAAGTGGTTATCCTGTCTTCGCAGTAAGTGTTCGATTCAATCCATACAAATACAAATAATTTATTGTACAGTCACCGGCAATAGTATCTTCCTACACGAAGGCCGCAAAAATATGTGACACGCTCTTATGAAGGAACGATCTTACGCTCGTAGGAAGATACTATTGCCGGTGGCTGTACCTACGAAAGTGAGTATTATCAATGATGTGACATGTTACACAAAGTACATGACAATAGCCAGTGTTTGGCGTATATATAATAATGTTGATTCTATTGCATGTAATATCATTTATCTACACCAATATCATAAATCCTCTATTCCGCGTTCGGAAACCGTACCACCATTATTTCAACCAGTAGCGTAACATCTCTGATAGTGTGGTAAAAACGTATGAAAATTCATTACCCACGGTAACGTTACCAAGATCCGCCCTCTCCCCGAGCGCCGGCACGCGCCCGCGCGACCGCCGACACAATAGAGGTGGTCATGGCAGTGCAATGGCGGTCATTCTACTGGTTTCCGAACACATCATTTAGGATTTATAATATGTGTGTAGATAAAGCAGTGTATGCAACCGTACGTAATTAGGCCATAAAACACTCGTGTGATCTTATTATGAAACAGTCACATAAACTACTATTAATGTCTAATAATGTTTAAGTTATATCAACATAGGTGGATGCAAAGAAAATGAATTTAAAAAATCATACAGTGTAATAAAAATACTGGTGGTCCGTTTAAGGGCACTATTGATATCGTATTGCGACTAAGAAAAAGTAGGAGAATTTTTTTTAGTGCGAAAATATTTTTTAAATGTATGCGTTAATGTCACGAAATGAAGACATGAAGTTGCTCATTTATGGCTCCTTACATTACTTCTTGGCCTTGGCCTTAGGCCAAGAAGTAATGTAGGGAGTTAGTATGAAAAGTACATTATTGTCCGCTGCTCTAACTTTTTAAATTTGCTTACTAAGATTAGACTGACAAAGTAAATATTACATGTATGTAACCAACGACCACTCTCTCTGTAAGTATACTTGTGACATAAAAAAAAAAGAAAAACAAAATCTATGGTACTATATTTATAAGCGGTTAAACATGGTGCTCGAATAGCTTTTTCAAATGTCAAGTTTAAAAAATAAAAAAGGCGGCAATTTAAACTTATTTACTTGATTACTTAGTAGTTATTTTAATTATAATATTTTCTTATATTGTTTGAGAAAAGCACTATACAATCCATGGCCGGAACAGGGATTGCAGGACTCGCTTTATCCGGCCTCGTCTACGACTCGGCCGTCTACCGCAATCTCGTCCTGAAATCCCTTACTTCACGGCCTCTGCAGTAATGTACTATTTTTTGATGGGACATGTCGTTTCGACCGGCCAATCCTCTATACAAAACCATTTTTTTCCAGTTTTTCATATTTAAGAAAAAAGGAAATATTTTTTTTCACGGGAAAAAAATGGTGGTGGGTCATACAATATTAATGTATGTCAATAGACATACATTCTATTTCACCTGTGATAAGTGTAATTTTTTTTCTCTGTGTGTAATATTTAATTGTTTCTTTGTTATAAGTAAACTGAAATATATGTCATATGATAGAAATCATTTAAAACAACAAAAGAAACAAGAGAGATAATGCTGCCTATTGGCCTCGGATACCGGAGGACTTGGTCATTTTTTCTGAAGCATATGACATCTATTTCAGTTTACTTAGAACAAAAAAAAACAATTAAATATTACACACAGAGAAAAACATACAGTTGTCACAGGTGAAATAGACAATAGAACAGACAATACCTTAATATTATATAATTACATTTACTAAATGTTCATGACATTAAAGTACATCTTATTTGAGAGTCATTTATAAATACAACTTATGTTAAATAAATATGTTTAAATTCGGGGAAATCAAGAGTCTAAAAAGTCATCTGGCAAATGCGCTGTTTCGCATATACCTTGATATATCCATTATGAAGAAATCTATAGTTGTAGAGCGGGGTGGTGGGGGGCGAAGACAAAGAGTCGCGTGTAGCTGATAAAATTTATTGTTTTAGAGATTTACATGTACTCTGTCGTCTCTCTAGTGCTTACTTGTCGAGTATTACCCAGCTAGGTAGATGAGTACTAGGCCAGTAATTTGTCATAAGGATATATTACTGGCCTAGTGGGTTAGTGTCACAACACTAAAATGCTGAAACTTGGTTGAGGCATATAGCATGCGTGCCTTTAGACCCTATCGCGATTCTCAAATATACCTCGGCAAGGCGCCGTGGGTCATGTTTCTGCGTTGAACAAACGTTAGTGGCATCCAACTTAATCACTACGCCATCTGTTGGTAGGCGGCTTGACTAGTGTGGAAGCGTAGTTGTATCGGTGCGTGCGGCTGCGCGGTGATGCGGATTGTGTGCATTATGATTATGACACTACAAGCGTGATCTGTCGGCGAGCAGTGGTGACGGTGTTCTATTTAGTAAGGTAATGATACTCTGATGCTTCAATTAAATACTAAAATGGTTACTTAATAATACGCCATCACAATATTTATTAAAATTATAATGATACGAGTTAAATACAAATACATATCAAAATAGAAAATTCTATAATTGAAGTAACTTACTCCACTTTTTTCACTATGACGCAAGCATAGCTGAGTCGTAGTTGCGCATGCTAAACTGGACTCAATAGCTGACGCACGACGACATATTACTGCATGTTCACTCGCTTTAAAAGGCTAGACAAATTTAAAATTTCAAGATTTAGTATGTGGATTATTTTTTGGAAATTTTAGTTTTGGCTATTTAATTGACTACTTAACATGAATAAAAAACAAAACTGGGCTGAGCAATTTTCCATGAAGTATATTAAATATACTGTAATAACAATTTTTCTTTAAGGTTTTTTTTTTGGAAATTCGTGAATATTATGCTAAAATAAGATTATCATAACACCCACTGTTACAAACTTGACTGAGAAATTTTCCAAACAAAATGACGAGTGTAACCAATTATTTTTTAATTAAATTGACAGTTTTATTTGGAATATTTTTTTGAACCTTTGACAGTATCTGTCAGGAATCAAAATAATTTGTTTAGTGAAAAAAACATACCCTGAGGAAAATTCCAGTACAAACTATGAAGGTTTTTGTACATTTTGGTAAAAATACCAAAACTGACATAAGTTTTTTTTTGGAAAAATAGTTTTTTGTGTTTGTTATGACCTATACTACATCCCAGCAAAAGAATTATCGACTGAGGAATTAATGCGAGGTCTCCATACAACGACCCGGTAGATTTCCCACACTAGTTGCCAATGTCAATAAATCAGTCAACTTACTCGTAGTTCTATACAATATTTTAACTTAAGTGGTCTACAAATTCAAGACCGTGACTGTACCTCCCGTACACATGAAGTGGTGGGTGATTTTTTTTTTCACTCCAACTTAACGAGTGGGGGTTTGAATAGGGTATCGGGGTAATGGGGGTATCGTTGAATAGGTAGGTTTTTAAAAACAAGTAAGGGTCTTCTAGTATTTTTTGGATAAAATTAATACTTTCGTAAAAAATAGCTCCGAAAGTTTTAAAAAGTGTCTATCTTATTCCCTCTATATCTAATTAAACATTGATCCCGGCAAAAAACGTGTTAAGAATCTTAATTATTTACGAAAAACTAAAAAAAACGGACCTTTAAGCCCCCCCTCCCCCATCCACCAGTACTTTTAGTATGTTGTTTAAGACACCTTTACCTACAACTAAACCAAAATTCGGCTATACATGCATTATTTCCCTATTCGGCAGTTAGTGGTTTTCGGTCGGTGAGCTATAGTAAATTTAATAATTTACCTTTACTGCTCTGGTAATACAGCGGTACTCTGGTACACTAAGTATTATAATAGTGGACTAAGTGCTGGCCACGTCAGATATGACACAATAATAAGAACAACATAACCCGTCTGGTTAGATGCTATACTATCCTTATTGCTAGATGCGGGCATCTGGCAGCTTTTAATGGCTGGAGGTCATATTGACAGACTAGCAAAATTTTTGAATTGGAAAATAGTTATGCCAAAATTGGTAAAAACTGCCGAAGTAGTCTCAGTTATATGCAGGACCGGCCTATATGTTATAGTAGTTTATGTAACTTTTACGTTTTAAGGCCTAATTACGTACAGTTGCATACACTGCTTTATCTACACTCATATTATTTATCCTAAATGCCGTGTTCGGACACCATGGAATGACCGCCATTGCACCGCCATGGTCAACTCGATTGTGCCGGCGGTCGGGCGGGAGCGTGTCGGCGGACGCGCGGGCGCGTGCCGGTGTACATTATGTTATCAAAACTCATCAATATTTGAGCATGTAAAGTTAAAATTACGTTACTGCCACAGATAAAAAGCTTATCATAGGAAAGTCGGTTGTGGTAATGCTAGCCATTGCCTACCGTTTTCTAACACGTTTTATAGGACTTACAATGTGAGTGTAGATAAACATTAGAACAAAAAACATTGCGTATTGTTACGGAAACGAAACCAGTAGCCGACAAACTATGAATTACATTATACGTCGTTTGGCACTACTTGTCCCCAACATACACTTTTGGCAATGATATAATCTAATTATTAATATATTTTCTCATACTATTGCATCAAACCCAGAGGTTTGCATTCTACCACTTTACAGCTGCCAGATGTCCACATCTAGAAATAAGCATAGTATAGCAAACTGACTAGAGAGGTTTCGTTGCTCTCATTATTGTGTCATATCTGACGTGGCTAGCTCTCCGTCTATAGCTTACACACATATGATACATACCATCAGCAGCGTAAGTAACATAGCGGGTGAAGTATTCAAAATGACCTCCAAACGCTCTTTTTCTTTTAACAATACAATCAGGCCAAGACTATTTATCTCACCAGCTTAGCTACTTTTGACTGACTGACTATACATACGCATGAACATCTGGAAATCCGTTTTGACGAAGAGTATGTATATGCTGCTGACAAGTTTAGCGAGAGCACCCAGAATACACAAGGAGGAGTCATGCCAGCCCCAGTACTTGCTAAACAGAGTTATTGAGAATAATGTGCCTGAAAGAGAAAGAAGCGTTATCAATAATTTATAAGAGAAAAAAACCGACTTCAATGGATGCCGGTGAAAGATTATTGTAGATGGTGCACTCTTAGATTCCATATAGAAATAACTTGCTTTATAAACACAGCGAAGGGGATAAATTGACAAACGTGAACTATGCGTCGTTGAAGAGTTCCGTTCTGATCATCATCAGCAGTCTCACTTCATCAAACGTCACTTTTTAAATGTAAATGCTTGATGTATTGATAAAAATACTATAATCACTATGTATAGTTTAACACGTTCGCGGACGCTTAGTCACACCTCTGGGACACCTAAATTTTGTATGGGAATTTTACGACTGCTATTGCATACCTGTCACAACACAGCTAAAATTAGAGTTATGATGTGACGCGAAATTCTATGCAAGTCGAATGCTATGCAATCCTCGTCAATATGAAACCAATTTTTTTATACTATGTGACAACAAATGCTATACAATTCGGATGCGTATGCATGTTTGACACAATACCTAGTCAAAATGTAGTCTTATGTGACAGCGCATGTTATAGCATTCATTATTTATATCTTCTAGCGATGGTGAACCAGCAGGTTCATAATGTAGAATCATATCAAAAAAAACAAGCAGTGTTTCTGGTTGCGGGGGTGATGCCGGGCATGAATATATATATGTTGATTACGAATGGAGGGTTTTTTGCTACGATTAGACTTGTTTAATTGTGTACTGCAGTCGGATGATGCGTCAGGCTCATTTGGTGTATAATTTTCGTCAGAACTGTAGTCTCCTGTTCCATCACGAAACGGGTCTTGATTAGATTCATCCGTACCTTCGCCAAGCTCGGCTGTTAGACGATCTTGTTCTTCAGCTGATAATTCTGACTCTGATTCTTCTGCTAGTTCTCTTCAAACCTTTTTAGTCACTTTTAAGTGTCGCAAACATTAACAGAACGTACAGGACGAAACTTTGGTGGAACCTGCGGTTGTATAGGTACTAACTGAGTCTTCTGTGCGGCACTGGCGCGTTGGTTTCTGGGCAGAACTCGTCCACTACCTCTCCCGCCACGCGATGGTTATCCCAGCTCTATTTTCCTTGTTTGGAGGCATCTAAACCAACTATAAGGAGTTAAACACAAACAAAATACATACCACATTGCTTATCATAACGCAAGCGGTCAGCATCGACCACGAATAGGCTTATAATTCACAATTATATGACCCAAACAATGACTAGTACTAAAGTAATTACTTGAATAATAGGTATAAACATGCCTCACTTTTCTTTATTTACCGTAATTGAAATCAAGTTGTACTACAATAAACAGTCAGTAAACATGTTTGTTTATAAAACGACAACCAAAAACATCAAGAAACTGTAAAAAAAGCATTGCTTATGATGTTTCAAATAATCCGTAAAATAGCGTTTGCGCGCCAAATTTGGCCACATTTCACGCACCCACTCCCAGACGCACGCGAGGGGCTACTGAGGAGTCTTCCATACAAAGACGGATGCTCTTGCATACATGTCACGGAGAGGGGGGCAGAATCTGAGACGTCACAGGATAATTTTTAACTGCGATAAAACTATGTAATATTACAGTATGCATTCTTTGATTTTAGTGAATGGTAGAGGAAATGTTGGTGAATAATATTATACTGTGGCCAAGCGGATTGGTAAGCATTCCAATGCAGAAATTTAAACCAAATAACGGATTCAATAGCAGGCGCGTCACCAGGAATAGTACAAAAACGGATGCTATGCAATCCGCGTCCGCGAACGTGTTAAACATTTCATCAAAACTGTGTTTTGACAAAAACGGGACTAATCTGTATGTATATTTATATATATATATATATAAATAATTTTCATAATCGGTTCAGACATGACGGAGTTATGGAGTAACAAACATAAAAATAAACAAAAAAACATACAACCGAATTGAGTCCTTTTAAAATTTAGAAGTCGGTTTAAAAGTGACACGTACTAAAATTTAGTTTACACGTTTTACACATAATATTGATAACAGTTTTTCTATATTTAGTTACATGTAAGGAGCCCTTAAATTTTTTTTCCAGCAATTTAGTGACGAAATTAAGAAACACAGTTTTGGATAAAATTTCATCAATATATAGGTTATTTAGTTCCTTTGTTAAGCTTAGGAATAATGTATCCACACGCAACAATCTGCCTGCCGAATCTGTGCGTGGACTTATCCTAGGACTTGTCCGTAGGCTTACTGTACATAAGGTACTTACCCAATGAAATCATGATAGCGTTGTGTGTTTCATACATGCTGTATCTAAAGGCATCCCAGTTTAGACGATATCTTACGAATAAGTATATGACAACGTTTTCCCCTAAAACAAAATAAAACTAAATTAAAAACATGATGTCAGTAAGATTTTTATTGATCTATAAGTACTTATCATCTACTTAAATCTTTTTACCACATGCACTAGAAAATATGTACACTTCTTATTAATTCAAAACAGTGGTAAAAATAGAATTTTACCTACAAGTGCGGAAAAGAATTTGATGTATGTTTGACTTGTTTATTCACGTTACCTGGTAGGAGGAACTTTAGATCGATGATTTCGAATGACGATTTAACAGCATTCCTTTAACCAAGGATGATGGATAGACAATGCCTATACAAAATCGCGTTCCCTTATTTCAGGCTAAAGCACTAGCGTCATCTATTGGTCACCACAAACACTAAATTCCTACTTAACCTTTCTGTTAAGCCAAATTTATACTTAACCTTTCTGTTAAGCCTAATCTGTTGACTGGTAGAGAGTGCCCTATGGCATTAAGTCCGCCATTTGTACCATCTTATTTTGGGCAATTAAGATTAAATAAATAAATTCTAGTTTCTAATATTTTGTTCGGCGATTAACGCTGACAGACAAACTCTACTCCAGACTCAACAGATGGCGCTGTAGCACTAAGTACCGAAAACAGACGTATAGCATGAAGGTTCGAGGAACGCGATTTTGTATAGGCATTGTCTATCCATGTCTTAATCATCCTTGCCTTTGACTAAATAATAATATAGATAAGGGGGACAAATGTTACTCGCGTCCGCAGGAATTACCCACCACAACCCTACACGTGTCCCCTGGGTGGTGCTAAATAAGTAACGCCTTTCAAAGGCAACAAGGCAATTAAAGGCAATCAGAGGCAATCAGAATGATTACTACAAATGCGAACAAATGTGATTCATCATCCGAGAAGAGTTCTACCCAGAACCTTCCGACAAGGGATGTCGGACCCTCAGTACGCATCCTACAACTAAATATAGAAGGCATTAGGCTAGTCAAAAGTGACTACTTGACAAAGGTACTAAAAGACTATAGGATTGATGTTGTTAATATCCAGGAAACGCATACGAAGGATGGAACAGATCTCGAGAGAAGGGAAAAACTACCCGGTTTCACCTTGGTAAAGGCCATACACCATCCCAAACATGGCATAGCCACTTTTGTCAAGTCTACCATCACAGACGTCCAGCTTGTCACCATCAGCGCTGATAATGGTGTTTACTATATCGTCATACGAGTGGAAAACATTTTCATTACAAATGTGTACAAACCTCCAAGCGCATCCTGGCCAACCTAACAGCTGTCTGTTCAATCACATCCGAGCGTGTACGTCGGTGACTTTAACAGGCACCACACAAATTGGCGATACGCAGCGATAAACAGAAATGGTGAACTTCTGGCTCAATGGGCAGAGATGCATAAGCACCTAGTCTTCGATGCTAAGGATAAAGGCACCTTCCATTCCGCTAGGTGGAAAAAGGACTATAAACCTGATCTACTCTTTGTGTCCAAGGACCACCTCGACCGCCCTCTCCCCTGCAGCCGCTCAGTGCTTCAAAATTTTCCTAACAGCCAACATAGGCCCATCTTTGTGGAGATTGGTGCAAAGATTCCCTTAAAAAACTCAATGCCAATACCAAGGTGGAATTTCGCTCAGGCGGACTGGGAAAGCTTCACAGAGCACTTAGACTCACTTCTGCTCTCTGCTAATCTGGACCCAGTAGCTTCTATCTACTGCAGTTTCAGCGAGCTCACTTTCAAAGCGGCAAAACATAGCATACCAAGAGGGTTTAGGAAGGAATATATACCGGGTTGGAGTTCTACCAGCGAAGATCTCTACAGAGAATCCCAAACCACAGGTCATCCTGCCACCGGTGCAAATCTCCTTGCGTCCTTAGATGAGAACCGGAAAGCGAAATGGGAAGCTGCCGTTGAAAATATAGACTTCAAGCATTCGAGCAGAAAAGCCTGGAGAACGCTTAACAGTCTTACCGGAAAACTCGCTTCTAATACCATAGGCAGCCCTGGTGTTAATCCAGATACCATAGCGACCAGAATGGTAGAGGTCACGAGAGCAAAGCGTAATAAAGTCTTCTCAAAGAAGATCAAAAAATAACTCACGACGCTTAAGCAGAGATCGCCACGAAACCATGAGCTGGAAACGAAAGCATGGAGCCTTTTAGTATAGACGAAGCAATCAATGCCATCAAACAACTCAAGAATAATAAAGCTGCTGGTCGTGACAAAATGTTTAATGAGTTTATAAAACATATGGGTCCGGTCTCTGTTTTCGGACGTACTGGCAAACAACATCCTGCCGAAGGAGTTAAAACTAGCAAAAGTGGTCGCCGTGCTCAAACCGGGCAAATCTGAACATCTTCCCAAAAGTTATCGACCGATTGCTCTTCTTAGTTGCACGCTTAAGCTCCTTGAACGGCTCGTCCTAGGACGGATAGAACCTTTCATGGAGGCTGTAATCCCACCCGAGCAAGCCAGCTTTCAGAAGGGCAGGAGCTGTACTGACCAGATTTTATCACTAAGACCACATAGAAGCCGGATATCAGAAACGCCTCAAGTCTAGTGCAGTGTTCATTGATCTCACATCTGCCTACGACACAGTTTGGAGGCATGGATTGATACACAAGATGCTAACAGTGATACCGAGTAGAGAAGTGGTTGACCTTATTTCCAACATGCTGTCTGAGACGGCCTTCGAGGTGTTTCTGGGTAATAGGAGAAGCCGAAAGCGCAAGCTCAATAATGGCCTTCCACAAGGCTCGGTCTTGGCACCAATACTTTTCAACCTGTATATATCCGATCTCCCGCACTCAGATTCCACCAAATTTATATACGCCGACGACATTGCACTCGTGGCTCAAAGCGTAGATTTTGAATCTGGAGCTCAAACTTTGACATCGGATCTAACAGCCCTGACCGCATATTTCAGTGCGTGGAGACTTATTCCAAGTATTGGCAAGACCGAGGTAGCCTGTTCTCACCTAAACAATCAGTTAGCCAATTATCAACCAGCTGTCTACATGAATGGCGATGCTCTAAAGTATAATCCCTGCCCGAAATATCTTGGAGTCACTTTGGATAGGTCTCTGACCTATAGGACTCACCTAACAAAACTCTCGCAGAAGATCGCGACGAGAAACAATCTCCTACACAAACTTTGCGGTACCAGCTGGGGAGCTTCATCTAATTGCCTACGCACCACATCCATCGCACTCGTCTACTCGGCGGCAGAATACTGTGCCCCAGTGTGGCTTGAAAGCCCACATATCAACAAAGTAAACGTAAAACTAAGCGAGACTGTGCGCTGCATCTCTGGTACCATCAAATCTACGCCCGTCCACTGGTTACCGTCGCTATGCCACATTGCCCCGCCTCATCTTCGAAGGCTCCAGGTACTGAAAATGGAAACCGCTAAAAACCCTGCTCTGCCAGCTTACAATAAGTGCTGTCATCCACCCCCTCAGCGACTAAAATCCCGGAATTCACCCTGCGCTACTGCCCAGAATTTGAAGAATTTCAACATCTCAGATAGGTGGAAGGTGGAATGGTCTGCTGACACGGCCGGGAAATTCACCCTTATAACCGATCCGACACAAAAATTAAAAGGGTTCGATCTCCCCCGCAAACTTTGGTGTCGCCTGAATAGGTTGAGGACTGGTCATGGCTGTTGCAACTCCCTTACATATAAGGCAGACCACTGAACATATCTTCCGGCGCTGCCCCCTTCACTCTTATTCTGGACCAGCTGAAGATTTGGTCTCCATCACTCCTGACCTGGCTTGACAACCTCAAGGCTATGCTCTGATTGTCCTTTAAAATTACATGCCATACGATTAATAATAATTGCAGATACCTATATTGAGTTAAATTTAATATACTTGTGCTATCACTAACTTGCAAGTTCTATGTGATTGTTGTTTTGTGAGTCTATTATTTTCAAACTCAAACATTTATTCAGTAAGTAGGCCACAAGGGCACTATTACTATCCGATAGTTAATCCAAAGTAAGAGAAAAAAAAATACATCGGTTCTAACCCTACACCTCTGACCCGAGAAGAATCATGACCGGCAAAAAATTCGGCAGAACTTATTATTAACAAAACAACAGTAAATCAAAACTTAAAAATACATATAAATGCGTTGTTCTATAAGAAAACATATGAACCCATTTTAAGAGAAATACCAAAGAAAAAATAATGTTAATGAGTCCAAATCTAACTATTTAAAAACGAGGTACATAAAAGTTTGATATACTTTCTTACCAGAACTGTGTTCTTTACTTAAATTTTCAAATTACAATAATCTATCATCAAATACGTTTTGAATTTACATAAATAATAATAATAAAAACACAAAGTGATGGTAGTATACAAAAAAAAACATACCATTTCCAAATTATCCTCAGATATGTATAATGTTTCCAAGTGTCTTGATCTATACATGCTATTTCATTAAAAGAAATAAAAATTTAAGAATAAACAAGCACCGAAAATTAAATATGATTAATAAAAAGTTTAGTAATTGTATAGCCCCAGTAAGCCTAAACAGACCAGTCTCCACAAACAGCACCCGTTCACGAGTATGACGCATATCTCAGCCATCGCCTCCCTCAACCATTCTTCGGGAAAGTGGCGACCCGATCAACGACGCCACCATAAGCAAAGACTTTTAAGCCCGCCAGATTTAATATGTCATGCTCGACATGTTCAAGCTGGCGGGCTTTTTTAATTGATAAAAACTAGCCACGTTTAGTCTGATGAGAAACAATATTCTGTGCTTGTATGTTACATGCGTGGACTAATTTACAATATAAAAGTTACATAGAGATGTACATGTATCTAAGCGTGAGAATCATTAGCGATCGAATCATAGCTAATAAATATTAGCCAATGCAAGATTAAAAGATGTAGGTATAATGTCTCTAAGTGTCCAAATACTATATAAAAACAATTTAATCAAAACGAAGAACAGGTAATACTGATGGACACTAGTAAAGCTGTTCTCTTCTTAAGAAATGGCGCTTAACATAAGTCATGTTTTTTCTGTGGCAAATTCACTACAGACGTCAGACGTCCTGAGCGAAGGACCTTACCGAGGCGGTGGCCGGGCTCAGCAATCTTATCTTTATTTATAAATGTTATTTTATTATTTTATTTATTTATTTATACAATTTAATTATACAGCATGACAGTTATTACACTAAAGCACTGTGAAATTACAATTTAAGACAAAGAACAAAAAAATTTACAAATCATTAAACCTAAAAACAAAAAGCACATACGAACATGACACAATATGTCAAACTGGCACAGTTAAGGGCCGAACATCCATCTTCTCGCTGAACCTCAGACATTCGTTGCGCACTACCTCCCATCTACTCGCAAATACGTCGCATACAGGAGCTGATGCTAGAAGTGCATTCAAGTTGTGTAAAGCACGAACCAACGGAGACTGCCTGCGTGACACAGTACGACAGTCGGGCTCCGCTAGGAGACAGGGTCACGAGGCCGGAACTCAAATTTTTTTGTTGGGTGCAGGGACGAACAGACGCACTATTTGCTCGGTTAACTCAACACAGTCTGAGTCGCCACGCAAGAGTTTACAGACCGTAGTGAGAAGCGCAATACTACGCTTTACTTCCAGAGAATTAAACCCCAGAACTCCCAGTAAGTATTTGGTAGGATAGAGAAATGGATAGCAGCCATACATTTTTTGGTATAAAAAGCGTAAGAACGCTTTCTGTACTATCTCCAGAATTAAGGCCTAAGTTGCTTCGTAGGGGCTCCAAACATCAGATGCCGTCTCTAGCTTACACCTCACTAGGGCTTTATAAAGCGTTGTAATAGTTCTGGAATCTGAAAAATCCCTAGCATTTCGAATGACAAATCCTAATCTCTTGTAACATTAGCAGGCCCATTCGTTTAAGTGCTCATGGAAATTGAGGTGAGTCCGGTAGGTCTTTGAAACAAAACAGCCGTGTTGCAAATATTGATTCCTACCGCGCAGATAACTGGCGAAGAACTGCAACAATTGTGGGGAAAAACCAATATTGCACAACTTACAAAATAACACATCGTTATCTACACGGTCAAATGCTTTTTGAAAGTCTAAGTACAACACGTCTGCTTGTATACCCTTATCCAAATGATCCGAAACCGAGTCCACCAAGGTAAGGAGATTCGTTTCCACTGAACGTCGGGGCCTAAAACCATGCTGAGAGTCGGTGAGAAAAGGCTGAATTTGGGGAGCTACGAGCTCATTTACGATACTTTCAAAAACCTTCGCAATCGACGAGAGAATTGCAATAGGCCTAAAGTCCTCCATACAGGCTGAATTACTTGTTTTAGGAATAAGTCGAACGTTGATAACGTTCCGACCTATTTCTTAAAGGGCTGTAAAGAGTGTATGTCAACCTCTATGTCACATCTTTAATTTATCCTTGCGGAGTGGAGATTATCCGCACCAGTGGAAGGTAACGCGAAGGACCCGGGGAGGTATGAGATTTCAGACTATTTATAGAAGATTCTACGTGGCCCGGAGAAATTTTACTAATCTGGATGTAGTTCGAATTACAAGTCAGGTCATCGCGAACAATCTTTTCACAGTCAAGAATCGGATCATCTGATAAAAAAAGGATGAAAAGAAGTCCGCAAAGGCCTGGGCGGCCTCCATCCCCTCATACTTGTTTCCATGGTGGGTTACCTGAGATTCAAACCCTCCTTTGCTTTTCAAACTTCGAACGTGCTGCCAAATCCGCGAGGATTGGATGTAAGCTTGGCTTGCATATTGCGAATGTAGTTATCGTAAGCAAACGATATATACTACCGCAGTGCCTAAATACTTATTTAGGCACGCTCATTATTTCATTTTAATCTGATAAATTTTGTGTTTACAGCTCAATTTTTGCTTCTAAGCAGAATTTTGACATTATTTAAACATTTGTCTGGGATAAAACAATATATCAGTTGTTAATCACAAAAAAAAATTAAAAATATTTAAACTTAGTAAAATTGGTGGGGTTTGGTAACTTAAGTATACATTTTATTACATTTTTGGTAGCCGTTATTTCTCATATTGGATTTAAATTAAAACGCTTTGTTAGAAACTGTATAAAGCCAATTAATTTAGTAAAAAAAAATGTTTGACATTGAGTGTTTTTCGTCTGAATTTGGTGTGATACAAATAACAGATATTTTGTTAAAAACGCGTTTTTTTTTTACCGGCATGGGCAAAACAAGAGAAATATCACTCGTAACACGAGCTATGGTGGTTGCTGAGCACAATCTAGGACTTTCAAAGAGAGCCATCGCAAGAAAATTAAAGATATGCCCAGGGCCTCTATTCGACATGGAATAACTGACAGTAGGTAGCGAGACAACTATGAGATCACACTTTTGTGACAGTTGAAATTTGGGGTGGAATCACGCAAGAGTGACATCTAAAATGGTGGCCATAGCCATAGACAAAACGCTCTAGCGAAACCTACTGACAGATTGACAGTTAGGTGTGGACACGTGTGGACAGATGGATTTCACTCTATGACCTAGCGAGACAAGTGTGAGAGCCACGTCTCGCAGTTTGGCATGTCGAATTGGGGCCCAGGTATACGGTTGACTACATAGTCAAAAAATTTGCGAAATCTGGCACATTACTCAACAAAGCTCGAACTGCAAGGCCTAAAGTGACAATTCCTGCCGATTATCGTCTTATTGTTATTACAAGCAAACAAAAACCACTTCCAGCATCCGAAATTACCGTCCAGATTAACAAAACCAGGAGAAACCCAGTCATTATCTCGACAGTAAAACGACGTTTAGTCCAAGCTGGGCTGAAAGGGTGAGTAGCAGTAAGGAAACTACATTTTGAGGTCTATAAATAAAACAAAGAGGCTAAAGTGAGCCAATTTACACAAAAATTGGACAACAGTACAATGGAAAAATTTGCTTTTTAGTGACGAGTCCAAGTTCGAGATTTTCGGTAGTAAAAGAAAAGCATATGTGCGTAGAAGAATTGGAGAGCGTATGGCTGATGATTGTGTTATGGCTACGGTCAAACACGGAGGGGGTTCGGTAATGGTATGGGGCTGTTTTGGTGGCAACAAAGTCGGCGACTTGATAAAAATTGAGGAAATTCTCAGAATAGAGGGCTACAAAAAATTTTTGGAGGAGAATGCTTTGCCATCTGGAAGGTGATTAATTGGTGCCAGGTTTACTTTCCAGCATGATAATGACCCCAAGCACTCTTCAAAGATATGCAAAGAATATTTGGATAACAAACAACGTCTGAGGCGGCTTAAAGTTATGACTTGGCCTCCGCAGTCGCCCGACCTAAATCCCATTGAGTTACTCTGGGACCACCTTGATCGGCAGGTTCGCCAATATTCACCCACATCTTCATCTCATCTGTGGACATTGCTGCAACAAGAATGGGCAAAAATTCCTACGGATACGTTAGAAAAACTTATACATAGGATGCCGAGACTGTGTGCCGCGGTTATCAAAAGCAAGGGGGGGACATTGATGAAGCAAAAATTTAGTATTTGTGTCGTTATGTAATAAAAGTTAAACTATTATTTTGTTTGTATGTATTCTACTTTTAAAAATAAAAATATATTTTTCGTTGTTATTAACTAAAACTGTAATTTTTAACGATATTACTTAAATTTCAATTGTGCCTAAATACTTTTGAGCGGTAGTGTACGGTGTTTAACGTTTGCTCTAAGCTTTGAGAAGGCGGAATATACAGTACCTATTATCTTCCGTGCGTTTCCAGTATCTATGGAATTTAGCCTTCTTCTTAATATCTATTATAAAGTCTGACGCGAACCAAACTGGGTAACGCCTGCACGGTTTGTTAGGTCTCGTCTTTCTAGGTATACATTTGTCAAATACGGTGTATAACACCTTATAGAATAGACCAACTGCCACGCTGGCGTCACGAGACATAAGGACATCATGCCAAGATACCTGGGATAATAATAGATACAATAATTTATATTCGCCCTTCGCAAAGTTCCAGTCACGGCTTAAATCAAGGTTGCTGGGCTCCACGAAGAGAGGAAGCGATACAGCAATTTCAAGCGGAGGATGATACGTATCACGATGGGGGACCAGACGTCCCCCTTCTAACTCACAGAGCCTCACACAGCTAGAATCACCACGCACCAGTACAACGTCAAGCACTCCTCCAAAAGCATTCCGTACGTCATTAATCTCTTTCAAGTTACAAACTGTTGTAAAATAGCAAAATTAGCTTAAAATGTTAACAGACGAATATTTTGGGTATAAGTTTATATCTCCGACCATTATTACGAGTCCTTTTAAAGAGCCTATTCATTCATTCATTCATCGACGAAGCCCACAGATCTTCACCAACAGACGTCTCAACCTCAAGTCTGCGCCGCAGAGCAATACTTGGACGTGCTCCCAATAGTACACCTCCTCCATGTCGACTTAAAGTTATGGATATCACTGTTGAGCTTGAATTCATGGATGTTTTTTCGAACATACGTAATGTATTAAATTATGTATTGAGATGCTACAATAATAATACATATTTGCCAGCATAAAAACCCATGAGCCAACGCCACATTGCTCGAGTGCCCATTGTATTATTGGGAGGAGGTATTTAAGGTACTATAATAATAATCAAATACCATTGTACATACCTTTGTCGTAAGCAAATACTGCAGCCACCACCAAAAGAGTTAAAATTATTTTAATTCTGTTATTTCCCACTCGTTTCTTAAAAACCACTGCCGCTGTTTCTTTTTGCATTATCATTAAATTAGTAAAAGTCACTGATATCTGAAAATTTTTTAAAGTTAAAATAACTAATATAAGGTTAAGGTGTGTATAAATGTAAATTATAATATAAATATGATACGTGCCTTTTTAGATTTCCCAGTGTTACTATTTAATGTATAGTAGCCATATACAAGTGATACTAAATTAATCGCTACAGCAATAGAAAACGCTCCATAATATCCCGTCAACTTCAACAATAAACCACTTAAAGACATTCCTATAGGAATTCCAGACGATATACATATCGTTACTAGTCCCACTCTGAATGTTCTCGATTCTACAGTGGTAACATCGGAAATATAACTGTAGGCACCCAAGAGTAACAACAACCAGCCGCCAGTGATCGCTGGCAATATGGACTCCAAAACCATTGTGACTTCGACAGAAACTGTATTAAAAAAGATCGTGCTCAAAATATTGCTTATATTAACCAAAATTTCACCAAATATTGGCAACAGAAGACAAACTTTTCTATTTCCAGTTCTGTCACTCCAAGCTCCCATAAAAATTAGCAGAACTATTGGTATCACTGTTTGTATTATCGTCCTCCACGCCTCAATTGAAGATATAATCTTTTGAACTTCTACTTCATGTTCAGTGGAATTGATTCTTCTGTCTATAAGAGCGTCGCATATTTCATCTCCATATTGTTTAGAAATACGACATGCTTTATCCAGATTGAGATTTTGAACAGCAATTTTAGATAACATTGTCGCTAAAAATACTCCAAACAAAACTGGTTCTACTGTTACATTTGATTTAAAATCATTGATATTTTTGAGAAATGTTACTTTTTCTTCTGTTATTACACTGTCACTTTTTAAAGGCACTATTTCTACATATTCATAGTTTTCTTTTGAAACACTCATTTTGCAGTACCTATGTACCTTCCTTTTCAGTTGTTATTTGGTAACTGCCAAACTATTTCGTTTGTAAAAATACGCAGCTGGTTATACATTATACGGGTTGTTCAGAGTATAATTTAATTATTTACTTTGAGCTCATTTTGTTTAAAGCACATCTGCCTATTGATATCCCACCCTTTCTTTTATCAAATTCGCAACACAAATCATCTCTCAAACTACATGATATTCAAAGATATACTCAAAAGTAGAAACACGATTTTATCCAATTGATTGAATTAAATATTCAAATTTAAATAAAATAAAACAACAATTTAATTTTCTACTTGAAACGCTCAAGTGACACAAATTATTTATGTTTGTTAAGGGATTCATCAAATGTTAGCATTGCAAATAAAATAATTAGTTATTAATCCCACCTGCAGATAAACAGTGTAAGCAGTGCGGGTTTAACCTATCGTATACCTGTTTGCATAATAAATCCATCTATCTATTTCCTTTACTTGAACATACCCTTCTATAGATCCCACTATTAGCTACATATCAATGGGCATTAAGTCCGCCTTTTGTACATTAAGATTTATTTTCTTTTGTGCTGTGCAATAAAAAATAAAAAATAAATAAACAATTATGGGACAATCTTACACAAATCGACCTAGTCCCACGGTAAGCTCAATAAGGCTTGTGTTGAGGGTACAATACTGAAATACATAGAAAATATCCATATCCCGTGATAAACACATAAATAAATGCCCTGACCAGGGTTCGAACCCGGGACCTCCTGCTTCATATGCAGGGTCACTACTGACTAGACTAGGAGGCCGTTAAGCAAAGGAGGCAATGAAGTTTAAATAAATAAATAAATTTATGTTTCATGGAGATCGCTCAGCTAAAAAAACGGAATGAGCCGGCCAACGTCAGTTGGTCTAGTTTGGTGGGTTACCCACTTAGAATTTGCAAGTAAATCATCAACCAATTAGATTATTAACGAGTATTAAAACAACTTAGAACAGTGAAATATGTAGATGTCAAATTAAATATTGCGAAGGACGAAACACCGTCTGCCGGTGATAAAATTGGATACCGTAGACCGGCACACGGTTTCTTATCCAATGGCCCAGTTGTTAGTCCATCCTTTTCACCCAATAGCCTAGTACATTTTAGATTCCATTAACTCTCAGCCATTACACCACGGCTGATGGTGTTGTCTCTGCATGCGTCCCATGACAGGGACAGGCCAGCAACCGCTACTTGTCGAAAGGGCTTCTGCGCGTTGGCTTCGGCTGAGAAAACGCCTCCCAAATGTTCGGAATACCATCGTTTCGTGTAAGTACGAGAAATATATACAAAATAGTAATAATAATAGCCTGTATATGACCCACTGCTGAGCACAGGCCTCCTCTCATGCACGAGAGGGCGATCCCTCCCTCCAGCCCGATGGTTATAGTCCCTACGCTCATCCAAAGCGGGTTGGGGCTTCGCATACACCTGACAGTGTCAACCAAATGGCATATCATATAAGGATTAGTTATCTACATATTACTTAATACCTATACCCATGTATAGGTAGGTATAAGTAATATGCAGATAACTAATACACATACACATATAAAATGAACAAAACATATACATACATAAATAAATATATAGTACCCATGTACTATGTATATTTATTTATGTATGTATATGTTATGTTCATATATGTGTACATGAATTGAAGAGTAGCACCACACTGGAATGCGCGCTGGCTACGTACCACTCACAGGCGGTCGCGTGGCTACGCTACGGTCTACTGTTATGGGGTAAAAGCACCAACGTAACCAATGTCCATGACCTTTTCGTAACGCAGAAGAAATGCATAAGAATATTAGCAAACATATATCCTCCCCAAAGCTGCAGACCCCATTTCAAAAATCTAAACCTACTAACCCTTGCCTCCCTGTACATTTTAGAAGTAGCCACATTCGTCCGAAAAAACATTCACCTTTTTAAATTTTGCGAAAACCCTCGACGTCAGCAATATTTAGAACTTCCTGCACCTAGACTCGAAATTTATAAGAATGGACCATATTATAGAGCAATAAAAATTTACAATAAAATCCCCAACTATATAAAATCTGAACAAACAGACTCACTTTTTGTAAACCACCTCAAAAGTATGCTCATAGAAAAGTGCTATTATACAATAACCGAATTTATGGAGGATAAAACCTTGTAGGCAGTGTGTTTGTATACTCCTATTATATAAAAACAGTTATGAGTATTATTAGATTTATTAGTTATAGTTATAAGTAAGTACATAGTTAGACATGAATGTGTATTTGTGTTACCAATTTATGTTGCTACACCCTATGTGGGTCCATGTACATTATATTATGTATTTTTGGTCGCAATAAAGATCTCTTATCTTATCTTATCTTATCATATATTATGTGTATTTATAAATAAATAGTAATGTTGATTTGTGTTTCTAAATATCTCTCGATTTCTATGACCCTGCACCAATAACAAGTTTCGGTTTGATCCAATAGTTGACTGGTACATAATGCCCTAAGGCATTAAACCAACCTCTTGTACACTTGTTTATTTGTGCAATAAAGTTTAAATAAATAAACAATATATACACAAATGTTAAATTGACAAGGCCGCATGCTTAATTCAATGTTATAAGCTGATATGTCTAAATAACACTCTGTAGCACAATTTTAAAATTCGAATACTTATTCCATACAAACAATGACGTGTTTTCACAGGTGCGTGCATGTTGGAAGCAATTTTTTCTGTTCAGCGGGCTTAAACAAGATGACAATCGTTTGGAGAAAATGAATCGTAACACTATCCATCTCTATATCGTACTAATATGGAAGAGTGAGCGTGAGCGTGAGCGTGTCGTTTCGTTTTCTACAAACGATTGTCATCTTGGCTGTACCTCTCCCAAGTAACACAGGAAGCATTATAACATATGAATAGTTAACTTATTTCTATTCATATGTTATATTAGAGTTTATACGTTAGAGTTTATACGTTAATATATATATTAACGTATAAACTCTTATATACGTTCACCGAGCAACTTGTCGCATTATATGATGCTTTGAGCTGTATAACGGTTGTATAATGGCATATCTAAATGCTTTTGTAAAGCCTTTAGCTTTAGTGCAGCAAACCACAACGCAACTGTACAGCTTTCGACTGTTTAAAAGCACTTAAGTGCTTTAGGTTCTACAATAGCATTATATAATGCTTTAAGCTGTATAACGGTTGTATAATGGCATGTATAAATGCTTTTTTAAAGCCTTTAGTTTTAGTGCAGCGAACCAAAATGCAACTGTACAGCTGAATGCTGTACAGTTGCGTTTTGGTTTGCTACACTAATGCTTCGGTGTGGTTTAGTGCCTTAGGTTCTACAATAGCATAAATAAATGCTTAATGCTGGTTATGAGCATGAATATTAGCCATTATAATGCCACGTAAATTCGGTATACAGCTTTCAGCTGTTTTTAGTGCTTTAGGTTCTATAATAGCATTTTATGATGCTTTACGCTGTATAACGGTTGTATAATGGCATATGTAAATGCTTTTGTTTAGCCATTAGTTTTAGTGCAGCGAACAACATGCAACTGTACAGCTGAATGCTGTACAGTTGCGTTTTGGTTTGCTACACTAATGCTTCGGTTTGGTTTAGTGCCTTAGGTTCTACAATAGCATAAATCAATGCTTAATGCTGTTTAAGAGCATGAATATTAGCCATTATAATGCCACGTAAATTCGCTATACAGCTTTCAGCTATTTGTAATGCCTTAGGGTGTACAATAACATTTATAAGTAGGTAATACGTTCCTAATGCAGTATAATAGCAATAATATAAACCATTATAAAGCCAAGTAATTCACTATAAGGGGCTGTTCATAAATTACGTCATTTCAAATGGGGGGGGGGTCTGGACATCGGATGATGGTAGCATGACGTAGGAGGGGGGGGGGGGGGGCGGTCATTCCGACTTTCATTCCTTTTTTACACATCATCAATGTGTAAAAAAGGAATGAAAGTCGTGTTTCTATAAACGTTTAATGCTATAAAATATTATCTACTACATAGTTTTTTATTTTACAATTAAGCTTAAAACGCATTTTTTTTAATGACGTCACTTTATTTGGCAGCTTTACTATAAAAAATTGATGACGTAATTTATGAACAGCCCCTATACAGCTTTTAGCGGTTTTAGTGCCTTAGGTTCTACAATAGCATAAATAAATGCTTAATGTTGTTTGATAGCATAATTATTCACGTGTAATGCTGTAGGCATAAATAAGGCATTTTTTAAGGGTCACTGAGCTGCTATTGGACTAAGAGCTAGCCACGTCAGATATGACACAATAATGAGAGCAACAAAACCCGTCTGGTTAGATTGCTATACTATTCTTATTGCTAGATCCTGGCATCTGGCAGCTTTTAATGGGTGGAGGTCACAGTGACAGACTAGCAAAATGTTTTAATTGGAAAATAGTAATACCAAACTAGGTAAAAATTGCCGAAGTTGTCTCAGTTATAAAGGACAGGGCCTATATTTTAAGGGGCTCCCTGGCGCCAACGACCTTAGATCTGATTCCCTTAGTTTTCTAATTATTTATATAGCTTATCATATTATCAGTAACGGCTTTAAACAATATAGTATCCTATATTTACTTCAATATTCATTGTCTTCGAGATATTTGACATCAAAGTCGAACCGGTTTAGGCTAAAAAAGTGGTTTTATGGTCATAAATTTTGTTTTAATTAGTTAAAAATTAAAATCTCTCAGTTTTTAGAGACATCAAAGAGGAATCCTAATATGTAGATTACGTATATGTAAGATTCTTTACACCATTCGAATATCGATAAAAGTGTTTTTTTAGACCATATTTTAAAAATATCATAAAAAAATAACGGCTCATTTATTTCAAGATCCGGCTCTACAGAATGGAGATAAAAGATTCAAAAACCGATAGTCGTTTGCCTTATAATTCTATCTATAGTGAATATGTTGGAATATCGACTCAAAACTGGTCAAAAATCGATAAAAAAAAACGTTAGACCAAAAAATATTGTGTATTCTTACCATACATCGGGGTTTTCGGTGCGGGAATGTTTGACATTAGCCAAAGAGTAGGCATTAACTTAAAAAACAGAATGTACTCTAGCACGTTTCTACCTAATGAATAATTGATCGAAAAAATCATAGGTATATACAATTTATATGAAATAGCGGACTATTATGTATATATATTGTAGGTACATATACCTATGATTTTTTCAAGTATTTTTTTATTAATTCATGTAGTGACTGATCATTGTCAACCTCTTCAGTTAATCAAATAGTTCATAAATATCGGACGTCAAGATTAATATTTGACACTTACTATACCGTGTCTTTGTCTTAGGTAGATCTAGTTAATAAATTTCGGATATGCAATTGCATTTTTAAAATACTAAGTATATAATAGTCAATACAAACATGCCTCTAAGAAAAAAAGCTCGTATCATAGTGTGTAAGCTATTCACAGAGAGGTAGTTATTCATTAAGCATAATATGATATTTTCTCAGACTAACTCTCAACTTATCTGTTTATCTCTACTCTATCTCAAATCGTTCCCGCACCGAAAACCCCGATATATGATTATTACGGAAACAAAAACAGTAGGCGAAAACTATGAACTATATTTTATTATACATCGTTTGGCACTACTTTCTCCCAACATAATTTTTTGTATAATTTCTCTTAATATTGTATAGTATTTGTATAGTTTCGCATAATATTGCATCAAACCCAGATCTCTAGGATTTATTTTCTTGAAATGGTTTGCATTCTTTGACCTCCACTACTTTAAAGCTGCCAGATGTCCAGATCTAGAAATAAGCATAATATACCAAACTGACTAGAGGGGTTTGGTTGCTCTCATTATTGTCATATCCGACGTGGACGTGGCTAGCTCTCCGTCTATCCACCAACGCCATTTTGTAAATAATTAATAACCTAAAAATAAAATCATGCGGACCTATTTATACAAGGAAAATACCTATATAATAAAGAAATTACTTAATTTAAGACTGCTCAACCAACACTATTGTGTTAATAATGCAAAACTCGTTCTATACGAGGATTACACAATTGTTTTGTTTATTTGACGCATATATTTTTGTAATATTTTATAGCAAAACCACAATAAATCAAAGGCGCGTGAAAATGTTCAATGAAACTTGTATACACATTTACAGTTAACTACATTGCGCAGTCATATTTGAAGGATATAATAACGTAAAAGAGTCAAAAACTTTTATAAATTTTGTTAGGATGCAAACAAATATGACGTGTCACTGATTCAGTTTTTTGTACCGTCTTCGTCCATTTTATATTGCGAGACAAAGTAGTTAAATCACAACGTTCATTGTATTATAACATTTGTTCCGTCGGTATTAGAGACGTTTTTGCATTGACGTAAGGTTTATTTTACTACACTCTTATGCTAGTATAATGCGTTTGTATTGCGATTGGCCAGTTAATCGAGAGTACGCTAGTGAGAGTATATGCTTCTTTACTGCGATTAGCAAGTTTTTTGGCCGTATTAAGGCTTTTTAATGCAGTCGGCAACTTAATAGAGCGTACTAATGCTTCTTTGAGGCGATTGGCACTTTCCATGACAACGATAATGCTAATAGCGCAGACATAATGCGCCTGCAATGCTATTAAATGACCTGTATAGGATCTCAAGCTGGGTAATTTGTGCCCATTTAAGACCTATATCAGCACTATAAACGTTTATAATGCTACTATAAAACGAACTGAAAATGCTAAAAGCATACAGATATGCTGTAAGACGGCCGTTATACTGCTTTGATGTGTTACTTGGGCTACCACGAGTCATTACAGAAAATTCTGAAACCTTTCTGCAGTCGTTAACGAATCAACGGGCTTCAAATAGTTTTCCTTCGGTATAGACAGCAAGAAATTCGAAATCTCTATGCTGACATACATCCGTCTCATAGGTAGAACGAGACGGATGTAGTCAGTACAGTTTGTTATCGATAGGATTTATTAAAACGCTACCATAAGACACTAATTTGACATACGTCACCGAAAAATACCGTATCGACTGTAGAAAACTCTTTCACTATCAAATTGTAGGGTGAGATGTCAAAACATGGTGAAAGTGAAACCCATTCGTATTTATTGTGTCATATTTATATATTATTAGTTGATGAAATAATATCGACAAAGCCTTATATTAAGCACAATTTATTAAGAAGACTGCATAGTATGATAACTGGAAATGGAAAACCAAACGGTAAATTTCAAGCCGATATGAGAAATAGAAATATCCACATCAACACTTCAATAAGAATAATTTTAGAAAAGAAATCTAGACTCAAGAACTGCTGAATATTTGTGAGATTTATGTATTAACATTCAATTAAACTGATTTTAAATCGACACAAAAATACCAACTCTAACCTAAAATGAATGGTAAGTAGTTGAAATTTGATATGATAGTTATAACCACTTTAATTTTCAATCATAATAATTACAATGAAACTGTGAAAAATAACAATTAATATTGAAACATCTTTTACAGGTTCTTGTGCATCATTCATTTATGATTGTTTGCTACACATGGCTGTAGCCGCTAACTTATCACCGGCAAGGCAAACTATTTATCCCAGGAAGGTGTATTATTTTATATTCAGAAGTAACAACTACTAAGGAGAGACTTTGCCTCCTTATGTGTGTTCTATCGCTTGTACAATGGGTTGTGCTCCGAAGAACTGTTTGATATGATGCCCACGGCAGCTTTTTATCACCGCACCGCTCGCCGCCGGCAGGGTGTTCATCCTCACACCCTGGAGCCCAAAGGGTCGCGCACAGTACGGTTCAAGAGGAAGTTCCTCCCACGAACGCTGCGGCTGTGGAATGAACTCCCTGCCGAGGTTTTCCCAGCGGGCTACAGTATGAGGTTCTTCAAAAAAGGAGTGAATAGGTACCTAAATGGTAGGCAACGCGCATGTGAATCCTCTGGGGTTGCAGGCGTCCATAGGCTACGGTAACTGCTTACCATCAGGTGGGCCGTATGCTTGTTTGCCACCGTCGTAGTATAAAAAAAAAACTGCGTTACATGCCGGAGTCTACGAATTATTGCATTCAAGTCCTATAAAATAGTGCTGACTTAAAAAACATACAGATTTATACCGGGCACTTTGAAATAATAATGTACATAATTATATTAAAGATTTATTTATTGCGAAATAGCCTTTTAAAGTAACATTGTCACATACTAGAAACTCATAAGTACTACTAACAATTACTCATACATGTAACTTATAAATAAAAATAAAACCATGATTATGCAAGAAGCGGCAAAGCCGCAATCCTGCGTTGTGTTATGTATGAAAACCGGCGGCTTGCTGGAGCATCTTTAGCTTCCCTTGTGCGTTAGGTCGTGAGGCTGCCCGTGTGCCCCTTGCTTCACGGATCGATTGCCTCGAGACCAACAATAGTTAGACGAACGACAACTATATTTAATAGCCTTGTAGTGATTTCGGATGTCGGGCGCCGCTCCGGCTTGTTTGCTGGTAAATAAAGGACTTCGCCAACGTGTCGGCGTCGACGCAGGTGAGATATGTAACAGTAGCGCACTGCCTATACTTTAGAGAATCAATAACATCCCCAAAGGGTATTTATCCTTTTGTGATTGTACAATAGACCTAAAAAATAAGAAATAAACCTATGATCCACTATGATCACTAAAAGTCGAACTGTTATGTTGACAAAATAACCAAATAAATTAAGAATCACCTGACACTTTACATATGGACGTAGTTCTAGGACGTTTTAAACTAGTAGTGTTATTTGTACATTTGAAATTTTATCAATTTGGTTTTCTTAGGTAATCCTATATCCTACGACGAAATAAGTATATGGATGGATGGATGGATGGATACTGTAAGTTTTCATCCCTTTTCCTAGCTTTGAATATGTATGACGAAATACGTAATTTCCCTGTTTAAAAAGCTGCATTTGGTGAACATTATGAAAAAATTGTAAAAATAAAGATCCTGACGAATTGAGAACCTCCTCCTTCGAAATCTTGAAGTCGGTTGATAACATTTTATGCGTTGAAAGTCACGCACGTTTAAATAAGGTAAAAAAAAAGGCTTAGGGCCTGTTTCACAATCTCCAGATAAAGTTATCTGCCAGTTAAAATTATTGCTATCCTTTTCTCCAGTCATATAAAAGACAAGGACAGCAAACATTTATCTGACAGATATACTTTAACTGGAGATTGTCAAACAGGCCATTACTGTCATAGCTTGTATTTCCCGGCTCCGATGGCATGAACCGTAAGCCAGCAAGGCGTCCCAGGCGATGATAATATTTGAAATGGTTAAGGACGAAGTATAGTGATGACTCGCGTAGGTCAGCTGTCGCTCCGTTGGTGGGTCGTGAAACGTCAGTATTTGATGCTCTTACTATCAGGAAAATCGTCAGCCGGCTGTATTGAGGTAGAAAGACCGTCTGCTGATACCCTAAATACCATATATTCATGTGACTAGTTTACGGCCTTTTCAGTGCTATACAGCCGGCTGATGATTTTTATTTTATTTGTAATAGCATATAAACTATCACTTGTTTCAACTTTTGCTTGGGACACGATGTCCAACGGAAGAGCGTCAGGATGGCGGGTGGACCTCGGGAATTTTATCGAATTGTTAATAAAAGTACTGTACCTTTGGTGTACCTCAGTGTACCTTTAGTAGAAATCAGTGTACCTCTTTCTAAAACGAGATTTTTTCAAAAAAAGGTCCACCCGCCATTCTGACGTCAGGATGGCGGGTGGACCTGGTAAATGATACATTAAACCACATATAATGTATGTGGTTATAGTATACCTTTATGTATAACTTTAAAAACAATCTGCATACCTCTCCTCAAAAGGAGCTGCGCTCAAAATAAGGTCCACCCGCCATCCTGATAAGTATGTGGTTATAGTATACCTTTATGTATAACTTTAAAAACAATCTGCATACCTCTCCTCAAAAGGAGCTGCGCTCAAAATAAGGTCCACCCGCCATCCTGATATCAGGATGATTTTTTTGAAAAGATCTCGTTTTAGAAAGAGGTACACTGATTTCTACTAAAGGTACACTGAGGTACACCAAAGGTACAGTACCTTTATTAACAATTCGATAAAATTCCCGAGGTCCACCCGCCATCCTGACGCTCACAATTATTCCTGGTTTACGGCCTAGCAAGTATATTAAACACCCACAAAAAGTAGGGTAATTTTTCAGAGCTAGTACGGTTTCTATGCTTATTATTGTTCACTGCTCATATTGTCTACAGAAGGTTTACCTTCAGATAAAATGTACTTAGGAAGTAAAACCTTTTTGGCTTACCTATACAATCTGTTTCGGTTGGTGTGAAGGATGTGACGAGGCAGTATGGCTTAGTGCTTTAGCATGTCCAATTGGATAAAAAAAAAACATTTGACGTTTGTCACGTCACGTCACTTTGTTAAGTATTGAAATCTACACAAACGAAACAAACAATCGAACTTTCGTCAGCGAATTGCGTAAAGGATTATTTAACTTATGGTATGGCAGTAATTTTTAGTTCTATAAGTGACCGCTAGAGGCTCTGTACAAATTCTCTATACAAATAATGTACGAATTCGTGAACGAATCTCGAATTGGGCTTATTTGTCTGACTTGTGGTAGAGGTACAGTAGTTAGTTAGCGAGGACAGCGTTATTTTATTTTACCAGTCTGTCATTCCACGTTGTTTGATGACTAAATATATTTATATTTAAGTACATTTTCATATTATCTTTATCCCCCTTATTATCTTATTTTGGTCCCTAACAACATAAATCTCGTTATGCAGTTATTATTGTATATCCGTATAATTTGAATTCTCACCCATATTTACTTATTTTTAATTTTACTCGTGTACTAACCTGTTTAGGTTTTATATCACTCCGCAAGGCTGAGACAGAATAACAGCGTTGTAAATTTCTCACCTGCAATTTGCAACATTATGCTGAGTCTTTGCCTGTTCTTAATTGTACACATTGTGGAACTTTAATAAAACTCCAGCATATATTATTATTTTATATTTAAGCTTCTTTTTTTTCTGTATTTAATGTATTACTTCTCAACTTTTTAATGTTTCTGTTTTAGTTTTAGTTATGTAATCTTTCCTTTTTTTGTTCTGTGATGTGTGCTTTTTTTAGAATTAAATGTTTCTTTCTTTCTTTCTACTTACTGGCATAAAGATTGGCATTTTCCTGTATTAATTAGACAAAGCAAACTTTGGGCACATGTTTTCTATAATAAAAAAACATAATATTTATAAATTTCGAAGTTGTACATATGTCGAGATATAGGTAAAATCATTGCCGTAACTCGCTGTGAACTTGAACTTTTTTCTATACTTGTCAAAATACAGTCACCTAAAATAATATTTTGGCCAACTCTGCAAAATTATTATTTATATTTTTGTTTCATTCAGATTCAGATGGTTTATGCAAATAAACCGTTGGTACATTCAAATACAAAATACAATATAATTGAAACTAAATGGTACATTATATATTATAATTTTAAACAAAAAATAACCGACTTCACTTAGCTTCCACCTTTCCAAAAGCCAGTGCTCGAACTGCTGTAAAAAATACTCAAATCACTATAGGTGTGCCTATAATAGTTGAATAGGTCCCTCGATTTCTCCAGGATCCAATCATCAGATCCTGACCTGGTTACAATGAGACCAACTGTGAAATATAATCTTATAAATGAAACAAGAATTTTCCAAATCGGTCCAACCGTCTTCGAATAATCGATGAACATACATAAAAAAAATAGCAAAAAATAAAAAAAAGATCCCGCAGAATTGACAACCTCCTCCTTCGAAATCTTGAAGTCGGTTGAAAATGGCTTATTCTAAGGTTAACTATTTAAATCACCAGGAAAAAAAAATCGGTAATTTGGTCAAACAAAAAATTGTCAATAATTTGAAATATTATTGCAGGTTATGTATGTATAGTCAACAGCAAAAATATGTAAAGGTTTTTGTACTTACTCTATTGTAACAAGGTTCACCATTGTATAATTCAATTTGGCGCTGACTGTACAAGACAATTGTGCGCTAGGTGTCCGAGAACGTAGAGTTGTTTTTCAACATTGGATTTTGTTTTCCTAGGATGACATAACGAAACTTTATGTAATGTTGATTTTATTGTACGTAATTCTATCATACCTTTATTTTGGTAAAAAGATGAATCAATACAAGCATGCACTTCGTACAATTACATATTACAGGACTATAGTATGAGCGCTTCGCCACACTCACGCTCATATATTGGCCCTATATACAGGGTGGAAAGGTAAGTCGGGCCCTGGAGGAAAACTACCTTAAAACTGAAAGGAAACATTCTTTAATTTCTTTAAAGGGACATAACTGCATTTACAAATTTTTGGAAAAGAGTACAGTTTTCAAAAAAAGTATTTATTTTGTAATTTTTGCCATAAATAATTTTTATGACAATTGATGCCAGTCGATCCTGTTTCCTACGAGGATAAAAACTTCTAAATACCAACCAAGTTTAGGACACAAGAGAACCCATAAATAATAATAATAATATTTTTCATACAACTCTTGAAGCAAATCAAATTATTTTATTAAATTTTTCATACAATTAGTACCTATGGAAAAAAGTGAAAATTAAGAAAAAAACTGTGAATGCAGTTTTAGTTTTTAAGAAAAATAAAAGAATGTTTCCTTTGAGCGAATTGAGCTATCTCAAGGTTTTAAGGTTCTTTCCACCCTGTATAAGCAACTAGCGTGAAACTTTAGCCATTATACTTATATACTCCAACCAAGTTGTTTCACTTCAACGTCCCACACTACATGGCGATCCTGCCAGTGCGGCCTGGTGCTGCAAGGGTAGGCAACGCGCATGTAAATCCTCTGGGGTTGCAGGCGTCCATAGGCTACGGTAACTGCTTACCACCAGGCGGGCCGTATGCTTGTTTGCCACCGTCGTGGTATAAAAAAAAAACTAGCGGCGCGCTGCGCCAGCCGGAGTACGTAGTGGCCTTGGTGGAATACAGTTAAGTACATTTTTCTTATCAAATAGAAAATAAGAAAATATATAAATGTGTTACGTAGAATATATATGTAGACTACTGAAATAAAAATGTGAAGTGATATTTTTTTAGACTAAGTCGAAAAAGTTGAAAGTATCAAAGAATTTAAAGAAAGTAGCCATGAAACAAAATGGACTCTAAATATTAAAAAGGGCAAAAAAATACTCTCATTACAAAAAAATAGTTAATACATAAATAAATATTTATGGTACTGCGATATAAATAGAAAACTGTTCTAATGGTTGCTGCCGGGAGTTGTTCGTGTCGGTGCCGTTGGTAGATAAGGGCGTGGTCTGCAGTTGCTGGTGCCCCTTGGTTAAGGCACGAGGTCCCGCGTCCCGCGCATCACAGTGGAAGTGAAATTTTGTGAACCGATAATTAAAGAACAGTGGTCATTGATTGTACTTTTTTTAATTATTTCTATTTCCTTTTATATGTCTTTATCTTATGTAATGTAATGTAAAAACTTCTTATTGTACAGAAACCAGTCAAAAACAATACAATAATAGGAAAACGTAAGTACAAAAAATAACAACAATGCAATATTTTTAAAGAAATTTATTTTGGTGATGAAGTATGGGGATCAATGAGGTCTTTTCTCGTTCATAAATACTGTGGAAGCGGGGAGCATTTAGACACAAAAGCAAAAAATATATAAATAATAAAGAAGAATTCTATTATTTTAAGAAAATTTAAAGTGAAACCGTTATTTTAAGAACCATTACATACAGATTTAAGTGTATGTTTGTGGCCTATTTATTTAAATAGACCTAGTCCCATAATTATGCCCATAATAAACTCAAAAATGCTTGTGTACTAGACGACGATGTACCTACCTATACAAAGTATATAATTAGACACAATAGAATTCTTGTCAAAAATGCAATTCAATTCACACTGCTGTAAAAAAATGTGGTAGATTTTAAGAGTTAAGGACGTAATATTGATGTTAATTTCTAAATAAGTGTAACAATAGTAGTTTATGTAATTGTTACGTAATAAGGCCTAATTACGTGCAGTTGCATACACTGCTCTATCTACACTCATATTATTTTTCCTAAATGCCGTATTCCGAAACCATAGAATGGCCGCCATTGCACCGCCATGGCCAACTCGATTGTGCCGGCGGTTGCGCGGGCGCGTGTCGGCGGCCGCGCGGGAGCGTGCAGGTGTACATTATGTTATCAAAACTCATAACACATCAATATTTGAGCAAGTAAAGTTAAAATTACGTTACTGCCACAGATAAAAAGCTTATCATAGTAAAATTGGTTGTGGTAATGCTAGCCATTGCCTACCGTTTTCGAACACGTTTTAGAGAACTTACAATGTGAGTGTAGATAAAAAACATAATAAACACAATCCCTACCCTAATAATTTAACCTACTTAAAATTACAGATAAAAAATTTGACCCAGATCGCTGTCAACGGGCAAGGTGCCCAGAAGGCTGGCCGTGTTACCACGCTGAATGGCGAAGGCTATTCGTTGAGCAAAATAGTAGCCAGCCCTCTGGTCACCAGAAGCCTCTATTAGGCGCGCCGACAGATCTTTGTATAGTCGGCGCGCGCTTGGCCCCCACGGCCCTAAAGTTTCAACGCCAAACGCCGCAAATATGTAGCTGCTTTCTAAAGCTACATACTTGCGGCGCTTGAGGTCTTCGGCCGAGGACGCCGCAGCACCAGCACTGATTTTGGTGCCAAGGTATCAACGCAAGTAGCGTCCCAAACTAGGGGCCGGCCCATACTCCAAGGCACCAGTGTCATGCCGTCGGGCCTCTTGCCATTATCCCTGGCCAAACCGCTGGGCTCTAGGATAGCCGGCAGTTTGGCACTGACAAGGGCTCTCCGGATGACGTCGTTGATGCTTGCGTGGCGGGGGATCCTCCCGGCGCTTCGGACGCATGAAAGGCCGTGGTGGCCTAGGCTGTCCACCATGGTGCCGCATTGACAGCGATGTGGATGGTTTGTTGATGCCCCCAAACATAAACTGGCTACAAGCGGAAGGTCGTGTTATTGAGAAATGTTCCAATATTAGGGGACGGTAAAGCTTTCAGCTAAAGACCTGACTCCCACTCTGCAGAAGCTAGGAGACAAGCACGGTCTGTCGAACTAAGTGACGTATCCAAGAGTTTTTTCCGTACTAGTCGACAGACCGGCTCGTCCCATTGCCTTTGCGAGCAGGGATTTTCATGTGGGTCCGTGTTTGGACAACTTACAGACCAAACGTTCTTGGCCTCGGTGCAGTGTGCTGCCTCCAGGGACCCAATGGATGGGGCTAAAATTTTCCCTATAAGGTTATAAGTACCGTGCACCGAGGACAAGAAAGCAGGTAACGCTACACAGGAAATTTTGCGAATACCCAGGCCACCGAACCTAACAGGTAGGCTAGCCTGGGTCCAAGATCTGGCGTCAAAAGTGATGTTGAAGATGGATGTGAGCGTTTCTACGACTAATGAATCTAATTTGAGACCAAATCAGGGTATTTCCAGAGATGGGATCCGCGGAGAACATATGTAAATTTTGGGACGATGAGACAATGTTTGATGATAGAATAGGCAGAGTGTAGGTTATTTTGGCTAAACGATGTGATGTTGCTCTGAAATTTTGAATTTTACAGTCGACGAAGTTTTCAAAAGACTGGTCTAAGAGGTGAAGAGATTCTTTATTTATTATTTTAATACCGGGAGCAAGTTGTCTAAACAGGTCTACAGTGTTTTCCTTGTTTACAGTGTTTTTCTAAATATATTCTTACAATATTTAATACTCTTATAAAAGAAAAAAAATCTATACAATACTTGTTTTAATTGACATTTCTATTTTTGTATTCCTTTCTCACAATCTACATTTGCAATTGTAATTTTGTTTTTCTTTTCTTTACGGAGATCCTTTCTGTATTGAGTGAAGAACCACCTGTAAATAATGAAATGAGCGTTAGCACTTTGGGTATTTTAATAGTTACTTATTTAACTACTTTTGATGACAATTTACGCAAACCAATCTCTAATTATATATTATGTTATCCGAAAATTTCAGGCCTATTATCGAGTACCTGATCTATAGAATGCTGAGCAATGTATAAAATAATATATTTTTTCTACTCGTCGACTACAATGCTTGAATTGAGACTTGGTACACCGAAGTACTGGCGCATACTTTTCATGTATGGAACGGAACTTTATGGTCGAATATTTTGGCATCGTCGTCAACAGGAGATTAAAATGACTAAATAGTATAGAGGGAGCAGGTTGTAATGCATTCTTTGAACTTAATTCTTACCGGATTGCCTATTTTGCGCACTCATAGAAAAAAGTATTGTACACAATAGTGATATAATTAAGCTTTTCAATCTCGTACTTTACTTAATACTCACACAAATATAAAAATAGGAGCCACAGAGAACGCCGCACTGACGTAATAGACCACCCCGGCGTCCACTGCGAGAGTCTCTCGATACAGGCATGAGTAGATAGGCCCGAACAACAAAGACGAGAGAACATCCGTGAGGTTGAAAACTAATATAATTTACAAGAAATACTTTGATACTCACACAAATATAAGAATGGGAGGCACAGAGAACGCCGCACTGACGTAATAAACCACCCCCGCGTCCACTGCGAGAGTCTCCCGATATAGCCATGAGTAGATAGGCCCGAACAGCATAGACGAGAGAACCTCCGTGAGGTTGAAAACTGATATCATTTTTCCTGTAATTTTAAATAAACGTTGATGCAATATTAGACGGAGAGCTAGCCACGTCAGATATGACATAATGAGAGCGACGAAGCCCCTTTCGTTAGTTTTCTGTAATATGGTTATTTCTAGATCCGGACATCTGGCAGCTGTAAAGTGGTGGAGGTCAAAGAATGCTAATAACTTTAAGAAAGCAAATCCTAGAGTTCTGGTTTTGATGCAGTATTATGAGAAATTATATAAATAATTAGATAATATCATTGCCAAAACTTTCTGATGGGGGAAAGTAGCCCAAAACGACGTATAATGTAATTCATAGTTTATCGCATACTGTTTCTGTTTCCGAAATAATACGCAATGTTTTTTGTTCTAATGTTAAAATATAGGGCCTGTCCTTTATATCTAAGACAATTTCGGCAGTTTTTATCTATTTTAGTATTACTATTTTCCAATCCAAAAATTTTGCTAGTCTGTTACTCCGACCTCCACCCATTAAAAGCTGCCAGATGCCTGGATCTAGCAATAAGGATAGTATAGCAATCGAATCAGACGGGTTTTGTTGCTCTCATTATTGTGTCATATCTGACGTGGCCAGCTCTTAGTCCATATTAACTACAACTAAGTATGAGTAAGGATTAGAAATAAGGATAAAATGTTGTTTTTTTTTGGAAAACCCCTTTTGTAAATCCGTAGCCAATCGCTTTAAAATTATCTTGGCACGATTTGTTGTGGAAATAATAAGAGCTAGTAAAGATAGTATACGCCTTGCCTTTTACTTCTTTTGTTGCTGACTATATCTGTTCTGAAACGATAAGTAGGTACAGTTACCGGGAAGTATCTTCCTACACGAAGGCCGCAAAAATATGTGACAAGCTCTTATGGCCCTACAAATAAAAGCTTGTCACATATTTTTGTGGCCTTCGTGTAGAAAGATAGTATCGCCGGTGATTGTACCAAAAATAGTTTATATTTGAAGAAAAAGATAAATGATTTAAAACATGTTACAATACCTAATTCATCACTTGCGACTAGTTTAGATGAGATCGATCTCATTGCTGTGAAAGATGTTGCGTTGAAGGTCTCTAACAGCACCGCTGTAATTAATGAAGATAAATTACTCTTAACTTTAATGTGTAATCTGTTGTACATCATGTTTATTACAAAAAAACATTTCACCCCATAGTTGAGTTCGATGTTGAGTGTTAAGTTTAAAGTTTTACACAGAAAGCTCATATGTTGTCCTGTGTTTAAATTCCGTTAAATATATGCAATGTACGATGAAGTATTTTTTTCTGGATGGTTGGTTTTTGTTGGTGTATTAATTTCATAAGTTAAGTATGTAGTTAAATTATCGTCTAATCCACGCATACCACCCACACACACACACGTCCTTGACTCACCGAAGTCACTCCGAAAAGCCTATCGAAACACTAGGAGGATCCTACGCTTCATACGATTTCAGGCTGCTAGAGGCAGCCTTTGCCATTGGCACTCTTCATAGATAATTAAAATCATCGTATATATCTTTTGGGTATCCAAAACCACGTTCTATAAATAGCATACCAATATACATGTCCAGGGAAGTGGTCGCGCGGGCAACGGCCATGCCGCCTACGAATTTGCTGCAGTTGGAGATGATGCCCAATACTGAATCGTCCCATTTCAGGTAACGACTGAAGAGGCTTATTGAGATCAAAGCACCTGTAGGTAAATGTATAATAAATTTTATTAATAAATATTTACCTATTATTAACAGTTACACACATACTGGTGATCCATTTAAGCGGTTAATCGGGATCGTATTCTAGGATAGAATACTTAGGGGATCAATGTTACTCTGCGTCCGTAGGAAACACCTTAGACAACCCTACACGTGATCCCTGGGTGGTGCTAAAAGAGTAACAAACTTGGCAGCTGCACTATCCCATCTGGACCTCGCAGCAGTCACAGGATTTTCTTTATCATTTGCTTTCCCGCTTCTTCTACCCCAGGGAAGAAATGCCTATCTATATCCAGTAATATGTAGTCATACGATAAATGAATAGAATACTTAAAAAAAAAATTTTGTCATAAAAAGATGAAGCGCATCGTCCCACCTTCCTTTATTTTTGACCAATATATTTTTAATACTATTTCTAATAAAAATAAGATTCTGATTATGCATATAAACTGATCACCAGGATATTTGTAACAGCTTGTTTACAATTTAGGTTGGTCTTTTTACCGTAGTACAAGACGATTTTTTTTTACTTGTGTCAAATTATCAATCGGGACGCGATGACTATTTTTTAAAGTGTTTCGATGGCTGCAGTTCCTTGAATCACCAACGGAACGGCAACTAACATTCCCGAGGCTTCATTATACATCGCCATTAACCACTTCACAAGTTATCGTCCGAGACACAATGACCGAAGAAATTTGCGCCTGGCATGGGGTTGTATTGGTCTCTGAAGAGGCCCTTTGCATTTTGATTTAAACGTAAGTATTAAAACTTAACAAAAACTTACCTAAAGCGTGGATAACGATGTAGAAAGTGTTATAAAAGCTGTACTTTAACGCATCCCAATTAAACCGATATCTCGTGAACAGATAGCGCACTGAATACTCTCCTGAAAATAGAGTTAAATATAATTATATTATAAAGTTAACATAAGAAAATAAGGCGTGAGATTAAACACCGAGTTTTTTGTTAGCATAATTTGCAGAGATGACGATCTTTTTATAATGACCAAAAAGTTCTATGTATTGGAGAAAGCCTGTGCCTCGGCTGAGACTAAGAAGACGAAGTCATAATTCTAGTTATAACCATATTCTTTCCATACGTCAGGTGTGCGAAAGATATGGTGGAAAAATAGCAGTCAGTAAGTCGGGAGTTCGAGTCTCAGCAGTGAATTTTTAAATAATAAATATGTAGGGTACTAAAAACTACTAAACTGATAATATTTTAAGAACTTAAATTTATGCTCTTCTGCAATTTGTATCATAATATAAACAAAGTCTATATAAAGTATTATAATATAAATGCTTCCAAGAAAATTCTACGTTCCTATAACAATTTATTAGCAGAAGTGAAGTTTTATGATCAGATAGGTCAAATTATTTTGTTTAGATCAAAACTTCTTGTAGAGTAATTGGTAATTAATGCAATAACCACAGTAAACAATTGCTTTGTTACAAAATACGCAAGTATAACACTAATACCGGACTAATCCATTAATTATATCAAACAAACATTGCGCATGCAGAGAGGGGCATGAATATTTCATACTGATTGAATTACTACTTACTACCAACTGGATTATCGTTAAATCAATATTCAATGAATTTGTGATGTTCAAATAAAAGATAAAATTTATTATGTGTCATTAATATTCGCAGAACGGTAAAGTATTAGACAGAAATATCTTTTGAACAACATTATCTTTTAAGCAGATGTAGATGGTAGTGTATTGTGGTAACTCTAAATGTTAAAGTTTTGGCAATGTGTCTACACGACTCTAATATTTATAAGTCTACTATATATATTCAATAACTATTGTTCGACTCAACGTTTTCTATAGGTATCTAATAAAATAAATTTCCATAAAAGATGACCCGCTTATATTATGTTTGAATTTACTTTAAGTCTCGATTAGAAATTGCAATTATTCATTGGGATTACCTACTCGAGGTTCATTGTTATGCGGACGACAGTACTGGGGTTACCGGTTACACGGGCCGTGCCAATACCCTCCATCCGTTCTGGTAGAGAGTCGTGAAAACCTTGTGTCGTCGTGAAATACTCTCTCTGGAGTCTCGGGCAGGGGGTTGCAGGCGTCCATAGGCTACGGTAACTGCTTACCATCAGGCAAACCGTATGCTTGTTTGGCACCGTTGTGGTATTAAATAAGTTCGAGTATTTGCTCGATTACTCTAAGCTTATATGTTGTAACGTTTATTTAGACAAAATCCTATTTATATCCATACGAGTAAACATGTATTGCGCAATGAAAAATGAACGAAATGTCTACAACATACCATCTCTTATTAAGGCAACAAAATAAAGTATCATACCATACCACGGTCCGTGTATAAGAACGATGCAAGTCAGTATTAAAATGGACTTTATGCGCCTTCGATTAGGTCCACTTTTGAATGCCACAACTAAAGTATCTTTCACGTGTTTCGTGTCGAAAAAGGATTCGAGGGAGCCCCATACGTTGGCTGACTTATCCTGTAATTGTATCTTGGATTAATTGTGGTAAAGGAGCGCCACACAAAATTAGATTAAGGAAAATGGGTTTTATGAGAATGACGTAGAAATGGTTTTTGTTTTAACAAGCGCTGCAGTTAAGACTTTTTGAACTTAAATACTGTATCACTAATTTGACGGAGTTATAACGAGTTCTTCAGAAATTCGAGCAATAATGAAAATCACTAACAATATACCTACCTTAGTCTATTAAAATAAAAGTATAGTTTCTTAAAATATTATATTTTTTTCTTCAAATGTTAAAACTAGTGTTACTATTTTGTTCAAATTCCATTGAGTTCGGAATACTTTTTAGCTACCCCCACCTTTTTTCGATGTATCTGCTGGATTACACGTTTTACTGTCAATTTAATTTAAACGTAGTTTTGGTGATTAAGTTAATGCCAGAGTGCTCGTCATAATGTCATCTTTAAGCTTAAATCATTAGCAATATAGGTAACAGTAGGATGTCATTTACTGGGCATTAGCGTGTAATAGGTTATTAATTAATAGTACTCGGACGTATTATAACTTTAAACCACGTATAGACACGATCCTACTTCAATACAACTCCAACTTATTAACTACGCAATACAGCGAGCGTCTAATCGTCTGAATCAGAAATATCAGAATTTGCTTGAAAATTATTCCGATGCAACTCCAATATTCGTTGATTATATTGTTGTGTGTTGGAGTTACGAGTATGTTTGAAAAAGATTGTGTTTTTAATGTATTGTTTACGTAATTTAAAAGTAGAATACGGCACCTAGTTTAGTATACATGTACAAAGCGTATTAAATCCTATTATTTAAGATAATACAGTAAAAAAAAATAGATTTGATAAAAATAATTATTTACCTCAGTTTCCTTCTCGGAGACCGGTGGTTCCGGGTCTTGGATATAGATGAAACCATAGATAATACTAAATAAGAACAGTAAACCGCTTACTGTAAATACTCCATAATAACCCACGTTATGTAACAGGACCCCACTCAGAGCCGAAGCTATAGGCCCTCCTGCAGTGGTACACAAATTCGTCACCCCTATCCTAAAGGTCCTCGTTTCAACAGTTGATATATCACTTATATAACTAAATATGCCCATGTATGAAGTAATCCATCCTCCTGTTATTGCCGGGAAAATTGCTTCTAAAAACATAGTTAACTGTACCGGTATTTCATAAAAGAAATACACACTGAAAATGTTGCTTAAACACATGATTAAATCTCCAACCACAGGTAGCAGGATGCATATTTTTCTTTTTCTCGTCCTGTCACTCCAAGCGCCCACAAACAGTATTAAAAAACTTGGTATTGCGGTCACGATTAAATTTTTCCAAACTTCCATTGACGCCACGAGTTCCTGCACCGCCAATTCTTCTTTTATATATTTGTTGCTCTCTCTAGCTAACAAGGAGTCGCATACTGCATCGCCATACCGCAAGTTAACACGACAAGCCTTATCTAAATTAAGATTTTGCGTTGCAAGTCTGGCTAAAACTCCGGGAACTACAAAACAAGCTACCACAGGTTCCACAGTTATATTATCTTTTACATATTTAATTTTCTCTTTCAATGTTTTCCTTTCCGTTTTGATATTTGATTTTAGAGGAATTTCTTCGGGAGAATCCATTGTAGGTTAGAGAATATGCAGTTATGAACTAAAACTAGAGGAAACTTTGAAGACTTGTACAATCCAATCAAATATTGGTACAAGTATGACTGCCTATGACATTCATTCTAGTGCATCATTAAACAGTATAATGTCGTTTGATAGGAATAAAGGGTGTTCTTTAAGTTATAAGAAAAACATTTGTTTATTATAATCATATCTTGTTATAAAGACTTTGTCATGGTAAGATTTTTTTTTATCTAAATCGGAGGTTTTTAACGAGTATGATGGAAAATTCAAAAAAGTAAAAGTAAAAGCTTTTTATCATGCCTTTATGTCTATTACCGGGGTCATTTAATACAACATGGTTTAACCGAATATACCAATTTTGAAATTTAATTTCGACCATATTTTGAGAATAGGATCAAGTATGGGTAGTTCCACCTCGCGCGGTTATATTTTTCTGAATAAAGATTATTTTAGTTAATCGGGGTGTTTTTTGTTAATAAAAAAGTAAATGAGTGAGTTTCCTTTTCTGGACTTGAATCACGAATTAGAGTAAAGAAGATGTTTATGTCAGCTTAAGTCAACCTTTATTCAGGGTCACGAAGATAGCGTCGTTTTCGAAACGTCTGAGATTACTTTCTTTATTATATCCACTTTAGTGACCTTGTTATTATAGTAATGCGTAAAATCCGTGAAAGTTTAAATTAATGTGTAACACAAAAACTTTATTTAAAGTGAAAACAACTTCATAATGCACATTAACACAAAAGTTTTTATTCAAATTAAATTTAAACGCGAATAAAATTTACTGCACAAAGGCTGGCTCAATGCCGCGGGCTTCCTGGTAATAGGTATGAAACTCTCGTTGAAATTATAAAATGCACTGCAAAATATTTTTAAATACATTTCAAAAACAGGAGGAAGCTCTTTATGAGAAGAATCTATTTTTTATTGTTTGTGCCGGTCTTGGACCACTTTTGATGAAACTTTAATTTTACGTCCTTTGCCTTCTACGGGTTAATACAGCAAAGTTAGAAAAGGATATGATTTGTGCAGTTTATGTTTGTATTTTTATTTACTGGAAAAGGTTGGTTATTTCGGAAACAAATTTCAAGAAAGCGCATCGCAAATGGAGCGGTATAAGGAGATTCTTTTTGAACCCGTACCTAAACTATCTTCGAACATTTTCATTCATATTTAATGTTAAAACTTCGGTATTATTTATGTCACTAATTTTATTTATTCATTTATTAAGAGATTAAGGTAAGCTTAACAATTTATAAATCACGAAATCGCTTGTACAAGACTAGTGTGCTTTAATTAATTAAAATTAAAATAACTAATAAAACCCGTTGTCAAAATGAGGATTTTTATTCTTGTTTTATAGTACTCAAAAATTGGCTTACGTAATAAATCGCCTTATGGACTTAACTTTTTATAATATAGAATATTTTCATTATTATGTTTGCCGACTTTTTAACTTTAATCTTTTCGGGTCTAAAGTGTAGGTCATAACATAACCATTAGTTTTTATCTTTGATATACTTAATTTTTATGCATTAAACAATAAAGAAAAATGTCTTTAAATTAACTAAAGCATATTATATTCAATTCAATTCAATAAGCCTTTATTTAACAATCTTATTACTAGTTTTACAAAAAATAATAATATTTAAACATCTTATTTTCTAATTCTAACTTTTCGCTTACAATATATTACGCTTTCAGACATCGGAGTTAAGATTGTCTTGCTTTCCAGCATAGGCCTCCCCCAAGTTTCTCCAAAGTTCCCGATCATGGGCTTTCCTCCGCCATGTGTCACCACCAGCGATAGCTTTGAAGTCATCTTCCCATCTTCGTAGAGGTATTTGTGGCTTCCTGCCTCCTTCCCTTGGATACCAATCAGTCACTTCTTTTTACCCATTTGTCTTCCTTGCATCTAGGTATGTGTCCTGCCTACTTCCATTTGGTTTTTTTAATAGCATATGCAACATCTACAACACGTGTACTTCTACGTATGGTTTTTAATTTGACACGATCTTCTCTCCTTATGTTCAGCATACTTCTTTCGATATTGTGTTGTGATGTTTTTAGCGTGCGCATATGTTCATTTGTTAATGCCCATGTCTGGCAGCCATATGTCATGCAGGGTAGGATACAAGAGTTGAAAATGCGGCTTTTTAACTTAAGTGGTATAGATGGATTCTTTGTTATTTCTTTCAAAGACCAGTACCTGTTCCACGAGGAGTTAATGCGACTTTGTATTTCTTTGGATGTTATCTCTGAAGTAGATATTATTTGGCCCAGGTAAGTGTATTCCGTGACATACTCAATATTGAAGTTATAAATGTGCATGGGAATTTCCTTTAGATTAGTTAAAAGCTTTGTTTTTGATGTATTTATTTGAAGTCCTACTTTGTCACTTTCTACTACTAGTTGTTCCAGCATAGTACGCAGGTGGTTTGCGTCGTCAGAGATAACTATAAGATCATCTGCAAATCTAAGATGGTTTAAAAGAGCACCATTTACTTTGATGCCGTATTTGCTCCAATCCATTTTCCTGAACACTTCCTCTAATACTGCGGAAAATAGTTTTGGTGACAAGGGGTCCCCATGTCTGACGCCCTTCTTGATCTTAAACCTATCACCTTGCCTTTCAGTCTTTATTGTCGCTGTCATGTCCTTGTAGAGATTCCGCATAAGCCTTATATTTTTTTTTTGTACGCCTTGATTTAGCAAGGACTCCCAAATATTTGCATGATATAATGAATCGAATGCTTTGTTGTAATCTACGAATGCCAAGTAAAAGGGCATTTGATACTCGTTGCACTTTTCAATCAATTGCTTTATTGTGTGTATGTAGTCAATCGTAGAACAGCCGCTTCGAAACCCAGCCTGTTCCTTGGGTTGGTTTTCATCTAGTACTTTTGTGAGACGACCTAGCAGAATCTTTGAGAACACCTTATACAGAGATGACATAAGGCTCATAGGCCTGTAGTTATTAATATTTATTTATTCAAACTTTATTGCACATAAAAAAAAGTACAAAAGGCGGACTTAATGCCTTTAGGCATTCTCTACCAGTTAACCATAGGGCCAAACAGAAATGCGTTAAGGTGGGTGCAGAGAGAAAATTTAACTATCTAACTAACTAGGATATTTTACACTTGTAAACTATTTAAAATTTCTGAATTAATATATACATTCGTAAACCACTACTTAATGACTATTAATACTTCATATGCATACGTATATAGTATTGGTACAAATACATACTAATATATCATAAAAATATATAATATATATAAATATAATATACATAAATATAATAAACAATATACGTGCATTAAGGGATGCCGACTAAATCCTATTTCCTAAGCCTGATCAGGCAGGTGCTTATAAAGTAAGCGTTTGAAAGCTAACTTGCTTGGGGCCTGTCTTATCGTCAAAGGAAGCTCATATAATATATAATATTATCTCCATTCCCTTTTTTATAAAGTAAAATAATAGACGATGTTGACCATTGCGATGGTATTATTTCTCTTTCTAAAATATCATTCAATAGATCTAGTAAGGTTTCTAAACTGGTTTCTGCGGTGCCTTTTACGACTTCATTCGAAATTCCGTCTTCTCCTGGTGCTTTTCTGTTTTTCAATGTATTTATAGCTTTATAGGAGGAACAGGTTCTTCTTCTTCTTGTTTCTCTAAATTCGGTGACTTATAAGGAATTGTATCGTTGTATAATTGTCGGTAGAAATCGGTAGCTTCTTTCAGTATATCAGTTCTCTTAGTTTTACTTTTCGTGTTTTTATGATTACTAATTTTTGGAATCCACTCTGTATTTTCTTGTAACTCTTTCCACGCCTTTTTGACTCCTCCTGTAGATTCAATGTGATGTATGAACCTTTCCGTTCTCGTTTTTTCTCTGTGTTTTCTGATACTGTTGTTAATTTTCTTGCTTATATATGAAATTTCTTTCCTATTCTTTGGTTTTTGTATTTGGAGCGCTTGTCTTTCCGTTATTAACTTTCTGGCCAATTTCCCTAGCTTGTCCTTTTTAGTTGTAGTTGCTTTTAAGGTATTTCCGGTGTACTGAAGCCCTTTCTCTAAAATGTTGTACTTTTCTTGAATACCTTTTTTATTTGGTATGTTTCGTTTCAGATTATTTTCTAAGGAGTTCAGAGCTGCTTGCGGCAAGGGTAGTTGTATTTCTTTTACGATGTTCTTAATATGTTTTCGAGATGGTTTTTTCAATCTTGCAATTTTTCATCTTTCCTCGCACCATACGGTGATCAGTATTAAAGTTCAACTGGTTAATTACGCTTACATCTGCAAATAATTAAGGTTTGTTCGTCACAATTAAGTCTATTGCGTTCTTTACTTGACCATTGGGTGATATCCATGTCCACCTTCTGCTAGTTTTGTGGTTAAAAAAGCTATTCATTATGCAAAGATTTTGTTGTTGTACAAAGTCTACTAGCCTTTGCCCATTATCGTTTCGTTTTCCAGTTGTGTAGGGTCCTACGAATTTACTATCATTTGGATATCGGTCTCCTATTTGGCTATTTAGATCGCCCATGACAATTATGGTGTTATTTAGGTTTTCGACTGTAGTTTTAAGGACATGATAGAAATCGTCTTTTGCGTCTGTTTTAGAGCTCTCCGTTGGTGCATAAACTTGGATTATTGATATACGGTCTCCATCTCCATTTAAATCTATGTTTAGGACTGCTATTCTGTCGGAGACTCCTATAAATTCTTTAATTCTATTTTTTAGATGTTTTTTGACTAAGAATCCTATTCCGTAACGTCCTGGTGTTTCATTTTTGTAGTAAAAAAATAAAATTATCATGTTTTTCATTTTTTTCCTCAGATCTACGTACTTCACTCAGACCTAGTACATCCCATTTAATTTTAGTAAGCGCATTCTCGAGTTCGTAAAGTTATTCTTGGCTTTTTAGCGTTCTTACATTTAGAATAACAATGAAAACATTTTGTTTCTTATTCTCTCCTTCCTTTCCTTTCGATGTAATGAGAAGTTTAGGGGGGTTTTGGTCGGTCTCCCCACGGTGACCAACCGGATTGGGGACGCATTTTGTTTTTGATTGTTGTTTCTTAACTAATGTTGTGTTATCTCTTTTTCCGATGTCTATTGTATCCTATGCATCTCTTTTTGATGTCTCCACAGCTGAGTTTGACCTGGCTCTCATATAAGCGAAGGGGTCGGTTTTTGGCAACTTAGCTGGAGCTATGATTGGTTTTTCTTTTTCTTATTGTGGGGTTGTGGGTGAGGGCCTGGTGGAAATATCACGTTTCCTTTTTTATTGTTTCTGATATAAGCTTCATGCTCTTATTCTCTTTCTTGAACAAGTTGTTGGTGTAGGTTTTTCCTTTTTTCTAGAGTTTCCTTTGTAAGATCTTCGGTTATGTATGTGTTTTTGGGCATGCTTTTCTTATTCTTCAGAATTTCTATTTTTTTGCTTAGTGTTGTGAGTGACATCAGTATTGCTCTTGTTTATCCTGTACTTTTTATTCCGAGTCTTTTCATGTCTTTTATATCATAGTTTTCTATTTGGACAGATAGTGTCCCAAAAGTTTCCACGATCTTTCTTTGCAGTTCTGGGTAATTTTTTTCGGTTTCTGGTATTCCATGTATTATTATATTAAACTTCCTATTCAAATAATCAAAGTGCTTTACTTTCGCCGTCAAGGACTCTATTTCCAATTTTAGGTTTTTATTCTCGTCCACTAGAGGATTAATTTTTTCATCAATTTTCTGCATAATTTTGTCGGATACAGCGTTAGTAATTTGAGTAGTTTGTTTCTCAAATTCTTTTTTCATGGCTTGTACTAAAATCGCAATTGGTTCTTCTGATATTTTGTCAGCCATTTGAAAAAACTAAACGCCGTGTATAATGTGTGAAACGGAACGTAAAGTTAGGTTTGTTAAGTTGGTGTAGCCGACCTGACTCTAACTTCGTACGTGTTTGTTATGTCGTTATATTTCTTTTTCGTTGAAGTTAACCTCAAATGATGGCTGTACTCACAATTAATATTGTTTTTGGAGATGGTTGTAATCCAGTATGCACTTTATTCCTATATATTCTCTCTTCTTTTATGTGTATGTTGCTAGTTTTCAAAGTAAGTTTGGTGATGTTTTCCGTCCACTTTATATTAAAATATCGAGGAGCACTTTGACACTAGTGTTGTTTATAAGACACCGGAAACGGAAGAATATTATAAAAAGTGGAAAAAAAAGCCGACTTTATTCAATCGCAGATTGATAGCAAATTTCGTTTTATGAATTCAAAACGGTAAAAATTAAAGCTACACTTTAAAATACAAGAAATTACAAATTTAAAACAGCCCAGTTTAATGTAAATACTTGGTTCTGAGCCTTTTGTCAACAGATGCACAAATAGCTTGTTATCAAATGTTGCATTTGATAGACAAACGCATAGATTGCTACTGAAACACTTGATAAGGAAAGTTTCAACTGAAAATATATACACATGACGCCTCCCCTCTCCTCATGCTCGCCACGTGTCCCCTTAGTCGTCTCGGTGAATCCTATTTTCAACCGACTTCAAGATTTCGAAGGAGGAGGTTATCAATTCGTTGGGATTTTTTTTTTTTTTTTATGTATGTTCACCGATTATTCCAAGACGTCTAGACCGATTTGGAAAATGATTTTTTTGTTTGAAAGAGTATACTTCACAGTTGGTCCTATTGTAATCAAGTTAGGATCTGATGATGGGATCCTGGAGAAATCGAGGGAACTCTTCAACTATTATAGGCACACCTATAGTGATTTAAGTATTTTTTACAGCAGATCGAGCAAGTGCTTTTGGAAAGGTGGAGGTTAAGTGAAGTCGGTTCTTTTTGGTTTAAAATTATTAAATTAAAGGATCGGAAACGCGCTTGCGTCACCTCTGGAATTGCAGGCGTTCATAGGCTATCTGCTGCTGACCATCAGGCGGGCTCAATGCTTGTTTGCCACGGTCGTTGTATAAAAAATGATATTAAGCCCTAAAATATATGACTACACAAACTCAATACAAACCTGTACTAACAGGTCTCAATATAGGTTCTCAAATATATTACGCGTTTCTGTGTGTAATATATAAATGCAGGTTACTTTACCATATCTACTGTAAAGTACTTTATATTCAGACTTGGTAGAGTAAATTGCCAATAACTGGCCACCCTTTAGTTACTGGCCAAATCTAAAGGTTGCGTTATAAAGCAAGGATCAATAGATTCAAACTTCATTACATGGACAAAAACTACACAAATTCACATCAAATATACATAAATAAAATGACGACGAAAGTTGTGTCCAGTAACTAAATAAACAGCGCCAGTTACTGTACAGTGTACACTGTGTACAGTACTAAACGTCAAATTTATATATATATTATATATATAATATATTATGTATTTTACTCCTCGCCAGTTTTAGCGAGGTCTGCCAATGTAAGTTTGTTGTTTGCTCAATGTGATTTTATTGGATTTTAATAAAATTTAAGCAACGTTGTCCGGTTGAGGCCTTGCCGATTGTAAGGTGATAGCCTCCTTACAAACACGTGGGTGACCGAGACTTCGGATAGCCGTTTGTTCAACTAAAGGGAGGTTACGCGCGTTTTTAGACTATTTTTTTATTAGCTGCACACTTGTTCGTTAGGTTACCGCACAATAAGCTATCATTATTACATACTGAACTACGTAAATGAGTAAAAAAACAAAAAAACTACTTTAATAACGGCGCAGCCATCGTGAACTTCAAACAAATATGCAAATTTATAATTAATAAAATTACGTATAATGGTGACGGTTCCACATTTTGTCATTGCAAAGTTTAAGCGGATCAAAGGATGGCTACTGAGTGCTGAGCAAACAACGTTATCGCGGGAGCAAAAACAAATGCGTTGAAGAATATATATAACAGATAGTCGAGATATTGACTGTTCCAATGTTCGTAAGCATTTAAATGCAATCAATACCAACAAAGATGCAGGGCCGGATTGTATTCTTACATTACATTAATACTTACATACATATACATACAAAACAGAATACTAGCGGTATGGGACATAAGGGCCGTCAGGCGGCCCCGGCGGTTTAGGACTATATGTAGTTCATACTTCATTATAGCATACCTCAACATAGTTTTAACATAGGTACTTAACACTAGTTAAAATGAGCGCGGTCTCGCCAACAAACTGTTATCGCAGTTTGGCGAGTAACATAAAATTCTTAAATGTTTTGTACTTTTGATAAATAAATTTAAAAAAAGCCGGTTTTTATAAGGAAATGTTTTGCGAACTTAGCATTACCACTCACTATTATTTTCCAAAAATCGTATAACTCTGGTTGCGTTCCCGAAATTTGGAAAAAAGCCTTCGTAACTCCTATCCCTAAGGGATATTGAGCAGTATAAATAGGCCAATTTCAAAATTTTGTTAGTTGAATAAAATCTTGGAATAAATTGTCACAAGTCAGTAACGAAAGAGTTATGTTATTAATGAAAAAGAAGGTGGAAGTCGTAACGACTATTAAAGAAAGGAAAGCAGCATATTTCGGACATATATATAGAAACTCAAAATACGATTCGTTAAAACTAATAATTGAAGGGAAGATTGAGGGGAAACGAGAACGTGGTAGAAGGAGAATATCATGGACAAGGAACGTAAGAGACTGGTTAGACGTGGGCAGTACAGAGAAACTAATTCGCATGACTTCAGATAGAATGGCAGATAGGCATAAGAGCGCTAACCTCCGGGACGGAGAAGGCACTTAAAGAAGAAGAAGAAGTCAGCTTTCTATCAGCACATAAAATGTACCAATTAGTTCTAAGCGATAGTTTTACCAATAAAATTTACTTTTTATGTACAAAACATTCAAAAAGGCGAAAATTTAAAGAAATAGTATTATTTTGAGAAATTTGTCAAAATATATTTAAGAACAATTCACATTAAATATTATAACATTACATACCTAATTTAAAACTACCTTCAAATACAAAAAAACAACAGTCAAAAATTATATACATATACCTACTAGTCAAAAATAACCTACACTAACATTACTACAATGAAAACTATACAATCATCATAATTTCTTAAAAACAAACCTACCATAATTATTTCCTCTACAACCGATACTAAGACCTAAAATCCGCTCCGCGCCATACCTGATCCAAAGGTTCCCATCACGCTCGCAGCGTTCCCACGCTGTATGACGATGGAGACCTATTGAACCAGCCAAGACCCAGACCGGGGGTCGTTACCCCTCTCCTTCAACCGCCGACCCAGTTCCCTAAAGAGCTGACACGCCTCGCTACACCAGGGACCAGCTGTCTCGACGGTGACAGGGACGAAATCGTAACCCACTTCCAAAGCAGCGTACTTCGCATGCTTATTTTTCGCGGCAAGCTCAGCCGCCGAGCCAGCCGACCCGACAGTGTGTCTCAGATGGGACGCAGCAAACGTACTAACGCAAGTCGCATCCCATAACAGACACCGCCCTCTGTACCAAGGGACCAGGGTGAGCCCGTCGGGTCTTTTCCCGTCTGACCGACACAAACCTGGTGGCTCCAGAATACACTGGACAATGGCCGCTACCATTGCCCGACGAACAATTTCATTTATCGAGTGGTGCCTGGGGAAGCGACCGGCGCATCTTTGGCAACTAAGCCCATGGTGGCCGTTCTCCTCCACCATCACACAGCAAATACATCGGTGCGCGTTGCAAACTTTGCTCCCCAATCTTAAGGCCACTGCAATTCTCAAAGAGTCATTGTCAAGCAGTGTACCCAGTTGTGGAGACGGCAAAGCATGCAACCACGCACCCGATTCGGACTTAGAAACCGCCTTAATGCGCGCCAAGTTGGACCCCGTGGCACCGCTCAGCAAACCATCATACGAAAGCTTACACAGTATGTCGTCCCATCCCCTCTGGGCCATCAAGCATTCTGGGTGCTCGCCGGTTGGGCACAAAGTGGCCCACCTCGCCAAAGCCTCGGAAGCGAATGGTATACAAATACTGTCACCCCCAATATCCAAAATGCGTGCAACCAGATCCGACAAACCGTGTACAGAGGCTAAAAAAGCCACCAACCCGATACCCTTAGTCCGGCGAACACCAAGACTGCCATACCGAACAGTTAAGGACGCCTGGAGCCACTGATTCTCACTTAAATTGAGATTAAGTACCGACTCTGATGCAAGTTTTAAGGTGTCATCGACTGCTTGCAAATCCTGCTCAAATAGCCAAGTGGGAGACGTTCGCAATGTGTACACCATGCGAGGCAGAGCGAAACAATTTCGCAACAAAATGAGAGAGATATGTCCAGCGAGATGAGCCAAATGCTCCTGCACATTCGAGAGTGCCTGCCTTTTGAGTGATAGTACAGAGCTAACACCCTCGGAAAATATGGGAGCACCTAGCAGCTGGAAAGAAGATTTATCGATGTGCCTCATTCCAGGCAAAACTGCCTCAAGCTCTGAAAGAGCTTCTGTAGATACATCTCTACAAGCGAACAACTCGCACTTGGATGGATTAATTTCTAAGCCTATGGTTTTCAAGGCGGGTATTAAGGTCTTCAAACTCTCAACGACGACATCGATGCTGCCCGACGACTGCCCCCAATGACTCCGTCGTCCAGATACCAGACGTTTAAAGGTGCATTTATAGCAGATATTATTTTTTGTATGGCTAAGCAAAATATAAGAGGCCCCAGTGGGTCGCCCTGCTGAGCACCAACCTGCGACTGGATAACATCACCCAAGTAGAAGAGATTACTCGGAGAGGCATAACACTGGTAGACGAAGGGAAACAATGAGGGGGTTTTCTCTGAGACCTCATTGAGAATGGTGTCTCTTTCTACCGTGTTAAAAGCATTTTTGATGTCAATTTTGATCATTATGTCCCTTAGGGACATGATGTCAAGCTACAGAACGCCAAGGCTCTGGAGCCTTGGCGTTCTGTAGCGAAGTGACGAGTGGCACGGATTGCCGCTTCACAACCCAGCCTAGTGCCGAAACCCACCTGCCTGGGCAGCAAATAACCAGACATAGGTTCCCTTACCGCTCGACAACACAGCTTAGCGGTCAGACGCCGAAAAATGCCACCCACAGCAATTGGTCTGATGCCACCATCTTTTTTTTAAAGCGCATAGCGATGCACCATAAAGAAACGGTTTTACCTCAATGTTAAGCATGCCTCGTAGTAGAAAATTACACAGCTTTGCAAGGCATTCCAGCAAACTTGGACCGTTGTCTCCCGCAGAAGGTGAAATCAGCTCCTTGAGATGCTGCGGCCTTAAACCATCAACACCAGAGGCAGACCCGTTATAAAAGGAGGCTATCGCCGCAGCCACGTCTTCTGGCGTTACGGATAAAAAATGGCTTGCCATGCTAGGCTCAGGTGGCAGCGCCAATAATCGCGAAGGTGGCGGGTGTTTCTCCTTCAAAGCCTGTAGGGTTCTCTCACAAGAGGGAGCCAGAGCAGAGTCCGAGAGAAGCAGACGAACAGCTCCTCTCAAATCGCCATCATGCACTTTAGTTTCAATGGCACGGTATATCGAGGCCGGTTTGATTGAAATCTGCGCGCCTGGACAGCATACCTTGAAGTCATTGATGTTATTTTTCACTTTGTGGTTAGTGATCGTCTTTCGATTGCGTCTGGCACCCTCAAAGCTGAGTAAGAAAAAGACAGTAAGCTACACCAATCCTCAACACTATTTGTGCGCAGGCATTCGTCTATGACCGAGCACAACTTACCAGCAGCAAGGTACCTGGCTCCTTTTGGTACGTGCCTTAGGACGCGAACCTTGGACTTCAAAGTTGACAAATCCTCAAGTCGAATCTTCGCTTGAGGCGTCCCCCGCGGCCCCCCGTTTGAGTTTCCGGGTTTGTTCGAATCGGCACGTGATGCCGTGTTGAATGCATTAATGCCGTGAATTCGGCTTTAATGAATGTTAAGACCTTTCTGGCCCTTGAAGTAACGAACCGGTGAGCAAAAAGGGCAGGGCACCGGATCAGGCTCAGGGTTCCCACTGGGCGAAAGCTGGGGAGGGGCCACACTGTTTGTATCCATGACAGACAGTGAATATATATGCCATATGCAATGCCAGCAGAGCAAAAAATATTAAGTATGTCATACAAAGATAAAGTAACACAGTAGGTATGCACACCAAAAATATAAAAAATAAATCAAAATCAATAGAAGGAACATTTAGTACAAAATTCTAAAAATCACACAGCGGAAATAATTAAATACTTTTTCTACAAAACATGCTAACAGCAAGCACACACAAAATCCAGTAAACTGAGACTTAACATTATAAAACTATTAACTTATCGTAGTTACTTAAGTAGAAAAAAACTAAAAGAAAAGTTAGTCAAAAAACGGAAAAATATGGGAAGTTAAAATACAACAACAAAAAAAAAAGTTAAATTAACAAAAAAAAATACAAAAATACGGTTGAGGAGATTCGAACCCGGGACGCTGGTGTCACTGTGTCACAAATAGAGCCATCCTTTCCGCTGAGCCAGCATGTCTCACTGACAGGTTGGTGAATTCCGCCTCCAGTAGATAGTTGCAAAACATTTAGTGATTTCATGGAGCGCATACACGTAAGTTTTAATCCACCCGGCAGGTACCAAAAAAAACTGCGATGATAATAAACTGCACACTCCAATAAATCGATTAGTCACCGTTGTTAACTTCCCGTTGACGCCGCGCGTTGTGATTCCAGTTCACCCGAAGTTGTAAAATAAGTGTCTTTGTTACCAATGCAAACGCGAAAGTGATTACTTTGTAAGTGTTTGTGATGGACGGATCAACCAAGAACTCACCCGACAAACCAAGCCTTGTTTTGCTCCACACAAGGAATAAAAACTCAAGATAACACTAGCACCGGTCTGTATCACTATATGCTTCATAGTTCACTTATATTTGCACAGTTTTTCATGCGCAAATATTTTTCGCCGGCGAATTTACATTTTTGCTGCGTTGTTATGCGTTGTCCGCCATGTTGGTTGGTTTGAGAAATTGACCTAATCTTATAATAATACTTTTTAGGGTTCCGTAGCCAAATGGCAAAAAACAGAACCCTTATGGATTCGTCATGTCTGTCTGTCTGTCCGTTCGTATGTCACAGCCATTTTAATCGGAAACTATACGATGTATCTGAATAAAATTTACACATAAGGTGTATTCTGTATGTACTTAGTTATGTATTAAAATTAAAAAAAAAAATATTTTAAGGGGGGGCGCTCCATACATGTAACTAAATTTCAAAAAAATTGTTTTTACCAAATATCAACATGTGACACATCAATCGATAGGTCTTTAAAAATAATATTGAGGTTTCTTTGATTAAGTAAATATTTTTTGAAATAATCGCTTCGAAAGTCAGAAAAATTGTGTTGCCCCCCTGTAACTTTTGAACCGTAAGTCCAAAAAATATGGAAAAAATTGACGAGATGCGACTTATCATATACTTTCTACGAAAATTGTTTTGAACATTATCGGTTTAGCCATTTTTGAGTTATTTCCAAAAAAACTTCTTCCATAGGCATCAGATACGACCTTTTGGTATTAGTTTGGTTCTTATTCCATTGAAGGTACGGAGCCCTCCTATGCGTGATCCGACACGCAATTGGCCAGTTTTCTTTCCTTCGGCCTCAGAAATTAGTGGTTAAATCTTTTAGATTCCTCGTGAGTACATACACAGGGTGTAAAAATACTGGTGTTCCGTTTAAGGGCATAATTGGTATCGTATTCCGACTAAAAATAAGTAGGAGAAATATTTTTTCGACAAGAAAAATTTTTTTCGTATGGGACACGTCATCCCAGCCGGCCGATCCGACCCACCATGCAAAACCATTTGTTTTTCGCGTGAAATATTTTTGTCCTTAGTTTTTTATAAGCAGAAGGGATCGGGGATCAATGTTACTCTGCGTCCGTAGGAAACACCTTAGACAACTTTACACGTGATCCCTGGGTGGTGCTAAAAGAGTAACAAACTTGGCAGCTGCACTGTTCCATCTGAACCTCGCAGCACTTACTGGATTTTCTCCATCATCTGCTTACCCACTACTACTATCCCAGAGAAGAAATGCCTATCTATATCCAGTGACATGTAGCCATACGATAATAATACATTACTTACCAAGGACTGTAAAAAAAAGAAAGCCCGAAATCGCAGGTATTTGTAAGCCGAGCTGCAGGCGAGGGTTGTAAATATGCGACAGAGGGCTTTCTTTTTTACTACCCGTGGTGAGTACACAATTTTACGTCTCCACTTGGCCATAATGCGAGTTCTACCGTAAGCGTAGCGTGCGGTAAAACTCACATTATGGCCAGGTGTGACGTAAATAAAATAAATATAATTAGAATACGATACCAGTTATGCTCTTAAACGGTACACCAACATTTTTGTTACACATTTGATTCAAAATCAATAAGTTTAGTATGAACGATGCCTCACGTCTGTTTCTACCTGTCACCCGGGAGCCAAGCGCGAGAAATATTCACGTATTTCCTTATTCTTTCATTTGTTACGTGACTAAACCCACTCAAAGAAGCTTATTACATGTCAGCCAATACAGTACTGCATTTCACTAAACCCTTATTGACTTGCCTATAAGGTTGGAATTTGGAGATTGAATGATAAATGGCAGTTGTGTTAGTGCGCCTGATTTCTATTTATAAATCCATTTCGTTGTGATATTTTGTGATTTTTACTATAGATATTGAATGTAAATTCAGCTACTTATTTAGGTTTGTTACCATTGTGTGTGATTATACTAATGATTATCTACTTATGCATAATATGTGACGTTTTCAAGTCAAAAGTTCATCATTATTGGTTATCTAAATTATTTTTACGGCGTTACTGCCATAAAAAATAATTTAAAAATAAACTATTACCAACCGATAATCATTTTGACTTGAAAACGTCGCATATTATGAATCTCCAGATGACCTAAAGAGCAGAGACCACAAAAACGGTCGTTATTTAATTCAATAATAATAATAATTTAAGGTCGCGGTTTTTGTTTAACAACACACTGACAAGTTATTTCTTTATGTACTGATTTAACAATATTATGTGGTGATATTTCAACCAGAACGAGAACAGGGGATCTCGTCTTCGTGGAATCCAGTGATCAGCAAATGTTAGCGTGAAAATACTTGCATTTCCAAACCATCGGATGTCGTGAGTGTTGTGTGTAGGCAACGTGACAACCCTAACAACCCTAGCGTGAATGTGCATGATCGAGACCAAGTGCGGGTAGTTTGGAAAACCCGCGCAGCTAGGAGATGCTGATACAATTCCACGCCAGTCTGCCTGCGACCACGAGCGTTACGACATGCTCGAAACATCAGGAAAGTAATAAAAGTAAGTGTACGCGATTAAGTCCCGTTCTTGTCAAAATAATTCTTTCCTTATGGCTAGTATTTAAAGGCACTACAAAAAACCTTATGGTTATTTTTAAGGTCTTAAGGTTTCTTTAAGGTTATCTATACTGTTATAAGCACATGAACATCAATTAAATCTAAATTCACATCAAAACAACTCTTTGTTTTGCATTCAGATTTGTTTGGTATTCACGTCAGTATATTTTGATAAGCGGAATAATATTTGCCTTTTTTGATATGCTAGTGACTTCATTTAATTAAGAATAGAAGCGTCCAGTCACATTTGTAAATATAAGGTACGTACTTACTTATTCACATTATTTATTTCAATTGACATAACATACAGCGAAAATGTGTTTTTCATCTCTCCTGTTCGGAAAGTATTATTTTCCTGGGTAGATAGCCGGGTGGAAAATTGCTTTTCCATCCCTAGGGTGGAAAGTAATTAGCTGTGTTAATTGTGGATTGAGCCGGTGCCCACCCGGATATCCTCCTCTCCGACCACCGGCAAAAAATTGAATTAGTCTTTTTCAAATTGTTCAAATTTGACTTAAATTTTTTATAGATTATTCTTTATATACCTGTTTTATAAAATGTGCGTTTAGTAAAATTTTACTTTCCTCACAGTCGAAATGAAAAGCAGAGTGTGTAACTCGGGTGAAATTACCCATTTCACCTTCGAACTAGCGCCAGAAATATCTCTGGTGAAATTGGTCACTTTCAACCCTTGGTTAACAATCTACTATTTCATCTCTCCCGTTCGGAAAGTTTTATTTTCCTTGGTAGATAGCCGGTAGAAAATTGCTTGTTCATCCCTAGGGTGAAAAGTAATTTTTATTTTATTGTTACGATTAGCTGTGTTAATTGTGGATTGAGCCGGTGCCCACCCAGACGCCCTCCTCTCCGACCAACGGCAAAACATTAAATTTGACTTTTTCAAATTGTTCAAATTTTACTTTTATTTTTATAGATTATTCTTTATATACCTGTTTTATAAAATGTGCGTGTATTATTTTACTTTCCTTACAGTCGAAATGAAAAGCAGAGTGTTTAACTCGGGTGAAATTACACATTTCACCCTCGAACTATTGGCGCTCTAACTTCGTTCGAGCGCCAGAAATATCTCAGGTGTAATGGGTCACATTCAACCCTTGGTTAACAATCTAGACTGTAGGTACCTACAGGCTACAGACTCTTGTCTTATTCATTTTTCATTTTGACCTTTTAATCAGATAATACTACCCACAACAATGTCCACCGACTGCCATTGAAGTGAAATAATTCACTTCTTTTTTGGGTACTGGTGAAAAATAGAGATGTTATAGTACGATTATTTTAAGATGTCGGTATTGTCTGTAGACTTCCTTAGTAAGATTCCGACATCTTAAAAAATTACCACTATACGGAGAATGATATTTTTACTGTTCGGCGATCCTCTGACAGACATTGTATTCGCATAACCTAAAAGCCTGTATTAAAAAAGATCTCTCAAAAATAGCCAAAATGTTGCATAAACAAACATACCTAATAATACTCTCTGTGTTAGCATGGGTACAGATAATTCTCAACTCCCGAAATACGGCGTATAATTCTAAAAAGCCGTCTATATTAGAGGTCTTTACACGTCTCTACTACCTTTTGGAGTTGAATAACATTTTAGGGAGAGGCCTAAAGAGATTATCATTCCGTGGCTATTTCATATAATTCAGAAGGCTGAAGCGAACCTTCGCTTGCAAGGACGGATTACGTTTATGGGTGGCCATTTTTTTCGCATTGTACGGTCGACGTCAATAATATGTGAACAATTTTGCACCTATTACAAAGGCTTGAGGTGAAAAAGTGTATACATATCTTTGACGTCGACTGTACCAGGTCTCATTTGATTTCAATTTGACGCATTGACATATCATTGTGTGTACGAATTCAACAAAAATATGCCGAATCATGACACGTTACAGTTCACAAATTTTCTGACTGTACTTTCAGCTTCTTCATTAAAAAAAGAGATGCTAGGTGACATCCTTGTCGTCTAGCGTCTCTCAATGCGTCAAATGGAAATCAAATGAGATTAAATGAATGAGAATGAGTAATATTTCCTTTGCTTGTATCTGGATGATATTATTAACAATTTCCATACCAAAATCGCTTTGCTTCAAACTTCTGGACGTTTAATAGTAGTTTATGTAATTGTTCTAAAACGCCGTCGTTACGTAATAAGGGTCCTTAAAATATGAGTCTGGTTTTATGACACGAGCTGCAGCGAGTTTCATAATAAGACCACACGAGTGTTTTAAGGCCTAATTACGTACAGTTGCATAAACTACTATTAAAGTGGGAAACCGGATCTAATCCTAACAAGGCCTAGTTTACCCTCTGGGTTGGAAAGTCAGATGACAGTCGCTTTTGTAAAAACTAGTGCCTACATCAATTCCTGGGATTAGGATGCCGAGCGTACTCAAGGCTCAATAGTGCAAAAAATCTAGAACAAACGCTAGGAGGGAATACCTACCTACGCTGCACGAAATGTACGAAACTGAGATCGATTGCGTTTGTAAACAATAGATGACGCTAGAACCTTAGCCAGGAAGACGGGAACGCAATTTCGTATGGACATTGTCCTTACATCATCATCATCATCAATTATTTAAGAGCTGGGCTCTTGTCGGTGGAGCAATTTTCATGTATGTCTGTCCTTTGCCTTCTCCTTGACAGCTTGATACAAATGATATTAAAGGAACGGCCCCGGAGAAAGTCCACAATTAACATGAGGCGATGACTCGCTTTGTAGAGAAGGCTTCGTGAAAACGGGGCCAGTTTTACGCAGCTAGCAGATAGCGGCGCTTTAAAATCTTACGCGCTCTCCGTCGTCCGCTTACAAATATTGCGCGGCGAAATTACAGGTATTACGCGAAATTACGGGTGTTACAGCGGAATTACCGGAATTACGGGGATAACTGGGTATTGCGGATATTCCCGCACTGATACACTGGCAATTTGAGAGTGAGAATTTTATATGCTCAGTATTAAATAACTTAGTTAAATGTTAACTACGTTTATCTTCGTTGTGTTTTGTTAGGTACCTTACATAATAATATATTACGAGTACATAGTAAAGCGCGTAAGAACATAAACACAATCTTATATAAATCCAAAAAAGTTTGTCACATATTTTTAACCCACTTTTTGGTTGTTGTGCTAGTTTCGATGGTTGTGCAAAATATTTTTTCTACTCGTCGACTGTAATGCTTGAATTGAGATTGTGTAGACCGAACTACTAGCGCATACTTTCCGATAGAGCTTTTATGGTCGCATATTGTGACATCGCCAACGATGGTACAAAGGATTTTCATACAATATTGTGACACTGTTGCACGAGCCCGCGCGGCGCGGCCACGCCGCCGTCGCCGCGGGGGGACGGGCACGATCTGCCGGGAGATTGATGTTGCTCTATTGTATAGAAGCAGCAGGTCTTTCGTCGAACTCAATTCGTACCGGCTTGCCTATATTGAGCACTCGTAGAAAAAATATTGTATACAATAGTGACATAATCAAGCTATTCAATCTCGTACCTTACTTAGGCCACTCAGCAAGCTTCGTGGCCTAAACACGGTACTCGACTGAAAAGCTCTCAATTATGTCACGATTGTATAAAATACTATTAACTGGTACCTAAACAATAAAAGCAGAAAGTACTAAGACAAACTAGTGCAGATGCCTGTGTTGGGACCACTGTGCCGGTTTTGGCCATTTTCAACTTTATTAAGGTATTGACAAATATACAAGTCTATGGTTTATAGTTAATATAGGAGTATATTATGGCAGCACAGATGGCACTGTCACCTGTTATGTATCAGTTGTCATCATCTGCCCAGTTTAACAGACTCTCAGTCAAGTCTTGGGAGGCTTTAATAGTTAAATGTAGGACCTAGAAATTTGGGACCTAATTCTTACTGTTTTGTTAAGTCTGTATAATATATGACGCAACCGTGTTAAATAATGTAGAACGTATTTTTATAATACTAGTGTGCTTATTACTTTTGGCGTGTGAATACTTAGGAAATTAAATTACGCGGTTAATGCAATTTTTTAATTTATTAATTTCATTTTACACCTTGCTTCGTGATAAAGTTAGGCTAGTTATATAAAGGCACAGAAAAATACCGTAACCTAACTATTATACTAAGTTACACAGCAAAAAAATCTCAATTCAAAACTTTGATGTGCAGATTTTTTTGCTGTGCAAGTCAGTATTTTTTGATATGCGGATTGATATTTTCCATAAAGTAATGTCAGAGGTATTTCAGAAACCTTCTCTCTTGGGACCTTTACGTAATGAATGAATGGCTCCTGATCACTCATTTATTTTATAATAAAATAAAACAACAACATTCTTATAACCAGCATACAATTCTTCTTCCAAACCGCAAGGTGGTTTCTTAGTTACGTTACGTCACATAGGGAGAATCGCCAGTTAGTGGCCACCTTTCAATAACTGCCCCCCTTCAAACTAAAAATAAACTCTATTCACCTACAAACAGAATTCATTTTAGTATAAATTGGCCAGTTATTGAAGGGTGGCCAGTACCTAATTAAAACCTCATACTTAACATGAATTCTGCTTATAACAGATTTATTTATTAGTATGAGGTGGCCAGTTATTGAAGGGTGGCCAGTACGATTTACTCAAGTTAAATTTTTTTTCTAGTAACAAATAAATAATAATATATCCAAGAATAAGCAAAGCGGGTCACGGGTGTGAATTTTAAAAATGAAATGAGCCATTTCCATTGTCATTGAGTATGACAATTTTCACACCGAGGACCTACTGAAGTTTGTAACTGTATGTCGGTGTCACTCCACAATAAAAGTTCACAGATCGAATGTGGCATATTTCACCTTAATAATATTTCGAATATGTTTTCCAAGTGTTTTCGCTCTGAAATTGTAGCTTTATCGACACCAGAGTTAGAGGGGATAGAAAATGTACTAAATGGCTTCGGGAAAAGGATGGTACGGCCGTGCCTTTGTTGTTTGTTTTCCTCGACTTGGCGGAGGCACTGCCATGCCGCCAGATAATTTGGCTCTAGGACCTTACTCTAGTTGAGCTCGGGGATTATAGTCCAAACGCACTTGAGATTGCTATTAGACTATGTGTGTTAGTTTCGAGACTTAATTCCACCCATGGCTACAAACTATTTAATAATAATTGTGTTCGAGCGAGTGTGATAGAACTTATTATTAGTAAGTTTTAGAATCAGATGCTCACCTAACAACGTATTCAAATAATTATAAGTAGCACATATGCCTACTTATATATGTGTACCTGTGTCAAGATGTGGGATCATTGGTTACCTAATATTCTAATTTCTTATTATTATTCCAAAAGTAAATATTTGTATGTAATACTAGCTTTCCGCCCGCGACTTCGTCCGCGTATAATACGGTTCCTCATACAAAGTTTCATATCCAAGTGTATCTTATTAACTAACTTTTGTTAATCACCGAACCATCTTCTTAATCTATTTATACTTATAGCTATTTTGGCGAAATAACGGGTAACGTCGACATAGTTTCAGTTACAAATAAGTGTTAATATGAAAATAATAACGTAAATGTACACTATTATTTGCGTAACTTCTTCGTGTACTATATAGTGGTGGTTTTATTTGGCGATACGATGACCAAATACCAAATATTGTAATGTTTTACAACAAAAACCAAGCATATTTATCTTTTCTCTTTTGGAAGTAATAATATTTTTACAAACGGGAAATCTTGACTGAATAACCAAATGCAAGTCTAAATATATAAAAGAAGAAACTGACTGACTGACTGACTGACTGACTGACATATCAACGCACAGCCCAAACCGCTGGGTCTAGAGATTCTAAATTTGGCACGTAGGTTCCTTATAAGGTCTAGGGATGCACTAAGAAAGGATTTTTCAAAATTCGCCCCCTAAGGGGGTAAAATGGGGGTCCAAAGTTTGTATGGCGAATCAAGATTTGTTAGACTATTTTATTCGAAACTTCACAGGAGTACTCCTAACGATATATGAGTAAACACGTGTTTCAGGTTTTTTGAAAATTCAACCCCTAAAAGGGGCAAATGTGGTCACAAAGTCTGAAAATCAACATGGGTATCGTATCCTTTTTGAGTACTTATAGTACGCGGGCGAAGCCGCGGGAAAAGGCTAGTGTACTTAAATACACGGTGCTCGCGAGCATTGCGAGAGATTTTAACCACGAATAGGAGTAATAAATGTTATATGAATTTAGGTCAATTTCGCCAAAAAATAATCCATTTTTTTTGTTTTTTTTTTCGATTTTTTAAATGCTTTTGAACATGAAAACATAAATGTTATTGGTAAAACTGTCGATTAAAATAAATTAGTTCATTTTTTTCATAAAAAATAGTTTACGTAAAGTATTCCTTGGCACTTTGATATCTGTCAATAAGAATGTCTAGACTAGACCCCATAAAGGGTGAAATCGCCATCAAAAAAGCGTTTTGCACTGAGTCACAATACAAAATGTTTTTTTATTTAATTGGTAGTAACTCTGAAACTATGGGAATTCCAGAAAAGTTTGTCGTATAAACTTTTCTGGAATTCCCCTACTTTCAATTTTAGTCTCCAATTATGATCAGGAATACACGAGTACCGTGTATAGAAAGAAAACTGCGGTGGGAAAAGGGAAGTTTTCCTGTTATATGAAATAATACAACCAAATTAATTTAAATAATTTATTCAACAGACTTTTAAAAAACTTGCCATGTTTGAGCAAATTATTGCAGAACATGAAATGTCGTATAAAATGTATATAATCAACAACAAAAAAACGATTCTAATAGTATTCAATAATAAAACGATTCACAAAATCAATAGTTAGATAATAATAGAATTACATCAACAGTTTTCGTTATTTCCAATAGATTCTTATAGAAATATTGTCTACTTCTTTTACCTAATTACATACAGATATTATCTACAAGTCAAGTTTTTTCATAGTTATAATATATTTAATTTCTAATATGAGGTTTTTATACATGTACACACAGTCAAAGAATTTGATTGAATAATCATTTCATTCTAAAGTGCCTACCTAGTCCCTAACTTTAGCGTTTAATCTCGAGCATATACTCGTACCTACTTATAAGTTTTTTTATATTTGCGCGTATGAAAGTTTATCTACACCCATATCATAAATCCTGTATTCTGAGTTTGGAAACCGTATATAATGACCACCATTATTGCAACCAGTAATATAACATCAGTGTATTATGTGTGCCAGTGTTGTAATAATGTATAAAAATACATTACTTCATCGACATAGGTAACGTAATGAAAATCTAGACCTTGACTGCTGTTGTCTTCCTCCCCAACCACCCGTATAATCCAGTTGGCCATGGCGGTGCAATGGCGGTCATTCGAATGGTTCCCGAACACGTCATTGAGGATTTATAATATGTGTGTAGATAAAGCGGTGTATGTGACTGTACATAATTAGGAATCAAAACACTCGTGCTATATAATTATGAAACTCACTTCGTTCGTTTTATAAATCCACACTCGTATTTTAATGCCCTTCATTATACAGGGTGTCTCATTCAAATCGGTCAGTATGGGAAACTATAAGACATACGAAGATCTGTTCTGAGGAACCATGTCATCGATTTTAATAACAAGAAAAACTGCATTCATACATTTTAAAAAACATCTGTACTCCGTTCGGGAATCGAACCCAGTTGTTTTGAAAAAAAACAACCTACACTATTTCTATTTAGATATCGATTGTGTAGGTCTTAAGCAGTAAATGTCCGTATGAAACATGATATCTAAAATGAATAAAATGCATTGTTTCCACATACTTTAATTTATTTTAGTAGGTGCTCGAAGTGACCACCGCCTTTTTCAATACAATATTCAACACGTTTAGGTAACGATCTTACAATAGCATTTTGTATCTTCATATAATAAAATGCATTTTATTCATTTTAGACATCATGTTTCATACAGACATTTACTGCTTAAGACCTACACTACACAATCGATATCTACATAGAAATAGTGTATGTTTTTTTTTTCATAACAACCGGGTTCGATTCCCGAACGGAGTACAGATGTTTTTTAAAATGTATGAATGCAGTTTTTCTTGTTATTAAAATCGATGACATGGTTCCTCAGAACAGATCTTCGTATGTCTTATAGTTTCAGACTTTCCCATACTGACCGATTTGAATGAGACACCCAGTATAGCAGTTACATAAACTTTTATTATAGGCGCTAGTTAGTAAGAGAGCCGTAAGAAGCGTTTCACTCCATTTTCAGACCGGCGCATCTTAGCGAGAAAAAATGTTTCGTTTCGCCTACTTTTCGGGAAATATAACCGCGTTTGTTGAACTTGTATACGCGCTGAATAACTTTTAATTTTAAGTGTATAGGCGAAACTCCAATAGCAAAAAAAATTGATTCGGGCATTCTTTCGTAAAATTTTGAAAGTACCTACTAAATAAAAAAGTAATTTATAGTTTCATTCACAATTAAAAGTGTACATCTTTTGCCGTAATACCCCCGCTATCGTCAATATACCCAATGGTATTCAAAATATCTCACTGTGTAATGCACTAAAAGCTAGCTACGTCAGATATGACAAAATAATGAGAACAACAAAACTTGTCTGGTTAGATTGCTATACCATCCTTATTGCTAGAACCGGGCATCTGGCAGCTTTTAACGAGTGGAAGTCAGAGTGAAAGAGTAGCAATTTTTTTAAATTGGATAATAGTAATACCAAAATAGGTAAAACGGCCGAAGTTGTCTCAGCTATAAAGGACAGGGCCTATATTTTAACATTAGAACAAAAAACATAGCATATTATTACAGAAATAAAAACACTACATCGTTTAGCACTACTTTCCCCCAACAGAAACTTTTGGCAATGATATCATCTAATTATTTATATAATTTCCTAATATTGAGTAAAACCCAGAACTCTAGGATTTGTTTTCTTAAAGTGGTTTGCATTCGTTGACCACCACTTTACAGCTGCCAGATGTCCAGATCTAGAAATAAGCATAGTATATCAAACTGACTAGAGGGGTTTCATTGCTGTCATTATTGTGTCATATCTAGCATGGCTCTCACTCAGTCTAAAAGGGCCCTTTGAGATCACGAAATTGTAATGTTACCCCAAATTATACTATAATCTAGGAAATTGCAATGAAAATAACTACGGATACGAATATTGAGTTCCTAGGAATTTCTAGAAACATATTCTCGAGTTACGCTCGAGGATCTGCATTTCTATTCTATGAATTTCTTTGCATAATATACAATAAACAAGGAATCTGGTTAGATAGGTACTATTTATGCTGTTTCATAGGAATAGTGTCGTTAGTATTCCTATTAAATAATATAGCTTTGGGCATGCTACGATTTCAAGGAGCGAGCGAAAGTGTAAAAGGACTAGCGTCAAAATATACAACCCTTTGAACAACAAATTATCGATGTACCTTTATCGACATTTTTGTCTGGGTACATCTAAGCTCCGTCAAACCATACTAACAGAGTTTCACGGAGTTGATTTCATCGAAGACATATAATAATGGGGTCAAGTGGGTACTTAAGAACGCCCAAATTGAATTCGAATTGTTTTGAAGTTATATTTTTTTCATGCCAAATTAAAATGATGATCCTTTAAAACAACAAAATTCTATTTGAAGTTAAAATTTTCAAAATCATTTTTTAATCAAAACCTGAAGACTTAACAAAATGTCTTATTTCAAAAAAGTCTGGGTCGTTATTCCATAAATCTTAAATATTAAAACCTCACGAAATAAAATTGAAGGTAAAAAGCAAAAGTAATCAATTGCTTACTTTATTACAATTATGAAATTGAATAGCTCTAATAGTTCACCTACTAAATAAGTCCTACATCACACGTTATTTACGAGAACATTTATGTTATTTTACATTTTCTTTACATAATTTACTTAATATTTAATCATAACAATCATGCCCACCACAGTCCTAATTATTTAAATTACTTAACATTATCAATACGTATATTATGTACAATACTTAATACTATACCTAGTTAGACATCGCAATAAGTGCATATATTATTTTTACATGAAGCAAAGAAAAAATACATGGACAGAAAAAGTTAAAACCAATTTGGTTCAATATTACTTCGTTGTTAATCGTAATTGGGTCATTCTCAAATCTTATATCTGCCGTCGATTACAATTTTCTCAACATTTGCGTACATTTATTATGCTTTTATGGAGTTTAGACGCAGACAAAAATCTGGAGAATGACCCCAATTTTATAAAATTGTCGTAAAACTATTAAAATGGGTGACATTCAGTCATTTCGGTTTTACTAGTTTCTCTTTTCTGTGAAAGTTATTAATGAGTTTAGAACTTTATTTTTGTATTGACGCCAAATATAAGAGCCTTGCGCTACATACGCAGCATACGGTATGTATCGGACTTAATATGAATGATTATGTTATAATATCATTGCAAAACACCGTTTATCACTTATTTTCTGCTTAATTGAACGCAACTTGAATGATCATTGAACTTCCTTTGAGCGCATTAAATACGTAATGAGAGCTGTCGTAAATGTATCAAGCGGGGACATTGTACGTGTGTTGGTTTTCTGTATTCTTCTACATGTACGAGCATTGTTTGAGAATCATCTCTGCCAGGAAAGGACGAAAAAAAAATGTCAGAATGGAAGACAGGAGGATGACCATATTCCAACTACTGGAATCAAAAGCTGAATTCTTAATTACAAAGATAATTAAGTTTTTAAAAAGTCGATGTACTTGTTCATCTAATATTATACCCACTCTCAAAAGACATCCCCTTACATTTGAACCGAAATAAATCGTCAATATTTTTATGAAGCGTAGAATACGCAGAGCGACTTGCTAGTTTGGACTTTAGGTAGATAGTAAATATGTCACGACCGTGAAGTTTGCCTTATCGCGTGAAAAATCCCTTCCATCATAAGTCCGCTGATAGGATGGTTGCGCTTTTCTTATCTATCGAATCAATTACAATCAAACTGTACCTACTTATTAGTACGTGACAGTAAAGTTTGCCTTATCGCGTGAAAAATCCCTTCCATCATAAGTCCGCTGATAGGATGGTTGCGCTTTTCTCATCTATCGAATCAATTACAATCAAACTGTACCTACTTATTATCTTTTCTAAACGCTCGATTTATTCACATGTGCCACGACTCTTACAATGATTATCACTATAAAATATAACGGTCACACTCACGTCACTTTAGTCACTTCCCGCGACATGTTTAGGAGAACTTAAAGCTAAAGTGACGTGAGTGTAACCGTTATATTTTATAGTGTTAGTATGTCTCACGAATGTTTAATTTTACAATGATTAACCTAGTATTTATTGTACCTGCTAGTATGTAAGATCTATGTGATCTGTAGCTTTGGCGTTATTAATAAAGATTTGTATTTTTACCGTTCACACTCGTGATTACGCACATTAATTATATTTGAATCATATTTTTAAAGTATTAATTCTCCAACACACATCGTCGTGTGTCTCCGTGCCTCGATTGTATTTAAATTCAACAATGTAAGTTATTTTATAACTAAATCAATTGCAACTGAAGAACAAATCAAATTATTTTTAATAAATATTTGCGCTTAAGCATTTACAAAGATTGCATATACACGGGAAAATTCGACCGGTGCCAATGTGAACCGGGTAGCCTAGTGGTTAGGGCGTCTGCCGCGAATGCAGAAGACGCTGGTTCGATCCCTGCTCTAGGCACCGGAGGTCTAGGTCAGTTTTTCCTATATATATGACATCTATACAAGTTAGTAAATCAATTATTCTAAGTATATCCGTTCCCATTTGTTCTTCGAGATAATATTAATGAAACTAGAAAATTCTCATAAGTAAGAAATATCCCTGAGGTTTTTAATATTTACTTTTCTTTAAAAACAAATGAAAACGTTTTTATTATAAGGCCTGTTATTGCAATAGTTTCTTACAAGATAAATCGCAGAAAGATATCAGAGATGAACTCAGTTTGAAGCATTAAAAGCCTTGTATTAATGTTTTTGCGAATTTTAGTGTAAGAAATATTATTGCACGGAATTAAACGTTATAGACAATCAACGGTGTGGCTGTAAATAACAAGGGAGACTTAAAAATAAATTTAAACAACAATTTGATCATTATTTCACGCAACACTATTAATAAACACCACAGTTTATATGATTCTAGCCTTTCAACAATAAATAGTTATGACGAAGACAAAAAGTAATGGTGCTTTTAAAATCGATCAAAGTAGCTTTGGATTCTTCTGAAGTCACCTCGTTTGGCCGTAGATACTTAAAATAACACATTAAAGGTGCATGGGAAGAAAATTTCCAGTCACTTAGAAAACCTTTTGATCCCTACACTTTTAAAGTTTGAAACGATAAACTTTTTGTAAAAAACACTGTTAAATATATGCCAAAAATATATGTATAGATGAAACAGAAGTAGTTGGTAACAGTTCATTGTGAGTTTTAAGTTTAGATATAAAAATAAAATTAAAAAAAGAAGTGACTAGATAAATACCTACTTTCCGTGTACTCGTACAGCCGCCACCAGATATATCGGAGCGGCCAAGGTGGTCACAAATATCTGAACAACGCCTCTGTTGTCAAGTCGATAAAGTGCATGTGCAGATATTTTTGACTACCTTGGCCGCTCCGATATATTTGATGGCGACTGTACCCTTCAAATAATAATTACATGCTTAGAATTGCCCTTAAATTATAAACTTAATGTAGCTGAGTTAGTTACTTATAATACAACCGATTCTTATAATAGTTCTTATTAAAATTCTTTATGTACAAACAACGAAGGTACAGCCCGGGGCCTGACATCATCGGAGGACTCTGAAATATTAAAAGATAAGATAAGATTTTTTGAGATATTAAAATAAAAGATGAGAATGCGGAAACAGTAGGAAAATGGGGCGAGGGAATGTCGTGCTTGGACACTTTTAGTTTGTGGGATTTTACTGAGAAAGATCAGTTTTATTCACCTTTAAATTGCTTGGATGAGTCTTTAGCTATTTCAAACTCTTTTGAAATTTTCTTAAAAAAGAAACACTCATTTGACGCAATCATAAGTAGAAAATATTTTAACTGGAGATGTCAGTATATATATCCAATTTAATTATAAAACATTTTTTACGAAAACCGAACTTTGTACTGATGCAATTACTTCATATTACGAGTAAGTGGTTGATTATGCAGAGTAACTTTAGACGGATTCTACTGTATTGGTAAACCTATTGAACGCTTTTATATTTGAATGAATTGATCACTCAGACGCCATGCAAGCACTGTTTTGTTATAAAAAAAGACGGATCACGTAGTGCTATGCAAAAAAATCAAAATAGATTTTATTCATGATCAAAATACACCTTCACTACGACCCCTTTATGGGTTGTTGGCGTGGTGGCCACGACGACACAAGTCGTTCAAAGGGTTAAAATACTATCATCATAATTATTATAATATTATCATGAAATTGATTGAGTGATTTGTAAAATTACCTGATAATTATCTCGTAAATAGATAGCGATGTACAAAGCAGCGTCAGCACCAACGACGAAGCGGTTGCATCTGTGAACAAAGTAAAAATACGTTTAAACGCAGTCCTTACATTTCATAAAATAATTTTTAATTAAAACAGTTATGTAGGTACACCTGCAAAATAATTTATAAATTAATTCATGTAATATTGCAGCTCGCAGTGCAATCACGGATCAACTTCAAGACTTCGAAGGATGAGGTTCTTAATTAGTCGGGATTTTTGTTGTTATGTATGTTCACCGATTATTCGAAAACGGCTGGACCGATTAGGTTTTTTTTTGTTTGAACCCTTTCAAAGAAACCTTGTAAATCTGTTATCTCAATGATGTACCGATATTTTGTATTAGGAATGTCAGTGGCCGACTGAAGCAATTATTTTTTATTTCAAGTCTTTTAAGACTTAAAAGGAATTAGCCAGAATATAGGCACGCAATATTAAGGATAACACATTTAAAGTTATTATAATTTCCAGAGATTTTTTTTAAATAATTATTTATCACCCACTTGTTCATAAACGTGATTCAAACCTCATTTAGTTAAAATATGTTTTTTCTGTTTCTAACAAACACAACTGTCAAAGTGACAGATAAAAAAAAAAACAATTACTTAGTTAAATAAGATAAAAAACACGTTTATGAATAAGCGGGTTAGTCTTTATTGAACTTAAGAAAATCTTTACATACACACATATCCTAAATATTACCTTAAATTTTAATTCCACGAGTACAGTACGATTTTTTATGATGTCGGAATTGTCGGTAGAACTCCTTAGTAAGATTCCGACATCTTAAAAAAATACCACTATAACAAATTAACTTACTAGTTATTTAACGATAAATCTGTAATTTAAACGCTTAACAGCTGCCACCGGCCTGATACCGAGCTATTGTTATGCTTCACCGACCCTATTCAGCCGTTATATCGCTAGTATCCAACCAATCTGCTTTTAGGCTGAATGGGCTGATAGTTTAGATTTCATGGTATTGACAACTTTATTGTTATTGTTATGGGCTTATGCGAATTGTTAGCAGTTCAGTTCTTTTATTTATTTAATTAGGAAACAAACAGTCACACCTAAATGTATAATAGCTTAAGAGATAACAAACGGACCTTTAGTTCAATTGAATATAAAGGAAATAGATCATTTGTAGATAAATTGAAACAGGTATTAGGCAATTTTAATTATAAAACTTTCGTGCGACTCTTACATATTAAAAATATTTATAACGCGTTACTCACGTAATTTAAGTCTATTATTGCTCGACATGTTTCGATCAATTTACGATGATCATTTTCACGAGCGGCGTAGGGCACACCGCGCGCAGGCACGTAGTAGCCGGCGTGTTGCCGTCCCGGAAGGCCACTCGTGAAAATGATCATCGAAAATTGATCGAAACATGTCGAGCAAAAATAGACTTAAATTACGTGAGTAACCCGTTATAAATACTTTTAATAGGTGTTTGGCACCTAAATGTATGCTTTTCGCTTAGGTAACTACAAATAATAGAAATGTGTTAATAGGTAAGTACATAGAAGGAAAAAGTATGGATACACTATATGTTATGAAGAAAATATCAAACTTCGCAGAATGCTATTTTATTTACTAAATGACAGTGAAAAGATATCAAAGTTATTGAATTTCATGTCATCGTTTTTCTGACCCTTTTCCTTTAACTAAAACTATGTTACGTTTTGAAGGGACTTAGAGAAAAACGCGTCTTAAGCGGGTCGTCTTGTTCTGAGAGAATTAGGTACATGCATGAAGTTTAAATTTTAACGAAATATTTTTTATTACGATGGTTATTGCCATAATATTATGCTACAAACACATTTTTTAAATTTAGTTAACATTTATTTGCTTAAAATAATACTTCAAAAGTGTAAAAATTTCGGCGCAAAAACCTAATAATCTAAACGCAACGCTATTGGTCGAACGTACTCGTGACGTCACATACTTGACAGATTTGTTATTTTGTTCGTGGCAGACACTGAATTTAGACGAAAACTGATTAAAAATTGTTTCTGTGGTGTTTTAGCAGCTTTTTGCGGTTATAATTCAAATATCGGCACTTAAAGACGAATTTGAGGTAAGCATTATGCTGGGTTTCCATTGGGTTTCAATAAGTTTGCTCTTAATTAAAATGTCCTCCATTGGTTCCTTACAAATACGTCAAGCTAGTTTTATTTAGAACTAACCTAGTTTGCATAAGTAAGATGATACTATACTTTTTAATGTGTTTGGTAAATGGTAGATTATGTAATCCGATGATTAGAATATGCATTATACACTGTAATAAGTAGATTAAAGCTTAGTATCTGAACGAACGCTCGCTTGCTCTAGTCAGTTTCAGTTGTGCTGAGCTCCTCAACTCAACTACCTATATGTCACCCAGATACTGCAGCACTGCCATTTCTCATTTATAATAATATAATACACAACAACGCAGGTACAATGACGGATAGCGGATTTGTAAAGACGCAACTGGACAATTTGCCGAATATAATGCATTTATGATGTCGTCGTATTCCACCAATAATAACAATGTTAATGCCTATCAAGATGAAAGGAGCGAAAATTGCAAGGTAATTATAACTTTTAATCTATTACTTACTTATGTGTAATGATTTAAACTGGAAATCCAAAACAATAACGTGTAAGTAACCTGTCTTTATTTTGAAACTGCTACTTAAACTGATGTCCTACGTTTATATAAATTACTTACCTACTCCAAAAACCGTAACAGGCATGTGATGTGATCTTAGATGTGAAGAGTTATTGCATAATTATAATCATTATTTTCTTTGTGAATCACAGGTACTTGAAATGATGTTACAATAGACATAACATGACCATTGGCTATGTGCAAGTATGCTGAGATGGTGATATGTAAAAGCTAGAATCACCCCGGAGCTACCAAATCAAAAATTGTACTGTAACAACACAGAAGGAAAAGTTAAATCTGTTAACAGTGAAAACATTGTGCAGCACACTTGGGTAAGGATACATATTTGATTTTCATTTCTGTAAGGCTCTCCTTAATAACTGACTGGCTAGAGCCATATTATAGTAGGAGTTCGGCTTAGTGTTGTGAGCAAATGTGGTTAGGTTACCCGAGATAGATTAATTAAAATCTAAATTTTGATGGAGTCACCCACCGCTGCTGCTTATGCGCTTGTGCCCATTCCAGCCGCAGACATAACAAGGATATATGAATGGTCTAATTATAAGAGCTATTATATAATTGTCATATGAACTGATTTGCCAGATTTTTTTGTTTTAAACATGCCAAATGTCCAATCCCATTTATGTCTGCATTACTGATGCTATATACATACATATGGCAGTGTTTATAATAAATCTATGACTCTAGTAGAGTATCAGATTTATTGGAGCACCCAAGATGGTCACAAATATCTGAACAACGCCTGTCACGGTGATAAAGTCCATGATAAGATATTTTTAAGTACCTTGGTCGCTCTGGTATATTTGATAATAACTTACAACAATATAGTTTAAGTTATCGGAAATTTTATACACTAGCCCCACAGAAAGATATTAATTAGTTTATTATATTGTTTTAGGAAGATGGCGTGGCTACACCAGTGCAGCGGACCAACCAACAACTAGCATCAAATATTAATGCAAGAAATCCAAACTATCATCAGTTGGTACTAGCCTTAAATTGATTAAGGTCAAGGATATATGTAGTACTATTAGTACTATTACAGAGTACATGTATTAAATAGAGATGCAACGTCTAAGAAATTTTTGAGGCTCCAAGGTGCCAATTTTGAAGCAAGAGCAAGCAAGTTATTGAATGGACATTGTTAGTTTTATAAATTATTTGCAGATACTAGCAGATACTAGTCTCTGCTAGTGTCAAGTAATGTTAATTAAGATTTATGTGCAGTACTTAACTAAGTATTTCTTACATCTTTCTAGCTGCTTTCATGTACCTACCTACTACCCCTATTATTGAATAAAAATAAAACATATGTAAAATAGAAATCTTTTTTATTATTAAACACAACCTGCATGTTTACTTATCCACAGCCTACCATTATTAAACAGATATTAAACTATGGTCTACTGTAGCGTGGGGCTTCAACATGTGGAGCTCTCGGAGCCTATATCGTTTAAGTATAGCAAAACTCCTTTCTTTAATCGAAGTGGAACTTTTACCACACTTTCCTTCATTATTTTATGTTGAATGTCATTTTCTGTATCCTCTTCGACCTGAAATGAATACATATTTTTATTTTACAAATCTGTACTACAAGAAAATAAGTCTTAAAAGAAAACCTTTCTTAATGTTAGTAGTTTGTACAATATCGTAATAATATGGTCCTACATTGTTCCAAAATTGGCTCCATTGTTAGTAATCCTTAACTAGGTATAAAAAACATGCAGCAGTACATAGAATATAAATTAAAAACTTAAATAGGTATGTCATATACAGTCGCCATCATTCTACATGCACTTTATCGCCTTGACAATATAGGCGTTGTTCAGATATTTGTGACCACCTTGACCACACCAATATACCTGATGGCGAACTTACAAAGGAAAAATGTGACCTAGGCCTCCGGTACCCAGGGCTGAGATCGAACCAGCGTCTTCTGCATTCGCAGCAGACATTATATAATGATTTCTTAAGGTACGCACCGTTCCCAGTGCACCTACACTTGCAAGTAACGTTATTAAGGTATATGTATAATTGTAGACACAACATTACTCTAACTAGGTATAAATATATTTGAATACAAGATAAATAGGTATCTACATACGTTGAAGCGATCTTCATAGCAATAAAAAGTCGTAGTCTTCTCATCATTTTGCACCATGGTTTACAAGTTTTCACGTCTTTCGGCAGATAAAAAACACCTTATTGGGTGCACTTATTATATTGTTCATGCACTTTGGCACTAGGTAATACCCGTATATAAGGGTTTTTTAGTTTCATCCATGGTTTAAGCGAAAATAACTTTGAAATATTTGAAACACCAACTGAAGTATGAATGAACTAATCTCATACTAACTTGATACTAACCTATACAATTTTGTGAGATGTGACGTCATCACAATCTGTCATTTTCGCGCCAAAAATTAGAAAGCGTTTCAACCGCTCAAACTTTTTTAAGATTTTCAATATTTTTTTATTAAATAAAGAAATGCTTTTTGAACGAATTTTTGTTTTTCCTAGTGTTAAAACAATGTAAACAGTTAAATAAAAAAATTAAATTAATCCATGCATGTACTCAATTAAAGTTGCAGGGGAAATCCCTGTATAGGTTTTTTTTTTTTATCTTTTAGAATAATAATAATTTTTACCGTAAAAAAATGCAATAAAATTGCATCATTGCATATTCCAAAACATGCGTTCTTATAACCACATATGTAGAAACGGTATGTACATCATAAAGTAGAATAGCCTTGCTAGCTTCGGTTTCCTCATCACTGAGGGTCGTGGTCATTCAACAGCTTCTCTCTGATGTTCTGACGCCATCTTCCTCTATCTGTCGCTGAGTGAAGAGAATTGTGTCAGTAGTGTTGAGAGCTGAGCGAATTTGGTCAGACCAGCATATTGGGCTCCTATACCATGCATTTTTGTGCCTATTTCAGTGATACCTAAAGTCATACGTCGAAATTCATCTATCTCTTACTCTTTCTCTGTTAATATTTTGAATGAACTGTATAATGTAATCTTTATTACAATATTTATCCTGACGTTACTGGTCGGAGGCATCTATTAAAGATCGTCAAATATCATTTTGGTAATATGTGATTTAATTGATAGGTTCTAGTTATGAAACTGAAATAAAAAAAACTAATCCGCCTGGAACTAAGAATTCGCAATTATGTAAAAACAGTTCAATAGTAAAAACTTAGTTATTCAAAATAAGAACGTGAATAAATACTAGTTTGTTATTCAATTAAATACCTACAAATATCGAAAATATTGAAATCTTGGGGCTGTAAGTAACTGAGTTTATTTATTTGTTCAATATTTTCGATAACTATTTGTTTTTTATTTAAACTAGTGTATGAGTGGAACGCCCCACTTTAAATAACATGAAGAGTATATAGAGTAGCAGTAATAAGACACAGTAGATATCCAAAAAAAACTAAAAAAATAAAAAAAAACTTTAGTTTTTATTTTCAGTTTTAACAGCAACTTACATATTTTTGTTTTTTTTAAGTGTCGAATTTTAAAAAGTTAACCAGTTAAATAAAATGGTAAACTAAACATGTTTAAAATCAAAAATGTCAGTTATACTTCGCTTCTGTAAAGAGATGTGCCGTGAACATAGCCGCCGCAGTTGTGCCGTTCCGGGGGATCAATGTTACTCTGCGTCCGTAGGAAACACCTTTGACAACCCTACACGTGATCCCTGGGTGGTGCTAAAAGAGTAACAAATTTGACAGCTACACTGTTCCATCTGGACCTCGCAGCACTCACTGGATTTTCTTTATCATCTGCGTTCCCACTACACTACCCCAGGGAAGAAATGCCTATTTTTATCCAGTGACATATAGCCATACGATAAATAAATGTGCCGTTCCTTAGACTTGGAAACAATTAATATATAGTAGTTTATGTAACTGTTACGTAATAAGGGTCCTTAAAACATGAGTGTGGTTTTATGAAATGAGCCGCAGGCGAATTTCATAATAAGATCACACGAGTGTTTTAAGGCCTAATTACGTACAGTTGCATACACTGTGTGCGAACTGAAGGCCAAGACAGTTCGGCACGTTCAAGGTAAAGTTAGTGGTGACCCATAAATGAAAATCTGACTCCAATTAATATTATTATATTTAAACGTGTTCTTACATTGAAATACATAGAAGAAGTGTCGGGAGGTGTGGGAGCAAACTTGAAGCTTGCAAACCCCCGCGCGTCCCTCGCCGCGGGCGGAATGTGCAGCGTTGTGGGATTCGTAATCAAGTGTGTTCCCACAGTAATCCTCCCCTTGTAAAAAAAATGAAATTAAAAATCTAAAAAGTAAACATTGGTTTCTCTTACGGAACCATTACATTATGCTACACATAACTCTAAATCTAATTACATACGAGTAACACTAACACTAGTACACAGGTTGTGCTGACTGCGTTTGCTGCGGTAGCACATTGCTCACTCGGATAGCCGTGGGAGGCGGCAGCGCCTCGACAGCCTGACGTAACCAGCTCCTAGCGCGGCGCTTGCATTGCGCGCGCAGCACGTACACCAATATAATAAACAGGACCACGCCAATTGCTATGAGCCCTGTGCCAACGTAATTAAGTTTGGTTTCGACCTGCCCGGAGATCGACTGGACCTGGGCGATCGCTATGTTGCTATTCTGGGACTTTTCGTCTCTGCTTTGTCCCAAACCCATGGTGCACACAATACAAATTATGAAAACTGGAGTTAAAACTGTCTAAATTTAGAATCGTAGCGTTACCACTGGAATCTGAGTGAAACTGGTTACGTCGGACTTAACAGTTTACTTAAATACACAAAAATAACTCATTTAGCAAAAAGAAATAAAATTGAATCTCACAAAAATCTTACATTGTAAGTAGGTTTAGTCTAAAGTACTACTTTACTAGGTTGCAACCTAATGTATTTTGTATAGCGCTATACCTGTTACTACGTTGAGCTGACCTTGTTATCATTACTGCAATTGTATCACGACCGGCCGGACCGTAAAATACTAAAGCAGTAATGCAACTCGGTGCCAGGTACATTTACACATAAGAAAACTGAATGCTTGCTAACATTGTTACCTACGAACCTATTTACCAACGAAAAAAGGACTTAGCTTCTTATGCCAAAGAATGCCTAAGTTCTTTTTGTGGACATCTAACGAAAACACATTTATACTTAATCCTAAATTATAAAAAGTAAACACATTAACAATCTATAAACTTAAATGTAACAACCATAACGACCAACCGTTCACGCAATGCTAAGTTGCGCTACTGTGTCTTCAAGAGACTATGTGCCATAATGCATCTTGTTATTAGTCGTCGATTAGAAACCTAACTGGTCTCTTAACGGCCCTTCCGCTGCGTGTGGTCCGAGTCACCGGTGCGGGTGTGGGTGACTGTGCCGCGGAAGGCGGTACTCGATCCACCCTGTCCTTGGATGTATGATTGTTTGGGGTTCTACGAGTACTACCAGGTCGAGATTTGTCAGTGTCAGTGTCTGTATCTGTCTGGAGTAAAAATGCCGGTTTCACCCGATCGATGGATACACGAGCCTGCCTGCCAGGGAGTTGTAATAAAAATACCTTCTCACCCCTTTCGATGACCTTATAAGGTCCGTCATAAGGCGGTTTTAATGGCTTACGGACTGTGTCATCCCTGAGGAAAACATGCGTACAGGTAGATAAGCTTTCGTGCACGAAAATGGACCTATCTTGCCTATCTCGTTTAATCGTAGGCTTGAGCTTAGCGATATTATCCCTAATTTTCTCGACTACGCTGTACGGGTCCACAGGGTCTCTGTCTTGCGAAATGTCATACAATGATCCCGGCAGTCTAAGCGTACGCCCGAACGTCATTTCCGCTGCGCTTACGCCACTGTCGCTCCTACCTGACGTGCGTAACCCGAACATTACACTAGGAAGCATGTCTACCCATGAGCTTCCGACTTCGAGTTTGGCCATGAGCGCAGCCTTGAGAGATCTATGTATGCGTTCGAGGAGACCGTTCGACTGAGGCCTGTAAGGGGTGGTTCTAATCTTGTCTACCCCTAGAAACTTCAATAGCTCCGAAAATAACTTACTTTCGAATTGGCGCCCTTGATCGCTAGTCAGCCTTATCGGACAACCATAGCGAACAATCCAGCCCTCGTAGATAGTCTTAGCTACTATGTCTGCGGTTATTTCTTTTATTGGGAACGCTTCTGGCCAACGCGTATACCTATCTATGATAGTTAAAATGTACCTATACCCATCTGTAGTCGTAGTTAACGGTCCTACGATGTCCACATGTATGTGTTCGAAGGCGGCAGATTCGGGAAAACTACCTAGGTCAGACACGGTATGTCGGTTGACCTTCGCCTTCTGACATTGAATACACGACTTAGCCCAGTTGCCCACGCCCTTATTAATTTCGGGCCAAAAATAATTATTACTAACTATCTTCCTAGTCGTGCGAATTCCGGGATGACTTAACGAATGTAAGCTATCGAATATTTTCCTACGGAACTCTAACGGTAGATAAGGACGAGCCTTACGCGTGGACGTTTCACAGAGTATAGGTTTATTGCAGTTAGGTATAGTTATCAATTTCAATTCTACTTTGCTCGCGCTGTTACGCCCGGATTGCGACATGTGCAAAACATAGTCGTCCTTTGCCTGTGCGTCGGCTAATTCTGAGAAATCAATCACTGTTGGGCAGTCAATTGTTTCTACTCTAGACAGCGTGTCGGCGACTACGTTATCTTTGCCGCTAATATGACGTATGTCTGTAGTAAATTCGCTAATAAAGAGGAGTTGCCTCGCGCGTCGGGGGCTTTCTTTGCTATCGTCTCCTACTTTATTAAATACCGTGCATAGGGGCTTGTGGTCGGTATACAAGGTCAACTGGCGACCTTCAAACGACTTCCGGAAATGCCTAATAGATAGATATAGTGCGAGCAGTTCGCGGTCATACGTGCTGTATTTCGTTTGCGCCGAAGACAACTTTTTAGAGAAAAACCCTAACGGCTCCCATGAGTTATTTACCTTCTGCTGCAGAACACTTCCGACGGCGATGTCTGACGCGTCGCACATCAGGGCCAAGACCGCGTCGGGCTTCGGGTGTGCGAGTGTAGCGGCCTGTTGAAGACCTGCTTTACACTGCACAAACGCCTCTTCCGCTTGTGTCGTCCACACGATTTTAGTCTTGTCCCTTTTTTTAGTGTTAATTAAATACTTATCTAGCTCGGCTTGTTTGACCGCTGCGCCCGGAATGTGACCTCGATAGAAGTTGAGCATTCCTAAAAATCTGCGGAGCTCTTCCACAGTATCAGGCTTCGGGTACTCGGTGATGGCATTTACCTTATCCTCGAGCGGCTTGATACCTGCTGTCGAGACATGATGCCCCAGAAACTCGACCGACGGCTGTCCAAAACAGCACTTGTCGAGGTTAATGGTTATTCCGTACTTCGTGAATCTCTCGAACACTGTGGCTAGATGCCGTTCATGCTGCTCACTGGTGTCGCTAGCTATGATGACATCGTCTAAATAATTAAATAGGAAATCCAAACCTTGAAGTACGGAGTTGCTCATGAAGCGCTGGAACGTCTGGGCCGCGTTGCGAAGACCAAAACTCATACGGGGGAACTCAAATAATCCGAAGGGCGTAATAATACTAGTTTTCTCAATATCCTCCGGTGCTACGCTAATACAGTGGTATGCGCGGTTAATGTCTAATTTAGTAAACACTTTCTTCCCTGCCAAAATGTAGGTAAAGTCGTGCAATCGCGGAATGGGGTACCTATCGGGCTTGGTTATAGCGTTAAGCATCCGGTAGTCTCCACAAGGTCGAATGTCGCCGTTCTTTTTGGCTACCACATGTAGCGGGCTAGCCCATGCACTTTTTGAAGGGCGACAAATCCCTAATTCCTGCATCAACTCGAATTCCTTCTTCACCTTAATATACCTATCTGGGGGAAGGGGCCTAGCACGCGCGAAAACCGGTGGCCCTGTAGTTTCAATATAATGAAGTACATTATGCGGTGCCGTCTCTTTAAATGAAGGAGGCTTAGTAATTTCCGGGTACTCGGACAACAAATTACGGAAGGGATGTTCAACGGCTACTACAAAAATAGAGGGTTGGTTGGTACTTACAATTTCCGCCGCGACCTTCAAAAGCGTTGTCAGGTCTATCAACCTGCGCTCGCTTAAGTCGACGAGCAGCTTATGATGGGCTAAAAAATCAGCTCCCAAAATAGGCTGCCTTACATCTGCTACCACGAACTCCCAACGATACGGTCTACGTAACTTAAGGTCCAAACTCATCACTTTAGTTCCGTACGTTTTGATTTCACTCCCGTTCGCAGCATACAGTTTATATCTCGCGCACTCGCGGCTATAAAGTCTATTTTTCGGCGGCAAGATCGACACATCCGAGCCTGTATCGACCAGAAATTGAAGTCCACTTGCCCTATCCGTAATACACAAACGACGGCTAACCGATGTAGTGCCAACCTCCGCCGTAGATTGCACCATCGCCTTTAGTTTCCCGAACCCGATGATTTCCACGCGCACGGTTGGTAACATTTTCGCGCCTTTTCGCCGAATCTGTAGTGGAAAGCACAAAGCCAATCGGAACTGTCTTTTTCGCGACGCGGCGGCTCGCGTGAAGCACTTCTTGCGCGCGACCTTGATCTCCCGAAGCTGCGTCCTCGCCGCTTCTCACTTCCGTGACGAGTCCTTGTACGTTCCATGCTTGCCATTCTGGCGCTGAGCATTGCTACCTGCTTCGTAAGGGCTGCGACTTCCTTCGATGTTCCCGGCGTGGTATCGCACAGTGGCTTGCTCGAAGGGCACGGCGGCTGTCTGACCTCGGACACGTAGTTATGGCGCGATAGCGGGATTGCCATGATGTCCGGCTTGATGTCGACGTTGCTTGAAGTTGACGGGGCTGCTGTCGGCTGCGTGTGACCTCCAGCAGCGGGTGGGGCCGCCGCAGGGGGTTGGCCTTGTTGTCCTGCCGGTAGCCCGTGCATCTTCGGCCTTGATGTTCTTTCCAGAAATCACGTCGGGGTCACCACTGTGCGAACTGAAGGCCAAGACAGTTCGGCACGTTCAAGGTAAAGTTAGTGGTGACCCATAAATGAAAATCTGACTCCAATTAATATTATTATATTTAAACGTGTTCTTACATTGAAATACATAGAAGAAGTGTCGGGAGGTGTGGGAGCAAACTTGAAGCTTGCAAACCCCCGCGCGTCCCTCGCCGCGGGCGGAATGTGCAGCGTTGTGGGATTCGTAATCAAGTGTGTTCCCACAACTGCTTTATCTACACTCATATTATATATATTAAATTAATTGTTCGGAAACCATAGAATGACCGCCATTGTACCGTCATGGCCTACTCGATTGTGCCGGCGCTCGCGCGGGACCAATCGAGTTGGCCATGGCGGTAACATTATGTTATCAAATTCGATGTTCCAAATTTGAAACTCATTGCTTAACAATATTTGAGCATGCATAGTTAAAATTACGTTACTGCCGCAGATAAGAAACTTATCATAGTTAAATCGTTTGTTGTAATGCTTGTCATTGTCTACGGTTTTTGAACGCATTTTAGAGTACTTACAGTATGAGTGTCGATAACATAAAATATATTAATACAAATATAATAGAAATAAAGATACTTTTACAGTTAAATAAAATTCTTGAGTCTAGATTTTTCCCAAGCACACAACTGCGAGGTTTCTTTTTTGGGGAATATTCTTAGAAACAGTACACTAAAATGACGTCAGAAATAACGTAGCCGCACACAGTAATGAAATGAAAACTAACCTCTGCGAAAATACGCTGAAAAAATATAGTTCATTCTGATATAAGGAAAGTTAAATACGAATATGATTCGTGTATTATTTTTGTGTGTGTATTACAGAATGAGCGATCTTTATACGCATAAGTTATACAAGATGAATATTTATTGCCGAATCTGAAATATTTACCGCCGAATTTTATAATGATATTGAAATGTCCGACTTAGGCCCCAATGTGTAAATCATTGATTAATGTTTAGTGCGACTTCATACATTTGCTACTCGTGTTTAGTAACATGTTGTGGCCAGTACTTGCGATACAAGGATGTTCTGAAAAGGCATATGAAAAGATGCAGAATAGAGCCCTCTGATTGGGAAGACGAGGCAGCGCGGAGGTCCGAATGGCGTCGCCTCATTCACGATCAAGTTAACTCCTTCGAGACTGAACGTCGTCGCTATGAACTCGACAAGAAGCGTGATGACCTAAAGGCTCGACCGCCAGTAGCAACCCCGTACAATTATATTGATGGTGTTCTGACATGTACAAAGTGCGCTCGTATCTTTAGTAAAAATATTGGATACGTAAGCCACCTAAGGGCGCACCAGAGAGCAGAGCAGCAACCCTCTAAAGCCTAAATGCCACTAACAGTCGCTGTGGCCGAAGTCGGTCAGGAGGGAGCATTTTTAGTAACAAATGTATGCACTCGCACTAAACACTAATCAATGTGTAAGTAATCAATGGGCCCTTATTAAAAACCGATCGTATTCGTAAAAATTTCGAGTCAAGTTGAGTCATGTCAAAAATCTATGGGGATCAATGTTACTCTGCGTCCGTAGGAAACACCTTAGACAACCCTACACGTGATCCCTGGGTGGTGCTAGAAGAGTAACTAACTTGGCAGCTGCACTGTCCCATCTGGACCTCGCAGCACTCACTGGATTTTCATTATCATCTGTTTTCCCACTACTACTACCCCAGGGAAGAAATGCTTATCTATATCCAGTGACCAGTGACATATAGCCATACGATAAATAAATAAATGTCAAAAGTTTGGTACCTATTCCAAATAGCTAAGAAGGCTATTCTCTATTAATTAAAATATTATATTAAAATATAAGAATAGCCTTATATAATTCATAATAAATTCCGAAATAAATAGGTACGTGTGTTCTAATCGTCCAAGTTGCAATCGGATTTATAATATTCGGAAAGAGCACAATCGTACGTTCTATTTCGTGAATATAATAATATTCGCAATTGTACAAATCGAGATTATGGAAGTTGAAAGCAAAAATTCAAAATAATAATAATTATGGTTCTTCTTCTTTTTTTCGAACGGGGCTGCTGTCGCTAACATAATTAGAAAATCCACTCTGTATGTAGTAGTAGAGTACTATCAGGGCCTGACGTGGATGTCACACTTGTATCGCTAGTGGATAGAGTGATATCCATCCTGTCGACCCGTGTCCACACCTGTCAAGCTGTCAGTAGGTCTCGCTAGAGCGTTTTGTTTATGGCTATAGCCACCATTTTAGATATCACTCTTGAGTGATTCCACCCCGATTTCAACTGTCACAAAAGTGTGATATCATAGTTGTCTCGCAAGCGACTGTCAGTTATGCCATGTCGCGATTCGACCCATTTGCCCAGTTCTTATTCTTTTTTTTCAGTGTCAATAAAGTTTAGTCGAACTAAATCTTTCGAATCGTCCTGTTTTTATATGGCTAAAGGTATGTGCCATTATTTTGGTAATGGAGGCGCATCGGGAAAAAGGTACAATGGATAGAGACACAGTGAAACACCCCAGGTAAAGGTACCATTTGGCGCCCGGCGCTTACGCTTTTACAATATTGAATCTGTACAATGTGCGACGTAAGAGCCGGCCGCCGATGGTACCTTTACCAGGGGTGTTTCACTGTGTCCCTGTTTTTCTTCTGCTCCATTGTACCTGTTTTTCCCGATGCGCTGGTCGCATATGAGGGCTAATGAGAAATAAGTTGGCACATAGCTTATCACGTTATGGGTGCATTCGAGAATATGTGACGTTTTCAAGTTACAGGTACAGGTAGTCAGATGCGGAGAAAAAGACCCTTTTCCCCCGCATACAAACTTTGTATGCAGCATGGGCCTTTCTGTACATCATACTGTCTGTATATGTGTATTTTTTTTGTACTTCATTGTCGGTTGTTAATAGAGTTTATATCTAAATTATTTTTTATGGCAGTTAACGACTTATTGACAACCAACGATGATGTGTACCTTTGATTGAAAACGTCACATATTATCAAATCATCCAGTGTTTATGACATATTTCATACCTGCACGGATATATGAAGCACGTTGAAAACCTTATTTAATTTTTTAAGAGCACATGACAGCTAACATTTTCATCTCTGTAGCTAAATCTTGAATTCAGGAAGGACCTTCAGGAAGGAATCTTCTGTACTTGCACTATTACTTATTTTGTGCCTTTACAAAAATAATGGCAATCCTTATTGCTAGATCCGGGTATCTGGCAGCTTTTAATGGGTGGATATCAAAGTGACAGACCAACAAAGTTTTTAAGTTGGAAAAAAGTACAGTTAAGGTAAAAAATGTCAAAGTTGTGTAATTTATAGAGGACAGGGCCTATATTTTATCTTAACATTAGATTTAAAACCATTGTCTATTATTACGGAAACAAAAACAGTAGGCGACTAACTAAAAATTGCATTTTACATCATTTGGCACTACTTTCCCCCAACAGAACCTTCTGGATATGATATAACCTAATTAATGACATAATTTCCCATAATATTTCATTAAACCCAAAACTGTTTTCTTCAAGTTATTGGCATTCTTTGACCTCCACCACTTTACAGCTGCCAAATGTCCGGATCTAGAAATAAGCATAGTATAGCAAACTAACTACATGGGTTTCGTTGCTCTCATTATTGTGTCATATCTGACGTGGCCAGCTCTCCGTCTATAAGGAAAAATCTGAAAATACAAGAAACGCTGGTATCCTGGCGGTAAGACGGTATCGGTTTCAACCCCGACTCATACCACTGAGTTTTTCGGAACCATTTGCTTGCTAGGAGGATGATGACGAGTACCAGTGCTCATAGAGGTCATATGCATAATTAGTATCCATACTAATTTTATAAATGAAAAAAAGTGTGTCTGATTATCTGTCTTGTTTCTTACCTCTTTACGCTTAAACTGCTAAACCGATTTGGGAAAAATATGATACTTTGAGTACCGTTAAGGACATAGGATAGTTTTTATTCCATTAATCATCCATTAAGGTAGTGGAAAGGGTTTATATGAGGAATTAATAACCTTTGTATCGATTTAGATGGTATTTAGATAGTTTGAGTCGCGACGACGGATGTATAATAGTTTTTTATTAAATCAAATACAAACTTTGAAAACATTGAAAAAATAATCAACCTAGCAGGACTTGAACCTGCATCGATATGCCTTGCCGGGGCTCGATCGCTTTACCAATTAAGCTATGGGTCAAGTTACTAAGATGACGAAATTTCCAATGCCTTCAATCATCTTTTTGCATTTATTTTGATCTACATCGGCTTTACAGCCGCCGTAAGCGACATCTAGGTGCTAACTACTAGAGTTAGATACCCTTCCCGCCGACACTATCGCAAGTGTCACAACGGAAATATAGATGGCACTGCTTTCAACTAATAATTATTTATGCAAGGCTTTTAAGTGGGGCATTCCACTCATACAATAGTTTGTTATTAAATCAAAAACAAACATTGAAAAAATAATCAACCCAGCAGCTACATCGATACGCCTTGTATTTAATAAAAAGATGCAAAAAAAATTATATAATTTTTTATCCACAAAAGCATTTATTCCACGCAGAAGTCACGGATAAAAGCTCATTTAAAATATATGTAACATTTGATTGCGTATCCAAAGTGCAGAATCCTGACAGTTATACTCGTACTCCAATTGAAATCGAATCGGTATCATAAATTAAGTTTCTGAAACGCCTCTCGGTACCTTACAGAGCAACATTAAATCCTAAGAGGCAATGTAATGCGCACTTAATAGGACGATTTGGCAAGAGTTAGATGCGAATCTTGACATATTTCTCCAAAGCCAGAATTGGAATTTAAATTGGTCTGCTTCCTATCTGCATTTCGGTCCATTCCTTCACTGGATATAAGGTTGTTGAAAGTTTATGTATGTAAGTAGCCTATATTTTTGACCTAGGGACCATTTACCTACATTACATTCTAAAAATAAACTCTGGACTGGGCCGCGATTCGAAAAATAAACACACACACTGGACAGACACAGCTCCAACCCAACTCAACCTAACTCAACTCAACGCTGTAATGACATTGACATTTGCTATTCGAACAGATTTTCATTCAACATTGGTCTCACATTGGTCTCATATTGATCACACATTGGACCAACATTGGACCAATGTGAGACCAATGTGTGAATGAAAATCTGTTCGAATAGCAAATGTCAATGTCGTTATAGCGTTGAGTTGAGTAGGGTTGGAGCTGTGTCTGTCCAGTGTGTGTGTTTATTTTTCGAACAGCGGCCCTGACTTTGAGTAGCTTCCCAGCATTGTACATTTTTTAAATTAAATTTTACAAATAATACTTTGGACTGGACTTTAAATTGGACTGCTAGGTCTATTATTGTAATTTTATTCAGTGAATATAATTTAGTTGAGAATACATACGACCATAATTTTATATATTTGATCAAATCCTGAACAAAACAAATATTGTAAAATCATTTTGAAAAGGAATCATATTAATACGACATTACGAGCATTTTCAAAGGAATCAAATTATCATCCTCTTTGCGTTTGTCAAGGCTTTTCCACGCCTCGATTGATCCTGGAGTCCGCTTGTTAACCTAATTAGATGAATTGGCATAGGCACTAGATTTTACGAAAGCGCCTGCCATCTACTCTTCCAACCCAGAGGAGAAACTAGGCTATATTGGAATTAGTTCCGGTTTCCGTACGATGTTTTCCTTCACCGAAAAGCGCCTGGTAAACGTCAAATCTCAAAGGAATAAAATACCTACAGCGATTAAAATAGACGGATGCAAATGCACTTTATAAGACTTAGCAAACAAAACCAAAGTCACCTGCTGTATTGTTATTGTCATCAATTCATTAATTTAAAATAAAATAAAAACAATTTAAGAGTAAGACCAACATTGTTTAAAAGAAAATCTGAAGTTCTCAATAACAGCTCAACCGATTTTAATGATATTAGATTTTTTGGATTTATCTCCATCCCGAATAGCAGAATAACTATTAAAATATTGAAAAAATAAAAATGTAGTTTTGCGATACGTAGTTCGCCGGAACAGCTAGTAAATAAAAAAATCCAAATCTGACTGCTTCACGCGATATATGTACACAAAACGTTTGATATGCTTTCATAGCTGAACTGTTTCCCCTGCTAGATGATTTTGTTTTACTAGTTTCTGGTTTGGACCATGTATCTTTGACTTAAACAAAATAAACAAAATCGGACTCAAAATTGATCCCTGAGGGTTACCCCTTTTTATAGATTTAACCTGTGACTTTTCCTACCTGGGCTACCTCACTTTAAGCGATAGGAATAACCGCCAAGCATTGAATAAACAAACGTCCTCAGTTTATGATAAACGCAAACAAGAGAATGGAACTTCTTCCTGTTTCCGAAAAGTCAAATACGCCATTGACTAACGTACACATTAGGACAGTTTGTTGTTGAGCTCTGAACATGCAATAAATACTCTTTATCTCTCTCTTATCCACTAGACAAGAGGAGATAAGCAAACAGTCGCGGGTATTAAGTAGCGTGTGATGTTGGCCATGAAAACTGGATGTTATTGATGGTAGCCTCTCAGATAGTCTTAGTCTGTAGCATCACTCGAATTATTCTGAAGAGCCTTTCCAATCAAGTGCGAATTAAAATTATTTATTGTAATTTTAATAATATTTGGAATTTGAATCGCATAAATGTACCTATGTCTATAATAATGATCTTATAATTTTTCTTCAATACATTTAGAATTTTTGCAAATAAGTAACTTCACATAAAAGGTGGACTAGGAAGATAATGGCAGCGCTGTCGAGCCTGGATTATAAAGTTTCAAAATTGTTGAAATCTTGGTGTTATTAAACACTTCAAACATTTGTGAATTGGCAATGTATTGCATGTATTGCGGATAGACTAACTATAGTTGTTGGTTATAAGTTATTAGTAATGTAAAAACCGTGAAAGTTTGAATCAATGATTCCCTTAATTATTTTTGCATGTTTTTAAAGTGGGGCATTCCACTCATACAATAATTTGTTATTAAATCAAATACAAACATTGAAAAAATAATCAACCCAGCTGGACTTGAACCTGCATCGATACGCCTTGCCGGAGCTCGATCGCTATACCAATTAAGCTATGGGTCAATTTCCTAAGTTGACGAAATCTTCAATGCTTTCAATCATCTTTTTGCATTTATTTTGTTTTTTTTTTTCAATGTTTTCAATGTTTGTATTTGATTTAATAACAAATTCAATTATTCCCTTATTTTGTCCGCCATTGTAACATCTCAGTGCCCTCCACGATTGAGATACAATACCACTGTCAACAGAATCGCCGAGAACGTTACGTGTGTCAATACAGTAACCATTACAAATATTATTCATTTGTTTTATTTCCTCTAGGACTATTTCCTTGAGGACAGAATTAGAAATGTTGGTGACTATCTTGTATTTTATGTTTTAAGAGATTAATGCATTATTGTGCATATTTTTATACCACGTGCACCGTGGTTCCGCACCGTGTGGTTTATGAGTCCGGTAACGATTTGAAAACGATAATCGCTAATAAGGAAATAACGCACATGAATTGCGTCTGATATATAAGGTGCTAACAAATTAGTCACGGATATTTTAAGAGATAATACATTACATTAAAACAATTAACTTTTAACTGTAATTAAGGAACCTTTGTATACCATTTTTTTGTTTTCGTTACCGAAAAAAAAATATATAATTAATTTTTAAAATAACCATCTCCTATAATGTACCTGTCAAGATGTTTAACATTGTCTGTCATGTCACGTCAAAAGTTTTTTTTCTTAAATGTCATTATGATTCGGGTCTAAAGAGTTTTCATTAATTATCTTATTAACAGGGTGTTTTAACGTAGGGAATTTGTTTCCTAGTTTTCTCCAAAAAAACATAACAAAATCTATGATGTTTCATACTTAAATATACTCCGAGAACCGAGTACTATCAGCGGTAAAAATATCCTTGACTAATTTGTTAGCACCTTATATATATATTTTTAAATTATACAGTCAGCTAGGAAATCGTATGGGCTCTTCAAAAAAGTAGTAAACAGAGTTCGAAAGCATCGGCAACGCGCATGTGATACCTCTGGAGTTGCAGGTGTCTATAGGCTACGGTATCTGCTTACCATCAAGGGGCCATATTCTTGTTTGCCACCGTCGTGGAAGAAACAAGGAAAAACATCTTGCTGTGTTTTGTACAATAAACGGTTTTACTACAACCACATATTTTTTTGGCATTATTTCGAGCTAATAAAACTTCTACAGGATGAAATATTTAATAAGGTAGACCATAATGAACAACTGTTACTCCATAGTAACCCCATAGTGGCCCCATGGCCATAAAAGAACCCACCTAGGGCGACATGTACTGCAACCCGATGAGGTACAACACATTACAGCCCAAAGAATCTGGAAATTTCTAGATGCAACGGGAATCAGTAATGAACTAAAGGGCTGCCAAAATAGATCAAATCTGGTCGACGCGGAACATCGATAGCCCAATTAAGAATAATAAGAATAATAATACTATGGGGCCAACTCCGAATTCGAGAATAAATATTTGGGTTGCCCTAAGAAAACAACAACACATGATCGGCCGAAATGTATGAAACAACCAAAAATTTTTGCGCGATTTCGGAGTTAGTCCCATAGTAAAAGTTGCTCAGTATGGGTATGGCCTACCTAATCGCCTAACTCAATATGAACGGTGATTAATATTTTATCCTGTATAGTTGTATCCTTCGTTGTAAACGACATATTGACTGGATTAACGCCTAAGTCTCTCTTATTAAACTGTACAGTTACGTCAAAGATAAGTTAACACTCTGTACCTTAATATTGTCTTCGGTTGCCGCGATAGTTATTCATGAAATAAAACAATTAAAAACGGATTTTATCGCGTGTATTGAGCTTAAATTACATCCCGACGTTTCGAACACTTTACAGCGTTCGTGGTCAACGGGTCGACTGAGGAAAAATGTACAATTACCTCCGTTCAAAAACTATCACAATATGCAAACCTACCCACATATTGAATATTAAACAAATTTAGTGTTTGCACATGCCAGAGGGGCCTTTATAAAAACAAATTATTTATTATTACAAAACAAATTATTAAACAATTTATTTTATTATTATTAATTATTATTTTTGTTTTTATTTTTTAAATTTTTAAAATTAGTAAATTATTATTAGTGTCCACACTGTCCACCATTATGGTCTCACAGTCCTATGTCTAGCTTGCTCCTTAACCAAATGAATAACTGGATCCCAAGCTGGTGGTACCGAAAAACCATCCTCTCTGTTGAAATTTGGATATTTTTTAATCTCGATTGCCTCTCGCAACATCCGGGGAATGTATCGTTTCTCCTTGACGAGGACTTGCGGTTTGTCAAATTTAACTGAGTGGTTGGGCCTATCCATGACATGCTCACAGACTGCTGACCTTGGTCGACGGTGCTTCACATCGGCTATATGTTCCTTTACCCGAGTAGAAATGCTCCGCTTAGTCTGGCCTACATATGATAGACCACATTCACATTCCAGCCTGTAGATCCCTGCACTCTGTAGAGGAGTAGCCGACTTCACTGACCTCAGGAACTGAGACATCTTCTTCATTGGCTTAAAGTAAGTTTTTATAGAAGCACGTTTCAAGATGTTGCCAATCCTGTCAGTGATTCCTCGGACAAAAGGCAAGATGGCAGGCCGGCGCTCAACTATAGGAATCTTCATCCGAGCCTTCTGATTGAGCCGTGGAATCTTGAGCCCGTTCGCTTGAAGTGCATCCTTGGCATGCCGGAGTTCCGCCGCCAGGTGCTGCTCATCACATATCCTCTGGGCTCTCTGAAACAAAGACTTGCCTACAGTAGCTAGCTGACTGGGGTGGTGGTGTGATCTACCATTCAAATATCTATTTGTATGTGTAGGTTTCCTATATACAGTGCGGCCTAAGGTATTATCGGGGTTTCTCAATACTAGTACATCTAAGAAAGGCAGTGAACAATTATTTTCCAATTCCATGGTAAACTTAATCTTACTATGAATGGAATTGAGGTGGTCAAGGAAAACTGAAACACAATTTTTAGGTAATATAGTAAAAGTATCATCTACGTATCTTTGAGAGGGCGCCCTCATTGGCTCCCGTGCAGCCGAAGATTTTCACACCACCACCCCAGTCAGCTAGCTACTATAGGCAAGTCTTTGTTTCAGAGAGCCCAGAGGATATGTGATGAGCAGCACCTGGCGGCGGAACTCCGGCATGCCAAGGATGCACTTCAAGCGAACGGGCTCAAGATTCCACGGCTCAATCAGAAGGCTCGGATGAAGATTCCTACAGTTGAGCGCCGGCCTGCCATCTTGCCTTTTGTCCGAGGAGTCACTGACAGGATTGGCAACATCTTGAAACGTGCTTCTATAAAAACTTACTTTAAGCCAATGAAGAAGATGTCACAGTTCCTGAGGTCAGTGAAGTCGGCTACTCCTCTACAGAGTGCAGGGGTCTACAGGCTGGAATGTGAATGTGGTCTATCATATGTAGGCCAGACTAAGCGGAGCATTTCTACTCGGGTAAAGGAACATATAGCCGATGTGAAGCACCGTCGACCAAGGTCAGCAGTCTGTGAGCATGTCATGGATAGGCCCAACCACTCAGTTAAATTTGACAAACCGCAAGTCCTCGTCAAGGAGAAACGATACATTCCCCGGATGTTGCGAGAGGCAATCGAGATTAAAAAATATCCAAATTTCAACAGAGAGGATGGTTTTTCGGTACCACCAGCTTGGGATCCAGTTATTCATTTGGTTAAGGAGCAAGCTAGACATAGGACTGTGAGACCATAATGGTGGACAGTGTGGACACTAATAATAATTTAATACTAATTTTAAAAATTTAAAAAATAAAAACAAAAATAATAATTAATAATAATAAAATAAATTGTTTAATAATTTGTTTTGTAATAATAAATAATTTGTTTTTATAAAGGCCCCTCTGGCATGTGCAAACACTAAATTTGTTTAATATTTAATATGTGGGTAGGTTTGCATATTGTGATAGTTTTTGAACGGAGGTAATTGTACATTTTTCCTCAGTCGACCTGTTGACCACGAACGCTGTAAAGTGTTCGAAACGTCGGGATGTGATTTAAGCTTAATACACGCGATAAAATCCGTTTTTAATTGTTTTACTCTGTACCTTATTACAATGGAGTACGGTACAAAAGCGCACATATCTTCGACGTCAGTTGTACGTAAATCTGTCATAATCGTGGGAGCTCATAAACCCACTCGCGATTAAGATGGCGAGACACGTGTCGCGCTAAACGACGGTTAATTGCGGTTTAAGACTGCTGTCCTCCTTTTGGGACTAAGTAGGTTCAGCCTTTTGGAGATTACTTGGTACCGTCAGGACGAATATTTTACTTGTAGTCCGGATGACCTGAAACAGCAGTAACAGTTGAAGTAATAAGCCACTCTCATCCCTTTTTAGGGTTCCGTAGTCACCTAGGAACGCTTATAGTTTCACTATGTCCGTCCGTCGGTCCGTCCATCTGTCCGCGGTCAAGCTCAGTAACTGTGAGTATGTGTACATTTCCCCAAAGTGGTAAAAAAAAAAAAAAAATTTTAGGGTGTTGAACACATGAAGTGGGGGTGTTTTTTCTCGATCCAACCCTATCGTGTGGGGTGTCGTTGGATAGATATTTTTGAAAAGAAAAGGAGTCTTTGAAAACCATTTTTGGATTTTAATAGTTTCGTAAATAATAGCTCCGAAAGATTAAAAAAGTGCGCCCCTCCTGTAACTTTTGAACCGTGTGTCCAAAACAAATGGAATAATTCATAAAAGTGAGGCCTAATAAGAATAAAATCGGTTGAGTTTTTGATTTGTAACTCAGAAACGCCTTGTAAGGCCTTGTAAAGTGCCGCATAGTAAAATGACATAAGTGGCGTAAATTTCGTATAAGAAAATACCTTTTGAGTGGGTGTATTGTGACGGACCGGTAACTACGTAAACGTTGAGCATGGCCCGACATGCTCTTGGCCGGTTTTTATTACCTACCTTTTGGGTAAAGCACGTTTTTTTTTTCAATGATTAATTCAAATATTCTCGCATAATTTAAACAGCATAATTTTATACCTGACTCGACTTTAAGAACAATCGCACTTCAATTGCCACAGATAAAAAAGTTAAACTTACAATACTTATTTTTCCGTCGAGGGTTAAAGAGCAAAGTTTTCGCCTTTGTTCCAAAAGTGTTTCGTAAATCTTTTTTAGAAACCGTGCATTTCCCGCCATAAAACAGCCATTTTACCCTCCGACTCTGACCCACAAACTATCTCTATGCAAAAATCACGCCGATCGGTTTTTTCGTGATGCGCGTACTAACAGAGTTTCGATCAATTTGGTACTATGGCGAAACTAAACGAGTTTTAGTTTTACCTGGATTTAAAAATGCTAGATTTCGGAACAAAAAAATGTTCTAAACCCGTTGAGTGCTTGCTGTAAACCAAAATGAAGCCGTTGCAGTCGGGTTTCTAATATTTTAACTGCACTGGTAACCAAAACAGAGTCCTTTCTAATATCGTATTATTATTTTTTTACCATTATATCCATACTAATATTATAAATGGGAAAGTGTATGTATTTGTTTGTTTGTTTGTTTGTTTGTTTGTTTGTTTGTTTGTTTGTTTGTCCGTCTTTCACGGCAAAACAGGGCGACGAATTGACGTGATTTTTTAAGTGGAGATAGTTGAAGGGATGGAGAGTGACATAGGCTACTTTTTGTCTCTTTCTAACCTCCCACTTCCCTAAAATGGGGGGTGGAAGTTTGTATGGAGCATTCCGCAATTTTCAAGGTAGAAAGCTAAAAATTGGTATGCGGACTATTTGTGTGCGGTTCATTCTGTTCCGAGTTCTCTTCTGTGTTTTAAATCAGGAAAGGGGAACCGTGTTAACCCGAATTTAACGCGAGCGAAGCCGCGGGCAAAAGCTAGTTCATGCTATAAAAGTAAGTAAATTCTGTGGCACCTTATTATGTAGCTAGCATAAATAACGAGGTATGTTAGTGCTTATTTAAAATAGTACATTGTGTATTAAGGGCGGTAAAGAAGAATTTAGGAATGAATGTGAATTGAACTTAATTAACACGAGTTAGTAATTCCTGTTACCGGTACCGACCGTAGTACACACTATGTTTTTCGTCGCACTTGTGAGGAAAAAAAGAATAAATAACTTCTTCTTAATTTCGTACATTCATTGAGTAATTTGGTACAAAAATAGTATTTAAATGTAAGTCTTAGTTCAGGTGTGCAGTTAAAAAAAATACTATGCGACGTTTTTAATTTAAAAAAATACATTAAGGTCCTAGGTCGAAATTTAGGATTTACGGCCCGCATCGCCTACGGCGTAATAAATAACACTTTAACGAGAAAGTGTGATGAAAAGAATGTACTGTCATGGGATTCAAAATGGGTTTTATTTTGCCAAGTTAAATTTGAAACTAAATCTTATGCCCCAGATACATAAAATCATAAATCACCCCAAATCAGGTCGCAACAAGTAGGCCCCAAGTGGAACGCGTAGGGCTGCGTAATTAGATCGTGTGCAAGCGCATAATGAGGCGTTAATTACGCTAATCAAATGTGCGTGTGCCAGCCTTGTCTTCCAAATTTAAATCCGAGATTTAAATACGGACTTTTGAGAGATTATGTACCGAAAAGTTAGAGAGTTATTATGAGACTTGAATTTTAAAGTGTATTTATTGTGCTTGAGCGATTCCCCGTGAATTAAACAAATTTACTGTGTCACATGATTTTGAATACAGGATGTAACAGAAATACTAGTGATCCGTTTAAGGGCATAATTAGTATCGTATTGCGACTAAGGAAAAATAGAGGTAAAACAATTTTTTTTTGTGTGGGAAACGTGTTTTTTTTAGTTTTTCATAATCAAAATACGATACCAATTATGCCTTTAAAAGCATCACCAGCATTTTTATTAGACCCTGTATAAATAAAAAAAATTGAGGATAATTTTGGAGGTCCATTTTTTCGTTTTAATTTCGAGTAACTATATAAAAAGACTCATACATATTGTTAGTAAGACTTATGTTACGTTAGTATTTTTACTTCTTATATTATAATCTATCGAATCAAATATGAGCATTAACCATAACTATTCTAAGTACAAATCTAGATGATAACATTACGCGAACACGATTTTAACCATATTTTACAGTGCAGACGGGCGCTACACAGATAGACAATACAATAAACATAAAAACTTTTTACAAAAAAAAGATAAACCGACTTCAAAAAGGATAAAATAAACTATTATATTATTTATATGCGTTACAAACTGATATGTTTGAAGTCGGTGCCAAGCCAAAAAGTTACAATACCGGCAAATCAGCTTCAAGTCTGAAAATCACAATTTTTAATAGTCATCAAATGATAATTTTATATATCATAATCGGACATCGGATCTCGCAATAATCGGTGAAGATATATAAGAAAAAAATCATGATACGTACTCAATGTAAGGAAAGTTCCACATATCATATGTGGTCTTCATCATTAGGTCCACTCCATCAAATTAGTGGTTTTGGAGAGGAAATGCTTGAGTTGCTTAAAAAAACAACCAAATCACCATACATGTGCCATTAAAAATTGAGGAGTTCCCTGAATTCCTCATGGATCCCATCATCAGAACAGCACCAGATTAATGTGGAACTATCTCAAAGGTAGTTCCTTTCAAACAAAAACAAAATCTTTTTTTGTCCGATTTCCGGAATTCTCCTGAAATCGGACCATATGGGTCTCGGAGTAATCGCTGAACATCCTACATTTTAAAAAATCATGATCATTATCATCAAAGCAACCATCATCATGAGGTTCACTTCATCAAATTGGTGGATTTCGAGAGAAAATCCTCGCGTTGCTTAAGAAAACACCTAAATCACCATACATGTGCCTTTAAAAATTGAGGAGTTCCCTCAATTCCTCATGGATCCCATCATCAGAACAGCACCAGATTAATGTGGAACCATCTTAAAGGTAGTTAATTTCAAACAAAAGGATAATTCCTCAAATTAGACCACGGGTCTCGGAGTAATCGCTCAACATCCTACATTAAAAAAAATCATCATCATTATCATCAAAACAACCATCATCAAGAGGTCCACTTCATCAAATTGGTGGTTTTCGAGATAAAATCCTCGAGTTGCTTAAGAAAACACTCATATCACCATACGTATGCCTTTAAAAATTTAGGAGTTCCTTCAATTCCTCATAGATCCCATCATCAGAACAGCACCAGGTTAATATGGGGGGACCTTGAAAGTAGACCCTTTCAAACAAAAAAAGAATTATTCAAATCGGACCACGCGTCTCGGAGTAATCGGTAAACATATATAAAAAAAGCCCAAACCGAATACAGAACCTCCTCCTTCTATGAAATTGAAGTCGGTTAAAAAATGGTGATAATTTAGCATTTCTAGATTATCATCTTTTTTTTTTCAAAAAAATCTAGAACCATGCAGCACACTTTTTATTTCCAATTTGTTGAATTCACGTGGATTCGCATACTTAGATGAGGATACTCTGTAAAAAAATGAATGCTTCAATGAAGATCTCATTTTATGTTACACGCATCTTGTCTGTTGAGGCTAAGAGGACTTAGTAAAAGTTATAATGAAGTTAGATATAGTAGATAAATATATTTTTATTCCAAATATTTTATTGGCAACTAAGATAAAATGCAACTTAGTTGGACTTAATTTTTTTCAGTGTATGAAAATCTAGATTTTTATGTAATAAAAGTCAAAGCCTGAAGTAAATTGCGAAGGTTATAAACGTTCTACTCGTATTAGAAAAGAAATGTCAGATTGCCTGAAGTGACGTGTAGCATGTATACTTAATAAATATAGCTATTCCTGTTTATCCTGCGGCTCCGAGTGTTCGGAATTCTGTTGAAGCCATCTCTCCCCCAATACGTGGATTCCCAAAAACGCAGACTAGGGTTTGCTCCCGGTACTCGTTTTCTATACAAATCCAGTACCGGAACCAGGAATTCCCGGTTCTCGCCATACAAAATCAGAACCGGGAGCATTCCCTAGCAGACTATGTATATTTCTAGGTACTAAGGATTTCTAAAACTGTACAAAAATAAACTTTGAGTCGCAGACAATAGTGTGTTTATAAACTACTATACATATGTGCTACATTGAGTGATTGAGCATCAATGTAAAGTTTTACAAACGGCCACATACGTGACATATCACAAATCTAGTGACTACAAAAAAGTACCATTCTTGATATTGAAGTCATGACATGAGACAAAAAATATATAAGGTGCTAACAAATTAGTCACGGATATTTTAAGAGATAATACATTACATTAAAACAATTAACTTTTAACTGTAATTAAGGAATCTTTGTATATTTTTTTTTTGTTTTCATTTACCGAACAAAAAAAAATATTATAATTAATTTTTAAAATAACCATCCCCTATAATGTACCTGTCAAGATGTTTAACAGACAGTGTCATGTCACGTCAAAAGTTTTTTTTCTGAAATGTCATTATGATTCGGGTCTAAAGAGGTCGCATTTAATTATCTTATTAACAGGGTGTTTTAACGTAGGAAATTTGTTTCCTAGTTTTCTCCAAAAAAACATAACAAAAACTATGATGTTTCATACTTAAATATACTCCGAGAACCGAGTACTATCAGCGGTAAAAATATCCGTGACTAATTTGTTAGCACCTTATATATCACGAGTTGTAAAATAACAGTGCAGAATCGCGCCTCCACCCGAAGGTAAAACACGATACCTGCGACCCATTACCGCTTTAATGAGACTCATAACGTCCCTCTCACTTGTTAAGCCATTAAAAAACCCATCAATTTTTACCATCTCCCCTCCAGAAGTGCTAATTTAATCGCTTAAGGCCCGAGCACACCGGCTGAGTGTGCGTAGACGTGACTAGAGATGTCATCTCTAGTCACGCACCGTCACGCAAGCGGTGTGAAATGTCTTTTATCCAAAGCACCCAGTAAATACCCGTATTTGTATGAACTTCGGTGGGTAAAAACTATTACTAATAAAATATTTAAATAAGTACGATTTAAGAACTAAAGTGTTTTTTTCAATAGTTCTTAGTGTATTACAATATTTATATTAAAGCACGCATAGAGGACGCTTAGTTTTTGAAAAAAAAAGGTAATTATCAGTGAGTGGCAATGAGGACCAGGTTAGAGTCCACAGGACCGCCATTGGGCTACTGGAATAACCAGGTAGACGGTAAATCGAACCTTCGACCATAAGCAAACCTCATAAAAACAAACACGGCACTTACGTCCTTTTATTAAAGTTTTTTTTAAGGAAAACTCAAAAATGGCTTTACCGATTATGTTAAAAGTCATTATTTTAATAGTGTTTTCTAGGCCCTATTCTCTGGACATTTTTTCATATTTTTTTGAACTTTGGTTCTAAAATTATAGAAGGATAAATATTATTTTGGCCGTTAGAGACGATTTTTTTCCTAAAATATTCAATTTATCAAAAAATGTGTTTATAAGCATTCCAGTTATTTTTGAACACCTATTGAATGATTATATCACACATTGACAGTTTTTTTTGGTGACAATTAGTTACCTACATGTAAGGAGTGCCCCTCTTAAAAATATTTTTTTTACGACTTTGCATAATCCAGTAGTGGCTTACTAAACACACATAATATATATTTCAAATTGTTATACCCCTGCCAGCACTCTACATAGTTTATACCCACCAATTTGACTATAAACGAGTAAATACGGGTATATCGAGTAAATACTGAGTATTTACTCGGTATTTACTCCAGAGTTTTTACTCACTACCCATCTCTATGCGTGACGTATGCGTGCGCGTGCGGTGTGACATGTATTATGAGAATTCTTTTTTTACAACGCAGTGTGACGTGCACGTCTACGCACACGCAGCCAGTGTTGCTCAGCCTTTATGGAACCCAGTTAAGTTTCTAATGAAAAAAAGCATTGTAAACTGATCTGTATTCATTTATGAGACATGTTTGAAAAGTAAGCAATTCCAAGCGAGTATAGATAATGTAAAACACGAGCGGAGCCTTTCCGCATATGTGGGGGATAGTTTTTGTGCTTATGTGAAGTGAATCGATATAAACATAATAGGTGATAAATAATTTCGCATTAAATAGTATTCTATTTAATGCGAAAGTAACATAGTGTGTTAAATTTGTACGCTTAAACTACTGAACCCCGAACCTACTCGTATTTACATGAAATTAGGCACGTAGAGAATTTAAAGTTTTATCACCGAAATCAGCCCTAAGGGTACTTAGACAAGGAAAAATAATTTACAATGGGATATATGCTACCCACAGTACTAAAGGAGGATGGGCAGATTTGTATGGACTCTGGCCTAGAAACCAATAATGACAAGCCATTGGAAAGGTTTTTTTCATATTCTACCACTTTTTGTATGGCGGAAAATCTCAAATCGCTGTGTGATAAATGAACCAGAATGACAAAAAAAACATGAAAATGCATAAAAAACAAAACCCCTTCATAATCTGTAGTATACAAGAACTTACTATCAAAACAACCTACATAGTAACGTTTCAGCTCAAACTACTTTAATGCATCGTCAAATTTTTTTACACAATGATTTAGGGCTACCTGTCATAGTGGAAGGTTTAGAACTAAGAATAAGCTATCCAGTGATATGCTTGACCTTATTGGTCATACAGGCCAATTTTACCACCCTCCTTTATGCAGGAAAAGTCGTGGGCTGAAGCTATAATCTCACAACAGTCACAACTGTTTCAAGCAACGCGTAACACTCGCTAAGCGGTAAGAACATATACGCGACTAAATAGTCATGTTAAAACACATTTCCCAACAAAATTGGAATCATAATTTTTCGCCTCCTAACGAATTTAATAAGTCCAGAACCGACAATTCATATCTTTTAGGTTTAATTGAATGAAGACACGGTGATAAAAATGTGATTATCATAAAATTGCGTGTAGAGCGTGTAAGATAATGGTGGGAACTGTGGGGAGGGGCGGTCTGGGATCGATGTAGATAGAAACAGCGTGGCTGCTTTGCTACATCTAATCTCATAACATGTAACTACAAAAAATATTTATATTTTTGGTAAGTACCAATACACTTTTATTGAAAGAGCGCTGGTAACCTGGCGGTAAGACGTCCGACTTTCAATCCACAGGTCTCGGGTTCAAACCCGTGCTCGCACCACTGAGTTTTTAGGAACTTATGTACCTACAGAATATTAATTGATATTTACCAGTCGCTTTTCGGTAAAGGAAAACATCGTAAGGAAACTTGACCTAATCCCGGTAAGACCTAGTTTCCCCTCTGGGTTGGAAGGTCAGATAGCAGTCGCTTTCGTAAAATCTAGTACACTTTTATTGCTAATTTCCTGTTATTTTGCGCGTTCGTCAATTACTTCTCGATACCTTTCTACGAGTAATATGCCCTATTTCGATATGGTTCCTTCCTTGAGGAGTTCTTTAAGTCATCTTACGACTGCATCGACAGATCAGCTCCGTGTTAGTTTATTTTTGCATTGTCATGTTACGGAAGAATGCAAAATTTCAGCTTAATCAGATACCGAGAAATGAAATTAAGCGTACTTACAAAATTTGAGGCACCTAACTAAATATACGGGCTAAATAATCTCTGGATACAAGTGTATTATTTCTTCCGTTTAATCCAGTGGCTCTTAGCCGGTGGTCTGTTGACTAAAGTGGATCACGAATTTATGATATGACGAACGTATGTTGACATAGTTAGTGGTCCTTAACAAAAACGAAATTTTGTCTAAAATTGTTTCCTATTCCTGAATATAACCTCTGGTTTAATCCTCAATAGATTTTCGTAATACTTGGCAAGTAAAGGATCTGGGAATTAACTCGAAAGGGCGAAAGCAGAGACCACTAAGGCCAGGTATGAGTATGTTGTCGAGCTCGCGTGATTTTACTCCAAAAAATCTTATCTAATCTAAACTGTGATTTTCTCAAGGTACGGTTACTTGTAACAAATAGTTTTTGTAGTAAAAAAAGTAATTCTTTATTTCGAAGCACCTTTCGCTAACGTTGCGCATAGTTGTTAGGAATAAAATAGATACAAATTAAACTAAAAACTATGATAGTGACACAGCATAACAATAGCATAATAATAAAGGCAAAGCATAGCATAGCGACATGCACTGAGCATGGCCCGACATGCACTTCTTTATTTTTATTTTTACCGAATAAGCTGTTATTTTATTATCTGTGACAAAGGGTCGGCTCCGACATATTAATTATATTTGAGGGCTGGACTGCTGAGAAATTCGAGAGGTCCTTATTTTCTTATTAACGTTCCTTACTCGATATCATGGAAAGTAAACTTTCTTATACAAATAAGTATATATTCGTTACTGTTTTTTTAGAAAACATCAAAGTATTTTGTAGCTTGTTTCTGCGACGATGACATACATTCCCATAAACTTATAAGGTTATTTAGCATATTTACATATTGTTGTATGATCGTAGTTCAGATTTCCAGTAATAAGAGGTTATTCCTACATACTCGTAGAACCGTTAAGTATAATTTTATTCTACAGTCGCCATCAAATATATCGGAGCGGTCAGGATACCCAAAAATATCTGAACATGCACTTTATCGCCTTAGCATAGAGGCGTTGTTCAGATATTTATCACCACCTTGGCCGCTTCGATATATCTGATGGCGAATGTAGGATGCATAAAGTACTGCTGAGAAGAGAGAGAAAAAACTACGCAGTGTCAAAATAAAAGTATGCAGGTTTAAACGTGAGTTAAACTCCAAACAAAGTTAAAACCAAAAGGATAATCGTTTGAGCTCAAGATGGCGACGACGTCTTGGTAATAGTTTTTTGTTTTTTGCTCATTTACGTAGTTCGGTGTGTAATATTGATAGCTTATTGTGCGTTGACCTAACGAACAAGTGTGCAGCTAAAGAAAAAATTGTCTCAAAACGCGCGTAACCACCCTTTAGTTGAACAAACGGTTACCCGGGGTCTCGACCACCCACGTGTTTGTAGGGAGGCTATCACCTTACAATCAGCAAGGCCTCAACCGAACAACGTTGCTTATATTTAAATCATGAACGATTAATAAAAATCAAAAGCAAACACCTCGACATTGGCAGAATTCACCTCGCTAAACTGGCGAGGAGTTAAAGCAATATATTTAAAAAAAAACCGGCCAAGTGCGAGTCCAACTCGCGCACCGAGGGTTCCGTAAACACCTATAACAAGCAAAAACCTCTACGCGTTTACGAGGAAAAAGGTAGTAAGTAAAAAATTAAAAAAAAAATTTTTTGTATGATTTTACTAAAAATGTCTACTTTTCGTAATTTTTCCTTTGTCTGTGCTATATGAAGTTTCTTCGTGCCAAGTTTCAAGTTTCTGAGTTTACGGGAAGTACCCTTTAGGTTTTGAGTTTCTTGCGAGTACTCAGTTTCAAAATATGCGACTTAAATTGCTATTTCTTTTGATTGCGTTGACATAAAAGTTTGGTTTTGCTACATCTGAAAGGTCCTATAGCCCTGAGTATTTGACATGAATTTCAATTTAATACCTCCACGCGTTTACGAGGAAAAAAGTAGTAAGTATAATATTTAAAAGTTTTTTTTTGTATGATTTGACTAAAAATGTCTACTTTTGGTAATTTTTCCTTTGTCTGTGCTATATGAAGTTTCTTCGTGCCAAGTTTTAAGTTTCTGAGTTTACGGAAAGTACCCTTTAGGTTTTGAGTTTCTTGCGAGTACTCAGTTTCAAAATATGCGACTTAAATTGCTATTTCTTTTGATTGCGTTGACATAAAAGTTTGGTTTTGCTACATCTGAAAGGTCCTATAGCCCTGAGTATTTGACATGAATTTCAATTTAATACCTCTACGCGTTTACGAGGAAAAAGGTAGTCAGTTTAAAAATTTTAAAAATATTTTTTTGTATGATTTTACTAAAAATGTCTGCTTTTTGTAATTTTTCCATTGTCTATGCTATATGACGTTGCTTCGTGCCAAATTTCAAGTTTCTGAGTTCACGGGAAGTACCCCGTAGGTTCTGCGAGTGCCGAAAAACTGTAAAATTTGCAGCATAAACGACTGTATCTTTTGATTGCGTTGGTTTTTAAGTTTGATTTTTTCACAGCTGCAAGGGACAATAGACTTGAGTATTTGATATAAATTTCAGCTTGATACCTCCACGCGTTCCTGAGAAAAATGGTCTTGACAGACAGACAGACAGACAGACAGACAGACAGACAGACGGACAACAAAGTGATCCTATAAGGGTTCCGTTTTTTCCTTTCGAGGTACGGAACCCTAAAAATACCAAAAGTACAAATCCGACGATTATTTTTCCTTTGAAAATGATCCCGTGATCATTTCTAAAGTGCTCTATAGTAGGCGAATACAAAGTTTAAAGAACCAGTAAAGTTTGCGCTCCGATAACGCAAAGGTGTTATGGATGTTAAAGTAAAGGTTATATTGGTCGGTTTAAACTTTCAACTTGTGATACGAATACGACCTAGACTATACTTCGTTTTTTTGAGATTAGAAATTGAGTAAACATAGAAACGGTAGTTGCCAACCTGTTCTAAATGTTCAATTTAAACACACTGCAAGCACACCAACAGACGATTAGTTAACATGATTAAGAGTTCACATTTGTGAATAAATAATAACAATTTGCAGATTAAATAATCCAACACAACAATAAAAACAAAATTACGTTTCGATTATCACGTTAAGACACGTGAAAAATGAAAAACTGGCCTGACTGACAGTGACGCACGTACGTTCTAAAACGAAAACTTAAGATCTAGTTTTTTATCAGCATTCACGAAAATTATTTGTTTGACAATCATAATATGCACTTGTTAATAAATTTTCGTAAATAAAAGTGCTTCTAAACGTTATTTAATAAACTGAAAATAGATGTCATATACTTCAGAAAAAGTGACCAAACCCTCCGGTGTCCGAGGCCAGATTTGAACTGGATGGAAATTGCAAATAAAAAATAAAAAAATATTGAACAAAGTAATTTGATTTGCCTCAAGATTCGTTATTTAATAGTTTTACTATATAATACTAAATAATAAAGCAATTATCTTACGTGATGGTGAAATATTTTATGGACTACGAGGTGGCTTTTCTTGTTGTATGCCACTCGGGCCTGCCTCAGATTGCTTCATAACCCTCCAACCAAACGCACAATAATAGAGCAAGTAAATACTTTTACTTAAATAAGAATCACAATAAGCTTTAAACATTAAAAACTCCAGGTATGGCTGAGAGATACTAATGACAGATGACGAGAGAAAATTTTAATAATCGAACCGTCCGTTGCGAACCTATTCTTCTCCAGGTATTTTATTGTGCAACATTCAGAAGAACATTAACAATGATAAAAATAAAATATTTCGTGCATATAAATACCATCAAAAAATTGTTAAATACTCAATATAACATTTACAAATACGTAGGCATGGCTTTACTATAAATACAAATATATTTAAGTATGTTTAATGACGGCGTAGGCACTTTGACAGTTCATGACAGTTGTGACATGTATCGTGCCTGATAAAGAACTCTGTACATCGTTCTGTCAACATTTTTCTAATCTCAAAAAAAACTAACTATAGTGATGTTAACGACAAATCGAGTGAACTCAATTGTTTACACTTGATTCAATCGACATTAAGAAATATTTTTAACTTGTGATAGTGTAATAAGCGTAGTGTGTAGCCTTAGTTTTCCTTTTTCTTTTAATATTTTTTCCTGTTTTTAGGGTTCCGTACCTCGAAAGGAAAAACCGGAACCCTTATAGGATCACTTCAGTAGTGTCCGTCTGTCCGTCTGCCTGTCTGTCAAGACCCTTTTTCTCAGGAATGCGTGGAAGTGATCAAGCTGAAAATTATATCAAATACTCAGGTCTACTGTCCCTTGGAGCTGTGAAAAAATCAAACTTCTAAGCCAACGCAATCAAAAGATACAGCCGTTTATGACGCAAATTTTCGAATCTCGCAAGGGAATCAAAACCTACAGGGTACTTCCCGTGAACTCAGAATCTTAAAATTTGGTACGAAGCAACGTCTTATAGCACAGATAAAGAAAAAATTGCGAAAACCGTAAATTTTTTGTTACATAATATAAAAAAATATTTTTAATAATTTTAAAGTTTTAAACCCTTATATACCTACAGGTTTGTACTCGCATTTGGCCGGTTTTTATTAGGGTTCCGTAGTCAACTACGAACCCTTATAGTTTCGCCATGTCTGCCCGTCCGTCCGTCCGTCCGCGGATAATCTCAGTGACCGTTAGCACTAGAAAGCTGAAATTTGGTACTAATAAGTATATCAATCACGCCGACAAAGTGGTAAAATAAAAAGTGGAAAAAAATGTTTTATTAGGGTACCTCCCCTATACGTAAAGTGGGGAGTGATTTTTTTTTTCGTTTCAACCCTAACGTGTGATATAGCTCGCGCGCAATAGTTTACTTAATTTGCCGATAGATGTCGCTGTACGTGGAACGCTCATATCATATCCTACATGGCGGTGTTATTTTAACTCTTAAGTGGGGACACTTACTATGACGGACGGAAAACTACGGAACCCTACACTGAGCGTGGCCCGACACGCTCTTGGCCGTTTTTTTTATATGTGTGCCAGTTGTTCGCCACGAATAAATTATTTCTATTTTTATTTCTGTAAGAGTGCCTTACTTGAGTAAAGTCGATACCTCCTCTTAGTCTTTTCAAAAAAAGACCATGTTTTGGCAAAATGTTATTAAGATGCGTTGTCACTGCATTTTAAATACACTTAAGCGGGAATACGTATTATGCGGGACTGTCTGCTAGACCTGATCAAGTTGCAGGGACTGATATAAAATGGCGTATTATGCAAAAAATTAAAGGTGTATTAAATGTAATCTAATAAGCGGTTCTACTGTAGTCATATTTGTTTTAAAAATACACGAAACAGGACTATGTTATAACTTAAAGAGCTCAAAGAGGACCCAGTGTGTTGATGAGGGACCCTCTTGTTACTTTAGCCGTCAACCTACCCACCCAAGTAACACAGGAAGCATTATAACATATGAATAGTTAGTTAACTTATTTCGAACTTAAGGACCGTATAAACTCTTATATACGTACACCGAGCAACTTGTCGCATTATATGATGCTTTGAGCTGTATAACGGTTGTATAATGGCATATCTAAATGCTTTTGTAAAGCCTTTAGCTTTAGTGCAGGAAACCACAACGCAACTATACAGCTTTCAGCTGTTTAAAAGCACTTAAGTGCTTTAGGTTCTACAATAGCACTATATAATGCTTTAAGCTGTATAACGGTTGTATATTGGCATATGTAAATGCTTTTTTAAAGTCTTTAGTTTTAGTGCAGCGAACCAAAATGCAAGTGTACAGCTGAATGCTGTAAAGTTGCGTTTTGGTTTGCTATACTAATGCTTCGGTGAGGTTTAGTACCTTAGGTTCTACAATAGCATAAATAAATGCTTAATGCTGTTTATGAGCATGAATATTGGCCATTATAATGCCACGTAAATCCGGTATACAGCTTTCAGCTGTTTTTAGTGCTTTAGGTTCTACAATAGCATTATATGTTGATTTACGCTGTATAACGGTTATATAATGGCATATGTAAATGCTTTTGTTTAGCCAAAAGTTTTAGTGCAGCGAACCAAAATGCAACTGTACAGCATTCAGCTGTACAGTTGCGTTTTGGTTTGCTACACTAATGCTTCGTTGTGGGTTAGCGCCTTAGGTTCTACAATAGCATAAATAAATCCTTAATGCTGTTTAAGAGCATGACTATTAGCCATTATAATGCCACGTAAATTTGCTATACAGCTTTCAGCTATTTTTAATGGCTTAGGGTGTACAATAGCATTTATAAGTAGGTAATACATTCCTAATGCTGTATAATAGCAATAATATAAACCATTATAAAGCCAAGTAATTCACTATAAGGGGCTGTTCATAAATTACGTCATTTCAGATGGGGGGTGGGGGGGTACAATAGCAATTTGAAGTAGTATATAATGCTTAATGTTGTTTAATAGCATAATTATTGACGTGTAATGCTGTAGGCATTAATAAGCTTTTTTTAAGGGTCACTGAGCTGCTATTGGACTAAGAGCTAGCCACGTCAGATATGACACAATAATGAGAGCAACAAAACCCGTCTGGTTAGATTGCTATACTATTCTTATTGCTAGATCCTGGCATCTGGCAGCTTTTAATGGGTGGAGGTCACAGTGACAGACTAGCAAAATGTTTTAATTGGAAAATAGTAATACCAAACTAGGTAAAAACTGCCGAAGTTATGAAGGCAGGGCCTATACTTTAAGGGGCTCCCTGGCGCCAACGACCTTAGATATGATTCCCTTAGTTTTCTAATGATTTATATAGCTTATCATATTATCAGTAACGGCTTTAAACAATATAGTATCCTAAATTTACTTCAATATTCATTGTCTTCGAGATATTTGACATCAAAGTCGAACCGGTTTAGGCTAAAAAAGGCTAAAAAAATTTGTGTTAATTATTTAAAAATTAAAATCTCTCAGTTTTTAGAGACATCAAAGAGTAACCCTAATATGTAGATTACGTATGTATATGATTCTTTACACCATTTGAATATCGATAAAGTGTTTTTTTAGACCATATTTTAAAAATATCATAAAAAAATAACGGCTCATTTATTTCATGACCCGGTTCCACAGAATGGAGATAAAAGATTCAAAAACCGATAGTCGTTTGCCTTATAATTCTATCTGTAGTGAATATGTTGGAATATCGACTCAAAACTGGCCAAAGTCGATAAAAAAGTTAGACCAAAAAATATTGTGTATTATTACGGAAACAAAAACAGTAGGCGACAAGCTATGAACTATATTATACATCGTTTGGCACTACTTTCCCCCAACATAAACTTTTGTGTAATTTCTCTTAATAATAGTATAGTATTTGTATAGTTTCTCATAATATTGCATCAAACCCAGATCTCTAGGATTTGTTTTCTTGAAATAGTTTGCATTCTTTGACCTCCACCACTTTAAAGCTGCCAGATGTCTAGATCTAGAAATAAGCATAGTATACCAAACTGACTAGAGGGGTTTGATTGCTCTCATTATTGTGTCATATCTGACGTGGCTAGCTCTCCGTCTATATAGACCAACGCCATTTTGTAAATAATTTATAACTTAAAATAAAATCATGCGGACCTATTTATACAAGGAAAATACCTATATAATAATGAAATTACTTAATTTAAGACACTATTATGTTAATAATACAAAACTCGTTATATACGAGGATTACACAATTGTTTTGTTTATTTGACGCATATCTTTTTATAATATTTTATAGCAAAACCACAATAAATCACAGGCGCGTGAAAATTTTCAATGAAACTCATATACACATTTACAGTAAACTATATTGCGCAGTAATATTTGAAAGGTATAATAACGTAAAGGAGTCAAAAACTTTTATAAATTTTGTTACGATGCAAACAAATATGACATGTCACTCATTCAGTTTTTTGTACCGTTATCGTCTATTTTATATTGCGAGACAAAGTAGTTAAATCACAACGTTCATTTTATTATAACATTTGTTCCGTCGGTATTAGAGACGTTTTTGCATTGACGTAAGGTTTATTTTACTACACTCTTATGCTAGTATAATGCTTTTGTGTTGCGATTGGCAACTTAATCGAGAGTACTAATGCTTCTTTACTGCGATTAGCAAGTTTATTGGCCGTATTAATGCTTCTTTAATTCGGTTGGCAACTTAATAGAGCGTACTAATGCTTCTCTAACACATTAAACACGACCCAGTGCTACGCTCGTAGCCCGTAGCCACGTATTCGTCGTATGTAGCTCGTAGTAGCTACGAAGAGAGAACCCGATAGTCGGGTTCTCGGTGCTGAATGTGTTAATGGGATTGGCACTTTCCATGACAACGATAATGCTAATAGCGCAGACATAATGCGCCTGTAATGCTATTAAATAACCTATATAGGATCTCAAGCTGGGTAATTTGTGCCCATTTAAGAGCTATATCAGCACTATAAACGTTTATAATGCTACTATAAACGAACTCAAAATGCTAAAAGCATACAGATATGCTGTAAGACGGCCGTTATACTGCTTTGATGTGTTACTTGGGTAGTTTAGTGTGATAAGTTTGGCTTAGTATACCATAGCATTGCTATATGTACTGAAGTTAAAATCTCTCAGTGAGAACATTTAAGGAAGTAGGTATACACCTAATGTACTCCATACTATTTAAACTGTATTTTATTATGTACTTACCTCTGTTGTTTCTCCAATAAAGAAAATAAATAAAATAACACAGTGAGTCCTCCTTTTTTTGTAAAGGGTTGGCAACGCGCATGTGACACCTCTGGAGTAGCAGGCGTCCATAGGCTACGATAGCTGCTAAACTATCAGGCAGGCCGTATGCTTACTTGCCACCGTCGTGGTATAAAAAAAACTTAAAGTATGCGAGTCAAACCGTGACATTATGATACAAACTTAACACTCAAGTTAAAAACGCAATCTACTTAAAATTATTGTAGTCTAAATAATTCATATGACTCCACTTCTTCCCAACTACTATTTACACGAGGCTTAAGCAAAATATTTTCCACTGAACGACCGATTTGCGAGCTAATAGCAAAGGTGTTAGGGTTCTTTATGGAATGAACCGTAATTATCGTCCGCGTAAACAAGTGAAACTTTAAAATTGCTGGAGTATTTTTTCTGTACTGGCTTGGGAAGTCAAATTCTTCCATACAAAGTTTTGAAGTAAACGAAGAAAAACTACGAGTAAACGTTTGTTATAATCGCGTATGACTGTGTATTTGTAGTGGTATAATTAGTAAGTGTTTATAATGTGTGTACAGTCACCGGCAATAGTATCTTCCTACATGAAGGCCGCTAAAATAAGTGACACGCTCTTACGGCCCTACAAATAAGAGCGTGACACATATTTTTGCGGCCTTTGTGTAGGAAGATACTATTGCCGGTAACTGTACATGACATATGTGCGATAATACGATTCAAAGACTGTAATATACACGGTGTAACATGAGAAAACCGAATAATTTTAACAGCGTATTCCGGACCATAATTGGAGACTAAAATGTCGTAAAAATTTTTCTGGATTTCGCGAAAAAAAAAAATTTTTTTTTTGCTTTTTTTTTGTGTGTTTTGTGTTTGTGTTTAACATAAAAACATAAATGTTATTGGTAAAGATGTCGATTAAAATAAATTAGTAATTTTTTTTTCGAAAAAATAGTTTACGTAAAGTATTCCTTGGCACTTTGATATCTGTCAATAAGAATGTCCAGACTAGACCCCATAAAGGGTGAAATCGCCATCAAAAAAGCGTTTTGCACTGAGTGCCAATAAAAAATGTTTTTTTATTTAATTGGTAGTAATTCTGAAACTAAGCGAATTCCAGAAAAGTTTATACGACATTTTAGTCTCCAATTATAGTCAGGAATACGCCGTTAAAATTATTCGGGTTTCTCATGTTACACCGTGTATAATTATGCTTTAAAATATGAAGAGTGTCATACATCTGTCGTTACAAAAAAGATAAGTTTTTTAGGGTTCCGTACCTCGAAAAGAAAAAAACGGAACCCTTATGGGATCACTTTGTTGTCCGTCCGTCCGTCCGTCCGTCCGTCCGTCCGTCTGTCAAGACCTTTTTTAGGGTTCCGTAGTCAACAAGGAACCCTTATAGTTTCGCCATGTCTGTCCGTCCGTCCGCGGATAATCTCAGTGACCGTTAGCACTAGAAAGCTGAAATTTGGTACTAATATGTATATCAATCACGCCGACAAAGTGGTAAAATAAAAAGTGAAAAAAAAAATGTTTTATTAGGGTACCTCCCCTATTACGTAAAGTGGAGAGTGATTTTTTTTTTCATTTCAACCCTAACGTGTGATATATTGTTGGATAGGTATTTAAAAATGAATAGGGGTTTAGTAAAATCATTTTTTGATAATGTAAGGATTTTCGGAAATAATCGCTCCAGAAGTAAAAAAAAATGTGTCCCCCCCCTCTAACTTTTGAACCATAAGTTTTAAAAATATGAAAAAAAATCTGAAAAGTAGAACTTTATAAAAACTTTCTAGGAAAATTACTTTAAACTTGATAGGTTGAATAGTTTTTGAAAAAAAAAATACAAAATAATTTCTGAACTAAGTTTGTAATTTAACCGTATAAGCAGGTGTTTATTGTACCTGTTATTTCTATAAAATTACAATGAAATGACGTGCTTTCAAATAAAGTAAAAACGGTGAAAATCGGTTCACGCAATAAAGAATTATCCCATAAAAATCATCTTCCATACTTTAAGCTCGCGCGCAATAGTTTACTTAATTTGCCGATAGATGTCGCTGTACGTGGAATGCTCATATCATATCCTACATGGCGGTGTTATTTTAACTCTTAAGTGGGGACACTTAACTGTGACGGAGGGAAAACTACGGAACCCTACACTGAGCGTGGCCCGACACGCTCTTGGCCGGTTTTTCTCAGGAACGTGTGGAGGTATTAAGCTGAAATTTATATCAAATACTCAGGTCTACTGTCCCTTGAAGCTGTGAAAAAAACAAACTTCTAAGCCAAAGCAATCAAAAGACACAGATTTGTACGGAACCCTCGGTGCGCGAGTTAGACTCGCACTTGGCCGGTTTTTTTAGGTAAATACGTACGGGTAAATAGGTAACTATTTACTTCATTTTTTACGCTTCCTCTGATCCTACTCACACGCAAGCTAAATAATTATGCAGCATATAGTATTACACAACTCTTACCATGAAACCAACCTTAAAATCACGAATAAAAAAGATTTATCTATGTACATATTTCGGCTGCGTCTGGAAAATGTTCTATGGAAATGCATATTCCCAACTTCGTAGTTAGTAACGGTTGTTAAGTAGGTATGGAGGAATTATAAGCCAGACGCGTAGACCTTTAAAAAACGTCCGTGTTCATAGTTTACATTCAAAGAATTAACAGCTCAAAGATAACAGAGCAAGCAAAACGCACGTTGACATTAGTTTACCTAGATCGTAGTCACGTATCTTCTTAGGTAGGTCGTTGAACTTAACATAAATAATTCAGTGCAATAACAACCCGGTTGCGGCGTGCCACTGTTATTGCTTCCTCCGGCACAGCTTACTCAAAAGAAGCTAGTTCGTTTAAAATCTACAACCTTTTGATGTCCTGAGCTGATAGCAACAATGAGGATGTTTATGATGCGCATAGCAATGCGTACCTTTATGCTGCAATTGTAAAAATAATATCTTGTTGGGTATGATTTGGATATCACAATTTCTAAAATATACTGTATAGGTATAATAAAAAAAAGGCTTCGCAGGCAGCTCTGCTACTCCACCTCCTGACTCCTATTTCAGCTGTGACATAAATGTATGTGGCAATAGATGTCATGATGCATAAGACTACTAAGCCACAAAAGAGGATGTACTGGTACCATCAACTGTTTTATTTTTTATTTTTTCAACTGATTCAGGCCACAGCAAAAATCATCTGTCAAGATGACGTGGCCAATAATGACGATGATAAATAGTATGAACTTATTTAGGTTTAAAAAATAAAAGACTTGTTTTGTTTAAAATAAAGTTTTGGTATTTTAGTATCTGTGGGTTTTTATTCTCATAGCGTTACTTACTCATTTCATGTCCCTTACTTGCGTCTGGATATTTTTTTTTAAATTCTATTGCTACATTTGGATGGTGCATGTCTGTTTTAGTGGCGTTTATTTATAGCTTGTTTGTTCTAGCTCCACCTACTCGGAGCGGCATCAAGCTAAAGGGTTAACTTCCTGATATCTATTTGTTAGATAAGTTGATATGTGGGGCTTTTAGCGATAATTCAATACAATTATAATGGCCAAAATCATATTTTTTGTGGCCCACGGTCTCAAACATATTTAATTAGCTGAATATTTTTTGGACTTTTCTAAACATGCTTAATTCGTCTTACTTTCATCATAGTGATACATTTATTAATGACAAACTTTTATTTCATAAAGAAAATTATTCGTAACTTTGCTTTGTATAAATAAAGTGTGATTTCTTAAACTAACACAGCTATGTCTAACGTAACGTTCTTCCGTGACACCATTTATCAGGCGTTTATTGTGTTCTTAATTTATTGTTCGCTTAAAATCTGTTTAGTCGTACATAAGTTCCTCAATATGAATTATATTTTTTTTGCAGAAATAAGTTAGGTATTTTTACGGTAAATTTTTATCTTTTTTCTGACTTTATCCTTCTTCTAATCTATGTTTTTTTTTTATATTTGCCTCAGTCTGTTGCGTAGTTTTAGATAATAAGTAGAAAATTGACCGAGAAAGATCGACACTTAGCCATGGACGTCAACCTCATCGTCATAATATAATGATGCATCATGCAGCTTACCAGAAGTCACCATACATGTGAACGTACCATTATATTGTGGCGATAACGTTCACTCCACGGGGAAGCATAAAAGCGACTATATTCTATCAATTCCTGTTCACAATCTAAAGACTACGCAACAGACAGCAACTCAGATAAAACAATCGTAAGACGATCGCTGGCAATAATATCGCACCTAAAACACTCGCCCGGTTTACCGAACGCAACGGTACCGAACAAAAACCGCATAACTTACTCATACGCTCCGAGGAACAAAAAGCACAGCTACATTTTGGCAACTCCAAACGTGTGTAAAAAATAACCAGTGGTATTACATTCTTTACGCAACCTAGCAAGCATAGAAAGAACCAGTGATTCGCGTAGTCCTTCATTACGCTTGGACGCCATAGCCGAAGAGTCACAGAAACGCTGGATGCCCGAGCAGTATCTCGCTTTCATACGGCATGAGATCGGAATTTTGGGAGCACGGTTACTGGCTGCCTTCCATTTCCATTAGGGAATGTTTAGCCAAAGTGTTTCTCGAACTTGGCCCATTAGGCTTGCTTATTTTCTTTTTGTCTTGGCCCCTTTTTTGGACTCGTTTGGACGCCGAATGTTTTTTTACGAGTTCCACTGATCTGACGGGTTGAGAGAAATAATGTTGCTTTAGCTGTGAAAATACTTAAAGAACAAGAAAACTTATCAGCGACATTTAACCTAATAAAATAATTAGTACTATCTTAATTAGCTAAATAATCTAGCACAAAAGAGATGATACTAAAACCTTGTTTTTTCGTACAATAAGGATTACGTTGTAGTTAATATAGTGAATTCATCCTTGCCTCATCGTGTAAACAAACGTCTGTCTGTCAATCTAGACATCGTAATGTCAGTTATTTTTCAGGTTAAGGTACGCCTGGAAGAGCTACTGGTCCATGAAAGCACTAATGAAGGGAAATCTTATCTTAAGCGCAAACTCCTTGACGTGTGCATCCTGCCTATTCTAACCTACGCTTTTGAGCGTGCTTGAGCACATTCTGATATTTCTAAATCAAGCACATAAGCGCTAGTTGTATTGAAGTTGGATCGTGTCTGAACATGTTTAAGGCGCTAGGTGCTGATTATGGCCGAAAACTGTTACTTTCTAAGGGATATATCTCAATAACGGGACATTGAAAAATTTTGAAAAAATATATATGTTAATTACCATTTCATGTACAACATTGTCAACGTTTGAATAACTCGTGAAAAGTATAGTTTCTTCGTTATTTAAATGTAACGAAATGTCGTTTTACGGTTAATTTTGCTTATATCTACTGAACGGCTCATTCGATTTAAAATATTCTTGAACTAAAAAATGTGTACTACAGAACACTACAAACACAACGTAGGATATTTAAATTGATTAAATTTTCTTAAACAACTTGATCATAATTCCACATTTCGTGCGTTGGTAGCTCGAAAACGGCGTTGCTGGCAGTCGTGAGCTAGATTTGAGACGAGGAGGCTGTGTCGCTCGTCGCTCCGTGCTTCCCTTGTACTACATATACTTGTGCTTGGCCCGTGAGCAATAATATCGGACTTACTGTGCCTAAAGACTAAATAACTGCAGAGGGTTCATTCGGTGCGGACATAACGAGTCTTCCCGGAATCAATAATGTATAGACGTTTTAGTTAGAAAAAGGCCCCAGGTAATACCCGATAACCTTAGTTCAAAACGAACGTAACATGAGTCAAAAAAACTAATCCATGTGATGGGACCCATAGTGCACAATAAGTTGTCCAAAATTATAGTTGACGCTCCCAACTTAATCAGCTTTAAGCGCCGCCGACTAAAAAAAATGGCACCCGTTTTACAGCTACAAAAAAATGTTGCTTGTAAAAACTTTACCGTTAATACGCGAAAGTATTTTAAATTTTGTGTATTTAACTAAGCATTTTAATAATGTGACTTACTTTAAGTGTTTTAATTAGACATGTAAAATTGGCTTTACGAATAAAATTATCTTATTGTCAAGAGAGTAAGAACATGCAGGTCACACTTGCTTGGCTTATGCTAACTACTAACTGTCCATATTATGTCGCATATTTTCAGACAAGACATTTCATAAAAAAATGTGGTAAGCCACCGTCAAGCCATATATTAAAATGCCATACTTAACCAAGCACTTACGTAGCAGCAGTTTTAATAAATAATACCAAGCGGTTTTGGCATCGTCTTACCAGAACAATTTCTAGACCGCCATAGTCGAGAAATTTAATATGAGTCGTAGATCCAACACAAAGACTCGGTAATTGTTATAAGAAACATTATTTACTTAAACTCGCTACGTTTGCTAAGTGTATATATTTTCCTCTTTCCTAGAACTCGTTTATGTAGTACATACATATTTCATTATAGTAGGGTTTTCTTTCAGTACAAAAGTAAAAAAAATTGTGCGCCTCGAGAAAGAGTTGTGAATTTTTGACCATGGTTAGATCGAAGGTATTCTGAGCAAGACGTGAAGGTCCAAAAATTTTACAGACCTCCAATACTAAAAAATAGTAATCATGGAGCACTCTCTCCATGGTCAAAAATTCACAACTTTTTCTCGAGGCGCACATTTTTTTTCAATTTCAAGCTCAGCTTATGATATAATTTTTCCAGAGAAAATACTGTTAATGTAACGATATATACAGGCAAAAACGTGAAGTCGAAATCGTTAAGGGTCGGCAACGCGCATGTTAATTCTCTGCATTTTCAGATGCCATAGGCTGCGGTAGCTGCTTACCACCAGGCGGGCCGTACCCTTGTTTGCCACTGTTGTGGTATATAAAAAAATCGACGCGTTTTTATGCCATATTTTTTGGTGATTGCAAAACACGTTGGTGTACGTTAAATGGTAACGGTATGCAAAAAAAATCGTAATTAAAAAAAAACTTGTTTTTATCACGGATTAAAAGTCTTTTAGCCAACCAACCGAGGTAAGGAACTAGAAAAGTCAGAAATCAAAGAATTTTCTATTAATTTAAATGATCTGACTTACTCTACTTACGTGTATCGAAAACCTGGATCTGGGTTACATTGCATGCGGGAGATATTGTAAAACTTAATTATTCATAATATAGGAAATATGATTTTACAGGTACTTTCACATTCGTACTTCCTGTAGTAAAATTAACTCTTTCGTATTCGAGAACATAAGCACAAACTCGAGGGTAATTTTCCATATTGACAGTACAATTGTCACGTGCAGGACACACATAACAATAATTCGAATTACCCGTTTCCACCAATACATTCTGGTCACGGTTTTTCCTCAATTTTCTCGATACTTCCATATCATCTAAAAAGAGCTCAAGTAAAAAGGATTTCACAAAAATGTGTACAATTTTACTCCTTATCCTTTTGCAATAAAGGCTTAAAATGTATACATGTTTTTGATGTTACCCGCGCATTATAAATGTCTTTGAATATTGGAAGACTATGAGGTTGTTGCCCTTTCTGTATTGGTTTAGTAACGGTACAATTTTGCGATAGGACAGTAATTTAATTAGAGATTAAACGAACTTACCTGTAAGTGAAGTTCTATCCTAATTATACGAAGGTTTCGTCCGAAGATATTAGCATAAAATACACATGTACTATCGCGCAGCGCATGCCATTTCACACTATTTTGAGAAATAAATTAGTTTTTTTTTTTTTTTTGTAAGGTAGATTTTGTTACCAGCTCCCGACTGTCTACCCGTACTTCATTTCGTTTGGAGTATAGCTAACAGCAAGATTCTCATATTTTTACGATCAGAGGGGTGTCATGTCATGACACAATGTGGAGGGAGGGTTGCTAATATCTTCGGACGAAACCTTCGTATAATTAGGATAGAACTTCACTTACAGGTAAGTTCGTTTAATCTCTAATTATACTCGGTTTCGTCCTCTATATTAGCATAAAATACACATGTAGACCTTTAGAGACAATGATCGTAAAATTATGAGTTATGGAATGAAATACCTTGTGGTACTCGTAAAAAATGTTTTATTGATTTATTAATTAGTTAGATAACATTTTTATATACTAGTTAACTTCTCATGATTGTCAAGCCAAAAAAATCATCATCATTTGAATCAATAATAGGGCGATTATAAAATTTGGCAAAAGTTTGTGAGGCACAACTCCAGCCCGCAGTTTTACGAATTGTATCTATACTGACCCCTAACCTAAGCGCAGCGGAGGAGGCTGCATGGCGGGTACTATGCGCAGTGAACGATGACGTATCAATTCCACTTAAGGTCAATACACTTTTAACCCATCTACTTAATGTTTGCGTGCCAACTTGTTTATATGGCTTTTTAAAACTTATAAAAAGGCATTCTGCCTGGTTTCTAATATTTATAGTTTTTTGCAGGTATGTGTTTACTGTTCTTGCCGGACAAATCTCTGGCCTTTCATCAAAAAAGGGCAAGATCAGTAAGGGTTGTGAAGAACCAACACGAGATGTTTTTATGAGATCTGGAATTTTAATTTTAATTTTATTTGAACAGTTTTCTATGTTACATGTTTTAATATTGGCTAACGTTTGTACTCTATGAGCAGTAACAAGGGCTAAAAGTATTTTACATGTTTTTAAAGTGGGTATTCCACTCATACATTAGTATGTTATTCAATCAAATACAAACATTGAAAACAAGGCGTATCGATGTTGGTTCAAGTCCAACTGGGTTGATTATTTTTTCAATGTTTTCAATGTTTGTATTTGATTGAATAAGGGCTAAAAGTGTTATTAATTTTTTAGTTATTTGTTCGAGAGTTAAATTTTCGTTAGGATACCATTTTGCCAAAAAATCTAGCACGATTGATGGGTCCCAGGTTTCATTATATTTAGGAAGTGGGGGCCTGGAGCGAAATACTCCTTTAAAAAATCTTTTTAAATCATCGTTTTCAGAAATCTTATCTTTAGCTATCAAGGAGAGGGCAGATCTATAAGAGTTTAATGTTCCATATTGGGCACCTTTATTAAACGAAAAGGTTAAAAAATGTATGATTTTAGGAATTGATACCTCATAAATGTTCAATTTATTTTCTTTACAATAAATGAACCACTTTTTATAGCACCCTTCATACTGTTTGTACGAGTTATCCGAAAGCGAAGTCAAAAGTATATCCGTAGAAGATGATGGGACACCTCTTCTTAACATCGCTTCGCGGATAATATTCCTGCCACCAGGGTAGTCTGCGAGCGCATCTGACGGCGGCTGGAAGTAGCAGACACAATCAAATTACTATTTGCTTCAAGTACTAAAAGTTTTGAAACCAATAAACTTTTGAAAAGAGGATACCACGGTTGCGTGGGCCATTGTGGAACTACCATTATACCTCTAGCCTTATCGTTTATAATTTTTCTTAATGATTTTAAAATCATGGTGAACGGTGGGAAAGCATAGAAGTAAAAGCTAGACCAGGAGACTGTAAACGCATTTATCGCATAAGCATCGGGATCTCTATGCCAAGATATGTAAATTGCACATTTATTGTTTATTCGACTAGCGAATAAATCAATATTCGGAACACCAAATTCATTCACAATATTTTGAAATGCATAGTTCGCAAGTTCCCACTCAATATCCGGATGCGTACGCCTTGACTCCTGATCTGCTATGAAATTATCAGTTGAGCTGATATATGAAGCGAATACAAACAGTTTTTTACTTTCACAATATTGCCAAAGTTGTTTTGTGATTTCCGTCAAGTGGGGAAACTGAATACCTCCCATCCGATTTATGTAGGAAATAGCAGTAGTATTATCAATGCGGAGCAGTATTTGTTTGTTGTACAAATCCCGTGAACATATTTTAAGACCAATAAATGCAGCCATAATTTCTAATTGGTTTATATGGTGTTTGCATTCATCTGCATTCCACGGACCGCTTGCCTTTTGGTCGCCGCATGCTACCCCCCACCCAGTAGTTGAGGCATCAGAAAAAATTTCAACAGTATAAAAATCGGCTTAGATTTTACAACTACAATTTTCTATGTTGTTTTTCCACCATTCAAAATCATTATGCAAGTTGTTTGGGATAGTCATGAAGATGTCATAATTATCTTGATCTTTTAAGTTAAGAAACTTGCACCTTTCGAAAAGTTTTGTATAAAGCCAGCCGTATTCGACGGCTGGACATGCAGATATTAAAAGACCGACAAAACTTGCAAAGTCTCTTATCTTGCATCGTTTAATTGTAGAATATTTTTTGATTTCGTATTTAATTTTTAATATTTTTTCTTTTGGTAAAGTTACTTCCAATTTAATTGAATTTATAATATATCCCAAAAACTTGCAAGAGTTTGAAGGGTTGAGATTACTTTTCTCTGTATTAATAATAAACCCCAGAGAGGTAAGAAGCTTCTTTGTATTATTAATGTTTGTAAGACATTCATAATAGTCTTTGCCGATAAGTAGTAAATCGTCTAAATAGATGGTAGATAGGTAACCACATGACCTCAGCAACTTTACTACTGGTTTCATAACTTTTGTAAAGACAAGAGGCGCGGAATTTAAACTAAATGGCAGAACATTAAATTCGTAGGTATTATTTTCAAATTGGAATCTGAGGTATTTCCTATCATTTTGATGTATTTTAATAAGAAAATAAGCATCTTTTAAGTCCAATGTACTTAGATAACAATTCCTTGATATTAACTTTAAAGCGGTGCGTAAATCTTCCAATTTAAAGTGAGAAGTGTCTATGAATTTATTCAAGGATTTTAGATTTAAAATAAATCGCATTTTTCCATTTGGCTTGGGTATTAGAAAAACAGGCGACAAATATTGATCGACGCACGCATCACATTGTGAAATCGCTCCAATTAACAGTAACTCCGAAATGGAATTACGTAAGTGTATTTTTTCATGATTGGAGTAATTCTTTTCACCAGGTGGTGAAAGTTGTGAAACTGGTTTTGAAAATGGAATTTTATAACCCTTTATATATGATAATACTACAGGATCATCCGTAAGCATTAGCCATTGATTATAAAATTTAGCTAGTCTACCTCCTGGTATTACCGTTGTTAACGACGTCTGTTGCTCGACCTGTACCGCTGATGCTGCGATGGCCTCGAGGTGTGCATGGGCCGATGACGTGTCGAGGTCGCAGGCTCCCTCGCTCGTGAGGGTCCCGGCTGCCTGCGAGCTGGACCCGGCTTCCAGTTTAAATTTTTATTTGTATGGGGTATATTAGGCTTTTTTACCGGAGGCTTAGGCGCCGTTATTTTCAGGTCTTCTCCTGATTTACTAATGGCTTTAGCTGATTTTAAAGTGTCAGCTAAGTTCTCGCTGAACAAATACTTGTCAATTTTAGTATTCTGAAGCTGATCCCTCATTTCTTTCTTCATGACGTTTAATAAAAAATTCCTTCTCGTAACAGTATCAGCGTGTTGGCAATCGCATAAAATTTTACTTGAATCTACTAGAAGTTTAAGCAGGGCTGTATTTTTCTCTTCATTTGACATGAGTAGCGTTATAGCCTGACCTAGGCAGCTAATGGCAGAGGTAAGCTGTTTTTGTTTATTTTCAATAGCTTTGTCGCGTTTAAACACGACATCCGATACCGCTGCCTTGACTTCAGCGTTGATTTCAGGAGGATCTATCAATTTGCAGTTATCAGGTGTCAAATATTTCTCTTTAAACTCTTGACGCAACTCCTTTGTCAATCCGTTTGTTGCGCAATGTTCTAATCGGATTGACAGGTCCTTTTGTATACCTTTTCCATATTTTTTTACAGTATTAGGGTCAATTCCCAGGAGTTCCATCAAATCTGCATCTAAGGTTTCTTCTGTTTCAGGTATTAGCTGGTCGACGTTCTCAACGATTGCAGCAGCTGGAGAATCTACATCTACATCGGCAGAATCAACAGCAGCAGGTCTAGCAGGCGTAGCTGGTGCAGCTGGTGCCGCAGGAGCAGGTGGCAGGCTTATACGTGGCATATTGGCGGCCTGTTTCGGCGTGGTAGCTATGGGCGGCGAGTCTTTGGCGGATATAGGACCAGAATCTTGTTGTTCCGGTGACGCATCATAGGCATTATCCTCAGGAATCACCCATGCGTCTAAAAGGTCGGTGTCTGAAAAACGGAGACACAACCTTATGTTTATGATGTAGTATAATAACTGTGTAAGTGGCAGTCGCAAGTTTGTCAAACAAGAACTGCCCCCAAACTGTTATTCTACACTTTTTAGTGTATTACGTCCAATGTACGTGGTAAAAAATAAATACGTATGCCATTTTTGTCTTTTGTTTTATTGTTTACAATGTTAAAATTATCGGTAGGACAGTCCCAATGCAAAGCACGTACTGGTCGCAACCGTAAAGTAGGTTCGTTAACGTAATTAAACGTTTTTTGTATGAAGACCTTCCGCTTATAATGATGTAGGTACCTATCTATAACCTTATTACACTTTGTTGCCTAATAAAAATCAACTCAAACAGAAGTAGGTAGCACGATGTAATAACATCGTCAATACAACTAACTACTTAAACTTTCAAGGTTTAAACTTGAAATTGATCATTTAAAAAAACACCAGTTCAATTCAAACACAATCTGTTTCAGACCTTTTGTCTGCTAATTTAAAGCAAACCACTTTAAAACACGTAATTTACGTATATTCTAATACAATGGTAATAAGGTTGTCTATCGCGTACCTGTTTTATCTTCAGCCGCTTGCTCGGCGGACGATGCAGATGGCGAGTTCGATGGGTCGCGATGTTTGTGCAATCTCTTCTCGAGCCGTTTGATTTTCTTTAAGATATAATCATAACTGTCCTTATCCTTCTCGCGTTTACGTATAGGCATCTTTAATTCGTAAATCACTGATATAAATCACTTATACACGGGAGCGCGATGTGAAACGGCGGGGCACTAAAAAGCGAATGAAGTACGGGTAGACAGTCGGGAGCTGGTAACAAAATCTACCTTACAAAAAAAAAAAAAAACTAATTTATTTCTCAAAATAGTGTGAAATGGCATGCGCTGCGCGATACTACATGTGTATTTTATGCTAATATAGAGGACGAAACCGAGTATAATAAGTAATGATTGGAATTGGTATTTCGGAAAACTTTTATGCCGAGAAAACCTTAAATATAATTATAATTATTTTATTGTCGCAAACAGTTGTCGGTCAACATGTTTAAATACCTTATGTTATTTTTAAAACAACATTCTTGCTTTAGGTACTTACATACGAAGATGAAATAACACCTTTCACGGAATCACCATACTACATGTAAACTTAATTAAAACATGCACTACTTGAAATGAACGCCGGGTCGGATTCCATATTGTTTTTTTTTTTTTACTTTTTACTGGTTTTAACGATATAGTGTATTATAAACAAATTTCACGTGTAAATCAACACGGCAAGGTTTCTAAAACAAGATTAAAACAAGATGGGTAAACTAGGATTCCAATTTCACCGATAAAATTGTATGCCGCCATTACTGCAAACAGATTGCCGCTATAAAATGCAACGAAGCTACACTTTTTAGTGTATTACGTCCAATGTACGTGGTAAAAAATAAATACGTATGCCATTTTTGTCTTTTGTTTTATTGTTTACAATGTTAAAATTATCGGTAGGACAGTCCCAATGCAAAGCACGTACTGGTCGCAACCGTAAAGTAGGTTCGTTAACGTAATTAAACGTTTTGTGTATGAAGACCTTCCGCTTATAATGATGTAGGTACCTATCTATAACCTTATTACACTTTGTTGCCCAATAAAAATCAACTCAAACAGAAGTAGGTAGCACGATGTAATAACATCGTCAATACAACTAACTACTTAAACTTTCAAGGTTTAAACTTGAGATTGATCATTTAAAAAAACACCAGTTCAATTCAAACACAATCTGTTTCAGACCTTTTGTCTGCTAATTTAAAGCAAACCACTTTAAAACACGTAATTTACGTATATTCTAATACAATGGTAATAAGGTTGTCTATCGCGTACCTGTTTTATCTTCAGCCGCTTGCTCGGCGGACGATGCAGATGGCGAGTTCGATGGGTCGCGATGTTTGTGCAATCTCTTCTCGAGCCGTTTGATTTTCTTTAAGATATAATCATAACTGTCCTTATCCTTCTCGCGTTTACGTTTAGGCATCTTTAATTCGTAAATCACTGATATAAATCACTTATACACGGGAGCGCGATGTGAAACGGCGGGGCACTAAAAAGCGAATGAAGTACGGGTAGACAGTCGGGAGCTGGTAACAAAATCTACCTTACAAAAAAAAAAAAAAAAAAACTAATTTATTTCTAAAAATAGTGTGAAATGGCATGCGCTGCGCGATACTACATGTGTATTTTATGCTAATATAGAGGACGAAACCGAGTATAATAAGTAAACATCGGTATCAACGTTCAAATTTCGTGGCACTTGGTAAGGGTCGCAAAAAAAGAAATACATAGGTATCATTGTTTTATTTATTAGTAATAAATAACATTTAATTTATTTTTATTCTTAATCGTACTTTGGTAAACTGTACATATATTTAAAGAGGTTTATATTCTTAATACGTCATAGAACCTCAATACTCATTTCATTATCCATTTGTAAAAAAAATTCTAAATGCCAAATAGGCAACAAATGTCAATTTAATTGTCATGCAAAATAATATGTGGTAAAATCTTCAACGATAATAGTTCTTAAAAACACTTACAACTACAATTTAGCATTGATAAATCTTTACCCAACTCCCTATCAGACTTGAGAAAATGGATTTGACGCAGTATACTGATTTTATATTCACTAACGAAGGTGCTTGCTGTACTATTTGCGAAATGAATATAAAAAAGAAAAGGTACAATATAGAGAAACATTTGAAATCAAAATCTCATCAAGATAAATTATCTGATTCACGCTGCCATTTACAGGATATAATACGAGATAATGCTGATTTCGAAATTAAAGACGATATCGTATATTGCAAATTGTGTAATTCGAAATTATTTCCCTCTAAATCTAGTATCGACCGCCATTTAAAAACAGATTTACACAACAAAATTCATAAAAATAATGCACAAGAAAAATTTAATAAAGATTTAACAGAGTTTATGATTTGTTCGAATATACCGTGGTCAAAATTAGACAATCCTAAATTTAGAAATTTTGTAGAAAACCTTTTAAATCATAAATATGGAAACGATATTACTGTGCCGAGTGAAACAAAAATACGAGTAAAATGCTTACCTGAATTGTATGAAAAGAAAAAAAATGAATTGAAAGAGAAATTACAAAATAAAATGATTTACCTCAGTGTTGATGAAACATCAGATTCCGTGGGAAAAAAAGTGGCAAATATTTTGATCGGAGCTCTAGATGGAACTAGTACCCAGCCACATTTATTTGCTTCTAAGGTATTGGAGGCGACTAACCATTCGACAATAACCAAACTCGTTGAGGAAACCCTTGAAGATCTTTGGGGCGATGAATACAATAAAAACATGGATAAATTATTATTTTTTATAACGGATGCCGGTTCCTACATGGTAAAAGCAGCTAAAAACCTTGTTCAGAAATATAAAAATATGACTCATGTAACATGCATAGCACATGGATGTAATCGAGTCGCAGAGATAATTAGAAGTCTTTACCCGACCATAAACAGTTTGATTGACTGTATCAAAAAATTATTTCGTAACGCTCCTTCAAGGACAAATTTATTTCATCAAATGTGTGTAAATATTCCTCTACCACCCCGACCCGTGATAACAAGATGGGGAACATGGTTAAATGCTGCCTCATATTATCACATGCATTATGATAAAATCAAATCTGTCATCGATGCCTTAAATCCGCGTGAAGCGAGTGCAATTTCTAAAGCAAAAAAAATTTTCCGTAACCGGAATTTAAAAACTGAGTTACTATTCGTCGATACACACTTTAGTATAATTGCTAAGTCAATAAAATTATTGGAGGATCCAAAACTGAGTCTAGCAGAATCATTAAACATTGTTCATGGTTTGCAAAAAAAAATATCAACGTTAAGGTTACATCAAAATGCCAGAAAAGTTTATTTTAAATTAAAAAGTGTATTAAAGAAAAATCCTGGTTATAAGACTGTACAAATAATTAACCAACTATCTAAAAACAACGAGGCTGAAATACCAGAAAGTGTAAATAAAAACTGTGTGCAAAATTTTCAATGCTTGACATACCTTCCTATTACCTCAGTCAGCGTGGAAAGATCTTTTAGTCATTTAAAATGGATATATTCTTACAGACGTCAAAGATTGACAGCAAAATCTATGGAACAAATTTTAGTGATCTATTCTAACTCGTAAAATATTGTATGCCACACCTGGACATAAAGTGGCTTTTTCCGCACGCTACGCGTACGGATAGAGCCGCTTTCTGGCCAAATGTGCACATATTTTTCCAACACGGGAGGTAATAAAGAAAGCCCTCGATCGCATAATTACGTCCCTCGCTTGCAGCTTGGGCCGCAACAATTGCGATTGCGCGGCCTTTCTTTGTTTTACCACCCTAATTAGGAAATGTACTATTTAGGGGCTTTTTTATTTACATATACAAAATAAAGGTTAAAAATACTAAGTGATTTGTTTGTATTTATTTTTCTGCCAACCGTACATTGCCACGAAATTTGAACGTTGATACCGATGTTTAATAATAAGTAATGATTGGAATTGGTATTTCGGAAAACTTTTATGCCGAGAAAACCTTAAATATAATTATAATTATTTTATTGTCGCAAACAGTTGTCGGTCAAAATGTTTAAATACCTTATGTTATTTTTAAAACAACATTCTTGCTTTAGGTACTTACATACGAAGATGAAAAAACACCTTTCACGGAATTACGATACTACATGTAAACTTAATTAAAACATGCACTACTTGAAATGAACGCCGGGTCGGATTCCATATTGTTTTTTTTTTTTTACTTTTTACTGGTTTTAACGACATAGTGTATTATAAACAAATTTCACGTGTAAATCAACACGGCCAGGTTTCTAAAACAAGATTAAAACAAGATGGGTAAACTAGGATTCCAATTTCACTGATAAAATTGTATGCCGCCATTACTGCAAACAGATTGCCGCTATAAAATGCAACGAAGCTCCGGATGAAACTTAAAACTGAGAGAGCATCAAAATAACAATTCATCTGCACCGGAAATGTTCCACTCGTACAATTTAACAAAAGTATAAAAATAAAATAAAAATAAAATAAAACAGTTATTTGCCTTAGGTTGGGAATAAGGCCCGCAAGTCAAAAAAATATTTGTTTCAATATTAAAATATGGCATAGATACACATATAATTTAAAAAGACAACAAGCATGCAATCTACAGCTCGAGATTGCATGCTTGTTGTCTTCTGAGTGGAATTAAAAACTGAAAGATTACAACGCCAAAATAACAATTCATCTGTACTAAAATAGTTATTTGACTAAACAGAGTTAATAAGGCCCAACGGGCATAAAGGCCCAGCAGCGGTTAAAAAGGCACCGTAACCTATTTAAACTATTATATTTCAACAAATAATCTAATACACTTCAGAGACACAACTATGACGTTGTGTTGTCCTACTAGTTCATGTTTGCTTTTAATTTGTTAGAATAATGCGTTTAAACAGTTTTATATATAGTGTATATATAGAAAAAATTAAAATGATTTAGTAGGGAATATTAAGTACAGCTTTTTTTACATACATTTGAATTTAAAATCTTTAGGAATTGGTATAATTTTCGCAAGATAAGCTTAGGATTAGTGTCCTGAGCCCTAACCTAAACCTGTCTTATAAGGAACAGGGAATAAATCGCCCTTACTTCTAGAAACCGCAAAGATTAATATTGTTAGCATACAAATGAATATTAGCATTCAAATGTTTGAGGAGAAGGTAAGAAAGGATACTTAACCCAGTTATATACAAGTTACAGGAATATTATTTATAAATGGAAAACAAACATCATAGTTTAACGAGAGGAAGTCCTATTTACGGTAAACTATGGTTTAGCACAAATATCTAACATTTAAAACAGCTTACATCCATACTAATATTATAAATGAGAAAGTGTATGTGTGTGTTTGTTTGTCCGTCTTTCACGGCAAAACGTGGCGACGAATTGACGTGATTTTTTGAGTGGATATAGTTGAAGGGATGGAGAGTGACATAGGCTACATTTTGTCTCTTTCTAACCCCCCACTTCCATTATTGGAAGGTTGTATGGTTTGTTACCCCGAATTTAACGCGAGCGAAGCCACGGGCAAAAGCTAGTATATTATATTATTCAGCTTATGTTCCTTATCATTTAGTAACTGAGCATTAGCAGAATTAATTAACGTTACATTATAACTAGATTAGTATATCAACTACATGTATAGTATATACCTTTATATTATATTGTAATCAGAATTTATATCGTGTGACTTTTGTATTCATCATCATCCAATTTAAGAGTCAAACTCTTGTCGGTGTAGCTGACGGAGCGTGTAGCTCTCTCCATCTGTTTCTATCCAGAGCCGCCTCCTTGACCTCCCTATACGATGTGACGGCTATCTTCTCTTTGATTTGGTTAATATAACTTATTCTCGGTCTTCCTCTTCCTCGCTTGCCTTCAACCTTGCCTTCAAACTTTTGTATTAACTTAATATATTTTTTTTTTAAATCTTATTACTGTAGTTAATTGCGAATTATTATTATATAAGCTCACTAGTATTAATTTTACTTTTGACGCGTATTGTAGCTATGCATTTAGGAAATAAATGAATATGAATAAAAATATGAATATATTTAGACTAACTATATAAGTGTGTGTGTGTTTTAAAATACATATGTACTGTAAAAATATACTGTTGATAAAGAATAAAATTTTACATACTTACCTAGTCACCTTGAATCCAATTTCAAATAGTTTTTCAGTTTCTGCATAGGTTAGAGTCATAGCCCATTAATACTTACTATTATAGTTGTGCTTGTTACAATTTCTGATATCCAAATATTCATTGACTTTGTTGTAAAGCCATTGCTTAACAACAAAGTGAACCGCGTTAACTTTCTCGCACCATTGTGCGAGAAAGTTAAATTTATAACAATTTTACGTACTTATATAGGTATAATTATATTGCTAGGTTCTGAACAGCTTTAACTAATACCCAAGTCCCACAATTAAGGCCAGAGTATCTGTCACTAGGGCTTGCAATTCGGATATTTTTATATATATTTATTATTTATAAACTAAACTAATACTAAAATCGAAAACATACTTACAAATAAAAAATGGGCTCCAAGTCGGATCCGACCGGTAGGGTGCCCAGAAGGCTGGCGGCATTGCCGCGTTGGACGGCAATACCGATGCGCTGAGCAAAGTATGCCCCAGCCTTCTGGTCACCCGTCGCAATAATAAGGCGCTTGGCTAGCTCCTTATATATTTTGTGGGCTCCTGGTCCCCACGGCCCAAGCGTCTCCACCCCAAACGGCTCAAACATGTAACCACTGTCAATGTCTACATACTTGCGCCGCTTGAGGTGTTCGGCAGTTGGAACGGCTCCTGGTTTGGGATGCCACATGCGTCGATACCCTTTCGAATAGTTATTGGTATGGAAATTATTCGAAATATATGTACTATCCGGATAATTGCCAAAAATCTAAATATTTTAAATCTTTGTCTACCATGACTGACCGATTTCTCTGTTGCTTAATGGTTAGCTGGAAGAGATCCCTTAAAGGGATTAGTTCGCCTTTGTACACACTCACTATATTTTTGTTGGTCATGTACTTGTTTTGTGCAATAAAGTGTTTACTACTACTACTACTACTAATTGCAAACCTTATCTGTCACTTATTTAAATTATTACACACTTTTAAACCGCTTTCGGTCGCAGGTCCAACTACCATGCCTTGGTCGCGAAAAACAGCCAAACGTAATAACTCAACGGGTGGGGGTCAGGTGTCGCCAACTGCCTCCCTGATTTACTCGCCAACTTGCTAATGGTCAAATTTACTTTTCACTTTATTAGCTGCGTCTCAGAGTTTCGGAGTTATGACAAACTGGATTGCGAAACGGCCTAGGACGTTGGTTGTAAAAGTCAAAGTTAAAATTAAAAATGTAACAGTTAACACGTTACAACTAAATAGATGCGCTTCAGCAGTTTAATGGTGTGACCCGCACACACACTAGACAGACACAGCTCCAACCCAACTCAACCCAACTCAACTCAACGCTATAACGACATTGGGCGCGATTCGAAAAATAAACACACACACTGGACAGACACAGCTCCAACCCAACCCAACTCAACTCAACGCTATAACGACATTGACATTTGCTATTCGAACAGATTTTCATTCAACATTGGTCACACATTGGTCTCACATTGGTCTCACATTGGTACAACATCGGTACAATGTGCTACCAATGTGTGACCAATGTTGAATGAAAAATCTATTCGAATAGCAAATGTCAATGTCGTTATAGCGTTGAGTTGAGTTGGGTTGAGTTGGGTTGAATCTGTGTCTGTCCAGTGTGTGTGTTTATTTTTCGAATCGCAGCCATTGATATTTGCTATTCGAACAGATTTTCATTCAACATTGGTCTCACATTGGTACAACATTGGTACAATGTGTGACCAATGTCTAACCAATGTGAGACCAATGTGAAACCAATGTGAGACCAATGTTGAATGAAAATCTGTTCGAATAGCAAATGTCAATGTCGTTATAGCGTTAAGTTGAGTTGGTTTGAGTTGGGTTGGAGCTGTGTCTGTCCAGTTTGTGTATTTATTTTCCGAATCGCGGCCCCGGGTAGTCTAGGGAATCCCCTAGACTACCCTACTCTAGAGTCTGCTTCGAATGCAGAAGACGTTGGATTAATTGCGGCCCATGCAGGGTGCGTTGCCAACGTGCTACTCGTTAACGCTCCATAGCGATCGAAATGCAACTGTCACTGTCGCACATATCTATGTGCCTATGGAAGAGTGATAGAGAGAGGTGACTACGATACGCTACGGAGCGTTAACGTGCCTATGCACGTTGGCTACGCACCCTGGACACTGCAAGCCTCGGACAATTTTTCCTTTGTATATGAAATCTATGCAGTCTATAATTTAACTAGCGACGCGCCCCGGCTTCGCACGGGATAAAAAATGGTTATTGTGGGTTATCCCTAAGAGATAGACATATACTAATCACGGACTTTTTTGTAGACCTTTTTAAGATGTACAATACTGTAGTACATTATTTTGATCTATCTCTTAGGACTCAGCCAGCGTTTGCAATGAAAGTGCAAAAAATGGGTTCATTAACGACATCACAATAGAAACCTCTAAAATCATCAGTGTTTCTCTACTATATTATGCATGTATTATATTATATATATTTTTTTCTAACTTTGTGACCCGATGTCCTGCTTATTGCTACAAGTCAGAGACTTCATTTAACTGCAGTTGGCAGCCTCTTAAAAGGGGGTTTCTAAGTTCTAAGGCACTAAATCCAGGCAAACTTAGGAATAGAGCAGATTATAACTATCTAGAGTCTCAGACACAGCCGTATTCAAACTTGCTCATCCCAAATTCCATAGTGATTCAATCGAGGCTCAACTTTTGATAGCTGAATGCTAATTATACCAACGTAGAATAGGGATGGGATTAGGTATAAGAAATTGATTTTTGTTTGACATAATATGACTTTTATTGTTAACCAACAATTTAAATCATTTTTGTATTACTCCTTACTAGTAAAATTCTTATTAATGTATAGGAGTAATCGATTTTGTAATAACAATAATCAGTTAATATTAAGTGTGTTGTATAAATATTATAATATAACATAACATTCTAGCAATAAGTTTATAATGCTGACGTATAAAATATAGTTTGTTTTATCAATAAACGAATTGTCTTCCTTTAAATTTATTGTATCAGGTATCTATCTATCTTATATAATTCATTTTTTACTAATCCGCCTCGAACTGATAACTCGCGACTTACTTGCAAACGACTTGACCAATATAACAAGACCATTATGAAGATCGTTTTTCGCCTTCTAGTTCCATGACTCCTTGATCGATCCTACTCTATAAACTTTCAAATTATATGTATTTCTGCTATGAACCTAACAAATTTCATGAAGATCAGAATAACTTTATTTAAGTTTACATTTGTTTAAAAACTGATATTGTTTTCCTATATCTACGCCAATGTTCCATGCGACTAGTTATTTTACCAAAGTTCTACTGTTTTTAAACGCGTTTACGCTGACATGGAGTTTAAACGTATGTAGGCAAAGTTGATGTCGATTTTTTTATTGTTATGTACCTCTACCTAGCAAATATAGGTTTTTAGTCACCCCAAATCACAGATTTTTTGTTTATCTTTCAAAATGTAAATCGATAATAAATCGCTGTTTATAAAAAAAACGATTGTTTTTAATCAATTGTTTCTCCCATCCCTATGCCACCATTCCATGCGAGTATTTCACCAAAGTTCCAGTGGTTGTGAACGCGTTTACGCTGACTTGAAGTTTTGCCGTAATTAGGCAAGATTGATGGTGTATCATAAATTTCCTTGTAAGCATAAAAGTAATGCAATCAAAACGGGGAAAACCCTGATTCTGCTTTCGTTATGTTTCACATTATTAATGCTCAAATTAAATCACAGAAAGAGCGGTACGCTTAATTAATCTTTCGTGAGACATACTAACACTAAAAAATATAAACGGTTACATTCACGTCTCTTTTGTCCCTTCACGCGACATGTTTCGGAGAGCCTAGGTCTCCATGACGTGTGTGTAACCGTTTATATTTTAGAGAAATAAATCATGGTTTTATAATTATTAACTACCTGTAATTAGTAATTATAAAACCGTGATTTATTTCTGTAATTATAATTAGTCATCATGTAACCATAATATTTTTCTCTAAAATATAAACGTTTACACACACGTCAAGTAGACCTAGGCTCTCCGAACCATGTCGCGCGAAGTGACAAAAGAGACGTGAGTGTAACCGTTATATTTAATTGTGTTAGTAATGTCTCACGAACGTTTAAATTTCATGATTTATTTGTTATCAAAATGTCTATTCTTGACTTCAAAAAGATTGATGACTAATTGTAATTCTGACAAAATGTTACTTAAACGTTTGACGTACCTATGGTATTGACGCGAAGAAATCTCTTTTTGACATTATACATGTTTCACATGAATTTGATAACCAATCTATAACAAGAAAAGGGTAATTTTTATGTCAAACTTCATTGGCTAAATACCTATTTAGTATCAAATTAAATTTCAACAAAGAACAAAGTATAAATGTCGAATAGGCGTCCACTTGTAACATATTTATTCCATTAATTTATAATCAGCTTGAGTATTTGTTCTGAGGAAATTGCGGTTGTCTCTTGTTTGATGTCTACGTTATTGAAAGAATCCATTGGCTGCTGAGGAATGAAAATAAATACATTCACAAAATCACTTGCGAGAGGGTTTGGTCACGGGTTTTAATTGTGGAGCCATTTAGGGCTCACTTTGAATTGGACATTAAATGAAGTAAGTATTAAACAAAAAAATCTTGAATCGTAAATAAATAAATAACTGAATTTAAATAAATATTATGGGACAATCTTACACAAATCATCCTAGTCCCACGGTAAGCTCAATAAGGCTTGTAAAGATATAGATAAATACTTAAATACATAAAAAATATCCATAACTCAGGAACAAATATCGGTGATAAACACACAAATTAATGCCCTGACCAGGATTCGAACCCACCTCCTGCTTCATAGGTAGGGTCACTACCGTGCCTTTGTATACCGAACTACTAGCACATACTTTTCGATGGAGCTTTTATGGTCACATGTTTTAGCGTCGTCGACGATGCTGAGATTGATTTTCATACAATATATTCCACCGGGAGATTGAAGTGACTTAATTATCATTCGTTGAACTTAATTCTTACCAGCTTGCCCATTGTAATGCTCCTTGAAAAAATATTGTATACAGTAGTGACAAAATTAAGCTTTTCAATCTCGGACCTCCCTTAGGCCACTCAGCAAGCTTCATGGCCTAAACACGGTACTCGACTAAAAACCTCTTTCATTAGGTCATGTTGTATAAAATACTACATCCTGATTTTATATTGGTTTAGTATTGCTTTAATCTTGTTTGTGCTTAATAGCTTACCTTTATAATATTATGTATATTGTTAGGCGCAAGAAATATCTTGTGGTCAACTTGAAGAACAAATCGAATTTTTTTAATAAATATTTACACGGGAAAGTCCGACCGGTGTCGCTTGACCCGGGTAGCTTAGGGGTTGGGCGTCTGCTTCGAATGCAGAAGACGCTGGTTTGATCCCAGCTCTGGGCACCGAAGGCCTAGGCCACTTTTTACATTGTATATGACATCTATATAAGTTTATGTCTTGTGATCAATTAAATATCAAATAAAAAACGTACAAGAATAATAATAAGAACGATTTATTTGTTAAGAATTAGGTATACGTGGTTATAGCGTTACAAATGAGTTCCAGTAATGCTTGTTACCTTATAGAAGTAGGCATGCAAATATTTAAGTACCTTAAAACTAATCTTACAATATAATTTCTTAGCTTAACATGCAATTAGTGCCTGACACTAAAAAACTCATTTATTAAGTTTTTTTTTTATTTTAATTTCTTTGTTGGTAAATCTAACAAGGATTATTCATATAAAAAAATACGAAAGTTTTAAAAAGTATTACGAGCCCCAATGCATATTAGATCGTCTAGTCACACTTAAAATACGATATTTTTTTTAAAGACTGCTATTTAAATCCGGATTGACTTTGATGATTGAAGGAATACGCTACATACAAAGCCATTGAAAGTAGTTTAATGTTGCGTTGTACAAAGTGTAATAATGTTATTTAATTTAGAGTAATTGTATCGTAAAGTTAACATTAAGCAAGCAAAAAATTACGTCTAGTTCATATTTTAGGCAAAATAGGTCGTCTATATAAGATAAAAACTGTTTTTTAAGAAGTTTAATTTTTAATTATATTTAAATTGAATATAGAATATTCTCTGTCATATAAAATGACAGATGGCTATATAAAAACGCAATTGCAGTGCAAATTTTCATTACTTTATAATCATTATTCTATCGAGATGGTGCGAGGTAAACCAGTGACTGAAGAAGTGCGACAAATTATAATTTCCTGTAACAATAACGGCACATCTACTTACCAAATATCCAAGGAGATGTCGTTGCCACGATCGACTTACAATTAAAACGATTATCGAGCATCACCGAAAACATGAAATAATGTCCTGTTTAAAGAAATCTGGCCGTCGACGAATAACCTCCAAGGCAGAAAACAGGATGTTGAAGAAGATTATCAAGAAAAATCGTCGTGCAAGAGCAGGAGAACTTACCGTATTGTGGCGGGACGCTATTAAAAAAAACATTTCAGTTGATACCTGCAAGAGAGTAATGAAGAGAATGGGCTATAGTTTTTACACTTCTAAAGAGAAACCGTTACTAAAAAACAGAAAACCAACAAATTGAAATTCGCTAATAAATACAAAAACTGGACTGGAGTGGCGAAAAATAATATGGAGTGATGAATCCAAATTTGAAGTCACAGTTGGTGACGAACGAAGTAAAGTCATTCGGGAAAAAGGAGAGGCATTTCATAAAAACTGCCTCAAGCGAAAGGTGAAGTTTCCAGCATCTTTAATGATTTGGGGCTGTATGTCGGCACAGGGCGTGGGCCGTCTGCAATTTATAGATGGAACCGTCAATGCCGAGAAATACCAAAGCATCCTGCAAGAGAGTTTGCTGCCGTCTATACGGCAGTTAAAATATAAAAATACATTTACTTTTCAACAAGACGGTGCTGCATGCCATACCGCGAAGACAACGATGGCGTGGCTGAAGTCCAAAAAATCCCTACCATGCCATGGCCGTCCAGCAGCCCGGACTTGTCCCCCATAGAAACTTTGTGGTGGAAAATGAAGAAAAGGCTGCGAAAGGACCCTTCTAGATCTAAAGCTGATCTTAAGGAGAAACTTACCTGTGTCTGGAATGAAATAACCACCGAAGAGTGTAGAGAGTTGGTAGATTCAGTGCCGCTGAGGATGAAAGCCGTTTTGGATGCAAAAGGTGATACCACCAAGTGGTAGACGGTCTATTATGCATCGGCTAAACCGAAGACGAACTTTTTTGCGAATATCTCATTTGGAAAAACAATGTTTTTTTATCACTGTGGAAAGTTGTTATTTTTTTCATTCGATACATAAAGTATTATTCATTTTCTAAATTGTTTTTATATTACATTATCTTCTAAACATCGCTGTCATCCTGAATTTTTAGGTTAAAGTTAGGTTAGTACATTTTTTACCTGCTAGACGAACTGATTTGCATTGGGGCTCGTATTGTAGCTTTCGGAATTAGCTTAAAGATTTTGTTTACATTTATCATACAAGGACAAAACTATTTTTTTTCAGTCCTTGAATATTCTGACGACGGTTTAACGTTATCCTGGTCGACGAAACGAGTAATAGTCATAGTCAATTATTTATGATATTTAAAATATTACATGTCAAATTACATTACAATAATGACAGATTCCACTTAGAGTATCTCATAGATTTCCCTTAAATCTACTTAACAACTAAATAACAAACGAAAATAATATTCTCCATGTATGAAATGTATATTATAATTATGTCAACTCGGTAGGGTTGGAAGGCGAACAATATTGCAATATTAAGGAAACCGGGATTGGATTACAAAATATCTCTATCCGGGTCTTATTAACGGAACAGGAATCTTTGGGGTCACGGGAAATATGTTGCGGGAATAAAAATGTTGCAAGGGATATTGAGCGTATTGATGTTTTTAGGGTTCTGTACCCAAACAGTAAAAACGGTACCCTATTACTAAGACTCCACTGTCCGTCTGTCTGTCTGTCACCAGGCTGTATCCCCTGAACCGTGATAGTTAGACAGTTTTTTTTTACAGATGATGTATTTCTGTTGCCGTTATAACAACAAACACTAAAAAATATATTTAAGGGGGCTCCCATACAACAGATATGACTTTTTTTCTGTTTTTATCTGTCACCAGGCTGTATCTTTTGAACCGTGATAGTTTGACAGTTGAAGTTTTCACACATGATGTATTTCTATTGCCGCTATAAAAAAAATTACTAAAAAACAGAATAAAATAAATATTTAAGGGGGCTCCCATACAACAGACATGATTTTTTTGCCGTTTTTCAGGGTTCCGTACCTCGAAAGGAAAAAACGGAACCCTTATAGGATCACTTTGTTGTCCGTCTGTCTGTCTGTCTGTCTGTCTGTCTGTCTGTCTGTCTGTCTGTCTGTCTGTCTGTCTGTCTGTCTGTCAAGACCATTTTTCTCAGGAACGCGTGGAGGTATCAAGCTGAAATTTATATCAAATACCCTTGGAGCTGTGCAAAAATCAAAATTAAAAACCAACGCAATCAAAAGATACAGTCGTTTATGCTGCAAATTTTAGAGTTTTTCGGCACTCGCAAAACCTACGGGGTACTTCCCGTGAACTCAGAAACTTGAAATTTGGCACGAAGCAACGTCATATAGCATAGACAATGGAAAAATTACAAAAAGCAGACATTTTTAGTAAAATCATACAAAAAAAAATTTTTTAATTTTAAACTTACTACGTTTTTCCTCGTAAACGCGTGGAGGTATTAAATTGAAATTCATGTCAAATACTCAGGGCAATAGGGCCTTTCAGATGTAGCAAAACCAAACTTTTATGTCAACGCAATCAAAAGAAATAGCAATTTAAGTCGCATATTTTCAAACTGAGTACTCGCAAGAAACTCAAAACCTAAAGGGTACTTTCCGTAAACTCAGAAACTTGAAACTTGGCACGAAGAAACTTCATATAGCACAGACAAAGGAAAAATTACCAAAAGTAGACATTTTGAGGAAAATCATACAAAAAAAATTTTTTTCAATATTATACTTACTACCTTTTTCCTCGTAAACGCGTGGAGATATTAAATTGAAATTCATGTCAAATACTCAGGGCTATAGGACCTTTCAGATGTAGCAAAACCAAACTTTTATGTCAACGCAATCAAAAGAAATAGCAATTTAAGTCGCATATTTTGAAACTGAGTACTCGCAAGAAACTCAAAACCTAAAGGGTACTTCCCGAAAACTCAGAAACTTGAACTTGGCACGAAGAAACTTCATATAGCACAGACAAAGGAAAAATTACGAAAAGTAGACATTTTTAGTAAAATCATACAAAAAATATTTTTTTAAATTTTTAACTTACTACCTTTTTCCTCGTAAACGCGTAGAGGTTTTCGCTTCTTATAGGTGTTTACGGAACCCTCGGTGCGCGAGTTGGACTCGCACTTGGCCGGTTTTTATAGATAATGGTACGGAACCCTTCGTCCGCGAGTCCGACTCGCTATTGGCCGGTATTTTCATTTTTTATGTTGTACCTATTTTAGTTATGTATTTATGAAATCGACTATGTAAGTATATTTTTAAAAGATTATTAGCAAGGCTAGTGGTTATTTTAGCCCATAAGTAATTCAGTCGATTTTTAAAAACATCTTTCTACCTAATAATGTGATAACCGGATAACCGAATAGCTGTAAATAAGTACCTACTCAAGACTAAGAAAAAGGATTGTGAGTTCAAAGAGGTTTAAATCAATATTAAGATTACGGCACGGAATTAGGGAACACTCTCGATTTTGTATTTGCAAACACGGAGAATTCCCGGTCCCGGTAATTTTGTATTGAAAACAAATACCGCACAGTATTCGGAATCTATCCGTCCAAATCTGCAGCACGAACGCAGAATCTCACGCGCGATATCGCCAAAATTAACGGCCAAAAATACATTTTATATTTTTTATTTCCGCCTATGTAAACAAACACTTGCGCATTATTGCGACGTATGAAAAACGCGCCGCGAACGCGCCGGGCTGTTAGGTTATTACTTCCGTTTTTCCGCCAGAAATAAAAATGTACGAAAGTCTGCGCTGGTTAATACTGCTCATATATTATTACCTTACTATTGTTTCGTGTGTTTGGGTGCGAAGGAATTTTGATTGCACATTTTATTTATCGTTTAACACATTTTAGGTGCTGAAATTCATAACAGTTGGCGTAAAGTATTTTAATTAAAGTTGGAAACGTAGTTTTGTCATTTAAATTATTTGAACTGGTTTGTAGTTCGAAAGAATTTTAATTACGAGTTATTTGTTGTTTGATTCGTAAGGCTAGTCTAGTTGCAAACTACATAGACTATTACTCCTGCAAACAATATGGACTATCACTCGAGGATCCAGCAGACCCCGCCTGCGGTGGCGAGACGAGCTTGATTCCTTTTTGAAAAATGGCCATGCAGAGACCGCACAAGACCGGGATGAATGGAAAAAGTGGGGGGAGGCCTTTGCCCAGCAGTGGGACAGTATAGGGTCACAATAATACTCCTTGAGACGTCTATGTGCGGCGGTTACCACTTCTCATTAGGCGGCCCTGTTTGTGTATCATTACAATAAAATAACTACACATATCGGCAAAATGGGCACGCCTGATGGTAAGCAGCTACCATAGCCTATGAACGCCTGCAAATACAGAGGTGTCACATGCGCGTTGCTGACCCTGTACAAAAGGGAGGATTCACTATGTTGACGGCTAAAGGAACATGACGGTCCCTCATCGTCAACACACTGGTTCCTCTTTGAGCTCTTTGACAACCTTACTCACCAGCAGGAACACAACACTATGAGTAGGGTCTAGTGCTATTTGGCTGTGGTTTTCTGTAAGGTGGAGGTATTTCCCAAGTCGGGCTCTGCTCTAGATTTGAGCGAGATGACATTCGCTGAGCTGTGCCCTACCACACATAGCGAGATGACATACCCACTACCCATACCTTTACTTTGGACGTCGTTTAAAGACGTACCCGTGCCCGAAACTGTTTAGATACATATATTTACTTATATTAAGATAAGAATCGATACGAATTCGTGTAAATATTTGTAAATGCTCAGTCCTATGTAATTTACAATAATTAATTAAATGTTAAAAATAAATAAACAGAATAGTTTTACAGTACTGACATCAGTTTTTCTCAACTCATTTCCGTAAAAACTTTCTCCCAAACATTTTATTTTCGCAGCAGTTCGTACTAAAGTTGAGGTTTTCTGGTCCCCTTTTTACATTTAGATGGAGAATTCGTGTTTTTCCGACTCGCACCTATTTAGTACCAAAACTATCTTGAAGTGGTGGTCCGGAATAGTAAGAAGACTACCTGTGATTTCTTTCGATTGGAAAAGGGATTGTTTATGTGAAATTTGGATTTTGTTTCCCCGGAGTGTGTTATCCCAGTATTAAGTTATAAAAAACATTTCGAAATTGATATGGTTTATATGGAAACATGTATAAATTCCGGATAAATTCATGTATTTGTTGTCCGGATAAATTGTTACCTATGCAAAAAAAAAACGCATCTTTATTGAATTCGGCATCAAACTTGTCTTGCCGTAAATTCCCTATTTTCTGATTTATATAACCAGAACCGAATTACCTATCTCAAATGTTGGTTGTGTCTTATTTTTCAAAAAAATAATATAAGATCTCGGCCCAGGCGCAAATCGTCGGTTATCGCCATCCGTGCAATAAATTGTGTGCGGTTAAGGGAGTAAAAAGAAGCCTATTGAATGACAGCTGCAGTTCCATTGGTGATGAGGAACGGCAGCCATTTAAATATCTGACAAATTATTATTAGAACGCGATGACAATTTATCTTTTAGGTGATAGCTGCCATCCCTCAATTCACAAACATACCATCAGCTGAAGTCACACACACACAGTCAATCACACAGGTACGAGGCTTCATTATATACCGCCCACTATTTCACAAGTTACCGCCTGGGACGCGATTGGCCATGATGTTTTTCCTTGGCTTACGTTCCGTAACATGTTATTAGGAATATTATGTCCCAAATTTTAAAAATCACCCTCTTTGGTTTAGGCTGTTTATTGCCAGTCTCTTAGTAACTTGACTGTGTGTATGTTTATTGAACGATTACAGTTTAAATGAAAGTCCGTGCTATTTATAATTACTGGGGGCTTAGCCAAGATAACAATCGTTTGCAGTAAACGAATGGAAACGCTATCCGTCTCTCCATCGCACTAATATGGAAACAAAACTCAAACGATTGTCATCTTAGCTACAGGGCTGATTTGAAGCGAGTTAAAAATAAGGTACCTTGAAATACATTGCAGAATACTAAAATTTCACATTTTGTTGCGGTTTTCATGACAAATTAAGTGTAGAATTTCTAAACCTCATTTCAACGAAACCAAACCCCTCAAATCTGCAAATTACTCGAAATTATTCTTCATTAAATTCAATTGCGCTTCAAACTTCAACTAATTAGAGGTAGAAAGTTGAAGTAAAAAGTTGGCAAAAACCTGCATCGCGGGACGGGGAACGAATAAAAATGGCTACTTTTAACTAGTGGACTAAGAGCTGGCCACGTCAGATATGATATGACACAATAATGAGAGCAACAAAACACGTCTAGAATGATTGCAATACTATCCTTAATGATAGAACTGGGCATTTGGCAGCTTTTAATGGGTGGAGGTCAGAGTGACAGACTAGCAATTTTTTTCAGTTGGTAAAAAGTTATACCAAAATAGGTAAAAACTGCCGAAGTTGCCTTATTTATAGCGGACGGGTCCTATATTTTAACATTAGAACCAGAAACATTGCGTATTATTCGGAAACAGAAACAGTAGGTGAAAACCTATTACATTATACGTCGTTTTGGATTACTTCCCTCCATCAGAAATATTTGGCAGTAATATAATCTAATTATTTATATAATTTCTCATAAGACCACTGCAAACCACTTTAAGAACTCCAGGATTGGTATTCTTAAAGTGGTTTGCATTCTTTGACCTCCACCGCTTTACAGCTGCCAGATGTCCGGATCTAGAAATAAGCATACTATGCTTATATAGCAAACTAACGAGAGGGGTTTTGGCGCTCTCATAATTGTGTCATATCTGACGTGGCTAGCTCTCCGTCTATAGTGACGTGCGTTTTATTTTAAGCAAAAATGTTTGCTAATGAAACTACAGTTTTTATACAAAGTAATAGAAACAACAATACAGCTCAAGCGGCTGCTGGCTAAAAAAATATTGGTGCTATTTTGTAAATAAGTGAAAAATATCATACAGTGTGTAGATCCAATACGAGTAATAAACTGAATAATTGTTTATAAAAACAACATAATTAAAATTTTTGGTGGATTTGTGTTTGTGATGTCATAATCATCATGTTCGTCTCCAAGACGGCTATGAAAGTTGAAAAAACGTTTGTGCAAAAACTATTCCATGTGTCGAAAAATTTAAACAAATAAAGAGCTGCTATTCCTAACTTTGTGGTCCTATATCTTTATTGGTACTGAAAATCAAGATTGAATCATTATTATTTAAAGAGAGATTTAGTTTTATTGATCTCCTGTAAAATAATGCCCAATGTAGTTATGTTGTTAAATATCTCTTGAATTAATCTAGAGAATATTTCTGAAATACAATATGTTCTTTGCCAGTAAAATAAAATATTACAGAAAGTGGGAAATTGCTTAATCACAAAATACTACGCATTATTGTGTATCTTTAAGATATAATGTTACTGTATTACTGTTTTGAAAAAATAAGTCCTGCCGAGTTTCTTGCCGGTCATAATACTTATCGGATCAGAGGGTGTAGGGTTAGAAACGGTGGTAATTTTTTTTTTCTCTGACGTTCATAAGTGCATTGTAATGTGCCTACATTGAAGAATAAATAACTTTTTTATCTTTTACCCTTAATTGGTTACTAGGAGTATATTTCCCGTCCATATTTTTGGATGCTCTAATCGCTCTGAAGGTAGCTAGATCCCACCTTATGTCAAATACAAAAAGAACATTAGTGTGTAGGTGCCCAAAATTAAAACTGTGAAACGAAACGCAATTTTTTTTTTATGTGTCATGTCAAAGTGACAACGTCAGTTGGTGACATCGAACATGGGCAATTTGCAAGGAATATTTTGAAGAAAAATCACAATGTCGCAAAAAAATCCGGTAAGATTTTATGAAACTGTGTTTTCGATAGATTTTGAGTTGCTTTATGTAATTGTTAAGATAATTTGGTGATTACTGCAGTATTACTATGTTTTATTGAGGTTTAAAATGTGTGGGCAATATAGTACTTCTGACCGTACTGGATTGTCATTTTGTTACATGTGGGTGTTGAGATCCCTGTGACCAATAAGGAATTATTAGTTTCCATACTAGTTGTGTAATTTTAAACATATTATTTACTTTATGCTTACAGAACCAGAAAACTCTTGATTTCTCGAGAAGATGCGTTGATGCAGCGATACGTATGCTAATGACCTCCTCAGGGGGCGAGGAGTCGGAGGACTGGAGACAGTTGGACCAACGCTAAATTGGATCAAATACAGAGAATGATGAGGTTTGGTAAGTGATTCATCATCATTCTCCGAGCGTTTGTCCCTGTTTTTTACCACGGCTCGATTGAAATTGGGGTCCCCTTGACAACCTAATCCCATGAATTGGTGTGGGAACAGTTTTTTTCTGAAAGTGACTGCCAATTACCCTTCCAACCTAGAGGGGAAACTAAAGCCTTATTAGGTTTAGGTCCAGTTTCCTTATGATGTGTTAGTTAGTCTGTTAGTTTTATGAAAATTGCAGTTACTGTTTATATATTAGTATGTACTTAAAATGAACAATTTTTGCAGGTGATCACATAGATTTCAACGAAGATTCCCCTGCTTGGCAAATATAGGAGATGCCGTATCTGTAGCACACGAGCTAAGGAGCAGCGATCCAAATTTTCTTGCCGGAAAGACCTTGTTCCCTTATGTGCTGCTCCATGTTTTGAGAGATTTCACTCACGGACTTCTGGCCCCATTGAATAGTATATACTTACTTGGAGGAAACCGGGTGCCAATAGCGGTCTGAGGGATTATATTTCCCATGTGATTTTTTTTATAGAAAAATAAATAATTTATAAAATCTAAGTATGGTGTTTCATTCTCCTACATGAATAAAAAAATATACATTTCATTTAAATACTCTAATATAAACTCTCACGCCATGCCTTATTAAGGGTTAATACACAGCAACTTCGTTTTTATAGCCCTCCAAATTTTATTTTATGAGGTACTCTAAACAGATATCATACAAACTGTAATAGCATCGTGGCACAGAATAACTAATAGTAGTACCGTACAGAAAATTCACTCCTTCACAAAAGTCAGATTTAGGTATAAAATTATACCTATACTGGCCGCCTGCAAACAAAATTGAAACTTATAACCCCGCACGAACCGTGAATCTTCTTTGCGCGCCGCAGTTTTATGACCGAGCTGTGCGTGTCGGCACAGGGTTGGCACTTGACAAATTCTTGTACCTATACCTACTGATTTATTATTTTTAAACGTTGATTCTGTAAACATATTTTTTTTATCAGGAGATAGTAAGTATGTCTGATTCTCACGGAAGTAGGTATATATGCCACAGCCGTATTCCTTTGAAAATATGTCGGTCAGTTGCTAATATTTTTTTTCGGGGCAACCAATGTTATATATTTTATACGGATTAGATCGAGGTTTAGGTTTCTAAGCCATTTTGTATTTTCAATGTTGCGCGAGCGCCACGTGACACGACTATAGTGCGAGCCGAGCGGCAGCCCACTGCCATACGCCTGCCCGGGAGGCGCGCCGGCCGAATCTACCTAAACTGCGTAGTGACACCCCCCTGATCGTGGCAAGAGGTCTAGCTGTCATAATCCACCAATCATGTTAAAAAAATATATGGATTGGTGGATTTTGACAGCTGCTGTCAAAAAGACCTCTCGCCACGGTGCTGCCATCTAGTAAAAAACTCGATCGCGGAAATCCTCATTGAGAACCAGGAGGTTCTTCGAAATCTTGAAGTCAGTTGAAAACGCCGCGTAATTGCCGCTCAGTTTCATTCATGAACGTCACAAGGGAGCTCATACTCGTACATTTGTTTCATGCGCATGCCGCCGTCAACCAATATCCACGCGAAATCGCTCGGAGCGTTTTTTTTCGGAACAGGCATTAGACAAATTCCATCTTTAAATTAAGGCGATTCGGTCTCGGAATTCGATTTGGGGTAAATCTCCCGAGGCAGCGCTCCCCCAAACCGCTTCTAAACTTAAGAGTCTTGCACGTGATTGGTAAAAAAAGTGTATTTACTTCTAATTTGATTTTAAATTGGATACAAATGGATTGTGATTTTTAGGGTTCCGTACCTCGAAAGGAAAAAACAGAACCCTTATAGGATCACTTTGTTTTCCGTCTGTCTGTCTGTCTGTCTGTCTGTCTGTCTGTCTGTCTGTCTGTCTGTCTGTCTGTCAAGACCATTTTTCTCAGGAACGCGTGGATGTATCAAGCTGAAATTTATATCAAATACTCAGGTCTATTGTCCCTTGGAGCTGTAAAAAAATCAAACTTAAAATGCAACGCAATCAAAAGATACAGTCGTTTATGCTGCAAATTTTAGAGGTTTTCGGCACTCGTTAAACCTACGCGCCGACTTCGGCACACTCCGATGACGAGGTGGAGGCTATGTATGAGGATATATCGAAGGCTATGCATAGCTCCAAAACCTACTTCACCGTTGTTATGACTTCAACGCGAAACTGGGCAAGAGAGATGGTGAAGAGCTGAGAGTGGGGCAATTTGGATTTGGAAGTCGGAACCACCGGGGCCAACTACTGGCTGGCTTCTTGGAGAAGGAGGGTCTCTACATGATGAACTCCTTCTTCAAGAAACGTGAGCACAGGAAGTGGACCTGGATGAGTCCCGACGGTGCAACTAAAAACGAGATTGACTTCATCATGTCGACGAAGAAGCATATATTCAATGATGTATCTTTTTTTTTTTTTTTTTTTTTTTTATACTACGACGGTGGCAAACAAGCATACGGCCCACCTGATGGTAAGCAGTTACCGTAGCCTATGGACGCCTGCAACCCCAGAGGATTCACATGCGCGTTGCCTACCCTTTAGGTACCTATTCACTCCTTTTTTGAAGAACCTCATACTGTAGCCCGCTGGGAAAACCTCGGCAGGGAGTTCATTCCACAGCCGCAGCGTGGAATCAATACGGTTAAAACCGGAAGTGATCACCGTCTGGTGAGAGGCACATTGAATATCCCTTACAGCACCGCACCGGCTGATACGATCGTGCGTTAAACTTTAAAAAAAACTAGTTTGAAAAATTATCATGTTTGCCGCTTCAGTACGGCATCGAACGATCGTGCGCTCGATTATTATTCATTTTAAACCCACATGCGTTTAATTAGGGGGCCAGTCGTCGGCGCGGTGAGCGTCAAGCAGGTACGTGTACGAGACGGACGACCAGGTCAGAAGTAGGTATTCACGAAATTTTTTAATTTTTGATATTTAAATGTGTTAAAATCGTTTTTTATTAAATTAAACATTCTTCTGTCGTATCATGTAGATAATTAAAAGTTTAACCAGAAATTTTAGTCATTTTTTTGTGCCTAAAGTTATAACGCACGATTGTGCGGGTCAGGACGCAAGTCGATAAATTTAAATTGTGTTGACTATGATAAATTGAAAATATGATCAATCAAAACCGTTTTTTTAAATCATTTCATGTAAAACATGTAAGAAATCTAAAATTTTATTAATAATTGTTTATTAACTCCTTTGAACTCTCTAATTTACCCTTATATTTAAAAAAAAAAATAACAACTTTACTAGGGGTCGCAACGAAATGAAACGATCGTGCGGGTGGGTTTTCACAAAAATTTTGGGGGGGAGATTTTTTTTTGGAATTTTTCGTCTTTTTGTGGGCCTTAAATGCGCCGAAAAATGCAACTTCAAACCAAAAATCAAAAAAAAAATTTCTCGTGCTGTAAGGGATATATGTGTTAAGCTAGAGCGCTCTCGACTGATGAAGTCTACGCTCCGTCCAGCAGCACTTCAAATCCAAACCCCTGAGAGCTTCCAGCTGGAACTCCAAAACCGTTTCGATTGTCTAGGCAGCGATGTGGACGAATTCAACGACGGGTTTGTGGAAGCTGTCCATAGCACTGGGTCTAAGTTTTTTAAGGCCCAGCGGAGCAACAGAACCAAAAGGCTCTCTGACTCCACTCAGAAGCTCATCGAGGAAAGGAGAAGAATGGTTCTGCAATCCTCAGGAGATGCGTCATTATACCGGCAGCTCAATAAACGGATCTCTAAGTCCCTTACCCGTGATTTGCGCCAATTCAATACAAATCGTATTGAAGAGGCCATTGAGCAGAATAAGGGCTCTAAAGTTTTCGCAAGAGATCTGTCTATTGGGCAGAGCCAGCTCGCCAAATTAAAAACTGAGGATGGTAGAATCGTTTCATCCAGACCCGAGCTTCTGGGGGAGATAGAGGACTTTTATGGACAGCTGTACACATCAACTAGCAGACCTGAAGTTGATCTGGCGGAAGACCCTAGAGCTAGACTGACCCGACATTATATCGAAGACATCCCGGACATCAGCCTGTGCGAGATTAGAATGGCTCTTAAACAGCTCAAAAACAATAAGGCACCTGGTGAAGACGGAATTACAGCCGAACTTCTGAAGGCGGGTGGTAAACCGATCCTTATGGCCCTTCAGAAGTTGTTCGACTCCGTTTTACTAGAAGGGAGAACGCCTAAGGCATGGAACAGAGGTGTGGTGGTATTGTTCTTCAAAACGGGTGATAACGCGTTACTAAAGAACTACCGACCCATTTCACTTCTGAGCCATGTCTATAAGCTGTTTTCAAGAGTAATTACGAACCGTCTCGCACGCAGGCTAGATGACTTCCAGCCTCCCGATCAAGCCGGTTTCCGAAGAGGCTTTAGTACCGTAGACCACATCCATACGCTCCGTCAGGTTATACAGAAGACTGAGGACTATAACCTGCCCCTCTGCTTAGCGTTCGTGGACTACGAGAAAGCCTTCGACTCGATCGAAACCTGGGCTGTACTACAATCTCTCCAGAGGTGCCAAGTGGACTATCGCTATATCGAAGTGCTGAAGTATTTGTACGAGAACGCCACTATGTCAGTCAGACTCCAGGACCAGAACTCGAAGCCTATTCCGTTGCAGCAGGGAATCAGGCAAGGAGATGTTATTTCTCCTAAACTGTTTACCGCTGCACTGGAGGATGTTTTCAAGACTCTGGACTGGAGAAGGCTAGGCATCAACATAAACGGCGAGTACATCACTCACCTTCGGTTTGCTGATGATATAGTAGTCTTGCCTGAGACCATGGAGGATTTGAGTACGATGCTCGATGACCTCAGTAAAGCCTCCGAGCGTGTTGGTCTAAAGATGAACATGGATAAGACGAAGATCATGTCAAATACCCATGTAGCACCAACTCCCGTTACAATCGGAGACTTTACACTCGAAGTTGTGGACGATTATATATACTTAGGACAGACTCTCCAGTTAGGTAGATCCAACTTCGAGAAAGAGGTCAATCGACGAATCCGACTCGGTTGGGCAGCGTTCGGGAAGCCACGGCACATCTTTTTGTCCAATATTCCGCAGTGTCTCAAGACGAAAGTCTTTGACCAGTGTGTGTTGCCAGTGATGACATATGGAACTGAAACGTGGTCGCTTACAATGGGCCTCATAAGAAGGCTCAAAGTCACCCAAAGGGCAATGGAGAGGGCTATGGTTGGAGTCTCTCTGCGTGATCGCATCAGAAATGAGGCCATCCGTAGCAGAACCAAAGTAACCGATATAGCCCTCCGAATCACTAAACTAAAGTGGCAGTGGGCGGGGCACATTGCTCGTAGAACCGATGGCCGTTGGGGCGGAAAGGTGCTCGAGTGGCGACCACGAACCGGAAGGCGCAGCGTGGGTAGACCCCCCGCAAGGTGGACTGAAGACCTGGTGAAGGTCGCGGGAGTCCGCTGGATGCGGGTGGCGCAGGACCGGTCATTGTGGCACTCTTTGGGGGAGGCCTATGTTCAGCAGTGGACGTCTTTCGGCTGATATGATGATGATGATGATGACTGAGGGTTATATGGACCTTTCAGATGTAGCTTTTATGCAAAATCAAACTTTTATGTCAACGCAATCAAAAGAAATAGCAATGTAAGTCGCATATTTTGAAACTGAGTACTCGCAAGAAACTCTAAACCTAAAGGGTACTTCCCGTAAACTTAGAAACTTGAAACTTGGCACGATGAAACTTCATATAGCACAGACAAAGGAAAAATTACGAAAAGTAAACATTTACAGTAAATCATACAATTTTTTTTTTTCATTTTAAACTTACTACCTTTGTCCTCGTAAACGCGTAGAGGTATTAAATTGAAATTAGTAATAAACATACTACAACTTTTGCTTGTACGGAACCCTCGGTGCGCGAGTCCGACTCGCACTTGGCCGGTTTTTTAACGTAATCCCGCCATCTCCACCGGGTACATTATTCAGCTTAGGCCGGGGTGAAAATTGAATCAATTGATCGAAACAATATTAAAATTGCAGGAGGTTCCCGGGTTAGCCAACTCTGCTTTTAGGAGGGATTATTGATAATTTAGCTTAACTCTTGTTTCTGAGTTCCATTCGCAATATTGGCCGGACCCTGAACATTATCACTTTGGTAGTTGTCAGTTTGTTTAAAGTTTATATCCGACACGTGACCTTTAATTAAAGGTTCTGATTTTTCCTTTACATACATATATAATTATTAGGTCAATAGTATTTGTTATCAGTGTTATCACCCTCGAATATAATAACGCATTTACGAAGAATTTATGTTTCCTTTCATATTGCGAATTTAGCATTGTTAAAATGAATCACCACCTAATTTCTCAGTTGGTTTTATAACAAGTCTGATTTTTTATGGCTACTAGGTACATGGGTATAAATTATTTATCTTTTTCACATATGTTCGATATGCATTTAAAATAAAATGTACTTATGAAATTCATACGAATACAGATTATCAAAAGTACAAAGATATACAAATAATAGGCCTCATGATATTTACTAAATTTATATTGTGATTATGAGTTTTTTATAATTAATTAATTAATGTGATTGGACGATCAATTGTTCGCGATAATAATTAGTAAGTATCTATAATGTAGGTTTTTATTAAAAATTTATAATAATAAATAAATCTTTCAACTTGTCCTCACACAGCATACCTACACATACACAGTAATATCCAAATCATATAATGATAACCCTTACAAAACACTTCTCGTGCCCCTTTAACTTTAAGCCCTTTTCAACCGACTTCAAGATTTCGAAGGAGGAGGTTATCAATTCGTCGGGATCTTTGTTTTTGCTATTTTTTTTTTTTTTTTTTATGTATGTTCACCGATTATTCGAAGACGGCTGGACCGATTTGGAAAATTCTTTTTTTGTTTGAAAGCGTATACTTCACAGTTGGTCCCATTGTAACCATGTCAGGATCTGATGATGGGATCCTGGAAAAATCGAGGGAACTCTTCAACTATTATAGGCACACCTATGGTGATTTGAGTATTTTTTACAGCAGATCGAGCATTTGGTGTTGGAAAGGTGGATGGTTAGTGAAGTCGGTTCTCTTTTGTTTAAAATTATTAATGATGTTTCTGCTCTACACACGGCACTTGTCATCAGATTATTCCATGTTCCCTAGCCATTACTGCCACTCCGTTCCTCTGAAGTGTTGCGAAAATTATGCATCTTCTAGCAAATTCTTTACCGGTATCTACCTGTATAATAAACACACTCTGTGAAAATAGTTACTTAGACTGATTAATCTTATTACTTAATATTCTTAATCTTAAATAGGTATGTGCATACTGATTACTATTAATAGATAATAGTAGTTACTCTAAGATAAAGTTATATATATTTATTTTTATACCACGACGGTGGCAAACAAGTATACGGCCCGCCTGATAGTAAGCAGCTACCGTAGCCTATGGACACCTGCAACGCCAGAGGTGTCACATGCGCGCATTTTCAAATTGTCCAGGAATAAAAGGATTTCTTATTAATTTATTTAATTATACGCGCACAGAAGTATAAAATCTCGACCCTATTTTCACCTGCTTACAGATAAAAAAAAAATCTAAGTGTAGCTTCAAGACGTCGTTTGAAGACTATATATTAAGGCAGGCTCTAATTTTTATATGATTATGTATATTCAACGGTGTCTGACAGCTTGTAGAGAACGCGATTGTTTTATATGTTATCTCATATCTGACGTACATGTATATGTATAGGTATGATTTTTTTATGAAACTAGGAGCAAACGAGCAGAGGACTTTATACCTTTATTTACTTACATACCGGTTTCTTAGTACTTTCATTATTATTATAAGTACTAGTAACTAGCGGTATTTTTAACAGCGAATCACGAACCTAACCTAATTATCAGGCACAAATATTAAATTTGTACTTGAGGTATGTGTGATCTTTTCTATGTATTTATCTATCTATTATAAGAAAGTAAGTAACAAGTAAGTAAAAAAAAGAAAAAAAAAAGAATAGGAAGAAAGTAAGTGTTGTACATACATTCAATAAATACAACACAATTAACACTTAAAACAATAAAAATATAATACTCTGTTTCACATATCGTTACTTTGTTATACATACCTATATAGTCGTCTAGTAGGTTATAACACAAGCATTATTTAGCTTACTGTGGGGCTCGCTCAGGTTGTGTAAGATTGACTCACGATATTTAATATTAATAAAAAATATCTCGTTAATATGGCATTAATAATTTTCAACTAAGTATATTGATAATTATTGAAATGATTTAGTAGACTGTTAAAGTGTACTTTGCTCATTATTTGACTAGTAAAACCGGTATCTTAATACTTTGCTCATTCCTAGCAACTCCGTATGGCAAGTCTTGGAAATCTTCCAACGTAGCAGTTTATCCGACGTATGAATTAAACGCGTTCGTAAACATGCTGCAAGTTTAGTTCGAAACTTTTATAATACCGCGAATTTGCTGTTACATAATATAGTAGTTAAGTGCTTAAAGTAATGATGAGGAAGTATAAACACGACACAGTAACCTCCTAAGGCCCTAGGTCCTACTAAGGTATAGTACCTACTTATTAAGCTCGATGAAATTTAAATCGTTTTCATTTGGAACAGTAGTATTTCCTTTATTTAGCAAAATTTTTACACAAAGAATTTTACTTTAAATCTATTAATATATTCAAGTAACAACTTAGATTTTGTACATTTATATTCTCGCCAAACTGTTGTTTGATGGCGAGAGGCGCTCTGGGCCCGTTTCGACATGGCATAACTGACAGTCGCTTTTTTTTTTTTTTTATGAAATAGGAGGCAAACGAGCAGACGAATCGCCTGATGGTAAGCAATTAACGCCGCCCATGGACGCCTGCAATACCAGAGGGGTCACAAGCGCGTTGCCGGCCTTTAAGATGGGAATACGCTCTTTTCTTGAAGGTTTGAAGGTCGTATCGGTCCGGAAATACCGCAGACGACAGTTCATTCCACAGTTTTGTTGTGCGAGGCAGGAAGTTTCTCGAGAAACGCACAGTTGAGGACTGCCAACCATCTAAGTGGTGATGATGGTAATGCTGTCGCGTAGGACGATGGCGGAAAGAGGCGGCAGGGATTAATCCGAACAATTCCTCGGAGCACTCTCCGTGATAGAGGCGATAGAAGATGCAGAGCGAGGCTACATCTCTACGCAGCGCCAAGGAGTCAAGCCGATCCGTAAAATCCCGGCAGCCGACAAAGCTTGCGAGACAACTATGATATCACACTTTTGTGACAGTTGAAATTTGGGGTGGAATCACTCAAGATTGATATCTAAAATGGTGACCATAGCCGTAGACAAAACGCTCTAGCGAGACCTACTGACAGGTTGACAGTTAGGTGTGGACACGTGTGGATAGATGGATATCACTCTATCCACTAGCGATACAAGTGTGACATCCACGTCTCACAGTTTGGCATGTCGAATCGTCGCCCTGTTTTATACTTTAACAATTTAACCTATTAAACTCATCTTATAAATTACTTAAAAATAAATACTAACTAACATGCTCTTAAATAACGTCAACTTTCTTTTCTCAACTTTCAACTAATCTTAACTTTTAGATTTAGAATTCACTGGCAATTTTGGTAATTTTGGTTTGTATGGCTTAGAAGGGTATTACGTTACTTTCAGACATCGCGCGTTAGTAAAAGGTTGGATGACTATATCTTGTTCTTATTTTATCAGGTAGGAAACCGGTATTTTTTTTGCAGACTGGCTGTTCACACTGCGATGAACTATAAATATACATCTTTCTCTTTTATTTACACGGGAGCGATTATCTTTTGTTCGTTTCTTGGGCGAGAAAATCGCCAATAGCTCATCGATCGTTACTCGCCCGCGGTGGGACCAGTGCCTATTTAATAAGGAGACGTAACGTAATGTCCTGAAGATATAACTGTGATTCCATAAAAAGCCGATTTCCTCGTGTTTACGCGCGACACGCACACATACTCTTAGGTACCTATACAACTCGTGGTGGTCCACGAGTGACTAGTTGTGACTAGTTCAAACGTCAAAAGTGAGTGTGTGTGCACGAGACCGCGGCTTATTATGGAATCCTCTAACTAAGGTTAAATAATTAAGAACCTACACATTATATGGTTATACTACGCCCGGTGCATAACTTACTTTCGCCGTAGTTTGCGGTTGACACTGGACGCAGCATACAGCGTCATTTTGTAAAAAATAGTTTTTATCATGTCAACCACAGACCACGGCCTTATTAGTCAAGGAGTTGTCGCATCTAGCGTAACAAACGCTACATATTAACGCAATATTCGATTTGGACGCTACTAGCAAAATACCAGTGTGCATATCCTCCAAACGGCCTTTTTATATATCAATAGTATAATCAAAAAACCCTCTGTCCACCATTTTGAGATATATGGCCGAAATCTCAGAACAAACGTGACGTTGAAAGGTTTTGCTAATGCCTTATAAAATATCGCAGCGGGGAATAAATCGCTATCAGCCGTAGTCCGTCAATCTTATTGTCATTCAATTTGAATTCTCGCGCTGGGTCGGTTTTTGTGACGCCTTGGAGTGTGGCCATGAAAAGGGCGAAATAGTTTTTTTACACTTATAATAAAACTAAGATTTGGGGAACACAATTTGGCAATTCAGACAGCTTGGTTGAGAAAACGGACCGATAATGTATGATAGTACGGTCAGCTGCACAGAAAAAGGCTTTTTTTTTTTTTTTTAATTATAGGACGATCTTACACAAACCGACCTAGTCCCACAGTAAGCTCAATAAGGCTTGTGTTGTAGGTACTAGACGACGATATATATAATAGATAAATATGAATAAATACTTAAATACATAGAAAACACCCATAACTCAGGAACAAATATCTGTGATAAACACACAAATAAATGCCCTGACCAGGATTCGAACCCGGGACCTCCTGCTTGGTAGGCAGGGTCACTACCGACTGGGCTAGGAGGCCGTTACGGAGGCTTTTTCTCTGAGAAGAAAATTATTAAAAACTGACGAAGACCATGTAAGGCCATGCGCAGTGTAGGGTTTCGTAATTGCCGTCCTGTTACAATAAATCTGTTCAAAAGGTCATTTATTTAGGTATTTTTTTGCGGCACTAAGTCATTTTACTATGGCAACTATATTTTCTGCCACCAAAATTTAGATTTGTGTCCCCTAATAGTAAAATCTGCCTCCAACAAATATATATGTGATCATATTAATAGAAACGGCCTCCAACTTTTAAATGGGTATTTGTATAGTATATGTATATGGATAATGGGTATTTGATCACCAGATTTGTATTGTCAAAATAGTAAAAATCTACTAACGAATAATAAAAAAGGAGAACAAAACTCTAAAACATGTCAAAGATCACTCGCTAAAAAACTTACTTTCAAATAAAAAAACCGCATTTAAATCGGTGTAACCATTTTAGCGGTACGGCGCCACAGACAGATACACATACAGACATACTGGTCAAACTTAAAAGTTTTTGCGTTGGGAGTTAATGACTAATAACACAGTTAAGCTATCATTTTTGTCTCAGTGTTTTCCGAATTTACTTTCGTTTGCAATATTTTACCTTAACCCCATTTACTCAGTTCCAAGGCACAACCCTTACAATGTCAAGGAGTATTGGGAACCTCGGTGTCGACATATCCAGTGACGTCCAATTCCGGAGTCACCTTGAAGCGAAGGCCAAGCTGGCATCCAAAAAGCTCAGTGTGCTCAATAGAGCGAGGCGATACTTCACTCCGGGGCAGAAACTGCTCCTATACAAGTCGCAAGTCAGACCCCACATGGAGTACTGTTGTCACCTTTGGGCGGTAGCACCTGGATACCAGCTTGGGCCCTTTGACTCGGTGCAAGGGCGCGCCATGCGGATCGTCGACGATCCCAAACTCACGAGCGATATTGAACCTTTGAGTCTTAGGAGGGACTTTGCGTCCTTATGCGTGTTCTATCGCTTGTACAATGGGTTGTGCTCTGAAGAACTGTTTGATATGATGCCCACGGCAGCTTTTTATCACCGCACCGCTCGCTGCCGGCAGGGTGTTCATCCCCACACACTGGAGCCCAATGGGTCGCGCACAGTACGATTTAAGAGGAATTTCCCCAGAACAGAACAGAATAGTCCCATGAACGCTGCGGCTGTGGAATGAACTCCCTGCCGAGGTTTTCCCAGTGGGCTACAGTATGAGGTTCTTCAAAAAAGGAGTGTATAGGTTCCTAAAGGGTAGGCAACACGCATGTAAATCCTCTTGGGTTGCAGGCGTCCATAGGCTACGGTAACTGCTTACCATCAGGCGGGCCGTATGCTTGTTTGCCACCGTCGTGGTATAAAAAAAATGCACAAATTACAATGTACTATTTTACTGCATCCGCTAGGAAAGGCTCAATTTATCCTTTAATAAGTGCGTGGAAAAATGCGTTTTGTCCTCTTGAGTGAAAAAAAATTTTGTATGTACAAGTTTTTGCTTATTTTTCATGCGCTGGCTTGTAAAATATACTTTTATGCGATGATTTTGAATGATAAAATATTGAATATCATTAATTTTAATTACTAGCTTGTATTTTTTTTGCATTGGTGCGGTGAAAAATGTATTACACTCGGCAGTAGAGTTTGTTCAACTTTAACCTCAGGCACTATAAACAAAAGAGGTTAAACAACAACTTTGCTCCCTTGTACAATAAATAATTATTACTTGACTCCCGCTCTTTCCCTGGCCCGCCACGCCACCGTCGGTCGAGAGAAACGTTACATTTGTCACTGCATCGGAATCTGTTGAATTAGACGCTCGGAGGGTTCCCAGAGATGGGATCCGAACGATTTTTGTTTTCTCTCCTCTTCAAACGTGCCTCGATTTCCTTGGGGGAGCTGTAATTTACGATTCGAATTGTTAATTAACTGATTTCAACGGATTAGCGTATTTCTTTTGTCTGAACCTCAATTGAATTAAATGTAACGTTTGATGTAATATTCGTCAAATACCTTTTGGGGCATCTGCGCGTATAATTAATTAATCTATTTTTATTTTATTGCTATTCAGGACAACAACAGCCATATATACAATTGTGGTGTAATAGTAGTTACATGGAAAAATGGCCAATAACAGTCATCCGTTATTTAAATATTACTTATCACATTTTTGTTTTAAATGATCTAAGGGTTTTAGTAGTAGTAGTAAAACACTTTATGGTACAAGAAAACACAACGAAAGACATATGACACAACATATGTACAAAGGCGAACTTATCCCTTTAAGGGATTTCTTCCAGTTAACCTTTGAGCAATTGAGAGAGAAAAAAAAGGGTGAAGGGGTTTATAATTATTATTATTCTAAAGTGTGCTTATAGGAATTAAATGCCTGATCGTTGGGTTCAAACTCACTGGGGTACCAAACCAATACTAATATCTAGTAATATAAATGCCCTAATGCTCGACACAGTAGTTGACACCTAGCTCCTTTGTTGCGATGACGTTTAAAGATGACATGTACTGAGTTAGTGACGAGCACGCCTACCTAACCAACCTTACTACCTTACGCGAACCGACCTTAATAGAGCGACAGACAAAGCAGCGGTTTCAGTCAACCAGCACAGATATACGCAACAGCGATTCCACTTAACCAACTCGATGTGTAAACGTTCACAGACAAACGTAACAGCGAGGCCACTCAAACAGCAATAACGCAGCGTTCGCGCAATAACCTCGCGGTGCCACATCCCGCGAGAATTAATTTCCGATAACACAGTGTAGAGAATGCAGTAGGTGTGTAAAATTTAATCAGTTAATTATTAGTCACTCATGCAATTTATACCTACATAAATAACTGACGAATCACTCGCATGTAACTACAACAAACATTTGCTGTCAAAAAAGTTTCAAGAACCAAATTACAAATGAGCATACAACAATCACATGATCGGACGGTTTGTAAACCCACGGATTATAATTGCTTCCTTTACTTTGAAAAAATGGCCAGAGACTGCACAAGACCGGGATGAGTGGAAAGAGTGGGAGTAGGCCTTTGCCCAGCAGTGGGACATTATAGGCACACAATAATAATAATAATTACTATCTTATGTTTTGTAACCCTATATAAGGTAACAGACTTTTCTGTTTATTTGTTTTGACCTTTTTTGGGTATGATTTCTTTTTAATGATTGCAGTGCCATCTGCGGCCAACGCGATGCTTTCGCCGGTGATTCGTTGAGACAATCTTTAAAATCGAATTTTGGTTAATGTTTTCCACGGCAGCAAAAAAGTGTTTTAACGATGTTTCAGCTAATATGATAAAAGTATTTTTTTTCCTATTCGATTATTTCTTCCGATTCTCAAATTTGCGTAAAACCCATTATTTATGCCGTGTACGTGATACTTCATTCACGTTATATTCATGTCATTAAGAGACTGACAACAGTTAAATTCAATCCCTGAACGGGAGGGAAAGAGTAGTACTAATCACTAGCAAAATCAGAAAAAATATAAATTCATTTTATAATTGAAAGAAAAACGAAGGGAAAGATTCACCGAAGTTGAGTAAGCGCTCAGTGGCTCAGTTGGGTCAGAGCGATTGGACCGGTGTTCTGAAAGGTCACAAGTTCGAATCTTGCTCGACGCGGTGAATTTTTCAATTTTTCATTCAATTATAAAATTGAAATATTCGCTTTCAGACGTTTCTGCTTAGTACAAAATTAATTAGATATGAATTAAAACAAAATAAAAATATATGTCTTCTGTGAGCATCGATACTGCGGCACTGTTGACGTAATGCACCGCCCCTGCAGATCATTTGCGTCGATATCCCGGTTCGGATGGCGTGCAAATTTGTCCGACGCATCGTGTGACATTTCTGTCATTAAATACGTACGTAATTGCAGTCTCTGGTGGGATAAGAGTTCATGAAATCATAGAATTTTTAATAATCTATTATTTAACTAAATATCGACTAATAATAAATCCGCCTTTGTACAAATATTATGTATTCTTTCTGTTGTACAATAAAGTATTATACTACTACTACTACTACTAATGGTAACTCGATTTTTGTAATTATGATACACGATTTTTATTAATTAAATAGCGATATTCAGTTCACCTAAAAGTAAAGAGCTCAAAGAGGGCCCAGTGTGTCGACGAAGAGTTACCCTTTTTTTCATATAGTCGTCAACACAGTGGATCCTCCTTTTTGTAAAGGGCCGGCAACGCGCATGTGACACCTCTGGAGTTGCAGGCGTCCATAGGCTACGGTAGCTGCTTACTATCGGGCAAGCCGTTTGCTTGTTTGCCACCGTCGTGGTATTAAAAAAAATACTTAAAGAATAACTGACAACAGACGTGCGTTTCTAGATCAAGCTAACGAAAAAGTCAAGTCAAAAGACAACAGTCAACCTATCAAGGGCTAAAAGTATTGGCAGAGAATAAAACAGATTGGTAATTAATCCACCGACAAGAGCCAAGTTCTTTAAATCATTATGATGAACAAAGAGAGTACAAAAACGATTCTTGAATCGAAATTGGAAATTGAAAGTTTACAAACATTTAAACAACATCGTGTATACAAGTGCTAGTGTATACTTGCAGTTGTTTATTACCTGGACGCCGCGACGGTATTCGCCGCCTTCGAGCGTCCAACGTAATAAACAACTGCAAGTATACACTAGCACTTGTATACACGATGTAACAGTGCACACTGCTCAATAGACTTGACGCCACACGCCACGCTGTCCGCTCCGCTAGACACTCGGCGCTGTGGCCGTACGATAAACTATCCGCGAAGCACAAAGCTAACGCTTCATTTAAATGTGCATTTGTTACTTTCAATAGCCCAGTAAGTGTTTATGCAAATTGTAATAGCGAAACTTAAAATTTTATCGCTGTCGATTTTCAATTTTCGATTTCGAAATTTGAATAAAGTTACGAGCCGTATAACAGACATGGTTAATATTTTATGTGTGTATGTGGGCTCTAAAAATCATGTGTTTTTTTTATGCCATGACGAAGGCAAATAAGCAGAGTCCGACCAAGCTAACCGTGCTTAGACTTTTCAACTAGAAAATATGGTATACGACCACATATTTTTTAAATCTCAATCTAAGTAGTAATTTAAGTAAGTTCTTGTTTGACACCCCTCGTACTGGCTGTGAGCTATGTACTGCTAGAATTCTTAAACTTTCCATTCCTTTTCACCACTCGGGTTTCATGAGTAACTCCTTCAGGCAAGCCGTCTCTGGAATTCGCTTCCCCTCAATATAAGACAAGCCTCAAGCAAGTTTGCTTTTAAGAGGTTGCTACATAAGCACTGGCTAGAGTTTGGGCAAGAATTTGAATAGTATCCATCAATATAGTATTTATAAAATATAGTGTATACAGTGTGGAAAAATAAGTCGGGCCCTGGAGGGAAACTACCTTAAAACGTTCAGATAGCTATTGAGCTATCTAAAAAAAATAAGAAACTTTCTTATTTTTTTTAAAGGGACGAAACTGCATTAACAAAATTTTTGGAAAAAAAAATCAAAATCACGAGGATAAAAACTTCTTAATATCAACCAAGTTTAGGTCACAAGAGAACCTAATAAAAGAAGAAGATAATAAATAATAAAAAAACCGGCCAAGAGCGTGTCGGGCCACGCTCAGTGTAGGGTTCCGTAGTTTACCGCCCGTCACAGTAAGTGTCCCCACCTTATAAAAAACTTTATTTGAAGGCACGTCATTTCATTGTGATTTTGGTGAAATTACAGGTACAATAAACACCTGCTTATACGGTTAAATTACAAACTTAGTTCAGAAATTAATTTGTATTTTTTTTTCAAAAACTATTCAATCTATCAAGTTCAAAATAAATTTCCTAGAAAGTTTTTATAAAGTTCTACTTTTGAGATTTTTTTTCATATTTTTAAAACTTATTGTTCAAAAGTTAGAGGGAGGGGGACACATTTTTTTTACTTATGGAGCGATTATTTCCGAAAATATTTACATTATCAAAAAATGATTTTACTAAACCCCTATTCATTTTTAAATACCCATCCAACAATATATCACACGTTACGGTTGAAATAAAAAACTCACTCCCCGTACCCTAATAAAACATTTTTTCCACTTTTTATTTTACCACTTTGTCGGCGTGATTGATATACATATTAGTACCAAATTTCAGCTTTCTAGTGCTGACGGTCACTGAGAATATCCGCGGACATGGCGAAACTATAAGGGTTCCTAGTTGACTACGGAATCCTAAAAAAAGATTTTTCATACAATTAGTATGGAAAAAAGTGAAAATTAAGAAAAAAAACTGTGAATGTAGTTTTAGTTTTTAGGAAAAATAAAATACATTATAAGGTAGTTTCCCACCAGGGCCCGACTTACTTTTCAACACTGCATATTGTGGTATATTTAGATAAATATATAGATTATAATATATATTCCTAGTATTAGTATCCTAGTCCTAGTTCATTCGTGTATTTTTATGTAGTTTATTACCTTATTTTTTAGTTAAGTTTGCAATAATTTTAATTACTACTAGAATATGAAGAAACAATAGACTACTACTAGACTATTATCTTACTTTTCTCCTCACTTTTTTGTCATGTCTCTGTTAAACCCAATGGTTGACTGGTAGAGAATGTCCGCCATTTGTAAATTTTTCTGTTGTGTGCAGTAATGTATAAATAAATAAATTTTACTTTTATAAATAAAATAAAAATAAATAAATAAAAATCGTTTATTTCAGAATTTTTCAAATATTCCATAGTGCAGTTAGTAAAACTTAACTTAACTTAAAACTATGTTAATTTCTATAACCTAAAGAAAAAACAACAACTAACACACTACAGAATCAGCCGCCCCACCCCCCTCCCCCGCCTCATCTATCCCATAACATGCAGATCTATGAAGCGGCCGAGGACGGCAGAGTCCAGCCTGTCCGCTATCATCCGCAGGATACTGTTACTGCTCCCTCGCACACGTCGTATAATGGACGCCGACTTTTTGCGTATTAGCGCGTAAAAATCATCGACGGCCGCGTCAGCGAACATTCCCGACGCACTGCAATAGCGAGGGAGCCTTAACAGGGCCCTGAAGGCATTATTATATTGCACTCTTAGTGCATTGTACGCTCGCTGAGTAAAACTAACCCATAGACCACTCGTGTAGAAGCTTTGGCAGTAGGCTTTAAAAAGCGATAGCTTCACAGGCACAGTACAGCGAGTGAATCTATGAGCCAGCATATTGCCGCGAACGGACAATGACCTTCGCTCACGTTCAATGTCCTTATCGTCTTTAAGGTTTTCGGTTAGCACATGACCCAGATATTTAACTTCCGAAACACGCTTTATCGGTAAATTGTTTAAAAGAAGTGGTGGAATGTAATCTGGCAACTTGTTCTTGCCTTTAAATATCATGAACTCACTTTTTTTAACATTATACCTTAGGCCATGTGTATCCGCATACCTTTCACATACTTTAGTTAACTTCTGCAGCCCGTAGAAAGACGGACTGAGCAGCACCATATCGTCCGCATAACTTATGTTATTTACGCTAACATTATCCAAGCGGCAATCGATATACATGCTACTCAGCTCACCAATCAGCTGATTTACATACAAGTTAAACAATCGTGGCGATGTTAACCCTCCCTGTCTTACCCCACAACTGAGCGAGTACTCGTCAGAGTAGACATTTGCCCATCTCACTATATTTTTTTGATTACTATACCAATACGCAAAAACACTGACTACCTCAGGTGCTACGCCCGTCTCCCTTAACTTGTTCCAAAACAGATCATAAGAGACTAGATCAAATGCTTTAGACAAGTCAAGGAAGCACGCGTATATGGGCGTTTTTCTCTTGATATAGTAATCAACAGTGTGCTTAAGTGTTAGAATAGCACTTTCAGTACCTAGACCTTGCTGAAAGCCAAACTGTGCATCACACAGTGTTATATGTTGACTAAGACGCACATCCAGTATTTTATCCAACACTTTTGCAACAACTGTATCAAGTGAAATGGGACGGTAGTTTGTTATATCAGAAATGTCACCTGTCGAGTTCTTTATCAGCGGCGTTACAACTGTTCTCATTAAATCACATGGTAAGTATGAATGGCGTAAACAAAAGGTGTACAACATAGATAAAACTCTATTTAGATGCGGACCTGCGTGCTGGAGATGTTCTATACTCAGCCCATCGTGTCCAGGAGACTTACCCCTTTTCATGTGTTTAATAGCCTGTGCCTCCATTTTACTCGTTATTTCAAAACTAGGGCTCGCCTGAGTGTCCAATTTATTCGGCAACGCACATGAATTTAAGGGTGAGTCTACCTTGAAAAAACGACTAAACATATTAGCAATACCTACAGGTTCAGATATACCATTGACACTAACTGGCAGAGAAGTTCTTCCATTCAACTTTTTTGTGCTTTTCCAAAACTTGTCAAACTTCTTAGAAGCATATTGCGAGGCAAGAATATCCATCTGGATTTGCTCCTGATTGGCTTGACAAAACCTAAGTTTAGATTTAAATATCTTTCTACTCAGACACATAGCTTCATAGACTGGTCCGCAGCGTGGCCTATTGTGCTGGACATATACAGAAAAATCTAGCCTAGCCTGTTTATGCGCATCTGCCACATGCCTATTCCAACCTCGCAAACGTCTGTTTTTATTTACTGTACCAACAGGTTTCACAGCACGTGAGCCGACAGCGGCCTGCCTCAAAGCATTTATTATGGTGTTGTAGAACCTGTCTATTACTTTTTTATGTGATTCATCTTTACAACAGTTATCAGCGCATAATTGAAACTCTGGAGGAAATACTATTAATTTCAATTTATCACTACATAAGCTACAATAATTTTGTATTTCTTCCCTATTTCTAAGACCCCAAAAAACATTCTTATTACAGTTTTCAGTATTTACTTGTAACTTACGTCTAACATTACCTAGGTCACACTCAACCCGCACCGGAAAATGGTCCGACCAATAGACATCATACAAGACTTCTATATTATTTATGGTGTTCCAAGCTGATTTACTAACAATACAATGGTCGAGCCATCTTTGACAACCATGCGCTTCGCTCACATAGGTGTATGTATTGGAAGTGATTCCTAATTTTACAAAATCCGCACAAACCCACTCATTCTCATTGCAAAAACTTAGAAGCTCCCTTCCGAAAGAAGCTGTAGGATGCACATCCTACAGCTTCTTTCGGAATTTAGGTCACCTAGTATATAGACAGACTCAATACCACTATCCTGCACTAACGCTTGCAATTCCCCTAAACATTGTGTAAACAAAGCTAGATTGTCCCACTGGTCCGTAGGCATATACACACACATTATCAAGATTTCACTGCAACCAGGTATTTGACACGTTACGGAGACATTACATTTATGGTTACATTGCTTCGCCAGAGTAACGCAACGCCACCGTGAGGCCGGCCACGAAGAATACCCGATGTTACGTCTATTGCTGATTTACCAGTATAGTTGAAATCCTTATCAATATCTCCAAGAAACGCCAGATCCTGAGGCATTAGCCAAGTTTCTTGCAACGCCACGACATCAGCTGTCTTACACAAAGACTGTACACAGCCTAGACTTCGCTTGATGTTTTTACAATTGTAACTTATAAAAATATTCGACGACGCCGCCGATGAAACCATCGTGAATCCTTATTTATTTGTGTACGTATCTATTTATTTATATGTATTTATCTATATTTATATTAGGTACTTATATCAATCACTAAGTCACACTCTCACTCTTCTCACTCGGCAGCTTATCCTGCTGCGCTTTGAAGTCTACAAAGCGTCTAACTGTAACGCCAGCCGGCCAAAGCGAGTCGTCCATAAAGGTGTTTAGTTTTTCTTTTGCCACAAACATTTTGTATGATTGGTAATCTCTCGGTTTACGCGTTTTTATTTTAAACATAAACACCCTTTCATCTGTCTTCTCACGAATATACTCAATTACGTCGCTTATCACTACATCTTTATGCACATTCGACACAAACAAAGGAACTCTTACGTCCGCCGCCTTGAACTTCATATCCTTTGCAGACTTAACTTTTCCGTCGCAGCCTATAATCCTATTTCTCAATCTTTTTCTTTGTGCCTTTTCCCATTCTTCATCCACCTTTGGTGATTTCCAGGTTTTTTTACTGCCCACCATTTCCGCAAACGATCTTGTTGTCGATGCAGATGACAGGTTATCTTTGTTAGTAATAGAAATTGTCGTCATTTTCGATGACAATACACTGTCAATTATTACGGGACTTTGCGACTTATGACTGCCTTGCACAGTTGGGTTATATGGGTATATGGGTTGACTATACTTTGTGACTTGTAACGTCAGAATCAAAACAGACTTAGCGTGGATTGACTCTAATAATGCTTAATAATTCCCGTCGCCGTTTATGTATTTTTATGTGAGTCGTCAAATATTAATCAGAGATAATTCTAATGATACTTATTAACTGCGTCACATTGTTATGTTATGAGTGCAATGTTCAGAGTTCCTATGGAAATTTTGTGTTTTCATCAGCAGACTAGCTTAGATATTAAATAGCTATGTCATTAAATTTAACCTTTCGTGAGACATACTAACACTATATGTATACTGAATACTATTAAATTACATACTTACTAGCACATTTATTGAGTAACAAAATTATTCTTATACAATACTATATTAAACTAATTAAATAAATAAAAACTAAAGAAACCTACCTAACTTAAACTATAGGCCCTAAAGCAAAATTGCAAATATCCCCAATCCCGCTGCCACCTGGTAGGGTGCCCATAAGGCTGGCTACGTTACTTCGCTGAATGGCGATTCCAATACGGTGAGCGAGGAACGAGCCAGCCCTACGGTCACCGGTGGAGCGGGTGAGCATATATAATAGCTTTTGGAAAAGCTTTAGGGCTTCCGGTCCCCAGGGTCTTAAAGTCTCTACGGCAAACGCCGCAAATACGTATCCATTGCCCAATGCCCAAGGACATGTATTTGCGGCGTTTGGCGGTTTCAGCAGAAGCGGCCGCACTGGCTGCCCTCGACGACATCGTACCGAGGTGGGATGGAGCTAGGGTGTCGACGCATGTTGCGTCCCTTAAGGGCCTTAAGTCCCTGTTGCCACGGTACGAGGGCAATCCGTCGGGCCTTTTACCGTCGTCTCGGGCCAAGCCAATATGCTCCAGTGTGGCTGGCACGTTGACACTGACCAGAACCCGACGGATGATCTCGTTAAGGCAGATATGGCGGGACAGACGACCAAGCAAGGCCGGCAAGCAAGGCCGTGGTGACCCAAACAATCGACTTGTGCCCCGCAGGGGAACTGGTGAGGCACGACGAGGTTAGCCCCGAGACGTAAACCTACTGCAAGGCGGAAGCTGTTTGAATCAAGCAGGTTTCCAAAATTAGCTGACGGGAAAGCGTGTAACCAAAAACCTGACTCTTTTGCGGATATTGCTATGAATGAGAAGTCGTTTATTTCCTATTAATGTTTACATCTTTCGGTTCCCGCAGGATTGTGTCAGCTAACTTGTGTCTAGGGAAAGATCTGTGTAAGCTGAAGGTGTAAGGTTACAAGTAATGAGTTAAAAGATGTTAATAGTTGTGATACAATGTAACACTTATTATATTGCTAGTAGGTGGGCTCTTTCTAATGATAATGGGCTGGTTTCTAAAAGGTAGTCATGCACCGATCTGCAAATGGGTTCATCTCAGAGTTTTTATAGGTGTGGACTAGGAGGCAGACCTTTACCAAGGCAGGCCGCCCTCCAGGCGGCTCTGGCCTGGGACAAGCACGCCACCTCACAATCACGAAGTGAGGGTTTTAAAATATTGCCAGTGAGAGGCAGCGTGCTGTGTACCGAGGACAGGAACGCCGGAAGGGCGACGCTCGAGATTAGTCTCAAACCAAGGCCGCCTAGCCTCTGTAAAGACGCAATTGACAACATTACTAGTACTAATTTATACTTTCTTTATTAGATTAAAGAGACTTGAGTGTAACCGTTATATAGTTATTTAGTGAAATAGCAATATCATCAAACTAACCGTAGGTACCATAAAATTCTTGAAAATCGTTCTTTCTACTAATATTATAAATACTAAAATTTGTATGTTAAGGAGGTAAAATTTAGGTCCAAATTACGGCAGTCCTAAGCGGGAGGGTTGGGACGAACGGGCATTTCACAACTTCTCCACGAACGAAGTAGCAGGCGGAAGCTAGTAAATGTGTCATTATTTTGGCAAAGGTACCATTGGAGGATGGCTCTTACGTCGTACTTTGCACAGATTCGATATTGCATTTGAGCTAAACAATGACACAAATAAAGGAGATCGTCAATTCTGGGCCACCTGGTATAAACCGTATACAATTTGTACTTCAATGTAAAATAAATACTCATTTTATTACTAAAGCAGACAAAATATTACAAAAAAATGAAACGGGAATTAGGAATACTAAATAAATAAACATTATGTTGATCTTTCCGCGATTAAAATACAGCAAGACAAGTGGTTAACGTCCTTATGGCATTGACATAAAGTTTAACTTCACCTGGACTGAAACGGGTTTGTTTTTTGGTTTGACATTGTCAATGTCTACCGTTACATAATCTGAGTTTTGATACTGTTCGGTAGGTTAGAACATTGTAATATTAAAATAATATCTAAGCCTACGAATACGGAAGTTTAAATTAGAAATCGACTGTATTAAAACGCCTAAAGATTGAAAATGCGTATTTTTGCATTTTTGATCGGAGTTTGAATATTAAAAGTGGGTTTCATAATGGCATAATGTCATGCTCCTTCGATAACGAAACGCATCTTTTTTTCAATTTTGCAATGTCAGATAGTAGTGGTATCGCAATTAACGGTGGTAAACCTTATCTCTTCGCAATAGGTGGTAGGAATGTTCAGTTAATAGTATCAACGATGGTTTGACAGCCGTCTTTGTTTATCAAAATACAGGAACTATCAATACGATCAAAATATGACTTTTTATTATTTCATCATGATTCCCGTTTTGTTTTTAAGTCAACTTTTGTACATTTTCTTTAAAAAATCGGTACTTTTTTTACAATAATATATAAATCATAGGCATGCACGCTTTTAAATATTGTCCTTGTCAGATTCAAGTTTTAAATGCATGATTTTTCAATTTTCCCATTAGATTTTGCAATTTTTTTACCACCGTCCTGATCTAGAAATTATAACGATTTTAAAGCTAAGAATCATTCCTAAACGGTCCTAAATAATCTGGGCCAGATCACCTAACAAAAATTGACGATCTCCTTTAATAACAATTACTTACGTCGCAGAAAAAGTGTCTTAAGTGATTTAAAAAAAAAAAAAACAAGAAAACATTCTTAAACATATTGAAGACATTCCAAGATTCTATTTATTCCTGTGCCCACAAATGTTTGCAAACAACATTAATTTATATTTTGGTTCAGATGAAACAAATATTTTGTCGTAGACAAAGGAAATGTAAACAAACCCAATGGCAGGTGGTATTCGGAATGGTGAATGTCTCGTTTACCAAGATTTTTTTCTGTGTTCTTAATACTCAGTCATGAGTCGACTATATTAGACACTTTTTGAGGTTTCTTTGAACATTTTGTGATTAAGTGAATATTTTCAGAAATAATAGCTTCGAAAGTCGGAAAAATAGCGTCCGAAACCGTAAGTCCAAGAAATATGAGAAGATGCGCGTCATCATATACACTTTACATATACACATCACACACACGTACTTTCTACGAAAATTGTTTTGAACATTATCGGTCTAGCCATTTTTCAGTTATTTCCAAAAAAACTTCTTCCATAGGCACCAGATACGACCTTTTGGCATTAGTTTTGTTCTTATTCTATTGAAACTACGGCACCCTCCATTATGGGTGGTCCGACGCGCACTTGGCCGGTTTTTTTTAAAACGGACCATTTGGCGAAAGGCACTTACGTTTTACGTTGTAAAGATTCAATATTATTTTCGAATAAATAATAAAGGGGTTGACATCGGTAGCCGAAAAGTACCTTTTAATCTAGACTATCACATATAGATTTGAACGGCCTCCTAGCCCAGTCGGTGGTGACACTGCCTACGAAGCAGGAGGTCCCGGGTTCGTATCCTGGTAAGGGCATTTATTTGAGTGTTTATCACAGATTTTGTACCTGAGTTATGGATGTTTTCTATGTATTTAAGTACTTATCTATATCTATCTATTATATATATATCGTCGTCTAGTACCCAAAACAAAAGCCTTATTGAGCTTACTGTGGGACTAGGTCGGGTTGTGTACTCGTAATAATATCTATTTATAAATTTAAAAAAAATGTTGTAATCGTGAAATCGTTCAATGCAGATATTTTTCATGAGTCTTCAGCGCTTGATGAAACATATTATGAGGTTTAGTTCACTACTTCGTCTAGTTATATTCAGAATTTTCAAAATCCCTGTCCAATTTATTGAATTTATCATCCCCGATTTCACTCCCTGAGTGGAATATTCTGAGATAAAAATTATCTAAGGCCAGATTATTTACTAGATGTGTGTCAAATACATGGTTTTACATATGTCAAATATTTGAGCAATTTACAACGACACATATAAACTTATATAACTGAAGAACAAATCAAATTATTTTAATAAATATTTTGATTTGTGTATCTACTATATAAATTATAAACTTATACAAGGGAAAAAGTGATCTAGGCCTCCGGTGCCCAGGGCTGGGATCGAACCAGCGTCTTCTGCATTCGCGGCATTATTTGCCGACGGCAACATTTTTGGCGACATTATTGTTTGATGTAGGTAAATATGGTTTATTTTATGTATCTAATTTTGGTAATACAGGTATATGTAGGTACCTGATTTTATTTTATTTTATTTGGGGCATCAACAGTAATAGAACAAATAATACAAAAATTAAATAACAGAGAAACAGCCAATAATAGATGACCACAAAAATATGACGAGAAACCTTATTTGGTAATATATATGTTGTATTGGGTTTTGGGTATACGGTTCTATTTTTTTTACACTCTTATGGACTAAGAGCTGGCCACGTCAGATATGACTCAATAATGAGAGCAACGAAACCCGTCTAGTAAGATTGCTATACTATCCTTATTGCTAGATCTGGCAGCTTTTAATGGGTGGAGGTCAGAGTGACAGAGTAGCAAAATTTTTCAGTTGGAAAAAACAATCAAATCTCGAAAACAGAAACAGTAGGCGACAAACTATTAATTTCATTAAGTACACGTCGTTTTGGACTACATTCCCCCATCATAAAGTTCTGGCAATGATATTATCTAATTCTTTATATGATTTCTCATAATACTGCATCAACACCAGAGACTCTATGATTTGTATTCTTAAACTGGTTTGCATTTTTTGACTTCCACCACTTTGCAGCTGCCAGATGTCCGGATCTAGAAATAAGCGTAGTATAGCAAACTAACGAGAGGGGTCTCGTCGCTCTCATTATTGTGCCATATCTCCACAGTCAAACCGTGAAAACTGTTTTGTGGGACCCTTTATTTGTGTAAGCTGTATCTTTTTCATGTTAATAAATAAATAATAATAAAATCTGATGTGGCTAGCTCTCCGTCTATTATGGAACACGTCATAAACAATAGGTAAATTGTGGGTATCTATCCAAACCAAATGAATACGATGGCGAAATGAAAATTGTTTACTTTTACTCGGAAAAGAAATTCATTTTGCTTCCTCTGATCACGTTACCCACGTCACTCTCAAATTCGACGTTCGATCAGTAAATCAACTGAACTGTTCACGGGCTCCACGTTCAAATATACAGGGGGTAACAAAAATGCTGGTGATATGTTTAAGGGCTTAATTGGCATTGCGACTAATAAAAAGTAGAAAAAAAAAATTTGACGCAAACATTTTTTTTTTGTATGGGACACGTGGTCCCAGCCGGCCAACCCTCAATACAAAATCAATTTGTTTTTACGCGAAAACGATTTTTCTTGGTTTTTCATGATTAAAATACGATACTGACTAATTAATTAATTATGCTCTTAAAATTATCACCAGCCTTTTTGTTACACCTTGTGTATTTACATATACAATGTGTTTGTGTACACCTATGTTCGAACCATTAAACATGTAAATTATGATGAATTTTATCGACAAATCAACCCACATACCATTTTTTTCTCAACTCTCTCTCACTTTTAAACTGCACCCCTTTAAAATTCTATAGCACCAGACTCTACCGCCCTTGGTAAGTTAACCATTATTTGTCAAAATATCCGTCGCACATCTGCAAAAGAGGTGTTTTTCGGCAGCTGACGAACTAGGGCATAAATGTCAGTCGGCAATGTTGCAGAAAAGTTTCCAAAATTAGTCTAAAATTAATTGTAAAAAGAAAAATTGTGTTAAAAAAACTCCTATTTTTTCATAGACATAAACAAAAAGAAAGATGAGTGACGTTCATAGTAAACACGGGACCCGGGGACCCGGGGTATGTCCTTAAACTACGTCCGGACCTGGGTATGTCCTTAAACTACGCCAAAAAGAGAGGTATGGGCACTGCGAATGGCATCTCGCTAAGTGTGGTAGGGCACGTTCAGCGAATGTCATCGCTCAAATCTGGAGCAGAGCCCGACTGGGGAAGTACCTCCACCTTACAGAAAATCACAGCCAAATAGCACTAGACCCTACTCATAGTGTTGTGTTCCTGCTGGTGAGTAAGGTTGCCAAAGAGCTCAAAGAGGACCCAGTGTGTTGACGATGAGGGACCTTCTTGTTCCTTTAGTCGTCAACACAGTGAATCCTCCTTTTTGTAAAGGGTCGGCAACGCGCATGTGACTCCTTTGGAGTTGCAGGCGTCCATAGGTTACGGTAGCTGCTTACCATCAGGCGGGCCGTATGCTTGTTTGCCACCGTCGTGGTATAAAAAAAAAAAAAAAAAAACAAAACTGAAATGTGGTCCTGCACCTACACACTTGTAAAATGCTACACACCGCTATAATGTACGGTCACGTCTGAAAATATGGATACATTTAATGTGACAAAAACATGTATCCACGTCTTTACTCCTTGGTAATAGAGTCGTGGATACATATATTTGTCACATTAAATGTATCCATATTTTCAGACGTGACTGTATGTGCATTTTGGGCAAAAGAGATAAACCTATATCGTTAACACGGGTATGCAAGGGAGACCTCCATAATTTACGCATTGCACAAAGTGTGACTGAGAGACTGCCACACGACTAATTCAATATAGTTGCCGGAAGCTATATTCGATGGCACAGAATCGAGCGCCTGGTACCATATCTCCCTTTTTGTATGAATCAATGTATTTTTTACGTTTCTTTTTTTTGCAAAAACGAAGTCGTAGACCTGTACTTTTTTTATTGTTAGCAGATAGTACAGTAAATGCGCTGATATTTTCCATCAAAATCATAGCGCTAGCTTTAACATTTCACAAGTTACACGAGTCCAAACCAAAAAATAAGAAATGTAAAAAATGGGGTATGGGGGTTGATTTGTCGATAAAATTCATCATAAAATACGTGGTTAACGGCTCGAATATAGTTGTACAAACACATTGTATACATATAAACATCTCGTGCTAGTAATGTTCTAGTTTTAGGCGCACCACACATAAGAGTGAAATTCAGCTATTTATAGACAAAAGTGGAAATGCTTCAACGGTAGCAAACTTTTTGTATGGAGGCCATAGAAAAAAAAATGTTTGGAGGCCATCGAAAAAAAATCGTTTTTGTCTATGAATAGCTGAATTCCGCGCTGAATCCCACTCTAATGTGTGGTGTGCTTTAAATTCTACCCCTAGACCTTACCCATAGTGTTGTTGTGTTCTTTCCGGTGAGTAAGGTCGCCAGAGAGCTCAGACGATAACGATGAAGGACCCCCTTGCCCTTTTAGCTGTGAACAGTTAGGTGGGCCGTATGCTTGTTCGCCGCCGTCGTGGTAAAAAAACTGACTTCAAGAAAGGAGTAGATTTTTTATGAGTTATTCGGTTAGCTAGACCCCTAGTTTGTTTTTGTATATACATATAGAATTTTATGTATTGATATTGTTTTTATTGTATTTATGTTTAAGTGCAACATAAGTAGCTTTTTATTTTATTATTACTACTCCTTTAGGCTGCGTTTCCACTAGAGATGAGCGAAGATGCGTTGCGAGGAATGTGTTTTTTAAGAACAAATACTAGAGCTGCGTGTTGCGAGGATATACAAATGAAGTGACTCTATTAGTGCTTAACAAACACATTCCTTGTGGACTAAGAGCTGGCCACGTCAGATATGACACAATAACGAGAGCAACAAAACCCGTCTGGTTCGATTGCTATACTATCCTTATTGCTAGATCCGGGCATCTGGCAGCTTTTAATGGTCAGAGTAACAAACTAGCAATTTTTTTGAATTGGAAAATAGTAATACCAAAATAGGTAAAAACTGCCGAAGTTGTCTCAGATATAAAGGATAGGGCCTATATTATAATATTAGAATAAAAAACATTGCGTATTATTTCGGAAACAGAAACAGTAGGCGATAAACTATGAATTACATCATACGTCGTTTTGGACTACTTTTTCCCATCAGAAAGTTTTGGCAATGATATTATCTAATTATTTATATAATTTGTCATAATACTGGATTAAAACCAGAACTCTAGGATTTGTTTTCTTTAAGTTATTTGCATTTTTTGACCTCCACCACTTTACAGCTGCCAGTCCGGATCTAGCAATAAGCATAGTATAGTATTAATACCGTCATTGTCCATTTTTGTATATATTTTTTGTTTTGTATTTGTATTTTATTCTAGTAAAGAAATTTTACATCAGTAGCATAGTATAGCAAACTAACGAGAGGGGTTTCATCGCTCTCATTATTGTGTCATATCTGACGTGGCTAGCTCTCCGTCTATTGCAACGCATCCTCGCTCATCTCTGGTGGAAACGCAGCCTTATGTTCGGGTAAGGTATTTTTTCTGAGCTCTGTCGTTCGGAACATGTAAACTCTCGCATTTATAGAACTTATGGTACTTTTTAACCTGGTAGTTAACTTTAAATTCGGTTCGACGGTCGGATGCAGCGCTTAACAACTATCAAGTGGGTAGATATTGTGGTCTACCCGCTTTAGAATGACAAAAATAATACTTAAGTTATATTAAATATTTCTCTTTGCATGTCGTAGCATAAAATTGTATAAGTATTTTGTAAATAGATGTCATATACTTCAGAAAAAGTGACCAAACCCTCCGAGTCCGAGACCAGATTTGAACTGGCGTCTTCAGCTTTCGCGGCTGACGTCCTGACCAATAGACCACCCGGTCACGGCGGAACTTGACAAATTTTCTCATTTATATGCAATCTCTGAATTTGAAACGGCTAGGCGCCGTTGACCATACTCTAAGGGCATGCGCAGTAAAATATCGAACAAAAATAATTTGATTTGCTTCAAAATTTATGTTGTGTTAAAAATTGATTTCTCATGTAAGTGAAGTTGTAATATCTTCTTTTTGAGAAATATTAACTCTTTAACCCAAAATTGGATGAGAACGCAATAAAGTAAAAGAAGAAGAAGCTAAAGAAGTTATGGTTACCTGACTCTGATTGTTATGTTGCTATTGTATTATTCTGTATATGTCTTAGATGTTCCTTTTCTGTATTTTTATTATGATTGTCTCCTCACTCCTCTCTGGTTTAATATATATATATATATATATATATATATATATACTTTTCCTATAAATTTTGTATATATATGTATCTATAGTATCTACCTTTCTCGTACCTTGTTGTACATGTTGCCGCATTTGTCTACCTCTTTTCACTTCTTCTCTCATCTACTCAAAGGTTAACTTAACTGGAAGAGATCCCTTAAAGGGATAAGTTCGCCTTTGTACTTACGTTTTCCTATTATTGTATTGTTTTTGACTGGTTTTTGTACAGTAAAGAATTTTTTTACATTACATACATTAAAGTCCCGTTTTAGTTTAAATGCTTAGGTAATAAATATAAATCGTGTAAGTTGAAATAAATACTCCCAAAATTGAGTCAATAATTCGTTTGTTTTTGTACAACTTTTTTTCATCTACAGTCGGCTTTTACCTACTCCTAAGGACCCTAATTGTAACCTTTTGAAAAAGGGCCCTCGCAAAAACAATTCCGGAATCGTTGTAACCATTTAAATCAACCAATCACGGCGCCGAAAACAATTGGAAGATAAAAAACAGGGCTGATATTCCAACTGCTTATAAAATATAAGCGAGTTGTTACCTCGCATTAACTATATTTAGATTTTAGAATAAGAATATGAATAACAACATTTATTTGTGACGCTTACATGAGCATTGAGAGACAATAACAATGAAAACAAACAATGAACGTGCATCACAAAATGGACCCAACTCAGCATAATGCCAGCTTGAAAACCGGCGCTGGTCTTCCGTAGGGCCCATTCGGTGATGCCACGACAGATAACACACAATATTACTCAAAACCACAAGAACTTTTTTAGGGTTCCATAAAAGGAAAAAACGGAACTCTTATAGCGTCGGGTGACAACCAAAACTCACTAATTACTACCACAAGTTCATAGCCATAATGAACCATACTAGCAATAAAAGAAGGTTGATTATCGTTTAATTCTGTCGATTAGTGAGTTTTCTTTGTCACACGACGATAGGATCACTTTGTTGTCCGTCTGTCTGTCTGTCGGTCTGTCAAGACCCGTTTTCTCTAGCCGTGAAGCTATCACTTTTACATCAATATAAATGTAAATCCGCGGTCTATTAAAGCTGTAAAAAAAACAAACTTCTAAGACAATCCAGCCCAAAGATACGGCCATTTAAGCCTTATTTACTATCACGTTCCTTCGCAGGGGACCCAAAACCTATACGGTACTTCACATAGACCTATAATCATTAACTTTTTAAGGTGTAACTCCTGTCGGGGAGTCAATGAATAACGCGATTAACTTTTATAACGGATATAATTATTTATTTATCGAAATACAAATGTCGACTAGCTGTTTAGGCTGACCCTTTGGGACTCTATCTGAAAGAATCCCGATCGTCTGACATAGAACGTGGGAATTTCTAATTTAAAATAACACCGTGCCCGACAGTGTTCTAGAAGAGAGGTTGTAAAGATACCTTTACACTCCCTATATATGCCAAATCTTGCTACCCCATGAGATAGAGTGACCAACGGCCTACTCTTAGTAACAGAGATTACTTAAAAACACTAGAGAAAACCACAGAGGTTTCTCTCGAAAACTCGACCCGCTTTTACTCGATAAAGACTCGGAACTCAGCCAGACCAAGAACATTTGAGGGAAGAGAATCTTTATTATAATGCTGTTTCGTGATTAAAACCGTTTTGAGGGAATCATTACCCTCATAGCGTTAATGATGAAAAAAGGCCCTTTTAAGTTCTTGAGTTATGTCAATTACGGTTTTTATTTCAGACCTTTTTAGTGTTCCGTACCAAAAAGGATGAAAACGGGACCCTATTACTAAGACTCCGCCCTCCGCCTGTCCGTCTGTCACCAAATTTTCTCAGATGATATATTTCTGTTGCCGCTATAACAATAAATACTAATAAAACCGAATAAAATAAATACCGGGTGTGGCCTGTAATAAGAGCAAAAAATTAAAACGTAGATTCTACTCCTCAAACTAGACAACGTTTGTTCAACAACTTTTAAAAATATCTAGTAGTTGGAATTTTATTACAGTTTAAAGTTTATTCGAACACGCAATGTACTACGACATTGATTAATATCTGTAGGGTGACAAGACTGACAGGCGATGTCATTTAGGCGGAACTTGATGTACATTGAAAATACTATTTAGTTTGTTTGAAAAAGAGACAATCTAAAATCTACATAACTTTCATAAGTCGTTGAACAAACATTGTCTAGTTTGAGGAGTAGAATCTACGTTTTAGTTTTTTGTCTATTTCCAACAAACACAACTGTCAAAGTGACAGACAAGGACAAAACATAAATTAACTAATTGAGGACTGAGTGACGTTTTGTGAATAAAGGGGGTTCCGTGATCTTGTTTCGGCTCACGCTCTAATGATGTTCAGGGTTCCGTATACGTATCAAACTAAATAGCCTTCGCCACAGACCACTTGCTCACTAGACGGGACATTAAAACGGCGGGCATGCATTGATAATCTAAGCACCTATTTACCGAGCGTTTAGTGTGACTTGTTTGAGCTAAATTGGGTATCTGAAAAAGTTTAGTTCTTAGGGGAAACAAGGTGCATAGTAAAAGATCGTCTCAATTAAAGTGATTTTGTATATCACCTGCACTATGTATAGTAAGTACCTAAGTATGAAAGTAATAAATATTTTATTGTAAAAAATAGGGTAAGATACATAAAAATATGGTTAAAGAAAGTTGAAAGACGAACTTATCCCTTTAAGCCATCTCTTATAGTGTGCATGATGATCGCGAATCTGTGAATGATTTATAATTAACTAGCGACCCGTCCCGGCTTCGCACGGGATAAAAAATGGTTATTGTGGGTTATCCCTAAGAGATAGACATATACTAATCTCGGACTTTTTTGTAGACCTTTTTAAGATGTACAATACTGTAGTACATTATTTTGATTTATCTCTTAGAACTCAGCCATCGTTTGCAATGTAAGCACAAAAAATGGGTTTATTTACGACGTCAAGTTAGAAACCTCTAAAATCATCAGCGTTTCCCTACTATATTGTGCATGTATTATACATATAAACCACTTGAATCATTCTATCTATTAAAAAAAAACCGCATCAAAATCCGTTACTTAGTTTTAAAGATCTAAGCATTACATAGGGACAAACAAGGGAAAGCGACTTTGTTTTTTACTATGTAGTGATTTTATTAAGAGTGTGTTCGAGTCTTGCCGGAACTACCTATTTCTAGTTTCATATGGCGGAGTCTGTAGGAAAAAGTCTGTGACCGCCGAATGCAAGTTCTAGAGGGGTAGCAAAGGGGGAGATTAATTAAATTGTTTTCAGTAGTTAGCAATAGTTTGTGGAGTTACTGCATCTATGCGGCAACTGATTTTGCTTCACGACTGATCTGTGCCTCCTCATCCTTCAAACTTATTTGAGTTCAATACAATTGTGCCTAGGGTCCACTTGGCAACCTAATCCCATGAATTGGCGTAGGCACTAGTTTTCACAAAACAGACTGCCATCTGATCTTCCAACCCAGAGGCTAGGGTTTGTAGGAATCAGGTCCGTTTTTCGAATCATTCATTTTTAATATCAAAAAGGAATTATTCATTTTTAGGGTTCCGTAGCCAAAATGGCAAAAACGGAACCCTTATAGTTTCGTCATGTCCGTATGTCCGTCCGTCCGTCCGTATGTTACAGCCATTTTACTCGGAAACTGTAAGACGTATCATAAAGAAATTTTAACATAGGTAAAGTGTATTTTGTATGCCGCTACCATAGACTAATTAACCCAAGACCCCGCGTAGCCAGGCGACCCCCGCTGCCACGCTTGAAGTAATTTCACTCTATAGTGAGATGTACACTAATTATTGGAAGTGACAGTAAACTTAGTACGTCTCCATGGCAACCATTAATGCCTGACTCTCTCTTACGCCCCACGGAACAATCGCGCGTTCGCTGTCTAGCATTGCGTGTTGCCCTCCCGCACTCCTTCTTTTTGGGAGTTTAGGTTTTAAATAAATAACGCGCTAAGCGGAGTATAGAGATATTGTATATATGTATATGCTAATTAATTTTGTAGTAAAATTGCATTTTCGCTACGAAACACTAAAAATAATAAACAATATTGGTGACAAAAAAATATAATTACCATCATTAGGTTAATATTTCGAATCCTTTATCGCTGGCTAAGACACGACCCCGATTTCACATTGTGAAATTATACCTGTACGAGCCAGAGGTAGGAACTGTACATAGGATTGTACATTAATGAAAAATATAAGTTTTCACACACAGGTGTTTTATTATGGCATTAGTTTACATTTATATCATATACAACGTGTTACACCCAAGACTAAAAACCTGAAAACTGTTTGTTCAGAATCGAGAGTGGAATCGATGGCAGTATATCTTAACATGGGTATACGTTTTCTTTAATTTTCCAATTTTTTACGTGTCGAGTCTAAAAGTTTCGAACACTACAGTTTACCATTATATCGAGAGGTTAGGAGATAGAGGTTGAATATTTAATAATGGCTGGCAGCTTTCACAAATTTTGAGAGCTAATGTCATGTCATACAAATTGACAAAGTAGGTTGATATGACATGATGTAACAGCAACGCAACAAATGTAGAGTTGACAATTGAATAGAATTGCACGTAAAACTAAACATACCAATATCTTTCGAAATAATTAACTGATTGAAACATAAATACTCCAGATAAATTAGCAATAATAAAAATCATTTGGGGTGTCTGGGGTTTTAAGTGGCTCAAGTAACCCGTTGTATATTAGTATTTCTTCTTATCTTACAATAAGATTATTTTCGACATCTCATCTTGTCATGAAAGAAAATTGGAATCAACAACAAACGTCATGATAAGGGTCTCCCCTGATCTATCGACGGGGATTCGGCAAAATCCGGTGGAAAAAAGCTTTATGTCCACGCAATAAGAGCGAAACAGACGTCGACGCGTCGGCAGGCGTCGGCCGAGCCGATCCGAGCCGAACCGTGCCTTGTTAGCTCTTAATGCGTGGACATAAAGCTTTTTCCCACCGGATTTTTCCGAATCCCCGTCGATAGATCAGGGGAGACCCTAATACAGAAAAGATCGGCGGCCAGCAAGCGCATGGAGATAGCGTCGAAGGAGGCGCTAAATACCCAATATTCAGATTTGCCCTAAGCAATATACTACAGGTCAATTCGAGATGACAGCTTTATTGCATGTGTGATGTATGTATACAATTTGGCCATTCCACTGTCACCGTAGTTTGAAATAAATTAGGAAAGGCCTTTTCATTGAACAGTTCTGTCATGTCTATGCGTGATGATCTCCTAGCCTAGTCGGTAGTGACCCTGCCTATGAAGCAGGAAGTCCAGGTTTCGAATCCTGGTCAGGGCATTTATTTGTGTGTTTATCACAGATATATGTTCCTGAGTTATGGATGTTTTCTATGTATTTAAGTATTTATATGTATATATCTATTATATATATCGTCGCCTAGTACCCACAACACAAGCCTTAATGAGCTTACTGTGGGAATAAGTCGATTTGTGTAAAATTGTCCCATAATTATTTTATTTTTATTTATACGTAAGTACCTAATTATCACCAAAATGACAAATCAATTTGGTTTCAACAGATTTACAATTAAATACGATTCCAACTTTCTCTCTATATTTCTCAAAAGTTAACTGGAGTAAATCCCTTAAAGGTTATATTTTATGTGTATTGAATAGGGTAGGTCATAGAATTACTTTTCGTTATTAATTTCATTAGGTGCAACGCCTAAAATCTTTTCTGTTTTGCCCTAAAGGCTGACTGGTAGAAAATGCTTTATGGCATTAAGTCCGCCTTTTGTACGTTAAGTTTTCTTATGTGCAATAAAGATTAAATAAATAAAGGTACTTTGTATTAATTTATATGTTGTGTTACATCATGTGATTTTTTTTTTTTTTTTTTTATGAAATAGGAGGCAAACGAGCAGACGAATCGCCTGATGGTAAGCAATTAACGCCGCCCATAGACGCCCGCAACACCAGAGGGGTCACAAGCACGTTGCCGGCCTTTAAGATGGGAATACGCTCTTTTCTTGAAGGTTTGAAGGGCGTATCGGTCCGGAAATACCGCAGACGACAGTTCATTCCACACAGTGATTGTGTCTCACGTTGTGTTTTTTGTACAATAAAGGGTTTTACTACTACTTGTACTAGTACTAATACTAAAGTAAAACTTACTTATAGTTTAGCGTGACATAAAGTAAGTTAAAATATTTTTAACAGAACAATGTAGTGTGATTTAATTACTTTTTCTTTATATCAAATCACTTAACCATTTAATCAATACGCTAGCCCGGCCCGAGTTTGGATACTCCGAGATCTGAACCTTAAAATGTCATTTCTCACAATAATTCGAAATTTAGCAATTTTACAATGTGTATATCCAATACGAGCATTTGCTTATTAATTATTTAATTAAACTAGGTATAGCAGTAATAAGTGCAATCATAATTTACTAAGTTTTTTAAAGTTACACTTAAATAATTATGACCCCGTATTTTTTATTATTTACCGCACAGCAATGTACTAAGAACATGATGGAAGTAAAGTAAGTAACTGTAAATATCAAAGAGCGTTCAACTGAGTGTTTTGCATTTACATTACGGGCCGAATTATTTTGTATGGTTAAAATTTTCGTCGTAATTTTAAGAAATAGTTATCTTATATCTAAATACATTTCTTATTTCCTATAATAATCACAGTTTAAAGGTTCGCCCGCATCGGATTGACGCACTGTATAGTAATGATTAGCTTTGGAACCATACCAACTTTTCAGATTTTTGGATTTTTATTATCGCATGGCGACGTATTAACAAATTGTAACATCTTTTGTAGGTTTCGTTGTTTCAATAAAGTAAATTGAATATATATTGTTAATTAACAAACCAATTTACAACACTTGACTGTAAAAATATTTAGGCACTATACATGCCTAAATATAAGAATATTTTAAATGATTTGCTTGGTTATAAATATTGTTACAAATAACTGTACCAGAATCAGAATTACTTACAGTATACGTAATTTTAGCTTTCTCCTGGAATTCGATAATTAATAAGAAAGTGAATCTTGCTAAGTAAACATAACACTTCATCATCAGCTAACGAGTTCTTGGAAAATAATTCGTTATAATAATGTTGTTCTCGTATCAAACTTTTATTATAGCATTTTCAATGGAATTTCAACAACACGTTTGGCATAAGCATGTTGCTAGGTAGTATTAGGTACTTAATGAATTAATTATACTACATAACATAAACTACTTTATATTAATAAAGTTAGTTATATTTTTTTCTTTATTTGGTCTACAACTTGTGCAAGAGTTGTATAGTGTACGGATACTTTTTTAAAACTAAATTAAGTTTATCTTAACATGGACATACCAACTATAACTAAAACACAATGTTAGAAATAAAGGGCAAATGGAAAAATTTACTGTAAATTAAATAGTAAATTGTTCAAAGCAGAAGTTTAGAAGCAGAAAATACGAATGAATTACTCCTTCAAAATCATGAAGTCAGTTAAAAATAAATAAAACCGGCCAAGTGTGAGTCGGTCTCGCGCACGAAGGGTTCCGTATCATTATCTATAAAAACAGCAAAAAAATCATGGGAGACCTCTTAAATATTTATTTTATTTTGTGTTGTAGTATTTGTTGTTATAGCGGCAACAGAAAGACATCATCTGTGAAAATTTCACCTCTCTAACTATGACGGTCCATGTGACACAGCCTGATGACAGACGTACAGACAGACAGCGGAGTCTTAGTAATAGGGTCCCGTTTTTACCCTTTGGGTACGGAACCCTAAAAACTAGTTTGCTTAATTTCGTGTTCTCGGTAAGCAAGTATATTCTAGGTACATTTCATCGAAACTTACAAAATAAATTAAGTTCTCAAGAACACTTAAGCCATTTAAGAGAATTTAATAAACATACTTGCAAATATTTACATAAAAAAAATAATAATGATTGTATAGTAAAATATATTGACTATTTTTTATAAACAAAAGAAAACCTTATTGTACAAAAGCTGGATTAAACTGGGCATGGTGACGTTTACTTTTTAATGTTCGGATCTCGTACTAACTTCAGTAAAGGTGCTCAACTACATTTAAATCGCAAATCCGAGATCCAACTTCGCAACTTCGCTGTTTTGCACTTTGTTTGCACCTTAAGTTCGTTAAATATTGCTTTTAGCTTGAAATGGTAAAATTACATTAACATCGAATTGTAGATTAAGGCTTGGCGTGCCCAGTTCGGTTACTAGTGTAGGTATTTGATAAATCTTTGTATAAAAAAATCTACTTATGGAAAATAGATAAGCCTTGCGGCGCCGGTACGCGAGCGAGATAGCACTCTGCGAGTGTATAGCGCTCGGCTGCCACGCTTGCACACCGTCACCGCATCCGGTTTTGGCGCCAGTGTTATAATCGCCTAACATTTAAGGTCGATATAGACGGAGACTATTTTGAGACGCCTAAATTATGGCGCCTAAGAAAGTCACCGTAGAAACACTTTCGGTGCCATTTTTTCGCGGCAAGCCAGCGCTGGCACGGAATAGAGCACGTGTCTATTTTTTGGCGCCAGTGACCCCCACCCGCGTCTCTCGCTGCTCCCGCGCCTATTTTTCAGACTCATGTAAACACGTCGCTGCCAGTCGCTAGCACTTTTCTTTCGTTCCTCTAACATATTTATCAGCTCCTCTCGTAATAACGCGGATACTTTGAGTATACATTGCTTTTTCAAGTTCAGAGCTCCTGAATTCATTTTAAATGATGGAGATCAGCGTAGAAAGACTGGCGCAAAAACTAGCACCGTCGGCTGTGGCGGCGTGCTAATGACTGGTACTGAAAAGGCACCGTGTAAACAACAAGTGTCGGTTTGCGGGTCACTGGCGGCGAGATTTAGGCGGCTGAAAATAGTCATTGTCTAAACGATCTGAGATGTGCCGTACGGTAGACACTGGCGCCGTAATTTAGGCGTCTCAAAATAGTCTCCGTCTATATCGACCTTTGAGTGCCAGAAACCCGCTAGGCGTGCTATCTGTTCGTAGCCGTAACTACAAAGCGGGAAAACTCTGTGATCAGCTACGAGGCACGGAAAGTGTTAAGACGGTCTTAAATAATAATAATAATCGACTATAACAGAAAATACTATGCAATATTTAATTTAAGTATTACTTAATGAATTAATTATGCTTGATTATGGCCTGCATAATAAATCAAAACACCCTTTTAAATGGAGAAAAATAATATAGCCTTTTATTTCATGCAAATTATATAACATTCCAATTAAATAGCAAGTTACATGCAAATAGTAGGACTTACATATAGACAGTTTTATTGTTTGGTAAGTAACGATAATAGTTATGTTAACAGAAAAGGACATTAATGAAATCTTTATTAAATCACGGTAAAAATTGTCACACACCTCATATCATATCCACAGCGCAGGTTTCGTCATAGTTTCTACAGTCAAAATGAGTATCCACAACTTAAATAATACAAAATCCAAATCCACAACAAGCCTCGCCAAAAATGACCTAGTCTAACCTACCATATAAAAACTAAGCCCCGAATTGATCTCTACCTAGTCCAAACGTTCCAAATACACCAGCTGCATTGCCACGCTGAATGGCTAAAGATATCAATTGGACCAGATAAGATCCAGCCCGGGGGTCGCAGCCCCTTTCCCTTAATCGGCGCCCGATATCCTTACCCAGCCTCTTTCAACCAACCAACCTCAGCCAACCAGTTAATCAATCGAAAATTGTCATTCAAATACATGAACAATAAGTAAATTAAAAACACAACTATCTCCAACACACCAAATAATCAACCAATATTGAAGTGGTATTGCAGTTGCATCCGAATGTTTTTCAAGCAAATTCTGATTCAGACGTTTTACTGTTAGCTGTATTTCATAGTTAACGCATTGGAGTTGTACTGATGTTGGATAGTTTTGTGTTTTAAAGTTAGAATACGGTAGTAGTAGCAGTAGTAAAACACTTCATTGTACAAGAAAACACAACAAAATACATATAACACAACATATACGTACAAAGGCGAACTTATCCCTTTAAGGGATTTATTCCAGTTAACCTTCAGTTACGGTCCACGCTTTACAAGTGTATGTAGTTGAATTGTGTCGCAACGTGTTTTAAAGTTAGAATACTGTGCATGATTTACGAGTGTATGGAGTTGAATTGTATCATAAAGTGTTTTAAATTTAGAATACGGTCCACGATTTACAAGTGTATGGAGTTGAATTGTGTCGCAACGTGTTTTAAAGTTAGAATACTGTCCACGATTTACAAGTGCATGGAGTTGAATTGTATCATAACGTGTTTCAAAGTTAGAATACGGTCCACGCTTTACAAGTGTATGGAGTTGAATTGTGTCGCAACGTGTTTTAAAGTTAGAATACTGTGCATGATTTACGAGTGCATGGAGTTGAATTTAATCATAAAGTATTTTAAAGTTAGAATACTGTCGACGCTTTAGAAGTGTAATAGAGTTGAATTGTATCGTAACGTGTTTCAAAGTTAGAATACGGTCCACGTTTTACAACTGAGTTTCTCTCAACGGGATGTTTAGAACCAGAGCGGGTTTTTATTTCTCGATGTAAACACTCCCACAGAATACATAGAAAGCGAACCAATTCCACTCTACAATTCAAATATTTGCCGCAAACGACTTGCACTGCAATTTGCCTCAGAACTTTCAGAAATGGGACTGCATCTCGGTAACTTAGTAAATAATATTGAAGATAACTAGTCGGTAAATGCGTCTATCACTGCAATGATGGGTGTTATCGACATATAATATAGTAAATATACTGGATACTTGTTGTTATGTATGCGTATAGGTATACATATCTACTGCTTATGCAATAAACGCCAGTCATTACTGGATTGTCTTGTTTTATTGTCGCGCCTACCTACCTAACATCTATATTACAGTCTATACACCCTACGCTACAGCTTGAAAGACGAGCTCACTAAAAGTAGGTAAGATGACTAACTGATTTCATATTTATTTTATGTGTAGCATAATGTGTCAAATCATGATGAAGTTTTTAAGATGACTGGGTACAGTCAAGAACCCGGATTGTTGAGCCACTTGCCATTGTTCGTAATTTAGCCGTGTTATGAATGACCGATGTTACCGACTAGCTGTCAACTGTCAGTTACATCGGCCATTTATAATACGGCCAAATTACAAACAATGGCAAGTGGCTAAACAATCCGGGTTCGTGACTGTACGCAAAATCAAGAAATCGTAATCTTCTTATATAATAAGGAAGCAAATCGGTTAATAAATAATGTAACTGTAGTATAATATACATAAACAGTCTGTCTAGAGGACGTATTCTAACTTAAAAAAACGTTGAGGTATGCACGATCCAACTTCAATAAAATCCAATACATTAATTACGCAATACACCTACAGCCTAAACGTCTGAATCAGAAATTCTGATTCTGAACGTATAATTCTGATTCAGAATTATTAGAATTTGCTTGAAAATTATTTCGATACAACTTCAGTATTGGTTGATGATTTGTTGTGTGTTGGAGTTATGTTTGAGAATTATGTATTTTAAAATTAAAATAAGGCACTAGGACAGTCATGGTACATTTACGCTACCATGTGCTTCACTGTCATCAAACCAAATGCCCCGGACCCGGGTAAGTCCTTCAACTACGTCCAAAAGAGAGGTACTGCGAATGTCATCTCGATTTGTGTGGTAGGGCACAGCGCAGCGAATGTCATCTCGCTCAAATCTGGAGCAAAGCCCGACTGGGGAAGTACACCTTACAGAAAACCACAGCCAAATAGCACTAGACCCTACTCATAGTGTTGTGTTCCCGCTGGTAAGTAAGAGTAGTGGTAAGTAGTCAAAGAGCTCAAAGGGGACCCAGTGTGTTGACGATGAGGGACCCTCTTGTTCCTTTAGCCGTCAACACAGTGAATCCTCCTTTATGTAAAGGGTCGGCAACGCGCATGTGACACCTCTGGAGTTGCAGGCGTCCATAGGCTACGGTAGTTGCTTACCATCGGGCGGCATCCAGGCGGGCCGTATGCTTGTTTGCCACTGTCGTGGTATTAAAAAAAATGCAAAAAAGACTTCGGCTTAGTGAATTTGTGTACATTGTCCTTTATGAACGGATAGGCTGGACAAACTTACAACATAACAATGTGATAATTACAGTATCTGTCTCTTTCGATCGCGTTATCATGTAAGAATTTCCGACCATAATACGGCCGCTGATTACGAGTCAACACGACATGTCGCGACACGTGTCCGCACGGGACGTGTCTACAACGTGTAATCAACCGTGTATTGTCTCATTTCTCGGTTCACGTACATAATTATGGCACGTACATATGTACCACAGACTACACCAATATTGGATTATCTTAGAGTTCCGTAGAACTCTAAGATAAAACAATTTAATTGATAAACACTAGTTACTTTGAATACTAGAACATTAGACATAGTGCCCTATTCTAATTTTAAAATACATAAACAATACATGAAAAACATATTCTATCCAACATAACTCAACACAAAAAATAATCATCCAATATTGAAGTTATATATTTTTTTTTTATACCACGACGGTGGCAAACAAGCATACGGCCCGCCTGATGGTAAGCAGTTACCGTAGCCTATGGACGGATTTGCATCGAAATAATTCACAAGCAAGTTCTGATATTTGTGATTCAGACGGCTTAGGCGTTAGCTGTATTGCGTAGTTAATGCATTGGAATTGTATTGTACTTGAATTGTGTCTAAACGTACTTTAAGGTTAGATTATGTCCCATAAGCTAAATCACTATTTCGCTGGGACTAATTTATTGGTGTCAATCTACATCCACTTCGAAACTAATAACTCGAGATTTAAGGTGCCGGATTCTAATTTTAAAAAACATTAACAATACAATAACAACACAACCTATCTCAAACATAACTCCAACACACAACAAACAATCAACCAATATTGAAGTTGTATTGGAGTTGCATCCGAATATTTCTCAAGCAAATTCTGATATTTCTGATTCAGATGTTTATGCCGTATCTGTATTGCGTTGTTAATGTTGTATTATTGTATTGAAGTTGTATTGAAGTTGGATCGTGTTTATACGTGTTTTAAAGTTAGAATACGGCCCAAGTAATCTGCTGTTCGAATTCAAAATCAACAACAATCGCAAAAATATTCTTGCACAAACAACTACAGCCTATCTATCTCTTTGGGTTTATAAACTATTTTCAAGCAATAAGAACCACATACAATGTTTACATATAGAAGCCCCGAGTCAACACGATAGGATACGCCTGCACTAACAGAAACTTGACTAGCCATTTTCAACCATATCTCGTCCCCAGAAGGTCCACCACTGTTCAGACAACTGTGCCAACGATACACTAAATATTACCTCTGCAAACTGGGATATTCAGAGTCAACAAACAGCAATGTTTTACGGATGGCGCGCCGTTCAAGCAGGTCTATTTGTGACGTAGTTGGCCAATAATGAGGTTAAGGCTATCGCTTAGTTGTTCAGAAGTATTAGATAAAGTAAATGGAATAATAAAAGAAGAAGTTGTAGGTAGGTATATTCTGCCGTAAAAGTATGGAGCAATTAAAATATAAGTTACCTACTTAACGGTCGGTAAGTCTTTAAAAAAACATTTTAATGCTGTACACTGTAATTAACTAAGAGCAACACATGCAAACTATCTGGTACAGTATAAATAATCAATCAATTAAAATCCTTGATTTATTTTGAAAAAAAAAAACACTAAACAACGTCAATTTAGTAACCTGAAGATCTACTTTTATTATAAAATCATATATCTATGAGTGTGTGTATGTGCGTGTGTTACGTATTTGTTATCAAATCAAAATGTTTTGACAAAAAAATATTTTTGTGACTACTCTTCTACTAAAACGGCAAAAAGTTTCTAACATAACGTTACACAAAATTGCTGGCCCGGATATCATACTCAGACACTAAAATGATTGCTGTATCAAACGTATCATATTGTTACATTGTTCTAACCAATAACAGATTCTTCGAATAGGCCTCTTGTGTTCATCAAATTTTACGCAATGGAGTACAATATCAATGTTTTATCGCATTTGCTTGGTGCTGTATTATAATTTTAAAATACATAAACAATACACTAAGAACACAATCTTACTCAAATATAACTCCAGCATACAACAAATATCCAACCAATATTAATGTTGTATTGGAGTTGCATCAGAATAATTTTCAAGCAAATTCTAATATTTTTGATTCAAACGTTTAGGTGTCAGCTGTATTGCGTGATTAATGTATTGGAGTTGTATTGAAGTTGGTTCGTGTCTAACCGTGTTTTAAAGTTAGAATACGGCCCCTGGTGCCGGATTCTAATTATCAAATACAATAACAACACAACCTATCTCAAACATAGCTCCAACACACAACAAACAATCGACCAATATTGAAGTTGTATTGGAGTTACGTTGGAATATTTCTCAAGCAAATTATGATATTTCTGATTAAGATGTTTATGCCGTAGCTGTATTGCGTTGTTAATTCATTGGAGTTGTATTGAAGTTCGATCGTGTTTATACGTGTTTTAAAGTAAGCGTAAATACGGCCCCTGGCCACTTCGGCAATCCATACTAGACTGGCTGTATTTGGGATTTAGAGGCTTGTTCAGAATACCAAAATATTCGTATCATTTAATGCGAATGCGAATATCGATACTAATGAAAATAATGAAGCGATTATTCGCATTAATTAGTTTAATTACACAAATGCGAATATAAATATTCGTACCATCCCTACTTCGAATAGGCCTCTTGTGTGCTGTGCATGAACCTTTACCCACGCAATCGAGTGCAATATCGATGTTTTATCGCAAATGCCTGGCCACTTCGGCCGCCCGTGTTGACTGGCCGTATTTGGGATTTAGAGGCTGGTTCAGCATTTCTAGTTTACACCGTTTTCCGAGCGTGGTTTTGTGCGTTCCGTTTTAGGCATCTGACTCTCGAGTGTATTATTGACTAGAGTTTATACTGCGTTCCAAATAGAATTAGAACAAGAATTGGAAAATGGTATTCAATTTTGAAAGCAATAAAACCTTGCAATTAATTTGTTGTACTAGCTATTCTGTACGGAGAGAAGGAATGATGGGAGATGACGTCATCCATCTCCCATCTGACTTGAAAACGCCACTTTATAATCACCTTATACAGTCCATTTGAAACTAATAATGATTTAGGTGCATTTTGTGTTACATTACCGCAGATGAAAATGATAATTTTATTACAGCTGTTAGGGTAAGTGAATATGTTAAAAAAATCGTAATACCACAAGAATGTCAGTAAGCTGATGCAAGCTTTCTCTTGCGTTATCTGGTTGAATGTCTCATTAAGGCGATGATTTTTAATGATATATATTGGATCGCATTAAATATTACCTATATTAGTTATAGTGTAGGTATAGCGTTTAATTGCTGAAACAAAGACGAATGAAGAAATTCTGCTTATGGTAGGAAAGAAGCGATGTCTGTTAGACACTGGAACAGGAGAACTGAAGCAGGAGAGAGACGACAGCTCCTTCCTAAATATTTTGGAATGAAAGGATTGAAGAGACAAGAGGCAGCTCTACCGCTAAGAGCTTAACTCTTAAGTAATTAATAGTGTTGACGTAGTTTCCTCGCGGTGGTGTGGTGAAAAAAGTTGTATTACACTCGACAGAAAAATTTGTTCGTTTGTTCGTTACTCCCAAAGTTCAAGAGTCCACTCTTTAAACCACTTACTACGCTTCATTTAAAAATGTCTAAATCATGAGCTGTGAGACATAGACGCTTAGGAAAATAACACTATATCGACATACTATGGAAGAATTTTGTGTTGCATAAGCGACCAAAATGACGTAGCGTAAGGTCCAAAGCTGGCTAGGCAAGAGTCAAAGCGCCGGGCCAATTGGCCCGACCAATCATTCCAGTCCCCTATAGCAAGGTACGCTCGCTACTACTAGAACGCACCGGGAGACAAACATCTTATCAATTTAGGTGTTACAGATAGTCCCTTGTGCCGAGGGCTCATGCAGATGGAAGAAACAGCCTCTCACGTGGTGCTGGAATGCAACGTAGTAGCCCCAAACAGGGCTAAACATCTCAGTTCCCCGAGAAATCTCCCTGAGGTCTTATTCAACATAAAAGGTTTGATAGGATTCCTTGAGGAGTTGGGATGGCTGGACTAGCCACTCGCCCATTACGCAAAATAGGCGCTAGCAGTTGAGATGTGGAAACGTAGCCGTACTACAATACAATACAAGGGCTAATACTGCTCGAGCGCTTCGTAAGAATCAGTCAGATTCACGTCATCGAGATGCCACCTACCTGAGCTGTCTCTAGTGCCCAGCACCGAAGCGATCTGCGGTCGCTCCTCGTTGATAACCAGTTCTGCTCGCTCGCTGTACACTGAGTGCACTGAGGAGATGCAGGTCAAGCGCAACTGGCCACGCTCGAAGCTGTCTGGACGCACCATGAATGATAACTGGCTTACTGAAGCCACCTGGAAAGAAAGTTATAAATTAAATTCTGGTCAGAGAGGGAGAGGAGAGGAGGACTAAAGGGAATAATAGTATTTCTTATAGTAGTAGTAGTACTGTCACCACTAAAAGTATAGCGCTTATTAGTTAATGTTACTGTGGATCGTCGGCATTGTTAAAAAAGTATCTGCCTTGAACGAGACAGTTGGGACTTTGGAATACCCGCCGCCTTAACAACAGAGCTACCGAGATATATATCCGTTGGCTACGAATTCGTCCACTAGGTGAAATAATATGTTATCTGTATGACAATAGTATTCGCGATATTATCATCACCCCGGCGGATTGTGTGTCCGATTCATCTCTCAACTGGAAGCCGCCAGGAGGTGAACGTAGATCGGGTTGTCCCGTGTACTCGTGGAGGCACTCTGTTGAGAACGAGCTGAATGCCGTTCATAAGAGCTGCAGCTGCTGTACCACTTATGGTACAGCAGCTGCAGCAACGACAACACTATTCTTTGTTTGCCCTTTAAAGGGGCTGCTAGCGACATCTATTGGAATGTTAGACCTTCTTAACCGTCAATGTACCTAGCTATTTTGTCTTCCAATAAATATAATATTTGCTATTGACTTCCTTACCACATTTTTTGGTATGCCGCAGTCATAATTTCGAATCTCGGTCGAGGCAGTGAATATTTCCTTGTTTCTACCGTTATCTATTTATTTACCTTATTGGACGTAACTCTCGTGGGTATCGGGTCTGTGGCGTCATCGTCTAGGGACAGATCTGGCTGTCTCGGTGTAGGTAAGACCACCGTGTCTTGGCTGGGTAGCAATTCACCATCCTGAGGAGAAAAAGGGTATCATTTACCGTAAAACTGGGAGAAAACATTACCTATGTGCCCAAACCTGGTCTTAACATAGGTAATGTTTTCTAACATAATACAATATTCATTAATAGTTATGTGATATGATAAATTGATATTAAAATTAAAGGATGACGTTCCGCTCCCATAAAAGCTTGGCCCCAGACTGAACAAACATGAGGGGTATAGTTAGGCTCAAAATAAGAAGTAAAACTCCTGACAATTACGAGTAATAGAAATTCACAGACAATTCACAGAAAAGCGCAAAAGTCGAATTTCTTCCAGAATCTCCAGATTAACAGTTAAAATGGTAAAGATATTAGAAAGGAAGAAAGAAGGAAAGGAAGGAAGGTATCGAGGTGTTTAAAGATTTCAAAACCTGTAGATATACTCGTAAGTTAAGTACTTTTGTTTTCTCCTGCAAATGTTTATTCTAGGTTATTTTATGTACAGTCACCAACAGAAGTGACTAAGCGGCTGAAATCCTCCAAAAAACCTTACACACTCTTGTTGCCTGAAAAATAAGGTCATTCCAAGATCATTTTAAACACCTCAACCGCAAGCTACTTCTTCTACGAAGGTTACATTTTCCGTTGAGGCATTTGAAACCGATAAAAATAAATAAATCAACGCTGTTAATGACCAAATCCGTCGAGCACTAGATAAATACGCTAGGAAATGTACTTCCAAACTAAACCCCAAGGTAGAGTGTTTGCTGATACAAATTAAAAGGGGTCGGTTTACAGGTGCCAGTGACAGAGTTAAACGAGTATTCTCTGAAGTTAAAAACAAAATACAGAAACAAAAGAAGAAAAATAATCTGCACTTATAAAACAAACATTAGTGGACAATCTTACACAAATCAGCCTAGTCCTACAGTAAGCTCAATAAGACGTGTGTTGAGGCAACGATATGCAGGTATAGTATATAAACTTAGAAAAATACTTAAATATATAGGAAGCTTCCATAACATAGGATCAAAATATCCGTCATAAACACAAATAAATTCTCTAACCAGGATTCCAACCTGAGACCTCCTTCAGGATCACTACCGATTAGGCAGTTAATCTTGACAACTTCCACATGGACGAAGTTGTGGGTTGGAGGCCATCTATAGGTATGTACTATGTTAGACGAAGAGTCTCTTTGCAATATCTTTCGCTATTCTAGAACTTGATCCACTTAATTATAAGTATATTTGAATGTTTATTTTTCATTAAAACACACCTGGAAATTGTAGTATGATACTTTTTATTCCGTTTTAATTCCCTGAGGAAATGAATTGAGGGTTGAAAATACAGCAGTAGTAAGCGAGACGGGAGAAATGCACTACTCTGCTCCATTAACTCTGTCGAAACTGGTCGTCAAAAGGAGCCTGTTAACGGTTTTAATTCTACTAAGTGCCCGTAAATTTTACAGGGAAACGTGACAGATAAACGAATTTGGCCATCGGTTACAGGATTGTTTTTCCAATCACGCAGGTTTTTTTGGAATGGAGGAATAGAAAAAAACATTCGTTAGTTTATTATAGGCTGTTCAACTTTTGGTTAGTATTAGTCATTACTAATAGGATTTGATGGCGACTGTACTACTACCAACCACTGTTGGTAGTAGTACAGTCGCCATCAAATATATCGGAGCAGCCAAGGTACTCAAAAATATCTGAACATGCACTTTATCGCCTTGACAATAGAGGCGTTGTTCAGATCTTTGTGACCACCTTGGCCGCTCCGATATATCTGATGGCGACTGTACTAAAATAATTTCTTGTAAAAAAATGAAAAAATACACTATTCAAAAATACATACAAAGGCGAACTTAAGCATCCCTTTAGGATTCTCTTCCAGCAACCTTTGAGCAGTTGAGGGAGAATCCTAACTCATATCGAACAGTTGTTTGGAAGAGATTATCATAGTTCAAGTCTTCATGTTGTTATTAGTTATTACCGTCTCCATTTCTGTATCGTGATCTCTACCGCAATGGGTGTTAGGTCCTTCTACTTGGTAATTCTTACCTGTATAGTGTCCACAAAAGGACCGAAAGCCTTCCAAGGGCTGAATATGATGTTGTTATTCTCATCACCGGGGGGAGGGGTGCGGTACGGGGAGTCTATGGACACAGCCGGGCTGGGCAGGATACGTTGCTGGATTATTGGCTTCCCTTGGATCTGTAACAATAATTAGGTATGTAGAGCCTACATTAAGTTTGCACCGACTATACCTCATTTTGTAGGATTAGAAAAATAATGGACGATTTCGCCACTGTATCTCTAATTTTTCAGCCATGTCAGGGAAAAAATTAAACGAGGAGCCGTATCATAATTTTAAAATACATTAAAAATACAATATATCTCAAACACAACTCCAACACACAACAACAATCAACCAATATTGAAGTTGTATTGGAGTTGCATCGGAATATTTTTCAAGCAAATCCTGATATTTCTGATTCAGACGTTTAGGCGGTAGCTGTATTGCGTATTGTAGTTAATGCATTGGAGGTTGTATCGTGTCTAAACGTGTTTTAAAGTTAGAATACGGCCCGAGAGAACTTGTTGCCATTATTTAGTGATACGCTTAAGACAATAAGAGGCCAATTGACGAGTTTAAAATCGTTTTTTTTTCTGTACTTTATTATCTTGGCGTTTTCTTTGTAAGTAATTGTTTACTTTTGAAGCTCATATGGCAATTGTATTCAAACCATTGGCGCAGGGATTGATTGTTATGAAGTTAACTGCCATATGTATTATTATTAACTTTATCTACATACATATCCTACAATCTCTTTAAAGTCTTTGAAAACCGCAAATTATGACCAGCATAATAATAAACTAGTTTTTTAAAACTGTTTTCTTATCTTTGATAATGTTATCATAGCTCCATTATAATAACAAATAGTTTGTCATTATGTAGCAGTCACACAAACTACTATTTCATCTCATAAACTAATACAATTAGCATTATTTCGGTTTCCTTACGGTTCTTTACTTCAGATATAATTTTCCAAAAAAGTACAATGCATTTTAATATTGAAAACATTCTAGATGATAATTATTACATCATAGTAAAAGTAAGTATTAAGATCTCCTGAAAAATTGTATCTCGTTTGCCCCGATCATTTAATTGATGTGGGAGCTCCTAACAACGCAGATATCAAGTCAATATTAACAATATCATATTCAAATTTTCTCTTCATCTGAACAAAGACACAAGAAAATAAGCATCCGTTTCCCGCTATTTGAATAGCTTATCGTCCGTATCATATTTATTTGACACACTGTCAAACCTGCTGGAAATGAAATTGGGAGTCATCAATCTAGCTGTCAGTTTCATGAGTCGAACAAGAAATTAGGTAGCTTATTTGCTTGAACCCGAAAAATATGTTTAACAAAATGAAGGTAAACGGTATTTTTATAATAACAAGGAAATGGGAAAACGCGCCGAGGGTATAGGTACGTGAACAAATAGGAGGAAATGTTGAAACGTTTAACACTTTTGATTATATTGCATATCTATTTTTATGTAAAAAAAATTGTAAAATTATGTCTACATTTTTTTTTTTTTAAATTTGTACAATAATTATTTATAACGTCCCTTTTCCGTATACAAGGAACAACGGTATCTCGTCATCTAGGAGATGTGTGGACAAAAATGGGTTCTGTCCAATGAGAAAATTTAGTTGTACTGTAGAGGCCTTTGCTTTTTGTAAAGTGGTAGCTGAATATTACAAATACTTAACCACGAGGTTGCCGCTACCTCGATACTGCCGGGTTGCTAAATGATCCAGTAATTCGTATGCGATTCGATCCAGTATTCGTATACACAGTCATCGTATGCGTCAAATCCGGTAGATTTTTTTGCAACTAGTTTGTGATGTTGGCCCAATAAATAATCCAAGTTTTCACAACCTTGGATCTCGAGCTCCGAACACAACTTTGTCATAAAACAAATAATCAGATTTTATTCAGATTTTGGCGATTATAACCCTTAAAAGAATAGTTTTTTACAGTATCTTTTCTAAACATTATTAAAGTAGACTTAATTTTCTACAGTATAAGACAAGAATTGTCTGTGAAGACCCAATAGTTTCCAAGATAAAGCGTTTTTCCCAGAAGAGAATGGGAAGGGTAAAGGGTAAACTGTGTTGGGAAAAACGGTTTTATTTTGAAAAGCTTTATCTCGGAAACTATTGAGTCTACAGAGACAATTGTAAACGCATATTGTAGCAACTTTTGTCTTCTTTAAAAATGTTTTGAGAAGGTACTATCAAAAACCAGTCGTCTAGGGTCATAATCGCCAAAGTCTGAAAAAAAAAACGATTTTTCGGTTTTTGACGAAGTTGCGTTCGGCACTCGAGGTCATAAACTTTTATTATTCATTGGGCTAACATCTTAAAACAAGTCTGCAAAAAATCTGATCTACCGGATTTGACGCACAGTAGGTACTCCGTACTTTCAGTCGACAAGTTTCCTGGATTAAAACGCGTTTAGAGATTAATTATTCACTAGCTGCACACTTGTTCGTTAGATCGGAGATTGTTTTTTGTAGCAATAAAAGTCTTATTGTGTGTGGTGATTTTAATATCAACTTACTTGAAGATTCATCCATGTGTTTAAGGTTACTTAGTACTTTCAAATCCTACAACTTAGTAAATTTATTTTGTGAGCCTACACGAATCACAGCAACCAGTGCTACATGTATAGATAACATTTTCAGTAACAAGGATGCGACTAGTAAATCTATAATAAACAACTGAAGTTCTGACCACTGTGGACAAAAAGCCTCTTTTAGCGGAAAAACTAAGGATATTCCACAAGTCACTATGTGTAGAACAATTTCCGAAAGGCGATTAGATTTATTCAGTCGGAATATCACGAAACAATTATGTTATCTTCCATTTACCCAGGAAAACCCTAACCGTATGAGTATTGAGTTGTTTAACTGTATTAAAAGGGAATTTGATGCCTGTTTCATTCCGAAGAAGGTGCAAGGCAAGGTCAAGACGAAATTTAGCGACTGGGCTACGCCGGATATTCATGAGAAAAGACTCTATGATTTATATGACTTGAGAAGAATTAATAAAAATCCGGAATCCCTAGATTATGTCAGGAACTTTTCTTAATCTTTTAAGATGATGTGTGCCGCTGCTTAAGCTGATTATCTGTCCAGAAAGATCCAAAATTCCAAGGATAAAGTAAAAACTGTTTGGCAAGTAATCAACGATGAAACTGGGAAACGTAAAATCAAAGATCCGCACTACAACCTACGTATTAACAATAATATAGTGAGTTCGGACCTTGAAGTTGCGGATCATTTTGAGCAGTTCTTCTCTAATATACCGGTAGAAACAACAAAGTCTCTTCATTCATCGCCTGACGTCGCTGAGGCAATACTGAAAACAAATATAGCAGAGTGTACAGATATCTTTAAATTTTCATATGTGACCCCATACTTAGTTATTAAAACATTTAAATCCCTAAATTTAAAGAAAACTGAAGATCTTTGGGGCCTATCTGTTAAAGTTCTACATTCCATTGTTGAATCGATTGCACCACATTTAGCTGATATATTTAACAAATGTATTGACACAGGAATATTTCCAGACATAATGAAGCACAGCAAAGTTATCCCCTTGTTCAAATCAGGATCGAGAACAGAACCAAGCAATTTCAGACCAATTTCAATACTGCCGGCACTGAGCAAAGTTTTCGAGAAACTAATTCTAAATCAACTTGTGTCACATTTTAACCGAAACGAATTTGCCAGAAATCAATTTGGTTTTACCAGAGGTCGCTCGACTACTGACGCAGGTGCTGTTCTTCTTCAGCACATCTTTGCCGCTTGGGAAAAAACAAGATGCTGTTGGAATATTCTGTGACCTATCGAAGGTATTTGATTGCGTTGATCACGAAAATCTAAAGAGAAAACTAAGCCATTACGGGATCAAAGATGGTGCCCTTAACCTCGTCTCATCATACCTATCGGATAGAACACAACGAGTGGTTATTATTGGAACTCAATATTCTGGGTCCCCTGTGGCACTCGGAGTGCCTCAAGGCTCAATACTTGGTCCCTTCCTGTTTTTGGTGTACATTAATGACCTACCTAAAATTGTGCAAGATAAACATGATATAGTGTTATTTGCTGATGACACATCTCTGATATTTAAAGTGGACAGAAAAGAAAACAGCTTCGATAGTATTAACAGGGCACTGTAGTAAATTGGTTTACGGCTAATAACCTACTTTTGAACGCCAAGAAAACGAAGTGCATCAAATTTACACTTCCCAACGTCAAGCAGATTAACAGCAGCAAGATTATAATAAATGACGAAACAATGGAATTCGAAAATCAAACTGTTTTCTTAGGAGTCACTTTAGACTCGAAATTACAATAGCATCCACATATAGCCACCCTAGCTGGGAAACTTAGCTCTGCAGCCTATGCCGTGAGGCGAATCAGCCATCTAACAAACAGTGAAACTGCCAGGCTGGTATACTTCAGTTACTTTCACAGTGTTATGTCGTATGGAATTCTGTTGTGGGGTAAAGCGGCTGATATTGAGACCATAATTGTGCTACAAAAACGAGCTGTACGTGGCATTTATAAAATGCGCGGTCGAGCATCCGTAAGAGGAAAATTTGAAGAGGCGAATATTCTTACCGTAGTACTCAATACGTACTTGAAAACATTATGTATGTGCGGAAAAACATCCATGAATTCAAGCTCAACAGTGATATCCATAACTATAACACTAGAAAAAAAGATAAGATTGCTGAGCCTGGCCACCCCCTCGGTAAGGTTCGTACGTCATTTGCTGGGAACACGTACACGTTTTTATAACAAAGTCCCCGCTGATGTAGTGAATTTGCCACTAAATAAATTCAAGTCTTATGTTAAGCGCTATTTGTTGAGGTGAGAGTACTATACTTTAAAGGAATTCATTGAGGATAACGATGCCTTTAAGCCTGTAGCTTGTTATGGTTAGTACAATACAAATTGAGAAATTATTAGGTACATTACTCTATGAAGCAGCTTTACTAGTGTCCAGTATTACCTGTTTTTTATTTTTTTTGTTTTTATTTAGTATTTGGACACTTAGAGACGTTATACATCTCTAAGTCTTGCATTCGCAAATGTTTATATGTATAGATATATATTTAATGATCCTGACGCTTAGAGACATGTACATCTCTGTCTCTTTTATATTGTAATTTAGTTCACGCATGTAAAATACGAGCACAGAATATTGTTTCTCACCAGACTAAACGTGGCTAGTTTTTATTAATTAATAAAGCCCGCCAGCTTGAATATGTCATGCTCGCTTAAAAGGCTCTGCTTATGGTGGTGTCGTTGATCGCGTCGCCACTTTCCCAAAGAAAGGTTGAGAGAGGCGATGGCTGAGATATGCGTCATACTCGTGAACGGGTGCTGCTTGTGGAGACCGGTCTGTTTAGGCTAACTGGGGCCACACAATTACGAACTTTTTATTAATCATATTTAATTTTATTTTAATTGGCTTTAGACACAACATTCGGTGCTTGATTATCCATTTTTTTATATAGAATATATAGATCAAGTCACTTGGAGACCTTATACATCTCTAAGGATAATTTGAAATAGTATGTTTATTGTATACTAGAATCACTTACTTTTTTTTAATTTAAATTCAAAATTTGTTTCTTACTGTTGATGATGGATTATTATAATTTGGAAATTTATGTAGAAGACACAGTTCAGGTAAGAAAGTATATCAAACTTGCATGTAATTCATTTTCAATAGTCAGATTTGGACTCATCTTTTTTTTTTGGTATTTTTCTTAAACTGTAACCTATTGTTGGTTAATCTAACTTGGTTTGATATGTTTTCTTATAGAACAACGCACTTATATATATTGTTTAGTTTTGATGTACTGTTGTTTTGAAAAAATAAGTCCCGCCGAGTTTCTTGCCGGACATAATTCTTCTCGGGTCAGAGGTGTAGGGTTAGAACCGGTATAGTTTGATTTTTTTTTCTCTCTTTTACTTTGACGTGTAAAAGTGCCCTTGTGGCCTACTTACTGAATAAACGTTTGAGTTTGAGATCAATATTACACAATGAACTAAGTATTAAAAAGAAATTCACAGATTTCGTGCCTCACACGACTATCGAGCACATTGGAAATGAATCTACGGAATTAGAAAAAATATCGTCGCTGAGCGACGAGAAAGTCGGGATAAGGAAAAGGTTATAAAATAAAACTACGACGTTGAATGATAATTATTATATTCTTAGATTAACATAAGTATCCTCGACATAACGCCTGCGAACCAGAGTTGGGCAAAAATTAACGTGATTGAAACTAAAGTTAAAAATGAGAACGTTACTCATAATCATATGAACATGATTACGAATTCAATCATGATCTTTCTAATCTGATTGACCACCGACATGAGTAAATCATGTCGATTTTTAATTTCACTCATGATTAGCTGAAGTGATTACATTAGTAAGACAGAATGCTTAGTTAAACTAACGATTTAGTTGATTAGATGATTAGATTTTGCGTAGCTACTAGCTCCTTCACTTTTTTCCCTGTCGAAACAGAGGCGATACCTAGGTGAGTATAATATACATTTAAGATAAATGGCTATTTGTGACAATATTTCTAAAGGTATCATTTGTCGGTTGGCGCTTACGTCTTAAGTTGTATAGTGCAGATTCAATATTGAGCAATAAAAGCGTAAATAACAGTGGCAAATGTTACCTTTACCAAAATATCGACAATTTTTTTGTTAGTTTTTGGTATAAGTGTACAAATGAATGCTCCCATTTAACTTTGAAACGGCCTGTTCGGTTTTATTGCGGTTTTCGGCTACAGTTAAGGCAGCTATCACACAGCTGCGGTTTCCAAATGCGCTTTTCATTTTCATTCTCATTCTCATTCTCATTCTCATTCTCATGCTCATGCTAATGCTCATGCTCATGCTCATTCTCATTCTCCTTCTCATTCTCATTCTTATTCTCAGTCTGCTTCTCATTCTCATTCTCATTCTCATTCTCATTCTCATGCTCATTCTCATCCTCATTCTCATTCTCATTCTCATTTTCATTTAGGATAATGAAAATTTCTACATATGTATCTGGTTCAATATGTGAAATTCAGAACAAACGCCTTATTTTGGTAATAATATAAATCAGCTTAAGAACACTCTAATCATACATTCGTCAATCACATTGAACAAGTTAGTTGATTAGCGTTAATTTAGTTTCAATCAGCGCCCGTCGTTAATGATTTACTCATGGCGAAATTACTTGATTGTTTTGTGTTATGATATGATTTAATCAGCGATTATTCAATCACCGATGATTAGTAATCAATCACCGATTTTAATCAAGTGTGCCCAACTCTGCTGTGACAAACAAATTGAAAAATTTCCACATGCATATCGAAGTTTGAATAATTGTCGCCGTGGCGCCTAAGTATACATATTTCCTTTTTAAAATTAATAAGCAGGATATAATAATGTTCAAAGTACAAGAAAATTTTAATAAATTACATTACAAATACGTAGTCAACTCGAGAAATGGTAGCCACATAGCTAAATAATTTTTAAGAAAAAAAAACTGACATCTTCAATGGGGGAAGCCGGTGCAGGATTATTGTAGATGGTGCACTCTATACAATGAAATAACTTGCTTAACAAACACAGCGAAGAGGACAAATCGTCAAACGTGAACTATACGTCATTGAAGAATTCCTTTCTCATTTTACATTTCACATGTTTATGGCATCAGCCGCAGTTCCTCTTCATCAATATGTCACTGTTTTCAATGAAAATGCTTGATTTGTTGATTTAAATACAAAAATCACTTTATGCCTTTAAGATTTGAGAAGTTCCTCGATTCCTCCTGGATCCCATCATCAGAACTTGAGCTTGACGAAAATTTGTCCTGAGAATCTAACTTGCTTAACAAACACAGCGAAGAGGACAAATTGCCAAACGTGAACTATGCGTCATTGAAGAGTTCCGCTCTGATCATCATCAGCAGTTCCACTTCATCTAATGTCACTCTTTTGAATGAAAATGCTTGATTTGTTGATAAAAATACAAAAATCACTATATTTATGCCTTTAAGATTTGAGGAGTTCCCTCGATTCCTCATGTATCCCATCATCAGAACTTGAGCTTGACGAAAATTTGTCCTGACAATCTAACTTGCTTAACAAACACCGATGTGTGTTCGATATGAGGAGGAATTGCCAAACGTGAACTATGCGTCGTTGAAGAGTTCCCTTCTGATCATCATCAGCAGTTCCACTTTATCAAATGTCACTGTTTTGAATGAAAATGATTGGTTTGTTGATAAAAATCACTACATGTATGACATTAACATTTGAGGAGTTCCCTCGATTCCTCATGGATCCTCATCAGATTGACAAAAACGGGACCTATATATACTTTTAAAATAAAAAAAAAAGAATTTTCAAAATCGGTTCAGACATGACGGACATATGGAGTAATAAACGTAAAAAAAAAACAAAATAAAAAAACATACACGCCGAATTGAGAACCTTCTCTTTTGAAGTCTTGAAGTCAGTTAAAAAAAATTAATGTGAAAAATGTCGTTTTTCAAAAAGGTTAGGCTACAGGGCAAATCCTTAACCCTATCGTCTTTTTTTAGGCTTCAATTGTAGCTGACTAAATTGTCCAGAGGAGTTCTTCTCAAATTCTTGATATCATTCTTCGTTTCCAAAATATCGAACGCCAAAATCAAAAATTTTGAAAAAAAAAAGGTTTGTTTTTACTATTCCGGCCATAACTTTCTTCTGTTTTGATTTTCTCGAAAAATTCTTTCTCGTAAATATGAGTCTTTTGAGCCATGTTTGAATATCAAATCTTTACAACTTTCCGAGGTATAAGGGGATCGCACTTTTTCGTGAAATCGGAGCCTATACTGGAGCGAACGAAAAGACATTTCCAATGTCAAAACTATTCTCAAGACGACTTCGCATGGAAAAAGTGACCTAGGCCTCCGGTACCCAGGGCTGGGATCGAACTAGCGTCTTCTTTCAGCGCATTCGCGGCACCTAGAAGACGCTGATTCGATCCCAGCCCCAGGCACCGGAGGTCTAGGTCACTTCTTGCTTTGTAAATGACATCTATATAAGTTTTTAATGTATATGGTAGGGTGTGTACTTAAAAAATAAACAATTCAAAATATTTAATAAAATAATTTGATTTGTTCTTTAGTTAAAAACTGATTTAAAATTTCACGGTTTTTATTTGTACACATATCTATTTGTAATAACGGGACTTAACCACGTATATATTTAAAAAAAATTACCTTCGACGTTTCGTGGACGTCATTGTCCGGTGGTCTTTCTTCAGTACCACGGAGACAATGTCGTCCTCGAAACGTCGAAGGTAATTTTGTTTTTTAATATACGCGGGTAAGTCTCGTTATTACAAATACATTTGTTCTTTAGTTCACTTCGCTTAGATTTGAACCGGAAGTCACTCAGAAATCACGTGGATCCATGATTTCTATATGTTTACGCAGCCGGAGTTGATTCTGCATTATTCAATCTTTTTGTTAGATCTACGGGCAATATATTGCGAGGTTTGTTCAACCCGCAGCGAACCTATTATTTTAATAAATATTACATCTTCTTGTAGGAAATACCCTTGAACGGAGTTTCAGTAAGAAATAAAACGCATTATTTCATTCAGACGAGTAATTCTTTAAACAAACCTTGTACTTGTATGTAGGCTTACACTTAAATAAGGTTCCTAATTGGCTAATTGAAAAATACCCGGCTTAGTGCGTGTCGAACCACGGATAATGGAGGGTTCCGTACCTTCAATGGAATAAGAACCAAACTGATACCTAAAGGTCGTATCTCATGCTTAGGGAAGAAGTATTTTGGAGATAGCTCAAAAATGGCTGAACCGATAATGTTCAAAATAATTTTGGTAGAAAGTATGTGACACCTTTCTCAAACTACTTTATCACAAAATATTAAAAAAATATATAATTTCAAAGACCTGTGTATTGATCTGCAATATGTTGATATTTGGTAAAAATAATTAAAAATTTTGTCATATATTTGCCCCCCCCCCCGCCTTAAAAAATATTTTTATACAATTTAACTGCATAACCAAATAGCGGCCCACAAAATACACCTTATGTCTAAATTTTATTAAGTTAGTCTTATACTTTCCGAGTGAAATGGCTGTGACATACGGACGGACGAACAAACGAACATGACGAAACTATAATACTATAACTATATGGTGTAATGTTGTGTAATTTGGGAGGCCACCGCAGAGCCGAATCCAACGCACAGAGGCCCTTTGGACAGTTAAGTTAAATATAAAAGGTACCTATACCATATCTACTAGAAGGTTTCAACCCTACTACACATTACTAGTGGAGTACGGGAATGCCTTTTTAACCTATAAAAATGACATAAATCACAAGTCCGATTTTATTTTGTGACCTGTTAGAATACGTTAACAGTACTAATAATAAAAAATATTTTCTAACAGGTGTTAGCATTGCGCTAGGTATATATAATACATGTATTTGTTTGCTACACATAAAAAAGATTATGTAAGTTTTATTTTTCTCCACCAGGCTATCGCTTTTTATTATTGCAACATCATATTTTATAACGGTTTTGTCAAGAGCATATGTCGCCTTAGCCATTTGTAATTCGTTTAGAATTCAAGGTCACTTATATTTTGACAAATTGTTTTCGATTATGCTTACATAATCTATTGACCAACCTGTTATAAAATTACAGATGATGTTGAAATAGTTGAATGCAATAGTATGGTAAAGGAAAATATATCTTGTATATTTTTTCTTGTTGTTATTAACAAATATCTATATAATACCTAGCGCGACGTCAAAAACTGTTAGAAAATATTTTTTACTATAAGTAATCATATCATATGCTCTAACTAAAAAAGAAAAACGCACTTGTGAGTTATCGAAGCTCAAAACTGTTCGCGTACTGTACTATACTACTTCAGGTTATGATTAAGTATTTAAATTAAATTCAATATAATAAACTACTTTTCCCAGCCTTTTGTTTCGCCTGTAATATGAATATTAATAACCTGTCAGAAATCCCCAAATGTTTACCGCGCATTAATTAAATTGAAACTTTATTTTTAAAACAGTTTTAACTTTATTCATTTCAAGCGCTAAACAAAGTAAAATATATCAAAGTTGGATTTTGAATGTCAGACGGTCAGAATACTGATTTTAAGTGAAAGTTTTCAGTGTGATATTTTTCACTAAGTGTATCTAGCACCTATCTTTTGAAAAGTTAATTGAGTTAAAAACTTTTAAAGCAAGTCTTCTTGGTAAATATTTGCAAAAGGTTAAAGGTAGCCTATGTAGGAAAAAATCTGGTTCCTGTCAGTACCACGCCTTAGGCGATTATGATACTGGCGCCGCAACGGGATGCGGCAACGGTGTGCAAGCATGACTGCGCTATACACATGCAGAGCGCTATCTCACTCGCCACCGGCACCGCATACGGAAACCACAGCAGTGTGAAAGGCGCCTTATTTTCAATCCTGCGGTTTCAGGTTCAAACCACTCGCACCATTATGTAATCACAATCACAAAGAAATACATATGTATACCCAGATTCAAAATTGCATTATGAATTATTTCATTCATAAATTGTCCATGCAATTTAGAATTTCATTGTACTTGCATGATTTCCATTCGATGTATGATGTTAACAGTTTTTCAATGACAAAGTCAAGTCACGGAAGGCCGCTCGTGATAATGATCATCGTAAATTGATCGAAACATGTCGAGCAAAAAATCGACTTAAATTACGTGAGTAACCATTTATAGTCTGGGTAAGTAAGTTTTTTTTTGACAGTCAAAGTTTATCTCTCAATAAAATTTTTCTGTTACACCAACGTTGGGTAATCGGTAAAATTGTGTGATGTATGGAATCCCCAGGGCGCGGGTCCAGCTCGCACTTGGTCCGTTTTTTTTCATCTTTACCCGTTTTCCCGGCTAGCCACTAAAGGAAATATTTGCGTTTACGAAGCATTATTTATGTTTTTTTTAACCACAGAATATTATATACATAAATTTATTATTAATACTTAATTAGGGTTAGTGATGGGCACGTTTCCGAAAGTTCTGCCTTTTGTATGGGAAATGTTTCCAGTTGGTAATATTCCCCATACAAAATGAGGAAACTTTCGAAAACTTAATATAAATAAGTAACAGAATTATTTGTAAGTTACCAAGGTTCCTACCACATTATCAGAGAGCCTTTTATCGCACGATCTATATCACAGATAAGTCGAAAGGTCCACGATGGGACGTGACGTCACGCTGGCACCGCTAGGGCTGTCACTCGCACGCGAATCACGATTCAAATTGTGATATCAGCATTACCGCAAAATGTGTCTGTTGTTCAGGTAGTTTAGCTTTGTAATTGAAATCCTATTGCAAGGTATTATAATACCGATTCGGAATATCATTTTGCTTTGTGTATCAAATGCCATTTAGTAGTTTGTTATCATGTCATACATTAATTATTAGACAGTTCAACTTAAGTTAGGTTCATCTACTTTTCCTTATAGAATGTGCAAGCTTCTGCCTGCAACTTATTCCAGTCAGAACGAAGTCGTTCAAACCTTCAAGCACAATATTCTTTTATTTTGGGTCGTAGCGAACCAATAAGATAGAAGGACGACATCTGTCAACAAGCTGGCGAGAATTAGATTCAGACGGCAATGCATCGAGAAGCGTGGAAGTGTGGAGAGGAGGCCCATGTCCGAAGACGAACGCTGTAAAGGCTGGAGATAGAGGGAAGAGCTATGATATTTGAAGAGCGTTTCAAATTTCATGGCTTTAACGGCCTAGACTGCACGTTGCCTGTAAATCTCTAGGTAACAAGACGTTTTGCATATGTACCCGTACTTGCGTGCACGATTCCACATTGTAATATTTTAAACTACTCGTATGTGCTTACTTGTCAGCATCTTGGTATTCGTTTGACTACTAGTTACTATCTCCAGAACATAGGCAAAAAAAAACATGTATCTAAAGCTATTGTACGTACCCAAAAAATTTAATTGCGTGTAGTTTTTTTATTTAAGAATAATTTAGTGACATATTTAATATGCATTTCAATTTACCTAGACTAAAAATGTAAAAAAAAAATTAAGATATAGTGCCAGCCCTGAAAGTGACATCCCTGTTTTGCTGACAGGCGCTGTGACAACTCCCAACGTGACTTCGTGCATGTCGTCGACATTTTTGGAAAAACAGAAATAACACAGAAACCGTATTCGACCTTTACAAATCGCAATTGATTCAAACTATTGCATTTACATAGTTGCGAAATTTTAATTAAGTTGAGGTTTTAAAGTTTACATGTGGTACCAGGTTATAATTATGTTTTGTAAATATATGTACGTTCGGTAAAATACCCTAATTATAGTCCAGTACTGAAACTATTAGTGCACAACTTCAATACTTAATTTAGTATAAACCTCTTTTTCGATTTTACGTAAGTTTTTCTTTTATTTATGCATATGCGAAGATGTTCTACCTAGTTCTGGACCGAATTTGGGAGCTTTCGGACATATATTGGGTAGTTATACTATTATATTAATATGACCATACCTATTTTGTTCAAATAAATGCCCTTATCAGTAAAATAACTCGGAATCTTTAGCTTCATAGCAAGGATGATTAAGACATGGCAATGCCTATACAAAATCGCGTTCCCTTATTTCAGGCTAAAGCACTAGCGTCATCTATCGGTCACCACAAACACTAAATTCCTACTTAACCTTTCTGTTAAGACCATTGGTTGACTGGTAGAGAATGCCTTATGGTATTAAATCTGCCATTTGTACCGTCTTATTTTGAGGAAAAACAAATTGAGAGATCACAAGAACATATCGGCTGTCCCAGATCAAAGCCTAGTAAGTGCATTTAGCGAAATTTTACAGGAGAGACACATAAACATTCTGTTATAAAAAAGGAGTAGCAGAGATCTTTTTCTCACAAGACTTGATTTTATATAGAGAAGTATAAGTTGCTTAACAATATAAACTATTCAAACTAAATATATGTGGCTTTTTAGACTTTTTATGTGCCTTACTAACAACTAATTACAAAAAGATTATAAAAATGTTATGTGAATTACAAAACAAAAAGCTAGTAAGTGCTCTTACTAAGTTTTTAAAGTGGTTCCTTTTACAGCTTACTCCTTAATTTCAAATATAAAACCTAGCAAATGCCTACTTCTAAATCCGGAGTAGGATTACCATCAGTGTTAATTAGGTAAATTTGTAGTATTTTATTGCAATCAAGGGGAAGAGGATTATTATTTAAAAATGATTCTGGAATACCAGTTATTTCCCGCAGCTTTGCCGCTTAAACTTTAACTTAATTAGCGAAGATGTCTGATCATTTTATAAATATTTGTTTGATGGGATCATAATAATAAAAGACAACCTTTTAGACAATGAATTATATTTGAATCATAAAACAGCACACAATTAATCATCGGGTAACAATTCACCTCCAGTTTGAAGATCAACCGATTGATCATTAACCGGCAATTGACACCAGAAATCACGCCTTGTTTCTGGCATTAAAGGCACTAATTTTGCAACTATAGTGTCTTTCTTTTTAGCTGGGATACCGCGAGGTTCTGTGATTTCTTTGGGCAACTCTGTTACCTTATAGGTTTTAGGCAAGAAATCTAATTCTGCAAATGGCTCATTAAAAGATGTCTTGTAAAGCAGATTTTTTGAGCCAGCGACAAATTTCACTCTTACAACTGGGTTCAGCAAAAAAGACTTCATCAAATCTTCATCATCACTCTTTTTTGGGGCTCTTTTCTTCCTTGGCCATTTTTTGACACTGGTGGGTTCCATCACGCGTATATTTTTCCTCGAACTATTTACCACGTCCTTAAAATCTTCATAGTCTAATACATCTCCTTTTTTTCTCATTTTATTTTCTATATTTCCGTGAACTGAATCTGCAGTCATATGAGTATGTCCTTTTGTTAAGTAGCTCAAAGTAATTGTCTCCACCGTTGTTTCTGTATTGACAATTGTAGCTAAGGCTGTATACAGAGTCCAGTTCTTATTTTGAGCCGTACAATTGTCAGCCCAGATATGAAAATGTTGGCAATCTCGTTCTTGCTTTATAAAAGCAAAAATGGCATCGACAATGTTAGACGCCTGTCTACTGGCTTGAGCTTCGTGCCAAAGTATGCAAGTGGCTGGATCAGGAGATTTCTTGTTAATAGGAGCAAATGTCAGGTTAAACGTAATCAATCGGCTAATGAATACAGCCTCCTTAATTTGAGGCATAAGAGGTAACATAATTACCTTTTGCAGGTCCATCGAAAAGTACTTTACATGTTTTGTATTTTCAATCGTAGCATCATTTTTATAGCTTTCTAAAGCTTGATCAGATTTAGTTTTATGTGCCGCTTGAGCTCCCCGCTCGTCTTCTGATAAAAGAGATTCATCTTGCATTTCTTTCTTTTTTAGTTCGTAAGCCAAACACTCATCACATTTATCTCCTCTGGGCATGTTTAAAGAAATTTTCATGACCTTGATCTCTTTCCTGTATGTTTCTTCTGAACATTGAATTTCTGGATGTTTCTTTTTAAAATCGAGGTGCATTTCACGAACTGTCAGTTCTCTAGGCAAGTATTTTGTGAAAGGAGCATTATACCTGCGATAGTGGGAAACGGCCGGATTGTAATGAAGGATATGTTCCTGGAGACAATCTCTATTAATATATTTTCTTTTGCCCCCTCTTCTTTCAACTGTCAAAGACGCATATAAAAGTCCGTTTTTTACAGCCTTTGATAATTCTGTTATCACTCCATCAGTTCTAAATCCCAATGTGCCCAGAAAAAAGCTTTTACATACAGGAATAAGCTCTTTCGTGTCTTTTGTAGGCAGATAGTAGTGGCGGCTTTCATTTTTGAATGTAGAATTAGGTGTATTATCTTTGTTCACTTTACGTCTTTTTACTTCTGAAAACTGAACGCACTTGTTTAAAAATCCTCGCCTTACTTCAAATTTGTTATTCCAATATTCATCCCAAATTTTTAGCCTATCCTGCTCTGCAAAGCTTGAACACTGTCTCCTGCACTTTACATCACAGGAGTTTGCAACTATCGGGTGCTTGAGCTTGTTTTTATTATGGAATGTATTAGTGTTATTTAAATTGTTTGTGACAAAAATTGGTCCAGGATATTGAGCAATAAAGATTTGGTTTGTGATTGCAGGTAAATCCAAATTATTGGTCATGCTTTGTTGTGGTACAGATGAGGTCTCGGTGGCATCAGAGGATTTATTATTATCACTATTCTCGCTTTCAGCAGATAATGCCTGATGTACATTTTGTGCGTTGACGGGACTATCATTGGCGGCGACACCTACTTGTATTTCTTCTTCTATAGCAAACTCATCAAAGCAGTGCATGGAGGCTTCATTCATTTCTAAAACGTTCTGATTAAATTCATCTGAATCTAACAACTGCGAAACAATTCTATCATCAATATCAGGGACATAATTTGGATCGGCGACTGAATCATCATCACTAAAATCGCTGTATTGCTCATTGTCTGCATTGTCTGCCTCAACATGTTGTCTATCTGGTAATCTATGCTGAATGCCGGAAGTAGAAGGTTGTGCATCAATGTTAGTAGCATGCGGTTCAATTGGTGCAAAAGATGCGATTGGTGCAAAAACACATTGCGATATTATGTTATCTTGACGAGAAGTAGCCAACTGTGGTTGCTTATCATTGCATGCTACATCGTTTGTTGCAGGCGTGCTAGGGGAAAAAAGCAACACCAAGCATTAAGAGTTAGTCAAGCAACACAAAACCAAAAATATCGGTTATTGGATAGGTACACATAAAAGGATATAGTGACACCGGCCCAAGCCCTTCTGAACCCCACACGTAGGCCACCACTCCATCTGACCAGTACGTAAGGTAGACGTACGAGTACTCGACGCTGTACTAATGCCAGTCACCCTAGTTTTAATTGCGATTAATAAGACAAAATCAACTAAAACCGTATTTAAACGATGAAAAATGCTTGTACTTTTCATGCGGGATATCCTATGTTCAAAATAAATTGCGTATTTTTAAGTTATTTATATATTTTTTAGGCGGACTGACATTTACTTACATGACGTTAATATCGTGATTCAAATAAATATTTTCTGTTAACACGTAGAGCACTCGCACGTCTACCTTACGCGGCAATTGAAATGATACTCTAAATTCTTAGGATATTTTTGAGAAAATGCAATCTAAATTAAACCATAAAAAATGTGATAAGGTTTAAATTCAACTTTAGATACGTCGTGATAGGTTCTGGCTTTTCGTTACTGATTGTAATTTGTATTCGTACTTATATCCTACACTGCACGTCAACAACCTGTTGCGAGCACTACTACTGGCAGTTATGGCTTTAGGTAGAAATGCATAAGTGATAGAATACTCTATTTTATGTTGCTCGCGTCAATAAATGTACGTAAGTATAAGTAGGTACCTACTTAAAATAGATCGCAAAAATAATGTTATAAAGCATTCCGAATGTTAATACCTCGATCCAAGCCCCATTAAAACATTACAAGAAATAAAACACAATTCAGCACCACAAGCACTTTTGCGATCAATTTGTAGGTCACACACAACACAATATAAGTATAATATCACAGGCTACAACAACAAACATAATTACCTTCTAAGAGCTGCCTTTAAAATTCGTCTCGATCGATCACTTTTAACCATAATGCGTCCGCGCAGCAGCGCAAAGTACGACGAACTACCAACTTCAAGTTGAAACTCGTTCCCGATTCAGATCCCGAACGGAACAACCGCGGGCGGGGCGCAGGAGCCGCTCCCGCCCCCCGCCGCCGGGCGACCGTTAGAACGCAAACTTCACTCATTACTGACTTGCTAGGTTTTATTTATTGTTATATTTGAATTCCTTGTTCAACGGTTCGGCAATTTTTAAAATCAAAAACCTAGTATGGGACAATTCCATATTCAAAAACCTAGTGTGTTCCGTTTACAAAATCAAAAACCTAGTATATGCCGCATTCACTAGGTTTTTGGGCTTGAAAATGTTACTTACTATGATTTTGAATATGATACTTGCATGTAAGATATGCACTTGCTAGGTTTGGCAGGTTCCGTAACTTTGATTCTAATGTAGATAGAAATATGGGTGTTTTTGCATTAGACGCAGCTCAACATTTGGGGAAGATTTAATAAAAAAACGTATTTTGACAAAAAATGTCCCTTGCTAGGTTTTGATCTGGGACAGCCGATATTGTAACGTTTTATTAGAAATAGGTTCGTTGCACGATAAAAAAGGAAATGAACTAACATGATAAAGTGATGTCATTTGTCTCGCCGATAAACCGATCGCTAGTGATGGGAACCGAGTGGATATCGATATGAGATGAAGTGATGACATTAAATAGACTCGTTTGGCACAATGGATACGTTACTAGTTATAAGTAAATTATTCCGGTTTCAGTTTTAGTAGTTTTTTGGTGATAAAATATAACGTTTTGATGTCACTTACACACTTACCGCACTTGTACATGTCGAAACGGGGCTGATCTCTGCTATATTTTGCAACCTAACTCGGCTTTCTTTAGATACAACGTTTTATGTATGTCAATAAAAATATTTAATCATTTACCCGTAGATATAAGGAACTCTGACATGCCTCAATTTAAATTCAAATTACATAATTTTGGCTTAGAAAAGTACTATTACAAAATTGACGAATATTTTAAATTTGAATGAATAAATATTATTATTTTTATGGTGATTTTATGATTATGACATATCATATTGTTAATTTTGTCAAGTAACATATCATAGGGTATATTAATAATATTTATGTTTTAATGCAATGTTTAAGAATTAGACACTTAATATGACAATTATGTTTAAATTATAATATTTATTTATTTTATTTATTTATTCATGAACACTTTTTAAATCGTGTTTGAATAGGTACTTATTAAACATATGTACAATTAATACTAACTTAATAATCTAATAAAACTTAAGATAATAACAAGAAAACAATGCACACACAAAATTGATCAAATAATAGGCGAACAAAACTAAAGACATTAAGAGCAATTAAACTAAATACCTTATGTAACATGTAAAAAATTATAAGCTTTAGCTTAAGTTCCATATTAGCACTGGCTTAGATTAGATAAGTAGTTATAATAAGTAAAATTTGCTTAAACTGTACCTTCCAATTGTATTTATCACCTACATTTGCAAATAAATGTTTGATTGATTGCATGAAAGTAGTAACATATTAGTAACATAATATCTATTGAAACCAACAATAGTGTGTATCGCACTTATCCATAATTACCTAGAAATATATGATCATGCGCCATGTTGCAGAATTTCATTGGAACTAATTTCTTACACTGGCAATAGTTTTAATGATAGGTTTTCACTGTTGTCAGTATTATTGTGGCAATTTACTGGAATAATAGTAAAGTGTTGAATATTAAATAATGAATGTCAAGAAATGCCCAAAACTATTCATAGTCAAGAGCAAAACATTGTAAATAATGTATGTAATAAACTGCTAGGCAAATGACACTATTTCGGTACAAATTAACACCAGAGCTGACAGGTAAACAAATCAAGATGACATTATACCATAGAGAATAATGTACTTTTTGACTATACTGAACTGTTGCCATATAAATGAGAATAATAGCGCCCTCTTGACAATGATCACATTGTATTTCTGGTCAAACTTTCTTTACTAGAAAGTCATGTCTGCGCGTGCGGCACATAACTTTATTTTTAAACAGGTTGTAAAATGAAAATCAAAAAATATAAGTACTACACATAAGAAATATTATATGAATTTCACCAAGTTGAAAAATCTGCACATGCATTGCATTTACATCCAGTGATGGTAAACACGCTACAAAAATTCACAAGAGGTTATTAAATATATACACCAGCTTTTACATAATTCCAAGTGAAGGCACTGGTCCCACAGCGAGCGAGTAGTAAACTATGAGCTATCGGCTATTTCAAGGGACAAAAGATAATCGCTCCCGTGTAAATAAAAGAGAGAGATGTATATTGATAGTTCATAGCTGGGCTATGAACTATAATCGCCTGGCGATGATAAATCTGGTAAAGTATAAAGCAGTATACACAAAATCTAATTTTCCCACACCCCCGACCACTACAACATTTTGAGCTTTATTAAAACTTTTTCGAAACATTTTCCAATGAAATTAATGAGTACCGTTTATCTGGCAATCACTACCTTGCTTCAACTTATCAAAGTTATTCTTTCTTTTTATTTTATATCGGCGACATATACATTGTAAACGATTACTCTAGCCCATGGATCCGAAGATCTCTTAACTTTAGAAATTGGTTTACACCTTTTTTGAAGAACTCAATACTCATATACCTAGACATGAAGGACGTTCCTCAATTAGAGCAATTCGGAAATAAACCTATGTCTTTATTTTAACCAAAAACGGGACTTAATCGCGTACATTTACTTTTATTCAGATTCAGATTTTTATTCAAAAGATTGTGTATGAAATAAAATAATATAAGTTTAAATTTCTTACAAAATAAGGAATCTTAATAATACATTTTGCGCTTATTTACAATTACAACATGATTTTACACATAATATTTGATAATAAAAGGATAATAAGACATTACATTCTGACAAAAATATCGTCGATAGAGTAGAAGCTCACCCTCAACAATTTTTTTTTTTTTTTACTAAAGAGTTCGTGGTTCGCAATGACCTTCAGTTCTGTAGGTAGTTTTTTTAAAATATTGATAGGTTGATGCCTAACACTATGCTTAGCTACTAGTATTTTAGGACAGAAAGTAGGCCTTATTCTTTTTGTGCGTGTTTTAAAGCGCAAATCCCGCTCCGCATCAGATGGTCTAAGAGCTGGCCACGTCAGATGTGACACAATAATGAGAGCAATGAAACTTGTCTAGTTAGACTGCTTTACCATCCTTATTGCTAGATCCGGGCATCTGGCAGCTTTTAATGGGTGGATGTCAGAGTGACAGACCAACAAAGTTTTTAAGTTGGAAAAAAGTAATACCAAAATAGGTAAAAAATGCCAAAGTTGTGTAATTTATAGAGGACAGGGCCTATATTTTAACACTAGATTAAAAACCATTGTCTATTATTGCGGAAACAAAAACAGTAGGCGACTAACTAAAAATTGCATTTTACATCATTTGGCACTACTTTCCCCCAACAAAACCTTCTGGATATGATATAATCTAATTAATTACATAATTTGCCATAATATTTCATTAAACCCAGAACTCTAGGATTTGTTTTCTTCAAGTTATTTGCATTCTTTGACCTCCACCACTTTACAGCTGCCAGATGTCCGGATCTAGAAATAAGCATAGTATAGCAAACTAACTACATGGGTTTCGTTGCTCTCATTATTGTGTCATATCTGACGTGGCCAGCTCTCCGTCTAAGATTCAAACTTAGTCAAATTCTTTACGAAGTCAGTTAACAAGACGAGTACGTATAATGATGGAACTGTCATTGGAACTGACAAGGTGTCAATTGTGGAAATCCAAAATGGTTCTAACTGCTCTTTTTTGTACAATCAGAACTCGGTTGAAGTTATATTTGAAGCTATTTCCCCAAAATTTGATGCTACACCTTAGCTTCGACTCTTGGATTATTTTCCTTTTTTTATTTTTTTGTCTGCCTGCGACCACGAGCGTTACGACACGCTCGAAACGCGAGGAAAATAATAAAAGTAAGTGTAAGCGATAAAGTCCTGTTTATTGTCAAAATAATGAGTAAAAATCGTGAGTTTAAATCATTAAACGTGAAACGAGAATGAGGTGATCAAAGTTATCCTTATATTCTGTAGTTCTTTTAACAAGAAATATTTACTTTGCTCCTTTTCCTGACAGTACATTAAAATCAACAACCACCATTAATTTCAACTAAATCCTTGAAACCCTACAGCACAGCCAAGTTATTTAAGTGAAAGTTTCCTTTCCGTAAATTTTATTTGTCCAACAAGAACACATTTCTTAAACCAACAGAACTAAACGGATAAAGAGGAAAAACATTCTCGCGACCGGACTCGAAACATGATTTAATGGACGCTTTTATATTTTATCATGAACGTCGACGATACCGTGACGTTTGACCGTGAGGATAAAGAAATGATCCCTTACTTGATATCGTAGGGAGTTGTATTTGATGATAATGATGATTTCTTCTTGACATCCCTCATTACAGGGTCATACAGGTATTCCACATAAACGCACGAAGCGTTTTGCTTCAACAATTATTTCTGTAATGTAAATAAATAACTACTTGTTGCTATTGAGGAGCGGGGCTTCCTAACACACAACTATTGTATACTTAACAGGTCCCCACCTAGTAATTATATACACTGTTTAATAGTGAAATAAAATATTTTCATTTTCATTTCATTTCATTTCATTCCTTGTGCGAAGTGACAAGGTGTGGAACGGCCTGCCCGAGTCTGTGTTTCCACTTGAGTACAATTTGGGTGTCTTTAAAGCGATAGTAAATAGGTATCTCATAGGTAAGCGTGCTCCAACGTAGACCGCATCATCACTTACCATCAGGTGAGATCGCGGTCAAACGTCTGCCTATTCTCAAAAAAAAAACCACATATGGCTCGCAAAATACAAGACGTAACGAAAAGTAACGATTTGTATGTTGACGATATTAAATTACCGTGGCCATTCACGTCCACGATACTCTGTTACCGTCGACGCAGAATTAAAAGCGACCGCATACAATCTCTTACAATAGACTCATGTGTTTTGTCGTGACAACATCGTTAACGATCACGGTAGATTATAAAAGCGAGCATTTAGTGGCAAGTGGACGTGACAACTGCACGTGACGTGTCGTGTTGACATGCGATGACACGTGACGTATGACGTGTGGTGACATCGTTGATTTAGGTTCGCAAATAATTTTAGGTACATGATGTAGTGAATAGTCCTTTCCGATCGTGAAAACTTTTCTGAACATCATTGACGTGTCCATAAATTATCATATTAATTGTTGACTTCTCTACATTCATCAAATGTGATTGCACTTGTCTAAAAAAAAAAAAAAAAAAAATGTGAAACTCTATATTATGAAAGTTGCAAATATCAAAATAAAGTTTTGAAGTGCACTAAATAAAGATGTTTTAACCACAGCGTGCTTACTACGAGTACGTCTATTACATATGTATGTAGAGAAACTGCAAATAAAAATTGTATTACAGCAAATGTAGTACAGATGTAGTGCATAATAGATTTATATCGTATGTCATCGCAAAAGTTCGTATTTATAGTGCTCTCTCAATTAGCTACGTTTTTTTTTTTTTTTATACTACGACGGTGGCAAACAAGCATACGGCCTGCCTGATGGTAAGCAGCTACCGTAACCTATGGACGCCTGTAACTCGACAGGAGTCACATGCGCGTTGCCGACCCTTTACAAAAAGGAGGATTCACTGTGTTGACGGCTAAAGGAACAAGAGGGTCCCTCATCGTCAACACACTGGGTCCTCTTTGAGCTCTTTGGCAACCTTACTCACCAGCAGGAACACAACACTATGAGTAGGGTCTAGTGCTATTTGGCTGTGGTTTTCTGTAAGGTGGAGGTACTTCCCCAGTCGGCCACTACAGTCGTACAGCCACTTAGACATTTTACATTTACGTTTTGAAATTAGACACTAAATAATAAAGTTCCATATTATTTGATATGAAAATATCCTTAATTTAATACAATAAATAATTGATTAACTCTTCGGGTGCCGTCATATTCCGATTGAGATTTGAGTTTTCTCGATTTATTTATGTAATCGTTTGGCGTATATACATAAACATTTCAAAACTAAAAAAGGTATTATCATAAATAGTCCAGCAGTTATGTACATTTCACCTGGAAAGTAATCCAAACTCAATGGAACTTCAACGGGTAGTTTGGGGGTAGGTCACGAAGACTCTCATAAGTTTTCGACCTCGAGGACCTTGTAGAATTTGGAGGGGGGACAAAAAACTATTTTTTTTTTCAGTTTTTTGCTTATATCTCATAAACTAAGCACTTTTTGTGTACACCTTGTATGGCAAAGTTAAAGAACAATACATTTCCTGAAAGAAAGGTATCATACCATATTTTCAGGCCAAATATTAACGAAGATACAGCCAATTTATTGTTTAGATTTCAATATGGCGCCGGAACCATATTTTTTTACATTTATGAAAAGTTATGACTTTCAAGTTTTGACACTTGAAAGCTTAACGAAAAATAATACATCCAAAGGTTGTCTGGAAGAGATCGCTTATTAGCAATAATGCCGCATGTTTTTTGCCTCTCTTCATATGTAAATTGGGTAGGTGTGCTCTTTTTTTTATTATGAGGTGTGCAATAGAGAGGATTTAACTTTACCTTTACTTAATATCCACAGAATATCATACATTAATTGCTATTAATGTATGATGACACTTGACAGCATAACAAAAAATAATATATCCATAAAGTTAGGATGTTATAGGTATTCAAAGACGTTAATATTGGTGATTGATCGACATAATTAACATAGCAATGACGAAAAAAACAGATAAGTTACTTTTTAAATTTTAATAACCTTTTTTCGACTGTATCTTCGTTAATATTTGGCCTGAAAATCTGGTATTACAGCTAACTTTCAGGAAATTTATTGTTATTTCACTTTGCCATACAAGGTGTACACATTAAGGGCTTAGTTTATGAGATATAAGCGAAAAATAGAAAAAAAATAGGTTTTTTGTACCCCATCCAAATTCCACAAGGTCCTAGAGGTCGAAAACTTATAAGAGTCTTCGTGGCATTCACCCAAACTACCCGATAAATTTCCATTGAGTTTGGATTACTTTCCAGGTACCCTTAACTTCATTCGACATAACTGCTGGATTAAAATCCACATTCAGGGTTACGAGATTATATCAGGTGTTAAATTGTATAGATCTCCCCGGGGGCCAGAGTATGAATACAGAGGGCATCGATGTAGAATGTGCTCCATGGTCTGAGCCTCTTCGCCGCAGTCACACATATCTGAGTCCCGCCAGCCCAACTCGTGATGGAAGTACGTCCGTGACCAGTCCTCAAGCGAATGATGCGACAACAGAAAATATCTGTAATAAAATGACTGAAAAAGTACGCCAAATACGAACTTATCTTAGTTTTCAATATTGGAATTATTCACTACATCTGTACGTGTATTGGACATTCCAGTAAAAGGTAGGAAGGTAGATGCCGGTCATAAGTATTTGTAAGCAACTGAGCTAGCTTGCTTACTAATTTCTCCCCGAGTTGCAAGAAAAGTTCTTTGGTAAACCGGTGGGAGAGTTCGTCGACGCAAATTTTCAATGATTGCGAACATGAGTAAACATAACAGAATCCTTGCTAGATCATAAAAAAATATTTTAGTCTACTATATTATTAGAGCCACTTATCCATAGTAAAAAAATAACATTGCGTAATCATAATTTTAATGTTTCCCGATTCTTTTTCAAGGCTCTGAAGCCTTTCGTTAGGGCTTTTACTTGGTATTTTCGTAAGTATAAATACCTATTGTGTAAGTTCAACATCCTTAAGCCTCAAACAACGTATGAGCCCAACACTTAGCGAAACATCTTTACAAGAGATCTCAACCCGACCCGAAATAATTGTCGACACAAGAGGGTTCAATCTTTTTACTTCAATATTTCTTTAAAGTTGCATTACGTAATATTGGAACGTGCTTTAAAAAGGTTGGAAATAACGCATATTGATTTTTTTAGGGTTCCGTACCTCGAAAGGAAAAAACGGAACCCTTATAGGATCACTTTGTTGTCCGTCTGTCTGTCTGTCTGTCTGTCTGTCAAGACCATTTTTCTCAGGAACGCGTGGCGGTATCAAGCTGAAATTTATATCAAATACTCAGGTCTATTGTCCCTTGGAGCTGTGAAAAAATAAAACTTAAAAGCCAACGCAATCAAAAGATACAGTCGTTTATGCTGCAAATTTTAGAGTTTTTCGGCACTCGCAAAACCTACGGAGTACTTCCCGTGAACTCAGAAACTTGAAATTTGGCACGAAGCAACGTCATATAGCATAGACAATGGAAAAATTACAAATAGTAGACATTTTAATGAAATCATACAATTTTTTTTTTAATTTTAAACTTACTACCTTTTTCTCGTAAACGCGTGGAGGTATTAAATTGAAATTCATGTAAAATACTCAGGGCTATAGGACCTTTCAGATGTAGCAAATACAATTTTTTATGTCAACGCAATCAAAAGAAATAGCAATTTAAGTCGCATATTTTGAAACTGAGAACTCGCAAGAAACTCAAAACCTAAAGGGTACAGTCGAGTTCATAAATATATGAGCAAATCCGAGGCTTCAAAAATAAATGAGCATAAAAAGGTACATATGCATCTGAACAGATTTACCGATCAAAAATATGTGTACATATCAGCTGCCATATTAATCTGAGCAAGTCTCACAATAATATGTAAGCAACTTGAAGCATGTATTGGCACATAAATATATGAACTAACGTTTAACAATTTTATGTGAACACGTAGAAGTTCATAAATATCTAAACAAACATAAGATTTGAAATGAAAATAGATGTCATATACTTCAGAAAAAGTGACCAAACCCTCCGGTGTCCAAGGCCAGATTTGAACTGGCGTCTTCAGCTTTCGCGGCTGACGTCCTGACCACTAGACCGGTCACGGCGGAACTTGACAAATTTTCTCATGTATATGCAATCTCTGAATTTGAAACGGCTAGGAAGTTCAGTCATTATAGATTTTGACCCGTGAATAATTAGTTCTTGGACTTTTTTTTCGTAGGTCCCTCGGGGGTGTTTTTTTCCAAATAAACGGTTTTTCTTGAATAATTCGGCCATTTTTGATTTAACAGTAAAACACAAGTCATCAAAAATGGCCGAGTTATTCAAGAAAAACCGTTTTTCGAATATACACAGGAGCCTGATTCAGTCTACTTTTTGAATTTACACTCCCAGTGACCCCCCCGAGGGACCTACGAAAAATAATCCAAGAACTAATTATTCACGGGTAGGGTCGGTTTTTTGGATATAATGACTGGCCTAAGGCGCCGTTGACCATACTCTAAGGGCATGCGCAATACGTGCTTGCACGTGATTTTTTGATTTTTTTTGCAAAAAAAATTGCAAATCAAAAAATATTAAACAAAATAATTTGATTTGCTTCAAGATTCATAGATGGCAGCACCATCTCTCTCGCTATACCAGAATCACGTAAGAGATTCGGATAGGAGATGCAAGCACGTATTGCGCATGCCCTTAGAGTGTGGTCAACGGCGCCTAGCCGTTTCAAATTCAGAGATTGCATATACATGAAAAAATTTGTCAAGTTCCGCCGTGACCGGCTGGTCTAGTGGTCAGGACGTCAGCCGCGAAAGCTGAAGACGCCAGTTCAAATCTGGCCTCGGACACCGGAGGGTTTCGTCACTTTTTCTGAAGTGTATGACATCTATTTTCAGTTTATATATAGTAGTGTAACTACTTAAAAAAAAAAAAATTGCAAATCAAAAAATATTGAACAAAATAATTTGATTTGCTTCAAGATTCAAACATAAGATTTAACAGTTTGACAATCTTCGAAAAGAGTACCGTACTGTCAAATCATACATTTGTCTCTTTCACCTTGTCATAGACGTGTCATTAGTATTTGATAGCGGCTTCTTACCAATTTTTGCTGTTTTCGATTTTTAATCGACTTAAAATAGGTTGCTATCAACTTTAATTACTGGCCACTTACACATTTTTAAATGATAAGCTGTTCTTGAAGTCAATCTTCAATTGTCCATCACAAACAAATTGTGATTCATGTGCGTTGCACTCAATATCGAATTATAAAATACCTATTGCGTATTTGTGTACTTTCACTTGGTTAAATAATTTTGAAAAATATTAGTACAGACATTTATGAGTTTTCAGTTACTTACATATTATTGTGAGACTTGCTCAGATTAATATGACATGTAATATGTACACATATTTTTGATTGGTAAATCTGTTCTGATGCCTATGTACCTTTCTATGCTCATTTATTTTGGAAGCCTCGGATTTGCTCATATATTTATGAACTCGACTGTACTTTCCGTAAACTCAGAAACTTAAAACTTGGCACGAAGAAACTTCCTATAGCACAAACAAAGGAAAAATTACGAAAAGTAGACATTTTTAGTAAAATCATACAAAAAATATTTTTTAAATTTTAAACTTACTACCTTTTTCCTCGTAAACGCGTAGAGGTATTAAACTGAAATTAGTCAAAGTCAAAGTCAAAGTCAAAGTCAAAGTCAAAGTCAAATAGTTTATTTGTACAACATGGGTATATAGTACAAACAGAGGTACATACAGGTCTTACAGAATTAGAGTAGCATCACCATGTCGGGCCACAGGGCATACAAATTTTAGTGTTTTTTCTTTAAATCTGTAACTACATGTTAATATTAATTGCAGTCGGACAAAAAACCCTTAACACGTTGAAGGACAGAACGCCTGTAGGCGTTGATCTTCGAAAAAATGATACGACAGTACGCCTCTCGACGTTCATAATTTGGCTTGTAAAAAATCACTACGCCCCTCGACGTATTATTTTTCATACTAACACTAGGTAAGGCATATTGTAGTGTCACGGCAGAAGCAATTTGTACTTTCATTCTGTCATAACATAACGTTCAAAAACTTGATCAAAAAAATGTCGTAAACGCACACATTAACAGAATTTTGTCGCCACCATTACGCACACTACGCCTGTAGACGTCAACACTGCATACAATCTGCCGAGTAGTGTGCGGCTAGCAACGGCCCAGTTGTTCGTGCGTGTTTTGGTGGACAGACGAAATGTAAAAGGTCATTAAATGTAAACTTTACGTATTTTAGTTGTGTTTTTGGTAAATATTATAAAATTAATAGAAGCATTTTTACATAAAGTAAGTAAAGTTGTGCATATATGTATTTGAAGCGTAAAAACAATGTTTTAACTGAAGCATCACTTTTTTTAGATGGCGAATCGTGAGTCGTACGAGAAGCACCAAAAAAAACTACAAACACTATTTTATGAGGTTTTTTCATCTGATTCCAGCCAAGAACCTTTATCTGATGACGGGGAATTTGCATCAGATAAAGATTATGAACCCTCTGATGTGGAACCTACCAGTTCTGAAGACGCCTATGGACGTACTGACACATTATATGTATGTACTTACTATGCAATGTGACAGTACGCCTATAGGCAATGTATGAAATATTTTAGTGACACAGCATGAACATAATGTATGCTAGTAGTGTCCATCAACGTGTTAACAGTATAATATGTACTATCCACTAAAAAATCAAATAATTTTCTTTTGAAACTTATAATATTTTCTATACTTCTTATTTGTTTCGGAACTTTATTATAGATTTTTGGAGCCATACCAAGTATACTTTTCTTTAAAAATGCTGTGTCGGAAGACATTGAAGCTATTTTATTTCTTAAATGAATACTCTTAAATCTTTTAAATAAGTGCAGGTTGCTTTTAACAAAAATAACTAATTCATAAATATACAAACAAGGCAGAGTCAATATACGTAGCTTTTTAAAGTGTGGTACGCACGAAGCTGGTAGCTGAATTCCACATAAAGATCTAACGCATCTCTTTTGCGCTTTAAATGCAGTTTCTCTATCAACTGAGTTTGCCCAGAACATGATACCATACCTTAGTGTCGATGTTACATAAGCGTGATAGGCCGTTAAAATAACCGGTTCATCAACATTTTTTCTTAGATTATGTAGGAGGTATGAAAATTGATTCACATTCTTACATATATTGTCAATTTGATTATTCCATGTTAACTTATGATCTATGCCTATTCCTAAAAATTTTGTCACATCTGTTTCCTCAATTTTTTTACCCTTATATGATATATTTAAATTACGGGTATCATTTCGTCTATGTTTAAATGTCATGATTTTAGTTTTTTCCATATTAATTTTTAAATTGTTGTTTGCTAACCAGTTAATTACTGTTTCTAATGTTATGCATATATCATTTTCATATGTTTCTGGGTCTTTACAAGGAAACATTATAGTGCTATCATCAGCAAAAAGAATCATGGGATACTCGATAGCTCGTGGTAAATCATTGATATAAATAATAAATAATAGAGGGCCTAAAACGCTTCCCTGAGGTACACCGTAATGAACATGTTGAACTTCCGATGAATAAGTGACTTCGGTTTTTTTTCTAACGCATAGTCTATTTATCTGAGTGAACTGTAGTCGATTTCCTAAGTATGACTTAATCAAACTATGTACCTCCATATTCCTCTAACTCCATATTTGTATAATTTGTCTAGCAATATTTTATGATCTACAAAATCGAAGGCTTTCGACATATCCATGTAGAGTGCTGATATCGGAACTCCTTTGTCCATATTTGTTATTACTACACGCATTAGGTCAAAAATAGCCATATTAATAGACTTACCCTTTCGAAATCCCATCTGTTCTTGTGTAAATAAATTATTTTTTTCGAAGTATGAGTAAATAGAATTGTGAATTACTTTTTCTATGACTTTTGAAAATATGGGTAGCAGTGCCACAGGTCTATAGCTAGCCAAGTCTTCCTTAAGTAATAATCATACTACAACTTTTGCTTGTATAGGTTTGTACGGGACCCTCGGTGCGCGAGTCCGACTCGCACTTGGCCGGTTTTTTTTTATACAACGAACAGATAGCTGCCTCACATATGTGTCGTATCTATTTTTACCTACTAGTTTAAATAAATACGGATTCTTTGTTAACCGAACAGCCGACTAATGTACCTATTTTTTAATGCATAATCTTACAAAAATGAAAATAAAAATTGTTTATTGGTCAAAAAGATACAGGTGTACAATTGTTGCTGACTTCGATACTCCTGTTCTGTCCTATTATCATAACCTATTTTTCAAGGTTTAAAGGCTTGATTTTAGCTTAAAAATTTACAACATCATTAGTAAAAAAATATTATTTCTGAAAAAGAAAAGCGAAGTGAAAAGCGTGTATTCGAAAATAAAAAATCAAACAATCAATGTGTACGTTAACTTTCAATTTATATTTTATTTGTAATTATACTAAAATACTGTTCTTACATTCCCTAAAATGCTATAGCTATGACGTAGACACAAATAGCACTTAAACAGTTAATTTTACTTAATGCCTATTCTTAATTTTCTTCTACGAGGTCAGCTTTTAAAAGTTCTCAAAATTTACGAAATACATTTCACTTGTCTGTGGAGTTAAAAATAACCGTACAGTAATAAGTTTTAAAAATTTTCAACAAAATAACTAAAATGACCGAGCTTAAGAGGCTGACAACACCAGATAACCTTCAAATTGACTTTACTTAAACAGTTCTTTATCTATAACTACTTATTTTGGGAAAGTAAAAAAAAATATACGAGTATGTTAATATTCTTTATTTTTGGAAGAACTTTGTTAATTCCGAAACACGATGGGATGTATTCGGCTCGATAGAAAATAATTCCGAAGTTACATCTGAAAATTAGCTTTAAACAGTTGTATCTCTTTTGTTTCTTGACTTATACGTCTGTAATTAAGGACAAAACTCCACCACACTAATACTAAAAATGTCATTATTTTATATTGCTCTATGCTCTACTCTATATTTATTGTGTAGTTTTTATTATTCATCATTTACAATGAGCTCCCATACTAATCGTAACACAATGTTTCTCGTTCACTCGCACTGAAAAAGATAGGGATGGGATCTAGCTGTTGTCAGCGCCTTAAAGAGTTACCGGGGGATCCTTGTGTCGTGTCGACAAGTGTCGAGAAATTTATTTTGCAACAGATAATATAAATATTGAATGCGTTTAAGCACTCTTATTAAAGAAAAGTAAACATTTTCGTAGATTTGAGCAGTCAAGCCAATGTAAGCTTTGATAGGTTTTTTTTTACTATTAAGTTATTAGTCTGTGCTCTCATTGTGTCGTGAACCTTATTTCTAAGTAGACAAGGTCTACTATTGTACAGATTTTGGGTTGCTGTTAGTACTATCGAAAATATGTGGTAACCCTTAACTTAGTACTTTACTGGTCAGAACGAAAACAAGCTTAGTTCTCGATTGAGTTTGAAATAAATCGCCCTCGTATTTAGAAAATAACGTTGGAGTAAAACGAAAAACAAGGGTTATTTTAAAAATACCTGAACGATTTATTTTAGGTGAACTGAGTAAGGTAATAAAATGGCTATGATTTAACCGATCACCAAATAAATACGAAGCCGATGACCTAATTAATAAGACTGGCTACTAGAATAATAGATCTGCCACCACAATTGTACCACCAAATAATGTCACAAAGATAACAAAAAAAAATGCCTTAAAAATTCCGGCAAATTATTTGTACCTATCAAATTATTTGTACCAAAATCGGATCTCCAAACAATATGAAAACCATTATACCTAAAATACATATTGGTAGGTAATTTAAAAAAAATTGCTCCATCTTTGCAAAAATCAAAATCAGCAGTTCGTAAGACCTGCCGCCATCTTTGTTGCCGTATGAATGTCGTCGGGCCATGGGCCGACATGCTCTTGGTGGATGTTTTTAGTGTAAGTATTATTTACCTAAACAATTTTCCACAATTTTTTCAAGTTAAAATATTTATAACGGGTTACTCACGTAACCCGTGACGTGACGTGAGTAACCCGTTATAAATATTTTTAATATGTTAGAGTCTCACGAAAGTTTTATAGTTAACATTTTTTCAAGCTAAATATTGTTCAACGTAAATACTTTGCATCGGCAGATTTTGGATTTTGTTAGTTTGGCCTAGAAACCAAAGAAATCCATTATAAGCCGGGCGTAGCACTATTTCTTCATTTTGATTTTTGGTCATTATTATTTAGGAAAAATTGTATATTGCTTGCTGTCCCGTTTTTTCAAGCTATTGATAATTAAAGCTTAGTGTTATTACAAACTCCTATTTTTTCGATACAAGTATAATACTATTTGAACCCGGGAAAGATTCAATGCAGTGAACATTTGTTCAGTTCAGTTCAATCCAATTTGTTCAAACATGAACGAGGGCATTGTGTGGAAATGCTGAAAAACCTGCTCCATTTTATAAAATTCACTTTACCCTGTGAAAGTACTGAATAAAATACTGGTAAATGCAATTGAGAAAATTTTGTAAATAGTGAATAATTTGCGATTGAAGTCGTGTTTTATAAACTGCTAAACAGACGCACGTACCGTATGATAGAACATCTAAACAGAGGTGCCTACTTATGAAAAATTGCTTTACGTACAATTAAACACTTGCAACTTGCAATGATGTTAAAACTAAATTATGTAGTTGTTGTGAAATATACGCATCGTCAAATGTATTGTAATTTGATTTTCGTTCGACAATAGTTACGAGTAGCTCTCAATTACATGTAAAATACTGAAAGAGACATTGCTGGCAAGTCTTCCAGAAGATTCCCCGTTAATTAACTGATTTAAACTCATTATTTTGACAAAACACGGGACTATATACCCCTTTAATTTGCTGTCATATTTTTATCCAAATATATACAATAGCTACTATAAATTAAAAATTGATGAAAACCCCCGAAATTGCTTTCAAATAAGAAAGAAACCGCATTTAAAGCCAATCGTCCGTTTTAGCGCTACTGTGCCACGGACAGATACTCAGACAGACAGACAGACAGATACAGCGGTCAAACTTACCTATAATAACCCTTTTTGCATCAGGGGTTAAAAAGTCGCATTAAGTACATAGAGTTTGACACAGCTTAAGCCGTTGAAGAATGAATCTTAAAATTTGGAACATTTTTTTCATGGAACTCCACTTTTGGAGGATTTTTTAAAATGTAACCCCTAATGTTTATAGACAAAGTAACGGGCGGAAGCTATATACTCACGGACAGTGAAAGCGGGTCACCTTAGTATGGAAATTTCTGTACAAAGTTACACGTTTTCATTGCCCGTGAACACTCACCCTGTATACACAGGATGTAACAAAAATAAAGGGTATAATGGGTATCGTATTAAGGCAATATAGATGAAACAAATTTTGAACGCGATAAAAATATTGTATGGGGCCCATCGTCCCTTCCGGTCAACCCTCCATACAAAACCATTTTTTTTTCGCATGAAAAGATTTTTTTTTTCTAGTTTTTCGTAATAAGAATGCAATACCAATTATGCCTTTAAACGGACAGCATTTTTGTTACACCTATATATATATATTTAGTAATAATGATACTTACGTCTCGTCCGTTAAGGAGCCAAGTGAGATTGGCAGGAGGATCCGCGGGCGGGGACGAGCACTGCGCGCGAAGAGAGTCGCCCGACGCATACCATCCCTTTTCCGCCTTTATCGTAGGCTTGTCGGGTGGCAGTTCTGTGGACAAGCGAAATTACAAGTAAGTTTAAGTGTGCTAACTGAACTGCGCGAGCGGCCACGACCGACTGGCCGACCATAACACGAAACATACATATATTTCAATTCAATTTCAATTTATTTATTGCATGATTTCGTCGCGTAGCTACAAGTATGTATACACAACGTACAAACTAACTGGCCTGTTATTAGTAGATCCAGGCAGAAAAATATGGATTTAACAATTTGATACAATTTTGATACGAGCTACCTAAGTACTCTGATAAATTATATTTCTGCATCATTTCCATTCGAACATTAAAGGTACCTAATGAAAAAGCCTTAAAAAAAAAGGATTGTCTGATATTGACAATCTTGTTATTTTACAAAGGCTTCTTTTATGTTGTCATTTCCTACACAGTAGCATAAACCCTAAATCGAATCGCTAATCTAAAGTGGCAGTGAGCGGGGCACATTGCTCGTAGAACCGGTGGCCGTTGGGGCGGAAAGGTTCTTGAGTGGCGACCACGAACCGGAAGGCGCAGCGTGGGTAGACCCCCCCACAAGGTGGACTGATGACCTGGTAAAGGTTGCGGGAGTCCGCTGGATGCGGGTGGCGCAGGACCGGTCATTGTGGCACTCTTTGGGGGAGGCATATGTTCAGCAGTGGACGTATTTCATCTGATATGATGATGATGATAAACCCTAAAGCGATACATTACGTCTTGATCAAGATCTAGACAGAAAAATGGTATACAATTTTGAGAGCAACAACTCCTCTTCTCTTGAGTCTTAGTTTAATGTAGGTACCTAATGTTCTTGGTTTTATCTACATCCGGGCGCCAGGTAGTTGTTTATCGGTGGATATCAGATTGACAGGCCAAAGTTTTCAGTTTGAAACCTACGTAAAAAGCGCTGAAATTATGTTATTTATAGACAGCAGGCCCTAAGACCCTATATTTTAACATTAGCCCAAAGAGGATGCAGTGTGTTGCAGACGGGGGACCCTCTTGCCCTCTAGCCGACAACACAGGAATCCTCTTTTATGGGTCAGCAGAGCGCACTACACCTCTGCAGTTGCAGACGTCCATAAGCTACGGTAGCTGTTTATCATCAGGCGGGCCGTATGCTTGTACGCCACCGTCATGGTATAAAACATTGTACATTATTGCTGAAACAAAAACAGCACCGAAATATGAATAACACTGACAATTGTCATATGAATAGCACGATTTTACCCTTAACCCAGACCTTTATATATATTCTTTCTCCCCCGGCCCCGACCTACAAAACCTAGTAGAAGAGGTCTACCAGGTTTCGCAGGGCTTTCTGCTTCCGCCTTAGCAAATAACCTAACCAATTCAGGGTATAAATAGCGATTTCGACAGATTTTCGGCCTTCCTTTATATATAGATTAGATCATTAGTTTTAATAAAACTTTAAATCCAACAGTATCTAAAAAGTATATAATTTCAAGTTGTCTATATTATTTGACCTTGGCACATGAACGGTTGCCAGATGCCCGATTCTAGTACCCTGATAGTAATAATGATAGTACATCAAGTTAACTACAAGGTTTCGTTGCTCTTAAAATTGTATACTATTTCCCGGGTCTAGTCTCTCTGCCTAGTCCTGTTCCTCCCATAAATGCATATTTAACGAAGACCCTCGATCCCACGACCACAGATACACGTAATTACTGTGAAGGAACCTAATGGGAAACACAATTTAAGGTGGGTCCATTTCCATATAAAGTCTTAGCTGGTGTATAATGTTATTACGTATGTCTTTAACCGATTTTAGTCTAGTTAAAAAGTTGTATTCAGGGGTTAACCTCAAACTATTAAGCTGAAAACTTGTAGATACGTTAATTTTTACGTTCTATATGTTTCCTAATGCTTCTCATTCTTACTCTATATCGAGAGAACGAGACGCAGATATAATCTGCTAATACGTCGATGTGTACAGCTAATAGCATAAAAACCATAACATATAAAATCCTTGTAGGTCGTAAGTTATTAAAAGTCAAATCAAAATATGGATAAGGGCGAATTACGACATGCACTTACATGGTTATAATTTTGTTGGGTAGTATTAGAATTAAAATTAAGGCTTGTGGTCTTTTGGCCCTTTTTGCTCCAACGACATACATTATGGTTGATCTACACAGTTTATGCATTTAAAGGTGAATACCTAGTGTAATATATGCTGCGCCCCAAGACCGCTCTCAGAATAATCTCAGGGATTACTCCGCGGCACTAACTTCAGCACCTATGAGATTACTCTAAGTTGGAAGTCTTTGGCACAGGAATAGTACTACGTACGTACAGAATGTTTACTGTGTCATAATACCCCTATTTAAGTACACCAAACTTGCCAAAGCATAGCTATCTCATTCTATCACATTATATATTTATATTTCATTCTCAATCTACAACTTTTTCCTCCTAGCGTTTGTCCCAGCTTTTTGCTCTATTGAGCCTAGGGTCCGTTCGGCAACCTAAGCCCAGGAATATGCATAGGCACTAGTTTTAACGAAAGCAACTGCCATCTGACCTTTCAACCCATAGGGGAAACTAGGCTTTGTTGGGATTAGATCCGGTATCCTCACGATGTTTTCCTTCACCGAAAAACGACTGGTAAATATCAAATGATATTTCGTACTTAAGTTCCGAAAAACTCAGTGGTACTACGAGCCGGGGTTTGAAACCGCGACCTTCGAATTGAAAGTCTGACGTTATACCGCCTCTCTCCTCTGAATCTACAACAAATTACTGCCGTCCTCAGACTAAAATGCCGTTAAAGTCACTTACGACCTTTTTGAGTTAACATCATAGCGCGATACAGCGAAAAATTCTCTATCGACCTATCTAGGTTTCAAGGCCATATCTTTAAAAACAGCTGAGATACAACATGCCATTTAGCGGCTAAATACACAATTTTGAAACTACACATTGCTAGCAAAAAGGCAGTTATATCATAGAAACTTAGTTAAAAGGCAGTTAAAGCTCTATAACCGCTTTCATGTCATTGACACATGATATGCAGTACAATTCTTAAAGGCAGTCATTTTAATTTACATAAGTAAAAAGCGGCTACTCGGCTTTAACCGCTTTCTAGTCTACAAAAAATATATTTCCTATTGAAGTGTAAGCATAACTAAAAGGCATTCAATATATTCTTACATAACTAAAAAGCAGCTAAAGTTGGTTAGCCGCCTTATATGTAACTTAGCAAAGCAAGGATTGAAAATGCATAGCCACCATTACTAAATAGTGGCAACTGGCCATTCCATTGTACGAGTAATAAGGCGGCAACTTGAGCCTCACTTGAGATAATCTACTGTAATATTTTTTATTACATGGTTTATTATAAACATATTCAAAATGATATGATATTCATTCTGTTACAGTTCCACTCTCATTTAAGTTTGTTTTAAGCCAAGAACATCTTTTAAACATTATTGTACAAGCAATACCAACTAAGGTGAATCTGGCGCACCTACGAGTATTTTCTCTACAAGTAGAATTGTATCGACCTAACAAGAATAGCAACAGCTGGATTTTTGAAATGAAAACTTCTTTAGCGGCGCTGTGCACTTTTTGTGATGGGGAACTCGCGTCAGGTTACGTGACCGCCAGATCCGTCAGATTGAAAATTCGTAAGACGGACACGTGACCTGATCGAATAAATCTATATTAATAATTCAGTCGAGGGGTACGGTAGAAATAAAATTATGCTCAAATGAAAAAGCGTAAAAAAATAAAAGTTTTGAATCGAAGACATATATGGGCAAAATTCGGATTGTCGCGTATTTTGCATTTAAAAGTGTTAATTTAATGACAAATGGTCGGCCATATTACATATTTTTGTGGTTGACAACTTGACAGTGAGGGGTGCGTTCGGAAATCGTGAACAAGGTATGTTTACGTCCGGCATATTTGACAGGTTAGTTGGTCAAAAGGAGGACCAAAATTATTCTTTATTTCAAGTTTCTCTTCTGCCGGCAATCCCGGAGTGCAATCCGTTGTTTTTTTTTATCTAGCAATAATCGTAATTATTTATCAAAAATATAGACAAAATAATTCTTAGTTGTCATAAGTTGCTATTAAACTGTATTAAACTCACATGTTTGTTTAATAAATCCATAAATAATTCCAAAATTATATATTATGAATTGACGGACACTTCGACACTTTTTTTTTGCGCAATTGCATGTTGATTTTTGTATGTAAGCGGCAGCTTTTTTTGTATGTTTGTGGTGGTCTATCGAAAGGAATCTAAGAATACTAGATTTATTTAACTCTTGAGTACCTAAACAAGAGGTAGTACGTTATAGATAGGATAAAAATGTGTACGTATATGTAACTTAATTTATTATCTTTATTCGTCCGTTTGTTTCTATGTCACCGACTTACAAAATGTGTACCAAATTTCACTCAGTCGGTTCTGTAATTTTTTAGCTAACTATCTGTGTCTGTAACAGACCAGAAGTAATAAGTGTTCTTGTTTTTGCCTTTTGTGGTACCCAGCCCTAAAAATACGCGACTTCCCTAGACTAGCGACTTTCATTTAATTTTTCTTAAGACCGATTCTGCCTCATGCATTCGCGATTTAGATAGTTAATAATAATTTTAGACAAAAGAGGACCGACATCACTTAGCCTCATTTATTCAAAAGCAAAAGCCAGAGCTACTGTAAATACATACATACAAAAATCACTATAAGTGTGCCTATAATATTTGAAGACTTCCCTCGATTTTTTCCGGATCCCATCACCAGATCCTGACTTGATGACGATGGGACCAACTGTCAAGTATATTCTTTCCACCAAAAAATAAGAACTGTCTAAATTGGTCTAGCTAATCGGTGAAGTAGTACGAGTACATACAGAATTAACAAAAGAGAAACCAAGATCCCGACCAATTGAGAACCTCCTGCTTCGAAATATGGAAGTCGGTTAAAAATAATTAGACATTTAAACAGTTTTTTTTAGGACCTTGGACATTAATCATTTTTGTTTTTGTGCTATTTAAAATTTACGAATTAAGTAGTATGTAAAATAAAAAATATCTCACTAAGCCAATGATCTAAATACTGTTAGTTGATGAAACTGCTGTTTAAAATACATATTAAAGAAGTTCGCATAGCTACGTTAGTTGAGATGTGCTCTATTTTCAACCGACTTCAAGATTTCGAAGGAGGAGGTTATCAATTTGTCGATATCTTTGTTTTTTTTTTGCTGTTTTTTTTTATGTATGTTCATCGATTATTCGAAGACGGCTGGACCGATTTGAGAATTCTTTTTTTTGTTTCAAAGAGTATATATACTTCACAGTTGGTCCCATTGTAACCAGGTCAGGATCTGAGATCCTGGAGAAATCGAGGGAGCTCTTCTACTATTATAGGCACACCTATAGTGATTTGAGTATTTTTTACAGCAGCTGGAGCGTTTGCTTTTGGAAAGGTGGATACTTAGTGAAGTCGGCTCTTTTTTGTTTAAAATTATTTACACCTAAAGTGGATATTTAAGTATTAATGATGCCTTTCTTTTATTATCGAATTTTGTAATCGTAAAACGTGGTCTCTTCTTTAAATAAATGTTTATGTTGCTGCTCGTTTTTTTTAGAATTTTTTAATTAAGTGGCAAGTTTTGGTGTTATTGTATTATGTTTTAGTTCTTATAACTTCCTCATAACTGTGATTAGTAATAATTATTGAACCTACATTCCATACGAAAAAAGCAGTTAGTTTAAGATGTTTTGTAATTAGCGGCTTTTTAGACTAACAAAGGTATAAACAAATATTTGTATTATTCAAATGAAACTGCTTGTACTAAACTAAAAGGCGTTTAAACACCTTTAACCACCTTTTAACTATGCTTTTATCTTTAACTTCGTATTGCTAGTACAACCCATTCTAAGCTAATGTAAATTACTAGGTTAGAAGGCAGCTAAACGTGCTTTAGCCGCCATTTAGTTATTTATTTTACATATTTATGTACATCCAATACACAACAAAAAAGGAAAATTGATGATTTTAGCCATTGAAAATAACTTTAAACTGAATCAAATATACTTAAAAAATAGAAGAGTAAGAGAGAAGTACTATAGAAATAACAGAAAATAAAATTGAAACGTCCCACCATTGTCTAGAGAAATGGTTTAGCACGTTTTTTGCTGATAACTCAAAATGACACTCCTGTATTTAGCCGCCTTTTAGTTTGAGGACGGCAGATTACCTGTAATGACGGGCTTCCGACATTAAAATTGATAATTTTAAATAAAAAAGTACTGACTTCACTTAGCATCCACCTTTCCAAAAGCAAATGCTCGAGCTGCTGTAAAAAATACTCAAATCACTATAGGTGTGCATATAATAGTTGAAGATTTCCCTGGATTTCTCCAGGACTCCATCATCAGATCCTGACCTGGTTACAATGGGACTAACTGTGAAGTATACTCTTTCAAACAAAAAAAGAATTTTCCAAATCTGTCCAGCCGTCTTCGAATAATCGGTGCTAAGTATACTCTCATAAAAAAACAGCAAAAAAAAAACAAAGATCCCGTCGAATTGATAACTTCCTCCTTCGAAATCTTGAAGTCGGTTGAAAAGCACAGCCATTTAATACTAGAATCTACTCATAGTATTGTGTCCTGCCGGTGAATAAGTAGTAAGGTTACCAGAGCTTAAATAGGATGCAGTGTATTGACGAACGGGGAGCTTCTTCAACATAACTTAAGAAACTTCAAATTACTAAGATGTCCTTTGTTACATTCGGCCATCTAAAAATATTTAATAAAAGCACACGTAACATTGTATGATTTTCTACAAAAGCTAATCTTTGGAATATGATGTGACGTAAAATTGCTAAGGATACTTTATGCACGCACTAATATTAAAGCCCTTTAAGTGATATATATCAACGAGTGAAATTTATATATACATATACATTTATGTGGGAGTATATAACCTATCTATAGCAAAGAAGCCTGAGATGCTATATTAGTTTTAAGAATATTTTACCAATCATAAATTTTGTCGCATGTGGAGTTTACCTTTAAGTAATTATTACACTGTTCTCAACATACAAGCATGTGAATTAAAAATAAGTATTGGTGTAAATAATTGTTGGTAAACCTTAAACAATAAAAAAAAAAAAAAATAATGACAAAGTCACTGCTGAAAAAATTGCCTTTGCATCCAGCTGTGGGCTTCGGAAACCTTGGTCACTTTTTATTTGGAATATAACCTGTAGCACAGATTATATAATAGTTCTCTGTAGTTTAGTTTTTAAAATGCTTACATATTTTTAAGAGAGTGTTTATGTGTGTATCCGTAGCGGAAGGCTAACCCTTTCCTGGCTTGTTGCAGGTGCCTTTATCTCCATCAATGAATACTCGTTGACCCTGATAACTGTGCTTTCCTGAAGTGAAGCTCCCTTCCCTTGCACCCTCACAATAATAGGTAGTTACCTAGAGAGTTAGTGTTAACTGAAAAAAAATCTCGGGTTCAGGTCATCAGGGCTAAATTATTAAAAGGACTATTTTTGTACGGGTCCTAAATTGGCTCAAATATTTGTCGTCATGCGATACGAGTGGTGTCATTGTAATCGCTTACAAAGTGCAGGCGGGTTGACTATTTGGGCAAATCAATAAGAACGTTGCCAGTGCCAGTTGTAACCAGTGTCATGTTTAGTATTTAAGATTATATGTAGTTCATACTTCATCTATTTTTAACATAGGTACTTAACACTAGTTAAAATGAGCGCGGTCTCGCCAACAAACTGTTATAGCAGTTTGGCGAGTAACATAAAATTGTTAACTGTTTTGTACTTTTGATAAACAATAAAAAATATATGTATATTAGCAAAGAGTAAACGATGTATTAAAGCTCATGTTATACTGGTTCACCCTTAACTCGCTCCACTAACCAGAACGCGAAGGAGCTTAGCGGGGCCCATCAACATTACGTGCTCCGACGAAAGGCCGATGAATTTGCGTTAATGAGTTTGCAATCCATGTACCGCCACTTTGTCGCTTACTGATAGATTTTAACATGGAACATGCTATGATACATTTAGATACATCCGGGGCTTTGTCAATGTGTACTAGATAGATACGTATTCTCTCGCAGTTAAGGGTCCTTATTCCTTAAAATGTCAAAAACTCTATAAATGAAAAACCCATATAAAATGCTCTTTGTAAGATAGTTTGAAGTATTTGTAATGCAGAAAATTTCTATTTAAACATATTTATTGTTATTAAGTACCCAAAAATACAATTCTTACCGAAAGTGTCCTGTGAAGTGTAACTTATAGGTCACTAGCTTTTGCCCGCGGCTTCGCTCGCGTTAAATTCGGGGTAACAAACCATACAAACTTCCACCCCCCATTTTAGGGAAGTGGGACAAAAAGTAGCCTATGTCACTCTCCACCCCTTCAACTATCTCCACTTAAAAAATCACGTCAATTCGTCGCCCCGTTTTGCCGTGAAAGAGGGACAAACAAACAAACAAACAAACACACACATACACTTTCCCATTTATAATATTAGTATGGATTATAAAAATTCATACTAAATTTAAATATAACATTTTTTTTTGTAATATAAATATAGTCTAAATTTGCTAAGGTAGTAGGTATTTTTCAAGTAGAGGCGAATACAGAAAATCTCAAATTCATTATTCCACCAAACGTCAAAAACAGAGCGAGTCTAGTTTTACTAAGTTTACGTGACGTAACATAACAACAGAAACGCTAGTATACTACAAAGCAACCTGCCTACGTTTTGAAGGAACGAGGGTAATTGTTATTCATATTTGTGATATTTTATAATTAACAAAATCATGAAATGTGAAACTAACTAAGGCAAACACTAGAAACATAAACTACTTAAATATAAAGCTAAAATAAAAATTAAAACTACTAAAAATAAATATAAATCTATATTTTCTTATAAAAAACCCCCATTTATAAAAAGAAAACCCCGTCCAACAGGTCAGCCTGCGGCATGGACCCCATTATACTAGCTGCGTTTCCTCTCTGTATTTTTAGGGCGAAATATTTATAGGGTATTCGTAGAAAAAAATTAAACGTAACCCTGTTTCCATCAAAAAACAGACATATAATCACAAGATAGTTTGTCGATTGTATTGAATTTACTTTTATTTCAGGCGCCCCCCCCCCCCCCGCCCATAAAAATTGTTACGTACAAATTTTAGTTAAATATATTTAAACATTGTTAGTAACAAGTCCTAAGACACATGCTGGAGGATATGATGAAAAAATACACAGCGAACCGAACGGGTAAATCTCGGTGGTTCAGTTGGTACGGTAGAGCGACGGGCTGATATCCCGGAGTCGCGAGTTGCCGTCTCGTCCGAGGCAGTAACGGCGTTACCACACTTGCGATTTGCGAGCAAGTTTTGTATGGGAGCGAATACGCCGCGAGTTCGCCGCGTACGAGTTTTGTATATAAATCGCTTTCAAATTGCTTAAGTGTGATAAGGCCCTAATTTTTCATTTTTGGTACATTTCTAAATATTGTGGTATCATAAGCAGATATTTCTGCTGAATACTAAATTATTTTCTGAACACGACTTCTTGTACCTAAATAGAAAAAAACAACCAACAATATATGAAGGGTACACGGAAAGAACATGTCTACTCACATTGACAACATTTAGAGTTATAGCGCTTTTAAAATTTGGAACGATTCAATTAACCATACTATTTTCGTAACTAGATGGTTTTTATGAGTTAAAAAGTGGATATAAGTTAAAATTTACATCTGTAGCAGAAGTTATTACTAGTAGTTCATTGCAAGCTCTACATTTTGATATAAAAATCTCATTTTACAAAAAAAAGTGACTATACTCGTACATGCTCTTTCCGTGTCCACTTTGATCTTTCGAGTATCAATAATGGATTTCTCCTGAAAAGGTTATTTGTCTTGTACGTTAAATCATAATCAACTCTCAGGAACAGACCTGATGTTATCAAAAACAAAGGTGTCGAGGGAAATGTCTGAACACGTGGAATACGTAGGGTTGTCGTTAATACATAAATCTATTTTTATACTTCGGTATTTGACTTAGTTTCTTTATTAGGCGGAGGAGGGGGGAGGGGGGTTCAAGACAGGTACTAATGATAATTCTTATATTCTAGAACAAATCCCACTGAGAGTGTACATATATTATATTTAAAAAATTCATAGTTAATCAAATTCTATCTTAATATTTAAAACTAATAATTCTTTATTTGACACCCAAATAACTAAAATTAAACAAATCGCTTGGTAGGTACGAGTACAATATAAAATTATAAATGATAGTAATTGGAATACCATAAAACCGGCCCTTATAAAATTGAGGTTTTCTATTAAAGTTTCTACAGAAGGGTATACATAAATATAAGCAACTAAAAGTGATTGTGATTTTGATTTCATTTGAATTTAGACATGTTATATTTCATTACGATTAGTTAAATAATAAAAAATGTTAGCCATTTCCCTAAGTTCATGCTCGATTTAGGTAAAAATCTGACTTGAAACAAAACATCGACTTTAAATAAATGATCCAAAAAACGTTACCAAGTATCGTTATATATAAAATTATCGTTATATTTATAGGCGATTTTATAATATTAAAAGGTGGTTTCTATTTCAGTTATTTTATTAACAAAAAATATGCAAGTAAGCCAACAAAGTTGCCAACCCTGGACATAGAGAAAAGCGCCCTTTGAAGAGCTTCGCAACAAAACTTTACTACGGCATTGTATTTTCATTCGGCGCCAGTTTTTAACTGCCAAATTAATTTGCGAGATTTCCAGAAGTTTCCAATTTGAGTTATGATAACTTGTTTATTGAATGCTAGCTTGTAAATGCTTTGTTTCTGTTGCTGATTAAATAAGTTCCGTAACGTCACTGATTTTACCATATTGAATTTCTAATTTGGGATGGTGATTTGTACGTAATTAGATTTCGGTTTTGTGAAGCCTACCCAGTTCATTGACGGGATATTTAGCTCGCAATAAATAAGGCTCCTCGCAATAATTATAGTCCTAGTGCTCGACACGCTACTACCTTATAGTTGACACCCCGGTGACATGTACCTACTGGATAACAACGTAGGACTGGGTTACGAGCCCTCAAACGTTTACCTTATAGACGACACTTTTAATAAAAGTTTCGGTACTACGAAATGCAATCCGGGTTTTGTTAGTATGACAAAACAGTAAGAACAACAACACTTACAACACTCGACAATATCCGAAAACCCGGGTCTGTTTATTCAACAATGCATTTTACAACGACAATTTTTTTTATCGATCCATTTGTGTAAGATCGTCCATAATATTTATTTATGCATTTAACTATGTCAATAACACTGATCTAATCCCTATTTCCACAAACGTGTATCGCACTCCAAGCTTCCGTCAACAAAACAGCCATTTCAAAGGTGTTTTTCCGCGACACGTCCTCCAATAACTTCATCCGTCGTTAGCTCCAGAAAAAACACCCCGAGCCAACGAACTGGCAACAAACATACAAGTGCAGTAACGAGCCAATCAGAGAGCGATGGCAAATATTATGGTTGTGTGGGTGTTTGGAATTTATGTAAACAGCGACAAAAGTATCTTTCTACACCGCCGTACATACAGGGCAGATATACACATAGACAAAGTTTCAGACAGTTACGTAACTGAATTTTGGCCATTATATTTTTTTAAGACCCGTAAGAAGTCGCTGTCTAACACAATCTACCTAGTACCTCTGTCATTTTAATAAAATAATATTCAAGTGTCTACTTTACGAACTAATATGATCCAACCATTATTTTAGTATGAAATGAAAAATAATTCGCAACCAAATTGATTTAACCATAGTATTTGACGGCCTCTTAGCCCCGTTGGTGGTGACCAAGGGTATTTATTTGTGTGCTTATCACAGATATTTGTTCCTGAGTTATGGATGTTTCCTATCTATTTAAGTATTTATCTACCTATATGTCTTTATATTATATATAGGTAGTTATATCGTCGTCTAGTACCCACAACACAAGCCTTAGTAAGCTTGCCGTGGGACTAGGTCGATTTGTGTAAGATTGTCTCATAATATTTATTTTTATATTATTTATTTATCTGAAAGTTTACTTACAGAAAATCAATATGACACCTAGTTCATAAAACGCCTCAGTTACATAGGTTGCATAGCGAAAGGAAAATTCTCGGAATTAAAAAACAATGAACTTTGTTGCCGAATGCGCTAAGACGTAAGAAGTGGCAAAACAAAACCTTAAATATAAACTTTGCTTTGACCAACAAATCACTTGTAAAAAACCAGTAAATCTGTTTTAAAATAAAACTCAAACGAAATTGTCACTAATTGCAATGAATTGACTAGATTTAGAAGTAGAATTAAATATTTTCCTTAAAGCAGATAAAAAAAAATCTGCTAGTTAACACAAGAAACAAAATAAAGAATAAAGCGTGTAACAATTTCAGCAAAAAGATTTAAGGATAATAAAACGAAGAAAATGATTATTGTTTCCGATCATTATTAAAAATTGATGAAACAGTGAAATCGAAATGCCAGAAATTGCTTCTAATTCCCCCGACATAAAAGTCTCAGTTGATCTCAATAAAAGCTGAAACCTTGATCCGAGATTACGAGGATGTTAATTTATGTTGTAAGGTTTCGGGGGTCCTCTTACGCTTGTGCCGTGTTCACACTGGTGGTCATATTCGAGCGTTTTAACAGCGCGTTTGTGCCAGAACTTTATAACAGTTTGTCGCTAAGGATTGTGTTTTAAAAACAACCTGCGGTTTTGCGCCTGGGTTGGTTTTAAATGTTTTTTGACAAAAACATATTTACAAAGTTAGTATTTCTATGAAAAAACAGTACTAATGCCGAGACGGTATCTAATTTGTTTTTTGTTTTATTTTAATTTGATAAATAATAGTATTGAAAATTTCAATCATCCTTTTCTTGTTAAAATTCAGTCATTATCTAGACACTGCGCCCATTAGATAACAAGTAGGTACCAATAATACTTAACGTCAATACGTCAAACGTTTCTGTGAAATTGTTTTATAATAACAATGTATTAAAATATACCTAACTTTGATGACAAACGATTATTAATCTGATAATAAATCCTTTACCAACCATGTTTTTTTAAATTCTAATTAATTTTTTTAGCAAAGTAGTTGTATTTGTCTTTTCATTGCATTATGATTAACATCGTCAGCGAATAGCGATTTAACCGATCGGTTAAAACGCTCAAAATATTTTATACGATTTTAACGTGGTCACTAACATTCACAGAAGAAATATACATTTGAATAGTACCTACTCAAAAAGATTGTCACAACGTTTCTTGTTTCAATATAAACAAGGCCTTATGTACGAATAAGGAGAGCGAAACATAATTATGGAGAAATCGACGTGGATTTCTTCTTTCAGCCCTAACGCGTACAGTATAATAATACCTTTCTACGCTTATTGTTAAACGAAGAGTAAGGAAAGAATCGTAACAGATGATTTATAGCAAACCTGATAAAAATCTATTGACATCCTTATTTTAAACGGATAATTATTATCACAACTATTATAGTTGCATAAGAAAAAGACAGTAAGATTATTATTTACTTGTGTTGTTGTTGATCATAGATACTACAGTACGCGAACAGTTTTGAGCTTCGATAACTCACAAGTGCAATTTTCTTTTTTAGTCACAGAATATGATATGATTACTTACAGGAAATAGTAGTTTTCGATACAACAGGCGAGGGTCAAGACTCAGGACGAGTGAAAATGACGAAGAAAGATCTGCCAATAGAATGACACCGCGCGTGCCAATTTCTTCATACTTACTACCTCCTAACCTAGATCTAAACGACCTCCTAGCTTAGTCGGTAGTAACGCTGCCTATGAAGCAGGAGGATACTTGTTCCTGAGTTATGGATATTTTCTATGTATTAAAGTATTTATCTACATCTATCTATTATATGTATATCGTCGTCTAGTACCCAAAACACTTATAGCCTTATTGAGCTTACCGTGGGACAAGGTTGAATTGTGTAAGATTGTCCCATAGTATTTTTTTTATTTACTTGATTGGTATGTTTATAGAAAAATGATAACGAAATATCGCCATTTACTCGGTAAACATTATTGTATGAATAATAACAATTTCTTCACCGTAATAGATCATATTATATTGTAGAGATCAATTTCTGACAGTCGGAACATCAAGAGATCATGATTAAAAAAAGCGCTGGTGGCCTGGCGGAAAGACGTCAGACTTTCAATCCGGAGGTCTCGGGTTCAAATCCCGGCTCGTACCACTGACTTTTTCGAAACTTCTGTACGAAATATCATTTGATATTTACCAGTCGCTTTTCGGTAAAGGAAAACATCGGGAGAAAACCGGATCTAATCCCAACAAGCCCTAGTTTCCCCTCCGGGTTGGAAGGTCACATGGCAGTCGCTTTCGTAAAAACTAGTGCCTACGCCAATTCCTGGGATTAGGTTGCCGAGTGGACCCCAGGCTCAATGGAGCAAAAAGCAGGAAAAAACGCTAGGAGGAAAAAGACGAGATCATGATTTGGATAGACGATCGTTTGACACATAAATAAAGCGTAGAGTACGATCATTTGTGGCTTACTTGGTGGCTTAACACCAATGTAATATTGTACTTGCAAAAAATATCTTCTAATCCGACATCCAATTTCAATCCATTTATAAGCACTCGTAATACCAAAATTCAAGATTTACCAGCCAAGAACACAATAACTCACGGACAGAATTAAGATCTCATACCGCGTGACGTGCGTCGCCGACCCGAGTTATTTATGACGTCATAATATGCACGAAAACAGATACATTATCCCGGCTCCCCTCACAAACGAATAATAATGTGAATAGCTAAAGACTAGTGCAAAAAAGACTGGCAATCTCCTTAGGTTGATTCTTTCAAAACAAGCTGTATGAAACGTCGACGATCCCAAAATCGAGGCGATATGGCGGTAAGACGTCAGACTTTCAATCCGGAGGTCTCGGGTTCAAATCCCGGCTCGTACCACGAGTTTGGCGGAACTTACTTATGTACGAAATATCCTTTGGTATTTCTACTACCAGTCGCTTTTAGGTGAAGGAAAACATCGTGAGGAAACTGGACCCCTAATCCTAACAAGGCCTGGTTTCCCCTCTGTGTTGGAAGGTCCAATTAGGTTAATGTTGCCGAGCGGACCCCAGGCTCAATAGAGCTGTGGCAAAAATCCGGGACAAATACTACCCTATTTTTTCGCCCTATTTTGTGTGCTAAACAGCACATTATTATTTACTTGTCTCGGCCACACCGTAATTCACAAAATATGAAGCTCATCAAGCCTGATACAACTTGAACTCAAGATCCATGAGATCTACGTGTCATCTCAGCTCTTACTTATGTGGTTATTCCTGATATACTATGACAGTCGTGAATATCCCTGAAATAATATTTTTATAACGTGTGTGCCTGCAAGGAATTTGGGTATGATTCTGTGGGTGGATTAAGTGGATTGGAATATTAAGTAGCTGTTTCAACTAGTTTTGGGTTGTTGGGCTTATCAGCGCGATTAAAATAGAAACGAGAAGGTCTAAGGAGAACGAAGGTCTTCGATATAGCTCAGAGAGTTTCTAGATGATAGTTGCGATTGGCTCGTATCATGGTGGCTATTTAGGGTTTGCAATCTAGATCTTAAAGATATCTTCTTTCTTGTTCCTTCACTGCTGAGGATCATGAGCACATGTAGCTGGTTTTCATAAAGAGTGCGGTCATAGCCCACGTGGACTGCACCGTATACACTCTGCCGCCAGTCCACCTTTTTGCAGCGTTGGACTATTAATCCAGCAGTTATGTCCAATTAAGTTAAGGGTAGCTGGAAAGTAATCCAAACTCAATGGAATTTTAACTGGTAGTTTGGGGGTATTCGTTAATATTTTGCCTGAAAATCTGGTATGACAACTAAATTTAAGAAAATTTATTTCTCTTTAACTTTTCCATACAAAGTGCATACAAAAAGTGCTTAGTTTATGAGATATAAGCGAAAAACGGAAAAAAATTTTTGTCCCTCTGCCAAGTTCTACAGGGTCCTCGAGGTCGAAAACTTAGGAGAATCTTCCTAGTAATACCCATAATAATAATAAACCTAGCCTAATCTTCCTAGTAATATTCATATGAATGTGCTGTGTTATCTATTTCGTCTCTTTTGTTTCTATGCACCACCTACTGTTTTATTATTTTTCTCTAGTCTCCACTACCCAAAGGTTGTCTGGAAGAAATCGCTCATTAGCGATAAGACCGCCTGTTGTTACCTCTACCTAAATTTATCTAATTGTAAAATTTGTGCTTGTAACTGTATGAGGTGTGCAATAAAGAGTATTTATTATTATTATTATTTCCTTTATTTATCTTTTTACTTAGTTTAGGGTTTTTACAATATTTTTATAAAAGTAAAATATAAAAATACATCTAAAACATATGAAAACAATAAAAGCATCATAAAAAACCTAAACTAGGGTGCCGCCGGCAACGGAGCAGGGCCCAGGCTGCCGGTGGTTAGGGCCGCAGAGTGAGGAACCTTCGGACTATGCGCGCCGTGTCCAAGATTACCGCCTTCTGAATCTGACCCTTGATCCAACCACAACCTCGTAGCGAAAGTCTCTCAAGATGTTGGTCGAGACTCTTCGCTACGAGACCGTTCGCAGAGACAACTATCGGCACAATGATCGCCGAATCAACCTGCCACATGGCGGTTACCTCGTGAGCCAAGTCTAGGTACTTGCTGGACTTGTCCTTCTCGGCCTTCACGAGGTTGTCGTCACATGGGACGGTGATGTCGACGAGCATGGCCCGGCGTTGCGATCGATCTATTACCACGATATCAGGCTTATTGGCTACTATAGTCCTGTCCGTGATAATAGATCGATCCCAATAGAGCGTGGCACGACCATTTTCGAGAACTGGCGCAGGTGTGTACTTGTAGTACGGCACTTCGTGGTCCACAAGACCGTATAGGAGAGCAAGCTGCTGGTGTATAATCCTGGCTACGAGGTTATGTCTGTGCAAGTACTCGCCGTTAGCAAGATGAGAGCAACCGGAGATGATATGCCTGAGTGACTCTCCGGGACGGCGGCATGCCCGACAAATGTCGACCGTACCGTCCTTCAGGATATACCTCCGGTAGTTATTCGTCATGATAACTTCGTCCGCAATTGCACAGGCAAAACCTTCGGTTTCTCCGAAGAGGTCCCCGAATCGTAACCAGTTCACCGACTCTTATCTACTGCCACCACATCACGATGCATCCCACACTCGTTGTTAAGGAAATAATTCCTGAGATCGTACACCTCACGGTTGTGGAGATTTTTGGCGTTTAAAAAGCCGCGACCTCCACACTTCCGTGGGATGTACAATCTCATAACAGACGAGCGTGGGTGAAGCATACGGTGTGTGGTGAGCAATAGACGGACTCTCCGATCCAGGGCATCCAGCTCGGTCTGTGTCCACCTTAGTATGCCAAAGGAGTATGTGAGTAGGGGCATTACCCAGGCATTGAAGGCGCGCACCTTGTTGCCACCTGACAAAAGACTATTAAGTACTTTTGTCAGCCGACTAAAGAAGCGCTCCTTCAACGCCCGTTTAATACCCACATCCTCAACACCCAAAGACTGTGACATACCAAGGTATTTGTAGGTTTCTGATTCAGAGATAGATCTGAACGTCATTGTCTCAGAAAGCTGTAGATTTGTTGAATTTACTACTTTCCCCCGCTGTACATGCATAACCGCACATTTATCAACACTAAATTCCATCTTGATGGAACTACTGAACACTTCAGTGGTGTTCAGTAGTTCCAACAGATCTCGGTTATTTGGTGCAAACAATTTAAGATCGTCCATGTACAGAAGGTGAGATATGACTTCACCCTCTCTCCGAAGCCGGCAACCTAGCCCCGAATCCTTCAGCAGATTGCTGAGCGGATTTAGAGCTAGGCAGAACCACAGGGGACTCAGACTGTCGCCCTGAAATATTCCTCGCTCGATCCTTATAAAGTCCTGCGGACCAGGGGGGTCATCCCCGCCTCCTGGTTGACGAAGGACTGTGGTCCACCGCCTCATACACGCGCCAAGGAAGGATCTTAAAGCTGTATCAATTTTATACAGCTCTAAGATCCTCTCCAGCCATGAATGAGGCACCGAATCATAGGCCTTCTTGTAGTCAATCCAAGCGGCCGAGAGGGTCCCCCCATTCCGCCGGACTCGTTGGCAAATGGTCATGTCTATGAGGAGGAGCTCTTTAGTACCACGGGACCCCACCCTACATCCATTTTGAGCCGAGGCCAAAATGTTATTTGCGACCATGTGCGCGTTTATTTCTGCTCTCAAAATGGATGTAAGGAGCTTGTAAAGTGTAGGCAAGCACGTGATGGGTCGGTAGTTTTTCGCTTCCGTGGTACTACCGGACTTATAGAGCAGAAAGGTTACACCAGTTGTTAAGGAAGGCGGGAGGGAGCCAAGTTCGATGGCTTGTTGAAATTGCGTTACCAGACGCGAGTGCGAGCATCGAAACCATTTTAGCCAGAAGTTGTGCAATCCATCCGGACCGGGACTTTTCCAGTTCTGGGCCGTACGGATTGCACAACTTACGTCATCGGGGCTGATGGTGATAGCCCCCATAGGTTCGATGGACTCGCACTCACGTTCGACAACACTCATCCACTCGCCCTCCGTGTGTTCAACCGGCGCCGACCAGATGCTACGCCAGAAATCAGTCATGGCAGTAGCATCCGGCAGTCGCACGTCGGACACACGGGGGTCGGTTTCCTCCCACCTTCGGTATACCTTCCTTTGGTCACTTTGGAAAAGACGATTCTGCTTGAATCGGTCCACACGCTCTCTGTAGCGGCGAATACGGCTTGCCCATGCATAAACTTTCTGCTTCAGAAAGTCGATGCGCTCTATGACATTGGCCATGTAGTCGCGGGGCTCGATATTCGTCCCCGCGAACGCCTGGTGCACAAAGCGCATTACTCGGGGGCGGTTATTGCCCCCCCTGAAGCAGATCAGCTTTGCAATGAGAGTCCTAAATGAGTTAATACGACGCTCGATCCGTACTTGCCATGCGGGGACACCCCCGGTGGTCCTAGGTGCACGTTCAGCGTCCGGAAACTTGACTCGAGCAACACGGCACGCCGCGATGGCTCCGCAGTACATGATCGAGTGCGTATCATCTAAGTCTTTACTAGTCCGCAGGAGTGGATCTAGCAAATCATTCAGGGCTCCCATTAACGCTAGATTGCGTCTATTCATAGGCAAGCGTGGTAATCGTGGCCTAGGGGTATTTGTGGAGCGATACTGCGTAATTGCCTCTTCCAAATTCCTCCTCAGTTGCTCATTGGCTGTAGTACTCACACTCTGATTCGCGATCTCCTCCTCATCGGCATTGAGATCAACCCGCGGCGCCCCCGATGCCAGGTCGGGTGCGGGTATCGGATCCGGCGACGTGGCGGGCGGATCCCGCGCCGAGGTGGTGGCCGCGCGAACAGAGAGAGCCTCCAGGCGAGGCCGATCAAGTGTCGCGTCATTCAACCGCTTTAGCCGCTGAATGACGCGCACCTGATCCGATAGGCGTTGCGCAGTCGTGTCAATAGTTGGTTCAAGAGCCTGAAACAGAGGAAGTATCCGGTCACGATACGCGCACAGATTAGTTCCCCCCTCTGTAGCCCCATAATAGGCGCGCATGACGTTCTCGTTCATGGAAGGAGTCCATTTCATGCGACGCACTATACCACCGGCAGCGGGGGCCCTGGGCGGGACAGGATGTCCCGCAAGCCCCAAGCGTGCCGACAGCGGTGGCCGTCCTCGTCGCGCTGGTGGTCGTCGCGGCGGCGGCGGCGGCCCGCACTCGTCGCTCGACTCGCTGGTCTCGGGCGCTGTAGCAAATTTGTCGCCCGATGAGGATGGCGAGGAGACGGACGAGGCGGGCGTAGATGGTGGGCGTGCGCTTGTAGTCTCGGCTTCTTTTTGACGTGCTTTGCTTCTTGTAATCATCCGTGTAGTGTATTTTTATATCCGCGTATCTTTTTCGTGTCACATGTTGTGACAGCCCGTATCGTATCCGTTGGGGTCATTTTTAGTGACGAAAAGGTAGAAAATATCACACTTACGAGAAAGAATACGTCTAAAATATATAATTACAAAAAAATAGAAGCAAAATTTGTATAAAACACGTCTGACGCTGACAGCCGTCAAATTATTATTATTATTATTATTATTAATACCCCAAACAACCCGTTAAAGTTCCGTTGAGTTTGGATTACTCTACAGGTGAAATGTACATAACTGCTGAACTATATCTCATAACGTGCCCCACCTCAAGCACGTTTACCATTAATTCCAAAATATATAAGATTAAATGAATATGGATATGGACCTGACAGGTTTTCCATACATTTCGGGTGCGGATTACAATTCCTATTCAGGTGTCTTAGTAGACTTAGTCTTAACCAATAAAAAACTAAAATGAACGAAAAAAACATCAACACATTATTTAAAACCGTACATGAAAACTATGGGCAGGTTTCTGGTACGGATTTTTTAATACAAACCGCGAAATTCCCGGTTCTTTCGTACAAGGCCAGTACAGGAAGCATGTCCTAATGGAAACTAAATAGTTTCTATGCCGCATACATGCAAACTTTATCAGCCATTCCGACCGCATTTTTATGCCAAAAAGGCATAAAAACAAGCACTCTACATCGCTAATTCGAAAGCAGAGACTCGACCACTTAGAATTGGACGGCGCGCATATCAAAGCCAAATTGAGGACGCTGGCCGGCCGGCGCGATATTTGAATTTCAGTTAAGCTGTGCAAGTTACAAGAATTCAGTGGATTCAGATTTTATTTATTGATGGAACCAAAGAAGCGCACTGCTCTGCCTAAGGAAACTACAGTACCTAGTGCATCTTCTGGTGCTCTAGTTATCTTATTACCCATTAGAAAACAAACCAATGCAAAAATCGTCAGATTCGAACTCGAGATAGCGCGTGATACACTTAAATTGCGCCAAACGATACAATTGTTTTGATACGACAATGGAACGCGATTTGTTTCAATATCGTATCAAAACAATTTGTATCTTGCTTTTATAAGTGCGAGCAAAACACCTAATGATACAAACCGTAGGGCCTCTCGAACGGGCCACTGAGTAAATGTCCGAAGCGAGATGCTAATCACAACATAATCATGATTTTAAAATTCGAAACTGAGGAGACTCAACTAGGATACAGATTACAGAATAAGTGGTCGCTTGAGTCTGATGACGCGTTCATAACAAACAAATCTTCTAAATATATAAAAGAAGAAACTGACTGACTGACTGACTGACTGACATATCAACGCACAGCCCAAACCGCTGGTTCTAGAGATTCCAAATTTGGCACGTAGATTCCTTATAAGGTCTAGGGATGCACTAAGAAAGGACTTTTCAAAATTCACCCCCTAAGGGGGTAAAATAGGGGTCCAAAGTTTGTATGGCGAATCAAGATTTGTTAGACTATTTTATTCGAAACTCCGCAGGAGTATTCCGAACGATAAATGAGTGAACACGTGTTTCAGGTTTTTTGAAAATTCAACCCCTAAAAGGGGCAAATGTGGTCACAAAGTCTGAAATTCAACATGGGTATCGTATCCTTTTTGAGTACTTATGGTACGCGGGCGAAGCCGCGGGAAAAGTCTAGTGAAAATATATTGGAGTGCTCTCAGTGAAAGCCCAAATCCCTAAAAAGCTCAACGCAATGCAAAATGCAACGCCAGAGGCTCGGCTCTGAGGCCGGACATGGAAGGCGATGTCCGTTCTTAGCTCCGCTTCATCTCTCAACATGTAGCATACACCATCCACTTCTTATTTCAGAACACTAGCTAAATGGTAACAGATCTCCTACATATATTCATCCCAAGTCCCCTTATTCGGATTTGATGGCCGGTGTCTTAACGTTCAAGCCATATTCGATCCTCCACTTCATTTCCTTATTCAAGCACTGGCAAACCGGTAACAGCTCTCCTAGATTATATTCATCTCAAGTCCCCTTATCCAGAATTCGTTGGTCGGTTTCTTGGGATCCGAGCCATATTCGATCCTCCGTTTTATTCCCCATCATGCATCATACACCAACCGCTCCTTATTTTAGCACTAACTAACCGGTAACAGATCTCCTACATTATATTCAGCCCAAGTCCCTTATCCGCCCTTATCCGGAATTCCTTGGCCGGTGTCATGATATTAAAGCCATATTCGAACCTCCGCTTCATCCCTAAATATGAACTATACACCACCCGCTCCTTATTCCAGCACTGGCTAACCGGTAACAGATCTCCTACATTATATTTAGCTCTAGTCTCCTTATCCGGAATTCCTTAGCCGGTGTCATGATATTCCGCTTCATCCCCCAATATAAACCACACACCACCCGCTCCTTATTCCAGCACTGGCTAACCGGTAACAGATCTCCTACATATATTCATCGTAAGTCCTCTTATCCGGAATTTGTTTCGAGAGACTCACGGAACCTTACGGGTTTAACATCCCCTAATACCCTTATTTTGAATTGTTTTCTTAAAAAAGGTTTCAATTATCGTGAATTTTTTGTTATGTTTAGGAATTGTAAGGATTATAAAGGTGTAAATGTAAGCCGCGTGTATGTGCGAACGAGTGTTTCCGAAAAACCTTACGTACATTTATTTATATTAGGGTGCGCTTGGTTAAAGCCCTAGCTTAAACTCTAACCTAGGTTAAAGCTCTTCTCGATAAATCTGTACGGTGCCGAAATGTGGAGTCTAAGAAGCTGCGATAAGGCAAAAATTGACGCTTTTGAGATGTGGTGTTGACAAAAACTGCTGCGTATACTCTGGGCAGCTAGAAGAACTAACATCTCCATCTTAGGAGAGCTCAATATTGCCACACGACTTTTCAAAATATGCCATGAGCGTGCCCTTAGATTCTTCAGCCATATTATGCGGTCTAGAATACATCTTCATTCAAGTAATACTACTGGATATTTGAGAAACACATCATTCTGGTCCGTATGAATGGCAAACGTGCTCGCGGTGGGGCACGGATGAGATGGTCGAACGCTGCAAAAAGGACGGCTGGCGGCAGCCTGAACCGTGCAGTCCACATGGCCTATGACCGCACTTTATGGAAACGAGCTATATGTGGTCGTGGTCCTCTCTGAGACTCCAGTCTGAGTCGACCCGTTGACCACGCACGCTGTAAAGTGTTCGAAACGTCGGGATGTAATTTAAGCTCAGTACACGCGATAAAATCCGTTTTTAATTGTTTTATTTCAGGATAAAACTAAATATAAATTCCAAAAGCAGTAGGTAATTGTGGCACGTTTCCTATTTGCTTCGACATTTGCTCTCATAAATGATTTCATGTCAGATCTACTGACCATAAATGTATCCAGTATTTTAACTGCTAGAAAAATGTAGAAGTAATTTGCGTCGCTAAAGGATAAAATATAACGGAAACTATTTATTGTTAATACTACGTCGGTGGCAAATAAGCCGTCCGCTTGATGGAAAATTGTCACTGACTAATAGACACGTGCAACTACAGAGGGTGTTTCATGAGCATTGGAGAGGGGCATTCCTTATATCTTCTTATTTTTTCTCGTTCCCTCACTGCTGAGGACCACGACCACATATAGCTCGTTTCCATAAAGTGCGGTCATAGGCCATGTGGACTGCACGGTTCAGTCAGACTGGAGTCGACCCGTTGACCACGAACGCTGTAAAGTGTTCGAAACGTCGGGATGTAATTTAAGCTCAGTACACGCGATAAAATCCGTTTTTAATTATTTTATTTCATGAATAACTATCGCGGCAACCGAAGACAATAGTTTTATCCTTTTGAATGATTTAACATAATAAAGTTTTTAACAATAAACTATGTATAATTTAATATGTTTATAAAAATATAACTGTCCAACCTTCAGATCATAAATTCAACTTCCGAATTCAATTAAACCAGGGCTGGATTCAATATCGTTTCAAATCACGCCGTGAAACTCGGTCGTAAAACGCCACGCGGCCGGCCCATAGCGAAACTTTCACCCGCAAATGTGTTTTTCTTGTACCCACTTCAGATATTTCACCTATTTTACATTCGAGAAAGGTTGGCTGTAAAACCGGTTAAGGTAATGCTGGAGTTTTCGTGCGTGATATGTTATGTGGTTAAAATGGTGTTTTAGTATGTTTGTATGTGTATGTTTTGGTTATTTAAACCATAATCAAATGTAGGTAATAGTTAATTTGTTAATGGTTTATTTAAAGTCTGAAAACTTAAGCGCGCCACATTTATTTATTTATTTACGTTACGGAGATCCAACAGCTATCAAAACAAAATAGCACTAATTGATTAGAGATGGAAAGCCAATTACAGGATCACACTTATAGCTACAGATTATTACATTCTTAGCGAAATTCTGTCAATCATTAACAAAAATCAGCTAGAAGTCGGAAAAAAACTAACTTCCGGCTGTCTTTTGTCTGTGTATAGCGAATAAGTTGTTATATGGGGCCGCAGAGGAAAATTTGATTTGATTTTATTATCTGTATTCTGAATTCAGACCAAGCGTGTGCAGCGACTAAAATTGTTCATTTGTACAAAATTTATACCAAATATTTCAAATTACAAAAAAAATCAAACAATTTTATTTATACCCATCACTACATTTAAGAAAAAATAGTCTTAGAAAGTAAACATTAGGGCATTGAATTTTTAACAGGAATAATTTTAAATGCTAAATACAAATACAATATCTATCTGATTTGAAGTAAAACGAGTGGTAGCGAGACAGGGGATATTTGTATATATAGTTTAGGTACCAATAGTTTTTAAGTTTTTGTCGGCTGTAAAAATTAAACTAATAAATATAAAATATAAAAAATTGAAAACGAATAAAAGTAAAACGAATATAATATGTGTTTACCTTTTTAAATTATTAAATTATTTTCAAGAGAGGTATGGGCACTGCGAATGGCATCTCGTTAAGTGTGGTAGGGCACGTTCAGCGAATGTCATTTCGCTCAAATCTGGAACAGAGCCCGACTGGGGAAGTACCTCCACCTTACAGAAAACCACAGCCAAATAGCACTAGACCCTACTCATAGTGTTGTGTTCCTGCTGGTGAGTAAGGTTGCCAAAGAGCTCAAAGAGGACCCAGTGTGTTGACGACGAGGGACCCTCTTGTTCCTTTAGCCGTCAACACAGTGAATCCTTCTTTTTGTAAAGGGTCGGCAACGCGCATGTGACTCTTTTGGAGTTGCAAGCGTCCATAGATTACGGTAGCTGCTTACCATCAGGCGGGCTTGTTTGCCACCATCGTGGTATAATAATAAATAAATTAGAAACTATTTAATCTTTTATTTATACTGTCGATTAGCAATTGAAATTTACGTAGTGCGGGTGTTACTATGTGTCAAATATCAAGTCTTAGCTTGAAATTACAGTAAAATAAGTACTTTAGCTTTAAAGTAGATCACGTTCAAAATAAGCTTTCACGTAAAATTAAGTCAAATATTGGATGTTCAAAGTTGAATAGTTTAATCAATCAGAGCCGTGTAGCAACGGAAATGCCATTTAAAATCTAATACTCTAATCAGTCTAAAAGCAATTTTCAGACTAATCTGACATAAAACGAGAATTCCAGCAATACTATTGGATATTCTCTGGAATAGAGACGAAGTAAAATTTCGTTAGGAATAATTCAATGAAAGTTTTTGTTTTTTTACCTTTAGTAAATTTACTGTTTGGTACCGTAGAATTAAAATTGTACAATTTAGTGCGCAATAAAAACTACTATTTCTACTTGTGGACTTTAGGCTGCATTTCCGCCAGTGATGAGCGAAGATGCGTTGCGAGGAATGTGTTTGTAGCTTTAGGCAGGGGGGTTTCACTACGCAGTTTAGGTACATTTGGCCGGCGCGCCTCCCGGGGAGTCGTATAGCAGTGGGCTGCCGCTCGGCTTGCACGATAGTCGTGTCACGTGGCGCTCGCGCAAAATTTAAAATACACAATGGCTTCGAAACCTATTTACGGATGTCTGAATAAACGGAAGAACAAGGAAGCAGAAATAACATTTTTAAATTCCGGACGATATTGAAAGGTCCCAAAGTCCTTACTTAGTAATAGTTAAAATAAACATCCTCAATTTATTGAATATCGGTTGCCCAGAAATAATATTAGGAACTGACCGACATACTTTCAAAGGAATACGGCTGTGGCATACCTACTTCCGTGAGAATCAGACATAATCCCTATAAAAAAATCTATCTCTGGATAAAAATTTCGTGTTGACATAATCAACGTTTGTAATTCCTACATATTTATCTAACAATAATAAATCAGTAGGTATAGGTACAAAAACTTGTCAAGTGCCAACCCCGTGCCGACGCTCACAGCTCGGTCATAAAACTGCGGCGCGCAAAGAAGATTCACGGTTCGTGCGCGGTTATAAGTTTCAATTTTGCTTGCAGGCGGCGAGTGTAGGTATAATTTTATACCTAAATGTGACTTTTGTTAAGGAGTGAATTTTCTGTACGGTAGTACTATTAGTTATTCTGTGCTTTAGGATTGGTTCTGAAAAAGCACATTCCTCGCAACGCATCTTCACCCATCTCTGGTCAAACGCAGCCTTAATTGTTGAAATAGCGCCACTCGTAAATAATTAGGATTATTTAATTTTCACGATAGATTAAAAAAAAAGGGGCCACTTTAATTTAACCGTATTTTGTGTTTAAGTTCCCTGTGAATACATTAAAATAATTAATAAGTTGCTGGTTTCGTCAATCTAGCCGTCCAAAGGTAAAACGGCTGTTTTATTTATGAGCTCATAGATTGGCGAATCCAACAACGTAAAAACTATTTTTATGTATTTACCTAAATAAAAATACTGTAAATAGTAAACCTTGTTTTTAAATATATATTGTTAAATTTCACAATTATTTACTAGTGGCGCTAGATAACGTAATGTCAGTATGGGGAACAAGGTCCTTCTTTCTTAATATGGAGTTATTAGTAAGTACTTATTTGAGGAAGTTCATACTACACTGTATACACCGTGGAAACGAATAACCCGAAAGATCTTAACAACGAATTTCTGAGACCAAAAGAAAAAAAAATGTGACTTTAGGTCAATATTGCTAAAAAAAACTTTTTTCTATTTTTTTAAATGTTTATTGCATATAAAAAGTAAATGTTATTAATAAAATTATCGCCTAAAACAAATTGGTACATTTTTTTTTTGGAAAAATTTAGTTTCTGCAAAGTTTTCCTTGTCACTTTGATATCTGTCAATTACGACGTGTAAACTATACCCAACAGTGGCAACAACGCCATCAGAAAGGCGTTTTGTGCTGTTATAATAAAAAAAATTTTTTTTAAATTGTTGTTATCTCTGAAACTAGGCGTATTCCAGAAAAGTTTATATGACATTTTAGTATCTAAATATGGTCAGGAAAACACTGTTAAAATCTTTCTAGTTATAAGGGTCCACGGTGTATAAACGCTATCTATAATTGTAAGTGAAGTGTCCATGTAAACCGACATAGTGGGCCCTTTCACTAAACTCGTCCACAAATATGTAGAGCCTGTATATGACACAAATGTTCGGACAATGCGTGGTTGAGCTTTTATTTACGAGTATTGTACATCGTAAACGTGCATGGACGGACCTAATTGGATGAAGTTCCATTAAACAAGGGATGAACTAACTTAGTAACGCTTCAGTGTCCCATCTTACAATTGTAATACATAGAAACCAAATATTAAAACGTTAAATGATTACTTGACTTTACCGAATAATTTTGATATTTTAGGCCTTATAAAAAGGAACAAAAGACAGGTGATTTTTTATATCACGGCGGTGGCAATCAAGCATACGACCCGCCTGATGGTAGGCAGCTACCGTTGCTTATGGACGCCTGCAACTCCAGAGGTGTCACATGTAGTACCCAATTTCCAATCACAATTCGTCAATTGTGGTTGAAAACACCTCTTTTTTTTTCCTTTTATAAGACCTAAAATGTCAAAATTAATATACGGTTAGATTATGACATGGTTGTCATAATAATATTTTCATGACACTTCTATTTTCGTGTGCTGACGCATTATAGCGAGCATTCATTTCTCGCTAATTATAAAAAAAATGTTTTTTCGACCGTAATATTTCTAATACTCATGTTAGTTTGGCTCGTAATATATAAATTTAAAGTAGAACCTACTTCCATAGCGCCAACCTTGATGAAACCAAAACATTAATGAAACAACAATATGAAAAGTGACTGCGGTTCGGTTTTCCACTTATATTCTAGGTGTTATTATTTATTCCAAAAGTAGAACCTCTGTGATTATGTCGACTAAGATTTAAGCTTAAATAGAATTCTATTTCACAAGACTTATTCAAACTTTGGTCATTGAAACGATCATTTCTATAGAATCTATTTCAAAACACGCTTCAAATATTATTAATAAAATATAAAAGACAGCATGTGGGTGTGAAAGTGGATACATAAGTAAAGTACATATTTAACAATACGGGACAGAAATGCAAAGAAACCGTGGGAAGGAATTACTAGAAGTTAGGCATCAAATTTTATTAATAATCTGGGAATGGTTTATTTGTTTATCTATTTGTAGTAACGGGCCTTAGCCGTGTATATAACTATATATATACTCGTATATACGGGGCCAACGTCTTCCTCGAAACGTCGAAGGTAATTTTAAAGTTATATACGCGGTTAAGGCCCGTTACTACAAATAGATAAACAAATAAACCATATATATATATATATATATATATATATATATATATATGTATATATATATATATGTATATATATGTATATATATATGTGTGTGTGAAAAACCGTGAAAGTTTATATGAGGGTTTCTTTGTTTGTTTTCGCATATAAATAATAATATTTTGAAGATGCATTTGAAGTTATATTAAATCTTGTGAAATTCTATTATTTATTAGAACTTTACTGCACACAACAGAAAAATGTACAAATGGCGGACTTAATGCCTAAAGGCATTCTCTTCCAGTCAACCATTGGTATAAAAAGAGACGTGACAAAAAGGTGCAGAGAAAAGTAAGAGAATAGTCAATTAAAATCATTGAAAGCTTAGCTAAAAAAAGAAGTAAATAAACTACATAACAATAAACAAATAAAATAATGGGAATATATAGATAAATATACTACTATAATTAATGGATACTATTCGAATTCTTGCTTTAGCAGGTGCTTTGTAATTTAAGTTACCAATAATTATTAGTTAGATGCGCTGCAACTCATATCAATATCAAATCTAATTGGTTTAAGAATGCGGCTTCAAAAAAATGTTGCTGAATTTTTTCCAGATTCACGCATAAGGTAATAAACTTTAAAATAGTATTGACACTAGCACAAAGCTTAAAATGTTCCAAACCAATAAGAAAAACCTTAAATATCGTATTTACTTTGTGTTAAGTTTTCACGCGGAAATGTTTAAAACAATGCAGTGAGATCACCTTTCCCGTCCAAGGCCGAGAAAGCTACATTCCCGTTCTGAATATTAACATTTTATATTTTCGCCAATCTAATATTCCAAATTTAAATATAGCATCGCCTTAACGGAAGCAGGTCCGGATTTGAATTACAAAGTCAACCCGCCTTTTCGCAGCGCTACCTTTGACGTTACCTCTATCGCTCGCAAAATGCGAAATATGAGGTTTACTAAGCTAAAGTGGTTACCGCCTACTGCGCTTTGTGAGTCCGGTCCTGGTTTTAATATTGTGACTTATACGTGAGGTTTTGGGTTCAAACATTAGTTATTTTCATTTTGATATCAAGTTTAAAATGGTATAGCGCACGATGATTTCTTCTCCGGACGTGATCTGACTTCGAATCCATGATTCATTACAGATTTGTTGTCAAAATAATATTATTTTTATTTAAATGACTTATGATAAACGAACAAATGAGATGTAAAACTAACAGATAAGGTTCAAAATGTATTATGGTTTGGAACCATTTTGTGAAAGTCATTCGGAAGGTCGCGGGTCACTTCTGGATGAAATTGGCACAACACCGGGACAAGTGGCGTACACGAAGAGAAGCCTATGCTCAGCAGTGGGCGATAAAGGGCTGATGATGATGATGATCATGGAAATTTTTTTGTATGGAGTATCCATAGAGATGTTTATTAAACGAATTCAGGGAATTCCTTGCATGTTTTTCCGTTTGTTATTCTCACAACCAATTTTACTAAAACGTTTGACATGGTGTTCACGTAAATTGATCTCGTTTTGATGCCCATTTGACTTGAACTTGTTAGTTAAAACGTTTCCTTCGACACGTCTAATCCTGTTCAATATCAAATATAAGTCAAACCGCAATTCTTCTAGCAACAATGTAAAGGAGACATACTCAAAAAAGATTTAGTGCAACTATTGCTCGTGAAAATTTGTAACCGGCCAGTCTTATACCGTAATAAGACTATCGAAGAAAGTAATGCACGAGTCGTTCTTGCGTTACAATTGTTGGGCCAATTTTTTGGGCTGCTTGTGTATCCCTAGTATTATTTGATCGGTGCCACAACTGAACATTATCTTTGAACAAGCTTCCTGGTTTTGTGGCTAAAATAACGATTTCGGACTGAAATATTTACATCTTAAGCTTTTTTGCTGTTCGTTTTTGTATCATTATTATTTTTCAGTGGTCAGTGAAATCGAAACGATACAAAACGCGACGTTTACCACAAAATTGAGCCGACAAAGGCCGTATTTTATTAAATTTGTGGGCTTTGGATGAATATTTTGTTTCTATATATTATCCGAGGTTTAGGCGGTCGTCACACTGCTCCGCTTCTCGCAGCGACGTCCGTTGATGCGTTTTTTAACTTTGTATGTAGAATCTTAATTTTGTATAGAAAAATCGCATGGTACGACACACTGACTCCGCCTCGATGCACGGAGGAGCGAGACGCACGACGACTCGCGCGCTCGGACGGAGACGCGGTGCGTGCCGCAGGGTATGTCACACCGAACTCCGCAGTGTCGTACGGAGTTTAGTGCAAGAAAGGACGTAGGCGCAATGGGTATCGACGTCTATAAGTTTATTTTTGCAATTTATAGACGTTCGTTTAATCATAATCTAGGAATTCTTATAAAAGTATAATTGAAGATTGAAGTAGTAGATTATTACTTACTTGAATGTAAGCCAAGGCTTTTCTTCCGCTGTAATAGAACGTCGAAAATTTGTGTCCGCGCCAGTAATAACTCCAATTTTGCTTAGCAAATAATCAAATGACGCGGTTGACATACGGGTGCAATTTAAAAAAAAAATCTTCGTGTTGCCTTAAATCTTGGTAATCTCTAGCAAAAGACCCATTTATAGGTCTAGTTTGTAAATAGGGATGTACTCAGTGTCTTCTGCGTTTTATGACTCGATTGTACAAAAACCAAACTGAAAGTATCACCGCAGCGTTCTGAATAAGTTCCGTGTCCATTGTATCGACAAATAGGAACTATTTTCACCTTAACGTTCGAATGTGAAATGAACGCGAGACGGAAGTAACGCGGGACGTCGCGCATCGCAGCTCCGGACGGAGATGCGGAGAAAACTCGGACGTTGGTGCGTTGTCTCCGCATGCGAGTCCGTTGCTCCGCGTCTCGCAACGAGACGCGGCGGCAGTGTGACAACCGCCTTAAAATATCAGTCAAATGGAAATTTCCGTTATTTTATTTTACTAACATAATAGTGGGTATATTTCGGTTCAGTAAACAATATTAAAAAGTAGGTATTTTAGACATTAAATTCACAAAATTCATTTCACATTTTTATTTATTTTCATTAATTGAAATATTTTCGATTTCAAATACATTCTTAAGCCATAAATGTAATAATTGTATTTGGATTTTACACGTTGCACTTACTTATCAACTTAAGGTAATTTGTTTGTCTTTCTTATATAAAGAGCTATAAAGTGGGTTATAATATATCCTGTCGGTTGCTTTTGAACACACTGTACAGTCGAGGACAAAGAGATGTATACACTTTTGGACCTTATTACAACGCAATAAGGTCCAAAAGTGTATACATCTCTTTGTCCTCGACTGTACCTATATTTGAATGCGGTGTCTCTTTAGTTTCGGGATATCCTACTTTTGCTGTTATATAATACAGGTTGTAACAAAATTATTAGTGATCCGTTTAGGGGCATAATTGGTATCATATTGCAAGTAAAAAAAAGTTCGAAAAAAATTTTTTGGAAACGAAAAAATTTTTTTATGGGACACGCCATCTTAGCCAGCCGACCCTCCATACAAAACCGTTTTTTTTATTTGCATGAAATTTTTTTTTCTTACTTTTTGATAATTACAATACGATGCCAATTATGGCCTGAAACGGATCACCAGCATTTATGTGTGTTTATTTTAATATCGAAATAAGTTCACACTTAATGACAATCCTCCAAAATAGGAGTAATTTAATCATCAAGTGAACTCGTGCAACTTTAAATATTTTAAATTGAAAAATCTGATTACCCAATTCACATCTACAAATCTATTTTCACTAGAATCTCTAATCAGCATCCAAGCATTATGTAAATAAACTTATTAGCGAACATATTTATGAGAAGATTTTAAATAAGCTTTTTTTTAAATTGGACGCTTTTGAAATATATTCGGTTATTTTTTAAAACGACGAGCTGATTTAGCTGAGCTGTACATTTGAGAAATTGAATAGGAGGTAATTCTCATGAAATTGTGTTTTTCTATAATACTTTAGTAATACTGATGAAGACACGAATTCCTTAGAAAAATTGCAAAAAGGATAGATAGATAATTGTTTAATAATTGATCATTGATTGATTGATTGATTGATTGTTGTTGTTTGATAATTGTTCGTCTCCGCTGGCTCGGCCACCTCGAGAGGATGGGAGAAGATCGATCTGTAAAAAGAGCATATTTGGGTCGACCGACTGGACGGCGTCCTGTCGGTCGTCCTAAGTATCGCTGGGCAGACAGAGTAGGAGCGGATCTTCAGGAGCTCGGCGCCGGTCAAAGCTGGCGTGAAATAGCGCAGGACCGAACAAAATGGCATGCTCTTGTGTCGGAGGCCAGGACTCATTTTGGGTCGTTGCGCCAAATAAGTAAGTAAGTAAGGTAATTGTTTTACTTCTTTAAGGTATATTACATTTAATTTTATGTCTCATTAATATTAAGTCGTTATTATTGGCATTGTGTTTTTACTATTTCATGTTGAACATAATTTCCTTTTTCTTTTTAATACACATTTATACCAAACATAACTTAGGACTTCAAAGATATTCAACATAATTCTTGTTTAAAACATTTAAAGTTTCAAGTGACTATGATATTGAATAAATTTTCACTTTTTATAGAAATTCCTTCCACAACAAAATTTGTATACATTAAATTGTCGTGTTCATAAATCAAAGTGCTACGTGCTATACTATGCTGTGCTATATAAAAGCGTCGATACTCTACGGCGTAGACTGATGAGCACAAAACGACCTCCATCATTTCTGGGCTCGTATTCTAACTTTAAAACACGTTTAGAGACTATCCAACTTCAATACAAATCCAATGCATTAACTACGCAATACATTTAGCACCTAAACGTCTGTATAATGAATATTAGAATTTGCTTGAAAATTATTCCAATACAACTTCAGTATTGGTTGATTATTTGTTGTGTGTTGGAGTTATGTTTGAGATAGATTGTGTTTTTAATGTATTGTTTGCGTATTTCAAAATTAGAATACGGCACCTGCTAGTACATTGGTGTCATTGATGTATAATTATTACTATCAAATTCAACAGACTTACTGCATATGTTCCTGCTATCCTGGTTGATTAAAATTTTAACATAGCGTGAGCACATTCATTTTAACACTCGTAATGTAATTTAAATCCCATAGTAAGCTACAATAAGCTCATCTGTCACACACTGAAACAATCGCTCCAAACGACATCACATGACATTGATTGCAAATCATGCCCAAGCTAAATTCAACTTTATCCCCACCTAAAATGCCTCATTTTCCAAAAAACTGTTTTTTTGTAACATTTGTCGGAACCCAATCTGTCTGTCACTGCGTGCGAGACGCAAAGTCGGTGATTCTTCTTTGTAATACTGATTGACGTGGTCTGATAAGCTGAATTCGACGTTGATCCGTCGGCTTAGAGTGCAAAGTAGGGTGATTGATGCGTAGTAGTTAGCAGATTAGGTGCGTCAAGTAATTGAAACGGATTTTAGTTTAATGATTTATAGAGATAAAGTTTCTAATAGTATAATTCAAATTAGTTTGAGTAAGTAACGAGATAGAGACTTGAAGTAATAATAAAAGAAAAATAATTTCCGGCAAACTCAAGGAAAGAATATTTTAAATGAAGACACATTTTACATTAATAAATCCCAGTTGCTAGTTTTTAATGGAAAAAAATTAAATTATCTCCTCCTATTTGGAAATAGGTTATACCTACTATTTATAAAGGGTGAAAATTTAGTCACCGGTCATATAGAGCGAGGAGAATAGGTAGGCCTTTCTAAACAACTTTTACTATGGGACCAACTCCGAAATCCCGAAAAATCGTTTGGCTGTTTCATACATTTCGGCCGATTAGATGTCGTCGTTTTCCATGGGGAAGCCAAAAAACTTTTCTGTATCACAGAAAAAAGTACTTTTTTCCTATTTTGCTCCATTTCGATTTGCCGTAATAGTGTCAATATTACAAAATGAATACACACCGATAAAGATAAAAAGGAACCGGGTCATTAGACTATGAACGAAAAATAAAACAAAATAAATATATGAACTATGAAAATTTAAATTCGTAAAAAACGCCTGTTTTTGTATACCACGTTAGCGGCAAATAAGATTGTAAGCGATCACTGTATCGTCTTGGTTGGCTTCGAATCCAAGATATCCATGCGCGTTACCGAAAATTGTACATTGTTTTTTAAAGCCTATTCCGTACCTACCAGCCCTCAAAAAATACATGAACTGTACATTTATTTATTTAAAAATACACATAATTAATGAATTACCGTAAAAATATAGTATACCTAAACTATGACTAAAACACCAACAACTACCTTACTCAATTTATGGTAATTAACAGCAGATAGAAACTGAATAAAACTTCTTAAGTGAAATCCCATTTTTCATTGCGTCAAATTAAAAAGCAACGTATTACAATATATACATTTTAATCATACCTAAGTGTATGAAAATGGATATTATAGGGTGTTTTTTCAATAATTAGCCATTTTGTGTGAGACATTAGGTAAGACATACTAAATAACTTTTTTTACGGGACCAACCCCGTAATCAAAAAAAATTGACCTCCTCATAGAAAACGTCGACGTGTGATCGGCCGAAATGTATGACATTGCCCAAAACATTATTGAGTGTTCGGAGTTGGCCCCATAGTAAAAGTTGTTTAGTATCGCCTACCACATCACCTTACACAATATGGCTAGTTATTGAAAAAACACTCTGTATGTAAACCAAAAGTAGAATAGCCCAACCGTTTAAATAATATAGCCTGAAGCATCATTGGCGTTCATTACGCTATTTAAATATTTCACACAATTCGACTTTTCACAGAACCGATAAATTCCGGATCCATTACACAGTAAAGGCAAAATTAAAAAATATTGGAAAGAACTTGTCAGAAATTCATATCACGCAAAGTTGCATTGGGGGCAATAGTCAGGGGCTAGGGTTGCCACATCCGGTTGTGGTGGCCGGATTTCTAGACGGATAACCGGGTGACCGCGACGAGTGATTGAAGCGTTTGGCCGGTTATATTTTGGTTGAGGGGTGCAAGGTACGTTGTTTGATCGTATTCACTTTATCTGAATTTGACGGTAACGATTTGTAAATGCATAAACTCTGGCGATTGTTATAATGCTGTTAAACTGCATAGCAGATTGTTGGCAGAAAACTTATTTTACCCTCCACCATTGTACTAATCATTTAGATACGTACTTATGTGGCTGTGGGAGGGTCTGCTTACTCCATTTGCAATAACAAGTAAATAGGTATTTGCAGGCATAGCAAGCAGGCACTCGCCGCGCGGCCACTTTCATGAAATTGTTTTATTGTCAGTATTTATTGTCGCTTAAGCGGTTTGGGTATAGGGATTTTATTATGTTAGGTATTTGTAATAATACTTTACATATACACACATTAATTACTTTCTGCATATTCTTGCATGTTCTTATCTATGTCAATAAATTTTATATCCATATTAAAAAAAAAAGTACTTTCTAATATACAGTTGAAGATACCCACGTAACAGACTGACTTTATACATATTCCAATGTTCAAGTATACCTATCTATGCTACCTATAATAATTTTCAAGCAATTTTTGACATCTTGCAACTACACATTTTTGTATTTGTCACGCGATAGTGGTCTAAAAACTTACAAAGTCCTAATAACAGTCTGAAAAAGTCTATGTTTGTTCTAAAGTTTCATTTTCAATGACGGTTTGCAATTATTGAAATTAACCTTCAGTTCAGTCGTTAGGGGGCCGTTAATGCGAACGGCGTGGATCGGTTCCTAACATATCACATTTATACCTCGTGAGCGATATCGCTTGCAATTTGCGCTGTCTCGGGGTGTTTTTTAGTTAATATTAGTGAGATGGACCTAGGCTATCCGAAACATATCGCGAGTTGTTACTGTAATGGTGTAAACACGTGACGTGAGTCAAACTGTTTTTTATATGAATTCAGTGATATAACCTAACAGGTGTGACCGGAATATAGAAGGAACATTTTATTGAATATCCGGGTGCACAGCCCTAAGCTAGAGGTAATAAAGGTGCAGCGTGATATCGATTATCCGGCCCGGCCGGGCGGGACGATCGCAATCACCGGTATAAATCATCCGGATCATATCCGGGTGACGGTAACTCAGACTTTTATGATTTTTGAAGTGCATTGCGCGTTTAAGATAAGTTAAATATGCAGGTAATTTTTGAGATATTTTGCTTAACTTTAAGTTTTTTTCGTTTTAAAGACATTTTATTTCTCATAAGAACACAACAGCTCACTTATATGAGATTACAACAAAAAAAATAATAACATGATGTGAAATAAAACAATTAAAAACGGATTTAATCGCGTGTACTGAGCTTAAATTACATCCCGACGTTTCGAACACTTTACAGCGTTCGTGGTCAACGGGTCGACTGAGGAAAAATATACAATTACCTCCGTTCAAAAACTATCACAATATGCAAACCTACCCACACATTAAATATTAAACAAATTTAGTGTTTGCACATGCCAGAGGGGCCATTATAAAAATCAAATTATTTATTATTACAAAACAAATTATTAAACAAATTATTTTTATTATTATTAATTATTATTTTTTATTTTTAAATTTTTAAATTAGTATTAAATTATTATTAGTGTCCACACTGTCCACCATTATGGTCTCACAGTCCTATGTCTAGCTTGCTCCTTAACCAAATGAATAACTGGATCCCAAGCTGGTGGTACCGAAAAACCATCCTCTCTGTTGAAATTTGGATATTTTTAAATCTCGATTGCCTCTCGCAACATCCGGGGAATGTATCGTTTCTCCTTGACGAGGATTTGCGGTTTGTCAAATTTAACTGAGTGGTTGGGCCTATCCATGACATGCTCACAGACTGCTGACCTTGGTCGACGGTGCTTTACATCGGCTATATGTTCCTTTACCCGAGTAGAGATGCTCCGCTTAGTCTGGCCTACATATGATAGACCACATTCACATTCGCATTTTTTTATTTCATGAATAACTATCGCGGCAACCGAAGACAATATTAACATGATGTGACTTATTCCAACACATCTTAGTAAATATTTTCATAAACATAGTTCTTAAGCTTAGTTTTTAAATATAGTTTCTCCTTGAGAGCCTTTAACATCTATTGGTAGATTGTTAAACATTTATGCACCTTCAGATATGATAGTTTTTTCCCCATATCCAGTTCTATGTCTAAACAATTTAATTTTGTAAGTATTTCTTAAGTTGTCTAAATTTTATTTTAGTTGGTATTAGCTGAGAGTGTTTGAGTTATTTATAAGCATGCCAGCCAGTACAGTGTTTTAGATGAAATAGTTTTGTTTTAGCATAGAGTGATTTTGATCTTGTTAGATGGGGATATTTAAACAGAGTTTTCATTTATTTATTTTGCGACGACTGCACTTTTCATGGTTTTTCTTTGCTGCGCAGCCCCACACCTCAATCAAATAGCGTAAACGGGATTTCACTAGTGAATTGTATATCAATAATTTTATATTATACAGAAGACCGAAGAGTATAACTTGCCATTATGCTTAGCGTTTGTGGACTATGAGAAAGCCTTCGATTCGGTGGAAACATGGGCGGTGCTTGAGTCTCTTCAGCTATGCCATATTAATTATCGGTACATCGAAGTGTTGAAGTGTTTGTATAGTAACGCCACCGTGTCGGTCCGACTGCAGGAGCAGAGTACGAAGGCGATTCCATTGCGAAGAGGCGTAAGGCAGGGAGACGTTATCTCTCCAAAACTGTTTACTGCCGTAATGGAAGACGCCTTCGAGCCCCTGAAATGGCAAGGACATGGCATCAACATCAACGGCGAATACATCACTCACCTTCGGTTTGCCGACGATATCGTAGTCATGGCAAAGTCGATGGAGAAACTCAGCATGGTGCTCGATGATCTCAACCGAGTTTCACAACGGGTGGGCTTAAAAATGAACATGGACAAGACGAAACTTATGTCAAATGCCAATGTTGTGCCCATCCCAGTCTCTGTTGGGAACTCGGTACTCGAAGTTGTTGACTCGTACATCTACCTAGGACAAGTAGTCCAATTAGGTAGGTCCAACTTCAAGAAAGTGGTCAACCGCCGAATCCAACTCGGTTGGGCAGCGTTCGGGAAACTACGTAATGTCTTTTCGTCCGACATACCTCAATGCCTCAAGACAAAAGTATTTAATCAATGTGTGTTACCAGTGATGACTTACGGCTCCGAAACGTGGTCTTTCACTATCGGCCTCATCTCAAAACTGAAAGTCGCTCAACGAGCTATGGAGAGGGCTATGCTCGGAGTTTCTCTACGTGATCGAATCAGAAATGAGGAGATTCGTAGACGAACTAAAGTCACCGACATAGCCCACCGGATTAGCAAGCTGAAGTGGCAATGGGCAGGCCACATTGCGCGCAGAGAAGATGGCCGATGGGGCCGAAAAGTACTCGAGTGGAGACCACGGACTAGTAAGCGCAGCGTAGGACGTCCACCCACAAGATGGACAGATGATCTTGTTAAGGTCGCCGAAAGACGTTGGATGCGGTTCGCTTCCGACCGGTACGTGTGGAGGTTCAAGGGGGAGGTCTATATTCAGCAGTGGACGTCTTATGGCTGAGATTATGATGATGATGATGAATTTTATATCAATTTTACTGTATTTTATCTACACTCATATTGTAAGTCCTCTAAAATGCGTTCAAAAACCGTAGGCAATGACCAGCATTACATTAAGTCCTCTAAATTAAAAAAAATATGATATTTGCTGCTAAGAATAAAATAATAGAAAGACACCTTCCCTTAACTATAAACGACGTCACACTACTGTCCACTGACCAGGACAAATACCTTGGTCTTATGCTTGATATCCATCTGTCTTGGAAAGCTCACGTAGAGAACTTACGATCTAAGTTAACGTCACTGACTGGCGCCTTGGGTAGTATTGTTCGTTGCCTCCCAAGAAAAGTATGTTATACCATTTACAATTCCATGGTGAAACCTCACATAGATTACCTTGTAGAAGTGTGGGGCTCAGCCGCTAAGACTAATTTACGTGCCCTACAGATATCTCAAAACAAACTGATTAAAAGGCTATTCAAGTACCATCACATGACTCCAACTGAAAAAGTATATAGAGAAACCAAGATACTAAACATATCACAGACTTATGTATACAACACATGTATCCTAGTTAGGAAAATAATAAATAAGGACATACATTGTCATATTACTTTTACAAAAAGATCCCAGGTGCAGAAAAGGATCACACGGCAAGCCAATAACCTAATACTTCGGACACCAAGAACAAATTACGGCAGAAAAAGTATTGTGTACGAAGGGGCACAGCTGTATAACAAATTACCAAAAGACATTAGAGACGCAAAATCCTTAAAAGTGTTCAAAAAGGCTCAAGCATTATATTGTTAAAACTGTTCTCATTAATTAAGTAAATTATACATATGACATGTTTCGTTGCGTACACATCTACCTGCTTTAGTTTTAATAATATAATAGTTTAGTTCCATACCCATAGTTGCTAAGAACCTGACCTTTAAATTTAATATGTACCCTCTTCTTGTACTTATGTATAATTAAGCATTACATTAACGATTTTACTGTAATAAGTTTCTTAGAATCTGTGGCAGTAACGTAATTTTAACTTTACGTGCTCAAATATTGTTAAGTTATGAGTTTCAAATTTGGAACAGCTGTCAAAATAAACACAATTTCGATGGTTTCCTATTTTAGTATCCATAGATATTAAATGTTGTCGATACGAAACGTCAGTTCGATATATTTTTTGACATAAATCGTACGACATTTTGATTTCGGATGATATGAGAATAAGGACTTCGTTCGTTTGGCTATGATTTAAAAAACTCGCGACAGAAGTTTATACTCGTACGGCCGCCATTTCTGTTGTCAACTTGTCAGTTGTTTGTTGAAACATTTTTAATTGCGAAGATGTAAATGTTTACTATTAACTACATTATACTAAATAAATACAGTTTCCTTCTCAGTTTTGATTTATTTATTTTTATTAATCTTACACCTGTGGGTATCTTCCAGCACTTGTATCTACCTAGTAATGCAGGTCATTTGCCTTCGGCTTCTGAACCCATCTTTGAGCACTTGCAATGTGTGTAGATAAAGTAATGTATGTAACTGTACATAATTAGGCCTTAAAACACTCGTGTGATCCTATAATGAAACTCGCTGCGCTCGTTTTATGAAACCCCACTCGTGTTTCAAAGCCCCTCATTATGTATCAGTTGCATAAACTCAATAGCAACTGCAACTGATAATTTATTTAAGATTTTATATTAATTTTTTTAAATGAAGTTAAGGTTTATCCGAAACCTGTGATTTTTAATTATAAAACTCTAGTGGCACTCTAACATATTAAAAATATTTATAACGGCCTACTCACGTAATTTAGGTCGACTGCTCGACATGTTTCGATCATAGAGTCGTGTTCCTGCTGGTGAGTAAGGTAGCCTAAGAGCTCACCCAGAGGACCCAGTTTGTTGACAATCTTGTTCCTTTAGCCGTCAACAAAAGGAGGATTTCCTTTTTGTAAAGCAAGATTTAGTATTTGTGATTAACATTGCAATTCAATTTTATTTATTAATGATTTGTTTCAATTTTAATTTATTTATTATCTTAAACTTATTTGTAACTTTTAATTCTGATCCTAAATTTAATATGGACAACTATGTGGTCTGCAATAAATGATTTTTTTTAATCACACAGTTCTTCGTTATGAGTAAAGTTATGTCCGTCTGTCAGTCAGCTTGAGCACACTTATTACATGTACCGTAATTGAGACAGTTGAAATTTTTACTGGTCAGCGCGGTAATGCCGCCACTGTTATAGGCACCCATACGGTTGGCATAGATTAGATTAGAAGCTTAATTTTTATTTCGTCGTAATTTTACTTTCAATATAAATAACTGATAATTATTTTTGCATGTTTTTAAAGTGGGGCATTCCACTCATACTATAGATTGTTATTAAATCAAATACAAACATTGAAAACATTGAAAAACAAATCAACCCAGCAGGACTTGAACCTGCATCGATACGAAAATAAATGCAAAAAGATGATTGAAGGCATTGAAAATTTCGTCAACTTAGTAACCCATAGATTAATTGGTAAAGCGATCGAGCCCCGGCAAGGCGTATCGATGCAGGTTCAAGTCCTGCTGGGTTGATTATTTTTTCGATGTTTTCAATGTTTGTATTTGATTTAATAACAATCTATAAATAACTGACAAAATAAATGGGTAAATTTTAGTTAAATGTATAATACAGTACAGCATAGTCCAGGTTTAATATTTCTACTCACTTAAAAAATACCTATCGCATGTAAAACATACAAAACGTTCAAAACAGTTTAATTGTAATTTCATTTGAATGAATTTTGTAATATTTACTACGTATTCAATTTTCAGACATTTATAAGATTCTTCTTAATTTATTTTCATAGAATTTTAATTTCTTGAAACTCTTACCGTCTTCTTTGGATCCATCAATTTTCAACATGTTAACAACAAGCTTTTCGAGTTATTAAATGTATCTGTGCCTCAGGCAAAATGTAAGAAAACCTTTTTTCTTTATTAATTTAAAATATACATGTACAAATTGTGCAAAAAAACACGTAAAAATAACACAATAAAGCAAAAGTAGTACACATGTGAACTTATCCCTTTTAGGGATCTCTTCCAGCTAACCTGTGAATAGCTGAGAACTGAAAGCGAATGGCAGACAAATACAGTACAATATACAGCAGGCTACAGGAAAGTTAATACTATATATAGGTAAAAGTAAAGAGTTGAAATCAATAATATAATGGACTCGGGTATGTCCTTAAACTACGTCCGGACACGGGTATATCCTTAATCTATGTCCAAAAGAGAGGTATAGGTACTGCGAATGACATCTCGCTCAAATCTGGAGCAGAGCCCGACTGGGGAAGTACCTCCACCTTATAGAAAACCACAGCCTCATCTGTTGTGTTGTGTTCCTGCTAGTGAGTAAGGTTGCCAAAGAGCTCAAAGAGGACCCAGTGTGTTGACGATGAGGGACCCTCTTGTAAAGGATTGGCAACGCGCATGTGACACCTCTGGAGTTGCAGGCGTCCATAGGCTACAGTACCATCAGACGGGCCGTATGCTTGTTTGCCACCGTTTACCACCGTCGTAGTATAAAAAGGTTATAAGTAGGAATAGTAATATATAAAATACAGTAACACCCAAGTTAACTTCCATCAGATAGCCATAATTTATTTAATTGTTTCTTAAGTGATGCAACAGACAGCGTTAGCCTTAAGGTTAGAGGCAACTCATTCCACAGTTTTACTGCCATTACTGCAAAAGATGGCATAGGCATGAAATTTGTGATGAAGGATGGCAAGCGTGAGATTGGCACTTGATCGGATACGACGACCACTAACATCCGCCACAAAATTAAATTTTACAGAAAGATATTAAGGAGTAAATTGAAAATTATTTTAAACCCTTCACTGCCCAGAATTATCATAACGCCTTAAACACACGTAAATGTATGTATGTATGTAAACACTTTACTTTACATAAAACACGTCAAAATACAGTCATAACAAAAGAAAATACAACGTACAAAGGCGAACTTATCCCTCTAAGGGATCTCTTCCAGCTAACCTTTGAGCAATTGAGAGAGATATACAAGATAGACAAACGAGCACTATATGTACTTACAGAAAGGAAATGCTGTAAGTCGATATTAAGGCGCTAGGCGCTGATTGTGGCCGAAAACAGTTACTTTCTAAGGGATATATCTCAATAACGGGTCATCAAAAAAATTTGAAAATAATGTATGTTAATTACCATTTCATGCACAACATTGTCAACGTTTGAATAACTCGTGTAACGTATAGTTTCTCCGTTATTTAAATGTAACGAAATGTCGTTTTACGGTTAATTTTGCTATGTACTGAAATATCTACTGAACGGCTCATTCGATTTAAAAAATTGTTGAACTAAAAAATGTGTACTATAAAACACTACAAACTCAACGTAGGATATTTAGATTGATTTGATTTTCTTAAACAACTTGATCATAATTCCACATTTCGTGCGTTGGTAGCTCGAAAACGGCGTTGTTGGCAGTCGTAAGCTAGCTTTGAGACGAGGAGGCTGTGTCGCTCGTCGCTCCGTGCTTCCCTTGTACTACATATACTTGTGCATGGCCCGTGAGCAATAATATCGGACTTACTGTGCCTAAAGACTAAATAACTGCAGAGAGTTCATGCGGTGCGGACATAACGCGTCTTCTCGGAATCAATAAAGCACAGACGTTTTATCTTTTCAGATAATGTACTCGTATGCGTGTTCATGTACATTCTTATAAAAAGTGCATTTAATTTAGATTATAACAAGTATTCAAAATAAATGAAACAAAAATGGAGAAAAAAAACCAAAATCATGCATGAATGCTCTGAAAACAAATTTGGTCATGTAAGTATTATGTTTTACTAGACTAATGCATCACGCAAAATAGGTGTTAGTTGCGGAAATCTGATAGTAGTTACTACAATTCAATAGACTAATTATTTATTTATTTAGGACCGAATTTATTTAAATATATTCATTTAAGTATTTATAACGTGTTCTAAGTTCTAAACGAATGTATTATGCGTTTTATTTCAAGATTAAACACAATCTTTAATGTTATACTTTAACAAATTTATCAAATCAAGAAATTGCGAAGAAAACTGCAAAGGATTGCATATAAACCGGCCAAGAGCATGTCGGGCTATGCTCAGTGTAGGGTTCCGTAGTTGCCGGCCTGTTACAATACATCCATTCAAAAGGTCGTTTATAAAGGGATATTTTGTGGCACTTACGTTATTTTACTATGCAGCACTTACGTCTTTTAACTATGCGTTTTTGAAGCATAACTCAAAAACGGCTCAACCGATTTTATTCCATATAGTTTTTATTAAAAATACTTGATAAGTATTTCAATGGCCTCACTTCCAGGAATTTACAATTTTCTTTGGAGCCAGGGTTCAAAAATCAAAGGACATTTTAAACTTTCGGAACTGTTATTTACGAAAGTATACGTTTTATTCAAAAGTTTTTTAAGGCTTATTCTTTTTGAAATACCTATCCAACACTGTGTAAGTACTTCATGTGTTTCAAATACTTATTGTGTTACCACTTTGTAGGTGTAATTAAAACACATACTCGTACCAAATTTCAGTGTACTAACTCTCACTGAGCAGAGCCTGATATATTCTAATTAAAAATTGCTGATATTTAAGAGTTCAATGTACTTACAATGTAATATGTAAGAATAAAGGAAATAAAGCTTTTTTTTATACCACGACGCTGGCAAACAAGCATATGATCCGCCTGATGGAACAAGAACTAAAAGGAATTTGAGCTCTTTTAGTCATAGCAGCTAAAATAATAAAAATTCCAACTATTTTTATAGAAAAATCATTTGGAAAGCAGTTATGGAAGCAGTTATAATTCCTATGGACGCCTGCAACCCCAGAGGATTCACATGCGCGTTGCTTACCCTAAAAAAACTTTACTATGTCGGTGAAATGCAAATAAATAAAAAATTTATATTAATTATCAATAGAAGTAAATAAATAAATTACTGCTTAGGGTTAATACTACCTACCAAATATCTTTAAAAGACCGGCCAAGTGTGTGACCACGCATAATGTAGGGTTCCGTAGAAAGTAGTTTCTTGGAGATAACTCGAAAACGGCTGAACCGATAATATGTGAAATAATTTTTGTAGAAATTTAGTACTAAGCCGTATCTTCTCTCTTTCATATTTTTTTGAAATACGGATTAAAAGTTAGATGGGGGGGGGACTATTATATTTAGATAGTCAAAGAGAATGATTTCTGAAAATATTGACTTAATAAAAGAAGATCTTCCATATGTATAAGATATTTTTAAAGCCGTATCAATTGATGTACAACATGTTCATATTTACAAAAAAAAATATTTTTGACATTTAGTTTGGCATATGTATGTATGGGATGCCTCCCCTAAAAGTTTTTTTGGCAATTTAGGTATAAAACTTAGTAGCGGCACATGAAACACACCTCTGGATAAAATTATGTTTTATAATAAAAATGGCTATGACATACGGACAGACGGACATGTTTCAAGAAACTTTTAATGGTTTTATTTTTGCCATTTTGGAACCCTAAGAAGTGTTTGCGTTGTGTTATATTTTAAAGATCTAAATTTCATGGGCTTACAGCTCTCATGACAATTGTATGACGATTTCGTGGACAAATGCCGCTCCTTACATGTGCATTTTTAGTATTCGCAACTCGCAACAGGCTTAGTTTTGTTGATAATAAATAAAAGAAAATCCAAATTCACATGAAAACACCGCTTTGATGTGCATTCAGGTTTTTTTGCTGTGCTAGTCAGTATTTTTTATTTTTTTCTGATATGCAGAATATTTTTAACCACATTTTGTAAATTCATAAATATTTTGCCGCTCACTGTACTTACTTCATATTCAAAATCTAGGTTTTTATTTTTTTACATAAAAATCTACTAATCGAAGTCGTTATTACTTATCTTATTTAATAGGTAAGTAGCATTCCCAAAAATGTCACCACAGTACTTAATCACAGTATTCAAATCACAAAACATCCGCAAAAGGATTATAATTGTTATACAGCTGCCCGCACGCCTCTGGGTAAAGTCATATTCTTTGAACATCGTCCCGGTGCATCGCGGCGGATTTACGCACGATCGCAATGAGAGGGGTAAGCGGATGGCGCGGGTACAGAGCGCCCAAACCCTCAAGGACACTCCGGCGACAATTGTCTTAAAAATAAATGAATAAATAACAAAGTACTCAATATACTATATAATATAAATAATATATGTATACACCTATATATATACATAAATAATCGTAAAGATACAACCAAATATACAATAAATATATAAATAAATATATACTAGGTACACAAGTCGTTGGAAAGCCATAGTTTATACAGTTATCCATTCGTAAACCTTGCAGAACCACATTTGATAAAAGTAACTTACAAACGTCCGCAAACCTTTAATATCAAACGTGACATTTCATATTAAACTTGCCAACGCCAAAACCGTGTACCTAACATGAGAGGAATTCTTTCTCCCATGTGTCCCGACATTTGCAATGCTAATGGGAGGGTGCGGTGTTTTGCGGTGTCACACGCCTCGTGATAACCTTGTTTTATAGTCGAGAGAATATAATCAACTGTTCTACGATTTCCATTTCAAATAATTCTTGTCACGTGCACGGTTATTAACTTAGCCCAAGTTAACGTTTAACGTTTGAGGTTATGAAATTGTTCTTTTTTTAATAGTTTACCTTTTTTTTGTGAAAGTTGATAAATACTCACGCGGATTAATAAATACCTTTGCTGTATTTCGACAGTTAGAAATATTGGACCCTATTTTATACCATATCAGTGGCAGATATACAGCGTGATTAGTGGTTACCGAACAACGTAGCTCATGAATACCTGCAAGTCAAGGCAGTTACTAATCCATTTAGAAGCCTGTGCACACCTTTCTAATTGTGAATTATATCCCATCAAAAACATAAATATGAATAAATATAATGTTTTTAATTTCCTTAACGTGGTTTGTTGTGTTATTTGCTACTTAATCACTATTCTTGGACCCACTGGTCTTGGATGTTTTTAGGGTTCCGTACCTCGAAAGGAAAAAACGGAACCCTTATAGGATCACTTTATTGTCCGTCTGTCTGTATGTCTGTGTCTGTCTGTCTGTCAAGACCATTTTTCTCATGAACACGTGGACGTATCAAGCTGAAATTTATATCAAATACTCATGTCTATTGTCGCTTGGAGCTGTAAAAAAATTAAACTCGCAACTCGCACTCGCAAAACCTACGGGGTACTTCCCGTGAACTCAGAAACTTGAAATTTGACACGAAGCAACATTATATAGCATAGACAATGGAAAAATTACAAAAAGTAGACATATTTAGTAAAATCATACGAAAAAATATGTTTTTAAAATTTAAACTTACTAAAAATAGATGTCATATACTTCAGAAAAAGTGACCAAGCCCTCCGGTGTCTGAGGCCAGATTTGAACTGGCGTCTTCAGCTTTCGCGGCTGACGTCCTAACCACTAGACCACCCGGTCACCGGGTAACAAACTTCATACAGCACAGACAAAGGAAAAATTACGAAAAGTAGACATCTTTAGTAAAATCATACGAAAAAATATGTTTTTAAAATTTAAACTTACTAAAAATAGATGTCATATACTTCACAAAAAGTGACCAAGCCCTCCGGTGTCTGAGGCCAGATTTGAACTGGCGTCTTCAGCTTTCGCGGCTGACGTCCTAACCACTAGACCACCCGGTCACCGGGTAACAAACTTCATACAGCACAGACAAAGGAAAAATTACGAAAAGTAGACATCTTTAGTAAAATCATACGAATAATATTTTTTTAAATTTTAAACTTACTACCTTTTTCCTCGTAAACGCGTAGAGGTATTAAATTGAAATAAGTAATAAACATACTACAACTTTTGCTTGTTATAGGTTTCTACGGAACCCTCGGTGCGCGAGTCCGACTCGCACTTGGCCGGTTTTTTTCTTTTTCAAACAATTACCTTTACTGATTGATCTGTACCCTAACTTCGAGGCATTTATTTGATTACGTGGATAGGTAAAAACCAGCTCTAATCTTAGAACTAACGTCTTACCTGCACTTAACACACCGACACAATATTTTAGGATGGATTGCGCAAGTGTAAAATATTTAGTTTTAAGTGTCTGTTGCTCGACCCCATCCATACTAATATTATAAATGGGAAAGTGTATGTGTGTGTTTGTTTGTTTGTTTGTCCGTCTTTCACGGCAAAACGGGGCGACGAATTGACGTGATTTTTTAAGTGGAGATAGTTGAAGGGTGGAGAGTGACATAGGCTACTTTTTGTCTCTTTCTAACCCCCCACTTCCCTAAAATGGGGGTGGAAGTTTGTATGGAGCATTCCGGGGGGAAATCTGGAAAGGGGAACCGTGTTACCCCGAATTTAACGCGAGCAAAGCTGCGGGTAAAAGCTAGTTTCTTATATTTTTAAAACATATAAAAGTTTCCTTACTTTGGCAGTTAGGTTGTTTATTTGGTTCTGCCAGCGCAAATCAACCTCCTGCCTCCTGCCAAATAATAAACCGTAATACCTGGATATTGAATAGTTTGGGAATGGATAAGAGACGGACATGTAGAAGGTGTAAACATAGAAACAAATGGAACAGTGGGTGTTTTATCAGCGGAGGCGAGGCAGCTGTGAGCAACAAATTCAGGGGAACTAGAGTCAGGCTGGTCATTTAACTGGGTGAAAATGTCAAGAATTTAGATTTATCAACATTTAGGGCCAAAAAGTTTGCCGTAAGCCACTCAGCTACAAGTCGCGAAGAGTTTTCTGCCATACTTATAGCGCTATCCCAGTCCTTGCCACTAACAATCAATGCCGTATCGTCGGCGAATGTGACGATGTGACTATTATTAAGATTAAAATGTCTCTACATCTTTATGACTAAAAATTAGTAAATATGTATATAATATAGATATTAAGCCATTTGTATTTTAACCTTATCAACATTTTACCTTTTGACCTTTTACATTATTTTCCAATTTACCCTTTCAAATTGCATTACAAAATAAAAAAATGCTACGTTCAAAAGGCGACGCCAGCTGTTAATTAATAGTATCTGTTAACAGTGAATTTTCCTATTTCATAAAGAATGTGAAAAATATAAAAAAATAACATTTTTAGAATTTTTCTATTGTTTACACATGATTATCAAGCTGGATGCCAAATTTCAATTTTCTAGGTCACCTGGAAGTAAGTAGTCAAAGGTTTTGATGAGTGAGTCAGTGAGTCAGTCAGTGGTAAAAATAGCGTTTTTCAGAGGTCAATATATCGTGAAGTTTTTAGTTAAAATTCAGGATTCTATTAAAATTTGATAGTCTTACCAGATTCATGAAATTTTAAGTATGAAGGTCATATAGGTTTCAAGTTATTGGGGAGTCGAAAAGGGCCACAAATGGTTCGTGTAACCCTCGACTGGTGTGTCACCTCTTTGCTCTGTGAACTTGCTGACACACTGCCGTGTTTCTAGATCTGTTATATATTTTTTGATAGATCAATGTTTATAACATTCCAAAAAACACCCATTAAAAACTCAAGTATGATCTTAAATAAAATGTATTCCAAAATGTTTTAATAATTTCATAAATTATTTACAGTCAGTAAACACGCGCTATTTTGGAAATATCTTTCAAATTATGAATGTCGTAACGAAACTAAGGTTGGTATACGATAGTAACTTTGTTGAATGACTACTTACAATTAATGAAAAATTATTAATTTATAGTTTGTAGAGCTAAGTTAGCTACGCGGCTATATGCAACTTATTAGTATGTAGTCTATATTCATACATAGATACACAAAATTATAATAGAACATTCAAGAAACATACTTAAATAATCATAATATAGTATGTACTTAGATATGATCGATAGAACTCCTCGAAAATCATAAATCAACTGGAGACGGTAAAATTTAAACGATTCACTTTCATCCATGCTTTGAAAATTCCCATGACACAGTGAAAAAGAAGATAAATCAAATAAAACAATTATAAACGGATTTTATCGCGTGTACTGAGCTTAAATTACATCCCGACGTTTCGAACACTTCACAGCGTTCGTGGTCAACGGGTCGACTGAGGAAAAATATACAATTACCTCCGTTCAAAAACTATCACAATATGCAAACCTACCCACATATTAAATATTAAACAAATTTAGTGTTTGCACATGCCAGAGGGGCCTTTATAAAAAACAAATTATTTATTATTACAAAACAAATTATTGTTATTATTATTAATTATTATTTTTAAAATTTTAAATTAGTATTAAATTATTATTAGTGTCCACACTGTCCACCATTATGGTCTCACAGTCCTATGTCTAGCTTGCTCCTTAACCAAATGAATAACTGGATCCCAAGCTGGTGGTACCGAAAAACCATCCTCTCTGTTGAAATTTGGATATTTTTTAATCTCGATTGCCTCTCGCAATCCGTTTATAATTGTTTTATTTCATGAATAACTATCGCGGCAACCGAAGACAATATTAAGATAAATCAAATTGCAAAAATATAGAAAATCAATTGCATCCGTCTTAAATTCACATGACACAGAAAGATGAGAAATCAAACCTCGAAGCAATGGGCCGTGAAAACCGTCGACACCTCATTTTTCAATAATCCGTCTTAATTCCCGTGTTGGGGATAACGACATAACTCCACAAAGGTCGGCGGGATTCTCATTGAGATTGCGATGTGAAAAATGTCCTTTTGCACAAATTATGTAAAGGCGAGAGACGTAATCTGAAAGGTTCTCGATTCTACCGTCAAGAACTTGACTTTACTGGTATGAAAATTTTGTTTTTAGTTCAATAAATAAATAAAAATTATTAACGCAAAAATTTAATACAATCAAACATGTCGTCTCGTTTAGGTGTCTAAATATTTGTTTTCCTATCTTTGTCGCAGATATTCTATATGGTCTTTTTAGATATAGTAGTAGTAGTAGTAAAACACTTTATTGTACAAGAAAACACAACGACAGACATATAACACAACATACACGTACAAAGGCGAACTTATCCCTTTAATATATTCACAAAGACTAAATTTAATTGCATCATAATACAAACAGGTGTTTGCTCCGAAATGTTGTCTTAGAATTTAGCGCAGATATTATTTTAAAGCATACAAAAGCGATGCCTTCTATTTTTCCCTTATTAATAAATTATAAATTAGTGTAATGAAGAAAATACTTAATGATTGCCACAAGATTGACATTTTTGCGTAGAGCACAAGTCTCTACATCTATATCACCATATTTTCTGTTGGGCGTCTCTGTACAAGTGTAAATAGTCGGTCATATTTTAATAGCCACACAAGGGGGTTACAGCTACAGCAACAAACTGAGATTTTTAATACCTAAGAAATAAAAAGAAGAGTAGAAAGTGGAGTCGCCCTTCAACGTCAAAGCGGAAGTTTCGATCGTCTAATCCTCCCGGTGATTTTATTTGATTACGGAGCCGGAGCGTTTTGACGGAAATACCCCCGGACTGATAATTTATTTAAATTTAAAAAGATTATTTTTAAAAGAAAATCAAGTAAACGACGGCTTTGGCAGCTGGGGTGTGATGAAAAAATAGGTGAGGTATTTAGGTCAACGTTCACGGAAAAAATGTCTTTATAAATAAAATATTTCAGAGATTAATTATGAGACAGAAAGGGAAGCAATACAGAAAAGAAAAATATGATATAAATTTTAATTTAAAGGTCACTCTGAAATTTTGGTGGGTGTTCTTTGGGAATGTTGTGAATATTAATCAATAAAATTCCCTTTTTATAAACCACCATAAAAATTAAATGAGACCGATTTTTGGCAGATATAATCCAAAAATAGAAATCGCATGTAAAACCCTGGAGTTGCAGGAGTCCATAGGCTAGGGTATTCGCTTACAATAAGTCGGGCTTTATGGTTGACTGCCATCGATATAAAAAGTGGCTCCAGTTCGAAACATAACATAAATTATCATTAGTTATAGTTATTAATCTGCGCGAGTACCGAAGTATTTTGACAGCAAGCAATAAAGCATTCAAAAATATATTTCATAAACATAACGATATTCTAACTTTAAAGCACGTTTTAAGACACGATCCAACTTCAATACAACTCCAAATCATTAACTACTCAATACAGCTGCTAGCGCCTAAACGTCTGAATCAGTAATATTAGATTAGAATTTGCTTGATAATTATTACGAGGCAAGTCCAATACAACTTCAATATTGGTTGATTAGAGGTATTTGTTGCGTGTTGGGGTTATGTTTGAGATAGATTGTGTTCTAATGTATTGTTTATGTATTTTACCCTTAACCACCTAGGCAAGGTCTCTCAGACCTTTGCAAAATGAACGGACCTCTGTAACCTTGTACTGTCGGCGTCAAAGATATGTTTACACTTTTGCACCTTATTACAAAGGTGTAAGGTGAAAAAGTGTAAACATATATTTAATTTTAACGTTGACTGGTCCCCGGCACTTTCTCAGTGCCAGCCATGCCCATGCGATTGACCCGCTCGGACGTCTGTCTCTGTGAATTCGGAGAGCATAAAAAATCGTCAGTGGGTGTCAGTAACCTTGCCTAGGTGGTTACGTACTATAACTTGCTGGTTTCTGAGACCTTACCTAGGTAGTTGCGTAAATGTGATTTCTTATAATTTTTGCTACAGCTTGACATGATGCATATTTATATTTTATAAAAAGTGCTTCCAATTCATTTAATCATCGAAAGGTATCAATAAATGTGTCTTAAAATTCAAATTACATGCTAATTAATGAATACAGTGAAACACAACCTGTTTTTGTATTATTATAGTAGTTTATGCAACAGTTGTATAAGAGGGGTCAAAAAAGGTGAGTGGCGTGGGTAACAATTTGAGCCGTAGGCGAAAATTGTTAAGAAAAACGCCACGAACATTTTTTTACCTACTTATACGACGTTGCATACAATACTTTTTCTACGAATACACTTACTTTTACATAAAATGCGAAATTGAAATCTTCATGGATATCGCAGTTATTTTGTCAACATAATCAACAATCATTTAAGTTTTACCTTTTAAAACACTATTTTTCAATAATACTAACATTACTAACACAAATACCGTCGTTATTTGATCAATTATTAAAGAGCTACAGAGATTACTAAAAATACCTAAATTACTTTCAAAGTTTGCAATTCGCCCCAACAAACGAACGGGAAACGTAAAAAACGAAGTAGGTCTGTGGTTCTTATATTTTTTTCTTTTTTAAAGTTTTTTTTTCTAAAAACGCTGCGTTTATTTAGGTTTCTTAGGTTGGCAGTAATTTATTTTATATTAATAGCCGTGTTTGCACGCGATTCCGCGATACTATTTTGGCGCTTTTATAGAACAAGTGTTATTTTGGGGAATAGACTAGATAGACTTTTCATCGAGTGTATTATCTATGTTCTTATAAAGGTGTTAACGAATGTATAAATGACAGATAAAAGTACAGGAGTAGAAAAAAAATATATATTATTAAGGCCTGCAATTTTATATAAATAATACACCACTAAGACAAAGAAAGTATAAAATAGCTTTGTTTATTGTTCATATTTAAGAAATAATAATAATATTTTTTATAATAAAGACTGTACACAATAAAATCTGGCCATGCATGATCTGTTATATCTTTGTTTCGGATTCGTATATTCGAGAGGTTCTTTAATTTTAATAATTTGTAATTATTAGTAATATATAAGAAAAATAGAATCATTTTACAATTATATGGGCTTGTGTCAGTTTTTGCCAAATATATTCCGTCATATCTTAAACTGGTTATCCAGCGTTTTTTAATACTCTTCACTGGATTTCTGCTAAAATTCCACAATTTTATTTATATTTTCACAAGCTGTTATTGTGTGTGTGTGTGTGTGTTGTGTGTATTTATATGCTCATTAGAATGTCATCTTACCAAAAAAATACGTTTTGAAACTCTTTTCTACTTGAGGCAGTAAGACTTTCTACTCCAAGCACTGACAGTAGTTTTTATATGGGAGGCATTTTTTTCTGTCAAAAAGTCAAGCTCACCAAAGTTCACCTCAGAACTATTTCAATCGAAATACAATTATAAATATTATTAGCTTAATTATTAAATATTAGTTTATTTATTAGTAATATGGTATAATTTGGTTTATCAAAAAAAAAATAAACGGAAACATTTTGTAAACACTGTCAGAACACCGTGAGCAAAAAAATTTAGGTACTGTGGAAGATATAGTGATCAAAGTCACTGACAAATTAATGTTTTATTATATTTGTAGTTTTATTATGTTGCTTAATAACCACCAATTATTAAAAAAAAGTGTTGCTTGAATATGAATATGCACATTCAATAGAATAATTTACATATCATACGAGCCCAGAATTTATCGTATACATTATTTATATTCCTATATTTAGATACTGTGGCATCCCAGAGAAAAACCAATCTATTTAATAAAAATACGAGTTGTCCTTAAATAAACCACATTTCATTAATATTCTGTAGATAATCTTTAACTTAATATTCAGAGTAAATGCTTGAAACTGCCTCAATAGTAAAAAATAAATTCAAATTCTATTAAATAAACGAGAATAAAAGTTATGGGTCTCTATTTAGTAAGGGTCTCCAAGACCTCACGTAGGTGGTAATGAGACAGAAATAGGACGTAGGTAGTCAAGGGTTAAAATTCGAATACTACAAGTTAATAACCGCGCACGCGACAAGAGTTATTTGAAATGGAAATCGCAGAACAGTTGATTATATTCTTTCGACTATAAAACACGGTTATCACGAGGCGTGTGACACCGCAAAACACCGCACCCTCCATTAGCATTGCAAATGTCGGGACACATGGGAGAAAGAATTCCTCTCATGTTAGGTACACGGCTGCGTTGTTGGTAAGTTTAATATGACATGTGACTTTTGATATTGAAGGTATAAGGACGTTTGTAAGTCATTTTTCTCAAACATTTGCGTACAATGTTGCCGCTATGTTACTAGTGATGCTTAAGTAATCATAATAGGCACGAAAGTATCATGTGACTATACCTACTTGGCCAGTATTTCCCGTCCTCTCATGTAAATAAGGCCTTAAAACACGTAATTATTATTAAGTATGTACCTACTATTTATATTATTTAGGCATGCAATCCATATAGAATTACGTGTTTTAAAGCCTTATAAAAATTCCATGTTGTGTAATATGATCTTATATATTATGATCATTGTTTTTTTCACGGCATTAAAAAAAATAGTCAAACGAGAAGAAAATTACTATAGCTCAATTATAGTTTCCAATACAAAGGAAAATGTTTATTTGGTTATAAAATTGGTAAGACAAAGTACAAACTGGAAATTAACAAAATAGAAGAACCCAAAAGACGTTGTATTTAGTTCTGTAAGTAAGTGAATTGTGAAATAACAAACCTAATATCTACATTTAAAAAGGTCATATAAATTCCCAGTTTATTTCTCCCACATACTATATTTTTAAGTAAAACAAAGGGAATTTAAATTCGCTCACAGTGTAGCGTGGGTCACGCCGTCTGTTGTCGTCGGTAATGGCGGCGCCGTAGATCTCACTTTACAGACACTTCTCCACTTCTCCAGCGATGCTTTTATGGGGTTCATGAATCTAGCAAGGCCGTTGCTCTCTTACGAATGGACGCGAACAAAAAAGAACCGACTTTACTTGGCTTCCACCTTCCCAAAAGCAAATGCTCGAGCTACTGTAAAAAATACTCAAATCACTATATGCCTATAATAGTTGAAGAGTTCCCTCAATTTCTCCAGAATCCCATCGTCAGATCTTGCCCTGATGACAGTAGGACCAACTGTGAAGAACAAAAAAAAAAATTCTAAATCGGTCTAGCCGTCTTCGAACAATCGGTAAAAAAATTAAAAAAATAGCAAAATCAAAGATCGCGACGAATTGAGAACCTCATACTTCGTAATATTGAAGTCGGTTGAAAACAGAATCCTGTGTAAGTTTGACGAGGTAACTGAGTTAGACTTACTGAGTGAGTGATTATTTTATAAATATTACGACCTAATATGACTGTATTTAATGACGATCACTTCAGCCGAGCTCCATAGACTAAGACACATACCTACTTTAATATTACTTTAAGGTAAGTATTTCATTCGTTTATTACATATTTAAAAAAAATGCTTCTAATAAAAAAATGCGTCCGGCATTGTTTCGTACGATCTGTACTCAACCATATTTTTTTCTTTGCGTATTTTATTCGACTACTTATATACCCATATTATAAATTATAACCTCCCTACATATTAAGAATCCTGTATCTGTTGAGGCATCGTAAAATTTACTTTACAATATAGATGACCGTTATTTTAATTAGATTCAAATTTCAAACGTCTTCGGGTATACTGATTCCAGAAGATGTTCGAAATTTGGGTATAATTAAAGTATTGGTACTTATGACAATCTAGTTGAACATGATTTGAAATCTAGTTGGCCATGGAGGTGCAATGGCGGTCATTGTAATGAATGTCAACACGTTATTAAGGAGTTATAATTTGTGTTTAGATAAAGTAATGTATATAACTGTACATAATTAGGCATTAAAACACTCGTGTGATATCATTATAAAACTCACTTCGTTTTTATAAAACCACACTCGCATTTTAATGCCCTTCATTATGTAGCAGTTACATAAACTACTATTAGACAACTTTATTTATATAAATCTCTAGGTCTTAAGATATATATCGCAGCAATAGAACAAAGAGGTTGTGTAATAGCCGCTCAGTCCATGTCTTACCGCTCTTGTGGCCGATTTGTCAACGCCACACCATTATTTCACCTAGGGCCGTATTCTAACTTTAAAACACGTTTATACACGATCCAACTTCAATACAACTCCAATACATTAACTACGCAATACAGCTAGCGCTTAAACGTCGAAATCAGAAATATCAGAATTAGCTTGAAAATTATTCCGATGCAACTTCAATACAACTTCAATATTGGTTGATTATTTGGTGTGTGTTGAAGTCAAATGTTTGAAATAGATTGTGTTTTTAATGTATTGTTTATGTATTTTAAAATTAGAATACGGAACCTGCGCTAGCTTGGATTTTATACAAACTACTATTTTATACTATACTATTTAAATATAATTTTATAAACTAAATTTTTACCTACAAATATTTTTTTACCTTATTGTACAAAATAACTAATCTATGCAAAAAGGGTGGATATAATGCTAAATGGCATTCTCTATCAGTCAACCATGGGCCAAACAGACACAAGTAGATATTGTAGATTGTAGATACAAATCATTAGTACCTACCTACTTATTATAAACTACTCACATAGGTCAGTACGCGTATTACTACTTATACCGACTTATTTTACTATTGTTATACATGTTATTGATATAAATGAAAAAGCTTGATTTGGACGCCCAAAATTGATACGCTAGCACTCTCCCTGTATCCTTTGTTTGTTTCTTTGGATCTTAACCTGTCTTCAGTATACTAATACCGTTTCAAGGTCATTGTACAGCAAGCCAAGACGAACAGTCCTTAATCAAAAAGACTAGTAACAGCTAGAAAATATTAGGGTACCCGCGTACTGGCGTGTATTGCGATGCTGAGCGATGGTGGACTGTCAACGGTGGCGTTAATAGAACGAAGGAATTTATCTCGCGCGGTTCGCTTTAATACCACATGATGGTTACCTACACGGACACTTACCTCACTAAACTGTTGCACAAAATTCAACTTTACAGCTAACGCAATAAGGTTACATTTTAGTGGATGCGCGAGCACATAAGATCCTGCTAAAATTGCACATTGGAATGGATCCAGATTGGCAACCTTTGTAAGCTATTATCTCGGTTGCAAGCGCATTTGGGAAATCAACCTTACGGTGGAGTGATACGGTTCAGAATTGAAGTGTAAGTTAAAAGCGTATGGTAGAAGGTAAGAGTTATAACTTGAAGAATTTTCTAGTAGCTTAGTCGCTTGGCGGTAAGGAATGGTAGTTTAAATAAAGTACTCTCCAGTCTGCACAGACGGTTATTTTTCAAGGTTCTGTTGCTTTCAGGGAAACAGTAATGTGGTGCAGTAACCGTGGAAGAAAAAGCACCAAAACCCCTGTTTAGAAGCTAATGAGGCCGTCTTCCTCTACCGCATTATTAGTAACATATCGCTGTACCAATATTACAGGGTTCTTTGTTTTCACTTTTATCGAATTGAAATTTGAACATTGTCACCATGTTTCTAGTTTTCGTTCTCAACTCAAATGGCTCCCTATCCGTCACCGCCGTAACTCTCACATACTTTCTTTACTCTTTTCTATACTTTTTAACCCTGCAACTCCCCGCTACCTCAAAGAGCGTTTCTCTTATCTTAATTCTATTAGATCCTCTCAAAAATTGCTCCTAAAAGTGCCATCTTCATCTTCCAAATTTTATAATTGCTCATTTACGTTCCAGGCCGTTCGTTTGTGGAATTCTCTCCCTCTCAACATTAAACGCGCGCAATCTATTGGTAGCTATAAATCGCAACTTAAGGAATACTATTTATCTCTTCCTTAGGTTTTTAAGTCGACACTGTTGTTTCTTATTGTGTGTATTATATATGTACGTATATGTATGTTTATTTTGTATTTATTTAAGTATGTATATTCATATGAATGTGCTGTGTTATCTATTTCGTCTCTTTTGTTTCTATGCACCACCTACTGCTTATTGTTTTTCTCTAGTCTCCACTACCCAAAGGTTGTCTGGAAGAAATCGCTCATTAGCGATAAGACCGCCTGTTGTTACCTCTACCTAAATTTATCTAATTGTAAAATTTGTGCTTGTAAATGTATGAGGTGTGCAATAAAGAGTATTTATTATTATTATTATTGTCATAGTGAAACTAATGAACTAAGAGCTGGCCACGTCAGACATGACTCAATAATGAGAGCAACAAAACCTGTCTGGTTAGATTGCTACACTATCCTTATTGCTAGATCCGGACATCTGTATATTATACTACATTATACGACGTTTGGCACTACTTTCCCCCAACAGAAACTTTTGGCAATGACATAATCTAATTATTTATATAATTTCTAATAATATTGTATCAAACCCAGAATTATAGGATTTCTTTTCTTGAAGTGGTTCGCATTCTTTGACCTCCACCACTTTACAGCTGCCAGATGTCCAGATCTAGAAATAAGCGTAGTAAGGCAAACTGACTGGAGGGGTTTCGTTGCTTTCATTATTGTGTCATATCATATCTGACGTGGCTAGCTCTCCGTCTATAAGTCTAAATTTAACTACCCTGAAAATGTAACATTTGACCGTGTAATATTGGGTCAGCCATATTTTGGCCCAGATCTATTATACCTAACTGCTAGTTAAAAATTAACTAGCCAGGCAGGAGCTGACTTTTGATTTTGTTTGCTGCTAATAGATAGTGCTGTTGTTTTACCTCTGATTATTCGGTTTGTAACTTGTATTTTATGTGTTTCTTTATTTGAGGTGTGCAATAAAGAGTATTTATGTTATGTTATGTGCTCAACTTTCTGAAAAATAGGCAAGTCCCTGGCACTCGAGTTTTACGGACGCCGTGTATAAATCTGCGAAGAAAATCGTTGTAAATATAGCCCAAATCCAGACCCAATTATACAATGACAGGAATCCAGCACCTAAGTGAGAGGTATATAATCTTGAACTCAAAAGGACGCGATAAGTAACACTACAAATATAATTTTGAACAAAAAAGAACCGACTTCACTAAACATCCACCATTCCAAAAGCAAATGCTCGAGCTGCTGTAAAAAATACTCAAATCACTACCTATATAGGTGTGCCTATAATAGTTGAAGAGTTCCCTCGATTTCTCCAGGATCCCATCATCAGATCCTGACCTGGTTACAATGGGACCAACTGTGAAGTATACTCTTTCAAACGAAAAAAGAATTTTTCAAATCGGTCCAGCCATCTTCGAATAATCGGTGAACATACATAAAAAAAAAAAAAAAAAAAAAATAGCAAAAACAAAGATACCGACGAATTGATAACCTCCTCCTTCGAAAATAGACATAATCTCCATCTCACTCACCGATCATTGAATCGGAATAACTCTACTAATAAAATAAACCCACTTGTACGTGTTTGCCGATACCCAGCCTTCCATTCCAAGCCCAGTGTACTTTCAAAAGAACGTATTTACCCCCGAAAAAATGGCTATTACGACTTTCTGTACGAAACAGCCACCACAAAGGGTAAAAGCGCCGATTCACGAACAATATTTTCCTAGTTCTGTCAACGCTTCGTTCACTTTTTTGATCGAGAAATGTTTATTTTTAGGGTACCGTTCGACGGGAACCTTTGTGTCTCGTTTATTGGTCTGACTGCCAATACAGTTGTATAAAATGTTATTTGAATTTCTAGTGCAGTGAGACTTTATATACTGAGATTAATTCCGCAGCGTCAAAATGGGTTTTATAAAACACAAGCACATCTTCCACCGTGATTAGTTTGTTAATCAAGATGATTATTTACTATCGCAGTTTGGTGATCCGTTTACGAGTATAATTGGTATTGTATTCAAATTATACTTGAAATAAAAATGATTTTATTATTGATTATGAAAAGGTAAGAAAAAAAAGTTTACTCTAGATAATTATTGTGAAATGCACGCGTGTTTAATATCTAGGATTATGAGCATAAAAGCGGTGGAATAAGAACCTCGTTACGAGCAGGTGTGTTGATAAATTATAAAAAAATACGTTCAAAAACGGAGAATACGGGGTTGTAAAAATTTTTGTGACCAGTTTGGCATATATTTGGCTCTTATTGTAGTGCTGTGCGCGTTTACTGCGATGTCACGCTCGTACACCGACGTGGGGATCTGCATCTAAAGTGCACCCCTTCTTAAAACACCTGTGCTAATGTATGTCGTTCACAAACATATGCCTCAATTCGCTGCTCAGTTTCGTTAACGTACTCGCCGCCGACATCGTCATAATGGATGCTGGCCACTCAGATATGACACAATAATGAGAGCAACAAAACCCGTCTAGTTAGATTGCTATCCTTTTTTTTTTATACCACGACGGTGACAAACAAGCATACGGTCCGCCTTATGGTAAGCAGCTACCGTAACCTATGGACGCCTGCAAATCCAAAGGAGTCACATGCGCGTTGCCAACCCTTCAGAAAAAGGAGGATTCACTGTCATAATGTATGTGGATACTATCATTATTCCTAGATCCGGGTATCTGGCAGCTTTTAATCGATGGAGGTTAGAGTGACAGACTAGCATCATTTTTGAATTGGAAATAGTTATACCAAAATAGGTAAAAACTGCCGAAGCTCTCTCAGTTGTAAAGGAAAGGGATCATATTTAAACATTAGAACAAAAAACATTGCGTATTATTACGGAAACAAAAACAGTAGGCGACAAATTATGAATTACATTATACGTTGTTTGGCACTACTTTCCCCCAACATAAACTTTTGGCAGTGATATAATCTAATTATTTATAGTAAAGTTACCTACATTTATAGTAGGTACAGTAAAGATACGGTTGCGTCTAACATTAATTTATAATAGGCTGATTTTTTATTATTCATTCTTATGGAATATTTATAGATAATATATGAAAATATCCTACTAATTTTTCACCCGGAAGTAGTTAAATAGGTAAAAAAAAAATATGTAAAAAATTTATATATTTTTATTTACAATAATATCAATTATTTTTATTTGTAAATATGACGATATTTAAGTCTTCTTTCTGTTTAAAGCGAAAAACAAGAAACCGTGTCCATGTAAAACCACATAAATAACAAAATGTACGGCGCGGGCGATATAATATATCCTAATTCGTTAGAAACAAATAGTAATAATTGGTAGTTATTTCTTACACATTTTAAATTACTTAGAAACGACATATTCATTAAAATCCTACAAGAAAAACGCTTGTAATATGTGTGTACATATTTGTGGCAGTTAGCGAATAACGATATTTTGTAGCAATATCATTGCGTAAATAATACTTGTATCGTGATATATCCGTTACACTAAAAAAATTTGCTATTATTAATTATTTCCAATTCCCCTTACTAGCCGCCCGTAAAATGACTGTAGTAGTACTCTAGGATTTGTTTTCTTGAAGTGGTTTGCATTCTTTGACCTCCATCACTTTACAGCTGCCAGACGTCCAGATCTAAAAATAAGCATAGTATAGCAAACTGACTAGAGGGGGTTGCTCTCATTATTGTGTCATATCTGCTCTCCGTCTAAAATGTGAGTGATGTCGCTCAGAGCGTTTTCGTCGTTAAACATGCATAAAGAACTCGCATTGAATTCACAATTCGCACTTGCCGCTCCTGTCATGTGTTTCCCGCATTTTGTATTGGATTTGTTTCGACAAAAGAGTAATGCCGACTTTGGCTGCAAGAGGTTTATTTTTCTAAGGACCGGTTTCCTTGTATTTCGGAATTATTTCCGACAGAATCGATGGATTCTGTGTCGTAGTACGGTTTTTATTTTAAGGTCTGTAGATTGCTCTTTAGGCACCAATTAAATAAGCTGGTGGGAATTGAGTTCTGTTGAGGTCCAGTCAGTAGGTACCTCTGGAGTTGCAAGCTACATAGTCTGCATCTTGCTTACCATTAGGCGGACCGTATGCTTGTTTGCCACCGTTGTGATACAAAAAGTGATACTGATACTGTGTCAGTGCAGCGAAAAAGGTCGCACTTCATCGATTGTATGTCTTGATAGTATTGTCGTGATAGTATGTCTCACGAAAGTTTAAATTTAATAAAAAAAAATTGTTTATTTCAGACATAGTATGTCCATAAAAGTGTTAGTTGTACAGTCTGAAGAGACTATGTTAGTGTTACAATGCCGCATTAAAGTACGATAAGGTATATACTACTAATATCAAATATAGCTATGCTACCTTATACTAGAACAAAATTCGCTTTCTCACAATACCAGGTAAAATCTTCACATCTTTATAATAAAATAAATAAACCAGTAGACATTCATTCTAAATCAAATCACGAGTGTAAAAAGATTATAATAAACTGGCTAAATACAAAAACCTATGATGAAACAGAGAATGTAATACGATAATCTTGCAAACACACACCACACACACACACACACACATGCACACACATACACACACACACACACACACACACACACACACACACACACACACTCACACATACACACACACACACACACACACACACACACACACACACACACACACACACACACACACACACACGGCACGAATTCAGTCATTATATGATATTATTGTACTCTAACATAGTTTGTTAATAAAAATAAAGTACCTACTTAGATTTACTTAGTTATTATATTAACGTAAAATGTATTATTTCTTTAGTAAGTTAATTTTAGTTGAAAAAGCATGTATTCTTTATCTTAAAATATCTCTTGATATTGATACTTGTAGATTGTAGAGTTGAAGACCATAATGTAGTTAGTATCACTCTTGTTGTACCTAAAATGACCTAGGGGAGAGCGGTGTCTCCCAACACAAGCATTTATTTTGCTTAAAGGGAGGCTCCATCCTTTAGATTATATTTGAAGTGTTTTTAATGAAATAAAGAATTTTGAATTTTTTTTTTAATACTAGCATAGTAAATTACGCAACCTGCTCCCGAGGAGTATGGTACTCCTCCCCGACGATTGTATAATACTGTATGAAAATGGATTTTCATACAATCCATCCGCGACGATGCTAAAATTTGCGAATAGAAGTACGATCGAAAAATATGCGCTAAGTAGTTCGGTCTACAGTCTCACTTCAAGCATTATAATCGACGAGTAGCAAAACTTTTGGACCCGGGGTATGTCCTTAAACTACGTCCGGACCTGGGTATGTCCTTAAACTACGCCAAAACGAGAGGTATGGGCACTGCGAATGGCATCTCGCTAAGTGTGGTAGGGCACGTTCAGCGAATGTCATGGCTCAAATCTGGAGCAGAGCCCGACTGGGGAAGTACCTCCACCTTACAGAAAACCACAGCCAAATAGCACTAGACCCTACTCATAGTGTTGTGTTCCTGCTGGTGAGTAAGGTTGCCAAAGAGGTCAAAGAGGACCCAGTGTGTTGACGATGAGGGACCTTCTTGTTCCTTTAGTCGTGAACACAGTGAATCCTCCTTTTTGTAAAGGGTCGGCAACGCGCATGTGACTCCTTTGGAGTTGCAGGCGTCCATAGGTTACGGTAGCTGCTTACCATCAGGCGGGCCGTATGCTTGTTTCCACCGTCGTGGTATTAAAAAAAAAAAAAAACTTATATTATCAAATGGCCACATATAAAAAAGGTAAGCCCGGTTTATTGTATTTTAATATCTAACTCCTAATATTCTTCACACACTTTCCAAGTATTTCGTTCGCCAATGTACGACTTGGGGGTGAATACATATGTGTGGGTGAGTCAGTTTGTCATACCTGAGTCCCTTGTAAGGGTTGGATTGCGATATTTCTCGCGCTATGGAAATAGTTGGTGACGTACGTTACTCGATACCCTTACCAAGGTGTAGTGTTGTTTGTTGTAAAAAAAAGAAGGTATTATATTTCGCATAACTACCAGCCTATTGAGAAAGCAAAAACAAATTTTATTACAAAAGACTAAAAACAGGAATAAAATAAAAACGAGGAGAAACACGAAATTTTTACTTCAAACTACGGATAAAAACATTATGTGATTTATTTCCAGGAATTAATAAAAAAAAACATATTTTTTCAGAGGACTTTCAGAGCAATTATTAATTAGATAAATTTCAGCTTTCTAGTAGTAGTACTGTACCGATCTAAGCCGAGAACATACACACGGAGATGATGAAATTATAAGGATTCCTACTTAACTACGGAACCCGGAAAACACTTTCATCTTATCAGACACGTTCCAGCTGTCAAGTTAAGAGACAAACTAACTCAGCCATAAATATTTCGGCCAAATGAAAAGAAAATGTCTGTGTTATACAATAATATATTATTTAAAATCTCCAAACCACGGCAACCGTAGTTAGAAACCGCTTTTAAATAAAAATAAAAATCTTAGGCAATATTATATCTACGACTTACTAAATGAGCCTTTTCCTACTAACAAGACAGAAAAAATCCAATGCAACGCCAAGCGAACTCTAGGCTAGTTCAAAAACTCCCAAGCACTTGTGAAGCGAGATACCTTCGCGAACCCCTCGTACTTCGGCTCCGATGAGTTACCGTCCACTCAAGTCGAGAAAGAGCAAAGTTCCTAAGTTGCTCTATGGTAATATCATGAAGATTTATAATAATTTCCTCGGTAGGGGAGCGTTTCGGTCGGCTAATGCGGTTATTTTCGAGATTAAATGAGTGATTTGCTTTGCTTGGGAATGAGATGATGTTAGTTGTTTTGCATGTCGACAATGACGTGTTTATTGCATTTTTCGCAAGGCTTACTAAATATGTAAAAGTTTATGGTTTTAATCACGTTAGTTACTACGTTTACAACCGGTTGCAGAGAGCATAGACTATCATCTTCAAATATTTAGAGTGCTTGGAACCAATACACGACGCTTTAAGTTTGACGGCAAGCTAAGGACCAGCATAGAGCTAAAACTTACATTTATAGTGACAACATTTCTATATATTTATAATAATATTATTCGTATCTGATTTAACGTCGAGTGATAAATGTGCTTAATACCGTTTATCGATACAATACCTTTGAACCAAAATAAATGTTTCAATTCATGCAAGAAGTTAGGCAACAGCATTATCTTGGCATAACTTTTTACATTGTTTTATCAATTTCAGACGTGTCTTATACTAAATTTGAACATGATGTACTAATTTATCAGCAGACTACAGCATACTCAACTTAGCGTTAGCTTTCGTTAAAAAAATATTAATATTTTGGAAAAAGTAACTATCTGATTTCTTGCCAATCAGCAAAGGAAGATAAATTACATCTACTTGTTTTTAAATTCAGTTTGATACGTTTATTAACCCATTACGTCATAATAAACAGAATCGTCCTTAAATCTTGGAGTAAACATATTAATAAAACAACCAAACTTCGGACCCTCGGAAACCGAACCGGGAACTTCGCAACTATCTACAAATAGATCTAATTTTACAAGATCGTATCAACTCGGCCCTCTGATCTTAGTTTAAACTTTGAGTAAACGGAATAAAGATTGATTTGGTATAACATTATTAGGCGACTTATAGAGATACCGAGTATTGGGAAGAAGAAGACTATCAACAAATCGTACTACGACGCACCTCGGCATCTCTCTTGATCAAATTCAAACCTTATTTAAATATTATAAGGTTCAGTTTTACTAACATCTCAAAGCGGAAATTCTTAGGTTGTTCTAATGCAAACATTGTGGTAGAACCCTTTGTCTTGTTTAAACAGAGGATTTTTGGGATCATCCAAATGTATCTAAATGTATAACTATTTAACGCAAAACCTAAGTAAACTTCTATGTTCGGGAAAAGCCGCATGAAACGGTTACGTTAGTCTTTTTGTTAGCCGGTTATTAACACTTTCCGTACCCCAGTTCACTACGCGCTCGTAGCCGATCCAGCGTTTTTCCGCTTTGCAGCGGAAATCTACTCCACACATAGAACCCGCCTAGAGTGTTTTTTGGCGTGGAAAGTATAAAAAAAATACCATCCGTAGCATTTGTTTATTTATATATTTACTACGCTGACGATGCATTTTATTGCATTTCATTACATAGTAACTTCCAATAGATACAAATGTTATTTTTTTACATAGATTATTTCATAAGAGAGAAAACCACATATCTACGGCGAGGATGTAATTTGAATCCTATTTGAATCCTGAACAAAGTGATGGATTCTACAATATAACTACCACGTCGCATTTAAGGCACAGTCACGAACCCGGATTGTTGAGCCACTTGCCATTGTTCGTAATTTAGTCGTGTTATGAATGACCGATATTACCGAATAGCTGTCAACTGTCAGTTACATTGGTCATTTATTATACGGTTAAATTACGAAGAATGGCAAGTGGCTCAACAATCCGGGTTCGTGACTGCTGTACGTATCCAATTAACTCAAATTCAAACAGTTCAATGTATTGACTCCCTCTTATAGATCTGGTCATCGGAATTGGGTACTTTTCATCCCTGGGTTGATCTTTGTTTACAAAATTGAAATTGTTATCATGAAAACTGTAAGTATTGTTATTTCTGTTACGCATTTTACTTTTATTTCCTACTTTTACTTATTATATTCAATACTGACATTGTATATTATGGTACTTATTATGGTACTGGTTGATAGGTACTATTGTTCTTCTAATTTTTTTTTGTTAGATGCATATACATATGTAACTAGGAACATAAAATAATGTACTAATTATAACAAATGTTTTGACGATCACTATACGATAAGTAATGCCTGTGTACTCTTACATTATGTATGAAAATTGTATTTTGAAATATAATAAAAACTAAACTAAACACAGGGATACGATACAAATCAATATAATATCCCAGTTTCAACAAACACAACAAGGTCGTTGACATTAGAGGGGAAGTCAAAGAAGTCATCTCCTTATGAATATGTATGGGGGAATTTTTCCATTATCTCCGTCCGCGGTGGTGAATAAATTACAAACAAAATTTTCTTACTAAGTGTTTTAGTACCCACTTATTGTTACAATTTCTACCGAGTGACGAGTTAGGGAAACACAAATTGTGCTTTCGTAAAATATGAGTGTACAGTTACATATTTTTGGAAAAAGTTTAATTTAAGATATGGAAGAATTTTGTTTCATAATATTATGTAACACCTACCTACGCACGCACGTATTTCTGATTATTTTCAATAGTTTCCGCTTCCCAAAGACCGCTAATTGTTTTACCTATGCTTTTACTGTTTGTACCTTGTATTTTGTGTTTCTTTATTTTGAGGTGTGCAATAATAGTAGTTTATGTAACTGTTACGTAATAAGGGTCCTTAAAACATTAGTGTGGTTTTATGAAACGAGCCGCAGGCGAGTTTCGTAATAAGATCACACGAGTGTTTTAAGGCCTAATTACGTACAGTTGCATACACTGCTTTATCTACACTCATATTATTTATCCAAAATGCCGTATTCGGAAACCATAGAATGGCCGCCATTGCACCGCCATGACCAACTCGATTGTGTCGGGGAGGCGCGTGTCGGGCTGTCGGCGGATGCGCGGGAGGGTGCAGGTGTACATTATGTTATCAAAACTCATAGCACGTCAATATTTGAGCATGAAAAGTTAAAATTACGTTACTGCCACAGATAAAAAGCTTATCATAGTAAAATCGGTCGTGGTAATGCTAGCCATTGCCTACCGCTTTCGAAAACGTTTTAGAGAACTTACAATATGAGTGTAGATAAAGACTATTTATGTTATGTTTATGTTTAGTAACTTTTTTTTACTTTTACTATTTAATTAACCTCCTTGAAAAAAAAAAGGATATCTTTCCTCACACTTCTTGTCCATAAAACGCGTTTCACCGCAGACTTAGAGGGAGTTATAGTAATAGTTTATGCCTTAGGGAATTAAAAAGTTTTTGCTACAATACTTTATTTATCATTTTCTTGTCTTTAAAGTTTTTTTGTTTTCGTAAGTGTGATGAAACTTTGCGTGCAATTCGGACGGTAAGAATGTCGTAAAGAAGATTATAATAGAAGCTCGAGATCGAAACGGAGAGTTGTTTAGCATTATTGTATAGCATAATTGATCGGATGAATCACAAGGATTACTCAATGCTTAGAAAAAATGGAAAAGTAGAAAAATCCACTGCCTCAGGTGAGACTCGAACTCGCGACTCTGGGATACATGCCCATCGCTCTGACCAACTGAGCTACTGAGACACACCTGATGGCTGCGAATTTCTCCACTATATCCCATATGCGTCTTAGGGGGACGCCTAGCGACATCTCCCGAAGAAGTCTTACACTTCTCAACCGGCCATCGGAGTCCCAAGTTGTATTGAGAATTCACCGATAACAATGCGCTACCCCATACTACAATTAATTTTGTATTAAGCAGAACGTCTGCCAACGATACCACTGTTTAGAAAAAATGGAAAAGTAGAAAAATCTACTGCCTCAGGCGAGACTCGAACTCGCGACTCTGGGATACATGCCCATCGCTCTGACCAACTGAGCTACTGAGACATCCATCAGCCATCAGGTGTGTCTCAGTAGCTCAGTTGGTTAGAGCGATGGGCATGTATCCCAGAGTCGCGAGTTCGAGTCTCGCCTGAGGCAGTGGATTTTTCTACTTTTCCATTTTTTCTAAGCATTGTGGTATCGTTAGCAGACGTTCTGCTTAATACAAAATTAAAGGATTACTCACACAAATAAATCGATATCATCTAGGGGTGAGCGGTCAAACCAGATAACTCGAGATTTGTCATTGTTATAAGAACTCTACGTAAGTCACATATGGTTCTAATTTCAAAATCCATTTTTATACTTATTGGGTTTGACCGCACAAGGTCATTAACATTAGAGTGAAAATCAAAGACAGTTCGTTATGAATGTGTATGGGAGAAATTTTCCATTATATTCATCCGCAGGTGAGTGAATGAACAAACAAAATTGTCCTACTAAGTATGTTAGTACCCACTCCACTTATTGCCGGCCAAAATTCATTAAGAATAAAGGCTTGTCAATAAAATCACAGTCTTATTACGACTTTAAATGAGCCTCAGACTCTCTGAAATTTACACGTTGACATTAAATAATGACCGATGTGATTGATTGATCTAAATCTGCGAATAATTTAGTTATTAAAAAAACTTCTATCAAAATTCTAATAATTAACACAAAAGCTTTTTCAACCCTAAAACAAAATCTGTTAAAAATTTATTTAGCAATGTGATATCTGTATTTCAATTTGTAATAAAAACACAACATTTTTGCTTTAAAACTACGCGAGCTTCACGCGAAAAAATATGGCCGTATATTTCAGCAGATAATTCAATACCCCTTGACCATATTTCAAAATAACACCGCTCGACAAAAACACCCAAATATTGCCGAATAAATATTCCTTATGCGCGATATTTAAAATTCCTCTACAAATGGCTGAAATAATTTTAACCGGGGCTTCCTTTTGATGAAATCATTTCCAAATATTTAAAATATTATTATATAATTTATACTTTCCGACAGAATCACTTTTGTGATACTAATTATCATCAGTGATTTATTATTAAAGTTTCGATTAAAGTATTTGAGTTGTTTTATTTTGCAAAAATAAATAAACTTTAATCAGAAACTGTGTGTTTTTGTTAATTAATAACTTGTGTAACTTGATTTTAGAACTTGCAAATTATTTCGGCCACTTTGTAGATGATTATTAACTTCGCAAAAAAAGAAAAAAGAATTCTTCATCAAAGCACAGAATTTATATTAAAGTAAAGCAGATATTCCTCGCACATCACCGTCCCCTGTCCGAGCCTTCCTTCAATTCTGTCCATCTTACCAACCGTGGTTCCGGGATAAGAATATATTTACAAAAGCACAGAATGCAGAGGTTTCGTGACTATAAATCATTTCGGTCGCAGGTCGCGAAGAAATATGTACCGCCTGAATGTATTTATGGTTTGAATCGCAAAAGAAAACAGCATTTTGATTAGGACGGGTTTTAGTGCATCGTAGAACCTTTTATAGTAATAGTCAGTAATAACTAATTTAGAGTAACTAAATACTGAAATAATGATATGTAAATCGCGTCTAGACTTAAGGTAGCTTTTGTCCGGGAGAGGTAGTGCTTCCTGCCGTCATACAGTTTTTACTAGTACGGGGAAATCCTTGCCTACTCTTATAGATAATATGCTGTTTTCTTTGTAAAATATATAACAAGGAGAATAAATAAATTGAAATTGAAGTTAAACTCTTGTTTGTGAAAAACTTATTTTGTAGAATTTATCTCACGTATAATTATCTTAACTATATTTAAACTCAACATTAACGGCCTCCTAACCCAGTCGGTAGTGACCTTGCCTACGAAGCAGGAGGTCCCGGGTTCAAATCCTGGTAAGGGTTTTAATTTGTGTGTTTATCACGAATATTTGTTCCTGAGTTATGGGATTTTTCTATGTATCTAAGTATATATTTATCTATATAAGTAGGTATATCGTTGCCTAGTACAAGATTTGCTTATTTTTAGACTAGGTTAATTTTGTGTAAGATTGTCCCGAAATATTTATTTTATTTATTTATTTATTCAGTTCTCGCCAACTTGACGTATCGATTTGATACTACAAAAACATAAGTAAAGAACAAGCTGCTCCTGTGGTTCCAAAATTAATAATAAAGACTTGTTTATAAGTCGTTATTTATAGAGTATGCGTGAACCGTAGAACCATTTTTGATTTTAGCGTAGAGTACCTAGTACCCCTCGTATAGGTCCACCAACAAACAAAGTCCCTTCATGAAATTCACTATTTTAAACGCATTTTATAATGTCGCTGCTTGAATTACAAACTGAAATTCCTTGTTATTTATTATAATATATCCGATTTCATGAGCTATAAGAAAATAATGCGAAATTGCAATAGCGTGACTTGGTTTTTACGTCTAAACCTCTTAAATTACGATGCAAATGTTTTTATGTGACGTCCCGTGACACAGCGCAGTTTCGTGACTGTTTTATTACATATAGAATTATAAATCCACAGTGATTTCATTCCACATAAATGCACCTTTATAGACTGTAAATAAAGTTGAATATATAATGCAGAAAACCAAGTTTGGGTTCAATATCGAGGATTTGCTGATTCTGTAAACAAAACACCAGAAAAGTTGCCAAAGCCGATTCTGATGCATTGTTTGTAGTGGTGTGTTTTATTGGTTAAGTTAGATCCGTATTTTCTAACTAACTACGGTTATATAAGAGCCATAAGTATACTGAAAAACCAGTTTATTGCACGAGATAAAAAAAAATATTAAAATAGTTTTTCAACGGCTAGTACGGCTCTTATTGGGCAACTATGGGTGGGGCTGTATTATTTTTAATTTTTATGGACTATAAAGTTATTTTAAGCAACTGTTGAATCTTAATTGAATATAATATACTTAGGAATGGCTAGCTCTTTTTACGGGTAATATTTAAATCAGGCCGATTTTTCAAGACACATTGGGTTCATAATTTCTTTTGCATGCATCTGGAAAAGTGAACAAAAGTGGCTACTGACTGCAAACGACTTTGGTTTAAAGATGGCATGTACGGGGACAATGACTAACAATCTGACGTTGATATCGACTGTGGAAAGGAGAAAGGCTAAGGGAATTTTGGGAATAATTGAGTTTTATATATCGTTGGAATCGGCTTTTTTTTCTACGTCGTTTGAGCCAGGTTACGTGGCGATCTGATGACTATGATGTCGGTTAAGGTATCGTAGAAATAGTAGGCAAATTTAGGAAACACCCCTTCATGCGACACATTATTTGACTTAAATTTGAACTGTGTCACTTAAGCCTACACACATTTATATACGTACCCACTTAAAGTGATTTTAAAAATGCACGTATTTATAGTAACGGCGCTAAAGTGTTTATATTATTTAGGTCTGGTGCTTAATTGGGTTTTCTGGTATGTCGAATAACAACTGCTGTCGGTTAATTGAATTTCGACGCGAATTAAGTGACGCTTGTAACACTTTCAGGGTGTTTATTGGTTGGTTTTAAAATATAAGTTGTATTGATTTGTATAGGTTAGGAAGACACGGTTTTCTAGCATATTGGTTGTATTTGTAGTGGTAATTTGGTTGTTTATAGATAGGGGGTGACCATCCACATTGAATATGTGGAGGATTGAAGGCCTAAAGACGTGAAAGATCGAAAGTACTTACATTGTAGTCTGGTCGTTTGCTGTATGTGAAACTCCATTGTTTTGCATGTACTCGCTCCTATAATCACGGATGCGAGGTGCACATCGTGTTTGTCGTATAATAGACACACACTCTTTATATACTTTCACTTGATGTCCAAGACCATTTTCAATTGGGATTAAATAAATTTGTTGATATTTGGCCTCTGGCCCATCCGCTATGTTTTGACGTGTTTGTCATAGGTGACAGCTGAAGCGCTGTTCGAGCCAGTAGTTTCGCTGCGTCGAAGCGACGTCATTCAATGAGTTATATCTTTTCGTAAATTGTTGAATTTATATTTTTACCTTTTAAAAGGTTTATCTTAATTTAATTATTCGTATTTTTTAATAAGAGAATTTATTGAGCACATAGTTCAAGTGTGTGTTTCATTCACAGGTTTCATTCAAAATGTTACATTCGCTTGGATATCTCATTCACTGGGACTCCATTGTTCTTTCCACTGTGGTTAAGATAACTTCCCGTAGATTTTATTGTGGAAAAGTGGGAACAATCAAAGGAAATGGTGAGCATTTTTGGGTTACGAAACGTTGTCGTGCCATAGTCGGATCAGTGAATAATCATACTTTGTTTTGTTGTTTTAGCCTCGTTAGGCGTGGTAGCATTTTGCTAGCCGAACAAATGTCGGACCACGAGCGGACATAACCCATGTTTGGTAAGTTATTTCGTGATTTATAAGTAAAGGATTGTGTAGGGAGTAGCTTTATTCATATTTCATAACCTAAAATATCTCTTTTGTCCTAAACAGCAGTCTCGGGCATGTCGTTGAGGCTTAACCTATACGGGCCTGCAGTCGTGCCATGTGGTGTGCCGTCGCAGGCGTCATTTAAAAGAAAACCCAGTTCATTCTGGTAAGTGGATTACAAGACATCTTGTTTATCTTAGGCCTTCTTGTGGAAGGGATAAGAAATTAATTAATGTTTAAAAGATTTGGTTTTTAACTGGAATATTTTAATTCCAGTGTTTCTTTTTCCTGTTTTGGTTCCGGAAGTGGCCCATAGCGGATCACACTCTGATGGCGGGACGCACCCCATCCTTTCGGGAACATCCTGGTTCCTCGAACAGTAGCGGTATCCGGACCATTAATTTAAATTAATCATCGCTTGCTAACCAGAAGACTGTAAGTCGATTTTGTTCCATTATAAACTGACCGTCCTTGTTTAAAGGCTAGGTTTTCCTTCGAGGACACTGTGTTAAAGGTGACTCGGATAATTTAAATAGGTATGGTTAGGTAGTTGAGGCAACACCGGCCTCCTCGTCATGTTAATAATAAGGAAAATGTTTTACTAATAAGATGGGAGGAGCGTTGACTAGTAATGTTGTAAATGATGTAATTTTTTTTCTTTTAACTTAAATTTCGAGACACTGACGTATCCGTTGTCCATTCTGGTTGAAGCCCAGGAACATAAGATATTTTTTTATATAAATGTATAGATCCGTAAGGACAATGTCACATACTGTGTACATATGATAAATAAAAATAAGTTGTGTGATGATTTGTTTTTTTTTATTTGAACGTGTCATACGATTGTCGAGGGTCTAGGATCTAGGGCGTCCTAATTTAAATACTGGACCTAGACGCCTTGCTCCAAGGGAGGCCTACCTGCGACCTTGTTAGAGTTTCATTTTAGCCGTGAGCACTTTTTAATATTTTTGGTAGTAGGTGATAATTGGGGGTTCTTGCCCATTTTTCTGAGGTTTGTGGTAAATTAATTTACCAACCAATTTTTATTATTTAAACTCACGTTACACCCTCAGTCATCACAGTCCCAAGTATTACACGCTATCTAGTTTTATCGTTATATTAGTCTATCTTTGTATATGATTAGAATTTAGTTCAACAAGATTATTACCTGATAAATAATGTTGAAACTAAGACTGATTACGTGAAGTTATTCAAGAAGAGGAAATTCGATACCTAAAAAGGCTTGTTTTTTTCAATGCCGTTTAAATTTATTTAAGCACGTTTAACCCACTTCCGCACTTAATATCGCAAAACAACTTTAATGACACGGTTATATTTCAAAAGATATATCTTGTACACATTTTAAGGCAACAATTTCATTTAATAATTAGTAACAGTTTCCCTCGCCATTGTTGCTTAAATTAATATTCCAGTAATAGGTAAACTATGAATCGTCGTTCCATTGTTTTTCTATTGCACATCTAAAAACTAGTGGTGCCGCTGAAGTGATTTATCCGGGAGTACTCCCAGGTCAAGTTAAGTTAAGCGACATTTATTTCAGAAGTTTTCAAGGTTATTTAATTAAATTTATTATTGTTAAATAGCTATAATAATCATACGTAATACGTGCATAGAACTCAAGTCTCTAAAATGTCTAGAAAAAAAGTTACGAACTTTTATTCAAAAAATTACACTTTAAAACGCTCTCCTGAGCAGTTTACAAAATGTCGCTTAAGGCATTTCTCCTTTCCACCGTCGATATTAATCACAGAAGAGAAAGTATTCCGAAAAGAAAATGGTCGGACGACTTGGATCGATCTACACGGACAGGAGGTTAACTAACAGCACCAATAGGTCTACCTAATGGAGAAAAAGAGGCGAAGCCTTTGCAAACTATGTGTAAAATAGGCTTCAAAAATACCTGTTTATTCTGTTAAGCCGTAATATATTCTAACATGAATCAACATTATTAAATAAGCACCCAGATAAACCTCGGTACGTTTATACCAGCAATTCTGGATCAGCCCTATATTGGGTTTTATTCAAATTTCGTGTATCGTCGCTTCGTAATGACACCGTTCAAATGCTCAGACGCTGTAAGAGTAGGGGAGACATGTAGAGGGTTAAAAAACCATTTCGTTTGAAATCATTCTGTGATTGTCTGTATCACTGTTTCTAAAAGACAATGTTATCTAAAAGCCAACGAGTATAGGAACATCGAAACCGCAGTTAGAAGGTCGATTACGCATTTATTAATTGGTTACGCATTTAGTATTAAAGTTAGCTTATGATTATTTTTTCTGCTGTTTAATACTACCCTTTAGTTTAGGTCCTTATATCCGAAGGTAAGGTATGGTATACCTTTGAATTTCTTCTTAGTTGTATTTTGGTTCGTTGAGAATCTTTCGTCACTGAAAAATTACTGCTATCAAATGACTTTTTATAGGTCACTATAAACATAAATTTAAAGGGAAAATTATTTTTATTTAGGTCAAACTACGTATGTAGTTTTCCCAAACGTTTTTGTGAAATTTTAACTAAGAAATCCACGAAGTGTGGGAAATACGTGTAGAAATTACCGTCGTTTATGTCTTTTTTAGGGTTCCGTAGTCAACTAGGAACCCTTATAGTTTCGCCATGTCTGCCCGTCCGTCCGTCCGTCCGTCCGTCCGCGGATAATCTCAGTGACCGTTAGCATTAGAAAGCTGAAATTTGGTACTAATATGTACATCAATCACGCCGACAAAGTGGTAAAATAAAAGGTGGAAAAAAATGTTTTATTAGGGTACCTCCCCTATACGTAAAGTGGGGAGTGATTTTTTTTTTCAGTTCAACCCTAACGTGTGATATATTGTTGGATAGGTATTTAAAAATGAATAGGGGTTTACAAGAATTATTTTTCGATAATGTAAATATTTTCGGAAATAATCGCTTCAGAAGTAAAAAAAAATGTGTCCCCCCCCTCTAACTTTTGAACCATAAGTTTTAAAAATATGAAAAAAATCTCAAAAGTAGAACTTTATAAAAACTTTCAAGAAAAAATATTTTGAACTTGAAAGGTTGAATAGTTTTTGGAAAAAAAATACAAAATTATTTCTGAACTAAGTTTGTAATTTAACCGTATAAGCAGGAGTTTATTGTACCTGTAATTTCTACAAAATCACTATGTAATGACGTGCTTTCAAATAAAGTAAAAACGGTGAAAATCGTTTCACGCAATAAATAATTATCCCATAAAAATCATCTTCCATACTTTAAGCTCGCGCGCAATAGTTTACTTAATTTGCCGATAGATGTCGCTGTACGTGGAATTCTCATATCATATCTTACATGGCGGTGTTATGTTAACTCTTAAGTGGGGATACTTACTGTGACGGACGGAAAACTACGGAACCCTACACTGAGCGTGGCCCGACACGCTCTTGGCCGGTTTTTTTAGGCTAGAAAATTTAAAAACATTTTTACATAAGTAAAATACAAAAGCTGTTATTACAGCACGAACATTTAATAATTTGTAAAAGTAACTTAACAATGTGCAATAAATTTATATAATCTATGTACGTACCGACTACTCCTAAAGTCTCCGCGCACTTTTCAAATAATTCCCTAACCCCACCTAATCTTGATCGAGCCTCTAACTTTTTAGGGGGATGAAGATATTGCAAATAACCAGCGAGATGTGCCCAATCAAAGGTTAGTCTAGTGGAAAAACGAGGGAGTTACACTTTACGGTTCTGATGAGTTTTGAATATACATATATTATATAGGTAGTCTTTAAGAGGAGCAAATATTGAAATAAATGGCTTTTGAGATTATATCTCCATTACTTATTAACAATAACGGGACTTTACAACACTACATACAACTATTATATACAATGTTGCACGGTCAAAATACTTATTTTCTTCATTAAATATTACGTCTGAGTGAGTGTGCAATAGATGACGTCACTGATTGCAACCTTTTATTATGGAAGTTTTGGAGGGGCTCCGGTAACATAAAACTTTGACAATTATTTCTGTCCTTTGTTCTGCTTTGATGAAGATAGTTACACGGTATAGTTATTGATCGATTTCATACTTTACCGTGGATGTCGACAATAACGTCAAATATTACCGTGACGATATTGCAGTGGAACCAAATGTATAAGATTTTATGCTACCGCTAACGTCCACGAAAAGCATCTGCATACAACTCCATACGTTTGGTGGCGATACCGTGGACATCCACGGTAAAGTATAAAAGAGGCCATTTATGTAAGTGCAGGGCAAAAGGACCCACTTTGTTTATATCGAGTTATTAATACACGATATACGATACTTATTAGTGCAAAGAATGAAGTGAATATGTGTACAGACACAGTGGGACCTTTCGGAAAACTTATCCATAAAAACTCTTGACCCTTATAAAAAACTAGCTTATTCCCGCGGCTTCGCCCGCGTACTAAAAGTATTAAAAAAGGAGGTTCTCAGTTAGACTCGTACGTTTGTATGTACGTATGTAGGAATGTATGTTTGTCCGCGAACATCTCGCGTTTCGCTGAACTGATTTAGATGCAGTTTTCGGAAAGGTATTCGTTACATTTTGGAGGTTTCGGTATACCACGTTTTGGTAAAGGCGGCCCCCTTATTTTTTTTTAAGAAATGATTGCAATAATTGTTTAATTGTTACGCCAGCAACGACTTACTACTACTAAGAGATTATGATTAATTCAGATTTTTACTCTTGAATAGAAGCTTTTCCCCGTGCCTTCATTAGCGTGGAATTAGTAATCCACCCTCCTTTTTACCCGCTTAAGCAATGACTTCTGGGATAACAACTATTATATATCCTTCCCCAGAACTCAAACTATCTCCATACCAAATCATCTAAATAGGTTCAGCGGTTATTCATTTCCTATACAAACTTTCAACTCCCGTGTCACCCCCTAAAGGGTTGATTTTCGAGATAAAACTTATTCTATATTGTTTCCCGCGACTCAATCTATATAATATGTACCAAGTTTCATTTCAATCGTCTGTTCAGCGGTTAATAATTCGCCATACAAACTACCAACATCTTTTCTACCCCTCTAAGATTGATTTTCGGGATAAAAAATATTCTATATTGTTTCTTGGGACTTAAACTATATCCACAACAAAGTTGATCTAAATCAGTTCGCGGTAAAAAAATCTCCATACAAATCTCCAACCCCCATTTCACCCCCTTAAGGATTGATTTTCGAGATAAAAACTGTCCTATGTCATTTGCATTTGCGTGGGACTCAAACTATCTCTATACTAAGTTTCATCTAAATTGGTTCAAAAAACTCCCCATACAAACTATCAAACCCCATTTCTTCCTCCCCCCCCCCCCTCAAGTGTTGATTCCGTAATCAGCGACCCGATAAACTATAGAAACAATACCCATGTTGATATTTAAATTTTGTCACCACATTGCCCACTTCTATGGGTTGAATTCTCAAAAAAGCTGAAACAATTGTTTACTCATTTATCGTTAGGAATACTCGTGGAAAAACTTTGGATCCCATTCCCCCCCCCTAGGGGGTGAATTAAAAAAATATATTTCTAAGTGCATCCCTAGGCCTTATAAGGATCCTACGTGCCACATTTGGAATCTCTAGAACCAGCGGTTTGGGCTGTGCGTTGATATGTCAGTCAGTGTCTTCTTTTATCTATTAAGAAGAAGATTGCAATTTGGCACAAATACTTTCGAGAATTTTCATGTCCTCAATATTAAATTTCAAAATCGATGCCATTTTCGTAATTAACGTCCAAAAAAAACACAAAAACGACACCCATATTGATATTTAGACATTTCAACCCCATTGTACCTTAACAGGGGAGATGGTATTTCACGTCCGCCATGTTGGATTTTAAAACCGTTGTTGTTTTCGTAATCAACGACCCGATAAACCATAGAAACCCATGTTGATTTTCAGACTTTTTGACCACATTTCCCCCTTTTAGGGGTTGAATTCTCAAAAAACCTGCAACACGTATTTACTCATTTATTGTTAGGAATACTTCTGTGAACCTTTTGGACCCCCGTTTCACCCCCTTAGGGGATGAGTTTTGAAAAATCCTTTTTTGTTAGCGCACCCCTAGACCTTATAAGGAACCTACGTGCCAAATTTGGAATCTCTAGAACCAGCGGTTTGGACTGTGCGTTGATAGATCACTATGTCAGTCAGTCAGTCAGTCAGTCACCTTTGAGTTATATATATATATATAGATAACAGAATGACACCATGAAAAAACCAAGTAAATACTCTTGATTGGACAGTTTCACAAATAAACATTGTCCTATACACGTTTATATGTGCATCAATTACAATTAAAATTAATCTCACGTTAGAAACCACACATATTGGTTAGTTCCCTACTTCCCTAGTGCGGCATCGATGATATTAAACTGCAAATTACCTTTCATATCATGTGGACACAATGCTGTCATTAACAAAACGATCTCGTTTAAACTGTGATTACAAAATTGTCTATACTCTATCAGACATAATTGTAACTGTTACGTAATAAGGGTCCTTAAAATACGAGTGTGGTTTTCATAATATTTTCATAATAAGATCACACGAGTGTTTTAAGGCCTAATTACGTACAGTTGCATACACTGCTTTATCTACACTACACATATACATATTATATATCCTAAATGAAGTGTTCGGAAACCATAGAATGACCGCCATTGCACCGCCATGGCCAACTCGATTGTGCCGGCGGTCGCGCGGGCGCGTGCCGTTGGCCAGGAAGGAGGACAGGATTTACATTATGGTATCAAATTCGATGTTCGGAATTTTAAACTCATAACGTATCAATATATGAGCATGTAAAGTTAAAATTACGTTACTGCCACACATAAAAAGCTTATCATAGTAAATTCGGTTGTGGTAATGCTAGCCATTGCCTACATGTCCGTGAAGTTGACCGCCCCAAACTCAGTATCCTGAATTTACGTATCTATATCGTTAGTTCATCGTTAGTTCACGTAAGTTCAGTATATTAAATCGTAAGGACCCGACTCCAACATCGATTTTTTTTAAAAACAAAATGGGGCGGCTAACTTCACGCTACCGCCCCAAAATTGATTTATCGGTTTTTGTCGATTGTAATCGGTAGATATTCGTTAGTTCACGCGAATTCACAAAGAAATTTCGTAAGGACCCGATCCGGTATATTTTTTTTAAATTTTTAAAGTGGGGCGGCTAACTTCACGCTACCGCCCCAAAACGGATTTTTCGGTTTCTATCGATGGCAATCGGTAGATATTCGTTAGTTCACGCGAATTCACAAATAAATTTCGTAAGGACCCGATTCGGTATATTTTTTTTTAATTTTTAAAGTGGGGCGGCTAACTTCACGCTACCGCCCCAAAACGGATTTTACGGTTTCTATCGATGGCAGTCTGTAGATTTTCGTTAGTTCACGCGTATTCACAAAGAAATTTCGTAAGGACCCCATGATGTATATATTTTTTTTTATTTTTAAAGTGGGGCAGCAAACTTCACGCTACCGCCCCGAAACGGATTTTAAGGTTTCTATCGATGACAATCGGTAGATATTCGTTAGTTCACGCGAATGCATAACGAAATTTCGTAAGGACCCGACTGGAAAAGTTTTCCTATTATTATTAAAGTACTGGGGCGGCTGTCTTCACGCATATGATACTGGCCAAACTGTACGGATATCAGCATAACTGGCCACATGAACCGATAAGATGAGGTGTTTTATTGTTTGTTCAGGCATTTTGGACGTAAGGACCCATATACTTTGGCTAGAAAAAAATAATTTCGAAAATATATAACGACCATTTTAGGTATTCAGATAAAGTGTCACATATGGTGTTCCCTTGAGATCCTAACAAATTAAGTGCATGAACTATACTCTACAAAGCACGGCAAATCGATTAGGATATGTTTATTGCGGGCAAACTTAGCTACATGCCCACTATTGATCATACAACATTTCTATAGAAAAGTACTGGGGCGGCTGTCTTCACGCATATGATACTGGCCAAACTATACGTATATCATAATAACTGGCTACATGCACCGATGTAACGAGGTGTTTTATTGTTTGTTCAGGCATTTTGGACGTAAGGACCCATATACTTTGGCTAGAAAAAAAATAATTTCGAAAATACATAACGACCATTTGAGGTATTCAGATAAAGTGTCACATATGGTGTTCCCTTGAGATTCTAACGAATTCAATATTTCTACGGAGCACGGCTAATCGATTAGGATATGTTTGTTGCTGGCAAACTAAGCTATATGCCTACAATCGATCATACAATATTTCTATAGAAAAGTACTGGGGCGGCTGTCTTCACGCATATGATAATGGCCAAACTATACGTATATCATAATAACTAGCTACATGCACCGATGAAACGAGGTGTTTTATTGTTTGTTCAGGCATTTTGGACGTAAGGACCCATATACTTTAGCTAGAAAAAAATAATTTCGAAAATATATAACGACCATTTTAGGTATTCAGATAAAGTGTCACATATGGTGTTCCCTTGAGATCCTAACGAATTAAGTGCATGAACTATCCTCCACAAAGCACGGCAAATCGATTAGGATATGTTTATTGCGGGCAAACTTAGCTACATGCCCACAATTGGTCATACAATATTTCTATATAAATGTACTGGGGCGGCTGTCTTCACGCATATGATACTGGCCAAACTATACGTATATCATAATAACTGGCTACTTGCACCGATGAAACGAGGTGTTTTATTGTTTGTTCAGGCATTTTGGACGTAAGGACCCATATACTTTGGCTAGAAAAATAATAATTTCGAAAATACATAACGACCATTTGAGGTATTCAGATAAAGTGTCACATATGGTGTTCCCTTGAGATCCTAACGAATTCAATACTTCTACGGAGCACGGCTTATCGATTAGGATATGTTTATTGCTGGCAAACTAAGCTATATGCCTACAATCGATCATACAATATTTCTATAGAAAAGTACTGGGGCGGCTGTCTTCACGCATATGATACTGGCCAAACTATACGTACATCATAATAACTAGCTACATGCACCGATGAAACGAGGTGTTTTATTGTTTGTTCAGGCATTTTGGACGTAAGGACCCATATACTTTGGCTAGAAAAAAATAATTTCGAAAATATATAACGACCATTTTAGGTATTCAGATAAAGTGTCACATATGGTGTTCCCTTGAGATCCTAACGAATTAAGTGCATGAACTATCCTCTACAAAGCACGGCAAATCGATTAGGATATGTTCATTGCGGGCAACCTTAGCTACATGCCCACAATTGATCATAAAACATTTCTATAGAAAAGTACTGGGGCGAATGTCTTCACGCATATGATACTGGCCAAACTATACGTATATCATAATAACTGGCTACATGCACCGATGAAACGAAGTGCTTTGTTGTTTGTTCAGGCATTTTGGACGTAAGGACCCATATACTTTGGCTAGAAAAAAAATAATTTCAAAAATACATAACGACCATTTGAGGTATTCAGATAAAGTGTCACATATGGTGTTCCCTTGAGATCCTAACGAATTCAATATCTCTACGGAGCACGGCTAATCGATTAGGATATGTTTGCTGGCTACATGCACCGATGAAACGAGGTGTTTTATTGTTTGTTCAGGCATTTTGGACATAAGGACCCATATACTTTGGCTAGAAAAAAAATAATTTCGAAAATACATAACGACCATTTGAGGTATTCAGATAAAGTGTCACATATGGTGTTCCCTTGAGATCCTAACGAATTAAGTACATGAACTATCCTCTACTAAGCACGAGAAATCGATTAGAATATGTTTATTGCGGGCAAACTTAGCTACATGCCCACAATTGATCATACAACATTTCTATAGAAAAGTACTGGGGCGGCTGTCTTCACGCATATGATACTGGCCAAACTATACGTATATCATAATAACTGGCTACATGCACCGATGAAACAAGGTGTTTAATTGTTTGTTCAGGCATTTTGGACGTAAGGACCCATATACTTTGGCTAGAAAAAAAATAATTTCGAAAATACATAACGACCATTTGAGGTATTCAGATAAAGTGTCACATATGGTGTTCCCTTGAGATCCTAACGAATTCAGTATATCTACGGAGCACGGCTTATCGATTAGGATATGTTTATTGCTGGCAAACTAAGCTATATGACTACAATCGATCATACAATATTTCTATAGAAAAGTACTGGGGCGGCTGTCTTCACGCATATGATACTGGCCAAACTATACGTATATCAAAATAACTAGCTACATGCACCGATGAAACGAGGTGTTTTATTGTTTGTTCAGGCATTTTGGACGTAAGGACCCATATACTTTGGCTAGAAAAAAATAATTTCGAAAATATATAACGACCATTTTAGGTATTCAGATAAAGTGTCACATATGGTGTTCCCTTGAGATCCTAACAAATTAAGTGCAAGAACTATCCTCTACAAAGCACGGCAAATCGATTAGGATATGTTTATTGCGGGCAAACTTAGCTACATGCCCACAATTGATCATACAACATTTCTATAGAAAAGTACTGGGGCGGCTGTCTTCACGCATATGATACTGGCCAAACTATACGTATATCATAATAACTGGCTACATGCACCGATGAAACGAGGTGTTTTATTGTTTGTTCAGGCATTTTGGACGTAAGAACCCATATACTTTGGCTAGAAAAAAAATAATTTCGAAAATACATAACGACCATTTGAGGTATTCAGATAAAGTGTCACATATGGTGTTCCCTTGAGATCCTAACGAATTCAATATCTCTACGGAGCACGGCTAATCGATTGGGATATGTTTGATGCTGGCAAACTAAGCTATATGCCTACAATCGATCATACAATATTTCTATTTTCTTCGGCTGTCTTCACGCATATGATACTGGCCAAACTATACGTATATCATAATAACTAGCTACATGCACCGATGAAACAAGGTGTTTTATTGTTTGTTCAGGTATTTTGGACGTAAGGACCCATATACTTTGGCTAGAAAAAAAATAATTTCGAAAATACATAACGACCATTTGAGGTATTCAGATAAAGTGTCACATATGGTGTTCCCTTGAGATCCTAACGAATTAAATGCATGAACTATCCTCTACAAAGCACGGCAAATCGATTAGGATATGTTTATTGCGGGCAAACTTAGCTACATGCCCACAATTGATCATACAACATTTCTATAGAAAAGTACTGGGGCGGCTGTCTTCACGCATATGATACTGGCCAAACTATACGTATATCATAATAACTGGCTACATGCACCGATGAAACGAGGTGTTTTATTGTTTGTTCAGGCATTTTGGATGTAAGGACCCATATACTTTGGCTAGAAAAAAAATAATTTCGAAAATACATAACGACCATTTGAGGTATTCAGATAAAGTGTCACATATGGTGTTCCCTTGAGATCCTAACGAATTAAGTGCATGAACTATCCTCTTCAAAGCACGGCAAATCGATTAGGATATGTTTATTGCGAGCAAACTTAGCTACATGCCCACAATTGATCATACAATATTTCTATAGAAATGTACTGGGGCGGCTGTCTTCACGCATATGATACTGGCCAAACTATACGTATATCATAATAACTGGCTACATGCACCGATGAAACGAGGTGTTTTATTGTTTGTTCAGGCATTTTGGACGTAAGAACCCATATACTTTGGCTAGAAAAAAAATAATTTCGAAAATACATAACGACCATTTGAGGTATTCAGATAAAGTGTCACATATGGTGTTCCCTTGAGATCCTAACGAAATAAGTGCATGAACTATCCTCTACAAAGCACGGCAAATCGATTAGGATATGTTTATTGCGGGCAAACTTAGCTACATGCCCACAATTGATCATACAACATTTCTATAGAAAAGTACTGGGGCGGCTGTCTTCACGCATATGATACTGGCCAAACTATACGTATATCATAATAACTGGCTACATGCACCGATGAAACGAGGTGTTTTATTGTTTGTTCAGGCATTTTGGACGTAAGGACCCATATACTTTGGCTAGAAAAAAAATAATTTCGAAAATACATAACGACCATTTGAGGTATTCAGATAAAGTGTCGCATATGGTGTTCCCTTGAGATCCTAACGAATTCAATATCTCTACGGAGCATGGCTAATCGATTAGGATGTTTGATGCTGGCAAACTAAGCTATATGCCTACAATCGATCATACAATATTTCTATAGAAAAGTACTGGGGCGGCTGTCTTCACGCATATGATACTGGCCAAACTATACGTATATCATAATAACTAGCTACATGCACCGATGAAACAAGGTGTTTTATTGTTTGTTCAGGTATTTTGGACGTAAGGACCCATATACTTTGGCTAGAAAAATAATAATTTCGAAAATACATAACGACCATTTGAGGTATTCAGATAAAGTGTCACATATGGTGTTCCCTTGAGATCCTAACGAATTAAATGCATGAACTATCCTCTACAAAGCACGGCAAATCGATTAGGATATGTTTATTGCGGGCAAACTTAGCTACATGCCCACAATTGATCATACAACATTTCTATAGAAAAGTACTGGGGCGGCTGTCTTCACGCATATGATACTGGCCAAACTATACGTATATCATAATAACTGGCTACATGCACCGATGAAACGAGGTGTTTTATTGTTTGTTCAGGCATTTTGGACGTAAGGACCCATATACTTTGGCTAGAAAAAAAATAATTTCGAAAATACATAACGACCATTTGAGGTATTCAGATAAAGTGTCACATATGGTGTTCCCTTGAGATCCTAACGAATTAAGTGCATGAACTATCCTCTACAAAGCACGGCAAATCGATTAGGATATGTTTATTGCGGGCAAACTTAGCTACATGCCCACAATTGATCATACAATATTTCTATAGAAATGTACTGGGGCGGCTGTCTTCACGCATATGATACTGGCCAAACTATACGTATATCATAATAACTGGCTACATACACCGATGAAACGAGGTGTTTTATTGTTTGTTCAGGCATTTTGGACGTAAGGACCCATATACTTTGGCTAGAAAAAAAATAATTTCGAAAATACATAACGACCATTTGAGGTATTCAGATAAAGTGTCACATATGGTGTTCCCTTGAGATCCTAACGAATTAAGTACATGAACTATCCTCTACAAAGCACGGTAAATCGATTAGAATATTTGTTTATTGCGGGCAAACTTAGCTACATGCCCACAATTGATCATACAACATTTCTATAGAAAAGTACTGGGGCGGCTGTCTTCACGCATATGATACTGGCCAAACTATACGTATATCATAATAACTGGCTACATGCACCGATGAAACGAGGTGTTTTATTGTTTGTTCAGGCATTTTGGACGTAAGGACCCATATACTTTGGCTAGAAAAAAAATAATTTCGAAAATTCATAACGACCATTTGAGGTATTCAGATAAAGTGTCACATATGGTGTTCCCTTGAGATCCTAACGAATTCAATATCTCTACGGAGCACGGCTAATCGATAAGGATATGTTTGATGCTGGCAAACTAAGCTATATGCCTACAATCGATCATACAATATTTCTATAGAAAAGTACTGGGGCGGCTGTCTTCACGCATATGATACTGGCCAAACTATACGTATATCATAATAACTAGCTACATGCACCGATGAAACAAGGTGTTTTATTGTTTGTTCAGGCATTTTGGACGTAAGGACCCATATACTTTGGCTAGAAAAAAATAATTTCGAAAATATATAACGACCATTTTAGGTATTCAGATAAAGTGTCACATATGGTGTTCCCTTGAGATCCTAACGAATTAAGTAAATAAACTATCCTATACAAAGCACGGCAAATCGATTAGGATATGTTTATTGCGGGCAAACTTAGCTACATGCCCACAATTGATCATACAACATTTCTATAGAAAAGTACTGGGGCGGCTGTCTTCACGCATATGATACTGGCCAAACTATACGTATATCATAATAACTAGCTATATACACCGATGAAACGAGGTGTTTTATTGTTTGTTCAGGCATTTTGGACGTAAGGACCCATATACTTTGGCTAGAAAAAAAATAATTACGAAAATACATAACGACCATTTGAGGTATTCAGATAAAGTGTCACATATGGTGTTCCCCTGAGATCCTAACGAATTCAATATCTCTACGGAGCACGGCTAATCGATTAGGATATGTTTGATGCTGGCAAACTAAGCTATATGCCTACAATCGATCATACAATATTTCTATAGAAAAGTACTGGGGCGGCTGTCTTCACGCATATGATACTGGCCAAACTATACGTATATCATAATAACTAGCTACATGCACCGATGAAACAAGGTGTTTTATTGTTTGTTCAGGTATTTTGGACGTAAGGACCCATATACTTTGGCTAGAAAAAAATAATTTCGAAAATATATAACGACCATTTTAGGTATTCAGATAAAGTGTAACATATGGTGTTCCCTTGAGATCCTAACGAATTCAATATATCTACGGAGCACGGCTTATCGATTAGGATATGTTTATTGCTGGCAAACTAAGCTATATGCCTACAATCGATCATACAATATTTCTATAGAAAAGTACTGGGGCGGCTGTCTTCACGCATATGATACTGGCCAAACTATACGTATATCATAATAACTAGCTACATGCACCGATAAAACGAGGTGTTTTATTGTTTGTTCAGGCATTTTGGACGTAAGGACCCATATACTTTGGCTAGAAAAAAATAATTTCGAAAATATATAACGACCATTTTAGGTATTCAGATAAAGTGTCACATATGGTGTTGCCTTGAGATCCTAACGAATTAAGTGCAAGAACTATCCTTTACAAAGCACGGCAAATCGATTAGGATATGTTTATTGCGGGCAAACTTAGCTACATGCCCACAATTGATCACACAACATTTCTATAGAAAAGTACTGGGGCGGCTGTCTTCACGCATATGATACTGGCCAAACTATACGTATATCATAATAACTGGCTACATGCACCGATGAAACGAGGTGTTTTATTGTTTGTTCAGGCATTTTGGACGTAAGGACCCATATACTTTGGCTAGAAAAAAAATAATTTCGAAAATACATAACGACCATTTGAGGTATTCAGATAAAGTGTCACATATGGTGTTCCCTTGAGATCCTAACGAATTCAATATCTCTACGGAGTACGGCTAATCGATTAGGATATGTTTGATGCTGGCAAACTAAGCTATATGCCTACAATCGATCATACAATATTTCTATAGAAAAGTACTGGGGCGGCTGTCTTCACGCATATGATACTGGCCAAACTATACGTATATCATAATAACTAGCTACATGCACCGATGAAACGAGGTGTTTTATTGTTTGTTCAGGCATTTTGGACGTAAGGACCCATATACTTTGGCTAGAAAAAAAAAATTTCGAAAATATATAACGACCATTTTAGGTATTCAGATAAAGTGTCACATATGGTGTTCCCTTGAGATCCTAACGAATTATGTACATGAACTATCCTATACAAAGCACCGCAAATCGATTAGGATATGTTTATTGCGGGCAAACTTAGCTACATGCCCACAATTGATCATACAACATTTCTATAGAAAAGTACTGGGGCGGCTGTCTTCACTCATATGATACTGGCCAAACTATACGTATATCATAATAACTGGCTACATGCACCGATGAAACGAGGTGTTTTATTGTTTGTTCAGTCATTTTGGATGTAGGGACCCATATACTTTGGCTAGAAAAATAATAATTTCGAAAATACATAACGACCATTTGAGGTATTCAGATAAAGTGTCACATATGGTGTTCCCTTGAGATCCTAACGAATTCAATAACTCTACGGAGCACGACTAATCGATTAGGATATGTTTGATGCTGGCAAACTAAGCTATATGCCTACAATCGATCATACAATATTTCTATAGAAAAGTACTGGGGCGGCTGTCTTCACGCATATGATACTGGCCAAACTATACGTATATCATAATAACTAGCTACATGCACCGATGAAACAAGGTGTTTTATTGTTTGTTCAGGTATTTTGGACGTAAGGACCCATATACTTTGGCTAGAAAAAAATAATTTCGAAAATATATAACGACCATTTTAGGTATTCAGATAAAGTGTCACATATGGTGTTCCCTTGAGATCCTAACAAATTAAGTGCAAGAACTATCCTCTACAAAGCACGGCAAATTGATAAAGATATGTTTATTGCGGGCAAACTTAGCTACATGCCCACAATTGATCATACAACATTTCTATAGAAAAGTACTGGGGCGGCTGTCTTCACGCATATGATACTGGCCAAACTATACGTATATCATAATAACTGGCTACATGCACCGATGAAACGAGGTGTTTTATTGTTTGTTCAGGCATTTTGGACGTAAGGACCCCTATACTTTGGCTAGAAAAAAAATAATTTCGAAAATACATAACGACCATTTGAGGTATTCAGATAAAGTGTCACATATGGTGTTCCCTTGAGATCCTAATGAATTCAATATCTCTACAGAGCACGGCTAATCGATTAGGATATGTTTAATGCTGGCAAACTAAGCTATATGCCTACAATCGATCATACAATATTTCTATAGAAAAGTACTGGGGCGGCTGTCTTCACGCATATGATACTGGCCAAACTATACGTATATCATAATAACTAGCTACATGCACCGATGAAACGAGGTGTTTTATTGTTTGTTCAGGCATTTTGGACGTAAGGACCCATATATTTTGGCTAGAAAAAAATAATTTCGAAAATATAAAACGACCATTTTAGGTATTTAGATAAAGTGTCACATATGGTGTTACCTTGAGATCCTAACAAATTAAGTGCATGAACTATCCTCTACAAAGCACGGAAAATCGATTAGGATATGTTTATTGCGGGCAGACTTAGCTACATGCCCACAATTGATCATACAACATTTCTATAGAAAAGTACTGGGGCGGCTGTCTTCACGCATATGATACTGGCCAAACTATACGGATATCAGCATAATTGGTCACATGAACCAATAAGACGGGGTGTTTTATTGTTTGTTCAGGTATTTTGGACGTAAGGACCCATATACTTTGGCTAGAAAAAAATACTTTCCAAAATACATTACGACCATTTCAGGTATTCAGATAAAGTGTCATATATGGTGTTCCCTTGAGATCCTAACGAATTAAATGCATGTATTTTTTTTGCGGAGCACAACTCAATGAAAAAAAAATTGTTTATTGCTGGCAAACTGAGCTACATGCCTAAAATCGATCATAAAACATTTCTATAGAAAAGTACTGTTGCGGCTATATTCACGCACATCGTACTGGCCAAACTATACAGAATTTGTAATAACTGGCTACACGTACCGATGAAGCGAGGTGTTATATTGTTTGTTGAGGCATTTTGGACGTAAGGACCCATATACTTTGGCTAGAAAAAAATAATTACGAAAATATATAACGACCATTTTAGGTATTCAGATAAAGTGTCACATATGGTGTTCCCTTGAGATCCTAACAAATTAAGTGCAAGAACTATCCTCTACAAAGCACGGCAAATCGATTAGGATATGTTTATTGCGGGCAAACTTAGCTACATGCCCACAATTGATCATACAACATTTCTATAGAAAAGTACTGGGGCGGCTGTCTTCACGCATATGATACTGGCCAAACTATACGTATATCATAATAACTGGCTACATGCACCGATGAAACGAGGTGTTTTATTGTTTGTTCAGGCATTTTGGACGTAAGGACCCATATACTTTGGCTAGAAAAAAAATAATTTCGAAAATACATAACGACCATTTGAGGTATTCAGATAAAGTGTCACATATGGTGTTCCCTTGAGATCCTAACGAATTAAATGCATGGACTTTTCTATACGTTGCACAGCGAATCGATTAGGATATGAATATTGCTGGCAAACTACTACTAGTCCTTTCCTTACAGTACATCAAAAAAAGGTTCGTGTGCTAAGCTCATACAATGCTCGCTTGAAACATTTTAAAATGATAACCCTCGAGGACCGTCGTTGGATTTCTGACCAGGTGTTTCTACATAAAATTGTCTCTGGTGAGCTTGACTGTCCACAGCTTTTGCAAGCAATTACTTGGACTGTTCCTCGGCCACACTCTCGCCTAGCAAACTTTCGGCCTTTTTCGTATAAAACATACAGAACGAATCTTGGATCTCATAGCTTAATTCCTAGAATAAGTAAAGAGCATAATTTATTATTTAAACAGTATAGGGTAGATATATTAAAAATGTCATGTAACCAGTTTAAAACATTACTACACAGACGGAAGGTTAATATTTAGTTATATAAAAAAAAACCTTTAGTTTTCTTTTTTTCAAACATTTTTTCGTACATTTAATTTTATAGAACATTCTAGAATTTTGAGACACTCATTATAGTAATAAAAATACCTAAGGATTAAGATGATTATAGAGATCTGTGTCTCAAAATTCCTGAACCAATTTAAGTGCCTAATTTTACTGCCTTTTGAAATAAGCTACATTCTCTGTCTACTTAGTTTAAGTATATGTAAGCAAGTAGTTCTTAACATGCATGTGGTGTTTGCCTGTTATTGGGTGAATACTCAAGCAATTTTTTTTTTTGTCATGGCTAGCAATAAGTATTAATATGTATTACACCTGTTGGCAAACCTTAAATAAATAAAAAATAAAAAATAAAAATAAAAACTAAGCTACATGCCCACAATCGATCATACAACATTTCTATAGAAAAGTACTGGGGCGGCTGTGTTCACGCATATGATACTGGCCAAACTATTCGGATATCAGCATAACTGGCCACATGAACCGATAAGACGAGGTGTTTCATTGTTTGTTCACGTATTTTGGACGTAAGGACCCATATACTTTGGCTAGAAAAAAATAATTTCGAAAATATATAACGACCATTTTAGGTATTCAGTTTAAGTGTCACATATGGTGTTTCCTTGAGAATCTAAAGAATTAAATGCATGGACTTTTATCTACGGAGCACGTCTAATCGATTAGGAATTGTTTATTGCTGGCAAACTAAGCTATATGCCTACAATCGATCATACAACATTTCTATATAAAAGTACTGGGGCGGCTGTCTTCACGCATATGATACTGGCCAAACTATACGTATATCATAATAACTGGCTACATGCACCGATGAAACGAGGTGTTTTATTGTTTGTTCAGGCATTTTGGACGTAAGGGCCCATATACTTTGGCTAGAAAAAAAATAATTTCGAAAATACATAACGACCATTTGAGGTATTCAGATAAAGTGTCACATATGGTGTTCCCTTGAGATCCTAACGAATTCAATATCTCTAAGGAGCACGGCTAATCGATTAGGATATGTTTGATGCTGGCAAACTAAGCTATATGCCTACAATCGATCATACAATATTTCTATAGAAAAGTACTGGGGTGGCTGTCTTCACGCATATGATACTGGCCAAATTATACGTATATCATAATAACTAGCTACATGCACCGATGAAACAAGGTGTTTTATTGTTTGTTCAGGCATTTTGGACGTAAGGACCCATATACTTTGGCTAGAAAAAAAAAATTTCGAAAATATATAACGACCATTTTAGGTATTCAGATAAAGTGTCACATATGGTGTTCCCTTGAGATCCTAACGAATTAAGTACATGAACTATCCTATACAAAGCACGGCAAATCGATTAGGATATGTTTATTGCGGGCAAACTTAGCTACATGCCCACAATTGATCATACAACATTTCTATAGAAAAGTACTGGGGCGGATGTCTTCACGCATATGATACTGGCCAAACTATACGTATATCATAATAACTGGCTACATGCACCGATGAAACGAGGTGTTTTATTGTTTGTTCAGTCATTTTGGATGTAAGGACCCATATACTTTGGCTAGAAATAAAATAATTTCGTAAATACATAACGACCATTTGAGGTATTCAGATAAAGTGTCACATATGGTGTTCCCTTGAGATCCTAACGAATTCAATATCTCTACGGAGCACGGCTAATCGATTAGGATATGTTTGATGCTGGCAAACTAAGCTATATGCCTACAATCGATCATACAATATTTCTATAGAAAAGTACTGGGGCGGCTGTCTTCACGCATATGATACTGGCCAAACTATACGTATATCATTATAACTAGCTACATGCACCGATGAAACAAGGTGTTTTATTGTTTGTTCAGGTATTTTGGACGTAAGGACCCATATACTTTGGCTAGAAAAAAATAATTTCGAAAATATATAACGACCATTTTAGGTATTCAGATAAAGTGTCACATATGGTGTTCCCTTGAGATCCTAACGAATAAAGTGCAAGAACTATCCTCTACAAAGCACGGCAAATTGATTAGGCTATGTTTATTGCTGGCAAACTAAGCTATATGCCTACAATCGATTATACAATATTTCTATAGAAATGTACTGGGGCGGCTGTCTTCACGCATATGATACTGGCCAAACTATACGTATATCATAATAACTAGCTACATGCACCGATAAAACAAGGTGTTTTATTGTTTGTTCAGGCATTTTGGACGTAAGGACCCATATACTTTGGCTAGAAAAAAATAATTTCGAAAATATATAACGACCATTTTAGGTATTCAGATAAAGTGTCACATATGGTGTTCCCTTGAGATCCTAACAAATTAAGTGCAAGAACTATCCTCTACAAAGCACGGCAAATTGATAAAGATATGTTTATTGCGGGCAAACTTAGCTACATGCCCACAATTGATCATACAACATTTCTATAGAAAAGTACTGGGGCGGCTGTCTTCACGCATATGATACTGGCCAAACTATACGTATATCATAATAACTGGCTACATGCACCGATGAAACGAGGTGTTTTATTGTTTGTTCAGGCATTTTGGACGTAAGGACCCCTATACTTTGGCTAGAAAAAAAATAATTTCGAAAATACATAACGACCATTTGAGGTATTCAGATAAAGTGTCACATATGGTGTTCCCTTGAGATCCTAATGAATTCAATATCTCTACAGAGCACGGCTAATCGATTAGGATATGTTTAATGCTGGCAAACTAAGCTATATGCCTACAATCGATCATACAATATTTCTATAGAAAAGTACTGGGGCGGCTGTCTTCACGCATATGATACTGGCCAAACTATACGTATATCATAATAACTAGCTACATGCACCGATGAAACGAGGTGTTTTATTGTTTGTTCAGGCATTTTGGACGTAAGGACCCATATATTTTGGCTAGAAAAAAATAATTTCGAAAATATAAAACGACCATTTTAGGTATTTAGATAAAGTGTCACATATGGTGTTACCTTGAGATCCTAACAAATTAAGTGCATGAACTATCCTCTACAAAGCACGGAAAATCGATTAGGATATGTTTATTGCGGGCAGACTTAGCTACATGCCCACAATTGATCATACAACATTTCTATAGAAAAGTACTGGGGCGGCTGTATTCACGCATATGATACTGGCCAAACTATACGGATATCAGCATAATTGGTCACATGAACCAATAAGACGGGGTGTTTTATTGTTTGTTCAGGTATTTTGGACGTAAGGACCCATATACTTTGGCTAGAAAAAAATACTTTCCAAAATACATTACGACCATTTCAGGTATTCAGATAAAGTGTCATATATGGTGTTCCCTTGAGATCCTAACGAATTAAATGCATGTATTTTTTTTGCGGAGCACAACTCAATGAAAAAAAAATTGTTTATTGCTGGCAAACTGAGCTACATGCCTAAAATCGATCATAAAACATTTCTATAGAAAAGTACTGTTGCGGCTATATTCACGCACATCGTACTGGCCAAACTATACAGAATTTGTAATAACTGGCTACACGTACCGATGAAGCGAGGTGTTATATTGTTTGTTGAGGCATTTTGGACGTAAGGACCCATATACTTTGGCTAGAAAAAAATAATTACGAAAATATATAACGACCATTTTAGGTATTCAGATAAAGTGTCACATATGGTGTTCCCTTGAGATCCTAACAAATTAAGTGCAAGAACTATCCTCTACAAAGCACGGCAAATCGATTAGGATATGTTTATTGCGGGCAAACTTAGCTACATGCCCACAATTGATCATACAACATTTCTATAGAAAAGTACTGGGGCGGCTGTCTTCACGCATATGATACTGGCCAAACTATTCGGATATCAGCATAACTGGCCACATGAACCGATAAGACGAGGTGTTTCATTGTTTGTTCACGTATTTTGGACGTAAGGACCCATATACTTTGGCTAGAAAAAAATAATTTCGAAAATATATAACGACCATTTTAGGTATTCAGTTTAAGTGTCACATATGGTGTTTCCTTGAGAATCTAAAGAATTAAATGCATGGACTTTTATCTACGGAGCACGTCTAATCGATTAGGAATTGTTTATTGCTGGCAAACTAAGCTATATGCCTACAATCGATCATACAACATTTCTATATAAAAGTACTGGGGCGGCTGTCTTCACGCATATGATACTGGCCAAACTATACGTATATCATAATAACTGGCTACATGCACCGATGAAACGAGGTGTTTTATTGTTTGTTCAGGCATTTTGGACGTAAGGGCCCATATACTTTGGCTAGAAAAAAAATAATTTCGAAAATACATAACGACCATTTGAGGTATTCAGATAAAGTGTCACATATGGTGTTCCCTTGAGATCCTAACGAATTCAATATCTCTAAGGAGCACGGCTAATCGATTAGGATATGTTTGATGCTGGCAAACTAAGCTATATGCCTACAATCGATCATACAATATTTCTATAGAAAAGTACTGGGGTGGCTGTCTTCACGCATATGATACTGGCCAAATTATACGTATATCATAATAACTAGCTACATGCACCGATGAAACAAGGTGTTTTATTGTTTGTTCAGGCATTTTGGACGTAAGGACCCATATACTTTGGCTAGAAAAAAAAAATTTCGAAAATATATAACGACCATTTTAGGTATTCAGATAAAGTGTCACATATGGTGTTCCCTTGAGATCCTAACGAATTAAGTACATGAACTATCCTATACAAAGCACGGCAAATCGATTAGGATATGTTTATTGCGGGCAAACTTAGCTACATGCCCACAATTGATCATACAACATTTCTATAGAAAAGTACTGGGGCGGATGTCTTCACGCATATGATACTGGCCAAACTATACGTATATCATAATAACTGGCTACATGCACCGATGAAACGAGGTGTTTTATTGTTTGTTCAGTCATTTTGGATGTAAGGACCCATATACTTTGGCTAGAAATAAAATAATTTCGTAAATACATAACGACCATTTGAGGTATTCAGATAAAGTGTCACATATGGTGTTCCCTTGAGATCCTAACGAATTCAATATCTCTACGGAGCACGGCTAATCGATTAGGATATGTTTGATGCTGGCAAACTAAGCTATATGCCTACAATCGATCATACAATATTTCTATAGAAAAGTACTGGGGCGGCTGTCTTCACGCATATGATACTGGCCAAACTATACGTATATCATTATAACTAGCTACATGCACCGATGAAACAAGGTGTTTTATTGTTTGTTCAGGTATTTTGGACGTAAGGACCCATATACTTTGGCTAGAAAAAAATAATTTCGAAAATATATAACGACCATTTTAGGTATTCAGATAAAGTGTCACATATGGTGTTCCCTTGAGATCCTAACGAATAAAGTGCAAGAACTATCCTCTACAAAGCACGGCAAATTGATTAGGCTATGTTTATTGCTGGCAAACTAAGCTATATGCCTACAATCGATTATACAATATTTCTATAGAAATGTACTGGGGCGGCTGTCTTCACGCATATGATACTGGCCAAACTATACGTATATCATAATAACTAGCTACATGCACCGATAAAACAAGGTGTTTTATTGTTTGTTCAGGCATTTTGGACGTAAGGACCCATATACTTTGGCTAGAAAAAAATAATTTCGAAAATATATAACGACCATTTTAGGTATTCAGATAAAGTGTCACATATGGTGTTCCCTTGAGATCCTAACAAATTAAGTGCAAGAACTATCCTCTACAAAGCACGGCAAATTGATAAAGATATGTTTATTGCGGGCAAACTTAGCTACATGCCCACAATTGATCATACAACATTTCTATAGAAAAGTACTGGGGCGGCTGTCTTCACGCATATGATACTGGCCAAACTATACGTATATCATAATAACTGGCTACATGCACCGATGAAACGAGGTGTTTTATTGTTTGTTCAGGCATTTTGGACGTAAGGACCCATATACTTTGGCTAGAAAAAAAATAATTTCGAAAATACATAACGACCATTTGAGGTATTCAGATAAAGTGTCACATATGGTGTTCCCTTGAGATCCTAATGAATTCAATATCTCTACAGAGCACGGCTAATCGATTAGGATATGTTTAATGCTGGCAAACTAAGCTATATGCCTACAATCGATCATACAATATTTCTATAGAAAAGTACTGGGGCGGCTGTCTTCACGCATATGATACTGGCCAAACTATACGTATATCATAATAACTAGCTACATGCACCGATGAAACGAGGTGTTTTATTGTTTGTTCAGGCATTTTGGACGTAAGGACCCATATATTTTGGCTAGAAAAAAATAATTTCGAAAATATAAAACGACCATTTTAGGTATTTAGATAAAGTGTCACATATGGTGTTACCTTGAGATCCTAACAAATTAAGTGCATGAACTATCCTCTACAAAGCACGGAAAATCGATTAGGATATGTTTATTGCGGGCAGACTTAGCTACATGCCCACAATTGATCATACAACATTTCTATAGAAAAGTACTGGGGCGGCTGTCTTCACGCATATGATACTGGCCAAACTATACGGATATCAGCATAATTGGTCACATGAACCAATAAGACGGGGTGTTTTATTGTTTGTTCAGGTATTTTGGACGTAAGGACCCATATACTTTGGCTAGAAAAAAATACTTTCCAAAATACATTACGACCATTTCAGGTATTCAGATAAAGTGTCATATATGGTGTTCCCTTGAGATCCTAACGAATTAAATGCATGTATTTTTTTTGCGGAGCACAACTCAATGAAAAAAAAATTGTTTATTGCTGGCAAACTGAGCTACATGCCTAAAATCGATCATAAAACATTTCTATAGAAAAGTACTGTTGCGGCTATATTCACGCACATCGTACTGGCCAAACTATACAGAATTTGTAATAACTGGCTACACGTACCGATGAAGCGAGGTGTTATATTGTTTGTTGAGGCATTTTGGACGTAAGGACCCATATACTTTGGCTAGAAAAAAATAATTACGAAAATATATAACGACCATTTTAGGTATTCAGATAAAGTGTCACATATGGTGTTCCCTTGAGATCCTAACAAATTAAGTGCAAGAACTATCCTCTACAAAGCACGGCAAATCGATTAGGATATGTTTATTGCGGGCAAACTTAGCTACATGCCCACAATTGATCATACAACATTTCTATAGAAAAGTACTGGGGCGGCTGTCTTCACGCATATGATACTGGCCAAACTATACGTATATCATAATAACTGGCTACATGCACCGATGAAACGAGGTGTTTTATTGTTTGTTCAGGCATTTTGGACGTAAGGACCCATATACTTTGGCTAGAAAAAAAATAATTTCGAAAATACATAACGACCATTTGAGGTATTCAGATAAAGTGTCACATATGGTGTTCCCTTGAGATCCTAACGAATTAAATGCATGGACTTTTCTATACGTTGCACAGCGAATCGATTAGGATATGAATATTGCTGGCAAACTACTACTAGTCCTTTCCTTACAGTACATCAAAAAAAGGTTCGTGTGCTAAGCTCATACAATGCTCGCTTGAAACATTTTAAAATGATAACCCTCGAGGACCGTCGTTGGATTTCTGACCAGGTGTTTCTACATAAAATTGTCTCTGGTGAGCTTGACTGTCCACAGCTTTTGCAAGCAATTACTTGGACTGTTCCTCGGCCACACTCTCGCCTAGCAAACTTTCGGCCTTTTTCGTATAAAACATACAGAACGAATCTTGGATCTCATAGCTTAATTCCTAGAATAAGTAAAGAGCATAATTTATTATTTAAACAGTATAGGGTAGATATATTAAAAATGTCATGTAACCAGTTTAAAACATTACTACACAGACGGAAGGTTAATATTTAGTTATATAAAAAAAAAACCTTTAGTTTTCTTTTTTTCAAACATTTTTTCGTACATTTAATTTTATAGAACATTCTAGAATTTTGAGACACTCATTATAGTAATAAAAATACCTAAGGATTAAGATGATTATAGAGATCTGTGTCTCAAAATTCCTGAACCAATTTAAGTGCCTAATTTTACTGCCTTTTGAAATAAGCTACATTCTCTGTCTACTTAGTTTAAGTATATGTAAGCAAGTAGTTCTTAACATGCATGTGGTGTTTGCCTGTTATTGGGTGAATACTCAAGCAATTTTTTTTTTTGTCATGGCTAGCAATAAGTATTAATATGTATTACACCTGTTGGCAAACCTTAAATAAATAAAAAATAAAAAATAAAAATAAAAACTAAGCTACATGCCCACAATCGATCATACAACATTTCTATAGAAAAGTACTGGGGCGGCTGTGTTCACGCATATGATACTGGCCAAACTATTCGGATATCAGCATAACTGGCCACATGAACCGATAAGACGAGGTGTTTCATTGTTTGTTCACGTATTTTGGACGTAAGGACCCATATACTTTGGCTAGAAAAAAATAATTTCGAAAATATATAACGACCATTTTAGGTATTCAGTTTAAGTGTCACATATGGTGTTTCCTTGAGAATCTAAAGAATTAAATGCATGGACTTTTATCTACGGAGCACATCTAATCGATTAGGAATTGTTTATTGCTGGCAAACTAAGCTATATGCCTACAATCGATCATACAACATTTCTATATAAAAGTACTGGGGCGGCTGTCTTCACGCATATGATACTGGCCAAACTATAAGGATATCAGCATAACTGGCCACATAAACCGATAAGACGAGGTGTTTCATTGTTTGTTCAGGTATTTTGGACGTAAGGACCCATATGCTTTGGGTAGAAAAAAATAATTTCGAAAACTTTTCCAGTCGCTATGTATAAACATTTAAAACTGAAGTTTCTTTTTATTTGCATTTCCGCCACCCTGGATCTGAGCAGGCGCCATTCATTTATTAATAAAGATTATATTTGCCACTACCTATTTCATTTCCCTTCCTTTTTGTTTCCGGTATCAATAAGAGGCTTAATTGGGTAGAAATCCCAGTTTACGCATTTTCACATAGGTAAGACCAGTATTTCGTACAGAAGGTCCTACTCATAGTTTTGTGTTCCTGCTGATGAGTAAGGTTGACAAAGAGCTCTAAAGAGGACCCAGTGTGTTGACGATGAGGGACCCCTATTGTTCCTTTAGCCGTCAACACAGTGAATCCTCCTTTTTTTAAAGGGTCGGCACGCTCATGTGACACATTTGGAGTTGCAGGCTACGGTAGCTGCTTAACATCAGGCGGGTCGTATGCTTGTTTGCCACCGACATGGTATAAAAAAAAACAGGTCGTCTTCCCTACAAAATCAGCGTTCGACAGAACTTTGACAGATGAACGGTGACACATGACGTCTCCTCGATTTATTTCCATTGATTTATTCAAATTTATTACCTTATTTGTCCAATCTAATTATTATTTTATTACAAAACTACTATAGGCCAAGCAAATAAGATCTATAAAAAGTGTTTTGAGGAATTAATTCCCAGCAGGCTGGAAATCGCTTTAATACCTTCATGTGGTCCTAAATGCATGTGATCCGAGTTTGCCCAATCCCACGAGGTGTGCACAACTTTTTAGCGAAATTTTTGTTCTTTGTCAGGTTTTTGCTCGAAAACGATACGTCCGACGGAAAATCTCATTCATTTTAATATTAAAGAGGGTTAAATTCTGCGTCGATTGTGCAACTTATCTTTTAGTTCTGTTCAGCGGTACAGCCGAAATCAAAAGTTATAAACCGGGAAAATGTCTCAGTTAATTGAAAAACTCATATTTTGACTTCCATACCACGTAGCTTTGAAACAGATGACTCCTGTTGAAAAACCTATAGAATAAAAGTTGTAGAGAATATAATTTCACGTTATATCAACATCTCAATTCTCAAAAACAGTAATTTTGAAAGACTAAATTTGGCATGAATTCAAAATCAGTTTTTTATAAATTCTTATGAGTTGCATATTTTCCATAAAATATGATGTGTGCCCTACATTTGATGCATCGTTACAACTAAGAATATTTCAGTGCAAATTTCTAAAACGTACCCAAATCGGAAAAGTGTTTTATTTATTTCTAAATTCCAAGGGTATATTCCTGAGCTTAAGTATATTACTTAAAGACGCCAGTGTCCTAATTTGCTCCAGTTCTGTGGTAATCGATATTTCTTTTTTGTCTTTCCGATTGTGTAAACCTACATTTAATTATTCTTTTAGTCTGAGAACACGCTATAAAATCATGTAACTGTGTGTTAAGTCACTACAATATGGTTCCTTTGTATCTCGGATTGTTAATGTTCGAAATTTCATTGACATGTCACTATGCTCAATTGTTTGGTTGAGTTAATATACCTTATTTACATTAGGGGATTGGGGAATCAATCAATAACTGCTGAACCTATTTATATGAAACTTAGTAAAGAAATAGTAATCCACTCCCCTTTTTACTTGACTTCTAAGATAAAAACTATTTTATTTCCTTTTCCAGAACTTAAACTATCTCCATACCACATTTTACCAATGGACTTAAATCAGTTCGGTGGATATTGATTCCCCATACAAATAACTTTTGCCCCCTTTTCACACCCTTCAGGAATATTTTCTAGGATAAAAACTCCCCAGAACTCAAACTATTTTCATAGGTACCAAATTTCATCTAAATCGGTTTAACTATATTAATAACTCCTCATACTAACTTCTTACCCACTTTTCAGCCCCTTAAGAGTTGGTATTTTGGGATGAAAACTACTTTTTATGTACTTTTTACGGACTCAAACTGTCTCAATCTCTATACAAAGTTTCATTTAAGTAAGTAGGTTCAGCAGTTACTGATTGATTCCTCAATCGGTCCCTAAACCAAACAATTGAAAACTAGACATGTCAATGTAATTCCATATCAAACATTAACAGCCTGAGATACACAGGAAGCATATTGTATTGACTTAACACACAGGTGCATCATTTTGTAGCGGGTGCTCAGAGCAAAAAAAATTATTTAATGTAGGTTTACACAATTAGAAAGACATAAATGAAATATCGATTACCTCAGAACTGGAGCGAATTCTGACACTTGCGTCTTTGAGAAATAAACTTAAGTTAAGCTCAGAAATATACCCTTGAAATTACCGGAAATAAAAAACACGGTGTATAAATAGTTTTCTCATTCTGATTGGGTACGTTATAGAAATTTGCACTTAAATGTTCTTAGTTGTAACAATGCATTACACATCATATTTATGGAAAATATGCAACTTAGAAGGATTTAGAAAATAAACCATTTTAAATTCATGCCAAATTTAGCCTTTCAAAGTTACTGAATTTGAAAATTGAGATGTCTATATATCGTGAAATTGTATTCTCTTCAACTTTTATTCTATAGGTTTTTCAACAGGAGTCATCTGGTTCAAAGGTATGGAAGTCAAAAATTAGTTTTGCAAATAAATGAGATATTTTCAGGATTTATAATTTTTCATTTTGGCCGTACCGCTGAACTGGAGTATAAGTTAACCATCTTTAATATTGATATACGTGATATTTTCCTACGGACGTACCGTTTTTGAGCTAGAAGCAAAATACTGACAAAGAGCAAAAATTTCGCAAAAAAATTATGCACACCTTCTGGGATTGGGCAAACTCAGATCACATGCATTTAGGACCACTTGAAGGTATTATAACGATTTCAAGCCTGCTGGAAATTAATTCTTCAAAAAAATCTAATTTTCTTAGCCTACTACTATAAACTACTCAAATATTTTTTCTACTCGTCGACTGTAATGCTTGAATTGTGATTGTGTAGACCGAACTACTAGCGCATACTTTCCGATAGAGCTTTTATGGTCGCATATTGTGACATCGCCAACGATTGTACAAAGGATTTTCATACAATATTGTAACACTGTTGCCCGAGCCCGCGCGGCCACGCCGCCGTCGCCGCGCGGGCTCGGGCACGATCTTCCGGGAGATTTAACTTACTCTATTGTATAGAGGCAGCAGGTCGCGGCGTTAAACTCAATTCTTACCGGCTTGCCTATATTGAGCACTCGTAGAAAAAATATTGTATACAATAGTGACATAATCAAGTTTTTCAATCTCTTACCTTACTTAGGCCACTCAGCAAGTTTCGTGGCCTAAACACGGTACTCGACTGAAAAGCTCTTAATTATGTCACGATTGTATAAAATACTATTATCTTATCTGTGGTCATGCCACAAATAAACGAAATATTTTGACAACCCTGAAAATTTATCCGATACGCTTCAAGGCCGTAGCTGTCACTTCGTGGAGATGGACACCCTTGGCATTTTCACAAACTAGGGTCAGTTGATTTTTGCTATGTTGGACTGGACTAGGACACGCTCATTTGAAATAGAATATCTAAATATATAAAAGAAGAAACTGACTGACTGACTGACTGACTGACTGACTGACTGACATATCAATGCACAGCCCAAACCGCTTGTTCTAGAGATGCCAAATTTGGCACGTAGGTTCAATACCCTAAGGGGGTAAAATGGGGGTCCAAAATTTGTATGGCGAATCAAGATTTGTTAGACTATTTCATTCGAAACTTCACAGGAGTATTCCCAACGATAAAGGGGTAAACACGTGTTTCAGGTTTTTTTTTAAATTCAACCCCTAAAAGGGGCAAATGTGGTCACAAAGTCTGAAAATCAACATGGGTATCGTATCCTTTTTGAGTACTTATAGTACGCGGGCGAAGCCGCGGGAAAAGGCTAGTATTTAATAAAAGGTTTCAATGATAGCCATATCTATATAAACAATATGAACTTTCATAGACTTGGCCTCATGCGTTTCCTCCAGAGATGAGCGAGGAATGTGTTTTTTTTTAAGAACCAATCCTAGAGCTGCGCTGTGCGAAGAAACAAATGAAGTGATTCTGTTGGTGCTTAACAAACACAATCCTCGCTCATCTCTGGTGGAAACACAGCCTTAGGATACCAGGTATAAACCGTTCAAGGTAATAATACACAGACCGAACGGGATGGTCTTGTCGCCAAGTCGAACAAAACAAACAAAAAAGGCACGACCGTACCATCCTTTTCTCGAAGCCACTTAGCCCATTTTCGACCCCCCTACCGACTGTTTAGCTTTATCTACAACTCTGTTGTGGATAAAGCTAGACGTCTAAAATGTCAGTGAACAAGAGGCCATAACACAAGAAAGATATATTCCCAATATCATTCAATTTTAACTTATACTTTAATAGTTATTGCAAGGCAAAGTTTCTTATTTTTGACACTGACTGACTGATCAACATAATTCTAAGGTACTTCTAGCTAACCCACAAGCTCCAAATTGTAAACACATCTAGTATTAGGGCTAAAAGCCACTGAAAACTTAAACATACCACAATATCAGTCGGGTTGTCTGGTTTTACAAACCACACGGGTAACAATGCAATCCTTTTAGTTACCTAATCATTGAGTAACAGAAGACGACATCCCTAAGAAATTATTTGTACCATGAGTTGTAGTGAAAATCACTAAAAGTCTGACATTGGCTGCTGGACCACTGACATGATACCATGCAAATGTCAAAAAAATTTAAAAATCAAATACTGCACGTAATGACTTCGCGCGTGATAATAAATTGTAAAAATAATCCTAACAATAGTAAACAAAGCCACCGAATTACATTCCATATGTAAGTAAGTGCAAAGTTTGGTCTTAAGGTGCGTAGGTAGGTACACACCGGCGTGCCAACGAACGCGAAGCACTTATACGGTAGCTATTTGTTAGAATGAGATAGATAGCTCTTCGTTGGCCCGGTGTGTACGCACCATTACACTAATTTGAAAGAATGAGGGTTTCCGCGATTGAGATTTTCACTAGATGGCAGCACCGTGACGACAGGTCTTTTTGGCAGTAGCTGTCAAAATCTACCAATCAAAAAATATATGGTTAAACATGATTGGTGGATTGTGACAGCTAGACCTGTCGCCACGGTGCTGCCATCTAGTGAAAAACTCGATAGCGGAAACCCTCATTGTGTTGGCGGTGCACCGCCATTTTCCTTGATGCACAGATTAATGTCACAGAAGTAACACATACACGAGTATGTGCCTACTTGATTTACATACATCATCATTTAACACTACTCATGCACAAAAATATTCACGTAAACATATATTGGCTTGCTTCATCTATTTTGATAAATGTATGTATCGGTCACCACAGTGACCGAGGTGCCAATCGTTAACGACAATCGAAAAGTAAAAATATACCTTCAAACGGCTTTAAAGATTATTAGGGAGTTTTCTTACAAAATTAAGTGGGTGCATATTTATAAGAAGTAAGTCTAGCAGTCTCAAAGGCTTGCTATGCCTTTGGTATTGACTTAGAATTTTAGTCTTGAAGGTTCGTAATGAAAGGCACAGGCAATTGGCAGAACAAGAGTATCATTCTACATTCGTTTCTAAATGACCTTAAGTAAGTAGTAAAATGAATGTTACAAATAAAATAATCAGTTGCTCCTAAATTTATTTAATCAATTTTCCTCACGAAATGTGTTTAGGTAGAATATGAATTTGTGATAAGAATGTCACGTCCATTTTGTTAAAGCTACTCTATCATTCAGTGACAGCTGTCAACCGCCAAACATGGGGCACAAAATTTGTTCTAGATAGCTCATCTAGTAGAATACATAATACATAAATGTACCATCGGATGTGGGAATAGATCTAAGATGGCGCTTGATGCTTAAAGATAAATGAAGTGCACAAAAGAGACATCAAACTTATATAAACATTCAACGTGTGCGAAAGAGACAGACGATCTTTTTTGAAAGGGTGGCAACGTTTAAATTTGGGTATCTTGTTTACATACTCATGACGTGACAGCTCATATTTTAGCGTGGAAAATATAAAAAAAATTTACGATTCGATCTGCACATCTCAATAGTATTCTACACTATTTTGTAGTATAACAACCCAGGTTCACCCCTATAACTTGATATCTATCTAGTGGTTGAGGTTATCTGTAAGGTGCTATTATCGTTGGTCCATATCACAGTCTCACCTTTTTTTGTTACCCACGTTGTAAGCCGACACAACTTTATAAGAAAAATATCAGGTTTTCTCGTAGTAAACACAGAAATTCTTAAAGAAATCGCAAATTATATCTGTTTGTGATCCTCCACTGCTATATGGAATGGGTGGAGGGTAACAAGGTCTATGACAAGGACCAACGATAATAGCACCTTTTCTGTCGTACCTATTGAAAGTGTAATAAGACCATCCCGTTCGATCCTGGTATTGTTATTACCATGACAGGTATATGGCTAGTATGTCTATGTTTTGCATACAACACAAAAAGGTGATACACGCGCTGTGGACGTATCGATAAAGTATTTTTTATAAACTACGTGAGCAATGAGGTTTCACTGGGTACCTATTTCAACCATAGACGATGCTAAAAATAAATAACCAAAAATATAATCAAATATTTTTGGAGGAATCTTAAACGAAAGAGCTATGGAGATATGATCTTGATATTAAGTAGTAACCCCTGTCTGTAACACAGACGTAGCTATACTAATATGCCGTAAGGTACTGAAACATATCCTTTGGCTGGCCAAAAAGTGCAGTAACAGTGGAAGTAATAAGCTATACTCTTCCCTTTTTCAGTAGCGTGGGTATGAGCGTGAGAAAGAGACAGTATGATTCTGTCTGTCTATGCTTGAAGTAAAACAAACCCTGGCCAAACTATATATTATATAATAGCTAAGCACCACACACGACACAGATCACGACACGTTACTGTTTCCTGTCGATAGGATCGCAACATTGGTTTAAAGCGAAAATGTTAGAAACTTTAATTATTCACAATTCCGTTCTACTATGTGGCATTTATCGATGCATGAGATGAAAATCGACATTTTACATCCCTAATACGCACATCAATAAACATTTCACACGCACACCAACAAACAGTGTCAGCAACAAACGGACGAAAGTGATGCATTAAGACGAGTTGTCTAAATAATAGTTGTCTTATTCATCATATGGCATTTGTTGCAAGAGCGAGCAGCGAGAAATGACAGTTGTGACTTACGACGCCAAGGAGAACAAGTGACGTGGGGTCTATTTAGTCTGAGGTAATACTAATAAATGACTAAGTGTCATTGAATAAATATACAGTTTGTAAATTTTATACGGGCGTATATTGTGATGGCGATTAGTATTTGACCTAGGGAACCTATTTACATTTATTTCTTTAAGAAAATATTTTTTTTTCATACATAATAATTCAGCCCGCAATGAATTGCATCCATGACAATTAACTTACCGGTGCGTCATGTCAGTTATGTCAGTTTGAAATCAGTTGGATAGCGTACATTGGTGCCCGGTAGGACTGTAAAAAATCATTACACGTAATTAATAACACTATTTAACAAAATTACTATACTATATAAGTCCTATTGCTGGATACTATAGGTGGATAAAGTATACGCCCGTATAAAATTTACAGGCTGTATATGAAAAAGATAATCAAATAGGCTGATGAAGGTTTCATACTGTTCAATGAGAATGTATTTTCTTATGACCTTTTAATTACATACAGGCTGCTCGAAACCAAGAAATCTTAATTTGTCAATTTCTTTGTAATCACTGCACCGATTGTTAAGATACTAGATATACTGGTTTTAAATACCCTATTATATGTATGTTTTGGATTTCTTCAATGACTAAGGTCACCGAGTATATTTCAATAATAAATAGAATCTATCCCCCATCTATTTTTTGAACCGTGGGTCCAAAAATATTGAAAAAAAATATGAAAGTGATGCCTGATAAGTAGTTTCAATGAAAACTATATTGAATAAAATCGGATCAGCCGTTTTTGAGTTATCTATCACTCAAAAACGCATAGTGAAAGGACGCAACGCATAGTGCCGGGTATTGAAATGAAGTAAGCGCCGCCAAATATCCCTTAATAAACGACCTTTTGAACGGATGTATTGTAACAGGCCGCCAACTTTTCACGATAGGTAGTTTTTTTTAACGTTAGTATCCACTAAGAAGGGGTTTTTCAAAATTCATCCCCTAAGGGGGTAAAAAGGGGGTTGAAAGTTTGTTTGAATGGGGTTTCAAATTTTGTGTTAGAGATTTGAGACTTCGTATGTTTACTAATAATTAAAAAACAATTAAAGTGATTTCAAGGAGTTGAAAATTAGTATACAGATTTTTTTTGTGACAGACTTGAAAGTTCGTTTGTTAATTACAAACTTCAATGCAAAAAAACTAATTTTAGCATTTTTCATAATTCTACTCCAGAGGAGTTGAAACGGAGTTGAAAAGTTTGTATGAAAGGGAAGCCTACTACTGAAGCTAGAAAGTTGTAATTTGCAGGACAGGTTACATTTACAATCTGTACAACTAAGGAGAAGCGATTTTGAAAAATTCCACCCCTATGGGGGTAAAATGGGGGTTAAAAGTTTGTATCGGTGGGGTTTAAAATTTAAATAATTTAATAATAATAAACGCAATTTCAGCGTTTTTAAAAATTCAACCTAGAACGGGGCGAAAAAGGGGTTGAAAGTTTGTATAGAGATTTACAATTTTTTTGGTTTGAGAATTACTAGGAATTATAGTTTCTATTTCCGTTCAATTTCCATATTCCAGAGTGAGCTATGACAATAGTTTGGTCATCGTATCGCAAAATATACGACATTTTAGTCTCCAATTATGATCAGGAATACGCTGTTAAAATTATTCGGTTTTCTCATGTTACGCAAAGAAGTTACGCAAATAATAGGGTACATTGAAGTTATTATTTGCATATTAATACTTATTTGTAACTGAAACTATGTCTACGTTACCCGTTTTTTCGCCAAAATAACTATTAGTATAAATAGATTAAGAAGAGTTAGTTAATAACATACAATTGGATACAAAACTCTGTATGAGGAACCGTATTATACGCGGACGAACATTCGACACTTCGTACATTTACTAATAATTAAAAAATAATAAAAGTAATTTCTACGTTTTTTTAAATTCAACCTTTAACAGCTTGGAAGAATAATAAGTAAGGAAGCGTAACCAACGCTCAAAATGTGCTCCACTTTCCTGGTGCCAAAGTGGGCGGAGCTTGTGACAGCGGTGCCCTAATGTCATGTCAAACATTTTGAAATTGTCATGTCGCCAAAATATTAGTTTTTTCGGACCATGAAATTTCGGTATTATATCGGTATTAAAATGACGGCTTGTGCCGTGAATTGGTGCAGGAGCCACACAGGCGCCAAAGATGGTGATATTTCTTTTCATCGGTAAGTAAATCACGCATAGATATTCTCATACATTACGGACTTGGTCGATGTCATGCAATATAAGTTTTGGAAAAGTAAACATAACTCATTTGAGGAAAAGTATAATGAATGTTCATTTATAAGTATTACCTAGTAGTAATAAATCGACAAAACAAAACCCTTCGAATTAGTACCTACTATACTTACTCTGGTAAAATCATACCATTCTGGCCGTGCCATTTCTAGTACAACTGGCTAATAGGTATGACTCTTATTTTTCATTAATAATGAATGCTATAACTTCATAGCATAGTCTTTAATTATCAAATCTAGAGCAGAGCCCGACTGGGGAACTACCTCTACCTTACAGAAAACCACAGCCAATTAGCACGAAACCCAACTCATAGTGTTGTGTTCCTGCTGATGAGTAAGGTTGCCAGAGAGCTCAGAGGATGCAGTGTGCTGACGACGGGAGATCCTCTTGTCCCTTTAGCTGTCAACACAGTGAATCCTCTTTTATATGAAAGCGTCGGCAACGCACATGAGACAACTCTGGAGTTACAGGCGTCCATAGGCTACGGTAGCTGCCATCAGGTGAGCCGTATGCCTGTTTGCTACCGTTGTAGTATTAAAAAACCAGCCAAGTGCGAGTCGAACTCGCGCACCGAGGGTTCCGTAGAAATCTATAGGTATATAGGGGTAGTAACTTTAAAATTATTGGAAATATTTAATTTTATGGTTTTCGCAATTTTTCCTGTATCTGTGCTATAAGACGTTGCTTCGTACCAAATTTCAAGATCCTGAGTTCACGGGAAGTACCCTGTAGGTTTTGATTCCCCTGCGAGTTTCGAAAATTTGCGGCATAAACGGCTGTATCTTTTGATTGCGTTGGCATAGAAGTTTGATTTTTTCACAGCACCAAGGGACAGTAGACTTAAGTATTTGATTTCAATTTCAGCTTAATACCTCCACGCGTTCCTGAGAAAAAGGGTCTTAACAGACAGACAGACAGACGGACAACAAAGTGATCCTATAAGGGTTCCGTTTTATCTTTTCGAGGTACAGAACCCTAAAAATGGATACAAAATGTAAATTTATCTTTGTATTTCCCTAAGCCTGCTAAAATAAATAGTACACATAAACGAACTCATCCGTTATTTATTTAGTTCTAAAAAACGAGGAAGCAAAGAGAATTTTAACTATTTATATTGAAGGTATGCTATTTTTTTCTAGTCTGGTCATAAATAAAGTTAAAAAATAATCGTTTTCCTTTTGCCATATTCAAACTTAATTGTAAAAAAAATATGTTAATTTATGCTTATTTTGTAGTCCCTATATTGTAATTAAGCACTTTAATTAAATAAATGAAAGATGAATAGAAGGCTTTCATATTCCCTATTCCAAGAACGATTAAATTTACGTATATTACATAAGTAATGAAAAATGCACTAAAAATAAATTGTTAATTGATTGCATTAAGTATTATTTATTACGTGAACCCATCCACGTCAAACTAAGGCGTGTTTATTATACGTTAACTTGACATTTTCAGTCATTTGATTTGAGTGTCTCCTGTCCAATTAAACTTCATTGTCAAATTGATTTTGACCACTCACAACACGGAAACTTTTCTTATTGGTGAAATGGCATGAAACCTTTGCAGAATTAAGGTTAACACAAAAAAATATGCTTAAAGAATGAGTACTTGATTGGTTAACAAGACATAAGACATTTTAGTTTTGTAAACGTGAAAATGGGTCGTGTTTTCACATGAACTTTGCTTGCCTTTACTCGTCTTGATATTATATGTCGATGTTTAACAGGGTAAAAAAGGGATTGAAAGTTTGTATAGAGATTAATTTTTTTTGTGACAGACTTGAAAGTTCGTTTGCTACTTACTTCAAGGCAAAAAAACTAATTTCAGCGTTTTTCAAAATTCCACCCCAGAGAGGTTGAAACGAGGTTGAAAAGTTTGTATTAAAGGGAGGCCGTAACTAATGAAGCTAGAAAGTTATAATTTGCAGGACGAGTTAGATTTACAATTTGTATAACTCACACAACTCACGAGAAGCTATTTTAAATAATTCAACCCCTTAAGGGGTAAAAAAAGAGTTAAAAGTTTGTATGGGTGGAGTTTAAAATTTAGAGTTAGAGATTTAAAACTTCACACATTTACTAATAATTAAAGAAAAAAATTCAGCGTTTTTCAAATTTCAACCTATAATGGGGTTAAAAAGGGATTGTAAGTATGTATAGAGATAAAAAAATGTTTGAGACAGACTTTCGTTTGTAGGGTAACTTTAAAGCAAAAAAAACTAATTTCAGCGTTTTTTAGAATTCCACCCCGGAGGAATTGAAACGGGGTTGAAAAGTTTGTATGAAAAGAAGGCCTTTACGACTGAAGCTAGAAAGTTGTAATTTGCAGGACGGGTTACATTAACAATCTGTATAACTAAGAAGAATCGATTTTGAAATAATCATCCCCTAAGGAGGTAAAATGGGGGTTAAAAGTTTGTATTAGTGGGGTTTAAAATTAAGAGTTAGAGATTTGAAACTTCGTATGTTTACTAATAATTAAAACATAATAAACACAGTTTCAGCGTTTTTCAAAATTCAACCTAGAACGGGGCTAAGAAGGGGTTGTAAGTTTGTATAAAGTTTTACTATTTTTTAGGGTTCCGTACCTCGAAAGGAAAAAACGGAACCCTTATAGGATCACTTTGTTGTCCGTCTGTCTGTCTGTCTGTCTGTCTGTCAAGACCATTTTTCTCAGGAACGCGTGGAGGTATCAAGCTGAAATTTATATCAAATACTCAGGTCCATTGTCCCTTGAAACTGTGAAAAAATCAAACTTAAAAGCCTACGCAATCAAGAGATACAGTCGTTTATGCTGCAAATTTTTGAGTTTTCGGCACTCGCAAAACCTACGGGGTACTTCCCGTGAACTCAGAAACTTGAAACTTGGCACGAAGCAACGTCATATAGCATAGACAATGGAAAAATTACGAAAAGTAGAATTTTTTAGTAAAATCATACAAAAAAATTTTTTTTTTTTCAATTTTTAACTTACTACCTTTTTCCTCGTAAACGCGTGGAGGTATTATAATGAAATTCATGTCAAATACTCAGGGCTATAGGATCTTTCAGATGTAGCAAAACCAAACTTTTATCTCAACGCAATCAAAAGAAATACCAATTTAAGTCGCATATTTTGAAACTGAGTACTCGCAAGAAACTCAAAACCTAAAGGGTACTTCCCGTAAACTTAGAAACATGACACTTGGCACGAAGAAACTTCATATAGCACAGACAAAGGAAAAATTACGAAAAGTAGAAATTTTTAGTAAAATCATACAAAAAATATTTTTATAAATTTTAAACTTACTACCTTTTTCCTCGTAAACGCGTAGAGGTATTAAATTGAAATTGATATCAAATACTCAGGTCTATAATACCTACCTACCTTAACTACCTTTAAGCTGTAACAAAATCAATTTTCTATGTCAATGCGATGGGTGAACTTACTTTTCTTTTTTTACTTATATACCTACAGGTTTGTACGGAACCCTCGGTGCGCGAGTCCGACTCGCACTTGGCCGGTTTTTTTTTGTTTGAGATAGACTAGGAATTATTGTTCCTATTTCCGTTCCATTTCCATGTTCCAGAGTGAGCTCTGACAATAGTTTGGTCATCGTATCGCCAAATAAAACTACCACTATAGTATAGTACACAAAGAAGTTACGCAAATCATAGGGGACATTTTCGTTATTATTTGCATATTAACACTTATTTGTAACTGAAACTATGTCTACGTTACCCGTTTTTCGTCAAAATAGCTATAAGTTTAAATAGATTAAGAAAATGGTTCGGGGATTAACAAAAGTTAGTTAAGAAAGTGTCTAGTCTAGGTTTGAGAGACATTAGAATACCATGAAGACCTTTACTTTAAAGTTAATAAACAAGGCTGCATAAAGTGGTTTTGTTTAGTTGAACTTAGGTAAAAAGAAAAACCGGCCAAGTGCGAGTAGGACTCGCGCACCGAGGGTTCCGTACAAACCTTTAGGTATATAAGGTTATTAAATTTAAAATTATTTTTATTATATGATGTAACTAAAAATGTACGGTTTTCGCAATTTTTCCTTTATATGTGCTATAGACAAGACGTTGCTTTGTACCGTCAAGTTATAAATTTCAAGATTCTGAGTTCACGGGAAGTACACTGTGGGTTTTGATTCCCTTGCGAGTTTCGAAAATTTGGGGCATCTTTTGATTGCGTTGGCTAAGAAGTTTGGTTATTTCACAGCTCCAAGAGACAGTAGACCTGAGTATTTCATATAAATTTCAGCTTGATACCTCCACGCGTTCCTGAGAAAAAGGGTCTTGACAAACGGACGGACGGACAACAAAGTGATCCTATATAATCCGTTTTTTCCTTTTAAGGTTTTCGGAACAATGAGCCATGTAGCAAGTTATGATGATATCTATATAGTGTGGCCAGTACGATGTGCGTGAATATAGCCGCAACAGTACTTTTCTATAGAAATGTTGTATGATCGATTGTGCGCAAATAACCGACCCTAACCGATTAGACGTGCTCCGTAGAGAATAGTCGATGCATTGAATTCGTTAGGATCTCAAGGTAACACCATATGTGGGGACTTTTACACCCCCCCCCCCCCACCCGCAAGAGGCGCCTCCATCCACCGGTACTTTTAGTATGTTGTGTAAGATATCTTTGCCTACACCTACACCAAAATTCAGCTATACACGAATTACTTCCCCTATCAGGCAGTTAAGCGTCTTCGTTTGGTGAGCTACTAACTCAGGAACAAATATCTGTGATAAACACACAAATAAATGCCCTGACCAGGATTCGAACCCGGGACCTCCTGCTTCATAGGCAGGGTCACTACCGACTGGGCTAGGAGGCCGTTAAAAATGCCTGAACAAACAATAAAACACCGCGACTTATCGGTTCATGTGGCCAGTTATGCTGATATCCGTATAGTTTGGCCAGTATCATATGCGTGAAGACAGCCGCCCCAGTACTTTTCTATAGAAATGTTGTATGATCGATTGTAGGCATGTAGCTTAGTTTGCCAGCAATCAACAATTCCTAATCGATTAACCGTGCTCCGTAGAGAAAAGTCCATGCATTTAATTCGTTAGGATCTCAAGGGAACACCATATGTGACACTTTATCTGAATACCTAAAATGGTCGTTATATATTTTCGAAATTATTTTTTTCTAGCCAAAGTATATGGGTCCTTATGTCCAAAATGCCTGAACAAACAATAAAACACCTCGTTTCATCGGTGCATGTAGCTAGTTATTATGATATACGTATAGTTTGGCCAGTATCATATGCGTGAAGACAGCCGCCCCAGTACTTTTCTATAGAAATATTGTATGATCGATTGTAGGCATATAGCTTAGTTTGCCAGCAATAAACATATCCTAATCGATAAGCCGTGCTCCGTAGATATATTGAATTCGTTAGGATCTCAAGGGAACACCATATGTGACACTTTATCTGAATACCTCAAATGGTCGTTATGTATTTTCGAAATTATTTTTTTTCTAGCCAAAGTATATGGGTCCTTACGTCCAAAATGCCTGAACAAACAATAAAACACCTCGTTTCATCGGTGCATGTAGCCAGTTATTATGATATAAGTATAGTTTGGCCAGTATCATATGCGTGAAGACAGCCGCCCCAGTACTTTTCTATAGAAATGTTGTATGATCAATTGTGGGCATGTATCTAAGTTTGCCCGCAATAAACATATCCTAATCGATTTGCCGTGCTTTGTAGAGGATAGTTCATGCACTTAATTCGTTAGGATCTCAAGGGAACACCATATGTGACACTTTATCTGAATACCTAAAATGGTCGTTATATATTTTCGAAATTATTTTTTTCTAGCCAAAGTATATGGGTCCTTACGTCCAAAATGCCTGAACAAACAATAAAACACCTCGTTTCATCGGTGCATGTAGCTAGTTATTATGATATACGTATAGTTTGGCCAGTATCATATGCGTGAAGACAGCCGCCCCAGTACTTTTCTATAGAAATATTGTATGATCGATTGTAGGCATATAGCTTAGTTTGCCAGCAATAAACATATTCTAATCGATAAGCCGTGCTCCGTAGAAATATTGAATTCGTTAGGATCTCAAGGGAACACCATATGTGACACTTTATCTGAATACCTCAAATGGTCGTTATGTATTTTCGAAATTATTTTTTTTCTAGCCAAAGTATATGGGTCCTTACGTCCAAAATGCCTGAACAAACAATAAAACACCTCGTTTCATCGGTGCATGTAGCCAGTTATTATGATATACGTATAGTTTGGCCAGTATCATATGCGTGAAGACAGCCGCCCCAGTACTTTTCTATAGAAATGTTGTATGATCAATTGTGGGCATGTAGCTAAGTTTGCCCGCAATAAACATATCCTAATCGATTTGCCGTGCTTTGTAGAGGATAGCTCATGTACTTAATTCGTTAGAATCTCAAGGGAACACCATATGTGTCACTTTATCTGAATACCTCAAATGGTCGTTATGTATTTTCGAAATTATTTTTTTTCTAGCCAAAGTATATGGGTCCTTACGTCCAAAATGCCTGAACAAACAATAAAACACCTCGTTTCATCGGTGCATGTAGCCAGTTATTATGATATACGTATAGGTTGGCCAGTATCATATGCGTGAAGACAGCCGCCCCAGTACATTTCTATAGAAATATTGTATGATCAATTGTGGGCATGTAGCTAAGTTTGCCCGCAATAAACATATCCTAATCGATTTGCCGTGCTTTGTAGAGGATAGTTCATGCACTTAATTTGTTAGGATCTCAAGGGAACACCATATGTGACACTTTATCTGAATACCTCAAATGGTCGTTATGTATTTTCGAAATTTTTTTTTTTCTAGCCAAAGTATATGGGTCCTTACGTCCAAAATGCCTGAACAAACAATAAAACACCTCGTTTCATCGGTGCATGTAGCTAGTTATTATGATGTACGTATAGTTTGGCCAGTATCATATGCGTGAAGACAGCCGCCCCAGTACATTTCTATAGAAATATTGTATGATCGATTGTAGGCATATAGCTTAGTTTGCCAGCAATAAACATATCCTAATCAATTTGCCGTGCTTTGTTGAGGATAGTTCTTGCACTTAATTCGTTAGGATCTCAAGGGAACACCATATGTGACACTTTATCTGAATACCTAAAATGGTCGTTATATATTTTCGAAATTATTTTTTTCTAGCCAAAGTATATGGGTCCTTACGTCCAAAATGCCTGAACAAACAATAAAACACCTTGTTTCATCGGTGCATGTAGCTAGTTATTATGATATACGTATAGTTTGGCCAGTATCATATGCGTGAAGACAGCCGCCCCAGTACTTTTCTATAGAAATATTGTATGATCGATTGTAGGCATATAGCTTAGTTTGCCAGCATCAAACATATCCTAATCGATTAGCCGTGCTCCGTAAAGATATTGAATTCGTTAGGATCTCAAGGGAACACCATATGTGACACTTTATCTGAATACCTCAAATGGTCGTTATGTATTTTCGAAATTATTTTTTTTCTAGCCAAAGTATATGGGTCCTTACGTCCAAAATGACTGAACAAACAATAAAACACCTCGTTTCATCGGTGCATGTAGCCAGTTATTATGATATACGTATAGTTTGGCCAGTATCATATGCGTGAAGACAGCCGCCCCAGTACTTTTCTATAGAAATGTTGTATGATCAATTGTGGGCATGTAGCTAAGTTTGCCCGCAATAAACATATCCTAATCGATTTGCCGTGCTTTGTAGAGGATAGTTCATGTACTTAATTCGTTAGGATCTCAAGGGAACACCATATGTGACACTTTATCTGAATACCTAAAATGGTCGTTATATATTTTCGAAATTATTTTTTTCTAGCCAAAGTATATGGGTCCTTACGTCCAAAATGCCTGAACAAACAATAAAACACCTTGTTTCATCGGTGCATGTAGCTAGTTATTATGATATACGTATAGTTTGGCCAATATCATATGCGTGAAGACAGCCGCCCCAGTACTTTTCTATAGAAATATTGTATGATCGATTGTAGGCATATAGCTTAGTTTGCCAGCATCAAACATATCGTAATCGATTAGCCGTGCTCCGTAGAGATATTGAATTCGTTAGGATCTCAAGGGAACACCATATGTGACACTTTATCTGAATACCTCAAATGGTCGTTATGTATTTTCGAAATTATTTTTTTTCTAGCCAAAGTATATGGGTCCTTACGTCCAAAATGACTGAACAAACAATAAAACACCTCGTTTCATCGGTGCATGTAGCCAGTTATTATGATATACGTATAGTTTGGCCAGTATCATATGCGTGAAGACAGCCGCCCCAGTACTTTTCTATAGAAATGTTGTATGATCAATTGTGGGCATGTAGCTAAGTTTGCCCGCAATAAACATATCCTAATCGATTTGCCGTGCTTTGTAGAGGATAGTTCATGTACTTAATTCGTTAGGATCTCAAGGGAACACCATATGTGACACTTTATCTGAATACCTAAAATGGTCGTTATATATTTTCGAAATTATTTTTTTCTAGCCAAAGTATATGGGTCCTTACGTCCAAAATGCCTGAACAAACAATAAAACACCTCGTTTCATCGGTGCATGTAGCTAGTTATTATGATATACGTATAGTTTGGCCAGTATCATATGCGTGAAGACAGCCGCCCCAGTACTTTTCTATAGAAATATTGTATGATCGATTGTAGGCATATAGCTTAGTTTGCCAGCAATAAACATATTCTAATCGATAAGCCGTGCTCCGTAGAAATATTGAATTCGTTAGGATCTCAAGGGAACACCATATGTGACACTTTATCTGAATACCTCAAATGGTCGTTATGTATTTTCGAAATTATTTTTTTTCTAGCCAAAGTATATGGGTCCTTACGTCCAAAATGCCTGAACAAACAATAAAACACCTCGTTTCATCGGTGCATGTAGCCAGTTATTATGATATACGTATAGTTTGGCCAGTATCATATGCGTGAAGACAGCCGCCCCAGTACTTTTCTATAGAAATGTTGTATGATCAATTGTGGGCATGTAGCTAAGTTTGCCCGCAATAAACATATCCTAATCGATTTGCCGTGCTTTGTAGAGGATAGCTCATGTACTTAATTCGTTAGGATCTCAAGGGAACACCATATGTGTCACTTTATCTGAATACCTCAAATGGTCGTTATGTATTTTCGAAATTTTTTTTTTTCTAGCCAAAGTATATGGGTCCTTACGTCCAAAATGCCTGAACAAACAATAAAACACCTCGTTTCATCGGTGCATGTAGCTAGTTATTATGATGTACGTATAGTTTGGCCAGTATCATATGCGTGAAGACAGCCGCCCCAGTACATTTCTATAGAAATATTGTATGATCGATTGTAGGCATATAGCTTAGTTTGCCAGCAATAAACATATCCTAATCAATTTGCCGTGCTTTGTTGAGGAAAGTTCTTGCACTTAATTCGTTAGGATCTCAAGGGAACACCATATGTGACACTTTATCTGAATACCTAAAATGGTCGTTATATATTTTCGAAATTATTTTTTTCTAGCCAAAGTATATGGGTCCTTACGTCCAAAATGCCTGAACAAACAATAAAACACCTTGTTTCATCGGTGCATGTAGCTAGTTATTATGATATACGTATAGTTTGGCCAGTATCATATGCGTGAAGACAGCCGCCCCAGTACTTTTCTATAGAAATATTGTATGATCGATTGTAGGCATATAGCTTAGTTTGCCAGCATCAAACATATCCTAATCGATTAGCCGTGCTCCGTAAAGATATTGAATTCGTTAGGATCTCAAGGGAACACCATATGTGACACTTTATCTGAATACCTCAAATGGTCGTTATGTATTTTCGAAATTATTTTTTTTCTAGCCAAAGTATATGGGTCCTTACGTCCAAAATGACTGAACAAACAATAAAACACCTCGTTTCATCGGTGCATGTAGCCAGTTATTATGATATACGTATAGTTTGGCCAGTATCATATGCGTGAAGACAGCCGCCCCAGTACTTTTCTATAGAAATGTTGTATGATCAATTGTGGGCATGTAGCTAAGTTTGCCCGCAATAAACATATCCTAATCGATTTGCCGTGCTTTGTAGAGGATAGTTCATGTACTTAATTCGTTAGGATCTCAAGGGAACACCATATGTGACACTTTATCTGAATACCTAAAATGGTCGTTATATATTTTCGAAATTATTTTTTTCTAGCCAAAGTATATGGGTCCTTACGTCCAAAATGCCTGAACAAACAATAAAACACCTTGTTTCATCGGTGCATGTAGCTAGTTATTATGATATACGTATAGTTTGGCCAATATCATATGCGTGAAGACAGCCGCCCCAGTACTTTTCTATAGAAATATTGTATGATCGATTGTAGGCATATAGCTTAGTTTGCCAGCATCAAACATATCGTAATCGATTAGCCGTGCTCCGTAGAGATATTGAATTCGTTAGGATCTCAAGGGAACACCATATGTGACACTTTATCTGAATACCTCAAATGGTCGTTATGTATTTTCGAAATTATTTTTTTTCTAGCCAAAGTATATGGGTCCTTACGTCCAAAATGACTGAACAAACAATAAAACACCTCGTTTCATCGGTGCATGTAGCCAGTTATTATGATATACGTATAGTTTGGCCAGTATCATATGCGTGAAGACAGCCGCCCCAGTACTTTTCTATAGAAATGTTGTATGATCAATTGTGGGCATGTAGCTAAGTTTGCCCGCAAAAAACATATCCTAATCGATTTGCCGTGCTTTGTAGAGGATAGTTCATGTACTTAATTTGTTAGCATCTCAAGGGAACACCATATGTGACACTTTATCTGAATACCTAAAATGGTCGTTATATATTTTCGAAATTATTTTTTTCTAGCCAAAGTATATGGGTCCTTACGTCCAAAATTCCTGAACAAACAATAAAACACCTTGTTTCATCGGTGCATGTAGCTAGTTATTATGATATACGTATAGTTTGGCCAGTATCATATGCGTGAAGACAGCCGCCCCAGTACTTTTCTATAGAAATATTGTATGATCGATTGTAGGCATATAGCTTAGTTTGCCAGCATCAAACATATCCTAATCGATTAGCCGTGCTCCGTAAAGATATTGAATTCGTTAGGATCTCAAGGGAACACCATATGTGACAGTTTATCTGAATACCTCAAATGGTCGTTATGTATTTTCGAAATTATTTTTTTTCTAGCCAAAGTATATGGGTCCTTACGTCCAAAATGCCTGAACAAACAATAAAACACCTCGTTTCATCGGTGCATGTAGCCAGTTATTATGATATACGTATAGTTTGGCCAGTATTATATGCGTGAAGACAGCCGCCCCAGTACTTTTCCATAGAAATGTTTTATGATCAATTGTGGGCATGTAGCTAAGTTTGCCCGCAATAAACATATCCTAATCGATTTGCCGTGCTTTGTAGAGGATAGTTCATGCACTTAATTCGTTAGGATCTCAAGGGAACACCATATGTGACACTTTATCTGAATACCTAAAATGGTCGTTATATATTTTCGAAATTATTTTTTTCTAGCCAAAGTATATGGGTCCTTACGTCCAAAATGCCTGAACAAACAATAAAACACCTCGTTTCATCGGTGCATGTAGCTAGTTATTATGATATACGTATAGTTTGGCCAGTATCATATGCGTGAAGACAGCCGCCCCAGTACTTTTCTATAGAAATATTGTATGATCGATTGTAGGCATATAGCTTAGTTTGCCAGCAATAAACATATTCTTATCGATAAGCCGTGCTCCGTAGAAATATTGAATTCGTTAGGATCTCAAGGGAACACCATATGTGACACTTTATCTGAATACCTCAAATGGTCGTTATGTATTTTCGAAATTATTTTTTTTCTAGCCAAAGTATATGGTTCCTTACGTCCAAAATGCCTGAACAAACAATAAAACACCTCGTTTCATCGGTGCAAGTAGCCAGTTATTATGATATACGTATAGTTTGGCCAGTATCATATGCGTGAAGACAGCCGCCCCAGTACATTTATATAGAAATATTGTATGATCAATTGTGGGCATGTAGCTAAGTTTGCCCGCAATAAACATATCCTAATCGATTTGCCGTGTTTTGTAGAGGATAGTTCATGCACTTAATTCGTTAGGATCTCAAGGGAACACCATATGTGACACTTTATCTGAATACCTAAAATGGTCGTTATATATTTTCGAAATTATTTTTTTCTAGCTAAAGTATATGGGTCCTTACGTCCAAAATGCCTGAACAAACAATAAAACACCTCGTTTCATCGGTGCATGTAGCTAGTTATTATGATATACGTATAGTTTGGCCAGTATCATATGCGTGAAGACAGCCGCCCCAGTACTTTTCTATAGAAATATTGTATGATCGATTGTAGGCATATAGCTTAGTTTGCCAGCAACAAACATCCTAATCGATTAGTCGTGCTCCGTAGAGATATTGAATTCGTTAGAATCTCAAGGGAACACCATATGTGACACTTTATCTGAATACCTCAAATGGTCGTTATGTATTTTCGAAATTATTTTTTTTCTAGCCAAAGTATATGGGTCCTTACGTCCAAAATGCCTGAACAAACAATAAAACACCTCGTTTTATCGGTGCATGTAGCCAGTTATTATGATATACGTATAGTTTGGCCAGTATCATATGCGTGAAGACAGCCGCCCCAGTACTTTTCTATAGAAATGTTGTATGATCAATTGTGGGCATGTAGCTAAGTTTGCCCGCAATAAACATATCCTAATCGATTTGCCGTGCTTTGTAAAGGATAGTTCATGCACTTAATTCGTTAGGATCTCAAGGGAACACCATATGTGACACTTTATCTGAATACCTAAAATGGTCGTTATATATTTTCGAAATTATTTTTTTCTAGCCAAAGTATATGGGTCCTTACGTCCAAAATGCCTGAACAAACAATGAAACACCTCATCTTATCGGTTCATGTGGCCAGTTATGCTGATATCCGTACAGTTTGGCCAGTATCATATGCGTGAAGACAGCCGCCCCAGTACTTTATTAATAATAGGAAAACTTTTCCAGTCGGGTCCTTACGAAATTTCGTTAAGCATTCGCGTGAACTAACGAATATCTACCGATTGTCATCGATAGAAACCTTAAAATCCGTTTCGGGGCGGTAGCGTGAAGTTTGCTGCCCCACTTTAAAAATAAAAAAAAATATATACACAATGGGGTCCTTACGAAATTTCTTTGTGAATACGCGTGAACTAACGAATATCTACAGACTGCCATCGATAGAAACCGTAAAATCCGTTTTGGGGCGGTAGCGTGAAGTTAGCCGCCCCACTTTAAAAATTAAAAAAAAATATACCGAATCGGGTCCTTACGAAATTTCTTTGTGAATTCGCGTGAACTAACGAATATCTACCGATTGCCATCGATAGAAACCGAAAAATCCGTTTTGGGGCGGTAGCGTGAAGTTAGCCGCCCCACTTTAAAAATTAAAAAAAAATATACCGGATCGGGTCCTTACGAAATTTCTTTGTGAATTCGCGTGAACTAACGAATATCTACCGTTTACAATCGACAAAAACCGATAAATCACTTTTGGGGCGGTAGCGTGAAGTTAGCCGCCCCATTTTGTTTTTAAAAAAAATCGATGTTGGAGTCGGGTCCTTACGATTTAATATACTGAACTAACGTGAACTAACGATGAACTAACGATATAGATACGTAAATTCAGGATACTGAGTTTGGGGCGGTCAACTTCACGGACATATTGCCTACCGTTTTTGAACACGTTTGAGAGGACTTACAATGTGAGTGTAGATAAAGTACATTTACAGGCCACTATAAGGGCCACTCACACATAAGGGTGGAAAATATAAAGTTGCGATTCATTTCACTCCACCCTGTTCTTATTTTATTTTAGTTCTTTTTGTTATTAATTAAAAAAATACGAGTACACCTAATACGTGATAGGTAAGTACATAAGGAGAGACTTTGTATAATATACTCACCGAGAATTTTATGCTTGGTTGATATTTTAAGTTATAATAGCAGGGATCTAGGATAGAACCCTGGGGCAACCTTCTTGAAACATCAACTATGTTTGAGTACACATTACACTTAGGGCCTGTTTCACAATCTCCAGATAAACTTATCTGCCAGTGAAAATTATTGCTATCCTTTTCTCCAGTAATATAAAAGAAAAGGACAGCAAACATTTATCTGACAGATATGCTTTAACTGGAGATTGTGAAACAGGCCATTAGTATTTTATTTAACGTGGGCAGGGGCTTTATTCAAGTATAGGTACATATTGTAATATAAATACACATTAATGCTCACAGTAAATCAGAGTCAGTCTCAGAACCCATTCGTCTAGATTCGAATTAGTGTACCTACACCATCCGGAATCATGTACACTGATGTAATTTAGCTAGAAATGCTATTACGTAGAAACAATTTGTCAAATCATGTGAATTATACTATGCTTGGTTATTTTACAAAATTCATTATGGTGGTCGTTATCTTTAATGAGTAAATTATATATGATCTTGTCTGGTAGTATAATAATATGTATATCTAAACCTTTTATTCATATATTTGAGTCTGCTTCTTAAAGTAATAATTTAAAAGTATATAGTAGTACACTTGTAATACTACATACTTTTAAATTATTACTATATTAGCACTGGCTATAAAATAATCAATAATTGCATTAAAATTTCATCATACTTCTTTTTTATCTCAATTTTACATCACACGCAGATCTTATCTTACATCGCAGTATCTTGATATACACATTACACATGTCTCTTCCAGCATGGTGTAGCAATAATGCAGTTGCATCAAACGCAGCGCAGGTAAATTGCTAGGATACCTAGCTTAGAGACATGTTCACATTATGCGCGTTGCAACATAGTCGTCCCGAAGTGCATCCCGTAAATACCGGGGAATCTACCTATAGATGCGCGGATAAATTAGTAGTATACTGATGAACTGTAAATTATTGAATTTATACTTCCGTTAAACGTATGATAAGATTTTTAACGTTTAACGATATGTATATACTAAAACTTTTTTCTATATTTCAGTCTGCTTCTTAAAGTAATAATTTAAAAGTATGAAATAGTACCAGTGATATAACAAATTTGCATACACCATCCAGAAAATGATCTTTTTGATCTCAATTTGACATCACACACAGTGTAGTATCTTGATATACATATTACACATGTCTCTTCCAGCATGGTGAAGCAATAATGCAGTTGCATCAAACGCAGCGCAGGTAAATTGCTAGGATACCTAGCTTAGAGACATGTTCACATTGTGCACGTTGCAACATAGTCGTTCCGTAGTGCATCCCGTAAATACCGGGGAATCTACCTATAGATGCGCGGATAAATTAGTAGTATACTGATGAACTGTAAATTATTGAATTTATACTTCCGTTAAACGTATGATAAGATTTTTAACGTTTAACGATATGTATATACTAAAACTTTTGTCTATATTTCAGTCTGCTTCTTAAAGAAATAATTTAAAAGTATGAAGTAGTACCAGTGATATAACAAATGTGCATACACCGTACAGAAAATGATCTTTTTGATCTCAATTTGACATCACACGCAGTTTATTATCTTGATATACACATTACACATGTCTCATCCAGCATGGTGTAGCAATAATGCAGTTGCATCAAACGCAGCGCAGGTAAATTGCTAGGATACCTAGCTTAGAGACATGTTCACATTGTGCACGTTGCAACATAGTCGTTCCGTAGTGCATCCCGTAAATACCGGGGAATCTAGTAGATGCGCGGATGAATTAGTTGTATGCTGATGAACTGTAAATTATTTAATTTAAACTGCCTTGAAACGTATCATAGGATTTTATAATAAATCAATGCAACGTATTTAATTAAACATATTTTTTTTTCATTTTTTATTGTGGGACGTAGGTACGTGCTAATTTTTACAATCAAGGATAGTAAATACTACGAGTAAATATTGGTCATCTTGTATGGTAATTTCTGACCCTGTAAAGTGATCTAGTTTCTTATCCCTGAGTTTTAGGTGTTGTAAAACATATGTTTTTTTAGAAAATAAGCCAATTGTTATTTCTTACAAAATCAGAGTTTACAGGCACTATCAAAAATAGGAAATCAAAATTTCGCCCTTTGTAAACGTAATTATAATAAATTTTAAGTGTAAGTAAGTACAACCAGAGTAACTTAAAAAAGCCTTTTAAGCACAACGCCTAGTGACACACTTTATTAAATTTCTCGGTCTTAAGTAAGAACCATAGCTGCGAAATACTCGTATTATCATTTACAATTATTAGCTTAAACGTATTTCTACTTACAATATACAACATCGAATTCGGGAATACGCGTACATACCTGAAACAAAGAAGAGTAAAAATTAACCACAAAGTGCTGAAGTTGATAATGTTGAAAACTACACTAGACAAGGTTTTAAAGATCTGCGTACAGTCACGAACCCGGATTGTTGAGCCACTTGCAATTGTTCGTAATTTAGCCGTGTTATGAATGACCGATGTTAGCGAGCTGTCAACTGTCAGTTACATCGGTCATTTATTACACGGCTAAATTACGAACAATGGCAAGTGGCGCAACAATCCGGGTTCGTGACTGTACTTGTACGAGTACATTTAGCGTAACGTAAGCTTTGCCCTTATTACCACAAGCAGTAATTTAATACCACACATTATTACACATACACATGTGTAATGCATACTTTGGATGTAATTTGCATTTTTTGAAACAAGGCGGCAGCCATTTTGGTGACGTCATTACGCGAGAGACTTTTACCTACTAAGGCAAATAGTGAAAAGGTAATTAGACAATTATTGTTTTTTACCCATTGAGTAACAGGAGATGACATCCCTAAGATTTTTTTTGTCCCAAAAGTTGTAATAAAAATCACTAAAAGTCTATACTACTCTTTGATTCTGTCATAGCTGTCAACCGCCAAACATGGCGCACAAAATTTGTTCTAGATGTCACATCTAGTAGAATACATAATAAATCAATGTTTTTACCAACAAAAAACAACAATTTTTCGAAGTATCAAACTCGTGAAACGTAGGTTTCTGTATTGCTATATGGCTGGCGGCACTTATAGTTGATCCTATTAATATTATAAATGCGGAAATCTGTAAGTATTTTTATCTACACTCACATTGTAAGTCCTCTAAAACGTGTTCAAAAACGGTAGGCAATGGCTAGCATTACCACAACCGATTTTACTATGATAAGATGATAAGTAATGTTAACTTTACATGCTCAAATATTGATGTGTTATGAGTTTTGATAACATAATGTACACATGCACGCGCCCGCGCGGCCGCCGACACGCGCCTCCCCGACCGCCGGCACAATCGAGTTGGCCATGGCGGTGCAATGGCGGCCATTCTATGGTTTCGGAATACGGCACTTAGGATAAATAATATGAGTGTAGATAAAGCAGTGTATGCAACTGTACGTAATTAGGCCTTAAAACACTCGTGTGATCTTATTATGAAACTTTTCATAAAACCACACTCATGTTTTAAGGACCCTTATTACGTAACAGTTACATAAACTACTATTACATGATAACGCAATCGGATGATTGTTTCTCTATAACGCAGAAATGGCTAGATAGATTTTAATAAAATTTGACATCCGAGTAAACTGTTACCCGAATAAGCATAGTAGCTACTTTTTAATCCCGAAATTGAGGCTTGCTAAGGAAGTGAAATTAGGATTCAAAATACGAGAGTAACTACTGAGCGAGATGGGCGGGTTGGGAGGGGAGTTAATCAATTCCACGAATTGTATGCGAGGGGAAGCTAGTTCATGTATATTCCTCAAATTGCCAGCTCTATAAAACGAGAAGTAAGTAGCTATATCAAAGCCAAACAAACAGGGGATTACGACTTAATGCCCAAAAATTGGAAACGCTTTATTGAAAAAATCCGCGGTCGGGAAACAGCCGCGAGCGTGGAAAAATAGAATTGTAAAAATAAAACGTTTGCAATGTTTACAAATAAAGAGATAATTGAAAATACGGCTAAGTGCGTGTTGGACCACGCATAATGGAGGGTTCCGTACCGTCAATGGAATATGGATTTACCAAACTAATACGAAAAGGTCGTATCTGATGCTATGGAAGAAGTTTTTTGGAGATAATTCAAAAATGGCTAAACCGATAATATTCAAAATTATTGTTGTAGAAAGTATGTATAAGGCACATCTTCTCAATTTTTGTCATATTTTTTGGACGTACAGTTCAAAAGTTACAGGGACCCAACTCCCAGGGTCACAACTTTTCTGATTTTCGAGGCGATTATTTCTGAAAATATTCACTTTATCACAAAATGTTGAAAGAAACCTCAGTGTCTTTTTTAAAGACCTATCGATTGATGTGCAACATGTTGATATAAGGCATTTTTTTTTTAAATTTAGTTAAGTACATGTATAAAAATATTTTTTTCTGAAATTTAACTACATAACTAAATAGCGGCATGCAAAATACACCTTATGTCTAAATTTTATTAAGATACGTCCTATATTTTTCGAGTAAAATGGCTGTGACATACGGACGGACGGACGGACCGACAGACGGACATGACGAAACTATGAGTGTTCTGTTTTTTGCTATTTTGGCTACGGAACCCTAAAAACGACTGGACACTCGAACTCGTGACTCTGAGATACCAGCCCGCACTTATACCAATTTTGACAAGTCTCGAGTTCAAGCCTCACCCGAATTTTAACCTTTCTGTTTTATTTCAGTTGTGGGATTGTTAGTCTGTCTGTGGTTAATACAAAATCAAAACTTCTACAACCGTGTTAAACGAAATCTCGACTACAAGAATGATAGAGACAATGAAACGTCCCGAATAATATTTCATCCGCATCCGGAACGTTCCCGAGTAGTGAGAAAGGCAAATACAGAATTTATGGATGCGATCAGCCGTGAACGCAGGGAGCATGCATATTTGATTCCATCATAAACTCAATTTACAGCTAATCTCATCTCAGATTGTCGAAGAAATAAAATTTCACACGCCGTTGGCTCTGTCGTGAATGTAAATAGGGGGGAACACGACAGAAGGGGGGGGATAATAAAATATACTCCGAGCTCACGGCTCATTTGGCAGGAGACGGCCGCGCTGGCTAGAAGCCTGGTTCCAATTTAATATTTCGCGTTTAATTCAGAGTACTAAATTAAACCGGCCTCCCTAATCTTTGTCGCAAATTTTGTCGCCGAATTGATCGATTTTACGCGCCTACCGGTTCCGATCGGTTGTAACTTTTTAGTACTCCTTTTATTACAACAAACGATTTTAATCAAGCGTTTTTGTTCGCAAGGGACCCCATTAGCTATTCGAAACGGAATAAAATAGCGAGTTAAGTCGCATTTGGGACTTGAGAATTCGCTCTTAATTCGGTTTGATAGGTTAGAGCCGGCTGACCCTTTGACAAATTGAATGAATTAAAACAGGTCTGCTAAATGTAAATGCTAGAACAAACTAGAGGTTGTAGACCGTAATCAGATTTACTTAAAGCTGGCCACTGACAAGCCTTGGCGATTAAATTGGGTAAATCGGATTAAAATTCAACCGATATCAGACCTGGAGCAAATTTGAAAACTGATCCTAATTCTTATATCACCGATATAGTTCTATTTTACATACACACCTTATAAATATAAATGGATAGTCTTTGACATGTATTTATTAGTTTAACCATTATTTTCAGATGGTGGTAGACACTTTTAGCACATTGTTTTACTATATTCATATTCATATCGATACCTTTTGGTTCAATTGGCGTAAAGGACAAAATGCTGGTTTTCAGGAGACGCAAAAAACAGAGATTTTTTTAAATGTAGGTAATATTTTTTTTTGTTTATCGAGCTATATCTTTGATGTGTATTAGAAAAGTACTTAGATTGTTGGTATCTCTAATCTGAATTAGCAATCCTACCCATAAACTCAATACTTTAGAAGTTAGATGTCCTTTACAACTGGTCAAAACGCTATGAATGTCCTTTACGCCCATGGAATTTATGATAATTTAAAAGTGATGGGGTCGTAAGTGACGGTCATAGATTATTTTACTCCAAATTCAGGGCGTAAGTAACGGTCTTAGATTATTTTACTCCAAATTTGGGGCATATATTTACCGGTCGCAGTACACACGTTACCTGTATTCAGCTTAGTTTACTGTTAGGAAGTCTGAAAAATATATCAAAACGTGGTTGATCCGGCTAAGTATATCCACATTACATTTATAATATAGAAAACGAAAAATATAATATGTTTAATCAGTTATGTAATAGAAATTAATTACTCGCTCATAAACTAGATAATATATTCCGGGAAAAAAGATAAAGTAAATGTCCCAGTGTTTAAATTTGTAACAATTGTTGACACCCTCGGCCTTAAATCAAAACAAGGGAAGTAACAATTTGACTAATGATGGACTATTAGGATATCAAGAATTAGGACGTTTACTTAGTGAGTAAAAGACTATAAATATAATTTCAATAATATCGTTTCAAAATTTCAAGATATCTTATTGTACGCATATACTTATTGTAGCAATACAATTTTTTTAGGTGTCCAGATTGACAATCATTTAAATTGGACAACTCATACTGAGACAGTTTGTAAAAAATTAAATAAATATGCTTTCGCTATGTATAAACTTTCCAAGCAAGTTAGTACAGAAGCTGTAATGATGGCTTATCACAGTTTGGTTGCGTCAACCTTGCGATATGGAATTATCTATTGGGGTGATTCCGTCAACAGGGAAGCTGTCTTTATCGCACAGAAGAGATGCGTGAGAGCGATTCGAGGGCTTTACCTTACAGATAGCTGTGTGCCACATTTTAAAGAACTGAAAATTCTTACATTCCCTTGCCTCTACATTTTTGAAATTGCGATGTACATCAAAACAAACCCAACACTATTCGTGACGGTCTCTGACGTATCTGCTAGAAATTCCAGGTATCCTCAGAATATCTTTCATGTATCCGCAAATACTGCCCTAATGCGCAAAAGTGTGTTCTGCTTAGCTAGTAAGATTTATAACAAATTGCCTGTACATTTCAGAATGTTACCCTTAAAACAGTTTAAGCGTAAATTATTGACATTTTTAATTGATAAATGCTTTTACACTATTTCTGAATTTTTGCTGTATAATTTTAATGTTTCTGATTTGACATGACTTTAATATTAATAATGACTAGGAATTATTTTCATATCTAAATTTATTTCGCATGTTAGTATGTAAGGAAATTATTTAAGTTTTTTTACGCCATCAGGCAGGGTATATAGTGCTACATATATTTATTTACCACCACTGTAATCAGTTTGACATATACTCGCAAATAAAACACTTTGAACTTTGAACTTAAAATACGATACAACAAGATTTTTATTTGAAGTAATTATTAATTCTTCTTAAGGTAGTAATTTCTGTGTCTCACGACACGAGTCTCAAGTGAAAAGAGGGTTAACTTTACCTGAGGCGCAAAATACTTCTTTCCTAGCGTTTAACGCCCAATAATTTCTAATTTCACAAAACTAAAAATGTATCCTGTTTACTGTTATTATTCATATACATAATATTATTCGAAATATTTATAATATTACATGTTATTTCAATTATAATTAAAGAATATGTTAAACAATTAAATGAATAAATTAAAACCAAATCTATCATAAAATATTAATTGCCACTTGGTCCAGTCAGGATACGTTTGAAACTTGACACGTTACGTTTTGGACCCGGGTACGTCCTTACACTACTTGCCTCTAAAAGAGGGGTATGGGTACTGCGAATGTCGTCTCGCTTTATGTGGTAGGGCACAGCTCAGCGAATGTCATCTCGCTCAAATCTGGAGAAGAGCCCGACTGGGGAAGTACCTCCACCTCACAAAAAGCCTCAGCTAAGTAGCACTGCACTAGACCCTACTCTAGGGGTGTGTTCCTGCCGATGAGTAAGGTCGCCAGAGAGCTCTAAATGGATGCTATGTGTTGACGACGGGGGACCCTTTTTTCTCTCTAGCCTTCAACCCAGTGTATTCTTTTCTAAAAGATAAATATTCTTCATCCATTTCTTGAAGCTTTTACTTTTTATTGAAAAGGTAACGTAGTGTACCCTGAATGAAAATGGCGTAGGATAGTAGCTTGATCGCAATGCTTTTTTAGGTCTTATTATTACTTAGCCGACGAAATTGGTAATCGTTCGGTGTAACTAGATCAATAGTAAATTTATATTATAACTGATGTTTATGTTATGAATTAAAGCAATACAATATTGTTTATAAATTTATAAATTTTCGTTGGCGTCCATGTCACATTTTAACAACTCTGATTATTTATTTTTAAACGATTATTAGATCCATAAAACATTCAATTTAACTTCTCTCTTTACAATACAATTAAAAAACAAACAAAAATTACACTCAGTGACCTTAATATGATATATTATTAATAAAAAGATGTCCTTTATAGCCCACAAAACCTAAATGTATTCATAGTAAGTGACCTTTACACCGTTAGTTTACATTGAAACTGAGCGTAAATGTTTACTAATTTGAAGGTCAAACATTACATTTTAGTAACAAAGGTCACATGAAACAATTTTTTTGACATTATAGACCTTTACATCCATCTTAATTCTTTTAATTGTGGAATTTAGAAACTCCTTTATTGCAGTAAACCACACAAAATATTAGAAAAGTCCTTTACAACCATGTTCACTTCATTATATTAAAAATCATTATGGTAAAATCATTTTTAGAGCAGGTCGTAAAGGACAAATGTAATAAAACATGTCCTTTACGCCCATCTTGACCATACGATTTGGAAAATAAGCAAGATAAAATGAAGGGCTTAAAGGACGGAAAATGAGATGAAAGTCACTTACTACAATATTTATATTTAGCGACTTCCTTTACGATTATATCTTAAACTTGTAAATTATAACTGGTCATTTACGTCCCTTTAGATACGCTGTTTTTGCAAGCTCATAGTATAAAAATTGGGTCGTAAAGGCAACTTTTTAAGAGATATCGAAATTTTAACTATACAGAACGATAGCCCTTGAAATTCTGAACACAGCTGTATATATAACTCATTTTCGCCAAAATGTCCTTTACGCCAATTGAACCCAAAGGTATCGATCATATTCTTTATTTGTATTGATCATACATTGTCACAAGTATAGGTTATATACATTACAGTTGTAAAATTAGCTTAATAGCCCCTCGTCAGTGGCCAGGCCCGATTTTAACATTTTATCAACCGCCCGCATCTGTGGCGAAGCCCGATTTGGACATCGCTGGTCACATTTCTAATTTGAGTAATAAAGCTGACTAATGTATACCTGTCTCTTGCATACTCATTGAGGTGTGTAGCTAGTGAAATAGGACAGACAACAAACTTGGCCTTGAGCAGCCGTTGTGCGAAAGACCCGCGAAATCACCAGTGCTTTTTCGTGCGTTGCGACGCGTGGATGGATTTGCGTATTAGTGTTATTTTGGCGAGAAACGAGAAATATTTGTGAATATCCAACCCAAAAATGTAAGTAAACATTCTTATTTTAGTCATTTAATGTGCATATTGTGCTTGCGTTAAGTTTTTCTAACAGAAACACTAATAACAAAACAGTCTCACCTATGGTCCCATCATGAATTCAAAATTGTTTTGGCTTTTCTGATACTAATCCAGATCTCATGCATCACACAAATAATAATATCAGTCTGTAATGTTATTAAGATTTATAACAGCTTGCTATTAAAAGACAATCATTAGTAATAAAATGTTTATTTAACGAAAACTAGCAATAGGTACGTTCGCGGCCCGATTGTGGTCGCCGCACAGATACTGGGCGGTCCGATTCGGGCCGCGGCACAGATCGTAGACAGAATTGGTAAAATGGCCGACTATCTAGTTTGCATAGTATGGATACGCTAAGAGCGGCGTATTCTAGGTATACCTTATTTAGCCTAGAAATTGGATTGCCCTAAATGATTCCTATACTTGTTATAGAAATATATAAGGTGTTTCTTTATTAGTTGCCGATATTTTAACAGTTGATAGTACTTGGTTCCTGGAGTATAATTAGGTATGATTATGAAACACTATAAGGTTTTATGATGTTTTTTTTGGAGAAAAATGAAAAACAAATTTTCTACATTAAAACACCCTGTTCATGTAATTATTAAATGAAAACTCACTGAACAGGTTTTGAGTACCTCTTTTACCTAGAATCCAACTGGCCACTTCACTTGGTTTTCAGTGTCATGGTATTTTCTGTTTGATTTGTTTTCCCGCCCAACCGTAATGACTTTTAAAGATAAACAAACTTTGACATGAGACATGAGATTATTTGTTAGACGGAATTATACCTATATATTTTGTTCGGTAAATAAAAACTAAAAAATATATATGAAAACTTTTCTTAATTAAAGTTAATTGTTTTAATGTAAAGTATCATGTGTTAAAAAATCGGCAATAAAAAAAACACCTTATATAAATGTAGAAATATAATAATCTATCATTCATTTCTACAACTTTAAACAGATTTTAAAACAAAGGTTCTAAATCAAAAGGATTATAACAGGCACATGTTGTTTTAATGGACACCCATCCTATTTTTTGTATGCCTCTGGTTTGATTTTCACTGGCGAGCATGGTTTTTGCACTCACAGCATGCTACAGCTTTTTGTGTTTGTTTTTTTTTTCAATTTAAGGCCACGAGTCCCAAAAACTCGCGGCAGCAGAGGTGGTCGTGGTCGTGGCCGTGATCGTGGTCGTGGTCGTGATCGTGGTCGTGGTCATGATCATGGTCGTGGTCCCGTTAACGGTGGTGATGGTGGTCCTCAGGGCACTCAGGAAGTCCCGACTGAGTGCCCAAACTCCCCGAGTTTGTCCCTGCCTCGGGATAGAACGATCACCTGCGACAGTCCACGCACTGGGGGCGGTGTGCGCACTAGAGGTGGTGTGCGTGCTAGAGGCGGTGTGCGGAGTAGGGGCGGTGTGCGCACTAGGGGTAGCGTTGTCACATGTAGTGCAAATTCGCGCCCTTTGTGCCTCGACAGGTAAATACAATATTAACATAAATAAATAGATAATATTTATACTGATAGACATAATAATAATATTTATACTGTACCCATACTACCATACGTATGCATTTGATATTTTAATCATTTTCTTTTTTTAGAATCTATTGCGGCCCTCTTAAAGACTGGCCAAGTGGATTGGCCATCGAAGTCCCCCTACGGAAAAAGTAAATACATCATAATTTACTTTGTTGTTATTTGTATTAGTTGTTTAAATTTTCCATAATTTACTATCTCTTTTGCATTTCAGGCTTTCTACGAGGACGGTAGCGAATTTTGAACCGCAACCCTCAATAACTTCAACATTATCACACTGCGACGAAACGTAAGTTTGTTTTGTTTGTTCTCGAATAAAAATAAATATTGAGTGTTCTTTATTAATTTTTGTTCTTGTCCCACAGATTATCTGCAGCTGAAGCTTTGGCAGCACTGAGTTTAGTTCCACTATCGCCTCTTTTAGATAAAGAAGCCATCACATGCCCATTGCCCAGTGACTTAGAGTCAGTATAATAATAATTATTAGTCCAATTTACTCGTAAATGTGTAATTATTTCGTAACTAGTTTTTGTACTCTTTGCAGTTTGTTTGATACTGGAATTCCATCACGAGTCGCATCACCTGAGCTGTCCGTTTCACTAGTTTCCAACGAACCGTCTCGAGCTGTGTAAGTGTTCTTATGTTCTACTTTAATAATTAAGTATTCGGTTACAAATTATTTCAAAAGTTTTTTTTCCTTTGTAGAAATATTCAAATAGATATGGTTGAGACATCTGCCCTTCGATCAGTACGTTGTCCCAAACGCAGAGCGGAATCTCCACTCCATCCATCTGTATTACAGAAAAAACAAAAAGACTCTCATGTCGTTCGTCATGGCCCTTCCCGTCCATTAAAGGACACTGAAATTGAAAATGTTCTTTTCTATGGTAAGTAATCTAATACTTGATCCCTCATATTATGTTTGATTCCGTTCTAATGAACTAACGTCACTGAATATCATATATTTTGTTTGGCAGGAAGTGAGGATGATGGTAGTGATGACGAAGAGGCGGAGGAGTTGGCGTCTGTCGTTGTGCCAAGGGTGGCTCGAATGTACCTTCCAGACGATGAGGATGAAAGGCCCAGTCAGGTTCAAGTAGAACTATCCTGGCCACCAACCTGTTCTACCCAACCAGCTCCGCCAGAGATTCCAACTGATGCTCCAGCGGAGGCTCTGTCTATAACTCCACCTGAACACTCGATACTTCTGGCTTCAGCAGAGGGAATCCAAATGGAGCCTATTACTAAATTTGATTTTAAGTGGAAGCAGTTCCCGAACCCTCAAATACCACCACAGTTGAGGAGGGAGACTTTTATTCAAAATAAAGGGCCAACTCAATCATATGTCGATCCGTATGCTGCATTTGTTGCCATTTGGGACCGCCCAATAATGGAACATATAGTTATAGAAACCAATAAGTATGCAGAACAGCTTTGCGAGGCAATGATGGTCCAAGGCATTGCCCCAAATAGTCGGATCACAAAGTGGGTGGATACCTCAGTAGATGAGCTATACACCTACTTTGCGATAATTCATGCTACCGGGATTGTAATAAAATCTCGCTTGGAAGAGTACTGGTCAACGTCAGATAACATTTTTATCACTCCTGAATTTTCGGCGGTAATGTCTTATGACCGTTTTTGTCTTCTTAGCAAATGCATACATTTTAATGACAATGCTTTGTGTTTGGCGGAAAGAATGAACAACAGTGAGGCGAAATTGCATAAGTTGCAGCCAATTGTGCAGCACCTTAATGACAAATTCACTTCTCTATACATAATGGGGCAAAACATCGCACTTGATGAAAGTTTGACTATGTGGAAGGGTTGCTTAAATATTAAGCAGCACATCCCAAACAAAGCAGCGACCGTAGGTATAAAGACTTACGAGGTATGTGAATCTGAGACAGGATATCTATGGCGGTTTGAGATGGAAGCACGGCAGTTTATCTCTAACGAACAGGAAATAAATTCTCTGTCAGGAAAGGTACCAACCCTGGTGCTCACTCTTTTAAATGGATTAGAGCATAAAGGCCATACTGTCTGGATGGACAACTTCTATAATTCCCCTGCTCTTGCAAGAGAGCTCAAACTACGGGGGTTCGACTGCGTCGGCACCTTGAGGAGAAACCGCCAATTTGTACCTGGTGAGATTACAAACTTACAGGCAAAAGATATTGCCGTTGGTCAAGTTTGTGGCTGCACCTCAGGGGATGTTGACATCATTGCGTGGAGGGATAAAAAACTAATCGCTCTCATTTCTACTTATCATGGCCTAACAACTGTGGAGTGTGCAGATACTATTAAACCTGCTTTAATAGCCGACTATAATATTTGCATGGGGGGGGTTGACAAAAAAGACCAGATGCTAGCCATGTACCCCATAGAAAGAAACCGGAATAGAATCTGGTACAAAAAGTTTTTTAAGAGACTTTTGAACGCTAGCACGTTAAATGCGTTCATTTTGCTCAGGGCGACCAAGCAACTCACGCATAGGAAGTTTCGGCAAACATTGGTGTTACAGTTATTAGAACGCCACCACACTAACAGAAGTCGCATCCGACCTCCTTTATTATCGCAACCGCATGTGCCGCAACATTTTGAGCGACCCGCCGAAGGATCTGTTGACGTTAACCGTCGTCTTCGGCGCAAATGTGTTGTTTGCTCGAAGAGAACAACTACTTTCTGTGCTAGTTGTAAAAATAAGGCACTTTGCATAGTGAGTTGCTTTTCTCAGTATCATAACTAACTCTTGGGTATTTATGAAACTGGACTGTTTTATGGAATGGAATGTTTATAATAATATCGTGACCTTGATAATAATAAGACTCCCACAACTCCAAGGACTCACTTTTGTGTTGTCTATCCTTCGGTTGTGTAAGGATTTACTGTGTTAATAGCTTGATAATTCAAATGTGAATTGACAACATGTCATTTTCTCGAGTGGACCATTTAATGTTAAATGTAAAAAGAACGTGAAATTTTAGTGTATACGTGTTTTTTTATTTACTTTAAAGTCAAACTTTACATTCAAAACTCCAAGATCTAAAAGTAGTGAAATTTAAGGTCTAGTGACGTCACGAGTCCGCTCGCCATACTATTGACAGATTTTCTCTATGCGATCGTACTATAGACGTCACGCGTCAGTGAAATCGGGCATTACAGTTTTTCGCGATTTTCTTACGAATTAATGAGTAAAAAAAATGTATGACTACACTGTTATGTTCAGAAACAATAATTACCGAAATGGTTTTTGATTACCCCCTTACAAAATATGAAATGTTGTCAATTGGGTTACTTTGTAGGGTTCCGTACCCAAAGAGTAAAATCGGGACCCTATTACTGAGACTTCGCTGTCAATATTTAAGTAAATATTAAATAACTAAATATTTAATATTAAAGTAAATATTTAAGGGAGCAAACGTGTGTTTTACAAACGTGTTTTTTTGCCTTCTTTATAGTACACTTCGTGCGCGAGTCCAACTCGCACTTGACCGATTTTTTTTTTACTTGTCACGTTCATTCAGCGTATTAAAAGCATTTGATGGTTGTTGCAAAATCTAACAACACCTCCCCTGTCTCCTTTAGTTAAAAATACATTTGCAACAGAAGTCATGTCCATACTATGCAACGCCATTGTTGTCATAAAAGTAGCGTTTTTGTTAATTTTACACATCGTATTTCTTAGTTTTTCTGTTACAATATAGTGCTTTTTTGTAACGGCATTATTAAAGTATATATTAAAGTTATTAGAACATATATTTTTTCTTACCAAGACATAACCACATTTGACTAAAATGAAAAATGTGAAGGTATTAGTTTTGGATGATTGAATTAGACTTTTTTTAAACCGTGTACTGTAAACATTTTGTTAAACATACCAACCTGTGCTGTTTGTAAAATTGACCTACTATAACATACATTTCTCTAAAAATAACAAAAAACACACCTACAACCAGTCCATCGTAGCAAAATAAATATGTAAAGTACCATCCACTGTAGGTAGTTCTAAAGACATAACCCTGATACCTTGTCCCTTAAAACCGTTTTCCTTGTATGTTTTTCTATCGCAGGGTATGTAACTGCTAATGTTTATTGATGCTAAGTGGTAAAAACTTGTAAATAAAGCTAGTTACATTAATTATACCCGTTTATTTTATTTAAAATATTATAAATACCTACTAAGATTTGACGTTCTAGGATTGTTCACTCTGGTGTGTCACAGGAACACGATGAATTACATAGTGATGTATATCACTAGATAGCAAATTTTATAAAAATTAAGATTTTTACAAATCAGAGGCTCGAAAATCAATAAAATATAAATAAATTGCAATTTCTTAGCAATCGGTGGCCTGGCAACCCTTGTCTGTGACAAGGCCCGAACTGGGCTCCACAGACAACTACTTTTCGCCATTTTTGTCGTCCCTGACGAGGGGTTATGTAATTGTTTAGTTTAAAATATTTATGTCAAGTTTGAATTGTTCCATAACGGCCTCCTAGCCCAGTCGGTAGTGACCCTGCCTATGAAGCAGGAGGTCCCGGGTTCAAATCCTGGTAAGGGCATTTATTTGTGTGTTTATCACGAATATTTGTTCCTGAGTTATGGGTGTTTCCTATGTATCTAAGTATATATTTATCTATATAAGTATGTATATCGTCGCCTAGTACCCATAGTACAAGCTTTGCTTAGTTTGGGACTAGGTTGATTTTGTGTAAGATTGTCCCCAAATATTTATTTATTTATTTATATAATCTGAATTTGACAATTAAAAATTGTTTTAGTTCCATTCCAATACGTTAGGATTGTTATTAATAAATTCCAGGAGTTTAATCGCAGATTACCCTTCTAGGAATTCATTAACGGAGTAAAGTGCTTTTTGGATCAATAGGCGCTTGAGTTTGGACATAAAGATGAGATCTGACGTCTCATCCTTTATATCGGACGGTATCTTGTTATAAATTCTTGGTCCCATAATTTGGAAGTTGTTAGCGGTTTTTGAAAGCCTATGTGTAGGTATTACTAATACCGGCGGGCGTCTAGGTGCTTCACGCTTAGAAAAGAAATTAAATTGCTTCCGATTTCGACGGAGTAGTTTTGCCATTTCAAGTATGAAGAGAGAGGGAACCGTTAGGATACCTAATTTAATAAAAAGTTTCTTCGCTGGTTCGTCCAGTGGTACTCGACATATTACCCGGACGATATTTTTTTGTATAATAAATGGGCGATCTCGATCCGCAGCCAACCCCCAAAGGTCAATACCATAGCAAAAGTGGGTATGAAAATAGGCATAATAAGCAGTCAACAGGTTTTGCAAAGATAGGGAGCCCTTGAGCCTGTTTATTGCGTGATACGCGGAGTTTAGCTTGGCACACAGGGAATCAATATGCTCCTGCCACTTCAGTCTCCCATCAAGAGTGAAGCAGACGAATTTTGCGCAGCTTACAGGGTCAATACTAGTGCCATTTATTACTATGGGGAGTAATTCCGATGCTCTATTAGTGGCTAATGAGAATTCGAGAAAGTTGGTTTTTTGAAGATTGAGTTGCATACCGTTCGCAGTAAACCAATGCAAAAGCCGTATTATTACTGATGTGATGTTGTCGCGGAGCTCCCCTTCATCCCCTCCACTCACTATGGCGCAAATGTCGTCTGCGTACATAATGAGGTTCGTGTGAGAAGACAAAAATGGTAAGTCGTTCATTAATAACAGAAAATTCGTATTGCCAACGTTTGACCCCTGAGGAACCGACCGGTTGCCAATACTACCTGGATCCGAGGCATCACCAGCCACCTCTGTTATTTGGAAGCGGTTGCTCAGGAAAGAAACAATAAAATCTTGGGCTACCCCACGGACGCCATAGTGTTCAAGCTTAGATGCAATCAATTTGTGGTCAACGAGGTCAAAAGCACGAGATAGGTCAAACATTATTGCAGCGACTCGTTGTTTACATTCTAGTTTGCTAAGTACATTTTTTACCACCTCACGTGTCGCCTCTACCGTTGACCGACCAGCTTGATAAGCGTACTGCTGAGGGCATAACGATTTATTTAATTTAAGAAAACTTACAAGCCTATCACATATACCCGTTTCAAATATTTTTGAGATCGCAGGTACTAACGATATCGGGTGATAGTTCTTGAGTTCCTTCATGCAACCCTTACCTTTGTACACAGGTGTTACTTTTATTCTCTTTAGGCTGTCCGGGTAAGACCCATTCGACATTGATTCGTTAAGGTTGTTACATAAACTGTCTAGGAAGTTGTAAGGTAGATTACGCAGAGCCGAAGTTGGGAGACCATAAACATTTTTGGTGGGCTTCGATTTAATGTTTTTAATTATTTTAAGAAGTTCTGGCGCCGTGAACGGTTTCATGTACATGGCGTTGTGTACAGGTGGGTTGGATGCACGTAACAGTTTCAGAGCTTCTGATATATTGGGCCTGATTGGAGTGTCACGAACCACTGCCAGGTAGTACTGGTTGAGCGCGTCAGCCAGCTCATGATTGGAGCCTTGTGGCCCGTACACAGCATGCCGCAGCACTCTGAATCCATCGCCGGGCTGCTTGCCTTTATTTGTTTCCAGTCTTATTGATCGCCACAACGCAATACTTTTATTTTCGCTCGATTCAATATTTTTATTTATAAATGATCTTCGAGTCCTAGTTAGTAAACTTGAGTGTTTACATTGGTAAGCATTTTTTAATTCAGCTAGGTTAGAGGTGAGGGGATAAGCTCGCGTCAGCATTTCAAGTAACAGAAGGAATTGCTTACTTTTAATAGTTTCGGCATTACGCCAAATTAAATCCTTTGGTCGTACTATAATAGACTTTAAGGGACAGTGGAGTCTAAAACCATTCATTAACACATTAAAGATGTCCTCAAAGTTAGTTTGATTTGCCTTAGAAAATTTAGACCAATCGTGCAATTCTAAAAACTTAGTAAATATTAACATGTGAGATCTGTTAGTACTAGTTTTTTTGACATGGCGAGTAACAGACGTATTTTTCGGAGTTGTTAATTCTACGCAGACCGCACAATGATCACTAATATTAAATTCTAATGGATATGTTTTAGTGCGATACAACGGTAAGTCGGTGTAAACATGGTCTAGACTGGTTTTAGACTCCCCTTGTATTCGAGTTGGAAAGTTGACCGTAGACGTAATATTATATCTCGCTAGTAGCTCACGGATTGATCTCATTTGGTTTGACCGTTTTAAGGAATCTACGTTTATATCACCCATTATTATAATGCTAGCATTATCCTGAGTAATATCGTTCAGTAAATGTTCTAACTGGTTTATGAATATATTAAAGTTACCCTCAGTATTGGAACGGTAAACACACATAACAATAACATTCAGATTAACAAGTTGAGCCGCCGCTATCTCAATGTGCATTTCAATTGAGTATTTAATGCCTATATCACTCATATCCAATATATCATTGTAGGCGACTTTATCTGTTAGTCATATAGTTCTTGTCATTCATGAGTTCATTACATCGACAATGATATTCAAAAGTGAGGCCTACTAAAGGTCGCTACTTCATCGTGACGTGCCACGGTACGGTAAAAGTCTATAGTTTCATTCATAAATGGACTATGCAATCGATTTTCCACTATTTATGAATTAAACCATAGTTTTACCGTCATGATAAACTATAAAAGCGACCATTGTGCCGGTAAACGCAAGTCTTTCAACTTGAACCGCTCGAGTTCACATGGGAGGAAATCGCCCGAAAGCGGCCCAAAGTTGAACGCCGAGTGGTAAGTCATTGTAAATTCTAATAGATACAGAAGTTTTAGTCAAACATTGAACTATTTTTGCATGGGCGTTTCGGTTTTGTTAAAATTGTCGACTGCTGGCTACGTCAGATAGGTCAAATTGATACGTCAGATTGCTTTACCATCCTTATTGATAGATCCGGGCATCTGGCAGCTTTTAATGGGTGGAGGTCAGAGTGACAGACCAACAAAAATTTTCAGTTGAAAAAAAGTAATACCAAAATGGGTAAAAACTGCCGAAGTTGTCTTATTTATAGAGGAGGGACGGGGCCTATATTTTAACATTACAACAAAGAACATTGCGTATTATTTCGGAAATATAAACATTAGGCGACAAACTTTGAATTTCATTATACGTCGTTTTGAACTACTTTCCCCATCAGAAAGTTTTGGCAATGATATAATCTAATTATTTACATAATTTCTCATAATACTGCATCAAAACCAGAACTCTATTATTTGTATTCTTAAAGTGGTTTAAATTCTTTGACCTCCACGACTTTACAGCTGCCAGATGTCCGGATAGAGAAATAAGCATAGTATAGCAAACTAACGAGAGGGGTTTCGTTGCTCTTATTATTGTGTCATATCTGACGTGGCTAGCTCTCCGTGTATTCATAGTTCTTGAGTATCTACTAGCAACAATGTGCTCATGGTGGACCCAGTTTTTTTATTACAGTGTATTCCTGATCATATTTAATAAAATGTCATAATAAAATGTCTTATAAACTGATTTGGGATTTTTTTAATTCTGTAAAAATAAACTTTTTTAAATTGTGAATCAGTGCAAAACGCCTTTTGATGGCGATATCGCCACTATGGGCCTAGAGACATCCTTATTGTCTGATGTCAATCTGCTAGCCCATCAGCTGTTCTATCAGTCCTTAGAGACTTGGCGCTGGTGTTATGGACACCCAGTATAATGCAAAATAATGGCAGAAGCAATAACCGAGGTGTCTGTAACTAAAACTTCGTGAATGCTTCGCGAACTTCATTGATTGAATCCATCGATTCTTGAAAAGAACACAGAGAACTCAAAACTTTAACGTAGAGCGTACTTTTCTTAAAAATTTCCAAAGGATGCTTGGAATTTTCCTGAAAATCACTTTACAACTACGATTCTTTCGCGAACATCGCAAGTTTTCATGAGGAAAGTTCGGCGGGTGCGAATAAGTTTGGCAGATTGTAAATTATAATCTTCTTTAACACTTGTTAAGTTATTTTTAAGACCAGCAAGGAAATACTTACAGTCACCGGCAATAGTATTTTCCTACACGAAGGCCGCAAAAATATGTGACACGCTCTTATTTAGTTATAGGGCCATAAGAGTGTGCCTCATATTTTTGCAGGCTTCGTGTAGGAAGATACTATTGCCGGTGACAGTAAGAAAGGGTACAAGTAATACCTATACTTAGTCAGATAAATTGAAAAAGAATGATAGCTTAAACATTCTGTTGCACCTAATTTGCGTTATAAAAACTGCTCTCTGCCTGCTCTCTTTTTGCGCAAGCATTTCCTTGACAAGCTTTCTTCACCGTCCTCCTGATGGTTCACATAAAGTATGTAAAATATTTGTGTGTATGTTTTTCCCGACCACGGAACAATTGTGTTCCGGACCTTTGGGAGGCATATGCGGAGCCGAAACCAACGCGCAGAGGCCCTTTCGACAATTCAATGAAAAGTGAGGGGTACACTAAGCGGATGCTGCCCCTACCCGTGTCATGGGACGCACGCAGAGACAGCACCCGCCATGGTGTAAAGACTATTGAGAGTTAATGGAGTCTAAAATGTACTAGGCTATTGGGTGAAAAGTATGGAATAACTACTGGGCTATTGGATGAAGAACCAGACGCCTGCCTAATAAAAGGTATCCAATTTTATTTCCGGCAGACGGTGACTTGCCCGCCGCAAGATGGGCCCCCGTAAAAAGCGACCTCAAAGATGGCTCAAGGGCAACACCGGTGCGTGGGCTGTGAGGTTGTCGAGAGGTGTAGAGAATGCCTTATGGCATTAAGTCCACCATTTGTACCATCCTATATTGTCCAATAAAGACTTAATAAAATAAAAACATGAATTGGTGATATGCCCCATTTATCTAATGATATTAGACTAATATTCTAAGTCTATGACGTGCCAAATCGTATGGGTTTTCTTATAACACAAATAATATTAGTTTATTACCATTCGAGACGCGTTTTTGCAAAAAATAATGAAATATGATTGATCAGTGTATGAGTCAGTTAACCAATACATCGGGCGTTCATCCTCACACCATATATCTTAAACAGTCAGAAACTGTGTGGTTTCAGAGGAATTTCCTCCCACAAACGCTTGTGAAATGAGTTCCCTACCGAAGTTTTCTCGAGCAACAGCCATTTTTCATCACGAAAGACAATTGCGATTTGACCATGACTAACCCAGAGGAGAAACTAAGGCTTTGTTCGGATCAGGTTTCCTCATGATATTTTCCTTTGTCGAATAGCTACTGCTAAATATCAAATTATTTTATTACATATTTCTTACGTAAACTAGTATTTGTACTCTTAGTATATTTTTACAAGGTGGGTAACTAGAGATAGGAACAAATAATAGATTAAAGAAAAAATATATTCAGGTTTTCATTAGGAGTCGATTTTGTTGCTCAATACACAAAAAAAACTTCACTGCTGAATCATTCGTATTCTCTCATTGAAAGACGTTAAAATAAATCGATTCATTTAATATGAAATCATTTATTTTAATAAAAAAAATAGTTATCTACCTACTCGTATCGTATTTGTTATGACAATGAATCGATTATCCATTTTTTAAGCCGAGCAACGTGGATTTTTTTTTAATATCGCAACCCTAAGAGAAAATTCGATTTTTCACACTCAAATTACATTGTTGACTGTTACGTAACATCAGTTACATAGATTCTGAAAAGCTATTAGAAGTGTTGTCAAAAACATCCTTTTTCGCTCGCACGTAAATTATTGGCGTCGTGACGGTGCCAATTCCATCCTTTTCGGAGGTCGTCGCGCGTAAAAATCAACGATGGGTTCGTGTTTTTACGTACGTGAATGATTTTAAAGGTGTATTTTAACTGGGGGATTTGGTTTGTTTGCCAAAAGGATGAAATTATTTATTATTATTTTTTATTATTTATTGTATGGAAAACCAACAGCACAAAATATGCATAGAAATACAATAAAACTAGAAAGCCAATTACAGGTTCTCACTTATGGAAATAGATTACTTACAAAAAGAAGTTACAGCCCAACTTAAACACATACGAGTACCGATAACCACAAGTTAATATAAAATACAATACTCTAAAAATAACTATGAAATTTACAAATTCAATTAATATCCTAATAAACTGCACGCGCACCTGCACCGGGAGTGCTGCCCATCAACAATTTAATCAATTTACTTAATCAATTTAGCCCTTATTGTTGGTATGCTGTCATTAAATATATCAAAATCAATTTTTAATAGAATTTTGTTTAAACTCGTGCTGGCCCTGCACAGGAAACTGTTTTTCCTATATTTTGCAGAAGCTTGATACGTGCCAATGGGACAAAAGTGTCTAAATCTCCTATTAGGAATATTAAAAGATATTTTATTAAGTAGATTAGGACAATCAACTTTGCCTTGAATAATGTTTAATAGATACACTATGTCAGTAATAAGACGGCGCTTATGAAGTGGTATTAGGTGGTGTTTTTTACACAAATTGAAATAATTTGCAGAATTATAATTTACACGAATTTTATAGCAAAGAAATTTGACAAATTTCATTTGTAATCGCTCCTATCGACATAAACTTGATATTGGGGATTCCAAATTTGAGATGCGTATTCCAACCTGCTTCTCACGTAAGAACAATACAAAATTTTAATCGTCTTTAGACGTGTGAAACAAGCTGAACTACGCATTATAAAGCCAAGTGACTTGGCCGCCTTACATACTATCAATGTGGTCACCGAAAATAAGCTTATAGTCATGAATAACACCTAAATCTCTCATGCTCACTACTTTCTGAAGACTATTTGCTTTCAATGAGTATGAGGTTGGAACATTTATTAATTTACGAGAAAATGTTACTGAGAAACATTTAGAAGTATTTAAATCCAATTTATTTCTAACACAATAAGTATCCAGCCGACCAAGATCAGATTGCAACGAAGCGGCATCATCAAGTGAAGTAATTTTAGCAAAGATTTTCGTGTCATCTGCGAAGCTAAGCATTTTAGAAAAGCGAAAACATGTGCTTATCTCATTGACAAAGATGTTAAAGAGGAGTGGACCCAATAGAGAACCTTAGGGCACTCCACTTGGTATAGATACCCAGCTTGAAATGTAGTTATTGACCACCACCGCCTGACACCGATTATCTATGTATGACTTGAACCATCTCAACAGATCGCCCCTAATACCTACTAAATACAGCTTGTGTAATAAGATGTTATGGTCAATTCGATCAAAGGCTTCACTATAATCAGTATAGATGACATCTACTTGATGGCCATCATCCATTGACTCGGAGATAAAGTCATTAAGTAAAATGAGATTGGACACTGTAGACCTACGCTGGATAAAACCATCCTGGGTGCTGTCAATAGAATTTTTAAAGCTGACGACACCTGCATTTGGACAATTTTTTCTAATATTTTAGCTAGAATGCATAATTTGGAAATTGGCCTATAGTTAGTCACATCCGTTTTAGGGCCTTTCTTTAAGATCGGAGTAATAAAAGCAGATTTCCAAATCGAAGGAACAGTACATTCAGTAAAAGATCGACGGAAGAGTAGCGTTACGGGCTTAGACACGGCCTTGGCACATTTGATATAAAACAAAGCAGGCACCTGGTCGGGACCAGCGGATTTACTAGGATCCAGGCTAAGCAGAAGTTTAGTAACCATATCACTATCTACATAAATACTTGCTACATCACTAGCGGAAATGGCACTTTCGTGAAAGTCGGCTACCGCGTGAATTACTAGAGGTCGTAGGCCCAGGGTCTAGGAAATTCCTTTTAATGTAATCTGAAAACGCATTACAAATTTCAACACCAGAGCTCATTGTGACACCACTATAACTCATACTGCTAGGTACCCCAAAAGATTTAGAGCGGGATTTTATGAACGACCAAAACTGTTTCTAATTGTAATTTAGTATAATCCGAAAAACACCGCTTTTCCATGCGTTTAATTCTAGCCCTCTGGTACTCGAAGGCAAGAAAATCACATTTATTACTATAAAGCTTGAATTCGCGATGATATTTATGTTTTTCTTTTATAGCTTTTTTAAGTGACGACGAGTACCATACTGGGTATGAGCTCACAGTTATAAGCCTATGCGGGACGTACTTATCTCTTAAATCCTTAAATTTTAAATAGAATAAGTCAACACACTGATCAAGTGTGCGACCTGAGAATTCTATCCCAATTTATGTCTAAAAGATCTTAATTTAATAACTCATAATTAGCTTTATTATAGAAATACTTCATTTTAGGCGCTGATTTAAGAGAAATACATTCCGCTAATGTTACTGATATACTCAAAGCCTCATGATACGGATCAATAGGTACAAGTGGGTTTTGATTATTACAGACGGCAACTGCGTCATTACTGAGTACCAAATCCAAAAGTTTACCGTACTTATTAAACACTCCGTTATATTGACGTAAATCAAGATAATTTAGCTCATCAAATAAAATAATTTTAAACAAAAAAGAACCGACTTCACTTAGTAACTAGTACTTCCTTTCCAAAAGCTCGAGCTGCTGTAAAAAATACTCAAATCACTATAGTTGTCCTTTATTAGTCGAATAATCATCAGATGACAATGGGACCAACTGTGAAGTTTAAACAAATCATGAATTTTCATATTCGAATAATCGGTGAACACACATAAAAAATTTTTTTAATGGCTAAAACACAGATTCCGACGAATTGAGAATCCCTTCGAAATCTTTAAGTCGGTTGAAAAATAAGAAAGTAACAATTTAGTTCTAGTTTAACTACTGAGGTAAAAGCGCAAAGCAACGCGCACATATCACTATAAGTAATAGTTTTAAAAAACTTCGATTTGGATGTTTTGGATCCGTGCACCATAGAAAAAAAGTTCAATAACTTATGTACGAATCTTGAAGCAAATCAAATTATTTTGTTCAATATTTTTTGATTTGCAATTTTTTTTTAAGTAGTTACACTACTATATATAATATTCAGAAAAAAACAGTTAGGACGTCAGCCGCAAAAGCTGAAGACGCCAGTTCAAATCTGGCCTCGGACACCGGAGGGTTTGGTCACTTTTTCTGAAGTATATGACATCTATTTTCAACTTATGTACGGTTTAAATTTATGTAATGAGACTTTATAGTTCTGTTGTAACATTATGATTTTAAAATGACTGAAAAAAAAAAACATTTCTTCGTTCATTCTTTGATTCATTTCATTCACTTCATTCATTAATTTAATTAAATACTTTTAAAACAAAAGACAGTTCGAGACAATTGTTATCCATGGGAAACATTTGTAGCATTTATTTTTATTTATTTATCTTAAAACGAAACAATATTAAAAGCGCTTTTTGCAGAAAGCCAGACAACTAAACCGACGCCAATCGGAAAAATAAATATTCAATATTTCCAGCTTGTTTCAAATTCACACCGAAACTCAAACCAAACATTAATGAATAAAACACGCTCGCGCCGACAACCGAGTTGGAACCGGTTATAACCGCTTATAACCGGATTAATGCGGTCAATTAGCGCAATCGAGTTAATTTCCATGAACCGGTCCCCGTAGCATTAACTTGTAGAGAGACGCGATTATGTTGGTGCACGTTTGAGAGATTATGAGTGCTACTTGATCTATATTTCGTGTTATCAGGTTAAGGTTGTACGTTGCTTATTATTATTAACAAAAATACTGGTGATCCATTGTAGGGTTGGTATCATATTAAGACAAAAAAAAAGTTTTTGTATGGGACACGTCGTCCCAGGCGGGCCAACCTTCCATACAAAACCATGTTTTTTTTATGAGCAAAAAAATTTTTTTTTTTTCATAATTCGAATACGATACTAATTACGCCCTAAAACAGATCGCCAACGTTTTTTTTACACCTTGTAGGTGACACGACGGTTTATATTTATTTCGATGAGATAATAGCCGTGTATGGAGTAAATACTCCAAAGCTTACTTCTTTTTATCTAATTTAAGTCTTAAGTTAGGCATCAGTAAACATTTTTTAAAAGTAAAATGTAAAAATATGTCTAAAGTATACAAAAAAAAACAATAAATAACCTGACTTTCGGTGCCGTTAGCATTAATACTGCAGGCCGGACTATGCGCACCGTGTTCAATGTTATATCCTTCAGGTCCAAAAGTGTACAGATATCTTTGAAGTCAACTGTACCTGATCCTTGAACCAACCATGCACAATCTCATAGCAGAACTCTCAAGGTGTCACTCGAGTTTCTTGTGCTATGAAACCGACCATCCGCAGAAACAACTATCGGTGTATATTTTTTACCTAATTATCTTTCCACATAGCCGGTTATCTCATAATAATCATAAGCCTCGTGAGTTCTCGTCTCTGGGTCGGTGATATGACAATGTTACTCTGCGTCCGTAGGAAACACCTGAGATAACCCTACACGTGATCCCTGGGTGGTGCTAAAAGAGTAACAAACTTGGCAGTTGCACTTTCCCATCTGGACCTCGCAGCACTCACTGGATTTTCTGCTTTCCCACTACTACTACTAAGTGCGCGCAAGAACTTCATGACCTGATTCCACCTTCCCCTTTCCATCATCGGACTACCAGGCGCGGGGAGCAAATGCACCCGTTCGTTGTTAGCATTCCCTTTGTCCACACGAAACGATTTGCTTCGTCTTATTTGGTGCGGACTGCCAAGGAATGGAATGCGCTCCCGCCATCTGTATTCCCTGACAAATACGATCTCGGTATTTTTTAAAGCAAAAGTGAATAGGCTATTACTGAACCGGTGAGCTCCATCTTAGGCCCTGTCTTCACTTTCCATCAGGTAAGACTAGGGCCGCCAATCGCTGGTCAGTCCCGTAATAAATAAATAAATAAAAACTACTACCCCAGAGAAGAAATGCGTGTCTATATCCGGTGACATGTAGCCATAAGATGGAAAAAAATAGGACAATAAGCAAGGGCCGGAGTTCTGTCAGCACGATATTACCACGAAGTTACCAGTACTCTAGTTATAGTTAAGAGTAAAATAATATTACAAAGATGCTAACAAACTAGGTAAAATAAACGCAAAAATCCCTGTCCAAAGTTATAAAGGCGCTCAAACGTCAGCGCTCATTCGCTCGCGATATAAGTACCGGTACGTGACATTAACACTCTAATAGCCAAGATGTCACCAGCAGCCGCCATCATAATCTGGCCCTGATATGCGCCGCACGTATAAAGTCACTTGAAATAAATTAAAATTCCTTTAACATACCGCAGGGAAATCGTGGGGAAAGTGCGTGTTACTTTTGTTTTAATTATTTCTACATGGATGAGTTAGAATGTGGTTTTAATTATTTGTGTTTTCGTTTTGTCGAACTGAGAACTCGCGATTTTCTTGCAAACGAGTTGACCAATATAACAAGACCCTAATGATTATTTTTTTAAGCCATCTAGCTCCATAACCCCGTGATCGATCATGCTCATGAAGGAACTCTCAAATTATATTTAGCTCTACTACAACCCCAACAAATTTCATATAGATCAGAATAATGTTACTAAAGTTATCGCGCGACAACTATTCCAAATCAAAAAGCCATCGAAATGCACAGACGTCTAGGTAGCCAGCTGACAGTTCTGTTGTCTGTAAGAACTACACTTCACTTACGCTCCGCTCATTCGATTATCTGTGACACATCTTGTCACAGATAATCGCAACCTCACCTCACACACCACCTACCTCACCTCATCTAGGTGTGACTGTTCAAGATAAGTTTGAACCCACTTGGCACACTTGACAGCGTCTTTAGCTTTCGCGGCTAACGCCATAACCTGTCGGCCACCGAATCATGGCGAAAAACCATGTTCTCCAATACCTCAAGTGTTGTGTTAGTACTGTCAAAGACTATATAATACTAGCTTTTGCCCGCGGCTTCGCTCGCGTTAAATTCGGGGTAACACGATTCCCCTTTCCTGATTGCCCCCCGAAATGCTTCATACAAACTTCCACCCCCCAGTTTGGGGAAGTGGGGGTTAGAATCAGCCAAAAAGTAGCCTACGTTACTCTCCATCCCTTCAACTATCTGCACTTAAAAAATCACGTCGATTCGTCGCCCCGTTTTGCCGTGAAAGACGGACAAACAAACACACACATACACTTTCCCATTTATAATATTAGTATGGGTTATACGTATGTACTGCCAGGCACCTTGACTATATTCTAAGGGAAAAGAGTACGGAGCGAAAGCAGTGACAGAGACAGTGCTGCCATGTCCATCATCGGCTGATTATTATTGACTAACATGCCAGCCAAATGTATATGATTCAGCTTGGGCAATAATCCTTTCGTATGTCCGGATGTCTGGCTGTTATCCTGTACATACAGTTCAAATTTCTCATCTGATTTTCGTGAAATTGAAGCAATTTTTTTTTTGGACAAAAGGACCTAAGTTAGATTTGAAACTATAGCGCTGCAAACATTTTGAGTTCGTTGTGATAACGAAACGACATTGGAATCATTTTTTTTTTACGCCTTTTAACCGGCTTACGTCAAAATTGAACGATTAATTTTATAATTTACGAAAGTGTCATTTTACGATGTCATTTTGTATCATATATCAGACGATAGCGGTTAAAGGGTTAATAAAACTTACACGTTTACATTACTCGTATATAAGTAGGAATCACGGGTTTAGTTTTAGATACATTTCAGAAGTCATGTTTAAATAATGTATTTTATAAAGACAGGGTAGGAGGAAGTATTTCTTCACTCTGCTGTCTCAAACGAGCGACATTTTACCTACATTCCATGCATCATGACTGCTCTACACTGAAACCGTGTTAACGAATTTTATTTTAAATATGTGCTTACAATTAGAAGGTAACGGATTGATGGTTGTCAACTTGTCACTGAGGCGTTATCATTAAGATCCAGTAGCAATAAGCCAGTAGTTACCAACAATCGATAATCCAATACCGTTTAACTATAAACTCTGTAGCCTGATTGGTAGTGATCCTACCTACTAAATGGGAGGTTCTCGGCTCGTACACCAGTTACGTTAGTAGTCTTTTAGGGTCGAAACTCGAGTTTGGGTTAAAACTAAGTTCTTCCATACTAAAACTAATTTTGCGATTGTAATCCCTAGTTTATTCCCATTTGCCAAAGTCAGATGGGAATATCAATAGAAATAGGTTCCCGCCTTGTCCCCACCATACTGCACGCGAGCGTACCTATACGACAGATGGGAATACACCGAGTATCTTCCTATTTCCATGAGCTACATTTTGCGACGGGATAAAGCAGTTCGTAACGAAACCGGCCACAAATACTCGAAAAAGGCACTTTTTAAATTCACTGAATATGTTACAAATATTTTACACAGTTATGCTACACAGCAACCATGTAACGAGACCTTTTGAATCTTTGACTTTTGAAATTTGAAGTAATATTTTCCTGCCCCGTGGATATGCAGATATATTGGAGAGGTTAAAAATTTACGAAATATCTGAACACACCTAGATCGTCAGAGCGTAGATGTTTAGATACCTTTGAAGACCTTGGACGCTCAAGTTATTTAGTGCTTGGCAAGACGTTTGTCTTTTGTTTCCACTGTCTTTTGTGCATTCTTGCGCACGCCGGAAATCTGATATTCTTGCAGCTGTAGTAAATGTTTTATTCTTAAACTTACCTATACTGTCCTATACTGGAAATGTTAAATATCGAAGGGGATATATTGTCATAAGTCCAGTAATGCTTTATTGGACTTACAACTGTACTTTATGATCAAATAACACGAAAAGGGATGGTTAAACTTTCTTCATCATCATCATCATACATTTAAAAGCTTACATTATCCATGTATGTCCTTGGCTTTCCTGCCTTCCTTCTTCAACTCTACCTTCTATGATGTTTCTGCTTGCACTCTACCTTCTATGATATTTCTTATAAACTCGTCGTGTCGTAGCAGGTGTCCAAGCATTTTCCCTCTCCTGTTATCTATGGTTCTTGACAACTTCTCTTTTCTTTTATTATACTTAAAACTTCTTCATTTGTTTTTCTTTTCTTTCCAACAGATTTTTTCTATGATGTTGCTTCATAATCAACGTTTCGAGGGCTAATGCTCCAAACTTTTTCATGGCTTCTTAAAAATAATAAAAGTGTTTAACACATTCAATCTGATAAAATATTTATCTTAGTCATTTTGTTGTGGCTTACTTCTCTAACCTAAAAATATAATTACTTCACAACAGCCATTTAATTCGCAAGTATGCAATACTGGTTCGTAGCTCTATCTTTATCCCTATTTCAGCCTTTACAGAGCCCGTCTTCGGACAAAGGCCTCCTCTCCATACTTCAACGCTTCTCGATCCATTGCCATCTGCATCCAATGTTTCGTAGCTACGAAAATAATATAGTTATTGTTCTGTTTGGAAGCGAAATGTACGGTTGCTTGCACTTCCCAAACTACATTGCATGTGAGCACGACTCCATGACACTAATCAAGTATTGAATATTCATTTCCGAATAAACCCCATGGCCTAAAGTCGCTCGTTGACATTAGCGTTACATTAATATCGCATAGTGCGAACACATTCAATTTACATAAATATGACTTTGATTTGAACTTTGGGGATATTCAAATATTAATTGATCTTATTATGACATCATTCTCAGTAAATTAAATGATACTTTAATACTTTCACAACAGTTTTAGGTTACTATAAAATATAACGGTTACACTCACGTCACTTTAGTCACTTCGCGCGACATGTTCGTCTTCGTGTAACCGTTATATTTTATAGTGATAGTATGTCTCACGAAAGTTTAAATTTAATAATAGTATTAGGTTATTAAGGCGTAAACTAAGAACAAACATTCAATCATGTAAACGTTCAAATATCCATATAAAACTTGTTTCAAATTACGTAAAATACTAGTACGATTAATTAAGATCCATATAATGTGTTTAAAATCTGAATACGCCTCGTAGAATCCCGCATTATCCCGCTGGACCTAATTGGCAAATTAAGGCCGATTTAGGATGTCAGTGCATTTGGCAGTGCAATGTGCATTAGAGGTTAATATTATTACTTTAGTCAGGAGAAACGCCCCAGTTTTTTTTTAAACTTCAAAAAAGTTACGATAATATTTACCTATTATAGAGCGTATCAAAGTGAAGTTCTCACGGATAACTTCAGACAGAACTAGGCTTGCAATCCGGATATTTCGAATAGTAATTTGTATGGAATTATCAGAATAGTAGATATATTATCCGGATAATTGCAAGCCCTAGACAGAACCGAACTGTCAGCTGGCTACTTAGACGTTTGTATATTTCGATAGCTTTTTGATTTTGAATAGTTGTTCCGTGATAATTTTAGTACTTAACGGGTTTCTGATCTGTATGATATTTATTGAAGTTGTAGCAGATATAAATATAAATTGAAAATTCTTATATGAGCAGGATCAATCAAGGGGTTATGGAGGTAGAAGGCGCATAATCAATCTTCATAAGAGACTTGTTATATTGGGCAACTCGTTTGCAAGTAAATTAGAAACCACAATTAACCTCCAGTTTGGATGCCGCACACGAAACCTTTTCGCTCGGCTAGTAGCGCTCAAAATTTCAAAACTACTATATATATACTAGTACTAGTTATCCAAGTCTAAAGTCAAAGATACGATGGCCCTGCTACACCGCTGTATAATTTTGTCAACCACTGCTCCACTAGTGCTACACCTAATTTGGCTGGTTGTGCCCGCTGGCCGTAAACGCCATAAGGTAACAGACACAATTAGCCAGACGTTTGGAAACAGCTGCCGGACTGAATTTTGGTACAGAGCAGGGACTTACAGACAGCAATGAAGACAAATCAAATTGGCCGTAGTTATTAAGCATCCAATGTAATCATGTAAATAGTGTGAATAAAAACAGACTAATTAATGTAAGTTTTATAGTACAAGTTAGATTTGCATGTCTCTATAGGACTAAACATGTTAAACAAGAAAGGACCGACTTCACTTAGCCTAAATAAATACTCCACCTTCCCATCCTCAGATCCTGACCTGGTGCCAATGAGACCAACTGTGAAGTAAACTCTTTGAAACAAAAAAAAAATCCAAATCGGCTGGCTGGGCCTTCGAATAATCGGTGAACATACATAAAAAAACCGGCCAAGTTCGAGTCGGACTCGCGCACCGAGGGTTCCGTACAAACCTGTAGGTATATAGGGGTAGTAACTATAAAATTATCTATACATATAATAAAGCTGAAGAGGGTCGAAAGTCTGTACATGGAAGATAATCGAAAAAAAGTTGGCTGGGGATACTTAGAATCGATAACAGAACACGTTCCAACAATTTTTAGAATTTTTGTCTATTTATCTGTTTATCTGTTTATCTGTTTGTCTGTTTATTTGACCGCGCATCACGTGAAAACGGCTGAACGGATTTTGATGAAATTTTGTATAGATATAGTTTGAGTCCTGGTAAAGGATAATATATAGTTTTGATCCCGAAAATCAACCCTGGTGGGGGTGAAAATGGGGTTGAAAGTTTGTATGGAGAATTTTTAACCGCTGAAACGATTTAGATAGAAATGAGCATGGAGATAATTTGAGTCTCGAGAAACGTCAAAGGATAGTTTTCAAACCCTTGTGGGGGTGAAAAGGGGGTTGGAAGGTGGTATGAGGAATTTTTTACCGCTGAACTGATTTAGATGAAAATTGGTATAGAGATAGTATGGGTCTCGAGAAATGACAAAGGATAGTTTCTTTTTCAACCCCCCCCCCCCATCTTACTTTCGAACCGTAGGTCCAAAACATTTAAAAAAATAATGGAAGTTACCCGTCGATGCTTTAAATTTACCTTTACCCGCTCTTAAGAAATATTTGAAAATGTCATGAATGTCAAAGGGTTATTGCAGGTTCGCGGACTATATATGACGTACAAAGATGCATGGCCCAAACCAAAAAACTACTACAAAATCATCTAACATTTATAGGACACCGTTTAGGTAGGAAATAGTAGTTTATGTAACTGTTACGTAATAAGGGTCCTTAAAACATGAGTGTGGTTTTCATAATAAGATCACACGAGTGTTTTAAGGCCTAATTACTACAGTAGCATACACTGATTTATCTACACTCATATTATTTATCCTAAATGCATTATTCGGAAACCATAGAATGGGCGCCATTGCACCGCCATGGCCAACTCGATTGTGCCGGCGGTCGCGCGGGCGCGTATCGGCGGCCGCGCGGGAGCGTGCAGGTGTACATTATGTTATCAAAACCCATAACACATCAATATTTGAGCATGTAAAGTTAAAATTACGTTACTGATACAGATAAAAAGCTTATCATAGTAAAATCGGTTGTGGTAATGCTAGCATTGCCTACCGTTTTCGAACACGTTTTAGAGAACTTACAATGTGAGTGTAGATAAACATATCAAACGTTTTGTGAAGCAGTCAGATTAGGATTTATTTTTCTTTATAATTAAACAATAGGTACATTATCTGTCTCTCAACCTGTTTTGATATGTCTTCTTGAAGAACTACGCCTTATTTTGTATCTTTAAGATCTAATAATGTATTACTGTTTTGAAAAAAATAAGTCTCGTCGAATTTCTTTTCGGTCATAATACTTCTTGGGCCAGAGGTTAGAACCGGTGGTAGTTTTGTAACGAAGTTCCTTATCGGACGGTTCGCGGATCCTGCCAAGGCGAAAAAAAGTCACGTGACAGTCACGAAAAAGCGTCACGTCACGAAAACGCGACACCCATACGATTGAGAAACATGTAAAATGGAATGGAATAAAAAATATATAAAATAGAATACAGTGAAGTGAAGTGTAGTGAAATTGAGAAGTGACAAAGTGATAAAAGTGAAAAAAGTCGAGAACCTTAAAAGTCGAGCATTTTAAAAATGTCGAAAATGTCAAAAATTTCCAAAATTTTCAAGATTTCCAAGATTTCCATCTAAAATTTCCAAAATTTCCAAAATATCCAAAATTTCCAAATAAATTATCCAAAATTTCTAAAATTTCAAAAAAATGCAAAATTAAAACCACAAAATTTACGAAAAAGTCAGAATGAAATAAAATTAAATAACATAACTTCGTTCCAATCACACTCGATTCACATACTTTCTACGACACTCACGTATTTTATTTTTCTCTGACGTTCATTAGTGCATTGTAATGTGCTTACATTGACGAATAAATATCTTGATCTACACCAATATCATAAATCCTCTATTCCGCGTTCAGAACCGTATGTAATTAATTACCAACATTATTGCAACCAGTAACGTAACATCAGTGTATTATCTGTGACAGTGTGGTAAAAACGTATGAAAATTCATTACCTACGGTAACGTAATGAAAATTCGCCCCCCCCGACCGCCGGCGCAATAATGTTGGTCATGGCGGTGTAATGGCGGTCATTCTAATGGTTTCAATGGATTTTTAATATGTGTGTAGGTAAAGCAGTGTATGCTTCTGTACATAATTAGGCCTTATTACGTGACAGTTATATCGCCATGTCCGTCCGTCTGTCCGCGGTCTAGCTCAGGTACCGTTCGCACTAGAAAGCTGAAATTTGGTGAGGCCTGATAAGAACTTTCAATAAAAACTATATTGAATAAAATCGGTCCAGCCGTTTTTGAATTATTAGTCAAAAACGCATAGTAAAAGGAAGTGCCGAATAGTAAAATGACGTAAGCGCCGCCAAATAAACGACCTTTTGAACGGATGTTTTGTAACAGTGCAGCATCTACGAAACTCTATACGGAGCATCGCCCGACATGCTCTTGGCCGGTTTTTTTTTGCATTGTTATCCCGGAAATCACCGAAGGATTACGAATTCCAATTCCAGAAAATCCCCAGCCTGGTTATACGTAGCCTATAAAAATTCAACGTCTAAAAGGGGGGGGGGGGTAGCCACTACACTAGATTGAGTTAAATTTGCATGGGTCATGGAACTCCCTCCTCCAAGTGCACCTCAAATAGAAAAAACTCATTTCTGCATTTGTGACCCCCCCCCCCCCCAATTTCAACCGCGCCTGTTCTTACCTTTCATGCTTTGACTGATTTGACGGGAGGATCGATTTGGATGATATTTGCAGTAGACATAAACGTATAAAAACAAAAGTGGTCCTGTATCGTCCGATATACACCTACTATACTCTCTATGTCGTTTAAATCATGCCAAAAAAAATTAATAACAAAAAGGATTCATTTATGAGTGTAGTTTCATTTAGTGGTAATTGTAAAATATTTTATTAGGACTACTGTCCTCTAGCGTATCCATCTGTCAACTTTACTTCAAGTTCCGCCTCCAGGGTAGCGGGAGAGAAATTAGGGGTGAATTAGCCGCTTACTGACACAGACCGAATTCCACGCGGGCGGAGCCACGGGCACAGCTAGTTAAAAATATTTTTATTATATGATGTAACAAAAAAATTACGGTTTTCGCAATTTTTCCTTTATCTGTGCTATAAGACGTTGCTTCTTACTAAATTTCAAGATTCTGAGTTCACGGGAAGTAGGTTTTGATTCCCTTGCGAGTTTCGAAAATTTGCGGAAATTTGCGGCATAAACGCATCTTTTGCCTGCGTTGGCTTAGAAGTTTGATTTTTTCACAGCTCCAAGGGACAGTAGACCTGAGTATTTAATATAAATTCAGCTTGATACCTCCAAGCGTTCCAGAGAAAAAGGGTCTTGACAAACGGACGGACAGACGGACAACAAAGTGATCCCAAAAGAGTCGTAGAGATATAAGGGTTCCGTTTTTTCCTTTCGAGGTACGGAACCCTAAAAAACGCTTTTAAATCGGTTCCACCGTTTTAGCGCTACGGTGCCACTGACAGGCACACATACCAGATCCGAATCCTACACCAGATCAGGCGACGCAACGGAGCCACGCAGTTAAATACGTCGCCTAAATCCAACTAGTTTTAAGTATTAATGTGTTTTTTTTTTGTAGTTCATAGTGCCTTGGTTTTATTACTGTTATGCTGTGTAACTTATTTGAATAATAAAATAAAATTCCCACGTATTGAGAACCTCCTCCTTCGAAAATAAATCTTGAAGTTGGTTGATAAAATGACCGGATTTAATCCAGTTAGCCTAGTTCCCCCCTTAGTTGGTAGGTCACACGGCAGTTGCTTTCGCACAAAGTAGTACAAGGGGGATGTCACTACGCAGTTTAGGTACATTTGGCCGGCGCGCCTCCCGGGGCGGGCTGCCGCTCGGCTCGCACGATAGTCGTGTGACGTGGCGCTTACGCAAAATTGAATATACACAATGGCTTCGAAACCTAAATCTCGATCTAATCCGTATAAAAGATATTGTTCTGTTTACGGATGTCTGAATAAACGGAAGAACAAGGAAGCATAATTCTTTTTTTAAATTCCGGATGATATTGAAAGATCCCGAAGTCCTTACTTAGTAGGTAATAGTTAAAATAAACATCCTTAATTTATTGAATATTGGTTGCCCAGAAACAATACTAGGAACTGACCGACATAATTTCAAAGGAATACGGCTGTGGCATACCTACTTCCCTGAGAATCAGACATACTATCTCCGGATAAAAATTTCATGTTTACAGAATCAACGTTTGTAATTCCTACACATTTATCTTAAAAATAATAAATCAGTAGGTATTTTAGGTACAAAAGTCAAGTCACAACCCCCACAGCTCGGTCATAAAACTGCGGCGCGCAAAGAAGATTCACGGTTCGTGCGCGGTTATTAATTTCAATTTTGCTTGCAGGCGGCGAGTACCTATAGGTATAATTTTGTACCTAAATCTGCCTTTTGTGAAGGAGTGAATTTTCTGTACGGTAGTACTATTAGTTATTCTGTGGTAGTACCTAAATACTTACTCTAATTAATTCATGGAATTACGTTGCTCAGCCCAGATTCTATTGAGCTGAGGCATGCAGAGGAAAACTCAAGGTGCCATATTCTAATTTTATTAAAATACATAAACAATACATTAAAAACACAATGTATGTTAAAAACTCCAACACACAACAAATAATCAACCAATAATTGAAGTTGTATGGAGTGGCTTCGGAATAATTTTAAAGTAAATTCTGATACTTCTGATCCAGACGTTTCGGCGCCAGCTGTATTGCATACTTAATGCATTGGAGTTGTATTGTGGTTGGATCGTGTCGAAACGTGTTTTAAAGTAAGAAAATACGGCCCTAGGAGTATAACGAAATAAATGACAGAACTGAAGGGCTAAGCAAAAATAAAAAAACTTGAAAGCCCAACTAAGAGTATACCTACTAATATTTACATACTTTGTCAACTTCCATCCACCTATTTAGAAGTAAAACTAGGGTTATTTGAATTTGTATTTATATTTTTTTTGTGTTAATAAAGTAAATATCAAAATGATATTTCGTGTAAAGGTTTCGTGGAAATCCTACGGAATTTGCGAATATTTTTCTACTGATGCCCGATATTCTTTTTTCAAAAAAAGAACTTTAGGTATCGAACATGCTTCAAATTAATACGTTATATTTCGTCGATTAAAACTTGTTTCGATATAAAGCAATAGATTTTAGTTCCGATTTGTGATTGCCAAACCGATATCGCACTCACGACGTTGTATCGTTCAGCCGATCTTCGCATCTGGCGCAGAACCGCACGCCGCTCCGGCTCCGGTGTGGAACGCGACATCGCTTTATAAATGCATAGCACTATCTTTCTCACATACCGGTGCGGTATGCGGCTTTGCGTCGGAGATGTGCGACAAAACTCAATTTTGGAGACGCATCCGATACGTTCCGCACGTTGGTTAGTCTCACTAGACAGTTTATAAACAGTAAGGCATATCGGTTTTTCCTTGTCCTTTTTGTGGATTTACGTTGTCTTGTCTATTTTGTATTGCGAAATGTATTTTAATCGTTTTGGTACTTGTCCCATAAGAGATATAGATAATCATAATACAATAGAGCTTTGTGAAATTGTGACCGACAGGTCCAAAAAGTGCCGAAATTTTTGTATTTTATTATGGTATTAAGATTAACAACAACGTATGTGATGTCTGACCGACTAAAAATACTCACGAGCAGAAATTACACACAACCGAGATGCGTATGCTGTGCTGGTCGGGCGGGGTTACCCTTAAATATAAAGTGCGTTCTAATGCTGAGTCCTTCAAGATGGAAGCGTTGGTCTGGTGTTCTGTCCAAGAAATGCCCAACATCCTACGCCAACACCACATCTCGAACGCATCGATCCTTTTTCGAGTGCGTGCTCTTAGCGTCCAATGGCGTCCATGTCTCCGAAGCATAAAGGAAGATGGAAAAGATCCTTATCTTTTCGACCCTTGTCGGCATGAGTTTAAGTTTCGTTTCCCTGCCTATTCCTCTGTTCCCCCAAATCTTCTCCAGTCGCTTTACTGCTGATTTAGCGATCTGGGCTCTTCTGACTACTTCCTTATCACAGTCTCCGTCATTAGTTATCAATGACCCCAGGTAAACAAATTCTTGCATTGTCTATAGGCCAGCTAATTCACCTGTCCTCTCTAGGGTCCTGCCCGGTCCACAAACATCAGCTTGGTCTTGGATAGATTTATTTGAAGTCCATACTCAGCACTCACTAAATGTACCCTGGCGAGTTTACTTTCAGTTGCAATAATCCTGGTATCATCTGCAATGCGAACTACTAGTAAAAAAACGTAATAAAAATAAAAATGACTTATACTTGTTGTTTTTATCCTGTATACTATGTAATAGCTTTCTGTAACCAACGTTTTTTACACTCAGTCGTGCGAAGACAAAAACCCGGTCATTTAGGTTAATATCCTCCCGGAGAATGTATTGTCTAATTACAGAAAATGCTTTGCTTTTTGCTTCCCTACAACACTTTCTTGTAACACCATTTCTTTCACTCAGCCTATTTGTGAGCGAGACGGAGTTGATGAGCTGACTGCGGCTGCTTTTCGTCACTTTTTTCTGATTAGTATTAATGTTATCATATTTCGTTGGCGGTAAACACGGAAAGTCACTTTATCAAGGTTGGTAATGTTTCCTGTGGTCTTAAAAGGAAATATTTTTAAGTTTCTCGCCAAATTAGGATTGTTTACTTGAGTTCATTTAAAAAAATGTAACAAATAACAGTGAAAGTTTGAAATCCCATAGTTAATACAAATATAGTAAGCCATTTTGGCGGCAAAATATGTACATAAATGAAACTTTGTTTCATAACATTATCTTGGCACCGGAATGAGGATCTGCTGAGTCCTATCAAAATTTAGACGTCCTACCACCATCGGGGGGGTAATGGTAGGGGAAAATTTAAAAAACGGCCAAGTGTATGTCGGACTATGAGTGCATAATAGAGGATTCCGTACTTTCAATGGAATAAGAACAAACTGATACCAAAAGGTCGTATCCGCATATAGAAGAAGTTTTTTGGAGATTTGACCTCCAAAATACCTATGCAATTTTTCCTGCACTAAGGCTCCATCGAATCGAATAAACCAAAGGCCATGTTGAGTATAGTTTGTAATTATTACAAAGGACTTCTAATTTCGAGATTTTTGTACAGGCCTCGATGTGACCTCTTAGCCTAGATGGTAGTGACTGCGTATGAAACGGGATGGGCTCGAATCCTGGTCAGGGCATAATTTGCGTGTTTATCCTATGTGTTCCGGTACCGGATCACTTTTTGGTTCATACTGGCTCCCACATAACGCTTGCAATTACCAAATTAGCTCCTTCGTATATGCCTCCTAGAGTATTTGCCCAGCCATGTTTAAAAAACCGGCAAAGAGCACGTCGGGCCATGCTCAGTGGAGGGTTCCATAGTTGCTGGCCTGTTACAATACATCCGTTCAAAAGGTCGTTTATTAAGAAGACGTCTATTCTTATTAAAACGCCTATCCAACGATCATCAACACGAAGCATTCGTCATTGAAGCGGAAAAAAAAATTACCTCCACTTCATGTGTACGCGAGGTACCCGAATAAAAATATTTTTGCAGTTTTTATTCTACCACTTTGTTAGCGTGATTAATGCATATACTCATACCAAATTTCAGCTTTCTAGTGCTAAAGGTCACGGAGCTAGGCCGCGGACAGACGGACGGCCAGACATCCAGACGGACATGGCGAAACTATAAGGGTTCCAGTTGACTACGGGACCCTAAAAATGTTTATGAAAGCTTTTCATGCCAAAAATCAATTTCCCCTCAAATGCGAATTCCAAGATTTACAACAAAATCAATCCAGCATTATAGCGAATTAGAGCGTTTCGTAAGTTAAATTGACTATAGTCGTAAAATTGGCGGGTTTTGGGAGTCTCAGGTCTTGGCAGGCCCTGGCTTGTTAGACGATCGCTTGGCGAGTCGCCAAGTGACAGTTAACCTGACCGTTGCCGTTATGGCTTGGCTACGTGTTCCAAATGGAAGGTGAGTCGAATTTGGAAGCACATTTGTAGGCCTTGTGATATAGGGTATCTGTTATATTAGGATTTTAAATTATAACGAAAACCCTCTGAATACGAGGAACACACAATATTTTAACTACGCATTTTTGAGGCGAAAAGAAGGTAAAAGCATTGAGTTTAGATGTCAATTTCGACAAAGAAAAAACTGTGTTTTCTGTGCTTACATAAAATGTAAATGTCATTGGTAAAACCATCGCTTAAGATTAATTGGTATATTTTTTTCGTAAAACTAGGTAATGCCAAGTGTTCCTTGTCACTTCGATATTTGACAATAAGGATGTCTAGATTAGACCACATAGTGACTATGAGTGATGACTCAAAGTCATATCGTAACAATAATAAAACCAGTTGAAATTCTTAAGATGTTTTAAAGTTAGAATTGGGCTCTTGGGACGAGTGGCCCGACGCCGACGTTCGGAATGAACCGCCAAACATCAAGTAATAAATAAATATAATTTTAAACAAAAAAGAACCGACTTCACATAGCCTCCACCTTTCCAAAAGCAAAGACCCGAGTTACTGTAAAAAATACTGGCATCAATATAAGTGTGCCATTAATATTTGAAGAGTTCCCACGATTTCTCCAGGATCCCATCATCAGATCCTGACCTGATGACAATGGGACCAACTGTCAAGTATACCTTTTCAAACAAAAACAATAATTTTCCTAATCGATCCAGCCGGCTTCGAATAAGCGGTGAACATACATAAAAAAAAACCGACCAAGTACGTACCGTAGCTCAAATGGAATAAGAACCAAACTTATATCAAAATGTCGTATCTGATGCCTATTCAAGAAGTTTTTTTGAAATAACTCAAAAATGGCTTAAACAGCAATGTTCAAAATAATTTTCGTAGAAAGTATGTGTGATAACGCGCATCTTCCCAATTTTTTTTTATATCATTTGAACTTACAGTTCAAAAGTTACAGGGGAGGACGCTATTTTTTTGACTTTCGAAGCGATTATTTCTGAAAATATTCACATAATCACAAAATGTTCAAAGAAACCTTAATGTTATTTTTAAATAACTATGGATTGATGTGCAACATGTTGATATTTGGTTTTTTTATTTTATTTAGCTACATACATGGAGCGCCCCCCCTGAAAATATTTGTTTCAGCCATTTCACTACATAACTAAATAGCGGCATACAAAATACACCTCATGTCAAAATTTTATTAAGATACGTGTTATAGTTTCCGAGTAAAATGGCTGTGACGGACATGACGAAACAATAAGGGATCCGTTTTTGCCATTTTGGCTACGGAACCCTAAAAAACGAAAATCCCGAAGAATTGAGAACCTCCTCCTTCGAAATCTTGAAGTCGGTTGAAAATGTATGCGACTGAACGAGACGAGAACGAGAACGGACACGTTCAACGTTTGCGTGGTTGGACTTTATCTTTATGTTCGACTCGCATGTGCTTGGCAAGCATTTGGAATGACGCTAGATCGGGTACATATGTAGTTTAATATGGGAAGTATGTGCCTGGGTCATAGATCACTGCTCACAGACTACGCCTTAAAAAATCGTTTATTTCAGATTAATTTGGTCAATCATATATTATTTATACGAAATTGGGTTTAGCTCAGAGAGGATGCTGTATGTTCACGACAGTGAATCCTTTTTTATATTAAAGGGTTGGCGACGCGCATGTGAAGCTTCTGGAGTTGCAGGCATGCACGGTAGCTGCTTACCATCAGGTGCTTATATATGCCCGCATGCTTGTTTGCCATCGTCTTGGTATAAAGAAAAAAAGTAACAAGAAGTTTGGTTTATGTAGGTACGTATTAAAAACATTTGGACTAAATAAAGTGATGGAACTGGCGCCTATACAAGTACAGGCTTTAATAATAATTTTTAAGAAAAAAAAACCGACTTCAATGGGGGTAGCCGGTGAAGGATTATTGTAGATAGATGGTGCACTTAGATTCCATACAATGAAATAACTTGCTTAAAAAACGCAGCGGAGAGGACCAATCGCCAAACGTGAACTATGCGTCGTTGAAGAGTTCCGTTCTGATTATCATCAACAGTTCCACTTCATCAAATGTCACTCTTTTGAATGAAAATGCTTGATTTGTTGATAAAAATACAAAAGTCACTTTATGTATGCCTTTAAGATTTGAGGAATTCCCTCGATTCCTCGTGGAACTCATCATCAGAACTTGAGCTTGACGAAAATTGGTCCTGACAATCTAACTTGCTTAACAAACATAGCGAAGAGGAAGAATCGCCAAACATGAACTATGCGTCGTTGAAGAGTTCCGTTCTGTTCATCATCAGCAGTTCCACTTCATCAAATGTCACTCTTTTGAATGAAAATGCTTGATTTGTTGATAAAAATACAAAAGTCACTATGTGTAAGCCCTTAAGATTTGAGGAGTTCCCTCGATTCTTCATGGATCCCATCATCAGAACTTGAGCTGGGCGAACATTTGTTCTGACAATTAAACTTGCTAAACAAACACAGCGAAGAGGACGAATCGCCAAACGTGAACTATGCGTCGTTGAAGAGTTCCGTTCTGATCATCATCAGCAGTTCTACTTCATCCAATGTCACTGTTTTGAATGAAAATGATGGTTTTGTTGATAAAAATATAAAAATCACTATATGTATGCCTTTAAGATTTGAGGAGTTCCCTCGATTCCTCATGGATCCCATCATCAGAACTGCGTTTTGACAAAAACGGGACCAATCTGTATATATATACTTACAATCAAAAAAAGAATTTTCAAAATCGGTTCAGACATGACGGAGTTATGGAGTAACAAACATAAAAAATAAAAAAAAAAAAAAAAAACATACACGCCGAATTGAGAACCTCCTCTTTTCAAATCTTGAAGTCGGTTAAAAATAATCATGATCCGTTTAAGGGCTTAATTTAAATCGTATTGCGATTAAGTAAAAATAGAAAAAAAAATTTGAACGCGCAAAAAAAATTGGATGGGGCACATCGTCCCAGTCAATCCATACTAATATTATAAATGTGAAAGTGTGTCTGTCTGTCTGTTTGTTTGTCCGTCTTTCACGGTCTAACGGGGCGACGAATTGACGTGATTTTTAAACTGGAGGTAGATGAAGGGATGGAGAGTGACATAGGCAACTTTTTGTCGCTTTGTAACAGCCCACTTTCCTAAAATGGGGGGTGGAAGTTTGTATGGAGCTTTCCGCAAAGGGGAGGGGGGACTCTTATTTCCACTTTGGAAGTGTCTCTCGCGCTAACTATTTAGTCTAAAAATATCAACATTACATTTAACCATAAATCAATCAGGTTTTGAGAAAAAAAAAACATTGGAAATATAAATAAGTGTTTCTCATGGATCCCAATAGATGGCGCTGATAGGGTTATGAAACATGCTAACGTTGTGTGCTCTCGATTTGTACTTAAGTGCGGGCATCGGCTCGCGCTTCGCTATACAGCGCATACGGTACCTACACTCTGTTACTTGAATTTGACGATTGATTAACAGTATTATACACTTATATTCTTGATATTCTTGATTCAACTGCTTTCGATTTTTGACTATTCGTGTTTAGCTTTGCGATTTGGTATTGTTGTCTTGGTTTGGTTTTCCCATTTCGAAAAAAAAACTCGGTTTCGGATTGAATTAATTCATTTACTTAAAATTTATAATATTCCTCGACTTTTTTAAGGAATACAACAATCACTTTGGTTTTGGAATTAGTTTAGCATCGTGGTTTTATTTTTTTTGGTTTATTACATACAATTAAATAATAATATATTAATTAAAACAAAACCATTTTACCCACTTATCCCTAAATAATTCTTTGACTTGATTAGAGAGTTTTTTGTATTTGTTTAATTAGAGTTAGCATCTCTATCACTATTTAAATTAATTTAAAATGCCTCGCAAACGCAAGTCGAACCTTTCAAGAGTGTCTTCTCAAGCACAAGCGAAGAGATTAGCTCGGTCCCAGGAATCTCTTGAAGATACTGAACTGAGAAGGCAAGAACAGGCAGAACGTCAAGCTGCTTTGAGAGCATCGGAAACACCTGTTCAAACTCAGCAAAGGGTACTTGAACAGACTGAGCGTCAAGCCTCTTTGAGAGCCGCTGAAACACCTGCTCAAACTCAGCGGAGGCTACTCAACGATACAGAACGCCATGCTGCTTTACGAGCCGCTGAAACACCTGCTCAAACTCAGCAGAGGCTGCTCGACGATGCAGAACGCCATGCTCTTTTAAGAGCCACTGAAACACCTGCTCAAACTCAGCAGAGGCTGCTCGACGATGCAGAACGTCACGCTACTTTAAGAGCCGCTGAAACACCTGAACAAGCACAGACACGCAGAAATTTAAATGCGCAGCTCCAAGCAGAACGTCGGCGTTATTTTGAACGAAACAATTGGTCGGTATTTAATGAAGCTGCATTTTATTACGATTCACTAATTGATTATAAAAATCACAGGTTGATCGTTGTAGGACTGATGGACAAGGTGTGTCGTTTTGGTAGTGCATTAAAATGGAAAGATGAGACCCCCGGCATGTGCTGTAGCAGCGGCAAAGTTTCTCTTCCTCTACTCGGGACCCCAGAGGAACCATTAAAAACTCTATTTTTATATGATGCTGATGAGTCACGGCGCTTTTTAAATAGGATCCGGAAATATAACTCATGCTTTCAGATGACGTCTTTTGGAGTAGATCGGGAAATAATAATGCCAGGATTTTCGCCAACATTTACGGTGCAAGGGCAAGTTTATCACAGGATCGGTGCACTTTTTCCAGCTGAAAACGAACAGCATAAATTTTTGCAGGTTTACTTTATGGGAGACGAAGAAGTTGAGGTTGACCGCCGCTGCCAATTTATCCAGGGAGTAGAAAGAGACACAGTGCTGAAAATTCAAAGATACTTGCATGATAATAATATTTTAGTCAACACCTTTAAAACTGCTTTAGAAAACCTACCTGAACATCATTATAAGGTAGTTGTACATGCGGACAGGACTCCTCGGGGAGAGCATGAAAGGCGCTACAATGCGCCATTGATTAATGACATTGCAGGCGTAGTATGTGGTGAACAATTTTCTTCACGGGACATTGTCTTGCGAGCACATGATGACACGTTGCAACGGGTAGCCGATACACACAAATTTTATGATGCTCTGCAATACCCATTGATTTATTCCACTGGACAAGAAGGGTATCACTTTCAAATTCCCCTTATTAATCCAGTGACAAAACAACCCCTAACAAACAAAAAAGTATCGTGTATGGATTTTTATGCCTATCATATGATGTTACGACAAAATGATTTTAACCTTTTACCTCGGTGCAGGCAACTATTTCATCAGTTCTTGGTGGATATGTACGTGAAGGTGGAAAGCGAACGTCTTCGTTTTATTACTTTAAATCAAAAAAAGCTACGTGTTGATAATTACATACATTTGCAGGATGCAGTTGCTAGCGACGCCAATGTTAATCCTTCAGATCTAGGAAAAATGGTAATTCTTCCGTCAACATTCGTTAATAGCCCCCGCTACCTACACCAATACACACAAGACGCATTTGCTTATGTACGAACTTACGGCAGACCTGACCTTTTTGTCACTTTCACTTGCAACCGTTCATGGAAGGAAATAACCGATGAACTATTACCGGGCCAAAAAGTACTGACAGACACGATTTAGTTGCCAGAGTGTTTAGATTAAAAGTGCAAAAATTAATTAATGTAATTACCAAGGGTAAACTATTTGGGGAGGTACAATGTTTCATGTATTCTATTGAATGGCAAAAAAGGGGACTACCACATGTGCACATTCTAATATGGCTTAAGGTGACAGGTATCACGGTTGACGACTGCATTTTGCGTTTTTATAATCGCAGCTTCCGCTTCTGCCATCTAGTATACTTGAGATGAACTATGACAATTCAATGTTGACATGTTTAAATAGTCAAACAATCGCGGTCGTTTACAGTAAGATGGCGCTTTGATAATAATTTCATTTTATGTGTACTTACTTAATTAAAGTTACTATTGTATGTAGGTAATCAATGACGAAATAATTTAAGTTACCTATAATATAAAACGACTTGGCCAACGCACGCCATTACCTACAGTATCATAATCGCACAATTATAATGTTTTATTCTAAATATCCAAAATAAGCATTCATCATGGCGGTTATATTTCTATGTGTCAAGTACGTGTCAAGTTTTGGACCCGGGGTATGTCCTTAAACTACGTCCGGACTTGGATATGTCCTTAAACTATGCCAAAAAGAGAGGTATGGGCACTGCGAATGGCATCTCGCTTAGTGTGGTAGGGCACGTTCAGTGAATGTCATCTCGCTCAAATCTGGAGCAGAGCCCGACTGGGGAAGTACCTCCACCTTACAGAAAACCACAGCCAAATAGCACTAGACCCTACTCATAGTGTTGTGTTCCTGCTGGTGAGTAAGGTTGCCAAAGAGCTCAAAGAGGACCCAGTGTGTTGACGATGAGGGACCCTCTTGTTCCTTTAGCCGTCAACACAGTGAATCCTTCTTTTTGTAAAGGGTCGGCAACGCGCATGTGACTCCTGTGGAGTTACAGGCGTCCATAGGTTACGGTAGCTGCTTACCATCAGGTAGGCCGTATGCTTGTTTGCCACCGTCGTGGTATAAAAAAAAAAAAAAAAAAAGTCTTTCAAAATAAAAGTCAAATAAAATGTACTTAACTGAAGATAATATTATTTGTAACTAATTTGTTTTATGTCCTCTTCTGCTCTGAAAAATCCTGGTTTTTAGTATCTATAACGAAATTAGAGATGGTCAAAAACGCTTTCAATGAGGACGGTAAAGTGCGTTGGGGTAAGACCGCATCGGGAGAACATCGGATAATTCAATTACCTATCTGGAAAATTAGCCTTTAGTTGCAAATACAAACCACACATCCTCCAACACTATTGTGTACCTCTACCTAGTTGCATTTTGATATAATGGCGATGGCGCTTTTTTCAGGTACCTACACATTTTACTTAAATGTTTCTTCCGGAATGCTTAATAACAACGACTGTTGGTTAACTGAAAGGTTAAAAAAACCGGCCAAGTGCGTATCGGACCACGCATAGGAGGGTTCCGTACCTTCAATGGAATAAGAACCAAACTAATACCAAAAGATCGTATCTGATGCCTATGGAAGAAGTTTTTTGGAAATAACTCAAAAATGGCCAAACAATTTTCGTAGAAAGTATATGCTAAGGCGCATCTCCTCAATTTTTTTCATATTTTTTGGACTTACGGTTCAAAAGTTACAGGGGGGGCTACACAATTTTTCTGACTTTCGAAGCGATTATTTCAAAAAATATTCACTTAATCACAAAAAGATCAAACAAACCTCAATATTATTTTTAAAGACCTATCGATTGATGTGTCACATGTTCATATTTGGTAAAAAGATTTTTTGAAATTTAGTTACATGTATCGAGCGGCCCCCTTAAAATATATTTTTTTTCAAATTTCAAGTAGCGGCATACAGAAATACACCTTATGTGTAAATTTTATTCAGATACGTCGTATAGTTTCCGAGTAAAATGGCTGTGACATACGGACGGACAGACAGACAGACAGACATTTGGCTACGGAACCCTAAAAATCACTTATTCTTTATTTGACGATCTCCTAGCCCAGTCGGTGGTGACCCTGCCTACGAAGCAGGAGGTCCCGAGTTCGAATCCTGGTCAGGGCATTTATTTGTGTGTTGATCGCAGATATTTGTTCCTGAGTTATGGATGTTTTCTATGTATTTAAGTATTTATCCATATTTATCTATTATATATATCGTCGTCTAGTACCCATAACACAAGCCTTATTGAGCTTACTGTGGGCCTAGGTCGATTTGTGTAAGATTGTCGTATAATATTTATTTATTTATTTATTATTTATAGTAAATGTATGGAAAATATTTAATTTGTAGCTTTTTAGTACATTACCGTAAGTTGACCCCTAATAGGAAACTATTAGAAACGATAGGAATGGAATCGATTGGCATAAAAAAGCAGCATGTGAAAAATAAAAATAAATAATTTTCATAAAGTATGGGAAAAGTTTTTCTCAATTTGTGGCTTTTCTAGCCGCAAATTATTTTTGATCCCATACAAGAATGGGATCGATTGGCATCAAATAGAAGTTCACCAAATGTGACCTCTTTCTCGCATCCTGTATGTTTTTTCCAAAATCCGTAACGTTATTCATTTGAAATTGAGGGAAGGTCTTCTAATACCATTTTCGCGTTGCAGCGAGGGATCTGGTAGCTGCCCCGACTGACCCAAAAATAAATTGAACTTGTATATTATTTCAAATTATCGAAGTTACAAGTAAAAGTAGTTAAGATAAAAGTAATTGCAATTACAAATTATATGTAATCGGGAATACTACTAACATGTAATCTCAATTACAAGCAATTTCAATTACTTAATATAATTGATTTTCTTGTAATTTAATTAGCAATTTAATACATTACAAAAGTAGGTACCATCTAATAAATTACGCCCAACACTGAATAAACATCAGGTTCAAGAGGGTCGTATGGAGGATATATGCTATCTGCTGCCGAAGTCACGCATACATGTGATCTTTATAGACAAAAAAGTTTCGTTCTATAAATTCAATTGTTTGTCACAAAAAATGGTTTGATTTGTTTTTGCGTGGCATTTAAGACTGGATCTTATTAATTGTTGCTGTGAACATTTTTTAAATGTGTACCTAGTTGGTTACTAGGAACAGGTTTAGACACGGGTATGTTACGTCCAAAAGAGAGGTATGGGCACTCCGAACGTTATCTCGCTAACTGTGGTAAGGCACAGTTCAGCGAATGTTATCACGCTCAAATCTGGACCTGGCTCAGAGCTCGACTGGGGAAGTACCTTACAGAAAACCATAGCCAAAAAGCAAATAACTTAATTCAACCTAAAGTTTAAGATTATTTTTTTAACATGTTTTAATCATTTTCATTTATACATATACCATAAGTGTTCTTTACTAAAAAAATTGACAAATATAAAAGCGTTTGTCGTCTCACATAAGAATTATAAATTGAAATTACACAAAATAATTAAAAACACGAAATGTCAGCACGAGTAAGTTAATAACATATAATACCTGCTTTTGCCCGCGGCTTCGCTCGCGTTAAATTCGGGGTAACAAACCATACAAACTTCCACCACCCATTTTAGGGAAGTGGGGGGTTAGAAAGAGACAAAAAGTAGCCTATGTCACTCTCCATCCCTTCAACTATCTCCATTTAAAAAATCACTTCAATTCGTAGCCCCGTTTTGCCGTGAAAGACGGACAAACAAACAAACACACACGTACACTTTCCCATTTATAATATTAGTATGGATTAGTTGTATCGTGTCGTGTATAGGGTCGTCACGGTTTTTTGGGTACATTTTTGAGTATAGTTTTGGTTAATTGCCATCTATTTCAAAAGTTTTACCATATCAAAATCCATTACAATATTAAAATACTAGCTTTTACCCGCGACTTCGTCTGCGCGAAATTAACATGAGCGATATGGAATTACATAATAAAACGCAAAATAAAAGTTACTAGTTAGTAAAATCTAAGAGCAAATATAAAACTAGTACGTATGCTATTTCAAGTCAACAGGCAGCAAAAATTCCATATAAGCTTCCATTCCGTTTTCACCCCCTTATACATACCAAATTTCATCTAAATTAGTTGAGCGGTTTAAGCGTGAAGAGTTAACAGACAGACACACTATAATATTAGTATGGATACGTCCATATAATATATCTCTTCAAGTAGGGTGGGGAAAAAAAAAGAATTATAGCCAAAAGAGTTTTTTAATTTTTTTAAATTTTGAAACATCTTGCTTCAAAGGTTTGGAACATCTTGTCTTTCCACTCTCAATATTTTTAACTCACTCGTTTTTGAAAAGTTTGAGAAAATGCTGAAAGGTTGACATGAACATAATACAGGCGGTTTATAATTATATCTATTATTAGAAACCGTGCATAGGGTGGTTATGCTAGTTTCCCGTCCGGGTTGCCGTCCACCTGATTAAACTGCTACAAATTTATTGGACTAAGAGCTGGCCACGTCAGATATGACACAATAATGAGAGCAATGAAACCTGACTATTGTGTCATATCTGACGTGGCCAGCTCTCCGTCTACATGGAAAAAACTTTTTGAGGTCAAATTGGCCATTGATAATAATTATATATTCTTTAATTGATATATTAATTATAAGGTTTAATTTGAAAAACTTGAATATCAATATATCAATAAGTATGGACTTAAAACTGACACATACTCCACTTTTACAAAAAATGTTTTAGTATAAAAAACCTTTCGAGTATGATTTATTTTCGTATAATATTAATCTAAACAAGATCATATAAGCTCTAGAACGGGCACTTCAAAATTTATTATTGCATTACAAAGCTGGCAAAATCGATAAGTGGAAGAAAACTAGCACCTAAAAACTTACTAAGAGTACATTTTATTGAATAGTCCAATCTTAAGTAGAAGGAGTAGATTTTGAAATTTTATACACGACAAACAGCTTAGGTACACTTCATACTGATTTGAAACAAGGATTAATATTTCGAGAAATTTTTACAAAGGTAAAGCATAAAAGTCAGCCCTGAAAGCTGACCAACTAGTTAAAAATGGTCCGATCTTACCCCATCGTACCTTACGAGTACTTATTGGTTTTTTTTATTTTAGGGATTGTGAGAAATTATATTGGTATATATACTTATACGATTAAATTAATTCCATATCTACTTACATACCTAATAATAACATTAATAATTCACTATATCTTTTAAATCGTACGAAAACGAACATACAATAAGCCATATAAACCTAATGGCGCGACCAGACATCGCAGAGTACCGGGACAGCCGAGCCGATTGTTTCTTTCTTATTCCATAGTAAAGAGAGAGATATATAACCTATCACGATGATGTGGACAAATCATTGACAAATGCACGAATGTGTTCCAACTTCAAGCGCATTTGATTCTATTCAATGAATCCGTCATTCATATCATAATATAGATCTAGCTTGCAACAGCGCAAAGCAAGAAGCGAAATGAGCAAATGAAAGTAAGCTGGCAACGTCGCCTCGGATGGAAACTGCTCGAACAAACGCGCTCTTGTAATACAAATTATGGTAAAAACATGGACGAAGCCGTCTATGGTAAAAAGTACCCATACCCACTGTAAAAATTGAATAATGAATTAGTCTCTTTTATAAGTTGGTAGTTTAAATATATTGGGTAAAAAAGTCAAAATAAAAAGATTAAACTAACTAGTAACTTGACTATAGTATGATTTGACTTTTTTTTGTCCAAAAATACCTATAAATCGCTTAGGATCAGGATTGAAAATATAAATGAGAAATGAGATAAAAAAATAAACAAAAAAGTTAACATCAGCCTAGATTTGAACTCGGACATATCTACTTAGTAAGCAAGCGTACTATTACCTAAGCTATGTGGAACGAATTTCCGCACTCAAAATTACTAATCATATTACTCAAATTTGACACATGAAACATGTCTCTGGCTGCAATAGAATAAACGCCTATAAGTTTTATTAGCAATTGCATAGTTCTGATTATTACAGGCTCTTGCAAGGTTTTGCGTCTTAAACCTTTATTAAGCGCTTAATACGACTATAGTATCTGCCGAACATTAGTAATGTGCTAAGACGTAGTTATGTTTAATTTCGCAACATAGAATTATTTCTGACCGACATAAAACTTGCGACAAGTTTTCTCCAAAACAGTTTCTTAACGATGATATATATACCTAATTATGTTATACAAGACCAAGCACGTATCGGTACAGCGAACACAACTATATGCCCCTACAGAAAATGTAACACTCATGCTCCAACGTGGTTTGTTTTCTTCAAAAACCTTGCACAAAAACACCTCGATTTGACGTGTTTGCATATATCGTCGCCTTAAAGTAAAGATGCGGCCCACCCAAATAGATGAATTAATTAGCGCTGAGATTCCTGATCCCGAGCAAGATAAAGAATTGTATGACACTATTGTCCGAAGCATGGTACACGGTCCCTGTGGTACACGAAATCCAGCATCACCCTGCATGAAAAATGGAAAATGCACAAAGAGTTTCCCTAAACAGCTATTAAAAGAAACTGTGCACAATGACAATGGCTATATTGTGAATTGGCCCGGAGTGAAATCATCGGATGCCCTTGGTCGTGTGTACACCGTCCACGTTACTAATTTAGAATGTTTCTGTTTACGTTTGCTGCTACACCATATCCGAGGTCCAACAAGCTATAGAGATCTAAAAACTGTCAACGGCCTGGAATGCGCAACATATAGAGAAGCATGTGAAGCTCTGGGTCTGTTAGAAAATGATCATCACTGGGACGAAACTATGGAGGAAGCCGTTCAGTGCCAATCGCCAGCCAAAATTAGGGACCTTTATGCAACCCTTATATCATCTTGCGGGCTATCTAATCCTAATGAATTATGGGATAAATATAAAGACTATATGGCGGAAGACATTTTGCGAAGGTTACAGCAGACACACACGGACATGACATACAATGAACATATTTATAACGATGCCCTTGGAAAAATTGAAGACAAAGTAATGACAATGGTGGGTAAACGGTTGAGTGAATTTGGAATGACTAGCCCTCGGCGAACGAACGAAAATGAACTATCTGATGAGATTGCACGGGAAACAAACTATGACATACCAGCTTTGCAGCAGCAAGTAGCTGAATTGGTACCCCAATTACTACCAGAACAAAAGCGAGTATTTGACCAAGTTTTGCAGCAAATAGAATCTGGATATGGCGCACTACTCTTTGTTGATGCACCAGGAGGAACAGGAAAAACATTTTTACTAAATTTGTTGCTGGCTCAAGTAAGAAAACATAACAACATTGCTGTGGCCGTAGCTTCCTCCGGTATAGCCGCCACGTTGCTGAGCGGTGGTCGTACTGCGCATTCTGTTTTAAAATTACCATTAAATCTCGCCTAGGAAGATTCACCTATGTGTAATTTTAGTAAAAATAGCGCAAGGGGTGCTATGCTACGTCAGTGCAGACTCTTAGTGTGGGATGAAAGTACTATGGCGCACAAAAAAGCGGTAGAAGCACTAAACCGAACGCTTCAGGATTTGCGCAATAGTACCGATGTTATGGGAGGGATGGTGGTTTTATTGGCTGGTGATTTCCGCCAAACGTTGCCAGTCATTCAGAAGGGGACACCTGCTGACGAAATTAAAGCATGTCTCAAGTCGTCCACTCTATGGGCCACCGTAAGAAAGTTCAGTTTGACTACAAACATGAGAGTGCATCTATATGATGACACAAACGCTGGCAACTATGCTGAAACACTATTGAAAATAGGAGATGGTCGGTTAGAGACTGATGCAGAGGGCTGCGTGACACTGATGGGAGATTTTTGTCAATCAGTAAACAGTGATTCAGAATTAGTTGCAAGTGTTTACCCAGATTTACAAAACCATATACACGAAAATCAATATTTATGTGAAAGAGCAATTTTAGCACCTAAAAATGATGTTGTTAACAAAATAAATTCAGACATATTGAGTAAAGTACCAGGAGACACAACAGAGTATTTATCAGTAGACACAGTTATGGATACAGAACAGAGCACATCATATCCCGTAGAGTTTCTAAATTCGCTTGAGCTCTCAGGTGTACCCTCACACAAGCTTCAATTAAAACTAGGCGTCCCAGTCTTGCTTATGCGAAATTTGGATGCCCCGAGATTCTGTAATGGGACGAGACTTCGTGTCACATATCTTAACCGGTGTAGGAAAGGGTGAAAATGTGATGATCCCACGAATCCCAATAATTCCTACAGATCTCCCGTTCCAATTTAAAAGACTACAATTTCCTCTTAAACTTAGTTTCGCAATGACTATCAACAAAGCGCAAGGACAAACATTAAAGGTGGCTGGGGTGAACTTAGAAAAGCCGTGCTTCTCCCATGGACAATTGTATGTAGCATGTTCGCGTGTATCCAATGCCCAAAATCTTTACATTCTATCCCCAAATGGTAAGACATATAATATCGTCTACAGAAGCGTATTAAAATAATAATCTGTTGCGATTTCTACATCAGGAAAGGGGAACCGTGTTACCCCGAATTAACTCGAGTGAAGCCGCAGGTAAAAGCTAAATTATAAATGCGAAAGTGTGTCTGTCTGTCTGTCTGGCTGTCTGTTTGTCTGCCTGTCTGTCTGTTTGTTTGTCCGGCTTCACTACAAAACGGAGCGATGAACTGACGTGATTTTTTAAGTGGAGGTACTTGAAAGGATGGAGAGTGACAAAGGCTACTTTCTAACGCGAGCGAAGCCGCGGGCAAAAGCTAGTTTTTTTAATAATTAGAATATCACTAATTACGCCCTTTAAGGGATCACTAGGATTTTTGTTACACCTTGTATACATGGTTACTTATGCTATCACCATATTTACCCAGTATTTGCCGAAACTCACGGGAAAGGTAACGGTTTTAAGATTATGTCTTGGTTACTATAATGACTTTTAATTATTCTTCTAAAATTCCAGTCAATTAGTTGCTCACTCGGTTCGGTAATTAAAACACTCGGTTCTACAATATTTTAAACAACTTCAACAGTCCATGTTTTCTCATTTTTCACCGACTTCAAGATTTCGACAACACAAAATAACGTGTACAAAGTCAGACACAGCATTGCGAAAAAAGATTGTATTCGGCATGGCACACACATTATATAATAAGTTACCAGACATAATAAGAGAATCTGACATGCCTCAGTTGAAGACTAATTTATTTGACTTTTTAGTAAAAAATGCATTTTATTCAATCAAAGAATATTTAGATTATACGCCAGACTTATATTAATTTCATTGTAATAATACATGTATGCATGCTGCATGCTTAGTTTTAAGAAATCTAGGATTAGGTATATAATATTTGCATGCCCACTAGCAGGCTGAATACACTGTACACAAAATGTATTTAAGAACCACTTGACTGTATTTGAGCAAATAAATTATTTGATTTGATTTGATTTGATTCGAAGGAGAAGGTTCTAATTTCGTCGGAATCTTTCTCGTTGTTTCTTTTTTTGTTATTTATTTTTAATTAAATGAGTGCAAAGCCTTAGCTTACATGGTAATTCAACTGTGCTCGATCGCGCCCTCACAATATAAATGAGCCAGTATATGGTGAATGTGAATCGTCTTGTATATGCTTCATCTTGTAGGTAAGTAGTCTGTGGTCTTAGCACACCGGAGTGACTTGAAATTGGAATACCGTTCCCTGCGCCAATAAGAAATACTTATAGACTGTTTAAATAAAATAAAAATCAAAGTACTTTGTTTTAAGTCCGTCGAGTAAGCAGACACGTGCATCTGTGAAATCCTAATCAAAATATGAGCCCAATATAAAATAATAATTAGTGTTTGTTAAATGAAATAATAAATAATATATTAATTACAACAAAATGATAATTTTACATCAAGCTAAAAAATACTACATCTTAATAACACAATACAGCTAATTAAAATCTAAACAAAAAGAGAAAAAGAAAAAGTGACGTTACTAAATAATTTAAATTAACTTAAAATCGAATTCGCTATTACATTTTTTACCCATGTTAGTACCTAATGTTATAGTTCCTTAATATTACTGTTATATTTGTGATGAGTTTTTCATATTATTGCTTCAACAGCTTTATAAAACAAACACTCAATTTTAGAAGACTATATTTTTGAGAGTATGGATGGCATATTCTCCTGTATCTGACAATCTGTAATGTCTAAATTGGTTATCAAATTCAGACTATAACGAAAAATTACCTTCGACGTTTCAAGAACGAAATTTTCCCCGTGGTCCCGAAGAAAGACTGAGTCTTTTGGGCTTATGTCGTCCTTGAAACGTCGAAGGTAATTTTTAAAATATATACCCGGTTAAGTCCCGTTATTAAAAATAAATGTGTGTAACAATCGTTAAAGTTTAATTCCGTGTTTTATAACGAAAAAGCTATGTCATGGACTCAAAACTCAAAAGAACTTACAGTGTGACACTCGATATTCGTAGCACTTTGACAGCTCGGAATCGAGCCAGAATTTATAGCTGCACCGTTCTGAGTAATGTGCTCCACGGAATGAATCCATTGTCACTTCGTTTTATACAATGTCGAACGCTTGTGACTGGTCATGTGTGAAACGGTAGATGACAGTGTAGGGGAAATCTAGCTTTGGAGTTCCACAAGGAAGCAAAATAGGGCTTGGGTTTTCATTTAGTATTTAAAAAACCGAATAAAATCAGATATACCTTCTGGTTTATTTGTCCCTGATTTGGGGTTAGTATTGTTTAGGCTGGGAACGATTCCTGACAAAAAACCTATATATTTCCACTTTTCCCCGGCAGGCACAAATGGGAATAACCCGTAACAGGAGTCAAACCCCTTTGCTTTTGTTAATTGAAGATGTAAGTAAAAAAAATTAAGTACGTTTATTAAATATTTTAATTTGTTTGTTTTCAGTACAATACCTACTATGTATTTTAAATATTTGGAAAGTTGATATATTTATTTAATACTATTACATTAACAAAATACATTACAATGATTGTATAAATCTAAGCTGGCCCGAGGCATCGTTCCCAGCACGCCAGCCGCATTTCCCCGCTGGATGGCTAAACTCAACCTTTGGGCGAAGTAGGAACCTGCCCGTAGGTCGCCAGACACATTGACTAGTTTTTTAGATATGTCTTTAATAATGGTTTTAGTGTCTGACGACCACGGGCCGAAAGTTTCTACCGCAAGTGCCGCAAATATGTAATTGTTTTTAAAAAAAGCATATTTGCGGCACTTGACCAGTTGGGCGTCGTTTGCGGAGGTCCCCGGCTTCTGGGCCGAACGTCGGACGTGGGACGGGGCCAACGTGTCCACGCAGGTCACGTCCCATGCCAGAGGTCGCCCCAAAGACCAGGGCAAAATTAAAATTGATCTTACAATTATAAGTACAAAAAAAGGGACCAAAACCTCCAGTGCCCAAAGCTGGAATCAAACCAGTGCCTTCTGTAATTTTTGCGGCAGACGCTTTTACTTGCAAGTTTCTAGTTGAATTCGTAATATAAACATAATTCTACTCGCAACTGAAAAAAAAGAATCAGTTTGTTAATTGAAACTATCTCCGACGCATAGTAATAATGTCCCTGTAATTATCTTTCTAGTCGGTTGTTTGAGTTGAGTCATGCGGGCATAGCTAGTCCACATTACAGATCACTGGGTAGTTAGTCAATTAAGGTAAGTGATGTCACTATTTAAAAATCATAAATACAATTGACGAAATCAATAAATATTATAATGAAATAATCCGATATTTTAGCGATAACTCCGCGAATAGTTTCACCTCTGCTTTTACTGTTTGTAACTTGTATTTTATGTGTTTCTTTATTTTGAGGTGTTCAATAAAGAGTATTTATGTTATGTTATGTCCTGATATAGTTTGCTTTCATATACTGTTGAAAGTATGATTCTTCGAATACTACTTATCAAGAAAAACTTCATGATAAGCTAATAAAGTCATGTTGAGTTTTATGCGGATATATCATAACTAGTTTCAAGTATTTTAACGGAAAAACAACTCGAGGATCAAACTATACTAGTCAGACAACTTCCAACTCAACCGCTTAAAGAATGTACGGACAGGTGGGCAGAAATACCGTTTGTCTCGCTCGACTCGGAACTGCGTCCAGCGAAACACTAATTGACCAATTTACCCCGGTAATCTAAGTCACCGATTTGCTCTAATTTGTTGCATAACTAGTAAGGTCACAAGATAATTTAATTCAGGGATTGCATATCGGAAAAATACATTGCACGTAGAACCGATGGCCGTTGGGGCGGAAAGGTTCTCGAGTGGCGACCACGAACCAGAAGGCGCAGCGTCGGTAGACCCCCCACAAGGTGGACTGATGACCTGGGAAAGGTCGCGGGAGTCCGCTGGATGCGGGTGGTGCAGGACCGGTCATTGTGGCACTCTTTGGGGGAGGCCTATGTTCAGCAGTGGACGTCTATCGGCTGATATAATGATGATGATGATATCGGAAAAATAGAAATACCGTTTTAAAACGATATGACGTCTTGCCGTTTGTTTCGGTACAGTATCGGTAGCGCAACAGAATTTTTTCTGTCCCGAAATATAACGGTACCGTTATTTTTTTCGATACCTCAACCGCTTTCATAAAATTATCATTTGAACTTGAAGCACAGAATAACTAATAGTACTACCGTACAGAAAATTCACTCCTTCCCAAAAGTCAGATGTAGGTATAAAATTATACCTATACTCGCCGCCTGCAAGCAAAATCGAAACTTATAACCGCGCACGAACCGTGAATCTTCTTTGCGTGCCGCAGTTTTATGACCGAGCTGTGAGTGTCGGCACGGGGTTGGCACTTGACAAGTTTTTGTACCTATACCTACTGATTTCTTATTTTTAAGATAAATATGTAGGAATTAGAAACGTTCATTCTGTAAACATTTCTTTTTTATCAGTAGATAGTAAAGTATGTCTGATTCTCACGGAAATAGTTATGCCACAGCCGTATTCCTTTGAAAATATGTCGGTCTGTTCCTAATTTTTTTTTCTGGGCAACCAATATTATATCCTTTATACGGATTAGATCGAGGTTTAGGTTTCGAAGCCATTGTGTATTTTAAATTTTGCGCGAGCGCCACTTGACACGACTATCGTACGAACTGAGCGGCAGATCACTGCTATACGCCTGCCCGGGAGGCGCGCCGGCCAAATGTACCTAAACTGCGTAGTGACACCCCCCTGCTTGAAGTATGCGATACCTGCCGGCACCCCGCACATCGCATCCTGCACCCCCGGTCAGTTCATTTATCGCCGCGTGCGCCGCCGCGAGCAAGTACCTACATAGAAAGAGCTACAACGTAAATTTCGATACCGAAATAATAACGGTTGGATATCGTTGTAATCTTTATTTAGGTTTAGGTACCGTATCGAAAAATAGCGATATCATAATTTTATACCGCTAGCGTACCGTTTTATTTCAACGGGAAAATCTTTATACCATAAAGGTATCGATATTCCATAGCGCTACCTACCATACCGCTTATTCCATCCCGAAAACGGTCCCTGATTTAATTTAGGGCCAGTTCTACAATTCAAATCGTGCCTTTGTGTGTTTGACATGTGTTAGCCATTTATATTTAATTTTATTATTAGGTAATTTGATTGATTTCCTTTGTACAACTTTGACGGTATCAATATTCTTATATAAGAGGTAGTTTGACATTTTGTATCATTATGCTGTTGGATTTTGTGAAGTGAAGTTCAAGGAATAAAACTGTGATTTGTATTTGGAGTTGTTTTAATCAAGATATCAGTTCAGAAGTTGGAAACGAGTTCAAACACCCACAGGTAATCGAAATTTTGATTTTAAAACGAAGTTTTAGTTGCATGAGTTTGGCTTTCTTGACGTTAGTTATTTAACAATTCAAGTAAGATAATAAGTAATGGAAAACGTTATGAACCATTGTGGACATGATTGACAATACCGATTAAGGTTAGACTAAATAAATGCATGAGAAAATGTCATATTCACAAACGTAACCGTCAAAGAAGGAATTCGAATAATTTCTTATTTACGTACTTAAACTTAATTCTTTATACAATAAGTTACTTAGTGGTTATGTAACTGATTGTACGAGTAATTACCCAGTACATCAACAAAGGTAGCAATATTGTGTTATTTTATTATGTTTTTTTTTAAAGTTGTTATTAAATGCTACCGCACAAGAAATAACGTTAGTGATAATCATAAATTAAATATAACTGACGCTTATTTTAATCATTAATGTGTAAATTTGTGAATTGAAAACAGTTATACTTGTTCAAATCGTTTAATTTCAGTATGGATGTTAGAAGATTTGTACAGACGCCTCCGCTTCCAAGTGACAATCCCAATGGAGGCCAGGCGATGACACCACCAGCAGAAAATAGGCAAAGCAGACCTCGCGATCATGAGCGAGAGAGGCGCAGCCGGACCAGACGGAGTCGCTCCAGACGCAGCTGCGGGAGAAGTAGCCGCATCACTTCCGACGGGTCGAGGAGCAGCAGGCGCCGCAGCCGGTCACACTCGCGTCGTAGCCGGTCGCGCTTGCGCCGCAGCCCGCCGCACACGCATCGCAGCCTGACACGTGCGCGCCGCAGCCGCAGCCGCTCGCGCCGCAGCAGGACCCGCTCGCGCCGCAGCCGCAGCCGCTCACAGTCGCGTCGAAACCGGCGCAGTTAAGCGAGGTATGGTGATAATGATTTGTTAGGTACTTTGAAAGATTTATTTCGAGCAGTTAGGACAGAGAACAGGTCAGAACATATTGAAAGATTTCCTGTAATGAATGTATTACCTGAATTTGATCCCGGAAATCGTAGCCAACCTATTGACGTTTGGTTAAATAAAGTAAACGAGACTGCTAGTATTTACAATTGGACAGAAAGCCAGATCATTCACTATGCCCTCCCTAAATTAGCAGGGGTTGCTCAAAAGTGGTACCAAGGTTTGACGAGTTTAAAGCACACTTGGCGCGAATGGCAAGCTAAATTAAAAACAGCTTTTCCTAGCAAGGAAAATTACGGTTTGTTGTTAACGGAAATGCTTGAAAAGCGCACGAAGTATGGGGATTCTTTAGAGGACTATTATTATGAAAAGGTTATGTTGCTTAATAGATGTAGAATCACAGGTACCGATGCAGTTGATTGTATTTTATTAGGGATCGATGACAGGGCAGTTAAAACCAGCGCCGAAGCCGCCCAATTTACAGAGCCGGACAAGTTGTTAGTTTATTTACGTAGTCAGAAAACTACCAAGCCTAGAATTTTATCCCGACAGTTAAATGATAACAAACAAGTAAACAATAGGAGCTCTAAGCCAGATAATAAAGTTATTAAGTGTTTTAATTGCGGCGAGGATGGACATCCTCATTTTAAATGTAAACAACCAATTAAGAAATGCGAAAATTGTTCTAGATTTGGTCATGTTGCAGCAGATTGTAACATTAAGAAGAATTTAGATTTGAAGAATGAAAAATCAGTGAAATTAATATCATGACTAGGCATCTCTAACAGCAAGGATCAAAAATATTACAAAACTGCATTTGTAAACAAAGCTAGCCTATCGAGTTTTATAGACTTTGGTTGTGAGTGTACACTGATAAGAGAGTCCGATGCAAGTAATATTTTTGGTAATTGGTCTAAAGATAATTTACCTATTTTAAACGGTTTTCCGCATACTGCAGTTCAGGCAATAGGTAGAATTCTTGCAAATGTTGCAGTTGACGCCGCTGACGCCACCATAGAGATATTTATAGTACCTGATAGTTATTTAGATACATCCTTAATAATCGGACAATCATTTACTGAGTTGGATCACCTAGCTACTCATAAAACGAGTACTATTCTGACTTTTTCAAATAAATCTAAGGATGATGAATACAAATCTATTGCTTTGGTTATTAAAGATACTGTTATAATAAATGATATTACTGAGGTAGATTTTTATACGAAGCCATTTTACAATGGAAATATATATGTAGATTAAATTTTGATTACGCAGCCTGAAAAAGAATATGAAATAATACCTGGTTTTATTAGTGTGACAAATGGACATGGACGAGTACTTATTAAAGGTTTTTTATCTAATGCATTCGAGTTAAAACAAGATAGTATTATTACTCGTGCGTTTATGGTAAAAGAAGCTCAGTCTTATACTATTAATCGCATAGATTTGAATTCAACATCTAACGCCGATGAAGAGATAACTTTGTCAAAAATTCAAGTAGATCAGGCTATAGGCGAGCAAGAGCTGAATGAACTAGTCAATTTGTTAAACGAACATCGCAAATGCTTCGCATTTAGTATCAAAGAATTAGGTTGTTGTAACTCTACATCTATGAATATTCAATTAAATGATAAAACTCCGGTAGTATACCGCCCTTATCGCCTTTCTTATGCGGAAAGAGAAGTTGTTAGGGATATGGTTAGTGAACTAAAGGAGCCAGGGATTGTTAGTGAGTCCACATCTGATTATGCATCGCCGATCATATTAGTAAGGAAAAAGACTGGAGGTTATCGTATGTGCATCGATTATAGAGCATTGAACAAAAAAACGATAAAGGAGCACTACCCTTTGCCCCGAATAGATGATCAATTGGATGGATTAGCGGGCTACTCATACTATACGACATTAGATCTGGCATCTGGTTATTACCAGATACCATTAGCTGACTCTTCAAAACATCTTACTGATTTTATTACACCAGATGGGCATTACCAATTTAACAGAATGCCGTTTGGTTTGAGTAATGCACCAGCTAATTTTCAACGCACCATTAACAATATTTTAGGTAATGCTCGTTTTAAACACGCTTTTGCTTACATGGATGACATAATCATACCATCTAAAGATGTACAAGATGGTTTAGATAAATTAAGACTCACATTGCAATTATTTAATGACGCAGGTATGACTTTAAATTTAGACAAATGTAATTTTTTTAAGAAATCAATTGAGTATTTAGGATTCGAAGTTGATCGAAACGGTATAAGACCGGGAGAGAAAAAGATCCAAGCAGTAAAAGACTTTCCTCGTCCTACTGATCAGCATAAAATAAGGCAATTCTTAGGATTAGCCAGTTTCTTTCGGCAGTTTGTGAAAAATTTCTCTATTATTGCGAGACCACTAACTCAACTATTAAAGAAAGATTCTAAATTCACGTGGGGTGAACAAGAAGAAAATGCATTTAATCGGCTTAAAAGTGATTTAACAGACAGACCTATTCTTGCTTTTTTCAATCCCTCATATGAAATAGAGTAACATACTGACGCGTCTAAACTTGGAGTGGCGGGAATTTTATTACAAAGAAAAGATAAATCAAAACCGTTTGAAGCTGTTGCATACTACAGCAGACAAACCTCCCCCGAAGAGATGCATTTTACTTCATACGACTTGGAGACGCTAGCTGTAGTATCGTCATTACAACGATTTCGAGTTTATTTACTTGGGATACATTTCACCATCGTCACAGATTGTAATTCGTTGAGAGCCACATTTGAGAAAAAGGATGTTATATCTAGAGTTGCGCGTTGGTGGAATGTAATCCAGGAGTATGACTTTACAATCAATTACAAACCAGGTAAATCGATGGCTCACGTAGATGCGTTGAGTCGCAATCCCGTTAATGAAGTGTCCTTTAAAGTTAAAAACATAACAGTTGACTGGATAGCCACAGTACAACAAAATGACCCCGAAATTCAGCGTTGTGCTAGTATACTTAAAGATAATCAAACTAATAATATAATTGAAATAACGAAGAATTTTGTTATAAAAAAGGGTTTATTATATAGAGTTACTGGTGATGGGAATCGATGGTTTGTGCCTAAAGGTGTAAGATGGCAAGTAATGAAAAGTAACCATGACGATTTAGGCCACTTTAGCTTTGATAAGACATATGATAAAATTAAATCCACGTACTGGTTCCCCAAAATGAGAAAATTTATTAGGAAATACGTTGAGTCTTGTTTAGAATGCGCTCATGCTAAAGTTCCTGTCGCTAAAAAGGCTGGGAAATTACATCCATTAGAGAAAATAGCTGAACCCTTTCACACGGTCCATATTGACCATGTAGGGCCATTTGTCAAAAGTAAACACAAAAATACTCATATTTTATTAATAATAGATGCGTTTACGAAGTTTATTGTTATTACTCCTGTCAAGAATACAAAAACAGCTAGTAGTATTAAAGCATTAACTGCTTACTTTCATACATTTGGAGTGCCCAAAAGAATTATTTCAGATAGAGGCACCTCATTCACTTCTCACAAATTTAAGGAGTTTTTAAATGATTTAGGGTTATACTTAATGCCGTTTGTACCCCAAGAGCCAATGGACAGGTAGAAAGGTACAATAGGACCTTACTAGCTGCAATGACAGCGTGTAACGTAGGAAAATCCGAACGAGTATGGGATGATAGCATATCTAAAATCCAGTGGGGTATGAATAATACTTTGAAAAAGGGGATTGGTAAGACACCTGCACAGGCTTTGTTTGGCACGGAATTGTCGGGTATGTCAGATGCATTATTGCGGTTAGGAGTAGCTTTAGATGAAGATAGTCTAGAAAGGGATACAATTAGAGAGGAAATTACGGAACACATAGAAATTGACCAACAGAAGCAAAAGGATAGATATGACAGAAAAAGAAAACATGTCGAATATAAGGTTGGTGATTTAGTAAGAATTGAGAGAGAGATACAGTCTACCGGTAATAGTAAAAAGTTAATTCCAAAAGTAAGAGGTCCATACCGCATAAGTCGTGTATTAGGGTATGACAGATATGAAGTTGAGGATACGCCACTATCCAAGAAGGGTAATAGGCCATTTAAAAGTATATTTGCAGTGGATAAAATTCATCCTTGGTTAGTATTTGAGAGATCTGACTGTCAAAGTGACAATGAAAATAATTCTAGTCAAAACTATCTTGAAGTAGAATCTCAAATGTCTGAATGATTTGAGAAAATAATATTAGTATGTACGTGGGAAATATGAAAGAGGTTTCCATGTATTCGATTTGATTGACACGTTTAAACGGAGAAGAGCTTTTGGATTGAACAAATTAACAAATAATTCATCTGATAATACATGGAAAATATGTAGGAGGTTTCCATGTGTTAAATCGATTAGGGTATTAGAAATATGTATGAGGTTCTAATACCCAACTGAACTAACAATAATATTGAATATATGTATGAGGATTCAATATTTAAATGATGTGATTTTGTTGATAGTATTATGATAAATAATAATTTAAAAACAAAATGAAACTTAGTAAAAAAAAAAACATGATTGATTGATGATACATGGATTGTTAACAAGTCATTTATATTTAATTAATATAATAATGTAATACCAGATGCACCTGATTAACAATATACCGAGTTAAATATGAATGTGAGTTTAGATTCAGTTTTAATGAATTATTAAAAATTTAATTGTATTATTCACGTTTAACAGTTGGCCATCTTGTTACGTTTTACTACCGCATACTGATCAGAGCTACTTTTCTTAATATTTTACAATTAATTCCCGGGACGGAAATTTATTCAGGACGGCCGAATGTTAGCCATTTATATTTAATTTTATTATTAGGTAATTTGATTGATTTCCTTTGTACAACTTTGACGGTATCAATATTCTTATATAAGAGGTAGTTTGACATTTTGTATCATTATGCTGTTGGATTTTGTGAAGTGAAGTTCAAGGAATAAAACTGTGATTTGTATTTGGAGTTGTTTTAATCAAGATATCACATGGTACAAAATTGCCATAATAATTGCAAAACGGTAAGTAAAATCTACTTAAATAGAAATGTTAAGAAATAGAAACAGTAATATCCTGATATAGTTTCTTGTTTTGATAATAAGTATATTGTTTTTTTTTTAAATAAAAGCAGGAAAAGTTAAAACAAATCACGGTGAAGGTAAACCCTTATATTATGACTATAATATGACTTATATCGCGCTTCACGCGGAAAAAAGCCGGCTTCTAGAATTTTTACAATTCAAATACTTCTCAGGCATCAAATTATGAAAGTATTAAACCTCCAACTCAACCGCTTAACACATTCAGGGCCGAGAACCCGACTGTCGGGTTCTCTGTTCATAGCTACTACGCGCTACATACGACGGATACGTGGCTACGGGCTACGAGCGTAGCACGTAGCACTGAAGAATGAGCGGGCAGGTGGGCAGCCAGTACCGTTTGTCTTGACTCGGAACTGCATTCAGCGAAACACTAATTGGCCAATTTACCCTGGTTATCTAAGTCACCGATTCTGCTCCGTTTTGCCGCAACCACAAACAATCTATCCATAGACTCCGATTGCTCTGAGCGTATTTGTTGAGCTTAAACGCATTGGTAAGCGAAGCTAACAAGGCAAATCGTAGCACAAAGATTTGAAATATGGCGTCCAAGAAAGGGATATTTGAATCTCATTTCTATAAAAGTACTTAAAGAAATAAGAAAGACATAGATTTGAATACATATGTACCTTGTGATTCAGACAATATTAATATTTTATGACAAGGTGTTGTAGAAGGAGTAAACTATGAATATTATCATAGATTCCATCAATTATATATATAATTAAAACTATACCGCATCGTATCATAACGCAATAAACTCATTAAATACACGGATGTAATAGAAGTTTATGTGAGTGCTACATAATGAACAGCATTAAAATACAAGTGTGGTTTTATGAACGAAGTGAGTTTCATAACAATATCACACGAGTGTTTTAATTCCTAATTATCAGAGCTCGGATTTTTCACGGCAAAACAAAACACTAGCGTAATTTAGCCAGTGCTTGAAATATTATTTTATCGACACCTATCGAGTCTTACTAGAGTATATGACAGGTATTCAACGCATCAAGGACCTGGAGCAGCAGCTGGGGGAGATGGACCTTAAAAAAAATTATACTTGCAAGTACTGCTCCGAGCACTCCGGGCCGCCAGACAACAATTTAAGTATTTTTGCTGAGCTAAATAGTTTTGAAGTAGATTTAGTAAATGACAGCATAGTGGACTCTCCTTTTATGGAAAATATAGAGTTTTCAAGTTCTGTGTGCATAGGGAACAGTGATGGGAAAATTTCATTGAACGGAAGAAAAAAGATAAAAAAATATTTAAAATTAAATAGATTCATAAAAAAATCTAAACTTTTGCTGAAATGCCACAAATTCTTATTTAAATCATTAAATTCCAAATGTAAACATGTAGCCTTGAGAGATGAACTCCTAAAGTGCCAATATCAATTAGACCAGACAGTAGAGGAGCTGAATCATCGCTCTGCTGAATTAAGCAAATTAGAGTCAAAGCTAAAAGCTCTTAATGATAAGCATGAATTATCTAGTAAAACGCTACAGGAATACATAGCCTTTATGAATAATGTTCTAGCACCGGGCAGCGGCTACCCTCTGCGCTTGGAATCGCCACGGCCGCCGAGTCGCCTGGCTGCGCCGGGCTCGCCCGCGCCCGCGCCGCGCGCCACGCTGCTGGCGCGCGTCTCCGGCGCGACCACTCCGCGTCGCCAGCCCGAGCCTGACCTTAGCCTGGACGTCCGGGAGTCGTCGCTGGGTCCTTCACAGTCATGCCCTGGATTGGATGTCGCACTGGATTTATCCCTGCCCTGCCCAGTGGAACCAACTCCACCGTTATCGTGCCCAGGCGAGGCGGGTCCACCGCCGCCATGCACTGTCGAGCTGGTTCCACAGCCGCTGTGCACTGTCGAGCCGGGCCCATCGCCGCCATGCACTGACGAGCCGGGCCCATCGCAGCCATGCACTGTCGAGCCGGGCCCATCGCCGCCATGCACTATCGAGCGGGGCCCATCGCCGTCGTGCCCAGTGGCACTGGATCTATCGCCGTCGCGCTCAGTCCAACACACTCCATCGCTATCGTGCCCTGTCGAGCTGGTTCCGCCGCCGCCGTGCCTGGTGGAGGCGCCACTCTCGCGCGCGCGCCCCGCCCCGCTGGTCCCCGCGCTCGTGCCCGCGCCTGCGCCCGCACCCGCACCCGCGCCCGCGCCCGCGCCCGCGCCCGCGCCCGCGCCCGCGCCCGCACCCGCGCCCGCACCCGCGCCCGCACCTGCGCCCGCGCCCGCGCCCGCGCCCGCGCCCGCGCCCGCACCCGCGCCCGCACCTGCGCCCGCGCCCGCACCCGCGCCCGCGCCCGCGCCTGCGCCCGGCCGCACCGTTCTATATACAGACGAGGTGGGCGCCGGGCTCGGCGCGCTGCTGGCGGAGCGCTTGTCGCGAGGCGTCCTTAACAACTGTCACCCGGGCGCCTCCTTCGATCGTCTGATCAAATGTATATCGGTCGGCGAGTATGACCGCGATTCCACGCTTGTAGTGTTTTTAGGAAATAGTATAGATTGCACTAAACGAGATATCTTGAGATTATCCGAGACCCTGTCAGATATTGGCCAGCGAGATTCTGTAAAAATAATTATCTGTGCCTTACCATACAGAATGTCGAGTCATATAAATAAGAGGGTATATTCTTACAACTCCGTATTGTATAATCTTTCTTTGTACAGTAGTACGATTTCGTATTTTGATACAAATAAATTTATTGAGGATTTTATTATGCCCCATGATAGGACTTACCTTCCGAGAAGATGTCTTATAGATTGTGCTAACCTGTTAGCATACAATATTGTAGACCCCGTCGTGACTAGCACGGCGGATGATAGTTTTATTAAGACGAATCCCGATTCATACTGCAGGGGCTCAGATTTAGAGAGGCAGCCGTCTGGTGATATCAATTTAAACTGACTGCTACGACAACGAGTGCACCAGCCGGCTCCGTTCCTAAACATAACTGTGATGTTAGCATAAGCAGTAAAACTGATGTATTGTACTTAGTTCACCAAAATATTCAAGGGTTTACCAGTAAACAACTGGAAATTGATTTATTTGTACAACACTCGAACATTGATATCCTCTGTATAACGGAGCACTGGCTTAAAGGTCATGAATTTATGTTTAATTTCCACAATCATAGTGTAGTAAGTAAATTTTTTAGAAAATCCTGCATTCGCGGCGGGTCATTAATAATGGTAAAACATGATATAAAAAGTAAGGAGCGGAAAGACATTGTTGAATTGTCTGTGGAACGCCATATTGAACTTTCTTGTGTCGAGTTAGAATAATTTATAATTATCTGCGTGTACAGGCCTCCATTGGCAAACTATAACACATTTGAGTCAGTGATAGATGAAGTTCTTACAAGTGTTTTTTGTAGTAATAAAAGTGTTATTGTGTGTGGTGATTTTAATATCAACTTACTTGAAGATTCATCCATGTGTGTAAGGTTACTTAGTACTTTCAAATCCTACAATTTAGTAAATTTATTTTGTGAGCCTACACGAATCACAGCAACCAGTGCTACATGTATAGATAACATTTTCAGTAACAAGGATGCGACTAGTAAATCTATAATAAACAACTTAAGTTCTGACCACTGTGGACAAAAAGCCTCTTTTAGCGGAAAAACTAAGGATATTCCACAAGTCACTATGTGCAGACCAATTTCCGAAAGACGATTAGATTTATTCAGTCGGAATATCACGAAACAATTATGTTATGTTCCATTTACCCAGGAAAACCCTAACCGTATGAGTATTGAGTTGTTTAACTGTATTAAAAGGGAATTTGATGCCTGTTTCATTCCGAAGAAGGTGCAAGGCAAGGTCAAGACGAAATTTAGCGACTGGGCTACGCCGGATATTCATGAGAAAAGACGACGGCTCTATGATTTATATGACTTGAGAAGAATTAATAAAAGTCCGGAATTCCTAGATTATGTCAGGAACTTTTCTAAATCTTTTAAGATGATGTGTGCCGCTGCTAAAGCTGATTATCTGTCCAGAAAGATCCAAAATTCCAAGGATAAAGTAAAAACTGTTTGGCAAGTAATCAACGATGAAACTGGGAAACGTAAAATCAAAGATCCGCACTACAACCTACGTATTAATAATAATTTAGTGAGTTCGGACCTTGAAGTTGCGGATCATTTTGAGCAGTTCTTCTCTAATATACCGGTAGAAACAACAAAGTCTCTTCATTCATCGCCTGACGTCGCTGAGGCAATACTGAAAACAAATATAGCAGAGTGTACAGATTTCTTTAAATTTTCATATGTTACTCCGAACTTAGTTATTAAAACATTTAAATCCCTAAATTTAAAGAAAACTGAAGATCTTTGGGGCCTATCTGTTAAAGTTCTACATTCCATTGTTGAATCGATTGCACCACATTTAGCTGATATATTTAACAAATGTATTGATACAGGAATATTTCCAGACATAATGAAGCACAGCAAAGTCATCCCCTTGTTCAAATCAGGATCGAGAACAGAACCAAGCAATTTCAGACCAATTTCAATACTGCCGGCACTGAGCAAAGTTTTCGAGAAACTAATTCTAAATCAACTTGTGTCACATTTTAACCGAAACGAATTGTTCGCCAGAAATCAATTTGGTTTTACCAGAGGTCGCTCGACTACTGACGCAGGTGCTGTTCTTCTTAAGCACATCTTTGCCGCTTGGGAAAAAAAACAAGATGCTGTTGGAATATTCTGTGACCTATCGAAGGCATTTGATTGCGTTGATCACGAAAATCTAAAGAGAAAACTAAGCCATTACGGGATCAAAGCTGGTGCCCTTAACCTCGTCTCATCATACCTATCGGATAGAACACAACGAGTGGTTATTAATGGAACTCAATCTTCTGGGTCCCCTGTGGCACTCGGAGTGCCTCAAGGCTCAATACTTGGTCCTTTCCTGTTTTTGGTGTACATTAATGACCTACCTAAAATTGTGCAAGATAAACATGATATAGTGTTATTTGCTGATGACACATCTCTGATATTTAAAGTGGACAGAAAAGAAAACAGCTTCGATAGTATTAACAGTACACTCTCCAAAGTAGTAAATTGGTTTACGGCTAATAACCTACTTTTGAACGCCAAGAAAACGAAGTGCATCAAATTTACACTTCCCAACGTCAAGCAGATTAACAGCAGCAAGATTATAATAAATGATGAAATAATGGAATTCGAAAATCAAACTGTTTTCTTAGGAGTCACTTTAGACTCGAAATTACAATGGCATCCACATATAGCTACCCTAGCTGGGAAACTTAGCTCTGCAGCCTATGCCGTGAGGCGAATCAGCCATCTAACAAACAGTGAAACTGCCAGGCTGGTATACTTCAGTTACTTTCACAGTGTTATGTCGTATGGAATTCTGTTGTGGGGTAAAGCAGCTGATATTGGGACCATATTTGTGCTACAAAAACGAGCTGTACGTGGCATTTATAAAATGCGCGGTCGAGCATCCGTAAGAGGAAAATTTGAAGAGGCAAATATTCTTACCGTAGCATCTCAATACGTACTTGAAAACATTATGTATGTGCGGAAAAACATCCATAAATTCAAGCTCAACAGTGATATCCATAACTATAACACTAGAAATAAAGATAAGATTGCTGAGCCTGGCCACCGCCTCGGTAAGGTTCGTACGTCTTTTGCTGGGAACTGTACACGTTTTTATAACAAAGTCCCCGCTGATGTAGTGAATTTGCCACTAAATAAATTCAAGTCTTATGTTAAGCGCTATTTGTTGAGGAGAGAGTACTATACTTTAAAGGAATTCATTGAGGATAACGATGCCTTTAAGCCTGTAGCTTGATATAGTTAGTACAATACAAATTGAGAAATTATTAGGTACATTACTCTATGAAGCAGCTTTACTAGTGTCCAGTATTACCTGTTTTTCATTTTTATTTTATTTTGTTTTTATTTAGTATTTGGACACTTAGAGACGTTATACATCTCTAAGTCTTGCATTCGCAAATATTTATATGTATAGATATATATTTAATGATCCTGACGCTTAGAGACATGTACATCTCTATGTCACTTTTATATTGTAATTTAGTTCACGCATGTAAAATACGAGCACAGAATATTGTTTCTCACCAGACTAAACATGGCTAGTTTTTATTAATTAATAAAGCCCGCCAGCTTGAACATGTCATGCTCGCTTAAAAGGCTCTGCTTATGGTGGCGTCGTTGATCGGGTCGCCACTTTCCCGAAGAAAGGTTGAGGGAGGCGATGGCTGAGATATGCGTCATACTCGTGAACGGGTGCTGTTTGTGGAGACCGGTCTGTTTAGGCTAACTGGGGCAACACATTTACGTAACTTTTTATTAATCATATTTAATTTTAGTTTAATTGGCTTTAGACACAACATTCGGTGCTTGATTATCCATATTTTTTTATTCAAGACACTTGGAGACCTTATAAATCTCTAAGTATAATTTAGAAATAGTATGTTTATTGTATACTAGAATCACTTAAGTACTTTTTTTTATATTATTTAAATTCAAAGTTTGTTTCTAACTGTTGATGATGGATTATTATAATTTGGAAATTTATGTAGAAGACACAGTTCAGGTAAGAAAGTATATCAAACTTGTATGTAATTTATTTTCAATAGTCAGATTTGGACTCATCTTTTTTCTTTGGTATTTTTCTTAAACTATAACCTATTGTTGGTTAATCTAACCTTGGTTTGATATGTTTTCTTATAGAACAACGCACTATATGTATTGTTTAGTTTTGATGTACTGTTGTTTTGAAAAAATAAGTCCCGCCGAGTTTCTTGCCGGACATAATTCTTCTCGGGTCAGAGGTGTAGGGTTAGAACCGGTGTAGTTTGATTTTTTTTCTCTCTCTTTTACTTTGACGTGTAAAAGTGCCCTTGTGGCCTACTTACTGAATAAATGTTTGAGTTTGAGTTTGAGTTTGAGTATTGCCTCAGTACATTTTTTCTTTTTTTATTCGATGGTACACCTATCAGTGTGAATGTCAAAATTTAAAAACTAACAAACGTGCGAAAATTTCGAAAAACAGGAGACTTACTAGAGCTCAAAATCAATATTTTTGACCAGTCTAAGGTGATCTACTGGGGGTTAGAAGGTTGTGCATTAATTACCGGACATCCTGTATAAGTAATAAAATAACTTTTCATTTTAGCTTTGCCATAGTCGAGCAACAAAGAGGTAGGTCTGCATGTACAACTTAGAACGAAGTAACTATACCACCTCATTTAAAATGATAGAAACGACTGCAAATTTCATCTCACATGACATATGACATTCACACTTTAACTGTCATTTAATTACGTATAAAACGTAAATTGCATCTAGGTATTATTTATTTCGCAACGCATTGAATCCGACGTGTTGGATATACGTATAATAACTTAATATTGCAAGGTATCAATTAATACAAAAATGAGTAATGTACAAGATCGGATCAAAACGTGGATTGAAAATCACCCTGAGTTAGTCTATAATGAAGTAACCTCCACTATATACTGCTCTATGTGCGATATGCATCTAAAACTGAAGAAATGCAATATTGAGAATCATGTGAAAAGCAACCGCCACAATTACCGTTCGGGGCAACCAAATAGGAAACATCAATTTTATTTCGATTTAATTATTTTTCTTATTTCATGCAACATACCATGGGCAACAGTCAACAACAATAATATTCGTCATTTTTTTAACAAGTATTTATGTTGCGACTGCTCTATGACTTCTTTACCGGACGAATCGACCCTGCGAAAAAATTATTTAAATCTCGTGTACAAAAAAACTATACAGGGTATAAGAGAGGTAAACAAAACCAATTATTTGTGGATATCTATAGACGAAACACCAGATTTCATGGGAAAATGTGTGACAAACGTGGTGATTCGGTCTTTGCAAAAAAATTGTTCTAAGCAATTTTATCTTTTGGGGTCGAAGGTTTTAGACAAGGTAAATGGGGAAACAATAGCAAACCTAATAATAAACCAATTAAAATTTTTGTTTCAAAATTCTTTCAATGATAACGTAAACAATTTGCTTTTACTTTGCACAGATAGTGCCGCATATATGCTTAAAGCCGGTCGTATTTTAAAAGCAACGTTTCCTCGTATGAAACACATTACGTGTTTAGCTCATGGTCTGCACCGGGTTGCCGAAGAAGTGCGAGATAATTTCAAAGGTGTGGATGGGTTGATATCGAATGTCAAAAAGATATTCCTAAAATCTCCAGAGCGTGTACGCCTTTTTAAGGCAAAATATCCGTCCATTCCCCTACCTCCCGAGCCAATTATCACCAGATGGGGAACTTGGATATCTGCTGCGGTATATTACGCTCAATACTATGAGCAAATACGTGATGTCATCTCCATACTTGCTAATGACTCGGCAGCTATAAGAGCTGCAAAAAAATGTTTTCAAACACGCAAACTACGACCGGAGTTAAATTTCATTCGCGACAACTACGAAGTAATAGCCTCTTCAATAGAACAATTGCAATGTTCGACTTTATCCATTGCGGAATCCTTCCTCATTCTGGATACTGTTCGTTGCTACGTAAACTGGAGTAAACTTTTACCAGTGATACGTAAATTTGAAGCCGTGCTCGAACGAAATCCTGATTACGAAATTTTAAGAGACATATCTGAAAATATTACCCGAACTGATAATGAATTCTATAAATTTGCTCCCTTGACGTCAACTGAAGTTGAACGTACATTTAGTGTACATAAATGGATTTATAGTGATAAACGCAACTGTTTACTCCCAGAGAATGTTGAAAAGATAATGATCATCTACTCCTATCACTATTACCCAAATAAAATGTCTTGTGCTGCTGTGTGTACTGACGTAGATTTTGAAGAAGAAATTGCGTCTGTTTCTAATATATAGTAACTTTATACAAATGTTTTTATTAGTTTTATTACATATTAATTTTATTTGGTGACTTTTATTTCTTCTAGTTCTGAATTATCGATATCGATAAAATAATATTTCAAGCACTGGCTAAATTACGCTAGTGTTTTGTTTTGCCGTGAAAAATCCGAGCTCTGCTAATTATACACAGATACATACACTGCTTTATCTACAGACATTATAACTCCACTATGACGTGTTCGGGAACCATTAGCATGACCACCATTGCACCGCCATGGCCAACTTGATTATGCTGGCGGTCGGGGAGGAGAGCAACCGCGGTCGAGGAGGAGGGCTGTCGTCCTCCCCGAGACCCATCCTTGTTGTTAACTTTCATTAATTATTGTAATGTTCGAAATTTGAATGTAATTAAAGTAACCACCATCGATACTCTAAAGTGAACTTTACGATGCAACACAAATACAGGTTTCTTAATACCTGTATAGGCTTATCGCGTCTAAACGTAATAATGAGAACGTTATAATATTGATGTAGATAAACATTATTCCTCTTTCTATTTTTATTATACTTAAACACAACGACGAAAGCAAAGAGGCGTAGTTTATAGTCCCGTCCAATTACTTAAAACGGTCCCAAATTCGCGACCCTTACTATTTTGAATTGGTGGCCTTTTCAAAACCTGTAGATATACTCTTTTTTTAGAATATCAGTGTTATCTATGTAATTCTGGATACCAGTGTAATATGCGTGCGACAATGTGTGGTAACCGCAAGTAATCTTATATGTTCCGTCTAATAGAAAGTGATCTGTGGCTGTTCAATAGAAACGTAATCGTCGAGACTGTTATGGCCAGACGAGAATTGTATTAAAAGCTGTTTGGGGAAAGAACATGTCTAGTCACATTGACAACATTTTGAGTTATATCGCTTTTAAAATTTGGAACGATTCAATTAACCATACTATTTTCGTAACTGGTTTTTATGAGTTAAGAAGTGGATATACGTTAAAATTTACATCTGTAACAGAAGTTGTTACTAATAGTTCATTGCAAGCTCTACATTTTGATATAAAAATGTCATTTTACAAAAAAAGTGACTAGACATGTTCTTTCCGTGTACCCTTCATTTACTAACTAGCTTTTTCCCGCGGCTTCGCCCGCGTACTATGAGTACTCAAAAAGGAGGTTCTAAGTTAGACTCGTATGTTTGTATGTACCTACGTATGAAGGAATGTATGTTTGTCCGCGATTATCTCGCGTTTGGCTGAACCAATTTAGATGTGGTTTTCGCAAAAGTATTTGTTACTTTCGTGAGGTTTCGGTGTACCACGTTTTAGTGAAGTTAGTCCCCTTATTTTTTTAAAGAAATGATTGCTGACTTGTTACGCCGACTTACTACTACTAAGAGATTATGATTAATGCAGATTTCTACTCTTGAATAGAAGTTTTTCCTCGAGACGTCGTCTGCTATATATCCTTCTCCAGAACTCAAATTATCTCCATTCCAAATCATCTAAATATGTTCAGCGGTTATTAATTCCCCATACAAAATTTCAACACCCTTTTCTCCCCCTAAAGGGTTGAAATTCGGAATAAAAATTATCCTATATTGTTTCCCGGGACTCAAACTATCTATGTACCAAGTTTCATTTCAATCGTCTGTTCAGCGGTTAATAATTCGCCATACAAACTACCAACCGCTTTTCTCTAAGTTTGATTTTCGGGATAAAAACTAACCTATACTGTTTCCCAGGACTCAAACTATATCCAAAACAATTTTTATCTTAATCGGTTCGCGGTTAAAAATTATCCATACAAACCTGCAACCCCCATTTCACCCCCTTGAGGACTGATTTTCGGGATAAAAACTATCATATGTCGTTTCCCGGGAAACTATATCTATACCAAGTTTTATCTAAATCGGTTCAGCTGTTAATAATTCCCCAAAAAAAATTCAACCTCCTTTGTTTTGCTCCCCTTAAGGGTTGATTTTCGGTATAAAAACTATTTTGTCCCTTCCCGGGACACAAAATATCTCTATACCAAGTTTCATCTAAATCGGCTTAACGTATTAAATTCCCCATACAAACTTTCAACCCCCATTTCACACCGTGTTTATTTTAGGAAAAAACCATCCTAATCCTTCAGCGGTTAATAATTCGCTACACAAACTACCAACCCCTTTTTTCCCCTCTAGGATTGTTTTTTGGGATAAAAGCTATCATATATTGTGTCCCGGGACTCCAACTATATCCATACCTGTTATCTAAATCGGTTAAAAATTCTTCATACCCAACCCCCATTTCACCCCCTTTCGCGATATAAACGATTTTGTTCCTTCTCGGGACTCAAACTATCTGTATACCCAGTTTCATCTAAATAGGTTCAACTGTATAAAAATTGCCATACAAATTCCAACCCACTTTTCACCCCCTTAAGGGTTGATTAAAACTACTTCATGTAATTTTGGGCTATGAGTTTATATGTCAGTCAGTATTTTTTTTCTTAAATATAGTATATTAAGATTATTAGATTGCAATTTGCTACAAATACTTTCAAGAATTTTCATGTCCACGATAATAAATTTCAAAATCGATGCCATTTTCGTAATTAACGTCCCAAAATAACACAAAAACGACACCCATATTGATACTTAGACATTTCAACCCCATCGCACCCCAACAGGGGAGATGATATTTCACGTTCGCCACATTGGATTTTAAAATCGTTGTTGTTTTCGTAATCAACGACCCGATAAACAATAGAAACGATACCCATGTTGATTTTCAGACTTTGTGACCACATTTGCCCCTTTTAGGGGTTGAATTTTCAAAAAACCTGAAACACGTGTTTACTCATTTATTGTTAGGAATACTCCTGTCAAGTTTCGAATAAAATAGTCTAACTAATCTTGTTTCGCCATACAACTTTTGGACCCCCATTTCACCCCCTTAGGGGATGAATTTTGAAAAATCCTTTCTTAGCGCACCCCTAGACCTTATAAGGAACCTACGTGCCAAATTTGGAATCTCTAGAACCGGCGGTTTGGACTGTGCGTTGATAGATCACTATGTCAGTCAGTCACCTTTGAGTTATACAGGATGATTCATGAGACGTGAGCAGGCTTAACACTACGGATTCAGTTAATAATAAGCTATTGTTTGATATCAGTATTAGTGTGATAAGAGCAAAAAAAAAATTTTAAGTAAAAATAAAAAGTTTAAAATTAGTTACGACACGCATGGTCACTCTTCAATTAGAATACTCCGTCGCGTACTGATGTTACACATATCACAGAAAAACAAGAGAATATTCTGTCAAATTGATGTCTGGCCACTTTGGAAACATCGTATCTCACTTAATTTGACAATTATTTTTCATAATCAAAGTGCTGTCATGATTGTTAAAGAGGTTTTGATCTTTATGGATTTGTTTATGTAGGGTGACCATGATTACAGGGAACAAAATTTCTACGACACAAAAAGGTAAAAAAAAATTGAAAGGCGTTATTGTTTCATTTAAACATGATGGCGGCCGATTCATTATCGTTAACTAAGTGTGTAGGGTTGTTCCTGCTCACGTCTCATGAATCATCCTGTATATTATTTACTAATGACTAGACACATGAATAAGTTTGAGTGAACGTATTATCTAAATATACACTATGTAGTAGTCTGTCTTGAACTAAGAACTCGCGATTCTTGCAAAATACTTAACCAGTACAACAAGACCTCTTTGGAAATCTTTTTTAGGCCTTCTATTTCCACAACCCCTGGTCAATCCAGCTCATGTAAAAATTCTCTAATTATATTTATTTTTGCTACAACCCCAACAAATTTCATGAATATCAGAAAAAGGTTACTTAAGTTATCGTTAAACAATTAAAATGCCATCGAAAAGCACGTCCCAGTAGCCAGCTGACAGGTCTGTTATGCCCGATTTTATCTGTAAGAGCCATGGATTTATATGAAGTGGATCTAATTATTCGGTCACAAAGACACAAAGTGAGGCCAAAAGAGAAGGTTATCCCCTTAGGTAGTCCCTTAGGACTGTGTCTCGTTTTGACTAAGGAGGTAATGACGTCATTAGACAATCAAATTGTCAATATGTATCAAATGTGACAATTTTGTAACGAGTGCGAGTGAGATATCGCCCCCTATTATTATGCTCTCTATCGAACCGTTTTTACGACTTTTTACTTGTCACATATGAACGACCGTTTTACTCGGTAATAGGTTCAACTGTGGTTTGGGAATAAGACAAGTGTAAGAATTAGATCTACTTCATTTAAATATATGGTAAGAACTTTGCTTCACTGCGCTCGCCCGTTCGATTTCTTCTATTTGAAGGCTGTTTGATTCAGTTCGGCTACATAAAATAACCGAAGTTCTATTAGTAAAAGTTCCTGACGGACGGGTAAGTGTGCCGGTTGTGAACCACTTTCAACTTGCTCGGTACAATCAAGGCGAAAGCGAGTGTCGTAAACAATAGAGTTTCAGTGACGGCATACACAGACGTGGTCAATAGGAAGTCAGAGAAAGGCAAACTGTGTTTGGAAATGCAAGATCGAACTGGAAACCTGAATCTATATATAGCTCAGAGAATTGTCAGATTTTAGTAGTACGAAGATATACTAGGTATACGTGTAGCTTTACATAATATTTAAGATGCTTTAACAACTGCTATTTATCTATATTCGGCGTCGATAAAAAAATAAATTAATGTAAACAAACAAACGCATTTACCTTCATTGCTTCGGAATCACGCACTTTTACTTGTTATTAATCGTCGTAAAATTCATTAGTTATTTAAAATTAATAACTATTAATAAGTGTATAAGTGAGGTAACTACGACCACTCACTTCATATATCTGCAAATTGACGCTGGAAAAGTACATGAAATCACTGAACTATGAAAACACGGAACAACTTATTACTAAGTAAATAGCCAGGAACACACATACGCATACACATAAACACACACACTCATACACACACCAAATACATACTTAATATTCTGAAGAGTCAATAGCAATATTCGTACTATAATTTATTAAGTAATTTCTTCGGCTAACTTTGCATATACTACTTGTTTACTTCTTATCTGCAATAACGCGCTGGGACAGAAGGTCGTAAGTTAATGCTAGTCCTTAGTGATGCACGCCCTTTTGCCTCGTCGCGAGTGAGTTGGCTGCTTAATGCTTATTACTTTTAACAACCCTACTTTTATTTGTGTTTAACTTTAACTTACCCACATATCTAATGTGTTTTTAATACTTACAAAATAAACATAGGTATATTTATAATGTAAACAACGGCAAGGTGAATCCTGGACCACCGTGATACAGTTTTTAACTAGTACGGGGAACAGAGGACGCTTACTCAATGTTACATTGTAGCTACCCTATAACTTGTGTACTTAAATAGGTATTTAATTATGTTGAATAAAGTATTTCTATTTGTATAGGTGAGGTTTAGACGTGCGTTTACAATTTTATAATATGCAGCGAAAGTGTATACTCATGTTTTGAATCGCAGTCCGTAAAGAAAAACCTCATGTTTGTTATCCATATTTCTTGCAAACCATATTATTATTTATAAACGTGCTCCGATTTCTCAGAAACGTAAACCTACTGTACCTTAAGGCGAGAAATTTCATTTATTTAACGGTTACCAACTGCATAAATTGTGTTGCACAACAGTATGGGTGAAGTTACAATTCAGTTAAACTTAAACGCAAAAGTTGACGTTCTCTAACTCGTGTTTACTCGTATAGATTGTTTAGCGGTAAGTTTCAGAAATTACAGAATATAACCACCTACGTATACAAAGTGATTCCTGAATCATGATCATGAACCACTTTTTCTGACTCTGTAACTGATCACCATTATGACATATATGGTGGTATTTGATCGTAACATAATGTTTTTTAAAGTAAAATTAAATATTAAACTAAGTAAATCATGGTCACCCTATTACTTTTGACATACGCTGTATGGAAAACAACAAAACGACACATTGTGTAGGGTGACCAATTTGTATGCCAAAATTTATTTTTCAACTTATTATCTGACTAATAATTATGATAAATAAATAATGACCAACATCATTAGCTTCACCTTTAAATTCTGTATCCTGCCTTGTTATGTTGCTACACGACCCCGAAATCAGCCTGTATTTGCATCTGATAATCAATAGTTCTGTTAGCGACGTGCTCAAAATGGTTATTTTCTCTTTTATTTTGTATTCTGTTTTTTATGTTGGTACTCCGACAATTTGTATAGTATAGCTATAAGGTGAAATTCGAAGGTAGATTTAAGATATACGTGTGACGCAGCGACAAGGTTCCAACGGTCTTTGTTTTTGACCACCGAGCAGTCGTCCTGTCTATCCGCGCGCGACACACGTACATACTGCTCTCACTTTAAAATAACGTGGTGTCTGTAACTTTGAAAATAAATAGTTTCTCGTGTACGTTTATCCTTTCGTTTTACTGTGGAACACCTACATCATTTACAAGTTCAATTGACACATTCAGTGCCACAATGTAGTTGCTGCGAACAGAGAACCCGACAGTCAGGTTCTCGGCGCTCAATCTGTTAATACGCTGACTGCTAGGACCCCGCGCTATCCATGCTCTGAGGTTGGTAGTAGCTTTCCTCTGCAAAAACTGTAGAATCGGCTAGCGTAGCGCGTACCGGAAAGTGTAACCCCTTTCAGGACTAATCACGACTTGTTGTCGTCACGCCTCTACGAAGCATTTTCGCTACACAACGGGAAACTCATATAAACGCTTCGAAGTTGCACGCTCGATCGACAAATTTATGGTGGATGGCAGACGCTGGCAGATGTGGAACGATGCGTTAGTCGAGTATCGAGCGTGCACTACACTACACTCTTAACACTAGTGCTACGCGCTACGCTCGTAGCCCGTAGCCATTGTCGTATGTAGCGCGTAGTAGCTACGAAGAGGGAACCGGACAGTCGGGTTCCTGGTCGTGAAAGTGTTAATAAACTTATTATTTACTAATATACGAGTAACGGTTATTGTTAATACTCAATTGTACATATATGCGTAGAATCAAGACGCATATAATATGAAGGGAACACGAAAAGAAACGTGTCCAGTTATTTTGACTCAGCCGATTATATGTTTAAATGCGGAGCACCAAAGCAGACTTCAGTTTAGCATTTCGGAAAACTGAAGACTGCTAAACGTAAGTGGCAGTGGGCGGGGCACATTGCACGTAGAACCGGCTCGGTTCTCGAGTGGTGACCACGAACCGGAAGGTGCAGCGCCAGGTCATCAGACCCCCACAAGGTGGACTGATGACCTGGTAAAGGTCGCGGCAGTCCGTTGGATGCGGGTGGCGCAGGACCGGTCATTGTGGCACTCTTTGGGGCAGGCCTATGTTCAGCAGTGGACGTCTTTCGGTTGATATGGTAATGATGATGATGAAAGCAGACTATAAACTATTATAAACCACATCATTTATGACTCCCCTAAGAGAAAGTTCAATGGCAATTTTGCAGACCTGCTTGCGCCTAGTGAAAACGCAGCCCAATGGGCAAATAATCTGGATGTTTTTGGACCCAGGGTATGTCCTTAAACTACGTCCGGACCTGGGTATGTCCTTAAACTACGCCAAAAAGAGAGGTATGGGCATTGCGAATGGCATCTCGCTAAGTGTGGTAGGGCACGTTCAGCGAATGTCATCGCTCAAATCTGGAGCAGAGCCCGACTGGGGAAGTACCTCCACCTTACAGAAAACCACAGCCAAATAGCACTAGACCCTACTCCTAGTGTTGTGTTCCTGCTGGTGAGTAAGGTTGCCAAAGAGCTCAAAGAGGACCCAGTGTGTTGACGATGAGGGACCTTCTTGTTCCTTTAGTCGTCAACACAGTGAATCCTCCTTTTTGTAAAGGGTCGGCAACGCGCATGTGACTCCTTTGGAGTTGCAGGCGTCCATAGGTTACGGTAGCTGCTTACCATCAGGCGGGCCGTATGCTTGTTTGCCACCGTCGTGGTATAAAAAAAAAAAAAAATGTCACTCTCTAATTCCCTGATAACTGTATTTTCAGAGCGACTTGACTTATAATGTACAAATAGAAACAATGTATTTAGTCATGTAATTAAATAAATAACTTACTTACTTAAGTTACTTTGAAAACATTTTAAGATATAGCGTTTTTGAAGTTTAGAGCGATTCAACTAACCATAGTTTTTTCGTAATTAGATAATTTTAAGTGTGAAAAAATAAAAATTTAAATATGTTTTTATCAACAGTTATGTCAGAAGTTACTTTCACATAAGTGGACATGGGACTCCCATGTTCCCTTTATATCAAATCATGATAACGATCAGATGTTCAAAGTCCGAATGTTCCCAGAAACAGGTCTGTGTGTCGCACCCTCGCCGCCAGGACCGGAAACCGCCCGCGCGCCACATCCGCCTCTGCGTTCACACTTTGTTCCTAACACCGTTGTTTTGTACGGCGGAAACTTTTTTTGAACGCTTTAATTGGTTTAGAATTTTAAATTACTTTAAACACATTTTTTTAAATGTAGAAATATCGTATTGTTGCTATGCAAATTTTATTTTAGTTTAAATCTTCCTCCTAGCGTTTGTCCCGGCTTGGGGTCCGCTTGACAACCTAATCCCATGAAATGGCGTAGGCACTAGTTTTTACGAAAGTGACTGCCATCTGACCTTCCAGCCCAGAGGGGAAACTAGGTCTTATCGATATTAGGTTCGGTTTCCTTACGGTGTTTTCCTTCACAGTAAAGTGACTGGTAATTATCAAATAATATTCCGTACATAAGTTCCGAAAAACTCAGGGGTCGAACCTCCGGATTGAAAGTCAGATGTCTTACCGCCAGGATTCCAGCACTTATTGGGCTATTTTAGTATAATATATTTGAAATTCATTTGATTTGAAATGACAAGATCGATCAAGTCAGATTAAGCCAAAAGTTCAAATTACTTATGATCAAAATAATAATAAAATGTTCTTCAAATAGGCTTCTTGCTTACAAAAAAATTTCAATTCGCTAATCTTTTGCGTTATGTTGAAAATTGTTGGTAATAACATAATCAATACAGGTGTGAGATATATCCGACCTCATAGGGTTATAGTCGAGATAATTATTTCCGAAACAGCGAAGAATCTGTGGCGCGGTATCATTGACACTGTTTACAGAATAAAATAAGAATACGATCGTTAGTGCAAATACATAAGGACTATTTCATTGTCAGTTATGTTGCTCTAAGTAGAGCTGAGCGTTTTTTCCGTTTCAAAAACCGCGTTTTTCTCGTCTAGAAACGGGTACAAACTTGTAACTTAATCAAAATGTTTCTTAAGCAAAACGATGAAAAGGAGGCAACACGTAACGACGCCTACAATCGCAGGTAACTGCACCAACCGTCGCAATGGAGTTTTTCAAAAAAGAATTGTACCTACAGGTTTTTAACAGGACACAGCAACGTGCTTGTTGTAGGCATCCATAGACTTCAGTGACCGCATAACATCAGGCGAGCCACCAGCTTTGTATTAAAACTTCTGGAAAACTGCTTTATTCGTATTGTTTGGCGTCACAAAACATTAACCAGTTTTTTTCTCAAAACTGTTTAGCAGAAACAGTTAAAAACGGTTACGTTTCGTTTAACGGAAAACCCGAAACGAAGGTTTCGGTAAGTATGTGTTGGCCAATAATTCTTTGCACAATTCTAAACCAATTAGAGCGTTAAAAAAAACAATAACCAGTTTTTCTTCAAAACTTTTTAGCAAAAACAGTTAAAAACGGTTACGTTTCGTTTCACGGAAAACCTGAAACAAAGCTTTCGGTAACTATGTGTAAGCCAATAATTCTTTGCACTGGGCTTAAGTTATGTCGGCCGTTAATGAATTACCGGGGCTTATTAAAATTCATTTACTGGAACATTTCCTTGATTTACCGCTTTTATTTATTGCTGTACCGGCCACGATAAGGTTTGGAAGGCAGGCAAAAATATTGTAATATGTGCTAGAAGGATTCAGTATTTGAACGTGAGAAAGGTGTTTTTCTCACAATAAAGCAAAAGGGTACACTAGCCATTAAATTGAAATTCTTGTAAAGATGTGTAATGCTCCTAAAGAAGTTAGTTTTGTGCGCCATGTTTGGCGGTTGACAGCTGTGACAGAATCAAAGAGTAGTGATATTCACTACAACTCTTGGGACAAAATCTTAGGGATGTCATCTCCTGTTATTCAATTGTATTTAGGCGTTTTTACAAACCATTAAATTTCAAGTTATTGTTCGCATTCCTGGGATTTATTTGATAACTTCAATTTAAAAAAAAACCTAAAATTACTTAGAGACGGGCACTTATATGTGGCTTATAGTTGAATCAAAAGTCAGATACAGAAGTATTGTTCTGCGGTTCCACATTTTGCGACTCCGACCACAGGCAGCGTAAGTTTTTCCACGTTGGCAGTAGTTGACAGACAGACCGATACACTTCCGCATTTATAATATAAAAACCCTCATTCAAGATGGATAAACATCAAAATGGGATCCTGCCTTTTTGCCGAATAACATTTCCCAAACTGTTTCATTTGCCAACTGTGTCATTTGGCATATGTAGTGTCATTCAAATGAATGAATAAATGCTTTATTGCACACTACTAGTATGTATAATGTCATTCAAATGAATGAATAAATGCTTTATTGCACACCTCACAAAAAAACAGCACAGTACAAAAAAAATACATGATAAAAAGAGGCAAACAACAGGCGGTCTTATCGCTAATGAGCGATCTCTTCCAGACAACCTTTGGGTAGCGGAGAAGATAATGCAGAAAAAGTCAATAGGAGGTGCAAAAAGCTTATTTTGAAAACAAGAACATTGAAATACTAATCAGACATACATATATATACATATGAAATACATACGTTCATACAAACTACATTTATAAATATATATCAGCCAAAATAATAATCCTGTCGAGATCTATTAACGACCATCAGTAAAACTAAGGAAGAGACAAGTAGTAATCCTTGAGATGGGCTTTGAATGCAGCCAGTAATTTAGCACGCTTTAATTCTGCGGGAAGTGAGCTCCACAGACGAACTACCTGAAAAGTAAACGAAGAATTATAACATTGGGAGGAGGAAGAAGGGACAGAAAGGAGAAAATTTTGAGAGCACCTGATAGAATTCAAGTAACTAAAACGCTTTTTAAGATAGGGGGGAGTCGTCGGATTAAAAAGTACACTATAGAGAAGACTGAGAATGTGAAGGTTGCGACGATAGCGGATAGGAAGCCACTTGAGTTGAGTGCGGAAACTAGATACACGGTCAGATTTGCGCAAACCAAATATGAACCGAATGCATACATTTTGAATACGCTCAAGCTTATTCGGTTGATCTTCCGTGAGATCAAGATAGGAGATGTCAGCGTAGTCAAGGATCGGCAGAGTTTAGGCCAGCGAAGTATTACTGGTTTGTTTTATAATCATCGTGTACAACCATATAGGTTAGGTTAGGTTTATTTTATAACAATCCTGAAATTGATATAGTGTCAGAAAAAAACCGGCAAAGTGCGAGTCGGACTCGCGCACCGAGGGTTCCGTACAAACCTGTAGGTATATAGGGGTAGTAACTTTAAAATATTTTTATTATATGATGTAACTAAAAATTTACGGTTGTCGCAATTTTTCCTTTATCTGTGCCATAAGACGTTGCTTCGTACCAAATTTCAAGATTCTGAGTTCACGGGAAGTACCCTGTAGGTTTTGATTCCCTTGCGAGCGAAAATTTGCGGTATAAACGGCTGTATCTTTTGATTGCTTTGGCTTAAAAGTCTGATTTTTTCACAGCTCCAAGGGACAGTAGACCTGAGTATTCGATATAAATTTCAGCTTGATACCTCCACGCGTTCCTGAGAAAAATGGTCTTGACAGACAGACAGACAGACAGACAGACAAACAGACAGACAGACAGACGGACAACAAAGTGATCCTATAAGGGTTCCGTTTTTTCCTTTCGAGGTACGGAACCCTAAAAAATGCAGTATGCCGAATGACACAGTTGGCAAATGAATGCGAAAAGGCAGAGAACCCGTCAAAATACTCATTTAAACGTCTGTCGGTACGTCGAGATTTCGGTTCACCACCGACACGTGGGCACGAATCAATCGGATCCGGTTGCGGCTTCCCCTTCCTATTCACATCACGTGACGAGCTCGGGCGAGAGGAATCGAGAGGACCAGATTTACGTGACCTTGAGTTTATTATCAATTGATGCATTTGTTAAACAAACCTTGCTTTGCCTTGAGTTTGTTATTAATTGAAGATTAATTGATGCATTTGTTAAACAAGCCTTGCCTTGCCTTGCCTTGAGTTTGTCATTAATTGAAGATTAATTGATGCATTTGTTAAACAAGCCTTGCCTTGCCTTGCCTTGAGTTTATTATTAATTGAACATTTAATTGATGCATTTGTTAAACAAGCCTTGCCTTGCCTTGCCTTGAGTTTATTATTAATTGAACATTTAATTGATGCATTTGTTAAACAAGCCTTGCCTTGCCTTGAGTTTTTATTAATTGAACATTTAATTGATGCATTTGTTAAACAAGCCTTGCCTTGCCTTGCCTTGAGTTAACCTATGTATAATTTGAAATGGAATTTATAAACAGTAACATTTAAATATATAACAATTAATTTATTTGGTGTAGATATATTCACATAGTAGCATAAGTACATTACTCATAGTCTCGAAAAAAAAAAACAATTTATTAAAATATATATTTCTTTTCAATGCCGACTAATAGTCGAAAAGACAATTCTACATTTAAGGAAAAATTGACAAATTGATTTTAAATCAAAATCAAGCAAACTCGTCATGCTCCGAGCGTTTTGTCTCGGCTTTTGCCACAGCTCAAATGAGCCTGGGGTCCGATTGGCAACCTAATTCCATAAATTGGCGTAAGCACTCGCTTTTATCATTGTAACAAAAACCTTAAGTAAATACCTACTACCATACCTATACATAAATTTTAGCGTTCCATTTAAATAACAGAGTAAATAAAAAAGGACTTTAATGTTGAAAGTCTAGTCCGTAGTACAAACTGAATACACGTAGGTACTGTAGGGCGCACGTCGGAAATAGAAATTTCGTTGTCTCCGCTTCGTCTCTATCGCTCTTGCATATTCTCAGGAGATGCAAATAGACGATTCGACGAACGAAGTGATTCGCTGTTATAGGCCTGGTTGTCTGGCACGAGACGGAGATACCAACAGCCAAATAGTACTAGACCCTACGTGGTAGGTTCCTGCTGGTGAGTAAGGATGCCAAAGAGCTCAAAGAGGACAAAGTGTGTTGACGACGAGGGACCCTCTTGTTCCTTTAGCCGTCAACACAGTGAATACTCCTTTTTGTAAAGGGTCAGCAACGTGCGTGTGACACCTCTGGAGTTGCAGGCGTCCAGTTGCAGATGCTTGCCACCAGACGGGTCGTATAAAAAAAAGATAACTTTTTTGATTTTCGAAGTTCGCGGTAGCGCTGGTTTCAAGCGATCAACGCGGCAAGGGATCGAATGACACGCAAGGCTGGATACTTATACAAATAAGGGAAGGGTCAGAGGAATACTTAGTTTATTTGATTGGACATCAGCCGTGAAAGTTGCCCACGTTTGGGTTAGTATATTGCCAATGTAGGAAGTTTATACTCAATTTTTTGACCGATAAATCCGGGTATTGGAATCGGGTAGTGATTTTTTAACTAAAGGAAGATTTAGTCTTAAAATATACTTCCTTTTATACAACAATGGTGGCAAACCAGTAAGTTTTAAATTGTTAAGTGTGCTTCTTTTATATAATAGTAGGAGTAGGGTAGAAGTAGGTAGTATTATTGGTCCTACCCGTCTATTTAAAAATTGTATAAATGTAATACCAGAAGTATTTGAACTTGCACCGAAAATCCATACTAATATTATAAACGGGAAAGTGTATATGTTTGTTTGAATTGACGTGAATTTTTAAGTGGAGATAGTTGAAGGGATGGAGAGTGACATAGGCTACTTTTTGTCTCTTTCTAACCCCCCACTTCCCTAAAATGGGGGGGTGGAAGTTTGTATGGAGCATTCCGGGGGGCAACGGGGAACCGTGTTACCCCGAATTTAACGCGAGCGAAGCCGCGGGCAAAAGCTAGTAGTATATAACTATTATCGCAGTAAACTTACGATATTTTGTATTTAAAGTAGCTATTTAAATTAGTTATCTAAATTACAACTTAATTGTGTTTGTTTTAGTTTTAGCCAGTTTATGTCTCTAAATAAATATGTCTCTAATTTTAACCATTGAGTAACAGGAGATGACATACCTAAGATTTTTTTGTCCCAAAAGTTGTAGTCAAAAGTAGTCAAAACTATACTCTTTGATTCAGTAACAACTGTCAACCACCAAACATGGCGCACACAATTTGTTCTAGGTGTCACATCTAGAAGAATCCATATCCATACTCCATACTAATATTATAAATGGGAAAGTGTATGTGTTTGTTTGTTTGTTTGTTTGTCCGTCTTTCACGGCAAAACGGGGCGACGAATTGACGTGAATTTTTAAGTGGAGATAGTTGAAGGGATGGAGAGTGATATAGGCTACTTTTTGTCTCTTTCTAACCCCCCACTTCCCTAAAATGGGGGTGGAAGTTTGTATGGAGCATTCCGGGGGGCAAAGGGGAACCGTGTTACCCCGAATTTAACGCGAGCGAAGCCGCGGCCAAAAGCTAGTACATAATAAATCAATGATTTTAACCATTTTAAAAATTAGACTTGGAATTAATTATCACAATGTATTTATACGAAAAAACTTTTAATTTAACTCTGTGTAGCATTCATGAAGTTAATATTCTACGAAACTCCAATTTAAAGGACCTACAAAATAGTGTAAATAATTCTGCCTTAAATTAAAATTAAAGCATTGAGCATTCTGTACACTAATACTTCATTTTCATTTTACAAGAATATAACCCGTATTACGAACGGAGTAAAGTTGAGATTTAAATATCTTCCATCAAGATACGACCTTGCAACATTAGATAAATAAACACGAGCGCAAGCTGTGACGTCACGTAAGGGGTGTTACTTTTGTGCGATTAACTGAATTGCGCGTTGTTTTGCTCTCGCCGTGTGCAATAAACCGCTTACATCTGTTTGCGCAGCATCCTGTGTACGAGCGAGCGCGTGTCATTTATTTCGTCTCTAATTTTCCTCCTCGCGGTATAAAATGGACTGTTTTTTTGTAAAAAGCTGAAATAATATACCTACATAGGCTGCTATTTATATATCCGGAAACCGGGATTACAATCTTCTTAAATAGCATATTTGACCTCCATGGTAAAATTTGAACTTTTTTAAGTACTGGCCGGTATATTTTTTCTTTCTTATTAACGCTCGTGTTTTGTTTTTGACGGGTTTTAAATGTCATCTCGCAGCAAGAATGGAACTCACTCGTGAAAATATTCGTGCTATGATTTATTATGATTTTCGGCGTGGTTTAACGCAACAACAGTGCATAGATCAACTAACTTCAACTTTTGGTGATGAAGCCCCATCTAAAACTACTGTGTATCACTGGTTTAGTGAGTTCAATCGTGGACGTAGTATGCTTACGGACGAAGTTAAGGTAGGTCGCCCGAAATCGGTCGTTGTACAACAAAATATCGAGGCTGTGCGAAAACTTATAATGGACGACCGACATGTTACGTACCGCGAGATAGAGGCGACTCTGGGTATTTCTATGACCAGCATTAATAGCGTATTACATAATTATTTGGCTGTAAAAAAAATTTGTTCGCGTTGGATACCCCACAACTTAACAAAAGAGCAAAAAGATGCTCGCGTCGAATGGTGCAATAAAATGTTAAAAAAATATAACCGTGGTGACTCAAAAGCCGTTTATAACATTTATACAGGTGACGAATCCTGGATCTATGCATACAATCCCGAAACGAAGCAACAATCAACGGTATGGGTGTTTCAAAATGAGCCGAACCCTACGAAAGTTACTCGTGCAAAAAGTACATTGAAACAAATGGTGGCCTGCTTCTTCGGTATTAATGGCCATGTAGCTACAGTGCCACTAGAAAACCGTAGAACGGTTAATTCAGAGTGGTACACGACCATTTGCTTACCGGAAGTATTTGAACAAATTCGTAAAACTAACCAGCGACGAAGAATCATTCTTCATCATGACAATGCCAGCTGTCATACGTCACGCGAAACAACTCTATTTTTGGAGGGTCAAAATGTGGAATTAACGGGTCATCCGCCGTACAGCCCTGACTTGGCACCCAACGATTTTTATTTATTTCCAAATATAAAGAATAAATTACGCGGTCAACGATTTTCGACCGCTGAAGATGCTGTCGACGCATTCAAACAACACGTTATGGAGGTACCTCAGGCGGAGTGGCAGAAGTGCTTTAAAAATTGGTTCACGCGAATGCAAAAGTGCATCGATCATCAAGGGGAATACTTTGAAAAACAATAAAACCATTTTCAGCCGTGTACGTTTGTTTGTTTTTTTGTTTCCGGATATATAAGTAGCAACCCTCGTACTTGTATAAATTCCTTTTTTTGTTAGTAATGTAGCAATCAAAAAAAACAGTAGGTACTGCTTATTTCTGACCGGACTAATTCCAAAATTACGCGAAAATAAACTCACGGACAATAGACAATAGAAATATTGTTAGTGAATTACCGCTGTTATCTAATATTTTGTTGCGGTTGCAAAAATAATAAATGAATTTGATAATTTTAACTACAAAAAAACATGTCAGCGTACGGGCGGAGAGGGGCAATTTATAAAATCGACCACTCGACTCTGACACTTAAAACTCTGTCTAAAATGATGAATTGGTTTGTATTTAAATTTCACTGTTAGTAAGGAGATCATCAATTCTGGGCCACCTGATATAAACCATATACAGTTTTTACATCAATGTAAAATAAATACTCATTTTATTACTAAAGTAGACAAAATATTACAGAAAAAACAAAAACGGGTATTAGAAATACTAAAGAAATAAACATTATGTTGATCTTTCCGCGATTAAAATACAGCAACACAAGTCGTTAACGTCCTTATGGCATTGACATAAAGTTTAACTTCACCTGCACTGAAACGGGTATGTTTTTTGGTTTGACACTGTCAATGTCTACCGTTACATAATCTGCGTTTTGATACTGTTCGGTAAGTTAGAACATTGTAATATTAAAATAATATCTAAGCCTACGAATAAGTTTAAATTAGAAATCGACTGTATTAAAACGCCTAAAGATTGAAAAAGCGTATTTTTGCATTTTTGATCAGAGTTTAAATATTAAAAGTGGGTTTCATAATGGCATAATATCATGCTCCTTCGATAACGAAACCCATCTTTTTTCAATTTTGCAATGTCAGATACTAGTGGTATCGCACTTAACGGTGATAAACCTTATCCCTTCATAATAGGTGTTAGGAATGTTCAGTTAATAGTATCAACGATGGTTTGACAGCCGTCTTTGGTTACCGAATTATAGGAACTATAAATACGATCAAAATATGATTTTTTTTATTTCATCATGATTCCCGTTTTGTTTTTAAGTCCGCTTTTGTACATTATCTTTAAAAAAACCGGTACTTTTTTACATTAATATATAAATCATACGCATGCACGCTTTCAAATATTGTCCTTGTTAGATTCAAGTTTTAAATGCATGATTTTTCAATTTTCCCATTAGATTTCGCAATTTTTTTACCACCGTCCTGATCTAGAAATTATGACGATTTTTTAAAGGTTAGAATCATTCCTAAACGGTCTTAAAGAATCTGGGCCAGATCACCTAACAAAAATTGACGATCTCCTTTAATATCATGGTTATTCATACAATTAATTTCATGTGAAACTAACGCTGACAAACTTTTGTTTGCTATTATTTTCGACCGCTCGAAAGTCAATAATCAGCTCCCAGGTGCTACAGTTTAACTTTAGCACCTGTTCTCTGCACCTCAAACTTTAACCGCTATACAAATCCGTTTTAATACGACACATACACCCATTTTCAATCGCCTGCAAGATTTCGAAGGGGGAGGTTATCAATTCGTCGGGATCTTTGTTTTTGCTTGTTTTTTTTTATCTATGTTCACTGATTATTCGAAGACGGCTGGACCGATTTGTAAAATTATTTTTTTGTTTGAAAGACTATATACTTCACCGTTGGTCCCATTCTAACCAAATCAGGACCTGATCATGGGATCCTGGAGAAATCGAGGAAACTCTTCAACTATTATAGGAAATAGGTGTGCCTAGTGATTTGAGTATTTTTTACAGCTGCTCGAGCATTTCCTTTTGGAAAGGTGGAGGCTAAATGAAGTCGGTTCTTTTTTGTTAAAAATTTTATATTTAACCGTTACCGCACATCCCCGTAAATTGACATAAAACATGAAATTCCGGATCAGTATTTGTCGAGTAATAAATCGGATCGGAACACTCAGTTGATGTCAAATGATAAGTCCGGAGGGGTTTCGATAAACGTTAAATTCTGTTCGAGTAATACCTATTTTAATAATGATCTATGAAATCCAGCAATGACATGACTGTGTTGGTTCATCATCGTATTAATATTACTTTCATATTTATTAAATGACGTTGAAATGGATTTGAGATTCGTATTTATTTCGTACTAGCTACCCGCCCCGGCTTCGCACGGGATAAAAAATGGTTATTGTGGGTTATCCCTAAGAGATAGACATATACCATAGCGGACTTTTTTGTAGACCTTTTTGAGGTGTACAATACTGTATTACATTATTTTGATCTATATCGTAGGGTTCAGCCAGCGTTTGCAATGTAAGCGCAAAAAATGTGTTTATTTACAACATCACATTATAAATCTCTATCTATAAAGAAACCGCATCGAAATCCGTTGCGTAGTTTTAAAGATCTAAGCATACATAGGGACAGACAGACTTTCTTTTATACTATGACTAGCTTTTTCCCGCGGCTTCGCCCGCGTACTAAAAGTACTAAAAAAGGAGGTTCTCAGTTAGACTCGTATGTTTGTATGTAGGAATGTATGTTTGTCCGCGATCATCTTGCGTTTCGCTGAACTGATTTAGAAGCGGTTTTCGGAAAAGTAATTGTTACATTCTGGAGGTTTCGGTATACCACGTTTTGAAGACGGCGGTTCCCTAATTTTTTATTTTAAAGAAATTATTGCAATAATTGTTTAATCGTTACGCCATCAACGACTTACTACTGAGAGATTATGATTAATACAGATTTCTACTCTTGAATAGAAACTTTTCCCGCGACTCCATTTGCATGGAATTAGTAATCCACCCTCCTTTTTACCCGCTTAAGGAATGACTTCTGGGATAACAACTATTATATATCCTTCCCCAGAACGCAAAATATCTCCATACCAAATCATCTAAATAGGTTCAACGGTTATTAATTTCCCATACAAACTTTCAACCCCCGTTTCACCCCCTAGAGGGTTGATTTTCGAGATAAAAGCTATCCTATATTGTTTACCGCGACTCAATCTATATACTTAATATGTACCAAGTTTCATTTCAATCGTCTGTTCAGCGGTTAATAATTCGCCATACAAACTACCAATGTTTTCTACCCCTCTAAGATTGATTTTCGGCTTGAAAAATATTCTATATTGTTTCCTGGGACTCAAACTATATCCACAACAAAATTATCTAAATCGGTTCGCGGTAAAAAAATCTCCATACAAACCTCCAACCCCCATTTCACCCCCTTAAAGATCGATTTTCGAGATAAAAACTGTCCCATGTCGCGACATGGGACGAAACGACATGTCGTTTCCCGGTACACAAACTATCTCTATACCAAGTTTCATCTAAATTGGTTCAACGTTTAAAAATTCCCCATACAAACTATCAACCCCCATTTCACCCCCTTAAGTGTTGATTTCGTAATCAGCGACCCGATAAACCATAGAAACAATACCCATGTTGATATTTAAATTTTGTCACCACATTTCCCCCTTATGGGTTGAATTCTCAAAAAAGCTGAAACCCTTGTTTTCTCATTTATCGTTAGGAATACTCCTGTAAAGTTTCGAATAAAATAGTTGAACTAATCTCATTTCCCATACAAACTTTGAACCCCATTTCCCCCCTTAGGAGGTAAATTTTTAAAAATAATTTCTAAGTGCATCTTTATGCCTTATAAGGAGCCTACGTACCACATTTGGAATCTCTAGAACCAGCGGTTTGGGCTGTGCGTTGATATGTCAGTCAGTTTTGAGAAATAGGGGATGAAGGGGTAGCTTCTGGTAAGGGCTGCACAGAATAAGAGACGTCCATATATAAGAGACGTTCGTTATAACGTTTAATCGAGACAAAGGAATCTACGGCTACCTACTTATTTGTATACTCGTACATGCATAAACTAATAAGTACCCACATACATCACACCTCCCCGCTTAATCCTAAGTTCATGCGATGTATACAAATATATTATATAATACTAAAACTAATTATACTTAACTAATCTATTTCTAGTTTAGGTCTACGGCTGGGTAATTGTCTAAGCGCCACCGGCGATCGCGCTGGTGGCTGACGACGTGGGGAAGGATCGGGCCTAGCCTTTTCAACAGGTGGTTTACTCGGTGCAATGGTTACTTCCTCCCCCCTTATTGTCTCGAACCCTTCCTTACCCAGGTCGACCAAACCACTAGGTTGCGCCTCGGAATTCCCTTATCGTTTAGCCTGCTCACTTCCGTCGACCCCCCGGTCTGTAGGACATGGAATGCTCGACATAACCGATCTGCGCCTTATTTGATCTAAATGCCTAAGTAGAAGTCGCCCATCTCCGTTATCTAGGGTATACCGTCGAGAACCTTCTTTGCCTACAATAGTACCCTTAATCCATTTATAATCCGTATAATTGCGCGCCCATACCTCGTCCCCGGGTGCCAAGGTCCGCTCCACCGTCTCGCTCTGCGCGGCCTGCACCTGGCGGCGTTGCGCGTTACGTACCCGGTCTTCCAGACCACGCTCGCTTCGTAATAAGTCCAACCGCGAACGTAAATTCCGTTTTTGTAGGAGCATCGCTGGGGTTTCCCCTGTTGTACTGTGTACGCTATTTCTATACGCTAACAGGTAAGTTTGTAATGCTGAGTCTATGTCGATTCCGTCCCTAACTGCTTTTTTAATTGCTCGTTTACATAACTTTACCGCTTGCTCCGCAGCTCCATTGGATGCAGGGTGGTACACCGGTGAAAATGCTTGCTCAATGCCGTTTTGCGCTAAGAAATTTTTAAACTCTGCGCTAGTAAAGGGTGGCTTTTGATCTGACACTACGATTGAGGGCAATCCAAAACGTGCAAAAGTCGCCCTTAACTCCTTAATTACTGCGGAGGCGTTTGTACGTGGCATCTCAAATACCTCAATCCATTTCGAACTCGAGTCTATTAGAATTAAATACGTCCTACCGTTGTATTGTAAAAAATCCAGGTGAATCCTAGTCCAGGGCTGGGTGGAATAGGTCCATGGACTAGGCGTAGCACGCGGCGGTGCGGTAGCCTCCGCTGCGCAAGTTTCACAATCTTTACACAACGCCTCCACATCTGCGTCTATGTTCGGCCACCACACATAACTGCGCGCTAGTGACTTCGTCTTAACAATGCCCATATGACTGGAATGTAACTGTTTCAGTATATTAGCACGCAACGAACTCGGAATTGTCATACGGTACCCCCACATTAGGCATCCGCGGTCTACATATAACTCGTGTCGCCTTAAAAAGTACGGTTCTACTTCCTCATCCGGACACTTGTTCGGCCAGCCCGACTGTGCGTACGCAATTACCCTACTTACCAACCTATCCTTAGCTGTCGCGACTCGTACGTCATTGTTAGTGACCGGTAGAAAGTTTTCTACAAAATTCACGTAAGTGACTTCTTCTCGACTGCTCGTTGTAGCCTTGCCCTCCTGTGGTAACCGCGACAGGGCGTCTGCACAGTTCTTTTCCGATTTCACATATTCTATTTGATAGTCGTACCCTGCTAAAAGAACTGCCCACCGTTGGATACGCGATGCTGCCATTACTGGAATTCCGACCTTATCCCCGAATATATGCGTAAGAGGCTTATGATCCGTCCGTAAAATAAACTTGCGACCATAAAGGTACTGGTGGAATTTACGGATTCCGTAGACAATCCCTAACGCTTCTCGGTCTATTTGCGCGTATGCGCGCTCCGCCGCGGTGAGCGTGCGCGAGGCGTACGCCACGGGCCGCTCTCCGCGCTCCGTAATATGTGATATCACTGCGCCAACCCCCACTCCAGACGCATCAGCTGTCAAGACCAGCGGCAATGCGTCAGCACTTGGCCCGAGCCGAGCGCTCTCTTAATTTTATCGAAAGCCGCTTGACAATTCCTATCCCAAACGAATTTTACTCGAGTTTTTAGTAAATTATACAATGGCGCTAATATACTACTGACGTTGCCGACAAATTTCGCGTAATACATCACCATCCCTATGAAGGCCCTTAACTCCGATACATTGCGTGGCGCCGGCGCCGCCTCGATCGCCTTTACCTTATCTGGGCAAGTATGTACGCCTTCTTCACTAATTACGTGCCCTAGGTAATTAATCGATTTCGCAAAGAAAGCGCATTTCTCCTTCTTTACACGCAACCCAACGCTTGCAAGCGTTCGAACACTTTAATTAAATTGTTAATATGCGCTTCCGTATCGCTTCCCGAGATGATCACGTCGTCGAGAAATACGCCTACGTGCGGCAAGTCGGCAAACATTTGCTCCAAACGCCTCTGAAATATACCTGGGCTCGATGACAATCCATATACCAGTCGGTTATATCGAAATAACCCCTTATGAGTGTTAATTACGGTATATTTCCGTGAATCGTCCAGCTCAAACTGCGCATAAGCTTGCGATAAATCAATTTTACTAAACCGCTTGCCTCCGTACAAACGAGCCAATAAATCTTCTACCCTAGGTAACGGATATCGATCGATTTCTATCATTTTATTTAAAGTCAGTTTATAATCGGCGCAGATTCTTACATTACCGTCCTTCTTTACCACTGGAACAATGGGGGTAGCCCAGTCGGAGCGGTCGACGGGGGTGAGCAAGCCGTCGCGCACCAGCTGCTCCAGCTCGCGCTCCACCGGCGTGCGCAGCGCGTACGCCAGCGGACGCGCGCGCAGGAACACCGGCCGCGCCTCGGGTCGCAGGTGAATGCTCACGCGACCGCTGGTGAAACGCCCCAAGCCGTCCGCAAACACGTCACAAAATCTGGAACTAAAATCCGCAAAGTTAAACTTATTTTGGTCTATGTCCGTACTATTTACATCACAGGGTCTGCATGGAGTAGGTATATGCATACTTAATTCTGCTAACCATTGTCTACCTATCAACATGGATTTACCATTTTCAATTACGTACATCTCTAATTTCTTTTGCCTATCTTTATATTTAACAAGCGGTCTCGCTACACCTACAGGTTTTACAAGTTCTCCGGTATAATAACGTAATCTTAAATAATCACAACTATTCAGTGTTAAGTGAGAAAACAATTGTTCGTAAACCTTTTTGCTCACGCACGATATAGCACTGCCCGTGTCGCATTCCATTTCAAGGTCAACACCCTCGACATTCATTTTCATAAAAATGGGTTTGTAATTTGCCGCAGATAAGTTATTAAATGGAATGATAATTACCTCGTCACTCAGGTCACTGTCCTCACAATACTCTCCCCGCTGACCCGCCACGTTCATTATTTCCACGCAGTGATTATCTGTCCACAATGGACACACTCGCTGCAAGTGCCCCTGCTTATTGCACACCCTGCATACGAAACGAGTGTATCGGCAGGTTTCAACGCCGTGCATCTCGCCGCACGCGCTACAGTGCGCGTCACGCCGTTTTCCCGCCGACGCCGCCGCCGACAACCAGCCGCCGCCGGCGCGAGCGCCGCGCCCGCCGCGCCCAGTGCTAGCGCCCCGCGGCTGCCATGCGCCCCGCGCCGACTCGTGCCTGCGCCGTGACGAACCCGCCGCTATCGTTTGACAAGCCGCCAAGTTACTTGTGACGTCCCCAGGCGGCTTACGCGACCCCTCGACTATCGCGGCGTCCTTCTCCGCCGCCTCCATACTGACAGCCAAATTAAAGGCTTTAACAAAATAAAGCTTCTCTTCCGCAAAAAGCCTTTGACGAATGGTCTCACTGCGAATTCCACACACGAACTGGTCCCTTAAACTTTCTTCCAAACCCACGCCGAAGTCACATGTTTTGGACATTTTTTTCAACACTGCCACGTAATCCGACATCGATTCGCTATCTGCCTGTTTTCTATGCCTAAACTTATAACGCTCCGCCAGAACACTAGGTTTCGGTTGCAAATGCTTTTCTAAAATGGTTGTTAGCTGAGCGAAAGTTTTTGAAGTAGGTTTATCTGGTGTGCATAGGTTAACTAGGAGCTCATAATCCTCGGCACCAATCACAGTCACTAACGTAGGCACTTGCAACTCAGCTTTAATGCTGTTACACAAAAAATACTGTTCAAGTCGCTCCACGTATAACCGCCAATTGTCCGACGCGATCTTAAACTCGCCTATTTTACCGATAGACATCGTTCTTTTTTTTTCACTCAACAACTCGCACTTCACATAAACACGAGGTCCGTACAATTCGTCGCCACTGAGAAATAGGGGATGAAGGGGTAGCTTCTGGTAAGGGCTGCACAGAATAAGAGACGTCCGTTCGTTATAACGTTTAATCGAGACAAAGGAATCTACGGCTACCTACTTATTTGTATACTCGTACATACATAAACTAATAAGTACCCACATACATCACAAGTTTCTTCTTTTATATATTTAGAAGAATATTGCAATTTGGCACAAATACATTCAAGAATTTTTATGTCCACAATATTAAATTTCAAAATCGATGCCATTTTCTTAATTAACGTCCCAAAAAATCACAAAAACGACACCCATATGGATATTTAGACATTTCAACCCCATTGTACCCTAACAGGGGAGATAGTATTTCACGTCCGCCACGTCGGATTTTAAAATCGTTGTTGTTTTCGTAATCAACGACCCGATAAACCATAGAAACAATACCCATGTTGATTTTCAGACTTTTTGACCACATTTCCCCCTTTTAGGGGTTGAATTCTCAAAAAACCTGCAACACGTATTTACTCATTTATTGTTAGGAATACTTCTGTGAAGTTTCGAAAAAAATAGACTAACTAATCTTGTTTCCCCATACAAACTTTGGACCCCCATTTCACTCCCTTAGGGGATGAATTTTGAAAAATCCTTTCTTAGTGCACCCCTAGACCTTATAAGGAACCTACGTGCCAAATTTGGAATCTCTAGAGCCAGCGGTTTGGACTGTGCGTTGATAGATCACTATGTCAGTCAGTCACCTTTGAGTTATGTATATATAGACTGTAGTGGTGATGATATATTTTACACGAACGTGGATTGCAGTCCTACCGTGAACGTTCCGACTGTGGAGTGAACTGCCGAGGTTTTATGGTTTATATGGGGTTCATCAAAAAAGGAGTGTTCTTGAGGGTTAAGATTTCTTAGACTTCAGGCAGACGTCAGTTTCCGGTTGCCTGATTCGGTTTGCCAATCGGATGACCTCCACACATAGCCGGTTTATTTTACTTGTTTGAAGTCTGATCTGCTGTATGCCTGACGTTAGGTTTGAGTACAACCGTGTGTGTGTACGGTTCTGGTACTTAGTATCAATGAGAGATGCGCCTTCGGTTTTCCTGATTACTGACCCAACCGTAACTGTATCCGGGAACCTGATTAATGATTGAATTCTCAGACAAAATGGATCATTATAAATGTATTCCAGGTCTCCTTGTGTGCCAAATTTTATCCAAATCCATTCAGTCGTTTTTACGAAATAAACAAATATACAGAGATATTTACACTTCGCCTTTGTACGTTGTTTTTTTTTCGTTATGTTATGATTGTATTATTTTAGAAACAATAGTGTTTACATACATATATACATATTCTTATATCCAAGCATATAAAGGTGTAAGCTTTCGCATTGGCAGTACTTATAAGTAATATTATCAAATCGATGATTTGTCTTCATATTACTATCATAAGCTGTATCAAACATAATCAACGACTGAATTTAATCCGTACCTAAGTATATTATTTTCTGCTACAGCGTAGCAAATAATTCATAAAAGTTATCTTATCCCACCATCTAATAAATGATCATGTCAGAGACTAATCCCGTGTTATGAGCGAAAAGATACAAGTCACAGTCCTAAAGGACTAATATACAACCATTTGTATATGTGGAAGAAAAAATGTTTGGGTTATTTGTCTATTAGTTAATATTTTGTTGACTATTGCTCATTTCATATTCAATCAATGACATAAATATTATATGTTTACCAATTGGAATATTGTACGGTTAAAGCCAAGAGCGAATATAATTTATTCGAATTATTATAAGTAGCAATAAAATCATACAATGTTAAGAAATAAAAGAAAAGTAGAAAAATCCTCTGCTTCCGGCGAGACACGAACTCGGTACTCTGGGATACATGCCCATTGCTCTGACCAACTGAGCTACTAAGACTTACCTGATGGATGCAAATTTCTTCACTATACCCTTTATTTAGGGGGACGCCTAAGACAGTGGAATTCGAAACATTGTGGTATCGTTAGCAGACGTTCTACTTAATACAAAATAATCATAATTATTATTTTATACCACGACGGTGGCAAACAAGCATACGGCCCGCCTGATGGTAAGCAGCTACCGTAAGCTATGGACGCCTGCAACTCCAAAGGAGTCACATGCGCGTTGCCGACCCTTTACAAAAAGGAGGATTCACTGTGTTAACGGCTAAAGGAACAAGAAGGTCCCTCATCGTCAACACACTGGGTCCTCTTTGAGCTCTTTGGCAACTTTACTCACCAGCAGGAACACAACAGTATGAGTAGGGTCTAGTGCTATTTGGCTGTGGTTTTCTGTAAGGTGGAGGTACTTCCCCAGTCGGGCTCTGCTCCAGATTTGAGCGAGATGACATTCGCTGAACGTGCCCTACCACACTTAGCGAGATGCCATTCGCAGTGCCCATACCTCTCCTTTTGGCGTAGTTTAAGGACATACCCAAGTCCGGACGTAGTTTAAGGACATACCCCGGGTCCTAAAAATTTATTGTAATAAAATCATATTCATTAAAGACAAAAGATAAAAGATATTTATTCTTCAATTTAGGCACATTACAATGCACTTATGAACGTCAGAGAGAAAAAGAAAAACTACCACCGGTTCTAACCCTACACCTCTGACCCGAGAAGTATTATTTATGACCGGCAAGAAACTCGGCGTGACTTATTTTTTCAAAACAGTAATACAGTAATATAAACAAGCTCCGCAAGTATCTTTTTGATAACTCTTCATAGTAAATTCAGTAGCAGGTAATTTATTTATATAAATATATTTATTTATGCATATATATTTATTTATTTGTATTTATTACGTATATGTTAATACTATCTTTGTATATTTTATATCTTATTCATATATATTTATTTAAATGCTTATTTATATTAGATAACGTTCTTGCTATTTTTAGTTATTAGTTCTGTGTTCTTTACATACCCTGCACCAATGATGCTTCTCTGTTTGGCCTAAAGGTTGACTGGTAGAGAATGCCTTACGGCATTAAGTCCGCCTTTTGTAACTGTATATAAAGTGCAATAAAGTGCAATAAAGTTAAAATAAATAAATATTATATCTTAAAGATACACAATAATGCGTAGTTCTATAAGAAGACATATCAAAACAGCTTGAGAGACATACAATGTACGTATTGTTTAATTAAAATAAAATAATAATAATAAAATCCAAATCTGATTGCTTCACAAAACGTTTGATATGCTTTCCTATCTGAACTGTGTCCTCTAAATGTTAGATGATTTTGTAGTAGTTTCTGGTTTCTGGCCATGCATGTTTGTCCGTCAAATTGTCCGGCGAATTCTGAAGCAAGAAATTTGAATTACACAAATAAGTTTTAGTTCCAATCTGAAGGTCGATGATTGATTCAAGTAGATATGAATTGGGATTTTTATTCTTGATAACATTCAATTCGATTGCAAAGTGTTAAAAATAAATAAATATTATTTTTCTCAACCCGCAAACTTTGCTGGTTATAAATTCTGCGGCAAAATGCATATTTACTTTATACTATAGTCAGTCAAAAATTGCAATCTGGGCTTCCTAATATAAAAATATGGGTACATTCAGGAGACAAATATGTCAACATTTTTAAATATTTGAAAACAGCCTTATATAATTAGGACCTAAATAAACTTTATCTCAAATATCTTGTGGTAACCTCACGACAGTAAATGCATTAATTCCGCACCCCATCAATAATGTACTACTCGTATATAAGTAGTTAAACAAATGGCTCGTTGTTACAGTATCCAGGAGGCAACCGAATGGCTCGCGGTATTAAAACTCCCTACGTGTTGTGGAACCGCCCTGTGCAACCCGAACTGACCCACGTTGGATTTGGTTTTTCATCCTCCCCTCCACCTCCTCAATTCCCAGTATCTTTATGTGATGAAGAACGAGCATGCAATGCATGCTGCTGAACATAGGCCTCCCCCAAAGAGTGTCACAATGACCGGTCCTGTGCCACCCGGGACACCATTTTTTTTTAGTTTTTCATAATTGAAATACGATATCAATTATGCCCTTAAACGGATGGTATTTTTGTTACACCTTTTATGACGACAAAATCTCCTTCAGATAATTTGCCTGTAGGTATAGCCACTGACGACATAGTAGTCTTGGCTGAGACCATGGAGGATTTGAGTATACGATGCTCGATGACCTCAGTAAAGCCTCCGAGCGAGTTGGTCTAAAGATGAACATGGATAAGACGAAGATCATGTCAAATACCCATGTCGCACTAACTCCCGTTACAATCGGAGACTTTACACTCGAAGTTGTGGAAGATTATGTATACTTAGGACATACTGTCCAGTTAGGTAGATACAACTTCGAGAAAGAGGTCAATCGACGAATCCGACTCGGTTGGGCAGCGTTCGGGAAGCTACGGCACATCTTTATGTCCATTATTCCGCAGTGTCTCAAGACGAAAGTCTTTGACCAGTGTGTGTTGCCAGTGATGACATATGGTACTGAAACGTGGTCGCTTACAATGGGCCTCATAAGAAAGCTCAAAGTCACCCAAAGGGCAATGGATAGGGCTATGGTTGGAGTCTCTCTGCGTGATCGCATCAGAAATGAGGCCATCCGCAGCAGAACCAAAGTAACCGATATAGCCCTCCGAATCGCTAAACTAAAGTGGCAGTGGGCGGGGCACATTGCTCGTAGAACCGATGGCCGTTGGGGCGGAAAGGTTCTCGAGTGGTGACCACGAACCGGAGGGCGCAGCGGGGGTAGACCCCCGCAAGGTGGACTGATGACCTGGTGAAGGTCGCGGGAGTCCGCTGGATACGGGTGGCGCAGGACCGGGCATTGTGGCACTCTTTCGGGGAGGCCTATGTCCAGCAGTGGACGTCTTTCGGCTGATATGATGATGATGATGATAGCCGCTAAGACATTGCACAGTTCACGTCAAAGATATTTACACGTTTGCATTTTATTACAAAGGAATAAGGTACAAAAATGTATCCATATCTTTGACGTCGCTGTACTCGCAAAAGTATAATTCTACACGAAGACCGCATAGATATGTGACACGCTCTTATGGCCCTACAAATAAGAGCATGTCAAATATTTTTGCGGCCGTCGTGTAGGAAGATACTATTGCCGGTGACTGTACAACCAAGGTTTTAGTTCCGATCTGAGTGATTTAAGGGCTGTATTGTGATCGAGAAAGCGATAGAGAAATAAATCACAAAGGAATAAAATAAATCCGCTGTAGGTGGGAGGCAGGAGATTTAACACTCCATTGCTTTGCTATGTTGTTTTTTAGCTTTGAAGGATTGTTCAGTGTTAGTTTCGATTTGTTTTTATATGAACGGTGCAAACAAACATATATCACTCCTGAAAATAAGTAGTTAATGTAGAATACGGACGCCTGCAACTCAAGGGGCTTAATATGCGCGTTGTTGACTCTTCAAAATCTATTACTTTTTTGAAGAACGCCATACTGTAATAATTCAAGAAGATTGCTTATAGAAAGATATTCCTCTGAAATCATACAGCATACGGCATTTTAGGTAAACCAATTTGTTTTACCTTAGATATGTATGTTCAATATGATGTTTTTTACAGCAAACAACCAGATGTAGCTGTAAGTAATAGCTATACGGTAAGTGTGTGTGTTATATGTCTTGTACAATAGGTTGTGCTCTGAAAAACTGTTTGACATGATGCCCACGGCCTCTTTTTACCACCGCACCGCTCGCCGCCGGCAGTGTGTCCATTCTCACACCCTGGAGCCTAAAGAGTCTCCCGCAAACGCTCCAGCTGTGGAATTAACTCCCTGCCGAGGTTTTTCCAGAGGGCTACAGTATGAGGCTCTTCAAAAACGGAGTGTTCTTAAGGGGTAGGCAAATCACATGTAAATCCTCTGGAGTTACAGGCGTCCATAGGCTACGGTAAATGCTTACCATCAGGCGGTCCGTATGCTTGTTTGCCACCGTCGTGGTATAAAAATAAGTGTAGAAGAATAAGGGCCAGTTGCACCAACCATTTTTGACGGACTCATCCGGGACCCCCTGGGGTCCCGGGGCAGGGTGCTATGAAAATTTCCATACCATTAAATTTTGCCAACGTTTTAACGATGACAAACGATTTAGTGCAACCTACCCTAACTCTGTAAAAATCTAGGAACAAATCAAATTATTTTGTTTTTTTTTATTTGCGGCTTTTGGGTACACTAGAGGTCAGGGTGTTAGACATGAAAGCTGAAGACGCCGGTGAAGTTTCGGACCGATACGGCGTCCAAACCTTCAAGAACACAGCGTACTCCCATCTTGAAGGCCGGCAACGCGCTTGTGACCCCCCGAGCGAGCGTCTATGGGCGGCGGTAATTACTTACCATCAGGCGATTCGTCTGCTCGTTTGCCATAAAATGTCATAAAATATACCTATATGCAAAAATGGCTACATCCTTTAATTACATTCATTTCATCTGGTAACATAAACTTTTTGGTTTCCCAATAAGATAACCCTTCATACTACTAGACTAGATGGTAGCAAATAAGTTCTTACAAATCAAAAATTCAATCACCCTACCAATAATGGACATCTACGGAGCGTTTTCTGTGGGCCGTATTCCGAAATCTTACTAAACGAAGGCAAACGAACGCTTATAGTTAGTATTGTAAGCGGTGCGACAATGTAGTCGGAAAAATGTTGTGTGACAATGCTGCTGGCAGCAATGCAGCGCGATAATGCTGCATGATAATGTTGTTGGCAATACTGCAGCACGATATTGCAGTTTACATAAAATGCAACCAATAAAATGGTTTTCATAATTTACGTAGAACATTGATATTGAAATAGTAATGTTTCTTCTAATCATTAACATGTGATGAAATTACCTCATTATAAAAAAAAGATTCTTAAAATCAAAATTACTTAATAATTTTAAATAAGGACTAGGTACTAAGGTCATAGGATAAGAAAACCTGGTACAAAAACTGGAAGTGATTGTTCCCATCGCCGATAAACTTTAATGTTTGGCAAAACTGATATTTTTGTAAATTGTACCATACTTTTATTGGAAATAAATAACAAAAAAAGGGGCCTTCGCAGGGTGCGCATCATGCAAATAGCATTTGCGAGCTCAAACAGATTCTTAGAAAATTTACAGAACCACAGCTCGGTAAGCAATCAATACAACATGTCTGCTCCGAATTTTAGGATTAGAAAGAGGATTACGAAAGGCACAGAAGCTGTGTAATTGAAAAAGCCCGCAGAGCTACCCCAGGGGACTGAACTGACATAGAGCAATTTACTTTTTAATAAAGCCAATGGAAACGTTTTTTGAACTACGTATCGAATTTGCATATTTGTTTCATTTCATACTCAATTTTATATTGTTAGGGTCGAAGTTAAACTTAATGATTTTTGTCGAGAAAATAAGCCAGGAAAGGCCTTATGTTCACTTTTAAAACATATTGTATAGGCTACCTAAGTACTAGAATTTAGAATTCGCTTTAGTTGTAGGTATGAAATGAGTTTTGTGTCCTCATTTGGCAACCTAAGCCTAAAATTGGCACAGTCACTAATTTGTACTAAGCGTCACCTTCCAACCCGGAAACCACGATCCAGTAAACCCCGTTAATACAGGACTTACTCTTCTTCATACTTATGATTACTTCTTATAAAATGAATTAATTACTTACTTACTTTTGTTCGTTAGAGCGGAGGAAAAAATAAATTAGTCAAATCGTAACGTAACCCAATGATATTTACTATGGATGGGTTATACTCTAACAAAATGAGCAGAAAAAATACTTCCAGACTTATTTCATAACCTCGCAACGACTTTGTTATGTTTATCTGTTTTGACAATCATTATCGTATGTCACAACTGTTTTATTATAAAACATATATATTGATGAAAGTTTATCCATAGGTGTGTTTCTTGTGCCGCTACTTAGTTTTTAGCTAAATTGCTGAAAAAAAAACTTTAAGGGGAGGCACTCCATACATAAATATACCGAAATAAATGTCAAAACAATTTTTTTTTACAAATATGAACATTGTGTACATCTACCGATACGGGTTTAAAAATATCTTAAGTATATAGAGGATTTTTAAAACCTTTTTTATTGAGTCAATATTTTTAGAAATAATCGCTTCGAAAGTCTAAATAATAGTACCCCCCCCCCCCCCATCTAACTTTTAATCCGTAAGTCCAAAAAATATGAAATAATAAAGAAGATACGGCTTAGTACCCTTATTTATATGAAAACTATTTCACATATTATCGGTTGAGCTATTTTTTAGTTATCTCCGAGAAACTACTTTCTATGGAACCCTACATTATGCGTGGTCCGATACACTCTTGGCCGGTCTTTTAAAGATATTTGATATGTAGTATTAACCGTTAGTAGTAATTTATTTATTTACTTGTGTTGATAATTAATATAAATTTGCATTTCAGCGAGATAGTAAAGCTTTTTTCCTTTATTCTTACTTACATTAAACTCTTAAATATCAGCAATTTTTAATTAGAATCTCGATCAGGCTTTCTCAGTGATAGTTAGTACACTGAAATTTGTATGTGTTTTAATCACGCCGACAATATGGTAAAACAAAATCAGAAAAATAAAATGAAGTGGAGGTGATTTTTTTTTCACTCCAACCCACACGATTGATACGATACACAATAGTGTATGGTATTATTGGACAGGTCTTTCAAAAAGAATAAGTCTTAAACAACTTTTGGATAAAACGCATATTTTCGTAAATAATAACTCCGAAAATATTTATTAGTCCATTGTGTTGTAGCAATAGCAGGTTTCCGCAACACAACGACTAACACCTATTTTGCGTGACTCATCAGAATAAGTACTAATACATAATTGTAGTGTACTTACAAGACTACATTTGTTTTCAGGGGATTATAAGATGCATGAGTTCTGTTTTTTCTCCATTTTTATTTCATTTCTTTATTTAATCCATACTTAATATTATAAATGGGAAAGTGTGTGTGTTTGTTTGTTTGTCCGTCTTTCACGCCAAAACGGGGCGACGAATTGACGTGATTTTTTAAGTGGAGATAGTTGAAGGGATGGAGAGTGACATAGGCTACTTTTTGTCTCTTTCTAACCCCCCACTTCCCTAAAATGGGGGGCAAAGGGGAACCGTGTTACCCCGAATTTAACGCGAGCGAAGCCGCGGGCAAAAGCTAGTTTGTAATATAGGTCATCTAAATAAAATACACTTTTTATAAGAACGTAAATACATGAATACACATACGGGTATATTATCTTAAAAGATAAAACGTCTATGCGCTATTGATTCCGACAAGACACGTTATGCCCGCACCGCATGAACCCTCTGCAGTTATTTAGTCTTTAGGCACAGTAAGTCCGATATTATTGCTCACGAACCAAGCACAAGTATTTGTAGTACAAGAGAAGCACGGAGCGACGAGCGACACAGCCTCCTCGTCTCAAAGCAAGCTCACGACTGCCAACAACGCCGTTTTCGAGCTACCAACGCACGAAATGTGGAATTATGATCAAGTTGTTTAAGAAAATTAAATCAATTTAAATATCCTACGTTGAGTTTGTAGTGTTCTGTAGTACACATTTTTTAGTTCAACAATATTTTAAATCGAATCAGCCGTTCAGTAGGTATAAGCAAAATTTACCGTAAAATGACATTTCGTTACATTTAAATAACGGAGAAACTATACGTTACACGAGTTATTCAAACGTTGACAATGTTGCACATGAAATGGTAATTAAAATATATTTTTTTCAAAATTTTTGAATAACCCGTTATTGAGATATATCCCTTAGAAAGTAACAGTTTTTGGCCACAATTAGCGCCTAGTGCCTTAATCACAGTAACGCGGTGGTCCTTGATTGTCTCTCGATTTATATAAAAAATAAGGCATTTACCACTGGCGTTACAAGCTTTTTACATTAATCAATGTTAATATATGAGTTTTGGTTAACAAATTCCTATTATTTGGTTCACGTACAATTTGGGAATACAATTTCATACACAAATTCAATGTCTATCATACTTTTTTCGGACAATAGATTAATGGTCACGAAAAAGTAGAATGAGCCAGTTACTGCTGATTAATCTTTTGTCGTTTAAAGGTCGATCTCTACAATAATATAAATAATCTATGTAGTTAAGAACGCTAATTCAAAACACCGTTGTTCTAATATTAAAACACCTACCTTACTGTAAAACTTGCATCTCTTTCAAACGAAACTGCACCGGTTCAAACTCACAAATCGGATTGTGGACTCAAGCAGGAAGAATGCTAAATAAAATAAAGCAAGAATGAAAAGATGGGCGGCGGACGCCGTGAGGTCAGTAACTGACGTGATATATTTAATTCATGAGTCTTTTTACTATCACGAGGTTTTAGTGACGTAGATGGCGCATGGCACAGATATATATATCCGACACCGTCGTCTGTGCGTGGGACTGAAAAGGATTCGTTGTAACGGCGTAGGTCTAGCGCAGTAAATCTAAAAGATCTATCCACGTCAAATATGACACAATAATGAGAGCAACGAAATCCCTCTAATCAGTTTATGCTTATTTCTAGATATGGTCATCTAGCAGCTGTGAAATGGTTAAAGTCAAAAAATGCAAACCACTTCAAGAAAACAAATCCTAGAGTTCTGGGTTTGATCAATCAATCAATCAATCAATATATTTATTTCGTCATCATAGGTATATAAAAAAAAGTCGTCAAGTATATATTGTATGTGCAAGCAATGCTATAGATGAGCCCTTTTGGCATACGAAAATAACAATAATTTCTTAAATCTATCACTTTTAAATAATACATACATGCTATTTACGGTTTTTATTAAAGGCATTATTAAGTCCTCCTTTTGTTCTTTTATTATGCAATGCAATAATTTTTTTTTTTTTTTTTTTTATACTACGACGGTGGCAAACAAGCATACGGCCCACCTGATGGTAAGCAGTTACCGTAGCCTATGGACGCCTGCAACCCCAGAGGATTCACATGCGCGTTGCCTACCCTTTAGGTACCTATTCACTCCTTTTTTGAAGAACCTCATACTGTAGCCCGCTGGGAAAACCTCGGCAGGGAGTTCATTCCACAGCCGCAGCGTTCGTGGGAGGAAATTCCTCTTGAACCGTACTGTGCGCGACCCTTTGGGCTCCAGGGTGTGAGGATGAACACCCTGCCGGCGGCGAGCGGTGCGGTGATAAAAAGCTGCCGTGGGCATCATATCAAACAGTTCTTCAATAATGTTTAAATAAATAAATTACACCTCATTTACTCATTTTGATAATATTTTGAAAATTCTCGCTAATTCACTTAAGAATGACTAAATTAACCGTACTATTTTTGTAACTAGATGGTTTTATATAAGAAACAATGAATTTATATTAGTATTTACAGCTGTCACAGAAGTTGTGAGTAGTTAGTTAATCTTAAGTTTTCAAATAAAAATCACTTTTCCAAAAAAAGTTATTAAACCTTTTCCTTCCACGTGTCCTTCATATATGTCTGTGGAGAATGGGGTTCTCAAACTCATAAAGGTTCATAATAAACGCGTTGATGCGACGCCATTTTTGTTTTCAGCTGATAGAATAGCAATGACATCTTTACGTCGGGATTCTTCGTAAAATGTTTGTACGCTATTGTAAAAAGTAAATGAAAGAATACGTATCAATTCTTGTTATATATTTTTGTACCTGTACAAGTTATCTCAGACATCAAAAATATATTACAAGAATTGATACGTAAATAAATTTATATATAATTTAATAAATGCGTATCAAGTCGTATAAGTTTTTGCACCTCCTATTGACTTTTTCTGCATTAGCTTCTCCGCTACCCAAAGGTTGTTTGGAAGAGATCGCTCATTAGCGATAAGACTGCCTGTGGTGTTTTTTTTTTAGGTGTGCAATAAGGCATTTATTCATTCATTTATTCATTTATTCATTTATTCATTCATTCATTCATTCATTCAACTCTTGTAATATATTTTTGATGCATGAGATACCTTTTACAAACTCTGATACAAAAATTTTATCAGAGACTGTAGTAACATGTTATAATATTTAAATACGAGTAAATATACAGTTTTAACCTACAACTAGAGAATAAATAAAATAATTTAGTATATGAAATATTTAAATTTGCGTATACTTAAACATATAGCTCACATAATAGACATGTTTAATAAGTTGCATTACATAAATCAGGTATGGCTGTTTTTTATATATATTAATTGTGATGAAATACTAATTTTAATACGAGTTTCTGACCTCGAAATCGCATTTAAATTCCTGAATAACCATACAATTTTCATTATAAGTAAATTTTTTACGGGACTAATTTTTTCAAAACATTAAATTTTAATAGTCCATACTAACGCGTAGTTCTACCATAATACATAATTATAAAACAGTTTAAGAGAAAAACCTCTCTTATAACTACCGAGTCTAAAATATTTTACAACTGGCCTATTCTACTTTTCGTTGTACATACATAAGTTTTTGACACTTTTTCGTAAAATTCATATTTTAGAATACTTGGACATTACTTTCATTTGCTGTTTTATGAAATTATGACAGAGAAAGAGACTTAATTAGGCTATCAAACCCAATAGCTTGGTTTAATAATAACAACTGTAAATATGCTTAATCACAGTAACTCAGTGGTCCATGCTTGTCTCCCGATTTGTATGAAAATAAGGCATTTACCACTGCGTTACCATCTTTTTACATTAATCAGTATTAATATATGAATTTTGGTTAACAAATTCTTATTATTTAATTCAGGTACAATTTGGGAATACAATTTCATACACAAATTCAATGTCTATCATACTTTTTTCGGGCAATAGTCACGAAATGGTCACGAAAAAGTAGAATGAGTCAACTACCGATAGAATACCACAAGCCGTCCAGAACTAGCAAACAAAGCTCGATTGCGAGTTCTCGGCGAAGGCGGCTTATTTTGCTCACTTCAAGATTTTCCCTCTTTTTTGCTTATCCTTTTTTCAGCTTGTAGCCTTGTCCAACTTAGATTGAGGAGGAAACCAGAAAGTTGGAGTTTGTAAATGTTTAAAACTTGAGGCAAATTGATAAGGATAAAAAAAGCATAAACTAGCTAATAAAGTATGGGTTAGGTCACCTTACTCACCGGCAGGAACACAACACTGTGAGTAGGGTCTTGTGGTTCTTGGAGAACACCAACCGCTTCACAAGCTACTTTTGCTGCTGACTGTACCTTCATAAAACGCTAGTTAGCATTCTTATAGTAATTTACACAGCGAATGTCATCTCGCTCAAATCTGGAGCAGAGCCCGACTAGGAAAGTACAGTCAGCTGTAAAAATATGGGTGTACTCATCTTACTCAAAAATATGTCCCATCGGATCTTATTCCGTTGTAATAAGTGCGTAGTACCATATTTATGAGACGATTTTTTCGATACGTATTTTTGCAGCTGACTGTACCTCCACCTTACAGAAAACCACAGCCAAATAGCACTAGACCCTACTCATAGTGTTGTGTTCCTGCTGGTGTGTAAGAGAACCCAGTGTGTTGACGATGAAGGACCCTTCTGTTTCTTTAACTGTCAACACGGTGAATCCTCGTTTTTGTAAGTTGTGGGCGACGCGCAAGTGACACCTCTGAAGTTGCAGGCGTCAATAAGGTACGGTAACTGCTTCACATCATGCGGGCTAAGGGCTTGTTTGCCACCGGCGTGATATAGAAAAAAAAGGTAGTACTTTGTAATATTCATCAAAATCATCAGTAATTTTTATGTTCTCAAATACAAATTGTATTTAACGTCTAACGCTGTATCGTAACGTATATTTGTTAAAATACCCACAATCTGTGCTCTAATCAATCCTCCTAATATTCTGTCTATAAATTTCCCGCGGTCTCTAATTTACAATCTTGTTACGACACCAAATTTTAAAGCGAAACATTTATCATTTTAATGAAAATTACACGTTTTAGGTAATAATAAACCCCGAAATGAGCTTTGGCCAATAAATTAGTGGTTGCTACTAGGAATCAGGTTTGTGGAACATTTTTGAAAGCCAGTCGAGTAATAACATAGAATAAATAATCGAAATATCAATCCCATCTGTACATACGAATGTGTTTTGCTCAAGGTGAAACGTAGAGGCTTCGCTCGCTTCACTCGCTCGATCAAATAAATGCTAGATAGATAGGTAAAGAATTTATTTGAATACTGCAATAACACAAAGAATCAGTTGAGAAAATTAAAAAGTATATATTAAATTTATACTTTTGTGAGACATACTATCACTATAAAATATAACGGTTAAACGCAGCAGCGTTGTTGTCGGAAACGCGTCGTGCAACAGCGCGCTACGGGCCGGTTCAAAATAGCACTCTAAGTGCTTGAAGATGGAGACCTAAGTTCTCCGAAACGTGTCGCGCGAAGTGACTAAAGTGACGTGAGTGTAACCATTATATTTTATAGTCAAAAAACAACAAACCATCAGATGAGGTAGTTAGAATGGGTGTGTGCGTTGCAGCAAAACAAAAGGATCTCTGCTCAGCTATACGTTTCACTCTTTCGAGAAAAACACTGATATTCAGCTGAAACCCAGGTCACGTTAGTATCAACTAGTTTTAAGTGAAACTATACCGGTTTATGGCCTGTAATAGGAGCAAAAAATTAAAACGTAATCTACTCCTCAAACTAGACAATGTTTGTTCAACGACTTTTGAAAGTTATGTAGATTTTAGATTATTTCTTTTTCAAACAAACTAAATAGTATTTTCAATGTACATCAAGTTCCGCCTAAATGACATCGCCTGTCAGTCTTGTCATCATACATATATTAATCAATGTCGTAATTAGCGATGGGCAATTTCTAAAACATTTCACATATTACCTTAATTGTGACATATTTCAACTTTTGAAAATTACATAATTGACAATAAGAAACGTTTCTGACAGTAATGTTACCGAATAAATTACACTTAAATTTCATGTCACTTCTCCGCTACTTCTGACGTCAGTAGAAAGGGTTATGATTATGAAATTCCTAGCCTAAATTTAATAGCCTAGGGGTATCTGTTCCCAGCTGTTATATGAAGGACGGAAGTTCAAAACCGAGTTAAGTTTTTTCTTTAGCTTTGTTATTTATTTTTAGTACATGAATATCAAACAAATATACATGTACTTTAAGTATATAAACATGTATTTTTTTTCTAGCGGCATTTCGATAGACGAATTCTTTTTCGCAATATTTACAGTAATAAACTCTTATTTTCCTCTAGTGAAACTCGAAAGCAATTGTAAATAACACCTATCAGTTTTAAAAATGAAACCTTAGATTTTACAATGTTTCTATGACAATCATGAGTCAAATATGACATTATGACTCTTGTCTGGCCAGTAATTGTTTTGTACGTTAAAAGTAGGTAAATTATGTTATCTTTGTTTATCTTATAATAGAAAACATAATATATTATAGAGTAATTAAAGGAATTATGTTAAAGTGGTTGCTGTGATAACTAATAAGAATGTTGTTCTTTATCAGGAAGTATAAAATTACACACAAACGTACAATTTACACCTGAAAACTACAGAATCTTAACAGAAATTTTTCATTTGTAACTTACAGTAACTTACATGAAATTTAAATGAAAGTTTCACTTTCGTAATACATTGCGTGTAGGAATAAACTTTAAACTGTAATAAAATTCAAACTACAAGTTATTTTTAAAAGTTGTAAAACAAACGTTGTCCAGTTTAAGGAGTAGAATCTACGTTTAATTTTTTTGCTCTTATTACAGGCCACACCCGGTATAAAAAGGTATAGGTACTCGAAGGCGCAAAATTTATTTTCTCCGTTATATTATACTCGCATGCAACTACACAATAAACCGTCTATTGTAGTGGCGAAGCCAAGCAAAAGCCGAATCAGACAATAAAACTCTTCACATCAATAGCTCTTTAAAACAAATTTCGCTTTCACTTATAGTTTTATAGTGCACTATTCACCCGATTGTCTTTCCCGTACAACAGTCGTAAAACGAGACTAGCGAGAATAAAAGGCCAAGTGCGAGTCTGACTGGAGTCCTAAGGGTTCCGTAGGAAAACAACATTTTTAGAAAGTTTAATTTTTTCCTCTAATATCTGAATTACGCTTTACCGGATTTAATATTTGGGTTTTTTCTTTATAATCAGTCCAACTCAGTTTCAGGTCGGTATGTTAAAGCATAATTGATATAGGTACATACCAACTAAAAAAACAAAAGGCAATTTTTCTTGCAAGTTTGGCCAGATTTTTTGAGTTTGAACCGTTCACCTATCAATTTATAGGTCAGCTGTTTCCGCAGCTTCGCCTGCGTGCTTTTTGGTGGACAAACTACCCTTAACGGTGCTCCCAGGTATATAAAGTGCTAAGTACCTGCTATACAAATTATGTGCAGTAGCTTTTGCGTACTTAGCCTTTTGCTAAACGTGTCTTTTTTTTGTTCCAAAACTTTATTTCGCAAGTGTGTTGAAAACCTTTGTGAGACTAGGTCGGTTTGTGTAATATTGTCCTATAATATGTATTTATTTATTGTGCGTAATCCGAAGTGTAAGAATATTGCAAATTCGAGCCACAAAAGGCCCTCCAGTGTATTTTCGGGCTACCCTCGGTACACCCTCGTTGCACAACCAACAATTGTTTCAATAAAAGTTTTTCAAGTAATGATTGAAAAATCATTACTTGAAAAACTTTTATTGAAATACAACGCGCTGACAGAAAGACAGTGATAGCTAAGTATTAAGTTCACGTTTACCTTGGGCTACGTAACCCTAAAAAATGAATCCGTTAAATTTTTACTACGCCACAGGGCGAATGATCTATTAAAATATTATGTTTCCCGACTCCCGACCGTTCTGCGCATTATTTCGGCACCACGCAGAAAAATAATAAATTGCTATTGGCCTATCCTTAAACAGAAATTCGGGACACTTATTTGTGTGTCCAGGGCGTTTGATGTTAGTATTTATTACATTTCTCGACGTTGCTGGTAATTATTCGTATTTCGTTAAGGAAATGAAGTACTTCAATGCAAGGAGAAAATATAATTTTACTGGAATATAATTATAATTACTTTGAAGTGTTTTGAGATTTCGCGATCATACGAGTGCAAAATGTGGGTTCATTAATTAATTAAATACGATGATTTGGTACAAAAATGTTCGGTATGGTTGTATCGTCGACGTCAAAGATATGTATACACTTTTACACCTTATTACAAAGGCTTAAGGTGAAAAAGAGTATGCATATCTTTGACGTCAACTATACACCGTTTGTCCTTTTCCGCAGTGATAAATATTAAGAAAGATATATTGATAAATCTATTTTAATATTCATAGTATCTAACAGTAAATTCCTGCACTCAGACAAATTATGTTTATTAAAAGGCACTTAAAACAAAATATAAAACAAATGTCCTTCCAGTTTCGATTTCTATCATAAATAACTATATGTAGAACATTTTACTTAAGCTGCTTGTTTTAAATATACCTTATCTCTTCCTTCATCTCCTTATTGGATAGTTAATGCATGATATATTTTACCTTATCCTGGTAAAATTAACTAGAAATATATGTCCTTTAGCTTTCCACTATGAAATATATCATTAACATGCTTATTTTTTATTTAAGTTAGTTAGGTTAAATATTTTTTTAGGGCCCCTTCGCGATTAAAAGCCTCCTCTATACTCTTTAAGGTGTCCCTATATCTTGCCTTTATAAGCAATTCTTTTCCTGCTGTTTCGTTAATTTCATCAATACATCTTTTTCTAGGCTTTCCTTTTTTTTCTCTTGTTGGGCGGTCTTGTTTATGTAGTTACTTTTCTTATTCCTAATAATTATTATTATCAGGACCGATGTTACCTAAACAACGTTGCCGTAGCTAAACGCTGTAACTTCCAACGCTCCAGTCTTCGGGGATAATAATTTTTAATACAGCTCCAACTTCAAGCGAGCTAATCAGAACTATTTACCCCCGGGGGCCGGCAACCACAAACTTCATTTCTAAAGTCCGGCGAGCAAAGAAACTGTCTAATAAGGTAAAAATAGGACCTGGGAAAAAGTACCTGTAAACGGGGACTTCGAAGTTTAGTTGAGTCTAAATTAAAAAATAAATATAAGACGTTGTTAAACTTATTGACTAAGTCCCACAGACAGCAATTTTAAGCTTATGTTGCCTGTACTTAGATGACGGAAATATTAAAGATATATATATAAGAGTCACGTTGCATAGACTAACAGACAGACAATCAATTTAAATATCCTACGTTGAGTTTGTAGTGTTCTGTAGTACACATTTTTTAGTTCAACAATATTTTTAATCGAATCAGCCGTTCAGTAGGTATAAGCAAAATTAACCGTAAAATGACATTTCGTTACATTTAAATAACGGAGAAACTATACGTTACACGAGTTATTCAAACGTTGACAACGTTGCACATGAAATGGTAATTAACATATATTTTTTTCAAAATTTTTGAATAACCCGTTATTGAGATATATCCCTTAGAAAGTAACAGTTTTTGGCCACAATTAGCGCCTAGTGCCTTAATCACAGTAACGCGGTGTTCCTTGATTGTCTCCCGATTTATATAAAAAATAAGCCATTTACCACTGGCGTTACAAGCTTTTTACATTATTCAATGTTAATATATGAGTTTTGGTTAACAAATTCCTATTATTTGGTTCACGTACAATTTGGGAATACAATTTCATACACAAATTCAATGTCTATCATACTTTTTTCGGACAATAGATTATTGGTCACGAAAAAGTAGAATGAGCCAGTTACTGCTGATTAATCTTTTGTCGTTTAAAGGTCGATCTCTACAATAATATAAATAATCTATGTAGTTAAGAACGCTAATTCAAAACACCGTTGTTCTAATATTAAAACACCTACCTTACTGTAAAACTTGCATCTCTTTCAAACGAAACTGCACCGGTTCAAACTCACAAATCGGATTGTGGACTCAAGCAGGAAGAATGCAAAATAAAATAAAGCAAGAATGAAAAGATGGGCGGCGGACGCCGTGAGGTCAGTAACTGACGTGATATATTTAATTCATGAGTCTTTTTACTTTCACGAGGTTTTAGTGACGTAGATGGCGCATGGCACAGATATATATATCCGACACCGTCGTCTGTGTGTGGGACTGAAAAGGATTCGTTGTAATGGCGTAGGTCTACCGCAGTAAATCTAAAAGATCTAGCCACGTCAAATATGACACAATAATGAGAGCAACGAAATCCCTCTAATCAGTTTATGCTTATTTCTAGATATGGTCATCTGGCAGCTGTGAAATGGTAAAAGTCAAAAAATGCAAACCACTTCAAGAAAACAAATCCTAGAGTTCTGGGTTTGATCAATCAATCAATCAATCAATATATTTATTTCGTCATCATAGGTATATAAAAAAAAGTCGTCAAGTATATATTGTATGTGCAAGCAATGCTATAGATGAGCCCTTTTGGCATACGAAAATAACAATAATTTCTTAAATCTATCACTTTTAAATAATACATACATGCTATTTACGGTTTTTATTAAAGGCATTATTAAGTCCTCCTTTTGTTCTTTTATTATGCAATGCAATAATGTTTAAATAAATAAATTACACCTCATTTACTCATTTTGATAATATTTTGAAAATTCTCGCTAATTCACTTAAGAATGACTAAATTAACCGTACTATTTTTGTAACTAGATGGTTTTATATAAGAAACAATGAATTTATATTAGTATTTACAGCTGTCACAGAAGTTGTGAGTAGTTAGTTAATCTTAAGTTTTCAAATAAAAATCACTTTTCCAAAAAAAGTTATTAAACCTTTTCCTTCCACGTGTCCTTCATATATGTCTGTGGAGAATGGGGTTCTCAAACTCATAAAGGTTCATAATAAACGCGTTGATGCGACGCCATTTTTGTTTTCAGCTGATAGAATAGCAATGACATCTTTACGTCGGGATTCTTCGTAAAATGTTTGTACGCTATTGTAAAAAGTAAATGAAAGAATACGTATCAATTCTTGTTATATATTTTTGTACCTCTACAAGTTATCTCAGACATCAAAAATATATTACAAGAATTGATACGTAAATAAATTTATATATAATTTAATAAATGCGTATCAAGTCGTATAAGTTTTTGCACCTCCTATTGACTTTTTCTGCATTAGCTTCTCCGCTACCCAAAGGTTGTTTGGAAGAGATCGCTCATTAGCGATAAGACTGCCTGTGGTGTTTTTTTTTAGGTGTGCAATAAGGCATTTATTCATTCATTTATTCATTTATTCATTTATTCATTCATTCATTCATTCATTCATTTATTCATTTATTCATTCATTCATGCATTCATTCATTCAACTCTTGTAATATATTTTTGATGCATGAGATACCTTTTACAAACTCTGATACAAAAATTTTATCAGAGACTGTAGTAACATGTTATAATATTTAAATACGAGTAAATATACAGTTTTAACCTACAACTAGAGAATAAATAAAATAATTTAGTATATGAAATATTTAAATTTGCGTATACTTAAACATATAGCTCACATAATAGACATGTTTAATAAGTTGCATTACATAAATCAGGTATGGCTGTTTTTTATATATATTAATTGTGATGAAATACTAATTTTAATACGAGTTTCTGACCTCGAAATCGCATTTAAATTCCTGAATAACCATACAATTTTCATTATAAGTAAATTTTTTACGGGACTAATTTTTTCAAAACATTAAATTTTAATAGTCCATACTAACGCGTAGTTCTACCATAATACATAATTATAAAACAGTTTAAGAGAAAAACCTCTCTTATAACTACCGAGTCTAAAATATTTTACAACTGACCTATTCTACTTTTCGTTGTACATACATAAGTTTTTGACACTTTTTCGTAAAATTCATATTTTAGAATACTTGGACATTACTTTCATTTGCTGTTTTATGAAATTATGACAGAGAAAGAGACTTAATTAGGCTATCAAACCCAATAGCTTGGTTTAATAATAACAACTGTAAATATGCTTAATCACAGTAACTCAGTGGTCCATGCTTGTCTCCCGATTTGTATGAAAATAAGGCATTTATCACTGCGTTACCATCTTTTTACATTAATCAGTATTAATATATGAATTTTGGTTAACAAATTCTTATTATTTAATTCAGGTACAATTTGGGAATACAATTTCATACACAAATTCAATGTCTATCATACTTTTTTCGGGCAATAGTCACGAAATGGTCACGAAAAAGTAGAATGAGTCAACTACCGATAGAATACCACAAGCCGTCCAGAACTAGCAAACAAAGCTCGATTGCGAGTTCTCGGCGAAGGCGGCTTATTTTGCTCACTTCAAGATTTTCCCTCTTTTTTGCTTATCCTTTTTTCAGCTTGTAGCCTTGTCCAACTTAGATTGAGGAGGAAACCAGAAAGTTGGAGTTTGTAAATGTTTAAAACTTGAGGCAAATTGATAAGGATAAAAAAAAACATAAACTAGCTACTAAAGTATGGGTTAGGTCACCTTACTCACCGGCAGGCACACAACACTGTGAGTAGGGTCTTGTGGTTCTTGGAGAACACCAACCGCTTCACAAGCTACTTTTGCTGCTTCATAAAACGCTAGTTAGCATTCTTATAGTAATTTACACAGCGAATGTCATCTCGCTCAAATCTGGAGCAGAGCCCGACTAGGAAAGTACAGTCAGCTGTAAAAATATGGGTGTACTCATCTTACTCAAAAATATGTCCCATCGGATCTTATTCCGTTGTAATAAGTGCGTAGTACCATATTTATGAGACGATTTTTTCGATACGTATTTTTGCAGCTGATTGTACCTCCACCTTACAGAAAACCACAGCCAAATAGCACTAGACCCTACTCATAGTGTTGTGTTCCTGCTGGTGAGTAAGAGAACCGAGTGTGTTGACGACGAAGGACCCTTCTGTTTCTTTAACTGTCAACACGGTGAATCCTCGTTTTTGTAAGTTGTGGGCGACGCGCATGTGACACCTCTGAAGTTGCAGGCGTCAATAAGGTACGGTAACTGCTTCACATCATGCGGGCTAAGGGCTTGTTTGCCACCGGCGTGATATAGAAAAAAAAGGTAGTACTTTGTAATATTCATCAAAATCATCAGTAATTTTTATGTTCTCAAATGCAAATTGTATTTAACGTCTAACGCTGTATCGTAACGTATATTTGTTAAAATACCCACAATCTGTGCTCTAATCAATCCTCCTAATATTCTGTCTATAAATTTCCCGCGGTCTCTAATTTACAATCTTGTTAAGACACCAAATTTTAAAGCGAAACATTTATCATTTTAATGAAAATTACACGTTTTAGGTAATAATAAACCCCGAAATGAGCTTTGGCCAATAAATTAGTGGTTGCTACTAGGAATCAGGTTTATAAAACATTTTTGGAAGCCAGTCGAGTAATAACATAGAATAAATAATCGAAATATCAATCCCATTTGTACATACGAAAGTGTTTTGCTCAAGGTGAAACGTAGAGGCTTCGCTCGCTTCACTCGCTCGATCAAATAAATGCTAGATAGATAGGTAAAGAATTTATTTGAATACTGCAATAACACAAAGAATCAGTTGAGAAAATTAAAAAGTATATATTAAATTTATACTTTTGTGAGACATACTATCACTATAAAATTATAACGGTTAAACGCAGCAGCGTTGTTGTCGGAAACGCGTCGTGCAACAGCGCGCTACGGGCCGGTTCAAAATAGCACTCTGAGTGCTTGAAGATGGAGACCTAAGTTCTCCGAAACGTGTCGCGCGAAGTGACTAAAGTGACGTGAGTGTAACCGTTATATTTTATAGTAAAAAAACAACAAACCATCAGATGAGGTAGTTAGAATGGGTGTGTGCGTTGCAGCAAAACAAAAGGAGCTGTGCTCAGCTATACGTTTCACTCTTTCGAGAAAAACACTGATATTCAGCTGAAACCCAGGTCACGTTAGTATCAACTAGTTTTAAGTGAAACTATACCGGTTTATGGCCTGTAATAGGAGCAAAAAATTAAAACCTAATCTACTCCTCAAACTAGACAATGTTTGTTCAACGACTTTTGAAAGTTATGTAGATTTTAGATTGTTTCTTTTTCAAACAAACTAAATAGTATTTTCAATGTACATCAAGTTCCGCCTAAATGACATCGCCTGTCAGTCTTGTCATCATACATATATTAATCAATGTCGTAATTAGCGATGGGCAATTTCTAAAACATTTCACATATTACCTTAACTGTGACATATTTCAACTTTTGAAAATTACATAATTGACAAGAAACGTTTCTGACAGTAATGTTACCGAATAAATTACACTTAAATTTCATGTCACTTCTCCACTTTTTCTGACGTCAGTAGAAAGGGTTATGATTATGAAATTCCTAGCCTAAATTTAATAGCCTAGGGGTATCTGTTCCCAGCTGTTATATGAAGGACGGAAGTTCAAAACCGAGTTAAGTTTTTTCTTTAGTTTTTTTATTTATTTTTAGTACATGAATATCAAACAAATATACATGTACTTTAAGTATATAAACATGTATTTTTTTTCTAGTGGCATTTCGATAGACGAATTCTTTTTCGCAATATTTACAGTAATAAACTCTTATTTTCCTCTAGTGAAACTCGAAAGCAATTGTAAATAACACCTATCAGTTTTAAAAATGAAACCTTAGATTTTACAATGTTTCTATGACAATCATGAGTCAAATATGACATTATGACTCTTGTCTGGCCAGTAATTGTTTTGTACGTTAAAAGTAGGTATATTTTGTTATCTTTGTTTATCTTATAATAGAAAACATAATATATTATAGAGTAATTAAAGGAATTATGTTAAAGTGGTTGCTGTGATAACTAATAAGAATGTTGTTCTTTATCAGGAAGTATAAAATTACACACAAACGTACAATTTACACCTGAAAACTACAGAATCTTAACAGAAATTTTTCATTTGTAACTTACAGTAACTTACATGAAATTTAAATGAAAGTTTCACTTTCGTAATACATTGCGTGTAGGAATAAACTTTAAACTGTAATAAAATTCAAACTACAAGTTATTTTTAAAAGTTGTAAAACAAACGTTGTCCAGTTTAAGGAGTAGAATCTACGTTTAATTTTTTTGCTCTTATTACAGGCCACACCCGGTATAAAAAGGTATAGGTACTCGAAGGCGCAAAATTTATTTTCTCCGTTATATTATACTCGCATGCAACTACACAATAAACCGTCTATTGTAGTGGCGAAGCCAAGCAAAAGCCGAATCAGACAATAAAACTCTTCACATCAATAGCTCTTTAAAACAAATTTCGCTTTCACTTATAGTTTTATAGTGCACTATTCACCCGATTGTCTTTCCCGTACAACAGTCGTAAAACGAGACTAGCGAGAATAAAAGGCCAAGTGCGAGTCTGACTGGAGTCCTAAGGGTTCCGTAGGAAAACAACATTTTTAGAAAGTTTAATTTTTTCCTCTAATATCTGAATTACGCTTTACCGGATTTAATATTTGGGTTTTTTCTTTATAATCAGTCCAACTCAGTTTCAGGTCGGTATGTTAAAGCATAATTGATATAGGTACATACCAACTAAAAAAACAAAAGGCAATTTTTCTTGCAAGTTTGGCCAGATTTTTTGAGTTTGAACCGTTCACCTATCAATTTATAGGTCAGCTGTTTCCGCAGCTTCGCCTGCGTGCTTTTTGGTGGACAAACTACCCTTAACGGTGCTCCCAGGTATATAAAGTGCTAAGTACCTGCTATACAAATTATGTGCAGTAGCTTTTGCGTACTTAGCCTTTTGCTAAACGTGTCTTTTTTTTGTTCCAAAACTTTATTTCGCAAGTGTGTTGAAAACCTTTGTGAGACTAGGTCGGTTTGTGTAATATTGTCCTATAATATGTATTTATTTATTGTGCGTAATCCGAAGTGTAAGAATATTGCAAATTCGAGCCACAAAAGGCCCTCCAGTGTATTTTCGGGCTACCCTCGGTACACCCTCGTTGCACAACCAACAATTGTTTCAATAAAAGTTTTTCAAGTAATGATTGAAAAATCATTACTTGAAAAACTTTTATTGAAATACAACGCGCTGACAGAAAGACAGTGATAGCTAAGTATTAAGTTCACGTTTACCTTGGGCTACGTAACCCTAAAAAATGAATCCGTTAAATTTTTACTACGCCACAGGGCGAATGATCTATTAAAATATTATGTTTCCCGACTCCCGACCGTTCTGCGCATTATTTCGGCACCACGCAGAAAAATAATAAATTGCTATTGGCCTATCCTTAAACAGAAATTCGGGACACTTATTTGTGTGTCCAGGGCGTTTGATGTTAGTATTTATTACATTTCTCGACGTTGCTGGTAATTATTCGTATTTCGTTAAGGAAATGAAGTACTTCAATGCAAGGAGAAAATATAATTTTACTGGAATATAATTATAATTACTTTGAAGTGTTTTGAGATTTCGCGATCATACGAGTGCAAAATGTGGGTTCATTAATTAATTAAATACGATGATTTGGTACAAAAATGTTCGGTATGGTTGTATCGTCGACGTCAAAGATATGTATACACTTTTACACCTTATTAAAAAGGCTTAAGGTGAAAAAGAGTATGCATATCTTTGACGTCAACTATACACTGTTTGTCCTTTTCCGCAGTGATAAATATTAAGAAAGATATATTGATAAATTTATTTCAATATTCATAGTATCTAACAGTAAATTCCTGCACTCAGACAAATTATGTTTATTAAAAGGCACTTAAAACAAAATATAAAACAAATGTCCTTCCAGTTTCGATTTCTATCATAAATAACTATATGTAGAACATTTTACTTAAGCTGCTTGTTTTAAATATACCTTATCTCTTCCTTCATCTCCTTATTGCATAGTTAATGCATGATATATTTTACCTTATCCTGGTAAAATTAACTAGAAATATATGTCCTTTAGCTTTCGACTATGAAATATATCATTAACATGCTTATTTTTTATTTAAGTTAGTTAGGTTAAATATTTTTTTAGGGCCCCTTCGCGATTAAAAGCCTCCTCTATACTCTTTAAGGTGTCCCTATATCTTGCCTTTATAAGCAATTCTTTTCCTGCTGTTTCGTTAATTTCATCAATACATCTTTTTCTAGGCTTTCCTTTTTTTTCTCTTGTTGGGCGGTCTTGTTTATGTAGTTACTTTTCTTATTCCTAATAATTATTATTATCAGGACCGATGTTACCTAAACAACGTTGCCGTAGCTAAACGCTGTAACTTCCAACGCTCCAGTCTTCGGGGATAATAATTTTTAATACAGCTCCAACTTCAAGCGAGCTAATCAGAACTATTTACCCCCGGGGGCCGGCAACCACAAACTTCATTTCTAAAGTCCGGCGAGCAAAGAAACTGTCTAATAAGGTAAAAATAGGACCTGGGAAAAAGTACCTGTAAACGGGGACTTCGAAGTTTAGTTGAGTCTGAATTAAAAAATAAATATAAGACGTTGTTAAACTTATTGACTAAGTCCCACAGACAGCAATTTTAAGCTTATGTTGCCTGTAATGAAATATTAAAGATATATATATAAGAGTCACGTTGCATAGACTAACAGACAGACAACAACCTAAACCGTTGAAGGTAGAACCTGCAAATTTGAAAAATCTATTTCCTTAAATGTGATGGAACTCCACAAAGATAGTATTTTTTGAAATTGAGCTACAAAATGTGTTCAAAACTTCAAATATCGACTTCGGCGAGGACCAAGTCAGGGCAGAGGCTTGTCACAAATTAATTATCAGAATTCCAATACTACCTACTGAAAATAGGATAAATCAAATCGTTTATTTCAGACCAAATGTCCATAAAAGTAGTAGTAGTAGTAAACACTTTATTGCACAAAACAAGTACATGAACAACAAAAAATATAGTGAGTGTGTACAAAGGCGAACTTATCCCTTTAAGGGAATTACATCTAAATATATAAAAGAAAAAACTGACTGACTGACTGACTGACATATAAACGCACAGCCCAAACCGCTGGTTCTAGAGATTCTAAATTTGGCACGTAGGTTCCTTATAGGGTCTAGGGATGCACTAAGAATGGATTTTTCAAAATTCACCCCCTAAGGGGGTAAAATGGGGGTCCAAAATTTGTATGGCGAATCAAGATTTGTTAGACTATTTTATTCGAAACTTCACAGGAGTATTCCTAACGATAAATGAGTAAACAAGTGTTTCAGATTTTTTGCAAAATCAACCCCTAAAAGGGGCAAATGTGGTCACAAAGTCTGAAAATCAACATGGGTATCGTATCCTTTTGGAGTACTTATAGTACGCGGGCGAAGCCGCGGGAAAAGGCTAGTATTAAATAAATAATAACTAAATAAGAATTAAATTACATTTACGCTAATACAATAAAAACTAAATAATTTTTTTAAACGATACAATTAAATAGGTAACAATAAATAAATAAACAATTATATAAATAAAGGCATTAAGTCTGCCCTTTGTACTTTTTTATGTGCAATAAAGTTTTAATAAATAAATAATTAAATTTCAATTACGTTAGTTTATAAACCCATATGTAGCCCCCATATGGAGACCCTAGAACCCATATGTAGGTTATTACAGTGCCTCCATAGAGCACAAGCAGGATTCTTCCAGATGAGACGTAGCAAGCTGTTGGAACTGTCACGTACCCGGCGCATGAGGGAGACGGTGCGATTACGGATTGTCGCACTTAATAAAACCGTCAACTTCTAGCCCCCGCAAACATCCCCGACGCGCTCTGCAATAACGTGGCAGTCCCATAAACATGCGGAAGCCGTTGTTATATTGGACGCGCAGGCCATTTAGGGGTTTTTCAGTTTAGTTCGTCCACAGGCTGCACGTGTAAAAAGATTAGCTAAAAGCCTTGAAAAGTCTTTTCAACCGACTTCAAGATTTCGAAGGAGGAGGTTATCAATTCGTCGGGATCTTTGTTTTTTTTTGCAATTTTTTTGAAATGTAACATACATTTCAAAAAAATTGAAGATTATTACATCGATTATTTGAAGACGGCTGGACTGATTTGGAAAATCCTTTTTTTATCTGAAAGAGTATACTTCACAGTTGGTCCCATTGTTGTCCCAGATCCTGACTTGGTTAAGTCAGGATCTGAAGATGGGATCCTGGAGAAATCGAGGGAACTCTCAACTATTATAGGCACACCTAAAGTGATTTGAGTATTTTTTACAGTAGCTCGAGCATTTGCTTTTGTAAACGTGGAGGCCTAAGTAAAACCGGTTCTTTTTTGTTTAAAATTATTTACCTCCCCGTTACAACGTGCGAACCTGCGCGACAGCAAATTACATCTTACCGGCAATACCCTGCGCTCCCGTTCTATATACTTAAACCGCGACACTATATTAAGGAGAACTCCGCTCAGACACACAGCAGGCACTGACGCTTACTCTTTTTTGCCTGCATTGAAGACCAACAATTCACTCTTCTTGGTGTTGTATGATCAGGCCATGGGTCACCGCGTAATTCTCACATATCTTCAGAAGTATGAATAGAGTGCTGATCGCCGAGCACAGCAGAACCATATAATCTGCATAGCTGATATTGTTTACAGTGGTACCACCAATTGAGCATCCAATACCTGTGCTGCTGAGCCTAGCGATCAAGTCGTCCATGTACAGGTTAAGCAACCTCGGTGAACTGAGACCCCCATGTCTCACCCCACACATTTAAGATAAGATAAATGAATTATCACACACAATACACAATAATAATTTAAAACAAAAAAGAATCGACTTTACTTAGAATACCCCACCTTTCCATGAGCAAATGCCCGAAGTACTGTAAAAAATACGCGAATTACTATGGGTATGCCTATAATATTTGAAGAGTTCCCTTGATTTCTCTAGGATCCCATCGTCAGATCCTGACCTGATGACAATTGCAATGGGACGATTTGTCAAGTTTGCCCTTTCAAACAAAAGAAGAATTTTCTTAATCTGTCCAGCAGTCTTCGAAAAGTTAAGAAAAGCAACAAAGATGCCGACGAATTCAGAAACTCCTTCGTCGAAACCTCAAAGTCGGTTGAAAAGAAATTTGAAACACTTACCTACAAACACAAAATATCAATATTTAAATAAATAAAGTATTATAACAACGCATTGTGACAAATAGGGGTGAACTTTGCGTTTATTGTGGTACAGACTGGCTAGCTGTCACAGTCACAGCGCTGATGTTGAGCCCAAGCAAACTAAACTCCCTTACCTAAGTACCCGTAGTACCCGTCAAATGTAGGAATTGATATTAAATCTGCAGGTAAAGCAAAATTGAAACAGTCTAACGATTTTAGCCTGCAATGGAGCAAACCAGTACGAGTACCATTAATTCAATATGAAACTGAAAAGGGTTGCTTTGATCATGCCTACGATCAAAGCACATAAAAGCAACCCATCTAACTTCCTCTGTAAAGATAATCAAACCAGTAATTAAACTAAAACCATGAAAATCATTCCTTTAAATTTATTTTCATTAGGACGGAATAAATTTTAGTACAATCTTTCCCGTTCAAAACGGAATATAAAATTTTAGAGTGCCCTGGCTTTTAATGACTTTTGGTACTGCAGAATTTACGGCATACCTATTATTTGGGGCTATAAAGCGTGCATAAATTTCTAAATGAAAAATTCCATTCGATATTTCGCGGTTTTCGCCATGCGTTATTATTATCGTAAGAAACGGAAAGACGAGACAAGATCAGATAATATAAAACGTAATTCATTAGAATTTATGCTCATTTGTAGGTTACAGTGGTGCAGTGTATTAATTGAATACGATTTTCTTCATCATCTGCTTTCCCACTACTACTACCCCAGAAAAAAAATGCCTATCTATATCCAGTGACATGTAGCCATACGATAAATAAATACTATTTACGTATGTATAATTTATTTTTTGATTCACTTAATTGAAGTAAAATGAAATCCTTAACAACGAAAAATATTACATTAATATTCCTTATTCAAAAGGACAACTTGCGAAACTTACTTAAGTAAAAAAAACTTGTGTTCGTAAATATTCGGAAGACCAGTAAATTAGGTATATTCACAGAAGTAGGATGTTTCAATTCGCGATCCTAATAAGTTGGGCCATGAAAAATTCCGGCCTACAGAAAGGCTGACCGAAAAATTGGGTTTCTGACGGATGAAATAAATTTGCTCATTACATCGGGGTGATCTAAGGCGTAACTTCCGAACCTTTCGGTTTTATTTAACGCATATATTTTGGATGCTATGCTTTGGCTAGGTATATTCAATGCATATATTTTGGGTGCTATGCTATGGCTAGGTATATTCGACTCATATATTTTGGGTGCTATGCTGTGGCTAGGTATATTTAACGCATATATTTTGGGTGCTATGCTGTGGCTAGGTATATTTAACGCATATATTTTGGGTGCTATGCTATGGCTAGGTATTAGTTACGTCAGGTTTGGAAGGTAAAACAGACGTTGATCTGGATCTTTTTCGTGTGTGGCTTAGTAACTACTCAGCATGTTACCTGCTCTGCCGCCACGTTGTCAGGGCAACCAGAAAAAAAATTATAAGTACCGTGAAAAAAACCATAGTTGGAAGGTTTTATACTATAGTTAGGTAACTATAGTCCGAAACCTAACTGAGATCCGTAATTAACCAAAAAAATAATATAATAGTAATATATTCTTTATTCATCACAAAGTAAAAATAAGCAAACAAAAAATGAAGATGAATAATTACGTACCGTAAAACCTGCTACAGAACTATATACCCCAAAACCTCTCAAATATTATCCTAAATTAACCTCGAATATATTCGTTTTATGTAATTAACTAAATGTCGCAGATTTTCATAAATTAATAAATAAAAACCGGCCAAGTGCGAGTCGGACTCGCGCACCGAGGGTTCCGAGGGTACAGCTTAAAGGTATAGTATTACCTGAGTATTTGATATGAATTTCAATTTAATACCTCTACGCGTTTACGAGGAAAAAGGTAGTAAGTTTAAAATTTAAAAAATATATTTTTTGTATGATTTTACAAAAAATGTCTACTTTTCGTAATTTTTCCTTTGTCTGTGCTATATGAAGTTTCTTCGTGCCAAGTTTCAAGTTTCTGAGTTTACGGGAAGTACCCTTTAGGTTTTGAGTTTCTTGCGAGTACTCAGTTTCAAAATATGCGACTTTAACTGCTATTTCTTTTGATTGCGTTGACATAAAAGTTTGGTTTTGTTACATCTGAAAGGTCCTATAGCCCTGAGTATTTGACATGAATTTCAATTTAATACCTCCACGCGTTTACGAGGAAAAATGTAGTAAGTTTAAAATTTAAAAAAATATTTTTTTGTATGATTTTACGAAAAATGTCTACTTTTTGTAATTTTTCCTTTGTCTATGCTATATGACGTTGCTTCGTGCCAAATTTCAAGTTTCTGAGTTCACGGGAAGTACCCCGTAGGTTTTGCGAGTGCCGAAAAACTAATATTTGCAGTATAAACGACTGTATTTTTTGATTGCGTTGGCTTTTAAGTTTGATTTTTTCACAGCTCCAAGGGACAATAGACCTGAGTATTTGATATAAATTTCAGCTTGATACCTCCACGCGTTCCTGAGAAAAATGGTCTTGACAGACAGACAGACAGACTGACAACAAAGTGATCCTATAAGGGTTCCGTTTTTTCCTTTCGAGGTACGGAACCCTAAAAACCTTAAGCAAACCCAAATCGAGGATTGGAATTGATTCTTTGATTACGTTGTACGATTACGCGCCTAATATAAACAGGTACAAACTAAATAAGTAGGACTATTTAGCAGTACATAAAAAAAAAAAAAAAAAAAAAAAAAAAAAAAAATATTATAGGACAATCTTACACAAATCGACCTAGGCCCACAGTAAGCTCAATAAGGCTTGTGTTATGGGTACTAGACGATGATATATATAATAGATAAATATGGATAAATACTTAAATACACAGAAAACATCCATAACTCGGGAACAAATATCTGTGATAAACACACAAATAAATGCCCTGACCAGGATTCGAACCCGGGACCTCCTGCTTCGTAGGCAGTAGTACATAGAGCCTCATGAATGCAAACTTATATACTTTTTATACAAGTGTAACGAAAATAGTGGTGATCCGTTTAAGGACATGATGACATTATTATATTTATGAAAAAGTAAGAAAAAAAAATTCGTGCGAAAAAATTTTTTTTTGTATGATTTCTTGGCCGGCCAGGATAACGTGTTTTTTGCCTCGAAAATTTTTGTTCTTTTACTTTTTTGTCGCAACATGATACCAATTATGCCCTTAAACGGATCACAAGTATGTTTGTACCACTCTAGATCCATTTTACTTACTATAAAATAAAATTATCTCAATCTACAAACCAAACAAGGTTATAGGTATCCCCCATTCTCAATCACTTTATTTCATGCAACCCCACATATTTACATAGAGCTTGCATCAAATTACCCCACATTCCGGCCGGCTACGGATATGAGGAACAAGTTGATGAGACAGCGGATCCGGGAATCGATGGACGGACATATAGATTGCTTACTATATGGAATCAGTTCATGGGTGGTGGAAAGGAATTACTTTTGGTTGTTTGGGAGGATGAAATATATTTAGTCTGTTTTTATTTTAGAAGCAACATCATCATGGTCAGTTAGTAATAATTTTTCTGCTGTAGGATTACGTACTAAAACGAGATCTCAGTTACATTAAAACTTCAAGTAGAATTTATCAAGGTGAGGTTCTGAATGTACTTATTCCGGAATTAATCATAGTGCCTAGCCCCATTATAACGTGACTGTATTTACTGCGGAACATCACCAAAGGTATCCAACTCCACCAACTGACAGCTACGGCCTTGGAACGTATCAGATACGTTTTCGGGGTTGTCTTTCTCTTGTGTTTATTTGCGGCATAACCACAGATAAGATAAAATATTTAAGTAGTTTATAGTAGCAGTTTTGTACTAAAATAATCATTAGATTGGGCAAATATCTAGTTTTATATTTAAAATTACTGATAGATTAGGTAGATTGAGGCAGATTGGGGCAGGTCCAGCAATAATACTAATTGCGTACTCGTCAACCCTAGAATGTAGAATGGTAAATGTATAGAGACGTCACCGTTCATCTGTAAAAGTTCTGTCAAACACTGCTTTTTTTGACATGACTATTACTAATTTACATCCTACTCCGATGAGACGTAGTTTGTATGGGTGAAGATCGTACTATCTGGAGGGCTATGCTATGTCTATACTGGCAAGCCAACTAGTTGAAGACTGTCTGCGCGTCCTAAGTGTCCCTGGAAAGGCGAGGTGCTGAAGAACAAGAACTTCACCGCGCTAGGCGCCCTCGACTTGACAGAAATGGCGTTGAACAGAGAAGCCTGGCGATATTTGGTATCGGAGACTAAGATACACTTCGAGTCGCTGCGCCACTGCGATAAATGAAATGAAATGAAATGAAAATGTTTTATTCCAGAATAAATTCCATATATGTACAGATGTAATTCGAATTAAATTAAATTAAAATAACACAATAAATACAATGATAAAAATTTAAAAATTATAAATAAGGGCATTTTTATTTTAAGGGGCTGACAACAACAAAATTCCCTCGCTATCTTTTTTTTGTTACGATTAGTATGGGAGCTCATTGCAAATTTTGCAAAATGTATTAAAAAAACTACGCATTAGTTGAGAAAAATAAAACAACGAAGTTTTTAGTATTAGTGCGGTGGAATTTTGTCCTTAGTTACAGACGTATAAGTGAAGAAACTAAAGACATACGACTGTTTAAAGCAAATTTTAAGATGTAACTTTGGAATTATTTTCTATCGAGCCGATTTCGTCCAATCGTGTATCGGAATCAACGAAGCAGGGACCGGAACCGGTAACCATTAAAGGGGTATTAGATTGGGTATTTGATAGAGTTGTTTTTAAAAACCCTATCAATTCGGTAAGCGTATCGTTTGACTTACCCGAACGAAAGGCTAACCATGTCAATACAGTTAATTCGGGTAAGTGGTTACAACCCAGCATATGGTTTCCCTATCAGATAGGGTTTTTCAAATGCGATTAAGCTATTTTAAACTCTGTGACCAATACATTTGGCTTATTTATTATTCGAGCACCCTACGAGCTAAGCGCTGCCGATATGGCGGCACGAGCGAGCCTACAGACAAACAAGAATCTTTTTGCGTATGTTTTCGTACTTACGCCTTTGATCTAGACGCTATTATTGCTTGTTAGTGCGCTAAAAGATCGTTGTGTGGTGCCGGTATTTTTGTTCTTGCCATTCGAGCGTGACGGCTCGTGTCGATTGAATCTTAGACCCAGGCTTATAGGAATCAAAATCAAATGCATATTGTGAAGTGTTAAAATATATAATTTTGTGTTATTCTAGTTATAGGTAGTACTTTGTTTCAATGGCTCCAGCAAAATGTGACGCCGTTCACCGATACTTCTAGTATAATGAAACGATCAATATCAGTCATTGTTGGACACTCAAGAATAAAATGATTATTTGAAAAAAATATCGTGAGAATAAACTTATGTTGATTGTATTCCCGTTAAAATGATTCAAAATAATTTCGTCGGGACTACTTCATATACGAGAAAATGTAATAAAAATAATTGATTCTTAACAGAATGATTTAATCATGCTTTTTATTTTAAATAATGTTCCGCGTATAAGAATGTATTCTGGGTTTCTCGGTGTAAGAAAACATCGTGTGGAAACTGGACCTAATCCCAATAAGGCGTAGTTTCCCTTATGCCCAGCAAAAATTATATCTGTTTTAAAATCCACGGTAGGCAGATATACTCTTTTCACTTCTCATGCTCGTAAAGTTCGACTTTAAATCGTGCGTGGACGATATAAAATCGCATTTTAAGCTCTAGGGCATAAAGTAAAATTTTCTTCTAAGACCAAGAATGTGGCTCAACAGCCAAACAGAGTCAAAATATATTGCACAATTTAATTCAACAGTAAAATTTCTTAAAATACTGAAACTTGTTCTTTTATTATATTCTTGTACTCAGATAGAATAAGCTTTCTGGCCCAGACAATTCCTATTGGATGGGTTTTTTTTTGTATAGATCAAAGTGTCAGGAATTGATACCAATAAAATTTATAAGTAAATATTGGGCGCTAAGGTGCCAAAAAAATTGTAAAAATGGTAAAAATCAGTTTTTCGATTCTAGAGGAAAAACTACGGCTCCGACAAAAAATAGTTAAATGTAACAAATGTGCGCTATAAAAAAACATAGAGAATGAGCCCCAGTAGAGCAAAATCTGTTTAGAGGATCGTCCGCAATGTGAAAAAAATTAACCAGTGTAAGTTGACCTTTGTATAAGAATAATTACTAGGGCAGAAGAGGTCAGCTAAACATGGTTATATAATTTTAAGAGAAATTAAGCATTATTGCAAATGGCACCTACAATATAAGAATAGCAGAATTAAAATACTTAAGTATAGTTTAAGTTAATTATTATTTTTTTTAGGTGCCATTTGTAATAATGCTTCATTTCTCTGAAAATTATACAACCAAGTTTAGCTGACCTCTTCTGCCCTAGTAATTATTCTTATATAATGGTTAACTTACACTGGTTATAACACGTTTTTTTTGCAAATATTGTAAATTCAATAACTCGCGTTCCGAAAGTTCTGGAGAGCTGAAATTTGAATATGATGTCGGTTATGTGGTCCTTTAACTACAGTTAAATGTTCAAATGAAAATGTTGTAAACTTTTTGCAAACCGTCGAATTTTGCAAAAAGTGACCTTTTTTTAAATCGACTGGGAGGGTATTTTAATTTTCGAAAACCGTTATAATTTCTATTTCTATGCATTAAGGAGGAGTTGAACTACAAATTTCCAAGTTTACAAATCATTTGACAAAGAATAAAGTTGTTTAAATAATCTATGAAGTTCAGGCACTTTTTGCGCGCGCGGCGGTGACGCACTATGGCCCAAACGCCCGATCTAGCTGGACAAAATTATTTTACACTCATAGACTAAAATTGACTATTTTTATTATTATTTTGCTATAATTCATGTGAAAAAAAAATTACCAGTGTAAGTTGACCTTTGTATAAGAATAATTACTAGGGCAGAATAGGTCAGCTAAACTTGGATGTGTAATTTTAAGAGAAATGAAGCATTATATTACAAATGGCACCTAAAAAAATTAATAATTAACTTAAACTATATTTAAGTATTTTAATTCTGCTATTCTTATATTTTAGGTGCCATTTGCAATAATGCTCCATTTCTCTTAAAATTTTTAACCATGTTTAGCTGACCTCTTCTGCCCTAGTAATTATTCTTATACATAGGTCAACTTACACTGGGTAATTTTTTTCACATGAATTATACCAAAATAATAATAAAAATAGTCAATTTTAGTCTATGAGTGTAAAATAATTTTGTCCAGCTAGATCGGGCGTTTGGGCCATAGTGCGCCGCTGCCGCGCGCGCAAAAAGTGTCTGATCTTCATAGATTATTTAAACAAGTTTATTCCTTGTCAAATGATCTGTAAATTTGGAAATTTGTAGTTCAACTCCTCCTTAATGCATAGAAACCGAAATTATAACGTTTTTCGAAACAACATTTTTACAACATTTTCATTTGAACATTTAACTGTAGTTAGAGGACCACAAAACTGACATCATATTCAAATTTCAGCTCTCCAGCACTTCCGGAACGCGAGTTATTGAATTTACAATATTTGCAAAAAAAATGTGTTTTTTTGCGAATTGCGGACGATCCTCTGGACCGATTTTACTCTACCGGGGCTCATTCTCTTTGTTTTATAATTGCGCACATTTATACATTTAATTATTTTTGGTCCGACTCGTAGTTTTTCCTCTAGAAGCGAAAAACAGGTTTTTACCATTTTTTTCGCACCTTAGCGCCCAATATTGATCACTTATAAATTTTATTGATATCAATTCCTGACACTTTGATCTATACAAACAATTTTTTTCCCGTCCAATAGGAATTGACTGTACTTTTTATGATTTTTCCGCTAATTCTATCTGAGTATTGCTATAATTATTTGAATTGCGTATTTTCTATAATTAAATAAATGAAATCAAATAAAATAGGAGTTGATAATAGTTTAGAAATGCCCCGAAATGTTTTGATGACTTGGCAGAAAATTTCTAAATTCACATGTTAAAAATTCAAAAAAATATATTAAAAAATTAATTGGTTGGAACCATATTTGTTTTCATTGTAATATTTTTGTTAGAACTTGAAATTGTTTTACGATTACCGATAAATAATTTCCTCGCAAATGAAGTGAAAATTTGAGTGCAACCCTCGTCCATAAAACCCATTTTACACTCGACTTTTAAACGCCTCGCGTAAAATCGTACGTTTTATGCACTTGTTACTACTATAATAAAAATAAAATAAAATAAAAATGAAATAAAAATGGAAATAAAATGAAAATAAAATGAAAACAAAATGAAAACAAAATGAAAATAAAATGAAAATAAAATGAAAATAAAATGAAAATAAAATGAAAATAAAATGAAAATGAAATGAAAATAAAAACAAAAATAAAAACGAAAATAAAATGAAAATAAAAACGAAAAAAAAAACGAAAAAAAAAAACGAAACGAAACGAAAACGAAACGAAACGAAAACGAAACGAAAACGAAAACGAAAACGAAAACGAAACGAAAACGAAACGAAAACGAAGCGAAAACGAAACGAAAACGAAACGAAAACGAAACGAAATCGAAACGAAATCGAAACGAAAACGAAACGAAAACGAAACGAAACCGAAACGAAAACGAAACGAAAACGAAACGAAAACGAAACGAAAACGAAACGAAAACGAAACGAAAACGAAACGAAAACGAAACGAAAACGAAACGAAAACGAAACGAAAACGAAACGAAAACGAAACGAAAACGAAACGAAAACGAAACGAAAACGAAACGAAAACGAAACGAAAACGAAACGAAAACGAAACGAAAACGAAACGAAAACGAAACGAAAACGAAACGAAAACGAAACGAAAACGAAACGAAAACGAAACGAAAACGAAACGAAAACGAAACGAAAACGAAACGAAAACGAAACGAAAACGAAACGAAAACGAAACGAAAACGAAACGAAAACGAAACGAAAACGAAACGAAAACGAAACGAAAACGAAACGAAAACGAAACGAAAACGAAACGAAAACGAAACGAAAACGAAACGAAAACGAAACGAAAACGAAACGAAAACGAAACGAAAACGAAACGAAAACGAAACGAAAACGAAACGAAAACGAAACGAAAACGAAACGAAAACGAAACGAAAACGAAACGAAAACGAAACGAAAACGAAACGAAAACGAAACGAAAACGAAACGAAAACGAAACGAAAACGAAACGAAAACGAAACGAAAACGAAACGAAAACGAAACGAAAACGAAACGAAAACGAAACGAAAACGAAACGAAAACGAAACGAAAACGAAACGAAAACGAACCGAAAACGAAACGAAAACGAAACGAAAACGAAACGAAAACGAAACGAAAACGAAACGAAAACGAAACGAAAACGAAACGAAAACGAAACGAAAACGAAACGAAAACGAAACGAAAACGAAACGAAAACGAAACGAAAACGAAACGAAAACGAAACGAAAACGAAACGAAAACGAAACGAAAACGAAACGAAAACGAAACGAAAACGAAACGAAAACGAAACGAAAACGAAACGAAAACGGAACGAAAATAAAACGGAAAAAAATGAAAATAAAACGAAAATAAAATGAAAAAAAAATGAAAAAAAAAACAAAAAAAAACAAAAAAAATTAACAAAAATATTATACACTGTAGCGCGGGGAGGCGAGGGACGAAGACGAAAAGCCGTGGATCGGTAAACACAGTTTAATACGGGACGAGATATACATGGAACTAACTTGACTTAGACCTAGGCTTTCCAGTGCTTACTAGCCGCGTAAGACCTATCTAGGTAGACGATTACGTTTCTAGCAAGACCGCGCTAAGAGTGACGACACTAAAATGCTCAATCAAAGGTTGGGTCATATAGCGTGCGTACTCATATAGCTCCTGCGAATCTCAAACAAACCTCGGACAGTCCCCGAGGGTCATGTTTCTACGATGAACTACCGTTGGCGCGTTCTATCTCGATCGCGGCGCCATCTTTTGGCGACCGGTGAAACCACTATCCGCGGTGTAGTTAGTATATCTGTACATCGATCCAGCGGTTGCGCTTGCACCGTGCGCGCCTTGCGCGCGCAGCTATTAGCCGCTAGATGTCGCGAGTAGTTGTGGTGTTACAACTCTCCCCCTCTGTCCACGAAGTCGACCCGACGAGTGAGACAGGAGTGGTTGAAATAAATTGGTTGAGGTGAGTGTAGGGTATTCTCACCCTCCCCCTCGACTAGAGGTACATTGACTAGAATAATTTGTGAAGAAGTTGACGCAGAAGATTATGGGTAGAGTATGTAGTCAACACTATCGAGCTCACACTCTTTAACATTATCCTGGAGACTGCTTCTCGGCAGCTGAGAAAACAGCATGCACTTGCTTCTGACGAAAGAGACTATGAGAAGAGCGTGTAGTCAACAAAATCGAGCTAATACTCTTAAACGCAAACGCGTTTCAATATTTGGCCACGTGGTCACGTCGTTCTTGACACATAGCCGCCAAACTCCAGCTTCACCTTTCAACAGCAAAGAAAGTTCGATTAGGGCTGTCACGTCATATTCGAAAAAGCTCTCTTCATAGAGCGACACAACAGGCAACCTCTCCAGGCGCCGTGAGAATTGCTCTGGTGACAACATCTTTGTTGGTTTCCTTCTGAAGGTTGTAACTCGTCCTGAGCGCGTAACCAGAAAAGATGGACTTTTAATCTTCGATGACTCGCCCCTTCCGGTCATGAAAGTTGTAGGTCGGTCGTCTAGCGTAGCGTAGCTCGTAGTACGCCGGTGACGTCACGTTTCGTAGCACCACGATGACGTAACGGATCCCGTAGCACCACGATGACGTCACGCATAGACGGGCCCCACGTTGGGCGCCACTGTAGCGCGGGGAGGCGAGGGACGAAGACGAAAAGCCGTGGATCGGTAAACACAGTTTAATACGGGACGAGATATACATGGAACTAACTTGACTTAGACCTAGGCTTTCCAGTGCTTACTAGCCGCGTAAGACCTATCTAGGTAGACGATTACGTTTCTAGCAAGACCGCGCTAAGAGTGACGACACTAAAATGCTCAATCAAAGGTTGGGTCATATAGCGTGCGTACTCATATAGCTCCTGCGAATCTCAAACAAACCTCGGACAGTCCCCGAGGGTCATGTTTCTACGATGAACTACCGTTGGCGCGTTCTATCTCGATCGCGGCGCCATCTTTTGGCGACCGGTGAAACCACTATCCGCGGTGTAGTTAGTATATCTGTACATCGATCCAGCGGTTGCGCTTGCACCGTGCGCGCCTTGCGCGCGCAGCTATTAGCCGCTAGATGTCGCGAGTAGTTGTGGTGTTACAACTCTGATTTTTTTTATATAAAATGAAATAAAAAATTATATACACGGTGAATCTGAGTATCCCGACAGATTTTAACCATAAATTCCTGATAATTGACTGATAAATAACTGACTGAGACTAAAATGTCGTATAAACTTTTCTGGAATTAGCCTAGTTTCAGAGTTCTTCTTCTTTATCGTTACACTCTTTACAGAGTGGTCGTGGCCAAAATGTACTAATTTATTTTAATTGACAGTTTTACCAATAACATTTATGTTTTTATGTTCAAAAGCATTTTAAAAATCGGAAAAATGAAAAAAAAATTTTTTCTGCGAAATCGAACTAAATTCGTAAAACATTTATTACTCCTTATGACCTCAGGAATTTATGGTTGAAATCTTTCGGGTTACTCAGATTCACCGTGTATAATAATAATAATAAAAAAACCAGTCTATCTTGAATTTTAAAACAGATATAATTTATACACCCCGAATAATTAACCGAAAATAACTACCTTGACTATTTTTCAGTAAAAAGTATATAACCGCCATCTTGGATTATAAAACAGAAATAATTTTCCAAATTACATCCCCTAATTATAAATATTAATTATTTGTAACGGGGTATTTATTTACCTCGTACCCGAAATATCGGGTGCCCAATAGGCAATAACGCTAATATACATGGTAAATACCCCGTTTCAAATAATATTTATAATGTGAATCACCATGTGAGCTTAAAAAATCGTATATCCCATAATTAGCTGAAAACGACTACCAATCCCTACGCCAATTCATGGGATTAGGTTGCCAAGCGGACCACAGGCTCAACTGAGCCGTGGCAAAAGCCGGGACAAACAGGACAAAAGGAGGATGAATATTGGTTTGTGTCAAATCGATTTGAATATGAATAAAAATTGTGTTTTTATTCTTATTCAAAATAATTATTGCCCATCTCATCAGTACGTGCGAACTATGCAAAAATAAACTGAACGTAAGACACATTTCTTTAACAGAAATTCTTTAATGGAAAGTTGTGTACGTGAGCAGAGGACTGGACTGTGAGTGTGACTTTTCCAGAATGAATAAACGACAGCAAATCTTATATTTACTCAATTTGTTCCGCCGCCACCTCTCCTGTTCCATTTCAAATGAGAAAGATAGAACCGCCTGCCTGCGTGGAAAAGAGACAGGAAAAGGGTAGCCCTATGATAGGGTAAGCGGTAAATATTAAAGCTATCTTTACCCCATTCGACTCGGAACCCACATTGAAAAGGGTTAAGCCTATTCAAAATGATTTCCATATCGATAGGGTAACCCAATGATAGGGTAACCCTATCATTAGGGTAAGACTTTAATAGGGTTACCCTATCGAAACGATTAATCAAATGAAGGGGTTTTCCGGTCCCTGCAACGAAGTTCTTCCAAATATAACGATTTTACTTTCTCAAAACAAGGAGTTATAGCTAAAACACTGTTTGAGTAAAATGTATGGATTTGACATTGACCGTCAGTTTTGTGACGATTGGTAACCAGCCGTTAATGGTACACGATTATGTGAAAATGCCCATAAGTAAGTTTTGGGGATAGTTAGGAACATTCGTAGGTATCATGTAAGTATGCACAACACACTCTCCTCCGAATTTTTTTTTTATATTTTTTTTTTACCAAGAAAAACATACATAATATAAATGCATAATTTCGCCAAACAGTTTGTTGGCGGAGCGCTCTATACAAGTTTTAGAATTCTAGTTTTAGAATCTATTACTATGTAGTTACATCAAACAACAACATATTAATCACATTACCAGTAGGTAGTAATGCAAAGCAAACAGATGCATGTACACACAATCACACACACACACACACACACATATACAAAGACATATTTTAACAATGGCTTACAGAGTACTTATTTAGCAATATTTCTTTGAACTTTGCCTTAAGAGTTCCAATTTTTAATTTATTTTCCTCAAGTAAAATTGTATATTTATTATAAATTTGGGGTGTTACATATTCTTTGGTTCGTCTCCCGTAATAATTCGACGCACTAATCTGACATAATTTATTATTTTGAGATGACCTAGTATTATAACGATTACGTGTTCTCTCAACTTTAAAATCTTGGTTATAATAACATTCTACGGCGTGGAGATATTCTACTTTACATGAAGCGGGGAGGATTTTACAAACTAAGAACAATTTTTCGTAATTGATTCTACATTCATCTCGCACATTTTTGTTAACTAAATATTTTAACAACCTTATTTGCAGTTGCTTAATTTGGTCCAAGTATGTCTTAAAAGTGAGTCCATAACAACTTAATCCATAACTCAGCAATGAGTCATCAAGGGCGTGGTAAACAATATACAGAGTGCGTTTATTCAGTATTCTATCTAAGTGATAAATGCATCGGTAGTTCCGGTTTTTTTTTTTAATAATGAGGTAGGTAGTGTCTGCTGCCAAAGCAATCATGTATGTAAAGCTATTCTATAATCTTACCTAGGTATAATAGACAACAAAGTTTATATTTATGGAAACTGAGCCTTTCTTTATGTGTATTACCTTAGTAAAACCAGATGAATCCTTCATAATATTATACAGTGGGTATATTTTCCCTTTCATGGTTAAACTCTTTGAGCTATACTCATAAAATTTGCATGTGTTTGTGTAGTTTAGTTCATGAGGGTGAATCTGAAATGAATATAAGATAATTTTGTACCGGAAAAAACTCATTGAAATCTGCATTTCGATGCCTTAGGTTCTTGGCTGGAACACGAATCGGAATGTTATACGGATTTTAAGGAAAAAACTGCGATACTCGAGCGACCATGGAGTTTTCTAAAAATTGTTAACAATAATTTTTAAGAAAAAAAAACCGACTTCAATGGGGGTAGCCGGTGAAGGATTACTGTAGATGGTGCACTTAGATTCCATACAATGAAATAACTTGCTTAACAAACGCAGCAGAGAGGACAAATCGCCAAACGTGAACTATGCGTCGTTGAAGAGTTCCATTCTGATTATCATCAGCAGTTCCACTTCATCAAATGTCACTCTTTTGAATGAAAATGCTTGATTTGTTGATTAAAAAAAAAGTCACTTTATGTATGCCTTTAAGATTTGAGGAATTCCCTCGATTCCTCGTGGAACTCATCATCAGAACTTGAGCTTGACGAAAATTGGTCCTGACAATCTAACTTGCTTAACAAACATAGCGAAGAGGAAGAATCGCCAAACATGAACTATGCGTCATTGAAGAGTTCCGTTCTGTTCATCATCAGCAGTTCCACTTCATCAAATGTCACTCTTTTGAATGAAAATGCTTGATTTGTTGATAAAAATACAAAAATCACTATGTGTAAGCCCTTAAGATTTGAGGAGTTCCCTCGATTCTTCATGGATCCCATCATCAGAACTTGAGCTTGACGAACATTTGTCCTGACAATTAAACTTGCTAAACAAACACAGCGAAGAGGACGCATCGCCAAACGTGAACTATGCGTCGTTGAAGAGTTCCGTTCTGATCATCATCAGCAGTTCTACTTCATCAAATGTCACTGTTTTGAATGAAAATGATGGTTTTGTTGATAAAAATATAAAAATCACTATATGTATGCCTTTAAGATTTGAGGAGTTCCTTCGATTCCTCATGGATCCCATCATCAGAACTGCGTTTTGACAAAAACGGGACCAATCTGTATATATATACTTACAATCAAAAAAAGAATTTTCAAAATCGGTTCAGACATGACGGAGTTATGGAGTAACAAACATAAAAAAAAAAAAAAACATACACGCCGAATTGAGAACCTCCTCTGGAACCGACCCCCATGGAAGTCGGTTTTTTTTTCTTAAAAATTATTGATTTTGAATAGTTGCTCCGCTATAACTTTAGTAACGCTTTTCTGATCTTTATGAAATTTATTGGGGTTGTAGCAGAGCTCAATACAATTTGAGAGTTCGTTTATGAGCAGGATCGATCAAGGGGTTATGGAGCTAGAAAGCTCGAAACAATCATCATTAGAGTCTTGTTATAATGGTCATCTCATTTGCAAGGAAATCGCGAGTGCTCAGTTCGAGGCGGACTACTAGTTGCTGACAGTAATAAATGCTCGTAAATTGCCCCTGCATAGCAGTCGCTTGGAGCTTTGAGCATTATCGCTCGCAGCGTTTTCACCTTGGTCGGCCCACTAAACTTACCTACGACGTGGATGAACGCTGAGCGCACTTGCGTGTGGAAGGATGGCGCGTCCGCAGAAACCTCGCAGCGAAACCGTCCGGCTAACGCGCGTGTCGCGTCACGCAACGTAACCTGCTGGGACGTTGATTTTGACACCTGGAACAAATAAGGCTGTTTAAGAAAGTGTCATAAGTCATAATACTCTATTTAGTCGTAGTTTAGTTTAGTTATTAGCTCATAAGTCAGGTCCCTACCCAGGAACCCGCTAAGCGGGCTCTCTGTTCGTAGGCGATTTCCGCTACATATGAGGAAAACGCTAGGACCGGCTACGAGCGTAGCGCTTAGCGAAGTGTGGTACGGAATGTGTTAAATTGCCTCGGCATCATGCTGAGTGGGGATCCTATTTGACGTCTTTGCGTTGTTTTATTACTTGCTTTGTTTTGTGTGTGTACTTGTGGCCTTAAATAAATGTATTTTCTTTCTTTCTTTCTTTCTTTCTTTTTTTCTTTCTTTGTTTCTTTCTTTCTTTCTTTCTTTCTTTCTTTCTTTCTTTCTTTCCTTCTTTCAATCAAAAAAAAAATTAAACGTACTTACAGGTATCACCATAACAAAACACAATGACACCTTTCACGCTGTAACGTTCTACACGACACTCCCGACACTTCATTTTGTATACAGAACATCACGTGACCTCCGAGGATCACGTGACGCTTTCTATACACAATGAAGTGTCGGAAGTGTCGTGTAGGACGCGAAACGTTACAGCGTGAATCATCCTTTTCCAATTCCAAGAATGTATTTTTATACTGAATTGAAATACATTTTAATTTCGAGCCGATGTATTGTAGCATTGTAGCCACTACCTTAATAAATAATGTTTCTTAGAATTGTGTACATTTTCGAGACATGTAGTTTAACAAAGTCCGATTATCTTTTTTGGCTTTAATCTTAATTCAGTCTTGGAAAATAAATACGAAAACTATAATCTGTATACGAGAATATAAAAGTTTTTCGACATCGTATAAAAAAAAATACAGGTACGGTCTCGTAATGTCGAAGTATATTGAAGAAGTAATATTCTCTAGTACTAAAGTCGTGTCTGAGCTCTCAATATTTATCAGGACAAATTATAAATTCGGGGTAACACTGTTCACCTTTCCTGATTGCCCCCCGGAATGCTCCATACAAACTTCCACCCCCCATTTTAGGGAGTGGGGGGTTAGAAAGAGACAAAAAGTAGCCTATGTCACTCTCCATCCCTTCAACTATCTCCACTTAAAAAATCACGTCAATTCGTCGCCCCGTTTTGCCGTGAAAGACGGACAAACAAACACACACATACACTTTCCCATTTATAATATTAGTATGGATGTGGACCCGAGCATAAAATTAAAACGTAGATTCTACTACTCCTCAAACTGTAAACTCGCTGATCAAACGTTGTCTAGTTTGAGGAGTAGCATCTACGATTTAATTTTTTGCTCGTGTTATAGGCCACGCCTGATATAATAGATTAATAAGGATAAATACTTAAATACATAGAAAACACCCATAACTCAGGAACAAAGATCTGTGATAGATAACACTTGTGTGTGATACCCTGACTAGGATTCGAAACCGGGGCCTTCTACTTCATAGGCAGAGTTACTACCGACTGGGCTAGGAGGTCGTTAAAATAGTATCCACCGTTAGTAATAGTTAGAGCCCACGACACTGAACCTAGTTCGATAAGTCTCCTAGATGAGATATATATAATAGTTGCATCTTTAATGGTGGAACACTAAATGCCGATGCTGCAATGCAACAAAAGTGGTGGCGTATTTTAATTTGTTTTTTGAATAAAAATAAAAAATCCGGTTTCTAGTACGATAAGTCTCCTGGATTTCCTTTGTTCCTCGGAGCAGGGAAGGGGTAGGGCTACACGATAATGCGGTGCTGCAAGCCCCCGTGCGTGGCCTTGTCAGTGGCCGCAGCATCAAAAGATTGTAGATGTATGAAAAAACATAACGCCTGATCTTCTGTATCTGAAGGAAATCTAGGAGACTTATCGTACTATAAATCGGTTTTATATTAAAAAAAATATACATTAAAATACGCCACCACTTTTTTGCATTGCAGAATCGCCATTTTAAATATAAATAAATATAAATATTATGGGACAATCTTACACAAATCAACCTAGTCCCACGGTAAGCTCAATAAGGCTTGTGTTGTGGGTACTAGGCGACGATATATATAATAGATATATACATATAAATACTTAAATACATAGAAAACATCCATAACCCAGGAACAAACATCTGTGATAAACACACAAATAAATGCTCTGACCAGGATTCGAACCCGGAACCTCCTGCTTCGTAGGCAGGGTCACTACCGACTAGGCTAGGAGGCCGTTAATTTTGTGTTCCCCCATTAAAGACGCGACTAATTATATATATCTCATCTAGGAGACTTATCGGTTCAGTGTCATGGGCTCTCTAACTATAATCGTTAAGTATCTATGTTTTTATTTTTTACTAGCTTATGTCGATAACTTTGTACAGATAATGGAGATGAAAAACGATGGTAATAAAAACACGTTCTTAACACATCCTCCTAGCGTTTGTCTTGGCTTTTACTACGGCTAAATAGAGCCTGAGGTCCACTTGGTAGTATAATCCCGTGAATTGGCGTAACTAGTATTTACGAAAACGACTGCCATCTGACCTACGTCAGAGGGGAATCTAGGCCTTATTGGGTATTAGATTTGGTTCTGCGGATCTGAGGCTAAATTTGACTCGGGCAGAAATTCGGAACAACGCTGAGAGTGAAATTTATGTTTAATGGTGCTCCCACACCAGCTGTTAAAAATGTTATATATACTATCTTGCTTTAACAACAAAGTGCTACTTAGCCTTATCCTTGTTATACTTTGTTATATAACATTTATAACAGCTGTTGTGGGAGCACCATAAGCAAGTACGCCTGAGTAACGTGAGCTTTATAGTTAGTGACAATGCAGTTTAACTATTATAAAATCTTATCAGTATGGAATCACAATTTTATCACAGCGACGCAGCATCCGTAACTATTTTATACATCCATGGATCTCATTAAAAAATCTCACTGAAGCGCACAGCAATATCCTGTGTCCCGCTTCCCCGTATTGATCTAACATTGGAAAATAGCGCTGCGTCCGCCCCCTTGTTTACACTGACCCGTCTCATTTTAATTTCTAGACCAGCAACTATCGCTACATCATATCGACGACAACAACGTACAAGGTGCAAAGTGCTAAAAGGTTCGAACTACGTAAGCTGCAGCATAATGATCTAGAAGTCGAAACCTATCGCCTGGTATAAAAATTTTCTTAAAATGTCACTTAGTATAGATTTTTAAATGACGCATACAGTGCCATCTGACTCAAAAGTTAGTATACTAACACGAACACGATTCCAAGTGCCACATCGAATCGTACTCGATGAATGCCATCTCTCTCACTCGCGCGCACGGAGCGCTATTTACCACATCGCACTCAGTTCGCGGCCGACCAGCTAGTCAACAGTTGTGAACACTAGATCGTTTTCTATGGAGGTATGTAATATTTATTTACGTTTTCCTTATATTTTTGTATTTATATGTTTAAAAATGTGTAAAGTGTTCGATGTGACACATATAACTACATACGTTTAAAGTATTATTTAAGAGAACTACGTACGCAGGACTATCTGTCACTTAGAACTGTATACGTTATTATCGTAGCTATAGTTAACAAAGTTTGTAAATCTATGTGCTACTTAGAATTGTTTACGCCATTTAATCAGTCACTTAGAACTTTTTATGTTTTTGAATTTGTTTTTGGACACACTCAAAATAGTCATATCTGTCATTGCAAGTGCTAATTTAAATATTAAAAAGCGTAAGCGTAATATAATGTAATGTAAAATAATGCTATGCTATGTGTAATAAAATAACTATCACAGATTAAGGTTTTATACGGGCAGTTTTGTTGTATAGCTAATCCTTATTTTGATCACTGTTTACTTTGCACCAGTAATACAGCTTTACACATAAGTATATGCACATAGTGTTAAAGCTTAATTTGTTGCTTTTAATATGCATGGTATTTGACTTTCAGAGTCTCTAAGGATAAACGAAGAAGGTTCACTATTGTCTTGCAGAAACTTTTTTGACATATATTTGTTTTGCATAATGATACTTAGCTGAAGTTTGGCAGAAACACCTTACGCAGAGTAAATATGCTTTGGCATAAATCATATCACAGATTTTTATAATATCGAATCTTATATTGGCATAATGTTGATGGGCATAACTGTCTTCTAAACGAATAGTATTTTCGCAGATATTTTTTTTGCATAATATTTAGGCGGCATAAAGTTGTCAATAAATAATAATAAATTTGATTACAAGATAGACTTCATTGTTTTATCATATTGTACAAGACATGCGGGATTGGATGTATTGCTCATAAGAACATAAAGTTTTTTCCGCGGGGGGCGCAGTTGCAACCTAACCTAACCCACTTTTCTGGCAACAGTTTGTTGCCGCAGGGGTCGCAGTTCTAACCTAACCCAATTTTCTGGCAACAGTACGTTCCTGTGGGGGGTCACAGTTCTAACCTAGCCTATCCCACTTTTCTGGTTTCGCTCGTCGTCGTACCTAACGAATACTCTGGGACTGTATTTCCTCTTTGGTAGGGAGTCGGGTGTGTTGGGGACGCAAGATACCTAATAATCCTATTATGCCATAGCAAATTTGGTGAGACTTATATTCAACTACGTAAAATTTACTTAACCTACTTTCCTACTAGCAGAAAATAATTATGCTTTTATAATAGTATGCTATAGGATTATTATGGTACATTAAATTATGCTAAACCAAAGTCAGCCAAAGTAATGTTCTACAAAACAATGTTCTGCAAAATGTTTTGCTTTATGCCAAATTACCATTCGACCGAAAGTGTTTCTGCAAAACATGTTATGCCAAGTGTATTTCTGACTAATATTATTCTACCAGATAAGGGTAACCCGAGGAATTATATAGAGCACTGACAACTGCGTTGGAGGAGCCAGAAGATACGCATTCCACTAATACAAGCATATCAAGTCAATCTGAAAATCAAATCTCAAGTCAAGTCAGACAATGCCGCGATATAACAAACAAACACTTGAATATTGGATAATTTATCTCAAAAAAGACCAATGTGATTTATGTCATCAATTTAAAAATCTACGGAGAACATCTGAGAAGGAAATATCTAATTATGAAAACCATTTAAAATTTTAATGTTATTGCATGCGAAAAGACTTGTTTGAATACGTAATTTTGTTAGAAAGACTGATAAAATCATGTGCTGTTAAAGAAGATTGATCGATCAATAATAAAACATAAGGTAAATAAGTAAGAACAATGTTAAAAAATACTCCTATTTTCCTGACTAATGCCGTGATTAAGACTGATATGTAAGGTTTTAGTAACAGGTTTACATTTTTATTACATTTTATTGAATAAATAACACATCTAATATACTTTTACTTTTATTTAGTACTTTCTACATAATTATTGAACTATAAAACTAATGTCGAATATGATTATATCTGCAAAATGTGTCAAAATTATAATTATGCAGATTTATACAGAATGTTTATGCACCCAAAAATAAAATATAAAATTGTGCGTTAAAAATATGGTATATAATTTTAAAAATAAGCAAAATAAATGAGTTAAATTTGATGACTTAATTCACACATAGAATCTTTTACAGTGAGTCGCATACTTTTTTTACAGGTATAATATTCTAAGTCCCAGATAGACCTACATACGTAGATTTTATAGAAAATTGTAACCAAGTATAATGTTCTAACTCCCAGATAGACCTGCTTACGTAGTTCTTAAATAAAATTGTAACCAAGTATAATATTCTAAGTGGTAGATAGAACAGTATACACAACGGTAAGCCAATAGTTCTAACTTAATCTAGTGGACTATCTGCATTTTCTCGAAAACTACCATTAAATTGAGTTATATGAAAATAAAATAAGCAATAAAATAAAATTATAATCATGTGTGCCAAGTTTCAGTTTATTATCTTTTACACGAAAAAAAGTATAAGGATTCTACTTCTGTTTTGCTCTCCTGTAAAGTTGTCATTTCTCAATTAGAATCATATACGTTGTTGTCGTCGATATCTTGATCCATTGATCAGTACCAAACTAAGTCTTAAGCTGTTCGCTTAGAGTTCAATTTTGAAGAAAGTAAAGAAGGAATTTAGGATGTTGAAGAAGTTGTAGTTATTTTCTGCGACAACAAAAAGGCTAGTAATAAAGGGTTATTACCCCCATTTATCTGAAGCTGATTTTTATAAGGATGGAAGAGTCTTCGTTATTGTATCGAATAATCGTCTTTCGCCTGACTTAGTTTTCAACCGACTTCAAGATTTCGAAGGAGGAGGTTATCAGTTCGTCGGGATCTTTGTTTTTGCTATTTTTTTTATGTATTTCACCGATTATTCGAAGACGGCTGAACCAATTTGGTAAATTATATTTTTATTTGAAAGAGTATACTTCACAGTTGGTTCCATTGTGACCTGGTTGGTCAGGATCTGATGATGGGATCCTGGAGAAATCGAGGGAACTCTTCAACTATTATAGGCACACCTATAGTCATTTGAGTATTTTTTTCGAGCATTTGCTGTCGGAAAGGTGGATGCTAAGTGAAGTCAGTTCTTTTTTGTTTTAATTATTATAAAAGTAAGGAATCAATTAAGTAATCATAAAATATACCTTACCCATAGTGTCTACGAATTATAGGATGTGTCATAGTGTAGTGACGTCTAGAAGCATTTGAAATGTTGGTGGTGGTGCAGGATGATCAAGATCAGATGGACACAAAAGCGTATCAACCAAGTATTAGAGAAGGCAAAAGAGGGATGACAATTAATGTACGTCATAAAACGTAGAGCTACACTCTCATATACACATACATAGATACATACACACACACATTAACACACATCAAAGTGCACTCCCGTGCAGATAAGCTAGTTTTATATTTTGTTTAAAAAGTTCAATTTTTCCTCATGGGGAAAAATTGTATTCACCATGAGGCTTTTTTGTTTGACATTTGCAAAGACTGCATCCAATAATGAACGATATGTTAACATTTGTACAGTTGACTATCTATTGCTCCATTTAGTGTTATGAAGTATAAAAAGAATATGTCAAATATTTTTGGTGTTTTCAAGTCAAAGGTACATCTTTGTCGGTTGTCAATAAAGCGTTGCTGCCATAAAAATTCATTTAGAAATAGACTGTATCAACAACCGACAATGATGTACCTTTGACTTGAAAATATCACATGCGTGCTTCCTCGCCCCCTCAGATTTTGGCAGACTTTTTTGTTTGGAAAGATGAGGCGAAACGTACTCCATTTATAGAGCTTTATGGTGCTATAAGATGTTGCTTTGTACCAAATTTCAAGATTCTGAGTTCACGGGAAGTACTAGGGATGTTACGGAGCTTCGCCTCGGCATCCGTAAAGACGGAACTTCCGTTAGGGTTTACACCTTCGGATTCGCCTCCGCATTCGCAATTTTTTTATTTCACACCTCCGCCTCCGCCTTCGCCTCCGTTATTTTTTTACCGAAGTTATACCGGAGCTAAAGGTATTGCATTTGTCGCGGCAGCGCAGCACACGCCTACAAGTTTTGACTTGTCGGGGATTTCCGGGAATTACTTACTTACCTATCATTCCCGATCGCCCGTTTTTTGTCTTATAAATCAGTTAGTTCCGTCGCGGTTACTTATTATTAGTAACCGCGTAGTAAAAAAATATTATTATTAGTAAAATTAACACAAACACAAAATTAAACTATATTTGATAAATTCTAAAAACTTAAACAATAGATAATACACTCAGTCAAACACACCTTAACTAAAATCATTGCTACCGTTCGTTGTCGTTTCCGGTGCAAAAGTGCCCATAACGCTTGCAGCATTACCACGCTGGATAGCCATGGACAGTTTTTTAATTAAATTTGCCCTTCAATTCAATACATCAACCTTCCATTTAAAAGGTACTCGGCTCCGCATCCTGTAAACCTCCGGATCCGGTTTCAACTTCACCTCCGGCTCCGGATCCGACTCCGTTATATAAAAAAAATAAACTCCGGATCCGGCTCCGGCTCCGGTAAAGCCGCCTCCGTAACATCCCTAGGAAGTACCCTGTAGGTAGGCTTAGAAGTTTGATCTTTTTACAGCTTCAAGGGACAGTAGACCTCAGTATTTAATATAAATCAATCTTAATTTTTTAATTTCTGCACTTCACTGCACCGATTATTAAAATACTTGATATTAAATACCCTAATATATATGTACGTGTCGGCTTTGTCTAATGGCTAAGGACTAGGGTATCCCTCATATTGCGATTTTGAGAAATTAACAACGCGTACCCCCAAAATACTCTAGAAAAAATTTCAGGCCATTCGTGTAACTGACTCGTCCCGACTTTTATCCGATATTCCCATACAAGGTATGAAAATGACAACTTTTTTTTCGTATCATCAGTGCATCCTACTCCTGTATGAACGTTTTTTATAAAAAAAGGCTCGCTGCGAACCGAATACCGATAAAAAAGTAGCGACATATCTTCTGCCCAAATTTCTTCATAGTAATTTGTATGGAGAAATTACGATGCAAGTAATTAAAGTTACAGGATAAAATAGGAGTTACAGGATAAAACAAATACTTTTAGGGGGTATGCGTAATTAATAGAGAACATGCATGAAAAATATTTAATTGAATCTGTTGCATAAACACGTTCAACAACCCCAAACTAATATAAATAAGTGGAAATCCGTAATAAATTTTAAACAGTTTTTTAAAGATATTGCGGTTTCAAAATGTAAAATTTTAGGCATTTTTTTTATACATCAAATGTATTTTCGAAACTTCAGTTCGATTACTTATGTCCTAACAAGAAAAAAAATGTATCACAACTATATAGCTAAACGCATTTTTTCCTGCCTAAAATTACAAAAAACTTACAAAAACTTGTTCCTTCCAAACAGTTTTCTGCAACTTTGTGAACGGTGACGTCACAATCCGCACACTTTTTGTATGGGGCGTTTTGACGCGCGGCGCAGACGCCTAACGTATTTTCACATTTTTGACGTTTCAGGGCTATCATAGATAGTAGGTTTATTAGAGACATTTGAATCTACAGGGAAATAGAATCGAATGACGTCTTCCAAAAAAATCATGCATATTCCTAATTGCTCAAAATCGCAATATAAGGGACACACTAATATTTAAGGAAACCCAGTATATATCCACTTCATCAAATAAAAATAAACCCATACAACTTTTATAATTCCCATTCATGTGTTACGACGCCATCGTCATCTCTATCCCGACAAACTATATAAACTATTCGAAACTACTATGCTGGGCGATTTGGCAAGCAACGAGCCCTAGTGCGGCTCATTCAAAACAAATCTACTGACTCGCGTGCAGCGCAAAGAAAATATATATAAGTCTACGTTAATCTGTGGCTGGGATGCCGATGTCAGCATAATAATGTTGCCAAGAATGTATACAGATGGGAAGGGTACTTCCTATTGGGAATTCAGGAAGAGATATTCTGTAAAAAAATGCTTGGTTACGTGTAATGTATAATTTGAAAAGTGCGAGTCGAATTCGCGCACCGAGAGTTCCGTAAAAACCTGTAGGTACTCGTATACGAGTATAGGGGTAGGAACTTTGAAATTATGAAAAATATTTTTATTACATGATGTAACTAAAATATTACGGTTTTCGCAATTTTTCCTTTATCTGTGCTATAAGACGAAATTTCAAGATTCTGAGTTCACAGAAAGTACCCTGTAGGTTTTGATTCCCTTGCGAGTTTCGAAAATTTGCGACATAATCGGCTGCATCTTTTGATTGCGTTGGTTTAGAAGTTTGATTTTTTCACAGCTCCAAGGGACAGTAGACCTGAGTATTTGATATAAAGGAGATCGTCAATTTTTGTTAGGTGATCTGGCCCAGATTATTTAGGACCGTTTAGGAATGGTTCTTACCTTTAAAGAATCGTCATAATTTCTAGATCAGGATGGTGGTAAAAATATTGCAAAATCTAATGGGAAAACTGAAAAATCATGCATTTAAAACTTGAATCTGACAAGGACAATATTTGAAAGCGTGCTTGCCTATGATTTATATATTAATGTAAAAAAAGTACCAATTTTTTAAAGATAATGTACAAAAGCGGACTTGAAAACAAAACGGGAATCATGGTGAAATAATAAAAATTAATATTTTGATCTTATTTATAGTTCCTGTATTTCGGTAAACAAAGACGGCTGTCAAACCATCGTTGATACTATTATCTGAACATTCCTAACACCTATTGCGAAGGGATAAGGTTTACCACCGTTAAGTGCGATAGCACTAGTATCTGACATTACAAAATTGAAAAAAAGATGCGTTTCGTTATCGAAGAAGCATGATATTATGCAATTATGAAAACCACTTTTAATATAGTTTATATATAATTTAATATATCAATCTTTAGGCGTTTTAATACAGACGATTTCTAATTTAAACTTCCGTATTCGTAGGCTTAGATACTATTTTAATAGTACAATGTTCTAACTTACCGAACAGTATCAAAACGCAGATTATGTAACGGTATACATTGACAGTGTCAAACCAAAAAACAATCCCGTTTCAGGCCAGGGTGAAGTTAAACTTTATGTCAATGCCATAAGGACGTTAACGACTTGTCTTGCTGTATTTTAATCGCGGAAAAATCATCATAATCTTTATTTATTTAGTATTTCTAATTCCCGTTTCATTTTTTTCAATATTTTGTCTACTTTAGTAATAAAATGAGTATTTATTTTACATTGCAGTACAAACTGTATACGGTTTATATCTGGTGGCCCAGAATTGACGATCTCCTTTCAGTTTGATACCTCCACGCGTTCCTGAGAAAATGGGTCTTGACAGACGGATGGACGGACAACAAAGTGATCCTATAAGGGTTCCGTTTTTTCCTTTCGAGGCACGGAACCATAAAAAAAACATTTTAAATTACTTACAGTAAGTACCTAATTAACTATAAAATATCATATTCATTTATTTATTGTACTCACGATAGATAAGATGTTACAATTATTGAAGTGAACCCTACACATGAACCCTGCATGGACATTTAAATATATACTAAACTATATATTTATAGCTAGATCATGTGGGTCGTAGGTAAATTCACAGGAACTTGCACGAAAATAATAGTGTTTTTAGAGCCTGTTTACTACTTGCGTATTTACTTCTTACTTTTAGAGTTCTTGTAAGTACTAACACAATTTTCCCGGTTAGACAAACATACTAAATTACTAAGTAATATATTATTTGTACAAGCAATCACTAATTATTTGCTACAATGGGTAACATGAACCAGAATTTGTATAGAATATATAATATATTTTCTACACCCAAAACCCTATTCGAGAAACCAATATAACAACGGTCGTCCCAGGGCCGATGCCAATACGATTGAAATGATTACCGTAACATATAGATTACCTCCTACAGATTCTGCATTAGAGATGTTGTTGCGATCTTAGCTCCGGATCGTACCCGGTTTAACAAATGTACTTGGCAATTCAGCGTGGCAACGCTGCTAGTGTCATGGGACGTTTGAGCCAGCTACGGTCCGGGGTGGTCTATGTAAAAAAAGGTACAATGTGTAGTTATTATTGTCAAAGCCTGTGTCGGATTTTATTATGTAAATATTGATTGTTGTGACGAAGCCTGTGGTTAACCTGTTTTTGTATCCACCTGACAATGCCTGCGGCGCGGGTCTTAGAATTGTAGATTAATATAATTATTAATAAGTAAAGAAATTAAATTTTATTTTGTTCTGCATTGTGAGATTTAAGATTCGCGTTAATCACTTATATATAGGTTTTCTTTTTTTCATTTTTCGACGCAATTTACAAGTAATCATAATCATACATTTTATTTAGTTGTTTCCTACATTTTATACTACATCTATATCCATATATATAATTTACCTGTTCATTTTATAGTTTATATTTTTTACTAAATTGAGTTGTCGTAAATGTAGACCTTACCAAAATGATATCATATAATATGTACTATCTCTTTGTAATATTATGTAAACTAGATAAGTCATCTTATTAAATACCCATAATTTTGGCACTTTTTAATTCACTTTTAATTATTATTTATGCTATGTTTTCTTCGTTGTGCACTTCTTTTCATACAACTGAAGAACAAATCAAATTATTTTAATAAATATTTTGATTTGTTTATTTTTAAGTAGACACAATACTATATAAATTATAAACTTATATAGATGTTCTGGTTCGATCCCAGCCCTGGGCATCGGCGGCCTAGGTCACTTTTTCTTTTGTATATGACATCTATATAAGTTTATTTCTTTTCATACATTTATATACTGATCGTATTTTGAAACAACACTAATCCATTTATTTAATACCATTTTAGATCAGTTTGAAAGTGCCTAAACATGTTAACTTAGCTTTTTGTAAGTATAACTATGAGTAGGTACTTAACTTTCTACTTTCGTTCAGTATTAAGAGCGTCAATACGTGACCATTACTTTTCTTGCTCGATCTACTAGTAAGTGATCCGTGCAACACCTTCATTGGCGCTCAGCGTTATTGCGTGTTTATTAGATTCGGGTCGTTACGCCGTTATTCGCAATACGATAGATTTAATGGAAAAACGTTTGCAAACGCACAATTGAGCTATTACGCGGTGGCCATCTGGCAATAATGGCTTACGAACGCCCTTCAAGTTTTACTTTGCTGTTTTTTTAATGCTGATAGGTAGACATAGACAACCGATATTTTGTAAATGTATTCTTCATAGGTACCAATGTCCAAAAGTTTTGTTTTAATGTTGTCGAAAGTCTGTCACCAGGATGTATATCTCATTAACTTTGATAGTTAGACAGTTGAAATTTTCACACATGACGTATTTACTAAAATCCCAAAAATAAAATAATAAAAATACTAAAAAAACAGTAAATACTAATAAACAGAATAAAGTAAATATTTAGGGGGGCTCCCGTACAACAGATATGATTTTTTTTGCCGTTTTAATAAATAATGGTACGGAACCCTTCGTGCGCAGGTTTGACTCGCACTTGGCCGGTTGTTTGTATTGGTGCGAGCGAGATGCACTGCAAACCGTGTTAAGTTCGTCTTACGTCTTAATAAATCAAACTGTAATTTCAAAGTTTTTATAGGTTTCGGAATCATTCAATAAGCATTTAAAAACCAACAGCCATTGTTAAATTCAAACCGTAAAATATTTTATCTACACTCATATTGTAAGTTCTCTAAAACGTGTTCGAAAACGGTAGGCAATGGCTAGCATTACCACGACCGATTTTACTATGATAAGCTTTTTATCTGTGGCAGTAACGTAATTTTAACTTTACATGCTCAACTATTGATGTGTTATGAGTACTTATGAGTTTTGATAACATAATGTACACCTGCACCCTCCCGCGCGGCCGCCGACACGCGCCCGCGCGACCGCCGGCACAATCGAGTTGGCCGTGGCAGTGCAATGGCGGCCATTCTATGGTTTCCGAATACGGCATTTAGAATAAATAATATGAGTGCAGATAAAGCAGTGTATGCAACTGTACGTAATTAGGCCTTAAAACACTCGTGTGATCTTATTATGAAAGTCACCTGCGGCTCGTTTCATAAAACCACACTCATGTTTTAAGGACCCTTATTACCAGAGCTCGGATTTTTCACGGCAAAACAAAACACTAGCGTAATTTAGCCAGTGCTTGAAATATTATTTTATCGATATGGATAATTCAGAACTAGAAGAAATAAAAGTCACCAAATAAAATCAATATGTAATAAAACTAATAAAAACATTTGTATAAAGTTACTATATATTAGAAACAGACGCAATTTCTTCTTCAAAATCTACGTCAGTACACACAGCAGCACAAGACATTTTATTTGGGTAATAGTGATAGGAGTAGATGATCATTATCTTTTCAACATTCTCTGGGAGTAAACAGTTGCGTTTATCACTATAAATCCATTTATGTACACTAAATGTACGTTCAACTTCAGTTGACGTCAAGGGAGCAAATTTATAGAATTCATTATCAGTTCGGGTAATATTTTCAGATATGTCTCTTAAAATTTCGTAATCAGGATTTCGTTCGAGCACGGCTTCAAATTTACGTATCACTGGTAAAAGTTTACTCCAGTTTACGTAGCAACGAACAGTATCCAGAATGAGGAAGGATTCCGCAATGGATAAAGTCGAACATTGCAATTGTTCTATTGAAGAGGCTATTACTTCGTAGTTGTCGCGAATGAAATTTAACTCCGGTCGTAGTTTGCGTGTTTGAAAACATTTTTTTGCAGCTCTTCTCTCTTATAGCTGCCGAGTCATTAGCAAGTATGGAGACGACATCACGTATTTGCTCATAGTATTGAGCGTAATATACCGCAGCAGATATCCAAGTTCCCCATCTGGTGATAATTGGCTCGGGAGGTAGGGGAATGGACGGATATTTTGCCTTAAAAAGGCGTACACGCTCTGGAGATTTTAGGAATATCTTTTTGACATTCGATATCAACCCATCCACACCTTTGAAATTATCTCGCACTTCTTCGGCAACCCGGTGCAGACCATGAGCTAAACACGTAATGTGTTTCATACGAGGAAACGTTGCTTTTAAAATACGACCGGCTTTAAGCATATATGCGGCACTATCTGTGCAAAGTAAAAGCAAATTGTTTACGTTGTCATTGAAAGAATTTTGAAACAAAAATTTTAATTGGTTTATTATTAGGTTTGCTATTAATCTTGAAGCAAATCAAATATTTTTGTTCAATATTTTTTGATTTGCAATTTTTTAAGTAGTTACACTACTATATATAAACTGAAAATAGATGTCATATACTTCAGAAAAAGTGACCAAACCCTCCGGTGTCCGAGGCCAGATTCGAACTGGCGTCTTCAGCTTTCGCGGCTGACGTCCTGACCACTAGACCACCCGGTCACGGCGGAACTTGACAAATTTTCTCATGTATATGCAATCTCTGAATTTGAAACGGCTAGGCGCCGTTGACCATACTCTAAGGGCATGCACAGTACGTGCTTGCACCTCCTATCCGAATCTCTTACGTGATTCTGGTATAGCGAGAGAGATGGTGCTGCCATCTATGAATCTTGAAGCAAATCAAATATTTTTGTTCAATATTTTTTGATTTGCAATTTTTTAAGTAGTTACACTACTATATATAAACTGAAAATAGATGTCATATACTTCAGAAAAAGTATGGTCAACGGCGCCTAGCCGTTTCAAATTCAGAGATTGCATATACATGAGAAAATTTGTCAAGTTCCGCCGTGACCGGGTGGTCTAGTGGTCAGGACGTCAGCCGCGAAAGCTGAAGACGCCAGTTCGAATCTGGCCTCGGACACCGGAGGGTTTGGTCACTTTTTCTGAAGTATATGACATCTATTTTCAGGTTTGCTATTGTTTCCCCATTTACCTTCTCTAAAACCTTCGACCCCAAAAGATAAAATTGCTTAGAACAATTTTTTTGCAAAGACCGAATCACCACGTTTGTCACACATTTTCCCATGAAATCTGGTGTTTCGTCTATAGATATCCACAAATAATTGGTTTTGTTTACCTCTCTTATACCCTGTATAGTTTTTTTGTACACGAGATTTAAATAAATTTTTCGCAGGGTCGATTCGTCCGGTAAAGAAGTCATAGAGCAGTCGCAACATAAATACTTGTTAAAAAAATGACGAAAATTATTGTTGTTGACTGTTGCCCATGGTATGTTGCATGAAATAAGAAAAATAATTAAATCGAAATAAAATTGATGTTTCCTATTTGGTTGCCCCGAACGGTAATTGTGGCGGTTGCTTTTCACATGATTCTCAATATTGCATTTCTTCAGTTTTAGATGCATATCGCACATAGAGCAGTATATAGTGGAGGTCACTTCATTATAGACTAACTCAGGGTGATTTTCAATCCACGTTTTGATCCGATCTTGTACATTACTCATTTTTGTATTAATTGATACCTTGCAATATTAAGTTATTATACGTATATCCAACACGTCGGATTCAATGCGTTGCGAAATAAATAATACCTAGATGCAATTTACGTTTTATACGTAATGAAATGACAGTTAAAGTGTGAATGTCATATGTCATGTGAGATGAAATTTGCAGTCGTTTCTATCATTTTAAATGAGGTGGTATAGTTACTTCGTTCTAAGTTGTACATGCAGACCTACCTCTTTGTTGCTCGACTATGGCAAAGCTAAAATGAAAAGTTATTTTATTACTTATACAGGATGTCCGGTAATTAATGCACAACCTTCTAACCCCCGGTAGGTCACCTTAGACTGGTCAAAAATATTGATTTTGAGCTCTAGTAAGTCTCCTGTTTTTCGAAATTTTCGCACGTTTGTTAGTTTTTAAATTTTGACATTCACACTGATAGGTGTACCATCGAATAAAAAAAGAAAAAATGTACTGAGGCAATACCTGTCATATACTCTAGTAAGACTCGATAGGTGTCGATAAAATAATATTTCAAGCACTGGCTAAATTACGCTAGTGTTTTGTTTTGCCGTGAAAAATCCGAGCTCTGCTTATTACGTAACATTTACATAAACTACTATTTCCCTGCTGGCACTAAAAATGAAAATCCGTACCTGACTTACCGGTATAACAAAACTAAATTTTAAAATTCAAATACTGCTTCATGTCAAATAAAAAAAAATTTTTTTAAATAATGTATTGTGAAACTTAAAGTTTTTACAATAGCTATGATATGGGTAGTATCTCTTTTTTTAAGTACTTTTCATACTTGTAAAATATTGCAAAATAATTATAAAATTAAATACTACAAGATCCAATCCTTTGATGCCGAAAAAAATAAAAAAATATTTATGCCGAAACACGAGGAAGCTATAGACAAACATAAACTTCCATGATGATATGGAAAATTATTCCTTCGTGAATAGCTTAATGATATTATCAAAAATATGAGTTTAGAATAATAAAAAGAGTATTCCTATAATAAAGTTGTGATTCGCACGTACGTCGGAATAATGCGATGAAAAATAATCAGCTCGTAAAAGATTATGAGGTATTTTCGCAGCCAGTTTCTGAACGCGAGCTGGGATAAACTTTATTAAGATACTCTCTGGTAGTTTAAAAATAAGAAAACAGTCTTCTTGTTTATGACCACTTAGATATAACCGCGGTTATATTGTCTATTTGCCTCTATTGCTTGAACATGAGCCTTGCTCAGAAGTATTGAACATACCTCTTTTTTGTTTACAATTTTGATGTTGAATATTATTTCCCTATCCTAATAATGTACGATGACGTTAAATGTTATATTTTATTTATACATCCAGAAAACTTAATAACACTTTCAAGGTACCTACCTATAGAAGACGAAAATTTAAGGTAACAAAAATGCCAATTTAAGTCGTTACGACAAATTGCGAATAGTCTTTGCAGATTACTACTACGACTACAATAAAACATGCCTATTCGGTTTGAATTAATTGATGAAATAACTTCAAAGAAGATGAAAACGCTGGACTAAACTTTCTAGTTTTGTATGTAAATCGCATGGATGCTCAATACTTGTGGCCAAGTCTGTATGTAAAGAAGTGTATCAGAAGTGTTGTGAAATGCGTTGCAACAATTGGAAACGATTGAGCTGATTATTTGTATCTTCAAAGTCATACTCAGACAGGGCTACTAAGGGCTCACCTATTAAAAAATGTCCATGCAGGTGTGAGAACTTAAAAGTCTTTTGCATCTGACCTTAACGGGGTCAAAGGCCTAGAGTTCATAGCTGCTTCAGCTCGACAAAAAAATCTTGTAAGATGTTCGTATGTCAGATTATGTTCGCCGAGAACCCTATGCATAAAAGCGACAGAAAGGCAGTTAAACATATTTCGATTTTATATGTCATCTGTAAGTGTGATTTGGTTAGGGTTGAAAACTCTAAGAACTAACTACCTACTTACTTTAAGATGTAAGAAAGTTTATTTTAATATACACGGTGCCCGTGAGCATTGCGAGAGACTTTAACAGTGTATTCATTATGATATTTAGAGAACAAAATGTCCTTTAAACTTTTTCGAAATTCGCCATAGTTTCAGAGTAAATACTACTTACAAAAAATTGCATTTTGAATTGTTCTCAGTGTAAAATGATTTTTTTAATGGCGATCTCACCGGTATGGGGCATAGTCTAGACGTCTCTTATTGACTGATATCAAAGACCTAAGAAACACTTTGCATGGACTAGTTTTTACGAGAAAAAATGTAGCAATTTACTTTTTCCGTTACTTTTTTCTAATGACATTTACTTTTTATGTAGAACAGCATTCAAAAAAAGTGAAAAAAAAAGTAAAAAAAAAATTTTTTTTTTGGCGTTTTACAACAAAAGTCATATAATGTTTTTTCATTCTTTTGACCTCAGAAATGCGTGGTTAAAATCTCTCGCAATGCTCACGGGCACCCTGTATTTATGTATGTACATTAGATACATATGTACGAGTATGGGGTTCTCCAAAAAAGAGGTGCGATTTTTGCAGACTGGGCAGGGACGTGCATGTAACATACCTTTGGATATGCAGACTTTACTTATAGTCTACAGTGACTGCGTACCATTAGATGGGCTGTACACTCGTTTTCAACAGACGCGGTATAAAAAAAGTACGTTTCTGTTTAATATACTTGATATTTATTACTTTTTGTAGTACCTACCTACATATTATTATAGGCATGATGATTTTTTTCCATTTATGGATATGGTATCAATCGATTCGATTTATTGTGAGGATCAAATGTCTATATGAGGCCAATTGCATTAAAGCAACACCAAAGTCAGAAATGGGACTTAAAGTCTGAGATTTGCATTTGTTTCTCAAAACGCTCCTAACAAAATGATGTGCAAGAGTGACTTCACGATCATATAGTCGCCCTGTTTAAGGTATGAAAAAATTATGAAACTGCTTTTTTTACAGTGAAATGTTGCGTTTATGTATAGGTTGCTATACAATTTATTTTATAATAAAATGTTAAAAATCGAATGGTATCATTGTTTTTCTTAATTTCGTACTTTAAAAAATCATAAGATTTTGAAATTTTAAAAGCCTGAAAGCTTTGAACTATTTCAATAGATTTTTTTAATTTTCACTTTTTTTGCATATATTGAACATTTTGCATCCTATCAACTAAAATTTATTGCATAATTCAACATGTGTCATCATCCCTATTTATATCAAACTAGCCCTAAAATAACTAAGAAAACAAGTGTTCTATGGCCTATTTCAAGGTGAAGATATAAATAGGTATTTTTTTTAATACCACGACGGTGGCAAACAAGCATACGGCCCGCCTGATGGTAAGCAGCTACCGTAACTTATGGACGCCTGCAACTCCAAAGGAATGCGCGTGCGCTCACATGCGCGTTGCCGACCCTTTACAAAAAGGAGGATTCACTGTGTTGACGGCTAAAGAAACAAGAAGGTCCCTCATCGTCAACACACTGGGTCCTCTTTGAGCTCTTTGGCAACCTTACTCACCAGCAGGAACACAACACTATGAGTAGGGTCTAGTGCTATTTGGCTGTGGTTTTCTGTAAGGTGGACTTCCTCAGTCGGGCTCTGCTCCAGATTTGAGCGAGATGACATTCGCTGAACGTGCCCTACCACACTTAGCGAGATGCCATTCTCAGTGCCCATACCTCTCTTTTTGGCGTAGTTTAAGGACATAGCCCGGATCCAAGAACATACTCGTACCCCGGATCCAGGTACTTTTATAAGTATAAATATAAATAAATAGATAACTACGCAGAAAACATCTACACACTGGAGTGAGTAGATGCAGTGGACAGAGTGAAGTGTGAGTGAGTGTGGACACTCACTCACACTTACTCCAATCTGCTGAATCCTACATCAGATCAGACGACGCAACGGAGCCACGCAGTTACGTCGCTTAAATCCAACTAGTTTTAAGTATATCTGTAAGTATGATGTTTTGTAGTTCACAGTGCCTTGGTTTAAAAACTGTAATGCTGTGTATTAACTTATTTGAATAAAATAAATAAAATAACTAATACAAAAATCGTAAACTAACCTTCGTAAAACAACCAAATTCGTAGGAATTGACACTATCAGTACCAACTAGGCCAATATCGATATATCTGTGAGGTTTTCCGTTAGGGCTGTAAAAGGATTACAACAACGACGCACAATAAAACACGGAAAGTGCGTTAACGGTCTATACAACCTAGTTTACTGCCGTTATTCAGCCAGATCGAACGCCAACTGGCCAGAAGTGGCATACGAACTTTAAAGAATGTCGATTTGATATTAGATTCAGTTGACTTAATACAGAATAAAAATAAAAAAAACCGGCCAAGTGCGAGTCGGACTCGCGCACCGAGGGTTCCGCACAAACCTATAACAAGCAAAAGTTGTAGTATGTTTATTACTAATTTCAATTTAATACCTCTACACGTTACGAGGAAAAAGGTAGTAAGTTTAAAATTAAAAAAAAAAAATTTTTATGATTTTACTAAAAATGTCTACTTTTCGTAATTTTTCCTTTGTCTGTGTTATATGAAGTTTCTTCGTGCCAAGTTTTAAGTTTCTGAGTTTACGGGAAGTACCCTTTAGGTTTTGAGTTTCTTGCGAGTACTCAGTTTCAAAATATGCGACTTAAATTGCTATTTCTTTTGATTGCGTTGACATAAAAGTTTGGTTTTGCTACATCTGAAAGATCCTATAGCCCTGAGTATTTGACATGAATTTCAATTTAATATCTCCACGCGTTTACGAGAAAAAAGGTAGTAAGTTTAAAATATAAAAAAAATGTTTTTTTGTATGATTTTATTTAAAATGTCTACTTTTTGTAATTTTTCCATTGTCTATGCTATATGACGTTGCTTCGTGCCAAATTTCAAGTTTCTGAGTTCACGGGAAGTACCCCGTAGGTTTTGCGAGTGCCGAAAAACTAAAATTTGCAGCATAAACGACTGTATCTTTTGATTGCGTTGGCTTTTGAGTTTGATTTTTTCACAGCTCCAAGGAACAATAGACGTGAGTATTTGGTATAGATTTCAGCTTGATACCTCCACGCGTTCCTGAGAAAAATGGTCTTGACAGACAGACAGACAGACAGACAGACAGACAGACAGACAGACAGACAGACAGACGGACAACAAAGTGATCCTATAAGGGTTCCGTTTTTTCCTTTTGAGGTACGGAACCCTAACAAGGAAAAAATAACGTGATAAAATAATATTTAGTTTTTTCTACTCGTGGACTGTAATACTCGAAATAAGAGATTGTAGACTGAACTACAAGCGCATACTTTTCTATGGACGGGAGGGGACTGCCGTAACCATTATTTAAGAACGCTCGACCGTTCTGTAATGAAAATATTGGTTAATCATTTCCAGCACCGTTGATTTGACGGTACTCGACTGAAAAGCTATTCATTATGTCATTTCCGTCTGTAGCCGAAATTTACGGCCCTACATTAATAAAATTTAGTGTGTGAGTGGCTTTTATAACTCGCCATAATATATTGGAGCATAAGAATTATTTTAAAAACATTTTTTATGCGGGCACTCCATATATGTAACTATAAGCCTAACTAATTAACGGTTGAATAAAAAAAAACAAATGCCGAAAAAGCAAGGTTACTAAATGTTTTTTTATTTTACAATTGATATTTAAGAATATTTGACTGTAAAGTTTTATTTTATTTCTACCTTCTAAAAAACTAACTGTTAAACTTTTACTTTTCGATAAATAAGGTTCCAAACTGCTCATACTGTGGCCGCCCGGTCCATTAGTTTAGTTAGATAGGCTGAACCAAGGAGCGTAGAATTATCTATCCATATACAAAAACTACTTACTAGTTTATAGCCTTCTTCTTTTCTGAATTCTGTTTAAAATACATTATTCAATGCTAATTGTTTACTTTATCACATATTATCATTATTCATTACATTTGAGACAACATTACACAATACCAATACATTATATAGCTATTATAGTTATCCTACACGAGCCATCCCAAGCCTACTCACCCATATAAAATCCGCCAAAGCATAACAATCCTTATCCCTATTGATTTTTGCCAAAGTTACACGTGCGCGATTACACGTACATTTAATTTCATCCCTACAGAGAATTCCTAGAACCTTGAAAAAGATCTGTAGCGGTATTCAAATTGTTTATCTTGATATGAAATAATTACTGAATTTAAACCTCCGTGAGATATCAACACATAGAAGATGACGTTTCAAATCCAGATTCTAATCGTTTCATATTATTATAAAAGATTACGGCTTCACTCATTATTTAGTAGAGAGCCTAGGTCTCCATCATCGGCCGGCAGTCGGTTGCGCGCCTCGCAGTGACGAGGCACGGACCGATTCAACTAGCACTCTTATTACTTGAAGATGGAGACCTAGGCTTTTGCTAGGCGAATTGGAAAATTATTTTTTTGTTTGAAAGAGTATACTTCACAGTTGGTCCCATTGTAACCAGGATCTGATGATGGGATCCTGGAGAAATCGCGGGAACTCTTCAACTATTATAGGCACACCACACCTATAGTGATTTGAGTATTTTTTACAGCAGCTCGATCATTTGCTTTTGGAAAGGTGGAGGCTAAGTGAAGTCGGTTCTTTTTTGGTTAAAATTATTTTTAGTTCATAAGATACGCCAAAACTATGTAATGTTAATGGTCACAATCAAAATTTGTTGTCGTTTTTAATTAAAGTAATAATCGAACAAGCGGAGCGTAAGCATAAAGCTCTCTGATATTCATTCTTCGAAATTTGTTGGGGACGTAGCAGAGATACATAGAATTTTAGCGCTCGTACATGAGCTGAATCGATCAAGAGGTTAAGGAGCTAGAAGGCGCGAAATAATCATCATAAGGGTCTTGTTATTTTGGTCAACTCGTTTACAAAAGCATCGCGAGTTCTCAGTCGAGGTGGAGTATTAGCAAAGATAATTTTGATAATAAATCGGTCACAAATCATGGTTTAATGTTAGAATAACGCTCCTACCTTTAAAAAGATCCTAAAACATTTCGCTTGAAATAAAAACCGTGTAAAAAGAACTCTTGAAGATTTAATTAATCATTAGGGTAAACGGCTCAGTTTGTCTTTGTTCTTTGTTGGCAAAGATCTCAACAAGGTAAGTGTTTTGTTTTCTGAAGAGGTATTGTCGATGGAAATGTCTTCAAGGATTTGAACTGACTGAGATAACACTATTTTAATCTTGGTAACAATGGATTTAATCGCGATTTATAACCTCATCCTACTAGCGCTTGTCCCGGCTTTTGCGATGGCTCAATTGAGCGTGGGGTCCGCTTGGCAGACGCCTTGGTTGACTGCAATCTTACCTTCTAACTCAGAGGCGAAACTAGGCCCTATAAGGATTAGGTCCGGTTTCCTCACGATGTTTTCCTACACCGAAAAGCGATATAAATATCAAATGATATTTCGTACATAAAATCCGAAAATCTCAGTGTTACGAGCCGTAACACAGTAATAAAAATAAATAATGTTAAGGCGGATCCGTACATCAAGGGCTTTGACATCGCCCCCGCGTGATTTAAGAAATCAGCTTGTAACTGTGCTTTTTACAACCTTTTTTTATTACTGAATTGGCCAATTTTAATGCTTAACGAAATCTTATAATTAAATTGATTCTAAGAAACGAATGGATAATTTTTCACAGTTTTCGGTACCATTTTCCTTATTTGTAGGAAACAAGCGATACCATAGATTGAAATTACAAGCTTTTTACCTAAGTAAATTATGTATGTTAATAAATCTGTAACTGGTCTACATATTTGTGCAGATTATTTTTAATAATTGCCAAGCATATTTTATTGCAAACTGTACAAGTAGGGTTATCGTTTATTCAAGCCTGAACTTCTCGTCCGGTGCATTGCTCGAGGAAACTGTCGCCTTAACAAAATACTTGCATCACGAAGCAAATGTATCGAATAAACTAAAGCAATGAGCTTCCAAATCTAGTTAAGCTCAGTGAAAAATCACAGACACTGTTTATTTCTTCCTTGGGCAGATGCAGGTAATATGTAACATTGTCTCAGAAGTATTGAGGTTCGTTTTCTAGGGGATAATAGGACATTAGTCCAAAACTAGGACTGCGGTCAATCCTAGATATGACACTATTCTTAAAAAAACATTAGCCCAAAACCAAGAATGGGGTAAAACCGGGGCATGACATTATGGCTCCTTCAAAAATAAAAGTTATGCCTTAAACAAAGGTAAAAATGCATTATAGCTCCTTAACAAAATACACGCGTCACCAAGCAGACCTATCGAATAATACAAAGCAATAATGTTGTAAATTAATTAATTGTTAAGCTCAATAAAATAATCAAATATATACTCGTTGTAGCTCATGGATATGGAAGTTATTAAGGCCTGACATCAAATCCGGTATGGCTGATTTTTTTTATATGTTAATAGTGATGAAATACTTATGTTTATTTCTGAATAACACCGAGTGAATGTCAAATTAAATTTAAAAAAAACTAAAATTTCGTGCAAACAAAACTGCGTGCATATATTATAGCCTCGTGAGGCCCAACGTCCTATTTTTAGGACTGAGAAATGTAGTCCTTCAGGCCCAAGCAACCATATAAATTTATCAATTAGCGGCCCAGAGTCCTAAAATTAGGTCATTCACTTCTGACACGTACCGATCCTAAATCTTTGCGTGTAAAGAAATCTTTATGTCTTAAATATGGCGGAACTGAACGCAGCTATTATGATTACCTATCAGTTTGACGTTTGACAATCAAATGACAGTCTTTTGGCACGCGGATGTTGAGAAGATGGCGTCCTCGCGAAAACGTCGTAAGTAAATCCGTTTTTTCACCAGAATCTTGAATTATTTTAACCTAAATTTAATTAAAAATACTTATTTAAGCTTTGTATTAAGATGATCACTAAAATTTTTTTTTCGTTATGATTTATTTCGAGCAGGAGATGCGAGCAATTTTCGATGTCCTAAAATTAGGTCGAAGGGATGTTATTGCATTAGTGCAATATAATTGTTTTGTCATAAATTTGGGACTTCGGGCGTTTATTCCGAGTGTTGCATTGTTACAGGCTTGATGGATGCAGAATTAGAAAATTATTTAAATCTAAACGAATCCGACTTAGAAATAAGTGATTACGATGATGACATATTTGATGCGCATTTTCAACCCCCGAGACATGATCAGCCTTTTTACTCCTCAACATCTTCGTCATCTGAAGATGAAAATGAACTAGTTCCTCCAGAGACTCAGGTGGTTACTGCTTCGGTTGGAAATAAAAATTTCACGCCTGCAGAATCTCACATTTTACGCCGTTCTCGTGGAAATTCAAGGACTCGAAGAAACTATTTTTTATGATGTTTAATTGTTTATATAAATAATGTGAGAAACTTGATCTCATCCTTAATAAAGACTAAAGGGCAATTGTTAAACAAAGTTGAGGCTGATGTGACAATATTTTAGAAGAAAGTACTTTTTGTTGATGTTTAGAATACATAAGTTTAGATTTTTTGTACAACTGTAATGTACAGTCGAGGACAAAGAGATGTATACACTTTTGGACCTTACTGCGTTGTAATAAGGTCCAAAAGTGTATACATCTCTTTGTCCTCGACTGTACTAGCCACCTATACATAAATAAAAATAATTATGAAATATGCTGTTTGTTCGTTTTTATTAAATGATTCACAGCTATTTCATTGGTTTATTGCAAATGTAGTGACTACTTAGATAAAATAACAAATATTCACAAAATATAATCACAGTGACCTAAAAATAGGACATTTTTTTTCGAGTAATTTTAAATTAATTTTATTCATAATACTTACATTTACAGTACTTAATAAGACTTCAGCTAAAAATATGCCAATTTCAGATTTTATAGCAAGTAGAAGGTCTGGGCCCCTATGTATGTTAAGTACCTAAAATTAGGCCGTTGGGTAGATATGATAAACGTCCTAAAATAGCTTGGGCCTTACGAGGATACATATAGTCTTGAAAGAAACAGTCTCCCGAATAATGACGTCATCAAAATTATTTTCCCCTTATTTTGAACAGTCCAAATTGGACACAAATCGTGAAGTTCACATACACAAGTGGGATATCAAATGAAAGCCCATGAAATAGTCTATTAAGATTTTGAACAGTCTGTGCCCGAGCTTCTAGGAGTTCTAGGGAGCGAAGCCAAAACCAAAGGTAATTAGCGACGAATAATTACTTATTACTTTACTACGAACACCTTTATCTCGGAAACTATGAGGCCTATCTTAACCACATTGGCTTCATCTTGTTTCAATTTTATATGATTTTAGTATGTATTTCTATTATTTGTTTTCATGTCTTTTGGGGAGTTAATTGCCTAAACAAATTGCATAAACTCCAAAACGCACACGTCGGCATTGCTAGCCTAAAATTTCTCAGACCTCGGGCGCATACTGGCCATAAGATTTATAGCAAATTGAATGGGCTTTCATTTCATATCCCACATGTATGTGTATGTGTAATTAACAATTTCAAGACTACTTGCAGGCAGTTTTGAGGATCTAGTACAAAAATGCCGATGATATGGTGCTTCTTAGCCCATCAATCAGGGGCTTAAGAAGACTACTGGCGGTATGTGAGAAATATGCTTGCAGCCATGGTCTGAAGTACAATGTGCTAAATACCAAAATAGTGGTTTTCAAGACCGGGAGGGGTCCGGCTAATGATACGCCAGTTTATTAGGATGGAGCGCAAGTTGAAAGAGTGGAAGAGTTCAGCTACCTCGGACATATGCTTACGGAGACTTTGCTTGATGACAATGACATTGAGCGGGAGCGCAGGGCTTTGGCTGTGCGGTGCAACATGCTTGCGCGCAGATTCGCGCATTGTAGTGATGAAGTGAAGGTGACATTGTTTAGGGCATATTGTTTATGCTTCTATGCATGTCAGCTCTGGAGCAAATTCACGAGACGCGCGGTGAGCAAAATTAGAGTGCAGTATAATGACGCATACCGCATTTTAATGAAACTGCCTAGATACTGCAGTGCGTCAACCATGTTTGCTGAGGCCGAAGTTCCTGACTTTTTTGCCATCATACGTTCCCGCGTCGCTTCTTTTTGGAATCGCCTACGAACATCTAATAACGGTATTCTCCGTGAGCTGTCCGGGTATCTGGAAAATCCCATATATAAACACTGGGTTTCCGTGCACCGTGAGAGGAACAGGAAGTAAACTCTTCCTATCTGTGACTGTCTATTAGTATAGGCATTTGAATAAGTTTTTAACTTGTGTAATTCGTGGTATTGTTGTTTATTTTAATTTAATTTAATTTTACTTTTATATTGAATTTTGGTGTATACCTGTCAATAAAGAACTTGATTTATTATTTATATTTATTTATTATTTATAATATAACTAACAACATACTAAAAGTCTGCTGGTAACTGTACCTATGTTAATTGAGTTTAATCTTATCTCATATTTATACAACACATTTAAAATACATATCGATAAGTACGTGCAACTTTGAAGAGTTGTTTCTCGAGAAGTATAAGGTGTTTATAAACTTAATTAGACTCATTATATTGCAAATATAGTCTACTATAAAGTCTTTTTCGGAACGTTTGCAGTAACATGCGTAAATTGTAAGAAAAATAACCCGAAAATTGTAGTGATTTTTTTTGTGGTGGTCGTGATTCTGAGATCGGAAATTCTTGCCTAACATAAGTATTTCATCATTACACTATTAACATATATATAAATCTGCCATACCGGATTTGATGGCAAAATGGACCATTTCAATGGATCATTGTCCGAATACCTAAAACCGATTCAGGTAATGTGAATGTGTAACACGGTCTTATAAAGATTTAGGTTCGCGTAGTTTGTATTTTAGGCTTGAGTTGGGTTTGTTAGTAACAGACGAAACATACATTACCTAAACGAGGATTGTAAGTCGTTTAGAAGACGTTTATAAATAACGATTTATAAACGTCTTATAATCCTAGTTTAAATATGTACTTTATGTTTAGTTTATATATAGAGTTTAGACGGTTATATAGCCGTTTGTATTAAAAAAAAAAATTGAAAATGATGCGAGTGTAAATCAAAACATCCGTTTATTTTGAAATAAAATAAAATGGCAATTATAAGCGCGACTACACGAGCTCTGAGAAAAGTTTTGTTGAAATAAAACAATTTCAAAGGACGGTTCGTATTCGAAAAACATAATATCAAAGGGAAAACTTTTTTGAAGTCCGTACTACAGCAATTTCACTCCATGTTTTTTTATAGAAAAAAAAAACAATTTAGAGAAGAAGTGTTGATAGGTGGTAAGACGTCCGAATTTAAATTTAATTCAAGTATGAATAAATATTGTCCGATAATTTTATTTTACTTTTAATTTGATGATTTCGGGTTCGTGTTCAAACTGTGGCTCGAAGTAACTGTGTAGGTAACTCGGACAAAATTGTTTATAATTATTATGCACAATATTAATTGATATTCATTTAGTTCAGTGAAAACACAACTGTAGACCAAGAGCGAATCAACTACCATCAAACTGTTTTACAGTTTGGCAGTACAACTGATATGTAACACCTATGTAATGTGTCCTTATGAAATAAAAAGATTAATAATTAATATGTAGATACAGTCCACGTCAAACATTTATGTTTACTCTTTGCAAGGATGATATAGACATGGATGGACAATATCCATACAAAATCGCGTTCCCTTTTTTCAGGTTAAAGCACTAGCGTCATTTATCGGTCACACCAGACACTAAATCCTAGTTTCTAATACTTCATTCGGCACTTAACGCTGACAGAATAACTCGACTCCAGACTCGACAGATGGCGCTGTGGAACTAGTACCGAAAACAGACGTATAACCTGAAGGTTCGAGGAACGCGATTTTGTTATAGGCATCAAGGATGATTAAGACATGGATTGACCATGCCTACATAAAATCGCGTTCAGGCTATACGTCAGTTTTCGGTACTAGTGCCACAGCGCCATCTGACCAGTCTGGAGTCGAGTTATTCTGTCAGGATTTAGTGTCTGGTGTGACCGATAGATGACGCTAGTGCTTTAACCTGAAAAAAGGGAACGCGATTTTGTATGGATATTGTCCATCCATTTCTATATCATCCTTGACTCTTTGGCACCTTATTACAAAGAACTAAGGTGGAAATTGTAAACTTAACTTTGATGTCGACTGTACCAAGTACCAGTGACTTTTCAGTCAAGGAAGTTATCATGAGGAAACTGGGTCTTAATCCCAACGAGGCAGTCGGCTTCATAATATCTAGTGCCTACGCAAATTCAAGCGATAACTTATGCTAATTCCGTTGCGCTAAAACACCAGTAAAATCACTCTGTTTCACGTAAAAACGCTCCGAGCGACGTCGCTCGAATTTGACGCTGTCGGCGGCGAGCGTATGAAACAAACGTATGAGCTCCCTCGTCATGTTCCCATTCATATAGTTGACTAGCCTTTTCCCGCGGCTTCGCCCGCGTACTATAAGTACTCAAAAAGGATACGATACCCATATGTTGTGACCACATTTGCAACTTTGACACACCTGAAACACGTGTTTACTCATTTATCGTTAGGAATACTCCTGTGAAGTTTCGAATAAAATAATCTGACAAATCTTGATTCGCCATACAAACTTTGGACCCCCATTTTAGCCCCTTAGGGGGTGAATTTTGAAAAACCATTTCTTAGTGCACCCCTAGACCTTATAAGGAACCTATGTACCAAATTTGGAATCTCTAGAACCAGCGGTTTGGGCTGTGCGTTGATATGTCAGTCAGTCAGTCAGTCAGTCAGTCAGTCAGTTTCTTCTTTTATATATTTAGATGAGTTTAAGGCGGTAATCCACGCCGTAGCAAAGAATCCGGCATTGCGTTGCGTCCCTTACCGACTACGTTGTAGTCTTTCGCCATATCACCGCTTATCATGAAACAGTTTTTTCGTGAACTAGACATAAAACGCTCGGGGCATTTCTTCGTGAACAAGGTTTTTAAGAGGATAAACTTTATAGAATAACAAGTCGTGCTCATTCAAGCGGGAAACTATGAATAATCGATCGGATGCATCTGCTGATCCTTAATGAATCCAACTTATATAGTTCACATCGCTTCAAAGTTGTTTAGCAGAAAAATTATACAGCATTTCCGGAGTTAAACAGTAAGCTTTCCCTCGTAAGACGATTTCATTTTGCTTTAACAATAACTGGAAGGTGTTTATTGAATACTAGTGAAGTGCTATTTATCATAGATTAAAACAAAAAAAAACTACGGCCTACATATTTATTGGCGTTAAGAACATGAAACCTCAGGACGTTTGTCAATAACAAGTATGTTATTCATGATATTTAAAAATAATCTTTTGACGCTTTTTGATTGTCGTATAGGGTTTTTAACGCCTGTTTCCTACGAAACAACATTCAAAAGTTTTAGATGATACGCGTTGGCGAGTGACGTAGTGTAATTTGAAACTCTATATTTATACATAATAACGAAGAATATTGTTTATTATATTATACTATTTCTAGGTGCTCACGAGAAACCCAAAAGATATTAAGCGCGCATCACTGAGGCAAAAAGAAGGAAAAACTGTTTAGGTAAATTTCTTCGGTGTGTTTAACGGCCTCCTAGCCCAGTCGGTAGTGACACTGCCTACGAAGCAGGAGGTCCCGGGTTCGAATCCTGGAAAGGGCATTTATTTGTGTGTTTATCACAGATATTCGTAGCTGAGTTATGGATGTTTTCTATGTATTTAAGTATTTATCAATATCTATTCATTATATATATCGTCGTCTAGTACCCACAGCCTTATTGAGCTTACTGTGGGACTAGGTCGGTTTGTGTAAGATTTTCCTATAATATTTATTTATTTATGTAGCTAACGAATTCTGTTCTGCCACGCCAGGGAACTAATACTCACGTCAACATCGATACCGGGAAGCGGGAATATCCTAGTGAAAGGATACTTCTTCAGCAGGTAGCTAAAGAACTCCTACAGGCCGCAATACGACTTCACACTGTAAAAGGTCTCGTTCTCTAGAAGACTAATACTTACACCAACCTCGATACCGGACTGCGGGATTATCCTAGTAAAAGAATACTCCTTCGGCGAATGGCTAAAGAACTCCTGTCTGCTGCGGTACCAATACACACTTGAAAAGGACTTGTTGCCCTGACATTTGTACTTACATCAACATCGATACCGGATTGCAGGAATATCCTAGTGAAAGGATACTCTTTCGGCAGGTAGCTAAAGAACTCCTGTCTGCTGCGGTACCAATACGAGACAAGGGTTGCTACTTATATATCCGGAAACAAAAAAACAAACAAACGTACACGGCTGAAAATGGTTTTATTGTTTTTCAAAGTATTCCCCTTGATGATCTATGCACTTTTGCATTCGCGTGAACCAATTTTTAAAGCACTTCTGCCACTCCGCCTGAGGTACCTCCATAACGTGTTGTTTGAATGCGTCGACAGCATCTTCAGCGGTCGAAAATCGTTGACCGCGTAATTTATTCTTTATATTTGGAAATAAATAAAAATCGTTGGGTGCCAAGTCAGGGCTGTACGGTGGATGACCCGTTAATTCCACATTTTGACCCTCCAAAAATAGGGTTGTTTCGCGTGACGTATGACAGCTGGCATTGTCATGATGAAGAATGATTCTTCGTCGCTGGTTAGTTTTACGAATACAGGGTGTTTGGTAACCGGATGCAAAGCCGAAAGTAGGAGATAGTCTAGGTCATGTAGAACATTTTTAGCCATACTTGTCTTAGACAAATGTTATTAGTTTTTTTTTAATTTAAATTTTAAGATTTGTCGGAGAAAACTGCAAAACTTCAGACTAAATCGATAATTAGTACTTTTTTTACTGCAGGTAGATTTTTTTTTGTTTTATTTCTTATTGTGCAATGTCTATCAAACACTAGAAAAGTGATTTCAAACATCTGTGTCTAAAGAAAACAAGTTGACAGCGATTTAAAATTTTAGTTACATGAAAAATAGCCACGAATTTTCAAACCATTTTAAAAACATGCTTGGCTTTTACCCTTTTATTTAAGCTATCAAACACGACTGTAGCTACTGTATCCTTGAAAATAAGCCACCTAAACCAACTGGGTAGCTAAAATGTTTCACTCTACTTGTGATACTTGTGGTAGTTGTGGTGACGAATCTCATTATGATTTTACAATAAAACATTGGTTCTGAATACTAAGTTGGCGTTGACTTGACATTTGACTTGTTTTAAAAGGGTTAAGTGTACTGGACAAAACTACCACATGCAATTTTAACAAACAAAGGCTTGCGGCGGTGAGAGACAAAAGAGACTGATAGCGGCAGGCGGTGAGCGGCGTTAAACAATTTGGCTTATTGACGAAGACCAGCTGCCCGGTGCAGTGACATTTCAACACGACGGTTGTCCCGCCCATTACTCTCTGGCTGTAAGGGAGCATCTGGATAACTGTTTCCCGGACGGTTGGATCGGCAGAGGCGGACGAATCCCTTGGCCCGCTCGGTCACCTGATTTGACACCATTGGATTTTTTCGTTTGGGGCCGAGCTAAGGAGCTAGTCTACACACAAGAGGTCATTAATACCGTAGAAGAGCTGAGGGAGAGGATAGAAGCGGCGTTCGAAAGGATGAGGGAAGAAATGATATTCGGAACAACCACCACAGAAGTAAGAAGACGGGCTCGTGCTTGTATTCGAAACGGCGGGTCACATTTTGAAAACGAGCGATGATGTGTAATTTTAATGTGTTGATCGTAAAAATAAATAACTTATCTTTTATGCTTTTGTTTTAATTTACCCTAAACATTCCCTCTTATTAGTACAGGTAGCCTATTTTCAAAGATAAAATGGCTTGAGACATGATTGTCTTATCGCCCGCCGCCTGCCGCTATCAGTCCCTTTTGTCTCTCACCGCCGCAAGCCTTTGTTTGTTAAAATTGCATGTGGTAGTTTTGTCCAGTACACTTAACCCTTTTAAAACAAGTCAAATGTCAAGTCAACGCCAACTTAGTATTCAGAACCAATGTTTTATTGTAAAATCATAATGAGATTCGTCACCACAACTACCACAAGTATCACAAGTAGAGTGAAACATTTTAGCTACCCAGTTGGTTTAGGTGGCTTATTTTCAAGGATACAGTAGCTACAGTCGTGTTTGATAGCTTAAATAAAAGGGTAAAAGCCAAGCATGTTTTTAAAATGGTTTGAAAATTCGTGGCTATTTTAGTTTTTTTTTTTCGTACTTTGAAATCACTTAAATCGTTTACATTTTCATGTAACTAAAATTTTAAATCGCTGTCAACTTGTTTTCTTTAGACACAGATGTTTGAAATCACTTTTCTAGTGTTTGATAGACATTGCACAATACGAAATAAAACAAAAAAAAATCTACCTGCAGTAAAAAAAGTACTAATTATCGATTTAGTCTGAAGTTTTGCAGTTTTCTCCGACAATTTTTTAAATTTAAATTAAAAAAAACTAATAACATTTGTCTAAGACAAGTATGGCTAAAAATGTTCTACATGACCTAGGCTATCTCCTACTTTCGGCTTTGCATCCGGTTACCAAACACCCTGTATGTTCAAATACTTCCGGTAAGAAAATGGTCGTGTACCACTCTGAATTAACCGTTCTACGGTTTTCTGGTGGCACTGTAGCTACATGGCCATTAATACCGAAGAAGCAGGCCACCATTTGTTTCAATGTACTTTTTGCACGAGTAACTTTCGTAGGGTTCGGCTCATTTTGAAACACCCATACCGTTGATTGTTGCTTCGTTTCGGGATCGTATGCATAGATCCAGGATTCGTCACCTGTATAGATGTTATAAACGGCTTTTGAGTCACCACGGTTATATTTTTTTAACATTTTATTGCACCATTCGACGCGAGCATCTTTTTGCTCTTTTGTTAAGTTGTGGGATATCCAACGGGAACAAATTTTTTTTACAGCCAAATAATTATGTAATATGCTATTAATGCTGGTTATAGAAATACCCAGAGTCGCCTCTATCTCGCGGTACGTAACATGTCGGTCGTCCATTATAAGTTTTCGCACAGCCTCGATATTTTGTTGTACAATGACCGATTTCGGGCGACCTTCCTTAACTTCATCCGTAAGCATACTACGTCCGCGATTGAACTCACTAAACCAGTGATACACAGTAGTTTTAGATGGGGCTTCATCACCAAAAGTTGAAGTTAGTTGATCTATGCACTGTTGTTGCGTTAAACCACGCCGAAAATCATAATAAATCATAGCACGAATATTTTCACGAGTGAGTTCCATTCTTGCTGCGAGATGACATTTAAAACCCGTCAAAAACAAAACACGAGCGTTAATAAGAAAGAAAAAATATACCGGCCAGTACTTAAAAAAGTTCAAATTTTACCATGGAGGTCAAATATGCTATTTAAGAAGATTGTAATCCCGGTTTCCGGATATATACATAGCAGCCCTTGTATACACACTGTAAAAGGTCTTGTTGCCCTAACATTTGTACTTACATCAACATCGATACCGGGCTGCGGGAATATCCTAGTGAAAGGATACTCCTTCGGCAGGTAGCTAAAGAACTCCTGCCGGCCATGGTACCACTTCACACTGTAGAGGGTCTCATTGCCCTCCAGGGTCCATTTGCAGCCAAGCTGCACCTCGTCACCGAGGCGGACCGCAGATGGCGCTACTAGCTGGACGTCTTTTAGGGCTTGTGTGTCTGAAACAAGGAAAACATAGATAAGTCAACCATGTAAAATTTGAAGCTATTTACGATTTAGGGCAAGTTGTAAGCACGCTAATGAACGCACAATTAACGACATAATCAAAGTTAAATCATGAAGTTATCATTTTAAACTGGAGTATACGCTTCGGGCACAAAGTGAGGCCGAAAGAGAGGGTCATCTAGGTGAATGCGTCTCGTTTTGACTAAGGAGGTAAAGACGTCATCAAACAATCTAAAATATCAAATTTTGTAACGAGTGCGAGTGAGACACCGCCTCCTACATTATGCTCTTTATCGGATCGTTTTTACCATTTTTTACTTGTCACCTATGAACGACTGTTATACTACTCGGTAATAAATAAGACTCGACTGTGGTTAGGAAAATAGAGTAATAGTAATGTCCAGTTTCTCTCTTGTTCCGTGAGTGAGATATAGAAGCGCAGCATTGAAAATTGTCATACTTTTCATTCAAGAGAATTTAAACGACACACACACACACTTCACATTACACACACACACACACACACACATTACACACATCACATCACATTAGCAGACGGTTTGGTGCAACCGCCCCTTAGTCTACGTAAATATAATTTTCAAAGCGCCAGACCCTCTCAAGACATATTTCTGTCTTTACAAATTTTTGATCCAGTTCAGTAACGTTCCTAGGATAAAAAGCTGGCGTAAATAATATTATTATAACCCTAGCAAATTACAAGTTGCGCAAGATAGAATTAATTGGAAAATATAGTAAAATATAGTAGACAGTCTTTCTCACGCGAAAATAAACTCGCAGTATTATATTGTGAACTACCGACACATTTTCACTTTTTTATTAACTGAGTAGGTACCTACATAGTAACAAATATATAAATAACCAAAAATACTATAAAATTGTGTTTTTAATTTACCACTTTGTATGGCAAAAGCTGTCAGACGTGTGTTTCTTGAATTAAAAATACTACTTTAAATCATTTTTGTACGTTTGTAAGCTTTGGACTGTGCAGCAACTACCAGTGTTTTTAGCTTTAGAGACAACATTATATTATAAGGTAAGTAATTCTGCTTTTTGTCTTTATCTACCCCTTCTTTTATTCATACATGTATGAAAGCCGTGCTAGTCACGGTGTAGACAGGCCCTAACCGCAACAATCACATTAACCGCTGCCGAGCACAATTACCGCGACGCCCGACGTGCACACGGCGACCGGACTACGGACGAGATAACATATCACACCATATTAGTTATTTAAGATAGGTCTACGTGTATGTTATGTACTGTATGCTACAGCCTTGGCCAAAAGTGTTGAGCACCCTCACGATTTTAATACAAAACTCGAAACTTTAGTCCAGCGTTTCTATCTTTTTTGAAGTTATTATATCAATTAATTCAAATTGAACAGGCATGTTTTGTTGAAGTTTGTAGTAACTGCATAGAATATTTGCAATTTGTCGCATCGACCTAAAGTCGCATTTTTGTGACCTTAAGTTTTCATGTTTTATAGGTACCTTGAAATTGTTCGTAAGTGAAGTTTTCTAGATATATAAATAAAATATAACATTTTACGTCACCGTACATTGTTATTATTGGGAAATTATACTTAACATCAAAACTGTAAACATTAAACTGCTATGCTCAACACTTCTGGCCAAGGCTGTATATACATGTCAAAGTAATTTTGAGCGACCAAAGAAGTGAATTTGTATTTTCAATGGTTGTATTAGTGAATAAAAGTTAAAAACGTAAGAAGGCTTAACAATGTACAATGCCGCTACAAAGTTAATACATAGTCTTTCTTAAGCAATTCAGTTCTTGATTATTTTGTTATTATGGCTTCAAAAACATTATTATCTTCTTTTTCGAAACTTTAATTTTTTTTTTTTATACGTAAGCCGTGCCACGGTATAGACAGGCCCTAACCGGTAACGGCAACTAGCAAAATTACTGCAATGCCCAATGTGCTTACAGTCACCGGACTACGGACGAGATTACCCATCAATTAATTTTGTACTGAGCAGAAATAATCCAGGAACCTTGTCGCCTAAAAGTACGGGGTACTGTGCGTTAAATCCGGTAGCTCTGATTTTTTGCAAACTTGTTGTGATTGTTTGTGATGTTGGCCTAATGAATAATCCAAGTTTGTGACCTCGAGCGCCGAACGCAACTTTATAAAAAAACAAAAATCTATTTTTTTCAGACTTTGGCGATTATGACTCTTAAGGACTGGTTTTTGATAGTACCTTCTCAGGAAATTTTTAAATAAGACTAAATTTGCTACAACATGAGATTAGAATTTTTTCTGTAGACCCAATAGTTTCCAAAATAAATCTTTTCAAAATAGAACCGTTTTCCCCAGAACGGTTTACCGTGTACCCTTCCCCTTCTCTTCTGGGAAAAACGGTTCTATTTTGAAAAGCTTTATCTTAGAAACTATTGGGGGCTACAAAGACATTTCTAGTCTTATATTTTAGAGCAAATTTAGTTTACTTTAAAAATGAAAAGGTACTGTCAAAAACTATTCTTTGATTGATACTTGGATTATTTATTGGGCCAACATCATAAACAAGTCTGCAAAAAATCAGATCTACAGGATTTGACGCACACGATGATTGTATAAAGTTACTGGATCAAAACGTCTGCAAGCGAAATATGAATTTTATAATAATTAAGTATGTGTTTGTTTTTTTTATACTAGTTTTGTGTGGATTTGAGTAATATTGTGTGTTATCTGTCATGGCATCACTGAATGGGCCCTACGCCCTACGCTAACCAGCGCCGGTTTTTAAGCTGGCATTATGCTGAGTTGGGTCCATTTTGTGATGCACGTTCATGTCTCTCAATGTGCTTGTAGTAAGCATCACAAATAAATGTTACAATATTTGCACAATGTTACAATATTTGCTACACAAGATAGGTATTGCATATCGTTTTATACAACGACGGTGGCAAACCAGTATACATCCGTCTGATGGTTAGCAACTACCGTTGCCTATAAACGCCTGCAACTCCAGTCCAGAGGTATCAAATGCGCATTGCCGATGCCTTAATATATAATTTTAAACAAAAAAGAACCGACTTCACTTAGCCTCCACCTTTCCAAAAGCAAATGCGGTTAAATTGAACGGACTCCTAGCCTAGTCGGTAGTGACCCTGCCTACGAAGCAGGAGGTTCCGGGTTCGAATCCTGGTCAGGGCATTTATTTGTGTGTTTATCACGGATATTTGTTCCTGAGTTATGGATGTTTTCTATATATTTAAGTATTTATATGTATATATCTATTATATATATCGTCGCCTAGTACCCACAACACAAGCCTTATTGAGCTTACTGTGGGACTAGGTTGATTTGTGTAAGATTGTCCCATAATATTTATAAAAAAAAAAAAAAAAGAAAAAAAAAAAAATGCCCGAGCTACTGTAAAAAACACTAAAATCACTATAGGTGTGCCTATAATATTTGAAAAGTTCCCTCGATTTCTCCAGGATCCCATCATCAGATCCTGACCTGGTTACAATGGGACTAACTGTGAAGTATACCTACACTTTCAAACAAAAAAAGAATTTTCCAAATCGGTCTAGCCGTCTTCGAAGTATCGGTAGGTAAACATAATACATATAAAGAAAAAAGTAAAAACAAAGATCCCGACGTATTGAGAACCTCCTCCTTCGAAATCTTGAAGTCGGTTGAAAATAGGATTCACTGTAACCGTTAAAGGGAAGAGATACTACGAGTATATCTCATTCCATGTTTTAACATCCACTTGTATAATAAACTTCAACAAAATACATTCAGTCAATAGGCACAAACATTGAAGTATCCAAACAGCTAAATTTTTCACTTCTAAGTAAGTACCTACAAGTAAATACACAGAAGATGTCGCCGAATCTCAATAAAATTGTTCACAGTTCTATACCAATCACGCGCAAGCTTTCACCAATCAACCTATAATATTAGTAGGATTAAATCCATTGGTTTGGTCAAAGCTACGTGTCCGTTCCCAGAATACCTACCTAACTGTACGGATTTGTGAGGTAATGATGTGCCTAGTGCATCCGTTGCTGCCATTAGTAGCTCGCATGTCTTACAAAGACATACCTTTGAGCCTTGTCGTATCGTAGCCAAAGACATACCTACGTGGGAATCCGTTTTGTTGTCCAGGAACATGATCTGTCTGATATTCTATCTTAGACGTTTTAAGCTCTAGGTAAGCCTAGAGCTTAAAACGTCTAAGATAGAATATCAGACAGATCATGTTCCTGGCGTTTGTTCTAAGATCTTTGACATGGCTTACTAAGAAGTTTGGCCTCCAGGCACAGGCTACGAAAGATAATTACTGCCATGGGATCTTCCATTCCATATGGGAATTATTGAGATAAACCGACATTGGATGGGTCTAACGCGAAATAAATGTATTAGTTGATTAATTTACTGATCAGTTGTCAGCGAAAATGACCAGTGGAACCTGTGCAGAAACGTTGGAACTTAAAGTAACATGCTGTCAGCGACTGATAAAATACTTGGATTGAATCATATTATCTTGTACAAGTTCCAAGTTTTTGAGCCACTTGCCATTGTTCGTAATTTAGTCGTGTAATGAACGACCGATGGTACCGATTAGCTGTCAGCTAACTTCGGTCATGCATTACACGGTTAAATTACGATAGGGCTAACCTAACCTAACATAGGCATCATAATTGTAACTTTTTCTGAGTCTAACCTAAAGAAAATAACCCGAATACAACCAAGCATGAGTTTTAAATTGCTTTTTCACACGTCTTGGACATCAAAAACTCCACATAACATAAAAACCTTCGTTGTTCGCCAACACGGCCCTAACAAAGGCTCAACTTGAGCTTCCATTCATATTCGAAATTTCCAGAAAATAGTTCAGAAAAACTTCCAATTTCCTGCCCATTATATCTTGGTCTGTGTGCTCTTTGACTTTACTATGTTTGAAGAAACAATAGTAATAGAAAGGTAGGTCTATTACGCTGGTTTTTGCTCGGTCCAATGTTGTCGCCGCTCTATCGCTGGACTTCGACATTAAAATGTAAATTGAATCCCGTTTTTAAGTCGGCATGTGTGGATCGGTGTGCAACTAAACTTGAAAAGCAATTTGCGTTTGGGTTTATAAAACAGTGGAACAGTATCGAGTGTCACCGCAATTGAATTTTATTGTTTTTTTTTATAACTTTTAACGGCCTAACTCTATAACTTAACATAAGCACCGACACCGACGATTTTATTAGTACGTTGTGCAACGTAGAGAGTAAAAATATAAATGAAGCCAAGGGTCTTTACACCATAAGGTGACTGATAGTTTGGTACAAACCACCCTAAATCTTGTGAACATGGAGGTTATAAGTTAAAATAAGTAAAATGTTGTTTGCAAATAAACCAAGATAGAAGTTTCATTGTAAATATACTATTAAGTTTTTCTCGTTTTTATTTGTTGATTATAATTATTTTATTGGTTTGATTGACCTATATGTTGTTTTCTTAGTATTTATAAGATTGTCAGGTATTGTTAGCAGCTTTTCAAGATGGCGACGTAATCAAGTTATCATCCTAAAGAGATTTCCACAGAAAACCTTTTCAGGAAATCTATCTCAAATGCTGGCTCTCGTAAGTCCTACTGTAATTTTATTTTGGATTTATTTATATATATGTATCCGCAAATATCCCATGTGTGCTGGAGCCTCCAGGCCTCAGTCGGTCTGATGGAAAAAGGCCTGATGGGTTGACGTTGGTCCCTTGGGAGAGGGGAAAGTGTTTGTTGTGGGACGCAACGTGTGTCAGCACGTTTGCGGCTTCACATATTGGCCGCACCGTAAAGACAGCAGGGGCGAGTTAGCCGCCGTTAAACGAGAGAAGTATGCGGCCCTTGAGAATTATTTATTCGTTGCTCTCGCAGTGGAAACCACCGGATGCTGGTGTGCTGAGGCCTGGGTTTTTTTTGGCGAAGTGGGGAGGCGTTTACGGGAGAGAGGGTTGGATCCTCGCTCCGGTTCCTTCCTGATGCAGAGGTTCTCCATCGCGGTTCAACGAGGAAATGCTGCGAGCGTGATGGGTACCTTTGCGTCTGGAGGGTCGCGGGGCGACGTTGTCGGATAGTTTTATTTAGGAGTAGATTTTATTTTATACTAGCTGTACCCGCGGCTTCGCCCGCGTGTGTGGAAGGTTTTGTCATTTTCATTTATTAAATATCCAGGCCATAAGTGTAGAATTTACGCGTTCTACATATAAATATCTATCTAAATTAATTAGTTCATCCGTGATAAAGATAACTGACTAAAAGGCGTGCGTCGAGACCTGCGAATGCTAATGACCGAGTTCCTGCAGGAGAACATGCTTCGAACAGAGGGTCTAACGCTAAATGTATGAGCGCGTGGTAGCGTGTGAGCAAAACGTCCCAGCGAAAACTGATTTTGCAGCAGCAGGCCAAAATCTAATAAGGCCAAAGGCAGCAAGAATTGTTTCAGCAGGAGCATGAAAGGGTCCCCACAAAACTCAATGGTCAAGTTTTTGGTGAACCCGAACGCCGAAGCCGTGACGCGATGAGCAGCTATATCGCGAAAGCCATAGGGCGAGTACCACGCAGGACCCAGGTCCGGAGGATCGCAGCGAGAATTTCTTCAGCAGAAGCAGCATGCCAGGGACCGGACATAACTCAAAAGCGAAGTGTCTTAGCAAACTCGAGGGCTGTGGCTCGAGGGTGAGCGGCAACGTCTGAGAAAGCCAAAGGCCGAGTACCGTGTAGGGCCCAGGTCAGCAGCAGTACCATGACAGGGACCGGACATATCTCAATGGAGAAGTGTCTTAAGGCCCGAGGATGAGTGGCAATATCTGCGAAAGCCATAGGCTGGGTACCGCTTAGGCCCAGGCCCGGAACGTAGCAGCGAGAATTGCTTCAGCAGCAGCAGCATGACACGGACCGGACATATCTCAATGGTGAAGTGTCATCAGGCCCGAGGGATGAGCGGCAATGTCTGCGAAAGCCATAGGCCGAGTACCGCTTAGGCCCAGGCACGGAGCGTCGCAGCGAGAATTTCTTCAGCAGTTGCGTGACAGCTAGCAGCTAGTAGTTGCTAGATTCATGTCTACCCTTTTTATCGCAATAAGCTGTTAAAGCGAGATAAAACATTTTGCACTCACAAACAGTACAGTTTTTGCTGTCGGGTAAATCGAAATAGATAAATCTTAACTACCTGTTTTATTTGTTTTTACGTATATTGTAAGTAGGTTTCATGTATTGATAAATAGATTATTTTTACGTTGAGAATAAAGTACCTCCAGGTATTAATGGATCACAATATATGTCCGGATACTTACAATTTCCAAAAGGAAGTAACACGTTTTAAAAATATTTAACCCGCAACCCTTAAATTGGGAAATCATTTAAAAATCCATGGTTTAAACCTCGGCGGAACGCAACAGACCGAATCGCTTAATTTAATCTGAAGACTTCCTTAAATAATGATTGTATACAGTATACAGGACAGGGTACCTATACAGCGCCATCTGTGATCACTTTTGAGAACTATTTTTTATGAAAATTATGTTTTTAATAAGCAGAATAAAACTACCCTATATGTTGCTCCGGGGTATGAACTGTAACTATACAAAATTTCGTAAAATTCTGTGCAGTAGTTTTTACGTAGTGCGCGGACAAATTCACAGACAGACAGACAAGAATTCCAAAAATCACTTGAATGTATTCAGTCAATGTTTCTAAGACCCTCCGAATAAGTTTTTCTAAAATATCTTCAATGTACATTTTTTTTCTCCTTACGCGTTTATTATATGTATAGATGACATTTTTGTGACTGTTAGCTTTATGTTAGATTTGTTTTTTTATGCCTTTTTAATTCTAAGTTTTGACATGTAGTTTTAATGATTTCGATTTGTATTTGTATTTAAATATATATATATATATATATACATATAGTAGGTATGTCAAAACATTGCTTATTTTTTTACTACTACGAGTATTATTAGATTATTCTTTTAATTGTGACGGGAAGGCCTTCTCCAAGGATTTACACGTTTCCTTAACTGAAGCTGTGTGTTTCCGGTTTATTCCGGTTATTTTCATAATATCTTCAAACCAGTGACGAAAACAGTATGATTAGTTAAATCAATTCAAACTTTAAAATCGCGATAACTCAAAACGTTGTGAATGTGACTAGATATATTACATTTCCTTGTACCCTTCATATAACGTTTAACTTCAACTCCAGCATTTTAGACGACAGTCTAGTCTGTCCAACATGTAACTGTACTAATCGCACGACAGATCGCCACCAGTCTTTGTCCGCATTCAACATTTCGAATGGACACGTTTAGACTGAAGTGAGATTTGAGCGTGGTATTCCAAATTCCAAATTCAGTGGACGTCTGTTGCTGCGTTCCCAACGAATACCACACGTTCGGCTCAAGTATTTGGTCCAATTAGTTATTCAGAAAGAATACAGCTAAAAAATATCACGTGATATGCACCATAGTACAGTCACCGGCAGTAGTATCTTCGTGTAGTATCTTCCTACACGAAGGCTGAAAAAATATAATTATGACACGCTCTTATGGCCCCACAAATAAGAGCGTGTCACACATTTTTGCGGCCTTAGTGTAGGAAGATACTATTGCCGGTGACTGTACCAATGAGTTACTAAGAATATACATGCCTGAAAATGAGCTAAAATTTAACAAATATGTGGACTGGAAGCTACCAAACAATAACGAAAAGGAATGTACCAACTAGATCTACCAACAGAAAGTTTTAATCAGAACATACAAAATGACAGCTATTATCAGGAGAATCAGCCAGCAACGAAGGAGATATCATTCTAACCATCTTCTTTAAGCAAGGAGAGGCTTCATCATCATCAAGATTATCAAGGGGAAAAAAACCCCCATGCATACAAACTTTGTATGCAGCCTAGGCCTTTTTCTCTGCAGCTGTCCGTACATTCGAAAGCACTACTTCGGCAATGTTGTAAAAAGGCAGACTTCAACCAATCGTCGCTTAGTCGTAGTTTCCACTGTCGCGATCAGTCAACTCGACTATCGCATTGTTCGGAACTAGGCCGAGGCGCGATAACGCTCTTCAATATTCAGAGCTTAACTATTTGTGACGTCACGATCAGTTGCAAGTTGCTGCGAGCGAGCAAATAGCGCCACAGATTATATTTTAAACTTACGCATAGTAGATAATGGAAAATTAACAATTGGTTATGGATATTTTTTTCGAACGAGCGGAGCGTAAGCGAAGCAAGTTCTTGCAAACAACTTCTGGCTAGTGGGATGTCTCGGCATTTCCATGGCTTTTTAGGGTTCCGTAGCCAAATGGCAAAAAACGGAACCCTTATGGATTCGTCGTCTGTCTGTCTGTCTGTCTGTCCGTCCGTATGTCACAGCCATTTTACTCGGAAACTATACGACATATCTGAATAAAATTTACACATAAGGTGTATTTTGTATGCAGCTACTTAGTTATGTAGTTAAATTTGAAAAAAAAAAATATTTTTCGGGGGGCGCTCCATACAGGTAACTAAATTAAAAAAGAAATTAACCAAATATCAACATGTGACACATCAATCGATAGGTCTTTGAAAATAACATTGAGGTTTCTTTGACTATTTTGTGATTAAGTGAATATTTTCTGAAATAATCGCTTCGAAAGTCAGAAAAGTTGTGTAGCCCCCCCGTAACTTTTGAACCGTAAGTTCAAAAAATTTGAAGAGATGTGCCTTATCGTATACTTTCTACGAAAATTGTTTTGAACATTATCGGTTCAGCCATTTTTGAGTTATCTCCAAAAAACTTCTTCCATAGGCATCAGATACGACCTTTTGCTATTAGTTTGGTTCTTATTCCATTGAAGGTACGGAACCCTCCTATGCGTGGTCCGACACGCACTTGGCCGGTTTTATTTTGAGAGTTTGTTCCGCGAAAACTTTAGTAACGCTTTTCTGATCTTCATGAAATTTGTTGGGGTTGTTGCAGAGATACATATAATATGAGAGTTCGTATAGAAGGATATAAGCAGAATCGACCAAGGGGTCATGGAGCTAGAAGGCGCGAAAAAATCATTATAAGGGTCTTGTTAAATTGGTCATCTTGTTTGCAAGGAAATCGCGAGTTCTAAGTTCGAGGCGGACTACGTTCTGATTAAGTTGGACAATATGAGTGCAGGCAGCAGCAAGATAAAGACAATCGTTTTAGCCGACAACATGGGTCTCCACTGTCGCGATCAGTCAACTCGACTATCGCATTGTTCGGAACTAGGCCGAGGCGCGATAACGCTCTTCAATATTCAGAGCTTAACTATTTGTGACGTCACGATCAGTTGCAAGTTGCTGCGAGCGAGCAAATAGCGCCACAGATTATATTTTAAACTTACGCATAGTAGATAATGGAAAATTAACAATTGGTTATGGATATTTTTTTCGAACGAGTGGAGCGTAAGCGAAGTGAAGTTCTTACAAACAACTTCGGCTACTGGAACGTCTCGGCATTTCGATGCCTTTTTGATTTTGAGAGTTTGTTCCACGATATCTTTAGTAAACGTTTTTCTGATCTTCTGATTTCAGAGTTCGTATATGAGCAGTATTGATCAAGGGGTTGTGGAGCTAGAAGGCGAAAAAAATCTACAGAAGGGTCTTGTGATATTGGTCATTATCTCGTTTGTAAGTAAATCGCGAGTTCTTAGTTCGAGGCGGACTATTTACCTACTAGTTTACTTAAGACAATTTTTGTATTGATAAAAATTCTAGTCGCTAACTTAATATTAAACACTTTCAATATATCACAATTTTCCTATTTCACTTTGTATATAGATTGTATTATATATTAACCAAGTCCCAAAACTATAGACCATAAACCCGAACTGAGTGGCGATACTAAAAACCCGACCTCAATAACGAAACCGTGAAAATAAATGTACTAAATACCTCGTAAACCTAACACCTCCCTTCGAAAGGATGTAAGAAAAATATTAACACTATTTCTATAAAAAAAATGTAATAACCCTTATCGGAACCAAGCAGCTGTGGTAGGGTCACCCGAATAAATATGGATTAACCAGAGAAAATATCTGAGCTACCCTTCTAACTCGCGAATTTACAGGCTATTTTGAACCTTACACGGATGAGAATAAGGCGGTATTTAATTGGCAATTTTTGGCAGAGGTATAGAATACGGTGTACGAGCAACATATTTATATGTAATTATGTGATATAAATGGTTTTGACGGTGGCAGTATTGTGAGTGGGATTTGCTTGTAAATTATGGATTTTGCACGGATTTTTAATCTGTCAGATTGTTTAAGACCCGAACAACATATGAGTCTCGGGTCGGGTCGGGGGTGTGAAGTTGTAGTCCTACTACTGATTACGCAACTTTTGATCTTTGACACATAGTTTCATTTTGCGTATTTTTTGCTTCATTACCAAAACGACAAATGGTGGCCACTTTTTTTTCGTTTAGTTGATGAAGCCAAAAGTAAGTAATATAAAACTGGATCACATAGATCATGAGTTGCGGTATTAGTAGGACTACATCTAGACACACGGCAGTGTGTCCGCCAAGTTCGAGCAAAAAAAGCGACACACCGGCCATAACCATTTCGGGCCAATTTCGACCACCCTATAACTCAAAACATATTTTATCTACGCATATGAAATTTCGAGTGTCTGTTGACATCCCCTTAATTGTCTAGAATACAAAATTTCATTATTCTACCTATAGCAATTCTTGAGATATTGACGTCAGAAAATCGCTATTTTTACTATAGACTCACTCACTGACTCACTGACTCATCAAAAACCTAGACCACTTCCAATGGTCGTACTGACTTGAAATTTGGCATGGAGATAGGTCTTAAGGTCAAAGTAAAGGGAAAAATCTGAAAACGGCCAAGTGTGAGTCAGTTTTAAAAATAGCGAAGGTGTAACTTTGTTCTACTATGAAGTCATAATTAACTAAATGGGTCTATCTTCCAATGGTCGTACCGACCTGAAATTTGGCTCGAAGGTTTGTCTTTACGTCGAAATAAAGTAAAAATCTGAAAACGGCCAAGTGTGAGTCAGTTTCGAAAACAACGAATGTGTAATTTTGTTCTACTATAAGTAGGTATGGAGTGGAAATGAGATAAGACTTATTTAAATTTAGGTACATACCAATTTAAGACAATACATGTTTGTCTTAAAGACAAGAACAATAAAATTGTTCACCACTCTGTGTGTGTCTGTTGCGGGAACCGAACCCACGATTTACGAAGTGCAAAGCAGGTCACTAGGTACACTAGGTGCGCTAAATCAGTCAAACAAAAATGAAAAGCTTAAGCTGAACCCAAAGCTTAATTGGTAAAGCGATATCGAGCCCCGGTAAGGCGTATCGATGTTGGTTCAAGTCCAACTGGGTTGATTATTTTTTCAATGTTTTCAATGTTTGTAATTGATTGAATAACATACTAATGTATGAGTGGAATACCCACTTTAAAAACATGTAAAATAATTATGAGTTGATAGCAGGCGCCATCTGTTATTTCCGTTGTGACACTTGTAAAAGGGTCGGCGGGAAGGGTATCTAACTCTAGTGGTTGGCACCTAGATGTCGCTTACGACTGCTATAAAGTCGATGTAAAAATAAATGCAAAAAGATGATTGAAGGCATTGAGAATTTCGTCAGCTCGGTAACTGAACCCAAAGCTTAATTGGTAAAGCGATATCGAGCCCCGGTAAGGCGTATCGATGTTGGTTCAAGTCCAACTGGGTTGATTATTTTTTCAATGTTTTCAATGTTTGTAATTGATTGAATAACAAAAATGAAAAGACTATTTTTTCTCGCATAGTCTAAATAATTTCTAATTTTACAACTAATAAAATCGCAGATTCAAGAACATGGAAATCATATATACTCTAAGATGGAATTATATTATATATACTACTGCCCATCTCACCCTCCGATACGCCACGGGATGAGATGGGATGGTGCACTTCTAGGGCTACATAATAGGCCACCAATTATAATACCTACTGGTAGGTAGGTATTACCAAGTTATTAATTATCTATGTAGGTAGCGTACTTACAAACAGAATAAAGTACGTTATTGATGTATGTAATTATATGTAAGTAGGTACATTTTATAGGTGTAGGGAGCCAGTTTACGGACGTACTTCTGCAAACAGGAACCAACCCACACAACGTCAAAAAATGAGTTAAGTATACAGCTAAGCTGTAAAATGCACCTTATGTCGACCCTGTGAAATATCAAAGTGCTATGACTAGTATAACCTATAAAAATATCATGGTCACAAAGTTACCAGCACTCTGTTCATGACTATTTAATAAAAATAAATAGATCCATGTCACTTGGTAACCCGATACATTGATTAATATGATTATTATATTTATTCTAAAAAGACCCACTCAACATGGTTCCTTGTTAAAGTACCTTCATTATTATTCACATAGAACCATGCGGGTTGGTTCCCGTTTGCAAAACAAAAATCGAACAAGTCGATATGTTCACAAAGATCCATATCGCATGGTCCTATGTTAAAATAATTTTATTTATAATATACAAGACAATATGTGTTTTGAATCCGGTTAGCGTAATAAAAAATACCTTGAGAATAATTTTAATTCAGGTTCATGTACTATGGTTCCATATTAAACGTTTTCTATGCAGAATATCTATGGAGCCATGTACTTTGAATCTGGTTAATGAAATCATTTTACTGGTATACTAGCAAGATTTACCAAATATTTTAAATAAAACAAGTAGAAAATGATAAAATTTTAATTTGATATTGTGCTGAACTAAAAACATTTTTTTTTGGTGTGGCAATGTTTTTAACATGGTAACATTACAAGGAGTAGGACTATGTGTCAAAACTTTTGGAGAAAGTTATTGGGTGAGGCAAATTACTTTAAATAAATTATCTAAAAGCCTGCAATACAATGAAGAAACTGGGTACAAGGGCGCGGACTATGGTTTTAAGTTGTTTAGTTCGTTCAGACGACGAAGATGAAGACAAAAACATTCCAGGTATGTTAAAAATGCCTTCTAACTAGTATTAGATTTTTAAGGTTAAGTCGTACAAACTTTTTGTTAAACTTTATTTTAAGCTGATTTCCAACTGGCATTGCAATGGTGCATGAATATAAGATGTATGTATTTCAAAATTTACGTGTCTGGTGTTACAGTCGTGTAGTCACCTACTACATATTGACAAAGTAAATGGGTATTAAATTGCTAGGAAGATGACAGGGACTGTGTGTGCGTTTTTGAATGAAACCTTACATTATTGTAAAAATTATTTTGTGATTAGTGATTAAGACTTGATACCTATTATGAATATGAGTTCTAAACCCAAAAAGTGTTATTGTTATCTTGTATTGTTTTCAGATTTTTATGATTACTCTCGATCTAACAGTCCAGTGCAGATGAATTCAGGTATTCTTTTTCTGATGATTTATTTATTACTAAAATGCACCTTGTGAATATAGCAATGCTTGTTGATGAAAGTAGTTTTATATTGTTACTCTATTTAGCAAATTTTAATGAGTTACCTATTCAAATTAGTTCATCTTACTTAAGGCGACGGGATAGGCAAATTAGTGAAATCGAGCTGTTTTGAGCATATTTTTATGATGAAAGTCAAGCACGCAGTAGCGTGGATTACGCACGTTCTGGAGTTGCATAATTATAATCGACTAGGGCATGGTCTAGAGTCTCTCTGGGTCCTATTTTATGATAATAGTAGTATATCCACGCTAATGAGTGCTTAACTTTCGTCACAAAACTTGCCCAAAAACATCTTCGTTTCACTAGTTAGCCTATCTCGTCGCCTTAACATAGCTAAAAGTATGTATTAATTTTTATTGTTAGTATAATAAAAAAAATATGTCTTTAAGGTCACAATATAAGCTCTCAACAAGTAGCGTGAGTATGTTGTGTGTATAACATGGGGCTTTTATTTCATTCTAGCATGCCTGGGCTTGCAAGAAAACACGAAAAAGTGAATGTTGCTACTAAAAACTTGCATGAAGATAAATTGAACGAAGCTTTAAAACACAAGGTTGAAGTAATATCCAATTCTGCTATGTGTCCTAAATCGATATGTATATCACCAGAAGACCCTCTATTGTCTTCGCTAGCAGCCAGATCGCTTGTCACTAATAATTTGGTTGGGGAAACTACTAATAAAGCTATGTCAACTTCCGAATTATTAGTTTATAAAAACTATGAGACTGCTTACAAATCACCTGCATACTCATTACAAGAGGAAGCTCCAGTAAATACTTTTTCGATCATCCGTAATGGTTTAAATACTGTCACTTCTTCTAAAAAACGCATAGAACTTCCCCCACCCTCACCATTAAATGTTGAATCAAATGCTACGTCGCTGGTGACGAAAAACAAAATAGAACCAGTACCACACTTACCATTGACTCCTGCCTCACATTATGTGTCGCCGTCAGAGAAAGAGTGTGATGTAATTATGGAAACTGCTGCCAAAAAAAGTATTGAACCTCCTCCTAACTATGGAGAACCATTGACTCCTGCTCCAAATAATGTGCCGCCTTCAGCCAACGATCATGACAACGTTACGGAAACTGATGCTAAAAAAAGTATTGAGCCTCCTCCATAGTCACCACTGACTCCTGCTCCAAATTGCGTGCCGCCATCAGCCAGCGATTATGACAAAGTTACGGAAACTGATGCCGAAAAAAGTATTGAGCCTCCTCCATACTCACCATTGACTCCTAACCCACTAAATAATGTTCGGATCGACCATAACATCCCGCTTACTAACATTTTTGCTGAAAATGGTATTGGCAGCTCTTACTCTCCGCTTCCAGTTATGTCACCTGATACGGAAGAAATATGTGATATTTTAGCAAATTGTTTGAACAACGACGACCTTAATGTTACAAACAATTTGGATACCACAACAGCTGATGATGACACCCTATCTCCATACAGTGACGACTCTGTTAAGGATCCTGATTATGAAAAAAGTAATGACGGCGCCAGCTCAAGCAACGATTATTTTACTTCTAGTACTAGTTATGCACATGTCCGCCTAACACCTGCAGTAGGAAACCAAATTGAAGATGGTCAAACAGTTCTTGTTTCACGAAGTAACACACCACTTACCAACGGAGATTCGGTTATTGTTGACTCAAGCACGGAAACAGTTTCTGACAAAGAAACTGAACTATTACAAACTGACTCACTTGGTGGAAGGCCAAAAAAGGGGAGAAAGCGAAAATTTGGTGGATTGTCTAGAGAAGAAAGAAAAAAGAGAAAGTACATGAACTTGCCATATATAAATTCAAGAAAAAAAAATGTTGGTGCGAAGAGTTTCATAGATTATCAGTGCAGCTGCAGCAAAAAGTGTCACGAAATTATATCCACAGAGAAAAGAAAGGCTGCTTTTATAAAATTTTACTCGTTAAGCTCTTATAATGCACAGAATATGTTTATTAATGCATTGGTAAAAGAACAGCCTGTAAAGCGTCATTACATTGCAACTGAAAACAAAAGCAAGGTTTCAAAAAAAAAAGAGTTTTCACGTGAATATTGCTTGGATGGGATTTCAGTTTGTAGAGACATGTTTCTCAAAACTTTGCAAACGTCGTCAAAAAGGATAAATACGTCGCTTTGCAAGATGCGGTCCGAAAATTGCTTTATAGACAAACGTGGCTTGCAAAGCGGACACAATAAAGTATCTCCTGAATGCGAGCTGTTTGTGATAAACTTAATTAAAAAATTGCCGACATATGTATCTCACTATCGTCGAGAACAAAACAATGGGATTAAGTATCTCAGATCTGACATGACTGTTTCCAAAATCTTCCAGGTATACCAAGAAGAAGCAAAGAAAGCTGCAATGAGAATTTTGTCGTTATCGAAAGTAAACCAAATATTTCTGGCTAATTTTAATTTACGCACCAAACCCTTAAAAAAAGACACGTGTAATAAATGTGACTCATTCCACAGTAAAATGCTGACTGCTTCGGAGGTAGAAAAAACCGATATTGACTTAAAACGGACAGCACATCAAGACCTTGCAAATCGCTTGCAAAACCAATTGAAAATAGATATGAAACTGGCAAAGGATGATCCTTCAGTGGAAACAATCACTTTCGACTTAGAAAAAACACTTCCTTTACCACGCATACCCACAAACATTGTTTTTTATAAGAGACAACTTTGGGTATACAACCTTGGTATACACACAGGAAGTAGCGATGAAGCTCATTGCAATGTGTGGGTAGAAGGGGAAGCTGGTCGTGGTGCACAAGAGGTGGGATTTTGCCTAATGAAACATATTTACGAAAGACTAGACAGCAGTGTAACACGTCTGATTTTATGGAGTGATTCATGCGGCGGACAAAACCGAAATATTAAACTGGTGTTGATGATGAAAGCGGCTTTAAATGACCATCCAACACTTAAACAAATAAATATGAAATTTCTCGAATCGGGCCACAGTTTCCTCCCCAATGACACCGACTTCGGAAAAATTGAAACTGCTCTGAAACATCACCAGTGGCTTTACACTCCAGATGATTACATGGATATAATGAAGTCTTGCAAAAGAAATAATCCCATGAAAGTTCATCGAATGAATCAACAGGACTTTCTTTCTTCTTTGAAGCTAGAAAAAAATATAGTTAATAGGAAAAAATACACTGACGGCACTAAAGTATCGTAGCTGACAACGAAAGAAATTGAGCTGAGAAAACATGAAACTTACAAAATATATATGAGATCTAATTATGATGAGGAATTTAACGAAATAGACATTAAAAAAAATGTCCGTGGAAGGGTAACTAATATATCGAAGGATATAATGGAACCCCTGTGGCCATCTGGAAAGCCTATCCCAGATGCAAAGTTGAAGGACTTGAAGAGTCTTTTGCATCTTATTCCACAGGTGAACCATGATTTCTACGTTAAATTGATCCCTGATGAAAACATTGAGGATGATCTGGAAGGCTTTTCAGGTGAACCAGACTTTGAAATTGAGGAAGAAACCACTGAGTAGTAACAAATTGGGCAAAAGATCTCATATTGTTTAAGTATGTATTAAGTTAAAATAGGTTATTTTGAGAACATAAAACGATTTTTGAGTAAAGTATTGAATAATAAAGTGTTTTTGAGTATTGTCCATTGTTTCTACTTTCTTCTCTCTTCTTCTTCATCAGCGTGTGTTCGCCCACCGTTGGGCATACGCCTCTCCAATCTTTCTCCATTTAGGGCGGTTGTCCGTTTCCCTCATCCAGACGGGTCCTGCTGTCTCCCTTATATCATCTGACCATCGGGCGGGTGGTCTCCCTCTTTTCCTTTTGTCCAGACGGGGCCTCTACTCCAAAACGCGCCTGTCCCACCGTTCGTCGTAACGTCGGCACATATGCCCGGTCCAAGCCCATTTTAGCTTGGCAACCCTGTGGCCCACGTCGACTACTTTTGTGCGTTACTTGGCAAGTAACTTGGATGTAACTTGGCAAGTTTTAATAGAAAATTATATACTTGACACATTGCAGTCCAAAGGTGTCGATTCATTGCATTGAAAAGGTATGTGATGTGTGAAAACTTGCCAAGTAACATCATTAAAAAGTACTGAAAATAATAAATGTTATTAGGAAACTGCTAAAAAAACCGGTGTGCGTTTCTCTGACTATTATAATTTAAGGTATTTCTATGTAACGTGATACTTATTCAAAATGTACCTTAAAAACTGCTGGAAATCAAGTGTGCATTCCTATAACTATTTATGATTTGAGGTATTTTTATGGAACTTGGTACTTATTCAGATCTCACTTCTTTTATAGGCGAAGCATTCCCATAGTATCGAACTTGGCAGCCTTTCACATTTATGTTATTGATTTGTTTATTAGAAAATACAACCCCCCCCCCCCCCCCCCCCCCAATGAGAGCGCCACTGGACGGTCGACGCAGTCTTAAGGGTTATGAGTCCCGGACTCATATCAATGAATTTTAAGGGAATAACGTAAAACTGTAATTAAATATTTTTGGTTATAGAAAACATCTTAAGGAAACCTGCATACATCCGTAAAGAAATTCAGAGGGACTATTAAGTCCCCAACCCGCTTTGGGGACTACAAGCCGATTCCTATCATGCAAGAGAGGATATTATGTTCAGGAGTGGGATTTATAAAGGATAACATATTAACGGAACAAATACCTAAATAATTAGCCAGCACCTTGTGAGATACCCAACACTGAATATCCCAAGGCATTAGACCAATATTGTTGCCTCCAATTTCCTGGACAAGGGTCAATCAAGACATCTTGTTTAACAAAGGACATAGAACTTGACACACACACAGACCTCTTACTCGATTGACTATACGTAATAAACAAATAAGCTTTGTGTTGTAGGTCCCTAAGTAAACGATACAAGATATACAGTATGTTAATCCAATACGAGCATAAAGTTTAACCAGACAAATATATTATATATTTATATACATTATAGGACAATCATACACAAATCGACCTAGGCCCACAGTAAGCTCAATAATGCTTGTGTTATGGGTACTAGATGACGATATATATAATAGATCATTATGGATAAATACTTAAATACATAGAAAACATACACAAATCAGACACAAATATCTGTGATAAACACACAAATAAATGCCCTGACCAGGATTCGAACCCGGGCCCTCCTGCTTCGTAGGCAAGGTCGTTAAATATTAGTGTAATCATTAATTAAGACGTTCTAACTAGGGCTCGCGGTCGATTCCGGATTTCGGGTACCCGTTTCCAAGATCTGTTTCTGAGTAACACGAACACGGTTTTCTGGCCCGTTTCCCACGTGTAATAAAGAAACGTGTAATTAAGATCCGTTTCCACGAGTAAACGGGTAGCCGAAGCAACGTTCCTTAAATACACGCGGATCTCGAAACGTCCTTGACGAGTGGCAGAGATACGAGTCGAGACGTTTAAGAGCTACTAATGAATACATGTGGTAGCTTAGGGAATTTTAGTCATGTTGAATCTTATTGCGAGTCCATAGAGTTGAAATTTAGTTAACGGTTAATTTGAACGAACCTTTTTTCCGCGCAGGTAGAAGCACGGGTTTGTTTTCAATAGATAAAGGATGAATTACCTATGTTAAAATAACAATTCTGCCGTTTTAGCAATATAAATATTACTTCGTTATACTCAATACTTATTTCATTGAATTAATAGTGTCTCCGTTCTTTAATATAAAGGTTCAGGTAACTATTATATTTATACCATGACGGTGGCAAACAAGCATACGGCCCGCCTGATGGTAAGCGGCTACCGTAGCCTATGGATGCCTGCAACTAATGAGGTGTCACATGCGCGTTACCGACCCTTTACAAAAAGGAGGATTTACTGTGTTGACGGCTAAAGGAACAAGATGGTCCCTCGTCGTCAACACACTGGGTCCTCTTTGAGCTCTTTGTATTAGTTGTTTATTGATAAAAAACACTATATTTGATTAAAATTAGATAGTGGTCTGCGGCGGCGGTTAAGACGGTTTGGTTAGGTATTCAAATCCGGGCAAGAAAAATAATTTCAAACTTACAATGCACAGCAGCTGTAGTATATTATTTGGACATTTTATCCCCGATTTATTTACCCTAGTACAACCAACGGTTCTCTAAATTAACGCTGAAAATTGTGTTGCCGATTATCAGTTCCCAACCAACTTTTCGCGTAATTTCACATCGCGGAATGATCATGTGCCAACTTATCAAAAGATTTTGTTTTATTTCTCTCAGTTACCAACTGTACGTTTGGCCTGTTTTTATAAAGTCACTTTTCTAAATGCCGCCTTTCGAGTATAGAATGATTTCGTTTGCGTAATATTAATTTCGTAAGGATGCCATTTTCACTGTGGGCAAATTATATACAGGTAGTTATTATTATTTTAATACATTAGTTTCTTCATTGGACTTATTGCTTAGGATATTTTTTATATTAAAAAGTCGATTCTGGCACTCGCCGGCCGTTACGGCGGCACGCTCGCTTCGCTCGCTCGGCTTCGTGCACTGTTTGCTCACGGTAGATCTACTACGCTCCTCTTCGCTTCGCTCGTCGTCGCACCTAACTGGAGTCCGTCACATATGAGATTTCTGTTGTTAATATACTTACTAACGAAACGTTATTCTTTTAATAGTTTTTTTTATTGATTGTTTAGAACACAAACAGTCATACACAAAAATATAGACATGAATTACAAAATTATGTGAAAATAGACCTGGAGGTTCATAAATGTGATACAATTAAAATTTTTACAAAAGCGAATGCGAGAAGGAAAACAAATAAAAATACTACCTACATATTTTTTATCCTTAACAATTTGGATCTCGTATGTTATTTTAAAGTGTCAAGAGAGTACGTAAATGGATCAATGTCACTAAAAAACTCATTATAGTATTATGAAACTCGTTTGAAAAAACTATGTTTGGCATAATTATTACGTGCGAAACTCACATAAAACAAATTCCGAGGACGTAAGGGGTGATGCGGTATATTAAATACTATATTTTGTAACAAATTAGGGCAATTGATTTCATTCTTTAAAATCTTAAAAAAGAAAATTGTGTCCAATAAGAGTCTCCTATTATCAAGGGATATCATATTAAAAAAAAATTGCCGACTTAGCTGACGATTCTATAGGAGTACCGATTCCATAGTTGCTTGGCCTAGTGATAGAATTGACAAATGATAATTAAGTATCCCAAAAGTTTTGAGTCATTATAATAATCAGCTTTAAAACAATTCTGCCAAATGAAACGTTATCATACAAAATTTTGCTAATAGTTAGTTATTAAAGTGAATCATCAGCGAAATGCTGATCAGCAAGTGAAATTCGGTCAAAAAAAGTTCGGCGAAAAGGCAGAACATTACAACGAACATGTCCTATTATGAATTGATTACTACCATTTACTAACAAATTGTGTTGAATACAATGAAGTGATTTACAGTGTCATTAAAGGTACAACTTACTATTTTAAACTTATGTTATGAGCATCAGAAGTAACAGAACGGTCCTTTTTAAAATTATCAACCATTTGTTTCCATTTTGAATCATTTTATATCTGGAAACAGGTAATTTATTATTTTGGACACTAAATTATGTCACTATATACATTATAAATGATGTACTCATAACATGATTACCCATTATTACTAAATACACTCAACATTATCTTGATTTGTATTAGTAGTCAATAAATTGGTATTAATGCTACTTACCAGTTAAATTGGTTTTATTTTTTACATTTTTTTTTATAGTCTTCTGGGTAGCTCGTTGACATGCAATCATAACAATTTTATAACAACAAAAACCAACAAAACAAAAAAAAACTATTAACAAAACAACTAACACTATTTTAAAATGGTAAGATTAACTCGGGAAGATTGTAGTATCCAACTGACCGACTAAGTGGAAAACTGAAGCCATACTAAAACTCAATAGGATATTCTATATCTTAGGCATGTTTCTTTTTAAGTATATTGAAAGTTCCTTCTACCTATAAGTATGACAGTGAAATTAGGCCGCGTGGCGTCAAAACAAAAGGAAACATTTACTATGCTATAGATTAAGTAAATCCTCTTAAAATCGTGCCGCTTAAGGTCTTGTATTTATACAGATGGGTTGACTTTATTACAACCACATAGAGCTTAAAATAGGTGGCCATTATAATTTGGAAATCTACACGTTTGCACCAAAGGGTGTCGTAAAATCTGCATTTTATTTTATTACCTGAACGCTAATCTCAAAGTGTCCCAAGTCAACTAGCAGTTTACCTGTTTTAGGATTTAAGCTTTATTGAATAAGTTATATTATCGCGGGATAACCAAAGTAGCATAGTAGCAAGTAATATTGGTTCTTTGTGAAAAGCACCTGTGCATGGTACTTTGATAAGGCCTCTTAAATTGGTGGTTAGTTTTTTTTGCCGCTGCCGCGTATCTCATGGTAGTGAATACCAAGGACGAGATAAAACTAACAGTTCAATTGATGATGATGATGATTTTATAAACTATTGATATAGTATAATAATGAATACCTAAGATATTTGTAAAAGTTTCTAGTTTCATTGCTGTGGAGTCCACAACAATGAAACTAGAAACTTTTACATCATTGTATACAAGATGATTCACGAGACGTGAGCAGAAACAACCCTACACAATTAATTAGTACACGCTAATGAATCAGCCGCCATCGCCATCATGTTTAAGTGAAACAATAACGCCTTTCTATTTTTTTCACCGTTTTGTTACTTATAAATTTTATTATCTGTAATCATAGTCACCTTACACAAACAACCCAATAAAGATGAAACCTCTTTAAGAATTACGACAGAACACTTTGATTATGAAAAAAAAATTGTTAAAAGTGAGATACGACGTTTCCATAGTAACCAGACATCAATTTTACACCATAGAAATCTAAAGTATAAGTATATATAGTCCCTAAATCCTGATCAACTTGATCAGAAAACTCGATCACAATGTCAGTAACATGACAACCGGAGCAGTATACATTTAATACAAACATAAAATCACTGTTTTCGCCTTTGTTACTTGTACAAATAGCAGTACATCTATTATTAAAATAATTAAAAAAAACGCGGATCAGTCGATATTCTTATCGATATTTTTACGAAGACGTGCATGCAATAAGTATTCGAATAAGTAGTAGGTATATGGTTAATTTATAACTATCGATTGATTGACATACTTGAATATTAAACGTTAGTTTGATCGTAATTTTTTCATATTTGGGGTCGTCCCATCATATTTGGCTGATTTTTGTACCCTTACACGCTAAGCAAGTCTAATGTCGTTTCTACTGTATTGCGTATATGTTCAAGATGCTATCTCAGAAAAACAGGCATCATAAAAATCTGCTTATGACTTAATATAAAAAAATAGAGCGGATTATTTGATCTGATTAAATTTTTGAGTAAAATTGTTGCCTTTGGCTTTCCCGCTTTAAAAAAAAATTAAACGTGATATCTTCTCTGACCCCCCCCCCCCCCCCCCATCGTGATCATGTGGGATATTTTTCTTACAAGCGAATTCATTTTAACAATATTTTGTATACAGGGTATATAACATATTGTTAAAATGAACTCGCTTCTCAAAGCACTAGACTTTATTCTAAAACACTATAAAAATGTAATAAGAAAGTAAAAAGTATATTTTATAATTATCAAAACTATGTGTAGGAAGGTATTCATTTTCTCTACAACCGATGAATATCTCAATATATAATCATATCTACTTATATTGTGAAGCTGGCTTAAATAACTAATCAAAATATCCTACGATGCCATACAACCTCATCTGTAGTCAACTGTAGAGCATTCAATAGTAATAGTGGGCTACAGTATGAGGTTCTTCAAAAAAGGAGTGTATAGGTTCCTAAAGGGTAGGCAACGCGCATGTAAATCCTCTGGGGTTGCAGGCGTCCATAGGCTACGGTAACTGCTTACCACCAGGCGGGCCGTATGCTTGTTTGCCACCGTCGTGGTATAAAAAAAAAAAAAACCTTATTTGCATCGGTTCTAACTGCTTCGGACCCGTTCGAGCCGGTACTAAGTACCCGTGTACCCGTAGGAACGTTTCTCGAAACGTTTCCGGAATTCCTGGAGACGTTTCCGAATCCCGGCGGGTTCGTGTAAACCGGCTCCTTAGCACCGTCGGTCTTAAGTACACGGGTATTCGTCTCCGCGTGTAACACGTGTAACGGGAGCTCTAGTTCTAACTCGTAACTATGGCCCCGTAATTAATTTTTCAAAATTTACCGAACAGCAATGTACCATCACGAACCGGCTGGCTTACACAACTACCAGATGTCCAGATAGAAATAAGAATAGTGCAAACTGACTAGAGGGGTTTCTTTGCACTAATTATTGTGTCATATCTATAAAGGACACACAATATTTTCATTTCACTCACTCCGTCTTTTAAACATTCAAAAGATCGTTCCCTAAATCTCTACCTCTCACTGCACAATAAAGTAACCTGTGAGGTGTTAAGCGTTAAATAAACCCGTGTATTACCAAGCAGAACTCGCAGGTAATCCCAAGTAAACCTAATTAATCAAGCCAGCAATTATTCTAAGCGAGCTCGCGTAACATTACTTTTTGATTGAGTGCCTCGAGCCGAGCTCTGAGTTGCTACAGCTTGTTTATTCCGTGCTGTACAGATATAGTGCATAAAGTATTTCCATCGAGACAACTCGGATCTCAATTGCAATACGACGACACCCGAAAGTGTCAACCATGCAATTATTGTATTATATGTTTACACATCATTGCGTATCCTTACGGATAGCGTATAATTTATATAAATATTTTAGTACACATTTTGTTAATTAATGTAAATAAGTAATTGTAACGATCGATCACGTGTTCGTCAAGTGACTGATCCCTCCGCCGCCAGCGACTGAGTGGCCATTTGCAAAAACGGACATTCATTCCTTGACAGTCAGTGAGAGTGGTTGTGCAGTTGCTGGAGGTAGAACCGACGAAGTTTGTGCAATTAGTTGATTCCCGTCACATCTGTGTATTGTATTCAGGTCAGTGTTTTATTATTGAGTTTTACACTAATGTATGAGGCTTGTTTAACTAATAATTATATTCATTGTGCTAATAAATGTTTGTTGACAACTACCGTCGTTTTAATGAAGCTACGAGGCTCTTTATATATGAGTGACCTTTTGATATCCATTATTATGGAACTTTACTTATTATATTATGTAGTTTTAAGTAACTAACAACTCCATATCGATACGATACGATGATAGAAAAAATAATAATTCTTACATAGGTTAGGTAAATAGCGTACATGAGTATATCCAAAAAAGAAAATTTTAATATTAAAACAATAAAATTGATGAAATAAAATGTTCCATCAAGCTAATTCATAATCCGTTTCTTAAATAGATGCTTATTTTCAACGTCAGTATTAATTAGGACACGATCCTATAAAATAATTTTCATGATAATTGGAATTTGACGTAGTATAGTGGGCTTGATATTGTCTGTTTTTGATAATGATTAATCATTAAGCCCGTAATCCTCGGGAAAGAGATACAAATAGTCATTCTTTATTTTTGTATTACTACGACACATGATAAACAGCTACCGCAATCTATGGATCCACGCAACTCCAAAGGTGTCACAGCGCGGTTTCTAAAGGCGACCCTTTAGAAAAGAGAAATCACTGTGTTGAAGGCATAGACTAATTAACTCAAGACCTACCTAGGCATAGCCGGGCGACCCCCGCTGCCACGCTCGAAGTAATTTCACTCTATATTAAGACACCAACTATTGGAAGTCACAGTAAACTTAGTACGTCTCCATGGCAACCATTAATGTCTGACTCTCTCTATCACCACACGGAACAATCGCGCGTTCCCTGTCTATTATTGCGTGTTCCCCTCCCGCACCCTTTCTTTTTGGCAGCGCACTAAGCGGAGTATAGAGATATCTTGTATATGGTTGAAGGCTAAGATAGTTCCCCATCGTCAACACTACTGCATCCTTTTAGAGCACTCTGCCGACATTACTCACCGGCAGGAGCACAACACTATGAGTTGGGTCTAGCTGTGATTTTCTGTAAGATGGAGGTACTTCCCCAGTCGGGTTGTGCTCCAGATTTGAGCGAGATGATAGCGAAGGCAACCGCGGTCGGGGAGGAGGGCAACCGCGGCCGGGGAAGAGGGCTGGATTATCATTACGTTACCAAAATCGATGTTCCAAGTTTGAAACTCATAACTTAACAATATTTGAGCATGTAATCTCAAAATTACGTTACTGTTACAGATAAAAAAACTTCAAAGTCATAATAAAATCGGCTGTTGTAATGCTGGCCATTGCTTACCGATTTTGAACATATTTTAGAGGACTTAAAATGTAAGTGTAGATAAATAAAATAATTTGATTTTCTCAACTGTTATTCTCGAGTATTTTCCAACACAATCGTAAATTCTATCAAGCGGTTCCAGTTATTCAAATTTTACCTCAAATTCTATTCAAAGTTCAGCTAATTTTCCTAAATAAATAAACTAGGCTCCCAAATTGTATAGCGGCGATTTGCGGCTTACAGTTCATTGAGTACGTCATAATAGACTTAGCATTTGCACCAAATACATTATCTTTGAAGTTCTCTTCTTTGGATAAAACAATGGATGGATACTCGTGAACATTATATTCTGTTTTTCTTATTTGAGTACTGAAAAAATTTAACTCTTGCGAGTTACATAAGAGAAGATTAGCTTTTAATTATCTCTTACTTACGAATCTACAGGAAAGACGCAAAATATGATGACATAAACATTTAATGTACGATGTAGTTTGATTACAAGGCTCGTTGGTCACGTGGCATTTTGCTATGCCATTTGGTAGTAAAAAAGACATAATTTTTATTACAAGCTTTTATTGAATTCACAGTGTTTGACACAGTCTGTTGTTTAGGTAGAAAATGGTAGAATCTTGCAAGGCAGATTTGAACCAATTCCTGATCTCCCAATTGAGATACAATTTAGCATAGCTGCGTAACCTAGATAACAATACAATATTTTGTATAGTCTGATGATGGAGACCGAAGGTGGTCATAAAAACTCTGTAATAATACAATGGAAGCTCATTGTGTTTGGGTTTGTTACAATCAAATCGCTGTGCAGATGACTTTTGCAAGAAAATTACAGTCGGCGGTAAAAGCTTGTAAAAAATATTATTGATACACAATTAATATGTGTAAGAAAAGATTTTTTTTTATATCACGACGGTGGCAAACAAGCATACGGCCCGCCTGATAGTAAGCAGTTACCGTAGCCTATGGACGCCTGCAACCTCTAGAGGATTCACATGCGCGTTGCCTACCCTTTAAGAACCTATACACTCCATTATCTTCTTATTTTATACATTATACCCATTGGTTTAATACTGCTCGTATAGTATTGCGTTCGTAATCGTCTATTGAATGAGCTGTTGCACGTTCCTTTAAAACTATTATGGAAACGCTAATAAGTGGCGTTTCATGCGCTTCATCTATTTATAGGTAATCTGTGGCAGCGCTTGATCAAACATTAAATGTGCTTGCAGCTTTTGGCTACGATGATGGCCTGGACTGTAATTGGTGGTTAGGAAACTGGATTTGTTAGTGATTTTAGATAATACGCACATTAACCTGTCTACGCTGTACTATTTGTACTTCGATTGCGAGATTTTATAAATTTCTTTACACTTTCTCGTAAAACATGCCATTATACATGAAGGCGTAGACGGGAGTTATAGATCATTCCCTAGGGAGTTTTTTATTACCTTATCTAATATTTTTATGTCGTAAAACGTTTTCTTCGAAAGTGTGGTGAAAAACATTGTGTGTAATATAAGAACATAGCAAATTCTAGTCATAAACACCTTCGGCTTTACTCTCGTGCATCTATAGGTATTAGACTCGCTCGTTTGTGGTATACCCCTTACTCCCCCCCCCCCCCCCCCACGTTACACAGTGTACTATTTCATACTCGGAAAATTCTATTACCTATACCTGTCCGAAAGCATAGATAAATAAGTTGCTTACTAAATAATTTTTAGTTTTAACGATAACATGATATAAACATAAATACTCTTTATTGCACACCTCAAAATAAAGAAACACATAAAATACAAATTACAAACAGTAAAAGTAGAGGTAAAACAATTGGCCGTCTTATCGCTAAAAAGCGATCTCTACCAGACAACCTTTGGGAAGCGGAAACCATTGAAAATAATCACGAAAATAATGATTTACGCAATTGGGCATTTTGTTTTTTCCTGCCCTTTGATCCCTTACCCAATATTACCAACTAACCGGCACACAGTCTTTTTCATCTAGTTCAAAAAGGCTGTTTGGCTATCTGTCTGTTTGCCAAACAACCTTTAAATTAAAGCAAATAATTATGATAAGCCTATTTTACTGAAATATAATCTCTATTGCCTTATAATTCTCGCTGTGTATTCACCGTGTTTATAGTCAAAACAGTGCCCACTTAGTCGCCTTAAGCGAATTTGCGTGGGATGGCCTTGGTTAGTATTTGAATTTGCGTGGGATGGCCTTGGTTAGTATTTGTCTAAGCACCGTGCCAAATCTACTCAATTTGCCGAGGCATACAGAATGGCTAGGTATACCGGGTGACTAGGTATACAGGTTGACTAGGTATACAGGGTGACTAGGTATACAGGGTGACTAGGTATACAGGGTGACTAGGTATACCGGGTGACTAGGTATACAGGGTGACTAGGTATACAGGGTGTAACAAAATACTGGTGATCCGTTTAAGGGCATAATTGGTATCGTATTGCGACTAAGAAATGGTAAGAGAAAAAAAAATTGACCAAGTATTTTTTTTTTTATGGGGCATGTGGTCCTAGCCGGGCAAACGTCCATACAAAACCATTTTTTTTTCGCCCGAAAAAAAATTTTTTACAGTGTTTTTCTTAATTAGAATACGATATGGTATCGATGGATTGGATTTCGATTGTCGTTTGTTATTTAAGTACCATAGTAACCAGAAATAAAATAATTTTAAACAAAAAAGAACCGACTTCACTTAGCATCCACCTTTACAAAAGCAAATGCTCGAGCTGCTTTAAAAAATACTCAAATCACTATAGGTGTGCCTACATAGTTGAAGAGTTCCCTCGATTTCTCCAGGATCCCATCATCAGATCCTTGGTTACAATGGGCTAGGTTTAACGGCCTCCTAGCCCAGTCGGTAGTGACCCTGCCTTCGAAGCAGGAGGTCCCGTGTTCGAATCCTGGTCAGGGCATTTATTTGTGTGTTTAACACAGATATCTATTCCTGAGTTATGGGTTTTTTCTATGTATTTAAGTATTTATTCATATTTATCTATTATGTATATCGTCGTTTAGTACCCATAACACAAGCCTTATTGAGCTTACTGTGGGCCTAGGTTGAATTTGAGTAAGATTGTCCTATAATATTTTTATTTAATGGGGCCAACTGTGAAACAAAAAAACTGTCCAACAAAAAAAGATTTGTCCAAATCGGTCCAGCCGTCTTCGAATAATCGGTGAACATACAAATAAAAAATAAAAAAATAGCAAAAAAAAACAAAGATCCCGACGAATTGATAATCTCCTCTTTCGAAATCTTGATGTCGGTTGATAACACAGTAAAATGCTTCGCGCAGGCCGACTTTTGCCGGTTGCGAAACTGCGGTTTAAGTGTAACAGACAGACAGAGTTACTTTCGCATTAATAATATTAGAAGATATATCAACAACACTCAAGTCATTACCTACGTCTATAAAACTTTCTCTATATCCATTACCTTAATGAGATAGTCATTGTATATAGCGTGCGTTTGTACTTCTTTTATTATTTTGAAACTTTTCTTCGTCCACTTATGAATAACTAGGGATACACACACGTATGGCGGGAATGGTTTTGATAGTGCCATACATTGACGGATCTGTCCGCCAAGCATACCTGATACCTGCCAGGCAGATCCGGCGAGCAAATCTGTGCATATATACTTTTTGAGCAACTGTAGTAAAAAGGAGTTTTTATATACAATGAACCTTTTGTACGCACTTATATTATTTATTTTTTGTGATTTTGAAAAAAGTCTAGTATAAAAGCTTGAAAGCATGGTGACGAAAAATATATAGACGGCGCCGTCAGTACAAAAGTAGCTCCCAATAATGGTCCTTAAAATATTCCCCTGACAGTTATCTTTTCACCCCCTTCCCCGGCTATTTAAAAAAACGGGATTTACCATGTATATTTGTGTTTAGGAGCACCCGATATTTCGGCGCAGTTGCATGCACCATCATCACGGAGTAACGGTATAATGTGAATGACCATGTGAGCTTGAAATCATAATATATATTATTTAAAAATAGTTGTGATGTCAATCAAAGTTTTGATTTACAAATTTTAATTAGACATTCAACAAGACAATCAGACAAGAGTCCGGTAACGATTTGAAAATGAGAATCGCTAATAATTAAATAACGCACATGAAATTGCATTCGATAAAACTGTTTGAAGTCTTGTTATTCCAAAAAAATACTTTTGGTTCATATATATTATTATTAAATACCCGAAAACTCAATTCTTACAGAGCTTGTTTAGTGAGGACGTTGATTCGTGCAAAATTGTCTTTTGATTATTTTTTTATATGCTCTTTAATATGTTTTATATTATATAAGTAAAGCATGAACTCTAATTTGTTTTTCCTTTTTTTTATGAAATACTTTAATACAGTCCCAAAAATATTACCTAAACTTCGGCAATTTTTCTTAAAATTGCTCTAGCTAAACATACTCTTGCTTAAAAAACATATATGAAAATGAAAAAAACTGTTCCACTTATTCCTAATACAACTCATTTTCCAACATATTTATTCAGTTTACGTACTGTACTAGATTAACAAAATCGAAAAAGTGTTCCACTTATACATGTTACACAGTTATACAGTTTAAAATTAACGATCTTTCAAAATATGTATAAAAACGAATAGGAGTTTTATTACTTACTGTAAAATAGTATAGAAAAACTGAGCGAAATCGAAAAAAATGGTTACCGAACTCTTAAACCTCATGCACGGAGTGTAATGCCTTAATGTATGCCACCTTCGATGTCATATTTTTTTCTAGGATCATTATTTAGAACTAAATAGGTTTATCCTTCGCTAGATGACGCCTATTTTTTTTATTTTTATAAATGGTTTTTACTCCTCGCCTATTTTAGCTTATGATTTTATTCGTTTTTGGTAAAATAAAATAAAAGCAACGTTGTTCGGTTAAGGCCTTGTTGATTGTAAAGTGATAGCCTCCTTACAAACACGTGGGTGGCCGGGACCCCGGATAACCGTTTGTTCAACTAAAGGGCGGTTACTCGCGTTTTGGGACTAATTTTTCATTAGCTGCACACTTGTTCGTTAGGTCACCGCACAATAAGCTATCAATATTTCACACTGAACTACGTAAATGAGCAAAAAACAAACCCTATTCCAAAGACGACGCAGCCATCTTGAAGCTCAAACGATTAATCCCCTGACGCCTATTTGTAAATATAAATATGTAATTGACGGGTATTAACTATAACAGGCGTAATACAGGACACCGCAACAATTACATTAAACGCTCCTCAATGGAATTACGCTCGGCCGCAGTCGATCTGTTACACGTATTATTACCACCATTACACGTATTATTACCACCAGTTACACTTACACACGTATTACGTATTATAACTACCTGCCACATATCTCATTTATGAGTGACTGATAATTATTTTTACTTGTTTTTTTTTTTTTAAAGTGGGTATTCCACTCATACATTAGTATGTTATTTAATCAAATACAAAAACCCATAGCTTAATTGGTAAAGCGATATCGAGCCCCGGTAAGGCGTATCGATGTTTGTTCAAGTCAAAACTGGGTTGATTATTTTTTCAATGTTTCAATGTTTGTATTTGATTAAATAACATACTAATGTATGAGTGACTGGTTAAAAATATTGTAGAAAATTGACTGTTGAAAATATGAATAAATTCTTAATTTTTAGCCAGTTGCTTTGAACCATAGCTTTTTTTTTATACCACTACGGTGGCAAACAAGCATACAGCCCGTCTGATGGTAAGCAGCTACCGTAGTCTATGGACACCTGCAACTCCAGAGGAGTCACATGCGCGTTGCCGACCCTTTACAAAAAGGAGGATTCACTGTGTTGACGGCTACAGGAACAAGAGGGTCCCTCATCGTCAACACACTGGGTCCTGTTTGAGCTCTTTGGCAACCTTACTCATCAGCAGGAACACAACACTATGAGTAGGATCTAGTGCTTTTATACAGAATGGCCAACTTGGACGTATTCAACTTTTTTTGCCGCCATTTTGTTGTGGCGGCAAATATGGCAGCTGTTGCATGAAAATAACTTTGTGTAGATACGGCAAATTTGAAGCGTTTTACGACTGTACAACGTGTTTTAATTATTAAAACGTTCTAAACACTAAGAAAAATGCCGCCAATTTTTGGCATAAATCACTTACCTTCGCGGCTAACAATAGCTCCTGACTTTTTTCTATGCCAACAGGTCAATGAACCTTCAGCACTTAAAACAAATAACGAAGGAAATGTGTGAAAAGTGATGAAAACGCGATGAAAAGGATTCACATCTGCCGTGCTGCTAGACGTAGATATTTGTCTGACATTATTTTCCTTATTTAATTTAACTTTAACAGGAAATACTTAATATTTTTTATATTTCCTATGAAATATAAAAAATATTAAGTATTCTATAATAAAATTACAAAAACTGAGTGTATACCTGTTATTTGGCCAACCTGGATTTAGGTCGATTTTAATAACGAGAGTTCAAACCGGTTCAACAGTTTTCGGGATGCGGCTACAGACAAACACCCCTATTATGCGTCGGGGTTAAAAGCACACATGAACAAACAGTTTACTATTATTCTCTATACCTAACACAAACCTAAGGCGAGCCACTTTACTAAAATCACCTGAATACCCAGCTCCGTGTATTAGGCACCACTTTATCTGAATCCATCTCATCATTAAAAAGTTCACGTAACAGAGGTCAAGCCAGCTGGTCATGTCGCATTGTTTGATCCTCCACTGCTTGATTGTGTCGTAGGATATTCGATTTACCACAGACAAGCTACGTTTGTGTGCGCATCAGATGTAGGAAATGTACAAGACATAAGGTAAATGTCCCAGGGTTCGACACGATAATGCCCAATAGTTGGCACCTTGCAAATTACGAATGACTTAAGTTTAGACATGACATGTACCTACTGACAGTGACGAGAACTCGGATGTTTACCTTAGATGTAGGTAGGTAAAACTATTCTGTATAGTATAGAATACACAGTTTTTAGGGTTCCTTAGTCAACTAGGAACGCTTATAGTATCGCCATGTCCGTCTGTCCCTCCGTCCGTCTGTCCGCGGGCTTACTCAGTGATGGTTAGTACTAGAAAACTGAAAGGAGATCATCAATTCTGGGCCACCTGATATAAACCGTATACAGTTTTTACTGCGATGTAAAATAAATACTCGTTTTATTACTAAAGTAGACAAAATATTGCAAAAAAATGTAACGGGAATTAGGAATACTAAATAAACAAACATTATGTTGATTTTTCCGCGATTAAAATACAGCAAGACAAGTTGTTAACGTCCTTATGGCATTGACATAAAGTTTAACTTCACCCTAGCCTGAACGGGATTGTTTTTTGATTTGACACTGTCAATGTATACCGTTACATAATCTGCGTTTTGATACTGTTCGGTAAGTTAGAACATTGTAATATTAAAATTGTATCTAAGCCTACGAATACGGGAGTTTAAATTAGAAATCGACTGTATTAAAACGCCTAAAGATTGAAAATGCGTATTTTTGCATTTTTGATCGTAGTTTGAATATTAAAAGTGGGTTTCATAATGGCATAATATCATGCTCCTTTGATAACGAAACGCATCTTTTTTTCACTCTTGTAATGTCAGATACTAGTGCTATCGCACTGAACGGTGGTAAACCTTATCCCTTCGCAATAGGTGTTAGGAATGTTCAGTTAATTATATCAACGATGGTTTGACAGCAGTCTTTTTTTACCGAAATACAGGAACTATAAATACGATCAAAATATGACTTATAATTATTTCATCATGATTCCCGTTTTGTTTTCAAGTCCGCTTTTGTATATTATCTTTAAAAAATCGGTCCTTTTTTACATTAATATATAAATCATAGGCAAGCACGCTTTCAAATATTGTCCTTGTCAGATTCAAGTTTTAAATTCATGATTTTTCAGTTTTCCCATTAGATTTCGCAATATTTTTACCACCATCCTGATCTAGAAATTATGACGATTCTTTAAAAGTAAGAACCATTCCTAAACGGTTCTAAATAATCTGGGCCAGATCACCTAACAAAAATTGACGATCTCCTTTGGTATGAGTAATGTGGTAAATCAAAATCTGAAAAAAAATATATTTTTAGGATAGCTCCCGTACATATGAAATGGAGGATGTTTTTTTTTTCGCTCTTATGTGGGGTGTCGTTGGATAGGTCTTATAATAGCTACGAAAGTTCAAAAAGAGCGCCCCCCCCACTTTAACTTTTGAACCGTGGGTCCAAAAAATTTGAAAAAATTCATTGAAGTGATGCCTAATAAGTACTTTCAATGAAAAGTCTATTGTATAACATCGGTTTACCCATTTTTGAGTTATAACTCAAAAACTCATAGTAAAAAGACGTTAGTGTCGCATAGTAAAATTACGTAAGTGACGCAAATTATCCCTTAATATGGATGGATGTATTGTAACAGGCACTGAGCATGGCCCGACCTGCTTTAGGCCGGTTTTTAATCTCTTTCTGTTGAAGACTTCATTAAACTATCTAGCCCGTTCTGACGCTCTTAAACATAAATTATAAAAACCTTTGTTTGCGGAAAAAATACGAATAATGTTCAGTGTTGGTTTAAATAATAAGCAAATCGTGTAAGTATCAATCAGTAAACTGTACTGACTCAATAATATCTCATTCATAACGAATCATTGTAGTGCAAACAGGAACCAGATTGTCGGGGATCCGACTGTCACCCAAAGTACTTTTGGACTACGAGCTGGCCACGTCAGATATGACATAATAATGAGAACAACAAAACCCGTCCGGTTAGACTGCTATACTATCCTTATTGCTAGATCCGCCGGGTATCTGGCAGCTTTTAATTGGTGGAGGTCAGAGTGACAGACTAGCAAATTTATGAATTGGAAAATAGTAATACCAAAGTAGGTTAAAACTTCCTTAGTTGTCTCAGTTATGAAGGACAGGGCCTATATTTAAACTTTAGAAAAAAAAACATTGCGTATTATTACGGAATAAAAAACAGTAGGACGACAAACTATGAATTACAATATACGTACAGTGCCAGAGTTCTGGGTTTAATGCAATATTATGAGAAATAATATGAATAATTAGATTATATAATCTAATAAAAAGTAAGTGCTTTATTTATTACATTTAATTATAAGACATAAATTAAATATTAAATACAAATCTAAATAACTTAAAAATAAAATAATCCTAAACTTATAAAATAAATCTAATCTACAAGGAGCCCACTCTAAGATGCTCGCGGTGCAAAGGTGCCCATCACGCTCGCTACATTTCCGCGTTGGATCGCGATGGTCAATCTAATTATTTATATTGCATCAAACTCAGATCTTTAGTATTTTCTTGAAATGGTTTGCATTCTTTGACTTCCACCACTTTACAGCTCCCAGATGTCCAGATCTACAAATAAGCATAGTATAGCAAACCAACTAGATAAGAGTGGTTTTGTTGCTCTCATTATTGGGTAATATCTGACGTGGCTAGCTCTCCGTCTATTGTCTCAGACGTAATCCAATTGATTTCGCCTGTATTTACTCGTACACAGCAGATGTCTAAACGATACCAAAAGAACAATAAGAAATCAGAGAAAAACTTGCAAACAGATCATTGCGATTTCAACCGAATGTACCAGAAGCTAAGATTGAAATTTGAATGCTCTGATTTGTTTGAATCGAACTGACCACAGATTTAGCGTGCAATCGAATTTGAACTTAGCGGTTAAGATTTAAGGCTGTTATTGGAATGTTGGTGGATTTGCACAAAACTGCCCACGGCGTATTTTCGGTGATTTATATGAAACGTAATTGGTTTTGTTTTGGCCAAGGACGCTATTAACGATAGTTTCATACGTGTAATGGACGCAATAAGAGAGCCTTCTCTTAATATTTGCCGATAGTTTTTACGAAACGTTTTTGTATTAGACAAATGATTTATATAGGCACTAAATTCCCGCGACTTACCTAAACAACGCCAAAAACGTATTTACAGACCAGCACAACCTTAATCGTTAAAAGTAGAGCCTTTAAATTCGGCCATGGAATAATTACATCCTTCAAATGTCAAGAAAGTTACACATTTTTAGGGTTCCGTACCTCGATAGGAAAAAACGGAACCCTTATAGGATCACTTTGTTGTCCGTCCGTCCGTCCGTCCGTCCGTCTGGCAAGACCCTTTTTCTCAAGAACGCGTGGAGGTATCAAGCCCGTTCTGAAATTTATATGAAATACTCAGGTCTACTGTCCCTTGGAGCTGTGAAAAAATCAAACTTCTAAGTCAACGCAATCAAAAGATACAGCCGTTTATGCCGCAAATTTTCGAAACTCGCAAGGGAATCAAAACCTACAGGGTACTTCCCGTGAACTCAGAATCTTGGGTACGAAGAATCGTCTTATAGCACAGATAAAGAAAAAATTGCGAAAACCGTAATTTTTTTAATTAGCTACAGGTTTGCACGGAACCCTCGGTGCGCGATTCCGACTCGTACTTGGCCGGTTTTTTGTATTTAGCCCCTAAGTGGAAATGCGATTGAAAGTATTTAACGACCGACTAAAGTAGAATTCACGCTGTAAGGTTCCGCGTCCTACGCGACACTTCACTTTATATAGAACTAGCCTTTTCCCGCAGCTTCGCCCGCGTACTATAAGTACTTAAAAAGGATACGATACCCATGTTGATTTTCAGACTTTGTGACCACATTTGCCCCTTATGGGGGTTGAATTTTCAAAAAATCTGAAACACGTGTTTACTCATTTATCGTTAGGAATACTCCTGTGAAGTTTCGATAAAAAGTCTAACAAATCTTGATTCATTCACCATACAAACTTTGGACCCCCATTTTACCCCCTTAGGGGGTGAATTTTGAAAAATCCTTTCTTAGTGCATCCCTAGACCTTATAAGGAACATACGTGCCAAATTTGGAATCTCTAGAACCAGCGATTTGGGCTGTGCGTTGATATGTCAGTGAGTCAGTCAGTCAGTCAGTCAGTTTCTTCTTTTATATATTTAGAAGTGTCACGTGATGCTCGGAGTTCTCGTGATGTTTTCTATATAAAATGAAGTGCCGGAAGTGTCGTGTACGACGCGGAACGTTACAGCGTGAATCCTCCTTTAGTCGCAGTATGGTATAAATGTGACGTTCCGCGGATAAAGGTACCGTATGGCGGTTGGCGCTTACGCTATTGCTAACGCTCCAATACTAAAGGGTCGGTTGCACCAAACCGCCTGTCACCGTTAAACCGTTCGCTAAATTTTATTGTATGGAAATTTTCATACTGCCGGGTGACGCTAATGAGTCTGTCAAAAGTGGTTGGTGCAACTGGCTCTTATGCGATGCCTTGCAACGTAAGTGCAAACCGCCATAAGGTACCTTTACCCGCGGAACGTCAGAAATAAAGCACTATTTTCATGTAAATAGATCAATAATATCAATATAGCACCAATGATATTTACTATGGTTGGGTTATACTCTAACAAAATGAGCACAAAAAATACTTCCAGAGTTATTTCATAACCTAGCAACGATTCTGTTATGTTTATCTATTTTGACAATCATTACATCTTAGTCACTCTCATTGTGCATTACAGTTTGTCTCTTTCCCACGCGGGAGCGCATTGGCACGTCCGCAGCTCTCGCTTGCGCGACTAGCGACAATTGTTTAAATTCACTCATTTTACTCTTGCTTCACTTTTGGAGCGTGCTTAACCCATCTGTCATTATTATAAATCCTAGTATAGCACCTATACTAGCTCCCCATGTTTTAAAACCCTTCTAAACAAACCAACCAAAATCGAGCAAATATGAGGTTATTTTTACCAACCCTTTTTGTTCACATCGACATAAGTACGTGTTGAACGGTGTATCCGAACACTCAGGACTCTCAGGGGGAGTACAAACATTTTAAATTAAGGATTTACTTACAGCGACGGCGATGGTTGCTTGAATAATTTCGGTTTATTGTTCACCCCTGTCTTACCCCCTATTTACGTGTTTTATTACGTAACTGCTCCTAGAACGGTATTCCTACTTTTAAATCGCGATTAGTTATGAGTTGTATCCAAATTGATGTTATTTTGCCATCAAAATTATATTTCAAAAAACCGGCCAAGTGCGAGTCGGACTCGCGCACGAAGGATTCCGTACCATTAACTATAAAAAATAGCAAAAAAATTATGACTGTTGTATAGGAGCAACCTTAAATATTTATTTTATTCTGTTTTTAGTGTTTGTTGTTATAGCGGCAACAGAAAACATAATCTGTAAAAATATCAAGTGTCTAACTATCACGGTTCATGATGAGATACAGCCTGGTGACAGACGGACAGACGAACAGCGGAGTCTTATATGTAAATATTATTAACAATAACGTAACGTTAACAAACCAAGGCAAAAATGGAGATGGGCTGGACATCTAGCAAGATATATGGACAAGAGGTGGACTCCACAAGTAACCAACTGGCGAGTCCCACCTGGTAAAAGTAACAGGAAGATAGAGAAAAATATGGGCGGACGACATAATAGCAACTGCAGGAGAAAACTGGACTTATATAGCACTAGACAAACAATAATTTTAAACAAAAAAGAACCGACTTCACTTAGCTTCCACCTTTCCAAAAGCAAATGCTCGAGCTGCTGTAAAAAATAGTCAAATCACTATAGGTGTGCCTATAATGGTTGAGGAGTTCCCTCGATTTATCCAGGATCCTAACCTGGTTACAATGGGACTAACTGTAAAGTATACTCCTTCAAACAAAAAAATAATTTTCCAATTCGGTCCAGCCGTCTTCGAATAATCGGTGAACACATAAAATTAAAAAATTGCAAAAACAAACATCCCAGCGGATTGGTAACCTCCTCCTTCGAAATCTTGAATTCGGTGAAAATGGAAAAAGATGGAGGAGGCTTCTACCTTCAGACAATATCTCTCAATAACAATAACAAATCAAGTTAAGTTATTAAAATCTAAATACCGGTTTAGAATTTATTATAATATATATAATATGCTAGGAAATCGCTTACACACATCAAGCGCTATAGGTCTTGCCGTAGTGACGGGGACACGAGATGGACTGAATATTAAACAGAGACACCTATATACTGGTGCTAGATGTTCCATTTTTAGGGTTCTGTAGCCAGAATGGCAAAAACTGAACCCTTATAGTTTTGGTCATGTCCGTCTGTCCGTCCGTATGTCACAGCCATTTTACTCGGAAACTATAAGACGTATCTTAATAAAATTTAGACATAAGGTGTAGTTTCTATGCCGCTAGTAAGTCATGTAGTGAAATTGCAGCAAAAAAAAATTCAGGAGGGCGCTCCATACATGTAACTAAATTTGAATTTTTTTATTACCAAATGTCTATTGTTGAACATCAATCGATGAGGTTTCTTTGAACATCTTGTGATTAAGTGAATAGTTTCAGAAATAATCGCTTTGAAAGTCGGAAAAAGAGCCCCCCCCCCCCTATAACTTTTGAACCGTAAGTCCAAAAACTATGAAAAAAATTTGAGAAGATGCGCGTTATCATATACTTAAAATTTAAAATTTAAATTTAATAATTTTCTTAATATGATGATAATTTCTATTAGTTCAAAATTATAATAATCTGTTGTTATTGAAATCTAATAATTGTTTTAATATTTAGAATTGTATTTCTATAGTATGAAAAAAAAAAAGAAAGCTCATCTGGTGCCTACACGTAATTAATAAGTAGTCAATTAATTGTATATATATATATAAACACTAATACTAGAGGTAAGAATGTAAATCACTAACAATGAATGGGCCTGGCCTGAAATAAATGGTTATTTAATTTAATTTAATTTAATATACAGTTTCGACGAAAATTGTTTTGAATATTATCGGTTTAACCATTTTTGAGTTATTTCCGAAAAACTTCTTCCATAGGCATCAGATACGACCTTTTGGCATTAGTCTGGTTCTTATTCCATTGAAGCTACGGAACCCTCCATTATGCGTGGTCCGACACGCACTTGGCCGGTTTTTAAATTTTAACCGACTTTTTGCATACCACGTCCAAAACGGTTTTCCAATTAATCCCACTCTGAAACCAAACTATTTTGACATCAGTCGGATTTTTTTATAAAAGTGATAGATTTAAAATAAATTAAGTGAATGAACCACCGGTGGTGGTAAAATAAGTTGGGGGAGGCATTTGCCCGAAGGCACACAGAATCGGTTATCGTAGATTAAGGAAAACTGTAAAAATATATATAATATGTATTTCTGATATAAGGCTATAAATAAATAAATAAATAAAAAAGTGGGACGGTAGTATGCTGTGCCCACCTGACAGCTATAAGCCATGTTTATTTATTAATTGGACAGTTGAAAAATACAATAATATTTCTTGCGCAGAGAATCGGCATCGCGATTCAGCGAGGAAATGTAGCCAGCATTATGGGCACCCTTCCACAGGGGACTGATCTGGGGGACCTTTTTTGTTAGTTGTAAGTTAGTTTGTAGTGTAGTTTTAATTTAAGTATTTAATAAGTGTAATTTTAAGGTATCAATGTAATTCTTGCTTGTTTTATAAATAAAGTATATAAACATTAAACAATTAAATACATGAATAATATTTTATTCAAAATTCAAATTCAAATCGTTTAATTCAGACCACAAGTCCATAGAATTACATACAAAATAATAAATTAAATTAAAACCACATAAAAATTAAATTAAATTAACACTGATACAATAAACAACATGATGATGATGTTTTATGAACATTTCAACTCAAGGAAGGAGTTATTCATCATTATTACTTTTTTTTACATCCTTACGTACTCCGTACATAGCTGTATACTATAAAATGTAAACTATAGTAGTAGATTGTACACCAAGGGGATAAAGCACTGTTTTATGTCACCGGCGTGAAATTGAATTCTGAACTTAACGAAGGACTCCAGATTTTACTACCGAGCGTAGCGAGGGGGTTATGAGTTAGAGAGTAAGACTGAGTCCTGAGTGCATTGAGGGGTTCAAGCACGCCCGTGATAAAAACAGCTTTATCCCCGAGGAGGATACTCTACTTTTCTCACCTCTTGCGAGACAGTTACAAAACCAAGGCTACTAGAAACGGATTTTGATTAAAGTAAATCAAAAGTGAAAATTGATGTCTGATACATTAGTCTATTTTATTAGAATTTTATCTTCTATTTTTGTAGAATCTGCAATTTTCCTCCGTATACTCTTATGACACCCTCGGCATTTGTTTTAGGTATTTATAATGTGTTCCATTTATGGTGGCCAGCGCGATTTTCGGATAAAGTCGATTTCCAAATCAGTTCGGCACGGCGGTCGGGGGCTCGCGGGGATGAGCTGAGCGGCCCCGCGCGGACATAACAATAAGAGCTACGGAAGTAAAATCACATTATTAACCAGCGGGTTATAATGAAATTTAGTACAATATTATAACTCAGCTAAAGCCAGGGGCTGTAATATTTCCTTTCGGTAACCTTACCATGATAACATGCTTATGAAAACCTTTGCATGATATATAATTTGGCATTGTCGAGCAGGTGGTGTGAAAACATACTAACAACAAATTCATTAAATTACAGATCACCACTAAAACATTTATCGTCCATCCAAAGTCCCTGTTTTAAGTAAGTAATGTAAGTAAATACTCTATATTGCACCAAAATATAAGAATAATAAAATAGTTTTTACCATAAAATTATAATTAACTTGAGGGTGCATCAGCTGCGGTCCCGCCATTACGTGCACTTCAGTTCGTTTGTGGTGCGCGTGCCACGGCCGTTGCAGGACACAATCGCGAGTGCCGACTTCTAGCCGAAGGGTGTCGTGTTGCGGCGGTTCCGGAGCACTCTACCGAATCCTACACGAGATCAGACGACGCAACGGAGCCACGCAGTTACGTCGCCTAAATCCGACTAGTTTTAAGTATTTTTCTGTAGTTCACAGTACCTTGGTTTGATTACTAAAATGCTGTGTAACTTGTTTGAATAATAAAATAAATAAATAAATATGGGATAATATAGTAGGAGGTCCCGGGTTCGAATCCTGGTCAGGGCATTTATTTGTGTGTTTATCACAGTTCGTGAGTTATGGATGTTTTCTATGTATTTAAGTATTTATCCATATTTATCTATTATATATATCGGCATCTAGTACCCATAACACAAGCCTTATTGAGCTTACCGTGGGCCTTAGGTCAATTTGTGTAAGATTGTCCTATAATATTTATTTATTTATTTTATTCATTTAATATACCATCCAGCACATGTTATCTGTGTATGAAACTTCTTCTATTATTTTCATTAACAGACGCGTGACTGAAATAAAGCAAGCCTTTGAGCGGGTCCCGGCGAAAATTATAAAAAGGGGTCATCCAGGCGAACACAGATAAAAACTTTCTCTAATTTAATGTCTTAGACGGTAGGATTAATTATAAAAATGTAGTTAGCAGATGATTTTGTTTTTAATTGAGCTTTTCTCAATTTTGTTTTTAATTGCCAAGTTTGGAAATTATACGTGTTACACCCAAGACAAACCTGAAAAGTGTTTGTTCAGAAACGAGAGTGGAATCGATTGCAGTATATCTTAACATGGGTATACTTTTTCTTTAGTTTTCCAATTTTTTACGTGTCGAGTCTAAAAGCTTCGAATACTACAGTTTACCATTCTCTCGAGAGGTTAGGAGATAGAAGTTGAACATTTAATAATGGCTGGCACCTTTCACAAGTTTGATTTTTCACTGTAAATAGTGTCATGTAGGTTGTCAGTGTCAAAGTATGTCATCTTATGTCATGTCATACAAATTGACAAAGTAGGTTGAAGTTCACGGTAGGTTCTCAGTTTACACGGTTACGCGTGACGAAGGATTTATTTACATAGCCACTTGTAAATAATATGATGTTTTGTAATGATAGGTATATTTATATGTTTGTAGTAAGTACATAGTAGTAGTAGTAAAATACTTTATTGCACTAAAACATTGTACACGAAGCAAGACAATTATACACAATCTAAATATATAAAAGAAGAAACTGACTGACTGATTGACTGACTGACTGACTGACTGACTGACTGACTGACTGACATATCAACGCACAGCCCAAACCGCTGGTTCTAGAGATTCCAAATTTGGCATGTAGGTTCCTTATAAGGTCTAGGGGTGCACTAAGAAAGGATTTTTCAAAATTCACCCCCTAAGGGGGTAAAATTAGGGTCCAAAATTTGTGTGGCGAATCAAGATTTGTTAGACTATTTTATTCGAAACTTCACAGGAGTATTCCTAACGATGAGTAAACACTTGTTTCAGGTTTTTTGAAAATTCAACCCCTTAAAGGGGCAAATGTGGTCACAAATTCTTAAAACCAACATGGGTATCGTATTCTTTTTGAGTACTTATAGTACGCGGGCGAAGCCGCGGGAAAAGGCTAGTTATTTATAAATGTTTAGTTTTAGTTTTTAATTAATTCTTGCACCTCCTGCCATTGTCATTTTATTGTTCCTTTATCTCTGCTACCCAAAAGTTGTATGGAATAGATCGCTTATTAGCGATAAGACCACCTGTTGATTGCCTCTTCTGATATGTAATAAGTTTAAGCGTAATATGTGTTTACTAGCCTTTTCCCGCGGCTTCGCCCGCGTACTATAAGCACTCAAAAAGCATACGATACCCATGTTGATTTTCAGACTTTGTGACCTCATTTGCCCCTTTTAGGGGTTGAATTTACAAAAAACCTGAAACACGTGTTTACTCATTTATCGTTAGAAATACTCCTGTGAAGTTTCGAATAAAATAGTCTATCAAATCTTGATTTGCCATACAAACTTTGGACCCCCATTTCACCCCTTAGGGGGTGAATTTTGAAAAACCCGTTCTTAGTGCATCCCTAGACCTTATAAGGAACCTACGTGCCAAATTTGGAATCTCTAGAACCAGCAGTTTGGGCTGTGCGTTGTTATGTCAGCCAGTCAGTCAGTCAGTCAGTCAGTCAATCAGTCAGTCAGTCAGTCAGTCAGTTTCTTCTTTTATATATTTAGATTCTAAGGTGTGCAATAAAGCCGTTTTACTTAACTATAAAACTTTCGTGAGACTCAACATATTAAAAATATTTTTAACGAGTTACTCACGTAATTTAAATAGCCGGCTCGCTGCCGTTGCGGAAGGCCGCTCGTTAGAAAGATCGTCGTAAATTGATCGAAACATGTCGAGCAAAAGTCGACTTACCTAAATACGTAAGTAACCCGTTATAAATATTTTGAACATGTTTTACTTACTTACTAATAAATAATTTACTGAGATATTCCTCTTCTGTATTACTATCCAACTCTTTAACCCTCTTTCAGTAATCTTAATCTCAATATACATTATTTTTTACCGTCTTACTATATTTAATGTTCTGTATAATTACTCTGTTTTTTGATCGACAATACAAGGACAATCTTACTGGCGCAGTTGATAGGACATAGTACCTAGCTGTATACGGCTTCGATTATTATGAATGTAAAGTGATTATCAGTAATTCATTGTGATTTGTTAATTACCAATAACTTTGTATCTTTGAAGGACTCTATAGACTATCAAAGCTCAAAACTTTCAAATAAAACAAACGAACTATATTATACAGACACTCACACTCATTCAACTTATTCCTGTTTTTCATTCGTGGTTTAAAAATACAATATGTATCCTGACATTATCAGATTATTTTTTGGCAAAACACCCCGCAAAATGATAAACTTGGACGTCCAATTTTCTCTTCTATTAGATTCCGACAACTCGCGATTATTATCTTCATTTTCTGACCGTGCCCTGCCAACTTATCCCTGCAGTTGCACATATCAGGTACTAGTCGATTCTCGTACCCAATGTGTCGGTTATGTTCGACAGTAATGCCATATGGAACGGCAAGTATAAGTTTGTGGGATTGTACTTTTATTTTAGTCACGCGTGCAACTTGGTATTGGAGTTGTGACTTTAGCTGCAGTTAGCTTCTATATTTGAAATAAGTTCGTTCGTTAGTAACAGGAAGAGTACTAACTGTCGTTTTGTTGGCTCCCAATGTAAATTGTTGAATGTTTCGAAGAAGACAAACTATTAGTGTTGAATTTATCGGTACTTTTGAAATATGAATGATATGATAATTAAATTATACAGAGTGTCTTTATCCATTGGACAAAACTGAAACTTACATATATATTAGGGTATTTAGAACCAGTATATCACGTATCTAAACAATCGGTGCAGTCGTTACGAAGAATTAGACAAATTACGATTTCTTAGTTTGGAACAGCCAGTATGTAATAGGCATGGTGAATTTTTTTCATGTATGGTATCAATCGATTCGCTTTGTTGTGAGGATCAAATGTCTATATGCGGCCTATTGCGTTAAAGCAACACAAAAGTCAGAAATTAGGCTTAAAATCTGTTTAAAGTATGGAAAAATTATGAAATTCGTATTTTTACAGTGAAATGTTGCGTTTATGTACATGGTTACCATACAATTTATTTAACAGTGAAATGTTAAAAATCGAATGATATCATTGCTTTTTTATTTCTTTCGTACTTTCAAAAATTTAAAATTTTTGAAATTTTGAAGCATGATATCTTTGAATAATTACAATAGATTTTTAAAATTTTCACCTTATTTGGATATATATATATTGGTAATTCTGAATCCTACTAACTAAATTTTATTGCATAATTCAACATGTGTCATCATCCCTATAACAAGGCCATGATATTCATCAATGCCATCCATCCTATTTGATTGTCTTTTGTATTCATAACACTAATTACATTTTGACTTGACAAGTGTCTTATGTGACAAATGTGTGAGATGGCAGGTACCGACACCGACACATACATACAAACATATTGCGTTGCTCTGACGTGACGTGTCACTAATATGCTTTTGTCAAAAACACTGCTAATTACTAATACAGTATATTTCTTTTTCTTGTTGGATATTGGAAATGAATGTTGTTAAACAATGTTTTACCTTTTGTTCTAATTAATAAAAAAAATTGCGTTATAGCATTCCTGAGAAAGTCACAACACAAGTATGTGGGATTTAAAGCCTTAAACGCCTTGTCCAATGCCTATAAGGACACACGGTATAAGAAAGTTAACTGGCCGATTTTATTTTTTGAAGTAAGTACCTATAAAATATGTTTAATATAATTATAATATCATCATCTTCAGAGCCGTATTACAAAAGTTTTTTTTTATTTGATCCTACTCACCATGCTTCAAAGAATGATGGCGGTGACAGCTGTCATCGTTCCTTAAAACGGGCGCCCAGCGAGAGTTATCAATGCATCTTATATCAAAAATGACACCATCAGAAAAATAATGCATCAGACTAATAGCTAGGTGCTGGGAGATTATACTCGTAAAATTTACCTACTTATGGATAAATTCAATTAAACTATGTAACGTTCTTTACAATTTAGCTAGGTCGCGTGGGTTCTCTTGCGGATTTACAAAATACGACATACACTAAGTGAATAAATTAATACGTCATTCCTGTACGCAATAGTGAACTACTTACATATATGCATATACATTTGCATTAGATTCTTCTAACACCCTTAAATTTCACATGCAGCATGTTCACAGCAAAGATGCGAACTGGAATATCGCCTTCAACCCCAAATACAAAGAAGCAAATCACTATTCAAAGCCTCAGCCAAAGCTTAGACAATATGTCTGTTATCGACGCTTGCACTTGGCAAGTTGGCATTGTCATGCTAAGCGAGCATTGATTTGAATGTTCAGAACCGAGCGGCTCGAAATGCTAGAGCCTCAGATTTGCGACAAAAAATTGTGTTTTAAGTTCACTGCGAGGTATAGACCTATTAACATATTAAAAATATTTATAACGGGTTACTCAGGTAATGTAAGTCGATTTTTGCTCGACATAAATATTTACCCGTTATAAATGTTTTTAATATGTTAGTCTCACGAAAGTTTTATAGTTAAGACCTGCTAACATCATTAGAGTACTCAAAAATATTCTCTCATTAGCACCTTATGATGCTAGTATTGAATAATTAGTATTAAGGCATATCTGACAACAGTTTTAAAGCACAATAACTGATTTTTTATATGACACTAGCTTTTGCCCGCGGCTTCGCTAGCGTTAAATTCGGGGTAACAAACCATACAAACTTCCACCCCCATTTTAGGGAAGACAAAAAGTAGCCTATGTCACTCTCCAAGACCTTCAACTATCTCCACTTAAAAAATCACGACAATTCGTCGCCCCGTTTTGCCGTGAAAGAAGGACAAACAAACAAACAAACAAACACACACATACACTTTCCCATTTATAATATTAGTATGGATTTTATACCGTCATTTGTTATTGTAGATAAGTGGTAATAAAGTAACGTTTATTTATTTTATTTTATTAGGTACCTATACTAAACAGATATCATACAAACTCTGATAATAAAAGTAGGCATTATATGTCTTATTTAACTAACACGATATCTAATGCAAGAGTACACAGCTTGCTTTACAAGTAAGCGCAGACTTTGAAAGGTGCATATTTAATTACAACATCTTAGTACGATCATTGACCAGTAGAGAGTGTTTTTTAAAGATAAAATTAAAGTTACCGAACGTCTTAAACCTACAATAAATGCGATCTGCTATGCTAACTGTGCTAAAGCCCTCCTTTTAGTTAGCAGATATTTAAATGGATTGTTATTAATATTATCAAGCGACACGCACAGAGGTAATATTTTAAACGTGGATGTATTGTGTTCGCAAACTAAATTAATGCAATAAATTGTTTGAACCCGCTCTTAAATAATTAAGTTTCAAACCCTATAAAAAAACAACTAAAACTCGACTCCGCATCATAAATAAAGCAGCCGACGTGTTAATTTATCCAGCGAGATAGTTCAATAAATCGCTAATATTTGTAATTTGTATGCCAGCCCACATAAATAACTCGTTATTTACGAAAATGCGGGCTTTTGTATCTACATTGGGAATTAATTGTTTACGATAGTGTTATATTAATAGGGCCCGTGTTCAATTGTTTGATATTTTGCCGTTTTAATTGATAACATGTTATGGGAAATATTATTATGGACCGGTCGTTATTATGAATTACCTAGAGCTTCAGTGTAATAGATAAGTTCTTATTAATATTATTATAAACCCGTGTTTATATGTTTAACACTACTCTCCCTTAGAATCAGGTTTTCATTTAAATTAGTAGGTAACTAAAGAACGAAAATATGAAAAAATTTTTAGAAGAAACTAACAACATGTGATTAGGAATTAAAATACAAATACTCTTTATTGCACACCTCAATAAAATATTACAGTACAGTACACAGATTAAAAGTAGAGGTAGTCAATAGGCGGTCTTATCGCTAGAGAGCGATCTCTTCCAGGCAACCTTGGGGTAGCGGAAATATAGTCAAAAATAATCGTATGAGTAGGCAAGGCATGAGTAACAGTGAAAATCCAGTAAACTATAACAAATAACATAAAATATAATAGCTTAATTATACATATACATACACAAATAAAATCAATAAACATACATATACTATATATATACACAGAGTAAATAAAAATAAAATAAGCAGTCAGCAAACATTTGTGTTAAGGGAATTCTGGAGATATCACTGTTATATTAATACTTTTTATAAATTCTATTTCTTACCAATATTTTAATACACAATAAAATACGCGTCAGTAAGTTTTTTATACACAGTGAAAAATTGAAGGCACGCAATATATCTCCGTCGTAACATCAGTAACAGTTTGAAACCCTGGTATAAGGAGCAAGCGGTAAAGGATCATTCTTCGGAAACATCCAAACATACGGCTGGCCTGATGGTAAGCAGCTACCGTAAACTATGGACGCCTCCAACTCTATAGGTGTCACTTGCGCGTCGCCGATCCTTTAATATAAAGAGCTTACTGTGTTGACGGCTGAAGGGAGAAGAGTGTCCCCCGTCATCATACACTGCATCCTCTTTGAGCTCTCTCAGGCAACGTTACTCAAGTTAAGTCTAGTATTATAGGGCTGGCTGTATGCTTATTTGCCACCTTATTTGCCTTATTTGCCACTTATAGTATTAAAAAAATATGGTTGTAAAGTCGGTTTACGGACGATAGTTTTGCGTAAAAACATTGATGAAAAATTGCATACTTTTATTTATGAATTGAATTGAATTATTATCACTGAATTATGGCAGTAACGTTACCATGGAGATCTGTCCACAACGTGACACATTTTCTTGCATGCTACTGGTGTTCATCGATTCTTATAGATGTTATCACGGCAAAATCTAAATATTACTGAAACGTCCTTACACACTTATGCTATGCGCCACACGCGTGGAAACGTGCCGGGTGATTTATAACGAGTCGATCAATGCTCGCCTTTATGTGCGGAATTTAGAGCGCCCTGTACATTAGGCTGTACCGTGTGGAATCTGTGTGCGCTCCGATGATATGCGAGGTTCGGTTTGATAGATGTTTTCTTAGTCTGTTCGTAGTTTTCTGGTTTATATACGTTTACTCGACTTGAAATCGACATGCCTGTTTTTGGTTCCTGATTTATGTAATATTTTGAAACTAATATGGCTGTGTCATTAAGACACAGAGGTACTTGGATGTATTGAATTTTAAAGGGTTGCAATAGTTAAAATTTTCCATTTTAAGTACGGACAAATGGCCGGTCATTGAGTACATATATCACACTTACAGCACTCGCTAGGCGCCCCTCTAAGGCGCAGTAAGGCTGCGTTTCCACCAGAGTGATCGAGGATGCGTTGCAAGGAATACGTTTGTTAAGCATTTCATTTGTTTCTCCTCACACAGCGCAGCTCTATGATTGGTTCTTAAAAAAACATTTCTCGCAACGCATACTGGCTCATCTCTAGTGGAAACGCATCCTTAATATATAATATTATGCGGGAATAAGATTCAGGCCCCGTTAGCAGATTATCCACATAAGTATCTGTAGCTCATTTGTTAGACTAGTGGTGAGCTGATATCCCAAAGTCGCGGGCTCGAGTTTCATCCGAGGCAGCGATTTTAAATTGTTCCTTTATTTTTAAATATTACGGAAATGTCCTTACACACTATGCTATGCGCCACACGAGCGTGTAAACGTGCCAGGTGATTTATAACGGGTCGATCAATGGCCGCCTTCATGCTCGGAATTTAGAGCACCCTGTATATTAGTACCGTGTGGAATCTGCGTGCGATCCGATATGCTAAGTTTGGTTTCATAAATATTTTCTTGGTTTAATTTTATTTTCTGGCGCATATAACTTCACATGTAATAAAATAAAATATACACTACTGCAAAATTTCATGAAAACTTCATGAATAAATTTGATTTGTATATCATATTTATAAAAACTTCACATGTAATAATAGTAGATTGTACACCAAGGGGATAAAGCACTGTTTTATGTCACGGGCGCAATATTGAATCCTGAACGTAACGAAGGACTCCAGATTTTAATCCCGAGCGCAGCGAGGGGTTTATGAGTTAATTCCCGAGCGAAGCGAGGGAATTAAGACTGAGTCCTGAGTGCAGTGAGGGGTTCAAGCGCGCCCGTGACAAAAACAGCTTTATCCCCGAGGAGTATACTCTACTTTTCTCACCTCTTGCGAGACAATAAAATAGCTAAGGCTACTAGAAACGGATTTTTATTAAAGTAAATCAAAAGTAAAAACCGGCCAGGTGCGTGTCGGACCACACATAGGAGGGTTCCGTACCTTCAATGGAACCAAACTAATACCAAAAGGTCGTATCTGGTGCCTATGGTTTTTTGGAGATAAAGATAACTAATGTTCTTAGTAAATAATAATAAACCGATAATGTTCAAAACAATTTGCGTAGAAAGTATATGGTAAGACGCATCTCCTCAATTTTGTTTCATATTTTTGGACTTACGGTTAAAAAGTTACAGGGGGGGGGCACAATTTTTCTGACTTTCGAAGCGATTATTTCAGAAAATATTCACTTAATCACAAAATGGTCAAAGAAACCTCAATGTTATTTTTAAGGACCTATCATTGATGTGTCACATGTTGATATTTAGTCAAAAAAAAAATAGTTACATGTATGGAGCGCCCCCCCCCTAATTTTTTTTTTCAAATCTACATAACTAAGTAGCGGCATACAAAATACACCTTATGTGTAAATTTTATTCAGATACGTCGTATAGTTTCCGAGTAAAATGGCTGTGACATACGGATGGACAGACATACAGACAGACATGACGAATCCATAAGGGTTCCGTTTTTTGCCATTTGGCTACGGAACCCTAAAAATTGATTCTTGATACATTAGTCCATTTTATTCAAATTTTATCTTCAATTTTTATAGAACCTGCAGTTTTACTCCGTATACTGCAGCGTCTTATGACACTCGCGGCATTTGTTTTAGGTATTTAAAAAAGGTGGCCAGCACGATTTTCCGAATAAATTCGATTTTCAAATCAGTTCGACGCGGCGGCGCGGGCCCCGGCTGGCGTCGCGGGGCTGTGCACCGTGCGGACTTTACCAAATTAGACTTTAAGTACATAACAATAAGAACTATGGGAAGTGAAATCACATTATTAACCAGCGGGTTATAATGAGATTTAGTACAACATTATAACCCGGCTAAAGCCAAGGGCTATAATGATTTGCTTTCGGTGAGGTTTGCATGATATATAATTTGGCATTGTCGAGCAGGTGGTGTGAAAAATAAAATATACACCACTGCAAAATTTCATGAAAACTTCATGAATAAATTTGATTTGTATGTCATATTTATAAAACCAATCATGTTCAGTGAAATCAAATAACTTAAAATTACGTAAAGACCCGATGGAAATATTCAATAAAAAAGAATGTAACAAATTTTAATATTATAGGACAAACTTACACAAATCGCTGTAAAGTGCCAAAGAAGCTCAGTAGTAGACTTGTGTTGTGGGGACTATAATAGATAGATATAATAAATACTCAAATACATAGAAAACATCCACAATTAACACACAAATAAATTCCCATTCCAGGATTTAAACCCAGAACATCCAGCTTCGTAGGCAGTGTCACTACCGACTAGGATAAGAGGCCGTTGAATATTGCTTAATGTAATATGTTCGAGTACCTCAAGAATGATAGCGTTAAAGTCAAGAATTATTACTATTATTACGACTATCAGAGTAAATATTACACTGCTCATACCAAGTAACATATATCTTCCACGGAAAATAGCAAAAAGGCAAGTAACATGATTATTCTCGGATTCACTGTGCTTAGTATGAAAAATAAAGCTATGAACGAGTCAGTAAATAAGTTGCGACGCTGTTTTCATACATTACATTGAGGTTAGCTGGGTTATTATTGTACCGAATGCTTATCAAACGCGTCACTATGAACAACTAGTGTTAGAAAGATTTCCGGTTACGAACAGTTGTTAAGGGGCTAGGGGAAACGTTTATATTGGTTTGTTTAAGGGATAAGATTGGGGGATGATAGGAATAAGCCTTGTACGACCTTCGTCTCTGAACTATGAACTTTGTTTGTTTTTGGAACACCGCCCGTTTTCCAGCTAGTCCCTGTGTGTAAGAGTAAGAGTAAAACATTGGCTGTCGTTCTTGTAATATAAAAACTTCCGGGGTCCCTTTTTCAACTGTTTTCTCTACTGGGATCCGAAAAATATAACTTTATTAACACTTCAGGGGTCGCTAGTGGGTCTACAAGACCCAGATGCTCAAATTATGTACGCTAACGTGTTTGTATTAAATCGTGCGATTTTACTACTTTCAGTACCTCCAAATTAGTATTTCGCGTCGAACCATCGCTTTACCAGACAGTCTTACAGTTAAATTTAAAAAAAAAAAAATTATACGCCAGAAACTAAAAAGAAAATCCAATCTAAAAATAAATATATGAATGATATCTGCACGACACTTTTCAGAAAGCAAAAATAGAAAATTTTTAATAATAATTTGAAATCAATTCAGCAGTTAAAGTTGGTCTTTGCTATGGCTTTGTATTAAATATATTTGGTATTGGACATTCATTGGTGTACAGGCTTTCAATTATTTAATCACGGTACTAGTGGAAACATATCTTGTTTATAAAATTATAACATCTTTTTATGTGGTCAATTAATTATCTTACTTGCGATGAGCATTTTATTTGTTTTTTTTTTACACTTCATTTTTGTACTATTTCCTAGCAATTAATACTTACCTACATTACTTATAATAAGTTATTATGTACAATGTAATTTATGGATAACTGTTATTGGCCATCTGTTATGTAACCATGTATATGTAACTAGCTTTTTCCCGCGGCTTCGCCCGCGTACTAAAAGTACTAAAAAAGGAGGTTCTCAGTTAGACTCGTATGTTTGTATGTAGGAATGTATGTTTGTCCGCGATCATCTTGCGTTTCGCTAAACTGATTTAGAAGCGGTTTTCGGAAAAGTATTCGTTACATTCTGGAGGTTTCGGTATACCACGTTTTGAAGACGGCGGTTCCCTCATTTTTAGGGTTACGTACCTCGAAAGGAAAAAACGGAACCCTTATAGGATCACTTTGTTGTCCGTCTGTCTGTCTGTCTGTCTGTCTGTCTGTCTGTCTGTCTGTCTGTCTGTCTGTCTGTCTGTCTGTCTGTCTGTCTGCCTATCTGTCAAGACCATTTTTCTCAGGAACGCGTGGAGGTATCGAGCTGAAATTTATATCAAATACTCAGGTCTATTGTCCCTTGAAGCTGTGAAAAAATCAAACATAAAAGCCAACACAATCAAAAGATACAGTCGTTTATGCTGAAATATTTAGAGTTTTCGGCACTCGCAAAACCTACGGGGTACTTCCCGTAAATTCAGAAACTTGAAATTTGGCACGAAGCAACGTTATATAGCATAGACAATGGAAAAATTACAAAAAGTAGACATTTTTAGTAAAATCATACAAAAAAATATTTTTTTAAATTTTAAACTTACTACCTTTTTTCTCATAAACGCGTGGAGGTATTAAAATGAAATTCATGTCAAATACTCAGGGCTATAGGACCTTTTAGATGTATCAAAACCAAACTTTTATGTCAACGCAATCAAAAGAAATAGCAATTTACGTCGCATATTTTGAAACTGAGTGCTCGCAAGAAACTCAAAACCTAAAGGGTACTTCCCGTAAACTCAGAAACTTGAAACTTGGCACGAAGAAACTTCACATAGCACAGATAAGGGAAAAATTAAATCATACAAAGAATATTTTTTTAAATTTTAAACTTACTACCTTTTTTCTCATAAACGCGTGGAGGTATTAAATTGAAATTCAAGTCAAATACTCAAGGCCTTTCAGATGTAGCAAAACCAAACTTTTATGTCAACGCAATCAAAAGAAATAGCAATTTACGTCGCATATTTTGAAACTGAGTGCTCGCAAGAAACTCAAAACCTAAAGGGTACTTCCCGTAAACTCAGAAACTTGAAACTTGGCACGAAGAAACTTCATATAGTACAGACAAGGGAAAAATTACGAAAAGTTGACATTTTTAGTAAAATCATAAAAACATTTTTTTTTTTCAATTTTAAACTTACTACCTTTTTTCTCATAAACGCGTGGAGGTATTAAATTGAAATTCATGTCAAATACTCAGGGCTATAGGACCTTTCAGATGTAGCAAAACCAAACTTTTATGTCAACGCAATCAAAAGAAATAGCAATTTACGTCGCATATTTTGAAACTGAGTGCTCGCAAGAAACTCAAAACCTAAAGGGTACTTCCCGTAAACTCAGAAACTTGAAACTTGGCACGAAGAAACTTCATATAGCACAGATAAGGGAAAAATTAAATCATACAAAGAATATTTTTTTAAATTTTAAACTTACTACCTTTTTTCTCATAAACGCGTGGAGGTATTAAATTGAAATTCAAGTCAAATACTCAAGGCCTTTCAGATGTAGCAAAACCAAACTTTTATGTCAACGCAATCAAAAGAAATAGCAATTTACGTCGCATAATTTGAAACTGAGTGCTCGCAAGAAACTCAAAACCTAAAGGGTACTTCCCGTAAAGTCAGAAACTTGAAACTTGGCACGAAGAAACTTCATATAGTACAGACAAGGGAAAAATTACGAAAAGTTGACATTTTTAGTAAAATCATAAAAACATTTGTTTTCAATTTTAAACTTACTACCTTTTTTCTCATAAACGCGTGGAGGTATTAAATTGAAATTCATGTCAAATACTCAGGGCTATAGGACCTCTCAGATGTAGCAAAACCAAACTTTTATGTCAACGCAATCAAAAGAAATAGCAATTTCGGTCGCATATTTTGAAACTGAGTACTCGCAAGAAACGCGAAACCTAAAGGGTACTTCCCGTAAAGTCAGAAACTTGAAACTTGGCACGAAGAATCTTTATATAGCATAGACTAAGGAAAAATTACGAAAAATAGACATTTTTACTAAAATCATAAAAAACATATTTTTTTAAATTTTAAACTTACTACGTTTTTCCTCGTAAACGCGTAGAGGTATTAAATTGAAATTAGTAATAAACATACTACAACTTTTGCTTGTTATAGGTTTGTACGGAACCCTCGGTGCGCGAGTCCGCCTCGCACTTGTCCGGTTTTTTTTATTTTAAAGAAATTATTGCAATAATTGTTTAATTGTTACGCCATCAACGACTTACTACCGAGAGATTATGATTAATACAGATTTCTACTCTTGAATAGAAGCTTTTTCCCGCGACTTCATTTGCGTGGAATTAGTAATCCACCCTTCTTTTTACACGCTTAAGGAATGACTTCTGGGATAACAACTATTATATATCCTTCTCCAGAACGCAACATATCTCCACACCAAATCATCTAAATAGGTTCAACGGTTATTAATTTCCCATACAAACTTTCAACCCCCGTTTCTCCCCCTAGAGGGTTGATTTTCGAGATAAAAACTATCCTATATTGTTTACCGACACTCAATCTATATAATATGTACCAAGTTTCAATTAAATCGTCTGTTCAGCTGTTAATAATTCGCCATACAAACTACCAACATGTTTTCTACCCCTCTAAGATTGATTTTCGGCTTAAAAAATATTCTATATTGTTTCCTGGGACTCAAACTATATCCACAACAAAATTATCTAAATCGGTTCGCGGTAAAAAAATCTTCATACAAACCTCCAACCCTCATTTCACCCCCTTAAAGATTGATTTTCGAGATAAAAACTGTCCCATGTCGTTTCCCGGTACACAAACTATCTCTATACCAAGTTTCATCTAAATTGGTTCAACGTTTAAAAATTCCCCATACAAACTATCAACCCCCATTTCACCCCCTTAAGTGTTGATTTCGTAATCAGCGACCCGATAAACCATAGAAACAATACCCATGTTGATATTTAAATTTTGTCACCACATTTCCCCCTTATGGGTTGAATTCTCAAAAAAGCTGAAACACTTGTTTTCTCATTTATCGTTAGGAATACTCCTGTAAAGTTTCGAATAAAATAGTTGAACTAATCTCGTTTCCCATACAAACTTTGAACCCCATTTCCCCCCTTAGGTGATAAATTTTTAAAAATTATTTCTAAGTGCATCCTTATGCCTTATAAGGAGCCTACGTACCACATTTGGAATCTCTAGAACCAGCGGTTTGGGCTGTGCGTTGATATGTCAGTCAGTTTCTTCTTTTATATATTTAGAAGATTGCAATTTGGCACAAATACTTTCAAGAAATTTCATGTCCACAATATTAAATTTCAAAATCGATGCCATTTTCTTAATTAACGTCCCAAAAAATCACAAAAACGACACCCATATGGATATTTAGACATTTCAACCCCATTGTACCCTAACAGGGGAGATGGTATTTCACGTCCGCCACGTCGGATTTTAAAATCGTCGTTGTTTTCGTAATCAACGACCCGATAAACCATAGAAACAATACCCATGTTGATTTTCAGACTTTTTGACCACATTTCCCCCTTTTAGGGGTTGAATTCTCAAAAAACCTGTAACACGTATTTACTCATTTATTGTTAGAAATACTTCTGTGAAGTTTCGAATAAAATAGACTAACTAATCCTGTTTCCCCATACAAATTTTGGACCCCCATTTCACCCCCTTAGGGGATGAATTTTGAAAAATCCTTTCTTAGCGCACCTCTAGACCTTATAAGGAACCTACGTGCCAAATTTGGAATCTCTAGAACCAGCGGTTTGGACTGTGCGTTGATAGATCACTATGTCAGTCAGTCAGTCAGTCAGTCAGTCACCTTTGAGTTATATATATATATAGATAGATACTCTTATTTTAGCGCAATCATTGGAGCATTTGCCTTACAAAAGGTGGAGTAGAAAATGTTTTAATGGTTATTGGTAGGCTATAGGGTGGTTATTAAAATACTAGATTTGAGACCTAGAGGGGGGGGGGGAGCGTTGGCCGCCATCTTGGTTTAAACGTGCCATAAGTCCGTTTTTGAACCTTGGCGCTTAAACGGTTATCAGTATGCCTAAAATGTCTATGGAACGTATGAAGAAGATAAAATTGTCTACAATATTTCCATACAAAATACATCTGTAAGTCTTACAGATATAAAGATACAGGGGGTGAAAAGTGTGTATTTTCTTATATCATAAGAATTTTATTCACTAGCTTCAAAGTTTTGTGCTTCGAGATAAGGAAATGAAGTCTCTACCACAGTTTTGTCATCTTCTAATGATTCTTTTAAAAGATATTCAAAAGTTGAATTCACCCCTAGAGCGCTTATAGAGGGGATGAAAGTAGTAAGTCTCACACACAAAATCAATGTTCTATTACTCATCATAAAATACTACTAGGCGTTTTCAGGTATAGCTATCGATCAATTCGGGTATAATTAATTTAAATGTGACAAAAAACATACGCTTTCATAGAAAAAAAAAATTTTTTTAAGAAAGAACTTAAAAATATATATTTTTTTTTAAACTTCATATAACTGTCAAGTTATTATTAAAGTATCGTATAGGCTTTAGCATTTTTTACATAATGCTTGAACAGTTGACTTTATGACAAAAATGTCTACGAGAAGTATAAAGACAACGAGTATGAGTAATATTTTCCTTCCTGTAACTTTTTATCTATAAGACGTACAGAATAAATACAAATACAAAAAAAATTGAGTCTTTATAATTCTCGTAGACATTTTTATCATAAACTCTGAAGCATTATGTAAAGCCTATACGATATTTTAATAATAACTTGACAGTTATATGAAGTTTAAAAAATAAAAATATTTTCAAGCACTTTCTTAAAACATTTTTTTTTCTATTAAAGCGTATATATGTTTTTTGTCAAATAAAAATTCATTATACCCGAATTGATCGATAGCTATACCTGACAACGCCTAGTAGTATTTTATGATGAGTAGAACATTGATTTTGTGTGTGAGACTTGCTACTTTCACCCCCTCTATAAGCGCTCTAGGGGTGAATTCAACGTTTGAATATCTTTTAGAAGAATCGTTAGAAGATGACAAAACTGTGGTAGAGACTTCATTTCCTTATCTCGAAGCACAAAACTTTGAAGCTAATAAATAAAATTCTTATGATATAAGAAAATATACACTTTTTCACCCCCTGTATCTTTATATCTGTAAGACTTACAGATGTATTGTGTATGGAAATATTGTAGAGCATTTTATCTTCTTCATACGTTCCATAGACATTTTAGGCATACTGATAACCGTTTAAGCGCCAAGGTTCAAAAACGGACTTTCGGCACCTATAAACAAAGATGGCGGCCGCGCGCCCCCCTCCTCATGGTCTCAAATCTAGTATTTTAATTACCACCCTATAGCCTGCCAATAACCATTAAAACATTTTCTACTCCACCTTTTGTAAGGCAATGTATGGAGATGATTCCCCAATGATTGGATTATTTAAGGCTGTTGTTGTCCTGAATATCAATAAAAAAATAAAAATAAAAAGAAACGCTTCCTTTGCCTTTAAAAATACGGGTGCTTCCACCGTGTCATGTTTCTTACCGTATCGTAGTCAGAAATGTTACCTGTAATAAATATTTTATTTACACCGGAATAAAATATTTTTACACTAGTATTGATAAATATTTTGGTATATTTTTTTGTGACAGAACCCTCGCGTAACGTAATTTTGAATACTTTACTCAACAAAAAATATAATTATATTAACACTTCAGGGGTCACTAATGGGTCTACAAGACCCAGATGATCGAATTATGTACGCTAACGTGTTCGTTTTAAATCGTGCGATTTTATCCTTTTCAGTACTTTCAAATGTATGACGTGCCTTGTTGGCGACCGTCTAGCTGACGCTTTAGAAATACGGATGTTTCCACCGTGTTGTTTCTTACCGTTTCGTAGTCAAACATTACCTATAATGGCTATAATAAATATGCATGTACGTCTAATTGAATGTTTTCGTTGAGCGGAATTATAATCCGCTCTCGGTGAGTGCTCAGAAGTCTTATCCGAATTAGGAACTTGACCTGATTAATTGGGCCGGTTGAATCGGCAATTGGTATATCCTTACTTTAGTATATTAAAGATAAGGATTTCTTTATTCCACATTCCACTAGTAGTGTGCCCCCGATCTTATGTTTTAAATCCGTTTTACTCTGCGATTCAATTCGCCTCGGTCTACAATTCTTACTGAGAAGAACCCCAAGCCGGAACAAACGCTAGGAGGAAGACCTCCTAGCGTTTGTTCCGGCTTGGGGTTCGCTTGACAACCTAATACCATGAATTGGCGTAGGCACTAGTTTTTACAAAAGCGACTGCCATCTGACCTTCCAAGTCAGGGGGGAAACTAGGCCTTATCGGGATTACGTCCGGTTTCCTTACGATGTTTTTCCATCTTCGGTCTACACTTCTTACATACATAATATTTTTACAATATCTGTTAAAGTAATAATAGCAAATCGTCATTAATATTTTTTCTATCTCGAATCTTCTAAACTACTGGATATATTTTTGTAGTTGTATGTTTGTCGATTTCTGAGATCGTAGAAGGAAATTAAAAATGACGGCTTTATATCTACAATTAAATAATGCGAATAGTACTCTGTGTAATAAAAATTCGTACGGGATAAGTATCTTATGCTGTATTATAATTCTAAAATACATAAACAATACATTGAAAACACAATCTATCACAACCATAACTCCAACACACAACAAATAATCAACCAATATTGAAGATGTATTGAAGTTGCATCGGAATAATTTTCAAACAAATTCTGATAATATATCTGATTTGGACGCTTAGGCGTTAGCTGTATTGCGTAGTTAATGCATTTGAATTGTATTGAGTTTGAATCGTTTTTAAGCCTGTTTTAAAAAGTTTGAATACGGCCCCTTGTATGGTATCATAGAATAATATTTAAGTGTGGGAAATATAAAAATCTTTACCTACACTCACATTGTAAGTCCTCTAAAACGTGTTCAAAAACGGTAGGCAATGGCTAGCATTACCACAACCGATTTTACTATGATAAGCTTTTTAACTTTACATGCTCATATATTGATACGTTATGCGTTTAAAATTCGGAACATCGAATTTGATAACATAATATAAATCCTGTCCTCCTTCCTGACCAACGGCACGCGCCCGCGCGACCGCCGGCATAATCGAGTTGGCCATGGCGGTGCAATGGCGGTCATTCTATGGTTTCCGAACACTTCATTTAGGATATATAATAATATGAGTGTAGATAAAGCAGTGTATGCAACCGTACGTAATTAGGCCTTATTACGTAACAGTTACATAAACTACTATTGTCATGTTTTTTCTGTAATCTGTGCATTAGGTACACCATACAGGATGTAACAAAAATACTGGTGATCCGTTTAAGGGCATTATTGGTATCATAATGTGACTAAGAAAAACTAGGAAAAAAAATTTTGGACGCGAAAAAAAAAATTTTTATGTGGAGAACGTCGTCTCAGTCGGCCAACCCTCCATACAAAACCATTTTTTTTTTCGCTTAAATTTTTTTTCTGTGTTTTTCATAGTAAGAGTACGATACCAATTACGCGCTTAAACGGATTCCCAGCATTTTTATTACACCTTGTATATTATAAATAAACGGCCTTCATTCCGTACATATTATTGAAGATGAAAATGAAAATTGTTTATATTGCACAATTTTAGGTTTTCTTAATATTCGTATTTCGTTATTGTCGTATTTCGTTATTGTGGTATTTCGTTATTGTCGTATTTCGTTATTGTAGTATTTCGTTATTGTCATATTTCGTTATTGTCGTATTTTGTTATTGTCGTATTTCGTTATTGTCGTATTTCGTTATTGTCGTATTTCGTTATTATCGTATTTCGTTATTGTCGTATTTCGTTAATGTCATTCAAGTTTTGATTTCAGCGTCAAGAACAGTTTATAAACGAACTTAAACATATTCCAGGCTTGTCAGCATTTCATCTAGCTAAACTCACAGACATGTTTGACAATAGACTATTGAAGAAACAATAAACAGAAATAAAGTAGTGACACAGAATAACTAAAATTGAAGTAACTACTAAACCTAGTAAAACTAAAATAGTACCTAATTTGTTAAAAAAAAAACATTTCATAAAATATTGTAAAAATTAGATTAGTTGACTAAGCTAAGTCTACACTAACTTGGTAGTGTCATACTTTAATGGAATTATAGGGAAAAAAATGTCCGTAATATGTCCATGGTAGCGCAAGGCAAAGTAGGCATCTTTGCCTTTAACAAAATAGTACGGTCAGGCAAGAGAAAAACATTCGGGTGGTCTATACAAATGAGTGTCTGTGGCAGACTCTACTTAGTATTCAGTAATAGTCACGATAGTTTGAGAAACAATTTGCAACTGACGTTTCGATCTTCAACATACCGAGCGACGTGAGGGTACTACGCAAGTGTGGGCCCAAGTCTAGAGTCGAGTATAGGGCCACCAAAAAGTGTATTGGGTTAGAAAAGTTTAAGGCAAAGACCTGAGGCAATTGAATGTTCGTATGATAAAGAAAGTATGTGCTTTCAACTAACAACAATTACGTACTTATGTACATGTCATAAAAGCACAGACTACACAGACTACTTCATCATTAAGATTTTACAAGGGGCACGGGGTCACCATACATAAGCTTAATTTTTTTCGTAAATTTCTACGGGTACGATTCGAACAGCACATCTCAATAGTATTCTACCCCATTTTTAGAGCATACATATTTAGTAGTAGTAGTAGTTAAGTAGTAGTAAAACACTTTATTGTACAAGAAAACACAACGAAATACATATAACACAACATATACGTACAAAGGCGAACTTATCCCTTTAAGGGATTTCTTCCAGTTAACCTTTGAGCAATTGAGAGAGAAAGTTGGAAGTGCTAGGCAGACTTAGGTACTGTACGATACGGTAAGATGAGTTGTATTATAATTTATAATCCAAATAATTAGGTAGATACTCAGTTCGGTATCATACATAAATATAAATAAACTTCTTACATAAATACAAAATATATACTATACTATACATACTATAAATACATACTACCTACATAAAATAAAATTAATACTATGAAAATTATTACCGCATATATCTTACTGTTAGGATTCGTTTGAAAGCCACAACTTGTTTAAATTAGCCTTTAGCGATGCAACCGATTTACACTGCCGGAAAGATGGTGGCAACGAATTCCATAATTTAACAGAATAAACTGTAAAAGACATGTCATATGAATGGTGACTGTGCATTGGGATAGAGAGAGATAAATCAGCACTGGACTCCGTAGCCGGTGCCCACTGCCGTCCGCTAGAAACTTAAATCTCTCTGACAGGTAGGGTGGGAAGATGGAAGAAACAAAACTTTGAAGAGAAGACAAAGAATGTGCACGTCTCTACGGCGACGAATAGTTAGCCACTGTAGTTGGGAACATATTTTTAATTCACATGAGTAATGATCAAAAACGTTAACTCAAATGAAATAAACGGTCGCGCTCTCATACAAAATTAGTACGGGAGCGCTGATGTGTGGTGACCTCGAGTTGTACTTATGATCTAATTAGTGGTTGAGGTTATCTGTGCCTAAAAGTAATTGGCAACGGTGCCCGGGCGTTTAAAGTTTTGAAGTTTCGTCAAAGCCAACCGTGACCAGGTGGTTTAGAGTTTATGGTGTTAACAGCGAATATTGAAGATTTCTGCCGCCGGGGTTCAGATCTCGGACACTTGAGGGCTTAGCCAGTTTTTCTAAAGTTTTTCGAAAGTATCTTCTAAGAAGGTATCTTATTTTCCAGTTAAAAGGACAGGTTGAAAACCATTTAGAACTGAGTTTTTTACTTAGAGCATTAGAAAGAGAGACTCATTGTCTTTTCAACCTTCTTCAAGATTTCGAAGGAGGAGGTTATCAATTCGTCGGGATCTTTGTTTTCACAAAAAAAAATTATGTATGTTCACCGATTATTCGAAGACGGCTGGACCGATTTGGAAAATTCTTTTTTTGTTTGATATACTTCACAGTTGGTCCCATTGTAACCAGATCAGGATCTGATGATGGGATCCTGGAGAAATCTAGGGAACTCTTTAACTATTATAGGCACACCAATAGTGATTTGAGTATGTTTTACAGCAGCTCGAGCATTTGCTTTTGGAAGGGTGGATGCTAAGTGAAGTCGGTTCTTATTTGTTTAAAATTATTCTTATGCCAGTACAATCATCCAAAAAAGAGATACAGTCCTGACAATATTGAAATACTACTTATATCAACATCTAAATATATAAAAGAAGAAACTGACTGATTGACTGACATAACAACGCACAGCCCAAACCGCTGGTACTAGAGATTCCAAATTTGGCACGTAGGTTCCGTATAAGGTTTAGGGATGCTCTAAGAAAGGATTTTTCAAAATTCACCCCCTAAGGGGGTAAAATGGGGGTCCAAAGTTTGTATGGCGAATCAAGATTTGTTAGACTATTTTATTCGAAACTCCACAGGAGTATTCCTAACGATAAATGAGTAAACACGTCTTTCAGGTTTTTTGAAAATTCAACCCCCAAAAGGGGCAAATGTGGTCACAAAGTCAACATGGGTATCGTATCCTTTTTGAGTACTTAAAGTACGCGGACGAAGCCGCGGGGGAAAGGGCTAGTAGTAAATAAAATTAAAAAACCTTGCACAACATTAAACATTTCCTCTAATAAAGTCCAAATACAAAACTGAATAAGCAACCACGTCACTTTCTTAGCAAATAAACTATTATTACCTACTTATTTTCCTCCCCTACTCAGTTTCTGGTCGACTTGGCAGTCCCTACTCCCTATGCTAATGTGGAGTCCTTTGTTAAGGACAGAGACATCTATTGTTGACAGCGTAATAGTAGGAAAACAAAAATTGTATACTGTATTCAGAACACTATTTATGTGTGACCTTCAAATTTATTACAACTATAATATATTATATCGTATTGAGTATATATGTTATAAAGAAATTAAGTATTAAGTTATTTACGTAGTGGAATTTAGTGACAAATTTTATTTTCTGTGGTAACAAAAGTTTAAAAAATTTCAACACAAAAAGTTAAATAAATTGTAGATACAAGATGTAACAACAATGCTGTTGATCCGTTTAAGCTACAATAGGCATGATGACACATGTTGAATTATGCAATAAAATTTAGTTGATAGGATGTAAAATGATCAATATATCCAACTAAAGTGAAAATTTAGCTGCAAAATTTTACGAGTTTTTAAAGTGCGAAATTTAAAAAAAAACAATGATACCATTCGATTTTTAACATTTTACTGTTAAATAAATTATACAGCAACCATATACATAAACGCAACATTTCACTGTAAAAATAGCAATTTTATTTTTTTTCCATACTTTAAATAGGGCGACTATGTGATCGTGACGTCACTTTTGCACGTCATTTTGTTAGGAGCGTTTTGAGAAACAAATGCAAATCTCGGACTTTAAGTCCCATTTCTGACTTTTGTGTTGCTTTAACGCAATTGGCCCCATATAGACATTTGATCTATACAACAAAAAGAATCGATTGATACCATACATGAAAAAAATTCACCATGCCTATTGAGGTATCGTATTTCAATTATGAAAAACTAAGTAAAAAAATTTTCGCGTGAAAAAAAACTGAGGGAGGGTTGGCCGCCTCCATACAAAACAAGTTTTTTTTCTAGAACGACGTGACGTATACAATTATTTTTTTTTGTATTCATCAATTTATTTTCCTACTTTTTCATAGTGCGACTATACGATACCAATTGGCTACTTTCCTAAAAAAATATATTTAGTCAGTCAGTTATATTATCAAAAAATATTGGACACGTATTTTTTATTTTGTCAATCAAACAAAAATTGGTGAAGATATAGCCCATTAAAGTTCCGCGTCACGTCACATTTCAGTACAATTTTTAGTATAATGTGACGTCACGCGGCTTTCCATCCAACTTTAACGGGCTATATATTCACCAATTTTTGTTTGATTGACAAAATAAAAAATACTTGTCCAATATTTTTTGATAATCTAACTGACGGACTAAATAGAATTATATTTTTTTTACCCAGGAAAGTACCCAATTATGCGAGTAAGAAAAAGTAGGAGAAAAAAATTTTGGACCAAAAACAAAATCTTTTGTCCATACTAAAATATTTGGTCGGGACAACTCATCCCGGCTGACTAACCCTCCATACAAAAACAATTATGTTTTCGCGAGAAAAAATATTTTCATATTTTTTATTAATATAATACCATTTATTGCGCAGGACCGGTCATTGTGGCACTCTTTGGGGGAGGCCTATGTTCAGCAGTGGACGTCTTTCGGCTGATATGATGATGATGATGATACTATTTATTATTCCCTTAAAAAAATCACCAGCATTTTGTGACATCTTTTATGGACATCATAAATTCAACATAATTAACGGCCTCCTAGCCTAGTCGGTAGTGACCCTGCCCTATGAAGCAGGATGTCCCGGGATCGAATCCTGGTCAGGGCATTTATGGATGTTTTCTATGTATTTAAGTATTTATCTATATCTATCTATTATATATATCGTCTCCTAGTACCCACAATACAAGCCTTATTGAGCTTACTGTGGGACTAGGTTGATTTATGTAAGATTGTCCCATAATATTTATTTATTTAAGTTGAATTTATGATGTCACATGATATGGGATCTCATAAAAATGCACGCTGATGAATAATTACGCTTACTTTTGCCCTGCGGTTGACGCTAATTTAGGTTTAAATTTATTTATATTTCATAAAATTATTAATTCAGCTAGTATGCAGTAAGTTTAAATGGATGATAGAATATCAAATTTTGTGGTTAGTTGAACTAACAACAAATTTTGATATTATATCGTAGATTTGATTTATAATCTACTAGCTTTCCGCCCGCGACTTCGTCCGCGTATAATACGGTTCCTCGTACAGAGTTTCATATCCAATTGTATCTTCTCAACTAACTTTTGTTAATCCCCGAACCATCTTCTTAATCTATTTATGCTTATTGCTATTTTTGCGAAAAAACGGGTAACGTAGACATAGTTTCAGTTACAAATAACTGTTAATATGCAAATAATAACGTAAATATACCCTATTATTTGCGGAACTTCTTTGTGTATCTTCTTTATTTGGCGATACGATGACCAAACTATTGTCAGAGCTCACTCTGGACTGGAACATGGAAACGGAACGGAAATAGGAACAATAATTCCTATCTCTATACAAACTTTCAACCCCTTTTTAGCCCCGTTCTAGGTTGAATTTTGAAAAACGCTGAAATGGCGTTTATTTTTTTTTTTAATTTTTAGTAAACGTACGAAGTTTCAAATCTCTAACTCTAAATTTTAAACCCCACCGATACAAACTTTTAACCCCCATTTTACCCCCTTAAGGATTGAATTTTTCAAAATCGCTTCTTGTTAGTTGTACAGATTGTAAATGTAACCCGTCCTACAAATTACAACTTTCTAGCTTCAGTAGTAAAGACCTTCCTTTCATACAAACTTTCAACCCCTTTTTTAACCCGTTAGAGGTTGTATTTCACAAAACGCTGTAATAACTTTTATTATTTTTTTTATTATCAGTAACCGTACAAAGTTTCAAATCTCTAACTTTAAATTTAAAACTCCATCCATACAAACTTTCAAACCCCTTTATACCCCCTTAGGTGGAGTTTTGAAAAACGCTGAAATTAGTTTTTTTTGCTTTAAAGTTAGTAGCCCACAAACGAAATTTTAAGTATCACAAAAAAAATGTTATCTTTATATAAACTTTTAACCCCTTTTAAACCCCGTTATAGGTTGAATTTTGAAAAACTCAGAAATTATTTTTATTGTTTTTTAATTATTAGTAAACGTGTGAAGTTTCAAATCTCTAATACAAATTTTAAACCCCAACCATACAAACATTTAACCCCTTTTTTACCCATTAAGGGGTTGAATTATTCAAAATCGCCTCTTGTTAGTTGTAAAAATTGTAAATTTAACTCGTTCTGAAAATTTACAACTTTCTAGCTTCAGTAGTTTACGGCCTACCTGTAATACAAACTTTTCAACCTCTTTTAAACCCCTGCGAGGTGGAATTTTGAAAAACGCTGAAAATAGTTTTTTTGCCTTAAAGTTAGTAGCTTACAAACGAAATTTAAAATCTGTCACAAAAAAAAATCTTAACTTTAACCCCTTTTTTACCCTGTTCCAGGTTGAATTTAGAAAAACGCTGAAATCACTTTTATTGTTTGTTAATTATTGGTAAACGTGTGAAGTTTCAAATCTCTTACTCAAAATTTTAAACCCCACCCATACAAACATTTAACCCCTTTTTTACCCATTAAGGGGTTGAATTATCTAAAATCGCCTCTTGTTAGTTGTACAAATTGTAAATTTAACTCGTCCTGCAAATTAATACTTTCTAGCTTCAGTAGTTACGGCCTCCCTTTAATACAAACTTTTCAACCTCGTTTCAACCCCTCTGAGGTAGAATTTTTAAAAACGCTGAAAATAGTTTTTTTGCCTTGAAGTTAGTAGCTTACAAACGAACTTGCAAGTCTGTCACAAAAAAAAATACTAACGTTATAAAAACTACCTATTGTGAAAAATTCAGCTCTGTAGGTCTAACGGTTTGGGCTGGGCGTTGATTTAAGTGAGTCAGTCAGTCAGTCAGGACTTTTATTTATATATATATAGAGTTTAAAGTATCTAACACAAAATAAAAATTTCTCCAATACGAACTTTGCACCTTTTACAAAGTTTTAAGTCTCTAACTCTAAAACAGAAGTTTCTCCCATGCAAACTTTGTACCCCTACTTTACCCTCTTAGGGTCAGAATTTTGCAAAACGCTGAAAACACTTTCTTTGGATTTAAGTTCGTCACTTATTTACGAATTTTTAAGTCTTCAGCTCAAAAAAAAATAAATCTCCCATACAAACTTTGCACCCCTATTTGATCCCCTTAGGGGTGGAATTTCCAAAAATCCCGTCTTATCCCTTGCATACGTCATAAAAGTAAGCTCTGGACCAAATTTGAAGTTTCTAGTTCCAGTAGTTTCGGCTGTGCGTTGATGCTAGATCAGGACTTCTTCTTTTACATGTTTAGATTATGCATATTCATTAGGGTGGTTCTTATTTTCCCTATTAAAAAAAATTGCGGGCACCCATCATCATTATGTTATTTGTTATTAAAGATGATAGCTGTTTTTTTTAAAATTCTTAAACTGATTTTAGAGGTCGCTACTGCTTGTGGAAAAAATATAATTCTCCTACAAAGAGTTAAAAAAATGCAAGTTTATAGTACGCTTGTAGACGTACTAGCTTCTGTCTTTGTAATATATGATGTTATAAAGCATCAGTTATTTGTTCAGAAAATGTTATGCAGGTTTTACTTAAAACGACTTTCTCAGACAGCTAGGTATAGTCAAAAGAATTAACCATTTATCGATAACACATAACAATATGTTTCTTCTCGTCGACTATAATGCTTGAATTGAGTCTTTGTAGCGTTTATGGTCACAAATTTTAGCATCGTCGTCTATGCTGCAATGGATTTACATACAATATTATATCGGGGAGGAGTACCGTTCTCCTCCTCGACCGCCGGTACGATCCACCGGGAGATCGAAGTTACTAAATTATATAGAGGGACCAGGTTGTGTAAGGAATTCGTCGAGCTTAACTCTTAGCAGCTTGCCTATTTAGAGCACTCGTAAAAAAGTATTTTATACAATAGTGACATAAATAAGTTAAAGTTAATAAGTTAGTTATATATCTTAATTTATATTTTTTTTATTTTATTTATATATGTATGGTTTATGTAAGTTTATTTTAATTCTTATTTTATATGCCTAATTTTATTATTGTTTAGCTAGTTGATTTGAATTTGCAACACCTACGTATTTCTAATTATTTTCAATGGGTTCCGCTTCCCAAAGGTTGTCTGGAAGAGATCGCTTTTTAGCGATAAGACCGCCAATTGTTTTACCTCTGATTATTCTGTTTGTGGCTTGTATGTGTGCAATAAAGAGTATTTATGTTATGTTATAAGCTTTTCAAACTTACTAAACACGGTACTCGTCTGAAAAGGTTTCCATTTTATCACATACTATAATTATTTCGATACATTATTGTAACTTTTATTGGGGCTATCAACAAACGACTATCCCTTGTATCACCAACTATGTTTCCGCTTTAAAATATTTAAAAACAAATATCAATCATTTATCTTGCACCACATAAAGCAGTATTCACTATCCCATTTACTCTCATCGTAGTTTAAACGTATCAAAAGAATAGCACGGCAAAGGACAATAGGCTCGTGTACGAAACAATTGCCTGCATAATTTATGGCACCGCAACATCCCAGCAAATGGGACCATGGCCTATTTGCATGTATCATTTTCTGTTTTAGTCAGCTACGGAACGAACGGGAGCCGAAATTTGCTGTTATATTGGAATAAATATTATGATAAGCTGAATACGGGTTGCCGAAGTTGTTCTGGTACTTTAGAGGCTTTTACGTTGTCTTCTGCTTATGATTACGTTACCTACAACTCATAGATTTTTGTGGCATGTTTTCGTTAAAATCTCTGTTTCTACTGGAGAGAAAGGAATAAAGGGTAAATTAGAAGTAAAAACGGGCCAAGTGCGTTTCGGACCACGCATAATGGTGGGTTCCGTAGCTTTAATGGAATAAGAACCAAACTAATACCAAAAGGTCGTATCTGATGCCTATGGAAGAAGTTTTTTTGAGATCACTAAAAAATGGCTAAACCGATCATGATCAAAATTTTCGTAGAAAGTATTTCGTAGTGATAAGGCACATCTTCAAAAATGTTCAAAGAAACCTCGATGTTATTTTTAAAGACCTGTCGATTGTTGTGGAACATGTTGATATTTTGTAATAAAAAAGTTATAACTTAGTGTCATGTATGGACGCCCCCCCCTCCCTAAAAAAATTCTGCAATTTAACTACGGACGGACGGACAGACAGACTGACATGAACAAACTAAAAAGTTATTTAAAGAGTAGCAAATGTCTTTTTTTTGCGCTAATAATGTCATTGCCACATATTAATAACAGAATTCCGTACACCTAAATAACCGTCATAAAGTTACTTTAGAAAGTGCCAATGAATCTTTCAGTAATACGTTTCGTTGTGGATTCCGAAATCTAATAGTATTTCTCGCAGGTATTATCCCTTGAGGCCGCAAAGATCAAAGCATTTTTATCTTACTCCGGCTTAAGTGGTTGGATGACATTTTATTTAATAGAACTTCGCATACGTTGAAGACTAATCCCAGATCGGTTTACCAAAGGATTTAGATAAAAATAATAAATTTTATCAAAACTCTCATCTTTAAGACACGGTTTCATGACTAAAGTATTTCGGCAACAATTCTAAACCTAATTTAATTGGACTTGAGTGTTACTGAACAGGGCCGCGATTCGAAAAATAAACACACACTGGACAGACACAGCTCCAACCCAACTCAACCCAACTTAACTCAACGCTATAACGACATTGACATGACATTTGCTATTCGAACAGATGTTCAATCAACATTGGACCAATGTGAGACCAATGTGTGACCAATGTGTGACCAATGTGTGACCAATGTGAGACCAATATGAGACCAATGTTGAATGAAAATCTGTTCGAATAGCAAATGTCAATGTCGTTAAGCGTTGAATTGAGTTGGGTTCAGTTGGGTTGGAGCTGTGTCTGTCCAGTGTGTGTGTTTATTTTTCGAATGGCGGCCCAGAGTTTTATTTTGTATTTTCAGGGTTTATAATTTGACTAAGTTTCTGTAAATATTTTTAGACTTCAGCATCAATACAGGCTACAGGATAAAGGCCTAAAGGGTAGGCAACGCGCATGTGAATCCTCTGGGGTTGCAGGTGTCCATAGGCTACGGTACCTGCTTACCATCAGGCGGGCCGTATGCTTGTTTGCCAACGTCGTGGTATAAAAAAAATACACAGATGTATATCACTGCAAGTATGCATACAAAAACACTGAGCTCAAAATTCAAATTTCTAGATATACGGAGTTATTAACCTTCCATGAAAGTAAAGGCACTCCTATAATAAGATTATCATGTGTATTTCTATGTCGGCATGTAATTCGTATACAGATTCAGATACATCTTAGCTCGTAAATAGAGAATTTCAGTTGAGAAGATTACGGGTACTCACTAGATAGCGCTGGTATAGAAAAATTGTATTTAAAGTTATTTTTCCTTTAGCCGCCTATAAAAACTCATTCCATTCTATTGTACTTTGACAAATCAAAATTTCACTTTTGTGGATGGCTAAAGGATGGAGGACGGGGGAGTGGACATTTACCGACCCGTTGGGTCGACATAGTGAAGAAGACCTGCCAAGGTTCCATACAAGAGCCTATCATCCGAACAGTAGAAAATCGTGCTGTTTGGAGAGCCTAGGTTATTAAATCAACGACTTCATCTGATCGCGACCCTCAGCCATGATAGAACGAGGAAGAAGACGAAGGAGAAGGAGAAGAGGATAATAAAATATGTCGACTATAATTTCTACTAAGATGTGAAATACCAGATCATTTTTTGCTTGTTATCAATGTTACTAGAGTCTGTCCGGAAAGAGAAGTATCGTAGAATGTATGAGTTCCCATATAAACCACAATAATTATATTTCCGGCAGACTCTAAGCTCATGTCAATTACATATCAAAAGAGGATTGCTAAATATCAATACGAAATCAGAATCATAATGACTTTTGGTGGCAATTTTAATAACAAAAGGAAACCAATTTGATAACAAATCCATTAAAACGGAAGAACATATCAAATTATTTTTTAAATAAATATTCTGATTTGTTTATTTTTTTAAGTAGACACACTACTATATCTATACATATAATAAAGCTGAAGAGGGTCGAAAGTCTGTACATGGAAGATAATCGAAAAAAAGTTGGCTGGGGACACTAGAATCGATAACAGAACACGATCCAACAATTTTTAGAATTTTTGTCTGTTTATCTGTTTGTCTGTTTATTTGACCGCGCATCACGTGAAAACGGCTGAACGGATTTTGATGAAATTCTGTACAGAGATAGTTTGAGTCCCGGGAAAGGACAATATATAGTTTTAATCCCGAAAATCAACCCTGGTGGGGGTGAAAATGGGGTTGAAAGTTTGTATGGAGATTTTTTAACCGCTGAAACGATTTAGATAGAAATGAGTATGGAGATAATTTGAGTTTCGAGAAACGTCATAGTATAGTTTTCAAACCCTTGTGGGGGTGAAAAGGAGGGGGTTGGAAGTTGGTATTAGGATTTTTTTACCGCTGAACTGATTTAGATCAAAATTGGTATAGAGATAGGGTCTCGAGAAATGACAAAGGATAGTTACATCTTTAAAAAAAAAAATCTTCAAAAAAGCCCCCCCCCATCTTACTTTAGAACCGTAGGTCCAAAAAATTTGAAAAAAAAATGGAAGTGAAGCCTGAAAGGTACTTTCAATAAAAACTATCTATCTATACATATAATAAAGCTGAAGAGGGTCGAAAGTCTGTACATGGAAGATAATCGAAAAAAAGTTGGCTGGGGACACTTAGAATCGATAACAAAACACGATCCAACAATTTTTAGAATTTTTGTCTGTTTGTCTGTTTATCTGTTTGTCTGTTTATATGACCGCGCTTCACGTGAAAACGGCTGAATGGATTTTGATGACATTTTGTACAGAGATAGTTTGAGTTCCGGGAAAGGATAATATATGGTTTCAATCTCGAAAATCAACCCTGCTGGGGGTGAAAATAGGGTTGAAAGTTTGTATGGAGAATTTTTAATAGAAATTAGTATGGAGATAATTTGAGTCCCGAGAAACGACAGAATAGTTTTCATCCCGAAAATAAACCCTTGTGGGGGTGAAAAAGGGGTTGGAAGTTGGTATGAGGATCTTTTTACCACTGAACTGATAAAGATAAAATTTGGTATAGTATGGGTCTCAAGAATGGACAATGGATAGTTTTCACCCCGAAAATCAACCCTAAAGGGGTGAAAAGGGAGTTGGAAATTTCTATAGGGAATTATTAACCGCAGAATCGATTTAGATAAAATTTGGTATGGAGATAATTTGAGCTCTGGAAAAGGAAATAAAATAGTTTTATCTCGGAAATTATCCCTTAAGCGGATGCAAAAGGGGTGGAAGTTTACATGGGGAAGAAACAACCAATAACCGCTGTACGTATTTAGATGAATATTTGGTATTGAAATAATTTGTAATTTTTTGGTCAAGGTCATATTTATAACATGTTACCCGTCGATGCTTTAAATTTACCTTTACCCGCTATTAAGAAATATTTGAAAATGTCATGAATGTCAAAGGGTTATTGCAAGTTCGAGGACTATATATGACGGACAAAGATGCATGGCCAAAATCAAAAAACTACTACAAAATCATCAGCAGTCAGATTAGGATTTATTTTTCTTTATAATTAAACAATAGGTACATTATCTGTCTCTCAAGCTGTTTTGATATGTCTTCTTGAAGAACTACGCATTATTTTGTATCTTTAAGATCTAATAATGTATTACTGTTTTGAAAAAAATAAGTTCCGTCGAATTTCTTTTCGGTCATAATACTTCTTGGGCCAGAGGTGTAGGGGTAGAACCGGTGGTAGTTTTGGAACGAAGTTCCTTATCGGACGGTTTGCGTATGGGGGGGCTAGGCGAAAAAAAGTCACGTGACCGTCACGAAAAAGCGTCACGTCACGAAAACGCGACACCCATACGATTGAGAAACATGTAAAATGGAATGAAATAAAAAATATATAAAATAGAATAAAGTGAAGTGTAGTGAAAAGTGAAAAAAGCCGACAACCTAAAAGTAAAAAATGACGAAAATGCAATTCAAAAATTTCAAAAAAATTAAAACCACAAAATTTACGAAAAAGTCAAAAATAAAATAAAATAAAACAACATAACTTCGTTCCAACCGAGAGTTCCACGACACTCACGTATTTTATTTTTCTCTGACGTTCATTAGTGCATTGTATGTTCATTAGTGCATTAGATGTTTTGTAACAGGGCGGCATCTACGAAACTCTACACTGAGCATCGCCCGACATGCTCTTGGCCGGTTTTTTTGCATTGTTATCCCGGAAATCACCCCTTAAGTATTACTAATGCCAATTCAAGAAAATCCTCAGCCAGGTTATACGTAGCCTATAAAAATTCAACGTCTAAAAGGGGTGGGTAGCCACTACACTCGATTGAGTTAAATTTGCATGGGTCATGGACCCCCCCTCCGAGTGCACCTCAAATAGAAAAAAATCATTTCTGCATTTGTGACCCCCCAATTTCAACCGCGCCTGTTCTTACCTTTCATGCTTAGACTGATTTGACGGGAGGATCGATTTGGATGATATTTGCCGTGGACATGAACGTATAAATACAAAAGTGGTCCTGTATCGTCCGATATACACCTACTACTCTATGTCGTTTAAATCATGCCAAAAAAAAATAGGTAGCGGGAGAGAAATTAGGGGTGAATTAGCCGCTTACTGACACAGACCGAATTCCACGCGGGCGGAGCCGCGGGCACAGCTAGTAAATTTTAAACTTATATAGATACCATATAAGCAGCAGAAGCAGCGAATGCAAAAGACGCTGGTTCGATCCCAGCACTGGGCATCAGAGACCTAGGTCACTTTTTCCTGGTCAATTTATAAATCCGTTAAAATAAAAATAAGTGAGAATGCCGCACATAGACAATACTACGTCTCTATTTCATCCAAACATTGCGTGGCCACGCTGACTTATTGAGGGCTTAATTAAGATATTCCGTGGAAATTATGTGCTAATCGTTTTGTTGATAGCGGCCAAGCGTATTAAATTAGAGGTTTGTTGGGGTTTACGACGGATTCAAACTTATGCGTTTTGTTGTTTCAAGCTAATAGGTATTAATTTCATAACCTTTCTTGAACTTTGTGTTTTTTAAGTGCGTTGGGCCACGTATATAGAAAACAGTAAAATCAAAAGGGCGTATCTTCAAGCATTTACATCGTTATTGCTTATTCAGATTTGCTTATTGTTATCAGTTAGTTATCAAGTTCATGTCAAATATATATATCAAAAAAATATTGCCTAACGTCAATGTGATATGAGGAGATTGGTTGTCAACATTACAATTTATTTACGAAATCCCATTATGACGACAAAGGATCATTTTGATTACAAATCATGTTTTTTTTTCTATGAGTAGGTAAGTAAAAACACGTACAATAGTTAAGTAGCGGTACAATAGTTAAAAAACAATCTTTAATCGTCTGTAAGGTTTTAAAATACTAATAATCACTTATTATCCGTCCGTTACATCATCTTATATAAAGACTTGTATCCTCAACTTCTTTGAACATGTATCTCGGTGAGACGGAACGTCCATTGAACGTCTTGTTGTGCAATGAAGGGTAGAAGGCGCAAGAGGTGGAGGCAAATCCCCAATGAGATGGACCGACCAGGTCAAAGCCAGCACGTCAATCACTTTAAACTAATGCTCCCGAAAAGTAGCTTTACAGGAAGAATGGCGGCGAGTCGTGAAACGGGTCACTCAGAATCCAACATGATGGGGACCACTCTGTAAAGAGCGTAACGACAAAAAAGATCATCTTAAAATACCGCTGTAGGTGTATTTTCTAAAAGTGGCTACCAATTTTTGGAGCAAAGACTTTGCAACACAGTAACAGTTGGCACAGCGCGCTGGCAGTGCGCCTTATCTCCGCTTTGAGTAATTTATGATATGAAAATATTCCCTTTATATATCCGCTCAAGGGTTTTATTTTACGTGTAATTTAAAACATTTTCCTTTCAATGCCACGGACTTTTAACGGTGTACGTTGTACAGTTAAATCAAATATATTTACATGATATAATAACCTCGATTTACCTATTTAATAAAATGGTAAGGAGTGATCGAAAAATTTAACCAAGTAACGAAAATAATTTTAAAGAAAAAAGAACCGTCTTACTGGCCACCTTACCAAGAAGCTAAGCAACTACTGTAACGTATGGACGCCTGCAGCTCCAAAGGAGTCACATGCGCGTTGCCGACCCTTTACATTATTCACTGTGTCGACGGCTAAAGGAACAAAAGGGTCCCTCGTCGTCAACACACTTAGCGTATAATTAAATTGTATAAATAAATAAAAATTAAAAATAAACACACCGGGTCCTCTTTGAGCTTTTTGGCAACCTTACTCACCAGCAGGAACACAACACTGAGTAGGGTCTAGTGCTATTTGGCTGTGGTTTTGTGGTTTGTGGCTGGGTCCTGACCGTCTGGGTCTGGGTTGTAATAATTTCCCGCACCTATTACCTTCTTTTAATCTCTGTTTGGCCCGAAGGTTAGCTGGTACCGTAGAATGCCTTTTGGCATTAAGTTCGCCTTTTGTACTCTTTTCTCATTGCGCAATAAATTTTAAATAAATAAATAATCTTGACTCATATTAGATTTGAATACTAACACAAAAAGTTTCAGATTAGCTTTACATTTCTGCTGGCACGGTTAAGTGCCGAAACACACGGTTTATTCCGAATTTCGTACACGCGCCGCACGTTTAAGGAAAAGTGTGACAAATTTTATTAACGACAATGACATGGGCAACAATTTGCTCTTAAAATCGTTTTGTGTTGTGTTACGGCGCCATTCAGGGATACAAAATATATGCCTACCGTTATCACAGAATAACTAATATTACTACCGCCGTTATGCTTGCTACGATAAGTTTTGACAAAAATATGACCGAGTTCACGAACTGTAAGTGGGCAGGACACTTGGCGAGAAGGAATGATGGGAGATGGACTAGACGGGTTACAGAATGGTGGCTAAAATGAGCCAAAAAGTCAGCGTGGAGACCGTCAACAGTGTGCAATGGATGGGACTGGCACGCGACCGAGGAGAGTGGCGTAATAAGGAAGAGGCCTATACTCAGCAGTTGGGTGGATACGGGCTGAATAGATAAATAGAGATAGAAGTATGGCTTTGTTTTATGGTCTTCATCAGCAATTCCACTGTGCTAAATTCATATCATTTATGGCCGTGACTAATAACCCAAGACCCGCTGTCACGCTCGAAGTAATTTCATCCTATAGTGAGACACTAATTTATTGTAAGTGACGGTAAACATAGTACGTCTCCATGGCAATCATTAATGTCTGAATCTCTCTTACGCCCCATGGAACAATGGCACGTTCCCTGTCTAGCATTTCGTGTTCCCCTCCCGCACCCCTTCTATTTGGCAGCTTAGATTTCAAAGATAAAACGCGCTAAGCGGAGTATAGAGATATCTTTTATATGCCGTAGTGCATCTCACGCTACATAGCAATCTTTTTTTATATATATATACCACGACGGTGGCAAACAAGCATACGGGCCCCGCCTGATGGTAAGCAGTTACCATAGTCTACGGAGGCCTGCAACTCCAGAGGTGTCACATGCGAGTTGCCGACCCTTTACAAAAAGCAGGATTCACTGTGTCGACGGCTAAAGGAACAAAAGGGTCCCTCGTCGTCAACACACTTAGCGTGTAATTAAATTGTATAAATAAATAAAATAAAATAAAAACACACCGGGTCCACACACCTGCAGGAACACAACACTGAGTAGGTTCTAGTGCTATTTGGCTGTGGTTTTCTGTAAGGCAGAGGTACTTCTCCAGTCGAGCTCTGCTCCAGATTTGAGCGAGATGTCTTCGCTGTGCTGTGCCCTACCCCTACCTACTTTTTCTATTGCACCAATTTCAAAAACAACAACATTTTTATTAAATGATAACATCACTTGACAAATCGACGATCCACGCCCACAATTAAGGGCCTACCAAACAGCCCGATATATCAGCGGGCGCAAACACACTGAACGACATAGATGTAATAAATCGGACCGAATTGCTTCCGAGTGCCGTGGCGCTGATATACTACCAGCTGATCCTCTCGGTGTACAGTCAGCAGCAGAAGTTACGGGTGAGGTGTTCAAATTACCTGTAAGAATAAAGTGCCAAAATCATTTGAACACCTCACCTGATTAGCTACTTTTGTTGCTTCCTGTAAACTGAGCAATGAAAACCGGTCGCGCTCTTGAGATTTTTTTCACTTATTATTTGCACTTGCACTATTACATACATACTGACGTTTAAAATTTTCACCTTTTTCATATATTTTTTTAAGAATTTTTACTAGTAATTAACAAAATATTTGCGACCTCAGAAATATAGGAATATTTTGTAAATTACCAATCATTTCAATATAAAATTTTAAAAATACGTCAAGTACTCAGTTCGGCCAATGATATTATTTCATAGATACAAAATGTCGTACCTTTTTTGCCAAGTAGCTTTGTTTTTTTATATTCTTTAATAATTATAAACAAAAAAAGAACCGACTTCACTTAGACTCCACCTTTCCAAAAGGAAATGCCCGAGCTACTGTAAAAAATATTTAAATCACTACAGTTGTGCATAATATTTGAAGAGTTCCCTCGATTTCTCCAGGATCCCATCATCAGATCCTGATCTGGTTACAATGGGACCAATTATGAATGAAATTTTTTCAAACAAAAAAATAATTTTCCAAATCGGTCAAGCAGTCTTCAAATAATTGGTGAACGTACTCGTACATTAAAAAAGCCCCGATGAATCGAGAAACTCCGCCTTCGAAATCGTGAAGTCGGTTGAAAATGCATGTGGAGTAGACCAGGAGTCAGTAATGTAATTTTTTTTTTAAAAGCATCGGTAGATGCTAGGAACGAGTAGGTATACTCGTTCCTAGTTATAATGGTTATCACATTTCATCCGTTACGAGCAAATGAAATGAAAAAGTTAATGCTTTTTAAAATATTCTCGGGTTGCTATAACCATTTCTTTGCATGCAAGCAGTTAATATACTTAAAGACAATAAAAACAGGTCATGTTGCATAGAAACTCCTGTAGGAAGTGACCTGATTTCTCTGTCCTTGAGTATATCACCTCCCTCCCAGTTTATTAGGGTAACTTGAAAAAAAACTGCCATCAAATTCTACGACAGAACTTTGATACTCACATTGAGTTTTAATAGTTCGTACATAACAATAAAACCTTAAGGACAATGTCCATTCCTGCGTAAAAAACAAATTCTGTTTACCTCGTTTTTACTAAAAAGGCCAATAATAAGCCTGGACGGAGATAAAAACTAGGGATGTCAAAAATATTCGCATTCGCATGCGCATATTACGAATATCCTCATTTTTTTATCAATCGCGCCGACATTGGCATTTCTAATTCTGAGATCGCACATTATGATAAATATTGAGTAATTTATAAATCATAAATTATATAAGTATTTAGTTGTAAACACGGGTTAATTTTACAGTTTGAATTTTACATTATCCGATCCAATATCGGATGTCGCATAGGACCACGAAGACAAATTTAAAATTTGGTATTTCTATTTTTTTATATATACCAAATGTGCTCAAAAAAAAGCCTAGCGCAAAAAAGGCAAACTTAATGCATTAGGGCGTTGTCTTGCAGTTCCTTTATTCCTTGGACTTTCCGACATCTGATATCGGATCAGACAGTGTGAAAACGCGCTTAGGCCTACAAATATTTATGTCAAGACGGCGCAAGCAAACAAATATACTTTATAAGTATACAAAATCCAAAAATAAAACTAAATATTCTAACTATGTATAATAGAGCTAGCGCGGGACCGAGAAAAAAAGCACACTCTCGTATCGGAGGCGAAGATTCACTTTGGGTCACTGAGCCAACGGAGTAGTATGTAGTAGTAGTAGTAGTAATCATTATAATAATTCGTAAGAGAATTATGTTTCTAAATCGGACAGGTATTTTGCTACTGAATAATAGGCTTCTTGTACTAACAATTTATACAGGCTATTTTTAAAGTTGGCATTGTTGTAAGTTCACAGTTTCCTGCTACCCAAAGGTTGTCTGGTAGAGATTGCTTTTTAGCGATAAGACCGCCTGTTGTTACCTAGCTTTTATCACTGTATACTTTTCTTTTTTCATGTGGTGTACAATAAAGAATATTTATTATTATTATTATTATTAACTAGCTTTTGCCCGCGGCTTCGCTCGCGTTATCTTCGGGGTAACAAACCATACAAACTTCCATCCCCCATTTTAGGGAAGTGGGGGGTTAGAAAGAGACAAAAAGTAGCCTATGTCACTCTTCATCCCTTCAACTATCTCCATTTAAAAAATCACGTCAATTCGTCGCCCCGTTTTGCCGTGAAAGACGGACAAACAAACAAACAAACAAACAAACAAACACACACATACACTTTCCCATTTATAATATTAGTTCTCTTAAAATTTTGGCAGATTATGTAAACTTTGAGCAACCGTAACATTCGTATTGGCATTCGCATTCTAACATTCCCATACCTGAATGTTCGCATACGCGAATGCTACAGAAACGACATTCGTGACATCCCTAATAAAAACGGTAACGAACATCTACATAACAATACTCCTGTTATCGGCCTAGGCTCTTTATTGGGGGTGCTTTGATGTAGAAATTTATTCCCGGCCTCAAAGAAACGAACTACGTCCCTATCGGGGACTAGTTTGGCGTTTTAGTTCGTTAGGCTGCAGATGTGATGTCGTTTTTGGTTTTGACAATAGTTTAAAGGTACCTTATTCTTTTGTTATTATACTTTTATCAGACTTTTACGTCAAAATAAAGGCAGCAGCAGGCACTTCAAATAGGCATGATGATTTTTTTTCGTGTATGGTATCAATCGATTCATTTTGTTATAAGAATCAAATGTCTATAAGGCCAGTTACGTTAAAGCAACACAAAAGTCTGAAATGAGACTTGTCTGAGAATTGCATTTGTTTCTCAAAACGCCATAACAAAATGACGTGCACAAGTGACGTCAAAATCAAATATTCGCTCTGTTTAAAGTATGGAAAAATTAAGAAATTAGTATTTTTACAGTGAAATGTTGCGTTTATGTATTGCGTTTACGTTTATTTTACAGTACATACACGAACTTGACACATGCCACTGTCACCCTCTGTTTTGAAAATCCAAATACATTTCTTTAAAATAATTTACATCTCTGCAATATACAACACAAAAACACTCTTAAAATACACCAGAATATCTAAATATATAGTGAAAGTGTTTACTCCATTCGAAATTACCGTAAAACAAAAATATCAACATTCATACCTAATGACAACATGTCGAAAGCCCCCAACAAAATTGTGTTTTGAAGAAATGAATACGACCGCAATCAATTCAAGCAATCAAGAAACCTGTCCGACCTGTTCCAAAACCTTTAAAAGAAACGGCCTGCAACGTCACATACGTGCCGCCCATGGTGAGCAGTCCTCTTCGCATCAACAAGCCTCCACTCAACACTCGCCTTTTGCATCACCACTGGAAGAAGCATATGGGTCGCCCTACCTTAACAACACAGGATCGAAGACAGGTATATGGCCAAAAAGATGGAACGACATATGCTCACTTCATGGAAAACTTTACGATCTCCCTTTTCGCACAGCAAGCAGAAAATTCGTTCATACACTTGCCGATGAAATAGAACACCTAACCAAGCTAAATTATCCCTCAGAACGATTACTAATTTACACTGCCGTATTGCTACAAAGGGACAAAAACATTAAACAGGCCAAAGATATCAGCAGATTACTTGACCGCCGCCTCTAACTGTGGGCCGATGAGCTGTTTGATATTTTAATCTCAGAATCGATAAAATCTGACAAAACTCTTCAAAATACATATAGTCGAAAATACCACAATAACGACGAAACAACACAAACATTCACAAGACTAATTCAACGTGGCAAAGTCCGCGAGGCCCTAAGCTGGCTATCAATCAATCAATATTTATTTGCAAAATGTAGTATTACAATAAGTTCTTATAAGTAAAAAGGTGCGTACATCCTGCTTGAATAAGCATGCAAATTTTACTTTCGGGCTACTTTATTAAAACTATGCTAATAGCTTATGCTAAAAGTTAGTCAACAGAAGAAAATTATAATCACTAACTACTACAAGAGAATCAATTAATAGTTAGACATTAAAAAATTTATATTATTTACACATTACAAAATATTATTATCATAATAAATATGTAGGTATTCATTTCAAAATTTTTATGTATTCGTCAATCCTGTAATATTGTTTATACAGACAAAATGTATGTAATTTAATTTTAAATTGAGGCATGTCAGAATTCCTTATTTCTATGGGTAAATTATTAAATATTTTTACTGACATAAACAAAATATTATTTGCAAAAAAAGCTGATTTTGGAGGAAAAGGATAGCATAGATCAGATCCGTTCCGTGACGGATAAATAGTACATGATGCCTTATTTTTAAATGAGTCTATGTTCAGCTTTACATATAGTGCTGTTTCATAAATATATAATGAGGGTAAGGTCATTACTTTTAGTTCATGGAAAAGTGGTCTACAGGGTTCCAATTCAGCTATTAACCAAAGATACAAGCTAAGTCCTGAATAGTAATGACGAAATCGATTAAACCGGTAAAACCGTCAGCGACGTACTAAGAGAAAAACATCCACCTCCCGCAAACCCTAACCCTGACTTATTTGCCCTGCCCGAGGATTTCCCCGAAATGCCACCATTATTAGATGTCGACATAACTAGTAACCACGTCGAGCAAGTTGCAAGAAAACTACATGGTGGTGCATGGGGGTCCAACTGGCTCAACGTCCGAAAATTGGAAGGACTTTCTCTTACGTTTCGGCGATGCGAGCCTGCACCTAAGAAATGCCATAGCCCAACTTACTATGAAATTGAATAACGAACACGTACCTTGGACACAAATACAATCCCTTATGTCGAGCCGTCTGGTAGCTCTGGATAAATGCCCAGGCGTGAGACCCATTGGAATCGGGGAATGCCTTAGAAGAATCCTCTCTAAATGTATGATCTTGGCAACAGGATCTGAAGTCACCGAAGCATGTGGACAATGGCAATTTGCAGTGGCCTCAACTCTGGTATCGAAGGAGCCATACATGCAATGAATGACACTTTTGAAGAGAAATGTCACCCAAGCTCAGAATGGGGAATGCTCCTCGTTGATGCTAACAACGCATTCAACAGTATAAATAGGCAGATTGCTTTGTGGCAGGCCCGAATATATTGGCCACATTGTGCCCGTTTCCTGTACAACACATATAACGGCCATGCCGAGCTTGTTATTCGAAACTCAGACACAAGAATGTATAGCAAAGAAGGCGTTACCCAAGGCGATCCACTCGCTATGCCACTATATGCTCTTGCAACATTACCCATAATCAATAAACTAAAAAAAGAACAGAATACACTCCAGACATGGTACGCTGATGACTCATCGGTCCAGGGAAACTTCAAAAGTCTTCATAAATGGTGGGAACAGATCTGCAACATAGGACCGGCATATGGATACCTCCCTCAACCTAAAAAGACAATCCTTATTGTATCTGAAACAGACAAACATAAAGCACAGCAGATTTTTAAAGGAACTAACATTACCATCGCCACAGGTTCACCCTTCCTTGGTAGTTACATAGGCAAGGGAAAAGAAGACTTTATAAGAAACAAAGTGAAGCAATTTATTTCAATAATCGAGAAACTAACACATGTCTGTAAGGACTCCCCCCAAGCAGCTTACACAGCACTTACCAAAGCTGCCCAATTCAAATGGTCATTCCTACAACGTGTAATCGCTGATTCTAACGAACTTTTTGAACCACTGTCACTTGCACTACGGGCTAATTTCATGCCAACTATGATGGGTAGCGACATCACTGCCGACGAAGCCGCTCTGTTTTCCCTACCCGTACATAAAGGTGGCTTGGCAATATCCAATCCATTCACCGAGAATCATTTGAGCTACAAAACCTCTAAAAAAGGCTGTTCAATCCTCTCATCAGCTTTGATCGGGACACAACATGTAGACCTAGCCCAACACAAATAAATCCCTGATTGACGCACGCAAAGAAAGCCGAACAATGAAAGAAGCTCGCGATAACGAACTTTTAGACACTATATTGGCCAAATTACCCCCTAACAAAAGAAGAGCTATAGAAAGATCAATCGCATTGAAAATGAAAACAAAGTCTTCCACCTGGCTATCTACTATACCAACGAAGAAAGATAACCTCGACTTGTCCCCTCAAGAATTCAGAGACGCCCTGGCAATACGCTATCACAGAACCCCAAACTCAATGCCACCCTCATGTGATGGATGTGGCAACAGCCAATTTAATATCGACCATGCTCTCTGCTGCAAGACTGAGGGGCTAATTTCAAGACGACACAACGAAGTTCGTGATCTATTTGCTGAACTATGTCACCAAGCATGGAGCAACGTCACAATAGAACCCATAATCACAGAAGGCGTATGGAATGCTCAGAGAGAGGCTCTTTTTGATATCCGTGTCGTAGACACTGACGCTCCCTTACATTACACGCCATGTCACTTCTGTCCTAAAATCTGCTGAGACTGAAAAACAAAGAAAATACTCCGCTGCCTGCGAAGCGAAACACGCTACCTTCACCCCTCTCGTGACTTCCGTCGATGGCGTATTCGCACCACAGATGACCTCCTTTGTCAAACACATAGGCGAAGCCCTCGCGGACCGCTGGAATAAATCGCTGACTACGATACTGGGTTGGCTTAGAACAAGGATATGCATTACTATAATTCGAGCCACCAGTATGTGCATACGAGGCACACGTCACAAATTCAAACCTGCAGCGAAACTATTGGGGTTCGACGACGGAGCAGGCATTCCCAGCTCTAACTAAACTGTCATCTGCCTGACCGTGCATTGCAGAGATGTGAATTATTACTATTATTTTATATACATTATTATTAGCTATTTCTTTAATAAATGACTTCCTGTCTCTTTATTTTACAGTTAAATATCAAGTAGTATAAATGTTTTTTTTTTCATTTCGTACGTAAAAAAATCGTAAAATTTTAAATGATTGAAGCCTGATTGAACGATTTCAGTAGATTTTTTTAATTTTCACTTTATTTGGAGATATTGATCCTATTTTTAATTTTATTAATTTAGAAAATTTATTGCATAATTCAACATGTGTCATCATCCCTTCTGGAGTGAGTTAATTTAAATAAGTATTAACATTACTAAACACGTGCTTCTAAATGTATAAACTGCTTTACACATTTAGAAGCACTCGGGATATATTACTAAGACGTCATGCATACATTATTATGGTTATTACAATTATTTAAATACATGATGAAAAATCAATGTCTGCTCATTCTTTTTCTTTATTTCAAAACGGAACAAAATAAAAAACAGTAATGTTCAGTACTTATACGATATCATGGGATTGAGGTAATAGGCGGCTAAAACGGTATCTTCTAAAGATTCATATTGTGTAATCGGTGTAAACGAATCGAAAAAAATATATCCGAACGCTTTCCTTCTTTTAAGAAACCGATTCAAATCCTAAATTATTAACGCCAAATAAATTCAAGTCAATCTTAAACTTAATCGGTAATCGTCTATATCAAATCTAAATTCAAAAATTCGAAGTCCGTTAACTAAAGAGGCATGTTTCATTAAACATTTAGCCCTAGAACCGAGTATTAAAGTCGATTTTACAAAAGCACTAATACAATACGAAGCTTAGGGAATCTCCAAAACTGTATCTCGGATAATACCTACTAATAATAACGCCGGGTCAGGAAAAGTCATTCGGGAACTCTGGCAACAAACTTTCTTCAATATAACGAATTATTAGATTTGAAGACGGCCAAGAATATCTGATATTAGATATATATTTTTTGGAAGGTTTGCTTTTCGTCTGGAATAATAATGGACGACCTTAATTTGGGCTCGTTTGCGTCTGAAATTCGTTATTAGTATCAAATATTTTTTGTATATTATTTCTTAATTGTTCCTAGAATCTAGAAACGAAAGCTATACCTACAAGGATTAATATTAGATAGGTACGCAGATAAAATACTATTACATATTATTCATTATTTACAATATTACAAAATATTACATGTCCCGCATTAAAAAACGATCACTACGAGTAGTACATAACACGGACCAATTAAAATTAAAAAATATGTCTAAGTACCGTCAAATAAGCCCCCACGAGTTGCCCCGGGCGCAAAGGTGCCCATCACAAATAGAACAAAAGTAAATTAAAAAAAAAACAAATGACAGAAAATTTGGTTTCATTTTACGTGAACCTATAAAAAATATTTATAACGGGTTGCTCACGTAATTTAAGTCGACTTAAATTACGTGAGTAACCCGATATAAATATTTTTAATATGTTAGAGTCTCACGAAAGTTTTATAGTTAAAACTACGTGAACCTTATGAAAAAAGTACGAGTATGTGTTTGGCTGAAAATCAGGCAAACCTGACGCTAGGCGCTCCGCCGCTGGTGTAGGTTGGTTAACTCATTTGTAACCTCAGTAGTCCAGTGATTAAATAAAACATTATATCGCATATATTTTAATAAAACATATAAAAGTGTATATTTACTAAGATCTATACTAACTACCCTAGCGTATGCGATTATATCAGTTTTGATTTTTTTTATCTTCACACGTTTCTTTTAGTTTCAATACTCAGGAAAGATATTTTATTACACGTAATTTGAGAACAATTAAACATTATTTTAAGGTCACTCTGAATGATACAATTTTGCAGTGCAAAAATGTATGAATAAAAATTATCAAATCAATAATTCCTAATTAGAAAAGTTTTCAACCGACTTCGATTTCGAAGAAGGAGGTTATCAATTCGTCGGGATCTTTGTTTTTGTTAGTTTTTTTGTATGTTCACCGATTATTCGAAGACGGCTGGACCAATTTGAAAGACTCAGTTTATCAGAAAACATGAAAGCAAAAAGGAAAAATCTATATCTGTGTCATCATAATACCCCCTATAAAATCCTATCATCTTATTATACCATCCCTTTCAATATACTGTGGCTTCAATTGATATAAGACCCGTATATAATATATATGTATTCCACATATATGGTCCCTGGTATTATCGGACATGCCCAGCACGCGCGGTATCTTAATAGGTCGGAGTATCGCATGTGAAACCCTACATATGATCCTTTGTTGCATGATAGGCAGGCACATACTCGTAACAATATCCTACAACACTCATGTTGATTATTTCTTATATTGTCTTTATCTATTGTATTTTTATGAGGTATATATGGGACCAATTGCTTCAAAGCGATAAAGAAGCCAAAAATTTTAATCTTTGTAAATTTCTACAGCGCCTCGTAACCAGTTCATATTATAAAATTATCGTCATCAATCAAACAGACAAGATTTTCAGACAGCCACACATAGATACAACACGTCCAGGTGGCGTAATATACGTAAAATACGTAAAAATTACATAAATAACACATTATATCTCAAACATAACTTTTTTTTTTTTTTTTTTTTCAAACATAACTATTGAAGTTATATTGGAGTTTATAACGGAATAATTTTCAAGCAAATTCTGATATTTCTGATTCAGACGTTTAGGCGCGAGCTGTATTGCGTAGTTAATGCATTGGAGTTGTATTGAAGTTGGATCGTATCTAAGCGTGTTTTAAAGTTAGAATACGGCCCCAGATGTGTACGAGTATCACATTCAACTTGGGCTTATGGCATAAACTTTCTGCCGAGGATTTCTTCAGGCATTAATTGTTAGTGTAAGGTTCTTCATAAAATAAGTGTAGAGGTTTTTAACAGGTCGGTAACGTGCATGTAACGTAGGTGGGATTGCAGGTGTCCATAGGCTGCGGTAACTGCTTACCATCGGCGGGCCGTATGCTTGTTTGCCACCGTCGTGGTGTATAAAAAAAATGTAAAGCCTCTTGAATTGTAGGTATCCATAGGCAACGGTTACCGCTTAATAGCAAGCGCGCTGTATTTTTGTCATTGATGTATCTAAAAAAAACTCATTTTAACCCTCTGTTTATTTCGGGCGTAAATAAAACAGTCATAGCTTTAAATAGAAACACATCAATATAATAAAATAATAAACAGACAAAACTTTTTGTGGCAAAAATGACAATTAACTGGGGACATCCTTCCGATTATCAAATTGATCGACAATGTTTCGAAGTGACTTTTCATACGGGGTACTAAGTTCACCAGGTAAAGTACTAATTAAACTATATGCTGATCGATATTCGATTCGATACCTATCGATATTATGTAATGGGTAATACGTTATATTTTAGCACTTATTAGAAGTTTTAACTATAAAACTTTCGTGAGACTCTAACATATTCAAAATATTTATAACGGGTCACTCACGTAATTTAAGTCGATTTATGCTCGACATGTTTCGATCAATTTACGATGATCATTTTCACGAGCTGCCTTCCGCGACGGCAGCGCGCCGGCTACTAATTCGGCTTATTAGAAATTTTATAGTTGAAACGAAGAATAATTATACAAGCGAAATACAACGGGTCAAAACAGATTCCTTAAGCTATCTGTCTGTAAATAAGTACTTTATAGTATATTGTATAATAATTTAATATATGAAACTTGCAAATTCATATTATACATCATAACTGTCATAAGCCTTATCGATAAATTAATATCGTTGGGAAGTCCCTATGACATCTTCATTCCTGGCCACTAAAAGTTCTATATCTGATAATAACCTATTTCTAACGCACACCATTATGCAAGTTGCAATCCTATAACCGAATTAAAAGTACATTAAAGCTTCAATCTGCTATAAATTAACCCGTTTCTTAATCCACAAAGTAAAAAGGCTTTTAGCTGATTAATTTTTCAACCCCTGGAGCCGGTCCAAGGCATAAATCCTGAATAAAACAATTAGAGTTAATCTTTGTTTAAACAGCGTCTCTTAGCCGAGATACTTGTGTTTTGTAGCTCTGTTACAGTGAATGGAAGAAAGTAAGACTTTTAGGTATAAGTAATTAAATTTCACCGTTTGAACTTGCATTGGAAGGAGGGGTAAAAGTAAATATATTATGTTTGTGTGGTAGTAATCACGTTTTGAAGGTTCCGTAGTCAATTAGGTATCCGCCTGTTGGTCTGTCTGTCCGCGGTTTAGCTTAGTGATGAAAGCTGAAAATCGGTAGGTATGAATATATTTTATTATCGTGCCAATTTTCGCTTCAACATTATTGTTGTTGAATAGGACTTTAAAAAATAATTAAAAACTATTTTTAAACTCAACACTTTCGGAAATAATACCTTCTAAAGTTTATACTTTAATAAGTAAATACTTAAAAACTATTAAAACATTTTATAACACGGGAGAAGATATTCGTGTAAACAATATGGTTGTCAAAGTCAGTTTACGGACGATAATTTTGCGTGGATAACGTCATAAGAAAACATTGATGAAAAATTGCATACTTTTTTTTATGAATTGAATTGAATTACATTACCATGGAGATCTGTCCACAAGGTGGCACTTTTTCGTACATGTTACCGGTGTTCATCGATTTATAAGACGTCATCACGTCAAAAAAACTAAAAAATGTCCTTATTATTTACCAAATTGCCTTACTGCTCTTTCTTCACTGCGTCATGTTTACTTTGTGTTGTCATGCGGTTAAACAACGTGGAAAATGTTTTTAAATGTGTTCGTTGTTTGTTTTTGTGGCGGATGTTTGAAAGAGTTACTGTTTAAATATTTGTATGGCGGTTGATTTAATCTTTAGTACAGCAATCTGGAACCCACATTATCTTACTTTGTTGACTGTAATCAGTTATGTAACGATTAAAATATAAAAACTGACAATAAGTTGAAATATTTTCAACCGACTTGAAGATTTCGAAGGAGATCAATTCGTCGGGATTTTTTTTTTTTTTTTATACCACGACGGTGGCAAACAAGCATACGGCCCGCCTGATGGTAAGCAGCTACCGTAACCTATGGACGCCTGCAACTCCAAAGGAGTCACATGCGCGTTGCCGACCCTTTACAAAAAGGAGGATTCACTGTGTTGACGACTAAAGGAACAAGAAGGTCCCTCATCGTCAACACACTGGGTCCTCTTTGAGCTCGGGATCTTTGTTCTTGCTTTTTTTATGTATGGGTATCGATTATTCGAAGATAGATTTCGACCGATTTCGATTGTAACCAGGTCAGGATCTGATGATAGGATCCTGGAGAAATCGAGGGAAATCTTCAAAGATTATAGGCACACCTATAGTGATTTGAGTATATTTTACAGCAGTTCGAACATTTGCTTTTGAAAAGGTGAAGGCTAAGTGAAGTCGGTTCATTTAAGTTTAAAATTATTTACATAAGCGACGTCTGGAGAGTTTGGTGGCCGTAAGCTCAGAGGAAGGTGGACAATGTCGCAAGTCACTGCTTGATGAAATTAGCTCAGATCCGGGACAAAATGGCGTACTCGAAGAAAGGCCTATGCTCAGCAGTGAGCGACAAATGGTAAAAATGATAATGATAAAGGTCAGAGGAAGGAAGATTTATTAAAAAAATATACAAATCAATCCGTGTTTATCATTACTGTAGGGTCAAATGCTCAGAGAAAAATGTCGAGAAGACTCGATGAAAACACAATGACTTTTTCTCTTACATCTATCTATTTATCTATCTCAGCCCGTATCCACCCACTGCTAAGTATAGGCCTCTCCGTTATTACGTCACTCTCCTCGGTCCCGTGTCAGTCCCATCTGCACAACCACCCGTTCGGCAGATATCATCTGACCACCTGGTTGACGGTCTCCACGCTGACCTTTTGGCCCGTTTTAGCCACCATTCAGTAACCCTCGTCCATCTCCCATCATTCCTTCTCGCCAAGTGTCCTCTTACATCTACTAAGATAAAATATATATATTTACTTACCAGTTATCCAGCCCAGCAGGAGCACCACCAGAAAATGGCACGCACCCATTTTCGACATTTATTAAGAGTTTACTTATATTTAAACTCCCGGTAGCTTTGAGCACTTTTCATACACATAATGGTATTTTTTAATCACTCAACACAAGTATTTAACTGTTATTCGGTTTTCGACACACGCATTGTTGGAACCTGTAACAAAAATAATACATTTTAATAATTGTTGAAAGTGGTTTGTAACCATATTTAAAAAAAACTTATTTTTGCCTATACAAAGATACTGATAAATAGTTTTAAATAAAATGTGGGGCATGTTTCATGAACATGTATTATATTGAACAATAGATAATCTATACTGGCAGACCCGATGTATATAATAATATATTTAATAAAACAAAATGATACCTAGCTCATAAACAGTTACCCACTCATATAATCATCGTTGTATACATATTGCAACAAAAATACTGGCGATCCGTTTAAGGGTTTAATTTTGTTTGTATCATATTGCGACTAAGAAAAAGCAACAGAAATTTTTTTTCGACGCGAAATAACAATATCTTTGTATGGGACACGTCGTCCCAGCCGGCCAACCGTCCATACAAAAAAAAATTCGCCCGAAAAATGTTTTTTTCTTATTTCGTCATAATTAGAATACAATGACAATCATGCCCTTAAACGAATCACCACTATTTTTGTTATATCTTGTTTATATTTTAGTTTACTTTATAGCGTGTCAGTTGTAATTTAGATTTATTTAGAGTTATTTAGCTTATAGGAGTAGTTAATGTTTATTTTTTTATTTACACTACGAACAATAAATAACTAAAACTGGCAGACTTAATTCCTCCGGGTAGGTAAGGGGTTTATATTATTTCTTTAATGTGTTATTAGTTAATAATGATTGATAAATACCTAATTCTTGGAAGTAAAAAAATTACAAGTGGTATTTGAAATATTATAAAACAATGTGCATTGTTACTATTGGTTTGCAACCAATTTTTTAATTATTAACTTTTGTTTCAAGTCCAATAAACCAATAATAAATTAACTTGAAATAATATTTCTATAAAAATCAGTTTTGTCAATGTAAAAATACCAATCACTCTTAACGAAATGTGTTTGATATAATCGTGTTATATTTATTTATTCGTATGGCATTTTAACAGAGTCGCTTAATCAATTTTACAATCTAAAGTACTACATCTAAATTCTTATATGATTCTTTTTGTTCAGTTCTTAATTATTTAAAACGCTGGCCTATTTTTAACAAATTGGATCAATGAGAAACTTTCACACTTAAAACAAGATACCAAGCAAAGTATACTTTTATTGATTTTATCTGTTGTATAAATAGGTAGATATAAAATATTTCCTTATTTAAATTTTTTATAATTTTTCATTCTACCGCCTAGTGATTTTTTGACCGGATGATCCGGACCTAAGTGAATGTGTAAAGCCAAACCCCGTGAATGATGGATGGCGAGTCACCGGGTGACAAAACTGATAGGTACACAGGGTCATAGATATGTATACAATTTTTAACCTTATTTCAATGGGTGAAGACGTGTTTACTTTATGATCTTGTCTAGTGTTTTTAGACTTTTAGCGAATAATGATAGATGTTAGCAAGAAAACACTCCCTCGCACAAATATACAGTTGGTAAGAGAACCGTAAAACGGATTAAAAGAAGGGATGACGTGGGCAGTTAGGTCATGCTCATGAGAAGGGATGATAGTGGGGTGAGTCGGTGGAATCAAGTAGCTTGAGAATATTTTTTGTTGTTAATATAAGTCGCTCAAAATAAGTTAAACCGTGTAATAAAGTCTTTGTCATTTATTTGTTCTCTTAGTTTTTTTTGTCCTTCAAAGTGTTAAATTGCGTGTTTAGATGCTGCATCATGAAGTATATAGGTATTTTGAGGGTTAAAAAGTTTTTAACAATTATGTATTTTACCGGCCCATTGAAGTAAGGGTTGCGGGTTTAAGTCTATTTCTGGCATTACTTTATGTCAAAGTCACAAGTCGAAAACCGGTTTCCTACTTTAACTTATCTCCACCATTTCCACTTGCCTTTTATCCTCGTCACTCGGTCGACAAATCAATTGAAAAACGTCAGACTCGCAGTTGTAAAGCGACCCCTTTAATTAACCTCCACGGGCAGTTTATACCCGGTTTAATGCCCGGGCAGTTTATACCCGGGTTCGAATACCCGGGTATTGTGTGGAGTCAATATCGGTTACCTTATTGTCGATGTCGGCCTTTGTCACTGAGTCGACATTATTCGGCGGATTGGGCTTGACTTCCGAGAATACTGTATTAATCTGGATTCAGATTAGGGATGTCGCGAATATTAGTATTCGCATTCGTACGTATAATTCTTGACATTCGTATCGACATTCGCATCAAATGATGCGAATATTTACCGAATGGGAAAATTCGCAAAACGCGTCGTGTTTTTTCCGCGCTGACCCGGCCGCTGGTCGTTGCTTTCGCCTGCGCATACACAATCATGACAAGTAAAAACGACGGTATCACTTGACTTTGACACTTGTTAGTAATACAATAATACCTAAAACAAAAATTAAAACTTCTATAAATCTAAAATTTCCTATATAAAACCCCCAGTTATAAAAAGAAAACCCCGTCCAACAGGTCAGCCTTCGGCATGGACCCCATTATGCTGGCTGCGTTTCCTCTCAGACACATGACACTTAACTCCATCACATATCATTTTCCGATGACAAATATTTAATTTATAAGTAAAGGGTCCGTAACATCCGCATTCGCGAATTTGAGAGAAACGACATTCGTGACGTCTCTAATTCCGATTCTACCGTTCGATAATCATGTCTGGATTTAGTTCCTAATCATGCGAACTAAATCGTAATATTGCGTGATATCAAGTAAACTTAGTTCTAAGATAATTTTGATTTGAATGACTTAACGTTGGTATATCATGATATTCATGATGGTGGTATAACAACGTAATATGGCCCACGCGATGGTAAGCGCCGTATTGACATATTTTCAAATGGGCGCTTGCAAATTAAACTGACATACACATTTACTTTTTCAGAAAAATAATTCTGACTATTTTGCTAAAAGGTCATCATTAAGAGACAATTTAAGAGAGCAATATAGGTATAACTTAATACGTCCAAGATCACATAATAATATGCACTTAAAGAGTGCCTTCTTAACCTCTATACGTGTGTTTAATGCTCTTCCCAATGAAATTAAATTGTTAAACGGAAATAAATTTAAGATTAGGCTTAAGGAACTACTCATTCAAAATGTATTTTATAGTATAAATGAGTTCTTCGAAATGATGGCAAGACTTAAAGTTATATATTAGGTACCTACCTAACCATGTAACACCTGTTACATGTAAATAGTGTTATTTATTTTCTGGCCAAAAATTGTACGCTTGAAAAGAGCAACTGTTGATACTAAATTTATATATTACAACTTCTGTACACAGTTTACAATAAATTAATTACTTACTTACTTACTTATTTATTTCCTCGACGGGACGGAGATGCTATATGGTATGAAGGGTACAATTGTACGAAAGTATAATTTCCCTTAACCCCTTCGTCTGTGTAGAATCGGAGTGAAAACGACAAAATAAAAGAAAATAGGCGATAAAATTATAAGTGATATCTGTGGAGTAAAAATTTATCAAAGGAACACCGCTTGCTTATCATTATCACAGAATAAATAATAGTATTTCATACAGAATGGCCACGCTCCGCCCCGCCCCGATCGGAATTACCTCACCCCGCGGCACGCGGTGGCCGATTACTAGTAAGCTACTAGTAATCGGCCTCCGCGGGAACTAGTAGGCTAATCCGTCAGGTTGGCAGCGCATCGATAAAAAGCAAAATGGCGGTGTATTGTCAATCGTCATTTACGACAGCGGAAACAGCGCCCCTTGCGCACGCACACATTGAAGCGTGTACAGATGTGCCGAGCACTAAAACGAGTTTTGTATTATGACGTGTCCGCCCGAACGTCATTATTACAGAACATTTGGGGAAAACGGCAACCAAACTCGGACGTGCCGTGGAGAAAATTAAATCAGGAATAAATGGCATCGAACCAGCACAGCGTCTTCTGAGTTCCTGCTGGCAAATGCCTAGAACATTCGGTATTAGTTTTTATTCACACACACACAACCTAACAAACATCCTCTCACCCTTAACACATTCAGGGCCGAGAACCCGAGAGCCGTATTCTAACTTTAAAACACGTATAGACACGACTACCAACTTCAATAGAACTCCAATGCATTTACAACGCAATACAGCTACGGCATAAACATCTGAATCAGAAATATCAGAATTGTATTTTTATTGTATTGTTAATGTATTTTTAAATTAGAATCCGGCACCGACTGTCGAGTTCTCTCTTCGTAGCTACTACGCGCTACATACAACGAATACGTGGTTACGGGCTACGAGCATAGCACGTTGCACTAGGTGGCACTGAATGTGTTAATATGTATACGTTCTCCGTTCCGACGGGTGAAAAATACCGATAAGCTTCTCCATTTTCGAAAATCTGTTAAAACCAAAACTCCACGTTCCAGACCTTTACACAATCCTTTCTTTCTGTAATTGAATATTTTTTTCGTAATTGATTTCTTTGTCGGACAGAACAAAGTCATATTTGCTTTATACAGACCCTTGCAAAGACAAAGTACCTTGAGACTTGAGAAGGGCCGAAAGCGGATCCTTTTGCCTTTATCAATCCACGTCAGTCTTATCAAGTTCGTTGAACTTTTAATATGGTTAATCGTGAGTTTTGTTTAATTATTAGAGTTATTGTTAGAATTATGCTTTAAATCAAATGGGAATTTGGTTTTCATATTTGAATTTGAAAAATAAACTTTTAATTATTTTATATTTTTATTATATAGATTTTGTCGTCTAGTACACAAGCCTTATTGAGCATACTTTAAGATTAGGTCTATTTATGTATGATTATCCAATTTTTAGGGTTCCGTACCTCGAAAGGAAAAAAAACGGAACCCTTGTAGTCCGTCCTGCCGTCTGTCAAGACCCTTTTTCTCAGGAATGCGTGGAGGTATCAAGCTGAAATTTATATCAAATACTCAAGTTTACTGCCCTTTGGAGCTGTGAAAAAAAAACTTCTAAGCCAACGCAATCAAAAGATACAGCCGTTTATGCCGCAAATTTCCACAAAGGAGAATGGGCATTTTGTACCATGAGTGTATACGATTGAGACATATCTCATTTGAAAGGTCTTAACTAGTGCATTATTTAATTGTATGACGCCATCATTGGATAGCGTGCAGGGTCCGAGCTATTTAAAAAAAAAGGTTGCGCATATAAACGGTTAATTTATAAAATATCCGGTCTATAACCAGTGATAGCGTATTTTACATGAAAGAATATAAGAAATGCTTCACGCTTATTTACCACCACCATCGGAAAAATACGTACAGGGCTGGAATTAGTAGATGAAACATTTGCTAATATGTAAAAACACCTGTAGCATAGCGAAGCTAACGTGTATACAAAAGTCGTATGTAACAGCTAAAAGGTATTTTTATGAGTTATTTTTCGTAAATGATACTTGCACTCTAACGTATGCAGAGACCAAAATAAAACGGTTTTAAACGTTAATTAACTGTAATTAACGACAGGTTAATTCTTCTATTGAACACTAGATGGAGCTTTGGCAGCAAAATGGACAACTTTTGCCACTGGCGTATACAATTGAACCTTATCTCAAATGAAAGGTCTTAATCATAGCATTAATTAGTTATATGGCACCGAAGGCCGTAAGGGTGCACGGAAGCCGGTATTCATTATTTCGTGTGTGCGCTCTGTGGCCTAGCTGTGGCAAAAACTGGAACTAACTAACCTATACAAAAAAGGTTAACTTTTATACACATTTACATAGTTTATTCGCCTGAAATTAATTTTAAAAATAAGTCATTAATTTTTTGTGACTAATTAATGTTAAATGACCGCAATTAACTACTTAAAACCAGTTAATTAAAATCCGTTACTGGCGACATCTTGTATGCAATAGAAGAACCGACTAAGAGTCGAGTAGTTTTAACTACTCGACTCTTAAGTCTATAATATAGTCTATATAACTACATAAATATTAATAATGCTGGCTCCATATCATTGCTTTTTAACGCTCTAAAATCTGTGGTCTAAGGCTTCACGTCGCGTAATTATATATAAGTTAGTTTCTGAACGTTGACTATAAACTAGCTGTTCTAGGGGGTTACCTCAAACAACAGAATTTGAATTTGAAGATTCGTCTATTTGCCTTTCTCTTGTGCTTTCGCAAATTCGAGCGATGAAGAGGGAGATAGACTAAACTTCCTTTTTCGACTTAGCCCTGTCAAAAAATAATACTGTTTTTTTTATCACGACGGTGGCAAACAAGCATACGGCCCATATGATGGTAAGCAGATATATAATATAAGCAGATATACGTTGTCTTGAGTCATGATGGAGTTAGACCGACGCGCCGGCACGTCGTTTTTCTTAATGTCATTTAGAATTTTGGAAGCTAGCTCCATCTATTGACGAGTAGAAAACTTAGAACTTCATTAAGCACAATTAATTAACATACAAAGTCGATATATTTTAGTTCCTGCATGCATTGGAGCTAAAGTATATATTACGAAAAATAGTTTATAAAAATACCTTTGACATGTAATATACGCCTCCCGTATACACATTACCTTGGCTCTAAACCGAGCGATATTCGTATCAAGCTTAATTTAAATTAATTAATTCTAGCCCTGTAAGTATTCAAACATAGGGTGTTTTACACAGAATTGAACCATTTCTCATATGCTTTCAGATAAACCATGCTATAACGGATTACATATCGTATCTTTAAAAAAAATGCTCTTTATATGTTCGCTCTTTTTTTGTTAAATATCTCGGTCCCTGCACGATATCCAACAATGGTACCATATAATAAAATAATCCGGTGAACACGAGCTTTAAAACGAGATACGTGTCAACAGTATACATCCATGGTACACTCCCCATACAAAAATGCCCATTCTCCTTTCGAAACTCGCAAGGGAATCAAAACCTACAGGGTACTTCCCGTGAACTCAGAATCTTGAAATTTAGTACGAAGCAACGTTATATATTAGCACAGATAAAATAGGTAATAGAAGAAGAAAAATCGTTTTTAATAAAGGGGTTTTAAGCAACTAGTAAATAAATAAATAAATATTATGGGATAATCTTACACAAATCAACCTAGTCCCACGCCAGTAAGCTCAATAAGGCTTGTGTTGTGGGTACTAGGAGACGATATATATAATAGATAGATATATAGATAAAAACTTAAATACATAGAAAACATCCATAACTTAACATTAAACACACAAATAAATGCCCTGACCAGGATTCGAACCCGGGACCTCCTGCTTCATAGGCAGGGTTACTACCGACTAGGCTAGGAGGTCGTTAAAGTGAATATAGGTCCCGTCTAATAGTATATATTTACCTTCGTTAGCTTTATCGTGCTTGCATTCCCAGGGGTATCACATACGAGTTTTCTACGTGTGGCCCCTTAAAAAATACCTAAATATTAAACGTACTTCCGAATACCATTTTACTGTACTCAAACTAAAAGTCTTTATTCTTGAACAAAAGTCCAGTGAAGCGTTCTCGAAAGCTTTTAATCTGTCCAATAAAACTTGTTCATTCCGGTTCCGGCAAAAACATCGGTCATATTTCAAAAGAGGCTGAGTCACTTCATATCTCGATATTAATGGATTGCCCCGGTTTAATTCAACGATTATTAGCGAAGCGCTGTGGGCTGTCTGGTGAAGAGTACAGCGAACCATTATAAAATGACCTCAGAGTCTGTAACAACTGTTTTGTATCGTGGAGCTTATTTATAGTGGATTTTATGAGCCGACATTCGTGGTTGGTGAGCGATGCTGGTCTATTGTCAGAAGAAGTGATCGATAAATTGAAGTTAGAAGGAAGATGTGATTCTAACGTTTCTTACATGGATTTGAATTATACAGGGTGATTCAGTAGACGTGAGCAGGATTGACACTACGGATTCCGTTGATAACAAGCTATTGATTTATACCAGTATGAGTGTAATAAAAAAAAATGTATAAAATAAAAAGTTTTAAATTACTTACGACACGCATGGTCACTCTACAATTAGAATACTTCGTCGAGTACTGCTACTTTCTTGTTTTTCTGTGATATGGGTCAAATTGACGTCTGGTTACTTTGGAAACTTCGTATCTCACTTAATTTGTCATTTTTTTTGTAATCAGCGTGCTGCCATCATTGTTAAAGACGTTTTATCTTTATTGATTTGTTTATGGAGGGTGACCATGATTACAGGATAATAAAATGTCTACCTAACAAAAAGGTTTTAAAAAATTTGAAAGGTGTTTTACATAAACATGATGGCGGCCGATTCATTATCGTTAACTAAGTGTGTAGGGTTGTTCCTGCTCACGTCTCCTGAATCATCCTGTATACAGTATTTAATAGAAGTAAATAAAATGAATGCTCAAACGTTTGAATCCGCAATGTGGTGGGTTATTTAGACATTAAAAATCGCAACTTATTCGGATAATGATATGATGCGACCTATAAACGGTTCTCAGTGCATTTTTCTTGCACTTACTTATTGAGTTGCATTACGTTCATGTTCATAATTCATATCATATCAATAACAACTAAACAATCAACTTAAGAATTTAAAAGATCGAATAGGCCTTTTTGACACAAATGAAACAAGCTCTTACGCTCAATCAGCTTTTTAAACTAGTAGTCCGCCTCGAACTCAGAACTCGCGATTTCCTTGCAAACGAGATGACCAATATGACAAGACCCTTATGATTATTTTTTTGCGCCTTCTAGCTCCACCCCGACCTCCGACCCCTTGGTCGATCCTGCTCATATAGGAAAAGTGTTAATAAAGTTATCGCGAAGCAAACTTTCAAAATCAAAAAGCCATCAAACATTATAATAATAATAAATATTATAGGACAATCTTACACAAATCGATCTAGGCTAGTAAGCTCAATAAGGCTTGTGTTATGGCTACTAGACGACGATATATATAATAGATAAATATGAATACTTAAATACATAGAAAACACCCATAACTCAGGAACAAATATCTGTGATAATCACACAAATAAATGCCCTGACCAGGATTCGAACCCGGGACCTCCTGCTTCGTAGGCAGGGTCACTACCGACTGGGCTAGGAGGCCGTTAAGCATTGAAAAAATGCCGAGACGTCCCAGTAGCCAGAAGTTGTTTGTTTACGCTCCGCTCGTTCGATAAACGCCAATGTGAATTTACGAGTCATAATATTTATGTATGACCTATCTAGTATGTTAGTAATATGTAGATCACATACATACATAAAACGTAGTGTCCCTATTTTTAGACAACTAAAACATCAGAACGAAAATACAATATCCAACTGCAAAACCCGATAACATTGTATTTGTTTTTAAAAAGAAGCGTATCAACTTTAAAATTACCTACTACAATCAAATGTGTTCAAATTCAAAGGTGCTATCATTCATTTCTAAAATGTAAAACCGACCTTATTCAGCTAAAATAAAGTTCACTATTCGAAAAATACAAACCGTCAGATGTTTCGAGCCATTGATATTATCGCTTTTTCACGTCAAAGGAATTTCACCTTTATTCTGTATGGCCATGTATGAGTGTGTATAATTTTCCGCGTGCCCCCGGCTGACATATCAGATGCAGGTAAAAACGCTGTATTTCTGATATTCTGCAACTATTACAGAAGCATGACGTTATCAGAGTGTTTTGTGCTCTGCTTTTGTGTCATAATAAATGCTGTTTGTAAAATTTAAATATTTTTGGAGCCATTGTACGATATTATGGGAAGTGAGACTTTAAATTACCGGGCGTATAACAAAAGATACGGTGCTTTTGTTCATGTCACTGATTAGTGGAAATTCTTCCCCGACTTTTGTGTGTTCTGACATAATTTTTCTTTTCATGTCTAAAACAGAACTTTTCTCTTTGAATGAGTTTAGTTTAGGGAATACAAACCGATTATTTTTAGTAAGAATTCCGGTTTGCATTCCGTTCGGTTCGTATCTATGAAACTATAAAGACACGATTTTATCCCGTTGTAGTTTCGTAATCTTACGGTACATATGCTAGACTTAGAGCCAGTTGAACCAACCACTTTTGACGGACTCATTAGCGTCACCCGGCAAGATACTATGAAAATGTCTATACAACGTGTTACTTGAGCCACTAAAAACCTCAGACACCCCAAATGATTTATTTTTCAATCAGTTAATTATTTCGAAAGTTATTCGTATGTTTAGTTTTCCTTGCAATTCTATTTAATTGTTAACTCTACACTCGTTGTATCCCTACATGTGTCATGGCATGTCAACCTTTCAGCCTACCTTGTCAATTTGTATGACATGACATAAATTGACAATGACAACCTACACTGACATGACACTATTTACAGTGAAAAAACAAATTTGTCAAAGCTGCCAGCCATTATTAAACATTCAACTTACCTCTATATCCTAACCTCTCTATGGAATGGTAAAGTGTAGTATTCGAAACTTTTAGACTCGACACGTAAAAAAATTTTAAATTATAGAAAAAGTATATCCATGTTAAGATATACTGCAATCGATTCCACTCTCGATGTGAACAAACACTTTTCAGGTTTTTAGTCTGGGCTGTAACACGTTGTATAAGATGTAACTAAAATGCCGGTGCTCCTTTTAAGAGTATAATTGGTATCGTATTCTAATATTTTTTTCATAGAAAGATAAAAAAAATTAAAGAAAAAAAATTTCTCGCGAAAACAAAAATTGTATGGAGGGTTGGCCAGCCGGGACGACTTGTCCCATAAATTTTTTTTTTGGGTACATTTTCAAATGATGCCCTTAAACGAATCTCCAGTATTTTTGTTAAAACCTGTAACAATACAACTAAGTAATATTGACTCTGGAAATTTAGAATGTCGTAAAAGACAAATGTCTACTAAAAGCCGGCGGCCCACAATTATGGGCTCGTTAGTTATATTAGATCTAGAAGTAAGTAGTAAATATATGTACAGACACTTTACAATAGAAGGAGGCGGTTCATTCAGTCACTTTCAGGATATAGGGGTTTTTATAATAGAGTGCTCACTCCATACAACTAGTTGTTAGCCCGAAAGCTTGGCATTATGAAGGCGAGACGACTAAAGGAACTAAGGGAGCGGACAGGGTGCGTGAATGCCATAAACCTGTGATGGTAATAACAATACCAAGGTCGAACGGGATGGTCTTATTACACTTTCAATAGGTACGACAGAGAAGATGCTATTATGCTTGGTTCTTGTCATAGTCTCGCCTTTTTTTGTTACCCTCCACGCCATAATTGTATGGAGTGAGCAGTCTAGTAGTACTATTTTTTTTTCTGTGACACAACTTTCTTGATACTATTAAATGAAATGAATTTATATTTATTTGATGCAAAGGGAAAACAAGTATAACATGAAATACAAAAAAAATTACACCAAAATGGTTGCCACTCAGCATGAGTCATGGCAGTGTAGCCACAACGCTGATTTTCAGGGCAACCAGAACTTCAAAACCATACTCAACCTAAATAGTGACAACAATATTTCCAGTAGTTGACATTCATGTCACTACTGGCAACCCCACTTGTGAAATTTTTCATGAAATAAAACTGAAAAAAAAAACCAAAACATTAGTAACGTGTAAACATCATTTTGAGAAGCTCGTCTGTTAATAACAATTTCTGTTGATGAGCCTTCATCAGTCCTCTCCGTGCCAAATGAAAATCCAATAAACATTCCGAACTCGTAAACAAAGTCACCTTCATATACCCAATATTAGCTCTAAAGTAGGCTTGCGTCAGAATCCAATAGCCTATGATCTTGTCTAGATTTGTTAGGTGCATCCATCCCGAAAATAGGTCTGAATGTATCGATTTGGGTAATCGGAATGGAAAATCGACGTGTAGGTTGAGTCGTATGACTTTGTGATTTAGAACACTATACAGATTGCGAAAAAAGTTTTTCGCGCGAAAAACTTTTTTCGCACCTTTTCTTAGTGACAATACGATACCGATTATGCCCTTAAACAGATCACCAGTATTTTATTACATCCTGACAAAAAAATTTCAACGGCAAAGTCAAAATTGGTCTCTCCATCCAACTTTTCTTTTGTTACAGCAATGTTCGGTGGTTGTTAAATTATGTCGGGGCGCGAGTTCGACTCGCACCTGGCCAATTCTTAAGCATTAGGAGACCAGGATCTTGACTTGCAGTAGGTAGGACCTACCTACAATCATGTTGCTCGTAATGAATAATAATTTTAAACAAAAAAAACCGAATTCACTTAGCCTCCACCTTTCCAAAAGCAAATGCTCGAGCTGCTGTAAAAAAATCGCATATCAATATAGGTGTGCCTATAATAGTTGGAAAGTTCCCTCGATTTCTCCAGAATTCCCGGGGTATGTCCTTAAACTACGTCCGGACCTGGGTATGTCCTTAAACTACGCCAAAAAGAGAGGTATGGGCACTGCGAATGGCATCTCGCTAAGTGTGGTAGGGCACGTTCAGCGAATGTCATCGCTCAAATCTGGAGCAGAGCCCGACTGGGGAAGTACCTCCACCTTACAAAAAACCACAGCCAAATAGCACTAGACCCTACTCATAGTGTTGTGTTCCTGCTGGTGAGTAAGGTTGCCAAAGAGCTCAAAGAGGACCCAGTGTGTTGACGATGAGGGACCTTCTTGTTCCTTTAGTCGTCAACACAGTGAATCCTCCTTTTTGTAAAGGGTCGGCAACGCGCATGTGACTCCTTTGGAGTTACAGGCGTCCATAGGTTACGGTAGCTGCTTACCATCAGGCGGGCCATATGCTTGTTTGCCACCGTCGTGGTATAAAAACAAAAAAAAAAAAATTCCATCATCAGATCCTGACCTGGTTACAATGGGACCCATGAAATGAAGAATACAGCCATAATATTATAAATGTTCAGGCCTTATCAAAACCGACATCAACAAAATTTTTAATTACTCAGAATTTATTTTAAACTGAAATTATTGTTCTCTGCCAAAAATGACCTATAAAATGTAACAACAAAGAGATAAACAGATAAACTTATCTAAGACAAACATAGGTCCTGTAATCTGTTATCTAAATGAGCTACGCCAAGGCAATTCCCTCCAAACCTCCTTTGAGATACTTAGTTAAGCATCCCGCTAAGCACCCATTTTGGCGGTGGCTGACACTTTAGCAAACAAGCTTCCTCTAGACTTGGAAGCTGAATAATAAAATAATTATTGACTCAATATTTGAAGCTATTCTTAGTATATTTGTTACAATGTTATCTTTGTCACAATTTCCTATTTTTGTTGTGAGAGTTTCCATTGTTGTTACTCAAAGAGTACATCTGAATGTCTGTCAAATTAGACCAGCTTGACAGAACTTGTTTACCACGAGGAGCTGTTGACCCGAGCTGTTGATTTTCACGAACTTATCTCCTTTTATATGAAACCTTATCTAACTACGCAGACAAATTGAATGTATACTTGAATAGATACTTAAAGGAGATCGTCAATTTTTGTTAGGTGATCTGGCCCAGATTATTTAGGACCGTTTAGGAATAGTTCTTACCTTTGAAGAATCGTCATAATTTCTAGATCAGGATGGTGGTAAAAATATTGCGAAATCTAATGGGAAAATTGAAAAATCATGGATTTAAAACTTAATCTGACAAGGACAATATTTGAAATCGTGCTTGCCTATGATTTATATATTAATGTAAAAAAGTACCGAATTTTTAAAGATAATGTACAAAAGCGGACTTGAAAACAAAACGGGAATCATGATAAAATAATAAAAAGATATATTTTGATCGTATTTATAGTTCCTGTATTTCGGTAAACAAAGACGGCTGTCAAACCATCGTTGATACTATTAACTGAACATTCCTAACACCTATTGCGAAGGGATAAGGTTTACCACCGTTAAGTGCGATAGCACTAGTATCTGACATTGCAAAATTGAAAAAAAGATGCGTTTCGTTATCGAAGGAGCATGATATTATGCCATTATGAAACCCACTTTTAATATTCAAACTCCGATCAAAAACGCAAAAATACGCATTTTCAATCTTTAAGCGTTTTATTACAGTTGATTTCTAATTTAAACTTTCGTATTCGTAGCCTTAGATACTATTTTAATATTACAATCTTCTAACTTACCGAACAGTATCAAAACGCAGATTATGTAACGGTATACTTTGACAGTGTCAAACCAAAAAACAATCCCGTTTCAGGCCAGGGTGAAGTTAAACTTTATGTCAATACCATAAGGCCGTTAACGACTTGTTTTGCTGTATTTTAATCGCGGAAAAATCAACATAATGTTTATTTATTTAGTATTTCTAATTCCCGTTTAATTTTTTTGCAATATTTTGTCTAATTTAGCAATAAAATGAGTATTTATTTTACATTGCAGTACAAACTGTATACGGTTTATATCAGGTGGCCCTGAATTGACGATCTCCTTTAGAATCTTATTCTGTGATACTCCTACACATCTGCCAGGTGATTATATTTATAATAAAAATATAGACACCTAATATTCAAAGGATCACAATGACATGTTGTTAGTAAACTCCGGCACACCAGCTTCGTTTTACATTAGATCTTAATACTTTTTGCAGTAGGAGAACTGCGTTGCAAGACTGCGTTGACATTTTTGTATATGTAATGTGTTTGATGGGATACATATTATTCACACTCACACATGCGTTATGTGTACGCATCTTTAAAGATCTCCTAGCCCAGTCGGTAGTGATCCTGCCTACGAAGCTTGAGGTCCCGAGTTCGAATCCTGGTCAGGGCATTTATTTGTGTGTTTATCACAGATTTTTGTTCCTGAGTTATGGATGTTTTCTATATATATAAGTATTTATTCATATCTATCTATTATATATATCGTCGTCTAGTACCCATAACTACAAGCCTTGTTGAGCTTACTGTAGGACTAGGTAGATTTGTGTAAGAATGTCCCATAATATTTATTTATTATTATTATCTGTTATAGGTGTTATTACCCAAAAAAATATTTTAGGCATTGCCTGCAAACACTACTTACAACAAAACTGACGAACACCCAAATTAATACTGAGATTATTTATTTCTAACGTCAATGGTTACACCGGCCCTGTTTAATAAACATTACAAATTGTAAATCGTAAATTGTACCTTACAAGTTACAATTCTACAAGTTTCTGTTTAATAAAAATTATAAGTTACAAATTTGTCATGGTGGAAAATGTACAAAATTGTATAATTGTTGCTACAATTTTACATAATTCTGTTTAATAAACATTTTCACCTTACAGGTGATTGTTTACAATTTTGTATGGAAATGTACTTTATTAAACACATAATTGTACTGACAAGTTTACATATTTTATAAATTGTAATATAATTCCGACAGGTGTTTAATGCTGTGTAAAACTGGATTTGAAGTGTGCTTTACGTTCTGAATAAGAAAAAAACATGGTTCTAACAACGAGCAGTGACAGTAATAGCGAGGATAGTGATAACCAATATGTAATTCAACGGAATCGGCGAGTTTTTCGTACAAGGATACATTTTACTTTTGATGTAACGGATTTTTCGTTCAACGAGAAATTTCGGGTGAGCAAGTCCACCGTCGAATATTTACTTTTAAAAATAGGGCATGATCTTGAACATGATACAAAAAGAAATGCAGCCCTTACGCCGACTCAACAGATTTTGTGTACATTGCACTGGATGGGCTGTGGCTCTCAGTACCATGTAGTAGCAGATGCACATGGAGTAACCAAAGCAACGGTACATAACTGCATAAAAAATGTGTCTAGGCTATTGGTCAGTAAATTATTTGGAGAGGAAGTCCGCTGGCCTGCAAATTGTCTCGATGTCCCCAGAATGTTTATGAAATATAATATACCAAGAATAGCAGGCATTGTGGATGGTTCGCTTATTCCAATGGATGCTCCTCGTCAAAACGAAGCCGCGTTTGTAGACAGAAACGGAAATCATTCCATAAATCTCATGGTAGTATGTGGACCTAATTTGGATTTTTTTATGCAAGTTGTGGCCAGGCTCAGTTCATGATGCTAGGGTACTTAGGTGCTCTTCGTTGGCACGTGAATGGAAAAATGGATGGAGACCATTTCCAAATGCCATAATATTAGGAGACAGCGGTTATGGATTAACGAAGTGGCTAATGACTCCAAATATTCCAATACAAATACCAAGAACTCCGGCGTTAGAAAGATTTTTACGTGCATTTCGTTCAACAAGGAGAATGATTGAAAACGCATTAGGTATACTAAAAGAAAAATTTCCTTGTCTCAATCATTTACGAGTTCAGCCAATAATTGCAAGTAACATTATATTATCCAGCATAGTCTTGCATAATATTGAAAAACGTCTGGGATCGCAGCACTACACTCCCTACTCAGCAGAAACTAATGCGGATGATGACGAAGTCGCTAATAATAGTGACGAGGAAGAAATAGTGGAACAGGAAGCTATTGAAGTATTGCGATCTTTAATACAATTGTTTTAATAATATACACTTTTGCATGAATTTAAAAGGTGATATAATAATTAAAAAAACGTATGATATAAATTAATGTAAGTTGTTATTTATCGCTACTGCCAAAATATCTGCTCCGTTTGCTTGATCTGCCCCCAAAGCATTGATAACAATTGGAGAAGTAGATTCAACAACTACATTTTGTAGATAAAATGGTAATGTGAAATTAGATGGCTGCTGTATGTTCAACTCCCTCTCCAGTTTTAATATTTCCAAATCTAACTTATGTCGTTCACGCTTTGCAATTTCTAGTTTTTCATTAGCCAATTTTAATTCTACTTCCATTTTTTTCGTCTTGAGATCATTGTATGCTTGGGACTCATTTGCTTCATTTATCGACATACTGTGATATCTTTTCCTAATAGGTGCACGAGGTAATTGGGTTGGAGTTTGTTGAACAGGTGAATCACACACAGTTGTATTCGGCTCAGGTTCTTGAACTTGTGCTAGATTTGTACCGGATGATTCCGGCACACGAAGACCTTCTATGACAGGAGAATCTTTCCCGATTATTTTTAGTACGAGTTCGTCAACATCGTCATATCTGCATTTTTTCCCTCCTCCCGATCCCGTCTGCTGACGATTGTCCCTTTTTTCCTTAAAAAATATTAAAATAAGGTACTTTAATAACAGTTTGAAAAAGCAGAGTGTAGAAGTTTATGATGAGTCTGCAAAGTGCATCCATCGTGGTATAAAAAAACCGGCCAAGTGCGAGTCGGACATGAAGGGTTCCGTATCATTATTTATAAAAATCAGCCGTAGCTACACTAGCAACTATCGAATAAATTATTATCGCAAGGTCGTATCTGCCTAAGTACGTAGTTTTTTGGAGATAACTCAAAAACGCCTAAACCGATAATGTGCAAAATAATTTTCGTTGAAAGAATGTGTATCTTCTTGAATTTTCACATAACTTTTCGACTTACGGTTCAAAAGACAGGGGGGGGGGGGCACAATTTTTTAGGCTTTCGAAGTCATTATTTCTGAATATCCACTTAATCAAAAAACTCAATGTTATTTTTAAAGACCTATCGATTGATGTGCATCATGTTGATATTTGGTAAAAAAAAATTTTTGACAATTACTTGGAGTGCCCCCTCTAAAAATATTTTTTCCAGAAATTCCAATACATAACTAAGTAGCGGCTCACACAATACACTTTGTGTAATAATTTGATAATGATACGTCTTATCGTTTCCGAGTAAAATGGCTGTTACATACGGACGGACAGACAGACAGACAGACATGACGAATCTATTAGGGTTCCGTTTTTTGCCATTTGGCTACGGAACCCTAAAAATGCAGGTACCTACTGTAAATACAATATTGCAGGACTACATTTCATACAAGTACATTTCAATGCTCGAAAATAATGTTAATAAAATAAATAATAAATATTATAGGACATAATTACACAACACGTTCTTAGACATCGATTTATATAATATACAAATACTAATATAGGTACATAGAAAACATCTATGATTCAGGAATAAATATCTGAATAAAATTACTTACGATAGTCCTTTTTCTGAAGTTTTGCCATGTTGTGTCACGTAGGTACTTCCAGTCTTTGTTATAAATACTTAATGATTGTAGTTGTTCGGCAATATCTTTCCACTTCTTGATTTTTATTTCATGGGTTAAAGTCTCACTAAACCGACCGAATAATATATCTTTATTCTCGTATATTAGAGATAAAATAGTAATTTTGTTATTGTTATCCATCATTTCAATAGGTAAACCAATTCAATAATTTTTAATGAGTAACAAATAAGGACTACCCTCATATATTAAGAACTTGTAGCAAAAACTTACATTTTATGTAAATTGTAGCTCACAATTACAATTTTGTAAGTACAAATTGTCATTGAAATCGACAGGCGTTTTTTACATATGTAAACGTTTATTAAACAATGTTTACAATGGTAATAATTGTAAGTTATTTTCTTGTAACCTTCTTACTTATTTGTAGGATTTATTAAACAGCACTTGTAGATAAATTTAACAAATATGTCACTTATTTACAGAATTGTCGACTTGTAATGTTTATTAAATAGGGCCCAGGTTTTAATTATGATTTTCGGTAAAAATAGGTATTAGTGGCTTTGTAGACCTCGCGAGCATTAACTAAAACTAAGGTACGATATATTAGCAAACTCACAATGGTCTAATGGTGGTGGTAAAGACCATTATGGAGCTTTCACTCAAAATTTAGACTATTTTAAACATTTTCCAAAAAGCGAAACGACAAAAAAAATCTATGTAACTATAGAACCTCACTAAATTTCACGGGAATCGGTAGTGAAATGGGACCTGTATAGTAGACGAGAACAGACGGACAGACATCGATTATGTTACGTTTGTATAATGCTGAGAAAGACAAAGAAAAACGTTTACACTAGTATGGACACATTCTTAGGCGTCCTCCAGACCACATGGTTGGAGTATCCCTAGACATACCAACGACGAAGTATGGAAAGCCACCTAGCTAACAACGGTCTAGAAAAAGGTGAAAAAAGCAGACATGAACCCGGATATCGCTCAAGAATGGAGAAAATAGAAAGGGAGAGCCGACCCCAGATAATGGAAAATAGCGCAGGCAGATGATGATGTATAATGCTAATAATATCTGTAAAACCAAATGATCAAATTAATATAAAAAAACTGAAATCCGACCCTAACAAAAAAATAAGTTGTGAATTGGGTCACAGCGTGTGCTGGCCGGAGATGACCAAACTAAATGCGAAGTAGGTCCATATTCATGAGCTAACTTAATAAAGTACTGTCCGAACCCGTCCCGAAAACAGTTTGTTACCCGTCAAAACGCACGAGACGTAACAATATTGCATTTCTTAAATTCCTAAAGTGGCTTTCGGGGAATTTGACAAATTGTATCAACGTACGTGGTGGCATTGCGTGCATGCGAATCTCTTCAAACGAATTTGTGTCTTATTGTAATGTGATAGGGTTTGTTTGCTCGGCTTTGCAGGGGATAATAAATCTCTCGTGCTATTTCGAGATTTGATCTCGTGAAGCCTTATCTGCTCTGTTGACGTGCTATTTTGCTTTGCGGTTATTTAAGACCGGTAAGAATCGAAGAATACTTTAGGTTGCGAAACATATTACGGGTCTATTTTATATGCTAGGAGTGTCTAAATTTAGTAGAAAATAGTATGTACTAGGTATATGTCGTATTCATTTGAAAATGGCGGCTTTTGAGATTCATCTAAGGTGCTCGAAAGTTAATACAATTGAGTTAGTTTATATTGCATTTATTCGTCTTGATATTTTTAACGTGTCATTTCTGTTTTAAGTTACTTTTTTTCGGCTTCTTCTGGTGCCATCTCCTATCATCACTGCAATGTATTCTTTATTTACTGCTCATTCTAAAGCACTCCCGAAGGTTTTTTGCTATTTTAGAGCCAAGATGTTTTACGTTTGCCTTTTTGTCGGCAAAATCTTCCCTTGTATTATCAGCTGTAAAAATTCATAATTATCTTGTCTTGATACGTACTTTACACAATAATGTTCTGATTATTAGGACGACTTCGCACCTCAGCATTTAATCGATAGCCAGGGGGTGTAGTTAGAAACATACATTGACGTTCGTAATATTCGAGGCAACCTTGAGAGTGACTGATAACTTGAAAAATATATATTAACTATATTTATTATATAACTAAATATAATGGGACAATCTTACACAAATCGACCTAGTTCCACAATAAGCTTAATAAGGCTTGTGTTGTGGGTACTAGACGATGACATATATAATAGATAGATATAGATAAATACTTAAATACGTAGAAAACATCCATAACTCAGGAACAAATATCTGTGATTAACACAAATAAATGCACTGACCAGGTTTCGAACCTGGTACCTCCTACTTCATAGGCAAGATAACTACCGACTAGGCTAGGAGGCCCTTAATTTATTAGATTAATAATTAGGTACTTATTCTTATGTTCTTTAAAACTTACCTCCTACCGCAAGCTTGTTCTAACACAAAAATAATCTTTATGCAAAAGTTGTGAGAAGAAAGAATTTTCAACCACAATTTAAAATATACCAATGGAAAACAATAATTAGTACCAAAAAAAGTTATATTCTCTTAGAAACAAACAAGTGACAATGGGCACTTAGAACAACATAAAAACAAAGAAAAGCAACATAACATTAAAGTTATTATAAAGTGGGGTACTTAGCCAGGCGGGAGTGTTATCACTACTGGACAAGCTACCGTTTCGCGATCGAACCGGCTTAACGTTTCTCTTGAGCTTTGGAATAATTGTGGGTAGTCGAAAACAAAATTTACTATCTATACTATACATAGATTCTATATGTTTGTGATGTAAATCTGTTATAAGTCTGTTTGAGGTAAGTCTCTTGGGAGACGGGAGTAATCAATTTGTTTTTCAACAAATGTTGGCGAGTTTCACCTCAGGATGTACTGGTTGTCGATAATGCTAAGTGTTACATGTAATCATCACCATCCTTAACCAATAATTACATGTCGGATGGAATTCGTCCTATAATTGGCCTGGCCTACTATCATAAGGTTGTTTAGTCTGTTCTGTACTGTCGACGTACATTTTTATTTGGTACCTTTAAATTTCCTCATGTGCATGTTTTTTGCAATGTTTTCCCTTAGCAAAAATGAACTGCTGATAAATATCAAGTAATGTTTCATAAATAAATATCGACACATGCCTTACCGCTCCAACTGTTCATTACTATCCTAGTACATAGCATCTTCAGATGTTCATTGTCACCATTATTGGTGACAACGATGTCAACTAGGCATTAGGGTGTTGACCACTAGGATGTTTACCTTACTGGTGACTATAGAACTGAAGGTCAACTTACACTAGTTTTTCAGCAGCAAATGTTAATTTGGCTACAGAAAGAGCTTCCCAGGAGCCGGCCACTTAAGGCGGCGCCGACCGACTTCGCTCGAAGACGGCGGATGAGTAATGGCCACGTGACGGTATGCTCCGACATTGTGTCGTTTCTAACGCGACGCTTTAAAGTATGCTCTAGTACCAAAAATCATTATTCTAACTCTTATTTCATGGGACCCAAGGGGTAATTTCATATGTCAAGAAAATCATTTACAGTAGTAGGTAATTATACTAAAAACGCTTGAATATTTACGAGTATATATCGGTCACTCAGTAACTGAAGATGGCGTTCTGATATTTTAATAGAAATATTAAAAATTAAATCAAAGATAATTAATTTTATAATTTATGATATCTCTCTGTAGTTTAGTGTTGACACATGACAGTTTAAATTCGGTAAAATAATAATTTATAGATATCTGTATATAGCTGTAAATGGTTATGTAATTGTACGGTTGTACGAGATGTTTAGGCGTGGCCTGTTGTGTGTTAAAAATGCTTTATAATATGACGCAAATAGTAATTTTACATCTTTGACATCATCATCATCATCATATCAGCCGAAAGACGTCCACTGCTGGACATAGGCCTCCCCCAATGACCGGTCCTGCGCCACCCGCATCCAGACGAACATGGATAAGACGAAGATCATGTCAAATACCCATGTAGCACCAACTCCCGTTACAATCGGAGACTTTACACTCGAAGTTGTTGACGATTATGTATACTTAGGGCATACTGTCCAGTTAGGTAGATCCAACTTCGAGAAAGAGGTCAATCGACGAATCCGACTCGGTTGGGCAGCGTTCGGGAAGCTACGGCACATCTTTTTGTCCAATATTCCGCAGTGTCTCAAGACGAAAGTCTTTGACCAGTGTGTGTTGCCAGTGATGACATATGGTACTGAAACGTGGTCGCTTACAATGGGCCTCATAAGAAAGCTCAAAGTCACCCAAAGGGCAATGGAGAGGGCTATGGTTGGAGTCTCTCTGCGTGATCGCATCAGAAATGAGGCCATCCGCAGCAGAACCAAAGTAACCGATATAGCCCTCCGAATCGCTAAACTAAAGTGGCAGTGGGCGGGGCACATTGCTCGTAGAACCGATGGCCGTTGGGGCGGAAAGGTTCTCGAGTGGCGACCACGAACCGGAAGGCGCAGCGTGGGTAGACCCCCCGCAAGGTGGACTGATGACCTGGTGAAGGTCGCGGGAGTCCGCTGGATGCGGGTGGCGCAGGACCGGTCACTTTGACATAAATCTACATAATTATTTTGAACACTTCATTTCAATTCAGGTCTCCGAACTTTGCGATAACACCAACTTGAGCTAACACTTTGCAAGTTTAACTCGAAAATTTTGAGAGTTATAAAAATCTATTTTGTTTATTTAAATATTTTTGAAGTCTGCAAAAATCGTACTTAATGCCTCAATGCATTTTCTTAGTATCGTACACCAGGCCAACTACTCGTATATATTTATTTTAAAATACAAGGTAAAGTTGTTTCATACCTTTCGTTGTTTATTGAGTTAAAATTCATCATCATCATCATCATCATATCAGCCGAAAGACGTCCACTGCTGAACATAGGCCTCCCCCAAATAGTGCCACAATGCGCCACCCGCATCCAGCGGACTCCCGCGACCTTCACCAGGTCATCAGTCCACCTTGCGGGGGGTCTCCCCCGCTGCGCCTTCCGGTTCGTGGTCGCCACTCGAAAACCTTTCCGCCCCAACGGCCATCGGTTCTACGAGCAATGTGCCCCGCCCACTGCCACTTTAGTTTAGCGATTCGGAGGGCTATATCGCTTACTTTGGTTATGCTGCGGATGGCCTCATTTCTGATGCGATCACGCAAAGAGACTCCAACCATATCCCTCTCCATTGCCCTTTGGGTGACTTTGAGCCTTCTTATGAGGCCCATTGTAAGCGACCACGTTTCAGTTCCATATGTCATCACTGGCAACACACACTGGTCAAAGACTTTCGTCTTGAGACACTGCGAAATATTGGACAAAAAGATGTGCCGTAGCTTCCCGTTCCGTTAAAATTCATATGACTAGAATATTTTTATGCATAAAATCAACGTTCCCAATTAAAAATAAACTTTTGACTTTATATTTTGTCCCTTCTCCCCTTTCACGGTATATGTAGATATAACGTAAAATAATTATCGCAAAAAAAGTTAAAAGCTACTACATATTACGCAGCTAAAATTAGGTTACATAACAAACATACAGCAACATTTTACGTTTGAATTGAAAAAAATATATTTTTGATACATGCTTTAAAGCGTGTATCGACAAGTATGATATTCAATTCTAAACTTTTATGCACTGGGACATGTTGCCTGCCAGGGAGAGAATGTTGACGGATTGGAGGCCGCTATCAGATGGAAAAAGACCCTGGCGTCCGTTTGCTTGATGGATAGATGGCATGGAGGGATGGAAGGTAGCGGGTCAGTTTTGGATGAGATTAGCTTAGCACCGGGGCATGTGGAAAGATGCCTATGCTCAGCTAGGCACTTTATGTTATCCAGACAATTTGAACGTGACATTACGTTCTTAGTTGCAAGGTATCAATATAACATTTCTAATTTTATAATCATTAAGAAAGAAAAGAAAGAAAATAAATTTATTCATGACGCTACAAAGTAACTAAAAAACTGCAACACACAACAAATAATCAACCAATATTGATATTGCATTGAAGTTGAATCGGAATAATTTTCAAACAAATGCTGATATTTCTGATTCAGACGCTATGACGCTAGCTATGCATTGGAGTTGTATTGAAGTTAGATCGTGTCTAAACGTGTTTTAAAGTTGACGGCCCCTTGAAATGTAGGTATGCGATCGAGTCCAGACATAATTAGAGTTACCATTTAGAAATTACGTGCGAAAATGGCGCAATATACCTATCAAAAGTAAAAACTTAAATCCAACATCTAAAATAACATAACAATTTCCGAATCCAGTAATGAATTAGCTAAAAGCACCCTTAGCCGCCGCGCGGCGCCCATAACTTCTAATTATCGCGCTTGGCACAATTAGCCCCAGCCTTATATATTGCCCCGCTTACGAAATTTCTAAGACTTAATGAATTGATTCGGGATACGTCCGTTTTATTGCGAAAACATTTGGGATTCCGGATGCGAAAACAACTTGACGAAATGAGGTTGTTCCTTGAATTCGAAAAATATTGGTCGATTTGAGATGTTTTTCATGGGAATGCTTTTAAAAATGCTACGAACTATATTTTAAAACTAACGCTAAACTAGGATTTATATAACTTAGGTGATCTTTATAATACCAAAGATTGCAACATTATGAAAATTAAGAAGCGTATTTAATTCACATTCCCTTTGAAATCCAATATTTAAGTATCATAATCCTCTATATTATCCTATTTCGCATTCAATTCTTTTTTCTTCTTCTTCTTCGGCATTTTGCTCTTGACAGAGTGGTCGTGGTGATTTCAAGAATTGGTGACAAATTTCTCGACATGCTGCAGTTCTTCTCTGATCTCTACCTTTCTGGCATATTGGTGTGTTGGGCCATCCACTGCAGTTTTTTAATGTATCCGTCTCATTGGTAGCTTCACAATAAGTAATTATATCTTAACGTAACTAATTCAATCTTGCATGTCACGGTTATATGTCTACACTTACTTTTGTGTCAGAATAAGTAAGAAACGCACAACTAATTACTAATCCTATAACAGGATCCTGTGTCTGGAGCAGAGCCCGACTGGGGAAGTTACAGAAAACAACAGCCAAATAGCACTAGACCCCACTCATAGTGTTGTGTTCCTGCTGGTGAGTAAGGTTGCCACAGAGCTCAGACCCACTAGCCGTCAACACAGTGAATCCTCCTTTTCGTAAAGGGTCGGTAACGCGCATGTTACACCTATGGAGTTGCATTCGTCCATAGGCTACGGTAGCTACTTACCATCAGACGGGCCGTATTCTTGTTTGCCACCGTTATGATATAAAAAAATGATTATGATTTTCTAGGTATTCTATCTAGATTTCTATGTTAAACTTATTGTTTTATTCACGAACCGACATGCTAGAAGCTCATGACGGCATGATTACATTTATAAATAGCCTTGTCAGCTATTACCCAATGCATTATCATTTATCTGCTGCAGTCTACTCGTATCATATTCCATGTACTCGTACTTGAAAACGTTCTAACTTTAAAACACGTATAAACACGATTCAACTTCAATACAACTCCAATGCATTACCAGCGTAATACAGCTACGGCATAACGGCATAAACATCTGAATCAGAAATATCAGAATTTGCTTGAGAAATATTCCAACGCAACTCCTATACAACTTCAGTATTGGTTGGTTGTTTGTAGTGTGTTGGAGTCGTGTTTGAGATAGGTTGTGTTGTTAATGCATTTCAAAATTACAATCCGGCACTATGAATCCTCTTTTGTAAAGCTAATCCCAAGTGTTCTCATAGGCGCTGATTTTCACGAATGTGAGTATGTACTATCTCGCGCCTATTATTAATAATATTCAAGTATAGAATAAGTTAGCAAGAATTCAAGTTTCTGCACATCCAAAAAACCTAATCAAGTATTAAATATGAGTATACGAGTAGTTTACCAATTTTTTATATTGAATAATAGAATATAATATTCATTATGTTCTATTAAATAAGGTATCTAACATTTAAGTAAATTATCTAGCAGTAAACGTTTGTCCAACAATATGAAAATGTTGTCCCTTAAAAGATCACACATTTTCCAAACTGAGTCGTCACTTCTCCGCCACGCGCCGTGGATTTCACACATAACCGAAACGCTCGCGTTTTGTTCTTAAAGAGTATATCGAACAGTATTTACAAACAGTACTTGGAAAAGCCTAACAGTATTTACAAACAGCACTTGGAAAAGCCCGCTTTACGAGCCCGTTTTGCACTCCATTAACCAGTCCGATAATCAGATTAAACTTATCACAACGGAACGTTCGAAGCTTTTATATTTATCTGATCAGTCGGATCAGAGATGGATTGGTAACGTTGAAGCGTGTCAGATGCTACGATCTTTTAAATATTTTTTATTTTGTTTAATTTATGCCTTTCTACAATTATTAAAACAAAGGACTGCTCCAAAACTCAAATAAAGCAATAAATGAACTTATGAATGTTGTATTTAGTTTTAACCCTTTAACGGGCAAGAAAATCTCAATCAAGCCTCATCGCCAATCTATAGACCTACAAATTCTATACACGAAAAAAATACAAAAAGATGATGTTACTAGTGGTCTTTTTTGAGACCGTTGCCCTATAAAGGGTTAAAAGTCAAACCTTCGTCCATCTATTGTCACGTTACGTGCTCTTCCAACTAGACGGGTGGAAGAACACGCAACGGACAAGGTGAAGAAAGTAAATAATAAAAGGAAATTCAGGTAGTGGGTTCTTTATTTTACAATTTTTCAGTTGTAAGAAGGTAAGTCAATATGGCCTTGGTAAAATAAAAAGGTTGGTAAAGCCGGAAGTACTTCAGTAGCTCGTCCTCAGTGGCGACTGTAGTACGGGCTCGCCCTCAAAGGCGAACGGAGTAGAGGCACGGAGGCTCGCCCCAAGAGGCGAACGGAGTGAAGGACCGCCCTCAGCGGCGGATGGAGTAGAGGCTCGCCCTCAGAGGGGCGAACGGAGTAGAGAGGCTCGCCCTCAGAGGCGAATGAAGTGGCTGGAGACTCGCCCACACTAGGCGAACGGAGTAGGTGGCTCGCCCTCAGGCGTACGTAGTAGCTGGAGGCTCGCCCTCAGAGGCGAACGTAGTAGCTGGGAGGCTCGCCCGGACTAGGCGAACGGAGTAAATGGAGACTCGCCCTCAGAGGTAAACGTAGTAGCTGGAGACTCAGGAATTAGTGACCCGGAGAGTATATACCAGGAGAGAGAGAGGTCGCTTCCAGTGCGGGGCCACTTCGGCCCCGCACAGACCTTTTGTTTGGAAAATCACTTCTTCGAATCTAACCAGAAAGTGCTTGACGTTTGTCAGTGATAGACTTATATAGGGGCAGCCAGCGAATTCAGAGTTCGTACATTAAATTTTTGAAATTTTATGTTAGGCCAGGACAACATGAGTACAAATATTTAACAAACTTAGCCAAAAGTATACAACCTAACTACATGGCTATACAAATTTGAAGATTTGACGAACTAGACAGAGTACGTCACCATGGAGAAGTCTAAATAAACATTTCAAAATAGTATAAAAATGTACAATAACGTGAATAAAACGAAGAGATTTATAGCTAAACATAAAGATAAAATTAAGACAAGGTGAGAAATCTAGATTTCAAAAGTCGCTGGGAGCTGTAGGTCGAAATCTGCGATAAACGAAGCGTACAAAAGTGTTCTTGTGTTTATTTTAACGTTCTGCGTATTTCAGAGCATTTAAATTGAGTTTCTAAGATGAAGACAAGGTTAGAAGAATAGCGCACGATGTTTGAGAACGCCACGGGATTTTCGTACACGTTCGTGTGTTGAACAAGGATTGCAGAATAACTATGAAAGTGCAACACAAAAAAGACAAATGCTCAGCCCAGCATTGCAGTGATTCCATTCTGAGGTATGTAAGTGATATGCTACACTATTGCATGTCACATTACACGCAATGCGGCTAATTTTAAAACACGTTTCAAGACGGCTGATAGCATACCGTAAGTAGCCTACATAATTTAGTCGGTTGGTGTCTTGGAGGGGAATTAAACGGTTGCATTGAGGTTTCATTGCATTCTGTCAAACGGCGCGTCATTAATTTTACTATAGATAATGACATAAGAAAATATAGATATACTTTCCTCATTCATGATTGATAACTTTATTTAACTAATCGTGATCATGTGAAAGTGTGTTATATGTAGTACAACGGATGTACAATGGGCAACATTTTTTTTTGCGTATTTCACAGATCCAAGGTCCTTTGTAACATAGCGCTTAAATATTATAAAAAATATACTAAACTTATTGCAAAAGTGCCTGCAAAGAAACGTTCACTATTCGTATGTATACACTTGGAATACACCATAAATATACCCCTATGATGACAAAATGAGTTTTTACACCACGACGGTGGCAAACAAGCATACGGCCTGATGTTAAGCAGTGGTAGATGGACGCCTCTAGCTCCAGAGGGTTGCCTTCCCTCAAATCGCGCATAATCTAAGCTGCTTCTTAGCATAATAATAATGTTTTCACCTCACTCTGCTGCTCGAAAAGAGTGGGTTAAGGACATTTTTAGTACAAGGGCGGATAGTAGGTGTATCATTACTTTGCGTGTACCAAACTACATAAATAAATAAATGGGGCAATTAATTTTTCCTCTGGCATTCTCCACCAGTCTACTACTACTATTATATTGATTAAAATTGTACATTTTTATTCCAGCAATGGATAATGTTGAGTCCGAAGTATTTATAGAACATCGATTTTCAAACGCTGCAAAGTGCAACCTACAGGATTATGACGACCTCGAACAAAGATTAAAAACAGCTAAAGTGGATTACACAACCAACTGCAACGAAAACCTTGAAATATACTACAGGCCAGACTGCTACACAAATAGATATCAAGAAGGTACTTTGCAGATTAACGATGTATTTTTACAAAATGACTTTGGCCACGTATGTGACGATTACGCCACGAAGTAGTGGGGGTAAAAGCGAGAAATAAATCAAGGCCGCTTATTGTTTTAATGGCTGGATTGCTACAAACCAATTGGACACCAATTTCTAAGCGCAATGCTAAAATAGCAAGGTTTCACTTGCATCGTTGTTTTATACAACAAATGTATTTTTCTTTTTACTAGAAGTATTTTTATTTATTTATTTATTTTATTTTATTTATTCAAATAAGTTACACAGTATTACAGTAATAAAACCAATGCACTGCGAACTACAAAAATATACAGAAAAATATTTATAACTAGTTTATTTAGGCGACGTAACTGCGTGGCTCCGTTGCGCCGTCTGATCTGGTGTAGGATTCGGTAGAGTGCCCCGGAACTGCCGAAACACAACACCCTTCGGCCAGAAGTCAGCATTCGCTATCGTGTCCTGCAACGGTCGCGGCACGCGCACCACAAACGAGCTGAAGTGCACGTAATGGCGGGACCGCAGCTGGTGCACCCTCAACGAGTAGCCAGTCTTCCGGCGGACGTACTCCACCACATCGTCGGCCACGGCGGAGTAATGCAAGCGCGACACGTAGAGCGCCTTACTCGGTGTCGCAATCCGAAGTCCAGAATTAGCCGGCTCAGCAGTGCCACACAGAGTCTTGCGGGGCGCCCTGCACGCCTTGCGCTTCCGTTCCACCAGTGTGAATCCCTCCTTATCCACATTGGTGCGGGAGGAGTTTTCCTTATCGGGAACCCGTACTACCCACGCCTTAGAAGGCGAGGAGGCCCGGTAAGCTGCGACTGGCTGACCGGCAACGCAAGCCGCCGGCCGCCGGCCGGCAAGTATGTGTACTTTACCATGGTAGCGGTAATAAATACTTATACGTAGTGACATTTCTTCATTTAATTGATCAAGTAAAGTTTTAATAGCTCTAAATATTTCTGCGAGTTGGTGAAACTTTTAATTTAAACTCCGTCTTCATATTAAAATTAAAACATTTCATGCAAAGCTAATTTTCATTGGCCAATGTAAGTTTCAAGCTCACAACAAAGTCGACTATTTGCTTTGATAGTAACTGTAGCTCACCAAACGAAGACGCTTAACTGCCTGATAGGGAAAATAATTCGTGTATAGCTGAATTTTGGTGTAGTTGTAGATAAAGGTATCTTACACAACATACTAAAAGTACCGGTGGATGGGGGCGCCGCTAGCGGGGATGGAGGGGTGTAAAGGTCCCTTATTTTGGGTTTTCGTAAATAACTCGGTAACGGTGGCTCATACAAAAAAATGTTTTAGTGCTTAATTCATCCACATGTAATTTTCTATAAAAAAGATTCTTTGCACTTTTTTGCTGGGATCAACGTTTAATGAGATATCGCGGAAATACGATAAACACTTTTTTAAACTTTCGGAGCTAATATTTACGAAAGTATTAGTTTCATCCAAAAATTGGTTTAGAATACCCTTATTTTTTTTTTAAAATCTATCCAAAGATACTCCACACATTAGGGTTGGAGTAAAAAAAAAAATTACCCCCCCACTTCATCTGTATGGGAGGTACTCGAAAAAATAATATTTTTTTAGATTTTGTATTAAAACTTTGCCGGCGTGAATAAAACACATACTCATACGATTTTTTTTATTTTCTAGTACTAACCATCACTGAGCAGGCTGCTCACCTTGCTACCTCACTTCCTACCCTTAGAGTTTCGCCATTTCCGTCTGACCCCATCTGTCCATATAGACGTCTAGTACAAACCATCACTGAGCAAATCCGTGGACGGACAGACGGGGACAAACGAACATGCCGAAACTATAAGGGTAGGCACCCTGCACACCCTGCTCAGTGATGGCTAGTACTAAAGACAAGTGTTTTAATTACGCGAACAAAGTTTTAAAACAAAATGTGAAAAAATATCATTTTTTCGGGTACCTTTTTTTATATATTTACCCCCCACTCCATGTGTACGGGTACACATGGAGTGGGGGGTAAATATTTTTTTTACTCCAACCCTAATGTGTGGGACATCGTTGGGTAGGTTTTTCTAAAAAAATAAGGGTATTCTAAAACAAGTTTTGGATGAAACTAATACTTTCGTAAATATGAGCTCCGAAAGTTTTAAAAAGTGTTTATCGTACTTCCGCGATATCTCATTAAACATTGATCCCAGCAAAAAAGTGCAAAGAATCTTTTTTATAGAAAATTATATGTGGATGAATTAAGCAATAGAACATTTTTTAGTATGAGCCACCGTTACCGAGTTATTTACGAAAACCCAAAATAAGGGACCTTTACACCCCCCCCGCTAGCGGCGCCCCCATCCATCGGTACTTTTAGTATGTTGTGTAAGATACCTTTGCCTACAACTACACCAAAATTTGGCTATACACGAATTATTTCCTCTAAGTTTTCCTACATTGGGTGGGCTACTGATGCTGTGCTGTATGCAGCTTTCGTCTCTGCCATGAAAAACCTTTTCCAATCGCAATACGAGTATATCATTTTTACAATGGACCCTTGTAAACTCGAAGGGTTGGCAACGCGTGTGTGATTTCGCGCCCATAGACTGCGGTTTTCGCTTATCATCAGGTGGATCGCACGCTTTTTTTCTCCGTCGTGCTATAAAAATAAGTGCTGAGCTTAAAATTATATATAAAAAAGTGGCGCCCAACGTGGGGCCAAGCCCTAATTACATAGTACAGTCGCCATCAGAAATTATCGGAGCGGCCAAAGTAATCACAAATATCTGAACAAAAACCTCTACAGTCAAGGCGATGAAGTGCATGTTCAAATATTTTGAGTAGGTACCTTGGCCGCTTCGATGTACTTGTTGACAACTGCACCTACATAGCATATAATAGGGGAGATCGAGGCATGAACGGCCGATAAATACAGGGTGTTAATACCAATTAAACTAAATTTATTTTTGTTCTAATGTGCCTAAATTAAAAATTAGAGATATCTTGTTTTCAGGCAGCCAGAAAAAACAAGAAACTTAAAGATGTAGTCAAATTTTTCTTAATAACCCTGTAACCAGCTTAAGAGTTAAAAATGCTTCTGGCACAAGCACAAGGGGGTGAAAACAAGATACTGTCTTAATATCCAAATTAACTTGCGGGATGAAATGACTGCAAAAATTACCAATTGGCTGTTTCAACCTAATTCATTTTCAACAAAAACAATTGAAACATATATCAATATTTTTGCGGCATGTTAAGTAAAAGAGTCTTTCGATGGCAGACTTGGACTAGTTTATTCCTTAGTATACATACAATAGAATATTCTTTATTGCACCACACAATGAAAAATAAGTACAGAAACAAAGGAGATCGTCAATTCTGGGCCACCTGATATAAACCGTATACAATTTGTACTACAATGTAAAATAAATACTCATATTATTACTACAGTAGACAAAATATTACAAAAAAATGAAACGGGAATTAGAAATACTAAATAAATAAACATTATGTTGATCTTTCCGCGATTAAAATACAGCAAGACAAGTCGTTAACGTCCTTATGGCATTGATATAAAGTTTAACTTCACCTGGACTGAAACGGGTTTGTTTTTTGGTTTGACATTGTCAATATCTACCGTTACATAATCTGCGTTTTGATACTGTTTGGTAAGTTACAACATTGTAATATTAAAATAATATCTAAGCCTACGAATACGGAAGTTTAAATTGGAAATCGACTGTATTAAAACGCCTAAAGATTGAAAACGCGTATTTTTGCATTTTTGATCGGAGTTTGAATATTAAAAGTGGGTTTCATAATGGCATAATATCATGCTCCTTCGATAACGAAACGCATCTTTTTTCAATTTTGCAATGTCAGATACTAGTCAGGTATCGCACTTGACGGTGGTAAACCTTCTCCCTTATCCCTTCGCAATAGGTGTTAGGAATGTTCAGTTAATAGTATCAACGATGGTTTGACAGCCGTCTTTGTTTACCGAAATACAGGAACTATAAATACGATCAAAATATGACTTTTTATTATTTCATCATGATTCCTGTTTTGTTTTTAAGTCCGCTTTTGTACATTTTCTTAAAAAAACCAGTACTTTTTTTACATTAATGTATAAATCATAGGCATGCACGCTTTCAAAAATTGTCCTCGTCAGATTCAAGTATTAAATGCATGATTTTTCAATTTTCCCATTATATTTCGCAATTTTTTTTACCACCGTCCTGATCTAGAAATTATGACGATTTTTTAAAGGTTAGAGTCATTCCTAAACGGTCCTAAATAATCTGGGCCAGATCACCTAACAAAAATTGACGATCTCCTTTAACAAAGTAAATATTGGTAACAACAGGAGGTCTTATCGTTATTAAGTGATCTCTACCAGACAACCTTAACATAACCTTAACCTCATACATGCTGTGTAACTATCTTAATATGACTTTCTTAATCTACAGTGATACATATATCTTTAGTTAGCCTTGCGTCTATTATCGATCTTATGTGCTGACCGGTACAATAACGATCAAAAATAATACTTCACTTTGACCTGTTCAGGTAGTAGGCACTAATCAGCACTATTTCAAACAAATAACCTTAGAACCCCTTTCACCGACACCATCAGTAAGAACTTTCTTTAACTTCATTAAGAATGCCTAACACCTCAATAACCAATTCTCCACTAAAACAGGACGCCTCCGAAATGCAATATACGAAAATACATAGTCCTCCTTTGACCTAAAGCTCTCTATCCAAACTTATCTCTGATGTAAAAGTCAGAAGCCTCAAGGAAACTTAAACTCTATTCAATTTTGATAAGACTGCTTTCGCGTTGAAACAGTAAATAGTGAAGTCTTACGGTAGTTTCATTGAGAAGGTTCGATATCGTAGATGTGATCAGGGTTTCGTTGTTTCCTTATTCCAGGCTGTGTTTAAAGGATGAGCGACATTCTAAGTTACTGACAGTGTGTAAGATCTGGGGAATGGAATGACGATAGTATCTTAATGGCTAATGAAACTTCACCTTTGGATGGTTCGTTTCATCGGGTTATAATAAAAGCGGGTTTACGAGTTCTGATCTTATAGTGATCGTATAGACGTTGATGGAATAGAATAAGTACGAGTAGGTCGAGTAGATACGTACATTCAGCGTCAACAAAAAGTAAAACAAGAGTAAACAAATATGGCTGTGTTTCTAGACAAAGAATGCTTTTACACATGACAAAATATTATTAAAGAAATTGGTTTTTACTGAAATAGAAGTAATTAACAGGGCATCTTTTTTATTATGGGACTGACCAGCGATTGGCCCTATTCTCACCTGATTAAAAGTGAAGACAGGGCCTAAGATAGAGCTCAATGGTTCAGTAATAAATAGATAGAGAGTAATAAATAAATAGATAGAGAGTTGATGAAGCTCCCTTTAAAGGTCTTGTATTTCACTGGAACTTGGAATTGCTTTAAATAAGCACTAAGTAGTTGTAGGTACGTTTATTTACTTCTTTAGCACCCTGCGCTCGAACATTGGTAAAATACCAAGTTCATGCTTGTATGTGTCGGTGTATGTACTTAATGTGTAAGTAATATGGATACTAGTATAACCTGGAGCAAGATAGAAAATACCCTCTCCCCATAGGGTATTTAGTTGTAATTATCCTATCATTTAAGTAGGTAGAGGTAGAATAGTCTTGTAGAATAATCCTTATCAAAACTGTGGTAATGACTGTTTCGTCTGAATAATCGTGAGTCTAATGCGATCAAATATTTTCACATGCATAGCTATAGCTACGGGGTAACCAATATGAACCAGACGTCAGTACTAAGGTAACTAGAAACTTAATTACTTGCTATTAGATATTTCCTTTAGTCTGCCCCGGAACGCGGATTTTGTGTCACACTTATTGTAAAAAATTCCTAACTGTGACTTTTATGCAACAATAACGTAGGTAGGTATAATATATTTAATGTAGAAACTTGCATACTAGATAGGTGCAAATTATTACTTAAGTAGGAGTTATTACAAATACCTCATCGGATTTGGTCTTACATTCGAGCGGATAAGGGAAATACCCTCGTTTTTGCTTATTGTCTTGACCGGACCCGATTTATTTGTGTAATCATTCTCATTTGTCGTACTTAATGACATGCTATGTTAAGTTAAAGTTATAATGACGTACCTATTCCAATAATTATTTTCAAGCCTCCAAATACTTATGTATTTCACCTTTGAATGGCGCGTAACGAAAAACTTGTTGACACACTATCGGTGTATCATGGCCCGTTATTATTCGATTTTATAATTTCTTTTTTTGAATACACGTTTCTTTTGGTGCTACTCACTTTGATCCTCGTCGCCACCTGTAATGTCCTTGACTTTTCCTCTTATTTCCTCTTGGCTCGTCAATACATACCGCACGTCCGCCCTCTGTCACGGTCGGGCGCCTACTGCCATATGTACTCGAGACAACTATACACTACACTTGCTTTCGTCATTTTACTAAACTAGTTCAGAGATTTTATCAAATCACCATATACCATCTTCCAGTTAAAACTTTATCATTTCACTAAACTTGTTTAGCGAAATGATAAAACTGGTTGACTTTTTGAGTTCCTTTCGTCAATTTACTGTTGTGGTTAGGGATTTTGTCAAATTCCTAAACAAATCTAGTGAAATGAAAAAGCGTGTCGCGTTTATTGGCCGATTTTGTCTTTCCACTAAACAGAGTCAGTGATTTGGTGAAATGACTGATTTTTTTCTAGGGAAATGATGATATTGATTCTCCATTTTAACATCCTGCGTGTTTTGATCATATCCCTTAGAGATTTGTTCAAATCTCTGTTTTAATAATTTCCCTGCGACACATGACACTGTTTAATCTACACACATATTCGTAATAAAAATCCTAAATGACGTGTTCAGAAACCATTAGAATGACCGCTATTGCACCGCCATGACCAACTGGATTGTGCGGGCGGTCGGGGAGGTGGGCTGGATTTTCATTACATTCCCGATTTATCGATATAGTAATTAATTTTCATACATTATTACAACACTGGCACAAAATACAACTGGCCTGAAATACAATTATTAGAGCAAATTATTGTAACGCCTACGAATTATTAGAAAATTAATGTAGGTATAAAATGCATAAGTACTTAGGATTTTCAGTGTTTGGATTATTTCATTTTATTTTTTTTATACAACGACGGTGGCATACAAGCATACGGCCTGCCTCATGATAAACAGCTACTACAGCATATTGAAGCCTGCGACTCCCGACTCTTTAGAAAGGGAGATTCACTATATTGACAGCTAAAGGGACAAAAAGGCATCTACACCGCACCGACCAGTCAATACACTGCATCCTCTATGAGCTCTGGCGACATTAACGACCGGCGCATAAAAGGTAGCTCATTATCGATCATTGAAATAAATATAGGGGAAATGACACTTCAACGAAAGACGAGTGTCGATTTTGAGGTATCGGAGATATCAACATGGCGGTTATAGTTATAGACATAAACAAAAAGTAAGATGAGTGACGTTCATAGTAAATAAAACTGAAATGTGGTCCAGCACCTACACACTTGTAAAATGCTACACACCGCTATAATATATGTGCATCATGGGCGAAAGAGATAAACCTCTATAGTTAACACGGGTATGCAAGGGTGATAGTGTGACTGAGATACTCTGCAACACGGCTAATTCAATTCAATATAGCACACAATCGAGCGCCTGGAACCATATCTCCCTTTTTGTATAAATCAATGGTTATAGTGTATAGGTTTTGACGTCCTGAGATATCAATATGGTGGATTTTTCAGCCGCATTGGGTCTTTACGTATATACTCGTCATCTCTTTTTGCTTATGAATATGGCGCTGAGTTAAAACGAGGCGAATATATTTTTATGTGTTTTGATTACATTTACATACATCGGGTCCCTTACATAAAGGTCAGTGTTATCGTTACTCCCATAAAAATCATTTAGCAACCAACCCTATTAACAACCACCAATGACGTATCTTTAGCCCGAAAACACATTTCAAGATCATGTGTACCCATTCCCTGTTATAGTTTCAATATTGAGTTTCAAGTTTGAGTAAACCTGTCAAACAACACACAACGTCAAAACAAGCTACCAGTGCCTGAGGCCAGTGTTAAGTTACTCGCTAGCCACCAGACTTGGACGTAGGTAGTCGTCAACATGCATGGATTACTTCTTACTAGATAAATCAAAATAAATGTTAAAGGAACTATGTCTGTTATGTCTTTGCGCTTAACACTTTCACGACCAGGAACCCGACTGCCGGGTTCTCTCTCCGTAGCTACTACGCGCTACATACGACAAATACGTGGCTACGGGCTACGAGCGTAGCGCGTAGCACTAGGTGGTACGGAAAGTGTTAAACAGCTGAACCTGAAGATAATATTAGGTATAGAGATAAGCCCCGTAAGGATTAATTATAAATGCTGGGTTGATTTTCTAAATGTTTTAAATGTTTGTATTTGATTTTATAACGAACTATGATGACACATGTTGAATTATGCAATAAAATTTAGTTAATAGGATGCAAAATGATCAACTTATCCAAATAAAGTAAAATTTTTAAATTATATTAAAATGGTTAAAAGATATCAACGATTTTTAAAGTACGAAATTTACAAAAACAATGAAACTATACGATTTTTGACAGTTTACTAGAAAATAAATGTATGTATAAGGCAACCATATACATAAACGCAACATTTCACAGTAAAAATAGCATTTTCATTATTATTCCATACTTTAACCAAGGCGTCTATTTGATCGTGACGGCACTTTTGCACATCATTTTGTGAGTTTCGAGAAACTAATGCAAATCTCAGACTTTACGTACGTACTTTTAAGTCTCATTTCTGACTTTTGTGTTGCTTTAACGCAATTGGCCACATGCTATGATATATAATAATGACAGATAGGTTATGCACGCTCCAAAAGTGAAGCATTTAAAATGAGTGAATTCAAACAATTGTTGCTAGTCGCGCAAGCGAGAGATGCGGACGCGCCAATGAGCTCCCGTCACCCGCGTGAGAAAGAGACAAACTGTATTCTAACAACAAGAGTGACAAAGATGTCATGATTGTCAAAATGGATAAATATAACAGAATCATTGCTAGGTTATGAAATAACTTTGGAAGTATTTTTTGAGCTCATTTTGTTAGAGTATAACCCATCCATAGTAAATGTCATTGACCCCATGTAGACATTTGATCCTCACATCAAAACGAATCGATTGCTACCATACATGAAAAAAATTCATCATGCCTATTGGACACGGATTTTTATAAATATTATAGCGCCATTTATTGACGTATCTGTCCGGACATATCCTTCAGACAGATCTGGTGTGCAGATATGTGTATCCCGCTAATGCTCTATCTAGTTTCTAGTAGCGGCCACAGGTTGCCTTGGTTGCTAAACTTGTATAGGTTACTTGTAAAACTTTCCGCACTAAACTAACGAAGCTATAAACTTTGGATAGGTTTCAACAGAAATCTCAAATTAAAACAACACAAGTCATACGGGATGTAACCAAACTAGTAGTGATGCGTTTAAGGGAATAACTGGTATGGTATTGCGACTAATAAAAAGTCGGAGAAAAAAATTTTGGACGTGAAAATAGTAGTTTTTGATACAAGTGCGAGAAGTATGTCATTTTGCACGAGTACCCAGGTTACCTGATTAAAAGCATTCATGTTAAGGAAAATCAAGCTACTTAAGACGTTCCGGCCATGCACACCGTTTAGCGATAAGCAAATGCATGGACGGGACGGCTTAGTAGTGAGTACCTACATACCACATATAATTGTACCCGAGTGAAACCATTTAATATTACCTCCCGTCAAAATTATAAGTTTATATAATCTCACTTAAGTGAATATTTTATTGTGGTTCATAGTTTATAATGATTTGTATTTTGTATAGTGTTAACTTGTACTGTATGATTTACTTCCGCGGATGAGGTGTCGGTACAAACCCGATAGGGTTTCACGGCGCGTATCGTGTATATTTTTATATGAACTTTAATATAAAATAAATTAAATATAAAAAAAAAATATGCCCAATCGCGCGTAGTCCAGGTGGGTCATTTATAAGCGGGTCTCGCATAATACTCATTTATTTAAAATTCTCATCTTCAAATCGTGCGTAAAATCAAACTACGCACGCTTTGCGGATCAGATTACTTTTTAGCACTAGTGCATAAAATCAAACTTTACGCACGATTTGCAGCTACATAAACTAAACTTTTTGAGCAATTGTATTAAAAAATGTTTTTTGTACGGGACATGTCATCCCAGCCGGCCGACCCTCCATAAAAAAAGCATTTTTTTTTTCGCTTTAATATTTTTGTTCTAGGTTTTTCATAATTAGAATACGATACCAATTAGAATATGATACCTTACGGATCACCAACATTTTTGTTAAACCTTGTATATTACCAATAGTATTTTATTCTTTATCTACACTCATATTGTAAGTTCTCTAAAACGTGTTCGAAAACGGTAGGCAATGTAAAATCGGTTGTGGTAATGCTAGACCACAACCGATTTTACTATGATAAGCTTTTTATCCGTAGCAGTAACGTAATTTTAACTTTTGTAATTATAATGTACACCTGCACCCTCCCGCGCATACGCCGACAGCCCGACACGCGCCCGCGCGACCGCCGGCACAATCGAGTTGGCCATGGTGGCGGTGCAATGGCGGCCATTCTATGGTTTCCAAATAAGGCATTTAGAATAAATAATATGAGTGTAGATAAAGCAGTGTATGCAACTGTACGTAATTAGGTCTTAAAACACTCGTGTGATCTTATTATGAAATTCGCCTGCGGCTCATTTCATAAAACCACACTCATGTTTTAAGGACCCTTATTACGTAACAGTTACATAAACTACTATTATTTTCACAAAAAGAGATACATTTAATCAATTTCACCTATCTGCCAAACTGCACAGCAGTTTGTTGGCAGAAAACTTATTTTACCCTACACCATTGTACTATTAATTTAGGTACGTACTTATGTGGCTGTGGGAGTGTCTGTTTACTCAATTTGCAATAACAGGTAGGTATTTGCAAACAGAGTAAGCAGGCACTCGCCGTGCGGCCGCTATGTTTTTCTTATGTTAGGCATTGGTAATAATATTTTACATTTACACACATTAGAGGTAATATACAGTTGTAGATACCTACGTAACAGACTGATGACTAATGGAGATAACAAGTTCTATTACACTTAACTATAGTAGACTATTTTATAATGATCTCCAGTTCAAACTAATAATAGTTCTAGTTTAATAATGCACTATATTAATTCAATACATAATTATTCAAAGAGTTTTGTCGCCTACTGTTTATTAGGTACAGTTAACGACAAAGTTACCTTTAAAATATAATAAAACCTATTTTTCACGTCAACTTTGTCTTTTATTTATCGAGTCCCTCTTCTAGATTTTCCGTAAAATTTTGCCCTTGAAGACGCAATCTAATTTACGCCCACCCCATTTTTTCTCTTTAACAATTCTAATTCTCTCAATTCCACAGAAACTCTCAAACATCGTTACCAGAATGAGAGTAAAGTGCCCCTATTGACAAGTTGGGGAAAGAAAACAATGTAGTCTGGTCGGGCTATATTTTATGCCATTGTCCGTTTGCTAGGGTAATTTTTCATGTAATTGCACTTCTCGACTTGGTAGCTTGTAAATGTTTAGGTGGAGAACACACGTTAAGATTCGTCACCGCATTTTGCGATTGATCATGCAAATTTTTACACGCATGTGTAATACTGGTTTTTTTTTATGTAGTAGTTCTCGTATTGCTTAATATCACAGAAGACTAAGACCTGGCCATATTTTAACATTTTTTTTTCCTTGGTTTAATAATAAATAATAATAAATATTCTTTATTGTGCACCACTTGAGAAAAGAGAAAAATATACAGCGATACAGTGATAAAAACTAGGTAACAACAGGCGGTCTTATCGCTAAAAAGCGATCTCTACCAGACAACCTTTACCTTGGTTTCTTATCGGTCATCGTGCTTTGTGGCATGTAATAGGACTTCAGGGGCCGTATTCAAATTTTTAAACACGTTTAGACACAATCCAACTTCAATGCAACTCCAATGCATTAACTACGCAATACAGCTAGCACCTAAACATCTGAATCAAAAATTTTAGAATTAGCTTGAAAAATATTCCGATGTAACTCCAATACAACTTCAATATTGGTTGATTATTTGTTGTATGTTGGAGCTATGTTTGAGATAGATTGTGTTTTAATGTATTATTTATGTATTTTAATATTATATTACGGCACCAGGACTTCGTTCAGATGCAAATTTGCTCATACTAAAAACACCCACAAGCGTCTTTGAGCAAAAATGTGTGTTTAATACCTCTTCTTCTATAAATATACCAGATAACAACGAGCAAGCGTTCTCAGAATTGACTAGGTTATTCCAGAATTTTAAGTCAGTAACTCAATAAGTACCTACCCATTTTTACTTTATTTCTTATTGAAACGTTAATGCGTTCTATCTGAGCGATTAAACCTCTCGGAAACGCAGACTGTAATTAACGTATGAAATAGTCGCTGTAAGTTTAACTCACAAAATCGCGCATCGCTGCTGTGTACGATATGGTGCCGATTCTAGTTTTAAAATACATAAACAATAGGTACATTAAAAACACAATATATCTCAAACATAACTCCAACACACAAAAAATAATCAACCAATATGGAAGTTGTATTGCTGAAAAATTTTCAAGCAAATTCTGATATTTCTGATTCCGACGTTTAGGCACTAGCTGTATTGCGTAGTTAATTCATTAGAGTTGTATTGAAGTTGTGTCGTGTCAACACTTGTTTTAAAGTTAGAATACGGCCCATGGTTGCCGTCCGTGTGTTCCACTCCTAACTTGTCTTTATGCCGATGGAGTCATTGTTTGGCTGGAAATGGGTACTCAGTCGGCCGATCTCGGCTTTAGAAGGGAAAGTTACTTAATTGTGACGGTTATAGTTGTAAAACATAAATTAGCTTGAGAAGTTTTTGCGCAGCTCCATTGAACTCGAGATAATAGTTAATTTGAAGTGACAAGTTTTTATTTCTTATTTGAAGTGACAAATCTTTATTGCTTTAATGGTAACATTTCAAAGTGTAAATGACAGTGCCTGCCTTAAGAGGCCATGTGCTATCATCATCATCGTCATATTAGCTGAAAGACATCAACATACAATTACAGTTATTTCTACCTAGACCCTAACCTAAACTAGATGTGTCTAAATAAATAAATAAAGTTACATTCGTTTTTTGGGATATTTTTAAGTCTCTTAGCAAAAACATTCTGATTGCCCGGAAAAATAGTAGATTGTTTGACAAGGGTCTAAAGTAAGCCATATTACCACGAGGTGGTTATTTAAAATTGTTCGAGTGGTAATATGGCTTTTAGACCAGAGTAATGCATACTATTTTTCACTTCGATTGCGAGAAAATAAGATAAAAATACTTATTAATTACGCACAATTACTAAACTAAGGTGAAATTATGGTTTAACTTGGCGGTCTTTTATTTTTTTTTACTTCTTTGACATAGATACAAAAAATAAACACCGCGAATAAATGCCACAGGCGACGGTATAATTAGTTCTTTAAACAGCTTAAACACGCTTTAAAGCGCTTCCAAAAAATTAAAATCTTTTTTAATTATTGTGAAGTAGGAACTAAAAAACACCTCATGTTTTGAGAAATAAATTGCGTTTCGTGATTGGTCGATTTTAACATTGCTGTATTCTGATTGGTTGATATTAAATTATTTACACAGTATACGCACCAATAAAGTAGGTATCTAGATACGTTCCGATTAATTTCGATATGTGTTGTGATTGGTGGATTTCATATGGTGAAGTGTTCCATTTGGTCAATTCAAAATGTTTTGTAAATCATAAATATGTATACATACTAGCCCTAGAGGCTAAATGTACTACTTTAGTCCGCCTTGGTAAGCATAATATGGCACACTTTTTGAGCATGAGAAGTGAAAAATACATTGTATCTACATCAAAACCGAAATTAAATGGTCGTTTGATGATTACGGTTTTACTGTTGTGCAGTCAGTAATACAATACAATACATATATTATTTATTGTATACCTCAATAAAATAGAACCACCACAATTGTGCGGGTTCAGCGGCGGAGTCTGCGGCAAAGATAAAGCACGCGAAGTACGCCGCTTTCGAGTCCGCAGATGACTTTGTGCCGGTGGCCATTGAGACGGCCGGACCCTGGGGGGCAGAGGCGCTCAACTTCTTCAGGGAATTAGGGCGTCGTTTGCGAGAGAGGGGCTGCGATCCTCGCTCGGGATCGTATCTGGTTCAGCAGGGAAATGCGGCGGGAATAATGGGGACCCTTGAACCGGTTACGATTCGAAGTGGGTCTTATTTAAAAAAACTGATTAATTGTACATTCCATTGTTTCAGTATTTGAGTTTTTAAATAAATTATAAGTTAGTTTTAAGTTGACATTTGTTTTAAATATGTAATGACTTGGTTTCAATAAATTATACTTTTACTTAGAGTAACATTTAAACTCTAATATATAGCTCCATTTCTCCCCCTTAACCATTTTAAAAACTTATTTAGTATAAATCGCTTTAAACAGCCGAACAATGAACGGCAAAGAATATCAAAAGCAGAAGCGTTCGCACAATTGTTCACTCACTACGAAAGCAACCTGGTACAAACAACTTTTTATGCCAGGTAATAGCACTCTTATCTTGACCGCAACTGCCTTAAAACAGCCTTGGCACTCACATTAGTACAATTTTATACAATCATAATGAAAAGCTTTTCAGTCGAGTACCGTGTTTTGGCCACGAAGCTCGCTGAGTGACCTAAGTAAGGTACAAGATTGAAAAGCTTAATTATGTCACTATTGTATACAATACGTTTTCTGCGAGTGCTCAAAATAGGCCAGCCGGTAAGAATTGAGTTCGACGAACGCCTTACAACCTATCTCTGTACAATTTAGTAACCTCAACTTCCCGATGCATTGTGCCAGCGGTCTGTAACGTGTTACTATATTGGTGAAAATAAATGAAGGGCGGTCAACGGAGGTCTTTCTTCGTGGCCTTTGGGTTAGGAAGGCTAACTGATTACCGTCTGGTAAATTTCCTGATTTGTCTTCGCATGCCAGCAGCGTGGCACATAATTTTATTAGCTTATTTGTGTTTTACTTCTTTGACATTTATTTCAATCCTTTAACGTAAAATGCCGTATTATAATTTAAAATACATAAACAATACATTAAAAACACAAACTACCTGAAACATAACTGCAACACACAATAAATAATCAACCAATATTGAAGTTGTATTTGGAGTTGCATTGGAATAATTTCCAAGTAGTCTGATATTTCTGATTTGGACGTTTAGGCTCTAACTGTGTAGTTAATGCATTGGTGTTGTATTGATGTTAGATCGTATCTAAACGTGTTTTAAATTTAGAATATGACCCCGGATGACATAAATTTTAAAATATATTAACAATACATTAAAAACAATCTACCCTCAACACTGGAGTGTTGGAACACACAACAAATAATCAGCAAATATTAAATAAATATAAATAAATAAATAAATAAATAAATATTATGGGACAATCTTACACAAATCAACCTAGTCCCACAGTAAGTTCAATAAGGCTTGTGTTCTGGGCACTAGGCGATGATATATATAATAGATAGTAATAGATAAATACTTAAATACATAGAAAACATCCATAACTCAGGTACAAATATCCGTGATGAACACACAAATAAATGCCCTGACCAGAATTCGAACCCGGGACCTCCTGCTTCATAGGCAGGGTCACTACCGACTAGGCTAGGAGGCCGTAATATTGGAGTTGTATTGGTTGTACATCGAAATAATTTTTCAACCAAATTTGATTCAGATGTTTAGCGTTCGCTGCTTTGCGTAGTTAATAATGCATTGGACTGTACCAGGCACAAACGTAATACCATAAAGTGGGCTAGCTGTTCCAATCTGTGACCATTTAAAGCAAAGGAAACAGAAAATAAGAATCAGAAGCGGCTAAGAGGTAATTTCCATTTGGCGGGCGCTCGGCATTCCCCCTCTGATTATAACAATGCAATTAACGGTGTAATAACACTATTTGTTTATTAACATTAATTTTCTTTTTTATGAAAATACTTAGTGTTTTTATGTTTTAAAATAAATAGCTTTTTGAAGCTGTGTTTTCTTAAATGTCTTAGTTTTTATATCTGGCTGTAGCATTGAGATAGGTAGGCGCCAGTTTGTTTAACATATTCAATGCCGAGAACCCGACTATCGGGTATTTGATCATTTCGTTCCCAGGCCGGACGACCCGATAGTCGGGATCGTAGTACTACAGCTTTATATGACGAATTTTTTGTGGCCTGGCGCGGATGTCTTGTTTGGCTGGGTGGCAATGAATGTGTTAATATGACAACCGTCTCGCTGGCCGAGTAGTACCTTCTGCAGAATATTTTAACCAGGTGGCATTTTTTTACGAACTATGACCAAACCTTAACATGTATTAATAATCGATTTGTTCACCGGTTCCAGCTCCATCACTAATTTCGTATCACTAGCTATTGAAGCAAGTTATGCCTAAAAAAATATTACCTAAAAATCCTCAAGTCTCGTAAATTGCGAATATCTTTGGGCCGGAGACAGGCTGTAATTAATAATGAGCGTGTAATGACTTATGTAAGATTGTCCCATGATTATATTTTTTTGACGATGTAAGTAATTCGTCGCGGCGAAAGGGTTTAGGTATAAAATTGATTGCTTCCAGCTTCATTTTAGAGTCGTAAAGAAGGATTTTGTTTTTCGGATGGAATATTAAGGTTATGTTGAAAATAAACTAATTAATTATTATTTAAATAGATGTGTAAGTTGCCTAAGTAGTACGAGGTTTAATTCATTTGGGGCCAATCTGTGTGGTGGTCCTCAAATACATGTTATATTATATAAATTATATGAATTATACAATAAGCCAGTATTTAAATTATAGACAGGTATCTACTTATTTATGTATTGTATTGAATTATATCCTTTTATTTCTTAATAAACAAACAGTATTTTTACATATTAATTGGTAATTACATAATTGTATTAAATTAAATTATTCATTTCTTGCATTATTTTGTTATATACTTAATATATTTCACGCTATCATTTCATTTACTTGATTATATCAAATTTTCATGCATTAATAAGTCTCATATAGTATTATTTCATACATTACACATAATAATTATTATTTTATTTATTTATTAAGGACCTCTCAACGAGTAAAGGCCTCCTCAATATATATGGAGGTACTTATAAGTACCTAATTATAATCATCCCGCTTATAACTCTGTAAATACAGTTATAAATTCCATTGACATAAATGATACATCATACTATAATCCAGCTTGATCCAGCGAAAGACTAGTAATGTTATATAACGACGTAGCGGCCCCTTGACTCAGTTCCGTAACGACCCGGACTCTCGTCTCGAGAGGCAGATGTAGTCTTTTAATAGTACGTTACTATTACAACTCGGAAATAGACAAAAATGGACATTTGTGGGGAACTTGCACTGTTGAGGTTTAAAATGTGACTACATTTACCAAGGAAATTTTCAATGTCAATGGCACAGCATCGGCAGCAATGCGGCGCGGCAATGGAATTCAACGTCCAACGGTAAGTTTTCAGTTGAGGCAGCGCCCTATCAAAGGGTAAGCTAACCCCTAATTTGTTTTTTTTGTACTTGAATAGATACCAATCGCAAAACTTTTTTCTGCTTAAATCACATTTTTGATTAGCCAACGCATTTTTACAAACTTTTTCACACAATACACTGTCCGATATTGAGTGTCTGTGTGACCTTTTCACCTGTTTACTAAAAGCCAAGCTGAAATGGGACTGGGCAACGCAACTCTACCGAATGCATCCGGATCGTTGGAAACTGTCCACGGACTGGATTCCACAGAATGCCAGAATGCATGTCGGGGCAGAGGTAGACCGATACGTAAATATATGGCGGTAGGACCTGGCCACATATCTTGAAGATTGGCCGGTAGTATTATAAATATAATACTACCGGCCGGCATTAGAGAGGATGTATGACGGGAAAGAGGGAGGCCTTTGCCCAGTAAAGGTGGACCATAAAAAAAGCTTTAATGTGCGCATAACGGAGTCCTCATGCTCCGCTCCTACATCAACTCCGAAATCCAGTTCATTTTTAAACCTTACCCACTAACTGAACTCTACCGCGAACGATTACCCACATTATTACGCGCTCGTAATTAATTACAGCCTGTCTCCGGTCCCACGATTGTTGGCAATTTACGGGACAATGCTCAGGTAACGTGTTAAACCTGTATTTATTTTTAAAGTTATTTATTGACTTCGCCGGCCAGTAGCCACAGTGACAAAATAAACACAGTGCTTAACAAGGTTCTGATTAGTTCAATAGCTATTTATTGATTTAGGACAATACTCCGTCCCTCTTCCCCCGTCTTGTCCTACTCTTTATTGAATATGAATGTGTAAGCAGGTATGATCAAATTTTGCTACCTATCTCCTACTTCCTATAGCCTATCTCCGGCCATACGATTGTTGGCAATTCACGGGACAATGTTCAGGTAGCGTGTTAAAACATGTATATTTGTCGAAAGTAAAATCGCAAATTCATTTTCAAGGCAACAAGAGTGTGTCAAGATGTTTTTGAACACATCACCCGCTTAGCTTTTTCTGCTGCTGCTAGTCCACTAGTTACCATATTAAAGTCAGTTGTTCTAAAAGTTCAATTTACCAGTAATGCACGACACATTCGTTTACTGCAAACTCGAACAATCAAATCCAACTCTAAATACGTTTAATTTAAAGCTGAACAATTAATAAAACGAAACTATTGCCATTCAGAACACTGTTCCACGCGTAACAACCGCTGGGAAACCAGTTTAAATTTGGAACTTGTTGCATAGGAACTTGGTATTATTGAATGAGTTTTCTAGTGGCGCTGCTATGCGTGGGGCACCGACGGGCGGGTACAAAGGCCAAACTTGGTTCGTTGTAAATGTTGCAATGGTTTGGACACCTCATTTATTGACCGAGGGTTTGAGTGCAAAATAAGAGTAAAAAAATTGAAACTGAAAATTTATTTGATTTGTGGCGGTGAATCATAATTATGTATAGGCATAATGCACCTATAGTAATTTTATTACCTAAGACATTATGACGTTATTAAGTGACGGAAAATAGTACCAAAAATAAACTGAATAATCTCAGCACAGCGCTAGCATTGGCTAGTGCACACACACACACACACAAACAACATAATAGACAACAACACAAGACAAGCTAGGCAAAAGAAGAAAAAGCAGATGACGTATACACAAACTACAAAATATTCCTAAATGTAGACATGAGACGTATTAGATAGAACATAAATGAACTAAAATATAATTTCGTGATGCTAAGTTAAGTATCACAAACTATTGTTAACTTTAAACGACTTCAGACTTTTTTATTGTAAGCACAAAGTTTGCACAGCATCCAACCGAAATCGATTTAAACAACAATACTTCCAAATGGTCATAACAATTTTACCACGCAATGGTTTTTACAACAAAAAAAAAACAGAAAGGTTCTCAAAAACCTCATTTTGTTGACCCTATCCCTGACGTCATAAAGACAGCTCTAGCTCCTTTTGTGTTGCTCACAACTTTTGTGATCCGCTTGTATCTGGGAATTTTTATTTTAACTTCTTGTACTTTAAAGCACGACAGTCGTGTTTCAGCAACGTCTAACCGTCACATTCCAGACAAAATGTATGAGATTTGACATTGACCTTCAGTTTTGTTACGATTGCAAACCGGCCGTTACTGGTACACAGTTAAGTGAAAATGCCAATCAGTGGAAACAGAACGTTCAGATTTTCTTTCTGTTGCATTGCGGAACTTCGGAACCGCAAGTCTGCTAAACTAGAAGCACTCCATATCCTAGTAAAGTTTACCAAAGCGTCGTGTCAAGCGCTGTAGAAGCATAAGAGTTGCCAAGTTATGAAAAATATTTGTGATTTTTAAATAAGATTATTACAAGCTTATTTACTTTCACCTGTCCTGTTGTCTGTAATCAAATATTGCAAGTTAAATTTGACCCACTTCCCGGAGTCTGTGTGATCTGAAATTTTGCCCAATGCAATATTATGATGACACGAAGCTCATCTGATGATGGAGTTGGAAGATAGCCATAGGAACTGCTTAACTACTCAACATTATTCCGTTGTGTGCTCGACACATTGCTTGCTTCTTTGTCTAAAACATCAAAATAGTCCTAGTTCAAGACTTGGTATCGGATCCGGTCACCTACGGCCACATTCATTTTATCTAATGCCTACAAACGAGTTTTCTCCCTTTCGGCGTTAAAATGCACGGTCCGTGTGGTCCAAGTGTCCAGACCTTCCAGGCCTTATCGAAGAGGCCTGGTGGATGCGACCAGGGACCGTAAAGCTGGCAGCTTCCTCGCACAGCGCATTAGTACTCGTAGGTACTTATTGCAATTCAATGGGGAAATGCTGCCATTATCTACGGCAAGGCCGCGGTGTGATTTTTTATTTTAGTTTAGGTTTTTGGATTATAAGTAATTAGGTTGTTGTTATTTTAGATAAGTTTTGATTATAAGTGCTGTTATTGTATCGTATAAACATTTTATGTGTTAAACTACTTGAATCAATCGCACCGGACCGCAAAATATTTTATGGTGCAATAGGAAATGAGGAAAAGAAAAACCTTCGCTTAGTAAAAAGTACCTTTACAATAACAGGGCCATTCAAAGAATACAACCTGTAATAGGTTTGATTTCAATCTGATTAGGATTGGCTCTGTGTGAATATATGTTTGGCTTATTTAGATCATCCTTTTCAAGTTATCAAATTGATTAACAAATTCATGCCAAATATATACTATAAAGAGATTGTTTAACGTCAATATGACACGTCAAAAGTTTTAGTGACGTAATGTTGTGATATAATGTTGACGACAAAAGATAATGTTTATTATAAATTCGTAACAAAAAAGATTTTAAGGTTAGAATACTTCAGGGGGAGAGAATAGCCCAAATGTTTACCTAAACACGAAAGCTTAGCATCCAAGTACCTCAAAAATACTTTTAGTAAGTTATAACAAGCAGCCATTGTTTTCGAGAAGCGTAGGCAGTTAATTATTTTGGATGACTACACAGATTCTTAAACTTTATGATGTAGTTGCCAACTGCCATTGCGAAAATAAGTAGGTAGACAGACAGGGTATTAATAGGTAAGTATTAAAAATTACGAATGGTGAACTGCTTATTTTTGGGAGAAAATATACCGATTAGCAAATAAAAAATAAAAACAAAAATCTACAGTTTTTATAATCTAGGGAAACATTTCTTTTTTACTTATTTGCTAAATAAATATGAAACAGTCAGTTTTTTATACTATTTTAATTTCTCTCTACATGAATTGCAATTAATATACTAGAGCGGTGAAGATACCTGCGGATTTCTATTGCAATTTTATTTAGTCTTTAATTATTTTATAAATTCACAATATAACTCATGTATCTTTTAGTCTCATGTATTTATAGCGTTTCCTAGTTATCTCCAAAAAAACGTCTTCCATAGGCAGATACGACCTTTTGATAATAATTTTATCTTATGATCTTCCGATGACAAGTACGCAACCCTCCATTATGCGTGGTCCGACACGCGCTTCGCCAGCTTTTTTAAGGACTATGAGAGCTAGGGCCGTATTCTAACTTAAAAACACTTTAAGAAACAATCCAACTTCAATACAATTCAAAAGCATTAACTACGCAATACAGATAGTGCCTAAATAAAGCCCCTGTGAATCAGAAATATCAGAATTTGCTTGACAATTATTCCAATGCAACTCCAATACAACTTCAATATTGGTTGATTATTTATTATGTGTTTGAGTTATGTTTCATTGTCTTCATTATAACAATGTGATTTTAGTTTAGGTCCCGCGTCGCAATCCAAAAGGTCCCAATTATAATTTTATATGATCGCAAATGTAAACAGAGTTTACTAGTTTACCTAACTAATTACTCCAGAGGGTAAAACTAGGTCGCCTATTCGCAAAATAGCAGCTGTTACCGTAAAACTTACTTTAAACCTTATGGGTAAGTTTGGCCTTTGGTATTAACTGATTCTGGTTTGATAAATAAATTGAAATGGTTTATTGCTGATTTCACACTATCCACCTAGTAATTTTTTTCTTGGACCGTTCTATAAGAGTAAGTGATTTTTATATGGGCAAAAGTTACCCTTTGTTGGGTTAAAGTCACCCAGCTTTTGGCATAGATTTGACATTGGTTTGATATTCATGTCATCAACGTCATCATTGATATATTTCATTTTATTTAAACTTTGTTTCGTTGTTTTTCGATCTTAATTTAATAAATAATATAAAATTTTGAAAACATTTTCTGGTTATCAAGTTCAAGTCAAATACTTGTAGACACACAAAAGCGTTTGATTAGCGTCAATACGAAACGTCAAAAGTATTGCTGACATAGATTATCAAAATGAGTTGTGATATCATGTTGATGTCAATAGATCATTTTGATAAAAATCCATAGTCATACTTTTCAGGTTTGAATAACGCTCCTTTACAGTCTTTTTATTTCGTATAAATAGTAGTTTACAAGGACTTTGCACATTAAGTAGACTCATTAGGGTGGCTTGGATAAAAACTTTTATTCCTCAGTTCACCTAGATAAAACACTGGATTAACTTTGCAATTTAATTACAGAAACGGTTATTTTTAAATTACTTTGATGAGTTTTTTAATTGAAATGAATAGACTTGCATAAAGTACCTTTTCTGCCCGAGTGCAACGATGGCTTTCAGGATACTTGAAGGCTGACTACATAAAATACGATGATTCCATAAGATAAGATAAATATAAATATAGTTTTTCTGTATTGAAAAATACCAGGTTTATTTACTACATGAGTCATAATAAAAAAATTAAAAAATACAATCATACACAAATCGACCTAGGCCCACAGTAAGCTAAATAAGGCTTGTGTTATGGGTACTAGACGACGATATACATGTCAATATGGATAAATACTTAAATACTCGTACACAGAAAAAACATAATTGATAAGTTGATTACATAACATAACATAAAATCTTAAATTAGGCCATAATGGAGAGCATCGCTATTTTATTTAACCAATATTTAAAAAGGCATTTAGTCTAAATATTAAAGTTTTTATTATTAAGCCTTATTATACAAGATGTAACAAAAATGGTGATCTGATTAAGGGAATAATTGGTGTCGTATACTGATTATTAAAAACTAAGAAAAAAATTTTTTCACCTCAGCAGCTCGATCAAGTCTACTTCCCTGTGAATACACAGTGACGAAAGTCGCACTTTCGTCACTTCCTGGAGTGATGAAAGTGCGACTTTTGTCACTCCAGGGAGTGAGACAAAGTAGTTTTTTTAATTTAGTGAAGGCCATGAACTGCCACTTCATATTTCGGGGTCAATTACAAATTCGAAATACATATGTTTAACCTTTAATATGTTCTCACTACTGAGGTGAAAAGTTGTATGTGTCACACGAGAGCAAAGTTATTTTACATCTCGTGTTTTTGAGTCCCTCGCTACGCTCAAGATTCTAACTTAGAATCACTCGCTTCGCTCGTGATTCAATTATAGAATATTTCGCTTACTCGGGACTCAAAATCAACACTCGCAAGAAAAACCAACTTTCCTCTCTTGTTGCACAAATAACTATTTCACGCGAAAAAGAAATTTGGTTTCTATGGAGGGTCGTCCGGTTGGGATGAAATGTCCCATACAAAAATCACCAAATTAAAAATTTTAAAAACCGCCTTCAACCCATTTTTGTTGATATTTCATAAACTACTTGACCGATTTTAATAAAATTTACATGGGACCATCTCGGAAGAGTACCCTATCAAACACAAAAATAATTTTGTAAATCGGTTCACGATTGACGGAGATATCGAGTAACATACATACAAAAAAAAAAAAAAAAATTCAGTCGAATTGAGAACCTCCTTTTTTGAAGTCTGTTAAAAAAAAAATACACCCAAAGAAATTTTCTTCTTCTTCTTAGTCGCAATATCATACCAATTTTATTATGCCCTTTAACGGATCACCACTATTTTTATTACATCCTATATGTAGAGAGAGTGACACATTTTTGTTACATCCTATATGTAGAGAGTGACACATTTTCATTGTCCTTCGGTATACTTGATAAATTTTTAACGCCATTTTATCTATTGTTCTGTCTATAAATGTGATACTCATTTCAACCCGGTCGGTACTAATTAGCAATTTAGCGTACGTTATAATCATAATGTTCACATTATGGGTATAACCATACACTAAATAAACAACCCCTATCGGCCTTACTAAACAATGCGTGTTCGATGTACTACAACGATTATCATACATAAATATATAATATATGTAGAGATAAATATGTACTTAAATACATACCCGCTTATTATTTGTCTTTATATTTTTGTATTGTATAATACTTACATAATAAGTAGGTATTATTAATGCTACGGGTACTACAACACATTAAGCTTTTTAGGTTTCATAGCGTTCAAACAGTTAATAAAACATTCAAGCATTCTCTGTTTGTAATATAAAGTTACCTCCCGTATTTTTAATTTACATATTCTTTTGCAAAACAGAAAACCTTAAATAAAAAATCGGATATGAATCCAGACTAAAAAAGTAAAAAGTGGATATCGCATTTCTCAGTAAAAGTACCAAATGGAAAAACTGATCGTTGCTGTATATTGACTTCATCACACGGCAGTGCAATTGAATGATGTTATGCAAAGTGACACCAATTTGGTTTTGAATGTTTACGTTTAGTTATCTTATATGGGATGTCATGGAATTTTTTTTTAATTACAATTATTCCAAATAAGAAAATATTTACCACCACAGGCTAATTAAGAAGAATATAACAATATAAAAGGCTTTTTTATACTGTATTGATAGTAAAATTAATATTCAAACTGTGTTCACAGTACGCGCTCGCCGCTCATTCACTTTTAAGCGACTAGTATAGTAAAACCTTTGCAATTAATTTTAATTGAATAGATGGTCGTTGCATTTAGTGCATAGAGATGTTTGAAATTATTCATTTCGTTGTTAATTCGTATGGCGCGTAGTAGTTTTTATTTATTTTCGTGAAAATTACTTAATGTTTTGTCTCGAATTGCTCCGAAATTGAAATCCACCGGTTTCTGAAATATACTAAAATTAAAATGCTGTAGATTAACACAATAGGGAAGGTTTTTGCCTAAGAAAAGCTTTTTGACTGCATACTAGTTAAGAACCTTTCATTTTCTGTCTCTTTCTCTCATGGTATGTGTATCTTTCTCTTATTGTATGGAATCTGGAACAGCACCTTCTACAAAAAGTTTTTACCGGTCTTCCCCATTGCCATAAAACGTGTGATTCCGTCGCATATCATATACCTACCTAACTATTAGTACAGGTTTTTACGTATCATTTCGGTTCTGTTTCGCATAACGCCATCCGCTAGAGTGCGTAGCGCGCTGTAAAGGACGCAGAACAAACAACACTGGTCGTTGTTCACATCGCTTACGCGAGCGCGGGCGAGTCCAGTATTCTGGATCCGTAGCAAGATACTACGTTACTATATTGAGCTTAAAATTTTGACATTTCCCTGTTTATATATTTTTGAAATAGTTATGTATGTAAAATTAAATAAACACAAATTTTCTGCTTTTAGAAGTGTGCGTCAGCGACATAAAATCACGTGCACAAAGTCAGACACAGCCTTGCGTGATAAAAGTGTATTTGGCATAGCACACACATTCAATAAGTTACCAGACATAATAAATAATAATAATGAAATCTGACATGCCTCAATTTAAAACGAATTTATTTGACTGCTTAATAAAAAATGCATTTTATTCAATCAAAAAATAATTAGATTATACGCCATTTCTTTATTAAGCACCTATATTATAAGGTGTTATTAATTGTTATTAATGTTAATATCCATGCATGCTGCATGCTTAGCGGTAAGAAATCTAGGTTTTAGGATTGTATAATATTTGCATGCCCACTAGCAGGCTGAATACAGTACCTAAAATGTATTTAAGATCCACCTGACTGTATTCAAGTAAATATAATTATTTGATTTGATTTGATAGCAACTGTAATTTTGGAAGTTACACCAACTGTATGATTAGAATTGGTACTCATGAAACTCGAGTCATAACTATCATGACTCATGAGTTTTAGGAGGCTCCGCGTTTACGAGAATTTTAGAGCTGGAGTCATGACTCAATGATTTTTTTTTTAACTTTTTTGTGCGACTTGTTATAAAGCCTGCAACATCGACATGGACAAATGGTAATACCGCTTTCTCTGCACACTTATGGAAAGTTCCATAAAGTGTCGTTTTCTAATTTTAAAATATATAAACATTACATAAAAGCACAATCTACCTCAAACATAAATCCAACACACAACAAATAATCAACCAATATTGAAATTGTATTGGAGTTGCATCGGAATAATTTTCAAGCAAATGCTGATATTTCTGATTCAGACGTTTACGCGCTAGCTGTATAGCGTAGTTAATACACTGGAGTTGTATTGAAGTTGGGTCGTATCTAAACGTGTTTTAAAGTTAGAATACGGGGGCCGTATTCTAACTTTATATCAGTATTTGCTTGTCAATTATTATTCCGATGCAACTCCAATACAATTTCAATATTGGTTGTATATTTGTTGTGTGTTGGAGTTATGTTTGAAAAGGATTGTGTTTTTAAGGTATTGTTTATGTATTTTAAAATTAGAATACTACACAGGCTCATGATCATTGCGTACGGTTTTGGTATTTTTCTATGTTATAGTAAATATGAGTGCAGGATTTGCCAGTACTTTTTAAGCAATAGGAACGTCAGTGGATGGCCATGGACGTTAAGGACAATGTGTGCAGAGCTGTCAGTCACGTTTTGAATGGCGTTTTTCACGCGCTTTGTTCCGGTGAACGTTGTTTTTACTCGTACTCTCATTTTTTGGTACAATACTTACAAAAGAAGTAGCCGAAAATGGAAATGAACCGATTCTTTTTTTTGCTTTTAAATTTTTTGAAATATTTAACTTCCTGGAAATATTGAAACAAACTTGATTCACTTCCCCGATGAATCTGATTGAGCTGTTTGCTATACTTTCATAATTTCTTTAACTCGATACGACGGTTTCACTTTTTTCTTCAAATGTTATATTGTTATATATCGTATATTAAACAAATAAATAAATATAAAAGCATTTATTGTCGCAGAAATCCAAAACAAAAAAAAATACACAAATAGAAATACAGACAGGTAGACATACACAGAAGTAAACAAAAAACATACAACAAAACCTCCTTGTGTAAGAAGGGAAAGGAAAAAAAATACAAGTAACAAACAACTTAAAAACTAGGCTAAACTAAATAACAAACATTACCGTTACATTAGAATAAACATTATCTTATAGTTATTTCAACAACAATAATAATAATAATAACCATTTATTTCAGGCCAGGCCCATATCATTGTTAGTGATTTACATTCTTACCTCTAGTATTAGTGTTTATATATATATATATATATACAATTAATTGACTACTTATTAATTACGTGTAGGCACCAGATGAGCTTTCTTTTTTTTTTTTTTCATACTATAGAAATACATTTCTAAATATTAAAACAATTATTCGATTTCAATAACAACAGATTATTATAATTTTGAACTAATAGAAATTATCATCATATTAAGAAAATTATTAAATTTAAATTTTAAAAACGATGTCAGGATTCATTAACATTTCAAATTCATTATTACACATTTAAATAAAATTATTAATTAAAAACATGTCAACAAAATAAATACAATCAAATAAATTAAATTATAAAATTAGGTCAAACTCAATTAAAGTAAATTACATTCAATTAAATTATATTAAATTAAATCAAATTAATAAATTAAATTAAAACATAGGCATTACACATCGAAATTAACAAAACTGGAGTGCATACATATCCACCTTCGCTTCAACGGTGAGAATGAAACAGTCAAACATTGATATATTTGGTTTGTTAAAACGTTTTCATGTAGATATTATTTTTTTTATTTAAGTTTCATATACAAATTTACATGATAAGCACCGTGATACCCTATCGGGTTTGTACCGACATCTCATTCGCGGAAATAAATCATACATTCTTCACACAAGTTGACAATATAAAAAAACCGGCCAAGTGCGAGTCGGACTCGCGCACCTAGGGTTCCGTACAAACCTGTAGGTATATAGGGGTAGTAAGTTTAAAATTATTAAAAATATTTTTATTATATGATGTAACTAAAAATTTACGGTTTTCGCAATTTTTCCCTTATCTATGTTATAAGACGTTGCTTCGTACCAAATTTCAAGATTCTGAGTTCACGGGAAGTACCCTGTAGGTTTTGATTCCCTTGCGAGTTTCGAAAATTTGCGGCATAAACGGCTGTATCTTTTGATTTCGTTGGCTTAGAAGTTTGATTTTTTCACAGCTCCAAGGGACAGTAGATCTGAGTATCTATCTATACATATAATAAAGCTGAAGAGGGTCGAAAGTCTGTACATGGAAGATAATCGAAAAAAAGTTGGCTGGGGATACTTAGAATCGATAACAGAACACGTTCCAACAATTTTTAGAATTTTTGTCTGTTTATCTGTTTATCTGTTTGTCTGTTTATTTGACCGCGCATCACGTGAAAACGGCTGAACGGATTTTGATGAAATTTTGTATAGAGATAGTTTGAGTCCCGGGAAAGGATAATATATAGTTTTAATCCCGAAAATCAACCCTGGTGGGGTGAAAATGGGGTTGAAAGTTTGTATGGAGAATTTTTAACCGCTGATACGATTTAGATAGAAATGAGTATGGAGATAATTTGAGTCTCGAGAAACGTCATAGGATAGTTTTCAAACCCTTGTGGGGGTGAAAAGGGGGTTGAAAGTTGGTATGAGGAATTTTTTACCGCTGAACTGATTTTGATGAAAATTGGTATAGAGATAGTATGGGTCTCGAGAAAAGACAAAGGATAGTTTCATCTTCAAAAAAGCCCCCCCCCCCCATTTTACTTTAGAATCTTAGGTCCAAAAATCTATCTTATCTATACATATAATAAAGCTGAAGAGGGTCGAAAGTCTGTACATGGAAGATAATCGAAAAAAAAGTTGGCTGGGGATACTTAGAATCGATAACAGAACACGTTCCAACAATTTTTAGAATTTTTGTCTGTTTATCTGTTTGTCTGTTTATCTGTTTATCTGTTTATCTGTTTGTCTGTTTATTTGACCGCGCATCACGTGAAAACGGCTGAACGGATTTTGATGAAATTTTGTATAGAGATAGTTTGAGTCCCGAGAAAGGATAATATATAGTTTTAATCCCGAAAATCAACACTGGTGGGAGTGAAAATGGGGTTGAAAGTTTGTATGGAGAATTTTTAACCGCTGATACGATTTAGATAGAAATGAGTATGGAGATAATTTGAGTCTCGAGAAACGTCATAGGATAGTTTTCAAACCCTTGTGGGGGTGAAAATGGGGTTGGAAGTTGGTATGAGGAATTTTTTACCGCTGAACTGATTTTGATGAAAATTGGTATAGAGATAGTATGGGTCTCGAGAAAGGACAAAGGATAGTTTCATCTTCAAAAAAGCCCCCCCCCCCCATTTAACTTTAGAATCTTAGGTCCAAAAATCTATCTTATCTATACATATAATAAAGCTGAAGAGGGTCGAAAGTCTGTACATGGAATATATTCGAAAAAAAGTTGGCTGGGGATACTTAGAGTCGATAACAGAACACGTTCCAACCATTTTTAGAATTTTTGTCTGTTTATTTGACCGCGCATCACGTGAAAACAGCTGAACGGATTTTAATGAAATTTTGTATAGAGATGTGAGAATGAGTGTATAGTGACAGTGAGAAGTGACAAAGTGAAAAAAGTAAAAAAAGTCGAGAACCTGACAGTAAAAAATGCCGAAAATTTCAAAAATTTCAAAATTTTCATAATTTCAAATATTTCAAAAATTTCAAAAATTTCAAAAAATTCAAAAATTTCAAAAATCTCAAAAATCTCAAAAATCTCAAAAATCACAAAAATCACAAAAAATTTCAAAATTTCAAAAATTTTTAAAATTTCAATTAAAAAAAATACAAAAAAAAATAAAAACTACAAAAATTAGGCAAAAGTCAAAAATCAACCGAAACGCACTCCGGTATTTTTTTTTTCTCTGACGTTCATTAGTGCATTGTAAATTAGTGTATTCCGCGTTCAGAAACCGTATGTAATTACCACCATTAATGCGATCAGTACAGTCACCCCCCCCCCGCAGTACACCTCAAATAGAAAAAAACGTTACTGACCCCCTTAAAAAATCATTTCTGCATTTGTGACCCCCCCCCCCCCCCCCCCAAATTTCAACCGCACCTGTTCTTACCTTTCATGCTTAGTCTGATTTGACGGGAGGATCGATTTGGAAAAGTGGTACTGTATCCGATATTCACCTACTACTCTATGTCGTTTAAATCATGCCAAAAAAGTATTGATTTTTGAGTGTAGTTTCATTTAGTGGTAATTGTAAAATATTCTATCAGGACTACTGTAGCGTATCCATCTGTCAACTTTACTTCAAGTTCCGCCTCCAGGGTAGCGGGAGAGAAATTAGGGGCAAATTAGCCACTTACACAGACCGAATTCCACGCGGGCGGAGCCGCGGGCACAGCTAGTTTTCTATAAATTTCAGCTTAATACCTCTAGGCGTTTCTGAGAAAAAGGGTCTTGACAGACGGACGGACGGACGGACGGACAACAAAGTGATCCTATAAGGGTTTCGTTTTTTCCTTTCAAGGTACGGAACCCTACAAATTAAAAAATCACGATAAACTAGGAACCACAATAAAATATGTACGTAAGTAAGTGAAATTATATAAACTTATAATTTTGACAGGAGGTAATATTAAATCGTCACTCAGGTCTTAAATTCATACAGAGTATTTCTTTAAAAGCACCGGTGTCCTGGCGGTAAGACGTCAGACTTTCAATCAGGAGGTCTCGGGTTCAACCCCCGACTCGTACCACTGAGCTTTTCGGAACCTATGTACGAAATGTCATTTGATATTTACCAGTCGCTTTTCGGTGAAGGAAAACATCGTGAGGAAACCGGACCTAATCCCAACAAGGCCTAGTTTCCCCTCTGGGTTGGAAGGTTAGATGGCAGTTGCTTTCGTAAAATCTAGTGCCTACGCCAATTTCTGGGATTAGGTTGCCGAGCGGACCCCAGGCTCAATAGAGCAGTGGCAAACAACGCCGGGACAAATGCTAGGAGGATGATGATTTCAGTGTATTTCTTTAAGTTCATTTTTAATAAAACGGATATTGCGCTCGAGTGATGTATGCAATCGCTTTTATGCAGAAAGAATTTGCTCGTTTTTGATAAATATATTTTACTAGTACTCGTAACTATAAACCTTATTTCAAGCGATATAAACAGAATTATCTTTAAATATACTCATTGTTTGTTTGCTTATTACAGACTCAGACTTCCCATTGGGAACCGAATGCAATTACACCAAATAGAAATTAAACTATTAACATAATAAGCTCTAAAAATTCAACTAAACAAAAACTTTAATATATCTAAAATGGCCTCTGTGGCACGGTATTGAAAGTATGCTACAAGAATTTCCTCGTTGAATTACTGAACTAATTTGTTGAGCGATATACCTAGCTCTTCGGTCGTCTGTGGCATTATAGACTTGGAAATTCTGCAAAAACAATTTTTTAAATAATCTTTCTCTTAATTATATAAATTAAGGAATAGATATTATTCTTTTGATCATACATTTGAGAATGATCCTAAAAAAATCAATTTATCAATATCCGTGATTAAATGACTTCCGGCAATTTCTACAGATTTGGAGGGCCGATTTCCGGTGTTGGTGTTAGAATTTTGTTTCAACCCCTACACAATCTAATCGGATTGAAACCTTTAACTTTTCCCGCAATTTTATACTATGCTGACCCATATGTAACACTCACCGTAACATCAACACTACGGCTCCAAACTAAGTCCCAACTCCAGCTTAGCTGCGGGTCCCGTCCATATAAAAACTTTGTTTTTTGCTTACTTAGGCGCCCCCGATGATTAATTGTTAAATCTGCGAAATACCTGGACATTGAACACCATAGCTAACCAAGCATTCTCTGTCAAACCAATATAAGCATGACCTTAGATAACAGGTAAGTTACACTGCCTGTAATGTCATTTTATACTGATTTTCTGAGATAATTGCGTGGTAAGTGTCACGAATGACAGTTTTGGACGCTTCGAGAACAAACCTCATTAATCTTTGTTTTCCAAATGTTTTGTTGCTTCTCCCTCTTTGTTTTATAATTTGTAATTTGATCACGATTTTGCGCGGATGTGTCAAGCGATGATGTTTAGACTTTATTTAGAATAACAAACCGAAAAAAAACAGATTGAGGGTCCTTTCCTGTTCGTCGATTGTTGTTTTTAAGGAATTCGTTCATCATTTGTTTTATTCCGATAAAAATTAATGCGATCACGGTTTAAAATGCATGGTTGTATATTGCTGTATAGCCAAGGACTAAATTATCAACTTAATTTCTTGGACAACAATAAGTTGTGTAAATACACTTACTTATAGTACGATTTTTTAAGATGTCGGAATTGTCTGTAGAACTCTCTATTTAGTAAGATTCCGACATATAAAAAAATTACCACTATACTAGTATAATATTTGTCCAATAAATCACGCCAATGGTTTAATCATTGCTTAAGCCGCTTTGATTATTGGGTACCGCAGCCGCTACTGGAGACCATCGCGAGCGCGGACTACTGGCCGAAGGGTCTTGTATTTCGGCGGTTCCGGGGAACTTGGCCACCTACACCGGAGCAGGTGACACAACAGTAAACTGTGGTGTCATATATATGCTCGTAAATATTTATCTATAGGCCCTTAATTGCTTGAAACTAAAATTATTTCATTTCATAAACATGCATTTTTAACATAGCGTTTTCAGGTTAAGTATATCCCTAATCTGGGGTTCGTTCGGTAGCATTATCACCAAATTGACACAGTCATATTAGTTTTTCGAGGGCCCTACTATAGGTATGTTCTAGCTTAAACTTACTTCTAAAAACGCTCACAAATACAGTATGCTCAAGAGGAACCCAAAAGATTTTAACAATTATGTATTCCAGATTATATTTAGAGCTTAAAATGTTCTATAAACTTTTCTAGAATTCGCCTACTTTAAGAGTAAAAATGTTTAAAAAAATGTTGTGATTAAGTGCAAAAAGCCTTTTTGGCGATTTCCCATTTATGGGGTCTAGTCTAGACATCCTTATTGACTGATATTAAAGTTTCAATTTTAAGAGACCAAGTTTTTTACCAAGTACCTTTTATGTACAAAACAAAAAATACTTAAAAATTTTTTGGCGAGCTTGATCTAAACTGCTGTTTTTAAATGTTTCTTCCCTTCTTTAGCCACAGGGAACCATGGTTAAAATCTTTTGGATTCCTCATGATATTGTATATTTGTATATAAGTTCCCAGAAATGACTTGGTACGGAGCTCTATGAACCTAGTTTGGCTACGTGTCGATGATTACCATGTATCTACATACGTATGCAAGTATATCATAATATATTCTGGAAATGTACTCAATTTGGAGTAAATTATTAATACTATTAATGCTATTAAATCTGATTATGTAGCAACGTGTCGAGATATTCGTATTTACCTATGCCAGGAACACAAGCACACATAGATTTTCGATATATAGTGACATTGCAAATATAGAGACGTGGGGCCGTATTCTAACTTTAAAACATGTTATGACACGATCCAACTTCAATGCATTAACTACGCAATACAATTGTCACCTAAACGTCTGAATCAGAAATATCAGAATTTGCTTGGAATTTTTTCCGATGCAACTCGAATACAACATAAATATTGGTTGATTATTTGTTGTGTGTTAGAGTTATGTTTGAAATAGATTGTGTTTTTAATATCTTGTTTATGTATTTTAAAATTAGAATGCGGCACCGCCAATTACCGCCACACATTGATGGATTTGTCCTTCAGACATGTCCGACGGAGTAATTCATGCATGGCTGGCTATTCTCTAAAAATTGATATATAAACTATTTGTACATTCATAGTGTAGGCGTTTGTGCGGGTGTATAGTGTTATGTTGTGTAAGAATTTGACAGATAGGTAAAATCAAGAGGTGACGATGACGCAGCTAAGCGGACCAAGTGTTTAAAATAAAATAATCATGACATGCCCTTTTTTTATTTCTTTTATTGTATCAATAAAAAAAGAAGGTTTAGATAAGTTTTTTTTATAAGGAGGTAAAATGGAAGCATACAAGTGAAGAAGATTATAGATAGAATATACGTAACTAAGTAGATTAAGATATTTCCTTAGACATATCTCACTGAGAACATTGACATGACAATTCTTCTTAACAATAAAGTTGTGTAAATGTCATTTTGAACAGGTTTAGTCCTTAGCAACTTAAGCTGCTAACATACACCGGCCGGTGGCATGTCGGGCCATTCAAAATCGAATGTTCTATATTTCTATACAATTATTAATGATCTGACACAGGTAGCAACTTATGTATGTCACTTTGACGTTGAACATAATAACGAGCATTGATAAGCCTATATCTTTAAAAATAAAATAAAAATATTCCATAAAAATTTAAAGTAAATTACCTAAAGTTTTTTGTCTTCGAGCAACAATGCAAAGAAGGTAGTGACTCGTGTTCCTTTAGTCGTCAACACAGTGAATCCTCCTTTTTGTAAAGGGTCGGCAACGCGCATGTGACACCTCTGGAGTCGCAGGCCTCCATAGGCTACGGTAGCTGCTTACCATCAAGTGGGCCGTATGCTTGTTTGACACAGTCGTGGTATTAAAAAAAGGTAATAAGTTAAATTCAATTAACATATGTCATATTGTTAACGCATCGTTTCGTTAGTCGGGAAACGTGATATCTGATTACAAGTCCAATTCCACCCCGGAGGGCAAATTGTATAAATTATGTTATCTAAGCGTATACGAGTTATTTACGTTTCGTAGTTCAACGGCTAAGTGGGCAAGTTGCGCAAACTTACAATTAATTAATAAACAAACGCCCAAAGTTATATTTACGGACCAATTTACAGTCATTCCGGCCCTAATCGTGTTTATGAAGGAGTTTGAACCAATATTATTATTATTTTGACGTGTTAAAAAATATTGATGAAAAGCAATAGTTCAAGATATTAACTGTTTTAAACTTATATAGATGCCATATAGAAAGGGAAATAAGACCTAGGCCTCCGCTGCCCAGGGCTGGGAAAATAATAAAATAATGAAGTTAGAGTATTTTGATTATTGATTTTAAATAATATATGTATAATTTGGTAATATATTTAAACCAGTAGATAAACCTTTTATTATCAAAACCAATCCGTAAACTAAATCCTCAGCAGTAGATTTCATGAAAATTTTAGAGGATGGTATATTAGTCCTGTTATGTAAGAAAATAATATAAGTAGTATTAATTAGGTAATTTTATGACTTACCCTGTTTTATTTATTTATAACTTAGCCTTACCTTAAGGCATTCACAAAAAGGAACTGTTACAGACAAAATAATGAAGTTATTTTCACGTTACAATTTGTCTTAAATTAAAATAGTTTTTATCAAACAAAAGCCTTAATTGAGGCTAATATTTAAACGCTAAAATTTAACTAATACACTGATTTGCACAGCATAAAAATCCAAATTCACATCAAAACATCGCTTTGATATTATATACAGGGTGGAAAGGTAAGTCGGGCCCTGGAGGGAAACTACCTTAAAACCTTGAGATAGCTCAATTCGCTCAAAGGAAACTTTCCACTCTGTATATCATGCCTATTGAGGCATGATGTTTTGTTTCCATGTATTGTATCTATCGGTTCGTTTTGTTGTTAGGATCGTCTATATGGGCCCAATTGCGTTAAAGCAACATATAAGTCAGAAATAAGACGTAAAGTCTGAGATTTGTTTCTCAAAACGCTTCTAACAAAATGACGTCACGACCAAATAGTGGCCCTGTTTAAAGTATGGAAACAATATGAAATTGCTATTTTTGCAGTGAAATGCAGTTGTATTTATGTATATGGTTGCCGTACAATTTATTTTAGAATAAAATGATAAAAATTGAATGGCAGTATTGTTTTTTTTTAAATTTAATAATTCGAAAAAATATTTTTTTGACCCATTGCAATAGATTTTTTTAATTTTTACTTTATTTGGATATATTAATAATTTTTCATCCTGTCAACTTGTATAATTCAACATGTGTCATTATCCCTAATAGTGTACAAGTCAGTATTCTTTTATATGCAGAATATTATTTCCCGCTAATTAATAGTTTATTTTATACCGTCATTGCCATTAACAATAACATCAACATAATGCATGAGGTGTCGTGTCCAAACCAGTGTTTATGAGTACTAACACGGAAGCCAGATTTACTAAATCGTTATTGCCTTAATGGCTTGTTTTCCTTCACGGTTCGGCCGCTTAAACTATTAACCTAAATATTTACATAAGTTTTGTTATTTAAGCTTAATGAATGTTGTGTTGTTAGTTATTTTGTTACTTTTGGCAGAAAAAAAAATTGTTTTTACTTTTTATTGTGTATTGATAACATACTATTTATTGTTATTTTTTTAATGTTATACTTTTAATTTTTCGGTTTTCGTGTTAAATTTAATTATTTTTTAAATAACTTAATTCTGAATAACTAATTTGTAAAAAAATATAATCATGCAGTTTAATTTAAAAAATATACTTACACGGTTCTAATGTCTCGGGTTAATAAAATCTTGAGAAATATAGATGCTATAAGAAATAGATTTACCGTCGTAATATATACTCGTATAGTATAATTTCATTTATAAAAATATAATATAATTTCATTTATAAACTCATCAACATCAATGAAAATCTTGTTTACATTCAATTTACCACAGACAAAAAAAACAAAAAAAAAATCAAAAAAAAACTTACCTCGTCTAAATCACACAGTTCACAAAACACAGCACAACACTAAAAACTCACTGGAAAAAACTGTCACTGGTTTCGTTCGCAATCGTAGCACTGCCGGCGTAGCACTCGAGCGGCCTACGCGAGTCAACTGAGCGGCCGGCTACGGCTACGGCGCGCGCAGCTACGAGCTACGACGGTTATTCAAAACTGATGCGGATTGGGCTAAATGATGACACTTGACTCAAATCATTTGGATAATTAACTGGTTATTGAAGCTTGGGAGAATTCGAAAAATATGTTTTTGGTTTGATTTTATTTTGATTGATAACCCGTAGAACTGATGAGTGGCTTATTCAGGTCGTCCTTTTTAACCCCCTACGCAAAAACAAGGGTGTTATAATTTAAGCCGCTATAACTTAATGCGATGTTTTATTTGTAAGCTGGTTTTCTAGCGAGTGATTTCAGACATGTTATACCAAAATCGATTAAGCCGTTACGGAAGTTTTCTTATTTTTTTAGTAATAGTTAACTTTTTATCAAATTAATGTGAAATATCAATTTTATAATTGAAAGAAAAATTGAAAAATTGAAATTTCGCCTGTACAGAATTAAACGTTTCTGCTAAGTACAGAATTAAATAATGTGAAATAGATAGAGGTTTAAAAAAAAATGGTTGAACGTTGGTACGATACGTCAAACGTTTTCTATACATATAATAAAGCTGAAGAGGGTCGAAAGTCTGTACATGGAAGATAATCGAAAAAAAGTTGGCTGGGGATACTTAGAATCGATAACAGAACACGTTCCAACAATTTTTAGAATTTTTGTCTGTTTGTCTGTTTATCTGTTTGTCTGTTTATTTGAACGCGCATCACGTGAAAACAGCTGAACGGATTTTGATGAAATTTTGTATAGTGCTATTTTGAGTCTCGAGAAAGGATAATAGATAGTTTTAATCCCGAAAATCAACCCTGGTGGGGGTGAAAAGGGGGTTGAAAGTTTGTATGGAGAATTTTTAACCGCTGAAACGATTTAGATAGAAATTAATTAGTATGGAGATAATTTGAGTCCCGAGAAACGTCATAGCATAGTTTTCAAACCCTTGTGGGGGTGAAAAGGGGTTGGAAGTTGGTATGAGGAATTTTTTACCGCTGAACTGATTTAGATGAAATTTGGTAGAGATAGTATGGATCTCGAGAAAGGACAAAAGGATAGTTTCATCTTCAAAAAAGGGCGTCCCCCCTATTGAACCGTAGGTCCAAAAAATTTGAAAAAAAAATAATGGAAGTGAAGCCTGTATAGATTACGGAAGCGCCGCCAAATATCCCTTAATAAACGACCTTTTGTACGGATGTTTTTTAACAGGGCGGCAATTACGGAACCCTACACTGAACATGGCCCGACATGCTCTTGGCCGGTTTTTTTTTGCATTGTTATCCCAGAAGTCACCCCTTAAGGATTACTATTCCAATTGTCAAGAAAATCCCCGTCCAGGTATAGGTAGGCTATAAAAATTCAACCTCTAAAAGGGGGGTAGCCACTACAATCGATTAAGTTGATTTTGCACCTGAATCTTATGGCGCTACTTAGGAAGGAGGTGCAAACTTTTTCTCCAAATATGTCCTAAGAATAACGAGTACCCTGCTCAACTAACAGATGCTGAAATTAATACGTTGTGACATGAATAATCCACTAAGGAAGGATTTTGCCAAATTAACTCTAAGTTTAGAATTGGGGGTACGGATATCAACAAATTTAAATGAATTATTGAATAATAGTACAACAAAACTAAACGACAATGAATTAATTGCCACACATTGCACAGTGCATGTAAACTCAGCCTCACGATGTTGATATCTATTCTCCTTTTCTCTAATCCTTTTTCTAAGTCTTCTAACTAATATTAGACCTAAGTTCGTTGTTAGTATATTTTCGTTAATAAGTTGTTAGGTATGATATGAAGTATGGATTTTTATGTGTACCTATATTTCTTACCCAGGCGCGGTCCGATCGGTCCGATGCGGTGGGCTACATGGGACATGACCCCCTCCCCCCCAAATCGTACACGTCAAATAGAAAAATTAAAAATAATTTCTGCATTAGTGACCCCCCCCCCCCCATTTTAGGCTGCCACCGCGCCTGTTCTTACTTTTTTATTCTTAGACTGATTAGACTGGAGGATCGATTTGATAAAAAGCTTCAATTTAGGCACATTACAATGCACTTATGAAGTGCATTGATATTTGGATGATATTTGCCATGGACATAATATGAATAGGTACAGTCAAGGGCGTATAATAAATACAAAAGTATAAATTCTATGTCGTTTAAATCATGTCAAAAATTTTAATAAGGACGAAAAAAACTATTGATGTTGGAGTGTAGTTTTATTTAGTAGTAATTGTAAAATATTTTATCTGGACTACTGTCCTCTAGCGTATCCATCTGTCAACTTTACTTCAAGACCTTCAAGTTCCGCTTCCAGGGGGAGGGAGAGAAATTAGGGGTGAATTGGCCGCTTACTGACAAAGACCGAATTCCACGCGGGCGGAGCCGCGGGCACAGCTAGTAGTATATATTTATGATGACAAAAAAAACATGTTGATTCCAAATTCGTATCAAGTCATGGTTTTTAAGTTTGAATACCGCTCCTAGTTAATTAACTGGTTACTGATGCTTGGATAAGTTTGCACTTAACTTGCTTATTGAACCTTGGGCCGAGAGAAATTTGAATAGTGTCAACAAACCAATGAAATGTAACAGTCACGGACTCTAACACATTCAGCGCCGACAACCCGACTGTCGGGTTCTCTGTTCGTAGCGACTACGCGCTCTATACGACGAATACGTAGCTACAGGCTACGAGCATCGCACGTCGCACTAGGTGGCGCTGAATGTGTTAATTGTTAATTTAAGGTTCAAGCTATTTTATTGTGTCTTGTACTCCAATGTAAAGTGACCATATCTGGCCGATTTCTCTCAGTTGCTCAAAAGTTAGCTGAAATCTCTTTTCTTAAAGGGATAAGTTCGCCTTTGTGCAGTAAAGTGTTTTACTACTATTACTAAATTGAATCCTAAATGGCTCAATAATAAGGCAGACGCCTTTACCACTTAAAGCTTTGGCCAAGTGGTAAAGGCGTCTGCCACGAATGCAGAAGACGCTGGTTCGATCCCAGCCCTGGGCACCGGAGGCTTAGGTCACTTTTTCCTTTGTATATGACATCTATATAAGTTTATAATTTATATAGTAGTGTGTCTACTTAAAATAAACAAATCAAAATATTTATTGAAAATAATTTGATTTGTTCTTCAGTTGAATATTGAAGTTGTATTGGAGTTGCATCGGAATAATAATCAAGAAAATACTGATATAAAGTTAGAATACCGACGGCCCCGTATTCTAACTTTAAAACACGTTTAGAATAGATACGATCCTACTTCAATACAACTCCATTGCATTAACTACGTAATACAGCTAGCGCCAAAACGTCTGAATTAGAAATATCAGAATTTGCTTGAAAATTATTCCGACGCAACTCCAATACAACTTCAATATTGATTGATTATTTGTAGTGTGTTGGAGTCATGTTGGAGATAGTTGTGTTTTTAATGTATTGTTTATGTATTATAAAATGAGAATACGGCCTAGTGCCGTATTCTCATTTTATAATACATACTCCAATAGAACTCGACCTTGGCAATAATTTACCAAGTTGAAGCTTGATAACATAAAAATATAGTAATGACATTTTAATCTGTATGTACATTGATTTCAGTGTTTATTGGAGTATGCATTATAATTGATTTTAGTTAAACAACCATCATTCAAATGTTAGGCAGTTAATTTTGTCTGGTTTTTTTTTAGGTTTTAGGTGGCCAAACGAATCTCAGGCTTCATTAAGACAAATGATGAAAACGATATTTTTAAAGCTTGTCTGATCACATTATTTAAAATTTCTCTTTACGCAAGGATATTGAACAATACTCAAATATCAATCGCCAAAATCGAAACCAATTTGAATATAAAACCATTGAAATATGAATAACAACATTATTCTATTAGTAAGCTTCAAAATAAATTGAATATTTTTTTGTGTGTTCAAACTTCAATTAATATACCCAGGGGCCGTATTATAACTTTAAAATACGTATAGACACGATCCAACTTCAATACAATTCCAATGCATTAACAACGCAATACAGCTACAGCATAAACATCTGAATCAGAAATGTCAGAATTTGCTTGAGAAATATTCCAACGCAACTCCAATACAACTTCAATATTGGTTGAATGTTATTTGTGTGTTGGAGTTATGTTTGAAATAGGTTGTATTTTTGTTGTATTGTTAATGTATTTTTAAATTATATTCCGGCACCTGATAAATAAAATAGAATATCTGCAGGTCGTCATTAATTAGAGATTTACGAATATAGGAATTAATATACATACAACAACACTGAATACATTGTGTTTTTAATAGCAAGTATTTTATCGTTTGCGATATACCGGGGTGGCAACTTGAACGTATAATGTAGGGCTTTTTTTATACCACGCCGTTTTGTTTTGACATCAAATTTGAAGGTTAATGCGTCATCATCCTCTATATAACTTTAGGTCAAGCTAATTTTTTATCTGTCATTTTTTAATGTTTAAAAATCGTACTTAAATCATCAAAAAATTCCACTCAATACTTTGAAAACTTTCGAAACCTCGGGCTAATTTTAGGTAGATCCACCCAACCCTTTTTTACCTCCGCTAATACCTTTTTTAATTTCAGTGAGGGGCTGCAGGTGACCGTCGTGGCTTTCTTGCGCAAAGACTTGCTATCGCAATTCAGCGCGGGATGACGCCCGCGTCATGGGTACCTTGCTGAGAGGGCCAAATTGGGAGTTTAATTTTTAATTTGTTATTTTTAAGTAGTTTTATTTATAAATAGTTTATTATTTAGATTTATTATTAGTATTATTTATGTTACGTTTCAGCCTTTGAAATAAATGAGTTTTTTAATTTCAGACTTTTTTGAATGTAGGGTTATCTCAAAATGTGTCAATACTAACAAGCCAATGACATTTTAAGAGTCAAAATAATATCTGAGACACAGATATAACGCGAATATGTGACAAAATTTGATTAAAAGTAGGTACTTACTTTTGCCATGCTGCTAGAGCCATTGGACGGGATTGGATTTGCCAGATCAAATACTCCATTTAACACAAAATAATATATTTTTGCAATAATACTTGATAGTTTATTTTTGATAAAGTAAAATTTTCAAGATAAAGGCCGTGTTCAAACCAAACTGACTGTAAGCCGCCGAATGTGAGCGAACGTTACGCAGTTCATTGTACCATCAAAAACATAAATGTGAAAGGCTGCCAAGTTCGATACTATGGGAATGCTTCGCCTATAAAAGAAGTGAGATCTGAATAAGTACCAAGTTCCATAAAAATACCTCAAATCATAAATAGTTATAGGAATGCACACTTGATTTCCAGCAGTTTTTAAGGTACATTTTGAATAAGTATCACGTTACATAGAAATACCTAAAATTATAATAGTCAGAGAAACGCACACCGGTTTTTTTAGCAGTTTCCTGATAACATTTATTATTTTCAGTACTTTTTAATGATGTTACTTGGCAAGTTTTCACACACCACACACCTTTTCAATGCAATGAATCGACACCTTTGGACTGCAATGTGTCAAGTAGGTATATAATTTTGTATTAAAACTTGCCAAGTTACATCATTAAAAAGTACTTTAAATAATCAATGTTATCAGGAAACTGCTAAAAAAACTGGTGTGCGTTTCTCTGACTATTATTATTTTAGGTATTGAGTCAGTGAGTCAGTGAGTGTATAGTAAAAATAGCGATTTTCTGACGTCAATATCTCAAGAACTGCTATAGGTAGAATAATGAAATTTTGTATTCTAGACAATTAAGGGGATGTCAACAGACACTCGAAATTTCATATGCGTAGATAAAATAGTTATAGGGTGGTCGAAATTGGCCCGAAATGGTTCGTGTAATATAACCCACGGCCGGTGTGTCGCTTTTTTTTGCTCGAACTTGGCGGACACACTGCCGTGTGTCTAGATTTCCATACATATTCACTTTTTCGTTCACATCTACTCGACAATACGTTATTACGCTATGCGTAGACGCTGACAAAAATACCGTTTATTTTCACATTTACACTGAGGCTGACAGTGAGCCTGCTCACATTCGGCAGCTTACAGTCAGTTAGGTTTAAACACGGCCAAATCTTATTTCCCTACTCTGTACTCTCTGTAGTAACTACCACGAATACGTATTCCTATATTTAGCTTCGAACGCAGCCCCTTAAAGATCGAACAAACTACCAATGTAGTTTAATAGCTAGGTCTCGTTTACGCAACCCTACGGAACCCTAAAAAGGCGGTTAAAGGAACATGTTAACACTAGTTAAACGGCTCGATAACATCACACAAACACCTCAAACACTCTAATTTGTTATCCAAAGGGATGCTCTCGGAAAACTTCGGCTGTAGTCGGGTTGCTTCGTGTTTCTAGACTGGAGTTGGAAAAACTAGGACCTGAAAACTTTTGAAGGTTATCCTTCTTCTTCTTGGTATAAAAATAAGTTTTGAAGTTTATCTGTCTAAATCGGACTTGGTTTTCTTTGTAAGATGAAAGTTTGTTTAAGCGGGTTAGAGGATAATAAAAATTCAGGGACACATTTTTTTGGGTTTTACTAAGCTATTCAAAAATAAACTCAGAAATCTATGTCAGTTTTACAGAATAAGAATAGTACAAGTCATTGATTTATACAAAAAGGGAGATATGGTACCAGGCGCTCGATTCTGTGCCATCAAATATAGGTTCCGGAACCTATATTGAATTAGTCGTGTGGCAGAGTCTCTCAGTCCCACTTTGTGCAATGCGCAAAATATGGAGGTCTCCCTTGCATACCCGTGTTAACTAAATAGGTTTATCTCTTTTGCCCATGATGCACATACATTATAGCGGTGTGTAGCATTTTACAAGTGTGTAGGTGCAGGACCACATTTCAGTTTTGTTTACTATGAACGTCACTCATCTTCCTTTTTGTTTATGTCTATAGTACAAGTACAGAAGATTCTCCTTCCTCAATTTGACATTTAGCTACAGATATGAAAACGTTAGTTGTCATGCTCTCTTAAAAAATAAAATAGGGTTTTTAACGTGGGTCATATCCATGCATGTTTGAGACATGCCATAATCACTGGATGGACTGATAATATGTGACGTTTTCAATCAAAAGTACACATCATTTTCGGTTGTCATTAAGACGTTAACTGCCATAAAAAATATTTATAAATTATTTTCTCTATTAACAACTGAGAATGATGTACCTATGACTTGAAAATGTCACATTTTCTAGAACGCACCCTTAAGATGATAAGCTATGTGCCAACCCTTCCCTCATTAGCCCTCGCGGTGCGGTAAACGCATCGGGAAAAACGAGTATAATGAAGAGAGACATGGTGAAACCCCCTGTCGATGTGTAGAAAACTGCATACTTATAGCATATAATAACTCATGTGTTTGTAGGTATATAAGCGCCCCACTCAGTCGCAGTCGACAAAGCATTGCCTCGTTTTTAGGGTTCCATAGCCAAAATGGCAAAACCGGAACTCTAATAGTTTCGTCATGTCCGTCTGTCACAGCTATTTTACTCGGAAAGTACGTATATAAGACGTATCTTAATAAAAATATTATAAGGTGTATTTTTATAGTGTAATGTAGTGCCTTCAATTGAATAAGAACCAAACTAATACCAAAAGGTCGTTTCTGATGCCTATGAAAGAAGTTTTTTGGAGATAACTCAAAAATGGCTCAACCGATAATGTTAAAATAATTTTCGTTGAAAGTATGTGATAAGGCGCATCTTCTTAACACATTCAGGGTCGAGAACCCGACTGTCGGGTTCTCTGTTCGTAGCTACTACGCGCTACATACGACGAATACGTGACTACGGACTACGAGCGTAGCATGTAGCACTAGGTGGCACTGAATGTGTTAAATTTATATTTTTAACAATATCGGTTAATGTATCTCCAAAAAACTTCTTCAATTTTTTTTATTCCCCTGAAGGTACGGAGCCCTCCATGATGCGTGATCCAACACGTACTTGGCCGGTTTTTTTCTGCTATACTGATGGCACAGGGCTAACACATCATACTCTCTCTGTCTTCCAAGCTATGTGTCCCACATGGTGGTGTGGTGGGCTTTCCGCCCTTAGGGCTCTATTAATAAATTATTTTTTAAGTGGTCGGTGTCGCAAATGACGTTTGACAATAATAACAATACATCGACATAAAGCAACTAAAAACGGATTATATCACGTGTACTGAGCTTAAATTACATTTACAGCGTTCGTGGTCAACGAGTCGACCCGTTGACCACGAACGCTGTGAAGTGTTCGAAACGTCGTGATGTAATTTAAGCTCAGTACACGCGATATAATCCGTTTTTAGTTGTTTTATTTCATGAATAACTATCGCGGCAACCGAAGACAATATTAAATACATCGACATTTTGCATTTATTTATCTATGCTCTGCCAACCGACGCCGCGGAGTGAGGTTATTCAAATCGCGGGGCGTAGTATTTCTGTATGAAATATATTCTGATATTTATTCTGTGTAGGTATATGGTGTAAACTTTTACAAGCGTACATATGGCTTTATCAAACAAGAGAGTATCAGTACTCGACGGATTTTTCTAATTGTAGAGTAACCATGAGTGTCGTAAATAATTTGAAACTTTTTATTATTTACTTAATTTTTTTTAACGCTAATCACACTAATACTGGTATCAGACAATAGCTTGTAATTAATTGAATCCGCAGTGTTCCTGCTCACATCTACTGAATCACCCTGTATATTTATTTATGCAGGAGCCCTAAGCTTAGCATTTTGCTGACTGTATACAGCGTTACTTTCCCTTCCCATAAATAACGCCACGTCATACTATCTAATCTAAAACGTAAACAAATTTGAATCCTATCCCACCGACTTAAGTTTCAAAATTACTACAGTACTCTGTTTTCATGTTAGAAACTTTACGTAGACATAAATGTATAGCCTGAACATTGATCAAGGTCATTGTTATCTTGCAAACTTCTGCTAAAGGTCAGAGTTGAATTGTTTAACCGTGAGGGTCGCAAAGTTTGGACATACATCTATATCAATAGGATAATTTATACCTATTCGAAAAGTAAGAAATTGTACAAAAAACATAAATCTTTAGAAAATTTTACTACTTTTTGTTCACTTAAGTATTTGTTTTGTTTTGCAAGTTTTTATTGCTTAACTCTTTAAGTACCTATGTAAAAAAAGAGGGTAGGTACAATGGTTGGTAACAGCTTTATAAAAAAAAAATGCATTTCGTATTGAAAAAAATCCATCTCACACTTAACGGATTTTTTTTAATTCCCACTCTACCCTCTTGGAAGTTTACAAAGTGTAATTCCATCTCCATCGCGATCGCAGGGCCATTTGATCTGTTATTCCTTCTGCTAACCTAGTACCCCGAGAATTACCCCGCGATTGCATTTATTTAATCGTAAATAACTGTAGCGTCTGTGTATACATGAACATTTTAGACAGTAGAATCTAAGTTATTATAGTTACAAATCGTCTTTCAGCATCACTGGCCACAAGATTGCGTTCGGTGTTTAATTAAAGAGATCTTGGAGACCAGAGAAAGAATGCAGACGGCAACGCAGATGAAGAAAATTTGGCCCTAATGAAAATAGCATTTTTCTTTCAAGATATTGACACTGTTATACCTTTATTATAAGGCTTACAATACTAATTTAGCCAATTTATTTTTGAAAAAGCCATTTTTATTAGGGTCAAATTTGCATAATCGATAGCCAGCCCATCAGCAGTTTGATTAGCCCTTAAGTCTTGACGTTGGTTTTAGGAACACCTGTTAATCTTGGTATACTATGCTCAGGTCACATGTTCAGGTTGAGTCTCTTTACCACAGTACCCCGTGCTGAGCCCGACCCGTACCCAAGAAGTTCACAGTTTTTAGTCTGATGCGGATTCTGCACTGTCTAGCGCCCTCTAATACATATGGTCTAAGAGCTGACAACGTCAGATATGACACAATAATGAGAGCAATGAAGCCCATTTAGTAAGATTGCAATACTATCCTTATTGCTCGATCCGGACATCTGGCAGCTTTTAATGGGTGTATGTCAGAGTGACAGACAAGCAAAGTTTTTAAATTGGATAAAAGTTATACCAAAATAGATAAAAACGGCCGAAGTTGTCTTATTTATAGAGAAAAGGGTCTATATTTTAACATTAAAACAAAAAACATTCCGTAATATTTCGGAAACAGAAACAGTAGGCGACAAAGTATGAATTAAATTATACGTCGTTTTGGACTACTTTTCCTCATCAGAAACTTTTGGCAATGATATGATATAATTATTTACATATTTTTTCAGAATACTGCATCAAAACCAGAACTCTAGGATTTGTATTCTTAAAGTGGTTTGCATTCTTTGACCTCCACCACTTTACAGCTGCCAGATGTCCGGATCTAGAAATAAGCATAGTATAGGAAACTAACAAGAGGGGTTTCGTCGCTCTCATTATTGTGTCATATCTGACGTGGCTAGCTCTCCGTCTAATAGCTATACGTCTCTATGGTAGCCCATGATGGCCCATTGTGTAGAGGAGCCATAACCTTTTGCACGTTGGCCAGACGAGTGTTCTCCAAGTGACAGTAATAGCAGTTCCTAGTTCAAACAGAACAGTTGTTTGCGCCGTATTAATTGATTTCATTAGCGTACCGATGAGAGCAACTATTTGCACTGTTTTAATGGACTTCGATTATTTTTTATGAAACACGCAAATGGTGTGGCGTGTAATAAAGATTGTATAATTTTCGCTGGTAATAAATAGGTTACTATCACTTAACACAAGCGTTACTCTAGGCGAGGTTAAGTATAGAACCTTTATAAACATTTCAAACTTTTGATAAGACGAAATAGGTAGTGACCCACGCGTTTCGGAAACCTCGAAAAATACTGGGTATTTTTTAACTGATTTTTTTTGTGCTGCTTGCATTCAATTTGCTATAATTTAATATTGTTATTTGACGTTGGTAAAGAAGCATACGATCTGCCTGATAGGAAGTAGCTACCGTAGCCCGTGGACGGCTGCAGCTCCAGAGGATTAGTTTTTTTTAAATTGCTTTCCCTCTAGAGCTTTTAGTTCCTCAGGTAGGTTATGGTAGACAATTGCCCTAAGACGTAGGGCAAAAAAGAGCCCATCCTTTTTTTTATACCACGACCGTGGCAAACATGCATACGGCCCGCCTGATGCTAAGCAGCTACCGTAATCTATGGACGCCTACAACTCCAAAGGAGTCACATGCGCGTTGCCGACCCTTTACAAAAAGGAGGATTCACTGGGCGCAATGCGCAAGAGCATCCTGTAATCACTTCCTTGATGTTTTTTGGTATCTGTCGACGAAAGACTTAGTTGTAGATCCACATTTACTGCATTTAATAAATATATTTTTAAGGATAATAATGTTATTTAAATATAATTTGTCGGTCTTTATACAGTTATTAAACTTAATAATTATAATTAATAAATATTACGGGACAATCTTACACAAATCGACCTAGTCCCACAGTGAGCTCAATCAGGCTTGTGTTGTGGGTACTAAATAACGATATACACCGTGGGCACGTATAACCCGAGAGATCTTAACCGCGAATTTCTAAGACCAAAAGAAGCACAAAATTTTATGTGACTTTAGGTCAATTTCGCAAAAAAAAATATTATTTTTCTATTTTTTGAATGTTTCTTGCACATTAAAAGTAAATGTTATTAATAAAATTATCGTCTAAAACAAATTGGTACATTTTTTTTGGAAAAAAAATGTTTCTGTATAGTTTTCCTTGTCACTTTGATGTCTGTCAATAAGGACGTGTAAACTATGCCCTATGAAATAGTGGCAACTACGCCATCAGAAAGACGTTTTGTGCTGAGTTATAATAAAAAATGTATTTTTTTTAATTGGTATTAACTCTGAAACTAGGCGTATTCCAGAAAAGTTTATAGGTCATTTTAGTATCTAAATATGGAATACACTGTTAAAATCTTTCTAGTTATAAGGGCCCACGGCGTATATAATGGATAGATATTGATAAATACTTAGAAAACATCCATAACTCAGGAACAAAAATCTGTGATAAACACACAAATAAATGCCCTGACCAGGATTCGAACCCGGGACCTCCTGCTTCATAGGCAGGGTCACTACCGACTGGGCTAGGAGGCCGTCAAATAATAATAAATATTTAATAATATTTAATATGATTATATATCTACATTTATCAGTCCAAATGCACAATTACGGCTCACAAGACGACAAACAAGCTGATTGCGACGTGTCTCCTTAATTAGTCGGGGATCAGCGACACGCCGTTTATAATTGCGGCCTGTTTCGCCCAACACAGAACACTTCACAGAAGATTGACCAGTGACATTAAAAATTGCAAAAAACACATACAATTGTTATGCGCCAAATAAACGTAATAGCTATTCTTGTATGAGAAACCCCTTTAATTATGTTTTATCACATCAAATCATATCAAAAAATAAAATATATTTATTTTTAAATTTAGGCACAATTACAATGCACTTATGAACGTCAGAGAAAAAAAACTACCACCGGTTCTAACCCTACACCCTCTGACCCGAGAAGCTGCAAATATAACATTAATACTTATAGCGTTCAATTGCATATATTTTAATTATAAAATGATGAGACTTCCTGAAGTTGAGACTCTAAAAAAGTCTTGCTCTCGCTTTTAGATTTGGTTAATTTAATTTACTTTTTTTAAAGTAATCACGATCACGAGACCTTCCGACTCTGTAACAGGTTTTAACACATACCAGCAATGCACATGTGTGAGCGGTAGGACTAGACATGATGTTTGACCTAAGAAAGCTTGTATCACTCTTGCGCATTGCGCCCCGTTAGCGCCAGTGTCAATTTGAAATTTACGGAGTTAACATTATCATAAAATGGGTTCGAAACACCATTTTGTGCCATAAATAGGTGTAATTATTAAAGAAAATAAGGAATAGTATATACGAGCGTATTTCACCAAAAATAACCGACTAGAATAATATTAATAATTATTCCAAAATGCAGTACAAAGGGGGCAATAGTGATGTGACACATTAATTGGCGGCAAGGCTATATGAGATGTATGATTCAGAGGCGAATTCTATGATACTCATGTCATGTTTCTAGGTCCTATTTTCAGTCTGAAGCCCGCAAATCGTTACACAGATTGGCTGTTGTAGGCCTCTGGGACGACAGCAAGCCGAAGACCAAACACACAGAAATGGAATCTGACAATTTCATGGATAGGCTAACAAGCATGGGCTGTGACAAGATGCAACCCAAGTTTGTTTTCCAAAATAATTTTAAAGTAAAAATTCCCACAAGGGCCGATTGGGCCGAGGGTCTTGAACCACCAATCTCTGATGGTGAAGACAGCATATGGTATACAGACGGTTCCAAAATAGGATCGAGTACGGGAGCTGGCATTTATGCAAATGACTACAGTAGTAGTATAAGCATGGGCAATTATGCAACAGTGTTCCAAGCGGAGACGTATGCTATTATTGCCTGTGCACAAGAGAATATAGATAGACAGACCCGGGGAAATAATATCATATACTCAGCGACAGTCAGGCAGCGCTTAGAGCACTTATAGCGCCCAAAGTGGAGTCCAGACTGATATTCAATGGTATCCAAGTCCTCAACAGGCTTGGAAGGCAAAACAAAGTGCAACTGATGTGGATCCCAGGGCACGAGGGCTTTATCGGCAACGAAAATGCTGATGAGCTTGCTAGATGGGGCTCTATGAATAACTTGTTAGGCCCGGAACCATTTGTGGGGCTCTCAAAGGGAACCATAACAACGGCCATAAAGGACCACACCAAACACAAACACCAACAAGAGTGGGGTAGTTTGACAGGTCTAAGGCATTCAAAGCTCTTCATGCATAGAGTTGACTCAAGCTGGAGCAAAAAGCTTTGGAAACTTAGTAGAAAAATGCTCCAAATCATAACAGGAGTTTTTACAGGCCATTACGCCGTGAAAGGAGTACTGGCTAAAATGGGACTGTCAGACAATACTGATTGTATAATGTGTGGCGAAGAGGAAGAAACAATGAAACACTTAATGTGTGAATGTCACGCTCTTGCCAGACTAAGAATGAGGGACTTTGGTATCGGCTATCCAGATCCAGAGGACCTCAAAGCACTGCCCTTGAGCTCCATCACCCAACACATGGAGATGGTTGAAAAAGCTCTTGAGTAAGTGTACTAGGGGGCAATTACACAAAAGATCCCTTTGGGTCGCAGTGTATCCATATGGGCCCCCGAGCCAAATAAGATAAGATAAGAGGTCCTATTTTCGGTTTGAGTTGAGGTTTGTCTATCACCGATCTATCAGTTTCTAAGTAACAGGATACTTTTATATGTATGAAGTGACAAAAATGACAAAAAATCCAAAAGTACTCATAATCATACAAACCTTTGTTACAGTAAGTTCCTGCGTAATATTACTGCTGATTGATTATTCAGATTCTCTCATCAAGGTATCTACAACAATATTGACCTCCACCCCAACGCTATTAGCACAGATACCTGCCAGCTAAGACAATTATTTGTCAAATATCACATAAAATTACGTTTATTTCTAGCCTATAAGGGGCCAGAGACACGCTGGTCTATGGCCTTTAATAAATTTTTCGAATCGACCATATTTTTATCGTCATGATTAATTAAAAAATGTAATTGCAAAAAAAAACCCCTATAAACAACAAAAAAAAATCCGGATTTAGAGGATATAAAAAAAAACTTAAAAGAGTGATGTATCAGAGTTAGGAAAACAAAAAGTCGACTATCTGTTGATAATTCTTCTGCGTCCGTAGCTTGTAGCAATTATCATATTCTAAAACAATTCGATTTGAAAATAAGATAATGGGAGTGTTGCCAGTGTAATTAATTTAATTTAATTAAGCGCTCGCTGGCAGTTTCATTGTGATTGTCCATGTTTTGTAGGAAACTGACAGTTTGAGAAATATCGAGAACTGGGTATATTGTTAGGATTCTGGGAAAATCGATACCTATTTTATATTTTCCCCGGTGGAACGTCAGACGCCAAGAATATACCCATTTAGGGTGAAGGGCGATTATCTGTTAGTTTGTGCATATAAACAAACATTCCCGCTTATTGACTTGTCCGATTTAGTTGTCGCTCTGGAAGAGGTTTTGTGATACGCTACCGTTTGTTCTTAGTTTTTATTAATAAATAATATTTTTGAATCCAATATCAAAGTTCCTACTTAACGACTTACATGCATATTTATCATTTTAATAATTCATACATTGCTCATTTTATGTCCATTTAATTCAATAAATTGTTTTAAAATTCAACATGATACATGTTTAATAAGTATTGTTTATATTGTTATTGCCATACCCTGGTTTTCAACTATTTTGATTTAAGAAATACAGGGTGTAATCGTTAAGTGTAGCCAGATTATTCCGTAAATTTAACAGGTACCCAAAATCTTTAAACTGATTTCGAAAGTACGTTACCCAACAAGTAAAATCACATTAATAACTTTATTTGAATCAAACCAGCAATATCTATATATATAAAAGAAGAAACTGACTGACTGACTGACTGACTGACATATCAACGCACAGCCCAAACCGCTGGGTCTAGAGATTTCAAATTTGGCAAATAGGTTCCTTATAAGGTCTAGGGGAGCACTAAGAAAGGATTTTTCAAAATTCACCCCCTAAGGGGGTTAAATGGGGGTCCTAAATTTGTATGGCGAAATAAGATTTGTTAGACTATTTTATTCGAAACTTCACAGGAGTATTCCTAACGATAAATGAGTAAACACGTGTTTCAGGTTTTTTGAAAATTCAATCCCTAAAAGGGGTAAATGTGGTCACAAAGTCTGAAACTCAACATGGGTATCGTATCCTTTTTGAGTACTTATAGTACGCGGGCGAAGCGGCGGGAAAAGGCTAGTCTTAAATATAAATTTCAAAACCTCCCATATTTCCCATACGGTACGTAGTTCGTTGAGAGGCCTATAGACATTTCACCATGATCATATGATTCATGAATTGTTTTATTTTATCCAGTTATCCATATCAATCTATTATCATTACCGTTTATTCGTGTAAAATATGAATCTTAAACAGTTTTATCTCTCACGGTAGGGAAATTACAGCCTCAAAGAACGTTGTACTAAATGTATCGGGGCGTTTAAACTTAATATTTTTTATATTACTACTTTTATTTAAAATAAGTTATTAATGTAATTTTACTCACTGGATAACGTACTTTCGATATCAATTTTAATCTATTAAAATCTGTTATATTTACGAAATAATCGCCTGGCTACACTTAACGTTCACACCCTGTATATTACTTAGATTATGGTCGTGATTAACGTCATTGTCATCGTTAAAATTTCCTTGTATAAAAACTTTGACACTTTTCTAGGGAATGACATTTGCACAGCCATATTTTACGTTGACCAGGGGCCGGTATTCTAACTTTAAAACACGTTTATACACGATCCAACTTCAATACAACTCCAATGCATTAACAACGCAATACAGCTTTCGCCTAAACGTCTGAATCCGAAATGTCAGAATTTGCTTGAAAATTATTCCGATGCAACTCCAATACCATTTCAACATTGCTTGATTATTTATTGTGTATTGGAGTTATGTTGAATATAGATTGTGTTTTTAATGTATTGCTTATGTATTTTAAAATTATAATACGGCACCAGCTCGTCAATGTTGCATGGTGCAACCAGCCTTATGTCTGGAGAGATAGGCCAAAGTCACAATTTCAAAGTCAAAGTCTGTTTATAAACTAGTTTTGGAGCATTCGCTTGGCCATTTATTTTGTTTGGGCTGAAGATAAAACGAATGATTAGATGCGTGATTCGTTTTAAAGACATTGTTTCGGTAATGATCACGAACCTTTGATTATAAGTTATAGATGTCTTCTATGTCATTATCATTAACTATTTATATCTAGTAAAATATTTACATTAATACCTAAAGACTGTCAGATAAAACACTGCCCAAACTGTACATATATTCTTCAAAAGTAGTGAAACTACACGGGCGGGGTATAGTTTATTTATTTTTAATTTCTCATGCTCAAAAAGTGTCTCATATTATGGTTACCAAGGCGGACTATATTTCTAACCTACCCTTAACATGAGTCTTAGACGAGGGTTGTCGTAACGGGCGATTTCGGTAATGTATCTTTATTTTTTTCACCCATATCAGTATAAATGAGATTACTTATTTTATATTATTAGTCATGCAAAATGGCGAATATTAAAATCGTTTTCCCAAAAATCTGACTACGACAATCGCACGATTTTCCTAATCTAAAAAAAAGTATTAACAAAATTTACTAAAGTAAAGTTTCATGAGACATACTTACACTATAAAATGCGATTTCACTCACGTCTATATAGTCAGAAGACATATTACGGAGAGCCTAGGTCTCTTCAAGCACTAAGAGTGCTATTTGAATCGGTCCGCGGCTCGCTACTGCGACGCGCGCTGCCGACTGCACATAGATTTGAGCTTAAGGTAGTAGTGGAGCAGAGATCTGAAACAAAATAAAGAAAAGAGTACAGATAATACTAAAAGACCTGCGTTGACGTACAGAAAGCCATTTTAGTTGGAAACAATAATATGAGACATAATCGAATTTACGCAAGCAGAAAATAAAGCGTGTGCCATTATTTTACATACGATCGAGTCTATATATATGTAGCTATGTACCATGTTTATTTATTTATAAATAATTTTAAATAAAAAAGAACCGACTTCACTTAGCATCCACCTTTCCAAAAGCAACTGCAAAAAATACTCAAATCACTATAGTTAATATGCCTATAATAGTAATAATAGTTGAAGAGTTCCCTCGATTTCTCCAGGATCCCATCATCAGATCCTGGTTACAATGGGACCAACTGTGAAATATACTCTTTCAAACAAAAAAAATATTTTCCAAATCGGTCCAGCCGTCTTCGAATAATCGGTGAACATACATAAAAAAAATAGCAAGAACAAAGATCCTGACGAATTGATAACCTCCTCCTTCGAAATCTTGAAGTCGGTGGAAAAAGCAAGAATTACAATCCATAAAATTACACTTGTTAAGTACTTATATTAAAACTAAATTAAAAACTAACTTAAAACTAACAAAAATGGTCCCCCAGACCTGCCCCCTGCGGAAGGGTGCCCATAATGCTGGCTACATATCGCGCTGAATCGCGATGCCGATTCTCTGGACAAGATATGAGCCAGGTCTAGAGTCTCTAGTGGAGTCGAGGAGCTTCTATTTACTACATCCTACACACACACACACACACACACACACACACACACACACACACACACACACACACACACACACACACACACACACACACACACACACACACACACACACAACAAAAATAGTGGAGATCCGTTTAAGGGCATAATTGGTATCGTATGTGTCTAAGAAAAAGTAGAAGAAAATTTTTTTGAAGCGACAAAAAATTGTTTTTTGTATGGGACATGGCGTCCCAGCCGGCCGACCCTCCATACAAAACCATTTTTTTTTTGCGCGATTTGTTTTTTCTTGTTTTGTCGTAATAATAATACAATACCAATTAGGTATTTCCTTAAACGGATCACCAGAATTTTTGTTACATCTTGTAGATGAATAATATTTTAGACGAATCTACTCGCTTGAATACTCATTCAACTTAATGCAATGAGAAATAACTTGTTTATATTTGCGTCTGAAAATCGTCCTCTACAAATACTAAGATTTTCTATTATTGCTAATTCGAAGCTACTACGCACAAGGCAACTATGTAAAGCATCATTTAAAATGCAGATGTTCAATTCTGTGTGAAAATACTTTTAAACGTGTAGACACGGATAGTACCACTTTGCCCCACTGTTGCAGTATTATTTTATAGTTAAAGGCCTTTAAAAAAGTTATATAAAACAATCATAGGTATAGGATATTAATAAGTATGTACCTAGTTGGTTACTAAATTCTGTTACCAGATTTCTGACTGATAAAATATAAAATAAAGTTAGAAAATCAAAAATTTAAGTAATTATTTAATAGCCTCATTTCTAATGAACATAATATGGTATAATACACAAATCAGATGAGAAATTTATTCAAAATCCTTGTAAAGAACAAGATTGCCTGAAGACGCAAACACGCGGTAAATTTAAGAAAATTACACTTTACAAAAGTGCATCAAATAAATATTGCACCTTTGTTTAGAAGGTTCCATTGCTTGTTTGTAAGAAACCTGTTTATTAGAGGTAATTGCGTGACCACCATTTAATTTTTTTGCGATTTTATCCCACAGATATTCCCATTTGAAATATTGCCTATTTTTAAGTTTTTCACAAAAGACATAAATTTAGACTGCTATGGAACAAGCAGACTTGCAACGTATAGTCTAGTATTTTATCGGATAGCCTCACGTGAACTATACATATACCAAATTGAAGCTAAAGAATATAGCTACCGAATTGTGTAAGACTGATGCGTCTTAAAGGTGATTAAAAATAAATAGGATTTAAAATCAACATGATCAAGGAGCGTAATTTTGACGTATATTTTTCACGCCTTTTTCCGAGTGTTATAAGGAATTCTGAAAAACTGCGACAATAATTTTCAATTCAATATATTGTAATCTATTGACTATTAAATAAGCTTTTAAATTATGTACGTTAATAATTAAAATGTTGCTACCTATTCCTATTTATTAAGTGAAAACTCTAGTAACAGAACTTAGTAACCGACTAGGTATTAAAAACTATCAAAATGGGGTTTTCAGCGATTTTAGCCCACCAATATCGATATTTTCTACCGGACCGCCTTTTATTATTTATTTATTTATTTAATCTTTATTGCACAATACAAGAAAGTACAAATGGCGGACTTAATGCCTTAAGGCATTCTCTACTAGTCAACCATATTATCGCTGTTTTGTAGTCAAATAATGCTTTATTGGTAGGATATACAAGAATATAAATTAGACTTACAAATAAAACACACCTATTTAAAATAAAACTAAACCCAAAACTAAAACTAAATAAAACCTAAAAATATCAAAAAAATTGGGCCCCTTTGGCATGTTGCCTTTTGGATTTGATCTTTATAACTATCCCAGCTTACTAGTAGAATTAAAATGGATTGATACAAACATGTTATTTCTAAACGAAAATAAAATTCAAAACACGATAACCTAAAACAACTTGAAGTGAACATCCGCTCTACAAAATAAATAGCCAAGAGTTCATCTTGGGCAGCTGGAAGTGACCTAAAAGCACAAATACCGGTACTTACGTACAAATATCGGTACTAGCGTACAAATACCGGAGTTTAGGTATCTAAAGTGTAGGAATACCGGCTGAGACGGAAGCGAGGTGAGCGGCACGTCTCCACCACTACCGGCCGCGGTTTACCGAATCCTACTGCATTTGGTAAAACTAACTTTCGTATTAAATTAAAACATACTAACACAAGAAAATATAACCGTTACACTCACGTCACTTTAGTAACTTCGAGCGACATGTTTCGGAGAGCTTAGGTCTCCATCCTGAAGCACTAAGAGTGCTATTTGAACTGGCCCGTAGCGCACTGTTGCACATCGAGTTGCCGACTGCCGGCATGCGTCGCGCTCGGCGAGCCGCGCGCGTCGCGCGCTCTGACAAAGCTTGTTGAGGGTGACCTTGCGCCAGCGCTGCTAACATATTTTGCAGCGTATTTGGTTCATCTGACATGAGCGACGATAGACAAACCACACTTACTGTGTCCGCTTAACTATCACAGCACACACTGAAGTTCTTTCGTCATTTAAGGAGGAGGTCTCAAATCAAATCCCGACATGTAACAATGAGTTTTTCGAAACTTATGTACCTATATATATGCTGAAAATAAACTCTTTTTTCGTTTTCGTTCCAACACTTAAGAGGGCGTCGTACAAAATCAGCAAAAACAGCAGTCTCCGTTTAGGTTCCTGAGTTCACAATTCCTTACAAAAATCTATATTTTATAAGTTATTATAACAACAAAGAGTGTGTTTACAATTTAAAGTAATAAGTACTCGATTATCATTTGTAGTTAACTTAATACAACGAAGTAAATTTGTACAAAATCTGAGAAAAACGTTTGTGCGGTTTAGGAAAAACATGAATTAAAAATGCATACGATCATTAAATGGTTATAATATTTTGAAAGCCAGATAAATGCACTAGAGAATAAAGGGTTATTCATATTTTTCCTTATAAAAATAACAAAGAAATTCAATTATAAATATAAACTTTCGTGAAATTCCCATACATTCGCCACATCAGTCAAATTGTCTTTGTGAATCAGATGCCCAACGGGGCCCGTCGTAAGCAGACGTGCTGCTGAATTTCACACTTTGACATTTCATTTTGACAATTATTTTGACAGAAAATCATATAAGTACACGAAAAAGGATACCAGTAGCCAGAATGTATACAAAATGAATAGGGAAAACAAACAGAAACCGTGTGGCATATGAAATTATATTTTTTGACGTTTACATGTCGTAATACTAGAAAAATACAACTAACGATTTCATAAAATAAACGTTTCTACCGAATTCTCATAATTCGTTTCTTTCAAAGCTATTTAATGCGAAAAGAGGTTTAGGATTACTTTTTAATTACGGAGTTTTTATTTATTATGCTGGTCATATTATTACGACATTAAAAAAATGTATACGAACGTCAATAAACAATAAACTTAATTGACAATTTTCTTAGTACTCAAATCTTATTAACAAGTTATTTTACTTATTATACGCGAAATTTGTATGAGATATATTTCCGCAATATATGAAAATCATGGAACCTATTTCTTGTTGACCGTTTGTGCACACAACATACGTGCATGCGTAATGAAGAACGTCTCTGTCTGCAGCACATACAAATCGGAGAGGCGCATGAATCGGTTGTCGTTCCTATAATGGTACGAGTAGGACCCCAGAGGTACAGATGGACTTTATGAACTCACGCCACGCCTCTCGATCATCAGGAGCGCTCGTAACATCACTCCAGATCGTCTAAACGGCTTCTTCTCAACTGAGCGCCACCGTGAGTGCACGGACCGACCAGATCTACGTTAGCCTCCTGGTGGGACCCAGTTGAGAGCGGTGTACGTGATAGTTTTCATCCCGGCGGATTGTGTCTGAACTATCTCCGTTATCGCATAGCGATTTCACTTTGCATTAATCTATCACCTTTATACAAATGTAACTATTTATAAAATAAACCAATAAACATTGTTGTTTTCTGCTATTAACTTACACCATTTAACCGGGAGTTTTTAGTCATAGCTGGGAGGAAGAAAGTAACGTCGCGTTTGAAATCTCAGGCGAAATAATAAAAGTAAGTGTACAAAAATTCAGTTTTTATTTCATCAGTATTCTGTGCAAATTAACTTATTTATTGGACTGAACCAGAGTTGGGCAAAAACTAGGTATTGGGAAGATAACTAAATCATCTTTTATTAGAAATAACTAAATAATCCGTCACATGTTATTTTGAATTTATCTAGATCAGTTTCATTTTTATCTAGATAATTTTCTTCGAATAAATTTATTTCAAATAATTATCTAGATAAGAAATTATCTAAATAACGCCAAACTCTGGACTGAACGAAGCATGTAGTATACAGTCGCCATCAGATATATCGGAGCGGCCAAGGTGGTCATAAATATCTGAACGACACCTCTTTGTCAAGGCGATAAAGTGCATGTACAGATATTTTTGAGTACGTTTGCCGCTCCGATATATTTGGTGTCAACTGTACCAAAATTTTAAAAGGCAACTATGAGCCAGCCATACTGTAAATTTATCAAAAATATTACCGGTTGGCTTCTTTATAGCATTGTGGAGTCCATCTCGGTGATCATGAAAACGGGCCTTAAATGGGCACTAGCAGTGGTGTACCATTCCCGGGAATATTCACCTCGAGGGAAGGAGCCAGCCATACTGTAAATTTATCAAAAATATTACCGGTTGGCTTCTGTATAGCATTGTAGAGTCCATCTCGGCGGTGGTGTACCGGGAATATTCACCTCGAGGGAATATTGGGGAATTTTGAAATTGTTGTATAAACACATTGTATTTTCAAGGAATAGAGTAAGCGAAGACCAGAAAACTTACCAGGACATCAAGCACAGTACCTCCACCGGAAAACTAAATTCCCAATATTGCCTAGTAATTACTCAATTTGGTTTAGGGAATTCATACTTAATTTTATAAATGCGAAAGTGTTTGTCTGCTTGTCTGTTAACTCTTCACGTTGACACCGCTTAACTGAGTTAGATACAATTTGGTAAGTATGAAGATAGTTTGAGTCCCAGGGAACGACATATGATAGTTTTATCCTAGAAATTATCCAGTGAAAAGGGGGGTCGAAGATTTAATGGAATTGTTGCTCACTGTAAACTTAAATAGCATGTGCGTTAAATTAATATTTGCTATGAGATTTTACTACGGCGTTTCATTAATTCCTTATGGTGAGGGACCGGAAAACCCCTTCGTTTGATTGATCGTTTCAATACGGTAACCCTATTAAAGTATTACCCTGATGTTATGGTTACCCTATCATTGGGTTACCCTTTTCCCGTCTCTTTTCCGCGCAAGCAGGCGGTTTTACCTTTCTCATTTGAAATGGAACAGGAGAGGCGACGGCGGAACAAATTGAGTGAATATCAGATTTGCAGTCCTCACGTACATAACAACTTTAATTTAAATAATTTCTGTTAAAGAAATGTTTCTTACCTTCAGTTTAATTTTGCATAGTTTGCACGTATTGATGATTTGGGCAAATTTTTGTTTGAATAAAAATAAAAATATAAACACATTTTTTATTCTTATTCTAATCGATTTGAATAAAAATTATTCTTGCACTCGTTATTCAAAATAAAATGAATGGGAATAAATCACGTGATTCTTATTTTAAATAAATCATGAAAAACTGAATAATTATTCTAGGATTGGGTTTATTCCAAATAACGTTTTATTCAACTAAAACTGTTATTTGGAATGAAGTTAAGTTTGTGGTACAAAACAATACAACCATCCTCCTAGCGTTTGTCCCGGCTTTTGCCACGGCTCAATTGAGCCTGTGATGAATTGGCGTAGGGACTAGTAGTCGTTTTCAGCTTTCAGGTTGTAGATTTCGAAAATTATATCTGTTTTATAATCCAGATTATTTAATATACTTATTTCTGGTAAAAGGTCATGGTAGTTATTTTTGGTTAATTAGGGGATGTAGATTTATTAAATTATAACTGTTTTAAAATCCAAAATGGCGGCTATACTTTTTTATGAAAAATCGTTTTCGAAAATTATGCCTGTTTTAAAATCAAAGATGGCGGAAATACAATTTTTTGTATAAATTGTAATGGTAGTAATTTTCGTCTATTTCGGGTGTATAGATTTCGAAAATTACGTCTGTTTAAAACCCAAGACGGCGCCTAAACTTTTTTTTTCTGAAATATCGTCATGGTTAAAGTTTTTGTTTAATTGAGAGCGGCATGACGTCATACCGTTTTAAAACTGTAAAGCTGTGTATGTCCTTTATTTTTCGGTTATGATGTCCCTGATCCTTTCGGCGAGTAAGGTCCCTTCAGACAGTTTGCGACATATAAGTTTATAATGTGCGGTCTGAAACGCCCGCCACAACACTGTATGGAAGCAAATCGCTAAGAAATATGATAAATTTAAATACCCGTGGCTCCAATGCTATACTAAAATAAATTCACACGAAAAAAGTATGCCAAACAATAAAATTTAAATGGATTGAAAGTAGAATTATTGGTTATTTAGTACTGCATGTAGAACCACGAATATGTATCGCTCAAATCTGGAGCAGAGCACCTTAGTAAATAGTACTAGACCCCACCCATAGTGTGGTGTTCCTGCTGGTGAGTAAGCTTTGTCAAAGAGCTCAAAGAGGACCCAGTTTATTGACGACCAGGGACCCTCTTGTTCCTTTAACCGTCAACATAGTGAATCCGCCTTTTTGTAAAGGGTTAGCAACGCGCATGTGACACCTCTTTTTATTAATAAATAATATTTTTGAATCCAATATCAAAGTTCCTACTTAACGACTTACATGCATATTTATCATTTTAATAATTCATACATTGCTCATTTTATGTCCATTTAATTCAATAAATTGTTTTAAAATTCAACATGATACATGTTTAATAAGTATTGTTTATATTGTTATTGCCATACCCTGGTTTTCAACTATTTTGATTTAAGAAATACAGGGTGTAATCGTTAAGTGTAGCCAGATTATTCCGTAAATTTAACAGGTACCCAAAATCTTTAAACTGATTTCGAAAGTACGTTACCCAACAAGTAAAATCACATTAATAACTTTATTTGAATCAAACCAGCAATATCTATATATATAAAAGAAGAAACTGACTGACTGACTGACATATCAACGCACAGCCCAAACCGCTGGGTCTAGAGATTTCAAATTTGGCAAATAGGTTCCTTATAAGGTCTAGGGGAGCACTAAGAAAGGATTTTTCAAAATTCACCCCCTAAGGGGGTTAAATGGGGGTCCTAAATTTGTATGGCGAAATAAGATTTGTTAGACTATTTTATTCGAAACTTCACAGGAGTATTCCTAACGATAAATGAGTAAACACGTGTTTCAGGTTTTTTGAAAATTCAATCCCTAAAAGGGGTAAATGTGGTCACAAAGTCTGAAACTCAACATGGGTATCGTATCCTTTTTGAGTACTTATAGTACGCGGGCGAAGCGGCGGGAAAAGGCTAGTCTTAAATATAAATTTCAAAACCTCCCATATTTCCCATACGGTACGTAGTTCGTTGAGAGGCCTATAGACATTTCACCATGATCATATGATTCATGAATTGTTTTATTTTATCCAGTTATCCATATCAATCTATTATCATTACCGTTTATTCGTGTAAAATATGAATCTTAAACAGTTTTATCTCTCACGGTAGGGAAATTACAGCCTCAAAGAACGTTGTACTAAATGTATCGGGGCGTTTAAACTTAATATTTTTTATATTACTACTTTTATTTAAAATAAGTTATTAATGTAATTTTACTCACTGGATAACGTACTTTCGATATCAATTTTAATCTATTAAAATCTGTTATATTTACGAAATAATCGCCTGGCTACACTTAACGTTCACACCCTGTATATTACTTAGATTATGGTCGTGATTAACGTCATTGTCATCGTTAAAATTTCCTTGTATAAAAACTTTGACACTTTTCTAGGGAATGACATTTGCACAGCCATATTTTACGTTGACCAGGGGCCGGTATTCTAACTTTAAAACACGTTTATACACGATCCAACTTCAATACAACTCCAATGCATTAACAACGCAATACAGCTTTCGCCTAAACGTCTGAATCCGAAATGTCAGAATTTGCTTGAAAATTATTCCGATGCAACTCCAATACCATTTCAACATTGCTTGATTATTTATTGTGTATTGGAGTTATGTTGAATATAGATTGTGTTTTTAATGTATTGCTTATGTATTTTAAAATTATAATACGGCACCAGCTCGTCAATGTTGCATGGTGCAACCAGCCTTATGTCTGGAGAGATAGGCCAAAGTCACAATTTCAAAGTCAAAGTCTGTTTATAAACTAGTTTTGGAGCATTCGCTTGGCCATTTATTTTGTTTGGGCTGAAGATAAAACGAATGATTAGATGCGTGATTCGTTTTAAAGACATTGTTTCGGTAATGATCACGAACCTTTGATTATAAGTTATAGATGTCTTCTATGTCATTATCATTAACTATTTATATCTAGTAAAATATTTACATTAATACCTAAAGACTGTCAGATAAAACACTGCCCAAACTGTACATATATTCTTCAAAAGTAGTGAAACTACACGGGCGGGGTATAGTTTATTTATTTTTAATTTCTCATGCTCAAAAAGTGTCTCATATTATGGTTACCAAGGCGGACTATATTTCTAACCTACCCTTAACATGAGTCTTAGACGAGGGTTGTCGTAACGGGCGATTTCGGTAATGTATCTTTATTTTTTTCACCCATATCAGTATAAATGAGATTACTTATTTTATATTATTAGTCATGCAAAATGGCGAATATTAAAATCGTTTTCCCAAAAATCTGACTACGACAATCGCACGATTTTCCTAATCTAAAAAAAAGTATTAACAAAATTTACTAAAGTAAAGTTTCATGAGACATACTTACACTATAAAATGCGATTTCACTCACGTCTATATAGTCAGAAGACATATTACGGAGAGCCTAGGTCTCTTCAAGCACTAAGAGTGCTATTTGAATCGGTCCGCGGCTCGCTACTGCGACGCGCGCTGCCGACTGCACATAGATTTGAGCTTAAGGTAGTAGTGGAGCAGAGATCTGAAACAAAATAAAGAAAAGAGTACAGATAATACTAAAAGACCTGCGTTGACGTACAGAAAGCCATTTTAGTTGGAAACAATAATATGAGACATAATCGAATTTACGCAAGCAGAAAATAAAGCGTGTGCCATTATTTTACATACGATCGAGTCTATATATATGTAGCTATGTACCATGTTTATTTATTTATAAATAATTTTAAATAAAAAAGAACCGACTTCACTTAGCATCCACCTTTCCAAAAGCAACTGCAAAAAATACTCAAATCACTATAGTTAATATGCCTATAATAGTAATAATAGTTGAAGAGTTCCCTCGATTTCTCCAGGATCCCATCATCAGATCCTGGTTACAATGGGACCAACTGTGAAATATACTCTTTCAAACAAAAAAAATATTTTCCAAATCGGTCCAGCCGTCTTCGAATAATCGGTGAACATACATAAAAAAAATAGCAAGAACAAAGATCCTGACGAATTGATAACCTCCTCCTTCGAAATCTTGAAGTCGGTGGAAAAAGCAAGAATTACAATCCATAAAATTACACTTGTTAAGTACTTATATTAAAACTAAATTAAAAACTAACTTAAAACTAACAAAAATGGTCCCCCAGACCTGCCCCCTGCGGAAGGGTGCCCATAATGCTGGCTACATATCGCGCTGAATCGCGATGCCGATTCTCTGGACAAGATATGAGCCAGGTCTAGAGTCTCTAGTGGAGTCGAGGAGCTTCTATTTACTACATCCTACACACACACACACACACACACACACACACACACACACACACACACACACACACACACACACACACACACACAACAAAAATAGTGGAGATCCGTTTAAGGGCATAATTGGTATCGTATGTGTCTAAGAAAAAGTAGAAGAAAATTTTTTTGAAGCGACAAAAAATTGTTTTTTGTATGGGACATGGCGTCCCAGCCGGCCGACCCTCCATACAAAACCATTTTTTTTTTGCGCGATTTGTTTTTTCTTGTTTTGTCGTAATAATAATACAATACCAATTAGGTATTTCCTTAAACGGATCACCAGAATTTTTGTTACATCTTGTAGATGAATAATATTTTAGACGAATCTACTCGCTTGAATACTCATTCAACTTAATGCAATGAGAAATAACTTGTTTATATTTGCGTCTGAAAATCGTCCTCTACAAATACTAAGATTTTCTATTATTGCTAATTCGAAACTACTACGCACAAGGCAACTATGTAAAGCATCATTTAAAATGCAGATGTTCAATTCTGTGTGAAAATACTTTTAAACGTGTAGACACGGATAGTACCACTTTGCCCCACTGTTGCAGTATTATTTTATAGTTAAAGGCCTTTAAAAAAGTTATATAAAACAATCATAGGTATAGGATATTAATAAGTATGTACCTAGTTGGTTACTAAATTCTGTTACCAGATTTCTGACTGATAAAATATAAAATAAAGTTAGAAAATCAAAAATTTAAGTAATTATTTAATAGCCTCATTTCTAATGAACATAATATGGTATAATACACAAATCAGATGAGAAATTTATTCAAAATCCTTGTAAAGAACAAGATTGCCTGAAGACGCAAACACGCGGTAAATTTAAGAAAATTACACTTTACAAAAGTGCATCAAATAAATATTGCACCTTTGTTTAGAAGGTTCCATTGCTTGTTTGTAAGAAACCTGTTTATTAGAGGTAATTGCGTGACCACCATTTAATTTTTTTGCGATTTTATCCCACAGATATTCCCATTTGAAATATTGCCTATTTTTAAGTTTTTCACAAAAGACATAAATTTAGACTGCTATGGAACAAGCAGACTTGCAACGTATAGTCTAGTATTTTATCGGATAGCCTCACGTGAACTATACATATACCAAATTGAAGCTAAAGAATATAGCTACCGAATTGTGTAAGACTGATGCGTCTTAAAGGTGATTAAAAATAAATAGGATTTAAAATCAACATGATCAAGGAGCGTAATTTTGACGTATATTTTTCACGCCTTTTTCCGAGTGTTATAAGGAATTCTGAAAAACTGCGACAATAATTTTCAATTCAATATATTGTAATCTATTGACTATTAAATAAGCTTTTAAATTATGTACGTTAATAATTAAAATGTTGCTACCTATTCCTATTTATTAAGTGAAAACTCTAGTAACAGAACTTAGTAACCGACTAGGTATTAAAAACTATCAAAATGGGGTTTTCAGCGATTTTAGCCCACCAATATCGATATTTTCTACCGGACCGCCTTTTATTATTTATTTATTTATTTAATCTTTATTGCACAATACAAGAAAGTACAAATGGCGGACTTAATGCCTTAAGGCATTCTCTACTAGTCAACCATATTATCGCTGTTTTGTAGTCAAATAATGCTTTATTGGTAGGATATACAAGAATATAAATTAGACTTACAAATAAAACACACCTATTTAAAATAAAACTAAACCCAAAACTAAAACTAAATAAAACCTAAAAATATCAAAAAAATTGGGCCCCTTTGGCATGTTGCCTTTTGGATTTGATCTTTATAACTATCCCAGCTTACTAGTAGAATTAAAATGGATTGATACAAACATGTTATTTCTAAACGAAAATAAAATTCAAAACACGATAACCTAAAACAACTTGAAGTGAACATCCGCTCTACAAAATAAATAGCCAAGAGTTCATCTTGGGCAGCTGGAAGTGACCTAAAAGCACAAATACCGGTACTTACGTACAAATATCGGTACTAGCGTACAAATACCGGAGTTTAGGTATCTAAAGTGTAGGAATACCGGCTGAGACGGAAGCGAGGTGAGCGGCACGTCTCCACCACTACCGGCCGCGGTTTACCGAATCCTACTGCATTTGGTAAAACTAACTTTCGTATTAAATTAAAACATACTAACACAAGAAAATATAACCGTTACACTCACGTCACTTTAGTAACTTCGAGCGACATGTTTCGGAGAGCTTAGGTCTCCATCCTGAAGCACTAAGAGTGCTATTTGAACTGGCCCGTAGCGCACTGTTGCACATCGAGTTGCCGACTGCCGGCATGCGTCGCGCTCGGCGAGCCGCGCGCGTCGCGCGCTCTGACAAAGCTTGTTGAGGGTGACCTTGCGCCAGCGCTGCTAACATATTTTGCAGCGTATTTGGTTCATCTGACATGAGCGACGATAGACAAACCACACTTACTGTGTCCGCTTAACTATCACAGCACACACTGAAGTTCTTTCGTCATTTAAGGAGGAGGTCTCAAATCAAATCCCGACATGTAACAATGAGTTTTTCGAAACTTATGTACCTATATATATGCTGAAAATAAACTCTTTTTTCGTTTTCGTTCCAACACTTAAGAGGGCGTCGTACAAAATCAGCAAAAACAGCAGTCTCCGTTTAGGTTCCTGAGTTCACAATTCCTTACAAAAATCTATATTTTATAAGTTATTATAACAACAAAGAGTGTGTTTACAATTTAAAGTAATAAGTACTCGATTATCATTTGTAGTTAACTTAATACAACGAAGTAAATTTGTACAAAATCTGAGAAAAACGTTTGTGCGGTTTAGGAAAAACATGAATTAAAAATGCATACGATCATTAAATGGTTATAATATTTTGAAAGCCAGATAAATGCACTAGAGAATAAAGGGTTATTCATATTTTTCCTTATAAAAATAACAAAGAAATTCAATTATAAATATAAACTTTCGTGAAATTCCCATACATTCGCCACATCAGTCAAATTGTCTTTGTGAATCAGATGCCCAACGGGGCCCGTCGTAAGCAGACGTGCTGCTGAATTTCACACTTTGACATTTCATTTTGACAATTATTTTGACAGAAAATCATATAAGTACACGAAAAAGGATACCAGTAGCCAGAATGTATACAAAATGAATAGGGAAAACAAACAGAAACCGTGTGGCATATGAAATTATATTTTTTGACGTTTACATGTCGTAATACTAGAAAAATACAACTAACGATTTCATAAAATAAACGTTTCTACCGAATTCTCATAATTCGTTTCTTTCAAAGCTATTTAATGCGAAAAGAGGTTTAGGATTACTTTTTAATTACGGAGTTTTTATTTATTATGCTGGTCATATTATTACGACATTAAAAAAATGTATACGAACGTCAATAAACAATAAACTTAATTGACAATTTTCTTAGTACTCAAATCTTATTAACAAGTTATTTTACTTATTATACGCGAAATTTGTATGAGATATATTTCCGCAATATATGAAAATCATGGAACCTATTTCTTGTTGACCGTTTGTGCACACAACATACGTGCATGCGTAATGAAGAACGTCTCTGTCTGCAGCACATACAAATCGGAGAGGCGCATGAATCGGTTGTCGTTCCTATAATGGTACGAGTAGGACCCCAGAGGTACAGATGGACTTTATGAACTCACGCCACGCCTCTCGATCATCAGGAGCGCTCGTAACATCACTCCAGATCGTCTAAACGGCTTCTTCTCAACTGAGCGCCACCGTGAGTGCACGGACCGACCAGATCTACGTTAGCCTCCTGGTGGGACCCAGTTGAGAGCGGTGTACGTGATAGTTTTCATCCCGGCGGATTGTGTCTGAACTATCTCCGTTATCGCATAGCGATTTCACTTTGCATTAATCTATCACCTTTATACAAATGTAACTATTTATAAAATAAACCAATAAACATTGTTGTTTTCTGCTATTAACTTACACCATTTAACCGGGAGTTTTTAGTCATAGCTGGGAGGAAGAAAGTAACGTCGCGTTTGAAATCTCAGGCGAAATAATAAAAGTAAGTGTACAAAAATTCAGTTTTTATTTCATCAGTATTCTGTGCAAATTAACTTATTTATTGGACTGAACCAGAGTTGGGCAAAAACTAGGTATTGGGAAGATAACTAAATCATCTTTTATTAGAAATAACTAAATAATCCGTCACATGTTATTTTGAATTTATCTAGATCAGTTTCATTTTTATCTAGACAATTTTCTTCGAATAAATTTATTTCAAATAATTATCTAGATAAGAAATTATCTAAATAACGCCAAACTCTGGACTGAACGAAGCATGTAGTATACAGTCGCCATCAGATATATCGGAGCGGCCAAGGTGGTCATAAATATCTGAACGACACCTCTTTGTCAAGGCGATAAAGTGCATGTACAGATATTTTTGAGTACGTTTGCCGCTCCGATATATTTGGTGTCAACTGTACCAAAATTTTAAAAGGCAACTATGAGCCAGCCATACTGTAAATTTATCAAAAATATTACCGGTTGGCTTCTTTATAGCATTGTGGAGTCCATCTCGGTGATCATGAAAACGGGCCTTAAATGGGCACTAGCAGTGGTGTACCATTCCCGGGAATATTCACCTCGAGGGAAGGAGCCAGCCATACTGTAAATTTATCAAAAATATTACCGGTTGGCTTCTGTATAGCATTGTAGAGTCCATCTCGGCGGTGGTGTACCGGGAATATTCACCTCGAGGGAATATTGGGGAATTTTGAAATTGTTGTATAAACACATTGTATTTTCAAGGAATAGAGTAAGCGAAGACCAGAAAACTTACCAGGACATCAAGCACAGTACCTCCACCGGAAAACTAAATTCCCAATATTGCCTAGTAATTACTCAATTTGGTTTAGGGAATTCATACTTAATTTTATAAATGCGAAAGTGTTTGTCTGCTTGTCTGTTAACTCTTCACGTTGACACCGCTTAACTGAGTTAGATACAATTTGGTAAGTATGAAGATAGTTTGAGTCCCAGGGAACGACATATGATAGTTTTATCCTAGAAATTATCCAGTGAAAAGGGGGGTCGAAGATTTAATGGAATTGTTGCTCACTGTAAACTTAAATAGCATGTGCGTTAAATTAATATTTGCTATGAGATTTTACTACGGCGTTTCATTAATTCCTTATGGTGAGGGACCGGAAAACCCCTTCGTTTGATTGATCGTTTCAATACGGTAACCCTATTAAAGTATTACCCTGATGTTATGGTTACCCTATCATTGGGTTACCCTTTTCCCGTCTCTTTTCCGCGCAAGCAGGCGGTTTTACCTTTCTCATTTGAAATGGAACAGGAGAGGCGACGGCGGAACAAATTGAGTGAATATCAGATTTGCAGTCCTCACGTACATAACAACTTTAATTTAAATAATTTCTGTTAAAGAAATGTTTCTTACCTTCAGTTTAATTTTGCATAGTTTGCACGTATTGATGATTTGGGCAAATTTTTGTTTGAATAAAAATAAAAATATAAACACATTTTTTATTCTTATTCTAATCGATTTGAATAAAAATTATTCTTGCACTCGTTATTCAAAATAAAATGAATGGGAATAAATCACGTGATTCTTATTTTAAATAAATCATGAAAAACTGAATAATTATTCTAGGATTGGGTTTATTCCAAATAACGTTTTATTCAACTAAAACTGTTATTTGGAATGAAGTTAAGTTTGTGGTACAAAACAATACAACCATCCTCCTAGCGTTTGTCCCGGCTTTTGCCACGGCTCAATTGAGCCTGTGATGAATTGGCGTAGGGACTAGTAGTCGTTTTCAGCTTTCAGGTTGTAGATTTCGAAAATTATATCTGTTTTATAATCCAGATTATTTAATATACTTATTTCTGGTAAAAGGTCATGGTAGTTATTTTTGGTTAATTAGGGGATGTAGATTTATTAAATTATAACTGTTTTAAAATCCAAAATGGCGGCTATACTTTTTTATGAAAAATCGTTTTCGAAAATTATGCCTGTTTTAAAATCAAAGATGGCGGAAATACAATTTTTTGTATAAATTGTAATGGTAGTAATTTTCGTCTATTTCGGGTGTATAGATTTCGAAAATTACGTCTGTTTAAAACCCAAGACGGCGCCTAAACTTTTTTTTTCTGAAATATCGTCATGGTTAAAGTTTTTGTTTAATTGAGAGCGGCATGACGTCATACCGTTTTAAAACTGTAAAGCTGTGTATGTCCTTTATTTTTCGGTTATGATGTCCCTGATCCTTTCGGCGAGTAAGGTCCCTTCAGACAGTTTGCGACATATAAGTTTATAATGTGCGGTCTGAAACGCCCGCCACAACACTGTATGGAAGCAAATCGCTAAGAAATATGATAAATTTAAATACCCGTGGCTCCAATGCTATACTAAAATAAATTCACACGAAAAAAGTATGCCAAACAATAAAATTTAAATGGATTGAAAGTAGAATTATTGGTTATTTAGTACTGCATGTAGAACCACGAATATGTATCGCTCAAATCTGGAGCAGAGCACCTTAGTAAATAGTACTAGACCCCACCCATAGTGTGGTGTTCCTGCTGGTGAGTAAGCTTTGTCAAAGAGCTCAAAGAGGACCCAGTTTATTGACGACCAGGGACCCTCTTGTTCCTTTAACCGTCAACATAGTGAATCCGCCTTTTTGTAAAGGGTTAGCAACGCGCATGTGACACCTCTTTTTATTAATAAATAATATTTTTGAATCCAATATCAAAGTTCCTACTTAACGACTTACATGCATATTTATCATTTTAATAATTCATACATTGCTCATTTTATGTCCATTTAATTCAATAAATTGTTTTAAAATTCAACATGATACATGTTTAATAAGTATTGTTTATATTGTTATTGCCATACCCTGGTTTTCAACTATTTTGATTTAAGAAATACAGGGTGTAATCGTTAAGTGTAGCCAGATTATTCCGTAAATTTAACAGGTACCCAAAATCTTTAAACTGATTTCGAAAGTACGTTACCCAACAAGTAAAATCACATTAATAACTTTATTTGAATCAAACCAGCAATATCTATATATATAAAAGAAGAAACTGACTGACTGACTGACTGACTGACATATCAACGCACAGCCCAAACCGCTGGGTCTAGAGATTTCAAATTTGGCAAATAGGTTCCTTATAAGGTCTAGGGGAGCACTAAGAAAGGATTTTTCAAAATTCACCCCCTAAGGGGGTTAAATGGGGGTCCTAAATTTGTATGGCGAAATAAGATTTGTTAGACTATTTTATTCGAAACTTCACAGGAGTATTCCTAACGATAAATGAGTAAACACGTGTTTCAGGTTTTTTGAAAATTCAATCCCTAAAAGGGGTAAATGTGGTCACAAAGTCTGAAACTCAACATGGGTATCGTATCCTTTTTGAGTACTTATAGTACGCGGGCGAAGCGGCGGGAAAAGGCTAGTCTTAAATATAAATTTCAAAACCTCCCATATTTCCCATACGGTACGTAGTTCGTTGAGAGGCCTATAGACATTTCACCATGATCATATGATTCATGAATTGTTTTATTTTATCCAGTTATCCATATCAATCTATTATCATTACCGTTTATTCGTGTAAAATATGAATCTTAAACAGTTTTATCTCTCACGGTAGGGAAATTACAGCCTCAAAGAACGTTGTACTAAATGTATCGGGGCGTTTAAACTTAATATTTTTTATATTACTACTTTTATTTAAAATAAGTTATTAATGTAATTTTACTCACTGGATAACGTACTTTCGATATCAATTTTAATCTATTAAAATCTGTTATATTTACGAAATAATCGCCTGGCTACACTTAACGTTCACACCCTGTATATTACTTAGATTATGGTCGTGATTAACGTCATTGTCATCGTTAAAATTTCCTTGTATAAAAACTTTGACACTTTTCTAGGGAATGACATTTGCACAGCCATATTTTACGTTGACCAGGGGCCGGTATTCTAACTTTAAAACACGTTTATACACGATCCAACTTCAATACAACTCCAATGCATTAACAACGCAATACAGCTTTCGCCTAAACGTCTGAATCCGAAATGTCAGAATTTGCTTGAAAATTATTCCGATGCAACTCCAATACCATTTCAACATTGCTTGATTATTTATTGTGTATTGGAGTTATGTTGAATATAGATTGTGTTTTTAATGTATTGCTTATGTATTTTAAAATTATAATACGGCACCAGCTCGTCAATGTTGCATGGTGCAACCAGCCTTATGTCTGGAGAGATAGGCCAAAGTCACAATTTCAAAGTCAAAGTCTGTTTATAAACTAGTTTTGGAGCATTCGCTTGGCCATTTATTTTGTTTGGGCTGAAGATAAAACGAATGATTAGATGCGTGATTCGTTTTAAAGACATTGTTTCGGTAATGATCACGAACCTTTGATTATAAGTTATAGATGTCTTCTATGTCATTATCATTAACTATTTATATCTAGTAAAATATTTACATTAATACCTAAAGACTGTCAGATAAAACACTGCCCAAACTGTACATATATTCTTCAAAAGTAGTGAAACTACACGGGCGGGGTATAGTTTATTTATTTTTAATTTCTCATGCTCAAAAAGTGTCTCATATTATGGTTACCAAGGCGGACTATATTTCTAACCTACCCTTAACATGAGTCTTAGACGAGGGTTGTCGTAACGGGCGATTTCGGTAATGTATCTTTATTTTTTTCACCCATATCAGTATAAATGAGATTACTTATTTTATATTATTAGTCATGCAAAATGGCGAATATTAAAATCGTTTTCCCAAAAATCTGACTACGACAATCGCACGATTTTCCTAATCTAAAAAAAAGTATTAACAAAATTTACTAAAGTAAAGTTTCATGAGACATACTTACACTATAAAATGCGATTTCACTCACGTCTATATAGTCAGAAGACATATTACGGAGAGCCTAGGTCTCTTCAAGCACTAAGAGTGCTATTTGAATCGGTCCGCGGCTCGCTACTGCGACGCGCGCTGCCGACTGCACATAGATTTGAGCTTAAGGTAGTAGTGGAGCAGAGATCTGAAACAAAATAAAGAAAAGAGTACAGATAATACTAAAAGACCTGCGTTGACGTACAGAAAGCCATTTTAGTTGGAAACAATAATATGAGACATAATCGAATTTACGCAAGCAGAAAATAAAGCGTGTGCCATTATTTTACATACGATCGAGTCTATATATATGTAGCTATGTACCATGTTTATTTATTTATAAATAATTTTAAATAAAAAAGAACCGACTTCACTTAGCATCCACCTTTCCAAAAGCAACTGCAAAAAATACTCAAATCACTATAGTTAATATGCCTATAATAGTAATAATAGTTGAAGAGTTCCCTCGATTTCTCCAGGATCCCATCATCAGATCCTGGTTACAATGGGACCAACTGTGAAATATACTCTTTCAAACAAAAAAAATATTTTCCAAATCGGTCCAGCCGTCTTCGAATAATCGGTGAACATACATAAAAAAAATAGCAAGAACAAAGATCCTGACGAATTGATAACCTCCTCCTTCGAAATCTTGAAGTCGGTGGAAAAAGCAAGAATTACAATCCATAAAATTACACTTGTTAAGTACTTATATTAAAACTAAATTAAAAACTAACTTAAAACTAACAAAAATGGTCCCCCAGACCTGCCCCCTGCGGAAGGGTGCCCATAATGCTGGCTACATATCGCGCTGAATCGCGATGCCGATTCTCTGGACAAGATATGAGCCAGGTTTAGAGTCTCTAGTGGAGTCGAGGAGCTTCTATTTACTACATCCTACACACACACACACACACACACACACACACACACACACACACACACACACACACACACACACACACACACACACAACAAAAATAGTGGAGATCCGTTTAAGGGCATAATTGGTATCGTATGTGTCTAAGAAAAAGTAGAAGAAAATTTTTTTGAAGCGACAAAAAATTGTTTTTTGTATGGGACATGGCGTCCCAGCCGGCCGACCCTCCATACAAAACCATTTTTTTTTTGCGCGATTTGTTTTTTCTTGTTTTGTCGTAATAATAATACAATACCAATTAGGTATTTCCTTAAACGGATCACCAGAATTTTTGTTACATCTTGTAGATGAATAATATTTTAGACGAATCTACTCGCTTGAATACTCATTCAACTTAATGCAATGAGAAATAACTTGTTTATATTTGCGTCTGAAAATCGTCCTCTACAAATACTAAGATTTTCTATTATTGCTAATTCGAAACTACTACGCACAAGGCAACTATGTAAAGCATCATTTAAAATGCAGATGTTCAATTCTGTGTGAAAATACTTTTAAACGTGTAGACACGGATAGTACCACTTTGCCCCACTGTTGCAGTATTATTTTATAGTTAAAGGCCTTTAAAAAAGTTATATAAAACAATCATAGGTATAGGATATTAATAAGTATGTACCTAGTTGGTTACTAAATTCTGTTACCAGATTTCTGACTGATAAAATATAAAATAAAGTTAGAAAATCAAAAATTTAAGTAATTATTTAATAGCCTCATTTCTAATGAACATAATATGGTATAATACACAAATCAGATGAGAAATTTATTCAAAATCCTTGTAAAGAACAAGATTGCCTGAAGACGCAAACACGCGGTAAATTTAAGAAAATTACACTTTACAAAAGTGCATCAAATAAATATTGCACCTTTGTTTAGAAGGTTCCATTGCTTGTTTGTAAGAAACCTGTTTATTAGAGGTAATTGCGTGACCACCATTTAATTTTTTTGCGATTTTATCCCACAGATATTCCCATTTGAAATATTGCCTATTTTTAAGTTTTTCACAAAAGACATAAATTTAGACTGCTATGGAACAAGCAGACTTGCAACGTATAGTCTAGTATTTTATCGGATAGCCTCACGTGAACTATACATATACCAAATTGAAGCTAAAGAATATAGCTACCGAATTGTGTAAGACTGATGCGTCTTAAAGGTGATTAAAAATAAATAGGATTTAAAATCAACATGATCAAGGAGCGTAATTTTGACGTATATTTTTCACGCCTTTTTCCGAGTGTTATAAGGAATTCTGAAAAACTGCGACAATAATTTTCAATTCAATATATTGTAATCTATTGACTATTAAATAAGCTTTTAAATTATGTACGTTAATAATTAAAATGTTGCTACCTATTCCTATTTATTAAGTGAAAACTCTAGTAACAGAACTTAGTAACCGACTAGGTATTAAAAACTATCAAAATGGGGTTTTCAGCGATTTTAGCCCACCAATATCGATATTTTCTACCGGACCGCCTTTTATTATTTATTTATTTATTTAATCTTTATTGCACAATACAAGAAAGTACAAATGGCGGACTTAATGCCTTAAGGCATTCTCTACTAGTCAACCATATTATCGCTGTTTTGTAGTCAAATAATGCTTTATTGGTAGGATATACAAGAATATAAATTAGACTTACAAATAAAACACACCTATTTAAAATAAAACTAAACCCAAAACTAAAACTAAATAAAACCTAAAAATATCAAAAAAATTGGGCCCCTTTGGCATGTTGCCTTTTGGATTTGATCTTTATAACTATCCCAGCTTACTAGTAGAATTAAAATGGATTGATACAAACATGTTATTTCTAAACGAAAATAAAATTCAAAACACGATAACCTAAAACAACTTGAAGTGAACATCCGCTCTACAAAATAAATAGCCAAGAGTTCATCTTGGGCAGCTGGAAGTGACCTAAAAGCACAAATACCGGTACTTACGTACAAATATCGGTACTAGCGTACAAATACCGGAGTTTAGGTATCTAAAGTGTAGGAATACCGGCTGAGACGGAAGCGAGGTGAGCGGCACGTCTCCACCACTACCGGCCGCGGTTTACCGAATCCTACTGCATTTGGTAAAACTAACTTTCGTATTAAATTAAAACATACTAACACAAGAAAATATAACCGTTACACTCACGTCACTTTAGTAACTTCGAGCGACATGTTTCGGAGAGCTTAGGTCTCCATCCTGAAGCACTAAGAGTGCTATTTGAACTGGCCCGTAGCGCACTGTTGCACATCGAGTTGCCGACTGCCGGCATGCGTCGCGCTCGGCGAGCCGCGCGCGTCGCGCGCTCTGACAAAGCTTGTTGAGGGTGACCTTGCGCCAGCGCTGCTAACATATTTTGCAGCGTATTTGGTTCATCTGACATGAGCGACGATAGACAAACCACACTTACTGTGTCCGCTTAACTATCACAGCACACACTGAAGTTCTTTCGTCATTTAAGGAGGAGGTCTCAAATCAAATCCCGACATGTAACAATGAGTTTTTCGAAACTTATGTACCTATATATATGCTGAAAATAAACTCTTTTTTCGTTTTCGTTCCAACACTTAAGAGGGCGTCGTACAAAATCAGCAAAAACAGCAGTCTCCGTTTAGGTTCCTGAGTTCACAATTCCTTACAAAAATCTATATTTTATAAGTTATTATAACAACAAAGAGTGTGTTTACAATTTAAAGTAATAAGTACTCGATTATCATTTGTAGTTAACTTAATACAACGAAGTAAATTTGTACAAAATCTGAGAAAAACGTTTGTGCGGTTTAGGAAAAACATGAATTAAAAATGCATACGATCATTAAATGGTTATAATATTTTGAAAGCCAGATAAATGCACTAGAGAATAAAGGGTTATTCATATTTTTCCTTATAAAAATAACAAAGAAATTCAATTATAAATATAAACTTTCGTGAAATTCCCATACATTCGCCACATCAGTCAAATTGTCTTTGTGAATCAGATGCCCAACGGGGCCCGTCGTAAGCAGACGTGCTGCTGAATTTCACACTTTGACATTTCATTTTGACAATTATTTTGACAGAAAATCATATAAGTACACGAAAAAGGATACCAGTAGCCAGAATGTATACAAAATGAATAGGGAAAACAAACAGAAACCGTGTGGCATATGAAATTATATTTTTTGACGTTTACATGTCGTAATACTAGAAAAATACAACTAACGATTTCATAAAATAAACGTTTCTACCGAATTCTCATAATTCGTTTCTTTCAAAGCTATTTAATGCGAAAAGAGGTTTAGGATTACTTTTTAATTACGGAGTTTTTATTTATTATGCTGGTCATATTATTACGACATTAAAAAAATGTATACGAACGTCAATAAACAATAAACTTAATTGACAATTTTCTTAGTACTCAAATCTTATTAACAAGTTATTTTACTTATTATACGCGAAATTTGTATGAGATATATTTCCGCAATATATGAAAATCATGGAACCTATTTCTTGTTGACCGTTTGTGCACACAACATACGTGCATGCGTAATGAAGAACGTCTCTGTCTGCAGCACATACAAATCGGAGAGGCGCATGAATCGGTTGTCGTTCCTATAATGGTACGAGTAGGACCCCAGAGGTACAGATGGACTTTATGAACTCACGCCACGCCTCTCGATCATCAGGAGCGCTCGTAACATCACTCCAGATCGTCTAAACGGCTTCTTCTCAACTGAGCGCCACCGTGAGTGCACGGACCGACCAGATCTACGTTAGCCTCCTGGTGGGACCCAGTTGAGAGCGGTGTACGTGATAGTTTTCATCCCGGCGGATTGTGTCTGAACTATCTCCGTTATCGCATAGCGATTTCACTTTGCATTAATCTATCACCTTTATACAAATGTAACTATTTATAAAATAAACCAATAAACATTGTTGTTTTCTGCTATTAACTTACACCATTTAACCGGGAGTTTTTAGTCATAGCTGGGAGGAAGAAAGTAACGTCGCGTTTGAAATCTCAGGCGAAATAATAAAAGTAAGTGTACAAAAATTCAGTTTTTATTTCATCAGTATTCTGTGCAAATTAACTTATTTATTGGACTGAACCAGAGTTGGGCAAAAACTAGGTATTGGGAAGATAACTAAATCATCTTTTATTAGAAATAACTAAATAATCCGTCACATGTTATTTTGAATTTATCTAGATCAGTTTCATTTTTATCTAGACAATTTTCTTCGAATAAATTTATTTCAAATAATTATCTAGATAAGAAATTATCTAAATAACGCCAAACTCTGGACTGAACGAAGCATGTAGTATACAGTCGCCATCAGATATATCGGAGCGGCCAAGGTGGTCATAAATATCTGAACGACACCTCTTTGTCAAGGCGATAAAGTGCATGTACAGATATTTTTGAGTACGTTTGCCGCTCCGATATATTTGGTGTCAACTGTACCAAAATTTTAAAAGGCAACTATGAGCCAGCCATACTGTAAATTTATCAAAAATATTACCGGTTGGCTTCTTTATAGCATTGTGGAGTCCATCTCGGTGATCATGAAAACGGGCCTTAAATGGGCACTAGCAGTGGTGTACCATTCCCGGGAATATTCACCTCGAGGGAAGGAGCCAGCCATACTGTAAATTTATCAAAAATATTACCGGTTGGCTTCTGTATAGCATTGTAGAGTCCATCTCGGCGGTGGTGTACCGGGAATATTCACCTCGAGGGAATATTGGGGAATTTTGAAATTGTTGTATAAACACATTGTATTTTCAAGGAATAGAGTAAGCGAAGACCAGAAAACTTACCAGGACATCAAGCACAGTACCTCCACCGGAAAACTAAATTCCCAATATTGCCTAGTAATTACTCAATTTGGTTTAGGGAATTCATACTTAATTTTATAAATGCGAAAGTGTTTGTCTGCTTGTCTGTTAACTCTTCACGTTGACACCGCTTAACTGAGTTAGATACAATTTGGTAAGTATGAAGATAGTTTGAGTCCCAGGGAACGACATATGATAGTTTTATCCTAGAAATTATCCAGTGAAAAGGGGGGTCGAAGATTTAATGGAATTGTTGCTCACTGTAAACTTAAATAGCATGTGCGTTAAATTAATATTTGCTATGAGATTTTACTACGGCGTTTCATTAATTCCTTATGGTGAGGGACCGGAAAACCCCTTCGTTTGATTGATCGTTTCAATACGGTAACCCTATTAAAGTATTACCCTGATGTTATGGTTACCCTATCATTGGGTTACCCTTTTCCCGTCTCTTTTCCGCGCAAGCAGGCGGTTTTACCTTTCTCATTTGAAATGGAACAGGAGAGGCGACGGCGGAACAAATTGAGTGAATATCAGATTTGCAGTCCTCACGTACATAACAACTTTAATTTAAATAATTTCTGTTAAAGAAATGTTTCTTACCTTCAGTTTAATTTTGCATAGTTTGCACGTATTGATGATTTGGGCAAATTTTTGTTTGAATAAAAATAAAAATATAAACACATTTTTTATTCTTATTCTAATCGATTTGAATAAAAATTATTCTTGCACTCGTTATTCAAAATAAAATGAATGGGAATAAATCACGTGATTCTTATTTTAAATAAATCATGAAAAACTGAATAATTATTCTAGGATTGGGTTTATTCCAAATAACGTTTTATTCAACTAAAACTGTTATTTGGAATGAAGTTAAGTTTGTGGTACAAAACAATACAACCATCCTCCTAGCGTTTGTCCCGGCTTTTGCCACGGCTCAATTGAGCCTGTGATGAATTGGCGTAGGGACTAGTAGTCGTTTTCAGCTTTCAGGTTGTAGATTTCGAAAATTATATCTGTTTTATAATCCAGATTATTTAATATACTTATTTCTGGTAAAAGGTCATGGTAGTTATTTTTGGTTAATTAGGGGATGTAGATTTATTAAATTATAACTGTTTTAAAATCCAAAATGGCGGCTATACTTTTTTATGAAAAATCGTTTTCGAAAATTATGCCTGTTTTAAAATCAAAGATGGCGGAAATACAATTTTTTGTATAAATTGTAATGGTAGTAATTTTCGTCTATTTCGGGTGTATAGATTTCGAAAATTACGTCTGTTTAAAACCCAAGACGGCGCCTAAACTTTTTTTTTCTGAAATATCGTCATGGTTAAAGTTTTTGTTTAATTGAGAGCGGCATGACGTCATACCGTTTTAAAACTGTAAAGCTGTGTATGTCCTTTATTTTTCGGTTATGATGTCCCTGATCCTTTCGGCGAGTAAGGTCCCTTCAGACAGTTTGCGACATATAAGTTTATAATGTGCGGTCTGAAACGCCCGCCACAACACTGTATGGAAGCAAATCGCTAAGAAATATGATAAATTTAAATACCCGTGGCTCCAATGCTATACTAAAATAAATTCACACGAAAAAAGTATGCCAAACAATAAAATTTAAATGGATTGAAAGTAGAATTATTGGTTATTTAGTACTGCATGTAGAACCACGAATATGTATCGCTCAAATCTGGAGCAGAGCACCTTAGTAAATAGTACTAGACCCCACCCATAGTGTGGTGTTCCTGCTGGTGAGTAAGCTTTGTCAAAGAGCTCAAAGAGGACCCAGTTTATTGACGACCAGGGACCCTCTTGTTCCTTTAACCGTCAACATAGTGAATCCGCCTTTTTGTAAAGGGTTAGCAACGCGCATGTGACACCTCTTTTTATTAATAAATAATATTTTTGAATCCAATATCAAAGTTCCTACTTAACGACTTACATGCATATTTATCATTTTAATAATTCATACATTGCTCATTTTATGTCCATTTAATTCAATAAATTGTTTTAAAATTCAACATGATACATGTTTAATAAGTATTGTTTATATTGTTATTGCCATACCCTGGTTTTCAACTATTTTGATTTAAGAAATACAGGGTGTAATCGTTAAGTGTAGCCAGATTATTCCGTAAATTTAACAGGTACCCAAAATCTTTAAACTGATTTCGAAAGTACGTTACCCAACAAGTAAAATCACATTAATAACTTTATTTGAATCAAACCAGCAATATCTATATATATAAAAGAAGAAACTGACTGACTGACTGACTGACTGACATATCAACGCACAGCCCAAACCGCTGGGTCTAGAGATTTCAAATTTGGCAAATAGGTTCCTTATAAGGTCTAGGGGAGCACTAAGAAAGGATTTTTCAAAATTCACCCCCTAAGGGGGTTAAATGGGGGTCCTAAATTTGTATGGCGAAATAAGATTTGTTAGACTATTTTATTCGAAACTTCACAGGAGTATTCCTAACGATAAATGAGTAAACACGTGTTTCAGGTTTTTTGAAAATTCAATCCCTAAAAGGGGTAAATGTGGTCACAAAGTCTGAAACTCAACATGGGTATCGTATCCTTTTTGAGTACTTATAGTACGCGGGCGAAGCGGCGGGAAAAGGCTAGTCTTAAATATAAATTTCAAAACCTCCCATATTTCCCATACGGTACGTAGTTCGTTGAGAGGCCTATAGACATTTCACCATGATCATATGATTCATGAATTGTTTTATTTTATCCAGTTATCCATATCAATCTATTATCATTACCGTTTATTCGTGTAAAATATGAATCTTAAACAGTTTTATCTCTCACGGTAGGGAAATTACAGCCTCAAAGAACGTTGTACTAAATGTATCGGGGCGTTTAAACTTAATATTTTTTATATTACTACTTTTATTTAAAATAAGTTATTAATGTAATTTTACTCACTGGATAACGTACTTTCGATATCAATTTTAATCTATTAAAATCTGTTATATTTACGAAATAATCGCCTGGCTACACTTAACGTTCACACCCTGTATATTACTTAGATTATGGTCGTGATTAACGTCATTGTCATCGTTAAAATTTCCTTGTATAAAAACTTTGACACTTTTCTAGGGAATGACATTTGCACAGCCATATTTTACGTTGACCAGGGGCCGGTATTCTAACTTTAAAACACGTTTATACACGATCCAACTTCAATACAACTCCAATGCATTAACAACGCAATACAGCTTTCGCCTAAACGTCTGAATCCGAAATGTCAGAATTTGCTTGAAAATTATTCCGATGCAACTCCAATACCATTTCAACATTGCTTGATTATTTATTGTGTATTGGAGTTATGTTGAATATAGATTGTGTTTTTAATGTATTGCTTATGTATTTTAAAATTATAATACGGCACCAGCTCGTCAATGTTGCATGGTGCAACCAGCCTTATGTCTGGAGAGATAGGCCAAAGTCACAATTTCAAAGTCAAAGTCTGTTTATAAACTAGTTTTGGAGCATTCGCTTGGCCATTTATTTTGTTTGGGCTGAAGATAAAACGAATGATTAGATGCGTGATTCGTTTTAAAGACATTGTTTCGGTAATGATCACGAACCTTTGATTATAAGTTATAGATGTCTTCTATGTCATTATCATTAACTATTTATATCTAGTAAAATATTTACATTAATACCTAAAGACTGTCAGATAAAACACTGCCCAAACTGTACATATATTCTTCAAAAGTAGTGAAACTACACGGGCGGGGTATAGTTTATTTATTTTTAATTTCTCATGCTCAAAAAGTGTCTCATATTATGGTTACCAAGGCGGACTATATTTCTAACCTACCCTTAACATGAGTCTTAGACGAGGGTTGTCGTAACGGGCGATTTCGGTAATGTATCTTTATTTTTTTCACCCATATCAGTATAAATGAGATTACTTATTTTATATTATTAGTCATGCAAAATGGCGAATATTAAAATCGTTTTCCCAAAAATCTGACTACGACAATCGCACGATTTTCCTAATCTAAAAAAAAGTATTAACAAAATTTACTAAAGTAAAGTTTCATGAGACATACTTACACTATAAAATGCGATTTCACTCACGTCTATATAGTCAGAAGACATATTACGGAGAGCCTAGGTCTCTTCAAGCACTAAGAGTGCTATTTGAATCGGTCCGCGGCTCGCTACTGCGACGCGCGCTGCCGACTGCACATAGATTTGAGCTTAAGGTAGTAGTGGAGCAGAGATCTGAAACAAAATAAAGAAAAGAGTACAGATAATACTAAAAGACCTGCGTTGGCGTACAGAAAGCCATTTTAGTTGGAAACAATAATATGAGACATAATCGAATTTACGCAAGCAGAAAATAAAGCGTGTGCCATTATTTTACATACGATCGAGTCTATATATATGTAGCTATGTACCATGTTTATTTATTTATAAATAATTTTAAATAAAAAAGAACCGACTTCACTTAGCATCCACCTTTCCAAAAGCAACTGCAAAAAATACTCAAATCACTATAGTTAATATGCCTATAATAGTAATAATAGTTGAAGAGTTCCCTCGATTTCTCCAGGATCCCATCATCAGATCCTGGTTACAATGGGACCAACTGTGAAATATACTCTTTCAAACAAAAAAAATATTTTCCAAATCGGTCCAGCCGTCTTCGAATAATCGGTGAACATACATAAAAAAAATAGCAAGAACAAAGATCCTGACGAATTGATAACCTCCTCCTTCGAAATCTTGAAGTCGGTGGAAAAAGCAAGAATTACAATCCATAAAATTACACTTGTTAAGTACTTATATTAAAACTAAATTAAAAACTAACTTAAAACTAACAAAAATGGTCCCCCAGACCTGCCCCCTGCGGAAGGGTGCCCATAATGCTGGCTACATATCGCGCTGAATCGCGATGCCGATTCTCTGGACAAGATATGAGCCAGGTCTAGAGTCTCTAGTGGAGTCGAGGAGCTTCTATTTACTACATCCTACACACACACACACACACACACACACACACACACACACACACACACACACACACACACACACACACACACACACACACACACACACAACAAAAATAGTGGAGATCCGTTTAAGGGCATAATTGGTATCGTATGTGTCTAAGAAAAAGTAGAAGAAAATTTTTTTGAAGCGACAAAAAATTGTTTTTTGTATGGGACATGGCGTCCCAGCCGGCCGACCCTCCATACAAAACCATTTTTTTTTTGCGCGATTTGTTTTTTCTTGTTTTGTCGTAATAATAATACAATACCAATTAGGTATTTCCTTAAACGGATCACCAGAATTTTTGTTACATCTTGTAGATGAATAATATTTTAGACGAATCTACTCGCTTGAATACTCATTCAACTTAATGCAATGAGAAATAACTTGTTTATATTTGCGTCTGAAAATCGTCCTCTACAAATACTAAGATTTTCTATTATTGCTAATTCGAAGCTACTACGCACAAGGCAACTATGTAAAGCATCATTTAAAATGCAGATGTTCAATTCTGTGTGAAAATACTTTTAAACGTGTAGACACGGATAGTACCACTTTGCCCCACTGTTGCAGTATTATTTTATAGTTAAAGGCCTTTAAAAAAGTTATATAAAACAATCATAGGTATAGGATATTAATAAGTATGTACCTAGTTGGTTACTAAATTCTGTTACCAGATTTCTGACTGATAAAATATAAAATAAAGTTAGAAAATCAAAAATTTAAGTAATTATTTAATAGCCTCATTTCTAATGAACATAATATGGTATAATACACAAATCAGATGAGAAATTTATTCAAAATCCTTGTAAAGAACAAGATTGCCTGAAGACGCAAACACGCGGTAAATTTAAGAAAATTACACTTTACAAAAGTGCATCAAATAAATATTGCACCTTTGTTTAGAAGGTTCCATTGCTTGTTTGTAAGAAACCTGTTTATTAGAGGTAATTGCGTGACCACCATTTAATTTTTTTGCGATTTTATCCCACAGATATTCCCATTTGAAATATTGCCTATTTTTAAGTTTTTCACAAAAGACATAAATTTAGACTGCTATGGAACAAGCAGACTTGCAACGTATAGTCTAGTATTTTATCGGATAGCCTCACGTGAACTATACATATACCAAATTGAAGCTAAAGAATATAGCTACCGAATTGTGTAAGACTGATGCGTCTTAAAGGTGATTAAAAATAAATAGGATTTAAAATCAACATGATCAAGGAGCGTAATTTTGACGTATATTTTTCACGCCTTTTTCCGAGTGTTATAAGGAATTCTGAAAAACTGCGACAATAATTTTCAATTCAATATATTGTAATCTATTGACTATTAAATAAGCTTTTAAATTATGTACGTTAATAATTAAAATGTTGCTACCTATTCCTATTTATTAAGTGAAAACTCTAGTAACAGAACTTAGTAACCGACTAGGTATTAAAAACTATCAAAATGGGGTTTTCAGCGATTTTAGCCCACCAATATCGATATTTTCTACCGGACCGCCTTTTATTATTTATTTATTTATTTAATCTTTATTGCACAATACAAGAAAGTACAAATGGCGGACTTAATGCCTTAAGGCATTCTCTACTAGTCAACCATATTATCGCTGTTTTGTAGTCAAATAATGCTTTATTGGTAGGATATACAAGAATATAAATTAGACTTACAAATAAAACACACCTATTTAAAATAAAACTAAACCCAAAACTAAAACTAAATAAAACCTAAAAATATCAAAAAAATTGGGCCCCTTTGGCATGTTGCCTTTTGGATTTGATCTTTATAACTATCCCAGCTTACTAGTAGAATTAAAATGGATTGATACAAACATGTTATTTCTAAACGAAAATAAAATTCAAAACACGATAACCTAAAACAACTTGAAGTGAACATCCGCTCTACAAAATAAATAGCCAAGAGTTCATCTTGGGCAGCTGGAAGTGACCTAAAAGCACAAATACCGGTACTTACGTACAAATATCGGTACTAGCGTACAAATACCGGAGTTTAGGTATCTAAAGTGTAGGAATACCGGCTGAGACGGAAGCGAGGTGAGCGGCACGTCTCCACCACTACCGGCCGCGGTTTACCGAATCCTACTGCATTTGGTAAAACTAACTTTCGTATTAAATTAAAACATACTAACACAAGAAAATATAACCGTTACACTCACGTCACTTTAGTAACTTCGAGCGACATGTTTCGGAGAGCTTAGGTCTCCATCCTGAAGCACTAAGAGTGCTATTTGAACTGGCCCGTAGCGCACTGTTGCACATCGAGTTGCCGACTGCCGGCATGCGTCGCGCTCGGCGAGCCGCGCGCGTCGCGCGCTCTGACAAAGCTTGTTGAGGGTGACCTTGCGCCAGCGCTGCTAACATATTTTGCAGCGTATTTGGTTCATCTGACATGAGCGACGATAGACAAACCACACTTACTGTGTCCGCTTAACTATCACAGCACACACTGAAGTTCTTTCGTCATTTAAGGAGGAGGTCTCAAATCAAATCCCGACATGTAACAATGAGTTTTTCGAAACTTATGTACCTATATATATGCTGAAAATAAACTCTTTTTTCGTTTTCGTTCCAACACTTAAGAGGGCGTCGTACAAAATCAGCAAAAACAGCAGTCTCCGTTTAGGTTCCTGAGTTCACAATTCCTTACAAAAATCTATATTTTATAAGTTATTATAACAACAAAGAGTGTGTTTACAATTTAAAGTAATAAGTACTCGATTATCATTTGTAGTTAACTTAATACAACGAAGTAAATTTGTACAAAATCTGAGAAAAACGTTTGTGCGGTTTAGGAAAAACATGAATTAAAAATGCATACGATCATTAAATGGTTATAATATTTTGAAAGCCAGATAAATGCACTAGAGAATAAAGGGTTATTCATATTTTTCCTTATAAAAATAACAAAGAAATTCAATTATAAATATAAACTTTCGTGAAATTCCCATACATTCGCCACATCAGTCAAATTGTCTTTGTGAATCAGATGCCCAACGGGGCCCGTCGTAAGCAGACGTGCTGCTGAATTTCACACTTTGACATTTCATTTTGACAATTATTTTGACAGAAAATCATATAAGTACACGAAAAAGGATACCAGTAGCCAGAATGTATACAAAATGAATAGGGAAAACAAACAGAAACCGTGTGGCATATGAAATTATATTTTTTGACGTTTACATGTCGTAATACTAGAAAAATACAACTAACGATTTCATAAAATAAACGTTTCTACCGAATTCTCATAATTCGTTTCTTTCAAAGCTATTTAATGCGAAAAGAGGTTTAGGATTACTTTTTAATTACGGAGTTTTTATTTATTATGCTGGTCATATTATTACGACATTAAAAAAATGTATACGAACGTCAATAAACAATAAACTTAATTGACAATTTTCTTAGTACTCAAATCTTATTAACAAGTTATTTTACTTATTATACGCGAAATTTGTATGAGATATATTTCCGCAATATATGAAAATCATGGAACCTATTTCTTGTTGACCGTTTGTGCACACAACATACGTGCATGCGTAATGAAGAACGTCTCTGTCTGCAGCACATACAAATCGGAGAGGCGCATGAATCGGTTGTCGTTCCTATAATGGTACGAGTAGGACCCCAGAGGTACAGATGGACTTTATGAACTCACGCCACGCCTCTCGATCATCAGGAGCGCTCGTAACATCACTCCAGATCGTCTAAACGGCTTCTTCTCAACTGAGCGCCACCGTGAGTGCACGGACCGACCAGATCTACGTTAGCCTCCTGGTGGGACCCAGTTGAGAGCGGTGTACGTGATAGTTTTCATCCCGGCGGATTGTGTCTGAACTATCTCCGTTATCGCATAGCGATTTCACTTTGCATTAATCTATCACCTTTATACAAATGTAACTATTTATAAAATAAACCAATAAACATTGTTGTTTTCTGCTATTAACTTACACCATTTAACCGGGAGTTTTTAGTCATAGCTGGGAGGAAGAAAGTAACGTCGCGTTTGAAATCTCAGGCGAAATAATAAAAGTAAGTGTACAAAAATTCAGTTTTTATTTCATCAGTATTCTGTGCAAATTAACTTATTTATTGGACTGAACCAGAGTTGGGCAAAAACTAGGTATTGGGAAGATAACTAAATCATCTTTTATTAGAAATAACTAAATAATCCGTCACATGTTATTTTGAATTTATCTAGATCAGTTTCATTTTTATCTAGATAATTTTCTTCGAATAAATTTATTTCAAATAATTATCTAGATAAGAAATTATCTAAATAACGCCAAACTCTGGACTGAACGAAGCATGTAGTATACAGTCGCCATCAGATATATCGGAGCGGCCAAGGTGGTCATAAATATCTGAACGACACCTCTTTGTCAAGGCGATAAAGTGCATGTACAGATATTTTTGAGTACGTTTGCCGCTCCGATATATTTGGTGTCAACTGTACCAAAATTTTAAAAGGCAACTATGAGCCAGCCATACTGTAAATTTATCAAAAATATTACCGGTTGGCTTCTTTATAGCATTGTGGAGTCCATCTCGGTGATCATGAAAACGGGCCTTAAATGGGCACTAGCAGTGGTGTACCATTCCCGGGAATATTCACCTCGAGGGAAGGAGCCAGCCATACTGTAAATTTATCAAAAATATTACCGGTTGGCTTCTGTATAGCATTGTAGAGTCCATCTCGGCGGTGGTGTACCGGGAATATTCACCTCGAGGGAATATTGGGGAATTTTGAAATTGTTGTATAAACACATTGTATTTTCAAGGAATAGAGTAAGCGAAGACCAGAAAACTTACCAGGACATCAAGCACAGTACCTCCACCGGAAAACTAAATTCCCAATATTGCCTAGTAATTACTCAATTTGGTTTAGGGAATTCATACTTAATTTTATAAATGCGAAAGTGTTTGTCTGCTTGTCTGTTAACTCTTCACGTTGACACCGCTTAACTGAGTTAGATACAATTTGGTAAGTATGAAGATAGTTTGAGTCCCAGGGAACGACATATGATAGTTTTATCCTAGAAATTATCCAGTGAAAAGGGGGGTCGAAGATTTAATGGAATTGTTGCTCACTGTAAACTTAAATAGCATGTGCGTTAAATTAATATTTGCTATGAGATTTTACTACGGCGTTTCATTAATTCCTTATGGTGAGGGACCGGAAAACCCCTTCGTTTGATTGATCGTTTCAATACGGTAACCCTATTAAAGTATTACCCTGATGTTATGGTTACCCTATCATTGGGTTACCCTTTTCCCGTCTCTTTTCCGCGCAAGCAGGCGGTTTTACCTTTCTCATTTGAAATGGAACAGGAGAGGCGACGGCGGAACAAATTGAGTGAATATCAGATTTGCAGTCCTCACGTACATAACAACTTTAATTTAAATAATTTCTGTTAAAGAAATGTTTCTTACCTTCAGTTTAATTTTGCATAGTTTGCACGTATTGATGATTTGGGCAAATTTTTGTTTGAATAAAAATAAAAATATAAACACATTTTTTATTCTTATTCTAATCGATTTGAATAAAAATTATTCTTGCACTCGTTATTCAAAATAAAATGAATGGGAATAAATCACGTGATTCTTATTTTAAATAAATCATGAAAAACTGAATAATTATTCTAGGATTGGGTTTATTCCAAATAACGTTTTATTCAACTAAAACTGTTATTTGGAATGAAGTTAAGTTTGTGGTACAAAACAATACAACCATCCTCCTAGCGTTTGTCCCGGCTTTTGCCACGGCTCAATTGAGCCTGTGATGAATTGGCGTAGGGACTAGTAGTCGTTTTCAGCTTTCAGGTTGTAGATTTCGAAAATTATATCTGTTTTATAATCCAGATTATTTAATATACTTATTTCTGGTAAAAGGTCATGGTAGTTATTTTTGGTTAATTAGGGGATGTAGATTTATTAAATTATAACTGTTTTAAAATCCAAAATGGCGGCTATACTTTTTTATGAAAAATCGTTTTCGAAAATTATGCCTGTTTTAAAATCAAAGATGGCGGAAATACAATTTTTTGTATAAATTGTAATGGTAGTAATTTTCGTCTATTTCGGGTGTATAGATTTCGAAAATTACGTCTGTTTAAAACCCAAGACGGCGCCTAAACTTTTTTTTTCTGAAATATCGTCATGGTTAAAGTTTTTGTTTAATTGAGAGCGGCATGACGTCATACCGTTTTAAAACTGTAAAGCTGTGTATGTCCTTTATTTTTCGGTTATGATGTCCCTGATCCTTTCGGCGAGTAAGGTCCCTTCAGACAGTTTGCGACATATAAGTTTATAATGTGCGGTCTGAAACGCCCGCCACAACACTGTATGGAAGCAAATCGCTAAGAAATATGATAAATTTAAATACCCGTGGCTCCAATGCTATACTAAAATAAATTCACACGAAAAAAGTATGCCAAACAATAAAATTTAAATGGATTGAAAGTAGAATTATTGGTTATTTAGTACTGCATGTAGAACCACGAATATGTATCGCTCAAATCTGGAGCAGAGCACCTTAGTAAATAGTACTAGACCCCACCCATAGTGTGGTGTTCCTGCTGGTGAGTAAGCTTTGTCAAAGAGCTCAAAGAGGACCCAGTTTATTGACGACCAGGGACCCTCTTGTTCCTTTAACCGTCAACATAGTGAATCCGCCTTTTTGTAAAGGGTTAGCAACGCGCATGTGACACCTCTGGAGTTGCAGGCGTCCATCCATAGGCTACGGTAGCTGTTTACCACCAGGCGAGCCGTATCCTTATTTGCCACCGTCGTAGTATAAAAGCAATGTATAAATTAACATATATCTTTTGCCAATTTTGCATAGAAAATTTAAAACTGTAGCTGTGAAGATATTGTACGTAAATCCGCCCAAAAACGTTGTTCAATCCTAACAAGTCATTTGATTTTACACCTTATTGAGAGCCATATAAAGTGGATATTGGCATTGTCAATCTGACTTCTACCGATATCTTTACAAAACTCGTATCTCAAAAACGCAACTAATCATTTAAATATAAAATTATTTCGCTGTCTTCTTGGAACGCATATTACCTATGGTTTCAGTTTCTCAAATGAGGTGTGTAGTCAAACTTATAATGGCAACCGAAAAAAATAGTGTTCAATGACCTGTCTTCCCAGAAGTGTGGTAGTGTGCGTGAAGTCTGATAAAGTGTGTAACTGGGTAATTTGACAGAATCTGAAAATTTACCCTCCTCGACACAGTCTTAAGAGCTTGAAAAAGTGCATTATTTTGAGTACGGCCCCCTCAATGCATTGTGATAATTAAATAAAAACAATTTCAACAAATGGTAAGAAAAGTGGCCTATGAAGCTACTTTGACCGATCGATGTGGATTTTTCTTTTGAACAAGCCACGCAGCAGTAATTAAATTTCATTTATAGAAATTGTGACTAAATTGTGAGCACCGTGTTTAATCTATAATACACATATATTCAATTTCCCTTTATTAAAACACAATATCTAAACTCAAGCTCTGCGAGGTAGCCTGTTGTAAACAAACCCTGTTTCACACCAGCGCGCTCTCGACCATAGTTCAACTACGCAACATGCGCTATCTCGCTCTGTTTTAGCACCTGCCTCCGGAGAACTATCCTCAACTTAAATTTAAAACGACTAAAGTCCTTATTTAGTACATACATACATACGACGTTTTGAATTTAGCTACGAAGAGAGACTATATTAAACCTTTTGTGAAGTAACGACACTGCACGTTTGTTTATTATATTATAAAGGAGATTTATATTAACTTAAGGTGAAGTTTATTCTTGCCGGTGGGTAGATAACCTATTAGTCTTCTATTAATTAGTCTAGACTGATGTTATAAATTTCGTAATCTGATATTTTAATTAGATTAGATTAATTTTAAGCGCCATTAACGTAGGTGTTTCTTACGTACCATAAAATAATAAGAAATGTGAGAGTACTTAGGGGGAGTCCGGGAGACTTGCCCATGTGGGAGACATGAACCACCTCAAATATTTCAATTCAAATTTCGCGCCACCGGCGTCGTTGACAGCTTCTGTCATACTTTAACATAAGGGGCAACTATTGGCAACGCCATATTGGCTACCAATAATCCGGTTAGGCAATGAGCGGGATGAATGTGTTTTCATTGTGTGAAAGTAAAAAAATAAATATTTTTTGTTACTTACACATTTTTTACAATTTAATAACTAAGTGGTATTACTTAATCTTGTTGTATTTGTTGGTTAATGTAGTTTCACTAACGGTAAGCGTTTGGAGTATCTATTAAAAGAGTTTTAAGAAATCATAAATTAAATAAAGTAAAGGGGGTGCGGGTGACTTGACCAATATGGTGATGAGGAGACATTACCCTTGATTTTTACCTACATCTAGACCATATTTTATGAAAGGAATCTTAAATTGCAAGGGCCTATAATGGTTTGTTGACTAATAAGTTATACCTGCGAAATAAGAATAACATCTTCTGAATTTTACGTAAAAGTTGCTGATTTTTCCGAACGAAAATTTTACTTATTAAAGGTTTAACTTTGTTATTATATTATAATTGGTTAAAAATACTTGATTAGGTCAGAACTACTTTTCTCATTACATACATTTCATTAAACAGTTCTATTTTCACTATTTTTCCTACTTAACTAATTATGGTCAAGTCTCACTCACCCCCTGATCAACTCTCCCACGTAGGTTAAAAAAATATGAAAAAAATTTAGAAGATGCGCGTTATCATATACTTTCTACGAACATTGTTTTGAACATTATCGGTCCAGCCATTTTTGAGTTATTTCCAAAAAACTTCATCCTTAGGTATCAGATACGACCCTTTGGCATTAGTTTGGTTCTTATCCCATTGAAGTTACAGAACCCTCCATTACGTGTGGTCCGATACGCACTTGGCCGGTTTTTTAAGTTATGACCGCCGGAATTTTTTTATATTTTTTAAAGATATATCGAGTTGCTATCTCTTACATGTAAAACTCTACTCTAGAGGCTTGTAACTAAAATGGGGGTCAAGTCTCCCGGACTCCCCTACTGTATACATACCGTAGTGTTACACGAAACTATTAGTTACTGTTTCAATGTAATTAATATTTTTATTTTATTTGAATGAATGAATGAATGAATGAATGAATGAATGAATGAATGAAAGGTTTATTCATGACAAGTACAAAAGACATAATATACAATAACATATACAACCCGAAACATTAATTGCCACGAAATGGTCGCAACTCAGCGTTAAATGCCGGCAGGGCCAGCGCTGGTCTTCCGTTGCAACCATTTGACGACACGGCGCATTGACGCCACGATCACATCCCCAAAGTAAGAATATCCTAATCAAAACAAGAGAAAAAAAAACAATAAAAAACAGGAAAAAATTATAAACATAAACACAAAAACAATTTAAAAACTTCAAACGTTTCCTAATTCCGTCCTATGGAGGCCGCTTTAATACGGTCTACAGATTCACTGAGATAATCGCGCGACAAAATGCCACGTGTGTAGAGGTATTTATTTATCGCATGGCTACATGTCACTGGATATACATAGATAGGCATTTCCTCCCTGGGGTAGTAGTGGGAAAGCAGATGATAAAGAAAATCCAGTGAGTGCTGCGAGGTCCAGATGGGACAGTGCAGCTGCCAAGTTTGTTACTCTTTTAGCACCACCCAGGGATCACGTGTAGGACTGTCTTAGGTGTTTCCTACTGACGGAGAGTAACATTAATTCCCAATGTAATTAATTAATATTTTTGAGTGTGACGGAAGTTTTGTATTTAAATAATATAAACAAAAAAGAACTTCACTTAGCCTCCACCTTTCCAAAAGCAAATGCTCGAGCTGAGGTAAAATAAAAACCGGCCAAGTGCGAGTCGGACTCGCGCACCGAGGGTTCCGTACAAACCTGTAGGTATATAGGGGTAGTAACTTTAAAATTATTAAAAATATATTTATTATATGATGTAACTAAAAATTTACGGTTTTCGCATATTTTCCTTTATCTGTGCTATAAGACGTTGCCTCGTACTAAATTTCAAGATTCTGAGTTCACGGGAAGTACCCTGTAGGTTTTGATTCCCTTGCGAGTTTCGAAAATTTGCGGCATAAACGGCTGTATCTTTTGATTGCGTTGGCTTAGAAGTTTGATTTTTTTCACAGCTCCAAGAAACAATAGACCTGAGTATTTAATATAAATTTCAGCTTGATACCTCCACGCGTTCCTGAGAAAAAGGGTCTTGACAGTCGGACGGACGGACGGAAAACAAAGTGATCCTATAAGGGGTCTGTTTTTTCCTTTAAGCTTGATTCACACACAGCGCGGGTGCGGGTCGGGCGCGTGACCTCACGGGCCCGCGACGCGTATATTGGCTTCACACAGAGCGCGGGTCGGGTCGGGCACGGGCCCGCGCAGCAGTGGGTACGCTCGGCGGCGGCTCCAAGGCAGTCTGTACTAAGATGTCGGAGAATACGGACACAGACGAGGAATTATTACGTCTGCTTATTTTGAGAAACAGAATTCGAAAAAGAAAGAGAGTATGGTTTCACGAAATCAATAAAAAAAAATTAAAATTTGGAGAGTACCATCGATTGTGTAAAGAACTGTGTTTCTACATATGAAGATCGGTTTTTAAACCCATAAACAATTGTGTTTGCGAACACATTCTATTATTTTTTCATTCATTCAATTTTTTTTTTTTTTAAATACAACTTCAATGAAACACGCGCACGCGCCCGACCCGCGCACGCTCTCTGTGTGTGGGCTTGTTTACAAACGAACGTATGACGAAAAAAGCGACCGCCCGCCACCCGCGTCGCCCGCGCTCTGTTTGTGGTAGCGGGCGCGGGCGTGCGCGTACGCAAACGACCGGTCCCGCGCCCGACCCGCGCCCGCTGCGTGTGTGATGATGTTCATATAAAACTACTGAATACAAGCGTCGCGGGCCCGCTCGGTCACGCGCCCGACCCGCACCCGCGCTGTGTGTGAATCAAGCTTTAGAGGTACGGAACCCTAAAAGTACTCAAATTACTATAGTTGTGCCCATAATAGTTGAAAAGTTCCCTCGATTTCTCCAGGATCCCATCATAAGATCCTAAACTGGTTACAATGGGACCAACTGTGAAGTATACCCTTTCAAACAAAAACAGAATTTTCCAAATCGGTCCAGCCGTCTTCGAATAAACGGTTAACATACATAAAAAAGAAATAATAAGAAAAAACAAAAACAAAGATCCCGACGAATTGATAACCACCTCCTTCGAAATCTTGAAGTCGATTGGTAAATGACTAATTTTGCAGCGTAAAAAGTCATTAAACATATTTTTCTAAATTTTCCACTCAAGTCACGTTCGTACGTGGGTATACTCTACCCCTAAAAGTTGACAAACCCCTTAGCTGCCGAAAGCTTTTAGAGATAAGCCGAGTCAATTTATTGTTACCGTTATAGACGGAGAGCTGGCCACGTCAGATATGACACAATAATGAGAGCGACGAAATCCCTCTCGTTAGTTTTCTATACTATGCTTATTTCTAGATTCGGACATCTGGCAGCTGTAAAGTGGTGGAGGTCGAAGAATGCAACCCACTTTAAGAATACAAATCCTAGAGTTCAGGTTTGATGCAGTATTATGAGAAATTGTATAAATAATTAGATAATATCATCGCCAAAACTTTCTAATGGGGGAAAGTAAGTACAAAACGACGTATAATGTTATTCACAGATTGTTGCCTACTGTTTCTGTTTCCGAAATAACACACATTTTTTTGTTCTAATGTTAAAATATAGACCCTGTCCTTTATACCTGAGACAACTTCGGCAGTTTTTACCTATTTTAGTATTACTATTTTCAAATTCAAAAATGTTGGTAGTCTGTCACTCTGACCTCCACACATTCAAAGCTGCCAGATCCCTGGATCTAGCAATAAGGATAGTATAGCAATCTAACCAGACGGGTTTTGTTGCTCTCATTATTGTGTCATATCTGACGTGGCCAGCTCTTAGTTAATAATTACCCGCTTCGCCGGGCGCATCCGCGGGCATACATTGTGTTGTGGATACTGACCTGAATGTTGGGTTGATCTCTAGCTAATCGCTAAATGGGTTATGTTATACAAACAGTTGAAAACAAAACTGACCAGGTGCTTATCGGGCCACACATACCGGGCCGACAGAAAGACTCCAAACATTTTCACATGTGGAAATGATTATAATATCGATGTAACTCACGAAAATTCAAATCCAAAACAATATCAGGATACGTTCTATCTTCCTCCTAGCGTCCTGGCTTGGAGTCCGCTTGGCAACCTAATCCCATGAATCGGCGTAGGCACTAGTTTTTGCGAAAGCGACTGCCATCTGACCCTCCAACCCAGAGGGGAAACTACGCCTTGTTGAGAGTAGATCCGGTTTCCTTACGATGTCTTCCTTTCCCAAAAAGCGACTGGAAACATCAAATGATATTCCGTTCATACGCTCCCAAAAACTCAGTGGTACGAGCCGGGGTTTTAACCCGAGACCTCTGAATGGAAAGTCTCCGGACGTCTTACTGCCAAGCTACCAGCCCTTAAGATAGGTACGTTCACTCTACAAAATAATCATATTGTTGAATATCTTTGAATGGTTTTACAAACTTATGTCTAACAACATGATTGATAAACTTTACCTACACAATAACGATTAATATACTTTATCTACACTCACATTGTAAGTCTTCAAAAACGTGGTCAATAACGGTAGGCAATGGCTAGCATTACCACAACCGATTTTACTATGATAAGCTTTTTATCTGTGGCAGTAACGTAATTTTAACTTTACATGCTCATATATTGATACGTTATGAGTTTCAAATTCTGAACATCGAATTTGATAACATAATGTAAATTCTGTCCTCCTTCCCGACCAACGGCACGCGCCCGCCCGACCGCCGGCACAATCGAGTTGGCCATGGCGGTGCAATGGCGGTCATTCTATGGTTTCTGAACACTTCATTTAGGATATATAATATGAGTGTAGATAAAGCAGTGTATGCGTACGTAATTAGGCGTTAAAACGTAATAGTTACATAAACTACTAAAATAACCCAATCGCTTATTTAGAAGTATATTCAGTAGGTACCTATTACTTAAGTTGATAAACAAAACCTAGTAGAATTGATATTTTATAACGATCAATATTTTAAGAGGATATTATAAACCAATCATATTTAAATTACATGTAAAACATGATTACGATTAAAAAGCAGACATTTAAGACTCAATTAAAGACCCGGCGGTTACATAATGGCTCAACCGTTGAGTTAACGCCCGCCCATTGACAAGATGGCCCCGCCCGGTATAATTAGAGATGAATTTATTATAGCACGTAAAAAGGAAGATTTGTCTTTTGTTCGACTAATTCGTTAAAGCACTCTTATGAATAATTAAGAGGCTTGTCGGGAGTTATTAAAATCTTCGCTTATTACACGAAAATGGCTCTTAAATTTCATTTAAAGAAATATCTAAACGTAAAATCATAATCGTTTGATTTGATATCTCGTTAATTTTATATTACACAAAACTTATTAAACTCACCGTTTTAATTAGGTCAGTTTGAGTAAGAATATCCCATTACATGTATAATATTCATTGCGACGAACGAGCGAAGTGAGTTCTTACAAACAACTTCTGGCTAGTGGGACGTCTCAGCATTTCGATGGCTTTTTGATTTTGAGAGTTTGTTCCGCGATAACTTTAGTAACGCTTTTCTGATCTTCATGAAATTTGTTGGGGTTGTAGCAGAGATAAATATAATTTGAGAGTTCGTATATGAGCAGGATCGACCAAGGGGTCATGGAGCTAGAAGACGCGAAAAAATCATCATATGGGTCTTGCTATATTGGTCATCTCGTTTGCAAGGAAATCGCGAGTTCTGAGTTCGAGGCGGACTACTAGTTTCTATTCAGCCAAATTATCTCGCAGGAAAGTTAACTCAAAAATTGATATTCGAAAGTCTATCTTTAGGTTTATTGGTCTTGTTAAGTTCGATGAGGCAACCAAAAACAACATTAGAATGTCAATATTGGAACGAAATAAATAATAAAACTACATATACACCGATAATGTAATAAAGAACGGGATAGACAATCAGCCCCAAAAATGGCTCCACAATAGTGCAGCGATTCGACTAGGGCCGCGATTCGAAAAATAAACACACAACACACTGGACAGACACAGCTCCAAGCCAACTCAACCCAACTCAACTCAACGCTATAACGACATTGACATTTGCTATTCGAACAGATTTTCATTCAACATTGGTCTCACATTGATACAACATTGGTACAATGTGTGACCAATGTGTGACCAATGTGAGACCAATGTGAGACCAATGTGAGACCAATTTTGAATGAAAATCTGTTCGAATAGCAAATGTCAATGTCGTTATAGCGTTGCGTTGAGTTGGGTCGAGTTGGGTTGGAGCTGTCTCTCCAGTGTGTGTGTTTATTTTTTGAATCGCAGCCATGGAATAACTGACAGTCGCTTGCGAGACAACTATGATATCACACTTTTGTGACAGTTGAAATTGGGATGGAATCACTCAAGAGTGATATCTAAAATGGTGGCCATATCCATAGACAAAACGCTCTAGCGAGACCTACTGACAGCTTGACAGTTAGGTGTGGACACGTGTGGACAGGATGGATATCACTCTATCCACTAGCGATACAAGTGTGACATCCACGTCTCACAGTTTGGCATGTCGAATCGCGGCCCTGTAAGAAGGACTCGTACAGCAGTTTCTCGGTCAGTTTTATTAGACTTTAGTCAGTAATAAGATAGGCCGTTACACATTTTCAAGAGCCATATTGTAGATAAATCTTGTTTGAGACTCTCTACTAATGATCAATCTATTTGCACATATATAGCAATCAGGTGCCGTATTCTAATTTTAAAATATATAAACAGTAAGTACATCAAAAACACAATCTTAAACATCCTCCAACTCAACAAACAAACTCCAACACACAACCAATCAACCAATATTGAAGTTGTATTGGAGTTGAGAAATTCTGATAGGTATTTCTTATTCAAACGTTTAGGCGCTAGCTGAATTGCGTAGTGAAACTAGTTAATGCATTGGAGTTGTATTGAAGTTGGATCGTGTCTAAGCGTGTTTTAAAGTTAGAATACGGGCCCAGGTGCCAGATTCTAATTTAAAAATACATTATCAATACAATAAAAATACAACCCATCTCAAACATAACTCCAAGTACTTACACACACACAACAAACATTCAACCAATATTGAAGTTGTATTGGAGTTGCGTTGGAATATTTCTCAAGTAAATTCTGATATTTCTGATTCAGATGTTTATGCCGTAGCTGTATTGCGTTGTTAGTGCATTGGAGTTGTATTGAAGTTGGACCGTGTCTAAACGATCGTGTCTATTTTCTTATTATTCCATGGAACTTTACTAAGTTTTTTTTTGTTATTTAACTAAGATAAAACTTTTTTCTTTTATGATTTTAGAGAAAAAGGTGTTGAATGTTTTCAATGACTTCCACAACTAGCGGGTGGAGCCTAGTGGTTTTTTATTTCAGTATCGTATCCTGAAATGAAATGAATTATCATTATCTGGGGGCATGGCACTGCCCCCGCCAAGTCGAGCGCGAAGCAAACATGCCATACCATCCTTTACTGGAACCATTTCGCCGCATTTTCAGGCCACTATTTGAGAACCTCTGGATGTGACCAGAACGCAAAAATTTTCGTCATCCAGTAAGCTATAATCACATACTTAAAATCCAAAATTTCAAGTCTGTAGGTCATTTAGTTCCGAAGTTAAGCGAAAGCAAAGTTTCGCATTTATGACACTCACTCACTCACTCATGATCATCAAAATAGAACTAGTACTTCCCATAAACTCAGAGAGCTGAAATTTGGTATAGAGTTAGGGTTTAATGGCCACATAAAGGGAAAACTATAAAAACTAGGATAATCGAAGATCTGGAGTACCTGGTGACCCTGATTAGAAAACAAAATTTGGTCAAAATATAATGCATTGGACTAAGAGTGGCGGTGATACCCGCACACGTCGCTAGATGGCGCTGACTGTCGCTGTCGTCTAAATAAATCAATAAGCCCACGTTTCTACAAAAATAAGTGAAATCCCACCAAAAGCATTCTGTAATAAAAACTTTTTACTAAAAAAAGATAAACCGACTTCAAAAAGGATAAAATAAATTATTATATTATTTATATGCGTTACAAACTGATATGTTTGAAGTCGGTGCCAAGCCAAAAAGTTACAATACCGGTCAAATCAGCTTCAAGTCTGAAAATCACAAAACAGTTAATACGAACGAGGCGTATGTGTTCAGTGAATTGTTCTTCATACTATAGAACTAATTCTGGTATTGACTGTACGTAGGTTTTCATTCTAGTACAGAAAGAAAATATAATCATGCGTCTTATGATGTTTGTTGTTTACTAGTTGTCGGACTAACCATATCTTGAACGGAGCCCGTGCTTCGGTTTGAATTATTTATTCTACTTCATCTAAGGTGTTTTATCGAAGTGTAAAAGAATTCAATGGCTAGATTGATTTTTCTATAGTCAGACACACTGGGTGTGTGGGTCACACCTTTTCAGTAGAAAAAGGCACGATATTTAAATTTTCTATTGTTGACCATACGTGTTTTTTATTTTTATTTGCCGCCTTTTTCTGATTATTGACAAAGTAGACGTGTATAAGATAATATATACATAGGTACCACATTTCATCAAAATTGTATTAGTAGTTTAGACGTGAAAATGTAACAGATCCATTCACATTCACCTTTTCAATATAAGTAGGTATCGATATGTTTTGTGATTTTCAGACTTGAAGCTGATTTGACCGGTATTGTAACTTTTTGGCTTGGCACCGACTTCAAACATATCAGTTTGTAACGCATATAAATAATATAATAATTTATTTTATCCTTTTTGAAGTCGGTTTATCTTTTTTTAGTAAAAAGTTTTTATTTTTCCATTTTTAGTGGTTATATAATTATCATAATCGGACAACGGATCTCGCAATAATCGGTGAAGATATATAAGAAAAAGTTCATATTACGTAACTCAATGTAAGGAAAGTTCCACTTATCATATGTGGTCTTCATCATTAGGTCCACTCCATCAAATTAGTGGTTTTCGAGAGGAAATGCTTGAGTTGCTTAAAAAAACAACCAAATCACCATACATGTGGCTTTAAAAATTGAGGAGTTCCCTTAATTCGTCATGGATCCCATCATCAGAACAGCACCAGATTAATGCACTAAAGCACTTAGTTACCTGGGTACTCTTGGAGCTGCACTCGTAATGCGCTTTATTTCTAAATACCCTCTGTTATGTTTTATTAGTTTTAATTAATCACTAAATTTAAATTTACGCATTAGTGAATTGTATTCTGCTTATAGTCTAACTCTTAAGAACCTATACACATATAAAGTTGTTACCTACATATATAAAGTTGTTCCTTATGTTATGATAGTGGATGATTAATCTCACTTCACCGTAATACAGTTTTTAACTAGTACGGGGAGTGATGGGCATTGTCACACTCAAATATAGTAACTTTCAACTTAAATAATTAGTAAGTAAAGTACCTTACCTTATGTACCATTTGTTGTTGGTTTAATAAAGTTATTTTTATTTATTTATTTATTTAAGACGATTGTCGCCGGAGTGTCCTTGAGCGTTTGGGCGCTCTCTACCCGCGCCACCCGCGTACCCTTCTCATTGCGATCGTGCGTAAATCCGCCGCGATGCACCGCAATAATATTCAAAGAATATGACTTTACTCAGAGGCGCGCGGGCAGATTTATAATAATCATACCTATAGCCCACCTAATGAAGGAAAACTAAGAGGAAATAATTCGTGTATAGCCAAATTTTGGTGTAGTTGTAGGCAAAGGTATCTTACACAACATACTAAAAGTACCGGTGGATGGGGGTGCCGCTAGCGGAAAGGGGGGGGTGTAAAGGTCCCTAATTTTGGTTTTTCGTAAATAACTCGGTAACGGTGGCTCATACGAAAAAATGTTCTATTGCTTAATTCATCCACATAAAATTTTCTATAAAAAAGACTATTTACAACTTTTTGCTAGGATCAATGTTTAATGAGATATCGAGGAAATACGATAAACACTTTTTTAAACTTTCGGAGCTAATATTTACGAAAGTATTAGTTTTATCCAAAAGTGGTTTCAAAATACCCTTATTGTTTTAAAAAGACCTATCTAATGACACCCTACACATTAGGGTTGGAGTAAAAAAAATATTTACCCCCCACTCCATGTGTACGGGAGGTACCCGAAAGAATAATATTTTTTCACATTTTGTTTTAAAACTTTGTCTGCGTAATTAAAACACATACTTATACGAAATTTCATTTCTCTAGTACTAGCCATCACTGAGCAGGGTGAGGAGGGGTCCTACCCTTGGAGTTTCGGCATGTCCGTCTGTCCCCGTCTGTCCGTCCACGGCTTTGCTCAGTGATGTTTAGTACTAGACGTCTAGACGGACAGATGGGGTCAGACGGACATGGCGAAACTATAAGGGTAGGAAGTGAGGTAGCAGGGTGAGCAGCCTGCTCAGTGATGGTTAGTACTAGAAAATAAAAAAATCGTGTGAGTATGTACTTTATTCACGCCGGCAAAGTTTTAAAACAAAATGTGAAAAAATATTATTTTTTCGGGTACCTCCCGTACACATGGAGTGGGGGGGTAAATATTATTTTTACTCCAACCCTAATGTGTGGGGTATCGTTGGATAGGTCTTTTTAAAACAATAAGGGTATTCTGAAACAATTTTTGGACAAAACTAATACTTTCGTAAATATTAGCTCCGAGAGTTTAAAAAAGTGTTTATCGTATTTCCTCGATATCGCATTAAACATTGATCCTAGCAAAAAATTGCAAAGAATCTTTTTTATAGAAAATTAGATGTGGATGAATTGAGCAATAGAACATTTTTTCGTATGAGCTACCGTTACCGAGTTATTTACGAAAAACCAAAATAAGGGACCTTTACACCCCCCTCTCCCCGCTAGCGGCGCCCCCATCCACCGGTACTTTTAGTATGTTGTGTAAGATACCTTTGCCTACAACTACACCAAAATTCAGCTATACACGAATTACTTCCCCTATCAGGCAGTTAAGCGTCTTCGTTTGGTGAGCTACTAATCCTTTTGTGGATGTTTTGTGATTTGAATACTGTGATTAAGTACTACGGTGACATTTTTTAGGAATGCTACTAAATAAGATAAGTAATAACGATCTCGATTAGTAGATTTTTATGTAAAAAAATGAAAACCTAGATTTTGAATTTGAAGTACAGTGAGCGGCAAAATATTTATGAATTTACGAAATATGGTTAAAAATATTCCGCATATCAAAAAAAAATAAAAAAATACTGACTAGTACAGCAAAAAAAACTGAATGCATATCAAAGCGGTGTTTTCATGTGAATTTGGATTTTTTTTGCTGTGCAAGTGAGCTTAATAGATGGCTATTTTTTTGTTGCGATTTTAAATATTAACCGTAAAAATTCACTTAATTACGATAAATTAACAAAACTAAGCCTGTTGCGAGTTGCGAATAGTAAAAATGCACATGTAAGGAGCGGTATTTTTGCACGAAATCGTCATACAAATGAGAGCAGTAAGCCCATTAAATTTAGATCTTTAAAATATAACACAGCGCAAACACTTCTTAGGGTTCCATAGCCAAAATGGTAAAAACGGAACCCTTAAAAGTTTTTTGAAACATGTCCGTCTGTCCGTCCGTATGTCACAGCCATTTTAATTATAAAACATATATGACTGAAATTTTATCTAGAGGTGTGTTTCATGTGCCGCTACTTAGTTTTCTGGCTAAACTGCTAAAAAAATCTTTTAGGTGAGGCACTCCATACATACATACATCATCATCATCATCAGCCTATATTAGTCCACTGCTGGACATAGGCCTCCCCTAATGAGCGCCATAGCGCCCTGTCTTCAGCTTGCCGCATCCAGCATCTGCCTGCAGTCTTTCGCAGATCGTCATCCCACCTGGCCAGAGGGCGTCCTACACTACGTTTGCCGAGACGCGGTCTCTACTCAAGAACACGTTTACCCCAGCGGTTGCCGGTTTTTCGCGAGATATGGCCGGCCCACTGCCACTTCAGCTTGCTAATTCTTTGAGCTATGTCGATAACTTTGGTTCTCTGTCGGATGTATTCGTTACGAATCCTATCCTTCAGAGAAACTCCGAGCATAGCTCTTTCCATAGCTCGCTGAGCGACTTTGAACTGGTGGACCAGCCTTACCGTGAATGTCCACGTCTCAGCTCCGTAGGTCATTACGGGTAGGACGCACTGATTGAAAACTTTCGTTTTCAAGCATTGCGGTATGGATGACGAGAAGACTCGGCGTAGTTTTCCAAATGCTGCCCAGCCTAGCTGGATCCTCCTGACATACATACATATTTCAAACTAAATGTCAAAAATTTTTTTTTGTAAATATGAACATGTTGTACGATACGGATTTAAAAATATCTCATATATATATATATATAGAGTATTTTAAAAACTTTTTTTATTAAGTCAATATTTTCAGAAATAATTGCTTCGAAAGTCTAAATATAATAGCCCCCATCTAACTTTTAATCCGTAAGTCTAAAAAATATGAAAAAATACCAAGAAGGCTTAGTACTTAATTTTCTATGAAAATTATTTCACATATTATCGGTTCATCTGTTTTTGAGTTATCTCCAAGAAACTACTTTCTACGGAACCCTACATTATACATGGTCCGATACAAACTTGGCCGGTCTTTTAAAGATATTTGATAGGTAGTATTAACCCTTAGTAGTAATTTATTTATTCACTGGTGTTGATAATTAATATAAAATTTGTATTTATTTGCATTTCACCGACATAGTAAAGTTTTTTTTAGGGTAGTCAACGCGCATGTGAATCTTCTGGGGTTGCAGGCGTCCATAGGCTTTATAACTGCTTTCAATCAGGCGGGTCGTATGCTTGTTTGCCAGCGTCGTGGTATAAAAAAAAGCTTTTTTCCTTTATTCTTACATACATTGAACACTTAAATATCAGCAATTTTTTATTAGATTCTCAATCAGGCTTTGCTCAGTGATAGTTAGTAGACTAAAATTTGGTATGAGTAATTACGTGTTTTAATTACGCCTACAAAGCGGTAAAAAAATAAGTATCTGAAACCCATTGTTGGATAGGTCTTTCAAGAAGAATATGCCTTAAACAACTTTTGGATAAAACGAATACTTTCGTAAATAATAGCTTTGAAAGTTAAAATGCTCTTTGATTTTGAACCGTGGGTCCAAAAAAATTGGGAAAATTCCTGGAAGTGAGGCCATTGAAATACTAATCACGTATTTTCAATAAAAACTATATGGAATAAAATCGATTGAGCCGTTTTTGAGTTATGCCTAAAGTAAAATACCGTAAGTGCCACAAAATATTTCTTTATAGACTACCTTTTGAATGGATGTATTGTAACAGGCCGGCAACTACGGATCTCTACACTGAGCATAGCCCGATATTCTCGTGGCCGGTTTATCTGCAATCCTTTGCAGTTTACTTCGCAATTTCTAGATTTGAGAAATTAGTATAAAGTGTAACATTAAAGATTGTGTTTAATCTTAAAATAAAACGCATATTACATTCGTTGAGAACACGGTATTCTTAAATAAATATGTTTAAATAAATTCGGTTCTTTGGAGTTTTTTATTAAATTAATTATTAGTCTATTGTATTGCAGTACTAGCAGATTTCCGCAACTCGACGACTATTGCCTATTTTGCGTGATGCATGCGTCTACTAAAACATAATAATTTTAGTTTACTTACATGACCAAGTTTGTTTTCATAGCAATGTGAGCAATTTCAATTCATGATTTTTGTTTTTTCTCAATTTTTATTTCATTTGTTTTTTACTTGTATTATAATCTAAATAAAATACACTTTTTATACGAACGTACATAAACATGCATACGAGTACATTATCTTAATGGATAAAACGTCTATACATTATTGATTTCTAGAAGACACGTTATATCCGCACCGCATGAACCCTCTGCAGTTATTTAGTCTTTAGGCACAGTAAGTCCGATATTATTGCTCACGGGCCAAGCACAAGTATATGTAGTACAAGGGAAGCACGGAGCGACGAGCGACACAGCCTCCTCGTCTCAAAGCTAGCTCACGACTGCCAGCAACGCCGTTTTCGAGCTACCAACGCACGAAATGTGGAATTATGATCAAGTTGTTTAAGAAAATTTAATCTATTTAAATATCCTACGTTGTGTTTGTAGTGTTCTGTAGTACACATTTTTTAGTTCAACAATATTTTAAATCGAATGAGCCGTTCAGTAGATATAAGCAAAATTAACCGTAAAACGACATTTCGTTACATTTACATAACGGAGAAACTATACGTTACACGAGTTATTCAAACGTTGACAATGTTGTACATGAAATGGTAAATAACATATATTTTTTTTTTAATTTTTGAATAACCCGTTATTGAGATATATCCCTTAGAAAGTAACAGTTTTCGGCCACAATCAGCGCCTAGCGCCTTAATGTGGAACCATCTCAGAGGTAGTTACTTTCAGACAAAAAAAGAATTCCTGAAATCGGATTACGGGTCTCGGAGTAATCGCTGAACATCCCACATTTAAAAAAATCATCATCATTATCATCAAAACAATTATCATCATGACATTCACATCATCAAATTGGTGGTTTCCGAGAGAAAACCCTCGAGTTGCTTAAGAAAACACCCAAATCACCATACATATTCCTTTATAAATTGAGGAGTTCCCTCAATTCCTCATAGATCCCATCATCAGAACAGCACCAGATTAATTTGGGACCAACCTGGAAGTACATCCTTTCAAACATAAAAAGAATTATTCAAATCGGACCACGGGTCTCGGAGTAATCGCTGAACATCCTACATTTAAAAAAATCATCATCATCATCAAAACAATCATCATTATCAGGTCCACTTCATCAAATTGGTGGTTTTCGAGAGAAAACTCTCGAGTTGCTTAAGAAAACACCCAAATCACCATACATGTGCCTTTAAAAATTGAGGAGTTCCCTCAATTTCTCATGGATTCCATCATCAGAACAGCACCAGATTAATTTGGGACTACCTTGGAAGTACATCCTTTCAAACATAAAAAGAATTATTCAAATCGGACCACGGGTCTCGGAGTAATCGCTGAACATCCTAAATTAAAAAAAATCATCATCATTATCATAAAAACAATCATCATTATCTGGTCCACATCATCAAATTGGTGGTTTTCGAGAGAAAACCCTCGAGTTGCTTAAGAAAACACCCAAATCGCCATACATATGCCTTTAAAAATTGAGGAGTTCCCTCAATTCCTCATAGATCCCATCATCAGAACAGCACCAGATTAATATGGGACCACCTTGGAAGTAGACCCTTTCAAACAAAAAAATAACTATTCAAATCGGACCACGCGTCTCGGAGTAATCGGTGAACATACATAAAAAAAAAAAGCCCAAACCGAATACAGAACCTCCTCCTTCTATGAAATTGAAGTCGGTTAAAAAACTAGCCAAGTCTCGATGGAGCTGCTTGTTTATCTCTAAAAAGTAATGAAATCTATACAAAGTCGTGCCAAGTCTAAGGTTCCTTACTGCGATTTCTTTATTATCAAAGGTTAATGTTGTATGACTTGGCCGTTGAAGGGTACACAAGGGTACAAAACCAGGTGCACCAGCAGACACCAGATTCAATAACCAGTTATTGAATCAACGTTTCCCAAGTGGCAATTTTCCATCGTCAATGGGTAGCGGTTCTGGCGACAGATTGGTGCAATGGTGTCATGGAGCACCTGGTTTTCTACCCTTGCATATCCTTCAACGGCCAAGTCACACGACATTAACTATAATAATAAAGAAATCGAAGTAAGGAACCTTAGACTTGGCACGACTTTGTCTAGATTTCATTACTTTTTAGAGATAAACAAGCAGCTCCATCGAGACTTGACTAGTTTTTTACAGAATGTTTTTGGTGGGATTGTAGTTTTTGAGAAATATATATCTTTAAAAACATCATAGGATTAGGATTCCTCTCTTTCTACTACGCAATCGCCCACACTGTTAACTGTCCATCAGTGGACCTTATACCTTTTGTAATAAGGTCCACCGATGTACAGTTAAGAGTGTTGCTGGTTGTACGAATAGGTAGGTATGCTTATGTCTGCAATAATAGATAGTATCCATTACTATTCTTAGTACTCCAATAATCGTGATAAATATAAAATGACCTAGCCGGGTACCTTCAGTATCGAAGGCACTAATCACTAATTAGTTTGTAGTTGGCGTCGTTTATAAGCTTAAGTACGAGAAAGACTTATATTTAGACTTAAGCAACAGGAAAATACATGGAAAATAAATGATGAAAAGTTAAAACAGTAATACTTAGAAATACCTTATTTCTTAGAAAAATACTCAAACAAATTGGCACCTATCAAAGGTTTCGACTCTTATCTCTAAAATGAATTAGCAATAAAGAACAAAGCCTTGCGATTGTCACCATACATTTTAATTTTAATACGTCTTAGAACGCCAGTCTAATTAGCCGACCCAGATTTTCCTTATTAAAAACCTCATTTGAACGTTCTTTTTTTGTAAAGGTCCTTTGAAGCGGTAACGTTGTGATGCCACGTGAAAATCCGCTTACCACTTTGTGTTTGTGGAAACCATAGTGGAAGCTTAAACGGTTTTTCTCAATTGTGCCATTTTAAAATAGATATTTACTTTGTAAAAAAAACAAAGTTTTATATATTTAGACCTGGTGCAGTATTGTAATTTTAAAATACGTAAACAATACATTAAATACACAATCTATCTCAAACAAAACTCGAATACACAACAAATAATCAAGCAATATTGAAGTTGTATTGGAGTTTCGTCGGAATAATTTTCAAGCAAATTCTGAGATTTCTGATTCAGATGTTCAGGCGCTAGCTGTATTGCGTAGTTAATGCATTGGAGTTGTATTGAAGTTGGATCGTGTTTTAACCTGTTTTAAAGTTAGAATACTGCCCCTGAGCATAGAAATGTTTCAAAAAATAAGCTCCAAGCGTAGCTAAAGCCTGGTTTAATATGTGGAATCTTAAACATTGCGAGGGTCTGAAGACCAGAGAGGCAAACAAACTTTGCTGATAAGTGTACTTTTGGTTCGTAATATCTAATGTATAGTTTTTATTATCTTCTAATTTAACGTTGTAATGAAACCCCCAATGGGCCACAAGTTTGTATTGCACATCCTTATCATACTTTTACAAGTACGGTCAACCAATTTGATTCCTAGGCCACTGTAGAATCTTGTCGTAATGACAGTTGCCCGTGGATACGTATCAACGTAACCTATTCACTACCAAACTAGCTATTGTGACAAGTAGCGCAATCATTGTAGCATTTGCCTTACAAAAGGTGGAGTAGAAAATGTTTTAATGGTTATTGGTAGGCTATAGGGTGGTTACTAAAATACTAGATTTGAGACCTTGAGGGGGTGGAGCTTGATCGATAGCTATACCTCAAAACGCCTAGTAGTATTTTATGATGAGTAATAGAGGATTGATTTTGTGTGTGAGACTTGCTACTTTCACCCCCTCTATAAGCGCTCTAGGGGTGAATTCAACTTTTGAATATCTTTTAAAAGGATCATTAGAAGATGACAAAACTGTGGTAGAGACTTCATATCCTTATCTCGAAGCACAAAACTTTGAAGCTAATAAATAAAATTCTTATGATAAGTATAAGAAAATATACACTATTTTACCCCCTGTATCTTTATATCTGTAAGACTTACAAATGTATTGTGTATGGAAATATTGTAGACAATTTTATCTTCTTCATACGTTCCATAGACATTTTAGGCATACTGATAACCGTTTAAGCGCCAAGGTTCAAAAACGGACTTTAGGCACCTTTAAACCAAGATGGCGGGGCGCGCCCTCCCCCGCAAGGTCTCAAATCTAGTATTTTAATTACCACCCTATAGCCTACCAATAACCATTAAAACATTTTCTACTCCACCTTTTGTAAGGCAATGTATGGAGATGATTCCCCAATGATTGGATTAAAGGTTCTAGAGTGGCCTAGGAATCAAATCGGTTGACTGTACATTGCAAGTTGCAACATCGTATATTCAATTATTCAGCATGTGAATAGCAAAAATAGTTATCCGTGAATTTTATTTGTTCCCGTTGTTTATTGAATTATACGGCTTTTGTAACCCAGTAAAAACTAGTTACGATGCTTTTAGTTAAGTTATTTGTATCGGCGTAGGACAAATCAATTCAACCACTCAAATCAAGCGTAGAATAGATGTAGAGCCTACTCTACAGTCTATCCTAATCAGTGCTTCCAATCTCGAGATTTTTGTATGGATAATTACGGGTATTACGATATTTATATACAAGGTGTAAGAAAAATAGTGGCGATCCGTTTCAGGGCATAATTGTTATCGTATTGCGACTTACGAAAAGTAGGAGAAAAATCTTTTAGACGCAATTTTTTTTTCTATGGGGCCCATGGAGGGTTGGCCGGCTGTTACGACTGAATCACCACTATTTTAGTTACACCTTGTATTGTGTAAAGTGGGGGAAAATAATAATTATGAACAAGAGTTTGATCGATGCCCAAGCGCAAAGCCAAGGGCTATCATAAGTCGAGTTTGCAATATTATTACAAAATGTAATAATAATCCCACCAAAAACATTCTGTAAAAAACTAGCCAAGTCTCGATGGAGCTGCTTGTTTATCTCTAAAAAGTAATGAAATCTAGACAAAGTCGTGCCAAGTCTAAGGTTCCTTACTGCGATTTCTTTATTATTATAGTTAATGTGGTGTGACTTGGCCGTTGAAGGGTACAAAACCAGGTGCTCCATCCATGACACCATTGCACCAATCTGTCGCCAGAACCGCTACCCATTGACGATGGAAAATTGCCACTTGGGAAACGTTGATTCAATAACTGGTTATTGAATCTGGTGTCTGCTGTAAAACAAGTCTGACATAGACTTTATTCCCACTAGCCGGGGAGGAACAGCATTACTATTAAATGGATTGAAATTTTATAAACGAAAAACTTACACCAATAATAAAGGTACGTTGTGGATTTGTGCGAAACCTGATTGATAAATTAGCAAGAGAGATGTCAGGCCAGAACAAATTCTAGATTTTTTGCTCGCCGATGACCAGGACCATGATACGCGTATACTATTATTTGCTGATAAAGACAATATTGCTGACATGGGCAAATATAAGCACTTTTTTGCAGACGGCACCTTCAAATCGTGTCCACGGCCCTTTCGACAACTGTACACCATACATGCCCTGGACAGTATTTCAAAGTGCATTGTCCCATTATTTTATGCGTTTCTGCACAACAAAGATGTGAAAACGTAGGAGATTTTGATATCGTTAATAAAATCTCAAATAAATTACCCTCCTTTCTTTCGGCAGTCGGGTAGAAATACATGGAACCCCGAAAAGATAACGTTAGATTTTGAATTGTCTGCTATAAAGGCATTCCAAAACATTTTCCCAGAAACTACTATCAAAGGTTGTTTCTATCATTATTGCAAAAGCCTGTGGACGCAGGCACGTAAACTAAAAATTAAAAGCAGAGTGGGACGAAGGCACGTTTCACGCTATGCAGCTCTTGCTTTGCTTCCGTTAGAATTTGTACCAGCTGGTTATCGGTATGTTAAGTCGAAGAATGGTGGAGGTATTTCAGAATTCGACTCATATTTTGCAAAACAATGGCTAAAACTCAAAATGATCAAAATGTGGTGGTGCGGAGATGAACCAATTCGTACAAATAACAAGCTTGAAGGCTGGCATGCCAGGATCAATCGTTTTGTATCACGTAAAAATCCAACTTTGCCCGAATTGCTACAAGTTTTGCAAAAGGAATCAATGTTCTACAGCATCTCAAATGCACCCATGAACAGGAATTTTCATACGACCAAAAAGAATAAGAACTATGCTGAAAATGATTTAGAAATTGAAGCTTCTATTGAACAATTACGAAATAATCAAATCAGTGTCGGGTACTGCATCGAAATGATTGCACCTTTTGCAGTTTAATGTTCAGTGAAAATAGTGGTAAATCAGTGTCGGGCACTGCATCGAAATGATTGCACCTTTTGCAGTTTAATGTTCAGTGAAAATAGTGGTTTGATTTGTTAAATAAGCAAAAAATATATAAGTATATTTAAGCGGAGTGTAATATATGTTTTTATTTAATTGAAGGCAGAGTTCAGTTGGTTCATAAGTATGTTTTATTTATTATTTAAGTGTAACATCTAAAAATATCATTAATGTCTGTGTTTAGGTAGCTTGAAGTTATGTTTATTATATGTTACTATAAAAATATATTCAATACCAGACTTAACCCGCGGCTTCATACGCGTGAATTTTTTTAAACCTAAAATCAATTTTATACAGGGAAATATAGGTATGGAACTCGCGAGGTGTTTCGCGGTAACCCCTCCAAAGATATCTAATACTTTGGTTTGCCTAATTATATATATATGGTATAGCTAGCTACCAAATCTGGCTACGAAATGAGAATCGTGTCTTCCCATTTAGTAGCTAGCTACAATATGGGAAGACACGTTTCTCATTACGTAGCTAGCTACCAAATCTGGCTACGAGATGGGAAAATTGTTCCCATTTAGTAGCTAGCTACAAGATGGGAAGACACGTTTTTCATTACGTAGCTAGCTACCAAATCTGGCTACGAGATGGGAAAATTGTTTCCATTTAGTAGCTAGCTACAAGATGGGAAGACACGTTTCTCATTACGTAGCTAGCTACCAAATCTGGCTACGAGATGGGACTAAAGGACCGTTAGCGCCTTCTAACTCTATGCACAACGCCATCTAGAGGTGAATCAAGTCACTAGTGTAGTAACTCTACGCGCTTCTGGATGGCGTTAGTAGTGGTCACTTCTGTTGTGGTATAGTAGTTATTCTACTCGCTTCTATATGGGGTTAGTAGTGGTCACTTCTTGGTGTTACATATGCGTATTAAAAGCAGAAGGGGAGGCATTCGCCCAGCAGTGGGACGCTATAGGCTAGATTAAATTTCAATTAGAAGATGTGTCCCACTACGCTGGATTTTTGCAATGACAATCGATTTTTTTATGTACCAATAGTAGAAGGGGGCATTACCATATCTCTAATACAGCTGAGACCAGCTGAGGGTTCTTCATCAGATACTTCAGACCTTCGATTTTTGACATCAAATGAAGCGGCCCACCAAGTTGAATATTTTTTGTAAAGGCGGTATAGATATATCTCTAATAGTTTGGTCGGGCTCTTGTGTTTTCTAATCAGGGTCACCAGGTACTCCAGATCTTCGATTATCCTAGTTTTTATAGTTTTCCCTTTATGTGGCCATTAAACCCTAACTCTGTACCAAATTTCAGCTCTCTTAGTTTATGGGAAGTACTAGTTCTATTTTTATGATCATGAGTGAGTGAGTGTCATAAATGCGAAACTTTGCTTTCGCTTAACTTTGGAACTAAATGACCTACAGACTTGAAATTTTGGATTTTAAGTATGTGATTATAGCTTACTGGATGACGAAAATTTCTGCGTTCTGGTCTTATCCAGAGGTTCTCAAATAGGGGCCTGAAAATGCGGCGAAATGGTTCCAGTACTATAAGTCCCGCTCTGGTTACGTGGAATGCAATTTTATAAGCAAGTGTGATGAAAATAACTAATACTGAGTGGTCCAAAACCCGTTGTAAGGACAAATGCACACAAAAAGCTCATTTCAAACAAAAACAATGTAAAGAACCAACCTCAGAATTTCTAAGAAAGAAATTAATAGAAAAATAATAACTTTGTAACTACAAAAAAATCTGCTAACATACATGGAGTATATTCTGACATCCCTAGGTGGGAGGAATCTAATTTCTCTCTTTGATCGTCAAGCTTTGGACTACGCTGTTATCTTGATTCTCTAGTATTGTATGTAGTACGTGTAGGGGCCAGCTAGCCCTTACACTTGCTTGATGTGGTTGAGTGCGTTGAGATGAAGAAGAAGTTGAGTTCAAGTTACACTAGTTTATTAATTATATAAATGTCACAGAGTTAGGAATACTATTTAGCCGTCCCTTCTGTTGATGTTAATCGTATGCAAGGTAGGTATGCACTGTCGTCGCTTTTCCTACAATATAGTGCCAAACAGCGGGCTTAAGTAGGCCGCTACGTAAACGGAAAAATGTACAGTAGTGAGACTGTACATGCTGGTGACTTCAGAAGAAGAGAAAGTTAAGATAAAGTCAATAGAAGGAAAGCTATTACAAAATTTACTTAATAAGTTTAAATCAATTAGAGTTCAAAGTTGAACGCCACGTTGTCGTTGGACTCGTTGGTCGCAAGGTGCTGGCTCGGGCGCGGCGCGGTGTTACTCGTCGGTCTCGCTCTAGCTTGCGGCCGGCTTCTTTCCTTTGGCATCGGTTGAAGTTCGATATCCTCGTAGTGTGGCTTCACTGATTGCAGTGAGCATTGTTTTTGCTTTCTGATTTTGCATAAGTTAGGATAGCGCCTTCCCACTCCCCAAAGAATGGTAGCAGAGATGGCTATAGCTAGCAGGATGTAGCATATGGCATATTGATGGATGTCATGTATGGTGAGAGCTGTTGGGAAGTTTTGCTCTCTAGTCTTCTCGTACAGTAGTCTTCTGTCGATTTCTTCTGTGTCCCTGGTTTCATGTTCAGCATAGTAGAGATGCGGTATGTTGTGGTAGGTCAGGTTCGCAATTCGATTAATTGATGATGTTATTGAGGGCACGTTGACTTCGTAGTTCATGTGCACCTTGCTGTTGTACTGGTTGAGTGAGTGAATAGTTAGGTATTTCGATTGCATAACGCATCCTTGTGGTAGAGTTACTATTCCCGTGGATGTCATAGTGTGTGACGTCACATCTTCTTCGCATATGGCCCGTAATGTGCAAGTATCGCAGCAAACGGCGAGCCAAGTGTTCGGTGAGTGTAATTCGATCCAGGCATTAGGTTTTATTATAATTGTTAAAATACACAATTATCAGTATAAAAGATGTAACGATAGATAGACACAATAAAATTGTCAATAAAATGAATAATTGCCATTACGTTTAGTATTCATAAGTATATACTGATAATATAAATAAATATATTTATTTTAGGAAATAGTTATGGTTTCTTAATTAAAATAGGCAAGAAATAAATAAAAAAGCTATTTCATTTATCTAAAGGGTATTTATTGTTATAAAGTAAATATACTCTTATCATTTGAATTTACTTTTAATGACAATTAAAGTATTGCAATTGATTGTGAACAAACGCTTATATATTTTTATATACATAGTTTATTTTTTTAAATGCAACTCAAATAATTTCAAAATGTACACAATATAGGCAAACAATCAGATTAAGGTACTTAGCTCTGTTCGTGTCGCTGGTAGCACAACAAGTGAGTGCTCCTCAGTGAGCGGTCCCTTTTATACCTGGCTCCAGCAGGTGCCGCAGGTGGCCTGATCGACCCGTTTTATTTGCTTACCCACATTCATAAAATGATGAGTGATTGAGTCAAGTAAATACCTTAAAATGTTACAAATATTAGATGAAATAATCTTAAATCCAACACGGCCATACTGACAAGTACTTCGATCTCGAAGTACAAATCTATAACATTACTTTACATTCCCTTTAAAATGCTAATTTAATTTACTTATATTAGATCACATTTTTTTTATTTATTCCGTAGCCGATTGTCCCCATCTAAACCCCTTCACCTGTTGCCCGTGAAGTTAAGGGAAAAGAACAGACAATCGACCGACCAACATTACATAATAATTTTTTTTTTTTTTTTTAGTAGCCGATTGTCCCCATCTAAGCCCCTTCACCTGTCGCCCGTGAAGTTAAGGGCAAAGAACAGACAATCGACCTCGACAGTATTCCTTTTTTTTTGTTGGGGTGTGCGTGCGGCGCTAGTTCGAAGCGGTCACGTAACAGCTGTTCCCGTAAACAAAATAAAAATAGTGATCAAATAGTTATTTTTAAGGCAGTTTGTTTATAAAAGTGAGAAATAGACTCAATTGTTTGTGTTGTGGAAAATAAAAACTGTTAAGAAGTGCATTAATTAACGTGAAATAAACAAAATACTATCTCCATATTCGTTACATCGCTTTAAAAATTACGCACACATCTATACAGTGACCAGTTAGTGTGTAAACAAATGAACCAATAGCATCACCTGTCACTCATCAAACCACGCCCACATCACTGCATACACTAAACAATTTCACACGTAACGTCATCACACACCGTGGCTCAGCGTGTATCATAGCGGTTTCATTGACACAAAGTGGACGCTGAGGTTCAGGGTTCGATCCTCGCGAGCAGTAAACATTTTAATTTTTTTCTATTCCTTCTAAATAGAAGTGAACTATAAACATGGAGTCAAAACTTAAGAAAACCTGCAAAAATGTTGGAAAAAAAGATACTTGCAAAACTGGCGGAAAAAAAATTACTTCCAAAGAGAATTTGAAAAGTGCAAGTTCTAGTTCTAATACAACGATACAAGATAAAAAACAACTATCGAATAGTACCCCAAAGGAGGACATTAAGACTACCATATCAAATGATGGTTTAGATGAATCCTGTCCCAATTATGTTACACAGCGAAAACCAAGGACGCAACAATCGTCAGTGGGAAACGTAACAAATACCTCACAAAACGATATCTTAAACAGTACTCTATGGAATGCTGAGACTCCTTTATCGCCTAGTAGCCTGCCAATACCTGTCTTGGATAGCTCAGAAATGCAGGATCTGCGAAATGAAATAGCACAACTAAGGTTAGAGCTCTCTAGCGCGCACGAAGAAATTGTGCGTTTGAACAGTGAAGTTAATGACCTCAAAAAAACTGTACACAGTTGCCATAAAGGCATAAACTCGTATAAAAAAATACTATGCGATGCTACCCCTAACAAACGGAAAAGCAATAAAAAAGCTCACACGCAAAGAAAATCATCCGACGACCGCGGGTCGTCCAGTAGCTTAATGACACCATTTCAACTAGATTTGGAACAAGATCCCATACTACATAGACCTGAAAATGATAACATTTCTATCCCATCAAAGACTGACATTTCATCTGAAATTGAAATTTGCAAAAGTGACAACAAATTCAAAGATTTGAAAAAATTAGAAAATATAAGTCAAAAACGTCAGACGACAATTCTTAGCAGTAACAATAAAAACCAGATTTTACGGATCGCGAGTAACACACTGCCGCCAGAAACTCAAATTTGTCACTACATTAAATCAAACTGTGGCACGGAGATGTTACTGAATGACATTGATAGGAAAACCAAATTATTGACAAAAAAAGACTTTTGCATCATATTTATTGGTGAGGAAGATTTTAAAGTGTCAAAAAACTATCATAAGCTGGTAATTACCATAAGAGAAAAACTGTTGGGTTTGACACATACGAATTTTATTTTGTGCTTACCAACTTATAAATGTAATAATACGAGTCATCTATACAACTGGCGAATAGAACTTTTTAATCACTTACTGTACATGGATGTCTGTACACATGGATACGCCTATCTTATAGACTCTAATAATCATCTTACATACGAATATGACATGTTCCATAGACTTTCAGGAGATATTAATAATCGTGGTATGCAAAATATTTTCAAACAAATTGATGACGCAATTTATATCCTGACTCACGACGACAGTCAATTAGATAATGAATATGATACAGAGACAGACCATTTTCTCGCGGAAACCAGTGAGCCGCAGTTTTTTCGTAACTAACAACTTGAACATACTTCATCAAAACATCGCTGGCCTAATAAGTAAATCGGACCTACTAGCAGTTCGTTTAAATGAACTAGAGTCGAAACAGTTACCTATAGATATTGTATGTATCACTGAGCATTTCATAATGGACGGCCATGAAGAGTTATTGACGATACCAAATTATCGTATAGCAGCATGTTTCTCCAGAAAAAACAGACGCGGAGGCTCATGCATACTAGTAAAGCAAGGCTGTCAATTTAAGGAACTGCCACACATTGCAAGACACTCCGTCCCAGGAATCTTCGAATGCTGTGCTATAGAGCTAACTGCCGTGAAAACCATTATTGTATGTGTGTACCGGACTCCGAACTACAGCAACTTAACTATATTTTACGAAAAATTTGACATTATTCTTAAAAAAGTATGCTTTAACAATAGGTATAAAATTATTGTATGTGGAGATTTTAATATTGACATGATCAAAAGTAATTATATATCTTTACAATTTAAGTATTTCCTATTAGGATTTAATTTGTGGACCCGGGTATGTCCTTAAACTACGTCCGGACCTGGGTATGTCCTTAAACTACGCCAAAAAGAGAGGTATGGGTACTGCGAATGACATCTCGCTAAGTGTGGTAGGGCACGTTCAGCGAATGTCATCGCTCAAATCTGGAGCAGAGCCCGACTGGGGAAGTACCTCCACCTTACAGAAAACCACAGCCAAATAGCACTAGACCCTACTCATAGTGTTGTGTTCCTGCTGGTGAGTAAGGTTGCCAAAGAGCTCAAAGAGGACCCAGTGTGTTGACGATGACGGACCTTTTTGTTCCTTTAGTCGTCAACACAGTGAATCCTCCTTTTTGTAAAGGGTCGGCAACGCGCATGTGACTCCTTTGGAGTTGCAGGCGTCCATAGGTTACGGTAGCTGCTTACCATCAGGCAGGCCGTATGCTTGTTTGCCACCGTCGTGGTATTAAAAAAAAAAAAAAAAAAAATTTAAGTTTAGAAATAAAACAAGCAACACGATTATCCAGTAATACTTGCATCGATAACTTTGCCCATAACATAGTACGGGGTCAAAGTAGCGAAGTTTATGACTTCGGCCTATCGGACCACACAGCCCAAGTATTTAAATGTCCAGGCATTAAAATGGTAAATGTCGATAGATGGCGTGTTGAACGACGAATTTACCCCCAAAAATCCCTAGAACTTTTTAAGAATGCTCTGAATTGCCTATCATTTTCAAAAGTGTACTGTACGCAAGATCCTAATGTCGCCTACAATAGTTTGCTAGCCGATTTTACTTTATTGTATGACATGTATTTTCCCAAAAAGATTGTGACAATCAGAACTAATAAAAAAGTTGCATGGTTATCACGGGGTATAAAAGCCTGTAGTAAGAAACAAAGGCAACTGCTATGGCAATATCGACATAAACCCACTGCAGCAAATAAAAAAATTCTAAAAAACTACTCGCAGAAATATAAAAAAATTATAAAACTCACACAAAAGGCCCAAAACGACTTTAAAATTGCCTCATCACAGAATAAATCGCATTCTATTTGGCAAATAGTTAACTCCGCTAAAGCGCCTTATAAGAATGATGATATTGTCAAGCTAAAGTTCGAATCCAACATTGTAACAAAGCCCAAAGACATAGCAAATGTGTTAAATAACTATTTCATTACCTGTGTAAAAAATGTTCCGAAACATTATAATCAGCGATGCCATATTACACCGAACGTACAGTCAATGTTCATGCCTCCATCTACGCCGCACGATATAAAAATCATATTAAATTCCTTAAAAAATACAAATAGTGTAGGTTATGATAAAATTTGTACTAAAGTTATTAAATACGTACGTGAGACGATAGCAACCCCCCTTAGCCACATAATAAACCTTTGTATTGATAAAGGAATTTATCCAGATAAGCTAAAAATCTCTATTATTAAACCGTTGCATAAAAAAGGAGACAAGGAAGAACCTCATAACTACCGGCCAATAGCTCTGATACCAGTGTTCTCCAAAGTTTTTGAGAAGGTTATATACCAGTCATTATATAGATTTCTTGACACGTTTAAATTATTTTGTAATGAACAAAAAGGTTTCAGGAAAGACATAAATATAAACATGGCCATATATGACCTCATTAATACTGTTATGAAAAGTGTTGACAAAAAAATTCCTATTTGTGCTCTATATACTGACATGACCAAAGCCTTCGATCATGTGGATCATAAAACGCTACTGCATAAGCTTAACAGATATGGTATTAGAGGCAATGTACTAAACCTTATCGAATCATACCTTACAAACAGAAAGCAACTTACAGAAGTTACACGTAGTTGTGTCAAAAGTAGAACAGTTCAAGTATTTCAGTCTGACGAAAGGTGTGTAGAATACGGTGTTCCTCAGGGTAGTGTACTTGGCCCCCTACTGTTCTTGATATATATAAATGATCTGCCTAGAACCATAGATCAACCCATGATTTTGTTTGCGGATGACAGTACGTCTATTATAAAATCGCATAACATAAATCATTATGAAAATGACATCAATGCAGTAATTAATGATATAATAACGTGGCTTGACAATAATAATCTTGTAATTAATTTGACTAAAACTAATTTAATGCATTTTTATCAAAGAATTGACCCAGAAGATGTTAAAATTAGTTATGAAGGGAATGAAATTGAAATAGTAAAAGTAACACAATTCTTAGGTCTAACTATTGATAGCCAACTTACGTGGAAATATCATGTGAACGAAATTTGTATAAAACTGAGCAAAGCAGCGTTTGCTCTATATAAGCTGTCTAAAATATTAAGTAAAGAATCATTACTTGTAGCCTACCATGGTCTCGTGGCCTCAAAACTACGCTATGGAATTATCTTCTGGGGTAATTCAACAGATAGAAATAGTGTCTTTACGGTACAAAGAAGGTGTATAAGAAACATGTGTGGCTTAAAAATAAGAGACTGTTGTATTCCATATTTTAGATCGTTAAATATACTGACTTTACCTAGCCTATATATTTTAGAAACAGCCATCTTTGTTAAATGTAATCCCAATCTCTATAACAAAATTGTTGACACACGGAAACTACCTGTAAGACCTCAATATGAAAATTTATTACGGAATAAAGTATCTAGTACAGCCCTGGTACGGAAAAGCTTATTAGGAATGGGTCCTCAAATATATAACAAAATTCCTGACTCTATTAAACTACTAAGCATAGAAAAATTCAAAAAAGAAATGAAATGTCTACTATTAAAAAAATGTTATTATAGTGTTCCACAGTTTTTAAGTGACATTGATTTTTAAGTTGACATTTGTGACATTCCATTTTGACATATAACTTTAATTGAATTGTATTTTTAGCATACTATTTATCATTCTATATATTGAGATATATTTTTTTTTTTTTTTTGTTCATAAACTGTCAATCACAACTACTAATTAAAAAAAAAAAATTATTATAATGTTCCACAGTTTTGACCTAGATCTTTAAGTTGACATTTATGACATTCCATTTGACATATGTGTAATCTTTTCATGGAAATTGTACTTTTAACATCCTTATTATCATATTGTATATTCAGATATTTTTTGTTCATAATCTACATACTGCATGATAAGTTTAAGTTTAATTGTTAAAATGTAGGTATAAAAATATCGTATGCTGACCATAGCAAAACATAGTGGTTCAAACCTTATATTTAAGATCTAATGTATGTACCTATGTTTTACGAATAAATATGATTTGATTTGATTTGATTTGATTTGATTTGTTTAGTAGCCGATTGTCCCCATCTAAGCCCCTTCACCTGTCGCCCGTGAAGTTAAGGGCAAAGAACAGACAATCGACCTCGACAGTATTCCTTTTTTTTTTAGTAGCCGATTGTCCCCATCTAAGCCCCTTCACCTGTCGCCCGTGAAGTTAAGGGCAAAGAACAGACAATTGACCGCAACAGCTTTATTGGTTATTCTATTGACAGACCAGCATTATTACATTATCTTCTTAAATTTATTACACACATTTCTTTTTTTATCATTAACATTTTTTTATCACATTTGTAGATATAGCTAAGCCATAGCTTGACATGAATGTTTTCTTTTTTGTCATGCATATATACTAATAACATACATATATCTATATCCAACACGGCTAAGCTAGAAAGATTGAGTTTTACTAAAAATATTATTATTTCCATAGAGATTTCCTATCAGAAAAACGGAAAAGGAATCATGAATTCAAGGAATTACCAGACACCACAAAAAAAAAAACATTGAAGGAAGTTTTGAGTGTAGTGCCATAGAACTGAGTGCCCAAAAAAAACTGTTATTGCTCATGTATACAGAACACCTAGTTTTAGAAACCTTAGTTTATTTTATGGAAAACTTGACATAATCCTTTAAATATGCAATTAAAGTAATAAAAAGATTATTATCTGTGGAGATTTTAATATAGACATTATGAAGAAAACTCATATTTCGATTTAATTTGACTATTTTCTCTTAGGTTTTAACTTACACTTAGAAATAAGACAGCCAAAAAGACTTTCTAGCAATACATGTATTGATAATTTTGCGCATAACTTGAAACGCGGCCAAGGCACATATGTATATGACTTTGGTATTTCGGATCACACCGCGCAAGTTTTCAAATATCCAGATAAATAACATTAAGTCTTGGCACGTTGATAAGCGCAAATATTCAAGTGAACGTGAAGGTCAAAAAATATTTTAAAAGTATCTAAAGTGCTTGTCTTTCTCAGGCACTACACTACCGAAAGATCTGAATAGGCAAAATGCAACATTTTCATTTATGTTTTCATTTGAAAGGACTGCGCGTAGAAAAGACCACGAGTGTATAATTTATATAATATTATTAGCCAAAAAATTCTGTTACAAACTGACAATTAAAATTTTCGCGCCTAAACGGATCTACAGTTCCTGTGACGTCACTCTATGTGTGTCACTCGCCATATTTGTTCGCCCACAGTGTTAAATCCTTGTTTTTGTTTTTGACCCGGATGCTAGCCCTTTAAGTCGAAACCCATAGACAGTTGCCAACCCCATTAGTTGTCTTAACAGGTGTGACGTCCTCAGACGCTGATTGTTGGATTAAAATACGTTCCGTTTCACATTACTTCAAATCGTAATTATTTTTTGAAATTAGTATAAATTAAAGTAAAAACGTTTCAATAGCTATTATTCTATGTTTCTTCAACACTTTGATCACAAAATAGTGGTAAATATTATAGCTGCATCTTCCCTATAGTGGATACAATAGCTTTTTGACATTCTCCAGTTTCTTATGCTTTGTTCTGAAGATGATTACCAAAAGGAGTAACAATAAAGTAAATTGGATGTCACGAAGTACAAAAGCTTGTAGTGAAAAAGAGCAGCAACTCTTATGGTAATATATATGGCTTTCTCTTTACAGCCGGCACTATATACGTATATATATATTTATATATTTATTTTGTTTAAGTGTATTGTATCTTAATATGGTTATTTATTTATTTATTTATTTATTAGGATATTGTTTTGTGATAACAAGTTTTTTTTTTCGGCTTTCCTTCACTGTTTGCAACACCTACTTAGTTTATTTAACACAATTCCACTACCTAAAGGTTGTCTGGGAGAAATCGCTTTTTGGCGATAAGACCGCCTGTTGTTTACCTCTATTCTGACTTTATGCATTTTCTGTACTGGTTTTCTTTTTGAGTTGTTCAATAAAGACTATTTGTATTTGTAATATAGATGTTCAATAAATGTAGCAAATAAGGGCCTCTCGTTAAATTACACTGTTAGATATAAAAAAAAGATAGTAAAGCTAGCCCAAAAAGCTCAGAATGACTATAAAAATGCATCTGGAGAAAATAAATTAAGAGCGGCTTGGCAGATAATACTGGAGTTGAACTAAAAACCGGATAAAGTACTATAACCAATCCTAAATATGCTAATACCTTGAATACTCAGTACATATAGTTTTTTATGAATATGTATATATATTTGATTATGTATTATATGTGTATTTATTATACCTTAGGTTAAGTAGATATTATCTCTTCTTTTTTAGATATTTGTTTCCGTAAGTACACTAAGTAGTGTTTGTCTATCTTATACTTTTCTCTCAATTGCTCAAAGGTTAACTGGAAGAGATTCCTTAAAGGGATAAGTTCGCCTTTGTACTTTGTTTGTTTTTCTTTTATCATGTTTGTTTTGTTACTTTTTATGTACAATAAAGTGTTTACATACATACATACAAATAATGCATACAAGACTCGCCAAAGAATAATTATTTTAACTGTCAAATCACCAATAATACCAATCCATGTTTATAGCCCCATCTACAGCGAATAATATAAAACTGATTATTAAGTCATTAAGAAATACCAGGAGTGTGGGATTTGAAAAAAATTTTAGAGTTGTAATAAAATATGTAAATTACAGAATGGCCACACACCTTAGCCACATCATTAATATGTGTATCAGTACGGGTATCTACCCGGATAAATTAAAAATATATATTATCAAGCCCTTAGATAAAAAGGATGACAAAGAGAATCCTCAGAACTACCGACCCATATCACTTATACGAGTATCCTCCAAAATCTTTGAGAAGTTTATTCATCAGTCGCTGTATAACTACATGGAAACTTTTAATTTATTCTGTAAGGAACAGAAAGGGTTCAGGAAAAATATTAGCATTAATTGGACCCGGGGTATGTCCTTAAACTACGTCCGGACCTGGGTATGTCCTTAAACTACGTCCGGACCTGGGTATGTCCTTAAACTACGCCAAAAAGAGAGGTATGGGCACTGCGAATGGCATCTCGCTAAGTGTGGTAGGGCACGTTCAGCGAATGTCATCGCTCAAATCTGGAGCAGAGCCCGACTGGGGTAGTACCTCCACCTTACAGAAAACCACAGCCAAATAGCACTAGACCCTACTCATAGTGTTGTGTTCCTGCTGGTGAGTAAGGTTGCCAAAGAGCTCAAAGAGGACCCAGTGTGTTAACGATGAGGGACCTTCTTGTTCCTTTAGTCGTCAACACAGTGAATCCTCCTTTTTGTAAAGGGTCGGCAACGCGCATGTGACTCCTTTGGAGTAGCAGGCGTCCATAGGTTACGGTAGCTGCTTACCATCAGGCGGGCCGTATGCTTGTTTGCCACCGTCGTGGTATAAAAAAAAAAAAATTAATATGAGTATTTAAAATTTCATAAATATGATAATGGAAAGTGTTAATAATAAAATACACTTATGTTGTCTTTTTACCGATATGACCTATGCATTTGATCATGTAGATCATGAAATACTGCTAGGTAAACTTAACCGATATGGTGTTAGAGGGAATGTACGAAATCTCATTAAATCATATCTTACTAATAGGATGCCATATACCGAAATTACTAGAAGCTGTGCTAAAACAAAAACAGACAAGGTGTTTGAATCAGATCAAATATCCGTAAGGTATGGTGTACCACAGGGGAATGTAAATGACCTGCCCAAAGCCATACACCATCCTATGATCTTATTTGCTGATAACAGCACCTATATTTAATTATTCAATGTATTAATCAGAATAATTATGAAAATGACATTAATAATCTACTGAATAAAAAAATATTGTGGTTTAGTAAAAATAATCTATGAATTATTTTGACCAAGACCAATATAATGCATGAATATATAAATATATGCAAGTACTCTCAGATATAAGAAAATTTCGTACGCCTACCGGCAAAACAATAGTGGTTCGTAGCATACTTTAATGATCAAAGCAATATACGTATGTTAAACTCGTAATCAATTCTTTAAGTGGAATTCTAGAAAGCGCTGACACAGATGAGACAGTAACAAATGAGATGTATTTTTTTTTATATAGACCTAACTCACTAAAAATTAATAATACATAAATTAAGAGTTTTGATTGTTAAATCTTATCTCAGAATGCAATTTTTTTATTATTATGTAATTAAATGGAGATGTATATCTGCTTGTAAGTCAATATTGGAATTATCTTAAATGTCTCATATTCCTTAGTAAGTGTAGTGAATTTTTGGACACTTTAGTGTCTGCTGAACCTTTCATAAAGAGCTCGGCCAGTCTGACCAACCTTGGCGACCATGACAACGCCGTTCTATCCAAGTTCTTTGCGTCTCGATGCTGCTGCAGTATGGCTCTGCTCCGTTGTCGCTAGTGGCAGGGTCGGACGTTGGCAGCGCGACGTCATCCTGCCGACGATTCCAAGTAAGCGCATCTTGGATGGCAGTCACCAGACTGTTCAGCGGATTTCAATCCATGTTTCTGAAATTATAATTTATTCAGTGTAAAAAAACGTGTAGGTAAAACGTATCCCACTTCTGAACTTAATGTCGATATGTGTATATAGCTATTTACTATTATTATAGTGCATGAAATATCCCCTTTAAATATGGGACGAATTTATAAATAAATTATTTCGGTTGTTATTCTATGTAACGTCAATTTAAAATTATAAAACTGAATTGATTTGGAAACATAGGTTTTATTATAATTGTTAAAATACACAATTATCAGTATAAAAGATGTAACGATAGATAGACACAATAAAATTGTCAATAAAATGAATAATTGCCATTACGTTTAGTATTCATAAGTATATACTGATAATATAAATAAATATATTTATTTTAGGAAATAGTTATGGTTTCTTAATTAAAATAGGCAAGAAATAAATAAAAAAGCTATTTCATTTATCTAAAGGGTATTTATTGTTATAAAGTAAATATACTCTTATCATTTGAATTTACTTTTAATGACAATTAAAGTATTGCAATTGATTGTGAACAAACGCTTATATATTTTTATATACATAGTTTATTTTTTTAAATGCAACTCAAATAATATCAAAATGTACACAATATAGGCAAACAATCAGATTAAGGTACTTAGCTCTGTTCGTGTCGCTGGTAGCACAACAAGTGAGTGCTCCTCAGTGAGCGGTCCCTTTTATACCTGGCTCCAGCAAGTGCCGCAGGTGGCCTGATCGACCCGTTTTATTCGCTTACCCACATTCATAAAATGATTAGTGATTGAGTCAAGTAAATACCTTAAAATGTTACAAATATTAGATGAAATAATCTTAAATCCAACAGATGCATTGTTGAAGGTTATCTTCCGTAAAAGAGATGTAGGTATTTTTCTGAAAGTTCACGGCGATGTATTTTGCGCTTGTTCGCACCATGACAGGTTTTTGAGCCCTCTTGATAGGTAGCGATATAGCGCGGTGTAGTGTGTAATCTTCATCAGAAATCAGGGGTATGTGTAGCTCGAATAAGAAGTAGGTATCCGTGACTCGAGCCTTGACATACAGTAGTTTGTACAAGTCCTTAATGTCTTCCCGTATGTTGTTTACAGGTAGCGATATAGACCTGGGTAGTTTTCCGGCGATGATGTTCATTTGTTCGATTAGGTTGACAGGAGTCACGAGATGGACGTCAATGTGACCCTTATAAACGTCGGTTAAGGTGCTAAAGAGCATTTCTTTGTAATATGGCAATTAGCCACTTGTAGTGTTTAGCAGTAACACTCTGGTTTACTGCGACATAAACGCATATTGCTTGTATCAGCGACAACCTATGTGTATAAATAGGTACGCATTCATTAATAAAGATGAACTTTATACTCGACTACCATGTAAGGTGTTTCATTACTACGCCGTCGCCCTGACTCTGCCCGTCCGTCCATCAAGCAACCTCTTTTCATTATTACATGGCGACCCTGCCACACGGACCGACGAAGAATCTTCTGATCCAGCACCAGCATTAGAACCAGACACTAGTAATAATTTTAATGTATGGCGACTTACATTAAAATGAAGAATTGAAGATACCACGGAACAACAGCACATACGAAAATGAAGAAAGAAAATTAATGCAAGATTAACGTAAGGAAAATTGGAGTTGAAGAACTCATTATAAGGAAGAAAAAGATGACCTAAATTGAAGAACACATTCTAGATAAGAAGACAAAGAAAAAAAAAAGATTATTCAAAAATTTTAAGCAAATTAAGAAGACTACAACTACGAAGAAAGAAGAGCGTTGTCCAGGGTTATCCCGGCTCGCAAATCAAGAGGAGTCCAGGGTTATCCCGGCCCATTATCATCATCGAGAGCAGTAGCAGCCTTGATGCCATGTGCAGCATCAGCGAGTGCCAGCGCAACGTGGAGGTGTCAGCGTACCAGCCGGCGTCCCACCGCCGCTACCGCCAGAGGACACCGACAAACCAGCACGATGTACGAAGTAGAGGATGGCGATGGCCATTACCAAACTTGTAATTATATTTTGTTTGTAGTTTTAAATTCTTTTAAATTCATTCTTTAAGTACTAAAAATAATATGAGGTTGTCGTTAATATCTAAACAAATTTAAATTCAAAAATAGTAAAACTTTTTTATACGATACAAATCATAATTACCTTTTGTTGTTAGAAATCGCAACTTCTATTAACTTATTTCCTTTTGTTAACTCATATCATTAACCATTCATATTGTAAAATATAAATCTATAGTGTCGAGTATAGTCCTACATTTTAAATTTCGTAATTCGGTCGCACGCGCCGTCTAGTTGCGCGCGCGTCAGCAAAAAGTATCTAGGTCGCGAGGCTTCGCCGCGAATTTACATTATTTTAATAAGCGATGAATGAAATTTGATACCATCGCATACCAATTAAATAATTAACAACTCAATTCAATAAAATTATTTAGTTGTTTCTTAGTAATGATTGATAATTTAGCTACATGTCGGACTGATCACCTGACATACTGCGAAAGTTTTAATTTATTACTTATTTTTATTTGTAATTTTGGAAAAATTATAATAATTAGTTTTTCTTTTGATATTTTACAGTACGGTACAAATTAAGAATTTAGGAGTATAGGTACATTTGTATAATGTGACCTTAGAGCTAGAACACTAGTCCTTCGTACTTGATCATGGTGCGAGCTACCGTGTCCTCCGTGAAAGTTGTAGGAGACTTATTATGTCTTAATGTATTTGTGTCTCTAGGTACAGGCAGAGCCGAAGAGCCTGGCCTGATATGCCGATATTAATTATAGGGTGACCATGCCCTTGGGTAGCCAATCCCATGTGTTTGAGGTTAAGGGTACGCACGGATGTGTAGCCCATTGTTTTTTTATAGGGTGACCATGCCCTGGGTAACCATTCCCATTTATTTTATCAGGAGTAGGAACTCCGTCTTAATACGGCATTAGTTATTTTTACGCAATTATTGAGAAGTACTGATACTATGAAAAGTAAATATAAATGTTTTTACACTGTCGAGTAATATAAAAAATAATAGTGCAGGTTACAAAAATGAAGATTTTTTTATTTTGATAGTATTGACTATTTTACTGCTGAAAGAATTTAATTGTTTGATATTTTATTGCAGATATTTTGAAAATGGTAAATAGTTATGATTTTAATTTATTTTGCTTAGCAAGCTACCTTTGAAAATATAAAGTATATTTAAAGGACTTCGACACTAGGCTACTCAAAGGATAATACATTTTTGTTTTTTGATCGAATTTGTCAAATGTTGATAAATTATGTGTATTGATTTTATTTTTCTATAAATTTCAGAAAAAATTGTAAACAAGTAACATGCGTTTAAATTTTTTCTTCTGCCACCCCGGCGGTGAAGGGACTTTCGGGGGAGGTGTAATATGGCAATTAGCCACTTGTAGTGTTTAGCAGTAACACTCTGGTTTACTGCGACATAAACGCATATTGCTTGTATCAGCGACAACCTATGTGTATAAATAGGTAGGCATTCATTAATAAAGATGAACTCTATACTCGACTACTATGTAACGTGTTTCAATACTACGCCGTCTCCCTGACTCTGTCCGTCCATCAAGCAACCTTCAATCTGTTACCACCATCAATCACTTTCCATTATTACATCATGTTCTTCAGATTGTTGATAAGTAGGTAAGCTGACAAGGCCGCAGAGTTAAAGTAGCTGGTGGCCATGGCGATTTCCAAGGTAGACTCAATTTTTGCCAAATTTATGTTTGTTTCGTTCATGAAGGCTTCGATGACGCTGAATTGTTGCAGTATGTTGGCTTCATTTTTTTTCAAAACCTTGTTCTGTAGTTCAACTATCGAAGTTTGATTTTTTATGAGTTCGAGTAAGTAGTTTTCGTTGCTGTGTACGGCTTCTATGTCGTTTTTGTATTTCTCAGCGAACCGTTGATCCAGGATTCCGAATAAACTGTTTGCTAAATAGCCAACCCCGTCTACGATTCCACGTTTCTTCCTTTCAGTTAAATGTTTGTGTGGGGTTAGCAATATAGTGTTGTAATATTGCAAGAGATCTATTTCGTGGTGCAGCTGGTTGAGAGTTGTTTTGCAGTATCTAGGATCCGTCATCTGGCACCAATCTTCCACTCCGCGTAGGTAAGTTTCGATGCGACGAACTCCTTCCCAATAGTTAGTTAAGTTGTAGTACATAAGTAATGTCCATTTATTGTGTATTACTTGTATCTGGCCAATTGTGTCGTAGTATATAGGTCGCTCGGGTTCAATGCCATCATCATGTGGGGTCCATCTTAGGCCCTGTCTTCACTTTCCATCAGGTGAGATTAGGGCCAATCGCTGGTCAGTCCCATAATAAAAAAAAAAAAAAAAAAAATGCTCGTGATATGCGCTGACGTCGGCGCACCGGTAGCTTGCGACCCTGACATCAGTGCGTACGTGGTATGAAGGTTGTAAACAATGTAAATAAAAAACATTGCTTGGGAGCTTTAGTTTTTCTAGTGTATCTTGCGGGTTTCTTCGGGTTTGTTTGTTGAACTTCATTATTTTCTTGCGATGATGTGTCTTCGAGTTTAGGTTTCGATTCCACCGGTAATGGTGCAAGTTTGACAATGGGTCGCTTGAGAGTTGCATTTTGAGTTTTTATCGTAGTTACGCGAGTTAAGCCGTCGGCGCCCGGATGGACGTCTGTGACGCGTCCTAAGGCCCATTTGCCTGGCGGCAGGTTGTCCTCCTTCACAAGAACGATGTCGCCCCTTTCAATATTTTTTGTTGGGGTGTTCCATTTGCTTCGACGTTGAAGTTGAGTTAGATAGTCAAATGACCAGGTCTTCCAGAATCGCTGTGTCATATGCTCAATAAGTTGCCATCTTCGTCGTAGATCGATGGCTTTAGTGTCACCATGATCCGAGTGCGGCAGTGACAATGTTGCGGAACCGGTCAAAAAATGGCCCGGGGTTAGGCAGTTGTAGTATTCGTCGGGGTCCTCCGTAAGGGGACAAAGAGGTCTACTATTCAAACAAGCCTCGATCCTGGCCAGAAGTGAAGAAAATTGTTCAAATGTTAGTTTCTGCTCTCCGAGCACTCTTCTTAAGTGATACTTTAGCGACTTTACTGCGGCTTCCCAGATGCCGCCTCCGGTCGGCCACGCAGGAGCGTTGAAATGCCATTCCACTTCCAGTTTCCTAATCTCGTCGAAGAAGCTTGAGTTAGACAGCATTTGCCTAAATTTTTCGAACTCTTAGCGCATGATTTTTTTGATGCACCAATAAAGTTAAAGCCACAATCTGAGTAAACATGTTTAGGCGTACCTCGACGGGCACAAAATCGCTCAAAAGCTGCCAAAAATGTTTCAGCGCTCATGTCTGATGTAAGTTCTATGTGCACTGCTTTAGTGGCCAGGCACACAAATATAACTATGTATCCCTTTGAAGTGGGGGGTAGGGGAGGTGTAGGCACGCTCAAGTATGCGACGTTGAGCTACAGGCTTACCCTCTCAAGTTACTCACACGCGTCCCCGTCTTCTGCGGCACTGCCGACGCAGGCCGGAGAGGAACCCACTCCACCCGAAGAGTGGGTCGCATCCCCTGGAAATACTGGTGGTCGAAAACGGGCGTCGCATGTTCCAACCACCCCGGACCACCAGTAGCTAAGTGTGAGGGCAATGTCGTAACCCGCAAGGACCTAAAAATCCGAACGGGGTACGACCCAATCTTGGAGTAACCTGAACAACATGGCTAGCAATACGGTTTCGATCGTTTTGCTAGCCATGTATTTTTCAGGTCACCCGGTTCCGCTGAAGGTGTAGGTGACTTCAGCGGACTACACTCACCTGCCTGCGCTTGTCCTGCGCAGTTGAACGCCGTGAGCTGGGATGCAGGAGTCCTGGGAACTACGAACCACAGGGGGTCGGGGTTAGTTACCCCCTCTGGAGGTGAGTCCTTTGGTCCGAATTTCCGGCAAAATGGTAGCCCTGCAACTGAGCCACTGCAGGGTAACGGACACGCGTCCCGTACGGTCGAGGTGGTACGGTCCGCTGGCAAGGTATGGGGAGGGGCGTTCTCTGGGAGGATGCCTGGGGCTCGGCCATGCTGACGGGGCAAGGGCGTGTGGAACAACTGGTAAGGAATTTGATCGTTCCTTCCAGCCTCACGTCTGCAGCTCCCGATGTCGCGCATGAGTCCCACCTCAACGTACCTATACCTCTCGGGTAGTCCTGGTGTCCTTAGTGACATCCCCAAAGGTGCGGGCTCCGTGGAGGGTGGGAAGCTCGGGAGGTGAAAAAAGTACAAAAAACAAGACATGGATGATTTAAGATCAAAAACCCCGGTGGAGGGTACGGCAACTGCCGGACCCGATACACCACTCAACCAGAGGGATGGCCCTAGTGCGCCGCCCTCAACGACGCGCGCCTTATCTAAGGCAGCGCCGTCACATCCTACAAAGATGTCCGTGTGGGCCAAGAAGGCTGCTGGCAAGCCAGCGGCCCGAAAGGCCAGCACGTCGACCTCACCCAACTCGGTACAGGCGCAATGCCGGACCCTGTTGGCGAATCAAGCCGTTCCGGTGGCGGCAATTCCCGCCCCCCCGGAGCAGGCCTCGGGGAGTTGTCCCCACGGCAACTACCAGTTGGACCCTGAGCTGTCTGGCTGGGACATTGCCATTCCAAGGAAGAAGAGAGGGAAACAGGCGAAGCGGGACAAACCCGCCCCACCATCCTCTGCTTCCTCTTGTGCGCCAGACCAGGCACGCAAGAAAAACAAGAAGCAGCGTCGCAGGGAGAGGGAGAAGCGACTAGCAGCTCAATCTAACGCGGCCCCGACGGCACCCCCCCAGCAACAGCAGCAGTCGCAACAGCAGCAGCAGCAGCCGCAAGAGCGGCAGCTGCAGCAGCAGCAGCAGCAGCAGCAGCGGCAGCCGCAGCAACAGCAGCCGCAAGAGCGGCAGCTGCAGCAGCAGCAGCAGCAGCAGCGGCAGCAGCAGTTGCAAGGGGCTGGTCCCAGAAGGGCTCGCAAACCACGCCGTCGTCCCGCTAAAGGGGAAAAGCCGGCCCCAAACAACCCCCCCGGCGGTAGTAGCCAGGGAGCCCGACCCTCGGCCAAAAGGGCTCGACCCGAGGAGAAGATCTCTCCAAGGGGCGAGCAAAAAAGGCCGAGAACTGGGCACCCAGGGGAAGACACCCCCACAGACTACGCGGGCGCAGTCAAGGCGGACCTGATGGTGGCGGTCACCACCGCCACCACGGAACACCTTAGCCCGCAGCAGTCTGAGGAGCCAGATCGAGCGGCTACTCATCGAGGAGTCGCTCAAGCCTGGCAGCAGCCAGAATGAGGTGTTGGCGTTTCAGGGCAGGCCTGTTTTTGCGAACGGCTCCCTGAGGCTCTGGTGCTTGAATCAGCACACCCTCAACTGGCTACAGCGCAGCGTGGCCACCATAACCCTCCCTACGGGGGAAACCTGGTGGTGAAGCGCCAGAGCGAGCTGCCAAAGCGAGTCCGCTGCGGCATCTTACTCCCTGGGGTCCATAAGGACCGCAGGATGGTTGCGCACATGCTGCGCTACCAAAACAGGTGGGCAGCCATTGACCGGTGGCTGCTACACAAAATGGATCAGCAGACTACTAATACCTGTATCATAGTCAGCGTCCCGGAGACGGTAGTGCAGCCCCTGGTCGACCACGGACGCCGGCTCAACTTCATGTTGGGTACGGTGTACGTAAAGTTCCAGGGTGCACGGGGCAAGTTCGTGGAGCATCTACCTGCCACAAACCTCTCCACAGGTGAGGAGGACGCAGATTCCCCCCAGCAGATGGACACTGCAGAGGGGGCCCAGGTGGCCGCTGACTCTGTCACGGCCCCTGAGCCCCAGGCTCCAGCGCTGACCATCCCCGCCTCCGAGATGGACGTCGAGGATCTTCTTCTTCGTGACCACTCGGAAAGCGGGGGGGAATGCGCGGAAGAGCTAGGCAGGCTGGCCTTCCGAAAGGAGGGGAACAGCGAGGCCGACGATATGTCGGTCGGGGACTTCGACTCCGATGGCGGTGTCCCCTTCGCTGAATAGCTGCGTCCTACAAGCCAACCTCCACCACAGCATAACCGCAACGGCATAGACCCGGAAGTGGTTGGAGGCAAACAATACGGCCATCATCCTGATCCAGGAGCCGTGGGTCAGGGGAGGCGTTGTCTGCGGACTCCGCAATATTGGAGGTAAGCTAACAGTATATGCGGGGACTGAAACTCCCCGCGTGTGCATTTACACTACCAGCAACATATACATGCAACCTCTAACGGGTTTCTGTTCCAGAGACCTGTGCGCCATAAAGGTGCAAGGGGCGCTGGGCACCAGCCTTGCGGAGGTGGTCATGGCATCAGTCTACATGCCCGAATCAGACGATCCACCACCGCACGACCTAACCAGGCTGGTCAGCTACTGCGAAGAGGCGGGGCTGGAGCTCATTGTGGGCACCGACTCCAACGCACACCACGCCCTCTGGGGCATGCCCACGGGAAACAAAAGAGGTAACAAACTTGTTGAGTACCTATTCACGACTAACCTAAACATAATCAACATAGGTTCTGAACCAACCTTCGTCAACCGACGAAGTAAAACGATCATTGATTTGACCCTAGCAACGGAAGGTATAGCGGAGCACATCTCGAACTGGCATGTTTCAAAGGAACTGTCATGTTCGGATCACAGGTGGATACGCTTCGACCTTCAGGTAAGTAGACACTCGGTGCCACTGAGGAGGAATCCAAGGAAAACGGATCGAGCCCAATACGCCTTGCGTATGGGCCAAGCCTTACAGCAGGCAAAGATTCCACCCAGAATCATGGGCACCGAACAGATTGAAAAACAGGTAAGCGTCCTCACCGACACAATGCTGGAATGCTACCAACAGACATGCCCCCTATCCACCCCGACAGTAGGCCGTAATAACAAAAACAACTGGTGGGGGCCTGAGTTGGAGAGGCTCAGGCGAGAGATGAGGAGGCATTTAAACAGGGCAATGAACACGGGAATAGACCAGTACTGGGACAACTACAAGGCCACCAAGTCCCGGTACAAAAAACGACTCAGGTACAGGAGCACCAACTCGTTGCGCAACTTCTGTAACAACATAGAGACAACAACGCAGGCCAACAGGGTAAGGAAAGTTCTCTCCAACAACTCAGCCATATCCCTGGGGTCCATACGGAAACCAGACAGCTCATTTACCACCTCACCGGAAGAGGCAGAACGTGCACTGGTAGAAACACACTTCCCGGGCTGCGAGATATCCAGTCCAGCTCGGTGGCCACCGGAAGACGTCACTCCGACGGAAGAGGAATGGCAGCTGGCCCATAACCCTTACAGCACGAGAAATTTTTTTTTGGACTTTTGGTTTGAAGTTGCATTTTTCGGTGCATTTAAGGCCCATAAAAAGACAAAAAATACAAAAAAAATCTCCCCCCCAAAAATTTTGTGAAAACCCACCCGCACGATCGTTTCATTTCGTTGCGACCCCTAGTAAAGTTGTTATTTTTTTTTTTAAACATAAGGGTAAATTACAAAGTTCAAAGGAGTTTATAAACATTTATCAATAAAATTTTAGTTTTCTTACATGTTTTACATGAAATGATTAAAAAAAAACGCTTTTGATTGATCATATTTTCAATTTATCATAGTCAACACAATTTAAATTTGTCGAGTTGCGTCCTGACCCGCACGATCGTGCGTTATAACTTTAGGCACAAAAAAATGACTAAAATATCTGGTTAAACTTTTAATTATCTACATTATACGACAGAAGAACGTTTACTTTAATAAAAAACGAATTTAACACATTTAAAAATCACAAATTAAAAAAATTCGTGACTACCTACTTCTGACCTGGTCGTCCGTCTCGTACACGTACCTGCTTGACGCTCACCGCGCCGACGACTGGCCCCCTAACTAAACGCACGCGGGTTTAAAATCAATAATACTCGAACGCACGATCGATCGATGCCGTACTGAAGCGGGAAACTTGATTATTTTTCAAACTAGATTTTTTTTAAAGTTGAACGCACGATCGTATCAGCCGGTGCTGTAAGGGATAAGGTAATCAGCCCGCAGAGAACTGAATGGGCAATTAACAGCTTTGACTCATTTAAATCGCCAGGACCGGATGGGATTTTCCCAGCCCTATTGAAATGGGGCGGGGGGATACTTATTCAAGGGCTAACCTCCGTCCTGGATGCCTGTCTGGCACACAAGTATGTGCCGACACAATGGAGAGATGTCAAAGTTATCTTCATACCAAAACCAGATAAAAGTGACTACTCGGACCCCAAATCCTTCAGACCAATAAGTCTAACCTCCTTCCTACTTAAGACACTGGAGAGGTTATGTGAAAGGCACCTGAGGGAGACGGTACTAGCACATGTGCCGTTACATCCGAATCAGCATGCCTACAGCCCAGGTAAATCTACAGACTCAGCACTTCATGCGGTCACGACCGAAATTGAAGTAGCAATCAAGAACAAGACTATGTGCTTAGGCACCTTCATCGACATCGAGGGAGCCTTCGACAAAACTAAATTTACCAGTATAACTGCAGCGCTGAGAAGACATGGAGTGCACGCAGTTATAACCGAATGGATAAACAAGATGCTGAGCCAGAGAACCATCAGACTCGGTACGGACAAAACAAAACAGGCACTAGTAGCTAAGGGCTGTCCCCAAGGGGGCGTCCTGTCCCCTCTGCTATGGAACCTGGTGGTGAACGACTTGATCGCCAATCTAAACGACAATCACTATTACACAATCGGATATGCAGATGACATAGTGATACTGACAAGCGGGATGCACGCAGGTACGGTATGCGATGTTACACGCTCAGCGCTGGCGATAGTGGAACGCTGGTGCTTTGACAACGAACTATCGGTCAACCCAAAGAAGACAGAGATGGTAATATTCACCAACAAACGGTCTTTGGGAAACTACCGCCTTCCGAGTTCAATACAGAGCTCCAGCTGTCACCTGAGGTAAAGGCTAAAGTATCTAGGGGTAATGGGGTGTTGGAGAGGGCAGGCACGCTCAGGTTTGCGGCGCTGAGCTACAGACCTGCTCACTCAAGTCCTTCATACACGTCCCCGTCGGCCCTGGCTCTGCCGCCGCGGACCAGGGTCGAACCCACCCTGGGTTCGTGTTGGGTGGGTCGTGCACCCCGGAAATGCTAGTGGTCTTAACGGGCGTCGCAGTTTGTACCAACAACCCCGGACCACTAGTAGCCAAGTATGAGGGCTATGCCTGGCGTGGCAGTCACACCCGTCAGGTAATCCTATCCCCCTACCCTACTTCTCCAGTCTTAACATCCCGTGATCCATACTAGTCACTTCCTGTCTCTTCCCGCCTTTACTCCTTCCCCTCAAAGCTTCCTTCCCATTTTTCCCTTTCTCCCCCTGACCCCTTCCATTACCTCTCCGCCAATCCAAGGTGTTACACGTACCGTGCCGATGGATGCGTGGCTGGTGGCTAGACCAGTATCAAACGGCGTCTCTACGAAAACGGGGCAAATCGTAGTAGTATTTATGTCCTTCAGGCGGCAAGCGGGGCTCTGCCGTTTTGTGACCAATTATTTCCCTAGCTAATCGTGGGACGTTTATGGAAAATTTAGAGAACAAAAACAAAAACAACTTTGACGCCATGTCCTCGGTCCTGGACTCAAACCAGGCCGAAGGTAGTACCGGAGCGAAGGAGGCTGCAGAAGCCTCCCGTGCGCCCGAGGTCTGCTCTCAGGTAGTGGAGATGGAAACTGAGGTCGACAGAGACGCTACCGTCTCTGGTGCGCCCGGTGAAAACTCCGTTACCAAGGAGCAACGTATTTTTAGACGCATGTCGGGTGCTGCTCGCAAGAGGTTTCGCAGGCTTATGGGCGACGGGGTAGCGAAGGAGCAAGCCATGTCACTGGCCCGTAAGCCTTGGGCGGAAATCACTGCGGAAAATCCGGCCACGGATAAGGCCCCTTTTAAAAGGGTCAGATCTGAGGACGAATCTCCGCAGGGAAAAGCGAAAAAGGCCCCGAAACTCGCCTCTGGAACCCCAGGGGAGCCTCGGCCCCCCAGTTTCCGGGAGGTAGCAGAATCTTCACGAGTAGGGATTCGGAATTCGGACCCTATGAGTGAGGATCAAATGAAGTCGGTCCACCGTCACCTAAATCTCGCCATGGTGAAACAATGGTCGAACGCCAAGGGCGGTGCACCGCAGTTTTTGGGCTTCATTCACAAGACAGGTTGGATTCTGGTGACTTGTGTCAACCAGACTAGCAGAGACTGGCTTGTGAATGAAGTCCCCAAGCTAAAGCCGTGGCCAGAGGCGAAACTCTCCGTCATCCCTGAGGGTGAACTGCCCAAACCAGCCACGGCTATAACGTTTATTCCGGAGACCGAGGCGGCCTCTGTAGAGGAAGCCTTGGCGCTGCTCAGGGTCCAGAACTTTGGCCTGAACACGGAGCTCTGGAAACTGCTTGGGGAGAAGGCTGAGCAGGGTGGCAGAGTGGTCACCTTTGCTCTGGATGAGCCTTCTGCCGAAACCCTCAAGGCCAATGGCGGGGAGGTAGCCATTGGCTTCAAAAAGGTGCTGTTCCGGATGAAAGGGGGGCCAAATGCTCCCCCAGCGCAGCAGGGGCCAAATGCTCCTCCAGCGCAGCGGGCAGAACAGCAGACCCAGCCTCTCGCTGAACCCACTCCTGGGCCTAGTACTGTGGTACCTGGCAGCCAAAACCCCATACCCCAGGGCTCTCGTGGCCGTGGGGGAGGGCGCCCGGCAGCCAGAGGCACAAGAGGAGTGACGAGGGGCATGATACCCGGTCGGGCCAGACCCACAACCTCGGCGGTAGGAGAGCTACAAAGAAGGCCTCCGAACGTGAGAGGCAGGGGAGCGCCACAACGGGTAATCAAAAGGGCCAAATAAAAACGGGCCTCTCCACTACGGCACCCGCGAGGGTCCTGCAAGCCAATATTCACCATGCGACAGCCGCCACGGCCATTGTCGAAAGTCGGTTTGCAGGACACGTCGACCTCGCATTAATTCAAGAACCTTGGGTGCGAAACTCAACCATACTAGGACTGAACTCGGTTGGTAAAGTTTTATTCAATACTAACGGAATAAGGCCTAGGGCATGTATTGTTTTTGGCAAGAACATTGATTTTCTACCTGTTCCAGAGTTATGCACAGACGACCTGGTAGCAGCGTATGTAAACCTTAAGGGATGGAGCGGGCAGAGGGTCATACTTTGCTCTGCTTATCTCCCTGGAGATAGGAGTGACCCCTCTGCGGAACTTGCAGCTGTGGCGGACTACGCCCGCAGACATAACGCAGAAATACTGGTGGGATGTGATGCAAACGCCCACCACACCAACTGGGGAAGCACCGACATCAACGATAGGGGTGAGTTACTTCATGACTTTCTTCTATGTAATAATTTCCAAATTCTAAACTTAGGATGTGAACCAACCTTTGTTACTAGGGTTAGGAAAGAAGTTTTAGACTTAACCTTTGCATCCTCAAACCTAGCCAGGTATATCCAGAACTGGAGGGTAAGTGATGTGGAGTCTCTGTCAGATCACAAGCATATCTGTTTTAATATATCTTTTTCTCTCAGCGTCCAATCATTCACCTTCAGAGATCCCCGGCGGACCGACTGGGAAGGTTACAGGAGCAGTCTAGAGCGGAACCTGGACTCTGCAGCGAAGGTGATAAAAACGCGAGAGGGTTTAGATCTTGCGGTAGAGGTAGTCTCAAATGGCATTGTAAGTGCCTTTGAAGAAAACTGTGCTCCCAAGGTAAAGTCAACTAAACGTCTTGTCCCATGGTGGAACTCCAAGTTAAAAAGACTCAGGGACAAGACGCGCAGATTATTCAATAGGGCTAAGATGACAAAGGAGTGGGAGGTCTACAGGAAAGCCCTAAATGAATACAGCAAAGAGATTAGGAAGGCTAAGAGAGCATCATGGAGGAGGTTCTGTGAGGAAATAGAGAATACGCCTCAAGGAGCGAGACTTCATAGGATACTCTCTAAAGCCAGAACTAATCAAGTAGGCCTTATTAAGAGGCAAGATGGCTCCTTCACTACCAGTGAAATGGAGACTTTAGAGCTTTTAGCGGAAACTCACTTTCCAGGGGCAGCTGAGTCACACGGACCCCAGACACAGAGAGCCTCGCTTAGGCCTCGCCCGGAGGACTGGAGGCAGGCTGCCCTGGTCATAAGGCCAGGAATAGTGAGGTGGGCTATAAACTCTTTTAAACCATACAAGACGTGCGGACTGGACGGTGTAAGCCCAGTGCTATTGCAGCGAGGTGCTGAAGTCCTAATCCCGCATTTGGTAAGAATCTTCAGAGCCAGTTATGCCTGGGGACACTTACCAGATCAGTGGAACAAGGTCAAGGTACTATTCATACCAAAGGCGGGGAGGAAGGATTATGCTCTCGCAAAGTCCTTCAGACCGATCAGCCTCTCCTCGTTCCTCCTTAAAACCTTGGAAAAGGTAATTGATAAGCATATTAGAGAGAGCTGTCTGCTAAGCAAACCCATCCATGACAGCCAACATGCTTACCGTAGGGGCAGATCTACAGAGACTGCTCTGCTAGAGCTGGTCGACAGAGTGGAAAGGGCCTTGGAAGATAAGGAAATAGCTTTGTCGGCCTTCCTTGATATTGAGGGCGCTTTTGATAACACACCCATTCGGACATTGGTGGAAGGGCTCAAGGCCAAAGAGGTGGATGACACCACCATCCGCTGGGTGCAAAGCATGCTCTCAAACAGTGGTTCAAACAAACTCTGGTTAGGCTGGACTTGCTAAACACCACACTTGAGGTGACCACAGTGAGAGGATGCCCGCAGGGGGGGGTCTTATCTCCCTTGCTCTGGACTCTTGCGGTGGACGGACTTCTGTATAAGATGGCGGAGCTCCGAATCGACACTCAGGGGTACGCAGACGACCTTGTTGTGACGGTGAGGGGAAACTGCCAAAGTACTATATCGTACCTTATGCAGAGGGCTCTTAACACCATAAATTCGTGGTGCGGAGAGAATGAACTGTCTATCAATGCAGATAAGACAATTATTGTTCCATTCACTTACAAGCGGAAACTGGACAAACTTCAACCGCTTGTCATGAATGGAAAAACAATTCCGTTCTCAACAGAGGTCAAGTACCTGGGGATAACACTGGACCAGAAACTGACCTGGAACCAACATGTGAACGGAACCCTACAAAAGGCTAGATCAGCCTTGGGTATATGCTGTCGTCTAGCGGGCAACCGGTGGGGTCTTAAACCCAAAATTGCCCTTTGGCTGTACACATCTATAGTGAAGCCGATAGTGTCCTATGCCTCGGTAGTGTGGTACAAGAAGACGACACAAAAGGTAACAGTGGCGAAGCTCGGCAGCCTGCAACGAACTGCCTGTGTCATCGCTACTGGAGCTATGTCATCCTCCCCTACGGCAGCCCTAGAGGCCATACTAAATCTACCGCCCCTTCACCTGCACCTGGAGTTGGAGGCGAAGTCCAGTATACTCAGAATAGCGGCTGCAAGGAGAGGAGTTTGGCTATCAAATGCCCTGAGACTATTCAACGAATCAGTGCACGATATTCCTGTTCTGGGGATGCCATCGGACACTATGCCCCCCAAGTTTTGTCCACAGAAAATCTATTCAGTGGAACTCCCCAGAAGGGAGGACTGGTCAAACAGTCAAATCAAGTGGAAAGAAAGAAGCCTCAGGTGGTACACTGATGGCTCCAAATCCGGATCTGACGTAGGCTGCGGAATATATGGCGAGGCACCTAGAAAGGCCATCAGTCTAAATCTAGGAAGATACTGCTCTATATTCCAGGCAGAGGTGTACGCCATCTTAGAATGTGCGTCAACCAACTTGCAACGTAACTACGTCAACCATACCATTTATATCCATTCGGATAGCCAGGCGGCACTCTTGGCCCTAACCTCAGATGTCATAACGTCTAGGCTGGTTGAGAACTGCAGGCAACTACTAAATGACCTTGGAGCCAGGAACAAGGTCGTTTTGCGTTGGGTCCCGGGGCATGCGGGTATCGCAGGAAATGAAAAAGCCGACGAACTTGCACGAGCGGGGGCCAAGGGGACTCACTACAGTCCTGAGCCTTTTTGTGGAATCCCCAAAAGCCTAACGAGGCTCACCCTGAAGACCTACTGTCAATATAAAACCATTCAACTCTGGAGGAAAACACCAGGTATGAACCATTCCAAAGCGCTTATCAAGACCTTCAGCAAAAAGGCGTCTAAGAACGCCTTGGCGCTGTCCAGGAACCAATTGCGCAATCTGGTAAGGGTGCTTACTGGGCACTGCGGCCTAAACAAGCACATGCACACTATGGGGAAACGTGACACTGGGCGGTGCAGACTCTGTATGGAGACAGAGGAGACGCCCTTGCACATCCTCGCAGATTGCCCTTCCCTAATGCGTACTCGTAACTTAATTCTGGGTAGGCACATACTACGCCCGGAGGAGTTAAAGTCTCTCGAGATCAAAAGGATCCTGGAACTTTTTGAAGTTGCAGGGCTAGACCGAGAGTTGTAGTAGGTGGCGATCACAATAGATCAGTGATGGTCGCAGTGATACATAGGCTTGGGAGCCTTACATAGCCCCTAACAAGAAGAAGAAGAAGAATCTAGGGGTAATACTCGACAGCAGACTAAACTGGAGCACTCATCTCAACAACAAAATTGATAAAGCGACGGTCGCTTTCTGGCAATGTCGTAGAATAGTAGGTAGAACGTGGGGATTAAACCCCAAGATCACTATATGGCTATACCAGGCAGTAATCCGACCAATCATATGCTTCGGCGCAATAGTATGGTGGCCACGCACCAAGCTAACTACGGTCGAAGCCAAACTACAACGACTACAGAGATTGGCCTGCATGGCAACCACGGGCTGCATGAGGACTACACCGACTGCGGCCCTGGAAGCAATGTTAGGCCTACCACCACTGCACCTCTTTGTTAAGCAAGAGGCTATGGCTACGGCGGTACGGCTAAAGAAGCTAAATCTCTGGAAGGCGCCTAGGACACCGCACACCGAAATCCTCATCGAGGCCGTAAGTAAGGAACCGCTCATAGAGGCGGTAACTGATGCGATACCTAGGCAGTTCGTTTTTGAAAAGAAGTACAAAATCCGACGAGGGCCTCAACCCCAGGGAGCTGAGGATCTTCACAGACGGGTCCAAAACAAGGTCTGGCACTGGCTCGGGAGTTTTCTCAGAGGACCTAAACATACATATCTCTACACCATTAGGTGCCCACAACACGGTTTTCCAGGCGGAGTGTATGGGCATAATAATGGCTGCTCACGCAATCGTCTCTAGGAAGCTAACGGAATACCCCATCCGAATACTCTCCGACAGTCGATCGGTTCTACAAGCCCTGCAGAGTCACAAAATAACCTCAGGTCTCATATACGAATGCCACAAAATCCTAACAGAGGTATGTACCACCAACAGCATAACCCTGCAGTGGATCAAAGGGCACAGCAACTCACGTGGCAACGACGCAGCTGATGTCTTAGCGAGAGGGGGCTCAGAGACGGAAGTGGTAGGTCCCGAGCCCATATTACCTCTACCTGTTGCATGGCTGCGGAGAACACTGCTACATAACACCAAGGTAGAGCACCAACATTATTGGACTAACCTAAGTACGAGTACATGCAGGCAAGCCAAGGAAGCCCTCCCGACGATCTACCCCGGATTGTCTCGGAAGCTAATACAGCTCAAGAGGCCGCAGCTCAGACTATTTACCGGAGCACTAACTGGTCATGCCCTTCTAAACAAGCATCTTTTCACTCTAGGTGTCACAGACAGTCCCCTCTGCAGAGCCTGCATGGAGGAGGACGAGACAGCCGCCCACGTCATCGTCACATGTACGGGGGTGGCAGAATACCGGGCAAAACATCTTGGTTCGCCGAGGGCACTCCCGGAAGTCGTCGGCAACGTAAAGGGTCTGCTAGGCTTCCTGGAGGAATTGGGATGGCACGAATAGGCCACCCAGCACGCAAAATAGGCGCAATATACAGTCGTCGAGTTGCGGAAAACAGCCCGCGTAAACCTATAACCTATAACCTATATCCCTTTGAAGTCTTGACACCTCGTCCTTTGTTTATTTTGACTTCTACACTTCCAGTAAAGTCTACGCCAGTATGCGTAAATGGTCTAGATGGGATAGTTCTCTGCGGAGGTAGATCAGCCATTAGTTGATTTGTCTTCGACGGTTTGAAGCGATGGCAGCGTACGGAGCGCTGCAATTGGTCCTTTACCGCCCTATTTCCGCTAATGATCCAGTAGCGCTGCCTTATGTAGTTAAGGGTTAAGCGCGCTCCGCCGTGTAATGTTGCTGTGTGCCCACGATGAATGACGAGATGAGTCATGCGCCCTTTCCTGGGTAAGATAACTGGATTCTTCATTCCCGGGGGCAAGTTAGAGTTGTTTAGTCGTCCGCCAACCCGAATCAATCCCTCTTCGTCCAGGTAAGGCTTCAGTTTGTATATGCAGCTTTGTTTCGATATAGGTTTATTTTTAACCAACAATTTGTATTCGTTATAGAATGCCTCCTTTTGTACGCGTCTGGTTACAAGTTCATTTGCGGCAAGCAATTCATTTGTAGTTAAATAGCTTGAGTCAGCTTTTTGCTTGTACCGCAAGGTTGCTGTGAATCGCATTATCCACGCAGTGATTCGAATTACTCGTGTTAACGAACTGTGTTTATCAAGTAGGTCGGTTATAAAGTTATTGTCTTGATTTGTAGCTAGGGTTGCCTCTTCGTTTTTTAATGTTCCGACGTTAGTTGTAAAATGGCAAGTTAAGTTTTGAAGTTCATCCTCTTGCTCGGTTTCGGGAAGTGCCGGTCCGTGCCACCAGAGGTCGTAGTTGATCAGTTTGCTCGGGTACATGCCTCTTGAAGCGCAGTCACTTGGATTGTTTTCAGATTTGATATACCGCCACTTGTCGGCTGGTATTATTTGTTTGATTTTCGTAACTCGATTAGCCACGTATTTTTCCCAACGTGACGCATCCCCCTGTATCCACGCTAGAGTTACTTGAGAGTCACAAAATGCTTCTATAGTGACATCGTAGTCTCTGTAGGCTTCTGTCACTTTCTTCATGAGTTGAGATAGTAAAAGAGTTCCGCACAGTTCTAATCTTGGAAGAGTAGTTTTTTGAGATGTAGGGGCAACCCTAGTTTTAGCCGCTAGTAGAGTTGTACGTAGCTTCCCGCTTTCGTCCGGGATGCGAGCGTAGATAACGCAGGCGTAGGCTTTCTCACTTGCGTCAGAGAACCCTAAAATTTCGATTTGCTTGGAGGTCCCGCCGATCCATCTATTTAGCTTGACCTGGTTTAGAAGTTGTAGTTCAGTTTTAAGCTTAAGCCATTCTTCTTGTATTTCGTTTGGTAAAATTTGGTCCCATGACATATTGCTGGTCCAAACTTTCTGAAATATTAGCTTAGCTGTCACGGTTACGGGGCTATACCAGCCTAAGGGATCATATAGGCGTGATATTTCTGACAGTAGCGTTCGTTTTGTTAGCTGTGTCGTAGTTTCATTTTGTAGATTCCAGTTAAGTGTAAATGTGTCCGAGGTAGGGCTACAGCCAAGTCCTAAAGTTTTCATGGAGTCTTCATGCTTGAAGTCAAATATTTGTTTTGAGATTTGATCTTCGTTTAGGGTTTCAAGTAGAGTTTTATCGTTTGCTGTCCATTTCCGTAAGTTCATGCCGCCGCCTTTAAGTAAGTTAATTAATGAATTTTGTAGCTGCTTCGCTTCCTCAATTGAGTTGCGGCCGCTGATCATGTCATCGACGAAAAATTGGGTTGTCAGTACTTCGGCTGCTTCGGGGTACTTGTGACCGTCGTCGATAGCTAACTGCTTTAAAGTTCTCATGGCTAGCCAGCCTGCACATTTCTGTCCATAAGTTACTGTGCAAAGTTGATACGCTTTCAGGGTTTCAGAGGGTGAGTTTCGCCATATTATCTTCTGAAGATGTTGTTGATCTTCAGACCCAAATACATCTGTACATCATTTGGACATCGGCGCAAAATGCATATTTGTAAGACCTCCACTTCAGTATAAGCGCTTGAATGTCCTTATGTAGGTTAGGACCTTTTTGCTGTAGGCTGTTTAGGCTGTAGCCGCTGCTAGTTTTTTGCGATTTATTGAAAACAACCCTTAGCTTCGTGGTGGTGGCATTTTCCCTTAATATTCCATGATGAGGAAGGTAGCAGTCTTGTTCTGAAGACGAAGCTGACGGCTTCATGTGCTGCAAGTCGGAATATTCCTTTATGAATTCCTTGTACATTGCGGCGAGCCTAGTTTGTTTTTGTAATCTTCGTTCAAGTTGTAAAAACTGAGATATCGCTACTTGTTTGGAATTTCCCAGCCTTTCCTCGTAGTTAGTGTTTAGCGGCATTTTCACGATATATTTTCCATCGGAGCCTCGCTGGACAGTTTGTTGGTAGTAGATTTCACATTGATCGTCTTGAGATGTATCCTCGTCGTTCTGAGTGATATCTTCATTTTCCCAAAACTTTGTAAGTTCGTCCATGTTGACTAAAGTTAAGTGGCAGTTAAGTGATAGAGACGCTGTCAGTCTCCCGCTGATAATCCATCCTAGATGGGTCCGCTGTGCAATGGGAGCCTTTCCCTTGCCCTTGAGTACTCCATCCATGATAGCGTCTGCGTAAAAGTGAGACCCTAGCAGAAGGTCTATAGGTCGAGATACGTTGTAGGCAGCATCCGCTAGTTGCAAGTTTTGTAAATGCGGCCAGTTTCCTTTCTTGAAAGTAGAGTTGGGCAGGTTTCTAGTTATTTTGTTGACTATAAATACTTTAGTTTGGAATGAATAATCGGAGTGTTGGGACTTGCAAGTAATTGCTGTCTTTCCTTTACAGCTTCGAGTTCCAATTCCAGTTATAATTCCGTTTAACTTCGTTCTAGTTAGTTTCAGTAGTTGTGTGGCGTTTTCAGTTATAAGGTTAAATTGAGACCCCTGGTCCAGTAATGCTCGAAGCGTTATAAATGTCCCGTCGTGGGATTGAAGTTGAAGCTCAACCGTAGTTAGGAGGACCTCTGGGTCTGGATCATCTGCGGCTATATGATGGCTCGATGGTCCTTGAGATGAAGTTGATGTTGATGGCTTTGACTCGAAGTAATTTTTTCTATAATTAGAAGTTATCTGTTTCTTGTTGTTATTGTGCAATAATGAATGATGTCTCAAATTACATTCCTTGCATGTTTTGCTGGATCTGCATTCCTCGTCCCCGTGACTAAACAAGCAGTTTTTGCAAACCCGTAGTTTCGCAACTGTGTTGTTGCGCTGCAGCGTGTCTAGGTCAACGAACTTCGGGCATTGCATTAGCACGTGTTCCCCGTCGCAAAGTGGACATTGACCGTATGTTGTATGATATACTTTGGAGTTATTCTTGAAATAATTAGAGTTGTTATAGTTGGTTTTCTTGGCTTGATATTCATTGTTGAAAGTTTTCACGGCTGCTGGTTTTTGCTGGGCGGTGAGGTCCTTCTTTGTGCGCTTCATGGTTTCGTAAGCCATGAATTTGCTCTCGAGAAAAAAAAGAAAATCATGTAAGACTGGAATCTCTCGGTGGTCTTGAAGATCCCGTACGTAATCGCTGTGCGTGGTGGAGTCTAATTTCAAAGTCATCAGATGTACAATGACAGGATCCCATGTTGTAGTATCCAAGCCGATATTAGTTAATCCACTCATGCATTCAGTAATGACGTCATGCATTTTTTTCAGGTTGTATGCATCAGGTTGTTGAATTGTAGGTAAGTTGAGTAAGGTATTCATGAATGAAATAAATTGAAGACATCGGTTATCGTACCGTTGGTTCAGAATCTCCCAGCATGAATTGTAGTTCTCGGCGTTTATTGTCAAACGTTGAACTAATCTCTCCGCTTCTCCTCGAAGTTTAGTTTTAAGATGTTGCATCTTTTGCGCCTTGTTGATCGTTGGGTTATTGTGAACGGTTTCTATGAAGAGATCTTTGAACGAAATCCATTGGTTGTAGTTTCCTGAGAATTCAGGTATAGAGATGCGCGGCGCAGATTTTTGATAGTGTAAAGTTGACCATATCTTGCTGTTGAGTTCCTTTCGCATAGAATCGTGCCTATCTTCTATGTTGGCGAACATTTTATAGTAAGTTTCATGTGTGCCTTTAAGTAAGCCATCTATCTCCCAGTGCAGTTTATCGATGTCTGACCACTTGGATTTTAAAATGTTTAGATTGTCTTCTAACTCCCATTTCTCGTTGTTGGAGGCTGTATCGATCTTTGACATCGCTCGATCGATTGCCTTAAAGTTACATTCTTGTTTGTTCAGAAGTTGAATAACGCCGTCTGTCCCTTCTTCTGTATCTTCTAAGAATCCCGTCAGGTCAAACTTGACTGAGGCCCTCGCTTCGGTTAGATTATGCATTGACCTTAGCATATCCGCCTTAGTGGCCTCGTACATAGTTTTAGGTTTGGAGTAGATATCTTCCAAGAAGTAGTTTTGATGGTTTTGTCCTCAATTTCCTTTTGGCTCTCGAAATCAGCCCATAAGGTGTCGAGAGAAGTTAGTCGTTTGTTCAAGTAGTCTTGAGTTTTCCTGGCCGCCGAGTCTTTCTTGTAGTTAACACACAGGGACTTGATGCTATCAAAGCAGGTTTGTTGGAGTTGAAGTTTGTTCATGATGAGTTAGAAGTTAAAGTTGAAGTTAAAAGTTGTCTTGCAGTTAGTTAAAGTTAAGTTTGGATGAGTTAAAGTTGTAGTTAAATACCGTAGGTAACGCTGGAAATCTTCTCAGTAGCTATCCGACGATATGTAGTGAGTTGTCCCAATCCGTCCTCACCTCCGCTTGCCGTTGCGGTTTCTAGTACGGGCCGAGAAAGTTAGTTGCAGTAATCTTCAAGCTCTCGAACGAATCTTTCAACGAAGCTGAAGACTGTAGTGGCGATGGTTCGTTCCGAAATCCTTGCTGAGCTCGAAGGACACGGAAAGGCTCGAAGGACCATAAAAATGTAGGGGCCAGCTAGCCCTTACACTTGCTTGATGTGGTTGAGTGCGTTGAGATGAAGAAGAAGTTGAGTTCAAGTTACACTAGTTTATTAATTATATAAATGTCACAGAGTTAGGAATACTATTTAGCCGTTCCTTCTGTTGATGTTAATAGTATGCAAGGTAGTGCCAAACAGCGGGCTTAAGTAGGCCGCTACGTAAACGGAAAAATGTACAGTAGTGAGCCTGTACAGTACGAAATGATTATGTAATGTCGATGGAAATCGATGATTATAATATACATTTGATGATGAGCTATCTCATAGACCCTATTGCCAAAGCGGACCCTGGATTCGTTTAGGATGCAACTGGGAAAACACTAAAATTACGAGTAGTACACACAGACAGACATTAATACATAACTTAAATAGATATAATACAGCCCTCCCGTACCTGATACCGGATTTGAACCCGTTCTTCAGCTTTCGCTCCTAACGCCATAACCTCTAGGCCACTAGATCACGGCAAGAATATATATATAAATTCGATAATAATACATGCTCAGGGTGGGGTGGTTAAAAATAATACGTAACCTAAAACCCTACAATTATATATAAATAAGCCATATTATTATGTGTATGGACGTATAAGTATATCTAGTATTGTAAAAGTGTTTAATTTTTTTATGAAATATACTTGTCACATTTTTAAGCCGACCTGACCCTAACTTTATGCTTACTTCTACCATTTTAAAATTCACTTTTATTTTATTTTTTCGTGAACTTAACGAGTATTTTAAAAGTGTCCTCTTAATCCAGCAGTTATGCCGAATGAAGTTAAGGGTAGCTGGAAAGTAAACCAACTTTTCTTGCCATTTTCCCAGCCTGCTCTGCAGTGGCGCGGCAGCTTAAACATCATCCTGAAGATATTGTTGAACGCAGGCTTATGATGGTAACTGTCGGCGGATAACTTGATAAAATGATAAACTGACAGGTTATCAAGTTATCAGTGGATAGCCAGATAACATGACAATATATCAAGTTGTCGACTAGTTGCCGACATGATTCAGTAGTGTGTGTGTACTACAGTGTATACGATTGTCTACGACTAGCTTTTTAAAACCCATAAAATAGGTTAAGACTTTAAGGAGTACTAATTTCTTTTAGATAGTCTAGTCCATGTGTAGTCATACTCTAAAAAGTAATGCTTTAATCTTTAATATGTATAAAAAAACCGGCCAAGTGCGTGTCGGACCACGCATAATGGAGGGGAAGAAGTTTTTTGAAGATAACTCAAAAATGGCTACCTATCTCGATAATGTTCAAAATAATATGTTGTGACCACAAATCATTTGATATTTACAAGCCAGTAAAGAAATATATTTCCTTTGTATATGACGTCTAAATAAGTTTATAAGAAATATATTGTAGGAATACCGAACCTAATCCCAACAAACCCTAGTTTCCCGTCAATGTTGAAAGGTCTGTATCTTTCGTAAAAACTGGTGTGTATGCCAAATCTTAGGATTAGGTTCTGGAGCAGACCTCGAGCTCCTAGAAAAACGTGCGGCCGAGATAATACGATCAATGCACGGTTTAGCTATGAAGTTATCATTTCAAACCCGAGTATTACACTTCGGTCACAAAGCGAGGCCGAAAGAGAGGGTTATCATGGTGTTCACGCAAATCAGCGCCATCTAGTTCAAATGTATTCGAGTCTAATAGAGTGAATGCGCACGATCTTTTGTTCTTGTCGCGCGGTCTGATATTGCTTACTCTCTGTTCGGCCAGCCGTCTTAGTAGGCAGACGTGCTGTCATTTAACGCGGTGCGCGAGCCATGGTTAAAACCAACATGGCGTAATTTAGTGTAAAAGTGTAATCTAGGTTAAGGAAGAGAAATATACGTGTAAAGAGTGCCCGTTGTTTCTCTGCGAAACCCATCCGTCGTTACCGCAGCAGGCGAGGCGGCGTGCTCATCTACGAGACAGATGATGGTGGCTCTTTGGAACCTCTCTGCAGCAGCGTGCCGGAGCGACTCGACAGCTACAGAGAAGTATTAGAAAGTACTAACCGGCCTACCGCGGCGACTGGGCTGGTTTTGTGTACATTTTTGGTGTGACCCATGAGAGGGAACAACCGCACGATAATAACAAAACCCGTGATTTGGGAAAATATCAAATAAAATCCCGTGATTGGGGCAAGATTGAAGCAATCCAGGGCCAAGAATCGCGCCACGGCAATCCGGGATTCGTCGAGTGGAATTTGCAGTCGTTGGCATTCATTGTGTAAATTCAGTGCGCGATTACGTCATAAAGATACCAAGCAACGTGGAACGTGTCATTGTAGGACATTTGGAGGTCGCCAGAGTGAAGTCCGGTCCGGTTGACGTTTACCGGTTTGTGCTGAGTGAACGAACTGAATGGTAGGAACGACGTCGGGCGTCGTGGCGACAACCTTAGAGACTTTATTATCTGTGACATTGGACTTCATTTGACAAATGTCAGTGTCAAAAGTCAAATTGTGTTGTTGTGCTATTTGTGATAGATTTCTCAACTATATTACGTGAAATAATTAGGATTAGATTAAATTGGATAGAATATAGCTTGGAATTGGGTTGTAAATAATCACAAATAGGTGATTGATTGAAAATACGCGCGGCGCGGTGAAGTATTTGTGTTTTACCAGGTAAGTGAATATCTATTCACAACATGTCACTCAACGCTAAGGTACAGTTGGGTACGAGGTATCAAATGCTTATTGATTACGCTGGCACGGTGGCTGCCAGGTCCGGATCGTCAGCGACAGCGGTGGCCAAGCGGCATTTTGATCAGGTATATAAAACATATATCACGGTCTATGAGGCAGTACTGACAAGCGATACGGAACTGACAGAGGCGGAGCGTCTCAAGTACCAGGAGCAGTTCGCCGAGATCAACCGACTTCTTATCCAACTGGATGAGGCATCAGGTGAGGAGTCAGAACAGACAGCTGGTGCAGCTAAGTATCACAGTAAGGTTAAGTTGCCTTTGGTACAACTGCCAACATATGGCGGGGATATGACAGAATGGATGTCATTCTATGACCTTTTTATGGCATTAGTCGATGCGGGTCCATTGTCTGATGCCGAGAAACACTATTACCTTCGAACTTCATTGCATGCGGAGGCCTTGACGGTAGTACAACACTTACCGGTGGATGGCGCCAGCTACTCTGTGGCATTGGATCTTCTTAAGAAAAGGTACCATAACTCCCGACAGCTTGTGGACACCTTCATTGCGCGGATAGTCAATCTGCCCAATGTCGGGGGCCCGAATATAAATTTGCGAACACAGTTTTATGATCCTCTGCGCGAGTCGATTCAGGCCCTAGAAAAGTTGAAGCAGCCGGTTTCTGAGTGGTCGTATTTAGTTGTTTACATGATGTTACAGAAGCTGCCTATTCGCATAAGAACCCTATTTGAGGAACGCTGTGGCACGGATCCTCAAGTTCTGCCAACGCTCAATCAGCTGCTGGCGCTGCTGGATGAGCAGTGTAGGGTGCAGCAGGCAGTTCCCACTGCGGCGGCGGGAAGAGCACCGATGGGACGGCAGTCACCGAACAAGGGAAGACGCGGCAGAGCGTCCCCTCCACGTGTCCTAGCTGCGGAGCTGGAAGAAGCTGATCAGGTGAATCAGTCTAAAGGTCTGTGCACGTACTGTTCCAGTAGTGCACACTCTATATACAAATGTCCATTCTTCGCAAGTCTAGCTGTTTCGGAGAGGAAAACCTGGGTCAGAAAGAATGGTGCATGTTTTAAATGCCTTCGCTCTCATTACGCGAGAGAGTGTATGGCTCGTAATTGGTGCGGTGCGTGCCAGTAAGGGTCGCATAGCCCGTTGCTGTGCAGGGAGGAAGCGGAAGCCGCGGAAGCAGTGCACAGGGTCCATGAGCGAACCCCGGTCCCACCCACCAGAAGGGTAAGTACACCACCACAGCGTAGGTCTCCACCACGACACAGGGTGTCGACCCCGCCGCAAGGGTCTTGGGCGCAGCGAGCTCAACAACCCCGCACGAGCCCGCCAAGGTGGAGAGAAGAGACTAGGTCGCCTCCTCCACAGCAGGTCCAGCCAGCTCAATTGATGACTGCTGGTCACATACCGCGCCCTCCGGTGGGAACGAGGGCCCGCCAGGCGCAGGAGTCTTTCCACAGCCTACGTTTCGGCACTCGAGGCAGCCCTGAGCGCCGTTCTTGAAATAAGGCTGCTGTTGATGTGCCATCGGAACCCCGGATGAGGATGCCATCGATTCGGGTCAGTCCTACTGCAAATGTTATGGTAAGGTCAGGCCGAGGCAATTATATTATGGCTAGATCCCTATTGGACACCGGCGCGGGATGCTCGATAGTTAAGAAATCATTTGCAGATAAAATAGGATTACATCAACAGTATATAGGAAGTAACATTGTTGGGATTGGAAACCAACAGGTCAAGGTACCCGGTACCATTGCTAAAATAGTATTTAAGCCAGTAGGAAAATTAGTCCCTATAATTAGCGTTGTAGCAACCACCATGTATACAGTTACAGGAAATATTCCGGCCTGTAACCATTACCTGAAGGCCCACTTAGATACGTCTAAACTCAGCCTGGCCGATCCCGATTTTGACAAATCTCAAGATGTAGACATCATTTTCGGTCTGGATGTGCTTAATTATATGTTCACTGGTTCAAAGATGCTCACGAACATTACAGGAGTGGAGGCCTACGGTACCTGGTTTGGAGATGTCCTCATGGGAGCCATCTGGACACACCCTGCTGACACCTCGGCGCAGCAGTCGAGAGGAACGTCCGTGGAAGACTACGGCGTGCACGCTACCAAGCTTGAAGAGGTGCTGGAGAAGTTCTGGAAGGTGGAGCAGCCTCCAGAAGACCCACCAGATCATCCGGAACATTTGGAATGTGAAAGGTTGTATACTTCTACTACTAAACGTATGCCTGACGGGAAATACATGGTGCGGCTGCCCTTCTTGTCAGACAGACCCACGCTAGGCGAGACCAGAGCCATTGCTGTACGCAGGCTTCATTCGTTGGAGGCGAAGCTAGCCAAGAACCCAGTCTTGGCTGAGAAATATAAGGATTTCATGCGGGAATATGAGTCGCTAGGACACATGTCTACATCCAGTTACCAGTTTGACTCGGAGCACTACTGTGTTCCGCATCATGCGATTTTCAAAAAAGATTCAAATAAGCTTCGGGTGGTTTTTTCCGGAGCCTCGAAGAGTAGCAATGGAGTAGCTCTTAATGAATGCCTGCACTCAGGCAAGCCCCTTCAGAATGATATTACAAAGATATTGTTGAATTTCAGATGGCACCAGTTCGTGTTCACGGCCGACATCCGGATGATGTTCCGGCAGACGTGGATACACCCCAGTGATAGGCGCTATCAGCTGATCCTGTGGCGTGAGGACCCGTCGCAGGACATACAGGTTTACGAGTTGAATACTAATACCTACGGACTACGGTCAAGCCCTTTTGTCGCAATACGGACGCTGTTGCAGTTGGCCGCGGATTGGCAAGCTCAGCATCCAGGGTCTCCAGCTGCAGACGTCATACGACGTCAGAGCTACGTCGACGACCTTTTGGTTGGAGCAAACTCCATTACAGAGGCTCGGCAGCTTCAATCGGAGCTCATAGAACTCATGAGCAGTGCCGGCTACGAGCTCAGAAGATGGTCGGCTAACTGTCACGAGTTACTCCGGGACTTACCACAGGAGTATTGTGAGCTGCCTCATCAATTCGACGATGAAGACAGGAGCCTCATAAAGGTATTGGGAATACAGTGGAACCCGGTGCACGACACCATGTCGTATCAGGTCAATGTACCGTTGGGGCAGGCGGTAACGAAGCGAAGCGTTTTAAGTACTATAGCTAGGCTTTATGATCCGTGCGGTTACTGCGCACCGATTGTCTATAGATTCAAGCTGTTCATGCAGTCATTGTTTACCGATGGAATGACGTGGGATGAACCGCTCCTGGACACTCAGGAGGTTCAGTGGAACGAGTTGGTTCAGGATTTAAACCATTTGTCTCAATTACAGATCCCTCGTTGCGTCGCGTTACCAGGATCTGCCTCCTACTCACTCCACGGGTTTGGAGATGCCTCGGAGCAGGGCTATGGAGCGTGCGTATACCTCCGGACAGAGGACACGTCTGGAAACGTCATGGTACGGTTAGTCCTAGCTAAGACCCGAGTGGCGTCGAAGAAAGTCAAACAAACCATTCCGAAGAATGAGTTGAATGCAGCTCATATGGTTTGTAAACTCCTGAATCATGTCGCAGCGGCCTATGAAGACGAAATCGAGATTGATAGCATAAATGCGTGGTCTGATAGCAAAATCACGTTGTGTTGGCTTAACACCAAACCGCATCTGCTCCAGACATTTGAATGTAACAGAGTACAGGATATTCAGCAGTCGAAGCGACCAATGACATGGCGCTATGTCCGAGGTGAGTCCAACCCGGCCGACGTCGCGTCCCGAGGCGCTACCGCGAAGGGGCTCCTCAAATGCAAGTTGTGGTGGTCGCCGGAGTGGCTGCTCAAGGAGGAGTCACAGTGGCCGACGATGCCGGTCACCATGTCACCGGAGCTGCCAGGGTTCAAGCAGCTGGTTCATGTCGCCAATGACGAGCAGACATGGGAGGACTTATTACTGTCGAGAGTCAGCTCGTATAGTAAACTCATAAACGCGACGTCGTACGTTTTGAGATTTTGCAGGAATATTCGTTTGCCGAAGCAGCAACGAAATTTAAAACAGAACCTTACTATCGAGGAAAATCGTGCAGCAACGGATCACTGGGTCAAGAAGGTTCAGTTGGATGCATACCAAGATGAAGTCATCTTACTGAAAAAAGGGAAGCTGGTATGCAAATCACTTCAGAAGTTGAGCGTCTTCGTGGACGATAATCATTTTATTCGAGTCGGAGGCAGACTACGTAATTCAAGCTTACGTTATGACGCAAAGCACCCAATGCTTATACCTAAGGACCATCGATGGTCACAATTATTGATGGAGCACTATCACCGGATCTATTGTCATGCTTCGACCAGCGCCCTGATCAATATACTTAGACTGTATACTGGATTCCGTCAGCACGGCGTCAGGTGTCCCGTGTCATCAGGGGTTGTATGTCATGTTTCAGATTCAACGCGACAGATCAGGCGCCTTTCATGGCTGATCTGCCCGCGGACCGCGTCACGGCGACGCGTCCATTTTCCGGCGTAGCGACGGATTTCGCTGGCCCCTACTTGGTTAAAAGTAGCCAGCTCCGGAATGCTAAATCTGTTAAAGCTTACCTGTGTGTTTTTGTGTGTCTAGGTACCAAGGCGGTACACCTCGAGGTCGTCTCGTCGCTGAGCACCGAGGCTTTCATCGCTGCGTTCACACGGTTTGTGAGTCGACGTGGGCTGCCCGCCCTCGTCCGGAGTGACCAAGGTACCAATTTTAAATCTGCTAGCTCATACCTCCGAGAGGTTAACCAGTTCTTGCTTGACAACGAAACCATTTTAGAGGATGAGTTTCGTCGCCAAGGCGTCCGCTGGGAGTTCAATCCTCCCGGCGCCCCTCACATGTCTGGCCTAGTGGAAGCAGCGGTCAAGAGTAGCAAGAACCTGCTTAAACGAGAGATTGGGGACCGTATCCTGACCTTTGAAGGTCTGCAGACGGTATTCTGCAGGGCGGAAGCTATCCTCAACTCTAGAGCGCTGGTTCCAATGTCAGAGGATCCTTGTGACCTGGAAGTTCTCAGCCCAGGTCATTTTTTGATAGGTCAACCTTTGGTGTCATTACCTGAACCTTCCTGGAAGGACACGAATATGTCACGGCTGTCGCATTTTCAATTTATTCAAGCTGTAACTCAAAAGTTTTGGGCTAGGTACCACTTAGAATATTTAAATAATTTGCAAGCCCGTAACAAATGGAACAGACATGTACCTAATGTGAGCGCATTAAACGATTTAGTCTTGATAAAGGATGAAAATTCCCCGCCTCTACAATGGCGTCGAGGTAGGGTCATTCAAGTTTTCAAAGGCTCCGACGGAGTCGTCAGGTCTGTAAAGTTGAAGACACAGATAGGCGAACTTGTACGCCCCGTTGTCAAATTGTGTAAATTACCTATGGAGCTTTAATTATTTGAGCAGCTCTTGTAAGTTAACAAATCTTGGTTTAAATTGTAGCAATTAGTACTAATAATCATGTACCACTGTTTCCTCGGGAAACCATGTAACTAACTTAGTAAGTAGCTTATCTTTGTTGTTTTTACACTTTCATGATTCATATTTTGATATTATCTGGAATGTTATTGAGTGCAAGTGCACTGGATAGTCACAGATTACTTATGCTGTAGACACCTCATGTAACATTTACTAGTGTTAATAATTGTTTGTTTTCATATCTCTTGTTTATGCTAGATCGTAGCGATGTAAACTTCAGGTCTTCAGCTCACCTTTTCCCTGGGCCGGGAAGGAATGTTCACGCAAATCAGCGCCATCTAGTTCAAATGTATTCGAGTCTAATAGAGTGAATGCGCACGATCTTTTGTTCTTGTCGCGCGGTCTGATATTGCTTACTCTCTGTTCGGCCAGCCGTCTTAGTAGGCAGACGTGCTGTCATTTAACGCGGTGCGCGAGCCATGGTTAAAACCAACATGGCGTAATTTAGTGTAAAAGTGTAATCTAGGTTAAGGAAGAGAAATATACGTGTAAAGAGTGCCCGTTGTTTCTCTGCGAAACCCATCCGTCGTTACCGCAGCAGGCGAGGCGGCGTGCTCATCTACGAGACAGATGATGGTGGCTCTTTGGAACCTCTCTGCAGCAGCGTGCCGGAGCGACTCGACAGCTACAGAGAAGTATTAGAAAGTACTAACCGGCCTACCGCGGCGACTGGGCTGGTTTTGTGTACACATGGGGACTGTATCTCGTTTTGGCTAAGGAGGTATTGACGTCATTAGACAATCAAAATGTCAATATGTGTCAAATGTGACAATTTTGTAACAAGTGTGAGTGAGACACCGCCCCCTACATTATGCTCTCTATCAGACCGTTTTTACTACTTATTACTAGTCACAGTAGTAGTGCTCGGTAAAAAGGTTCAACTGTGGTTAGGGACATAGAGTAATGTCCGGTTTCTCTCTTAATCCGTGGGTTTAGCACTTAGAGAATTCAACCAACCAACCAACAATAGCGACTCCTATTGACAGGCGTTCCCCTCTGCCGAAAACATATAACCAGTGGACATACACATGTATGGACTGGTGTTTATCTGACGTAGCTATTTGTACGTTACGTACGAATAGCCATACATTTGACGTTCCCCTCCCCCGCAAAAATCGGCAAACTTTTTGTATCGGAAATGACAGACATGGCTACTCCATCCGGGTTGAATTCTCTAAGGTTTAGCACGATTGCTTTCGTACTTGTCAATAATGACAAAAGTAAAAAGATAATAATTAATGTCATATTTTTATCTGAAGAGATTGTTCTTTTAGATTCTTTTAGATTTTATTCTTTAGAGATTTATATTTATAATTCGGCACCAAGCAAAATATCAGTAATACGTGTACCCAAAATAAATAAAATAGCAAGAAATAAAATAAAACAATCCGAATATGAGGGTAAGTAAATGTAGATAAGCATTATAAGAAGACGCCTCCAAAGTCATCGGTTCCTCGAGCAATGTGTTTTTCCCATAGCAAGCACCTCTCTGAGCTCTCTGATATCGACAGCCATCAACAGGCTAGAATAAGCTTCTTATGCGTTTTTTATATTAGTTTTTTGGTTAAGTATCTTTCTTATTACGGTTTTGCTTGATACCGATACTTGATATTTTTTTCTCTCATCATCAACTTCTTTTCATTTTCAGACTATCGCACGAAAAACTGTGAACTTCTTCAGGCTATGGCTACTAGAATGCAACTAAAGTGTCGTAAAAAAAAGGAAAAGTAAGCAATATGTTTATTAAAGTGAGTAAACAAGCTGGTAGTAAGTAGTGAAATGCAGCCCTAACTAATTTTGAATTCTCTTGAAAATTACTATACACATCATGCGAGCAATCAAAACGTCTAGTGCATTTTAGTTTATGCTACTCTGCATCATAGGAAATGCAATCCGTGATGTCAGCCGAACTTTCCGAAAAATGATGACCGTTTCATGTAAACAGAATAGAAATAAATAATGTTTGTTCCTTATTTAGAGTTCCATAATCAAAGAGCAATAAATGAAAAGTCACTTCTATTTACAATATTTTTAAGCTCTTGATGTCTGTCTGTCCGTCCGTCTGTCCTTGCGTTCGACTTATAGCGGGGTTTTCTTTCCCATCTCAAGAACCGTAGGATTAGCATAGTTTTCTGTTTAGTTGTTTGTCCTTTTTATTTATTTTGATGTAAATAAAAGTATTGCTACCTATGTAATATATTGTAATACATTTTTTTATCACATGTAGCGACTAACCGAATTCTATGGGAATAGAAGTGAAAAATAAAGGATGAATTTTTGTCGGTGATGTTTTCAATAATGAACGGTTTAGACTGTGTGGTTGTCTGTGCGACTCTGTGTAACGTCTATAAGGAAATATCAAATATCAACAGTAGAACTATATATAAGATATGTAGGTATGCACGTTTATATACCGAATGAAGGCAAGATTTTCCATATAGGTAGTTTTCAGACTTCAAAATTATAAAAGAAGGAGATTGGCTGTATGTTGTTTTAGGGTTCCGTATCTGAAAAGCAAAAAACCCTTATACTCGTAAGATCATGTCTTGGATATCTGTCTGTCTCTCTATATGTCCGTGCCTGCGTCAGTATAATCGTTCTTTTTAGGGTTCCGTATTTCAAAACGAAAAAACGGAACCCTTATAGAATCATGGCGTGGAGGGTTGTCTGTCTGTCTACCTGTCCGTCCATCCGTCCGTGCGTCTGTCCATCTGCATACCTGTCCGTCCGTCCGTCCGTCTGCCCGTTCTTTTTTTATAGGATCATGTAGTGGATGTCTGTCTGCCCGTCCGTCCGTCCGTCCATCTGCAGGTCTGTCCGTCCGTCCCATCCGTCTGCCCGTCTGTCCGTCTGTCCGTTCTTTTTTTATAGAATCATATAGTAGATGTCTAACTGTCCGTCCGTTCGTCCGGTGTCCGTTGTTTTTAAGGTTCCAAATCCATATCTCAAAAAGAAAAAAAAGTCATGTCGTGTAAGTCTGTCTGTCTGTCTATTCGTCTGTCCGTCCCACCTTTTTGTCCGACCGCCGAAGGAAGGTTATGATTTTCGTGAGTATTTATGTAAGTATGTTTGTATTGTCGCATAGTAACTAACTAATACGGCAAATTTTCTAGACGGACTGTGGTGCTCATTCTTTGATTTATTTAGTTCATATCCTACGACATAACGATTGGATTACCAAAATATTTTAGTAATATTTTTATTCTATCTGTCGGTTCTTTACAAGTCATGAGAAAGCGGTGCTGCTAGCGTTGTTTCTTTTATTTATTTGTTACCTACTATTCCATATTTGTGCGAATATTGCACTGCTTTTTCCTGAAAAAAAACCGTATCGACACATGCTTAGATTGACTGGTAAATATTTTGATAATTGCCACAAGTAAATGGAATAACAAACATAATTTTTTCAGAATTACCTAAGTACCTGAAAATTAAAAGGCAACTCTATCTATATGTAAGAGTTAAAGATTCATCACGCAACTTCGTGTCTTCGTGTGTAAAACGCCAAAAACCACAGTTCCGTGTCAAGAAAATACGCCAAGCCGAGAGCCTTCATAGACACTAAACACAGCATTTAATATTATTAAATAATTTTACTTTGTCCCTAAAACGTGGTATCTGCTGTTAAAAAAATACTTGAGGATATCTGCAGCACCCACGTATTAGGAGGATCATTAGGTTCTAATCAATAAAATTTATTTCTGAAAGATGATGTGAATAATTGAATATGTACCTACCTCAAGTTTTGGGCGAGCTGTGCCAAATATGCGCATTATTTTCTCTTGTCTTTTATTTTTATATAAATCCACTGTTAAAACGTACAATTTGGGCACACTTAGCACAATTTGCACAAAACCTCCACGTCACATCGTCTTTATTAAAATAATAGACTAAGAGTCTGAAAATTGTGACAAAATAACGAGAACGGTGAAACTCCTCTTATTAGTTTGCTATACTATCCTTATGACTAGATCCAGGCAACTAGTAGCTAATCATCGGTGGAGGTTAGAGTTACACGTCAGTAAATCTGTTGGGAAAAAGGAACATCAAAGTAGTTAAAAAGGTGTCTCTTTCATAGCGGACAGGGCCTATATATTTATTTTAACATACCTAAGTACAAAAAATAATGCGAAAGAGAGAGATTAATAAGCTTAGTTACTTATTTATCTAAGCCTCCACCGATGAATAACTGACAGAAGCCAGGATCTAAAAATAAGGATAGAGTCTGAGATTCAGGGTAACTATGCGCACTCTTGTCTTTGACTTCATACCGCACAAAAAAAATAGTATTAGAAGAACAATTGGAGTATTTATGAAAATAATAATCAAAACAGTAGCTTTTTTTTGAAGCAGAATAAAAATAATGAGGAAAAACCGGAATGCGCATACTTGACCCTTAATGCGGGTAAATGTGCTTACCATTACGGGGTAAGTACCTAGGCGTATTCAGGATTAGTGTTTGCATTTGTTTCGTTACCATAAATAAACATTTTATAAATAATATCAGTTAAGTAATTAAAATTAACTTATAAGTCTGAAGATCTGTTGAAATTGTTATGAAATTGAGTCATTTTGATACAGAAAATGCGCACACTTACCCGCGCAGGCTATCCCAAGAAAGCGAAATTTTTTATTACCGCCACTACATTTGCGCAACGATTTTAACTTTAAATTTTCGAACACTTAAATATACACTCAATTGATATTTAATAGACTCACTGTTTTGAGCTAGCAACTTTTCACATAACAAGGCTTTCCAAAATGCAAAAAAAATTTGAAATGAGGCAACTAATATTTTTGGCAAAAATATTCTTAATGAAACGTTGTGCAGCGCAGTGAGTCATCGCAACCGATTCGCCCCTCTTGCGCCTCCAATCGGATCAAATGCGGCCACCTCCTTCATTTGGCTTCTAAGATATTCGCATTGCGCCCACTTACCCACTGCGCTCGGTTACCGCGAATGACTAGCATTTTCTTAGCTCTCGTTATTGTGTCCCATTTTCCGTGTCATGGATCCTGGCCCGACCACAACAAGATATTGGAATATAATGATTGTACAAATTCATCATATTTAGGTGCTATTTAGTGCTTATAGTCAGATGAATTTGTGCCACATAGTTTTCAAGTTATAGCAGTACCGTTGTGGTCGGGCGGGGTACAGGATCCTGGCCCAATCACACCATTCAAACAAGATAAGGTGAACACAATTTCATCATTTTTAGGTGCTTTTTAGTGCCGCCCATGTCATGAATTTGTACCGCATAGTTTTCAAGTTATCGCGGTAACGTTGTGGTCGGGTGGGGGTACAGGTACCGTGGTTACTATGTGGAACACATTCATGGAACTGAAGACACTAGATGACACCTAAATATTATTTAATTTGTGCATTTACCAAATCTTCTTTGAATGGGGTTTTTCGGGCCAGGATCCTGTACCTACCCCAGCCTGACCACAACGGTACCACGACAACTTGAAAACTATGCTGCACAAAGATACTTTCGACCGAAAGGCACTACATACCCAGGATGGTCAAACAAGCCATTGAAATTTTTAAATATAAGAATTTTAACCGGGAAGATGGGTTTCGTCTATCAAGTGTCTGGTATCCAGTGATCCGGAAGTCTATAATCCAAAATATACTGTTTCGCAAAAAAACGCGCTAATTGATACTGTAAGTGTTGTGTGTCGCAATCGTGATCAAGTTACAAGTGAGAACGCGGACAGTAGTAGTAGCAGTGACAATGGACGAGAAAAGCGAACTCGAAAGAGGGTAGATCGCTACGGTGTGTGGGTAGACTACTAAAACTCACTGCAACGTTAGTTACTCCGTGATGATGGTGCATGCAACTGCGCCGAGATATCGGGTGCTCGTAAACACAAATATACATGGACCATGTAACATGGTAAATATCCCGTATCAAATAATATTTATAATGTGAATGACCATGTGAGCTTGAAATCAAACAAAAAAGTTAATAATCGTTCATGGTGAATCTTTCGCTAATTATTTATTAAGCTAAACACGTAAAATTGCCTGTGAAAATGGTCATCATATCTTCGTCCGATCCTAACCTTTTTAATTAAGAGTTGCCTGCTTATAAACTAAAAATACTTCCTTGTTAGAGTTTGTGGTACAGGTACGTGGTTTATATGGGAACTCATACATTCTACGGCACTTCTATTTCCAGACAGGCTCTAATCCAAACTGTAAAGAGTTCCACAGTACGCACAGTAGGTAACTAGATACGGTTGTACTTAACAAAAATCGACATGACACAAAAAGTGCGAACCCACTGCGCTCGGTTACCGCGAATGACTAGCATTTTCTTAGCTCTCGTTATTGTGTCCCATTTTCCATGTCATGGATCCTGGCCCGACCACAACAAGATATTGGAATATAATGATTGTACAAATTCATCATATTTAGGTGCTATTTAGTGCTTATAGTCAGATGAATTTGTGCCACATAGTTTTCAAGTTATAGCAGTACCGTTGTGGTCGGGCGGGGTACAGGATCCTGGCCCAATCACACCATTCAAACAAGATAAGGTGAACACAATTTCATCATTTTTAGGTGCTTTTTAGTGCCGCCCATGTCATGAATTTGTACCGCATAGTTTTCAAGTTATCGCGGTAACGTTGTGGTCGGGTGGGGATACAGGTACCGTGGTTACTATGTGGAACACATTCATGGAACTGAAGACACTAGATGACACCTAAATATTATTTAATTTGTGCATTTACCAAATCTTCTTTGAATGGGGTTTTTCGGGCCAGGATCCTGTACCTACCCCAGCCTGACCACAACGGTACCACGACAACTTGAAAACTATGCTGCACAAAGATACTTTCGACCGAAAGGCACTACATACCCAGGATGGTCAAACAAGCCATTGAAATTTTTAAATATAATAATTTTAACCGGGAAGATGGGTTTCGTCTATCAAGTGTCTGGTATCCAGTGATCCGGAAGTCTATAATCCAAAATATACTGTTTCGCAAAAAAACGCGCTAATTGATACTGTAAGTGTTGTGTGTCGCAATCGTGATCAAGTTACAAGTGAGAACGCGGACAGTAGTAGTAGCAGTGACAATGGACGAGAAAAGCGAACTCGAAAGAGGGTAGATCGCTACGGTGTGTGGGTAGACTACTAAAACTCACTGCAACGTTAGTTACTCCGTGATGATGGTGCATGCAACTGCGCCGAGATATCGGGTGCTCGTAAACACAAATATACATGGACCATGTAACATGGTAAATATCCCGTATCAAATAATATTTATAATGTGAATGACCATGTGAGCTTGAAATCAAACAAAAAAGTTAATCATCGTTCATGGTGAATCTTTCGCTAATTATTTATTAAGCTAAACACGTACAATTGCCTGTGAAAATGGTCATCATATCTTCGTCCGATCCTAACCTTTTTAATTAAGAGTTGCCTGCTTATAAACTAAAAATACTTCCTTGTTAGAGTTTGTGGTACAGGTACGTGGTTTATATGGGAACTCATACATTCTACGGCACTTCTATTTCCAGACAGGCTCTAATCCAAACTGTAAAGAGTTCCACAGTACGCACAGTAGGTAACTAGATACGGTTGTACTTAACAAAAATCGACATGACACAAAAAGTGCGAACCCACTGCGCTCGGTTACCGCGAATGACTAGCATTTTCTTAGCTCTCGTTATTGTGTCCCATTTTCCGTGTCATGGATCCTGGCCCGACCACAACAAGATATTGGAATATAATGATTGTACAAATTCATCATATTTAGGTGCTATTTAGTGCTTATAGTCAGATGAATTTGTGCCACATAGTTTTCAAGTTATAGCAGTACCGTTGTGGTCGGGCGGGGTACAGGATCCTGGCCCAATCACACCATTCAAACAAGATAAGGTGAACACAATTTCATCATTTTTAGGTGCTTTTTAGTGCCGCCCATGTCATGAATTTGTACCGCATAGTTTTCAAGTTATCGCGGTAACGTTGTGGTCGGGTGGGGGTACAGGTACCGTGATTACTATGTGGAACACATTCATGGAATTTAAGACACTAGATGACACCTAAATATTATTTAATTTGTGCATTTACCAAATCTTCTTTGAATGGGGTTTTTCGGGCCAGGATCCTGTACCTACCCCAGCCTGACCACAACGGTACCACGACAACTTGAAAACTATGCTGCACAAAGATACTTTCGACCGAAAGGCACTACATACCCAGGATGGTCAAACAAGCCATTGAAATTTTTAAATATAAGAATTTTAACCGGGAAGATGGGTTTCGTCTATCAAGTGTCTGGTATCCAGTGATCCGGAAGTTCTATAATCCAAAATATACTGTTTCGCAAAAAACCGCGCTAGTTGATACTGTAAGTGTTGTGTGTCGCAATCGTGATCAAGTTACAAGTGAGAACGCGGACAGTAGTAGTAGCAGTGACAATGGACGAGAAAAGCGAACTCGAAAGAGGGTAGATCGCTACGGTGTGTGGGTAGACTACTAAAACTCACTGCAACGTTAGTTACTCCGTGATGATGGTGCATGCAACTGCGCCGAAATATCGGGTGCTCGTAAACATAAATATACATGGACCATGTAACATGGTAAATATCCCGTATCAAATAATATTTATAATGTGAATGACCATGTGAGCTTGAAATCAAACAAAAAAGTTAATAATCGTTCATGGTGAATCTTTCGCTTATTATTTATTAAGCTAAACACGTAAAATTGCCTGTGAAAATGGTCATCATATCTTCGTCCGATCCTAACCTTTTTAATTAAGAGTTGCCTGCTTATAAACTAAAAATACTTCCTTGTTAGATTTTGTGGTACAGGTACGTGGTTTATATGGGAACTCATACATTCTACGGCACTTCTATTTCCAGACAGGCTCTAATCCAAACTGTAAAGAGTTCCACAGTACGCACAGTAGGTAACTAGATACGGTTGTACTTAACAAAAATCGACATGACACAAAAAGTGCGAATGTATACAGTTAACAATCGAATAAAACTGCAAGGAGAACTAACCATACGAATATATTTCGCAATTATTAACTGTTTAAAGAATCACTACTGATTAATTATTTGGGGTATCTGAAGTTTTCAGTCACTCTCATTGTATAATTACGTGCCAAACTGAAGCCGGGCGGTAAGACGTCCGACTTTCAATCCGGAGGTCTCGGGTTCAAACCACTGTGTTCTTCGCTACTTACGTACGATATATCATTTGATATTTACCAGTCGCTTTTCGGTGAAGCAAAACATCGTGAGGAAACCGGACCTAATCCCAATAAGGCCTAGTTTCTCCTCTGAGTCGCTTTCGTAAGAACTAATGCCTACGCCAATTCATGGGATTAGGTTGCCAAGCGCACCCAAGGCTCAAATGAGCCGTGGCTAAAGCCGATTTTAACGCTAGGAGGATGATATGTGCCAAACTTCGTCAGGCATATCGAATGGATTACAGTCATCCCTATAAGCTCTACGATGGAGTTTTCTCTGCTGTTTTTCTTCGGCAGCAGCAGCTGCCAAATAAATTGAATGCCGCCATTCCTACAAAACAATAACATAGTAAGCATAGAATCATTCTAAAAAGTAACTTTTGTTACATCTCAAAAATCAGCTACTTGCTAGAAATCAATGACAAAAAGAAGAATTTTCATACGTTTTACTTCCCGACAACTCTTATCGGGGTCCGATGAGCACCTATATAAAATTAACAAGATTTGCTGTCGAAAAATGATACATTATCAAGTTATCAGCTGGCGCTGTCAAAAGTGGAAAAACTGATATAACCATAGTGTAAACGATATTTTTTTAGACACACACATTCAAAAAAACATGCGTGCGTACAGTGGACAATATGTCAAGTTATCCCGCTATCAGATGTCAAATGAAAAACGGATAAAGTTACCATATTAATGACGGCAACTGTCATTTTATCAGATTTATATCAACTTATCCGCTGATAAAATCTGCCATCATAGGCGTGCTGGACACGCAACGCGTAATAAACGCGTTTTGTATGCTTCACCAATAGACTGCACGCGTTGAAGGATCTACAATAAGCTTTAAAAAGTGTGAGCTTAACTTTTCTTGTACATCCACGGTATGCCACGAAGACTCTCATAAGTTTTCGACATCGAAGATTTTTTTTTTCAGTTTTTCGCTTATATCTCAAACTAAGCACTTTTTGTGTAGGTACACTTTGTTAAAGTTAAGTTAAAGTTAAAGAGCAATTTTCCTGAAAGTTAGCTGGTATACCAGATTTTCAGACCAAATTTGCCATACAAGGTGTACATAAAAAGTGCTTAGTTTGAGATATAAGAGAAGTATTGAAATTGTGTTTTTGTCCCTCCTCCAAGTTCCACAGGGTCCTCGAGGTCGAAAACTTAGGTCTTCCTAGTATTCCCCCATACAACTCGTTAAAGCTCCGTTGAAATTTGAATTACTTTCATATACATAACTGCTGGACTATGTTGTAATATTTCGTTAAGTTATATTTCGTAAAATATCCCAAATACCTGCATTTTGCGGAGAGCTTAGATATTAGAAAAATAATATTATATTCTGGCCCTGTTATTATAAAATTGCTGTAGAATAATTTTGCTGGGCCTAAAATTGGTCCCTAGGTATTATATAACATTATGTTACGTACTCTCACTTAAATTCCTTTCAACGAAAAAAACATACTAAAAGACTCACTTGGAGACTTTTCCGAGGAATAGATGTAGATAATTTTGGTTACCTACGAGTAGGTATACGGTTTTCTGTAAAATGCCAAATAGAATTTACTTTTTGTGCAATTAGTGCAGAAAACCCGCGCGGCTATGAGATGCTGATATAATTTCTACGACCACTAGCGGTACGACACGCTCGAAACGTCAGGAAAATAATAAAAGTAAGTGTACGCGATTAAGTCCCGTTTTTGTCTAAATAAAGAGTGAAAACCGTGCGAGTTTCAATCAGTGCAAATTTTTCTTTCTTTTATTTTTATTATTTGAGTTTTAGGTAAGTTAACTTGTTTGGAGGTAACTTTAAACTGCACGGCAGGTCTGTAATACAGTTGCGATCAAATATATCGGAGCGGTCGAGGTGGTCACAAATATCTAAACAACGTGATAAAGTGCATGTTCAGATATTCATTATTGATTCTGTACAGTCAGCCAATTTGATTCCTAAGCCACTCTAGAACCTTGCCACAATAGCTAGTTTGGAAGCGAATAGGTTACTTTTATACGTATGTATCCACGGGCAACTGTAACTACGATAAGGTTCTATAGTGGCCTAGGAATCAAATTGGTTGACCGTACAGTCGCCAGACAGTCACGTGTGAATTCTGAAAATATGGATACGTTTACTCTATTACCAAGGAGAAATATACATGTTTTGTCACATCAAATGTATCCATATTTTCAGACATGACCGTACAATGTAACTGTTTTTATGGCGCCAACAAAAATTTACGTCAAAACCATGTCCGATCATTCCATTTCCTAAAAATTTTCCTTGTCAATATTGAAATCAAATAAACCAAAATGTAAATAAAGGATGGCATAACTCAAATTCCCGCCGTATCCGGGTCTAATTAACAAATACTTGGCGATATTTCATTGTTAATTTATCGCTCAGTAAATCATTGCCGTCATAGAATAATAACGCTTAGAAACCTGGTTTCATAATGCCTACCTGTTATTACTGAACCGCGATTAGGATAGGATTAGTGTAAGGCCAGGGCCCCGGTTCGACATGGCATAACTGACAGTCGCTTGCGAGACAACTATGATATCACACTTTTGTGACAGTTGAAATCGGGGTGGATACACTCAAGAATGATATCTAAAATGGTGGCCACAGCCAACGACAAAACGCTCTAGTGAGACCTACTGACAGTTTGACAGTTAGGTGTGGACACGTGTGGACAGGATGGATATCACTCTATCCACTAGCGATACAAGTGTGACATCCACGTCTCACAGTTTGGCATGTCGAATCAGGGCCCTGAGTGGACGCTCAAATAATACGGACGCTTAATAAAATTTAGTCATAAGGTGTATTTTGTATGCAGCTATTTAGTTATGTAGTTAAATTACAAAAAAAAATACTGGGGGGCGCTCCATACACGTAACTATTTTCAAAAAAATATTTTTTACCAAATATCAACATGTTGCACATGTTAAAAATAACATTGAAGTTTCTTTGAACAATTTGTGGTTAAATGAATATTTTCAGAAATAATCGCTACGAAAGTCAGCAAAATTCTCCAAGTAAGTTTTTCCTTACCATCAGATACGACCTCTTAGTATTAAGTTTGGTTGTTATTCCACCCATTGAAGGTACGGAACCCTCTATTATGCGTGGTCCGACACGCACTTGGCCGGTTTTTGTTACCTAAACTACAAAAACTAAAGAAATGTGGACAAGAGACGGTCTTATCGAGAACGATCATTTCTAGACAAACATTGGCAGTACATACTATCTGGGCTTTATTATTCTAAGACCGTAGTTATAGAAACAAAAGTGAGGGAATCACTGAGCTTGTTATTTTCTTGGGCAATGTTTGACCTAAATATGTTTTCACTGGTTTTATTATAGTACTACGAGTATAATAAACTAGCTTTTGCCCGCGGCTTTGCTCGCCTTAAATTCGGAGTAACAAACCATACAAACTTCCACCCCCCATTTCAGGGAAGTGGGGGATTATAAAGAGACAAAAAGTAGCCTATGTCACTCTCCATCCCTTCAACTATCTCCACTTAAAAAATCACGTCAATTCGTCGCCCCGTTTTGCCGTGAAAGACGGACAAACAAACACACACATACACTTTCCTATTTATAATATTAGTATGGATTAGGAGAAAAGAGATTATTCTATGGAGAATGCATCTCATTTATGTACATAATTAGACGAGCGGAGCAAACTTCGGACGCAACGGAACTGTCAGCTGGCTACCTAGGGCCGTATTCTAACTTTAAAACATGATCCTACTTCAATACAACTCCAATGCATTAACAACGCAATACAGATACGGTATAAACATCTGAATCAGAAATATCAGAATTTGCTTGAGAAATATTCCAACGCAACTCCAATACAACTTCAATATTGCTTGATTGTTTGTTGTGTGTTGGAGTTATGTTTGAGATAGGTTGTGTTGTTATTGTATTGTTAATGTATTTTAAAATTAGAATACGGCACCTAGACGTCTGTGCATTTCGATGTCTTTTTGATTTTAAATAGTTGTTCCGCGATAACTTTAGCAATGTTTTTCTGATTTTTATGAATTTTTTTGGGGTTGTAACAGAGCTCAATACTGAAAATAGATGTCATATACTTCAGAAAAAGTGACCAAACCCTCCGGTGTCCGAGGCCAGATTTGAACTGGCGTCTTCAGCTTTCGCGGCTGACGTCCTGAGCACTAGACCACCCGGTCACGGCGGAACTTGACAAGTTTTCTCATGTATATGCAATCTCTGAATTTGAAACGGCTAGGCGCCGTTGACCATACTCTAAGGGCATGCGCAGTACGTGCTTGCACCTCCTATCCGAATCTCTTACGTGATTCTGGTATAGCGAGAGAGATGGTGCTGCCATCTATGAATCTTGAAGCAAATCAAATTATTTTGTTCAATATATATATATATATATTTTTGAAGTAGTTACACTACTACACATAAACTGAAAATAGATGTCCTATACTTCAGAAAAAGTGACCAAACCCTCCGGTGTCCGAGGCCAGATTTGAACTGGCGTCTTCAGCTTTCGCGGCTGACGTCCTGACCACTAGACCACCCGGTCACGGCGGAACTTGACAAATTTTCTCATGTATATGCAATCTCTGAATTTGAAATAATTTGATTTGCTTCAAGATTCAGAGCTCAATACTATTTGAGAGTTTCTTTATGAGCAGGATCGGAACAATCATGATTAGGGTCTTGTTATATTGGTCAATTCGTTTGCCGGGATATCGCGAGTTCTCAGTTCGAGGCGGACTACCAATATATTCTATTTAGACATAAGTTTTAATTGCAGACAGGTCGGCAAACCTAAGCCTGACAGATTTCGACGTTTGACTACAAAATGCACAAATAGTACGCGTTCCATTAGATCCCGCACAGGAAATCCAATCGCGCTCCCCAAGGTGTCACCCGGCAGCTCATATCTTGAGTGGTAGCTCAAGTGACGAGAATCCAGCGATTTTGCTAATTCTACCCCCGGCCCTATAGCCAAGATAACAATCGTTTGCAGAAAACGAATCGAAACGCTACACGCTCTCGCTCACTCCTTCATATTAGTGCGATAGAGAGACTGAGGGCGTTTCGATTCGTTTTCTGCAGACGATTATCATCTTGGCTAAGCACCCAGTTCTGTCTCATTATTATTGTCCTAAAGCCGGATTCGAACCACACGACTGGCGACTCGATTTAAATCTATATAGGTACTTGAATAGGGCCGTTTTGGAAAACAGCGCCGGTCACTCGTCTCGCCGCTCGCCTCGGTCGCCGGTCGCGTGTTTCGAGTCAGTGGCCTTAGGAACAATGGAAAGCTCAAAACGTGATGCAAAAACCTAATTTTAGTTAATAATGGTCATCCTGAAGTGGAGTCCTTGGCTAAAATGAAGAAGTGTGGGCAATTGTGAGCAAATGCAATCTGATCGCCCGTAGTTTTCACCCGACTGTTCATATTATACTTTAAGCAAATCAAATCGTTTATTCGTAAACATAGGTTATACAGGTCTTATACATAATGTTTCACTATGTTTTTTCCTTTTGGGCACATGAAGAACAAGAAGATGGATCATGCATTTTATTACCTAAAATGTATACAAGAAGAAGAAGAACAAAATTTATTGGCAAAATAAGACTATGTACTTAAAACTAGTTACAAATAATATCTAAGAAACCTATGACTTGCGCCAAGCTTTCAAACTGTCGACTTCCATCCAGCAGTCTGTTGTAGCTTTCAACACTATCGAAGGTTAACAGTTATTTGATGCCACAACTAAAGTGGTTCTCTTTGACAGGTCGGTCGCAAAGAGCTCTAAAATAGATTAAAAATTCATACAATAGGATAGAATTAGTTTATTCGTAGACACATACACAGACGAAATACATTGAAAAAGAGAACAGAACTTGAAAGTGCCACGGAATGGCCTCATTCCAACATGGTGCCTGTTATTGCCAGCGCTGATCTTCCGATGAGACCATCAGGGGGCTTAGCCAAGATGACAATCGTTTGCAGAAAACGAAACGAAACGCTATCCGTCTCTCTATCGCACTAATATGAAAGAGTGAGCGAGTGCGTGCAGCGTTTCGTTTCGTTTTCTGCAAACGTTTGTCATCATCAGGTGAGAAAATCGGGACAGGTAACACGAAAGAAGAAAACACATAGGATACTCGTAAACGAATATAGCTTAAATACAAGGTTTAACGATAACTTTAAACAAAAAAGAACCGACGTCACTCAGACTCCAACTTCCTAATAGGAAATACCCGACCTACTGTAAAAAATATTGAAATCACTATAGGTGTGCCTATGATATTTGAAGAGTTCCCTCGATTTTTCCAGGATCCCATCATCAGATCCTGACCTGCTTACAATGGGACCAACTGTGAAGAATACTCTTTCAAACAAAAAAATAAATCGGTCCAGCCGTCTTCGAATAATTGGTGAACATAATAGTTGAAGAGTTTCCTTGATTTCTCCAGGATCCCATCATCAAATACCGACCTGAATATTGGTATAATTGGTATCGTATTCTAATTATGAAAAACAAAGAAAAAAATTTTTCACGTGAAAAAAAAAATTGTGTGGAAGGTTGGCCAGCTGGGTTTTTTGTCGTATGGCTTTTTGTGTTACTCTAGTTAACATGGTAAAATCTCCACTTGCCCATGGTATTTAGTTACAGGACAATCCAATACCGTGTGGTGTACGGTCTGCTCGGGTGCTCCACATCGACATACTGGTGATTCGCACCAGTTCCATTTGTGCCATAAATAAGCACAGTTCCCGACTCCCGATGAGCATGTACCAAACTCCTCAAAGCCAGCAGGTCGTGTCTTGGTATTAGACTTGAAGATATCGCCAGGGAGAAATCTTGATTCCCATTCAGATTCCCAAGAGTTACGGGAGGTTACACATTGGTGCTGGATCATGGAATCTCAGCGCTGGAGGATGGCGGGACTTAAGTTTAGTCTTTTTAAAATCGTGAAGATCTTCATGGACAGGTAAGTTTGGGGATGCCCGGATCTTTTGTATTTCAAGGCCAAGGCATCTTTCTCTCCGCATATGAGGAGGCAGTATGTGGGATAGGACTGGTAGCCAATAGATCGGCATGGGCTTACGTGACGTTACGTGTGTTAGCTGGGATGACATGCCCCTTACAAAAAAAATGTTTTTCGCGTCCAAAAAATTCCTCCTACTTTTTATAAGTCGCGAATACGATACCAATCATACACTTAAACGGATCACCAGTATTTTTGTTATACCTTGTACAATTTCCATAATGTTACATTTCTTTTATTATTACTGACTTCGAAAAGTTCTACTCTCGGAATCCTTCATTCTTATAACTGTGTTCCCTGATTTTTGTAAAACGCCTGGACCGATACTGAAAATATTTTTTACTTTAGAAAGGGTACGTGTAGACAGTTCGCTCAGTTTTGATCAAGTCAGGGCATGATGGGATCCTATAAAAATCGAGGTTTCAAACATATCCTCCAAATACGGTACAATTTACAGGTCTTTTCTAATAAAACGTAAACGTAAACTTTATCGGGGTCAACTTCAGAGTGAATTACCCACAGTTTTTTGTTTTCTTCCCCTAACGGCGATTTGATAAGACGAATTACTGCCATCCCCTTTACGGCCTGACTTGATTGCCCGACAATAGGGAACTTGTAAGGCGATGTGTAAATGGTTTGAATAGCAGGTTTCGTGACTGGGTGAAGTAAGTGGGTGTAAGAAGTTTCCGCTTTGCAAGTATCCACGGAAATGCCAAATTAAGGTTTCGGGGAATTAAAATAGATTTCAGTTTTCAACTATTCTATTTCTAAAGAATTATGTCACAAATTTACCGTTACTACAACACAATTTCATAAATACAACACGAAATAACATTTCTAGTTCTTTTAATCATCTTTGTTGTTTTACACACAAAGAGATTTCTACATACTTAAATTATAAATATATTAACATTTAAAAAAATTATATGATATATTTTATTGGCTACTAAATAGCAATTACAAAAATCGTTTAACTAATAAAAACAGTACAATGGCAATTCGTTTCAAGTTTCAAGTAATGTATATTATAATATGATAAAAAAAATCTGTATTAACAATTTTTTTCTGTTGCATAATGTTATCTCTAGCGTACGGACAGGTGGCATTATTGAGCAGAGAGGGCACTGGAGTCGCCTAGGTAACATTTTATGATTGAATAACTAATGATTTTTTTTTTCTTAAAACATACATTTCTTATTCAAGTAGTGCCAATATTTTTGGATCAAATTATTAAATTATTTTTTAAATTATTACTTAGGCAGACCAAAAAATAGTTAAAAACTTCAGCCAAAGATCTAGCGGAGAAAACGAAGGAGGATTCAATAATCCGTACGCTATCTCTATTTGCTACAGCTGTCCAAATATTAAATTCTTGTATTCTTTTCTCATCTTGTATCATCAAAGTTATTAAAGACAGTCTCTTAAATACAAAAAACCAGCACGTGCAGAATTTTTGCATGACACGTGAAGCCCTAATCACTTTTAGTTGTGCTATTATAAACCAAGCGTCGAGTTCCCAACTTTCTTATCTTGTTTCTGTTGATACGCGACTAACTTTTTTGATACAATAATCTAGTCCGGGTATTTCAAGAACAAAATGACGTAACTATTAAAACCAGGTACACGTCTCTAGGGATTTTACTTGATCATATATTTTTTGCGAGAAAATTAGAATCAAAATGCAAACATTTGTTTAGCTAGAGTAATAGTGCAGTAAAGCGTAAGTAGACTGAGAGAGTTAATTCTAAATCTATCTCTATCGGGTGCTAGTACTATGATCCCAAAATAAGTGTGCAGTGAACATATTGGCGGCCGGAGATGCATTTCGATCGTCTTACAGTCGTACCTGTACTTGTATCATAACAATAACAAAACTACTAAACAATTTAAAGGTGATTTCAAGTTATCAATGAGGAAGTGGGGAGATAGTGACCCGTATTCTAACTTTAAAACACGTTAAGACACGACGATTGCATTAACTACGCCTAAACGTCGGCATAAGAAATATCAGAATTAGCTTGAAAATTATCGCGAAGACAACTCGAATACAACTTCAATATTGGTTTATTATTTATTGAGTTTTGGAGTTAAGTTGGATGATTGTGTTTTTAATGGATTGTTTATGTTTTTCAAAATAAGAATACAGCACACACTGGCGGATCTGATTAATATTAAAGTCAATTGCTGGCAAATGGCGAGCTCTCGTTTCGGAGGCCAAAATCCTTTTTGGAATGCTCTGCCAAATTAGTTAGTTGTAATGTTAGAATAGGCCTCGTGAGTAAATATCGGTAGGAGCATTTATTTAAACTTAAATAGATACATTTACATATAGGAAAAAGTGACCAAGGTCTCCTGGTCTCCTATAGCTGGGAACGAACCAGCGTCGTCTGCATTCGTGGCAGACGCCCGAACCCCTATTTTAGCTTTAAAACATGTTTTGACACGATCCAACTTCAATTCAACTCCAATGCATTAACTACGCAATACAGCTAGCGCTTAAACGTCTGAATCTGAATTGTCAGAATTTCCTTGAAAATTATTCCAATGCAACTCCAATACAACTGCAATATTGGTTGATTTATTTGTTGAAATAGATTATGTTTGTAATGCATTATTTATGTATGTATTTTAAAATTAGAATACGGCACTTAGGCTACCCAAGTCACAAACATCCCGGTCCAAATATTAATTAAAATAGTTCCCTAGCTGCATTTATTTAAATATATGATTTTGAATGCTCTCTTAAGCTGCGGGTCCCAAGGCCCTGTCGAGCAGGCGCTGAGCAGCCGCGGTCAGCCTTCTGAAGAGTCTCTGTACATACTTAATCGTTTTAGTGAGCGCACTCACTCGGGCCGCCTTTCTCATTGTCGGCTCTAAGGTTCTCCTGTCCTTCGAACGACGGTGCTCTTGGATCTCAAAGGCAAGCGCTAAAGCTGTAATATAATATTATTATGATCTTCTTTTTGAAAACAAAAGTAGTTTATGTAACTGTTACGTAATAAGGGCCTAATTACGTACAGTTGCATACACTGCTTTATCTACACACATATTGTAGATCCTAAATGACGTGTTCGGAAACCATTAGAACGACCGCCATCGCCATTGCACCGCCATGGCCAACTCGATTGTGCGAACGGTCGGGGAAGAGGTTCACCGCGGTCGGGGAGGAGGACTGGATTTTCATTACGTTACCAAAATCGATGTGGTGTTATGAATTTTCGAACATTATTACGACACTGGCGCAGATAATACACTAATGTTGCATTACTGGTTGCAATAATGGTGGTAATTACATACGGTTTCCGGACGCAGAATAGAGGATTTATGATATGGGTGTATATAAAGACATTATTCAAGAAAGAACATTGAAATTAAAATGTAATCTTTCATTAAAAATAATTGAAAAATGGAATTATCTACTCTATCCATCTACTATTTTCAACTATGTATATACCGTGTACCGTATGTATTGATTAGTGAACCCATCATCACCCCTGAACATTCTACATAAAGCATAGTCGAATTTATTAAAATATTTTTGAGCATGCAAAGAAACATCTTAGCTAGCTTCCATCTTAGTATCTTTAAATAATTTTAAACAAAAAATAACCGACTTCACTTAGCCTCCACCTTTCCAAAAGCAAATGCCCGAGCTACTGTAAAAAATACTCAAATCACTATAGGTGTGCCTATAATAGTTGAAGAGTTCCCTCGATTTCTCCAGGATCCCATCATCAGATCCTGACCAACAATGAAAATGGGACCAACTCTTTCAAACAAACAAAAGAATTTTCCAAATCGGTCCTCTTCGAATAATCGGTGAACATACATAAAAAAAATGCAAAAACAAAGATCCCGACGAATTGAGAACCTTATCCTTCGACATCTTGAAGTCGGTTGAAAATAAACCTTCATGCAGTAGCATAAGTACTAAGCGGGTAAGGTTTTCAAAATTATCTTGATGAGCCCATCTGTTTTTAAACAATTAAGTCGTGTTAAGCTATTTTTGTAGTCCTCACCAACTTAGCTATTTCTGCTTCTGTGTTACTTAAACACAAGTATTACCTGCCAGTAAATACCCGATCCCTAGCAAGCAGAAGGCGCCACGCAGCATGCTCAGCGACACGGGGGTGAGGCCCTTCGTCGACTCCACCTGTTGCGTCTACAACCAACGTTACCCCTTAGTACGCCCCTTTGCCTTACAACGATTAAAGGGCGGTCGTCTATCTATACATTTAAGGATGGGAAAAACAACCGATTATTGAAAATATGTATATTTTTTTAATGCTACCCTACGCGTGGGTCACGTAAACATTGTGCTCGTCAAACAATAATTAAAAGCAGTGTCTAAGTTGAAGTTTTTGTGTTTTGATTGTGACAATTAGTTTGTTAAGGACAAAAACTAGTGTATAATTGACTTAGTTAGTGTAAAACGTGTAAAAATGTAGAAAATTAATCAAATAAAAGTGAAATAGTACTTGAAACCACCGTCAATTTAAACAGTGCAAAGTGAATGTTCGTAAACGTCGTAACCGACGCGTTTTCCATGGCGCTTGCGTCCTTTCGCCTATGACTTTCCACTAGCCGATAACAACAACCGTGGGTTACTGGACATTGTTTTCTGTTTTAGTATAATATAACTACTTTGCCCAGGATATATACCAGTGGACAATTAGACAAGATAATACTAAAACGTGCAAAATAAAAAACAATTGACCAAAACGTGAATGTAATTTTAAACCACCGGCAAGTTTAAGAAGTTCAAAGTGTTAGTTCACAAACGTCGTAACTGACGCGATTTTCCTGGCGCTTAAGTCCTTCTGCTTCTGACTTTCCGCTAGTAGAAAACCGACCACGGGATAGCCGGTTATTAAGGGAGTACAGTACAGTACAATTGTAGACAGTTAGTGAATCAAAACATCATAACCATGTCAGAAGAATTATTAAAAAAGTTATTTGAGGACCAGGGGAAGGAAATAGCAGAACGGTTAAGAAGTACGGAAGAGAATATTACCCGGAGAATAAATGAAAACTTTGATCACAAATTTCAAAATTTACAAATGGACCTAGACACCATCAAAGAAAGTAGTGCACAACAAGAACATCGGCTAGACATGATTGAAAAACAGTTGCGTAATTTAATCATATTTGGAATCGCGGAGGAAGAGAGATCATACTTCGAACTGGAAAATATAGTACTGAGTTTGATAAATGTAAATCTCGACGTAAACTGTGAAGAATTGGAAATAGAATTTGTCAGAAGGCTGGGTAAAAAGAGTGATAGGCCAAGACCTATTGCTATAGGACTTACAACCTTGGGTAAAAAAATCAAAATACTACGCAATAAAAGGAAACTAGCTGGGTCGGGATCGTACATCACAGAGGATTATCCACAGAAAGTGCTTGAAATTAGGAAGTCTCTCAAACCACAACTTAAGGAAGAAATTGAGAAAGGCAACCACGCAATAATAAAGTATGATAAATTAGTAATTCTCAGTAACAACAGTGATAAAAGCAACCAAAAATACGAAAATGAAAACACCTTGGTACACAACATAAACAGCAAGAAGAGGGCACTAGATCTCGATGACACACCGCCAGAAATAAATGAGGAAACAGACAAGGTAAATACTACACTAAGCACGTCACATCCGCCTGCTCAACTTGCAAAGAAGAATAAAACATCGGTAAACAGCCCCCAACAACCAAAAACTATTTCGCACTATCTGAAACCACAGCATACGGCGACAGTAAATAGAACGAAGGGCAAAGTACAAGGTAATACTGATGAAACACGTAATAAAGAAAATAGCAACTACAGGGCGATAAACCGACCATTCATATAGGAACATTTAACGTAAGAACATTGCAAAAAGAAGCTAAATTAGAAGAACTAGAATTGGGACTCTCAAAAATTAATTGGCATATTATTGGCCTGAGTGAAGTACGTAGAGACAGCGAGCAGCTGATTCAACTCAAAAGTGGAAATATACTATACCACTATGGAGAAACTAAGGGTCTATATGGGGTCGGTTTTATCGTAAACAGTAGCATAAAGAAATACATTGAAAGTTTTGATGCTATTTCAGAAAGAATCGCTATATTAAAATTCACAATAGACAAAAAAACAGTCATCGTCATCCAAGTCTACGCCCCAACTAGCTCGGCACCTGAACATGAAGTAGACTTATTTTACTCGGATTTAAACAAAGCGCTACACGGAAGAAACAGGCACAATGACATAATACTGATGGGTAACTTTAACAGCCAAATAGGACAAGGGAAAGCCTTCGAAAGTCCAATGATTGGTAACTACTGCTATGGCAAACGGAATAGAAGAGAAGAAAAAATGATAGAATTTTGCCAAAATGAACATTTAGTAGTTCTCAATACACAATTCAAAAATAGAGAAGGCTTACGATGGACGTGGCTCTCCCCCGACCACAAATTTAAATCACAAATTGACTACATTCTAACGAATAAAAAGTCATCATTTAAAAATTGCAAAGTCGTAAACAAAATTAGTTTTATCTCAGATCACAGACTGTTAATGTCCGAACTGTACGTGAAATCCATAAGGAAAGCTTATACCGCAAACACAAAGTTAGTAATGAATTATTATTACAATGAAAATGTAGCCAATAAACTTGACAAAAGTCTTTCACATATAACATTAGAACAACAACCACAACAGGTATATAACAAAATTGAAGACGAGATCAAAAAGGCTATGAGTAATATTCAAATACATACCTCAAGAAAGTCCGAAAAAATTAGTGATTCTACGTTAACCCTAATAAAGAAACGAGATAACCTCACGCGTAAGGAAACAAAAACACAGAAGGACGAAGACAACTTACAGAACATCAATAAAGAAATAAAACTAAAGATCAGTAATGACATCGAAGACTATTACAACCGGAAAATCGAACAAATACTTATATCGACCGGTTCAACTAAAGCTATAAGCAATTTACGACTCATAGGAAAATCTCTCATTCCATCATTCAATGATAATGGAGGCAAAAAATCTAAAAATCGAGCCCAGATCTTGAAAATAGCTTCGAGTTTCTACGAAGATCTATATAAAGATGATAATAAAAGCACAATTTACACAAACTTACCTATAAATCAAGAAATAGAAAATGCCCCCTGCTTTACTTACACGGAAGTAGAACATGTAATAAGATCACTAAAAAACCAAAAGGCACCAGGAAGTGACAGAATAACAAACGAAATAATCAAAATATACGAGAAAAGCTTAATAAAACCCTTGCTGCACCTATTTAATACAGTTCTATATACCAAGCTAATACCAGAACAATGGTTTCACTCAACAATTATATTATTACACAAGAAGGGACCCCAAACTGATGTCAATAACTACCGACCAATAAGCCTATCACCTGTTATTTACAAAATGTTTATGGCACTACTAAAGAACAGGTTAAGCAATCCACTAAATGAACAACAGGCGAGAGATCAAGCAGGTTTTAGAAAGGGATTTTCTACAGTTGATCACCTACATACACTAAATATGATAATAGAGAAATTCACCGAGTACAACAAATCGCTCTTTCTGTGCTTTATTGACTTTACAAAGGCCTTCGACAGCATAAAACACGACTACATGCTAAATGCTCTCCTACATCAAGGCGTAAATGCTGACTTCATCCAGCTGATTAAAACAATATATGAAAAAAGTACTGCCAGCGTAAGGATGGAGGAAGAAGGCAAAAGGTTCAGAATACAGCGAGGTGTCAAGCAGGGGGACCCCTTATCACCGTTGTTGTTCCTGTGCGTATTAGAACAAATTTTTAGGTCAGTAGACATATCCAGTTACGGAATAAACGTTGACGGCGAAAAGTTAACTGTCCTTCGTTTTGCAGACGACTTAGTGTTTTTAGCAGAAACGAGCACCGAATTGCAATACATGCTACAAGCTTTTCAGGACCACCTTATGGAAACCGGGCTTGCAATAAACAGCGAAAAAACTAAAATAATGGCAAACAGACCCCATACACCAATAAAAATACAGAACAAAGAACTTGAAACAGTTGAAGAATATACATACCTAGGACAAATTCTTTCGTTTAATAACAAAATGGTTAAAGAAGTGGACAGAAGGGTGGCTCTTGGCTGGAAAAGATACTGGAGTCTAAAACATATATTTAAAGGAGACTTCAAAATAACTCTAAAACGCAAGGTTTTCAACATGGTCATAATACCCACCATCACATACGGCTCACAGACATGGACACTAACTGAAAAACTAAAAAACAAACTTAGAACCTGCGAACGCTCTATGGAACGAAGCATGCTGAATATGAAACTAAGAGACCGAAACAAATGTTCAGACATACGCAAAGAAACTGGAGTCATGGACGTACTAGAAGTCATTCGCAAAAACAAGTGGCAATGGGCTGGTCACGTTATGCGTCTGAATGACAACAGATGGACGTTAAGGACAACCGAGAGGACACCACGAGACGGGGCCCGCCGAGCGGGTCGGCCGCGCGCGCGCTGGGATGACGAGCTTCGCGTGCGCTACCCCCTCTGGAGGCGTGAGGCCCGTGACCGTGACGCATGGAAGGATCTACAGTCTGCATCTACACTACACCCAATAGATGAAATTAATTAAATAATGGTAAAAAAAAAAAAAAAAACAAATGTATAAAACCCTGACATTAATAATTTTGAAACTATTGTAATATGTATTTTTTTGGTATTTTATTTTTTTTAGTAAAGAATAGAAATAGAATAACTTTATTTGCTCTCACGTTGGTTATTTTTTCAATGTTGACATTTTATTTTAATAATCAAATGCATTTCTCTTGTATTGTATAAATATGAGTTAAAAATTTAGGCTTTAGTATTTTAGTAATTAATTCAACTGTGCATTTTTTTTTATGACATTATTATTTTTATTTCGTTGAAACAAAAATATAGTTGTTTAATTTAAAAAATCAATTGTGACATTTTAAAATCAGTATTTATTTAATTTTTAACGGTATGTTCATAAACGCATGTATTAAGCTTTAAGGAAATTGATGTCTATCTAACTAGTTAAATATATAAAAACACAAAATGAATTACAGTAACATATAGGTATATACATAAGTTAAAAAATAATAAAGAAGTAATTAATTCAAATTCTCCTAGAAGGGCTGGTAAACCATGGAGTCTTATTACCATCCCTCCTTCATCGAAGGAGAGGCCATTTCAAAACAATTTTATCTAGTTATTAATTGTATAAATAGTCAGTATGTTAAATTGAATTGATGTATGTATTTATAAATTTAATAAATGGCTTTCTGATTCTGATTCTGATTCTGATTCTGATATTTTTTTAAGACATAAAAATGCACATATTATTATTATGATATACATAGACCAGTAGGCCTAGCACATGAGTGTATCGACAGTATCTCGCGGTCGAGATAGACATCTGTCACTGTCTAACTGTATTCATCAGTAGGCCTAGCACATGAGTGTATCAACAGTATCTCGCGGTCGAGATAGACATCTGTCACTGTCTAACTGTATTCATCAGAGAGTGAGAGATGTCTATCTCGACCGCGAGATACTGTCGCTACACTCATGTGCTAGGCCTACAGGTACAATATGACTAAAATAAATCTGTGTAAATATTATGCTATGTTTATTGTTAAGCTTCTTCACAATTCACAGATTTCGTGCCTCACACGACTATCGAGCACATTGGAAATGAATCTACGGAAGTCGAAAAAATATTGTCGCTGAGCGACGAGAAAGTCGGGATAAGGAAAATGTTATAAAATAAAACTACGACGTTGAATGATAATTATTTTATTCTTAGATTAACATAAGTATCCTCGACATAACGCCTGTGAACCAGATTTGGGCAAAAATTTACGTGATTGAAACTAAAGTGAAAAATGAGATCGTTACTCATAATCATATGAACACACTAGCTTTTTCCTGCGGCTTCGCCCGCGTACTAAAAGTACTAAAAAAGGAGGTTCTCAGTTAGACTCGTATGTTGTGTGTAGGAATGTATGTTTGTCCGCGATCATCTTGCGTTTCGCTGAACTGATTTAGAAGCGGTTTTCGGAAAAGTATTCGTTATTTTCTGGAGGTTTCGGTATACCACGTTTTGAAGACGGCGGTTCCCTCATTTTTTATTTTAAAGAAATTATTGCAATAATTGTTTAATTGTTACGCCATCAACGACTTACTACTGAGAGATTATGATTAATACAGATTTCTACTCTTGAATAGAAGCTTTTCCCCGCGACTTCATTTGCGTGGAATTAGTAATCCACCCTCCTTTTTACCCGCTTAAGGAATGACTTCTTGGATAACAACTATTATATATCCTTCCCCAGAACGCAAAATATCTCCATACCAAATCATCTAAATAGGTTCAACGGTTATTAATTTCCCATACAAACTTTCAACCCCCGTTTCACCCCCTAGAGGGTTGATTTTCGAGATAAACCTATCCTATATTGTTTACCGCGACTCGATCTATACAATATGTACCAAGTTTCATTTCAATCGTCTGTTCAGCGGTTAATAATTCGCCATACAAACTACCAACATGTTTTCTACCCCTCTAAGATTGATTTTCGGCTTAAAAAATATTCTATATTGTTTCCTGGGACTCAAACTATATCCACAACAAAATTATCTAAATCGGTTCGCGGTAAAAAAGTCTCCATACAAACCTCCAACCCCCATTTCAACCCCTTAAAGATCGATTTTCGAGATAAAAACTGTCCCATGTCGTTTCCCGGTACACAAACTATCTCTATACCAAGTTTCATCTAAATTGGTTCAACGTTTAAAAATTCCCCATACAAACTATCGAACCCCATTTCACCCCCTTAAGTATTGATTTCGTAATCAGCGACCCGATAAACCATAGAAACAATACCCATGTTGATATTTAAATTTTGTCACCACATTTCCCCCTTATGGGTTGAATTCTCAAAAAAGCTGAAACACTTGTTTTCTCATTTATCGTTAGGAATATTCCTGTAAAGTTTCGAATAAAAAAGTTGAACTAATCTCGTTTCCCATACAAACTTTGAACCCCATTTCCCCCCTTAGGAGGTAAATTTTTAAAAATTATATCTAAGTGCATCCTTATGCCTTATAAGGAGTCTACGTACCACATTTGGAATCTATAGAACCAGCGGTTTGGGCTGTGCGTTGATATGTTAGTCAGTTTCTTCTTTTATATATTTAGAAGAAGATTGCAATTTGGCACAAATACTTTCAAGAATTTTTATGTCCACAATATTAAATTTCAAAATCGATGCCATTTTCTTAATTAACGTCCCAAAAAATCACAAAAACGACACCCATATGGATATTTAGACATTTCAACCCCATTATACCCTAACAGGGGAGATAGTATTTCACGTCCGCCACGTCGGATTTTAAAATCGTTATTGTTTTCGTAATCAACGACCCGATAAACCATAGAAACAATACCCATGTTGATTTTCAGAATTTTTGACCTTTTAGGGGTTGAATTCTCAAAAAACCTGCAATACGTATTTAGTCATTTGTTGTTAGGAATACTTCTGTGAAGTTTCGAATAAAATAGACTAACTAATCTTGTTTCCCCATACAAACTTTGGACCCCCATTTCACCCCCTTAGGGGATGAATTTTGAAAAATCCTTTCTTAGCGCACCCCTAGACCTTATAAGTAACCTACGTGCCAAATTTGGAATCTCTAGAACCAGCGGTTTGGACTGTGCGTTGATAGATCACTATGTCAGTCAGTCACCTTTGAGTTATATATATATAGATGATTACGAATTCAATCATGAGCTTTCTAATCTGATTTACCACCGACATGAGTAAATCATGTCGATTTTTAGTTTCACTCATGATTAGCTGAAGTGATTACATTAGTAAGACAGTATGCTTAGTTAAACTAAAGATTTAGTTGATTAGATGATTAGATTTTGATTAGATTTTGCGTAGCTACTAGCTCTTTCACTTTTTTCCCTGACGAAACAGAGGCGGTACCTAGGTGAGTATAATATACATTTAGGATAAATGGCTATTTGTGACAATATTTCTGAAGGTATCATTTGGCGGTTGGAGCTTACGTCTTAAGTTGTATAGTGCAGATTCAATATTGAGCAATTAAAGCGTAAATGCCAGTGGCAAATATTACCTTTACCAAAATATCGACAATTTTTTTGGGAGTTTTTGGTATGAGTGTACAAATGAATGCTCCCATTTAACTTTGAAACGGCCTGTTCGGTTTTATTGCGGTTTTCGGCTACAGTTAAGGCAGCTATCACACAGCTGCGGTTTCCACATGCGCTTTTCATTTTCATTCTCATTCTCATTCTCATTCTCATTCTCATTCGCGTTCGCATTCGCGTTCTCGTTCTCGTTCTCGTTTTCATTCTCATTCTCATTCTCATTCTCATTTTCATTTTCATTTAGGATAATGAAAATTTCTACATATGTATCTGGTTCAATATGTGAAATTCAGAACAAACGCCTTATTCAAGTAATAATATAAATCAACTTAAGAACACTCTAATCATACATTCGTCAATCACATTGAACAAGTTAGTTGATTAGCTTTAATTTAGTTTCAATCAGCGCCCGTCGTTAATGATTTACTCATGGCGAAATTACTTGATTGTTTTGTGTTATGAAGTTTGAATAATTGTCGCCGTGGCGCCTAAGTATACATATTTCATTTTTAGATTAATATTCAGGATATAATAATTGTTTGGGAGTGATGCGACTTGGCAGGTATTTTCAGGAGCAGCAGGCAGGACTCTTCAATGACTTCTTCTTATTTTGATTTTAACAAAATATATTTTATTTTACTTTAAAATAACTAATGTTTAACAATAAGTATATAGTTTTTAGGCGATTATATAAAATTAGCAAAGATCGCAAGAGCGGCTTGTGTGCCGTGCCGTGTACGGGAGGTAAAGTGAAGAGGCTATCGCCGCGCACCCGCGCGGCCGTATTGGGAAACTCCTCCTCTTCGTGAGTGGTCCGGGAGATGGCGTTAGAGGCGCGCTTACCCTTAAAGGAATCTGCTGACGCGCTCGGCAATAGTTACGATATAGCTAAGAGTAGGTTCTTATCATTAGAACGTAAACTCGAGCGGCACCTCGAACACAAAAGGATGTACTCTGATTTTATGCGTGAGTACTGCTACGTCGATGATTTAATCACAGGAAATAGTGATAAACGCGCTTTAATTGACATCTGTGAAAAGGTCACCGACGTACTCCAGTCAGGCTGTTCCCGCTCCGAAAATGGGTATTTAACTTTGACGTTTCACCATTTTCTTCGTCTAAAATTACGTCACGCGAATTATGTTTAGGCGATAACTGTCAAAGTAAAACACTCGGTTTAGGATGGACTAATAACACTGACGACTTTCATTACACGGCTAAAATACAACCCGAAGTTAGTGAGCCGAAAACTAAGCGCAAAATATTGTCCGTTATTTCACAAATGTACGATCCTCTCGGTCTACTTCAGCCAGCCATAATTATTGCTAAAATCCTACTCCAAAAACTATGGCTTTGCCGCTTAGATTGGGACTCGGAGGTACCTAACGACGTCGCATCAGCTTGGCGTAGATACATAAATACACATACATAACACATATATAGCCTCCGCATTCCTCGGTATGTATTGAATGTGTATGCGCGTTGCACACAACTGCACCTTTTTTCTGATGCTAGCCAAGCTGCTTACGGGGCCTGTGCATATGTGCGTGCGCTTTCGGGAGATAACAATGAAATTATTACAGTGCACTTATTGTGTTCGAAGAGCAAGGTGACGCCATTAAAATCAGTTACTATTGCGAAACTTGAGTTGCTAGGTGCATTATTATCGGCTCGGTTGTACTCTAAAGTGTTAAAATCGCTTAAATTTGCGGCACACTCAATGATACTATCCGCGTTACTTCGCAAAAATGACGATAACTCTTTCATCGATCCAACGAAGCAGCGGCCGTTGTCCCAATAAATATCGTTAGGCTTGCCATGACGTGAAATAAAGCGTTTTAGCGCGAGTAGGTATCCTTCGGTACTAAGACTCGTGACTAAATCAAGATAAACCGCGCGCGTCGCGAAGCAAACTATCAGACAGATGTAGGCCTTTTGAGCGGTAGCTCCCCTACCCCTACGGTTGGGTACATACACCGGCCCCGCGTAGTCTACCCCGCAGCTCATAAATGCATACCCGGGCTCCAGACGTGGTGCTGGTAAGTTACCCATAATAGGTGTGAACGGTTTGGGCCTCAGACGTATGCAGGTTACACAGCTGCGTACCACCTGGTTCGATAAATTGGTACCACCGAGCGGCCACCAGGATTCGCGGATAGTCGATAGCAGGAGATTAGGCGGAGCATGCAGCAATCGTATATGTTCACTCTGAAACAAAAGTTGAGTGAAACGGTGTTTCGAACAAAGTAGAATTGGATGCCTTTTGTCGTATGAGAAACTGGATGCATTACTAATACGACCTCCAACTCTAATCAGTTTATCCTCATCTAGAAAAACATTCAATTTAGCAATCCCGCGCGTGTGTTTAACAGGTAAGTTTTTAATCATGTTATCATATTCAACAGGAAAGGATTTCATTTGCGAAAGACGCGCCAGATGTCGCGCCGATGCATTCAATTCGTCAACAGTCAGCGGGCCAGTTTTACGATTTATTTTATTTTTAATGCGTGTGTTGTTTACAAATCGTAAAACATAGGCACCCGCGCGCCTTAAGCGGTTAAAAGACGAAACCTATCGAATTGGAATACATCGGTACCAATTTGGCTTGTCATACTAATTGTGTTTGTTTTTATTTCAGGTAGATCGATAGGTATAACTTCGGAAGTGCGCGATATGGTACTAGGCATCCAGGTAGCCTCTGGTTCATGTAGAAAGGCCGGCCCGTTAAACCAGAACGAGTTATTGATAAGCGCGTCAAGTTCAAGGCCGCGGCTAACTAAATCGGCAGGGTTATTCTTACTACTTACATGTAACCACTGCGCGCTCCCGGTTAATTCGTTTATCTCGGACACTCTGTTCTGAACAAAAGTCTTAAGGGTGTGAGGTGACATTCTTAGCCACCCGAGAATTATGGTGCTATCAGACCAAAAGTAAACACTGTCAAACTTAACTTTAAGCGATTTTAACACTTTAGAGTACCACCGAGCCGATAATAATGCACCTAGCAACTCAAGTTTCGCAATAGTAGCTGATTGCCCCCGCCCTTGAAAGCACCCGCTTTCAATGTGGTTGTGATGATGTGGAAGGGGCTGGTGCAGCTTCACTCTCTGACGGAGTATTGGCTGCATCAGCGTCATTCTCTGAAGGCATCAAGAGTGGGCAAAGCTTTGAAAAAGCCCTGCGTATGACCCCGTTCGCTGTTTTCACGTCAGCGACGCGGGAAACTCCGTCATTGCCTGTGAACAGAGCTACCACTCGACCCAAACGCCATTTGAGCGGTGGTAGATTATCTTCTTTGACCAGAACTAAAGAGTTGAGAATGATATCCTGGCCGTGCGTCTGCCACTTTGTTCTGGCCTGTAATTCAGATATGTATTGTTTCGACCACCGCTGCCAAAAATGTTGCCGCATTTGCTCTATCATTTCGTAGCGTGGAAGACGGCCCGTCTCTGCTGTCAAGTCCTTGCAGGGTGGCGCTGTCAACGGTCGGCCAATAAGGAAATGAGCTGGAGTTAAGGCTGAAAGGTCGTTTGGATCTGTGGACAGGGGATGCATAGGACGGGAGTTCAAAAGAGCCTGGACCTGAGCCAGAACTGACGGAAATTCCTCAAAAGTTAAATTTGCGTTGCCAACAACGCGTTTCAAGTGATATTTGCAAGACTGTACGGCTCTCTCACACAAGCCTGACATATGGGGAGCGTATGGGGGGTTGAAATGTAAGTTGATGTAATCATTTACGGCACACTCAATGATACTATCCGCGTTACTTCGCAAAAATGACGATAACTCTTTCATCGATCCAACGAAGCAGCGGCCGTTGTCCGAATAAATATCGTTAGGCTTGCAATGACGTCAAATAAAGCGTTTTAGCGCGAGTAGGTATCCTTCGGTACTAAGACTCGTGACTAAATCAAGATAAACCGCCCGCGTCGCGAAGCAAACTATCAGACAGATGTAGGCCTTTTGAGCGGTAGCTCCCCTACCCCTACGGTTGAGTACATACACCGGCCCCGCGTAGTCTACCCCGCAGCTCATAAATGCATACCCGGGCTCCAGATGTGGTGCTCGTAAGTTACCCATAATAGGTGTGAACGGTTTGGGCCTCAGACGTATGCAGGTTACACAGCTGCGTACCACCTGCTTCGATAAATTGGTACCACCGAGCGGCCACCAGGATTCGCGGATAGTCGATAGCAGGAGATTAGGCGGAGCATGCAGCAATCGTATATGTTCACTCTGAAACAAAAGTTGAGTGAAACGGTGTTTCGAACAAAGAAGAATTGGATGCCTTTTGTCGTATGAGAAACTGGATGCATTACTAATACGACCTCCAACTCTAATCAGTTTATCCTCATCTAGAAAAACATTCAATTTAGCAATCCCGCGCGTGTGTTTAACAGGTAAGTTTTTAATCATGTTATCATATTCAACAGGAAAGGATTTCATTTGCGAAAGACGCGCCAGATGTCGCGCCGATGCATTCAATTCGTCAACAGTCAGCGGGCCAGTTTTACGATTTATTTTATTTTTAATGCGTGTGTTGTTTACAAATCGTAAAACATAGGCACCCGCGCGCCTTAAGCGGTTAAAAGACGAAACCTATCGAATTGGAATACATCGGTACCAATTTGGCTTGTCATACTAATTGTGTTTGTTTTTATTTCAGGTAGATCGATAGGTATAACTTCGGAAGTGCGCGATATGGTACTAGGCATCCAGGTAGCCTCTGGTTCATGTAGAAAGGCCGGCCCGTTAAACCAGAACGAGTTATTGATAAGCGCGTCAAGTTCAAGGCCGCGGCTAACTAAATCGGCAGGGTTATTCTTACTACTTACATGTAACCACTGCGCGCTCCCGGTTAATTCGTTTATCTCGGACACTCTGTTCTGAACAAAAGTCTTAAGGGTGTGAGGTGACATTCTTAGCCACCCGAGAATTATGGTGCTATCAGACCAAAAGTAAACACTGTCAAACTTAACTTTAAGCGATTTTAACACTTTAGAGTACAACCGAGCCGATAATAATGCACCTAGCAACTCAAGTTTCGCAATAGTAACTGATTTTAATGGCGCGACCTTGCTCTTCGAACACAATAAGTGCACTGTAATAATTTCATTGTTATCTCCCGAAAGCGCACGCACATATGCACAGGCCCCGTAAGCAGCTTGGCTAGCATCAGAAAAAAGGTGCAGTTGTGTGCAACGCGCATACGCATTCAATACATACCGAGGAATGCGGAGGCTATATATGTGTTGTGTATGTGTATTTATGTATCTACGCCAAGCAGATGCGACGTCGTTAGGTACCTCCGAGTCCCAATCTAAGCGGCAAAGCCATAGTTTTTGGAGTAGGATTTTAGCAATAATTATGGCTGGCTGAAGTAGACCGAGAGGATCGTACATTTGTGAAATAACGGACAATATTTTGCGCTTAGTTATCGGCTCACTAACTTCGGGTTGTATTTTAGCCGTGTAATGAAAGTCGTCAGTGTTATTAGTCCATCCTAAACCGAGTGTTTTACTTTGACAATTATCGTCGAAACATAATTCCCGTGACGTAATTTTAGACGAAGAAAATGGTGAAACGTCAAAGTTAAATACCCATTTTCGGAGCGGGAAACAGCCTGACTGGAGTACGTCGGTGACCTTTTCACAGATGTCAATTAAAGCGCGTTTATCACTATTTCCTGTGATTAAATCATCGACGTAGCAGTGCTCCAAAATGGTACGAGAGACCTCTTCGTCAGCGCATTCCTTAGCCAGCTGATTGAGACACCGGATGGCCAAAAAGGCCCCCGACGAGGTACCGAAAGTTACCGTATTAAGTTGGTATACATTTAGGGGCTCGGAAGGGTTCTCTCGCCACAGCATTAGTTGAAGGTTCCGTTGATCGGGCTGAATAAGGACTTGCCTGTACATTTTTGCCACGTCCGCGCACGCGACGTATCTATGTTCACGGAAGCGTAACAGTATGGAAAAAATGTCGTTTTGTATGGTTGGCCCTACTAATTGCAAGTCGTTCAGGGATTTCCCTGAACTAGTAGGTAGTGAGGCATTGAATACCACTCTCAAACGAGTCGTGAGGCTATCTTTTAAAACACTATGATGTACTAGAAAGCAGTAAGGCTTAGTGTATGTATTTATAAGTGACATGTAGTTCAATGTACTCACGCATAAAATCAGAGTACATCCTTTTACGAATACATCCGACAGAGAACCAAAGTTATCGACATAGCTCAAAGAATTAGCAAGCTGAAGTGGCAGTGGGCCGGCCATATCTCGCGAAGAACCGACAACCGCTGGGGTAAACGTGTTCTTGAGTGGAGACCGCGTCTCGGCAAACGTAGTGTAGGACGCCCTCTGGCCAGGTGGGATGATGATCTGCGAAAGACTGCAGGCGGATGCTGGATGCGGCAAGCTGAAGACAGGGCGCTATGGCGCTCATTAGGGGAGGCCTATGTCCAGCAGTGGACTAATATAGGCTGATGATGATGATGATGATGATGACATCCTTTTGTGTTCGGGGTGCCGCTCGAGTTTACATTCTAATGATAAGAACCTACTCTTAGCTATATCGTAACTATCGCCGAGCGCGTCAGCAGATTCCTTTAAGGGTAAGCGCACCAAAAAACGACCTTTCTTATCGCGTTGCGTGGTCTCCGTGAACATATGTTCACAGGCGCGTTCGTCGTCAGTTAGCCCGTCTCCTATCTCAGAAACCTCTTCGAGCTCCCAAAACCTTTTGAGTTGTGAGTCTAAAGTTTGTGTAAAATAACAAGTTGTCTTATTTGATTTTATATACTTGTTATTCACAGGACCCGCAATAATCCAACCGAGTTTAGTATCTTGCAAATAGGGCCCTTCAGCGAGAGGAATTCGAGTGTTATTTAATAAGCCCCAGAAATATTCGCCGCCTAGTAATATATCAATATCGGACGGTTCGAAACAATTAGGGTCTGCAAGTTGAATATGTTCTGGAATGCGAATGGAATGCGCGTTTATTGGTGTTGACGGCAGCGGTTCCGTCAACTCAGGAAGTACCATGCAATTGATGCGTGCGTGGTAGTTACCTGTGATAGACCTTAGGTTAAGTTGACACGACTGCGTGGTTTGCGTGACTAATTTACCTAAGCCTGAGATATTGTAAGTGGACTGTACCAAAGGTGCGTGTAATATATTTATAAACGATTGCGTGACATAACTGTGTTCTGACCCATTGTCAAGGAAAATCCTAGCCCTATGGAATTTATTGTTGCTATCGGCAACTTCAGCTATCACTGTCGAAAACAAAACCGGTCGTAACGAGGTTGAGTGTGTGTGCGAATTAAGTGTAAGAGTGTGATGAGTCGAGGTGGCGGGGACAGCGCTCGCCGATGGCTCATTGTTTACAATATCAGCCGAAGTCGATGCGCGGTCACTGTCACTACTCAGGCTATGAATCAAGCTATTATGTTTTTTCTGGCAGATCCTGCACGGGCCAAAAAAGCAATTGTCAACTGTGTGACTAGCGCGGAGACAGTTATTGCATAACTTCTTTTCATCAAGCAATTTAACTTTGTCAGGAGTAGTTAAATTAAGAAAGCTATTGCACGAATAAAGCGGATGATTAGCGCTGCACATAGGACAAACGCGAGGCGAAGTGCGTTTGAAGCTGGATTTGTTTGTGCGTGTAACAGTGGAACTTGAAACATAGCTATGCGTTGCGTGTGAATTGTTTGATTGAGATTGATTTGATGGTTTTTTACTTTCGTGTGTGTTTGAGTGCATATTCTTAGAATGATTAGCTGCGATCGATTCCAACATATCTGCGCGATTTTGTAAAAACGTTATCAAATCGGTTAACTTAATTTTAGCGGTCGAATCATGCCGATTTAAATTGATTGATCCCTTGTACTCCTCCCACTCGCGCTCTGTAGACGCGTCTAGTTTTGTGACTATTAAATAAATTACTAGCGTGTCCCAGGAGTCCGTAGGTTCACCTAGGGTCTTGAGGGCCCGAAGTGAACGCAGCACGGAGTCAATCAACTTTCTAATCTGTGTAGCCGATTCTTTATTTAATGATTGTTGTTAAAGAGTGACTTTACGTAGTTGTGTGTTAGTAACCTATGATTGTTAAAACGGTTTTCGAAAAGCTCCCATGCCGTCGTATAGTTCTCTGCTGAGAATTCTAAGGATTTAATTACTTGCAAGGCGGTATCAGTTAAGGCTGCGCGTAGATAATGAAACTTTTGTATAGCACCCAGGTCCTTAGAATCGTGTATCAGAGAAGTATACGTGTCCCTGAATCCTAACCAATTTTCGTACGAACCGTCGAAGCTGGGGAGAGCAATAGTTGGTAATTTAACCTTATAGCCCACGGATTCGGTGCTGACAGCAGCGGCGGCATTGCCGCTGGCGACAGGGGGACTGCTGCCAGCATCAGCTAGTTCAGAAGCCACAGCTACTGTCCGATAGTACTGCTTCTCGAAGTCTTCGCGGTATTCTAAATGCTTAGGAAGCTCACTTTCGTCTGCTAACTCTTCGATCGCGGTCTGAACGACATCGAAATCTTGATAATAGCTCGCGGCATTTTTTGTGCGTAATTGTAACTCGACTTTTTGAAGATTCGTTAAATTAGCCTTAAGCGTAGCGACATGTTTAGCGAACAACGTGAGTTTACCCTTGAGTGTGCCTCGTCGTTGTGCCAAGGTACGAATATCATTTAAATCTATGGCTAATTTTTTTCCAAATTTTTGATTTTGGCGTTCGATATTTTGAAAACGAAGAATGATATCAAAAATTTGAGAAGAACTCCTCTGGACAATTTAGTCAGCTATAATTTAAGCCTAAAAAAGTGACGATCGGGTTAAGGGTCTGCCCTGTAGCCTAACCTTTTTGAAAAAAGGCAGAACGACATTTTTCACATTATTATTTTTTTAACTGACTTCAAGATTTTAAAAGAGGAGGTTCTCAATTCGGCGTGTATGTTTTTTTTTATTTTGTTTTTTTTTTATGCTTGTTACTCCATAACTCCGTCATGGCGAATCGAGGGAACTCCTCAAATTTTAATGGCATACATGTAGTGATTTTTATCAACAAATCAATCATTTTCATTCAAAACAGTGACATTTGATTTAGCGGAACTGCTGATGATGATCAGAAGGGAACTCTTCAACGACGCATAGTTCACGTTTGGCGATTCCTCCACTTATCGAACACACATCGGTGTTTGTTAAGCAAGTAAGATTGTCAGGACAAATTTTCGTCAAGCTCAAGTTCTGATGATGGGATCCATGAGGAATCGAGGGAACTCCTCAAATCTTAAAGGCAAACACATAGTGATTTTTGTATTTAAATCAACCAATCAAGCATTTTCATTGAAAACAGTGGCATATTGATGAAGTGGAACTGCGGCTGATGCCATAAACATGTGAAATGTAAAATGAGAAAGGAATTCTTCAACGACGCATAGTTCACGTTTGACGATTTGTCCTCTTCACTGTGTTTGTTAAGCAAGTTATTTCATTGTATAGAGTGCACCATATACAATAATCCTTCACCGGCTTCCCCCATTGAAGAAGTCGGTTTTTTTTTGCTTAAAAATTATTTATCTATTTGGCTACCATTTCTCGAGTTGACTACGGATTTGTAATGTAATAATTTTCTTGTACTTGGAACAATATTATATCCTGCTTATTAATCTAAAAATGAAATATGTATAGGTACTTAGGCGCCACGGCGACAATAATTATTCAAACTTCGATATGCGTGTGGAATTTTATCAATTTGTTTGTGTGCAGAGTTGGGCACACTTGATTAAAAGCGGTGATTGATTACTAATCATCGCTGATTGAATAATCGCTGATTAAATCATAACACGAAACAATCAAGTAATTTCGCCATGAGTAAATCATTAACGACGGGCGTTGATTGAAACTAAATTAACGCTAATCAACTAACTTGTTCAATGTGATTGACGAATGTATGATTAGAGTGTTCTTAAGCTGATTTATATTATTACTAGAATAAGGCGTTTGTTCTGAATTTCACATATTGAACCAGATACATATGTAGAAATTTTCATTATCCTAAATGAAAATGAAAATGAGAATGAAAATGAGAATGAGAATGAGAATGAGAATGAGAATGAGAATGAGAATGAGAATGAGAATGAGAATAAATGAAAATGAAAAGCGCATGTGGGAACGGCAGCTGTATTATAGCTGCCTTAACGGTAGCCAAAAACCACAATAAAACCGAACAGGCCGTTTCAAAGTTAAATGGGAGCATTCATTTGTACACTCATACCAAAAACTAATAAAAAAATTGACGATATTTTGGTAAAGGTAACATTTGCCACTGGCATTTACGCTTTTATTGCTCAATATTGAATCTGCACGCGCCAACCGCCAAATGATACCTTTAGAAATATTGTCACAAATAGCCATTTATCCTAAATGTATATTATACTCACCTAGGTACCGCCTCTGTTTCGTCAGAGAAAAAAGTGAGGGAGCTAGTAGCTACACAAAATCTTATCAAAATCTAATCATCTAATCAACTAAATCGTTAGTTTAACTAAGCATTCTGTCTTACTAATGTAATCACTTCAGCTAATCATGAGCGAAACTAAAAATTGAATTGATTTACTCATGTCGGTGGTCAACTGGCCAATCAGATTAGAAAGCTCACGATTGAATTCGTAATCATGTTCATATGATTATGAGTAACGTTCTCATTTTTAACTTTAGTTTCAATCACGTAAATTTTTGCCCAACTCTGGTTCACAGGCGTTATGTCGAGGATACTTATGTTAATCTAAGAATAAAATATTTATCATTCAACGTCGTAGTTTTATTTTATAACCTTTTCCTTATCCCGACTTTCTCGTCTCTCATCGACAATATTGTTTCGAATTCCGTAGATTCATTTCCAATGAGCTCGATAGTCGTGTGAGGCACGAAATCTGTGAATTTTTTCATTTAATGTTAGTCCAGTGTCAGGTTTTTGATTCATCAAAACCAAAGTAACTTACGTAGTACCTAGTAAGTTACTTACTTGTATTTTACTTGTTTCTTTATTTTGAGGTGTGCAATAAGGATTATTTATGTTATGTTATGTAACGTAATACCTTTTATTAAATAGGCGCTAGACGTCGAGTTGCGGAAACCTGCCCGTACTACTACTACTACCTTTTATTTAAAGTGTAAGTATATTTTATATTCTAAAGTAAAATCAATATCTATTTGCATTTCACTTTTGATATTTAATATAATCATAATAATAATAATAGCCTATATTCCTGACTTTTTTTTTTGACTTGTTTACAAAATTATTTATATTTATTTCTATTTTTGTTCATGTTGTTCTTTTCTTTCATTCTTCTTTTTCTTTGTCAGGCTGTCTTTGACATAGGCCTCCTCCAGGCGACGCCATTCCTCGCGGTTTTTTGACAGTATTCTCCAGTCATCAGGAAAATCATCTTCCCATCTTTTATAGGGTCTTTGTTGTGGTCTTTTCTTTTCTCTTGGGTACCATTCTGTAACTTCTCTTGTCCATTTATCTTTTTTTAGAACGCATCATGTGCCCTGTCCATTTCCATTTAAGTGTTCTGATTTTCTGTGATACATCTACTACTTTGGTTATATTTCGAATGTCTGTTAGTCTACGTCAATCTCTTAGTTTTATGCCTAGCATACTTCGCTCCATGCTTTGTTGGCTGACTTTGACTTTGTGCTCGTTTTCCTTAGTCAAGCTCCAAGTTTCGCATCCGTATGTTAACAGTGAGAGTATACATGAGTTGTACATATTTCTCTTTGCACTAATTGGCATGGAGTCTGATTTCATTACTTCCTTTAGAGACCAGTACCTCGCCCAGCTATTGTTGATTCTTCTTTGTATTTCTTGGCTTTGCTGTTGTTTTGTGGATATCAGTTGACCTAATTATACATAGTCTTTTACGTATTCTATCTCATGGTCCCTTATTTTTATTGTTCCTTTATCTCCACTATTGGTCATTGCCTTGGTTTTGGATACGTTCATGGTTAGGCCTACTTTTTTGCTTTCTTCAGTAAGCTGGAGGAGCATAGTCTCTAGCGACTTGGAATCAGTGGCAAATAGGACGAGGTCATCTGCAAATCTCAGGTGTGTTAATTTTGATCCGTTTATGTTTATTCCGTAGCGTTCCCAGTTTAGGTTTTTAAATACATTCTCCACTACTGCTGAAAATAGTTTTGGTGAAAGCGGGTCGCCCTGTCGTACCCCTCTTTGGATTAGGAATTCTTCACCTTGTGTCTCTAAGTGGATCTTTGCAGTACTGTTTTGGTATATCTTTTGTAGCAAGCGTATATATTTTAGTTCAATTCCCTGTCTTTGTAGTGACTCATATATTGAGTTGTGGTATATGCTATCGAATGCTTTGTTGTAGTCGACAAATGAAATGTAGTAGCCTAACGGCCGTGTTCTGTATACTTTTCTATGACTTGTTTTAACACATGCATGTGGTCGGTAGTTGAAAAGTCACTGCGGAATCCAGCCTGTTCGCGAGGTTGTTGCTCGTCGAGTTGTTTAGTTATTCTTGCTAGTATTACTTTTGCGAATGTTTTATATATGTTGCTCATTAGACTTATCGGCCTGTAGTTATTGATCTCACTCTTGTCACCTTTTTTATGGATTACTATTATGTTCGCCGGGTGCTTTGTCACTATTCTGTGTTTGGATAGCTGCCCTCACTTCACAGGCTAGCATGTCTGGTACTTTTTCTTCTTCGGTCTTGGAGTTGTTGTATTTCTCATGTGGAATTTCTATTAAGTCATCTTTGTATAGGTCTTGGTAGAATTTTGTTGCAATCTTCTGTATAATGGGTCTTTCGGATTTTCTTCTTTCTTTTTTATCTTTCATGTTTGGTACCCAGTTTTTGTGTTCATTAAGCATTTTTGTAGCTTTCTTGATGCCTCCTACTATTTTTATTTCATTTTCTATCAAAGTTGTTCTTCTTTTTTTCCTATGTTCTCTTATGCAGGTGGAAATCTTTTTGCTTATTGCCTCTATTTCTTTTAGGTTCTTTTTTCTGTCTTTGAATAAGTCTTGTCTTTTTGCAATCAATTGTTTTGCTTCATTTCCCAATTTGTCTTTTTTATGTCTCATTGGTGTTAGAGCTTTATCTAATGTCTTGAGTGAGTTTTCTATGATGTTGTACTGCTCTTGTGTGTTATATTTTTCTCTGTTACTGTTGAGGCTCTGTAGGGGGATGTACCTGGTCCGACCAACAACCTATGGACCTGAAGCCAACCTCACCTGCCCGTGGTCATCCTGCTGATTAACTAACGAGGCTCTGGCGGAACCCTGGTTCCCCTACGGGGTTGAGAGGTCAGACGGCAGTCGCTCTTGTAAAATCAGAAAACGTCGCTTAACATGCAAAGTAGAAGAAACAACTTGGGTACTATAGCTAGGGCGTCGCCGCATAACGACGCGCAGGCACATCGCCCTACACCTGTGACAAGTGGGCTAGGGCTACCGGGTCAAGTACGGGCTCGGCTAAAGACGCTAGTACCCAGAAAGCTCCGCTTTGCAAGTTGGAATATAGGAACGCTTACAGGACGCTGCACTGAGTTGGCAGATGTGCTGACTAGACGCAGGGTACACGCTGCATTTCTACAAGAAACTCGTTGGAAGGGAAACAAGTCACGTAATATTGGCCGAGGGTACAAGTTGATATACTCGGGCTCTCCTTCTGGGAAGAATGGGGTTGCTGTAGTACTGTCTGAAGAATTCCAAAATGTTCTTTTAGAGGTCGAAAGGATCGATGACAGGCTCTTGCGGGTAAAGGCCTTGATTGAAGGTAATGTCACCAACCTTATCAGTGCCTACACTCCGCAGGTCGGTTGTCGGGAATCTGAGAAGGAGGCATTTTGGGATAATTTTGAAGACTTACTACAGCGTATTCCACGTTCTGAGCATCTAGTTGTGGGTGGAGATCTGAATGGCCACGTTGGTGAAATGTCGGAGGAGTTTGAGCGTGTTCACGGTGGTTATGGTTATGGTCGTTCAAATACAGAAGGAGACTCTATTCTCCGGACCTGCCTCCTAGCTGACCTAGCCGTTGTTAATACGTTCTTCCAAAAGAAACCTCAACATCTCATCACCTACAGAAGCGGGCTGCACTCCACTCAGATTGACTATCTGCTCATAAGGAGAAGTCAAATCGGCAAAGTGTCGAACTGTAAAGTCATCCCTGGAGAATGTCTCGCAGCACAACACCGCATTCTTGTCATGGACTTGCTGGTAGTACCTAAAAAGAAAATACCCGAGCGACGCATTGCTCGAACGCGCTGGTGGCGTCTGAATGGATCCGATGAAAGTGACTTCCAAAAAGCCGTGACGAGTCTAGATCTAAGTGTTGGCTGTCTAGATTCAGTAGATGTTTACTGGAATAGGATCCAAACAGAAATTACCAGTGTAGGTAAGCGGGTGTTGGGAATTTCTAAGGGAGGCCGAGTCATCGACAAAGAGACATGGTGGTGGGATGAATCAGTTCAGAGGGCTACTCTGGAGAAGAAGAAACGGTTTAAAGAGTGGCAACAGTCTCAATCACCTGAAGACAAAGTCGCGTACCAATCTGCCAAGTTTGCTGCAAAACGAGCTGTAGCTGAGCTGTAGCCAGGCATCGCAAGATGTCACCTTTGTACGCGCACCTGGAAACTAAGGATGGCCAGAAGAGCATCTTCAAGATAGCTGCGGCTCGACAAAAAGCCTCACAAGACATAACTAAATGTCTTTGTGTCAAAGATTCTGCTGGCAACTTGGTATGGGACGCGGCAAAAGTGAAAGAAAGATGGGGGGAATACTTTCATGAACTGTTGAACACGGAACACACAGTTAGTTCGTCTCCTCCAGAGTTGCCTTCAAATTGCGGACTGGTATGCCCGGTCACCAAATACGAGGTTCGCAAATGTCTTCGCGGTATGAAAAACCGAAAAGCCGTGGGTCCCGACGACTTACCTATAGAAGCGTGGAAGGCGTTGGGCGATCATGGTGTTGAACTATTAACTGACCTATTTAACCGGATACTAGCCAGCCGACGAATGCCCGATTCTTGGAGATCGAGCGTCATCTCTCCAATTTATAAAGGTAAAGGTAGTGTTCAGGACTGCGGAAACTACCGAGGCATTAAGGTTATGTGTCACACCATGAAGCTCTTCGAACGCATCATCGATTCGAGACTCCGGCAAGAGTGTACTATCTCGGAATGTCAATATGGATTTCGGCCCGGATGTGGCACAGTTGATCCAATATTTGCCCTCAGATCTCTGACCGAAGCTTATAGGGATAGTAGAAGGCCACTTTACATGGCATTTCTTGACCTGCAAAAGGCTTTCAATTGCATCCCTCGTCAGATGATCTGGTGGGCACTAAAGGTGAAGAACGTGCCACAAGTCTATGTTGACATTATCCGGGATATGTACCGTAACTCGGTTTCTCTAGTGAGAACCGCCGTTGGCGACACTAAACCCTTCCCGATCACAGTTGGCGTGCACCAAGGCTCGGCCCTGAGTCCTTTTCTGTTTAGTGTTGTGCTTGATGCTGTTACGGCGGAAATCCAGGACCCGCCGCCGTGGCTGCTCATGTATGCAGATGACATTGCACTGACAGACGAGGGCAAACAGGAACTAGAGCGAAAGGTGAACCTATGGAAGGGATCGCTAGAGAACGGTGGTCTAAAGCTAAATGTCTCGAAGACCGAATACATGGCCTGCGGAAGTACTGATCCCGTTCCAATCAAAATAGGGAACGAACTTGCCGTGAAAACGGACAAGTTTAAGTACCTGGGATCCGTACTGCATGAGTCCGGGTCCATTGACCACGACATTCGAGCCCGAATCAGTGCAGCTTGGTCTAAATGGCGAGAGGTCACAGGAGTCATCTGCGATCGCAGAATTCCGCTAAGACTGAAGGGGCTAGTGTACAAGTGTATCATCCGACCGGTCTTAATATACGGAAGCGAGACGTGGCCGGTTCTTGGAAGGCATATTCAGGAGCTTCGCATTACAGAAATGAAGATGCTGCGGTGGATGTGCGGCGTTACACGTGCTGATCGCATTCGTAACGAGTACATACGCGGCAGCCTCGCAGTTCGTGACGTAGCGGAGAAGCTCCAAGAATGTCGCCTTCGTTGGTTCGGTCACATTTCTCGCAGGCCAGCAGACTACATAGGGAACGTATGCCTTGATCTAGCCCTGGACGGTCATCGACGCGGTCGCGGAAGACCGAAGAAGCGCTGGCTGAATGTCGTGGAGGCCGACATGAGCGAAAACGGGCTCGTAAAAGAAGATGCCCAGGACCGCGCAAAGTGGAGGAAAGCGAGCAGGAAAGCGGACCCTGGCAATAGCCGGGATAACGCTAGGTAGAAGAAGACTGTTGAGGCTCTGTCTTAGTTCTGATAGGTGGTGCTCCGGTATAGGGATGATTTGGTTAGTTTTTTTGCCATGTAGACTTTTCCTAGATTTTATTATATTTTTCCCAGTTCTGATGGCTCCTCGAACCATTCTGTGATTAGTGTTGAAATCTAGTTGATTGAATATTTATACGTTATTGAAAAGTGCTGGTGTGTTAGATAGTATGAAATCAATTTCGTTTTGATACTTCCCGTCGGGTGATATCCAAGTCCACTTTCTGGTATGTCTCTTTTTGAAATAGCTGTTTATGATTCGCAGATTGTTCTCAAGTGCAAAGTTTAGAAGTCTTTGTCCGTTGTTGTTTCGCCTTCCATGGCTGTATTTTCCAAGAGTGTTTTCTTCCCCCTCTAGTTGTTTCCCCACCTTGCTGTTAAAATCTCCTATTATAAACTTGGTTTTTGTGCGTCCTTCAAAGTTTCCTGTAGACTTATGTAGAATGTGTCTTTATCCAAGTGCTTGGCTTGCTCAGTGGGGCATAGACTTGAATGATAGAGCATGGGTGCTTGTGACCTGGCAGTGTTATGTCCAAAACGGCGATTCTATCGGATACTCCTTTGAATCTTATTATATCTTTTTTGTGTTCCTTTTTTACCAAGAATCCCACACCATACATGCCTTGTCTTTCGCCTTTGTAGTATAGAATGTAGTTGTCATGTTCTCTGATTTCTTCACCTATTTTTCGCACTTCACTCAGTCCCAGTATATTCCATTTTATGTTTGTCAATGCATTGTCAAGTTCCAGTAACCTTTCTTCGGTTCTTTGGGTTCTAGTGTTTAGGTGTTGCTATGTAGATTTCGTTTAAATCTGTAGATTGTTTTCCTGATTGAGTTGTTTTTTGTTGTAGATTTATTTTTTGTTGTGGAGTTGTTTTTTGTTGTTTGACGATTGATGGAGGGTGGTGGTCGTTTATCCCCACGGTGACCAGCCGGCTTGGGGAATGTATTTCCTGTTGTTTATTGTTTTGTTGTGGTTGTTCGGCTTGTGGTGCCAGTGTCTTCGGGTCTATGTGAGTGCCCCTCTGAGATTGACTTTGATCTTTCGCGCAATAATAATAAATATTTAATATACCATCAGTTATAATCAGTGATCGGAATAAGTAGTGCCATTTCGGGTGAATAACCTTAAACATTGTACATAACATGGATAAGACTTGAGATTCTCCGACTGCTATTTCTCATAGAAAAATTTCTTCAAACCGCAAAAGTAAATTTTTTTAGTCATTATAAATACATCATTCATTTAAAATTACTTTCGATTAACAGTTACAATTAACAATAATACAACAATAAAACATCAACATCACTATATTAAATGAACATAATTAAATTTCTTCTTCTCCCTACCCTTATCCCACGTTATGTGGGGTCGGCACAACATGTCTTCTTCTTCCATTCTCCTCTATCTCCCGTCATCTCCTCACTCACTCCTTTCTTCCTCATGTCCTCTTTTACACAATCCATCCATCGTTTTCTTGGCCTACCCATAGCTCTTCGCCCATCCACTTTCATATCTAACATTCTTTTGCCTATATTACATTCATCCCTCCTCATGACATGCCCGAACCATGCTAACCGACCACCCTTCACTTTCTCTGTTATTGGTGCTACTTTCAAGCTTCCCCTTATATACTCATTCTTAATCCGATCCTTCCTTGTCACTCCACACATCCATCTCAGTATTCTCATTTCCGCAGCATGCATTCTTCTTTCGTCTGTCACTTTCGTCGCCCAGCATTCTGATCCATACATTACAACAGGCCTCACGATCGTTTTGTATATTTTCCCCTTAAGTTTAAGGGGCATGCGCGGATCGCACGTTGCTCCAGAGACCTGCCGCCATTTCATCCATCCCGCATTTATCCTATTCCTTACATCACGGTCGATGTTGCCGTCGCCTTGCATTAATGACCCAAGGTACCGGAATTCGGAGCAAACTGGTAGGAATACACCGTATAAGGCAATGTGGGAAAAGCTAATGAAGCAGAATCTGTAAATGTCTGGCAATTTATCCAAATCGCACTTTACGGATTAAAAACGAAATTTGACAAAATTTACACGACTGTAAACACACTTTTGACCGATTTAAATCTTCGAGAAGAGTAATTGTATTACGGTGAATTATTGGTACCTTGCTTATTTGCAAAAATGCTGAAGTGTTTTTTGTGCTTCAGAGTTTATAATTGTGTCAAAGAATTATTTAAACATTTTTCTTTAGGGCATGACGGACATAACTTTTCCATATATCCATGTATAGAAGATGGGTGTAATCGTTCCTTTCACTTAAAAATACATATAATAAACATATACTACGCGATCATGTTATTATCAGTGATAGTCCTCATACTTTTACTCTGACGACGACGTAATATCGAACACAACCGATATCATACCTAACTCGCCAGAAAGAGAAGAGCCTGCTACAATTAGAATTCCAAATTCGTCTAATTCAAGTAATTATACATTGCCAATCATACCTAACTCGCCAGAAGGAGAAGACCAGTCTGCTACAGTTACAATTCCAAATTCGTCTAATTCAAGTAATTATACATTGCCAATGTTTTTGTCATCTCTGTATGCAAACCCTTTAATACCGAAAACAGTTGTTCAAGATATAGTAGATGGTATGAATAAGTACATGTGTAATACTTTATCCCATGATATAGAGAATATTTTCAGGGAAATCGGTCATCTGGGGGGACAAGCAACAGACCTGTGACGGACCAGTGGACTCCTTGAGCTCCGAGCTGTCCTGATCTATCTCACTGACTGAGTCTGACCTCCGCGGATGTTCCGGCAGGTTGTTCTACTCGTCCATGGTCATCTGTGAGAACAAACATCATACCTGTGACGGACCAGTGGACTCCTTGAGCTCCGCGCTGTCCTGATCCGTCTCACTGACCGGGTCGGACCTTCGCGAATGTTCCGGAAGTTTCCTGTACTCGTCCATGGTCATCTTGGCTATTATACCGGCTTCGAATAGTGACATTATGCTGGAAATGTTTATGTTACATGATAACACGCCATTTTTATGAATATAAATCAAATATTATTTAAAAGATAACTCACGATTGATAATTTTAGCCTTTTTAAAGTAGATTATAAAAACTATATAAAACAGCTGCGGTGCACAATAATCCATTCTTCTTCATGGAGCAGCTGCGTCATTGGTCATATGATGAAATAAAAAAGAATACTTACAGAATGGCTTACTAGACAAATATTTTTACTCTGTCGAAAACTATTTAGGAAACCGATCAAATAGTTCTGTATAGGTTGAGGTTGAGCAGCGGTGTGGAGGGCATACGATAAAAACGGATACGATGCGTCACTGCGATTCCGTAGCGTCACCGCATTTTAAGCAGCGGTGTGGTCGCACCTTTATGCTGCGTTGCTACTTTTGTGTGCTGTATAAGTTTATCACGACTAAAATTAATGATTTCTGACTTCTGATAATAATTTCGGTACATGTAGTTTAGCTTAGTTAATGTACTAATTGCGAAATGAAGACAATCAGGTACTCACACATGGTTGAACGTGTCAAGATAGGGGCAGCCAATCTGCAGCGCGATCGCCGAGTAGCGCGTGTAAAGTTTCTCGCTCAGGTGGAAGTTGTGGGCGCCTGCAAGTTGCACGACAGTTAGTAAGTTGAGATTGCACTTGTGACACTTAGTTAATGTTTATAGCAACTTGTATCAACGATGGTTGAAATATTGTGTGCCATTATGTCATATTCTATTTTGTGCAATCGCGGGTTTTCATTAAAAACCCTGTAATTACTTACATAAAGGTAAGGAGTTTCGTCAATTGTAGACATAATCTACAATTTAATTATATAGTTACCGGTGGTAGATCTTTTCTCTCTCTGACGTTCATAAGTGTATTGTAATGTGCCTAAACTGAAGAATAAATATATTTTATCTTTTTATCTCTTTAATAAAGTGCAAGATTATATTGTGAGACCAAAGCCGAAATTTGGAAAACTAAATGGCTGTTCTATAGAAGAACTTCGAGATTTTAATGTGTAGTTCTTTGCCTACGTTTATAATACGGTAAATTCTAACAATTCATAATAGAAAAGTTAGGTGATAATTCCAAAAATAAGATTCTGATGGAATAGAATATTAACTTTAAGTATTGAGTGGTTTTCGGCCCCGAATATATTATTATACCTGTGTGAAAAATATATTCTGTGAAATAGTGAATATGAATATGACGGTCTGAAGAAACGACGTGCCAGACAATGTATTGTGTATTATCGAAGCGCTCGGTGTCATAGTACAGCATCTCCCGGCCACCCCGTACGGCAACACTTCGACGCGACAGTACCAGCCTCACGCCGACCTCGACGCTGCGTACAAGCTGCCGCCACACATACCACTCGTGTAGTTCTGTAGACTGTTCATTGTCTGTACTTACCGAACCTCTCGGTGTCGTAATACAGTGTCTCCCGGCCACCCAGTACGGCAACACTTCAACGCGACAGTACCAGCCTCACGCCGACTTCGATGCTGCGTACAAGCTGCTGCCACACATACCACTCGTGTAGTTCTGTAGACTGTTCATTGTCTGTACTTACCGAACCGCTCGGTGTCGTAGTACAGCGTCTCTCGGCCACCCAGTACGGCCACACTTCGACGCGACAGTACCAGCCTCACGCCGACCTCGACGCTGCGTACACGCTGCCACCACACATACCACTCGTGTAGTTCTGTAGAATGTTCATTGTCTGTACTTACCGAACCGCTCGGTGTCGTAATACAGTGTCTCCCGGCCACCCAGTACGGCAACACTTCGACGCGACACTACCAGCCTCACGCCGACCTCGACGCTGCGTACACGCTGCCGCCACACGTGCCACTCGTGTAGTGCTGTAGACTGTTCATTGTCTGTACTTACCGAACCGCTCGGTGTCGTAATACACTGTCTCCCGGCCACCCAGTACGACAACACTTCGACGCGACAGTACCTGCCTCACGCCGACTTCGATGCTGCGTACACGCTGCCACCACACATACCACTCGTATAGTTCTGTAGACTGTTCATTGTCTGTACTTACCGAACCTCTCGGTGTCGTAATACAGTGTCTCCCGGCCACCCAGTACGGCCACACTTCGATGCGACAGTACCAGCCTCACGCCGACTTCGACGCTGCGTACGCGCTGCACACGTTGCCGCCGCATCAGACGTGCTAGACGCCCGTACACTCCTGTACCGTTCTGAAAAGAGCCGAGGAGATGGTAATTTTAGGCTTCGTCTCTTTTGCGCTAAGACTTTGGGCTATACTATTTATTGTTTTTTACTACTCCACCTCGGAAACGCGCTCTTTATTTTGGCACAGTAATTTGGTAGGTACACGTTTTGAAATTTTTTCACGTTATCAGACTTTAAAGAGATGATTTTGAATTATATAATTTTGAAAGCATTCATTTGGCTTCGATTTTTTATATTTTATACCTCATATTTTTCCTGTCACGGTGTGATGAAAATTTTTGTGTTATACTCGGCAGCAAAGTTTGTTCAACCTCTCTTACCTTGATGCCTTCGTACGCCCAAGATTCCATGTTTTGAACCACTCACTACGCTCGTGCCTCAATTTTGGAATTTCGCTGGCTCGGGTCTCAATAAAAATACGAGAGGTTATACAACAACTTTACCCCCTTGTCTAATAGTAATAAATAACGATTTTCATCTGTCTATTCGAGGAATGCTTTGATTTGATAGGGCCGCCGGCCGAGCTAAATGCTCGTCATAAAATCAAATAAAAATTAGAAATGCGTTATGGAGATAATAAATGTCCAGATATTATAATGCCGCCCGCTCGATTTTACTAGAAATCCCAAGAAGTGCCATCTGAAGGTTGCGACATGCGAGGCGTTTCGATAGTGGGCCGTATACTAACTTTAAAACACGTATAGACACGATCCAACTTCAATACTACTCCAATGCATTAACAACGCAATACAGCTACGGCATAAACATCTGAATCAGAAATATCAGAATTTGCTTGAGAAATATTCCAACGCAACTCCAATACAACTTCAATATTGGTTGAATGTTTGTTGTGGGTTGGAGTTATGTTTGAGATGGGTAGTATTTTTATTGTATTGTTAATGTATTTTTAAATTAGAATCCGGCACAGTCTCATAAAAGAGGATCCAATGATCGTGTGATATGGAGGAAAAGTTAAAAAGCGGACCATGGGTTTCAAAGTAAACGGAATAAAAGCTTGAAAGGCAAAGAGTAAAGTTAACTAATAAAGCAACTTACTTGTAAAATAGCTAAAGAAGAGCTGTGCCGCTCAACCACCAACTCATAACCTTTGTCTCTCATGGCGTCCTCCAGAGCCTGCAGCGTCCCAATCGGGGCTTCTCTCGCAGGCCGAGCCAGTAAACTAGTAAGGTTAGCTGAATACATGTCGCCAATGACATACGTCGCTCCTAAGGATATCAAGACGGCGACTAGACGAGCCTTGTGTGTGCTTGACGGTTCTTTGCTTGATGCTGTAGAGTTAGAAAGAAATAATAGAATTATAACTTCTGCAGTTGAGTCTTCCGAACTTCCACAGATATGGGGCTGCGATCATGGTCCAGGTTGTCCAGAGCGCTCGATTCTATCACAACGGGTATTTGTAATTTATGTAAATGTGTAATTGTGTAGCATTTGTAAATGTGTATGTATACACATTTATATATGCACACGTTATATTACAAAACTCGTTTGAGCGCCTATGTGAGGACGTCACGTCACTACACGCTTCAATGTGTGCGTGAAGCTTAGGCCGCTGTCATTCAATTATTTTTCAAGTTTCCGCTGTCGTAAATGACGTTTGAAAATACACCGACATTTTGGTTTTTATCCACGCGTTGACAACCTGACTAAATTAACCTACTAGTTCCCTACCAATCGGCCGCCGCGGGTTGAGCTAATTCCATTCGGGGCGAGGCATAGCGTGGCCATTCTGTATAAAATACTATTATCTATCCTGTGGTATTATTTGTAAATGTATAAAAGGTCTGTGGCTTACATTGTCTCAAGAATAGAGACGTGGTGAACCAGCAGCAGTTGCTGAACAGCGCAAATTGATTCTTCCGGTTCTTCTGCCAAAGAGATGGCGCTGCGATCACCGCCCACAGCGCCGGGCCCGTCACTAGAAGCGTTGCGCATACCAAAGGCCATACCTGTACACATTATTCAAATATACTTAATCGAACAAACAAACGCAGCGAAGCGAAGTTCTTACACTACCGTCTACCGGGGCGCTTCCATGGTTTTTGATGTATTTCGATGGCTTTATGATGTTGAATAGTTCTGCGACGACTTTAGTATCGTTTTTCTGATGTTTATGGGTTAGGGTTGTAGCAGAGATACATATAATTTGAGAGTTGTTATATGAGCAGGATCAATCAAAGGGTTATGGAGCTAGAAGGCGCAAAAGTAATCTTCATAAGGGTCTTGCTATATTGGTCAACTCGTTTGCAAGTAAAAAATTGCAAATTTTTCAAATATCATGAAACTCCCCTCAATATTTTTTTCTAAGCTTTCAGGAAGTGATAACGTAGTTGAAGTTTTGTACAACTTCTAAGCAGACGAAGCCACGGGCGAATGGTAGACTACCATTGGTAGTGTATTAACTGTAAGTAAGTAATATTTTCATTTATTTATTTATTTTAATGCAACAAAATCAATTCATGAAATATTTCACTGTACCTACGTCCTTTCTTCTTAAAACGTTCATATTTCAAGTTCGTCTAAGTCTTTACTTATGCAAATCTGATTACATAAATATGGTAGATCTCTGTAGGTAGTTTTAAGTAAACTTTGCACCCCTTTCAATATTTAAGTAAGTATTAAAGTATACAAATAAAAAGGATTAATCGCATGTTTCTATTTATTTTTTAATCTGTTTATCCAGTGACCACGAGCGCTGCAAAGGGCTCAAAACGTAGGGAGATATAAAAAACCGGCCAAGTGCGTGTCGGACCACGCATAATGGAGGGTTCCGTACCTTCAATGGAATAAGAACCAAACTAATACCAAAATTTCGTGTCTGCTATGGAAGAAGTTTTTTGGAGATAACTCAAAAATTACTAAACCGATAATGTTGAAAATCATTTTCGTAGAAATTATGCGACAAGGCGCATCTTCTCAAAATGTTTCATATTTTTTGGACTTACGGTTCAAAAGTTACAGGTGGGAACACATTTTTCTGAATTTCGAAGCGATTATTTCAGAACATATTCACTTAATCACAAAATGTTCAAATAAACCTTAATGTTATTTTGAAAGCCCTATTGATTGATATGCCACACGTTGATATTTGGTTAGAAAAAAAAATTGAAATTTAGTTACATGTATGGCGCGCCCTCCTCTAAAATTTTTTTTCTGCAATTTAACCACATAACTAAGTAGCGGCATACAAAATACACCATTTGTGTAAATTTTATTAAATAACGTCTTATAGTTTCCGAGTAAAATGGCTGTGACATACGGACGGACAGACGGACATGACGAAACTATAAGGGTGCCGTTTTTGCCATTAGCTACGGAACCCTAAAAATTAAAAATAACTAGAAACAGTAGAAACACGTGATTAGCACTTTTTATTTTAACATCATAATGAATTATTATCGCGGCAACAGGAGACAATATAGGTACCTATTTTTACGAATGCCCATTTCGCTCTGGCATATTATTATTAGGTAGCGGGGAGTTGAAATATGAACTTCAATTTTGAATTATCCGCTCCTTTTTAGATTCAGAACGTTATAGAACATTCACCTAACCAATTAAAGTTCGTTGTCCGTCTGTACCCCCGGGGATTTAGAATTTGATTACCAAATGAATATGAATCAACCTGCGGGCATAGAACGATAACGCCTGGATGGTAACCGGCAACCATAGTGAAGGCGTTTTTATTATATTTATTTAATCTTTATCGCACAATATAAGATGGTACAAATGGCGGACTTAATGCCATAAGGCATTCTCTGCCAATCAACCAATGGGCTAAACAGAAAGGTTAAGTAGGTGCAGGGTCCATTAAATATGACAGAATTAATAAGAGAAAAAACTAACAATGGATACATATTAAGCTATATTCATAAACTTACACATATACATATAATAATAAACATACATACATATATTTTTAGAACTAAGTTTCTAGACTTCATTATTCCAAGCTTCGAATATAGGTTTTGTTGAATTTAGATTTAATCAAAAAACATTTATTTAGTGACTTTAGGTACGAGTATTTGTTTTGTGAAAGCGTGATTTAAAGTCATATCGAAATTGAATCGCTTGTCAAATAATTTAATTAAAATAAGAACTCTTAAGGCTAGAACTATTGGTAAGTAGTTGTTTTAGATATTCATAAGTACATTGTAAAGGATGGTTCACGCTGTAGCGTTCCGCGTCTTACACGATACTTCCGACGCTTCATTTTGTTTAGAAAGCGTCACGTGATCCTTGGAGGTTACGAAAACAGGTCAGGTCCTGAAAACGTTGGCAGGTTAGTTGGATGCACCATCACTGGAATAGCTTACAAGTGGCAGCGTCAGATGTTGAGAAATTGTGTATCTAGATTACTTAAAATAATTTTAAACAAAAAAAAACGACTTCACTTAGCCTCCACCTTTCCAAAAGGAAATGCTCGAGCTGCTGTAAAATAAAACCGTTAAAAAAAATACTCAAATCACTATAGGTATGCCTATAAGAGTTTTTTTTTTTTTTTAGAACACAAACAGTCTTAATAATAAACAACATATGTCGTACATAATGTACAAGAACAAAGAGAGAGTACAAATAGACCTGGAGGTTCATTGAATTAGGAATATGCATGATTTTTTTGGAAGACGTCATTCGATTCTATTTCCCTGTAGATTCAAATGTCTCTAATAAACCTACTATCTATGATAGCCCTGAAACGTCAAAAATGTGAAAATACGTTAGGCGTCTGCGCCGCGCGTCAAAACGCCCCATACAAAAAGTGTGCGGATTGTGACGTCACCGTTCACAAAGTTGCAGAAAACTGTTTGGAAGGAACAAGTTTTTGTAAGATTTTTGTAATTTTAGGCACGAAAAAATGCGTTTAGCTATATAGTTGTCATACATTTTTTTTCTTGTTAGGACATAAGTAATCGAACTGAAGTTTCGAAAATACATTTGATGTATTAAAAAAAATGCCTAATATTTTACGTTTTCAAACCGCAATATCTTTAAAAAACTGTTAAAAATTTGTACGGATTTCCACTTATTTATATTAGTTTGGGGTTGTTGAACGTGTTTATGCAACAGATTCAATTAAATATTTTTCATGCATGTTCTCTATTACATAAAGTTAACAAAAATATGGTACGTAGAAAATAAACAACAAAAGTACTTACCAAGTACAAAGGTACGGTAAGGTAAGGTAAAGGTAAAGGTAAGGTACAAGTAGGTAGTTACAAATAATAGTAATTCAAATAGTAACATCAAGACTATACTTACAAAAATAATTTAATTTAGCTGCTATAAGAACTGAACTAAGAAGTTTACGTTTAACTTGTATTTTTAAACTAGACATTGATTTATGAAACGGATCAATATCAAACAAAAGTTTATTATAAAAACGGGGGACTCGTCTGAAAAAGGCATGCTTTGAATATTTCTTGCGAGAAAAGCTAACATAGAATAAAGATCTAGATCGTAAGGGGTTATGCGGACAAACGAAAGTCACTAGTCTTAGGAGATCAGGACAGTTGATGACACCTTTAAGAATTTTAAAGAAAAACATAATATCTAAATAATGTCTCCGATTAAGAAGAGAAGGGACACGAAAATGCTTTGCCGCTAATGCGGAATTTTCGATATATACACCAGTTCTGTAGCCTAATGATTTTAAGAAAATGTTTTGTACCCTTTCTAAACGGTCAATGTGGACTTGGTACTGAGGAGTCCAGATTATACTACCAAATTCAAAGACACTTCTAACTAAGGAGTAAAATAATAATTTATAAGTATTAGGCCGTTTGAACGGTTGCCCAATCCGAAGGATCATCCCTAACTTTTTATAAGCACGCTTACATATATTATCTATGTGTAGGTTATTGTTTAATTGTGAGTCCAAGGTAACACCCAAGTCCCTAATGGATGATACCCGTGCTATGATGTTACCTGAAAATGTGTAGTTAAAAAATATTGGATTGAGTTTCCGATTAAAACTAATAATAAAACATTTTTCCGTGTTTAAGAATAGGTGATTGTTTGTGCAATATTGGAAAAAGTTATCTAAATCTTGTTGTAATGAAAAGCAGTCAGCTCCGATGATACTGCTCTACATAATTTTGTGTCATCCGCGTAAATGAGATGTTCAGAATTACGGAAACAACACGCCATATCATTAACATACAAGATAAATAATAAGGGACCTAGGTGTGATCCTTGGGTTACTCCAGAGGGGACTGGAAGAAAACATGATAAGTATCCCATCAAGGCCACTGCCTGACTACGATTAAAACGATACGATACGATAGTTAAAGAGTTCCCTCGATTTCTCCAGGCTCCCATCATCAGATCCTGAGCTGGGTACAATGGGGCCAACTGTGAAGTATACTCTTTCAAACAAAAAAGAATCGAATAATCGGTGAACATACATAAAAAACAAAAAAAAACAAGCAAAAACAAAGATCCCGACGAATTGACAACCTCCTCCTTCGAAATCTTGATGTCGGTTGATAACTATTATTTAATGTTAGGTAGGTATACTGTACCGATTGTTTTTATATTTTTTTAGTTTAATTATTATTTAATTTTTATGTAATTCTATATGACTAACCCTAATTTTAAAAGCCTTCTCTAGCTGTATGTACTAACAATCTATGGATCCTTGATTCGAAATAGTTAAATCGAATTGAATTGAATTTATATTCTCTATACAACATAAAGTGTTGGAAATGTCGTGTAGACGCGGAACGCTACAGCGTAAACCATCCTTAATATGCCTAAATTGAATATAAGAATAGTTAACATGTTTATCATTATATTATAACAATGGCCAAGTATTTTTCAACCTGTTTGATATTAAATTTAAACTGTATCATTGTTTTTGTTTTCATTAAACCTACCCTAGAATTTGTAATCGAATTTCACAAATTAAACATAACCAGTTTCCCAAAGTTGACCCATTTGAGATTAGACGGTCAAACATAATTCTACCTATATTTTCGGAGGTAGGTATTCTTGTATGTACTTGCAGGGTTGTCATTATATATACCTGCCATTGAAAGGGTCTGAATGGTCTGATGATAGTGATGATGGTCAACGTTTCACTCACAAGGGAAGGTACAGCTGTCCGGCTCCGCTTTTATTTATTTTGATGTAGGAGAGCGAAAATAACAGGCACGTATTTTTTTAGCTGCCCAATCTGAACCTATAGGGAAAAATTTTCCTCTAAAGTACTGAAAAGTGACTAAACTTTTAGTTAACTGATTTGACATGTAAAAATAATGAGCACGTTTATTATATCGCGAAAACTCAGATTTAAAAACCAAGACCTTTTAGCATTAAAAAACTTTGAAGTTCATCAGGGCTTCTATCTTAGCTTGGCCGGAGCGTGGGTCAGGCAGGCGCCGGAGTCGGCCAGCGGAGGAAATACAACTGCAACGCTTGCACATTTCTCATTGAACAGATTGAAAGAGTATGATGATGGCCAGGGTCTCGTGCAGCTTAACCAGTGCGTGCGTCTGAAGGCCCCTGAGTCAGCCAGGGTCAGGAATTATAACTGCAACCTTCTTATTTTAAATACATTTTACCTCCCATTGAAAGGGTCTGATGATGGCCAGCGTCTCACTCAGCTTAGCTGGTGCGTGAGTGAGGAAGGCCCCCGAGTCAGCCAGGGTCAGGAACGAGAATTCTACCGCTTGCAAACCTTCCCAGGTCATAGAGACGTCGCCGAGAAAGAAATCCGCTTTCTGCCGATTAAGAAAACCACTGATAGTGAATTTAATAAGGATTATATTCATACTTATTTTTGCATGTTTTTAAAGTAGGGCATTCCACTCATACAATATATTGTTATTAAATCAAATACAAACATTGAAAACATTGAAAAAATAAACAACCCAGTAGGACTCGAACCTACATCGATACACTTACGGCTGCTGTAAGCCGATGTAGATGGAAATAAATGCAAAAAGATGATTAAAGGCATTGAAGATTTCGTCAACTCAGTTACTTGAATCCATAGCTTAATTGGTAAAGCGATCGAGCCCCGGCAAGGCGTATCGATGCAAGGTCGAGTCCTACTGGGTTGATTATTTTTTCAATGTTTTCAATGTTTGTATTTGATTTAATAACAATATAAGGATTATATTGTTAGAAAGTTTTAAAAATAAACAAAGAATTATCTAGGACACAATAGTTGGGGGATTGAAAAAATCACTTTACTATTTACTTTTTTATTAATGTCAAGATTCGTACGAGTATATTCTGACAGGACCATGTTTTCACCATTTGTTTAGCTAAGGAACCCAACTACACAAAAAGTACCTAATTAGGTATTTTATATTTCTGAATAAAATAAAAATTGATTCAGACAAGTCTCAATAAAGAAAAGTTTAAAAACACAGAACGACCATTTTTTCAATCTAAATTACTATTTGACGATTAAATTGAAAGGACACTTGTCTCAATATACTACACAGATCTATCAAATGAAATGAAAACAGTGTTCAAGTACAAAAAATTAAATATTAAAATTAACGTCTTTGTTCAAATTCGTTCGAGCGTATTTGAGTTTATAATTTACTGTCTTCGAAAAAGTTTAATACTCTGTTCATTAAATTGTATAAAGTGAAGTGATATTGAATAAAGGTCAAAGGTAGTGCCCAGACTTTTGATTGCAAAAATTAAGGAAAGGTGTACTAAAAGGTGAAGTGAAGTTAGGTGAGGTGAAGTGGCAGTGGGCGGGGCACATTGCAAGTAGAACCGATGGCCGTTGGGGCGGAAAGGTTCTCGAGTGGCGACCACGAACCGGAAGGCGCAGCGTTGGTAGACCCCCCACAAGGTGGACTGATGACCTGATAAAGGTCGCGGGAGTCCGCTGGATGCGGGTGGCGGTCTTTTGGCTGATATTATGATGATGATGATAATAAAAAACTCGTGAGTTTTACTTTTCTAGTTTTCCTCTAGGTACCGATCTTAGCGCTCAACATAGGTGTTCTAAAATTTAGCTGGTTGAGGCCTCCTCCAGCTTAGGCAGTATAAGCTTCGCCATAAGGTTGCTCAAAGAGCCTGCCGGTAACAGAGTATTAAGTAAGGGCATAATAGGTATCATATTCTTATTATGAAAAGGTTTTTTTTTTATTCTCGCGAATAAAAAATGGTCTTGTATTGGAGGGTTGGCTGGTTGGGACAAATCCCATACAAATAAATAAAAAAATCGCGTCGAAAAAAAATGTCTCCTACTTTTTCTTACTCGCCATACGATACCAATTATGCCCTTAAACGGATCACCAGTATTTTTGTTAAAACCTGTACTTATATTTTGAGATGAATGTACATTTAAATTACTTTTCAGGATATTTCGAGCTTTGCTTTCGATTTAAGACTATGAAACCTGTGCTTTTAACACGCCAAATGCCAATGCATCCGTGATCAAAAAAACACTTAAAACAGACTTCAAGAATGTGTGGCATTGTTCTGCATCTTACCCTTTTCCAAATTAGGCCGAGTGTGCCTTTCAGGGTCCCGTTGCCAGATATTCCTGATCCTTGGCTTCTTTCAGGAGGGTCGTAGTACTCATACCTGAGAAAAAAATGCAATTTTAACGGAACCTTGTTGAGGTCGCTCTAAGAGCAACTTACATATGAAGCTGATTCCCAGAAATGACAGACTTGAGCGCATCACACATTTGATCGGAATTCGACACGGAATTCTGCTACTATAGACATCATAGAAAAAAGTTGTTAGGGTTCCGTAGCTAAAATGGCAAAACGGAACCCTTATAGTTTCGTCATGTCCGTCTGTCCGTCCGTATGTCACAGCTATTTTACTCGGAAACTATAAGACGTATCTTAATAAAATTTTGACATAAGGTGTATTTTGTATGCCGCTATTTAGTTATGTAGTTAAATTGCAGAAAAAAAAGTTTAGGGGGTGCGCTCCATACATGTAACTAAATTTCAAAAAGTATATTACCAAATATCAACATGTTGCACATCAATCGATAGGTATTTAAAAATAACATCGAAGTTTCTTTGAACATTTTGTGATTAGGTGAATAGTTTCAGAAATAATCGCTTCGAAAGTCGGAAAAATAGCGTCCCTCCCCTGTAACTTTTGAACCGTAAGTCCAAAAAATATGAAAAAAATTGAGGAGATGCTCGTTATCATATACTTTCTACAAAAAATATTTTGAACATTATCGGTTCAGCCTTTTTTGAGTTTTCTTCAAAAAACTTCTTCCATAGGCATCAGATACGACCTTTCGGTATTCATTCGGTTCTTATTTCATTGAAGGTACGGAACCCTTCATTATGCGTGGTCCGACACGCACTTGGTCGGTTTTACTTATTTATATGGTAGTTAATTTCTTGTATGGAACCAGATGGCAGACAATTTTCAACCGGATATCCGTCTTCCGGCAAATTTATTCTAAGGTAGCTGAATCCCGCTTAGTGTGTGGGGCGCCTTAGTGGCAATGGTTTTCATCGGTCCACTTGAAGTTATTTGTGTGATGCATTTGTTAACTTATTAAGTAAAATTTTATTCATGGGAAACACATCGAATTTACAGATGTTGTTCGCTGAGCTCCAAACTAAGCTGAGTACAGACTCTGAAACTGTTACACTGGTGTGCTTCAAGATACAGATCTTGAAGCACACCAGTGTAACAGTTTATTAAGCTATGAACAGTAACTAATGAACTATAACCTAACCTGTGTTTGTGTCACTCTTGAGTAAATATATGACTGTGAGGAAGGGTGTAAAGTAAATGTCTCGTGGAATGAGGGTTTCCACGATCGAGATTTTACACTAGATGGCAGCACCGTGGCGAGAGGTATTTTTGACAGCAGCTGTCAAAATCCACCAATCACAAAAATATGATTAAACGTGATTGGTGGATTATGACAGCAAGTCTCGCCACGGTGCTGCCATCTAGTGAAAGTCTTTATCGCAGAATCCCTTATTCGTGGATGAGAGCGAGTAACAGTTTAGCTTACTACAAACCTAAGTATAAGTTGCGTAGCAATAATTGATTATGTATTCTATGTCATTGTAGGATAGGGACTGTGCGCGTTGGAGGGTCTGCCATCTTTTGGTGTAAATCGAAAACTGAAACTATTCCACACCAATAGACAGCCTCCAATATAAGACTCACATACCCTTGCACGTTGCAGGTCCTGTCATCTAGTAGACTAATCTTGCAACTTTAAACTGTAATTTGCACCAATATACAGCGGCGTCCTGTGTTGCCCTCTTTAGTTTACGCACGTTCCCTTTAGAGTAGCGGACGATTTCTTTTAGTTAAAGCAATGGCGCGTAGTTACAGTGTCCGAGAGGCCACCGGATGGCTCGCGGTATTTAAGCTCCCTACGTGTTGTGAAACCACTCTGTGCAACCCTAACTGACCAACGACTTTGTTTTTTATCCCCCCCCCACCCCTCATTTTTCGCGCTTCCAACTCTGACGGATCGATAACCGACCAGCCGGTGTGAATGGCAATTTGCATGCTCGTTCTTCATCACATACAGATACTGGTAATTGAGGAGGGGAGGATGAAAAACAAAGTCCAACGTGAGCCAGTTCGAGTTGCACAGAGTGGGTCCACAACACGTAGGGAGCTTAAATACCGCGAGCCATCCGATTGCCTTGCGGACACTGAAACTACGCGTCATTGCTCTGATGATTTAGTTTAGATTTGACTATTAGCAAGGTGCATGTTTTTAGGTGACAAACATTGTAAAAGTGAACCGCATTCCTCCAGACGGGGGCGTCAAGTGACTCAAGCTACTATTTAGACCAATTTTTATTTTTTTTCTTTATTTTTTCACAAAAAGAGATACATTTAATCAATTTCACCTATCTGCCAAACTGCACAGCAGTTTGTTGGCAGAAAACTTATTGTACCCTACAGTTTTGTACTATTAATTTAGGTACGTACTTATGTGGCTACGGGAGTGTCTGTTTACTCAATTTGCAATAACAGGTAGGTATTTGCAAAGAGAGTAAGCAGGCACTCGCCGTGCGGCCGCTATGTTTTTCTTATGTTAGGCATTGGTAATAATATTTTACATTTACACACATTAGAGGTAATATACAGTTGTAGATACCTACGTAACAGACTGATGACTAATGGAGATAACAAGTTCTACACTTAACTATAGTAGACTATTTTATAACTAGAGTTCTAGTTACACATATTTTACGTTGCTGGTAGGATAACATGGAATGGATGTCGCTCGGTAATAACAAACTGATGATATGATTCTATTATACTCACGGCTTATGAAAACGGGTCACCTTGTATCGGTATTCCTATACAAGGCGACCCGCTTTCACTGCCCCCGAGTGTATGTGGGTCAGCGTTATTTACCTACGTTATATACCAGCGTTATACAGCGTTATATACCAGCGTTATATTTAGACCACAACATGGCAGATCCTTATTGAATTTACCGAAAATTTAGTTTCCTAGCCAGCAGGGAGAGTAGTTTGTCGTCACGTCCGCCAGTGACGTTGACGGTCGAATCATTGTTGTACTTCACGAAATGCCACGGTGGAGCCTTAAACAATTAAATAAGTAATTCAAATTATAATCAAAAATTCCTTATACCAAGAAATATAACATCTAAGAAAAATGTAGGCACTTAAATGCAGCTCACGCTCTTTAAAGTATGGTTCACGCTGTAACGTTCCGCGTCCTGCACGACACTTCCGACACTTCATCTTGTATAGAAAGCGTCACGTGATCCTCGGAGATCACGTGATGTTCTCTATACAAAACGAATTGTCGGAAATAGGACGCGGAACGCTACAGCGTGAACTATCCTCAAGTCGTTTGTCCCCGATGATTGATAATTTGCAATAAAAATATAATATTAAAACAAAGGTATTCCGCAGTAAAAGTAGTGTGTAAAAGTTATTTTAAACACCTTGCCTACTACAATTAATTAATAAAATAAATAAATAAATACATTTATTTCCTTTATTTCTAAACTACACCAGCTAAACTACTTCTGCGACTGACTACAACGACAACTAACTTACGTGAACACTGAACGACGTGAGCACTGGTAACTTTTACAGTCTCCCGGACCACCAGTTCACCAGTGACAGGCGGTCTGGTGAACTAGTGGTCTAAACGGAATCTGACTATATGGTATGACAAATTATCGTATCTCACATGTATCACAGGAACCCTGAACACCCTCCCTTTGAAGTTATGGTACACCTTGTCAGCCGGCGGCAACACTGGTGACTTGTACAGTCTCCCAGACCACCAGTTCACCAGTGAGAGATGGTGCAACTGGTGCGGAGTGGCTTGGTTGTAGTAGATACGGAATCTGTCAATGAAGTGAGAATTATGATGGGGGTTTCCAATGTGAATTATATAGGTTCAAAGGATGAGTCTAGACTAATTTAGTACCTAACTTTCTGTAGTAGTAACTTTTGAAATATAAATTCTGCGAGGAAACGTTCCAAGCATCATCAGCACTATGCCTCACCCCGTCTTTTTAATTAGTTAACATAATATTTTTAGTAAAGTTTCTTGTAGTAGGTATTGTTATTAGTTTGAGTAAAAATTAATAAAAGCGAATAGAAAGTTGATTAAATCCAGGGCTCGATTCGACATGGCATAACTGATAGCCGCTTGCGATACAACTATGATATCACACTTTTGTGACAGTTGAAATTTGGGGTGGAATCACTCAAGAGTGATATCTAAAATGGTGGCCATAGCCATAGACGAAACGCTCTAGCGAGACCTACTGACAGCTTGACAAATAGGTGTGGACACGTAGACAGATGGATATCACTCTATCCACTAGCGATACAAGTGTGACATCCCCGTCTCACAGTTTGGCATGTCGAATCGAGGCCCTGTTGCATCGACCACTATTGACGGAGTGATCGTAACTTTAAACTTTAAAACTTTCCATACAATAAACTTAGCGAACAGCAACAAAACGATTTAGCTAAAACCTACGCTATGTCAAGTGTAAACCGTTCCGTGAATAACACTATGGAATGCAACCCGGATTTTTAGGGTTCCGTAGTCATCCAGGAACCCTTTTAATTTCGCCATATCCGTCTGTCCGCGGCGTAGCTGAGTGATCGTTAGTACCAGAAAGCTGAAATTTGGTACGAAATTACGAATATGTTCATAAGCCAAGCCGACAAAGTGGTAGTTTTTTTTTTGTGTACAGTCGCCATCAAATATATCGGAGCGGCAACGCTACTCAAAAATATCTGAACATGCACTGTATAGCCTTAACCTAAGCCTCTATTGGCTTTGTTCAGATATTAGTGACCACCTTGGCCGCTCCGATATATCTGATGGCGACTGTACCTCTGCTAAACTATCTCTATCTCCGCTAAAGATCAGTCCCACTTCATTGTGGGAGTGATCTTGTTTGTTTTGCTTCATCCATGTGTGCACTAAAAAAAATTAAGAGCCACCTAAGATGCATTTTATCTACAATGCTTAGAAAAAATGGAAAAGTAGAAAAATCCACTGCCTCAGGCGAGACTCGAACTCGCGACTCTGGGATACATGCCCATCGCTCTGACCAACTGAGCTACTGAGACACACCTGATGGCTGCGAATTTCTCCACTATATCCCATATGCGTCTTAGGGGGACGCCTAGCGACATCTGCCGAAGAAGTCTTACACTTCTCAACCGGCCATCGGAGTCCCAAGTTGTATTGAGAATTCACCGATAACAATGCGCTACCCCATACTACAATTAATTTTGTATTAAGCAAAACGTCTGCTAACGATACCACAATGCTTAGAAAAAATGGAAAAGTAGAAAAAAAGTAGAAAAATCCACTGCCTCAGGCGAGACTCGAACTCGCGACTCTGGGATACATGCCCATCGCTCTGACCAACTGACCTACTGAGACACACCTGATGGCTGCGAATTTCTCCACTATATCCCATATGCGTCTTAGGGGGACGCCTAGCGACATCTGCCGAAGAAGTCTTACACTTCTCAACCGGCCATCGGAGTCCCAAGTTGTATTGAGAATTCACCGATAACAATGCGCTACCCCATACTACAATTAATTTTGTATTATTAATCAGAACGTCTGCTAACGATACCACAATGCTTAGAAAAAATGGAAAAGTAGAAAAAAAGTAGAAAAATCCACTGCCTCAGGCGAGACTCGAACTCGCGACTCTGGGATACATGCCCATCGCTCTGACCAACTCCACTATATCCCATATGCGTCTTAGGGGGACGCCTAGCGACATCTGCCGAAGAAGTCTTACACTTCTCAACCGCCCAAGTAACACAGGAAGCACTATAACATATGAATAGTTAACTTATTTAGAACTTAAGGACCGTATAAACTCTTATATACGTTCACCGAGCAACTTGTCGCATTATATGATGCTTTGAGCTGTATAACGGTTGTATAATGGCATAACTAAATGCTTTTGTAAAGCCTTTAGCTTTAGTGCAGCAAACTACAACGCAACTGTACAGCTTTCGACTGTTTAAAAGCACTTAAGTGCTTTAGGTTCTACAATAGCATTATATAATGCTTTGAGCTGTATAATGGTTGTATAATGGGAACAACATGCAACTGTACAGCTGAATGCTGTACAGTTGCGTTTTGGTTTGCTACACTAATGCTTCGGTTTGGTTTAGTGCCTTAGGTTCTACAATAGCATAAATAAATGCTTAATGCTGTTTAAGAGCATGAATATTAGCCATTATAATGCCACGTAAATTCGCTATACAGCTTTCAGCTATTTTTAATGCCTTAGGATGTACAATAGCGTTTATAAGTAGGTAATACATTCCTAATGCTCTATAATAGCAATAATATAAACCATTATAAAGCCAAGTAATTCACTATAAGGGGCTGTTCATAAATTACGTCATTTCAAATGGGGGGGAGGGTCTGGACATCGGTTGATGGTAGCATGACGTAGGCGGGGGGGGGGGGGGGGCGGTCATTCCGAAGATCACATCATCAATGTGTAAAAAAAGGAATGAAAGTCGTGTTTCTATAAACTTTTGATGCTATAAAATATTATCTACTAAATAGTTTTTTATTTTACAATTAAGCTTAAAACGCATTTTTATTTAAATGACGTCACTTTATTTGGCAGGGGGAGGGTTGGATGATTTTAGGGGGGGGGGGGGTAAAAATCATCAAAAAATTATGACGTAATTTATGAACAGCCCCTATCCAGCTTTTAGCTGTTTTAGTGCCTTAGGGTCTACAATAGCAATTTTAAGTAGTATATAATGCTTAATGTTGTTTAATAGCATAATTATTCACGTGTAATGCTGTAGGCATAAATAAGGCATTTTTTAAGGGCCACTGAGCTGCTATTGGACTAAGAGCTAGCCACGTCAGATATGACACAATAATGAGAGCAACAAAACCCATCTGGTTAGATTGCTATACTATTCTTATTGCTAGATCCTGGCATCTGGCAGCTTTTAATGGGTGGAGGTCACAGTGATAGACTAGCAAAATGTTTTAATTGGAAAATAGTAATACCAAACTAGGTAAAAATTGCCGAAGTTGTCTCAGTTATAAAGGACAGGGCCTATATTTTAAGGGGCTCCCTGGCGCCAACGACCTTAGATCTGATTCCCTTAGTTTTCTAATGATTTATATAGCTTATCATATTATCAGTAACGGCTTTAAACAATATAGTCTATACTAATATTATAAATTGGAAAGTGTGTGTGTTTGTTTGTTCGTCCGTCTTTCACGGCAAAACGGGGCGACGAATTGACGTGATTTTTTAAGTGGAGATAGTTGAAGGGATGGAGAGTGACATAGGCTACTTTTTGTCTCTTTCTGACCCCCCACTTCCCTAAAATGGGGGGTGGAAGTTTGTATGCAGCATTACGGGGGGCAAAGGGGAACCGTGTTATCCCGAATTTAACGCGAGCGAAGCCGCGGGTAAAAGCTAGTATCCTATATTTACTATATTCATTGCCTTCGAGATATTTGACATCAAAGTCGAACCGGTTTAGGCTAAAAAAGTGGTTTTATGGTCATAAATTTTGTTTTGATTAGTAAAAAATCAATATCTCTCTACAGTTTTTAGAGACATCAAGTTATTTAGCATTATATATTTTGTTTTAATTAGTAAAAAATCAAAATCTCTCTACAGTTTTTAGAGACATCAAGTTATTTAGCATTATATATGTGGAAGCTTGTAATTTGCATCTAGTTGATAAGTCTATTAACATATGTATATTAGGCAGTAAGCATCCCAAATAAAGTAAAATAAAATAAATCAAAGAGGAACCCTAATATGTAGATTACGTATATGTAAGATTCTTTACACCATTCGAATAAAAGTGTTTTTTCGAATAAAAGTGTTTTTTTTAGACCATATTTTAAAAATATAATTAAAAAATAACGGCTCATTTATTTCAAGATCCGGCTTTACAGAATGGAGAGAAAAGATTCAAGAACCGATAGTCGTTTGCCTTATAATTCTATCTATAGTGGATATGTTGGAATATCGACTCAAAACTGGTCAAAAATCGATAAAAAAAAACGTTAGACCAAAACATATTGTGTATCATTACCATACATCGGGGTTTTCGGTGCGGGAATGTTTGACATTAGCCAAAGAGTAGGCATTAACTTAAAAAACAGAATATACTCTAGCAGGTTTCTACCTAATGAATAATTGATCGAAAAAATCATAGGTATATACAATTTATATGTAATAGCTGACTATTATGTATAAATATTGTTGGTACATATACCTATGATTTTTTCAAATATTTTTTTATTCATTCATGTAATGACTGATCAAAGAAAGAAAGAAAGAAAATACATTTATTTAACGCCACAAATACACACAAAAAACAAAGCAAGTAATAAACAGTACAAAGACGTCAAATAGGATGATGATCATTTTACTCAGCATGATGATCATTGTCAACCTCTTTCAGTTAACCAAATAGTTCATAAATATCGGACGTCAAGATTAATATTTGACACTTATTATACCGTGTCTTTGTCTTAGGTAGATCTAATTAATAATTTTCGGATATGCAATTGCATTTTTAAAATACTGTATAATAGTCAATACAAACATGCCTCTAAGAAAAAAAGCTCGTATCATAGTGTGTATGCTATTCACAGAGAGGTAGTTATTCATTAGGCATAATATGATATTTTCTCAGACTAACCTATCTGTTTATCTCTACTCTTTCTCAAATCGTTCCCGCACCGAAAACCCCGATGTATGATTATTACGGAAACAAAAACAGTAGGCGACAAACTATGAACTATATTTTATTATACATCGTTGGGCACTACTTCCCCCAACATTAGGGCTGCCATCCGTCCCGATATATCGGGACTGTCACCGTTATTGAAGTCTCTGTCCCGACGTCCCGACATATACCAAAATGTCCCGATACTGTGCAAATCGTAATCGCGGGGTGAGGGGGCGGACCCACCACACCGCACCGGCGACCGCCCGCGTGAGCCAGTACCCCGCTAGCCCCGCTGCCAACCGCGCGCAAACGCATATAACGGTTTTGTGTTTGTGCATTTTTTGATTAGTACGTGGTGTGGTGCCGGCAGTTCATAATTATTTAAAGTTAAACGAGAATGTCTACGGCGAAAAAGAGAAAGTGTCATTTCTCGGACGATTATACAAAAGAGTGGAGTTTCATAAAGAGAGGACGTACAAATGAAGAAGCGATGTGTAGTATTTGTAATTGTTTTATATCAATTTCTCACGGCGGTAAGGGAGACGTAAAACATCACATTTCTACAACCAATCACAAAACTAAATTCATGACAGTATCGACAGCAAGGCCCATATCTGGATTTATGATTAAAGAAAATACCCAAGAAGAAGTACTTATTGCTGCAGCGGAACTAACGACAGCATATAAAGTTGTTAAACACCATCAGTCATTCAAATCTCTTGATTGTACCGTGAAATTGAATTCCACAATGTATCCCGACTCAAAAGTTGCTGCAAAGCAGTCTACAGCTAGGACAAAGGCTACAGCCATTGTAACAAATATTCTCGCTCCACACTCCGTGAATGAAACTGTAAAAAAAATTCAAGAAGTTTCTTTTTACGGTATAGGCACGGATGCGTCCAATCACAAAGCTGAAAAGATGTTTCCTTTACTTGTTCAATATTTTACGGAAACTGACGGTATCCAACAAAAACTGTTGAAGTTTGATTCTTTAAAAAATGAAACATCGGAAACAATATCGAACTATTGTATTAACTCATTAAGAGAACTGCAGATTTCTTTGGATAAACTAATAGCTTTTTGTGGAGACAACGCCAATACCAACTTCGGAGGACTTAATCGACATGGTCAAAACAATGTTTTCAAGAGAATGAAGGAAGAATTAGGAAAATCGTTAGAAGGAATTGGGTGTCCGGCCCACATTCTGCACAATACAGTATCCAGCGCTGCTGGAATTTTATCTGTGGATGTTGAAGTCATTGTCCTAAAGATTTTTCACTATTTTTCGATATACACAGTTCGCACAGAGAGGCTGAAAGAGTTCTGCTCATTTATTGATATAAATTACCAAACTCTTTTGTCGCACTCAAGAACAAGATGGCTGTCGTTAATGCCCGCTGTTGAGAGAATCCTAAAACTTTGGATTCCGCTTAAAGATTTTTTTGACGCTGAAGAACGGCCACCTAAAATAATTTCAGATTTCTTTAGAAATCCGGTCAGTGAAATTTATTTTCTATTTTTGCTGTCCAATTTGAGCTTATTCGAACGAAATGTAAGAAGTGTTGAAAAGAATAAAATATCTATAATTGAAATAAAAAACATCTTAGATGAAACACAAAAACAACTGCTTGAAAGAAAAGCTGACAAGTTTATTGGCATGCAAACTAAAATAGAATTGAATAAACTTAAAAGGGAAAATCCAACACCTGAAACAGGAATATTGATTTCTAAATTTGAGGAGGAGACGGTACTGTTTTATAATACAGCAATAGATTATCTGAAAAAGTGGTCTGTTTCATTTAATAAATATGAAATTTTCAATTGGATGACGCTAACTGAAATCCCAGAATGGGCGAAGATTGAAGACACAATTCTATATCTTACTGAACATGGTGTGGAGATTTTGGGTGACAGATGCTATGAAGAATATACGTATCTGAAAACCTTTTTGGAGTCTGAACGGGCATCTGAAGAATGGAAGTCGAAGAAGTCTCTGGAAGAGAAATGGATGTACTTTTTGAACAAAACCGAAAATCCCGAAAGAAAGTGCCAAATGCTTAAACTATGCCAGTATTTATTTGCAATTCCAGCCCACAACGCTACAGTGGAAAGGGTGTTTTCTTTAATGACGGCTCAGTGGACTGATGAAAGGAATTCTCTGCTGCCGAAAACAGTGGAGTCAATATTACAGTGTCAGATAAACTATAATATGACATGCATTGAATTTTACCATTATGTTAAAGGCAATATAGCCTTGCTAAAAAAAGTTAAGTCCTCGGAAAAATATAACATGCCGAGTACTTCTTCTGCTAATTCCTAAGTTATGTAATAAGAAAATAAATATTTGTCTTGCCTTGCCCTAAAATTTGTTTTTTTTTCTTACTCGCCATTTCAGCCAGCCAAAGCGTCCCGATGATACCTTACCAAAATATGGCAGCCCTACCCAACATAAACTTTTGTATAATTTCTCTTAATATTGTATAGTTTCTCATAATATCGTTTCGTTTTTCGTTTTTAACGGCCTCCTAGCCCAGTCGGTAGTGACCCTGCCTACGAAGCAGGAGGTCCCGGGTTCGAATCCTGGTCAGGGCATTTATTTGTGTGTTTACCACAGATATTTGTTCCTGAGTTATGGGTTTTTTCTATGTATTTAAGTATTTATCTATTATATATATCGTTGACTAGCCATAACACAAGCCTTATTGTGCTTACTGTGGGCCTAGGTCGATTTGTGTAAGATTGTCCTATAATATTCATTTATTTATTTATTTATTTAATATTGCATCAAACCCAGATATCTAGGATTTATTTTCTTGAAATGGTTTGCATTATTTGACCTCCACCACTTTAAAGCTGCCAGATGTCCAGATCTAGAAATAAGCATAGTATACCAAACTGACTAGAGGGGTTTGGTTGCTCTCATTATTGTGTCTATCTGACGTGGCTAGCTCTCCGTCTATATAGACCAACGCCATTTTGTAAATAATTTATAACCTAAAAATAAAATCATGCGGACCTATTTATACAAGAAAAATACCTATATAATAATGAAATTACTTAATTTAAGACTGCTCAACCAACACTATTATGTTAATAATGCAAAACTCGTTCTATACGAGGATTACACAATTGTTTTGTTTATTTGACGCATATCTTTTATAATATTTTATAGCAAAACCACAATAAATCAAAGGCGCGTGAAAATTTTCATTGAAACTTATATACACATTTACAGTAAACTACATTGCGCAGTAATATTTGAAGGATATAATAACGTAAAAGAGTCAAAAATTTTTATAAATTTTGTTAGGATGCAAACAAATATGACGTGTCACTCATTCAGTTTTTTGTACCGTCTTCGTCCATTTTATATTGCGAGACAAAGTAGTTAAATCACAACGTTCATTGTATTATAACATTTGTTCCGTCGGTGTTAGAGACGTTTTTGCATTGACGTAAGGTTCATTTTACTACACTCTTATGCTAGTATAATGCTTTTGTATTGCGATTGGCAAGTTAATCGAGAGTACTAATGCTTTTTTACTGCGATAAGCAAGTTTTTTGGCCGTATTAATGCTTCTTTAATGCGGTTGGCAACTTAATAGAGCGTACTAATGCTTCTTTAATGCGATTGGCACTTTCCTTGACAACGATAATGCTAATAGCGCAGACATAATGCGCCTGTAATGCTATTAAATGACCTGTATAGGATCTCAAGCTGGGTAATTTGTGCCCATTTAAGACCTATAGCAGCACTATAAACGTTTATAATGCTACTATAAAACGAACTCAAAATGCTAAAAGCATACAGATATGCTGTAAGACGGCCGTTATACTGCTTTGATGTGTTACTTGGGCGGCCATCGGAGTCCCAAGTTGTATTGAGAATTCACCGATAACAATGCGCTACCCCATACTACAATTAATTTTGTATTAAGCAGAACGTCTGCTAACGTATCCCAGAGTCACGAGTTCGAGTCTCGCCTGAGGCAGTGGATTTTTCTACTTTTCCATTTTTTCTAAGCATTGTGGTATCGTTAGCAGACGTTCTGCTTAATACAAAATTAATTGTAATATGGGGTAGCGCATTGTTATCGGTGAATTCTCAATACAACTTGGGACTCCGATGGCCGGTTGAGAAGTGTAAGGCTTCTTCGGCAAATGTCGCTAGGCGTCCCCCTAAGACGCATATGGGATATAGTGGAGAAATTCGCAGCCATCAGGTGTGTCTCAGTAGGTCAGTTGGTCAGAGCGATGGGCATGTATCCCAGAGTCGCGAGTTCGAGTCTCGCCTGAGGCAGTGGATTTTTCTACTTTTCCATTTTTTCTAAGCATTGTGGTATCGTTAGCAGACGTTCTGCTTAATACAAAATTAATTGCATTTATCTAGTCGCTAATAAAATATTTGGAATAATATATTTATTCACTATATCTATCTATATGATAACTTTTACTGAGTGCTCTTAGCTTCAACAGATAAGATCTTATTAAGCTCATATGCAGTCAAGATGCGTGTTACATTAAATAAAACCTTCGTTGGAGCAAACATGTATTTTGTTTCAGTGTGGGGTGTCGTTGGACAGGTCTTTTAAAAAGAATATGGGTCTTTTAAAACAGTTTTTGGATAAAACCAATAGTTTCTTAAATAATAGCTGCGTAAGTTTAAAAATATGCATCCCCCTCTAACTTTTGAGCCGTGAGTCTAAAGTTTTTTTTAAAATTCATAAAAGTGAAGACTAAAAGGACACTATACAGAATGATTCAGGAGACGTGAGCGGGAACAACCCTACAGTGACCTAGAGTAACCATGCGTGTCGTAAATAATTTAAAACTTTTTATTTTTTACTTAAAACATTATTTTTACGCTAATCACACTAATACTGGTATCAAACAATAGTTTCTTATTAACTGAATCCCCAGTATTAATCCTGATCACGTCCACTGAATCATCCTGTATACATGTGGTAGACGAAAAGCATAAACCTAAAGCTAAAAGCTTGTGAAAACTGCCATTTTCATTGGACAAAGTTGCCCAAAGCCACTCGAAAATTAAGCCTGTCTGGCCCCAAGCAAACACAAAATCCAATAACTTCGCGACATCACTGGTGAAAAAACTTCCAAGTCATTAGTCTAAGAGCTAATACTGGGAAATAGAGTACCGAATTTAGAGCAACAAAATTTCTCTAAAATTCTCCATATCTATAACACTTGCGGAAAGCCTACCCAACGGAGCGGGGTAACATTATGCCTATTTAACAAACACTTTTTATAGAAATACGAGTAGAATAGAAATAGAAATATCTTTATTCGTGATATTACAGAAAGAACAAATAAATAAAGGATAATAGTAGAGTAACACAAGTGTCACGAAATGGTCTCTTCTCAGCATGTTGCTAGCGCTAGCCAGCGCCGATCTTCCGAAAAGAAAATCCGGTGAAAAAAAAAAAATTATGAAACAAATTTTATTAATCAGCTAGGATTACATTCATCGCGATGTTTCAAACGTGATATTGTTCACTTATTCTTAATTATTTCGTTGCATCATGAAATAAAATTGGCCAAAAGTACACTGGAAAAACACGTCAAACATATTATTTCACCTTTAGTAATTTGGAAATTAGCAAAAACTGTTACAACAACTGATCAACTGATCACTGCACTGATCGAGTACCTATTCCCGAGGATAGCTCTTAGACTACAATGAAAAAACTTCCAAGCCAATAAGTTGTATTTTCCTTGGCACTCATAAAACATGTTGGCAAAGTCCTAACCGGACGGCCAATCGAATTACTAAGTACGTGGCCTCGAACAGCCTTGTATTCTGTAACTTTGAGAAGGACGAAAGTATACCAAGATTGATCACTTGAAATGTTGAAAGTCCAAAGCGTAGATCGTAGATGATTGATCAAAAAAAATAATCAAATAGTTTGTTTTTGTTGGGAGATATACGAATAATTGAAACTGATGAGAGCTCGGATTTTTCACGGCAAAACAAAACACTAGCGTAATTTAGCCAGTGCTTGAAATATTATTTTATCGACACCTATCGAGTCTTACTAGAGTATATGACAGGTATTGCCTCAGTACATTTTTTATTTTTTTATTCGATGGTACACCTATCAGTGTGAATGTCAAAATTTAAAAACTAACAAACGTGCGAAAATTTCGAAAAACAGGAGACTTACTAGAGCTCAAAATCAATATTTTTGACCAGTCTAAGGTGACCTACTGGGGGTTAGAAGGTTGTGCATTAATTACCGGACATCCTGTATAAGTAATAAAATAACTTTTCATTTTAGCTTTGCCATAGTCGAGCAACAAAGAGGTAGGTCTGCATGTACAACTTAGAACGAAGTAACTATACCACCTCATTTAAAATGATAGAAACGACTGCAAATTTCATCTCACATGACATATGACATTCACACTTTAACTGTCATATCATTACGTATAAAACGTAAATTGCATCTAGGTATTATTTATTTCGCAACGCATTGAATCCGACGTGTTGGATATACGTATAATAACTTAATATTGCAAGGTATCAATTAATACAAAAATGAGTAATGTACAAGATCGGATCAAAACGTGGATTGAAAATCACCCTGAGTTAGTCTATAATGAAGTGACCTCCACTATATACTGCTCTATGTGCGATATGCATCTAAAACTGAAGAAATGCAATATTGAGAATCATGTGAAAAGCAACCGCCACAATGACCGTTCGGGGCAACCAAATAGGAAACATCAATTTTATTTCGATTTAATTATTTTTCTTATTTCATGCAACATACCATGGGCAACAGTCAACAACAATAATTTTCGTCATTTTTTTAACAAGTATTTATGTTGCGACTGCTCTATGACTTCTTTACCGGACGAATCGACCCTGCGAAAAATTTATTTAAATCTCGTGTACAAAAAAACTATACAGGGTATAAGAGAGGTAAACAAAACCAATTATTTGTGGATATCTATAGACGAAACACCAGATTTCATGGGAAAATGTGTGACAAACGTGGTGATTCGGTCTTTGCAAAAAAATTGTTCTAAGCAATTTTATCTTTTGGGGTCGAAGGTTTTAGAGAAGGTAAATGGGGAAACAATAGCAAACCTAATAATAAACCAATTAAAATTTTTGTTTCAAAATTCTTTCAATTATAACGTAAACAATTTGCTTTTACTTTGCACAGATAGTGCCGCATATATGCTTAAAGCCGGTCGTATTTTAAAAGCAACGTTTCCTCGTATGAAACACGTTACGTGTTTAGCTCATGGTCTGCACCGGGTTGCCGAAGAAGTGCGAGATAATTTCAAAGGTGTGGATGGGTTGATATCGAATGTCAAAAAGATATTCCTAAAATCTCCAGAGCGTGTACGCCTTTTTTAGGCAAAATATCCGTCCATTCCCCTACCTCCCGAGCCAATTATTACCAGATGGGGAACTTGGATATCTGCTGCGGTATATTACGCTCAATACTATGAGCAAATACGTGATGTCGTCTCCATACTTGCTAATGACTCGGCAGCTATAAGAGCTGCAAAAAAATGTTTTCAAACACGCAAACTACGACCGGAGTTAAATTTCATTCGCGACAACTACGAAGTAATAGCCTCTTCAATAGAACAATTGCAATATTCGACTATATCCATTGCGGAATCCTTCCTCATTCTGGATACTGTTCGTTGCTACGTAAACTGGAGTAAACTTTTACCAGTGATACGTAAATTTGAAGCCGTGCTCGAACGAAATCCTGATTACGAAATTTTAAGAGACATATCTGAAAATATTACCCGAACTGATAATGAATTCTATAAATTTGCTCCCTTGACGTCAACTGAAGTTGAACGTACATTTAGTGTACATAAATGGATTTATAGTGATAAACACAACTGTTTACTCCCAGAGAATGTTGAAAAGATAATGATCATCTACTCCTATCACTATTACCCAAATAAAATGTCTTGTGCTGCTGTGTGTACTGACGTAGATTTTGAAGAAGAAATTGCGTCTGTTTCTAATATATAGTAACTTTATACAAATGTTTTTATTAGTTTTATTACATATTAATTTTATTTGGTGACTTTTATTTCTTCTAGTTCTGAATTATCGATATCGATAAAATAATATTTCAAGCACTGGCTAAATTACGCTAGTGTTTTGTTTTGCCGTGAAAAATCCGAGCTCTGCGTGATGACAGAGATGACTGTTATAGTAAATTAATTAATATTATGTATGTATTTACAAAAGAAAAAACAAAGTATTTCAAGAAAACCTAAAAAAAGTACTATCAATTTCATTTATTACTTATAATGAAATGGGTACATAAAGTTAACAAACTCACAAAAATGTTTATGTAAGCAGTGAAAATACCCACTTTAGCGAATTTCTGTTTAGCCCTATGGTTGACTGGTAGAGAATGCATTAAGGCATTAAGTCCGCCATTTTTACTTATTCATACTGTGCAATAAAGTTTAAATAAAAAAAATAAAAAATTACCAATTCTGCAAGATAAAGGATATTACCGATTTTTGGGCCAACTAAGATGTCCATAAATTTATACACAATTGTCATTACGACGAAAAATGTTATTTTATTTTTTTAGCCCATCTGTCTTTTTGTAAGTCGTATTCTTATTGGACAACCTCATAAATAATTAATAAAGTACAATCATTAAAAATGAAAATCTGGTCTGATATTTGACTTAATTATTTCACTTACAATAATGACAGTTACAACCATGTTACAACCTTCCTCAGAAATATTTACTGACACAAACTTTTAATATCAAGCAATGCGTATTTTCCCCGCCACTACAAAAAGTTGATTGGTCTAATAAAGTTGCCATTAGTTAACATAGCCTCTGTCATTTCAAACCACGTAACATTGGTCGCTGTCAAATCTAAAGTATAAGAACTATGGATATTATAAGGAGGATAAGTCTCTTTTTAACTATAAAACTTTCGTGAGACTCTAACATATTAAAAATATTTATAACGGGTTACTCACGTAATTTAAGTCGATTTTTGCTCGACATGTTTCGGTCAATTTACGATGACCATTTTCACGAGCTGCCTTCCGCGACGGCAGCGCGACGGCTACTACGCGCCTGCGCGCGGTGCGCCCTGCTGCTGGCGGTGGGAGGCGGCGGCGGCGGCGGCGGTGTTGTGGCAGATCTACCCTCGTTCACTTCTTCACTATTGCCGAAATGTTTGCACACTACACTAACGACGTCACTTGCTAAAGGCACGTCCACACTGCCCACCGACGTAGTATTGAAAACCGTTTTCCAACTAGCGGGCAATGACCAACCACCATCCCGATTGAAATTCGAATGACGACTTATTTCTATAGCTTCCCGTATTTTTCGCTGAACGAGGAACTTTTCCCTTGCCAGTACGGTTACCTTATCAAACCTAATATAATGCGTCGAATCCGAATCCAATATGTGGTCCGTCACAGCGGAACCCTGCCCATCCCGGTTTTTCATACTACGTATGTGTTCAGAGAGCCTCGTAACGATGTTCCGGCCAGTCTCTCCAATGTAACTCTTCCCACAGGAGCAAGGGATCATGTAAACCCCAGGAACATTTTTTTTTTTTTTAATAGGATAAGTCTCTCTTATAGGAAAGCGGTCGAAAAAGTATCCAGCGGTAAGCAGTAAACTATAGTTCCAAATATCTCCGGGTGGCGCTAGGTATAGTTGAGCGTATGAATGAACTTCATATAGTAAGTGCCTAACTGCATTAAATACGCTTCCCTATGATGTTTTTTTCATTTGAAATTATCGATATTTAATACTTATATGACGTTCTAAATAAAATTAATATTCACAGTGTTTTTCTTCTCCGCAAATAATTATTTTGCAATTATGTATGGATTTTTAATATTTTAATATATAAAAAAAATAACGCCCTGACCGGGATTCAAACCAGCAACCCTCTGCTTCGTAGGCAAGGTCACTACCGACCGGGCTAGAAATGTATGTTCATGCTATTGCGCCTTCGGTTTAACGCCTTTTGACGGACACTTTTGTAACATAGAGATTGACATCCTCCTTATACCATCCATAATAAGAAGGATGATGATGCTTCCCATAGATGTAGGATAACAAAGAATGCTTAACAACGATGAAAATCATGGACAAAAAATATACGCAAGTGTGTGAGTAAATTATCTATGTGACCAAAAAATAGTGCTGTCTAGATACAATCAGCAGCAAAAGTATCTGAGCGGGTGATGTGTTCAAATGAGCTTGACACGACTTTATTGTGAAGGGAACAAGAGCGTGTGAAGGTCATTTGGTAGTTTTGGTACACCTCGCCCGCTAAGCTATTCCTGCTGCTGACTATACAACAGATTATTATTATTATTATTATTCTTAATTGGGGCTATCGATGTGCCGCGTCGACCAGATTTGATCTATTGTGGCAGCTCTTTATAGTTCATTACTGATTCCCGTTGTGTTGTACCTCATCGGGTTGCAGTACATGTCGCCCTAGGTGGGTACTTCTTTTATGCATTAGTGGTCCGCAGGAGCAGAGGATGTGCAAGGCTGATTCCTCTTCTTCCTGGCAGAACCTGCATACTGAGTCCTGTTTCTTACCCATAAGAAACATGTGTTTGTTTAACTGACAGTGGCCTGTCAGTATTCTGGTCACTGCACAGGTTTTGTGTCTTTTGAGCCCTAACAGCTCTTTAGAGGTTTTGTTGTCGAACCCTTTGATTAGAGCTTTCGAGTGTGCTTGTCCTTTGACGAGCTTCCACCACGCGTTTGCTCTCGTTTTTTCCAAGTTATTTAACAGAGAATATGCCTCCCGTTTGGTGATTCCACAGAACGGTTCTGGGCCGACCAGGGGTGTGTCCGCGCCCTTTCTGGCAAGTTCGTCCGCTATTTCGTTTTACTTACAGGTTAACTATCTATGGATAATTGCAACGCATTTATATTAATTTTGTGTATACACAGAAAGGCATGTAAAAAAATCGTAAATGTTTCTTTTAGTCATTAAAATAAAGAAAAGTTAAATTCATATGATATAAATATGAATATACGCGTTGCAAATTATCGATAACAAAGTCAAATAATATCTTTAATCTGTTGTAGCTGGACAACATTATTTTTACCCTCACATATCCAATTTATTCACACTCCTGTAGTTAATTTTTTGCACGCATTTTATCGTTGTCATCCCTCTTAGAGATATCAATTCTTTTGTAGGCGAAGAACTTAGCTCCTAAAATCACGTATTTTTATTCCCAATAAATATTCTCAAAAACTTAGAGATCTGTAATCTCCACTTTACTGTTGTCAAATTAGACGGGGTGATTTCCTTGTAGGTACTACGATCTTTTGGTCGGGCCCACCCTCCATATTGCGAGTGGGCGATCTTCAATATTAATACGCTACATCGTGAAAAATATTTGCATAATTAAAAATATATATACAACACTTGATAGACTTTTTAATGTTTATTTTATAACCAGCAACTACTTAACAGTTTTTTTAGCTGAAGGATTAATATTAAATTAAGTCCACATAGTAAATAATAATAAAAATATGTAGAATAATTGTATTTATGTATGCAAATTATATTCCTAAGTATTTTTTTATTAAACTTAGTAAATTGAAAAGTATCACAAAAGAAACATAAAAAATATTGTTTAGTTACTTATTTCTTTTTTTCCCTTAGTTAAAAGAGTGTTCCATCTTACTCTGTTTTAACTCGACTTATTGATTTCGAGGCTAAATGTAATTTTAAGAAATACGGCCGACAATCGGGCGTTGTTTGCCGTTCACCCGGGAAAATGGGGAAAATCAAAAATCCCTTTGAATTATCGAACAGTAAATATTTTATTTTGTTTCATAATTGATCAATTGAGAGAGCTACTGGAGACGAAATAATTGGATTTCGATGAAAGACTGAGAAAGGAAGTGAGCGTTTTACGGAAGGTTATAAATACTGTAAAAATCTCATATTTGGGTACAAGTTCAATTTGCTTAAGATAGATAAAAACAGTATACACACTAACTTTAATTTAAAAATAGAATTACCCTGGGACTGAGTCGTATTATTTATTAATTATTATTGACGGGTCACTCGCGCCCTGGGATTAATGATTATTATTTATCTTATGGCTACATGTCATATAGATAGGCATTTTTTTATTAAACATCTTGAGGTAGTAGTAGATGGAAATGATCAATTTAGAAATATAACAAACTGCTGCCATCACGGTCTCAGGGATTTATATCATCTTACAAAAAAGCTTTAAACTTTTGCAGGCGGGAACGACGAAGTGCAGGCAGCGTTGTGCCTGCGGGTGTCGGCTCACGCACAGCGTTCAATTTTACCTCGATGGCCGCTGTGAGTGCGTCGTCCGGGTCTGTTATAGTGTGCCTAGGCCTAGTTCGACACGCGGGAACCTATATCTAGGTGTGTAGTTCGTTAACAACGAATACAGCGTAGGCGATAGGAGAGACATGCGAAAAGACGGATACTCGTAGGAGAGAGGGCGGCGACTTATTAATTAATTGCAATTAGTAACAACGTACTGTTCATTTATTTGAAAATCAAACTACACCATCGATTCTGGGCCATCATGAAACGGTTGCTTATAAATTTGAGACTATTATATAAAATACCTAAAGTTATTACGTAAATGGACAAAATATTGCATATTATATGTATATGTTTTGGAGCAATTTTTCAATGTAGGTATTATGGATGGTAGAAGGTATGTATCATAAAAGCGTAACATTATACTCTTTCAATAACGAAACACATCTATATTTTTAGGGTTCCGTAGTCAACTAGGAACCCTTATAGTTTCGCCATGTCCGTCCGTCCGTCTGTCTGCGGTCTAGCTCAGTGACCGTTCGCACTAGAAAGCTGAAATTTGGTATCAGTATGTGCATTCATCACGCCGACAAATTGGCAGTATAAAAACTGGAAAAATATTTTTATTAGGGTACCTACCTCCCTGAAGTGGGGGTAAATTTTTTTTTTGCTCCAACCATATGGTGTGGTATCATTAGATAGTTCAAAAAGAATAAAAGTCTTGTAAAACATATTTTGGATATAACGAATAGTTTCGTAAATAATGCTCTGAAAGTTCAAAAAAGGGCGTCCCCCATCTAACTTTTGAACCGTGGATCCAATTTTTTTTTAATTCATGGAAGTGAGGCCTGATAAGTACTCTCAATGCAAAGTATATTGAATAAAATCGGTTCAGCCATTTTTTTGAGTTATCACTCAAAAACGCATAGTGAAAGTACGTAAGCGCCGCCAAATATCCCTTAATAAACGACCTTTTGACCGGATGTATTGTAGCAGGCCGGCAACTACGGAACCCTACACTGAGCATGGCCCGACATGCTCTTGGCCGGTTTTTTCAATTTAGCAACATCAAAAACAGAGTATAAATTCTCAATACCGTACGTAGTTAACCATTGAATTATAGTTTTATAACTTGCGTCAACATCCCTGTTAAGTACGTCTTTGTCCAAAAACTAATTATTTATATAGAACATTATAGTGGCTTAGTCCAAAATGATACATTAGGTAATATTAAGGGAAAAGTTCCTATTATATACTCCATTCATTTATTATTTGCTAATTAGTACTAATTGGATGGCATCTATTTAGTTCCCACGGGATATAAATGAGTTATTGCTGTCCCCAATAATATAGGGATGATTTTTGGTTTCGCTACAGTTACGGAGAAATATTTTGGTCGTTTCGTACTGATTTATTATTGAGAAAAGAAAATTATTTTGAGGACTGAAGTATGTTAGTTTAGCATTACGAAAAGGTAAGTATAAGTTATTATGTGTTAAATATTAAGACTTTATTTATAAGTAAGTATAAACGAATCGTTGGGCGAATCAGATCAAGAAGATGTTTTGTCTAATCCATAAGATTGCATATAACCAAGGACAGTCAATCAAAATTCGTCAACGCATTTTATATGATTTTGTAAACTGAACCCTAGTTGTTTACAGTCAACAATCTCAATTTTCCAGTTCAATTTGGTAGTTGGGCATCTAACATAAGACGCAATTTTGTGAAAAAAATCTTAATAACAATTAACCTACTTTACTTATCGATGATAATTTTTGTTTGTTACCTAATTTTCAACAATTAGCCATATTGTGCAAGGTGATTACTTTATATGGGATCAACTCCAAAATTTCAAAATATTTTAGCTGATACATTTTGGCCGACCAGATGGGCGTTTTATTTGGGGAGGCCAAATTTTTTTCATGCGATTTCGGGATTGATCCAATAAATTTTGTTCAGTGTGACTTACCTAATTACCTCGTAACATATGGCTAATTTTGTAAAAATACCCTGTATAAACAACCATATTTATCTTATTAGGTTGTCTGGATAACGCTTTTTAACGATAAGACCGCCTTTTATCTCCCACTCTTATTTTAAGTATAAGTTTGTTATTTATATTTTCTGCTATTAGTGAACAATAATTAATATTGTATTGTATTGTATTGTATTGTATTACATTGTATACTTACACGCCAGGCCGAGGGTTGGTGATGACCGCTACTCTCATGGCTTCACTGAGTGTGGCCAGAAATCGCTCGCTGACTGGCCCGCAGGACCAGTAGAACAGGTATAATATCGTGCGGTGGATTAGATTGTGTTCTGTCAACTAGAAAAAGTTAATCATCCAATCAATCAAATAATTCATTTGCTCGAATTCAGTCAGGTTGATCTTAAATACATTTATGGGTACAGTGTATTCAGCCTGCTAGCGGGGCATGCAAAATGCAAATATTATACAATCCTAAATCATTTTTATTTGTATTTTCATAATAGGAATTCTAAGTTTTATCGGTTTAGGCAAAAAAAAATAACTACCTACATGTGTATTTATAGTCTGGCCAGCCAACGAACGCAGTAGCAATGTACAGCGAACAAAAGTATGACAACTCTAAGAATCAGTGAAAAAAGCAGCAATGATCATAAAATTTTATGTTTTTAATTTTAGGTGGTATTTCCACCCCTTATATTTACGGTGTGTAAAAAGGAGACGGATATATTTCGTCTGATCTGTCATCAAATGCAACAGATAATCTGGTTGAGGCAATTGACATATGGCTTAAAAATGAATATAAAAATTGAGAATGTTGCAGGAGTTCTATCTCACTCGCGCTCAAGATGAGAGAGTGAAATGCACTAGAAACAAATTCAAGTGAATTGAAATGTTCGTCATGAAATACGGTGTGTCATCACAAAGGGTTGCCACATGTACGTATTTTGAATTTGCCGCGCGTTGCTACTGACAGAAATGGTTTGCCAGACTATAACTATAAATTACAATTTACAATAGATCGAGCATTTGGTGTTGGAAAGGTGGATGCTTAGTGAAGTCGGTTCTTTTTTGTTTAAAATTATTGTTTAAAATTATATTCTTTATCGTAAATTTCCGTGAAAAGGGGAAAGTTGTTATTTTCTCTTGTTTTATTTTTGTTATTGACCGAGGGCCGTATTCTGACTTTAAAACACGTATAGACACGATCGAACTTCAACACTACTCCAATGCAATAACAACGCAATACAGCTACGGCATAAACATCTGAATCAGAAATATTAGAATTAGCGAGAAATATTCCAACGCAACTCCAATACAACTTCAATATTAGTTGAATGTTTACTGATTTAAACTTTCACGGTTTTTACACATATCTATTTGTAATAACGGGACTGAACCGCGTACAAGGGCTGCTATTTATATATCCGGAAACCGGGATTACAATCTTCTTAAATAGCATATTTGACCTCCATGGTAAAATTTGAACTTTTTTAAGTACTGGCCGGTATATTTTTTCTTTCTTATTAACGCTCGTGTTTTGTTTTTGACGGGTTTTAAATGTCATCTCGCAGTAAGAATGGAACTCACTCGTGAAAATATTCGTGCTATGATTTATTATGATTTTCGGCGTGGTTTAACGCAACAACAGTGCATAGATCAACTAACTTCAACTTTTGGTGATGAAGCCCCATCTAAAACTACTGTGTATCACTGGTATAGTGAGTTCAATCGTGGACGTAGTATGCTTACGGACGAAGTTAAGGCAGGTCGCCCGAAATCGGTCGTTGTACAACAAAATATCGAGGCTGTGCGAAAACTTATAATGGACGACCGACATGTTACGTACCGCGAGATAGAGGCGACTCTGGGTATTTCTATGACCAGCATTAATAGCATATTACATAATTATTTGGCTGTAAAAAACATTTGTTCGCGTTGGATACCCCACAACTTAACAAAAGAGCAAAAAGATGCTCGCGTCGAATGGTGCAATAAAATGTTAAAAAAATATAACCGTGGTGACTCAAAAGCCGTTTATAACATCTATACAGGTGACGAATCCTGGATCTATGCATACGATCCCGAAACGAAGCAACAATCAACGGTATGGGTGTTTCAAAATGAGCCGAACCCTACGAAAGTTACTCGTGCAAAAAGTACATTGAAACAAATGGTGGCCTGCTTCTTCGGTATTAATGGCCATGTAGCTACAGTGCCACTAGAAAACCGTAGAACGGTTAATTCAGAGTGGTACACGACCAATTTGCTTACCGGAAGTATTTGAACAAATTCGTAAAACTAACCAGCGACGAAGAATCATTCTTCATCATGACAATGCCAGCTGTCTTACGTCACGCGAAACAACTCTATTTTTGGAGGGTCAAAATGTGGAATTAACGGATCATCCGCCGTACAGCCCTGACTTGGCACCCAACGATTTTTATTTATTTCCAAATATAAAGAATAAATTACGCGGTCAACGATTTTCGACCGCTGAAGATGCTGTCGACACATTCAAACAACACGTTATAGAGGTACCTCAGGCGGAGTGGCAGAAGTGCTTTAAAAATTGGTTCACGCGAATGCAAAACTGCATAGATCATCAAGGGGAATACTTTGAAAAACAATAAAACCATTTTCAGCCGTGTACGTTTGTTTGTTTTTTTGTTTCCGGATATATAAGTAGCAACCCTCGTACGAGTATATATTTCTAAAAATTACCTCCGACTTTTCGAGGACGACATTGTCCCCGTGGGCCCGAAGAAAGACTCTTTCTTTTCTTCTTTTTTTTCTTGTCTTTCTTCGGGACCACGGGGACAATGTCGTCCTCGAAACGTCGAAGGTAATTTTTAGAAATATATACGCGGTTAAGTCCCGTTATTACAAATAGATATGGTTGAATATTTGTTGTGTGTTGGAGTTATGTTTGAGTTAGGTTGTATGGTTAATATATTTTTAAATTAGAATCCGGCACCTTTTGTTGAAAATGCTTGACTTGCTCCTCCTACGTATAATCAGCTGCAGAAATAGCTCAGTGGGTGTGGTGTTCAAAACGACATAGACGTACTTCCTCTTTTAACAGTAAATTCGAAGAAGTATATTTTGAAACACCTCCGCTTGCTACAGATATAGTATGAACGCTAAGCATACTGATAATTAGCACAAAATAAAATCCAACACGAAATAATTTGTCCTTACACCTATTCTTATACAAGTAGGTAACCTGTCAGAAATACCTCCTGGAAGTACCTCCACCTTACAGAAAACCACAGCCAAATAACACTAGACCCTACTGATAGTGTTGTGTTCCTGCTGGTGAGTAAGGTTGATTGTGTCATATCTAGAGGTAACGCGAGTCACGATCTCTACCCGCAACCACTAACACGTTACATGCACTTGTTACATGTAAACTATTCAGTTGTCCCCCTCGAACTAAGAACTCGCGATACTTTCAATGGTTGACCAGAATAACAACGACCTCTTAACAAAACTCTTTAGGCCTTCGGATTCCAGAACCCCGTGGTCAATCCCGCTCACAGAAAAACTCTCTAATATTGGGGTTGTAGCAGAGAATATACTGCTACAACCCCAACAAATTTCATGAAGATCAGAAAAACGTTTCAATATAACTTGATGTCTATATACATAGCTTTGACGATTATTTGGTAATTTTAACGAAGCGCTTTGTCGGTCCACTGTGACTAGAAATTTCCTTAAAACGATCGGCTGTCTACGGTAGAAGTCAGCCTGCGTGACGCCTTTTACTGCGCTAATGTTTGAGTGCTGATTATTTTTTCTCGATATTTTTGTACTTCAATGTTGTGCAGACATTACACGGCGGCGGTTTGTAACGGGGTGGGTATAATAATGGGATTTATATTTGTATTTTCCGTATTTTACTAACATAGGTTGAAGCTTCTTATTTAGTTAGGTTTAAGTTTTGTAGGTATAAGGGTTTCCCCACACCCATCGACGCGGAATCGGCAATTGCCGATGGAAAAATTATGTCTACGCAATACGAGCGAAAAAGACGTCGACGCGTCGGCCGCCATCGGCCGTGCCGATCCGAGCCGAACCGTGCCTTCAGCTCTTATTGCGTGGACATAAGCTCTTATAGCTTGTGGATGAGGTACACGCAACGGGCTATAAACGCCATGCGTGTACAATATAACGACGCATTCAGGATTCTGTTGCGGCTGCCTCGATACTGCAGTGCGTCGGGCATGTTCGCGGACGCGCACGTGGACGGTTTCCATGCGACACTGCGCAAGCGCTGCGCCGCGACGCTTCGCAGAGTGCGGGACAGCCGCCACAGCCTCCTGGCCGTAGTGGCAGACAGATGGGACAGTGGCCTGATAAGGCACTGGTCCTCTCTGCATTTAAGTCTAGCACCGAAGATAGTTATGTAAGTTAACCATAGATGTTATAAGTCTAATTTTAAGTTATTTTTTGCCAACAAAATATGGACACTGTTAGTCTGAAATAAATGCATTTTTTTTTTATAAAGATTTGTTCCACCGGATTTTCTCGATTCCGCGTCGCTAGATGATGTGGGGAAACCTTAAGTTTAACACAGTATGGATTTTTTAATCTAATTTTTTATTTTATCAAACTCGAGCAATACTAACCTCCGATAGAATGGTCTCACATTCATACGGCTCACATAGGATCAGGCTCGTCCTTTCGTCGGAGATATCTAGAGCTTCTTTTACGAAAGCGTAGTACTGTAAAAAACAACAATTAGTGCTAGTAAGTAATTATGACCAGCGATCGTAGATTTTTCAGCAAAACCAGTGCAATGACGGTTTTTTGTGAAATTGTTGATAACCAACCACGGGCCGTATTCTAACTTTAAAACACGTATAGACACGATCCAACTTCAATACAACTCCAATGCATTAACTACGCAATACAGCTAGCACCTAAACGTCTGAATCAAAAATGACAAATTTAGCCTGAAAAAATTCCGATGCAACTACAATACAACTTCAATATTGGTTAATTATTTGTGGAGTTATGTTTAAGATAGATTGTGTTGACAGCCAAGTGCGTGTACGACCGTGCGTGAGGGTTTTGTACCTACCGTCGAAAAAACTAATAGCAAAAGGTCGTATCTGCCTATGAATTAAGTTTTTGGTTATCAGTTAAACCGTTTTCGAATGATTAAAACAATTTTTGTTGAAAGAATATGCAATGATATTGAAATTTCGCTTGCAGACGTTTTTGCTTGATACAAAAATAATTTATGTTTGAAGATTATCGATTGATGTGCAACATGTTGATATTTGGTAAAAAATATTTTTTTCCGCAATTTTACTACAAAACTAATTAGCGACATATAAAATACACCTTAGTTCCAGAATTAAATGGCTATGACGTACGGATGGACAGACGAATATGCCGAAACTATAAGGGTTCCGTTTTTGCCATTTTGGCTACGGAACTCTACCATTAATTTGTTGTTTAGTTAGAATCTTGCCAGCCAGAACGCATACAACCATGAACCGGTTGTCATGTTATCGCCTATCACGTCATGTATCACTTTCGCACTTACATACTTGATAGAACATGACAGCTATGGTGACAAGCGATAAAAATCCGACTATATTAGGCTAGCAGATTTGAAACAGTTCCTGGTGTCCAATTGAGCTAACTTAGATGACCATACAATATTTTGGTACTAGTGAGCTGGGCCTCGATTCGAAACAAAACACACACACTGGACAGACACAGCTCCAACCCAACTCAACCCAACTCAACTCAACGCTATAACGACATTGACATTTTCTATTCGAACAGATTTTCATTCAATATTGGTCTCACATTGGTCTCACATTGGTCTCACATTGGTCACACATTGGTCACACATTGGACCAATGTGAGACCAATGTGTGACCAATGTCTGCGGCCGTGCGGCCCTGGTCTGATGATGGGGACTCTGGTCATAAGAACTCTATGATAAAACAATGCATGGAAACTCTTTTTATTTGGGGTTTTTAGATCTCTTAGAATCATCTCGTTGTAAGTATATCAGTAGATGACTTTTGCTAGAAAAGTCATCATCATCAAGCCTTGTCCATCTTTTCAGATGATTTAAGCAGCTTGTTTTAAAAAAAAAATTTTTGAGAATTAAACCTTTTCTTTGTTCTCCTTTGTCGTGATGTCTAAGTTGATAACTTGAACGGAGTGTGCACTCAGTAAGCAGAAGAGTTCGTACATGTCCTCGGCACTATAATATTAAAAATTAATGTGCTTTATGCATTCATTTTATTAGAAGAATGTACGTACTGTACGTTGTTGTTATCCCTCATTATTATTAAGTACAATGTATAGAAAAAAAACCGGCCAAGTGCATGACGGACCACGCATAATGGAGGGTTCCGTACCTTCAATGGAATAAGAACCAAAAGGTCGTATCTGATGCCTATGGAAGAAGTTTTTTTTAAGATAACTTAAAAATGGTTCAACCGATAATACTCAAAACAATTTTTATAGAAAGTTTGATTTAAGGCGCATCTTCTCAAATATTTTCATATTTTTCGGACATATGGTTCAAAAGTAACAGGGGGAACATCACTTTTCTGACTTTCGAAGCGATTATTTCTGAAAATATTTACTTAATCACAAAATGTTCAAAGAAACCTCGATGTTATTTTTAAAGACCTATCGATGGATGTACAACACGTTGATATTTAGTTTCTTATTTATTTAGTTATATTTATGGAGCCCCCCCCCCCCCCCCCAACATTTTTTTAATAACTACAGAACTAAATAGCGGCATACAAAATATACCATGTCAAAAACTTTCTAAATAAAATGGCTGTGCCATGCGGACGGATGGACGGACATGACGAAAGTAATAGGGTTCCGTTTTTGCCATTTTTGCTACGGAACCCTAATAAGAAAACAGATGAATGCACCGATTTTTGGCTGATATAATTAAGAGAATGACTTTAATTGTTGTCACTAGATTTCAAATATTATTCTTAAAGGTATTAAAAGTGGTTGATGCTCTGTCCTTGCAAAAATGCTACATATTATTATGTACCTACCACATAAGGATAACCTTATAAGGAAAATGTAACTTTACAAAATAACAACAAAAATACAAGCCAAAATTACAAACCAAAACCAATTATTTACCTTATATTCGTAGAGTTCCCGCGGACGACGGTAATAGTTTTTGCGGGCAGACCCTCCGCGATATCCTTAATGGCCGCCGAGAATCCCTCAGGGAGTCTGTTCATCGTGCCCGACATTATATCTCTTATGTCGAAGAAACAGTGCCCCGAACACAAAGTTAAGAGGAAGACGAATGTGCGATTCATTTTCACTTGTTTGCTGGAAGAATTAACGGCGAAAGTTCTGGGGAATGATTGAAGTTGTTTCGGGAATTTGTAACGGTTTTTTGCCTAGTTACACTTTCTCTAAGTTTGTCAAATGGACTTGCTTACTAAATTAATCGCCTAAACTACATTAATGAGATTTGTATTCATATGAAACTGGGAAAATTTATTGAAATTTCTTGTTGTAAAATACTAGCCTCCCCGCGACTTCTTCAGTGTAAGAAGTAGGTGTTCATTTAATATCGGTTCTATTTTTTTTTATACATACATATTAGGTAATTTTGAGGGGCAAAAATTACATTATTTTTCTACACACATACATACATAACTCCTCAATAACGTGTTGAGATTCATTAGAATGACCACCATTGCACCTCCATGGCCAACTAGATTTCAAATCATGACCAACTAGATTTTCATAATTACCAATTCTTTTATTAAATTCAAAGTTCGAACATCTTATGGAATCGTTATACCAGAAGACGATTGAAAGGAGATCGTCAATTTTTGTTAGGTGATCAGGCCCAGATTATTTAGGACCATTTAGGAATGACCCTAACCTTTAAAAAATCGTCATAATTTCTAGATCAGGACAGTGGTAAAAAAATTGCGTAATCTAATGGGAAAACTGAAAAATCATGCATTTAAAACTTGAATCTGACGAGGACAATTTTTGAAAGCGTGCATGCCTATGATTTATACATTAATGTAAAAAAAGTACTGGTTTTTTAAAGAAAATGTACAAAAGCGGACTTAAAAACAAAACGGGAATCATGATGAAATAATAAAAACTCACATTTTGATCGTATTTATAGTTCCTGTATTTCGGTAAACAAAGACGGCTGTCAAACCATCGTTGATACTATTAACTGAACATTCCTAACACCTATTCCGAAGGGATAAGGTTTACCACCGTTAAGTGCGATAGCACTAGTATCTGACATTGCAAAATTGAAAAAAAGATGCGTTTCGTTATCGAAGGAGCATGATATTATGCGATTATGAAACCCACTTTCAATATTCAAACTCCGATCAAAAATGCAAAAATGCGCATTTTCAATCTTTGGGCGTTTTAATACAGTCGATTTCTAATTTAAACTTCCGTATTCGTAGGCTTAGATATTATTTTAATATTACAATGTTATAACTTACCGAAGAGTATCAAAACGCAGATTATGTAACGGTATATATTGACAGTGTCAACCAAAAAACAAACCCATTTCAGTCCAGGTGAATTTAAACTTTATATCAATGCCTTAAGGACGTTAACGACTTGTCTTGCTGTATTTTAATCGCGGAAAGATCAAGGTACTGTTTATTTATTTAGTATTTCTAAGTCCCGTTTCATTTTTTTGTAATATTTTGTCCACTTTAGTAATAAAATGAGTATTTATTTTACATTGTAGTACAAACTGTATACGGTTTATATCAGGTGGCCCAGAATTGACGATCTCCTTTGAATGAAATCAAAGTATCGGTCATTGATATTCTAAAGTAAATTTTACGATGCGCCATAGATACAGGTGTCTTAATATGGACCGTTAGCTTCTCGTTTCTAAACATTTTATATTAGTTAGATAAAGTGTTTTCCTTATTTACTATTTATTTATTTTATATTAAGGAGATTACACAGAAACATACATAATATGAAGTATACAATAAATTAGCGTAACATTTTGAAGTACAGATGCTTCCTCAAACGATTCTCACTAAGAACACAATACACCAATTGAAGTTATAATGTGACAACAGCAACTAAGTTAAATAACTACTATTATGTTTTTAAAAACAATTTGAAAATAGAAATCTAGACCAAGTATCTTAAACTAACAAGTGCATGCTTATTTATTACTAATGTGAATCTAAGAATTAGTTTATTTAGATTTAAATAATTTTGAAATATCTGCTTTAAACTGGAAACTACTAGAAATCATTATTAGCTTGAATTTACAAAAACGAAAAAAATCTAGCAATGACACGCAAAAAAATGTCGTCTAACAAAATGTATCTTATCCTATGAACGCTAAAGAAATATTGTTAGTTAGGAGGGAAATTGTTGAGATAAACGATGTCAAGATAACGAGTAAAAGTTTTTGTTGGAAACTCTGCCTTGGTCGGAGTTATTATGAACTAGTTGCGACTATCGCTTTTATACTACCTGTACCTATATAAGTCGTTATGAAGATTATATCGCCAGAGAGTATATTTCATTATAGTGTTTCTACCTTTGGACGCCTCCTTAGACTAGTGGGTAGTGACCTGCCTTAAGTTTAAGTTTATTCGAACCCAGAACCAGAAACCACCCAGAATTTATTTGTGTGCTTATCAAAATATTGTTCCTGGGTTATAGATGTTTTCTATGGATTTAAGTACCTGTTACGATACCGTCTTCTACTCTCAATAATGTACCTATGTAGATTATCTTATTTTAATTACTTATTCAATAAGATACATTTCAAGACAGGTTATGCAGCTAATATTAGTTTTCAAACTGAACAAAGCTCGTTCTCAAACTTACTTACTTTTTACTCACAAATGTTTGCATTTACCATTAATCCCAACCATCAGCTTCATAGGCAATATCACTACCGATTCCGACTCCATAACACACTGACTAGTCTCCACCCTAACCTTAGCGTCATGACGTGTGACGGGGTAATGGGTATCAAAGGGCCCGCTCGGCTGAGGTTTGAGAGCTTTGCCATGTAACACCTAGCCGAGTGCCGCAAGGGTCGACTCTGGGCCCTATTTATTATCGAATATGATCAATTTGAGCGATTTGATTTGGTGTGGCCCTAAGACCCTGTATACAAATACAGGGTATCCGAATTAAACTAACATTTGCGGTCGTGTTTACGATAAGTTTAATAAATACTTGTTATATTTGACTTGGATATTAATTTTAAGTCTCTTTCATTTCTTTTTACAAAGACAAATATGTAGGTAGTTGTTTTTAGATCGTTATTTTAGTGGTCTTACGTTTCAAATGTACCAGTGTATATTTCAAAGTATTAAATTGTGCAGAGATTACTCCTGTCTCTGTCCCATAGATCTGAAATAAGACCACCAAGTTCCAGCTACAAACGAAAACAACAATAAGCATGTTTTTATTTATAAGTGTATTTCATGTCCTCCTAGCCCAGTTAGTAGTGAGTCTACGAAACAGGAGGTCCCGGGTTCGAATCCTGATAAGGGCATTTATCACGAATATTTGTTCCTTAGTTATGGGTGTATTCTATGTATCGAAGTATATATTTATCTATATAAGTAGGTGCATCGTCCTATAGTACATGCTTTGCTTAGTTTGGGTCAAGGTTGATTTGTGTAAGATTGTCCCGAAATATTTATTTTTATTTATTTATACATTAAATTATGATCAGAAAAAGCTATGGCTCATCCCTAGCACTTGTGGTTATGACTTGAAAGCTGTCAATCGCTTCAAGCCGCTAAGAATTATTAATGTCACGTCGAAATGTAACGGGAAATGAAATATATACCTCGTAGGGTTGACCCTCGTTCAACAACTATTATAGGGTGCTCGAGAAAAACTTTAAGGATTTTAATGATGTAGTACATATCAAGAAATGTCCCCATACTCCCCATATTTATGTATATGTTTGTCCGCAATTCAGCTAAGTGAATATTTGAATGAGTGATAATTAAGTAATTACATATTTTTTTTATCGTTGTAAGTTTAAGAGTTGTTCGAATCACGAGAAATTTAATAATCCTAGATACTTATAAAATCCGACCCAATTTCGAATCAATTCTGATTATAAATTCTGAGTAGAAATAATCTGAAAATTCTCGGAATCCCAAAACATGACCGCACAAAAATGATGAAAACGCCCATTTTCGATTTATCAACTTTAAATGTAGTTTCAAAACTCACCGAGTTCAATATAGGCAATAAAATGTTGTACAAAGGGTTCGTGTACAAACAACAAACGGTTGCGTCGAAATGAACCGGTATTATTACTGCCGCCGACTGAGCAGCGCTTTTATACCGGTAGCTATCCGGTACCGGTAGGTAAAGTCATGCACCTAGGAAAGAGTAAAGTAAGAACGCGAAACACAAATAATTTCGTACATTGACGCCGTTTCCTATCTCTATCACACGCGCAAAATTATACAGCCCGCCTTTGTGCAAGCGGTTTGTATAAGCGGTAGATAAAAGATAAGATAAAAGATATTTATTCTTCAATTTAGGCACATTACAATGCACTTATGAACGTCAGAGAGAGAAAAAACTACAACCGGTTCTAACCCTACACCCGATAAAGTAAGTCCCGCCGAGTTTCTTGCCGGTCATATCAGGAACTCAGAATAACAAATATATAACAAATATACATGGTAAATACCCCGTTTTTTTTACAGTAGTTATAATAAATAAATAATAAGTAATTATCATTCACTTGTACTCTATAATGTTATATCTATAATCCGTGTAACGTATCCAGTGTATTAGGTATGTAATGTAATCTGTGCTGACAGTATTGTGCTTCACATTTTACATACGGCTTTGTTTGGGCCCGCCAATTCGGCCGCACAATGTTGGAAAAATGTACGTCAAATTCTGTACATCTAACGTTTTATCTTGGGAATATAACGTTTTCTGGATTGCGAACGGGTTTTTGTCTTTTGTATTGTCATGTTTTTTTTATACCAGGACGGTGGCAAACAACCATGTGGCCCTAATGTAAAGCAGCTTCAGCCTATAGTCCCGCAACTCCAGAGGTGTCACATGCGCGTTGCCGACCCTTTAATATAAAAGAGGATTTACTGTGTTGACGGCTAAATGGACAAAAGAGTCCCCAGTCGTCAACAGTCCTGTTCCTGTCCTCTTTGAGCTCTCTGGCGACATTACTCACCGGCACGAACACAACACTAAGAGTATTGAGTAGGGTCTGTATACTCTGTATACATTTAAACAGAATGGTATAATTATAGCAAATATAATGAAATGAGAGTTGCCATGTCAAATCACAAATAGTCAAGAAATAAGTCCATCTGCGGAAAATGTTAATTATCTTTTCACCTCACTGGCTCGGAAAGCTCTTTTTTATTCTTTAAAAACTGATAGCAAAACTGCATTTTATTCACAAGAGTGCAAAGAATATTTGAAATTCGAACGTGATATTAGTCACTTTTTTAAACATAATAACATGTTAGGGCCACTCCAGACAGGACAATCTTCGCCCATCTGATTAAATTGTCTGATCAAATCAGGTGCTGTGGACGCAAAAATTATTTTATATTTAATTGTCTTTAATAAAATATTTAGTGTAAACAATTTTGTTTCATGATTTTACTATAAAACGCTTTAAATCTTTCAAGATATATTATTTTGATCTAACCATTTTAATTGATGAACTACCTGTCTCAGAATAATTCGAAAATTGTGCATTATTTTTGTTTTATCTGTGACATGTAACTTTTTAATTTTAAAAAGTTAGTTTTGTTTACTTATATTTTTAAGTTTCAGATTGCGTTTTTTATTATTTATTAATGTAATATCTGCCATCACCTTTCAATAAATGTATTAAATCAATGCAAAGACCAGCTGAGATATTTATGTAGGTACTTACGACAGGCATTTTTCGTGATATATGTGACTTTAAGGTTATGTAGAGTTTTGTATCGAATTATCGTTTCAAGTTCTTTCTTTCAGTGTAAAATCGAATAATTGAAGCGAAAACTAGCGCTAAATGAAGTCCGAGATCGTTTGTTGCATAGGAGCAAGTGCTACATATTGCCACAAAGCAAGAAAACACTACAATTTAACAGGTTTAAGTACCAAGCATCCCGCTACCTACAACAGACTTTTATCAAGCCTTTGAAATGTTTTCCTTTATGTGCCTACCTAAGCTATGTATAAAATAAATAAACACCATAACCTCACGTGCGAAATCATAATAAATAAGTAGGAGTATACTGAGTGATATAATAATATGTAAATAACATGACTCTCTTATTCATACAGATAATGAAGCTAATCCCGTTCCATTCTAAACTGAAAAGTTGTATTTTCTGGTAGATATAGGTAGTTACTCGTTTCCCTCGACTGGCCTTATGATTTTAGCAATCATTGTAAGCATCAATGTTGCATTCCTTCCTGGATGTCAACTATTGTATTTTGACCGCATAATCTTCTGTCATTTTTATGTTGTTATTTTAATTTCTTCGCACCTTCTTTTTCATTGTAAAGTCATAAATATATCACAATTATCAATTATTTTATTATTCAATGCAGAATTACAATTTTCGAAATGACGTACAAAAGCGCGGCAGGCATCCAAAAATACTAAGTTTTGTTTGATGTACATTGCTGCTTTTCTATGGAGCAATGCTGCCGTTCGATTAGCTTAGTGTTGCTATATTTTTGTTTGATGTACATTGCTACTGCGTTCGTTGGCTGGCCAGACTATATTTTCCTCGCTTTAGTGAGGTGAAAAGATTTGTGTTACACACGGCTGCAAAGTTATTTTTACGTCTCGTGTGTTGCAACACTTGCTACGCTCTGGATTCTATTTTTGAACTACTCGCTTCGCCCAGGATTCTATTTTCGAACCACTCGCTTCGCTCGCGGTTCAACCATAGAATCCATTCGCTACCTCGCAGTTCAACCCTAGAATCCATTCGCTAGCTAGTGCTTCAATTCCACACTCGCGGTTAAAATACAACTTTACACCCTTGTATAACAAATAACTTTTAAAAGACGGGTATAGTTAACCAGCAGTATATAATTACTAGCTTTTGCCCGCGGCTTCGCTCGCGTTAAATTCGGGGTAACAAACCATACAAACTTCCACCCCCATTTTAGGGAAGTGGGAAAAAGTAGCCTATGTCACTCTCCATCCCTTCAACTTATTATTAGGAGCCTGTAATGTCCCACTGCTGGGCAAAGGCCTCCCCCCGGTTTTTCCAATCCTCCCGATTCTGTGCAACTATCTCCACTTAAAAAATCACGTCAATTCGTCGCCCCGTTTTGCCGTGAAAGACGGACAAACAAACAAACACACACATACACTTTCCCATTTATAATATTAGTATGGATAGTATGGATTACAAAATGCTCCAAGTTTGTCTCAGGAAGTATAAAATACATTACTTTTCTCCGTGCATTGCCTTAGATAGGCTGAATCCTGCTACCCGGAGATAGGATTGCCTCCGGCCTACTCAATCTATAACAATCAATTAACGATGTCAAATATCGGGCTATTTAGAATCTAAGCACTTCAATTAACCGTCCGATGGGTACAAAAAGGAAGTTCCTTAATGATCAAAATCCGATTTTAGTTAAGCAAATTAATAATTGGGACTGTGAAAATGGGAGTCTGATTTCTGACTCGCATTTTCACAATACCTACATGCGATGTTTTATAATAATTATAAGCTAGCAACTTCCTGCGGTTTTATCTGCGTGTAACCTTTTGATGTTTACCAGAGCTAGTAAGTTCTCGAGTGCCATAGCACTCGAGAACTTACTTACTTACTAAGTCTAAATCACAAGTGTCTAAACTAGACTCTTCTTAAAAGGTAAGTAGGCACCCTACGGTAGCTGCTTATCACCAGGCGGGCCGTATGCTTCTTTGCCACCGTCATGGTATAGAAAAAGAATTCAGAAAGTTTTATTAATCACGAGACTTACGAGACTTAGAAACACATTCGTCATTAATTCGAAAGTTTTATTTAAATCAAAGCTCCTAAAAAATATGATGACAAACGGGCAAGCGTTCAGCTGGCCCTGAAATAGTTTAAAAAAATATTTGTGATGGATACGTAACATTAATAGAACTATTCAGTAGAATTTTGTCTGGTTGTCATTTATACCTGTTTTACGAATAAAATTCCCAAAGCACAGACTACACACTTATCATTAAGCTTTTACAAGCAGCACGAGGTCACCACACGTAAGCTCAATTTTATTCGTAAAATTCTACAATTCGAACAGCACATCTCTATATAGTGGAGTACGGGAACGCCTTTTTAACCTATAAAACCGGCCAAGAGCGTGTCGGGTCACGCTCAGTGTAGGGTTCCGTAGTTTTCCGTCCGTCACAGTAAGTGTCCCCACTTAAGAGTTAATAACACCGCCATGTAGCATATGATACGAGAGTTCCACGTACAGCGACATCTATCGGCAAATTAAGTAAACTATTGCGCGCGAGCTTAAAGTATGGAAGATGATTTTTATTGAATAATTCTTTATTGCGTGAACCGATTTTCACCGTTTTTACTTTATTTGAAAGCACGTCATTTCATTGTAATTTTGTAGAAATTACAGGTACAATAAACACCTGCTTATACGGTTAAATTACAAACTTAGTTCAGAAATTATTTTGTAATTTTTTTTCAAAAACTATTCAACCTATCAAGTTCAAAATAATTTTCCTAGAAAGTTTTTATAAAGTTCTACTTTTGAGATTTTTTTCATATTTTTAAAACTTATGGTTCAAAAGTTAGAGGGGGGGGGGGACGCATATTTTTTTACTTCTGGAGCGATTATTTCCGAAAATATTTACATTATCGAAAAATGATTGTAGTAAACCCCTATTCATTTTTAAATACCTATCCAACAATATATCACACGTTAGGGTTGAAATGAAAAAAAAAATCACTCCCCACTTTACGTATAGGGGAGGTACCCTAATAAATAAAAAATTTCCACTTTTTATTTTACCACTTTGTCGGCGTGATTGATATACATATTAGTACCAAATTTCAGCTTTCTAGTGCTAACGGTCACTGAGATTACCCGCGGACGGACGGACGGACGGACGGGCAGACATGGCGAAACTATAAGGGTTCCTAGTTGACTACGGAACCCTAAAAATGACATAAATCACAAGTCCGATTTTATTTTGTGACCTGTTAGAATACGTTAAGTACTAATAATAAAAAATATTTTCTAACAATTGTTAGACATGTATTTGTTTGCTACACATAGAAAAGATTAAGTACTCGTAAGTTAAATTTTTCTCCACCAGGTTATCGCTTTTTACTATTGCAACATAACTTCACATTTTATAACGGTTTTGTCAAGAGCATATGTCGTCTTAGCCATTTTTAATTCGTATAGAATCCAAGTTCGTTCAAAATATAAGACGAATTGTTTTCGATTATGCTCACATGATCTATTAACGAAACTGTTATAAAATGATAGATGATGTTGAAATAGTTGAATGCAATAGTATGGTAAAGGAAAATATATCTTGTATAATCTTTTCTTGTTGTTATTAACAAATATCTATATAATACCTAGCGCGACGTCAAAAACAAAATATTTTTTACTATAAGTAACCATATCATATTCTCTAACTAAAAAAGAAAATCGCACTTGTGAGTTATCGAAGCTCAAAACTGTTCGCGTACTGTACCAATAGTTCTCTACACCATTTTGTAGTATAACAATCCAGGTTCACCCCTATAACTTGACTTTTGTTAATATTTTTAATTCACATGAGTAATGATCAAAAACGTAAACTCAACAAGCGGTCGTGCTCTCATACTAAATTAGTACGGGAGCTCCGATGTGTGGTGACCTCGAGTTGTACTTATGATCTATCTAGTGGTTGAGGTTATCTGTGGCCCCAAGCGTTAACGCTCGGAAATCGCTCAAAAATTGAGCGTTTTTTCGTGAATTTTTGTGACAAAGGAACCCATACGTTTCTTTTACACGTTAATACTCAGAGCGTTTTTTTTTTCGTGAAAAAAACATTTAAACAACCGGCCAAGTGCGAGTCGGCCTCGCGCACGGAGGGTTCCGTACCATTATCTATAAAAACCGCAAAAAAAAAAATTGTCTGTTGTATGGGAGCCCCATTAAAGAGAGGTATGGGCACTGCGAATGGCATCTCGCTTAGTGTGGTAGGGCACGTTCAGTGAATGTCATCTCGCTCAAATCTGGAGCAGAGCCCGACTGGGGAAGTACCTCCACCTTACAGAAAACCACAGCCAAATAGCACTAGACCCTACTCATAGTGTTGTGTTCCCGCTGGTGAGTAAGGTTGCCAAAGAGCTCAAAGAGGACCCAGTGTGTTGACGATGAGGGACCCTCTTGTTCCTTTAGCCGTCAACACAGTGAATCCTCCTTTTTGTAAAGGGTCGGCAACGCGCATGTGACTCCTGTGGAGTTACAGGCGTCCATAGGTTACGGTAGCTGCTTACCATCAGGCAGGCCGTATGCTTGTTTGCCACCGTCGTAGTATAAAAAAAAAAAAAAAAAAAATTAAATATTTATTTTATTCTGTTTAAATAATTTTTTGTTATAGCGGCAACAGAAATAGGTACATCATCTGTGAAAATTTTAACTGTCTATCACAGTTCATGAGATACAGCCTTGTGACAGACGGACAGACGGACAGCGGAGTCTTAATAATAGGGTCCCGTTTTTAGGGTTCCGTAGTCAACTAGGAACCCTTATAGTTTCGCCATGTCTGCCCGTCCGTCCGTCCGTCCGTCCGCGGATAATCTCAGTGACCGTTAGCACTAGAAAGCTGAAATTTGGTACTAATATGTATATCAATCACGCCGACAAAGTGGTAAAATAAAAAGTGTTTTTTTATTTTTTATTATGGTACCTCCCCTATACGTAAAGTGGGGAGTGATTTTTTTTTTATTTCAACCCTAACGTGTGATATATTGTTGGATAGGTATTTAAAAATGAATAGGGGTTTACTAAAATCATTTTTCGATAATGTAAATATTTTCAGAAATAATCGCTCCAGAAGTAAAAAAATATGCGTCCCCCCCCCCCCCTCTAACTTTTGAACCATAAGTTTTAAAAATATGAAAAAAATCTCAAAAGTAGAACTTTATAAAAACATTCTAGGAAAATTATTTTGAACTTGATAGGATGAATAGTTTTTGAACAAAAATTACAAAATAATTTCTGAACTAAGTTTGTAATTTAACCGTATAAGCAGGTGTTTATTGTACCTGTAATTTCTACAAAATTACAGTGAAATGACGTGCTTTCAAATAAAGTAAAAACGGTGAAAATCGGTTCACGCAATAAAGAATTATTCCATAAAAATCATCTTCCATACTTTAAGCTCGCGCGCAATAGTTTACTTAATTTGCCGATAGATGTCGCTGTACGTGGAACTCTCATATCGTATCCTACATGGCGGTGTTATTAACTCTTAAGTGGGGACACTTACTGTGACGGACGGAAAACTACGGAACCCTACACTGAGCGTGGCCCGACACGCTCTTGGCCGGTTTTTTATCCTTTGGGTACAGAACTCTAAAAAGAACCATCTGGGACTTTTTCTTATTATGCGGTAGTTTGTAAGTTTTGGGTCAGTGTATTTTTGTGTAAGGTAATTTTAAGTTGACATTTTTTTTATTCGATTTAATGACATGAAAATAATAAATGGATTTAATGAAAAAAAAATCTGTGACTTTATTCATTGTCGCTTGACAACGGTCACGGAGTCACGGGCAGAGCCTAGTATAACCAAACGGAAAGAAAGGAAGTGTAAACAAACCTATAACAATAATTAGTTCAAACTTGTTTACACCCGCTCCAATTACTGTTCTTCGGAAAAGTGGCCACGGAAAAATAACTTGTTTTCCGCTTTCCATTACTACAAGTCTTTAAGTGTTTAGCTCTTATCTAGAAGCTTTAATAAATGTAGAAAAAATATTTATAACGGGTTACTCACGTAATTTAAGTCGATTTTTGCTCGACATATTTCGGTCAATTTACGATGACCATTTTCACGAGCTGCTTTGCGCGTTATAAATATTTTTAATATGTTAGAGTCTCACGAAAGTTTTATAGTTAAAATGTAGAAAAAAGGCCAATAAGTCCAGTAGCTTAAGAGATATAATCGTCTGGCAAACTATTTAAATGGGGTGAACAGACAGATTGGGTGAACAGACAGATTTTTTGTACATGATTTCAAATTATTATTTTGACGGCCTCCTAGCCTAGTCGGTAGTGACCCTGCCTATGAAGCAGGAGGTCTCGGGTTCGAATCCTAGTCAGGACATTTATTTGTGTGTTTATCACAAAAATTTGTTCCTGAGTTATGGATGTTTTCTATGTATTTAAGTATTTATCTATATCTATCTACTGTATATATCGTCATCTAGTACCCACAATACAAGCCTTATTGAGCTTACTGTGGGACTAGGTTGATTTGTGTAAGATTGTCCTATAATATTTATTATTTATGTATTATGTCTAAAATACTACTTTACTATGGTTTGAATGATATATAATATATTTTTGGCAATCGTAAAAGAAAAAGTAAGTACATTGATATCCTCAAGAATACACGTAACAAACACAAAATACTCGTCGATGCCTCTCCTCTCAGCAAGGATGATATAGACATGGATGGACAATATCCATACAAAATCGCGTTCTCTTATTTCAGGTTAAAGCAGACTGACAGATGGCGCTGTGGCACTTCGTACCGAAAACAGACGTATAGCCTGAAGGTTCGAGGAACGCGATTTTTTATAGGCATCAAGGATGATTAAGACATGGATTGACAATGCCTATTCAAAATGGCGTTCAGGCTATACGTCTGTTTTCGGTACACATGCCACAGCACCATCTGTTGAGTCTGGAGTCGAGTTATTCTGTCAGCGTTAAGCGACGAACAAAATATTAGAAACTAGGATTTAGTGTCTGGTGTGATCGATAGATGACGCTACCTATAGTGCTTTAACCTGAAAAGAGAACGCGATTTTGTATGGGTATTGTCCATCCATATCTATATCATCCTTGCCTCTCAGGTAACCAGAAGGCTGGCAGCTATTTCGGCAAAATGATATGCCTAGCCATCCAAAGAGGTAACGCTGCCTGCCTTTTGGGTACCATAACCCACGAAGGCGACTTGGGGAGCATCTTTTATTTATAAGCTTATTTTAGTTTTTTTTATATAGGGTTATTGTTATTGTCTTTTTGTGTACATACTACTACATATGTTCCCCAATACCTCTAAATACCAATATTTTATTGTTGTTTAAAAACATAAAGAAAATTGAAGAACTAACTTACAAATTGAAATCAAAGTGAACGGCCTCCTAGGCTAGTCGGTAGTAGTGGCCCTGCCTACGAAGCAGGAGGTCGCGGGTTAGAACCCTGGTCAGTGCATTTATATGTGTGTTTATCACAGATATTTGTTCCTGAGTTATGGATGTTTTCTATGTATTTAAGTTTTTATACGTACATATCACAGATAACCTCAACCACTAGATAGATCATAAGTACAACTCGAGGTCACCACACATCGGCGCTCCCGTACTAATTTAGTATGAGAGCGTTTTTGATCATTACAGATGTGAATTAAAAATATCCACAAATATCAAGTCATAGGGGTGAACCTGGATTGTTATACTACAAAATGGTGTAGAATACTATTGAGATGTGCTGTTCTAAACGTAGAAATTTACGAATAAAATTGAGCTTATGTGTGGTGTGTGGTAACCTGGTACTCCTTGTAAAAGCTTAATGATGACTAGGCTGTGGTACATATACATCTATCTATATATATAAATGCCTTTGTCCTGACTGACTGACTGACTGACTGATCCATGCAGAGCCGAAACTACTGAAGCTATAAACTTGAAAATTTCAGGTCTGGTTACATTTGTAATGTGTACAAGTAATAAGAAGCGATATTGAAAAATTCTACCCCTAAGGGGGTAAAAAGGGGGTTGAAAGTTTATATGGGTGGGGTTTAAAATTTAAAGTTAGAGATTTGAAACTTTGTATGATTATTTATAATAAAAAAAGAATAAAAGTCATTACAGCGTTTTGTGAAATTCAACCTCTAACGGGGTAAAAAAGGGATTGAAAGTTTGTATAAAGATTACAATTTTTTTGTGACAGACTTGAAATTTCGTTCGCAGGCTACTAACTTAAAAACAAAAAACTGATTTCAGCGTTTTTGAAAATTCCACCCGAGAGGAGTTGAAACGGGGTTGAAAAGTTTGTATTAAAGCGAGGCCGTAACAACTGAAGCTAGAAAGTTGTAATTCGCAGGTCGGGTTACATTTATAAGGTGTTCAAATAATACGAAGCGATTTTGAAAAATTCATCCCCTAAGGGATAAAGGAGTTGAAAGTTTGTATGTATAGGATTTTAAGTAAGAGTAATTTCTAAAGTTAGAGACTTGAAACTTCGTAGGTACGTTCGCTGATATTTAAAAAATAATAAAAGTGATTTCAGCGTTCTGGATAATTCTACCCCTGAAGGGGTTAAATAGGGGTGCAAAGTTTGTATGCGGGAAACTTCTTTCTTTGAGATAGAGACTTCAAACTTTGTAGGAAGATTATTTATTAAAATACAATAAAAGTACTCTCAGCGTTTTGGCAAATCCTACTCCTGAGAGGGTTAAATAGGGGTGCTAACTTATTTGTATGGCAGATATTTCTTTTTTTAAACTAGAGACTTTAAACTCTGTGGGAAAATTACTTATTAATACACAATAAAACTAACTTTCAGTGTTTTGGAAAAGTCCACCCCTGAGGGGGTTAAATAGGGGTGCTAAGTTTGCATGGGGGAAATTACTTTTTTGAGCTAGAGACTTTTAGATTTGTGGGAAGATAACTTATTAAAAAATCCGGCCAAGTGCGAATCGAACTCGCGCACCGAGGCACAGAATAACTAATAGTACTACCGTACAGAAAATTCACTCTGATTCTCACGCAAGTAGGTATGCCACAGCCGTATTCCTTTGAAAATATGTCGGTCAGTTCCTAATATTGTTTCTGGGCAACCGATATTCAATAGATTAAGGATGTTTATTTTAACTATTACTAAGTAAGGACTTTGGGACCTTTCAATATCGTCCGGAATTTAAAAATGTTATTTCTGCTTCCTTGTTCTTCCGTTTATTCAGACATCCGTAAATACATATTTTATACGGATTAGATCGAAATAGGTTTCGAAGCCATTGTGTATTTTAAATTTTGCGCAAGCGCCACTAACACGACTATCGTGCGAGCCGAGCGGCAGCCCACTGCGATAAGACTCCCCGGGAGGCGCGCCGGCCAAATGTACCTAAACTGCGTAGTGAAACCCCCCTGACCGAGGGTTCCGTACAAATCTATAGGTATATAGGGGTAGTAACTTTAAAATTATTAAAAATATTTTTATTATATGATGTAACTAAAAATTTATGGTTTTCGCAATTTTTCCTGTATCTATGCTATAAGACGTTGCTTCGTACCAATTTCAAGATCCCGAGTTCACGGGAAGTACCCTGTAGGTTTCGATTCCCATGCGAGTTTCGAAAATTTGCGGAATTTTGCGGCATAAACGACTGTATCTTTTGATTGCGTTGGCATAGAAGTTTGATTTTTTTACAGCACCAAGGGACAGTAGAACTGAATATTTGATATAAATTTCAGCTTGATACCTCCACGCGTTCCTGAAAAAAATGGTCTTGACAGACAGACAGACAGACAGACAGACAGACGGACAACAAAGTGATCCTATAAGGGTTCCGTTTTTTCCTTTCGAGGTACGGAACCCTAAAAACAATAAAAGTCCTTTCAGCGTTATGGAAAATTCTACACCTGGGGGGGGTTAAATAGGGGTGCGAAGGTTCTATTATACGCGGACGAAGTCGCGGGGCGGAAAGCTAGTTATATATTTTACGTCACACCTGGCCATAATGTGAGTATTACCGCACGCTACGCGTACAGTAAAACTCGCATTATGGCCAGGTGGAGACGTAAAATCGTGTACTCACCACGGGCAGTAAAAAAGAAAGCCCTCTATCGCATATTTACAACCCTCGCCTGCGGCTCGGGTCACAAATACCTGCGATTTCGGGCTTTCTTTCTTTTACAGTCCTTGGTAAGTAATGTACTAATATCGTTGCCTAGTACCCAAAACACCAGCCTTATTTTCCCGATTCAATTTGTGTAAGATTGTCCCATAATATTCATTATTTTATTATTAATTATTTTATTATTATTAAACTTTCTGCTTTGATTAGATTATTTCCTATCAAAAACATTGTGAAAAGTTGAGGACCGTGTCGTTGGGGAAAATAGTCCCCCCGATGACAGTGTCTAAACCCTCTTTTTAAAGGTACTAAGTTGTGTATAGAACGAGGTCAACGACTGTTATATTTCAAAGTTGGTTCATTCCATGTGAACAGAGTAGCAATCGAAAGGGTTGTCACCGAAACTTTGTTGATAAAAACTACCGATCGGCCGCAAAATAATATCTGCAAACCCTACCGACGTCAAATCGCGAAAGTGGGGGAGTTGTGTGAAAAGTTGAGGGATACATCAAAAGTTGGGATAACTCGGTTATTCACGTAGAACGGTGATAGCAGACCATGGACGTACGCTAAACGGACTGGGAACTTCGACTAAAAAGTGAGGATGAGGGAGTTGTCAAAGTAAGGGGGTATGTGTAGAGTTAATTTATTTTAATAATTGGATATCATTTATTTACCAACATACACGGTAAGTATATATAAAATCAACTTAATACAACCCCGTACTATTGTTTTTATCTGTTTGGCCTGATGGTTGACTGGTAGAGAATGCCCTATGGCATTAAGTCCGCCCTTTGTACTTTGTGTTATTGTGCAATAAAGTTTAAATTAATTAATTAATTAATATAACATTAAATAAACGCACATTAGATGACCAACATAAAACGCTAAACAATTAAACAACCTTATATGAAATAAGTACCCTAAATTAAATAGGGTAATAATCTTAAATTAAAATATGTATAAAACTAAAATATAAATCGAACTTTTGCCCGCGCCGAATAAACTATCCTATCAGCCAGGCAATTTCTCGCTGGATCGTAATACTGAAGCGTTGAGCGAGAAAACTGCATGTAAGGGAGTAGGACGCCTCTAGAAAATAATATGCTTATAACAATATGTCAATGGTGTAGTAAGAGTGAGCAATACACCGCCCGGTACTTTAATGCTCTATTTCAAACCGCTCGTTTTATTCGAAGACCTCAGTTTGCTATATATTTACCTCCCTGCAGCAGGGAGGACTCGGGTGTCAATCCGTCAAAGTTATATTACAACTAGTGCGAGTGAGACAACGTCCCCAATATTGATGCTCTCTTTCAGACCGCACGTTTTATTCACAGAGTTCAGTCCGGTATATAGTTACGTACCTGAATCAAACAGGATTCGGGTCAGCGGACGGGACGTCGCCAAGTTTTTTTACACAATATTTGTCCTTATCTGTTTCTAGGACACGTTACAAGAAATACAAAGTACATTAATAGTATACATAGAACAATCTGAGATAAATATAATCCTGGAGCCCTTAATATATATTCATATGTTTTTTTTTGGTACTTATTTAAGGTCTTAAGTGAGTGTTACGGACTTACTAGATATTTATATAGAAACGGGTCATTCAGTCACTCACGTTTATTCGCTTGACATGTTCAATTGCTCATCTTTATGAAGCGAAACTACTCGTTTTGAAACTTTTTCTACGTAAGAAATGTGAGTGACCCGTCTCAATGTCTAATACCTATATTCTAATTTCATTCTTAAATTATTCTATTATGGTCTCCAAATTACCAATATAAAAGCATGAATAATATTGGTAGCACCGATTAATTTAATGGAAGATGATTAAAGTCCTTAACTATGTAGGTATATTAGTTGTAATCCATCCATTAATTCCATGAACTTAATTACAATGATAACGCAAAATATTGTTTAATACCTAATCTCATGCAATTAACGACGACGCTATATCATTTGACATATTTCCAAATAACAGCATAATACCCTCAAAACCAATTATCATTACACCTCCACATCATTCGCTCCAAAATAGACTTTAATGCATTGAACATAAAGTAGAATTTCGAGCGTATTCAATGCATACATGAATGCAGTTTAATTTTGAAAGAGCAGGCGTTAAATTAATCTCGTACAGGTACACTCAGATAAATTATAAGCCGACTTTGTGTAGTTTCTGTCTGCGGATCATTAATTATGAACCTCTGTGAAAATCATGCGAATACCACCCGATTTTCTGGCTAAGGGTTGACACAGCGGTGGTTACAGCGACCGCACTTTGACGAGTAACATGATTAAATAAAATTAAAAAAATTAAAATCGCTATCAAATTCAGAGCTATCTACAAAAGTTAAAAACTATCTACCGTCGCAGGAGACTGCAATACGGAAAAATACAGGTACCGTTTCAAAACGATATGACGTTATACCCTCCACCTTTGTCATTATGGTATCGTTTGAGTTTGAAGTATGCGCTAACTGCCGGCTCCCCACGCCCCGCGTCCCGCTACCCCGCTCAGTTCCTTTATCGCCAAGCGCGCCGTAAAAGCTATGATTTAAATTTCGATACTGAAATTATAACAGTTGGATATCATTAAAATAAAGCTATAAGTACCGTATCGAAAAATAGCGATATCGTAATTTTATACCGGTAGCGTACCGTTATATTTTAACCGGTGCGGGGTGCAGTTCTACCTTTATAACAAAAAGGTATCGATATTCTATAGCGCTACCTAACGAAACGAAAACGGGCCCTTATTACGTATTCTTTTGCGGAAATACGCGACAAATAATCGGATTTAATTGTTTTGGAGATAAACGGTAACATTATGTTTGCGTGTTACGCACAGACACAAACTGACTCAAGCAAGTAGTTTTTCGATCGAAACGTAATTACGAGCAACAAAACTTTATAAATCATTTGAAGGAAGATACATTAGATATTCGTAAAAGTAATCAATACGTAAGGAAGAGACAGTATTTTTTTTTAATCAGACAGTATGATTCTCTCTGTTTACGCTTGAAGTTAAACAATCCCTGGCCAAACCATATCTACTTACATTGATCAATATACTGTCTAAGGATTGGAAAACACCTTTCATAGGCCATGATATATTTTGTACTCCCGTTGTTATAATCTGTGCCAAAGTGAAATATTCAGTGATTAAGGTAAAAGCAGGTGTAACGCCGAGCTATCGCCTCGCTCTGCGAGATTGAACATTATACACTCCCACCCAATAATCAAGGTTAGGGGGATATTGAAACATTATACACTCCCACCCAATATTCAAGGTAAGGGGGATATTGAAACATGTTCTACAAACCTTGTTGTCTTGTTTAAACCACGACGGTGGCAAACAAGCATACGGCCCGCCTGATGGTAAGCAGCTACCATAACCTATGGACGCCTGCAACTCCAAAGGAGTCACATGCGCGTTGCCGACCCTTTACAAAAAGGAGGATTCACTGTGTTGACGGCTAAAGGAACAAGAAGGTCCCTCATCGTCAAGACACTGGATCCTCTTTGAGCTCTTTGGCAACCTTACTCACCAGCATGAACACAACACTATCAGTAGGGTCTAGTGCTATTTGGCTGTGGTTTTCTGTAAGGTGGAGGTACTTCCCCAGTCGGGCTCTGCTCCAGATTTGAGCAAGATGACATTCGCTGAACGTGCCCTACCACACTTAGCGAGATGCCATTCGCAGTGCCCATGGGGCTGACAACAGCTAAATTCCCTCCGTATCTTATTCAGCGCGAGTGAAAGAGAAACACTGTGTTACGATTAGTATGGGAGCTCATTGCAAATTTTACAAAATAATGAATTAAAAAAAAACGACGCATTAATTGAGAAATATAAGTCAACGAAGTTTTTAGTATTAGTGTGGTGGAATTTTGTCCTTAGTTACAGACGTATAAGTCAAGAAACTAAAGACATACAACTGTTTAAAAGCTAATTTTAAGATGTAACTTTGGAATTATTTTCTATCGAGCCGATTTCGTCCAATCGTGTATCGGACGCAGCGAAGTTCTTCCAAATATAACGAATATTAACATACATTTTTTTTACTTTCTCAAAACAAGTAGTTATAGCTGAAACACTGTTTGAGTAAAGTAAATTTGAAGGTCATCGGGTGTTGTCAGCCTCTTAAAACAGTTACATTGTGACAGTTACCTTCATATTCGCAATAAAAGCGCCATCTGTGGTACACTCGTGTTAACTAAGTTAGAGTCTGTCCTAAAAAAAAGAAGTGTCGTAGATAGTATGAGCTCCCATATAAACCCACGGATCAGAATACAATCCGGAAAGTACTTTTACTATATTCCCCTAACCACAGTTGAACCTTATTACCGAGCAGAACAGTCGTTCATAGGTCACTAGTAAAAAGTAATAAAAACGGTCCGATAGAGAGCATAATGTAGGGGGCGGTGTCTCACTCGCACAATGCTGCCAACTTATGAAACTTACCAATGTGGTTTTATTTATATACATTTATTTTAGTAACACACTAGAAGTTACTTCCTACTTATAATAATTTATTGCAAGATTTTGAATTAATACTTTGTTCCCTTTTAGCTGTTTTGAATTTTTTTACGACGTAAATATTATTCATTCATTAAATTAAAGAATTGCAAATAATATTGCAGACAGTAGTAGTAGTAGTAGTAGTAGTAGTAGTAAGTCTTGTAATATTTAAAATACGGTCTGGTATCCCCATTCCATCACTGACATAATATGTCACTGATATTATTTCAAATGATGCCGCTCAGCTCAACAACATTTCGTAACAACATTTTTAAGTAAAAATGGTCAAGATATGTTGCGTAAAAGGGTGCAGGGGTGAGACTTTACAATAAAGTAGACTTTCCTTTCACCTGTAATCCACAATCATTCAATTTTACGATTTAACAACAAGTTAAGATTGTCAAACAATAGGGTGACTATGATGTCGGCAAGCTGCGGGTCGGTTTTGCTGTTTTTACAGAAATGTACATAAGTACATGGTCTTTTCCTAAGTATTACGTCTGTTCCTAAGTATTACTTACACAGGACAGGAGTGGTCCGCGGGTCTTTTTAGGCCCTTTCGAAAGGGTCCTAAAATGGCACAAGGCCATACAAAAAAATGTAGTAGTGGCAGTAGAATAAATAAATAAATAAATATTATGGGACAATCTTACACAAATCAACCTAGTCTCACAGTAAGCTCAATAAGGCTTGTGTTGTGGGTACTAGACGACGATATATGTAATAGATATATACATATAAATACTTAAATACATAGAAACATCCATAACTAAGGAACAAATATCCGTGATAAACACACAAATAAATGCCCTGACCAGGATTCGAACCCGGGACCTCCTGCTTCATAGGCAGGGTCACTACCGACTAGGCTAGGAGGCCGTTAAAATATACTTTATAGTACAACATTTGTACAACAAAGAAAAATACAACAGGAAGAATATACAATATTAAGAGATCTCTTCCAGGCAACCATTGAGCAGATTGATGTTTTCTTTATTTACCTTTAAGTATATTAAAGTCGGAGAACTGTTCACATTAGATATGACGCAATAGTGAGAGCCACGAACCCCCTGTACTTACTTAGTTTTAGTTTGCTACACTAACTATCCCCTATTTTAAGACGCGGATATCTGGCAATTGTTCATCGGTGTTATGCAAACGAGTTGTAAGAAATAAATTTCTTACAGTTCTGGGTTTGATGCAGTGCAGTATCATGTAATGAATAAGATTATATCATTTTCAGGAGTTTCTGTTGGGGGAAAATAGTGCAAAATGACAATTAGTTAATGTATTGTTTGTCGCCTACCTACTGTTTTTTTTCCGTAGCGATACGCAATGTTTTTACTTTTTGTTATTATATTAGCGATAGGCTTCGACAGTTTTTACCTATTAACTGAAATATTTTGCTGGTCTGTCACTCTGACGTCCTCCGATAAATAGCTGCCAGATGCCTGGATCTAGCAATAAGTTTAAAATAGTAAATTAATTAGAGGGGTTCTCTGCTCTTATTATTGTGTCAACGTATCTGAAGTGGCCAGCTCCTTAAGTCAGTAGAATGTATAAGTTCCCATATGAACTATGAGACTTCTCTTTCAGGACAATACTTACTAGACGACAAGCATATTTTATATTTATCTTCATACTATCCCAATCCCACATACATCATAGTACATATGGTCACCCTACTTAGAATGAGATGCAGCTCCCTACATTACCTTCTCTTTCGGCCTCACTTTGTGGTCGAAGTATGATCTCCAGATTGTATTTAACTTCATGTATAAACCACGACACTTCTCTTTCCGGACAAACTATCGCCGGCCAGTGACTTGTCATATACATGATATACAGCCTTCTTAATTTGCAAAATATAGCCGACGACGGGGAGAATTTTACTTGGTGTCACAATGAAATAAAATGATAGCTATAAAACTGTTTTAAGCATGAAATATATACAATTTGAATGAAAGTACTGATTAAAATAGATCCTATCTATCTTTTTTAAATTTGTCAGGGAGGGAACAGTCGCTAGGATTTTTTCAAGAGGCTGTAGCATGAAAAATATAAATCCCTGAACTAATTGTTGCAAGCACAGAGCACAGTGCATTATTAAACTTTCATATGCAGCAAATATATTTGCTGTTACTTTCACCAAAAAAGATATATCCATTCTTTTTTAGAAATTGGGAATCGAGCCACTGTGTACCCGTTGCTGTACACAGTGACTAGGACCCCCTAGTACACAGTAGTTCTAACAGTACACAGTGGCTCGAGTCACTGCGTACTACGCCCTGTACACAGTGGTTCTAACAGTACACAATGGCTACGTAAGAATCGAACCTAAATAAACTTTATAACAAAAAAATAATTTTGTTGAATAAAACGGTAATTAGAATAGGTAAGCCTCATTCCGGAATAATCGTGCCTGATTCATTCTTCATTTAAAATAGGTACTTACCTAATAAATGTCGCATGATTTATTCACTTTCATTTTGAAAATAGATGTCATATATTTCAGAAAAAGTGACCAAACCCTCCGGTGTCTGAGGCCAGATTTTTCCTGAAGTATATGACATCTATTTTCAGTTTATATATAGTAGTGTAACTACTTAAAAATTGCAAATCAAAAAATATTGAACAAAATAATTTGATTTGCTTCAGGATTCACTTTCATTTTATAAAAAAAAGAGTGCAAGAATGATTTTTAATAATAAAATAACTTTTATTCTTATTCATAATCAAGTAAATTTTAGCCCAACTCTGTAAGGTGCACCAGTGGTTCGCGAGCCACCGTGTACTTTTCTGAAACGAACGACTGTTGACCTTCGCGCCATTTTGTATTTTAGATAGAACTAAAAACAAATAGAAACATCGAGGGCCTTGCTCTTTCCGTTTTCCGCACAGCACATTCGAGCCACTGTTCCCACCGAGCGACTGTACCCTCCCTGACCTAGTCATATTTCGTCTCATAAAATATGTAACTAGGCATTTTATTTTTATTTTTTATTTTATTTAATATGAAACAAACAGTCATACAAGGGTCAATTTTACAAAATATTTGCTTAGCTTTAGACCTATAGTTTCCAGTATTATTTCAACTTAGAATTAAACACGATGCAGCACAAAATACAAATCACTTAGTTGATCTGATATCATTTGTTCAACATTAATATAAATTTACGAGAAAACACTAAAAAGCACTGAAAGGTACACGTACGTAGGTAGTTGATTAATGGTGAATAAATTTGCATATTCTACGTTCTAAACACATTTAATTTAATAAAATGTGTTGACATTTTGTGACCACCTCACACTATGGAATGCCGCTCACGACTGGATCGCCGTTGGTGTTACAATCGTGTTTTGACACCGACAAACTGGCCCACTTGGCCCGTGTACCCCGTCTTTACGAAGTAATATATAAGTCCAAATGACTTTTTAGTAATATGTAGACCCTACTCATAGTGTTGTGTTCCTGCTGATGAGTAAGGTTACCAAAGAGCTCAAAGAGGACCCAGTAAGTTGATGAGGGACCGTTTTGTTCCTTTCGCCATCAACACAGTGAATCCTCCTTTTTGTAAAAGGTCGGCAACGCGCATGTGACTCCTTTGGAGTTGCAGGCGTCCATAGGTTACGGTAGCTGCTTACCATCAGGCGGGCCGTATGCTTGTTTGCCACCGTCGTGGTATTAAAAAATATATATATGAAGAAATATTGTTCCAAATGACTTTTTTTACTGTCAATAGAATAAGAGAGCAGGTGAAGATGATCCAATACAAAAACCAAAGTAACTTGTTGTTCGGAACTTGAATTCTAATCGGAAAGCAGGTTCTTTTAAAGTAATAGCGGTAGGGCTAGCATAACTTACGTTGACGTACAGTCAAGTGTATAAATATGGGTGTACTCATCTTACTCAAAAATATGTCCCATGGTATCTTATTCCGTTGTAATAAGTGCGTAGTACCATATTTATGAAACGATTTTTTCGATACGTATTTTTGCACTTGACTGTACTATACAGATACCGATATAGATACAGATATTTTATTGGTAAAATTAAAATTTTACAGGTCATGAGTATACATTTTTTAAGTACCCTCCTTAAATACTAATTAATTTGATACATACAATGTTGTTATTATTTAGGTATTAAAATGTCGATTACATGTCAAGGTCATATATAAAGTAACAATTAGACATACATTTAGGATATCTGTTTGGTAGATAGGTACTAAATTAACATTTTTAAGGATCCTTAGGAATAGGAACCATAAACTCACCTATAACTTCATACTTCGAGTATGAACTCGCGCGTCACACGTCAAGATATGCTAGGCGTAATTGTGTACGTTTATCTTTAAATCAAACGAAACTTGTACGCTTAATTCATTTTCTTAGTTAAAAAATACATACACTTTCTGTATGCCCTAAATTACCCAAAAAGCGGACTTGGAAGTAGTGTTCCAAAGGAATCGAGCCTTTTAGCTCTTTTTTTTAAGGCTGGCCTCGATTTTGTCGCCTCGAGGGCTAAAAAGAGCCTATACCTCTTTAGCCCCTAAGCCTAGTCAAATTTAGCAGCCTAGACTCTCGGAGCTCGTCGCCTTATTAAGAGGCTATACATTTAAAGGTTCTTGTCAAAATATTGAGACTTAAAATTATTTTAGCCTCCAAGCTTCATTAGGCTCAGAGGCTAAAATATTTGGAGTGTATAAAAATATTAAATTAGTTCGACGCTTTTTTAGTGTAGTGTATTAAATAAAATTTAAGACTCGAGTAGTAGGCTAAGAAAATTAGATTTTTTTGAAGAATTAATTCCCAGCAGGCTTGAAATCGTTTTAATACCTTCACGTGGTCCTAAATGCATGTGGTCTGAGTTTGCCCAATCCCAGGAGGTGTGCATAACTTTTTAGCGAAATTTTTGCTCTTTGTCAGTTTTTTTGCTTCTAGCTCGAAAACGGTATGTCCGAAGGAAAATATCATGTATATCAATATTAAAGATGGTTAAATTCTGCGTCGAATGAGCATCTTAACTTATAATTCAGTTCAGCGGTACATCCAAAATCCAAAATTATAAATCGGGAAAATGTCTCATTTATTTGAAATACTAATATTTTGACTTCCATACCACATATCTTTGAAACAGATGACTCATGTTGAAAAACCTATAGTAGAATAATAGTTGAAGAGAATACAATTTCACGATATATAGACATCTCAATTTTCAAATTCAGTCACTTTGAAAGGCTTAATTTGGCATGAATTCAAACTCGGTTTTTTTTCTAAATCCTTCTAAGTTGCAAATTTCCATAAATATGATTTGTGAGGCCTACATTTAATGCATTGTTACAACTAAGAACATTAAAGTGCAAATTTCTAAAACGTACCCAATCAGAAAACTATTATATACACCGTGTTTTTATTATTTCCGGTAATTTCAAGGGTATATTTCTGAGCTTAACTTAAGTTTATTTCTCTAAGACGCCAGTGTTATAATTCGCTCCAGTTCGGAGGTAATCGATATTTCATTTATGTCTTTCTAATTGTGTAAACCTACATTAAATTTTTTTTTTACTCTGAGCACCCGCTACAAGATCATGCACCTGTGTGTTAAGTCAATACAATATGCTTCCTGTGTATCTCAGGCTGTTAATGTTTGAAATGGAATTACATTGACATGTCTAGTTTTCAATTGTTTGGTTTAGGGACCAATTGAGGAATCAATCAGTAACTGCTGAATCTACTTAGATGAAACTTTGTATAGAGACTAAGATAGTTTGTTATTTAATCAAATACAAACATTGAAAACATTGAAAAAATAATCAACCCAGCAGGACTTGAACCTGCATCGATCTGCATGTATTTGATTTAATAACAATCTATTGAATGAGTGGAATGCCCCACTTTAAAAACATGCAAAAATAATTATGAGATAGTTTGAGTCCATAAAAAGTACTTTTCATCCCAAAACACCAACTCTTAAGGGGCTGAAAAGTGGGTAAGAAGTTAGTATGAAGAGTTATTAATATATTTAAACCGATTTAGATGAAATTTGGTACCTATGAAAATAGTTTGAGTTCTGGGGACTTTTTATCCTAGAAACTATGCCTGAAGGGTGTGAAAAGGGGGCAAAAGTTATTTGTATGGAGAATCAATATTCACTGAACTGATTTAAGTCCATAGATAAAATTTGGTATGGAGATAGTTTAAGTTCTGGAAAAGGAAATAGAATAGTTTTTATCTTAGAAGTCATCCCTTAAGAGGTAAAAAGGGGAGTGTATTACTATCTCTATACTAAGTTTCATCTCAATAGGTTCAGCAGTTATTGATTGATTCCCTAATCGGCTCCTAATGTAAATAAGGTATATTAACTCAACCAAACAATTGAACATTATGACATGTCAATGAAATTTCGAATATTAACAATCCGAGATACAAAGGAACCATATTGTAGTGACTTAACACACAGTTACATGATTTTATAGTGGATTCTCAGATTAAAAATATAATTCAATGTAGGTTTACACAATTGGAAAGACGAAAAAGAAATATCGATTACCACAGAACTGGAGCAAATTGGGGCACTGGCGTCTTTAAGTTAAGCTCAGGAATGTACCCTTGGAATTTAGAAATAAATAAAACACGGTGTATAAATAGTTTTCTGATGGGGTACGTTTTAGAAATGTGCACTGAAATATTCTTAGTTGTAAAGATGCATTAAATGTAGGCCTCACACATCATATTTTATGGAAAATATGCAACTCAGAAGAATTTATAAAAAACTGATTTTGAATTCATGCCAAATTTAGTCTTTCAAAATCACTGTTTTTGAAAATTGAGATATCGGTATAACGTGAAATTATATTCTCTACAACTTTTATTCAATAGATTTTTCAACAAGAGTCATCTGTTTCAAAGATATGTGGTATGGAAGTCAAAATATGAGTTTTTCAATTAAATGAGACATTTTACCGGTTTATAACTTTTGATTTCGGCTGTACCGCTAAACCGAACTAAAAGATAAGTTGCTCAATCGACGCAGAATTTAACCCTCTTGAATGCTGAAGTGAATGACATTTTCCGTCGGACGTATCGTTTTCGGGCTACAAGCAAAAAACTGACAAAGAACAAAAATTTCGCAAAAAAGTTATGCACACCTCGTGGGATTGGGCAAACTCGGATTACATGCATTTAGGACCACATGAAGGTATTAAAGCGATTTCCAGCCTGCTGGGAATTAATTCCTCAAAACTCTTTTTATAGATCTTATTTGCTTGGCCTATAGGTATGTATGTTTATTTAAAAAAATATTATTATCACTATAAAATATAACGGTTACACTCACACGTCACTTTAGTCACTTCGCGCGACATGTTTCGGAGAGAAAAAAAAAACGCCAATTATATACATATTTAAAATATAAATATTTTTAATATGTTAGAGTCTCACGAAAGTTTTATAGTTAAAATATACATATTTCGTGAAGTAGCTCCCTTATTTTTTAATATATAAGTATTTTTTGTTATACCAGCAACAGAAATACATAACTGATTTTTACGAATATGTTACGTAGTGAGCACATCAATTATATTTAATAATCCCCAATATTCACGGTATAATTTAAGATTTCGTTATCAGCGTAGCACATATAAAACACTTGCATAGGTCTTGAATTATTTTATTCGGAAGTTCCGATTTAGTTAATTATCTTCGTATACACTCCTTCCGTAAAAATAAGATGATATTGCGAAAAGGAAAAACCAATCAAGAGCATGTCAGGCCATGCTCAATGAAGGGTTCCGTAGTTACCGGTCTACCGACAGTACACTCACTCGAAAGGTCGTTTTCATAGGATATTTTTGCAGCACTTACGTCCTTTTCCTGGTGTCGCTTACGTCTTTTTCTGATTACAACATTTTACGAGAACTCAAAAACGGCTGAGCCGATTTCATTTACCTTAAGTTTCATTGAAACTACTTGTTAAGCCATTAATTCATTAATTTTTTCACATTTTTTTGACCCCACTGACTACTACATGACTAACTGACTGAATGCGATAACAACATTGTCTATGTTAGCTCGTAGGATAGAAAGAGTACGAAATTATATTTCTCGCGCGTCACACGTCAATATATGCTAGGCGTAATTGTGTACGTTTATCTTTAAATCAAAGGAAACTTGTACGCTTAATTCATTTTCTTAGTTAAAAAATACCCAAAAAGCGGACTTGGAAGTGTGTAATAGGTACATAATCACCCAACAACAGCTAACTCAGCTGACTCACAGCCCACCCAAGGCGAATAGAAAATTAAATAAAAAACAACGTTCATTTTCCTAATGTAATATGATACGCTGCAACCAAATACGGAATATTATAAAAATCATTTTCTATTTTCTGTGACCTCGGCCTTGATCAGTATATTAACCTAAACTGAGAACAAAGGATTGTGTACCTATATAAAGCGATCTATTTTCCAAGATTAAACAGTGACTATCCACACGTTAAGCGTTTCACTTTCCCAACTCACGTCCCATTACCATATGGCGACCCTTCCAGTCGGGCTGCTCAAGGCAGCCTCGGTTTAAAAACCAGCTCAGCAAGCTCCATGAACCAGCCTAGCCCGGACCTGCGCAGCACAGCTCAGCTCACAATGGACCAGCCCCGCTCGACCCTCCGAAGCCCCGCTTAGCCGAACTCAGACGCCGCCGCCTCAGCAAGCTCATCAGCCATCTCAGCCGTTCAAATCACGACACGACACAATGGCCCAGCCCGGCTCCACTGCGACAACCAACAAAGGCACCAACACACCAGGCAGCCGGCCAGAGTCAGCTAAAACCATGGCCATGATTACCATAACGGTAACGTTCACGGAACAGAGGACCCCAACCAGAACGGTCCGATGTCAGTCCGATGGACGCCACGTTACCACCATCAGCCCCAACAACCCGCACCAACGGGTAACCCAAGCCAAATCACAATCGCCACCAGCAACCAGCGAAGCGGAGCGGAGCATCTAGAACCAGCACGTCAAGCACAGCAGAACGTGTAGCAGCCACCAGCCGTCACAAGCCCTGCCGCACCCAAGTCACCAGCCCCGCCCCGCCACACCCCATCGCCAGCGCCCAGCACCGACCATCGATCGCAAGTACAATTCTAAGACAGTTTAATCGTAATTACTTAAATTCAGTGATAAATATAAGCCCTCAATTCTAAATGTAACAATAACAATTACTCACATTACGCGTATAGTATGACCCACATTATAAAAATATATAAAACAAGTTAAAAGCATTGCAAACAAATATTCGAAAATTAGTTCAAAAACACCGTAAACAGACAATCGGTCAAAATAAAATCAAATTAGCCCACTGTCACTGAAGAATACAGCCCAAAGAAATAAAAACAGGCATCCGTACGATAAAGCGAAGTAATTTAATCTAACCTCACAAAAATAAAAGACGACTAAAGTAAAATCTTATCAATATACAACCAAGACAAAAAAAACGGACAAAACCAGGACAAAACCTAAATTAATTAACCAAAAAACGGCAGTAGCATTGCTACCAGCCATGGACGGATCCGAGACCGTCATCAAACAGTTAGACATCATAGAATTATACGCGATAATGATTAAAATCAATGACATAAAATTGCTAATAAATTTCGTAATTAAAAAACCCATTTAACCAAACACGCCAAACTTAAAACATCCAGCAAACACATCAGTAAAATAAGCGACCGCGATCCAAAACAAACTATTCAACACAAAACAGGGAAATCGGCCTACCAAACGTTACGAAAAAAAAAAACTTAAAATGTAAACCATAAGACATATTTTACATAATATGTCGATAATAAAGTAGCTACACTATACCAATAAAATAAAGAAATAAATTCAAGCTTACGCACGTATTACACTCAAGATATTTAATAACGCATTATAGTGTATTGACGTATACCTACACCGATAAATTAAAGGTAAAAAAATATATTAATAATATCTATACAGATATTACTATAGTTTTTTTATAGATTGATATTAAAAAAAACTACATGATGATAGTATAGGCAACAAAATTGAACTATGACAAAATACAATTAAACAAGTTAATATATTTTGCAGGCACTAAATCCTTGATACATAATGATAGTGTTGAAATACCAATTCGTGAAGGTCCTTGGACACAATACGTTAATTGAAATAAACTAGTGTTAAAAGAACTGCCTCAAAAGTATAATAACTACATAATAAAATATCATAATGACAAAAATAAAATAACACACTAAATCTGATGCAGCAAAAATCCACAAAAATAACCATTGTCAAAGTAAAAAAAAAAATTTCAATTCAATTCACAATAAACGCCACAACGTACTTATATTTTATCGACACCAGAGCCAGCCAAAGTACAATAACACGCGACACGACATTGAAAACCCAAGGTCGCATGCAAGATGACCTATATACACGGAATAGGAGGAACGATTGCGTCATAATATACAATTACGCTACGCTTAGAGAGTGATAGCCACGCCTACCACAATAAATCGACATTGCGAGATACCATAATAATTAAACAAGAATTTTTTTTTTATTCGTTATGACTGCAACATGACACGACATAAATAGGGATATTATTACGTTAAGAATAATAAGAAATATATGTAATATCTTAAATATTACAAATTACTGACTATGACTATGACTATGACTATGACTATAACTGTGACTGTGACTGTGACTATAGCGTGCAGAAAGCTAAAACAGATAAGTGTCGCAACCAACAATTAGCCTGATCACCTAAAAATTGTTGTGACCCTTATATGCTTTAAGTTTACAAAGTAAAGGGTTTCCTTGCATTCCTCTTTACTTCACGCAATACCAGGTAGCCCATAAGAGAATTAAAAGTAAGCTGAGTACACCAGGATACAAAGCAGACGCTAACCCTTGGAACCAAACAAATTCGAGCGAGTTCTCAATTGACCAGGTCCTTGGGCGCACGGAATGTTCTAAGTCTTCCGATGCGTTAAAACACTGTCTGATAGTACATAATAATAATATGTACTAGCGCGCAATAATAAATATTTCCCGGTATCCTTAAATCGAAAAACTAAAAATAAAATAGTATGCAATACGGTCGGCCGACCCGATGCGCTAAAATGCGCCATGTACTCATTAAAAGAAAGTAACAAGTATCGCAAAGAAGCTTACATAAGGACAAAACGCAGACATTGCAAAATGGCTCATTTATTGTTCTACACTGTGTGTCGAACCAAGTACTCGGTCGTGTCCGAAACGAGCTTTCCTCGCGAGAGAACTAGGTCACATATGAAAGGCACAACAGATACAAGAAGAATACATACAAAGAAAAAAAAACAACCAAAGAAGGAAAGAACTACCAAAGTGTATAAAACACGCATGACAGACGATCCGTACCACGACTAATTATTATAGAAAAGGTCAAGAAAATCACAGACAAAGATGACAGACATGTCACATATAACTTATTACCCACCAGCGGACACAGTCATAAGAATAATGACCAATAACGTTAAAAGTTATTACTACTGACCAGGAATAGATAACGACATTATGAAATTCATAAAAGCAAAAAACAGTCATAAATAAATCAAAGCAGACAGAGACAGCAAATTCATCTCGACAACTATGCGAGAGATTTGTAACATATTAGGTATAAAACAATTACAGTCAACCGCTTACCACCATGAAAGCCTAGGATCCTTAGAAAATTCGCATAAAGCACTAGAATCATATTTAAGGATACAAACAGACAACCAGAATCACCAGTGATCTGATTAGCTACAATATTAGTATTTTTCGTATAACACAATGGTTCATTCGGCAACTATATACACGCCATATGAGCTAGTATTCGGCAAACATTGCCGCATACCCAGAAACATTACTCATCAAACAGACCCATATATATATATATAACTTCGATTCCTATCCCATAGAATTCAAACATATGTCACAAAAGTCCCAAGCAGACGCTAGAAATAATTTAATTAAGTCTAAAATATTAAGAAAAACTAATTACGATTTAAAAATTAAACCCATAAGTAATAAAATAGGAGATTTAGCATTAATCAGAAAAGAAAAAAAAAATTTTGGACACAATATATCAAGGACCATTTACCGTCATAGAGGATCAGGATCCAAACGTAAAAATATTAGTATCAGGAAAAGAATACACACTCCATAAAAATAGAACTAAACCATACTATAATTAAAACAATCACACAAATAAAATAAAAATAAAATAAATAAAAATTTAATAAAAATAAAGTAATAATAAAAACAACAAAAAAAAATATATATATATAAATTTAATTCACAACAAAAACCCATAAAACAAAAAAAACACGCTCACACACGACACTACACTAGAACAGCAAACTAAACGTTTCCATGTCAATGATCACATCTCATTCCAAATACGGAAGTACTATCTCCACACTGAAATGACATCAAGTAACAAATAAACATCAGGTCAATAATTTACAAAACACAAACACATAGCCATACAAGGATCGAAACAAATAAACAGACCGCAGCATATAACTTAGCAACAAACTCACCGCTATTTTAAACAAAACACAACTTAGACAGAAACCAACACCTGCATAACCATAAACTTTGATCATTTTCCATGTATAACCAAGGTGATTAAGTAACCATATTTAATCCTTATTCAAAATTTTATCAATAGAGTAACTAAACTATAACTTAATTAAGACAAAAATGTAATCATATTTTTAAGTGCATCAACAAAAAAAAACCCTAGCCGTCAGATTAAAATATTTTTTTTTAATTAAATATAAATTAATTAAGAAACAGAATGTAAACAATAGAAGTAAGCAGCCATGTTTTTTTTGTATAACACTTTTAATAGTGCTAAGATTTATTTTATATTCAGAATTACCTTTTAAGAAACAAATTTATACTTATTAATGTAAAGACAAAAAACAGTTTAAACCTGTTTTTCTGTCTCAAAAAAACCGACGGACGTGTAATAGGTACATAATCACCCAACAACAGCTGACTCAGCTGACTCACAGCCCACCCAAGGCGAATAGAAAATTAAATAAAAAACAACGTTCATTTTCCTAATGTAATATGATACGCTGCAACCAGATACGGAATATTATAAAAATCATTTTCTATTTTCTGTGACCTCGGCCTTGATCAGTGTATTAACCTAAACTGAGAACAAAGGATTGTGTACCTATATAATTTTCCAAGATTAAACAGTGATTATCCACACGTTAAGCGTTTCACTTTCCCAATTCACGTCCCATTACCATAGTGTCACTTAACCTCGGCCAAGTATTCTACCTTTATCGTACGTCCGGTGTCCGAGGTGCGCGAGATTAAACATTCCGCAGGACTGTTACGTCACCAGATAGCGTTTGATTTTAGTAGGTAGTCGCTGGGCGTGAAACTTAATATACCTGGCCCTGTAGCCAAGATGACAATCGTTTGCAGAAAACGAAACGAAACGCTTCGCGCTCTCGCTCACTCTTCCATATTAGTGCGATAGAGATATGGATGGGGCGTTTCGATTCGTTTTCTGCAAACGATTGTCATCTTGGCTAAGCCCCCTGAAATCTTATTTTTTTAGCGTTTTGTAGTCAACTTATAATTTCGTCATGTCCGTCTATCCGTCCGTCTGTCAGTCTGTCCGCGGCTAAGTTCAGTGATCGTTAAGACTAGAGCCGGCTTTCCATAGTAAATCTGCCCTTACAACAAATGGAATATGGATTTTTTTTATGAATACCTCTTATAATCTATATATATATATATAATTCAAAGGTGACTGACTGACTGACTGACTGACTGGCATAGTGATCTATCAACGCACAGTCCAAACCGCTGGTTCTAGAGATTCCAAATTTGGCACGTAGGTTCCTTATAAGGTCTAGGGGTGCGCTAAGAAAGGATTTTTCAAAATTCATCCCCTAAGGGGGTGAAATGGGGGTCCAAAGTTTGTATGGGGAAACAAGATTAGTTAGTCTATTTTATTCGAAACTTCACAGAAGTATTTCTAACAATAAATGAGTAGTAGTAAATATATATATATATATATATAACTCAAAGGTGAATATATATATATATATATATATATATATATATATATATATATAACTCAAAGGTGACTGACTGACTGACTGACATAGTGATCTATCAACGCACAGTCCAAACCGCTGGTTCTAGAGATTCCAAATTTGGCACGTAGGTTTCTTATAAGGTCTAGAGGTGCGCTAAGAAAGGATTTTTCAAAATTCATCCCCTAAGGGGGTGAAATGGGGGTCCAAAGTTTGTATGGGGAAACAAGATTAGTTAGTCTATTTTATTCGAAATTTCACAGAAGTATTCCTAACAATAAATGAGTAAATACTTGTTGCAGGTTTTTTGAGAATTCAACCCCTAAAAGGGGGAAATGTGGTCAAAAAGTCTGAAAATCAACATGGGTATTGTTTCTATGGTTTATCGGGTCGTTGATTACGAAAACAACAACGATTTTAAAATCCGACGTGGCGGACGTGAAATACCATCCCCTGTTAGGGTACAATGGGGTTGAAATATCTAAATATCCATATGGGTGTCGTTTTTGTGATTTTTTGGGACGTTAATTAAGAAAATGGCATCGATTTTGAAATTTAATATTGTGGACATGATAATTCTTGAAAGTATTTGTGCCAAATTGCAATCTTCTAAATATATAAAAGAAGAAACTGACTGACATATCAACGCACAGCCCAAACCGCTGGTTCTAGAGATTCCAAATGTGGTACGTAGGCTCCTTATAATGATCTTAGAAATAATTTTTAAAAATTGAGCTCCTAAGGGGGGAAATGGGGTTCAAAGTTTGTATGGGAAACGAGATTAGTTCAACAATTTTATTCAAAACTTTACAGGAGTATTCCTAACGATAAATGAGAAAACAAGTGTTTCAGCTTTTTTGAGAATTCAACCCATAAGGGGGAAATGTGGTGACAAAATTTAAATATCAACATGGGTATTGTTTCAATGGTTTATCAGGTCGCTGATTACGAAATCAACACTTAAGGGGGTGAAATGGGGGTTGATAGTTTGTATGGGGAATTTTTAAACGTTGAACCAATTTAGATGAAACTTGGTATAGAGATAGTTTGTGTACCAGGAAACGACATGGGACAGTTTTTATCTCGAAAATCAATCTTTAAGGGGGTGAAATGGGGGTTGGAGGTTTGTATGAAGATTTTTTTACCGCGAACCGATTTAGATAATTTTGTTGTGGATATAGTTTGAGTCCCAGGAAACAATATAGAATATTTTTTAAGCCGAAAATCAATCTTAGAGGGGTAGAAAACATGTTGGTAGTTTGTATGGCGAATTATTAACCGCTGAACAGACGATTGAAATAAAACTTGGTACATATTATATAGATTGAGTCTCGGTAAACAATATAGGATAGTTTATATCTCGAAAATCAACCCTCTAGGGGGTGAAACGGGGGTTGAAATTTTGTATGGGAAATTAATAACCGTTGAACCTATTTAGATGATTTGGTATGGAGATATGTTGCGTTCTGGAGAAGGATATATAATAGTTGTTATCCCAGAAGTCATTCCTTAAGCGGGTAAAAAGGAGGGTGGATTACTAATTCCACGCAAATGAAGTCGCGGGGAAAAGCTTCTATTCAAGAGTAGAAATCTGTATTAATCATAATCTCTCAGTAGTAAGTCGTTGATGGCGTAACAATTAAACAATTATTGCAATAATTTCTTTAAAATAAAAAATGAGGGAACCGCCGTCTTCAAAACCAGGTATACCGAAACCTCCAGAATGTAACGAATACTTTTCCGAAAACCGCTTCTAAATCAGTTCAGCGAAACGCAAGATGATCGCGGACAAACATACATTCCTACATACAAACATACGAGTCTAACTGAGAACCTCCTTTTTTAGTACCTTTAGTACGCGGGCGAAGCCGCGGGAAAAAGCTAGTTAAGCATATTTATGCTGAGTATGAACGTCCTAACTGGGACAGTTTTTGACTTATGTTTTTTTTTGTTTTAAAGTATTTATTTTCGGGATTTATGCGGGCGATTTGGTTCAATTTAAATTATGTTCTTTATTTAGATTTGCATCACCACCAAAAAAAACCGGCCAAGTGCGAGTCGGACTCGCGCACCGAGGGTTCCGTACAAACCTATAACAAGCAAAAGTTTGTAGTATGTTTATTACTTATTTCAATTTAATACCTCTACGCGTTTACGAAGAAAAAGGTAGTAAGTTTAAAATTTCAAAAAATATTTTTTGTATGATTTTACTAAAAATGTCTACTTTTCGTAATTTTTCCTTTGTCTGTGCTATATGAAGTTTCTTCGTGCCAAGTTTCAAGTTTCTGAGTTTACGGGAAGTACCCTTTAGGTTTTGAGTTTCTTGCGAGTACTCAGTTTCAAAATATGCGACTTAAATTGCTTTTTCTTTTGATTGCGTTCACATAAAAGTTTGGTTTTGCTACATCGGAAAGGTCCTATAGCCCTGAGTATTTAACATGAATTTCAATTTAATACCTCCATGCGTTTACGAGGAAAAAGGTAGTAAGTTTAAAATTTCAAAAAATATTTTTTGTATGATTTTACTAAAAATTTCTACTTTTCGTAATTTTTCCTTTGTCTGTGATATATGATGTTTCTTCGTGCCAAGTTTCAAGTTTCTGAGTTTACGAGAAGTACCCTTTAGGTTTTGAGTTTCTTGCGAGTACTCAGTTTCAAAATATGCGACTTAAATTGCTTTTTCTTTTGATTGCGTTCACATAATAGTTTGGTTTTGCTACATCGGAAAGGTCCTATAGCCCTGAGTATTTAATATGAATTTCAATTTAATACCTCCACGCGTTTACGAGGAAAAAGGTAGTAAGTTTAAAATTTAAAAAAATATTTTTTGTATGATTTTACTAAAAATGTCTACTTTTCGTAATTTTTCCTTTGTCTGTGATATATGAAGTTTTTTTGTGCCAAGTTTCAAGTTTCTGAGTTTACGGGAAGTACCCTTTAGGTTTTGAGTTTCTTGCGAGTACTCAGTTTCAAAATATGCGACTTAAATTGCTTTTTCTTTTGATTGCGTTCACATAAAAGTTTGGTTTTGCTACATCGGAAAGGTCCTATAGCCCTGAGTATTTAACATGAATTTCAATTTAATACCTCCTCGCGTTTACGAGGAAAAAGGTAGTAAGTTTAAAATTAAAAAAAAAATTTTTTGTATGATTTTACTAAAAATGTCTACTTTTTGTAATTTTTCCATTGTCTATGCTATATGACGTTACTTCGTGCCAAATTTCAAGTGAGTTATGAGTTCACGGAAAGTACCCCGTAGGTTTTGCAAGTGCCGAAAAACTCTAAAATTTGCAGCATAAACGACTGTATCTTTTGATTTAAGTTTGATTTTTTCACAGCTTCAAGGGACAATAGACCTAAGTATTTGATATAAATTTCAGCTTGATACCTCCACGCGTTCCTGAGAAAAATGGTCTTGACAGACAGACAGACAGACAGACAGACAGACAGACAGACAGACAGACGGACAACAAAGTGATCCTATAAGGGTTCCGTTTTTTCCTTTCGAGGTACGGAACCCTAAAAACGAAAAGAAGAGAATAATTTTAAACAAAAAAGAACCGACTTCACTTAGACAGTTTATGTGAAGTCGGTTATTTCTTGTTTAAGTTAGACTCCACCTTTCCAAAAGGAAATGCCCGAGCCACTGCAAGAAATATTAAAATCACTATAGGTGTACCTAGAAAATTTGAAGAGTTCCCTCGATTTCTCCAGGATCCCATCATAAAATCCTGACCTGGTTACAATGGGACCAATCGTGTTATGCCGTGTGATAATATCACAATCTATTTTATGCGAAAAGGAGGGCACCCAAATCAACATCAGCATCTTCTTTCTCATGGATGCCATTATCAGAACTGGACCAAATTGAAATGGGACCACACAGGAAGCACCAGCTTTCAAATAAAAATATAGTCATCAAAATCGATTCACCCAGTCGAAAGTTCTGAGGTAACAAACATAAAAAAATAAAAAACAGAAGAATTGAGAACCTCCTCCTTTTTTGAAGTCGATTAAAAATAATTATTATATAGAAGCTTTTTTAATGTGGTTGTAGTGACACCTCTAGATTTTTTTCTCAGAATACACCATACAATTAGCCTGCTACTCGCCTAAATATCAAAATTTTCTTGGTGGTATTTCCTATCAAAATTCAGCAATTTGTGTCGGCAGTACTGTACCTATATTCATCGGTGTTTTACAATGAGGTATAAGTTTTTATGGTGGTAATGCAAATCTAATTAAAGAACATAATTTTAAAACTTGAACCAAATCGTTCGCAAAAATCCCGAAAAATCAATGCTTAAAAATTCATAACTCAAAAACTGTCACAGTTAGGGTCTTTATACTCAGCATAAATATGCTTTATTAGAAGAGGTGAACACCTCTTAGTTTTGTGAAAACAAAAAAAATCAGAATCCATTGAATTTACTATGGAAAGCCGGCTATAGAATTTCTGATAAGTACTTATCACGCCGACAAAACGGACAAGAAAATATGTTGGAGTAGTTCCAGTGCACTAGAAGTGGGGATTATCCCATCAAAAACATAAATGTGAAAGGCTGCCAAGTTCGATACTATGGGAATGCTTCGCCTATAAAAGAAGTGAGATCTGAATAAGTACCAAGTTCCATAAAAATACCTCAAATCATAAATAGTTATAGAAATGCACACTTGATTTCCAGCAGTTTTTAAGGTACATTTTGAATAAGTATCACGTTACATAGAAATACCTAAAATTATAATAGTCAGAGAAACGCACACCGGTTTTTTTAGCAGTTTCCTGATAACATTTATTATTTTCAGTACTTTTTAATGATGTTACTTGGCAAGTTTTCACACACCACACACCTTTTCAATGCAATGAATCGACACATTTGGACTGCAATGTGTCAAGTATATAATTTTCTATTAAAACTTGCCAAGTTACATCATTAAAAAGTACTGAAAATAATAAATGTTATCAGGAAACTGCTAAAAAAACCGGTGTGCGTTTCTCTGACTATTATAATTTTAGGTATTTCTATGAAACGTGATACTTATTCAAAATGTACCTTAAAAACTGCTGGAAATCAAGTGTGCATTCCTATAACTATTTATGATTTGAGGTATTTTTATGGAACTTGGTACTTATTCAGATCTCACTTCTTTTATAGGCGAAGCATTCCCATAGTATCGAACTTGGCAGCCTTTCTTATTCATGTTTTTGATGGGATTTCATTTATTTTTGTTAGGTGTAGGTTCTTTATTATTTTTTTATCACTTTTGCTTTAGGAAATGTCTCATTCCACTTAGGTATGTACTAATTCCAATTAGGTAATACTATAACCCTTTATACTAAGCGTCTAATTCTATTTTACTATTTATTTATAGGTGATTTTTACAAATAAACTGGCTCCCTACACCTATAAAATGTACCTACTTACATATAATTACATACATCAATAACGTACTTTATTCTGTTTGTAAGTACGCTACCTACATAGATAATTAATAACTTGGTAATACCTACCTACCAGTAGGTATTATAATTGGTGGCCTATTATGTAGCCCCAGAAGTGCACCATCCCATCTCATCCCGTGGCGTATCGGAGGGTGAGATGGGCAGTAGTATATATAATTCCATCTTAGAGTATATATGATTTCCATGTTCTTGAATCTGCGATTTTATTAGTTGTAAAATTAGAAATTATTTAGACTATGCGAGAAAAAATATTCTTTTCATTTTTGTTTGACTGATTTAGCGCACCTAGTGTACCTAGTGACCTGCTTTGCACTTCGTAAATCGTGGGTTCGGTTCCCGCAACAGACACACACAGAGTGGTGAACAATTTTATTGTTCTTGTCTTTAAGACAAACATGTATTGTCTTAAATTGGTATGTACCTAAATTTAAATAAGTCTTATCTCATTTCCACTCCATACCTACTTATAGTAGAACAAAATTACACATTCGTTGTTTTCGAAACTGACTCACACTTGGCCGTTTTCAGATTTTTACTTTATTTCGACCTAAAGACAAACCTTCGAGCTAAATTTCAGGTCGGTACGACCATTGGAAGATAGACCCATTTAGTTCATTATGACTTCATAGTAGAACAAAGTTACACCTTCGCTGTTTTTAAAACTGACTCACACTTGGCCGTTTTCAGATTTTTTCCTTTACTTTGACCCTAAGACCTATCTCCATGCCAAATTTCAAGTCAGTACGACCATTGGAAGTGGTCTAGGTTTTTGATGAGTCAGTGAGTGAGTGTATAGTAAAAATAGCGATTTTCTGACGTCAATATCTCAAGAACTGCTATAGGTAGAATAATGAAATTTTGTATTCTAGACAATTAAGGGGATGTCAACAGACACTCAAAATTTCATATGCGTAGATAAAATATGTTTTGAGTTATAGGGTGGTCGAAATTGGCCCGAAATGGTTCGTGTAATATAACCCACGGCCGGTGTGTCGCTTTTTTTTGCTCGAACTTGGCGGACACACTGCCGTGTGTCTAGATTATTTTCCGCTTCAACCCTATTGTGTGGTGTCGTTGGATAGCTCTTTCAAAAAATATACGGTCTCTTAAAACTATGTTTACGCAGAAGTCTATGAATTTTATTTTTTAAAGTGGATTGCATTATCGTACCTCCACCGATGAATAGCTCAGAATTGCATGGCCAATTTACGAATGAATTCATTGATAAATTGACCATGCAATTTTGAACCTGATGGTACATTACACACAACAATTAACGCCATAAAGCCATGAATTCGATTTTCAAACATGATTTTCGGTATTATGAACATACCTTTAGATATTATTACCTATTTAATTTACTCCGTGCATTTACTTTAGTAAAATAATGCATTTATTGTGTTAAGTAGGGTTCCCCAATCAATGGAGCGCCCCACTTGGGGGCGTAGTGTTTTAGCATACCAATTAATAAATTAAAATCAATCAAAAATAACTTTTGGCAAACTAAGCATTTTTTATTAAACGTGTAAGAAAAGCACAGGACATAACAAATAGGTATTCCATTTTGTAACAGCTACAGCATAAACTTCAATATCATAATTAGCTTGAAAACTATTCCTATGCAACAGCTCCAATACAACTTCAATATTGGTTGATTATTTGTTGTGTGTTGAAGTTTTGTTTGAGATAGATTGTGTTTTTAATGTATTATTTATGTTTTTTAAAATTAGAATACGGCACCTTTAACACTTTCACGACCAGGAACCCGGCTACCGGGGCCGCGATTCGAAAAATAAACACACACACTGGACAGACACAGCTCCAACCTAACTCAACTCAACTCAACTCAACGCTATAACGACATTGACATTTGCTATTCGAACAGATTTTCATTCAACATTGGTCTCACATTGGTCACACATTGGTAGCACATTGTACCAATGTTGTACCAATGTGAGACCAATGTGTGATCAATGTGAGACCAATGTTGAATGAAAATCTGTTCGAATAGCAAATGTCAATGTCGTTATAGCGTTGAGTTGAGTTGAGTTGAGTTAGGTTGGAGCTGTGTCTGTCCAGTGTGTGTGTTTATTTTTCGAATCGCGGCCCGGGTTCTCTCTTCGTAGCTACTACGCGCTACATATGACAAATACGTGGCTACGGACTACGAGCGTAGCGCGTAGCACTAGGTGGTACGGAAAGTGTTAAAACAATGTATCTAAGTACCCATTTTATTCAAGGCAATTGATTGCTGGAGGTTTTTAATGAATGTAGCCTTTTCTTTCAATCGACGTTCGAATTTCTTGTGCTTCTTGAGTTCTTCATAAACCTCTTGCCTCAACAGCTGGTCCTTGTACACCATGACCGGTGGTGTTTCTATTACTGGTTTAACGTCACATATGGGGTCCAGCGTCCCCGTAGGATCGGGTTTCGTCCGTACCGTAGCGTAGGCGTAGTCTGACATATATTTCGCAGGGACGATCGAGGGTCTGCAAGATATCCTTACTTTGTACTCTTGCCCAGGGCACTTCAAGCTTAAGTGATTGGTTATATCTACGTCATAATGTATATGGTGTATAGCAATTTTTGTAATGTTTGACATTTTCTCCGGAGGTTGCGTGTTAGAGAACCAGTATTCGATGGTGTAATAGATTTCTAAGTGAATATATGGGTCCGGGGGGTCGTAAGGCACTTGCCACGTCACGCTGGCGCTATGTTCATCTATTAACTGTATATCTGTGATTTCTGGAGCCTTGAGTTTTGTCACCGCTCTAAAGTCCACAAGACTTGGCCAGTTGGCGCATTCGAAGGGGTTGCACAATTGCAATAAAAAGACTGCTCTTAAGTGGAATCGTTCATATGGCGGCAAATTATTTAAATTGAGAACACATGAATAACGATATCTAGTTGATAGAACACGACCTCTACATATTGTTTCTTGGAAATCATACTTTATTTTGCCAAAGTAATTCAATTCATATAGTGTCAAATTATAATTGGTACAAAGACTTGAATTCGTGTTCCATGAAACAGTCAGAGTATCTAAATTGTTAGAAAAATAGTCAATATCGTTTATTATAGGGTCGTCCACTGCATAAATTGTCACGTGACTGCTGCACTTACTGTCCTTCAAGTGACTACATTGTATCAAATCGCTACTTCTTCTTCTTATGACCTCAAACTGCGTTATAACTGTTGTCGCGTTGACTATAGTTGTGTTTAATTTGTGGCCTGCTGCAAACTCGATTCCATTGGTATTGCTGGCGCAGTACACTTGAATGGGTCCTTGGTGCACGTAGAAGTATCTTGTCAGTTCACTCGTGAAATCAGTAGGGATTCCGCCACGCACAGTTATTAAGGGTTTCAGGCAATCGTTCGCGGCTCGTGCGATTACAAGTACACCGATCAATGCAAAAAGCTTCACCACGGTACGCATGTCTGCGTCGTGGGAAGGTGAGGGAACACTGAAGACTACTTACTATACTTATTAGCGCTTATCAATTACGCCTTCTTTACCTAAACCACCGGTTGGAACGGCGACAAAATAAATAAGAGGCAAATTCGGCAACGCGAAGTATCAAATTGATATGAATATAAGTGTATCACCCCAAAACTTCTATACTTGTCCGAGTTGCACGAATGTTACGTTATAATCAAATTCCTGTAATTTGTTTACTGTTTGGAATATGCCTCTAATTAGGCATGTTACTATAAGGAAGACTAATTTAAAGTAGGTAGTTAGAGATATGAAGTGTTATAGGAAGTGGCCTGATTTCATAAACTAATTAAAATTAATAAGGCAATTTTATGTAACTATTCAGGTATTATTTATATTCAATTACAAGCCCGCAGCTAAGTCTGTGTAAAAGTCGTAAAAAAATTAAAAGTGGCTCTGTGAGCCGTAGACCTCGCGAGCACAGCTAAAACTGAATACATAGATGTAAGTATGGCTCCACCATTTTAATAATTATACAATATCTTTGCTAACTCACAACGGTCTTAAGTTCCATATACCATAATGGCGCTAAGGTATAGTAAGTAGGTATACTAGTAGTTTTAGTTTTAGGATAGTTTTTGCTCGTATGTATAACTATTTTATCTGTGCTGTGCATGCCTATTTTGAATGGCATTGTTATAAGAAACCTACCTTACATGTAATTTTCTATTAATGTATGGAATGTTGTCTGTCTGGTGTGCCTAATAAATAAAATAAAATAAAATTGCTCTGTGCCAATTTCCACCATTATGAACATTTCCATGAAACAACAAAAAATGTACACAACTATTGAACTTGCTCTCACATTTTCACGGGATTGAGTTAAGAAATTAAAATAAAAGTAATTAAAAAATTCAAAAAACTACCTGTACAGAGAACAGTCGGACAGACGCCGGACGGACATATACGAAAGCATTTATTCCCAAGCTGAAACGAAGACTTTCGTTGCCGCTTCGGTCAAAAACCGTTACAGCCGTTTAATTACAAATAAAAAACCGTCCAAGTGTATGTCAGACGTATCTGACCATGCATAAGGATGATTCACACTTCTTCAAAGTTTTTTGGCTACTCTGTATAATTAATTACGTTTACGAATTGAAAACTAAATCCAATCGGCAAATTACTCGCCGTCTTGGGTTGGGACCGAACTAAGAAGTAGCTGCAACAGCGTGTTAGCAACTATTCAAGTTACGGCCACCAAAGTTGCTGACCGTCACGTGTAGTGATGTGATATGGGAAAGAATATAACCCAGAAATATTTCCTGAGTTTCGTTACTGATTCGCCAGCACTTTGAGTTTCTTCATTTATTTATTCTATTCTACATACAAGCTAACAGCTAACGTCAACACACTTATATCTATCATATTTTACAGTAGTAGTTTGCAACAAACCAAATGATAAAATAATAAAAAAACGAATTTAAGCTCACAGTTACCGCCAACACACTTGTATATTGTTAGTTTGTTGCGTCGCTGAATGTTTTCCAAAATCACGAAATCAGTTTCTTCCCGATTTGGATTTTTCTGGTCTGATTCAATTCAAAATTATGAGCATAATCGAACTTATGTAATTAAAAAAATCTTTGGTTTTCCATACAGAAATTAAGTTTTTTTATTACGCTCATAGGATTACTCCTATACCTACTTAGCCTACCCTACCTTACCCTTATCTTACTTCTTACAAGTAGTAAAAATGAGAAATTTAAACGTGACGCAACGAAACAGAAATTGTAAGGACACTTTTTTATTTTATTTTATTTTACCCGTAAAATAGAGAATAGAATTCTCAGAATTGCCAGATCTGAGAAAAATGAGGCCCAAAATGTCTAGCTCTGGAAACAGATTTTAGTAAATTTTTTTACACTCCGCTTCAAGTACATGTTGGCTAGTAATTACGGGCCCGTTAGTTCTAGATCCAGCCCTAAATAGATAAACGCGAATGAGGCGACCAAGTTGAGGCACGTTTGGCATAACTAAATAGGGGTTTTACACTCAACTTTTTGTTCGTAGTAGGTACTACATCTGAAATGAATTGTACAAGTAATGTACCTAAATTGAAGAATAAAGATCATTTTATATGCTAAATTTGTCTTAAAGTAGCCGTCTATATCGCATTGTACTAGCTGTTCCCGCGGCATCGCCCGCGTGCGTTTAGGAGGTTAAACTACCCTGAATGTTGCTCCGGGGTATAAACTGTTTTCCCTGCAGCACATCACTACTCGTGCGTGCTTGGAGCTACCACTTACAAGTTCTTACTTTATCTTATTGTGAGTTGCTCGCTTTAGCAGGAAAAAGGTGTTCCTATTCCGTAACTCGGATAAAAGGAATGAACTTCGATATCTGTCTATCTGCAGCGGTGAGATATGATCTCCGGAACGGTTGAGCAAGCTTAATCCAAGCAAAAGAGATATTATCTAAATATTAAAACAGCACTACCTATAATTACTGACAGAGCATGAAATGTGGGACTAAATTATTCCTCATAAGTCATGGAGCTCTGCTAGAAAAGATTTTTAGAAACAACCCCTAAGAGGGGGATAAGGGGTTTGAAAGATTTTATACACGACACGGGCGAAGTCACGGTCAAGGCTAGTTATACCATAAGCGTGAAATCATTGAAGCGCTGGTAGCCTGGCGGTATGACGTCCGACTTTCAATCAGGAGCCTACTTTCCCCTTCGGGTTGGAAGGTCAGCGGGAAGGAAGGCAGTCGATTCCTTAAAAACTGCTGCTTACGCCAATTCATGGGATCGGGTACCAGCGGACCCCAGGCTTCTTTTGTGGCATGACAAAAAGCCAATACAATCAGGGTTCTCACATTAAAGTTCCGACAAGTCGCAAAGCATAAAACGCTACCAAAGTTACAAACAAGTAGCCATAATCCAGCCACAATCGGGCTTACATTTTAATCACCAGTTCGGTAGATCGATTCTGAAGATTTATTGTGCAGTTCGCGCCCCATTGTCAAACTTGTTGTCGACGCCCGGACCCTTTTATGAAATTCACAAACCATTGTTTTGATCCGGGTTTAAAAAAAAGTTTTAAAAAGTTCCCTTGCGCCGACCACACTCGGAAACAGCGCGCGAACAAAAGCCCCAGCGAACTACGCCCTTAAGGCTTTCGAAATAGAATTGAAGTTTAGCAATGTAAAGTTTTCGAGGTGTAAATCGAGATTGCCATGCTAAATAACGAGGTCATGAGTTTTTTTGCCTTTTGTTGGTCATTTAAAACTTTCATTAGTGAATTCGCGCGCTAAAATTCTCACTTTATTTTCCTTTGGGTTGTTTAATTAAATCGCTTGTGAATTGCGCTGTGTTGAGTGTTGAGTGACGTCCATGTTGGATTGCGTTTCAAGTGTGAATGTGTGTCGGAATTTATTTGGCAGTAAACTGTAATATAGCCGCGTTTATTGTAGTGAATACTGTACACATTTAACAAAATTGAATTATAAACTTATATAGATGTCATATACAAAGGAAAAAGTGACCTAGGCCTCTGGTGCCCAGGGCTGGGATCGAACCAGCGTCTTCTGCATTCGCGGCAGACGCCCTAACCCCTAGGCTACCCGGGTCACAGCGGCACCGGTCGAATTTTCCCGTCTTCCTTTCGCGCATTTTGGCCAATCATCTAAGGTTTATGTCATATCATATCCAACATTATGAGTTATTACCTTCAATCGGAACTCTTAGGAGCTCTTAGGCTGGTTCGATCCCAGCCCTCGGCACCGGAGGCCTAGGTCACTTTTTCCTTATAAGTTTATAATTTATCTATCTTCTATCTATCTATACATATAATAAAGCTGAAGAGGGTCGAAAGTCTGTACATGGAAGATAATCGAAAAAAAGTTGTCTGGGGATACTTACAATCGATAACAGAACACGTTCCAACAATTTTTAGAATTTTTGTCTGTTTGTCTGTTTATCTGTTTGTCTGTTTATTTGACCGCGCATCACGTGAAAACGGCTGAACGGATTTTGATGAAATTTTGTATAGAGATAGTTTAAGTCCCGGGAAAGGACAATATATAGTTTTAATCCCGAAAATCAACCCTGGTGGGGGTGAACATGGGGTTGAATGTTTGTATGGAGAATTTTTAACCGCTAAAACGATTTAGATAGAAATGAGTATGGAGATAATTTGAGTCTCGAGAAACGTCATAGGATAGCTTTCAAACCCTTGTGGGGATAATGGAAGTGAAGTCTGAAAGGTACTTTCAATAATAACTATCTATCTATACATATATTACGTGAAAACGGCTGAACGGATTTTGATGAAATGTTGTGTAGAGATAGTTTGAGTCCCGGGAAAGGACAAAGAATAGTTTTCATCCCGAAAATCAACCCTGGAGGGGGTGAAACGGGGGTTGAAAGTTTGTATGGAGAATTTTTAATAGAAATTAGTATGGAGATAATTTGAGTATCGAGAAATGACAGAATAGTTTTTATCCCGAAAATAAACTCTTGTGGGTAAAAAGGGGGTTGGAAGTTGGTATGACGATTTTTTAACCGCTGAACTGATAAAGATGAAATTTGGTACAGTATTTGTCTCAAGAAAGGACAAAGGATAGTTTTCACTCTGAAAATCAACCCTAAAGGGGTGAAAAGGGAGTTGGAAATTTGTATAGGGAATTATTAACCGCAGAATCGATTTAGATAAAATTTGGTATGGAGATAATTTGAGCTGGAAAAGGAAATAAAATAGTTTTATCTCGGAAATTATCCCTTAAGCGAATGCAAAAGGGGTGGAAGTTTACATGGGGAACAAACGACCAATAACCGCTGTACGTATTTAGATGAAATTTGGTATTGAAATAATTTGTAATTTTTTGGTCAAGGTTATCATATTTATAACATGTTACCCGTCGATGCTTTAAATTTACCTTACCCTCCTGTCTAAGACACCGTGAGCACCGCGCGCCGCCCCAAGGTCACCTTGTACATACGAGTACCTAATGAGAAGATGCAGCCCCGCCACCCGGCGGACCGACAGACGCTATCCGATCGCGGTCAAGCAAACACTATTTTTCATTGTAATTTTGTTAAATTTATAAGTTCAGTAAAACTTAATTTGGGTACTATCCTGTGTTCAATTATTGAAGAGCTCCACCTAGAAACTATCTAAACATTTTTGGCGACCGAAGACAGCACGTTGCGCGGAGGCGCAATACCTAAAGACGACACGTAACCTGCAACCAGGGATGAAGGCGTGAAGAAGAAGCAAAGCGAGTTCCTGTCTGCTGGTCTACACATTTCAGGGGAGTGCCCGTTCCTTCTTTTCCACTAATTCCATTTCCTTTCCACAGAATACCTCTGCCGAGCGAGTACCGTTAGGTTGCATATGACACGTGCACGTGGCTACATAGGCAAAAAGTAGCTTAAATTATAATTGTGTGTCACTTTATTTAAACTTAAATGATATTTAGCGTTCTCTCTATTTAAATTATCATTCCAGAAACCGAAATTAAGTGAAATTTATTCCGTCTTTGCAAAGTAAGACATCAAGCCCCCATTTAACTTATAGCCATTTAGCTATCGAGAAGATATAACAATTGCAGTATTAGTTGCATAGGTACTTATTGCACCCGCCGACTATTCCAGATTTTGCGAAAACAAGTCGAGCGGCCGGCGACTGTTACCACGTGGAGAACAAAGGATCACGCGCATCGGCCAGTCGATCGGCGTGATTGCACATTCTTAAGACTATCAGCGCTGCACGGGTTTGAATCTGAACTGCCAGGTTTGCCGGATTAAACGGTATTTATAACATTTTAATTACTTATTGTTCATTACCATGTCTGAAACAGAGTTAAAAGAGTTTTTAAAGAAACGTAGTGTAATTAAGGGTAAAGTAACTGTGTTTAAAAATAAGTATGCGGAGTTTGAGAGCAGTAGGGATATAACTTCTAGTCAAGTTAATGAGCTAGCGTTACGGTTAGGCAGATTTGAAAATGCTTTCAACAGCTTTGACGAATTACGTGAGAAAATTGAGTCAATAACCGAAGATTGCAATCAGTTGACAGAAAACATTAAAATCGAAAACGATTTTTTTGAGTTGATCAATTGTGCACAGGAATTCATAGATACGCATAAACCAAGATTTGCAGATGCCGATGATGGGAGTGTTAGTAGACGAAATTCACGCCAGGAGATTAATATTAAACTCCCTCAAATTAAGCTGCCGTCCTTTGATGGTAATTATAGCAAGTGGCTAGAGTTTCGGGACACGTATACATCGATTGTGCACAATAATTGTTCTTTAAATGAGATAAACAAGTGTTATTATTTGCGCACCTCTCTTGAGGGCAGCGCCGCACTTGTCATTAAATCGTTAGAAATATCTGCCGCCAACTATGACGTCGCTTGGAAGTTACTGTGCGATAGATATGACAACAAGCGCCAGCTGGTTCATAACCACCTGCAATCCTTATTCCGCATGGAGGCTTTGACAAAAGAGTCAGATAAATATTTGCGTTACTTAATTGATAATGTAACAAAAAATTTACGAGCGCTCGAGAGCCTCGGCGAGAAAGTAGACTGCTGGGATACTCTCATTGTTTTTCTTTGCTCCTCTAAGCTTGACCCGATTACCTTAAGAAAATGGGAGGAAAAAAGAAATAGTCTAGAAGACTCGCCTAAGCTCTCCGAGTTCACTGACTTTTTACGTAGCAGGGCCGACATACTGGAGTCGTTGGCTCGAAGCGGCAGTCACTATGAAAGGTCTGAAAAATTGCCTCAAAAGAAGTTAGACAAAGTTCAAAAAACATTTGTTGCCACCGCTTCGAACCAAACGACGACCAGCTCACCTCAATGATTATGCTTGATATGCAACGGTGACCACCGTGTTAATACGTGTAACAAATTTCTTGAAATGACACCTGAAGCGCGAAGTGATGAAATATATAAATTAAAAGTGTGTCCGGTCTGTTTCCGAGGTGGTCATCGCGCATTTCAATGCCGAGCAAATCCATGTAAAACATGTGGACGTAAACATAATTCATTATTGCATCGAACGTATGTACCAAACAATGCGCAGGTACTTAGTAACTCTCAGGCTAGTGACGTACCTAAGAGTGAGACCCAAGTAAAAAATGCATTCCCGATCTCATTGTGCTCGTCGGTAGCAACACAAGTATTGCTAGCAACAGCAATGGTAGATATTATAGAAGGTGAGACGAAAGAATGCCATCGAATACGTACGTTGCTCGACTGTGGTAGTGAATCCTCGTTTATAACCAAAACCCTACAGGAGAAATTAAATCTTCCGATTATTGAAGTTAAACCAACTGATGTTTTTGGTATAAATAAAATATCTTTTACAGCTTTAAAGCGATGCCAAGTAGAGTTGCAATGTCGGGATGGGTAAATAATACCTGTGCGCTGTTTCGTAATTGATCAAATAGGCAACGACTTCCCGGAAAACGAGGTCGATATCTCGTCACTTAATATACCTAAAAATATAGAATTGGCTGACGAGTCGTTTTATCGCCCCTCTCCAGTAGAATTGTTGCTAGGGGGTGAAGTTTTTTGGAGTCTTCTTATACAAGAGCAAATAAAGCTAGGAGATACTAAACTGTTCTTACAGAACTCGCATTTCGGATGGCTTGTTGTCGGTCCAACCACAATCTCAAATAATAATAATAATGGGTCCGGTAACAAAGTTCAATGCAACTTTAGTCGCGAATTTAGCGTCCAATTAAGGAAGTTCTGGGAACTGGAGGAGCTGCCCCAGCAGGAGAAGTGGACAGCAGAAGAAGAGGCATGCGAAGCTCATTTTGTAGAAAATACCTACCAACTGCCCGACGGCAGGTTTTGCGTGAGTTTGCCTCTGAAAGAATCACCTGAAAAATTAGGTGATTCATTTCATATAGCTAAAAAACGGCTACAGTATTTAGAAAAGCGATTTGAAAGGCAACCTCACGTAAAACAACAGTACTGTGAGTTTATTCGCGAGTATCAAGATTTAGGGCACCTTACGCAAATAGAAAAACCAGACGTGGCAAATTTTCTAGCTCATCATCCAGTGTTACGTGAAAAATCGACTACGACACGCTGTCGTGTCGTTTTCGACGCGTCGTCGAAAACTTCGTCTGGTCTTTCATTGAACGATATATTGATGGTTGGACCAACAATCCAGGATGACATTTTTTCAATTCTCCTTCGCTTCCGTCAGCATGAATTTGCCTTGATAGGAGATATTGAAAAAATGTATCGCCAAATCCGTGTAAATGAGAAGGATAGATATTTACAAGTAATATTATGGCGCGAAAATAGTACGGAACCCATTAAATATCTGCGCCTCGACACCGTTACCTACGGTATGTCGTCATCGCCTCATTTAAGTACCTGTAAGATGTTTATTTGAAATTGCTAAGACTTGTGATGATCCACTTATAAAAACTATAATTGAGCGGGATATGTATGACGACGACTTGGTAACGAGCTCGGACAGTTCCGATCACTTAAAATACATTCTATCATCTGTATCACAAACCTTGGCAAAGGCGCAGATGATTACGCAAAATAAAATCTAATTGTGCTCACCTCTTTTTAGACGAGGAAAACTTTAACGAACAAACGAATGTCGACTTTAATGACGAGTGTTCTACGCTCGGAATCCATTGGAACCCAGCGGCAGATAAGTTATTAATCAGCTGCTCAAAGGGCGTTAAAGATGTAAACAATGCCGATGTTAAGTGTACAAAACGCTCAATCTTATCCACGATTGCAAGCATATTTGACCCGCTGGGCCTTCTAAGTGTTTGTACAATTACTTTTAAAATCTTATTAAATAATATCTGGGCTTTGCATGTGGAATGGAATGATGAACTCCCTTCAGATATAAAACAAACGTGGAATAAAATTGTGCGTGGATTATATATTCTGAGTACATTCCAAATTGATCGTTATGTACTGCAACCGAAAGCTGAAAGTACAGAATTGCATTTTTTTTCGGATGCTTCCTTAATGGCCTACGCCACATGTGCATATATTCGCTCGATTAGCGATAAGATAAGGGAGTAGTAGTCAGGCTTCTTTGTGCCAAGGCCAAGGTTATGCCTACGAAACCATCTGTTACGATACCGCGCGGGGAGTTATTAGGCGCATTGTTAGCCAGTCGATTATACGACAAAATAAGGAAGTCATTACGACAAAATATTGATAGGGTGTACTTTTGGGTAGATTCAAAAATCGTTATTTCATGGTTATTCAAAAATCGTTATATATATAAAACAAATAAAATGCAATTGAAAACATTTGTTTTGCATCGAGTGTCCGAGATAACGGAATTGTCTCGCGGCGCTCAATGGAACTACGTTCCGTCGGGACAAAATGCAGCTGACGCGGCTAGTCGCGGCATGTTACCCGATCAGCTCACACCAGACGGAATGTGGTTCCAAGGAGGACCGTCGTTCTTAAAATGTAGCGAATCTGAGTGGCCTTCTCAAGATGGTTCAATTGAAATAAATTCTGACATACCGGAAGTTAAATCAACTGTTAATGCGATGAGTGTGACCTTGAACACTTCGACGGACCTCATTAAAATAGAAAACTATTCGAATTTTAACCGGTTGAGAAGGTCAGTCGCCTACATTTTGCGATTTGTAAATAACTGTAAGCATCCGGAAAATAAATTCCAAGGGCCATTATGTGTACAGGAACTACAAGCGGCGGAAACTAAACTTGTAAAAATCGCGCAATCGCATTTTTTTCTGACGAATTAAATTTATTGCAAAACAACCTACCTATAAATAAAGGGTCGAAGCTATTGTCTTTGAACCCATTCATAGATAATGAGGGTGTTCTGCGAGTTGGCGGCAGATTATCCAACTCGGATTACAGTTACGATAAAAAATACCCGATTATTTTAGATAGTAGGCATAACTTAAGTAAGTTAATATATGGACATTTTCATGTACAATTAAAACATACGGGGCCACAGCTGCTGCACTCAAGCGTTCGCGAAGAATACTGGATTATAGGCGGACGATTGCTAGCGCGTAAAACATATCAAACATGCATAACTTGCAAGCGCTTGCGAGGAGCAGTTGCGACTCAGCTCATGGGTAACCTGCCCGCTCAGCGCGTGACGCCTGGTTACGTATTTGAGTCCACGGCCCTCGATTATGCTGGTCCATTCTTAATTTTAAGTAAAGAAGGGCGTGGGGCCCAATTAGTTAAGTCATTTCTATGTATAATGTGTTGCTTGAGAACAAAGGCCGTGCACCTTGAAATTGTGAGCGACCTTAGTACTCAAAGCTTTATTTTAGCTCTTAGGAGATTTATTAGTAGGAGAGGAAAGCCCTCTGAGATTTTTTCGGACAATGGCCGAAATTTTCTGGGAGCGAGTAAAGAAATAGGCCAAGTTATTTACAATTCTTGTAAGTCTGTTTCAGAAGAATTCGCTAATGAACATATCCAGTTCAGATTCGCGCCCGCGTATTCGCCCAATTTCTCGGGATTAATTGAAGCCGCGGTTAAATCCGCGAAATTTCATATCAAAAGAATTATTGGCAACTTGCACTTTACATATGCACAACTGGAAACGATTTTTGTTCAGGCCGAGGCTATTTTAAATTCGCGTCCTTTATGTCCTTTGTCATCCGATCCTCACGACCTATCCCCATTGTCCCCAGGGCACTTCTTGATCGGCCGACCGTTGACCTCGCTGCCAGCGCCGAACTTAGAGGACGTCAGAACAAGCCAACTGCACCAATATGCAAAGATGGAACAAGTTCGCCAACATTTCTGGGCTAGATGGAGCCACGAGTATATCAGTCTTCTGCAGCAGCGTACCAAATGGCGCTCGCAACAGCCTAACCTACAGCTGGGTCAGCTCGTCCTAGTAAAGCAGCCCCACGGGCCGCCGTTGTCATGGCCGCTCGGACGAATTGAAAATTTGCACAAAGGCGCTGACGGGCTCTGTCGCGTCGTGGACATACGAACGAGAAAGGGCCTAGTCCGACGTGGCATCTCCTGTATATGCCCTCTGCTGACTGATGGCGAAGACACTGACGCTGACCAAAAGGCATGTTGAAAGCAGGAGCTTTCAAGGCGCGGGAGCATGTCTAAGACACCGTGAGCACCGCGCGCCGCCCCAAGGTCACCTTGTACATACGAGTACCTAATGAGAAGATGCAGCCCCGCCACCCGGCGGACCGAGAGACGCTATCCGATCGCGGTCAAGCAAACACTATTTTTCATTATAATTTTGTTAAATTTAAAAGTTCAGTAAAACTTAATTTGGGTACTATCCTGTGTTCAATTATTGAAGAGCTCCACCTAGAAACTATCTAAACACCACCAAAAGAAATATTTGAAAATGTCATAAATGTCAAAGGGTTATTGCAGGACTATATATGAAGGACAAAGATGCATGGCCCAAACCAAAAAACTACTACAAAATCATCTAACATTTACGAGTATAGGACACCGTTTAGGTAGGAAATAGTAGTTTATGTAACTGTTACGTAATAAGGGTCCTTAAAACATGAGTGTGGTTTTATGAAATGAGCCGCAGGCGAATTTCATAATAAGATCACACGAGTGTTTTAAGGCCTAATTACGTACAGTTGCATACACTGCTTTATCTACACTCATATTATATATATTAAATTAATTGTTCGGAAACCATAGAATGACCGCCATTGTACCGTCATGGCCTACTCGATTGTGCCGGCGCTCGCGCGGGACCAATCGAGTTGGCCATGGCGGTAACATTATGTTATCAAATTCGATGTTCCAAATTTGAAACTCATTGCTTAACAATATTTGAGCATGCATAGTTAAAATTACGTTACTGCCGCAGATAAGAAACTTATCATAGTTAAATCGTTTGTTGTAATGCTTGTCATTGTCTACGGTTTTTGAATGCATTTTAGAGTACTTACAGTATGAGTGTAGATAAACATATGAAACGTTTTGTGAAGCAGTCAGATTAGGATTTATTTTTCTTTATAATTAAACAATAGGTACATTATCTGTCTCTCAAGCTGTTTTGATACTTTTGATAGTCTTCTTGAAGAGAACTACGCATTAAGTTGTATCTTTAAGATCTAATAATAATAATAATAATAAATACTCTTTATTGCACACCTCATACAGTTACAAGCACAAATTTTACAATTAGATAAATTTAGGTAGAGGTAACAACAGGCGGTCTTATCGCTAATGAGCGATTTCTTCCAGACAACCTTTGGGTAGTGGAGACTAGAGAAAAACAATAAGCAGTAGGTGGTGCATAGAAACAAAAGAGACGAAATAGATAACACAGCACATTCATATGAATATACATACTTAAATAAATACAAAATAAACATACATATACGTAGAAACTTGATCGTCTACCGAACCCGCTCAAGCGATACTGCTCCAATCGATTGTTAAAGCGTCATCTCGAAGCTTTTCCACATTTAATCCACTAAAATTGCGCTGCAAAAGAATTTTTGATTTAGATTTGGGAGGACGAATTTTGTAAGAGAGATAGAGCAGATTATGATATGAGAAGGCATCCGCGGAGTATTGTCCAAATTTAGACACATGAGAAGTCGAAGAAACTAAAGTTAAATTAAGAAGAGAAGGCGAGCAATTTGGAAAATAGTGTGTGGCGTCTGAAGGGAGAATAGTTAGATTGCATGCATCTACCAGGGATTTAAGGCGCCGGGATCGACTGTCATCCTTCAGAAGACACGTATTTAGATGTGATGATTATAAGAATGTGATGATTATAAGAAGGCATAAGGTCTTCGAGAAGTTTCTCAAGAGAATCAAAGTAATTAACGTGAAGGGAGGGGGAATAAAAAAACGCCAAGTAAAAGTTTGGAATGAGAGAGGGAAACGTCGAGAAACATATACTCTGCGGCATCAGAAGTAGAAGAACTGGCAGATACATTAACAATTGAATAGGGGATGTAAGAACGAAAGTAAATCGCAACTCCACCGCCACCTCTTCCAAGGCGGTCGTGCCGAATTAAATTGAAACCAGGTAAAGAGTAAGACGTTGAAGGCAAAGCTGGTCTGAGCCACGATTCGGAAATTAAAATAGCATGAATGTTCTTAATGTCAAAAGAGAGTAACATATCGCTGTAATGTGCAGGAATACTTTGCGCATTTAAATGCACAACGTTAAAATTTTTAGGTACATCATTAAACTGAGATTCCAGAAAGTCGTGAAGCGAAGGAGGCAAACTATGGAAACTGTCTTCACTTACACTATCTAAGGAGGAAAAAGATAAATACTGATCACTGTTATCACTGAAAGGCATCTGAAAAATATATATAAAGTTAAAAATATAATAATTATATAATAAGTGTATACTAATATTCAATAAATATAAAAATATATACAGTAAAAACTAAACAAAAACTCCACAATCTACCCGCCAGCAGCAAATAAAGAAAGAAATACACTTATAAAGAAACGGAAGTTCAATTTAAAAATACATGTTGGCTTCAGATTCGACAGGCATTAAGTTAAATCACAAAACTAAGGAAATAATTAACTAAGAAAAACGGAACGTAATTTAATAAGGAAATATTTAACTTGGTAAAGCGGACCGCAATTTAACAGTTGGCAACACTATACCTGCCATCCGTCAGCACACATGTCAAACTGTCAATGTCAGTTGGAACTTGGCAAAGTGACATTTAAAGTTCGCAATGAAGTTATTGGAATTAATTTATAATATTTACGGGAGACTATTAAAGAGGGTATACAACAAATAACAGTGATTACACGTCGAAATAGAAAAGCGTCAAGCAGTATAACCCGAACAAATACAGAAGAAAGCTACACTATGTACATACTAAGGCTTCAATTTGGCAGCCGCACGTCTGGGCTTTATCTGTTTCTCCGATTTCTCGGCTTTGCTGCAATTATCTGCCTTGGGAGGAGCATCTACGCTTGGGGTCGGAGTCACAGGCTGCTCTGGCGCATCCGAAATCGCCTTACGCTCTGCAAGGCTCACCACACGCCTGCGCACGTCGCTCGCATCCAAGACATGAACAACGCCGTCCCAGGTCCAACATCTTCTGACGCCAAACCGCTCCCGAGCTGCCATGAAGGTCTGCTGACGTGATTTGGTCAAGAACTCGGCTATCGTTACGCCGGAGCCTTTCAATGCCACCTTACCAAACCACACTTTATCACGGACGGCAGTCTCACAGAACTTCACCACAATAGCCCTGGGTTTGCTGCCTCTGCGACGGCCAAGTCGGTGGCTGCGCCTTATGTCATTTGCAGCCACGTCAGCCTTAACAGCTTTGAGCTGTTCAACTACAAGGGCCGTTGTGTCCTCTTTGTCAGCCTCCGGAACACCATGGATGACCAGCATCTTGCGTCGAGATCGCATTTCTATTTGATCGACCTGTTGAGCGATGAGCTCCACCTGCTTCTGGAGTATATTGAGAGAGTTCAAAACAAATGCTTTGAAGCTAGTGAAGTCCGCCGCTACTGCCTCAATACCGCTCCCAGGGTTGCTTGAGCCCGCTTTGTCCAAATTACTCTGCATCTCAGCCATCCTTGCATTGAAGGTTTCAGTGAGCTCCGCAATTGATCCTTGAATTGAGTTGATGTCCGACATAGTGTGTTGATGTTGACAGTTGAAGTAGGTGAAAGTGCAAAAATCAATGTAACTTCCTGGAGAAATGCTTGAATACTACTGGTAGGTAAACTATATTATTTAACCATCAATTTTATTGTTTCAAACTATCCAAATTACTTTTAATTCTATTTTTTCTAATAAAATATGTGAACAGTGACGTGGTTCGTTTTATTCACCTACCCGAAAAGCTAATAATGTATTGCTGTTTTGAAAAAAATAAGTCCCGTCGAGTTTCTTTTCGGTCATAATACTTCTTGGGCCAGAGGTGTAGGGTTAGAACCGGTGGTAGTTTTAGAACGAAGTTCCTTATCGGGCGGTTCGCGGATGGGGGGCTAGGCGAAAAAAGTCACGTGACCGTCACGAAAAAGCGTCACGTCACGAAAACGCGACACCCATACGATTGAGAAACATGTAAAATGGAATGAAATAAAAAATATATATATAATAGAATAAAGTGAAGTGAAGTGTAGTGAAAGTGAGACGTGACAAAGTGATAAAAGTCGAGAACCTAAAATTAAAAAATGTCAAAAATGTAATTACCACAATTATTGCAACCAGTAACGTAACATCAGTGTATTATCTGTGACAGTGTGGTAAAAACCCCCCGACCGCCGGCGCAATAAGGTTCGGTCATTCTAATGGTTTCAATGGATTTTTAATATGTGTGTAGGTAAAGCAGTGTATGCTTCTGTACATAATTAGGCCTTATTGTTATTACGTAACAGTTACATAAACTACTATTTATATCTTTTTAGGGTTCCGTAGTCAACTAGGAACCAGGGACCGGAACCGGTAACCATTAAAGGGGTATTAGATTGGGTATTTGATAGTTGTTTTTAAAAACCCTATCAATTCGGTAAGCGTATCGTTTGACCATGTCAATACAGTTAATTCGGATAAGTGGTTACAACCCAGCATATGGTTACCCTATCAGATAGGGTTTTTCAAATGCGATTAAGCTATTTTAAACTCTGTGACCAATACATTTGGCTTATTTATTATTCGAGCACCCTACGAGCTAACCGCTGCCGGTATGGCGGCACGAGCGAGCCTACAGACAAACAAGAATCTTTTTGCGTATGTTTTCGTACTTACGCCTTTGATCTAGACGCTATTATTGCTTGTTAGTGCGCTAAAAGATCGTTGTGTGGTGCCGGTGTTTTTGTTCTTGCCATTCGAGCGTGACGGCTCGTGTCGATTGAATCTTAGACCCAGGCTTATAGGAACCAAAATCAAATGCATATAAGATAAGATAAGATAAGATAAGATAAGATAAGATAAGATAAATTTATTCATAAAGCCAATTTACATGTCAAATCAAAACACTTAAAAGTAAAAATTCACATTATTAAAATGCTTAATTAAAATACAAATAAAATAAACAATCTTTAAAATACATTAAATGCATTATTTAACGGTACAAAATACCTCTTGAAACTTTTTACAAGTAACAAATTCTTTATAGCTGTAAAACGGGTGCTCGACAAGCCATTTCTTTAGTCGGCGCTTAAAGCTGCTTAAGTTGGGAGCATCCACTACAATTTGCGGCAACTTATTGATCACTATGGGTCCCATCACATGTGTTAGTTTTTTTGACTTTGCCATACTGCAGCCAATGAGAGCAAGCTTTCCGGCATTCCGAGTGTTGTAATTATGGATCATTCTATTTGTTTTGAAGTCAGCTATATTTGTTTTCACAAACATAGCGACTTGCATAACAATTAATGCGGGTAATGTGAGAATACCCAATTTATGGAATAGTTCTTGAGCGGGCGTGTCGTATGGCACCCGAGCGATACACCTGACAGCACGTTTCTGAAGGCGCAAAACTCTCTCCCACTGGGCGCAACGGCCCCAGAGCTCAGCGCCGTACTGGATTAATGAGTGTACGGTAGCAAAATAACACGCGCGAGCAACTTCTGGAGTCACCGTTCTCACTACTCTGCTGAGAGCGAAGCACGCGCTTGCAAGCTTTCCACACAGTCTATCGACATGCTTGTCCCACTTCAGACCAGTGTCAATGTCAAAGCCTAGGAAGGTTGTAGAAGCAACTTGCTCTATCAACATTCCATCCAGCCTTACCCTCAATGGTTCAAGATAGCTTATACCCGAACCACTGAGCCAGCTCCGCGGCCACGACATTTAGTGCTTTGCCTACACCATCTAATGTGGGCGCAGTAACGATAGCAGCGACATCGTCCGCATACATTAAGATTACCCCTGCTTGAATTGCTTCGGGGAGGTCATTTAGCAATAGCGAGAACAGTATGTTCGACACGGACGATCCCTGGGCTACACCTATTTCTGCTTCCAAAGGATCAGATCTTACATTTCCTCCTTCTCCGACTACTATTTGCAATCTTTTATGAAGAAGGCATTTAAGGAGAGACAACTCCGTGCCGTGGATTCCATAGTGCTCCAGCTTACAGGCGAGTACCCCATGGTCGGCCACATCAAACGCCTTAGAGAGGTCACACGATAAGACGGCTACGTGCTGTTCACTCTCTCTGGCAGCCATGACACGGCGAACTAGTTCGCGGGTTAGTGATGTCGTGGACCGGCCCGCACGGTATGCATATTGCCCGTCCGACAATACACCCGTTTCAGTTAGAAAGTGTGTGAGACGACTACTAAGACCACTCTCAAAAACCTTAGCTATCGCTGGTATTATTGACACCAGCCTATAACCATCTATATCTCCCCTCTTTCCTTTCCCTTTGAATATGGGAGTTACCTTACTCGTCTTCAGCGGTGCCGGAAAAGCGCCCTCTTTAATGGAGCGGTTAAATAACTCTGCCATAGCAAATGCAAGAGGGAAAGGCGCTAGTCTTAGCAGCTTCATACTGATACCATAGATATCCTTTGAAGCCTTAGGAGGGATTTGCGACGTGATTAGGCGATATACTTCGTCGACAGTAAATGGTTTGAATGTGAGACAATGCGCCGACGCTGACCTAACATCATGCAGGGTACGCAGAACACGCGTAACGTCAGCGCGAGGCGCTCCGCATGCCATTGCGGCACCCAGAAATCTAGAATTCATGGCATTTAGCGCACATTTCTTGGTCCTTCTTGAGCCGTCATCATTCAAAAGCACATCTGTTACTTCTATCTGCGGGGTATTATTTTTACCACGTTCTTTATTAACAACCGTCCACATAGTTCTCGAAATATTTTTACTAGATTTAATCAAATTTTCATAGTGTCTGGATTTCTTACTCCTAATTAAGTCATCATAGCGAATTCTCATGTCCGATATAATATCATTAATTAATAAATAGTTAGGGTGCTTATTTCTAAATTGAATAATGTCAAATAACAAGGATTTATAAAGTTTAATGTCTGTAGTAATCCATGATGATTCATTCTTATTTTTATTATATCTCTTTCTAAGTGGAAAGCAGGTTTCGAATTTGTTAATAATTATATTTATTATAGAGGTCGCTAGAGCCGCAGCATGTAAGTTTTTTGCATTAATATTATCCCAATCAACGCTAGCAATTGCTGTAGTAAAGTTATTTTGGTTATCATCGGTGAAATACCTACAATACGACTTATGGGTGTTGTTTACTTCATTTTCATGTCGTAGTCTTACTTCAGCTTTGATCGCAAGATGGTCACTTAAATTGCTAGTTACGGGCCCTGCTACCACCGAGGTTGTTGTCAGGTTTGAGTACACGTGGTCAAGACAGGTCGCAGTAGTACTGGTTATACGGGTATGGAAGTCTACTATATTTTGAAACCCTTGTGTTCTAAGTATGTCGCGCCACATATATAAATTCGGGTTTAATTCGCCTAAGCAGTCTATATTAAAATCACCTATAATAATGCATTGTAGATCTAAGTCATTAATCTTATCGAGGACCCGTTCAAACTCCAATAGGAAATCTTTTGTGTTAATAAGATTCGTTCTATATATGCACATAATAGTTATTCCATAGTCGATAAGGTCTATGGCAGAAATCTCACAGTACTTTTCTCGCGATAAGTTCACTAAGTCGGTGTTTTCTATACATTTCACACTATTACGTGCATATATACAAGAACCACCATGCAGCGCGCTGGTCCTACAATAACACGACACTAACTTATATCCATCAATTTGTACACACTTTAATTTCGGTAGCGATAACCAATGTTCCGAAATCCCTAGGATGTCACATTTCATTTCACCTTGCAGCAGCACTTCAAGGCGAAGTGTTTTATATTGCAATGCAGCTATATTTTGATGGCATACTGTAATTGTTCTAAGCGAGCCGCTTGGTGTGTTGCGATGTTGTCCGCTGCTCGTTGCTCGTTGTGACTGGCGGCCGGTTCTGGCATGCACTCGCGGCGGCGGGGATCCGTAGCGGTGGTGGGAGTGTCGGCGGGTCGCGCGCCTCGCGCCCCGCCAGTGCGACGTCGAAACCACTCAGAAATCTTTACGCCCGGTGGCCACGAAGTTGGCGTATAAACTAAATCTTGTAAGCGCCCGGGGAAACCAATTATGAACGATGCATGTTTATCTGAATTAATATTTCGTTTTTCTACAGTTATTTCATCGCTATGTATGTGTTGTTTTAGATATTTTAAAATATTTTCAGAGGTCGTCTCAGGTCGAAATAACCATGCCTGTACATACTTACTTCGTTTAACCGTTTGAAGATCTTTATCTTTTCTACCAGCTCCTGTAAGAATGGGTCCAAGTTTATTAATTTTTTTATGAGTTTTCCAATCTCGTTCTCTATCACCCATGTTACAAGTCTCTATCTCGTTTACATTTGGAGTTGCAACCATGCGGCTTTGTGTGCGCTGCACTTGCTCGTTGGTGCCGGTATCGTCAGAGCTAAGGATCTTTAGAGTAGCCATTTCTTGACTTGGGTTTAAATTCGCCGGAGGTGTGGCCACACACGAACCCTTGGTAGCAGCAGCGTTAGGTTCAGTCGCCTGTCGGTTTGACGCGGGTGTTATCGGGTCTGGTATTTGCACTCTGTCAGCGGTGGTTACGCTTCGTTTTTTTTCGGCGTTAGCTGTAGCGGTTGTGGCGACCTTCATCCGTGCTTGGCGAAAAGGGCGCTTCAGCGCTGCCGAAGGAGTGGAAGTACTTGGGATCAACTTACTTACACAGCGGTTGTTATCACATTTTTTTTTCAACCTGGTCAAAATCATCATTGTTGTTGTCGATTTTAAAATCACCACCCTGCCGAGCAATGTCCGCGTACAACATCGGTTTCACATGCTCCGTATCCACTGCTGCATCTGTTAAGCGTGTTGGTATTTTGTTATGCTTCGAGCCGGCAATTGTTTCTTCACATTCCGATTGCTTCGCCGGGATGATCTGTTCATGTATACAAGCTGTCTTGTTGTTATTACTCACGCTCTCCGGCCGAGATGTAACCGGTTGCGCGAGAGAGATATCCTTCTGTGCAGTTAGCGTGCGTAAAAGGGACAATGCGCCAGTATTGCTCAGTCTGCGCCGATGGAGTTAACGGACTTTTGACGCAATCAGCTGTTTCTCAAGGTACCCGCTTCTCATCATTTTTCTCCATCATATTTACATTTAAAATACCGAACGGGCCGCTGTTTGTCTCAAAACTATCTACTCTATTGAGATAACGATTTCTATTGTTCATGTTCACAAAGTCTGTATTTCCATAGCCATCCACCAGAGACGCTAGCTTGAGGTTGTAAAGCTCCGTTTTCAAATGATTCACTTGCTCAACGGTTGCAAATTGGGTTTTTACTTCTCGTAACTCATCTTTTAATAGAGCTATATCTTTAAGAAGTCTAGAAGCGTCCGGGTGGTCGGGGCCACAAACTGGTAAGCGCCGCAGTTGCCGAGCCACGAAAATCGGAAGTTTGTCTGCTGGTGTACTTCTCATCAGGGAAATAATATCCTCCAGATCCCGTTGCACTTTGAGATCCGATTTGCCTTTTCGCTTTACCTTTTTCTCATTTGTCTGTACAGACTCGAAGAGCAAGTTCTTCGCAATTTCCACCTCTTCCAAGGAAAAAGAAGTAACACACAGTCGCACAATGCTATCTTCGCCTATCACATCTGCTTGGTTCTGGATGAACGCAAGAATTTCACTAATAACAATGTTACAGCTGCTACATTTTACTAAATTCTCTGCCATTTTTAATTAATTTATTAAATACGCGCGCACAGAGCGGCAGCCGATCACACGCACGTCATTTAGCGATGCGTGCGAGAGACTTTATATTATGAAGTGTTAAAATATATAATTTGTGTTATTCTAGTTATAGGTAGTACTTTGTTTCAATGGCTCCAGCAAAATGTGACGCCGTTCACCGATACTTCTAGTATAATGAAACGATCAATATCAGTCATTGTTGGACACTCAAGAAAAAAACGAAAACGAAACGAAAACGAAACGAAAACGAAACGAAAACGAAACGAAAACGAAACGAAAACGAAACGAAAACGAAACGAAAACGAAACGAAAACGAAACGAAAACGAAACGAAAACGAAACGAAAACGAAACGAAAACGAAACGAAAACGAAACGAAAACGAAACGAAATCGAAACGAAAACGAAACGAAAACGAAACGAAAACGAAACGAAAACGAAACGAAAACGAAACGAAAACGAAACGAAAACGAAACGAAAACGAAACGAAAACGAAACGAAAACGAAACGAAAACGAAACGAAAACAAAACGAAAACGAAACGAAAACGAAACGAAAACGAAACGAAAACGAAACGAAAACGAAACGAAAACGAAACGAAAACGAAACGATAACGAAACGAAAATAAAATGAAAAAAAATGAAAATAAAACGAAAAAAAAAAGAAAAAAAAAATGAAAAAAAAATTTAAAAAAAAAATGAAAAAATAAAAAAAAATAAAATGAACAAAAATATTATACACTGATTTTTTTTAAATATAAAATGAAAAAAAAAATTATATATACACGGTGAATCTGAGTATCCCGACAGATTTTAACCATAAATTCCTGATAATTGACTGATAAATAACTGACTGAGACTAAAATTTCGTATAAACTTTTCTGGAATTAGCCTAGTTTCAGAGTTCTTCTTCTTTGTCGTTACACTCTTTACAGAGTGGTCGTGGCCAAAATGTACTAATTTATTTTAATTGACAGTTTTACCAATAACATTTATGTTTTTATGTTCAAAAGCATTTTAAAAATCCGAAAAATGAAAAAAAAAATTTCTTTGGCGAAATCGACCTAAATTCTTAAAATATTTATTACTGCTTATGACCTCAGCAATTTATGGTTGAAATCTTTCGGGTTACTCAGATTCACCGTGTATAATAATAATAATAAAAAAACCAGTCCATCTTGAATTTTAAAACAGATATAATTTATACACCCCGAATAATTAACCGAAAATAACTACCATGACTATTTTTCAGTAAAAAGTATATAACCGCCATCTTGGATTATAAAACAGAAATAATTTTCGAAATTACATCCCCTAATTATAAATATTAATTATTTGAAACGGGGTATTTACCTCGCACCCGAAATATCGGGTGCCCAATAACGCTAATATACATGGTAAATACCCCGTTTCAAATAATATTTATAATGTGAATGACCATGTGAGCTTAAAAAATCGTATATCCCATAATTAGCTGAAAACGACTACCAATCCCTACGCCAATTCATGGGATTAGGTTGCCAAGCGGACCACAGGCTCAACTGAGCCGTGGCAAAAGCCGGGACAAACTCTAGGAGGATAAATATTGGTTTGTGTCAAATCGATTTGAATATGAATAAAAATTGTGTTTTTATTCAAAATAATTATTGCCCATCTCATCAGTACGTGCGAACTATGCAAAAATAAACTGAAGGTAAGACACATTTCTTTAACAGAAATTCTTTAATTTAAAGTTCAGCAGAGGACTGGACTGTGAGTGTGACTTTTCCAGAATGAATAAACGACAGCAAATCTTATATTTACTCAATTTGTTCCGCCGCCACCTCTCCTGTTCCATTTCAAATGAGAAAGATAGAACCGCCTGCCTGCGTGGAAAAGAGACAGGAAAAGGGTAGCCATATGATAGGGTAAGCGGTAAATATTAAAGCTATCTTTACCCCATTCGACTCGGAAACCACATTGAAAAGGGTTAAGCCTATTCAAAATGATTTCCATATCGATAGGGTAACCCAATGATAGGGTAACCCTATCATTGGGTTACCCTATCATTAGGGTAAGACTTTAATAGGGTACCCTATCGAAACGATTAATCAAATGAAGGGGTTTTCCGGTCCCTGCTAGGAACCCTTATAGTTTCGCCATGTTCGTCCGTCTGTCCGCGGTCTAGCTCAGTTACTATTCGCACTAGAAAGATGAAATTTGGTGAGGCCTGATAAGAACTTTCAATAAAAACTATATTGAATAAAATCGGTTCAGCCGTTTTTGAATCATCAGTCAAAAACGCATAGTGAAAGGAAGTGCCGGATAGTAAAATGACGTAAGCGCCGCCAAATATCCCTTAATAAACGACCTTTTGAACGGATGTTTTGTAACACGGTGGCATCTACGAAACTCTACACTGAGCATCGCCCGACATGCTCTTGGCCGGTTTTTTTGCATTGTTATCCCGGAAATTCCAATTCAAGAAAATCCCCAGCCAGGTTATACGTAGCCTATAAAATTCAACGTCTAAAAGGGGGGGGGGGTAGCCACTACACTCGATTGAGTTAAATTTGCATGGGTCACGGGCCCCTCCCCACCCCCCCCAAGTGCACCTCAAATAGAAGAAATCATTTCTGCATCCCCCCAATTTCAACCGCGCCTGTTTCGATTTGGATGATATTTGCCGTGGACATGAACGTATAAATACAAAAGTGGTCCTGTATCGTCCGATATACACCTACTACTCTATGTCGTTTAAATCATGCCAAAAAAAATTATAGGAAAAAAAAAAGTATTAATTTTTGAGTTTCCTTTAGTGGTAATTGTAAAATATTTTATTAGGTAATTGTAAAATATGATATTATTGTAAAATATCAACTTTACTTCAAGTTCCGCCTCCAGGGAAGCGGGACAGAAATTAGGGGTGAATTAGCCGCTTACTGACACAGACCGAATTCCAATATAATAGTGGTGTCTACTTAAAAATAAAAAAATAAATTTTTTTATTAAAAATAATTTGATTTGATCTCTAAGTTATACAATTGAATATTTGAAAAATCGCAATTAAAAAATAGAACATGGACTTAAAATGTCATTTGATAGTTAAATATTCCCATTTTGAGGATTTTAATCAGGAAGATTTGGCTCGTGATTTATATCGTACTTTCTTGACAGAAACCGTCCACTTCTAGACATTGGTTAGTTTTTTTATGAAACAAAAGTTATGTACATTCTTAATTTTTTCCTTAAATTGCATAAAATGTAACACGCCAATGAGTAGATTTCAGCGAAATACAAGTACCTACCTTGAGAAATCGTAAAATTACATTATTTTAGATTAAAGTACAGTCAGTAGCAGAATCTGTTAACCAGCATGAGGTATACAAAATGACCTGGACACTGAAGAGAAACGCGCCTGGCTTTCCCTAAATAAATAAACATTATTTCTTTACTCTACAAGCTAGAGCAGCTATTGGAAGCTACTAAACGACGGTACAACTTAGAAAGCTGAAACTGAAAAGCTTAGAAAGCCAAAGTGGCTCTCTATGAAGGAAACCCTCTACCCTACTGAAACCCCGTAATATTACAATTTTCTGATGACTATACATACTCACCTCCTGGAAGGAACACTACAACCCTGCGTTAAATACTATAACCCCAATAATCTAATTTCCTATATAAACATGATTTGTCAGACAATTCCAGCGGTTTTTCCTAACAATGGCTCGTGAAAGTTTTAGTGGTAAATCCCTAGTTATGTAGTAACCCGATAATTTTTAGGAGACCGATAAAGAGGTTGTTGAAACAAAACCAAGGATGTTTATTTTAAACTTTATTTCCTATAAATGGTACTTTACAACGAAAAGACATTAAGTAAATAGGTATATAAAATTAATTGGTAAATTAATATTATTCGGTGATAAGTTCAAGCTGTTGATGCGGGAAGGTTAGTGGTAAAGCTGTAGAATGGTGTCAGGATCTCTGTAAAAGAAAAGGCTATTCGGTAGTTTCCATATAGACAAAGTCTTCCCAATAATTGTGGTAAAGATTAATGATAGAAAATTAACTTGTCAAATTTTGTTATTGACGATGTAATGATCTCTTGTCTTATTTGAATATTTTTTAACTATAAGCAAATATAGTTTTTTTTTATTTAACCCCTACGCCTACAAGCGCTAATGTTAACGAATCCAGGCAGTAACAACTTTTCTAATTAGTTGTTTTTTCTGATTATTTTGTTTAGATATAATTTTGCAAGTATTTAAACAAAAGTTAGGATGGGTAGCTGATGTGTGCAAGGTTTTCCCTTATCTACACGCCTGTTATCCGTGCGTTGGGGATTATTAGCTCAGAACCTGTCTACATTTTTTTTTTTATATTTTTATTTTGTGTTATTATTTTCTCTACTAATAACTTTATTAAGTGAAGCTACCAACGTTTCGTAACCTACACACCAGAGGAAAGAAACGCCAAGAAAACCTCTGAGACGCCTAGCTAATTAATTAAATCAAAATTAAATCTAAAATTCAACCAAAGGGACTGTGGTCATGCCGAAATAAATCATAGAAATACGTCGTGTTAGGCAGTTATGCTAATTCAAACTTCAAGGATATGCAAATAGTATAGTACGTAGAGTAAGGCATTGTTTCTAACTACCAAACTCTTCATCTAATTATCAAATTTTACAGATGATGTACACTATTGAATTGAAAGCCTGAATTAACTTATGAACTATTTTCGTTCAGTTGTAGTTGATATGGATTCCCACTACTCACTCCAGCATGATTCAATCTCTCAGTTGAATTTCAATACTTTATTATAGTGGCTTTCTCTTTGCCAATAATTGTATTTCCAACAATACAATAATATTTATTCATCAATTATCATGAATGGTGATAAGATACAAGTCTCACTATGTCAGAGAACATGTTAAAATTTTCATAATATGTTTTGTTTTACAACACAAGGGTGGTACATAGTCAGATGCCTTATTTCAGCTCAAAAGTAATAATTAATTTCAGTTATATAAATGACACTTCATAGAAGGATCAAGGTAGCGGTTATGAAGAATGAACATAATCGTTCAATGGTTAATGTCGATTACACTGTCATACATAAATAATGTTACAATCACACAAGTAATAATTACTTCAGTTCAAGTCAATGCTTATATACCAAAGCATATGAACCGTAAGTATAATAGAGGACACACTCTTTTAAATTCATAAATCAGGTACGTAAAACACGCTAAAAATCGTTCCCAAAATAGGGTAAACGTCTTAATATATACTCAATTAAATTCATATGCCGCAACCGCAAAACATAAAAATATAACGCATTCCGCAATAAAATTCGCAAAACGTATAAAATTATAACGCATACGATATATAGGATATAGGATAACCGCATCCACAAACGTATAAAAATATAACGCATACGCAATATAGGGTAAACGCATCCATCCCTATTTCGTTAAATTCGTAAAATGTTTCCGCATACTCCGTTAAATTCCGTACGCATATATATTGCATATAATAATTCAACCAAATTTCACATAAATTAAATACAAGAACCACAACAATAGGGAAAATGTTCATAATATAACAGTCAATTAAAAGCACTTACTCAACTCCAAGGCCTAAAGAGTATACACAGAAAAGAAATAAATTTTATAAGTGAATAGATTTTGCCTCACCAAATTAGACTTCTTTTGCTGGTCCTATTGGCAGCTCAGGGTGGGGCCTCGGTGTTTGTAGCACGGTGCTTGTATCCCTATGCAGCGGCAGAAGTCAGGTCCCGTTGCTCAGGATGGTGCTTGTGGCTCACGACGGCGGCAGAAGTCAAGTGCTCGTAGATCTCTGGTCGGAGGCAAAGTGAATCCCTACGGTACGCCCTTCCCTTATATAGCATCAAAATTACGTATATAAATGCTAACTACCCCCGTGACGTCAGAGAGGTTCGAAACGTCCGCCTTGTGGTAGCTTGGTTAGATTGATTTAAGCCAATTTGAACCTTATTGATCCTTTAGGTCATACTATTTTAAAGACCAAATTCAAATACTTAAGTGACCTAGTTCGATAATCTCCTATCTCCCATAGGGAATGTTTTTCTTGAATATCTATCCAATTATGCAATTTCCAATGAAAATTTATATGAAAATAGATGAAAACATTAGCCCCGCGTATGATTTAATAAGCCCCTGTAAGTATTAATGTCTATTTTCCCCGTAAAATGCCAATATATCTTTGTATACCAATTTGATTCTTAAGATCCCTACTCTACATACTTCTTTATGAAACAAGTTCCTACCCAAGTAACACATCAAAGCAGTATAACGGCCGTCTTACAGCATATCTGTATGCTTTTAGCATTTTCAGTTCGTTTTATAGTAGCATTATAAACGTTTATAGTGCTGATATAGGTCTTAAATGGGCACGAATTACCCAGCTTGAGATCCTATACAGGTCATTTAATAGCATTACAGGCGCAATATGTCTGCGCTATTAGCATTATCGTTGTCATGGAAAGTGCCAATCGCATTAAAGAATCATTAGTACGCTCTATTAAGTTGCCAACTGCATTAAAGAAGCATTAATACGGCCAAAAAACTTGCTAATCGCAGTAAAGAAGCATAAGTACTCTCGATTAACTTGCCAATCGCAATACAAAAGCATTATACTAGCATAAGAGTGTAGTAAAATAAACCTTAAGTCAATGCAAAAACGTCTCTAACACCGACGCAACAAATGTTATAATACAATGAACGTTGTGATTTAACTACTTTGTCTCGCAATATAAAATGGACGAAGACGGTACAAAAAACTGAATGAGTGACACGTCATATTTGTTTGCATCCTAACAAAATTTATAAAAGTTTTTGACTCTTTTACGTTATTATATCCTTCAAATATTACTGCGCAATGTAGTTTACTGTAAATGTGTATATAAGTTCCATTGAAAATTTTCACGCGCCTTTGATTTGTTGTGGTTTTGCTATAAAATATTATAAAAAGATATGCGTCAAATAAACAAAACAATTGTGTAATCCTCGTATAGAACGAGTTTTGCATTATTAACATAATAGTGTTGGTTGAGCAGTCTTAAATTAAGTAATTTCATTATTATATAGGTATTTTCCTTGATGATTTTATTTTTAGGTTATAAATTATTTACAAAATGGCGTTGGTCTATATAGACGGAGAGCTAGCCACGTCGGATATGACACAATAATGAGAGCAACCAAACCCCTCTAGTCAGTTTGGTATACTATGCTTATTTCTAGATCTGGACATCTGGCAGCTTTAAAGTGGTGGAGGTCAAAGAATGCAAACCATTTCAAGAAAATAAATCCTAGAGATCTGGGTTTGATGCAATATTATGAGAAACTATACAAATACTATACAATATTAAGAGAAATTATACAAAAGTAGAAAGTAGAGGTAGTTGGGAGAAAGTAGTGCCAAACGATGTATAATAAAATATAGTTCATAGTTTGTCGCCTACTGTTTTTGTTTCCGTAATAATCATACATCGGGGTTTTCGGTGCGGGAATGATTTGAGAAAGAGTAGAGATAAACAGACAGGTTGAGAGTTAGTCTGAGAAAATATCATATTATGCCTAATGAATAACTACCTCTCTGTGAATAGCTTACACACTATGATACGAGCTTTATTTCTTAGAGGCATGTTTGTATTGACTATTATATACTTAGTATTTTAAAAATGCAATTGCATATCCGAAATGTATTAACTAGATCTACCTAAGACAAAGACACGGTATAATAAGTGTCAAATATTAATCTTGACGTCCGATATTTATGAACTATTTGATTAACTGAAGAGGTTGACAATGATCAGTCATTACATGAATTAATAAAATCATAGGTATATGTACCTACAATATATATACATAATAGTCAGCTATTACATATAAATTGTATATACCTATGATTTTTTCGATCAATTATTCATTAGGTAGAAACGTGCCAGAGTACATTCTGTTTTTTAAGTTAATGCCTACTCTTTGGCTAATGTCAAACATTCCCGCACCGAAAACCCCGATGTATGGTAATAAAAAATACACAATATTTTTGGTCTAAGATTTTTTTTTATCGATTTTTGACCAGTTTTGAGTCGATATTCCAACATATTCACTATAGATAGAATTATAAGGCAAACGACTATCGGTTTTTGAATCTTTTATCTCCATTCTGTTGAGCCGGATCTTGAAATAAATGAGCCGTTATTTTTTTATGATATTTTTAAAATATGGTCTAAAAAAACACTTTTATCGATATTCAAATGGTGTAAAGAATCTTACATATACGTAATCTACATATTAGGGTTCCTCTTTGATGTCTCTAAAAACTGTAGAGAGATTTTAATTTTTAACTAATTAAAACAAAATTTATGACCATAAAACCACTTTTTTAGCCTAAACCGGTTCGACTTTGATGTCAAATATCTCGAAGACAATGAATATTGAAGTAAACATAGGATACTATATTGTTTAAAGCCGGTACTGATAATATGATAAGCTATATAAATCATTAGAAAACTAAGGGAATCAGATCTAAGGTCGTTGGCGCCAGGGAGCCCCTTAAAATATAGGCCCTGTCCTTTATAACTGAGAAAACTTCGGCAATTTTTACCTAGTTTGGTATTACTATTTTCCAATTAAAACATTTTGCTAGTCTGTCACTGTGACCTCCACCCATTAAAAGCTGCCAGATGCCAGGATCTAGCAATAAGAATAGTATAGCAATCTAACCAGACGGGTTTTGTTGCTCTCATTATTGTGTCATAATCTGACGTGGCTAGCTCTTAGTCCAATAGCAGCTCAGTGACCCTTAAAAATGCTTTATTTATGCCTACAGCATTACACGTGAATAATTATGCTATTAAACAACATTAAGCATTTATTTATGCTATTGTAGAACCTAAGGCACTAAAACCGCTAAAAGCTGTATAGGGGCTGTTCATAAATTACGTCATCAATTTTTGATGATTTTTACCCCCCCCTAAAATCATCCAACCCTCCCCCTGCCAAATAGAGTGACGTCATTAAAAAAATGCGTTTTAAGCTTAATTGTAAAATAAAAAACTATTTAGTAGATAATATTTTATAGCATTAAAAGTTTATAGAAGCCCGACTTTCATTCCTTTTTTTTACACATTGGTGATGTGATCTTCGGAATGACCGCCCCCCCTCCTACGTCATGCTACCATCATCCGATGTCCAGATGGGGTTGCAAAAAAACGGTTTTTTTTCTGTCTTGAAAAAAAACCGTGAAAAAGAACAGTTTTTTTTCTGGAATATGTTTTTATTCAAAAGTACGAAATCTCAAAATTTGCAAGGCAGTTAATACTCTTATACGGTTGTTTTAGACTTTATGTTAACTATTAAACTAATTTAATTTAACAACTTCAATTTCTGGTTTTATTAAACTTATATTAATGAAATATGTAGTGGTACTATGCTGCTGATAGTTCTAGTGAATAAGTTCAAAGTTTTTTTTTTCATTTACTGAGAATAGTTTAGTTACATAACAGACATACCTACTGTAATGTACTTAGTTAGTTATATGAATAAATCACGAAAAACCGTGTTTGTCGACTTTGTCGTAATATTTGTTCATCTGAAAAAAAAACCTTATTTAGAAAAAAAAACAATGGTGCCAGGTTTTTTTTCATGTTTTTTTTCATTAATTTGAAAAAAAAACATTTTGTTTTTTTCTATTTGCAACCCCCCATTTGAAATGACGTAATTTATGAACAGCCCCTTATAGTGACTTACTTGGCTGTATAATGGTTTATATTATTGCTATTGTACTGCATTAGGAACGTATTACCTACTTATAAATGCTATTGTACACCCTAAGGCATTAAAAATAGCTGAAAGCTGTATAGCGAATTTACGTGGCATTATAATGGCTAATATTCATGCTCTTAAACAGCATTAAGCATTTAGTTATGCTATTGTAGAACCTAAGGCACTAAACCACACCGAAGCATTAGTGTAGCAAACCAAAACGCAACTGTACAGCATTCAGCAGTACAGTTGCATTTTGGTTCGCTGCACTAAAACTAAAGGCTTTAAAAAAGCCTTTATACATGCCATTATACAACCGCTATACATCTTAAAGCATTATTTAATGCTATTGTAGAACCTAAAGCACTTAAGTGCTTTTTAACAGTCGAAAGCTGTACAGTTGCGTTGTGGTTTGCAGCACTAAAGATAAAGGCTTTACAAAAGCATTTAGATATGCCATTATACTACCGTTATACAGCTCAAAGCATCATATAATGCGACAAGTTGCTCGGTGAACGTATATAAGAGTTTATACGGTCCTTAAGTTCGAAATAAGTTAACTATTCATGTGTTATAATGCTTCCTGTGTTACTTGGGTATGAGCGCCCTACCCTTTTTGGAAAACCTAACCTCTAAGAAAGCGATTTTCTTTAATTCAAACAAAATAAGAATTTCCTAAGCTGAATTTATATAATTTATGATGAGGATAATTTTTCTGCATATATTATGACAAGATCCTATCGGATTTACTGCGTATTTACTCCGTAAAATACCAATATAACTTTTATCAGGAAATTCGCTTTTTATCCTAATTTTCATCACTTTCCTTTATTTGTTTTGATCAAAATTGTGTTTATCACACGTTTATAAGCTAAAACTAGCCTAGAATTCCATCAAACATCAGTAATTTTAAAATCCTTACAATCTTTTTACGACAATTTTTGATCATAAAATTTGTCTATTTTAGCGCTTTACTGAATTGAAATCTTTATGTTTTATAAAAACAAAGCTCCCAACTTTATTTATCTCCGTTATTTAACTTCATAATACGAGTATTTACATAATATTCCCAAAAATCGATTTTGGATGAAAAAGTAAGTTCTTAGCTTTTTCACGCTTAATTCATTCAATTTCGTTAATATACTTCCTGCAATATAACTTTAATTACTTTGCCTTTAATTTAAGTATCGATTTATAACAATAATTAGCAAATTAAAAACATAACCTCTCCATTTGGAAAAATTTTCAGACAAAGCTAAAATATTATTAGGTACTACTTTTTGTTATTGAATAAATTATCAATAATACATTTATTCTATACGATAAACTACATTTCATCTCGAAAATCCTATTAAAAGTATCAATTTACATCATTACTTAACGAACAATATTCTCAGTTGTCGGTCATTTCCTTCCCTAGGTATACTTACAATGAGAATAATATGAAATTATAAGAAACTGATGATAAAGCAATTTGTAATCAAAATACTAATTTCTAAATGGGTAAAAGAACCTGTCTATGTTACTAACAGTTTGTACTATGTCATAAAATGTCTTTAGTAAATCATATATTCTTGTATCTAGCACATATCTTACGAATGAAGTAAATATTTCTAGAACATACTTTATATACAACCTCCTGCTATTCTATGAGTTTTATTTTACCTAATAATACATCCCTTATTGAAGGAATCCATCTCAAGATTGCTAAAACTTTATGACAAATCTAGTGCGGTAACCAAATTACTGTTTGTCCACTGTAAATAGTACAAACGGATATTTCAGCTAATAATTCCCCAAAATGTTGCATACTTATCCTGTTAAGTTGTTATTCATAGCCTCTGTTCCTGTGAAAAGTAAAACATACATTAAATATCTACACAAGCTACATATATAAATTACATATGAATCCCACCTATGGTCATAATGCCATTTGAAATACCCAAATAATAATAATAACCATTATGTCTATCTAAAATACAACTATGTAAAATACATAATTAATCGACCAAGATCATGAATGTTTCAAAATCTTGCCAATCAACGGTGAACAATTTTTAACAAAACTGCATGTTATCAATTGCTTATGCAATAATGTAAAAATAAGTAATAATATAAATATAATTACAACTAAACATAATATAAGTTATCAAAAACTGTGAGAAATCCTAGTAAACATTTCAAGTTTTATATTTTTCAAATATTCTCATTTCCTGAGAGCAGTGATCATAGCTTATTATATAAGTTCTGGTATGAATGGTTGCTAATAAAACACATGATGCTTATATATTTCCATATATTTTATTTCCTTTGTCAGATCATGAACTTGATCTTTTCTTACATACTAAAATAAAACCAATATGTAATAAGGTGAACCTCCACCCTCATACATACTATGTGAATCATTTATTTTCATTTTTTCATGAACTTTACTCATGAAAATATCATGTAAAATCTTACAAATGAAGCTCCATCAGCCTTTAAAGTTATTTTCCTAATTTTCATACTTAGAGGACCCTATGGACCTCTACAACACGCTTTTGATTTAAAACAAAGATAGACCGCAAGCCAGGAAAAGACCATGAGCTCAACACGTGAACATAATACGGTCTTCAGGATATCAGGACTGTCTTTCCAACTCGATACAGCCGGTTGACGAATTTTCATGTTTATAAGAGCATATAAACTAGCATGTGACAAATTTTCGACCGGTACGCGATTGCGATTTTTTCAAGTGATTAAAGGGCTGCCATTCCTCGACCCACCAACGGAGCGGCAGCTGGCCTTCACGAGGTTTCGTTAAACACTTCACAAATGATCGTGTGCTACATATAGCCGGCTCACGAATTATTATGTTTATAAAAGCATATAAACTATCATCTGACAAATTTTCGATCGGGACGCGATTGCCATTTTTAAAGTGATTAATTGGCTGCCGTTCCTCGACCTACCAACGGAGCGGCAGCTGGCCTTCACGAGGCTTCGTTATACATCGCCATTCACTTCACAAATTATCGTAAGAGCCGCGATTGGTCACGTTTGTTTCCGGCTTACGGTCCCTAAAGTCGCGTTTAGTTTAAACTGAATATATGGATCCGGCAACAAACAAGCCGAGGGTTGTTTTGACTAATTCCATCAGTTAAACGACCATTAGTATTAGCCATATCTGGCCTTTGCCCGTGGGAATGTCAGCATACTAAATAAGCAAAATTTTGTTTGTTTGAAGTTGGTTTGAAGTATGATCAAAGCGGTGTAAGTATACTTGTATTGTATGGCATACGAAGATCGAGCGCGATGCTTGGATATGAGGGATCGTGGTACAATGAGCTACGAATCATAAAGTAGTGGCTCTGAGCTGTACTCACTCCTTTCGAGTATTAAACAATGAATCTGAGTAACCCGACAGATTTTAACCATAAATTCCTAATAAAGAGTTACTACCAATTCAATAAAAAAACCTTTTTTATTTTGACTTAGTGCAAAACGCTTTTTTGATGGCGATTTCACCCTTTATGGGATCTAGTCTAGACATTCTTATTGACAGATGTCAAAAGTGCCAATGAATACATTACGTAAACTATTTTTTACAAAAAAAATGTACTAATTTATTTTAATCCACAGTTTTACCAATAACATTTATGTTTTTATGTTCAAAAGCATTAAAAAAAAAAACAATAAAACAAAAAAAAAAAAATTTGGCGAAATTGACGTAAATTCATATAACATTTATTACTCCTTTTGACCTCAGGAATTTATGGTTAAAATCTGTCGGGTTACTCAGATTCACCGTGTATAACCTTACTTACCTTAACAAACCTTAACCACGCATTTCTAACACCAAAAGAAGGAAAAAATATATGATACCATCTCTTAGCGAACTCACAATGGTCTTAAGCACCATAGCGGTGTCATGGCGGATTCTTTCTTTCATATTTAAGACCTCATTTGTTATTTTCTCAATAAAACTTAGGTTCCCATTCGCCGCCACCACCACATTTCAAAATCTTCAAGGCGCTTTACATGTGTATATCGCCTTACATCTGTCCAGCAGGTCCATCCGTGGCTACTTCCCGCTCCTCATCGACAGATTTGTCCGCTGAAAAGATCTGCGTGCCAGATTCGATGAACAGGGGGCTTAGCCAAGATGACAATCGTTTGTAGTAAACGAATCGAAACGCTATATCGCGCTAATATGGAAGTGTGATCGAGAGCGTGTAGCGGTTACATGTTGGTTACAGGGCCTGTTCTGTGCGTGTATAAATAATAAATAATAATAAATAATAACAATAATAAATAAGCCCGCGGGGTAGCTTGTGGCGAGCTGACGGTGAGTGGCGACACCGCGGACCCCTATTCCAGAGGGCCCTTTCCATCTGGCCCTCGCCTCTGTGCTTGCCTTAACTGGCCGGCCAGAGTGGAGTCGCAAGAGCGGGACCTATGCTCCAGGTTGGCAGTGTAAAATATAACGCCGGCGGCCTGCTGAACGGATTACTGGGATCTGGCTACCGCAGACTCACCTCTCGACAATCTCACAGCCCACGCACCGGTGTTGCCCTTGAGCCATCTTTGATGTCGCTTTTTACGGGGGCCCATCTTGCGGCGAGTGAGTCACCGTCTGCCGGAAATAAAATTGGATACCGTTTTATTAGGCAGGCGTCCGGTTCTTCATCCAATAGCCCAGTAGTTAGTCCATACTTTTCACCCAATAGCCTAGTACATTTTAGACTCCATTAACTCTCAATAGTCTTTACACCATGGCGGGTGCTGTCTCTGCGTGCGTCCCATGACACGGGTAGGAGCAGCATCCGCTTAGTGGTACTTTTCATTAAATTGTCGAAAGGGCCTCGGCGCGTTGGCTTCGGCTCCGCATATGTCTCCCAAAGGTCCGGAACACAATTGTTCCGTGGTCGGGAAAGACATAATAAATATAATAAGACAATAAGGCTTGTGTTGTGGGTACTAGGCGACGATATATATAATAGATACATACATATAAATACTTAAATACATAGAAAACATCCATAACTCAGGAACAAATATCCGTGATAAACACACAAATAAATGCCCTGACCAGGATTCGAACCCAGGACCTCCTGCTTCGTAGGCAGGGTCATTACCGACTAGGCTAGGAGGCCGTGTATCTTTCCTATTGCGTTTAATCCTGCCACCTCTATTCCATAAATAGTTTCACACATTCCTAACTCCTAGACCATGGCTATACGTTCGGTTTGATCCATCGCGTCCCGCAGGCTCAGTCTGTCTGACTTGACGAGGATCGCCTTAACGTTACAAATTGGACTACTTATACCACCAGAAAAACTGCCCGGTATGGAAATTTGTTTGCCCGGCATAATTATGTGTATAGAATACCGACCCGCAGGGATGTATCAAAGTCGTTTGGAATTTCAGATGTTATTTACGCTGTGTAGGCTTTGTGTACAATATTGAAATACAAGTACATTTTGGGTGTTTTCTATATGTTTATGTAATTACCTAAATCAAATACATCAGATCTCGTCTCGTCAGAGCATTTTCTTGGGATCTCCAATTTATTTTAAAAAATGTTACATATGCTTGAGATAAATAATTTACAGTTTAATTTAAATGTACAGTGTTCTGATATGTATTTTCATTTTGCACGAAAATATTTTACAAACAATTTTAAAATACAGGAAATTCCAGTTAGATGATAAGTCATCCCATTTTCATATTATATTTGTTAGGGATTAGAAAGGTGTAAAAAACCATTACCTACTAAGGAACACGACACGGCACAGCGATATACTGATACTGTTGCGTTGAATTTAAGTGTGCTGAAGTGTTGTAGTTGTAAGTGAGCACAAAATGATGTGTACAACAGTTTTTAAATTTTCACTTTTTAAACAATAAAAGTCTCAAACGAACCTAAAAGCCTGGACAACTAAAAGCTAAAAGAAGAAGCTGGAAAGCTAAAAGACGACACAACTGGACAGACGCGGCGTTGAAAAGAGATTTGGCGGTCTTCAGTGTCGGAGCCCAAAATCTACTTAATACAGTAATTAAGTAAATAAAATAAAGCTAATTTAAGCGCGCCTAATCTATTAATTAGAATGACTTCTGAAAGTCCAAAGCCAACAAACTCTACTGCCCGAGCGAGAAACCCTTGCCCTAGGTCACCATCCTACTTAACCCACCCAAACTCTTTCAAACCCAAACTAAAACAATTCTCGGGACATGTCTCATAAATTAAAGTTTTCAAGTACAAATTAGTGTCAGGCCGGTCCTTTCACAAAACTGTATTGCGCCCAGTGGTTCTTGAGCTGAAGATTTCGAAAAACCTTACGTCAAGGAGGTCAAAAGTTAGCTGGTTAGACTTTGGGAACGGTCGTGCATAGTCGTGGATGCTATGGCCGGGACAGATGCCGAATTAATCAAGGTCGTACGTAAGGGCTGATGAGGCCATGAGACAAGCGGTACTGAGATGCGCACAACCCCTCATTAAGAGACACCACACTCTTGAGCTAAATCTCAGCGAAATTCAGTAATAGGTACAGATATGAAATTCCGCAATACAGATTTTTAAAAATCAGCACTGGGCGGAAAATTGTCTATGTCCATACAAACAACCAAAACCGCCGAATTTGTATTACCTGTATTATTGAATTCCGCTGATTCAGCTCAAAAGTATTGTGACTCCAAACCGGTCCCTCGCCGAAGCGTGACGAGAATCTGTGTTCTCCGCTGGTTGCGGATTTTAGCAGTTGAATGAAGAACCATCACCGATATGAAATAAAGAACGGGATACACAATCAGCCCAAAAAAATGGCCCTACAATAGTGCTGTAAGAACGACTCGTACAGCAGTTTCTCGGTAAATTTTACTAGACTAGATTCAGTGAGAAGACTAGCCGGTGACAAATTTTCACGAGTCATATTTTCGGTAATTCTTATTTGAGGCTGTACCTCTACTAATATACTAACTCAATGAGAACCATGAATAAATATCTAAGAACTTAATGACTGACTTAGGGTCACGAAGCACTTGAATTGAATTTCAACGGAATTCAGCAATTCAGATAATAAATTAAGCACGGCGGTAAGTTGTCTAGGGTTTTGATTGTTGTATGGATAATATAATTATGTTATATTTTATACTATATGGTTTGCCAGACTAAAACCACTCCGGCTGGCTAGACGGGACTAGAATACCACATATTTTAAAAGGCCTTAAGAGCCATTAGAAAACTGATTTAGTTATCTTTAAAACTCATACATAATTTATGTACTTTTTAATTCCAACTGTCTTTTGTTTTGGCCACACAAGTTTACATACATTGTAAACTTGTTGTCTATGATGCATCAATTTGACATATCCAAAAAGGTCTTTATAACCGATTTCTGCGGACTTTGTGTGTTTTTTTGTCCTTTTCCTTTCGTACCTCTATGTATCACCCAAATCTGGTGCCGGAGTCTAATTTTAAAATACATATCTCAAACATGACTCCAACATACAACAAACATTCAACCAATATTGAAGTTGTATTGGACTCGCGTTGGAATATTTCTCAAGCAAATTCTGATATTTCTGATTCAGATGTTTATGCCGTAACTGTATTGCGTTGATAATGCATTAGAGTTGTATTGAAGTTGGATCGTGTCTATACGTGTTTTAAAGTTAGAATACGGCCCCTGATATTTCCTCCTGCCGCTAGCTGTGTGGCCCGCTCAAGACCGTAGCTCCTCCAAGGCGCACTTAACGCGTCCGGGTCGAGACATAATTGACACGTTACATGTTTCACCAATTAAATCGTTTGCATATTTATGTACAAGCGTGTCCAAACAGTGATCAAATTGTCTGGGGTTGTATGAGGATAATGATAGCGTTGGGAAGGACAAGTCTGCAAAGTTTGCAAGCGCTCCCATAGCCTAGACTGAAAATGAAAATGTGAATTCATTGCTTTGCAGATCATGCGTACTATTAGCATACTATTCTATGTGGTCTTATACAGGATGTAACAAAAATACGGGTAATCCATTTAAGGGTATAATTATAAGAAAAGGTAGAAAAAAAATTGTAAACGCGAAATTTTTTTTTTGCGCAAAAATTTTTTTTTTTTTTTTCATAATTAGAATACGATACCATATTTATTATACCCTTAACAGGATCACCAGCATTTTTTTTACACCTTGTATATATTTACAAGGTCGATACGTCTTACTGTTATACAGCATGCAAATGTGAGAGATATTACTTACATTACACTACTGGGGCCGTATTATAACTTTAAAACACGTATAGACATGATCCAACTTCAATACAACTCCAATGCATTAACAACACAATACAGCTACGGCATAATCATCTGAATCAGAAATGTCAGAATTTGCTTGAGAAATATTCCAACGCAAGTCCAATCTTCTTCTTAGTCGTGCACTCTTGGCAGAGTGGTCGTGGTCATGTTTAGGTTGAGTCCTTCGCCACCACTTCCCTGGTGATGCGAGGCGTCGCTACATAGAGCTACATGGCGATATAGCTCTATGTTTGGAGGAGTGAGAATTCTCGTTTATGCTGCAGTGTGTGACAGACTTGATGAGGTCTGTCCATCGCGTTGGAGAGCGCCCACGAGATCTTTTGCCCTCGTCTTTCCCCTGCACCACCAGTCGTTCCATAGAGTCCTCATTGCGGGAGATATGCCTTCTTGAGGCGAACTTGAGGATTCGTATTTGCACAGTCGACGATAATCTCTCTTTAATATTAAGTTCTTTCAGGATCGAAACGTTAGTTCGGAACGCAGTCCATGGGATTCTGAGCATGCGTCTCCAGCACCACATTTCCAGTGCGTCGATTTTGTGACGGTCTCGCATTTTCAGGGTCCACGTCTCAGCTCCGTAAAGAAAGATTGGAAAGACCAGGCACCTCATCAATCGAACCTTCGTGTTTCTGGTTCAATATTCTGGGCAAGTCCAAATACAACTTCAATATTGGTTGATTGTTTGTTGTGTGTTGGAGTTATGTTTGAAATAGGTTGTGTTCTTAAGGTATTGTTAATGTATTTTAAAATAAGAATTCGACACCTAGACTACAATGCCCCACATTCTAGACTTAAGGGCCATGCTGAAACTTGGACAATTTTTACCTTATTCTCGCGCAATTACTTCTATATGCAATTATTAAGTCATAGTACATTATGAAGGCTTTATGATTATGACACACCACAAATTGGAAACATGTCCATTAAAAATCTTCTAATCAATCTTATAATACGTTAGTTATTAATTCCTCCTAGCCTATTCAGTAGTGAACCTGCCAACGAAGCAGGAGGTCCCAGGTTCGAATCATGGTTTTATTCGTGTGTTTATCATAGATATTTGTTCCTGAGTCATAACTCAGACCAACCATGAGTGATAAGATGCGTGAAACATTGTAGAATGTGGCATATGCGACACTGCTGTTGGTTGCCCCATCATATCAGCGGCTTACAGGTGGATGTTTATAATATTCTATGGAATATACCTATTTCGTATATTAACTATGATATACTTAAGTATACTTTAGTTTTAGCAAAGCTGGTCTCTTGATATTTTTTTTACAAAAAGCACTTTCACAATACATTACAAACACAACTTATCCTCAACACAAGTCCAACACACAATAAATAATCAACCAATATTGAATATTGAGTATCTAAAGTTTCATCGGCATAATTTTACAAGCAAATTCTGATCTTTATGATTCAGACGTTTAGACGCTATTAGCTGTATTGCGTGGTTAATGTAGGTATTGGAGTTGTATTGAAGTTGGATCGTGTCTATACGTGTTTTAAAGTTAGCATACAGTCCACCATTGCCCATCGTATTCAGACAAATCATTAGCAACAATGTAGCATTTCAGAGCGTAACTGTAACGTAACCTTTGGATACCTAGCCAAGCGTAAGCAACTAGTACAGAAATTGATGTAGTATTCGCTATGCACCGACATTTCTGGCACATCCCGGGCAACTGTGTTGCATTTCACTTCACTGTTGCGTTTTTGAGGCAGTTTCGCGTGGAAAAACTCTGGCAATCGCTGACATGGCGTCGTGACTTTTTGAGCTCCGCAAATTGCGAGTCAACTTTTTTATTTGTAGCTTTTGCATTCTGTGGCATTTGTAAACACAATACCTACAAAGTATTTGTACCTAAAAAGTAGTTTAATACCTCTTCATTCTGAAGATAAACTCATTGCAGAATTAACATTAGTCCAACACTAATAAAAGTTATTAGTAAGTAATATGAAAAAACTTGTAAATAGGTAGGGTAATTGTGCTAGTTTTCCGTCCAGGTCCAGTTTACCGTCCACTTGATTAAACTGTTAGAAATAAATGGGAAAAACTTTTTAAGGTCAATATAATTTATATTTATGGTTTCTTCTTTAGTAGATTTTTAAATTTTAAGTGTTTATTTTGGGAAAAACTTGAAGATAAACATATCAATAAGTATGGGGACAGAAAACTGACAAGAGTAGACGAAAACTAGCACAATCACCCTACGTATAATAGGAATCAAAAAGAGAGAGTTAAATAAATAAGTGTTTCGTACACCATTAAGGGCATTGTCAGATTAAATTTTTTTACCAAGTTTGGTAGGAAACACTAAAAATATACAGAAGATTAGGTTGGTTCAAATGTATTAATTAATGTAAGTATACCCTTTTGAATAATAAATCTATCTATCTAAGTAAAGAAGAGACTTGGAAAAACGAATTTCCACAATTTTGATACTCACTACCTCGGGACCAGTTTTAGACAATAAAATTCACAACCAGAAATTAGGCTCAGGGCTACCGGTATTAGTATGGGCATTTCAGAAATTTCGGTATTTCAAGTCCCAAATATGCTCTCGTATTTGTAACTCATATCGTGATCAGGAAAGACAACTTGTTTTGTCTACGTGAATATGACCCACTTTAAAAAGTTCCGGAAGAATCTAAGTGCCCTCAAACGCAAACCTGTGTCAAACTGATCGCCTACCATTTTTCCAAGTTTCCCACATAAATAAATCGACGAACCTGTCATCGATGTACAAACAAAAAGTAAACATTACATCTTATTGGATTTTTTAGTCCCCGGGGAAACAGAACTCTGAAGTCGAGTCCCGCGGGTAAGCACATCAATCTAAGGTCGTGTTTGACAGATACGTTCTTGTATCATATTTCTTTACGAGTGGCATTTGGGAATCGGTGTTGATGTCGCGGTATGCGTTGTTGAAGAAAGTGGCATTAATCATAAGGTGCTCTAAGAAAATAGCGTTAGTAGCCTGACGATAACGTCTGATATTCAAACCGGATGTCTCGTCAAACCCAACCAATAAGTTTTCGAAACGCATAGATAGTAGGGTGTCCCTTATATTGCGATTTTGAGAAATTGCGATTTTGACATTCCTGTAAGTCTAACCCGTGCCGACTTGCATCGTAATTTCCTCATACAAATTACTATGAAGAAATTTGAACAGAAGATAAGTTACTACTTTTTTATCGGTTTTCAGTTTGTAGCGAGATTTTTTCATAAAAAACGTTCATACAGGAGTACGAGTAGGATGCACTGATGATAAGAAAAAAAAAAAATTTTTTTTGGTCATTTTCATACTTTGTATGGGAAAATTGGATAAAATTCGGCACGGGTTACAGTTACAGGAATGAACTTTTTTGTAGAGTATTTTGAGGTAAACGAAATATATTTAGGGGATATGCGTTGTTAATTTCTCAAAATCACAATATAAGGGACACCCAGGGGTATGCCCACGGCAGCTTTTTATCACCGCACCGCTCGCCGCCGGCAGGGTGTTCATCCTCACACCCTGGAGCCTAATGGGTCGCGCACTGTGCGGTTTAAGAGGAATTTCCTCCCACAAACGCTGCGACTGTGGAATGAACTCCCTGCCGAGGTTTTCCCAGCGGGCTACAGTATGAGGTTCTTCAAAAAAGGAGTGTATAGGTTCTTAAAGGGTAGGCAACGCGCATGTGAATCCTCTGGGGTTGCAGGCGTCCATAGGCTACGGTAACTGCTTACCATCAGGCGGGCCGTATGCTTGTTTGCCACCGTCGTGGTATAAAAAAAAAAACCCTAATAGATAGTGTATTCTTCTTCCTACTAGACCTGGTCCCATTTACTTGGGATCGGGCTTCCTTGTCCGCAATTTCCATCTAGCACGGTTTTGTGCTACGTCTTTATTTAAATGAGCTTTCTTTAGGTTTTTTTTCAACCCACCACCACCACCATGGGTAACAGTATAAAATTACCATTATGTTTAACCAAAAAGTACATATTATATTTATAGCGTTTGTACGTTCTAAGGCTTTGAACGGAGCAGGAGGGAATATTTCATGCAGTCAGTGAAATAACTGAACCTCTTTCGGAAACCGTACGAATAGTTTTGTTAATATATGTACATATATTCCATCGATGCTCGCCGTAGGTATATTATCTCGACAATTTTAGGTCATTGGAGTGCACTCGCACAAGGGCCAATTACAGCAGATTTTATCTGGTCGATCCTTTGCGTATGGGTACTTCCATATAATAAATAAATAAATAATAAATAATAATATTATAGGACAGTCTTACACAAATCGACCTAGGCCCACAGTAAGCTCAATAAGGCTTGTGTTGTGGTTACTAGACGACGATATATATAATTAATAAATACGGATAAATACTTAAATACATAGAAAACATCCATAACTCAGAAACAAATATCTGTGATCATCACACAAATAAATGCCCTGACCAGGATTCGAACCCGGCACCTCCTGCTTCGTAGGCAGGGTCACTACCGACTGGGCTAGGAGGCCATATGGCCCTCTTCCACGAAAACAGGAAAACGAGCTGCCTACCACAATACTCCGCTCTCAACATTTTTCTGTACACATTACAAACACGTTAACACAATTCAAATCCCCAATCCCCTTAGCAAACGTCGAACGCAACAGAAAACGTGATTATTTCCCCTGAATTTATTGGTACAAATTCACTCACAATTTTATTGAGTCCTTCGGCGCTGGTAATATACAAACAATTATGAGAGCGTCGATAAAGCCCGGAAAATTTGTGTGTTTCAACGGTCCGGGCGATTTCCGCCCGACTGTGGAATAGGAATCAGAAAAAACATGTCTGTCTGTCGCGCAAGAGTGCTGGAAGAGACGGCCCGTTTCTTTAACGTACGGTTTTTGCTGAGGACCAGAGACGTACATAATGAAAACTGGTGTGAGTACCAGTTACCGTGCATAGGGACCGTGCGCGTTGTACTAGTCGCGTTGTACCTTGTGGCCCAAATCGAAAAATAACATTTTTCACGTCAATTGCAGATGTTGTTAAGTTAGCACACGCTCCACGTATAAAGTTTAGGCTTTTGTGGGTTGACGGGGTATAAAATGGTACGATACAAAAATTTCATTAAATGCTGTGCAGTAGTTTTTGCGTTGTTCGTGAACACATTTCTCCTTATGCGTTTGTTATATGTATAGATTGAATAACACTTCTTGCGCCTCCCTCCTATATTTGTTGTATGAATATTTAAGTGCAGGTCAAAGTGACCTAATATGGAACCGAGACCTCCTCACTACTTGGCATTGTCATATGCAATAATTATGAAACATATGAAGGAAGCATAACTTTGAAGTCGTGATCAGGTAGTAATAAGTTACTAGATCAATAAGCTTGAAAACGGCCAAAAAGATGAAACACTGGATAGTATAGCGAGGCCATATGCATAATCTGTTTTTTGATTGGTCACTTTATCACCACCAAAATATCATATTTTTCAAGACTGTCGCCGAACAGCTTTCACTCACAACATTATAGCCAAATATTAAATATGGCTACCATACGTGACAGCAATTCAAATTCTGTCACACTCTCGGTTTGTAACCGATCCCAGTTTCTGTTACCTTCTCGTCTCTGGCTTCGCCGTACTATTGGAGGCAAAGCTCTCATTTTCTTTATTCTGATGGACAGTATCTGTAATCACGCTTCTCGGTACAACTGTTTGTGTGCATGTAATTTCAGGATCCAATTCGCCATCGGATTACGGCCGTGACGTGTCTTGTTTTCTTCTAAAAATCTGTGCAAGTAAAGTGGTAACATCAAACAAATCGAGAAAATGGAGGAACACTACAAACTGGTCAAGATCTCCACTCAATAAGCGCTGGTAACCTGGCGGTAAGACGTCTGATTTTAATCCGGACGTCTCGGGTTCAAAACCCGGCTCATACCAATGAGTTTTTCGAAAAAAAAATTATACAACGACGGTGGAAAACAAGCATACGGCCCGCCTGATGGTAAGCAACTATCGCAGCCTATGGATGCCTGTAACTCCAGAGGTGTCACATGCGCGTTACCGACCCTTTACAAAAAGGAGGATTCACTGTGTTGACGGCTTAAGGAACAAGAGTGCACCTCGTCGTTATGTACGAAATATCATTTAACATTTGATTGTATATAGCTGTCACTTTTCGGTGAAGGAAAACATCGTGAAGGAAATGACCTAATTCCATTAAAGCCTTGTTTTCCCGTTGGGTTGGGAGGTCAGATGGTAGTCGCTTTCGTAAAAACTAGTGCTACGCTAATTCATGGGATAAGTTGCCAAGCACACCCCAGGCTATTGATCCGTGACAAAAGCCGGGACAAGCGTTCGGAGGATGATGGTCACGATCTCCATTCATCAGGGAACGACGAAGAAGAAGACATTACAGGCAAAGGAACAACCATGCTGAGTTGCTCTAAATTTTTGCGTGGCATCTAAAGCCTGACCAGAAATATATGATCAATGTTAAGAGGGCGCTATTATTTTCATTTATAGGGCAACAGTTTAGTATAGTCAAAAAGTACATTATTCTCTATGGTATAATTTCATCTTGATTTGTTTACCTGTCAGCTTTGATGTTACTTAATTTGTAAATGTTTCGTAGAGAAATAGTTTCATTTCCCGAGCGTTTTATATCCAGAAGTTTATTACATACATTATTTACAATTTTGTGCCCTTGACTATGAATAGTTTTGGGCATTTCTTGACATTTTTTGTTTAATATTCAACACTTTACGATTATTCAAGTAAACCGCCTCAATGGCACTGACAACAGTGACAAACAATCATTAAAATTATTGCCAGTGTGAGTTCCAATGAAATTCTGCAACATGGCGCATGATCATATATTTCTGGTCAGGCTTCACATTAAAAGTTAAAACCATAGGCATGGCAGAAAGTCAAGAAAATTTACATTATTTAAGGACCAAGATTTTCCCACTGCTGAGCAAATGGACTAAGAGCTGGCCACGTCAGATATGACACAATAATGAGAGCAACAAAACCCGTCTGGTTCGATTGCTATACTATCCTTATTGTTAGATCCGGGCATCTGGCAGCTTTTAATGGGTGGAGGTCAGAGTGACAGGCTAGCAAAATTTTTGAATAGGAAAAAGTAATAACAAAATGCCTCGACTGATGAAGCCTACGCTCCGTCCAGCAGCATATCAAATCCAAAACCCTGAGAGCTTCCAGCTGGAACTCCAAAACCGTTTCGATTGTCTAGGCGGCGATGTGGACGAATTCAACGACGGGTTTGTGGAAGCTGTCCATAGCACTGGGTCTAAGTTTTTTAAGGCCCAGCGGAGCAACAGAACCAAAAGGCTCTCTGACTCCACTCAGAAACTCAGGAGATGCGTCATTATACCGGCAGCTCAATAAACGGATCTCTAAGTCCCTTACCCGTGATTTGCGCCAATTCAATACAAATCGTATTGAAGAGGCCATGGAGCAGAATAAGGGCTCTAAAGTTTTCGCAAGAGATCTGTCTATTGGGCAGAGCCAGCTCGCCAAATTAAAAACTGAGGATGGTAGAATCTTTTCATACAGACCCGAGCTTCTGGGGGAGATAGAGGACTTTTATGGACAGCTATACACATCAACTAACAGACCTGAAGTTGATCTGGCGGCAGACTCTAGAGCTAGACTGACCCGACATTATACCGAAGACATCCCGGACATCAGCCTGTACGAGATTAGAATGGCTCTTAAACAGCTCAAAAACAATGGCACCTGGTTGAATAGAAACGCGCCTGGCGTTCCTAAATTAAAACGTTTCTTTACGTTAGCAGCTACTGGAGCTATTGGAAGCTACTAAACGACGGTACAACTTAGAAAGCTGAAACTGAAAAGCTTAGAAAGCCAAAGTGGCTCTCTATGAAGGAAACCCTCTACCCCGTCTGAAACCCTGTAATACTAAAACTTTCCCTAAGCTCTGATGACTATACATACTTACCTCCTGAAAGTAACACTACAACCCTGCGTTAAATACTATAACCCCAATAATCTAATTTCCTATATAAACATGATTTGTCAGACAATTTCAGCGGTTTTTCCTAACAATGGCTCGTGAAAGTTAGTGGTAGATCCCTAGTTATGTAGTAACCCGATAATTTTTAGGAGACTGATAAAGAGGTTGTTGAAACAAAAACAAGGATATTTATTTTAAACTTTATTTCGTACTTTACAAGGAAAAGATATTAAGTAAATAGGTATATAAAATTAATTAGTAAATTAATATTATTCGGTTATAAGTTCAAGCTGTTGCTGCGGGAAGGTTAGTGGTAAAGTTGTAGAATGGTGTCAGGAATCTGTAAAAGAAAAGGCTATTCGGTAATTTCCATATAGACAAAGTCTTCCCAATATTTGCGGTGCTCTTGTCTTATTTGAATATTTTATTTTACTACAAGCAAATATGGTTTTTTTTTATTTATCCCCTACGCCCTAAAAACGACAGTGTTAACGAATACAGACAATAATTATACAATTAAAATATTTTCTTAGAAAAATTATTTATTTATTTTAAACATAGTTAGGAAGGGTAGCTAATGTGTGATAGGGGTTTCTTTTCCCAAATACACACGCCTGTAGTTCGTGCGGTGGGGTAAACTGTCTCATATCCTATCTAATTATTATTATTATTTTTATATATTTTATTAAAAATAAAATATTTTTATTTTGTCTTTCAATTACTTTATTAAGTGAAGCTACCAACGTTTCGTAACCTACACACCAGAGGAAAGAAACGCCAAGAAAACCTCTGAGATGCCTAGCTAATTAATTAAATCAAAATTAAATCTAAAATTCAACCAAAGGGACTGTGGTCATGCCGAAATAAATCATAGAAATATGTCGTGTTAGGCAGTTATGCTAATTCAAACTTCAAAGATAAGCAAATAGTATAGTACGCAGAGTAAGGCATTGTTTCTAACTACCAAACTCTTCATCTAATTATCAAATTTTACAGATGATGTACACTATTGAATTGAAAGCCTGAATTAACTTATGAACTATTTTCGTTCAGTTGTAGTTGATATGGATCCCCATAACTCACTCCAGCACGATTCAATCTCTCAGTTGAATTTCAATACTTTATTATAGTGGCTTTCTCTTTGCCAATAATTGTATTTCCAACAATACAATAATATTTATTCATCAATTATCATGAATGGTGATAAGATACAAATCTCACTAAGTCAGAGAACATGTTAAAATTTTCATAAAATGTTTTGTTTTACAACACAAGGTTGGTACATATTCAGATGCCTTATTTCAGCTCAAAAGTAATAAATAATTTCAGTTATATAAATAACACTTCATAGAAGGATCAAGGCAGTGGTTATGAAGAATGAACATAATTGTTCAATGGTTAATGTTTCTTTCACTGTCATAGAAGGATTATAGCATTGCTTAATGAAGGATGAACATATGATTGATCAATGGTTAATGTTGGTTACACTGTCATAAATGAATAATGTTACAATCATACAATTAGGTACTTCAGTTCAAGTCAATGCTTATATACCAAAGCATATGAACCGTAAATATAATAGAGTACGCACTCCTTTAAATTCATAAATCAGGTACGTAAAACACGCTAAAAATCGTTCCCAAAATAGGGTAAACGACTTAATATATACTCAATTAAATTCATATACCGCAGCCGCAAAACGTAAAAATATAACGCATTCCGCAATAAAATTCGCAAACCGTATAAATATATAACGCATACGCCATATAGGATAAACGCATCCATCCCTATTTCGTTAAATTCGTAAAATGTTTCCGCATACTCCGTTAAATTCCGTACGCGTATACATATCATATAATAATTCAACCAAATTTCACATAAATTAAATGCAAGAACCACAGTAATAAGGAAAATGCTAATAATATAACAGTCAATTAAAAGCACTTACTCAACTCCCAGGCCTAAAGAGAATACACAGCAAAGAAATAAATTTTATCATTAAAGTGAATAAATTTTGCCTCACCAAATAAGACTTCTTTTGCTGGTCCTATTGGCAGCTCAGGGCGGGGCCTCGGTGTTTGTAGCACGGTGCTTGTAGCTCTGTTCAGCAGCAGAGGTCAGGTGAAGTCCCGTAGTCCGAAGGTAGAAGTGTTCGTAGATCTCAGGTCGGAGGCAAAGTGAAGTCAAAGTGTTCGCAGCTCTGGTCGAAGGCAAAGTCCTTCCCTACAGTACGCCCTTCCCTTATATAGTAATAAAAATTCCGTATCGATTCGTCCAATAAGATTGCTTACCGCCTTATTAGTCGAGTTTGGTATGCTTTCGTCTACCATCTGGGACGACAATATTTCTCGGATTTGATCTAATTTGAACCTTATGGATCCTTTAGTTCATACTATTTTAAAGACCAAATTCCTATACTTAAGTGACCTAGTTCGATAATCTCCTATCTCCCATAGGGAATGGTTTTCTTGAATATCTATCCAATTATGCAATTTCCAATGAAAATTTATATGAAAATAGATGAAAACAATAGCCCCGCGTATGATTTAATAAACCCCTGTAAGTATTAATATCTATTTTCCCTGTAAAATGCCAATATATCTTTGTATCCCAATTTGATTCTTAAGATCCCTACGCTACATACTTCTATAAGAAACAAGTTCCTATGAGCGCCCTACCCTTTTTGGAAAACCTAACCTCTAAGAAAGCGATTTTCTGTAATTCAAACAAAAGCAAGTATTTCCTAAGGTGTATTTATATAATTTCTGATGAAGATAATTTTTCTGCATATATTCTGACCAGATCCTATCGGATTTACTGCGTATTTACTTTGTAAAATACCAATATAAATTTTATAAGAAAATTCGCTTCTTATCCTAATTTTCATCACTTTCCTTTATTTGTTTTGATCAAAATTGAGTTTTCCATACGTTTATAAGCTAAAACTAGCCTAGAATTCCATCAAACATCAGTAATTTTAAAATCCTTACAATCTTTTTACGACAATTTTCGATCATAAAATTTGTCTATTTTAGCGTTTTAACGAATCGAACTCGTTATGTTTTATAAAAACAAAGCTCCCAACTTTATTTATTTCCGTTATTTAACTTCATAATACGAGTTTTTATATAATATTCCCAAAAATCGATTTTGGATGAAAAAATAAGTTCTTAGTTTTTTCACGCTTAATTCATTCAATTTCGTTAATATACTTCCTGCAATATAACTTTAATTACTTTCCCTTTAATTTAAGTATCGATTTATAACAATAATTAACAAATTAAAAACATAACTTCTCCATTTGGACAAATTTTCATACAAAGCTAAAATATTATTAGGTACTACTTTTTGTTATTGAATAAATTATCAATAATACATTTATTCTATACGATAAACTACATTTCATCTCGAAAATCCTATTAAAAGTATCAATTTACATCATTACTTAACGAACAATATTCTCAGTTGTCGGTCATTCCCTTCCCTAGGTATACTTACAATGAGAATAAATAATATGAAATTATAAGAAACTGATGATAAAGCAATTTGTAATCAAAATACTAATTTCTAAATGGGTAAAAGAACCTGTCTATGTTACTAACAGTTTGTACTATGTCATAAAATGTCTTTAGTAAATCATATATTCTTGTACCTAGCACATATCTTACGAATGAAGTAAATATTTCTAGAACATACTTTATATACAACCTCCTGCTATTTTATGAGTTTTATTTTACCTAATAATACATCCCTTATTGAAGGAATCCATCTCAAGATTGCTAAAACTTTATGACAAACCTAGTGCGGTAACCAAATTACTGTTTGTCCACTGCAAATAGTACAAACGGATATTTCAGATAATAATTCCCCAAAATGTTGCATACTTATCCTGTTAAGTTGTTATTCATAGCCTCTGTTCCTGTGAAAACTAAAACATACATTAAATATCTACACAAGCTGCATATATAATTTACATATGAATGCCACCTATGGTCATAATGCCATTTGAAATACCCAAATAATAATAATAATAACCATTATTTCTATCTAAAATACAACTATGTAAAATACATAATTAATCGACCAAGATCATGAATGTTTCAAAATCTTGCCAATCAACGGTGAACAATTTTTAACAAAACTGCATGTTATCAATTGCTTATGCAATAATGTAAAAATAAGTAATAATATAAATATAATTACAACTAAACATAATATAAGTTATCAAAAACTGTGAGAAATCCTAGTAAACATTTCAAGTTTTATATTTTTCAAATATCCTCATTTCCTGAGAGCAGTGATCATAGCTTATTATATAAGTTCTGGTATGTATGGTTGCTAATAAAACACAAAATGCTTATATATTTCCATATATTTTATTTCCTTTGTCAGATCATTAACTTGATCTTTGCTTACATACTAAAATAAAACCAATATGTAAAAAGGTGAACCTCCACCCTCATACATACTATGTGAATCATTTATTTTCATTTTTTTATGAACTTTACTCATGAAAATATCATGTAAAAGCTTACAAATGAAGCTCTATCAGCCTTTAAAGTCATTTTGCTAATTTTCATACTTAGAGGACCCTATGGACCTCTACAGCTCTGCCCTCCGATGGAATTGACGCGGAAAGGACATTTGTACTTGAAGCAGAGATTGCATCGTAACCCAATAAAGACACAGATATTGATATTTCACCCTCCCAGTGTTATTTCACCCCATTTGACTAACCATCAATCAAAAAGTTGACAGTATCATCAAACAAAGCAAAAATTTTTTTTTTTTTATAGTGTGATATGTAAAAGTGACCATTACTCAGCAGTAATCAATTGATTCCAAGATAATCATAGACCTTGTGGTTTCTCAGTTCCTTGAGTCAGAATTGGTAAAAAGCCAGAATTTCCGCCCTGACGGAAGTGCAAGGTTTGTGAGGTCTTACAATCTCTAATAGAAACTCCCATTGCCCATTCATATGTATTGTATCAAACAAGATTCTTCCCTTGATTATCAAACAAAACTCGAACCAACTTTTGCCCTGGCCTTATGAAGGGAGAAGAGAAGCCTTCGTCAGGACGACTATCCCTTTACTCTTTTATAACTTCCCCCAATAGTATCCCCAAGTACCGATAGCCAGTCTACAACCATCTCCAAACCAACTAATACTACCTTTTATGGCGTGATGTCCTCTATTCAAACAAAAACAGATCAATAATAACAATTCTGAAATACTCAAAATCATTCAGTCACTGATCTACCTTATATCTGAACAAAAGGGTGTGTGAAACTAGTTTTTGCAACGTGTATAGTGTCTCATTGCCAAATAAAGATACCTAGAACTGGTATGTATAAAATTAACCTAACACTAAGATTCCTTTGACAACGATCATTGTAATCCCTTCAAGAACCCCCCCCCCCCCTAAGCTCAAACTTTAAAAAACATCAATATCCGCTGACCACACTCCAACTTTGTGTAATCAAACAAAATTCTTACGCGCAAAATTCTCGTATGTCCATACTGCATCATACATTCAACCATCGCCTCTTAAAATGTCATAACTCACACAGTTAACCTCTCATCCATCCCTTTAAAAGACATCCTCCCACTGTCAACACACACTGTTTTGTTTAATTACCCAAAATATTCAGAAAATGTGATCAAAACCAAAATGTTCCCTAAACACAAAATATTGTCTTCATCCCCCATTTATGAATAATTACAATTACCTCATAACTAAAATTGCAGAATAAAAAGATAAATCTACAACGATAGTTACTACAATACCTTATCAAAACCTCGTAACCAGGACTATAAAACTATAGACCCGGCTACTACCATTACCTGAACTAAAATTATTAGAACTTAAAAATCTATATAATTTCAGTTGTGCCTTTAAGTATAGAAATTATTGTAATTGTACTAAACCAAGAACCTCACTTATTTATTAAACCCGCGTAAAAAAAAAACTTTAAATTTCCGAAATTTTAACTACTGTGTTGCATAACTCTACATTTTAGAACAACTCGGTGTACTTGTATTTCCCCAATATCCCTCGTTATCTATTTTCCTCTCTTACTTGTTTAAACTACACTCTTTATTTATTTACTTATTTCTATTAGATAAAAAAAAAACGTCTAAAACAAGTAATAACAACGCTAAGTCAAATCCAAGATGTGTACCATACCCGCGATGTACTATAACGTAGATAGACGCTTACGTAATATGAAAACCCCTAATTCAACGCAATTCTATAACTGCCCACTTAATTCTAAACTAAGAAAAAAATCATATATGTACGTTTGTATACCTGCTCGGAGCATCGACTCGCGCCGCGACATTTATAGTTCGATTTATTTTCATATTATTACTATAGACAAATATCCCTTTTAACTACTCTACTCAAAACATGTCGTCATCTCGGAACCGAAAAATTTACGTATGAAATTGTCTCCTATCCTATAAAATTTACAACAACAAGTCAATCGCTAGTTCCTAGCCGTAACAACGTCATCTAGTGACAAGTAGTAGAACTGAAGACGAAAAGTTGTTCTAATATCGAAAAAATCTATAAGCATTCTACAAGAAAACATCGTTCGCTAGTTTACGCTAAGAACAGTGACATCTAGTGACACTTTGAAGAACCTCCTGCCTGCTAATTGTTAAAACAAAATTATAATTTTAAAAGCATTTGATGTAAGAACATTGTTGGCTAGTTCGTAATTGTAACAACGACCCCTTGCGACCCTTACATAAACTATTCCCAAAACATAGTAAAATCTGTAAAAGCAATTTTTTTATTTATTTCGAGTCTAAAATTTATATCATGTTGAAGGAAAAATCGGTAGTTCTCACTATGGCCAACATAACGCACATTTTTTTCTGAATTTGTTGTTGCAAATTTGTGTATGGACCCCTTTTTTTTACTCCAATTCTTAAGTTGACGTAACTACGTATCGTATTTGTAGGTTTAATTAACACTAATACCGTCTTAACTCACGTAAACGCTAAATAAAAGCTAAATGTACGATGAGACGATGACGCTTATTTTTACTCTAAAAGGCTTGTTACACTTATCCTAGTTAGCTTCCTAAACGATTTAGTTTCTAAATTTAGTCCAGTGTAACCGCATTCAGCAAGTAAATTTACTATGAAAACTAGTTAGGATCCTAATTAGGATGCTAGTTAGGACTTTAAAAAAAAGTAAAGTGTAACAGGACCTTCAGACATAAAGACACTAATGTTATCAGTGACTATCAAATATTTTCTTTATCTGTGGAATGATACAAATAACGTTACTACTCTGCTAACTTATTATACTACTTTGTATATTTTTAAAGTAAAATTCTACCATAAACATATCAATGCTACTATTAAAATGAACCCGAAAGTATATTAATGTGTGTCTGTTTACAAATTTAGTTCGTTTTAAGCACTGTGTGAATTTAAATCTTATTTTTGTTCCAATAAATAAAACGAAATAAATATTTTTTTTTTTTCTCGCAAGGATTTTACTAATTTACGAACGCGCTTGGTGGTTTTTATAACTCATGGCAACAGCGCTCTGAGCTCACAGCCGTCCCTACCAACCAATCAGAGCCGTTCAAAATTTTCACAAGTATAGCGTGAATATAGCCGTGAATATAGCAATATTAGCAATGGCCGACCGGTGTTTTAATGTGACACGTTTCGACTCCGGACTCCGGTTTTCTGATTCCTAATTTCCTTATATGTGTCCGTTTATTAAGTAAAACAATAGCAAAAGTACCTAAGTGAAAGAAGTAAGTGTTAACCGACATATTTAATCAACAGTGGTTTAAGTAGTTCGAACGATGGAGATGTGTTTACGAGTTCAAAATTTTGTTAGTAAATACCGGCGCCATTTTTACTACGTTTCATGAATTTGTTTTGTTTCTAGATTATATCTGTTGATGAATATCTACACCTATTATGTTATGGATAAAACCAGATTACAATGGAAAACCTATAAGTTACTACGCAATAATCAGTCAATCAAGGAAGCTATGCAGTGTCTAAAGCCCTTGAAAACTTGTGACGTAAAATGTAGCGGATCAAATGGACTTGAATTACAGTAAAATATCAAGTAAGTACGCATTATTTTGTTTAAAAGTAGACTATCTACCCAATTCAGTTTATTTTACAACCGTATCCCTTTTGTTTTTAAATATATATATCTAAAGGTAAACAAGGTTTTGTCCCGTCAAAACTTATATATGACGTTTGTACCTACAAGGTTACTAAAGTTACTTTATCTCTACAATGTTACTCTATCTCGGTCATTCCATTAATTTATTTCAATTGCAGGTTGACAAGAGAACGTGCCTACATGAAAGGAAGAAGCACGGAATTTAAAATTGCCAGATTTCACGACACTGTCCCTACTTCTACGGCTTCAACTACAGCTGCCTAAGCAACGTGTGTCTCTCCGGAACTAAAATGTAAGTACATGTTTAACCCAACATTTTTAATTATCTATACTAAAGCATTTAATCATAAGGAAACGCTGCCCCCCGCATTTTAGACCAATAACTAATCATATATATTTTTTTGTAGGTTATGTTTATTATGTTGTTTCTGAAATATGTACACTCCCTATGAAACGAATTTTAGTTTTAGCTACATACAAAGAATATTTTTATTATTTAAAACAGCCTACTATATAAACTACTTTATGTATTTCAGTGAATCCAGCCCCGCAATGCATTGTTAGTCAGTCTGACAGTGGCTGCCCTCCAGATTTCCGACTCTTACTCCAGGTAATTAGCCTTTATTCTTTGTTAGTAAATTAATTATTCCAATGAACTACCTAAATTGCAACTATACTCCATATATGTATGTATGTTTTTGAGAATTTTTGTTTTACCCGTCCCGCTGTCTGTAATTAAATTTTAAAAGCGAACTTTGAACCCTTTCCCTGTTTCCAATTGAGCTGAAATTTTCCTCGCCTATGTATGTCTAAAAGCGAACTTTGAACCCTTTCCCTGTTTCCAATTGAGCTGAAATTTTCCTCGCCTATGTATGTCACGTGACAATGCAATATTATGATGACATGCAACTGATCTGATGATGGAGCAGAAAGGTGGCTATGAGAATTCCCTCAACTATTCATTTTTATCCCGTTGTGTTTGGGCTTGTTGTACTCGTCTTGATGAGCAGTTTGAGATTGTATATAGAAGAGTACGGTAGGCAAAGAATAGCTTATCATAAAATTTAAATTATTGAGAGAAAAAAAAATGTAGTAAAGTTTTTAACGCCCCGTTAACTAAACAATGGATATTTTTTTTTTCTAAAATTAAGTACTAAGACAGCCATATTTTAAAATCTCCCTATTCTAAGTTAGATCACACTGATACTCTGAATGTAGAAGACTAGCCCGACGCTAGTTTCGAGCACCAGAAACCTAGATCACTTTTTCTTTGTAAATGACATACATGTAAGTTCACACTAATACCATTTCTATTTAAACTAATTTCAGGCTAATTTATGCAGTACCCTGACAGCTTCCAGTCTACCCCTGGCTCCTCGCATCTCTTCTACGCGTTTCACAACGGAAAACAAGTGAGTATAGAATCTCTTCCTAATAATAAAATTAAAACCTATGGCTGTATATGCATGCATCCCTACGCATGTATGAAAGTATGTACTTAATCATCTACTATTAACGTGATGCTGATGATGATGATGACTTCTAATTTTTTTTTTTTAAACCAGCCCATCATGTACATAATGACAAACCTTCATGAAATGGCTGAATTACTGGTCCTAAAATTTGGTATAAGTACCCACATAAAGAATTAGGTTCTAACGAAACCCAGGCCCTAAATTTTGTCACCCTATTGACTACCCCTTACTTGCCATGCCACGCTATTGCTATGACCAGAGAGACCATCTCAAACCCCTTAAGAATTCTAATATGAGTTCCTATTTTTAAAACTAGAATACTTTTTTAACGATTTACCTATGCACTTGGAAGCAATAACAAACTTACTTACTTACTTATTTTAAAGGAAAACGTTTGGAAATCAAATAACCATTTAAACTATCTCCATGTTCAGACACTAGTAACGTTTTTATTTTAATCAATTTTCAGAGTTCCAGAACATCTATACAAAGCGACTTCCGTCTCATCATCGATCAACGCGGCTCACCTTCCTATCACCGCGGAAGACAGACTGGGATCTACACACTATTCCTATTGTAGCTTTAGTCCCTTAAGTTAGCCACTAATTATCATTTATTTTATACCACGACGGTGGCAAACAAGCATACGACCCGCCTTATGGTAAGCAATTACCGTAGCCTATGGACGCCCGTAACCCCAGAGGATTCACATGCAAGCATTTATAGTACCTATATGCTTTCGAACGTGGCAAATTTTCAAAATAATGATTTTATTTTTATTTTATTAAGTTAATCAGTATATATAAGCAATTATATCTAATACTAGCTGGGTAATGTTGTTTTAATGTGAATACCCTACAAGTAAATAACATCCTTATCATTGCTAAACCCTTTAAATATTTAAACTTTTGTGAGACATGTTAACTTTAAGTACTTGTGGCTGTACTCACTACTTGGCTGGTTTTTAAGTATTACACTAAAACTCCCTACGTCAACTAATGATTTCAATTTGTAAAATTAGCATACATTTGACAAATAAGCCTTTCAAATCACCGAAACATCAAATGCAGTGTGCAAACTATTAAGTTGATAATCTCAAATAATAGCAAAGACAAGGATCCCGACGAATTGAGGAATCCTCTTTTGAAACTTGAATGTCGTTTGATAAGAGATCATTGCTTGGAACTGGTATGTGTAAATAAATATATATCCTAGGTTACCCTACATTGCCTAAGATGAAATACTATTATCTATTCTGTGGCCTAAGTTTATTATCCTGCCATAATATAATACATTTGCTTGATAAAGGTTCTCCAGAAGGAGAAGTAAGTGAGATTACTGATAGATGGATTAGATAGATTGCTCAATTATTCGAAAAGTATACATTTATTTATACAGTGCCCTGCAGAACTGTTTTCGTAGTTTGTCTGTAGGTGAGCTAGTTACTAAATAGTTATTCTATTGTTATGCTAATGTTATTTATTGGCACACTTAGCGACATGCTGTTTGTGATACCGGTATCACCCAAATGTATCTAGTAGATATTTCTAAAGCTGTTTTTTAAATTTTTAATTTGTCCAGCTGGTGTCTTATCTTATAGGGTAGGTTATTTAGATAATACGGTGATCTTTTATTGAGGGTTTGGTCACCGAAATAGTTTTCTACTTGTGGCAACTCGTATTTGTCAACAGACACTGATTTTGAGTTATGTGAGTGATCGATCAGTACTAGGCTACACTATGATCATGTTGATACTACTTTTCTTTTGTTATTATTTATTAAACAAGAAATAAACATGTAGTTTTATTAAGCGTGGCACCCTTACTAAATCAACCCCACCCCAATGATCATTTCTTAGGTATTACTTTTAATAATTGAACCTATCTCTATTGTTATGTATCTACTAATAACCATTGATTTTCCCCTCCTGAAACGGGCTACATGTTAACTAAAATATACTTTAAGATGATTGGTATTTCATAATATAGAAATGAATATCAAAATTATGGACCTAGACTGAGTCATATTTTTACCAAAACATTGGTATTTTGAATTTCCCGCCTTTTGAACCACTATGGTAATGAGACGAGTGTTAGATAAGTGAAACGCTTAACGTGTGGATAATAACTGTTTAATGTTGGAAAATAGATCGCTTTATATAGGTACACAATCCTTTGTTCTCGGTTTAGGTTAATACACTGATCAAGGCCGAGGTCACAGTAAATAGAAAATGATTTATTATAATATTCCGTATATGGTTGTAGCGTATCATATTACGTTAAGAAAATGAACGTTGTTTTTTATTTAATTTTCTATTCGTCTTGGGTGGGCTTTGAAGAGTGTGAAGTTAGCTGAGTCAGCTGCTGTGATTATGTACCTATTACACGTCCGTCGGTTTTTTTGAGACAGAAAAACAGGTGTAAACTGTTTTTTGTCTTTACATTAATAAGTATGAATTTGTTTCTTAAAAGGTAATTTTGAATATAAAATAAATCTTGGCTCTATTAAAAGTGTTATATAAAAAATTTTTTTGGCTGCTTTATTCTATTGTTTACATTTTGTTTCTTAACTTATTTATATAAAAAAAAGATATATTAATCTTACGGCTTGGGTTTTAAAAATATGATTACATTTTCGTTGGTTTTTTTTTTGATGTATTTGAAAATATGATTACATTTTTGTTGGTTTTTTTTTTGATATATTTGAAAATATGATTACATTTTTGTTGGTTTTTTTTTTGTTGATGCATTTGAAAATATGATTACATTTTTGTCTTAATTAAGTTATAGTTTAGTTACATTATTGATAAAATTTTGAATAATTTGGTTAGGGTTAACGTTTCGGAGATTATAATGTTCTGACTTTAATGGTTTTGTTACTGTTTTGTTGTGATTTTTTAACGTGATTGTCCCTTTTTCATAGTCTATGATACATTGAACTTGTAATGGTAATTTTTGAAAAATATGAAATTCGTGTGGGAATTTTTTTTTTTGTGGCCAAAAAGATAGATTGAACCCTTTTTTTTTTTGTTTTCACATTAAATTTGGCTTATGTCTATGGGTTACAGGTTGGTTCTTAGGGTAACTTATGTTTATGGTATACAAAAGAAAAATATTTAATTGTATGGTTATATAAGGACTATGGATGGGTTACATTTCGATTCTTAGGTTAATCTTATGGCTACGTTATACATAGATAATGATTAAAGATTATGGTTATACCAGTGTTATTTTCTTTCTAAGTTGTGTTTTTATTTAAAATAGTGGTGAGTTTGCTGTTAAGTTATATGCTGCGGTTTGTTTATTTGTTTCGATCCTTGTATGGCTAGGTGTTTGTGTTTTGCAAATTATTGACCTGATGTTTATTTGTTATTTGATATCATTACAGCGTGGAGATAGTATTTTCGTATTTGGAATGAGATGTGATCATTGACATGGAAACGTTTAGTTTGCTGTTTTAGTGTAGTGTCGAGTGTGAGCGTGTTTTTTGTTTTTGTTTTGATGGGTTTGTGTTGTGTATTAAATTTGTGTATATATATATATGTATATGTTTGCTGTTTTTATTTATTGTGGGTTGTTTTTTTTTTGTATGGAGAATGTCCTCTTTGTCTGAAACTAAATTTTTTTTTTTTTTTTTTTACGTTCTGAATTTTGATTCTTTATTATGGTAAATAGTCTCTGATATACTATATTTATTTTATTTCTGTCTTATTTTCTGATTTATAGTGGGTCTCCGGTTTATATATATATATAGATAGATATATAGCGTTTGGGATTAAATTTTTAAATCGTTAGTAGTTTTTTTTTTGTTTTATGAAAGGTGTTGATGTGATGTTTTATGTGTTTTGTTTGTGTTGTTATATTTTCTTTATTTTTATTTAAGAATTTTTTTATTTATTTTATTTTTATTTTATTTGTGTGGTTGTTTTAAGTATAGTACGGTTTAGTTCTATTTTTGGGGTTTTTTTTTTTTTGATACTATTATTTTTGCGTTTCGGATTCTGATCCTCTTTTATGGGTTTTTGTTGTGTATTAGGTTTGTATATATATATGTTTTTTTTTTTTTTTACGGAGAATGTACTGTTTGTCTGAAACTGTTTTTTTTTGGATTTTGATTTTTTTTTATGACGGGAAATGGTTTTTGATATATTGTGTTTATTTTTTTTTTTTTGATTAATACTAAATCTTCAATTTTATTATGTATGGGTTTAATTTTTAAATTGTAATTAGTTTTTTTTTTGTTTTTGTTTTAGACTTAATTAAATTTATTTCTAGCGTCTGCTTGGGACTTTTGTGACATATGTTTGAATTCTATGAGATAGGAATCGATGTTATATATATATATATAATGGGTATGTTTGATGAGTAATGTTTCTGGGTATGCTAGCTCGTATGGCGTGTATTTAGTTGCCGGATGATTCATTGTGTTATACGAAAATACTAATACTGTAACTAATCAGATCACTGGTGAGTCTGGTTGCCTGTTTGTATTCTTATATATGATTCTAGTGCTTTATGATTTTAGTGCTTTTCATAGTGGTTGACTGTACTTGTTTTATGCCTAATATGTTACAAATCTCTCGCATAGTTGTGGAGATGAATTTGCTGTCTCTGTCTGCTTTTATTTATTTATGACTGTTTTCTGCTGTAATGAATTTTATAATGTCGTTATCTATTCCTGGTCAGTAGTAATAACGTCTAACGTTATTGGTCATTATTCTTATGACTGTGTCCGCTAGTGGGTAATAAGTTATATGTGACACGTCTGTCATCTTTGTCCGTGTTTGTCTTGACTTTTTCTATAATAATTAGTCGTGGTACGTACCGTCTGTCATGTGTGTTTTATACACTTTGGTAGCTTTTTCCTTCTTTGGTTGTTTTTTTTTTTGTATGTATTTTTCTTGTATCTGTTGTGTCTTATTTGTAACCTAGTTCTCTCGCGAGGAAAGCTCGTTTCGGACACGATGGAGTACTTGGTTCGACACACAGTGTTGAACAATAAATGAGCCATCTTGTTATGTCTGCATTTTGTCCTTATGTAAGCTTTTTTTTTTTTGTGATACTTGTCACTTTTTTTTTTTTTTTTTAATGAGTACATGGCGCTTTTTAGCGAATCGGGTCGGCCGACCGTATTGCATACTATTTTATTTTTAGTTTTTCGATTTATGGATACAGAAATATTTATTATTGCGCGCTGGTACATATTATTATTATGTACTATCAGACAGTGTTTTAACGCATCGGAAGATTTGGACGTTCCGTGCGCCCAAGGATCTGGTCAATTGAGAACTCGCTCGAATTTGTTTGGTTCCAAGGGTTAGCGTCTGCTTTGTATCCTGGTGTACTCTGCTTACTTTTAATTTTCTTATGGGCTACTTGGTATTGCGTGAAGTAAAGAGGAATGCAAGGAAACCCTTTACTTTGTAAACTTAAAGCATATAAGGGTCACAACAACTTTTAGGTGATCAGGCTAATTGTTGGTTGCGACACTTATCTGTTTTAGTTTTCTGCACGCTATAGTCACAGTTACAGTCAAAGTTATATAGTCACGGTCTTAGTCAGTCATAGTCAGTCATTTGTAATATTTAAGATATTACGTATGTTTCTTATTATTGTTTACGTAATAATATCCCTATTTATGTCGTGTCATGTTGCAGTCATAATAAGTGTAAAAAAAAAATTTTTGTTTAATTATTGTGGTATCTAGTGATGTCAATTTATCAATTTATCAATTTATTTATTTATTTGTCAATTTAGTCTGGAAATCGTGGCTATCACTCTCTAAGCGTCGCGTAATTGTATGGTATGACGCAATCGTTCCTCCTATTCCGCGTATGTAGGTCAGCTTGCATGCGACCTTGGGTTTTCAATGTCGCGTCGCGTGTTATTGTACTTTGGCTGGCTCTGGTGTGAATAATATACAGGGTGTTTGGTAACCGGATGCAAAGCCGAAAGTAGGAGATAGTCTAGGTCATGTAGAACATTTTTAGCCATACTTGTCTTAGACAAATGTTATTAGTTTTTTTTTAATTTAAATTTTAAGATTTGTCGGAGAAAACTGCAAAACTTCAGACTAAATCGATAATTAGTACTTTTTTTACTGCAGGTAGATTTTTTTTTTGTTTTATTTCGTATTGTGCAATGTCTATCAAACACTAGAAAAGTGATTTCAAACATCTGTGTCTAAAGAAAACAAGTTGACAGCGATTTAAAATTTTAGTTACATGAAAATGTAAACGATTTAAGTGATTTCAAAGTACGATAAAAAAAAAAACTAAAATAGCCACGAATTTTCAAACCATTTTAAAAACATGCTTGGCTTTTACCCTTTTATTTAAGCTATCAAACACGACTGTAGCTACTGTATCCTTGAAAATAAGCCACCTAAACCAACTGGGTAGCTAAAATGTTTCACTCTACTTGTGATACTTGTGGTAGTTGTGGTGACGAATCTCATTATGATTTTACAATAAAACATTGGTTCTGAATACTAAGTTGGCGTTGACTTGACATTTGACTTGTTTTAAAAGGGTTAAGTGTACTGGACAAAACTACCACATGCAATTTTAACAAACAAAGGCTTGCGGCGGTGAGAGACAAAAGAGACTGATAGCGGCAGGCGGTGAGCGGCGTTAAACAAAGATGATCGGTTTTGTGCTTTATTGACAAAGATAAACTGATTAGCTACATGAGTATTTGTGCAAAAACTAGTAATTTAGTCTAGTTACAACTTCAGTTGCGATTAGACGTTCATTGTGGTTTAATTTCCCGCTCTCATCTCAATTTACCGTGTCAAGTTGTAGCTGCCGTAGGCGCTCCTTCACGTGTAATTACGACTTCTTCATTGTAAACATGGAGTTTACGAACGAAGAATACGCCGACATTATCTACATGTACTGCAAAGCTGACAGTAATGGAGCGATGGCCCGACGGATGTACCAAGAGCGTTTTCCAAACCGGAGATTGCCTAATGTGAGAGTGTTTTACAATTCATTCCGAAGGCTACGTGAGAATGGTATTGCTGTGCAACATGGAGGGAATCCAGGACGTAATCGCCCTGAAGTGGAGGAAGACGTTCTACAGGCATTTGCAGAGGATCCGAATACGAGCATCAGAGTGGTAGCTCGTAATCTGAACTTGTCCACATGGAAAGTATGGGCCACAATGAATCGTGAGGGAAAATATCCTTTTCGCGGCATCGGAGTTCAAGGTTTGGACGAAGGAGATCCTGCACGCCGAGTGGACTTCTGCCGATTTTTACTCAATGCGGATATCGAAGACCGACGTTTTTTGCGAAGCATTCTTTGGACCGATGAATCGAAATTTTCCCGGGAGGGGATCACAAATTTCCATAACCTACACCAATGGGCTGACAAAAACAACAATCCACATTGGAAAAAGCAAGTGTCCTTCCAAAGAAGGTTTTCCGTCAATGTGTGGGCTGGAATCATCGGCAGAGTCCTTATTGGGCCACATTTTTTGCCAAATAATTTAAATGGGGCAAATTATTTGGAATTTTTACAAAACGATTTGCCCAGGCTTATTGACGAAGACCAGCTGCCCGGTGCAGTGACATTTCAACACGACGGTTGTCCCGCCCATTACTCTCTGGCTGTAAGGGAGCATCTGGATAACTGTTTCCCGGACGGTTGGATCGGCAGAGGCGGACGAATCCCTTGGCCCGCTCGGTCACCTGATTTGACACCATTGGATTTTTTCGTTTGGGGCCGAGCTAAGGAGCTAGTCTACACACAAGAGGTCATTAATACCGTAGAAGAGCTGAGGGAGAGGATAGAAGCGGCGTTCGAAAGGATGAGGGAAGAAATGATATTCGGAACAACCACCACAGAAGTAAGAAGACGGGCTCGTGCTTGTATTCGAAACGGCGGGTCACATTTTGAAAACGAGCGATGATGTGTAATTTTAATGTGTTGATCGTAAAAATAAATAACTTATCTTTTATGCTTTTGTTTTAATTTACCCTAAACATTCCCTCTTATTAGTACAGGTAGCCTATTTTCAAAGATAAAATGGCTTGAGACATGATTGTCTTATCGCCCGCCGCCTGCCGCTATCAGTCCCTTTTGTCTCTCACCGCCGCAAGCCTTTGTTTGTTAAAATTGCATGTGGTAGTTTTGTCCAGTACACTTAACCCTTTTAAAACAAGTCAAATGTCAAGTCAACGCCAACTTAGTATTCAGAACCAATGTTTTATTGTAAAATCATAATGAGATTCGTCACCACAACTACCACAAGTATCACAAGTAGAGTGAAACATTTTAGCTACCCAGTTGGTTTAGGTGGCTTATTTTCAAGGATACAGTAGCTACAGTCGTGTTTGATAGCTTAAATAAAAGGGTAAAAGCCAAGCATGTTTTTAAAATGGTTTGATAATTCGTGGCTATTTTAGTTTTTTTTTTCGTACTTTGAAATCACTTAAATCGTTTACATTTTCATGTAACTAAAATTTTAAATCGCTGTCAACTTGTTTTCTTTAGACACAGATGTTTGAAATCACTTTTCTAGTGTTTGATAGACATTGCACAATACGAAATAAAACAAAAAAAAATCTACCTGCAGTAAAAAAAGTACTAATTATCGATTTAGTCTGAAGTTTTGCAGTTTTCTCCGACAATTTTTTAAATTTAAATTTAAAAAAAACTAATAACATTTGTCTAAGACAAGTATGGCTAAAAATGTTCTACATGACCTAGGCTATCTCCTACTTTCGGCTTTGCATCCGGTTACCAAACACCCTGTATAAATACGTTGTGGCGTTTATTGTGAATTGAACTGAGTTTATGTGTCTATTAGTTTTAATGTTTTATTGGTTTGGCTGGCGCAGACGGTTGCTCTGGCCTTTGATATGTTTTGGAATTTATTTATTTTTTTTACTTTGACAATGGTGATTTTTGAGAATTTTAGCTGCATCAGATTTGGTGTGTTGTTTTATTTTTGTCATTATGATATTTTATTATGTAGTTATTATACTTTTGAGGCAGTTCTTTTAACACTAGTTTATTTCAATAAACGTATTGTGTCCAAGGACCTTCACGAATTGGTATTTCAACACTATCGTTATGTATCAAGGATTTAGTGCCTGTCAAATATTTTAACTTGTTTAATTGTATTTTTGCCATAGTTAAATTTTGTTGCGTTTTTTATCACCATGTAGTTTTTTTTTTTTTTTATATATATATATCAATCTATAAAAACACTAAAGTAATGTCTGTGTAGATATTATTATTATTATTATTTTTTTTAACTTTTAATTTGTCGGTGTAGGTATACGTCAATACACTATAATGCGTTATTAAATGTTTTGAATGTAATACGTGCGTGCGGTTGAATTTATTTCTTTATTTTATTGGTATAGTGTAGCTACTTTATTTTCGACTTATTATGTAAAATATGCCTTATTTTTATATATATATTTTTTTAAAGTGTGCATCTTATGCGTGTGACTTCTCTGGTAATAATGGACATTAATAAATGATGTTTTTTTTTTTTGTTATATGTGTTGTTGCCGTTAGCCTGTGCCGTCGTGAATAAATTTTCTAGTTTTTTGCTTGTGGTGTTGAGTAGGCCGATTTCCCTGTTTTATGTTGAATAGTTTGTTTTGGATCGCGGTCGCTGATTTTACTGATGTGTTTGCTGGTTATTTTTAAGTTTTTGCGGGTTTTTTTTTTAATGGGTTTTTTAATTACGAAATTTATTAGCAATTTTATGTCATTGATTTTAATCATTTTCGCGTATAATTCTATAAACTGTTTGATGACGGTTTCGGATCCGTCCATGGCTGGTAGCAATGTTACTGCCGTGTTTTGGTTAATTAATTTAGGTTTTGTCCGTTTTTTTTTTGTCTTGGCTGTATATTGATAAGATTTTACTGTACACGTCTTCTATTTTTGTGAGGTGTGATTGAATTATTTTGCTCTGTCCTACGGATATTTGTTGTTTTATTTTATTTTATTTTGGGCTGTATTCTTTAGTGACTGGACTAATTTGAATTTATTTTGACCGATTGTCTGTTTAGGGTGTTTTTGAACGAATTTTCAAATATTTGTTTGTTTGTAATGCTTCTAACTTATTTTTATAATTTGGGTCATACTATACGCGTAATGTGAATTATTGTTATAGTTACATTTAGGATTGTGGGCTTAAATTTATCACTGAATTTAAGCAATTATGATTAAAGTGTCTTAGAATTGTACTTGCGATCGATGGTCGGTGCTGGGTGCTGGTGATGGGGTGTGGCGGGGCTGGTGACTTGGATGCGGCGGGGCTTGTGATGGCTGGTGGCTGCTACACATTCTGCTGTGCTTGACGTGCTGGTTCTAGATGCTCTGCTCTGCTTCGTTGGTTGCTGGTGGCGATGGTGATTTGGCTTGGGTTACTCGTTGGTGCGGGTTGTTGGGGCTGATGGTGGTGACGTGGTGTCCATCTTTTGGTCCATCGGACTGTTCTGGTTGGGGTCCTCTGTTCCATGAACGTTATTGTTATGGTAATCATGGCCTTGGTTTTAGCTAACTCTGGCCGGCTGGCTGGTGCGTTGGTGCCTTTGTTGGAGCTGGTTCCCATGTCGTGTTTTTTGATTTTTCTGTTCGCTGAACGGCTGGGATGGCTGATGAGCTTGCTGAGGCGGCGGTGTCTATGTTCGGCTGGGCGGGGCTTCGGGGGTTTGAAGGGTCGAGCGGGGCTGGTCCATTGTAAGCTGAGCTGTGCTGGTTCGTAGATCGGGCTGAGCTGGCTGGTATTTAAACCGAGGCTGCCTTGAGCAGCCCGACTGGCAGGATCGCCATATGGTAATGGACCGAGTGTTAGATAAGTGAAACGCTTAACGTGTGGATAATAACTGTTTAATGTTGGAAAATAGATCGCTTTATATAGGTACACAATCCTTTGTTCTCGGTTTAGGTTAATACACTGATCAAGGCCGAGGTCACAGTAAATAGAAAATGATTTATTATAATATTCCGTATATGGTTGTAGCGTATCATATTACGTTAAGAAAATGAACGTTGTTTTTTATTTAATTTTCTATTCGTCTTGGGTGGGCTTTGAAGAGTGTGAAGTTAGCTGAGTCAGCTGCTGTGATTATGTACCTATTACACACTAGATATTATTAAAAATGTCTCATTGTTTATTGAATGAGAATAATAATACGTTAATTACATAGTGAAATACTAATTATTTTTTACAATTTGCAAAATAAAACATTGTTAGAACACATAGAATCGAAACGCAACGCCAGTGACAGTCAGTATTAACATGGCTGTCAGATAGTCAAAACAAAGTTTTCATGGTTATGTTATTGTTAGTTTTAGTGATTTTAAAACGCGTGAACTGCTTAAAAAGTGTGTGGAAAAGATGCTTTCGAGCACCAGTGAAGTGATGCAATTATGTTTCAAGTGTATTTCGTGATATACCGTGATTTAATGTGCCTACAAAGTTTACCCGGAATTCGCGGCTAAGGTAACAATATGATTTAAGAATGCTTCCCTCTACCCTCCGCGTATATATTTTTTATTGTTTCAACAACAATATCAGTCTCCATATCCATTAACACGGTCAGCAACTGAAACCGCTTAATTTATCCAACCAAATTATGTGTAAATACTAATATGTATGATTCTAATCCTGGTCATGGCACCAACTGAAGAGAAACGCGCCTGGCGTTCCTAAATTAAAACGTTTCTTTACGTTATCAGCTACTGGAGCTATTGGAAGCTACTAAACGACGGTACAACTTAGAAAGCTGAAACTGAAAAGCTTAGAAAGCCAAAGTGGCTCTCTATGAAGGAAACCCTCTACCCCGTCTGAAACCCTGTAATACTAAAACTTTCCCTAAGCTCTGATGACTATACATACTTACCTCCTGAAAGGAACACTACAACCCTGCGTTAAATACTATAACCCCAATAATCTAATTTCCTATATAAACATGATTTGTCAGACAATTTCAGCGGTTTTTCCTAACAATGGCTCGTGAAAGTTAGTGGTAGATCCCTAGTTATGTAGTAACCCGATAATTTTTAGGAGACTGATAAAGAGGTTGTTGAAACAAAAACAAGGATATTTATTTTAAACTTTATTTCCTATAAATGTACTTTACAAGGAAAAGATATTAAGTAAATAGGTATATAAAATTAATTAGTAAATTAATATTATTCGGTTATAAGTTCAAGCTGTTGCTGCGGGAAGGTTAGTGGTAAAGTTGTAGAATGGTGTCAGGAATCTGTAAAAGAAAAGGCTATTCGGTAGTTTCCATATAGACAAAGTCTTCCCAATATTTGCGGTGAAGATTAATGTTAGAAAATTATTTTGTAAAATTTTGTTATTGATGATGAAATTAACTCTTGTCTTATTTGAATATTTTATTTTACTACAAGCAAATATGTTTTTTTTTTATTTATCCCCTACGCCCTAAAAGCGACAGTGTTAACGAATACAGACAATAATTATACAATTAAATTATTTTCTTAGAAAAAATATTTATTTATTTTAAACATAGTTAGGAAGGGTAGCTAATGTGTGATAGGGGTTTCTTTTCCCAAATACACACGCCTGTAGTTCGTGCGGTGGGGTAAACTGTCTCATATCCTATCTAATTATTATTATTATTTTTATATATTTTATTAAAAATAAAATATTTTTATTTTGTCTTTCAATTACTTTATTAAGTGAAGCTACCAACGTTTCGTAACCTACACACCAGAGGCAAGAAACGCCAAGAAAACCTCTGAGATGCCTAGCTAATTAATTAAATCAAAATTAAATCTAAAATTCAACCAAAGGGACTGTGGTCATGCCGAAATAAATCATAGAAATATGTCGTGTTAGGCAGTTATGCTAATTCAAACTTCAAAGATAAGCAAATAGTATAGTACGCAGAGTAAGGCATTGTTTCTAACTACCAAACTCTTCATCTAATTATCAAATTTTACAGATGATGTATACTATTGAATTGAAAGCCTGAATTAACTTATGAACTATTTTCGTTCAGTTGTAGTTGATATGGATCCCCATAACTCACTCCAGCACGATTCAATCTCTCAGTTGAATTTCAATACTTTATTATAGTGGCTTTCTCTTTGCCAATAATTGTATTTCCAACAGTACAATAATATTTATTCATCAATTATCATGAATGGTGATAAGATACAAATCTCACTAAGTCAGAGAACATGTTAAAATTTTCATAAAATGTTTTGTTTTACAACACAAGGTTGGTACATATTCAGTCCGCGCGCATGCGTCACAGCGTATGTACGTGCCTAAGCAGTAGCTCTGTACTTGTTTGTGATAATCGGGGATAATGTCCTCGAAAGTAGTTAGTTGTAATGGCTGCAATGTGGTCATTTGTGAGCTTCTTGCATTTATGCAGAATAAAGTGGAAATAATGAAAGATGATAGTATAATTAATCTATGCGCTACGGCTTTTTCGGAGGAAGACGTGCTACTGGCAAAAAATTTGCTGTATGATTCAGTAAAATCAGCTGATCGTAACATAGTAAGAAGAAAGGAAAAAGTGCAGAAAAATCTTCAAGATATGGTCAGTCTATTACGGAAAGTACACCCAGATGACATTCCAATTTTTGTGGCCCGGGATTTACATAAACTGCCTCCTGTGACTTTCGATCATATTGACTGCACCAGGCTGCTTAAAAATATAATTACGCTACAAAGCGACGTCGATATGATCAGAGAAAAATATGCAACAAAGTCGGAGTGTGATGTGTTAGAAAGAGAGATTTTAAATCTCAAGGAAGCTTCGCTTGTTAACAATTTTGAGTGTTCGAAGTTTGTAAACACGAGAAGAGGTGGATCCGGCAAGGGCACTCTCTTCAATTATGGACAGAATAGCCAAGACAGTGGCCCGTTTGGTATCATGGAAATAGAGAACAAAGAGAAACAATCACAATTCGAAAAGCCTGCGTCATTGGAACCGTTAGAAGCAAACGGGAGTGTTAAACAACAAAGACTCTGCCCCTCTCTATCGCACGTGAGTACCGCGCCTATTGACGTCTCTCACGTGATACCAGCACAATCTCCGAGCGCTTCCGAGCAGCGACGCGCAGGCGCAGATGACAAATGCAGCGCAAGTGTGGAGGATAGCGCTGTGTCATCGCCTGGTACTACAGATGCATGCGTGCGAGCAGCACCGTTGCTGAGTGTGCGCGTGAGTGAGACGATAAGCGAATGCAAAGATAAGTGCGAGGTGGGTACAGGTGGCCAAACGTCACAGCAAGGCGCGGTAGGTCCTGCGCTCGGTGAGGATAGGCTATGTAAACAAACATATTCGGATGTTTTGAAGAATACTGGCGCTTGGAAGACAAATCAATCTGATGGCAAATTTAGCGAGGTACAAACGAAAAGGCGGCCATACCGATTTTTAGGACAGATAGGAAAAGCCGATACCGAGGCAGATAGTAAATTTAAGGCCGTCGCTGTCAAAGTTCCTTTGTTTATTAACTACGTAGATAAAGGTACTTCAACAGCTGACATCTGCGAATACATACTGAGAAGGACGCAAGTGCGAGTTGAACCTGAACTTATTGCTAGGAAATATATGAAGGCCTATAACTCATATAAGATTTCAGTTCCTAGACATAAACTTGCTATTTTTATGGATGATAACCTGTGGCCGGATGGAATATCATTCAGGCGTTTCGTGGACTTTAAACGTAATAAGTAAGTGAAGTAAGCGTAATAAATAAGTAAGTGGTTGTATTATATTGTTTTTGTATATATATAATTTTTTTTACTATGGGAAATCACGCCGAACAAGAACTGCCTGAATTCTCATTAGTATCTTTCAACTGTAAATCGGTAAAACGCTCAGTGGATGGTGTCAGAGAGCTGTGTAAAATAGCTGATGTGATAGGTCTTCAGGAAACTTGGCTGGCAGGCGAGGAGACTGACTACATAGGCAGCGTCGATGCAGACTTTGATTTTACTAGCAAAACAGCGATAGATTCGACGCAGGTTGTTATTAATCGCGGGAGACCGCACGGAGGGGTCTGTTTGATGTGGAAAAAAGGTATTTTTACGTCTGTGAAAGTTATACATTGCAATAGTGTACGCATAGCGGCCATCAGTGCTAGGGTTCAAGGTCGCGCGGCGCTAATTTTTTCTGTGTACATGCCGACGGATGACGCATCGAATCTAGTCGAGTTTACGGAATGTTTAAGCGAGATTAGTGCAATTATTGAATCTCAAAGTGCAGAATGTGTTTTTGTTCTCGGGGACTTTAACGCTCAGCCCGGGCAGCCTTTCTATAACGAGATGTTAAATTTTTGTGTGGAACAAAGTTGGCGTTGCGCGGACATTGAGTGGCTAGGTAGTGATTCGGGAACTTATACGTACATCAGTGATGCTCATGGCTGTTCACGCTGGCTGGATCACTGCCTTGTAACTGAGTCGGCGTGGGGTACTGTTCGGGATGTTTATGTAAAATATGATACCTACTGGTCAGATCACTTCCCAATTATTATTAAAACTAGTTTTAGTTGTATAAAACCCCGTATTGTAAATAAAGAACCTGGGGAAATATATAAATTCTCGTGGGGCGAAAGGGATAGCAACCAAATAAAGATTTATAATGACATTTGTAGTGAGGAATTGAAATATTTAGATTTTCCTGTTGAGTTACGGACATGTAGTGATAATTATTGTAAGGACATTTCGCATAATAAAATTTTAGATAAATTGTATAATGATATTATAAATATTTTACAGACAGCCTCGAGAACGAGTACGGAAAATAAAAAGTGTAAGCGCAGGCAGGTGACAGGGTGGAATAAACATGTTAAAGAGGCGCATTCACAGGCTAGGCTCATGTTCCAACAATGGGTGTTGTCTGGGAAACCTAGGGATGGACCTCTTTATCAAGACATGTGCGCTTCACGGAAATTTTTCAAGGAGAAGCTTAAGTGGTGCCAAGATAATGAAAATCAGATTAAAATGGACATTATAGCCACTCACCACCAAGCTAAGGACTTTGGTAAGTTCTGGAAGCGCACTGGTCAACTGGCCCCTAAATCAAATCTTCCTGCGAGTGTGGAGGGAGTGGCGGATCCCGTATTGATAGCGAATAGTTTTGTGGATTATTTCCGGGTTGAAAGCCCTCTTGGAGAGCCGTTGCAGGTGTTTGCCGCTAAGGACCGTCAGGGAGAGTTACCGGTACGTTTTACTCTTAAAGAAGTTCAAAGCGTTATTAGATCCATGACAAGAGGTAAATCACCAGGTCATGACGGGCTGAGTATTGAACACCTGCAACATGCGGGTGACCACTTACCTCGGGTACTTAAAATGTTTTTCAATCTGTGCATAAGCCACAGTTATCTCCCGGATAGTCTTTTGAGAACAATTGTGGTGCCAATTATTAAAAACCGGACAGCGGATGCCTCCGACAGGTCTAACTACCGGCCGATATCCCTGGCAACAGTTGTGGCCAAAGTGCTGGACGGGCTGCTTGACAGATTGCTAGCAAAACATATTGAGTCTCAAGATGCTCAGTTTGGCTTTAAACCTGGGTTGTCCACTGAAACTGCTGTTCTGTTTCAAGGATGCCGTCCGGTACTATATAGAGGACAAAACACCTGTCTACGCCTGTTTTTTGGACCTGTCGAAGGCATTCGATATGGTGTCGTACGATATCCTGTGGAGCAAGCTCGAGTGTAACACTAGTACTCCGGGTGGTATGGTAGACCTGTTTCGCTATTGGTACGGGAATCAGGCCAATCAAGTAAGGTGGGCAGACGCTTACTCGGACGTGTACAGGTTGAAATGTGGCGTACGACAAGGTGGACTCAGCTCGCCGAGATTATTTAACCTGTACATGGATGAGTTGATTGCTAGGCTTGGCAACACAGGTATTGGCTGCTCAATTGGCGGAACTACTGTCAATAATATTAACTATGCAGACGATATGGTGTTGCTGAGCCCGGCCATCAGCGCTCTTGTCAAGCTGGTAAGAATATGTGAGGAGTATGCGGTGATCCATGGCCTGAAGTACAATACGAGGAAGAGTGAGCTCTTAGTATTTAAGACAGGAAACAGGACGCCTGAAGCGATTCCGCCTGTGTATCTGTGTGGGGCTCCATTGAACAGAGTGTCTCGTTTTAAGTACTTGGGGCACTGGATTACTGATGATCTCCAGGACGATGTGGATATGGAAAGGGAGCGCAGGGCGTTGGCTGTTAGGTGTAATATGTTGTCACGCAGGTTTGCACGTTGTACTGAAGACGTTAAAAAGACTCTTTTTAGGGCATTCTGCCAAACATTCTACACGTGCAGCCTGTGGACAAATTACACCAAAAAGACACTCAATGCCCTGCGAGTCCAATACAATAACAGTCTCAGAATACTGTTGGGACTGCCACGTTTCTGCAGCGCTTCAGGAATGTTCGCGGTGGCGCGCATCGACAGCTTTGCTGCGATAATTCGTAAGCGAACCGCTTCCCTGATGCGCCGTGTGCGTGACTCTCCTAACGGTGTTCTGCGACTGATCGGGGAGCGCCCTGCCAGCGCATTCTGGAAGCACTGGGACTTGGTGCATATGGGTTCTCGGGGCTTAGTTTATAATGTAATGTAAATTTTGTGTTTTGTGTTGTTTTAATTTAATTTAATTTAATTTAATTTTAATTTTAATTTTGACATTGTGTGTGATTTTCATTTTTATTACATTTTTAATTTTGTTATTATTTTAATTATATTATTATTTCATGACTTTTGTTAATCTATTGTAATAATATTATGGACCAATGTCTGAAATAAATTATTTTGAATTTGAATTTGAATTTGAATATTCAGATGACTTATTTCAGCTCAAAAGTAATAAATAATTTCAGTTATATAAATAACACTTCATAGAAGGATCAAGGCAGTGGTTATGAAGAATGAACATAATTGTTCAATGGTTAATGTTTCTTTCACTGTCATAGAAGGATTATAGCATTGCTTAATGAAGGATGAACATATGATTGATCAATGGTTAATGTTGGTTACACTGTCATAAATGAATAATGTTACAATCATACAATTAGGCACTTCAGTTCAAGTCAATGCTTATATACCAAAGCATATGAACCGTAAATATAATAGAGTACGCACTCCTTTAAATTCATAAATCAGGTACGTAAAACACGCTAAAAATCGTTCCCAAAATAGGGTAAACGACTTAATATATACTCAATTAAATTCATATACCGCAGCCGCAAAACGTAAAAATATAACGCATTCCGTAATGAAATTCGCAAACCGTATAAAAATATAACGCATACGCCATATAGGATAAACGCATCCATCCCTATTTCGTTAAATTCGTAAAATGTTTCCGCATACTCCGTTAAATTCCGTACGCGTATATCATATAATAATTCAACCAAATTTCACATAAATTAAATGCAAGAACCACAGTAATAAGGAAAATGTTCATAATATAACAGTCAATTAAAAGCACTTACTCAACTCCAAGGCCTAAAGAGAATACACAGGAAAGAAATAAATTTTATCATTAAAGTGAATAAATTTTGCCTCACCAAATAAGACTTCTTTTGCTGGTCCTATTGGCAGCTCAAGGCGGGGCCTCGGTGTTTGTAGCACGGTGCTTGTAGCTCTGTTCAGCAGCAGAGGTCAGGTGAAGTCCCGTAGTCCGAAGGTAGAAGTGTTCGTAGATCTCAGGTCGGAGGCAAAGTGAAGTCAAAGTGTTCGCAGCTCTGGTCGAAGGCAAAGTCCTTCCCTACAGTACGCCCTTCCCTTATATAGTAATAAAAATTCCGTATCGATTCGTCCAATAAGATTGCTTACCGCCTTATTAGTCGAGTTTGGTATGCTTTCGTCTACCATCTGGGACGACAATATTTCTCGGATTTGATCTAATTTGAACCTTATGGATCCTTTAGTTCATACTATTTTAAAGACCAAATTCCTATACTTAAGTGACCTAGTTCGATAATCTCCTATCTCCCATAGGGAATGGTTTTCTTGAATATCTATCCAATTATGCAATTTCCAATGAAAATTTATATGAAAATAGATGAAAACAATAGCCCCGCGTATGATTTAATAAACCCCTGTAAGTATTAATATCTATTTTCCCTGTAAAATGCCAATATATCTTTGTATCCCAATTTGATTCTTAAGATCCCTACGCTACATACTTCTATAAGAAACAAGTTCCTATGAGCGCCCTACCCTTTTTGGAAAACCTAACCTCTAAGAAAGCGATTTTCTTTAATTCAAACAAAAGCAAGTATTTCCTAAGGTGTATTTATATAATTTCTGATGAAGATAATTTTTCTGCATATATTCTGACCAGATCCTATCGGATTTACTGCGTATTTACTTTGTAAAATACCAATATAAATTTTATAAGAAAATTCGCTTCTTATCCTAATTTTCATCACTTTCCTTTATTTGTTTTGATCAAAATTGAGTTTTCCATACGTTTATAAGCTAAAACTAGCCTAGAATTCCATCAAACATCAGTAATTTTAAAATCCTTACAATCTTTTTACGACAATTTTCGATCATAATATTTGTCTATTTTAGCGTTTTACCGAATCGAACTCGTTATGTTTTATAAAAACAAAGCTCCCAACTTTATTTATTTCCGTTATTTAACTTCATAATACGAGTTTTTATATAATATTCCCAAAAATCGATTTTGGATGAAAAAATAAGTTCTTAGTTTTTTCACGCTTAATTCATTCAATTTCGTTAATATACTTCCTGCAATATAACTTTAATTACTTTCCCTTTAATTTAAGTATCGATTTATAACAATAATTAACAAATTAAAAACATAACTTCTCCATTTGGACAAATTTTCATACAAAGCTAAAATATTATTAGGTACTACTTTTTGTTATTGAATAAATTATCAATAATACATTTATTCTATACGATAAACTACATTTCATCTCGAAAATCCTATTAAAAGTATCAATTTACATCATTACTTAACGAACAATATTCTCAGTTGTCGGTCATTCCCTTCCCTAGGTATACTTACAATGAGAATAAATAATATGAAATTATAAGAAACTGATGATAAACCAATTTGTAATCAAAATACTAATTTCTAAATGGGTAAAAGAACCTGTCTATGTTACTAACAGTTTGTACTATGTCATAAAATGTCTTTAGTAAATCATATATTCTTGTACCTAGCACATATCTTACGAATGAAGTAAATATTTCTAGAACATACTTTATATACAACCTCCTGCTATTTTATGAGTTTTATTTTACCTAATAATACATCCCTTATTGAAGGAATCCATCTCAAGATTGCTAAAACTTTATGACAAATCTAGTGCGGTAACCAAATTACTGTTTGTCCACTGCAAATAGTACAAACGGATATTTCAGATAATAATTCCCCAAAATGTTGCATACTTATCCTGTTAAGTTGTTATTCATAGCCTCTGTTCCTGTGAAAACTAAAACATACATTAAATATCTACACAAGCTGCATATATAATTTACATATGAATGCCACCTATGGTCATAATGCCATTTGAAATACCCAAATAATAATAATAATAACCATTATTTCTATCTAAAATACAACTATGTAAAATACATAATTAATCGACCAAGATCATGAATGTTTCAAAATCTTGCCAATCAACGGTGAACAATTTTTAACAAAACTGCATGTTATCAATTGCTTATGCAATAATGTAAAAATAAGTAATAATATAAATATAATTACAACTAAACATAATATAAGTTATCAAAAACTGTGAGAAATCCTAGTAAACATTTCAAGTTTTATATTTTTCAAATATCCTCATTTCCTGAGAGCAGTGATCATAGCTTATTATATAAGTTCTGGTATGTATGGTTGCTAATAAAACACATAATGCTTATATATTTCCATATATTTTATTTCCTTTGTCAGATCATGAACTTGATCTTTTCTTACATACTAAAATAAAACCAATATGTAATAAGGTGAACCTCCACCCTCATACATACTATGTGAATCATTTATTTTCATTTTTTCATGAACTTTACTCATGAAAATATCATGTAAAAGCTTACAAATGAAGCTCTATCAGCCTTTAAAGTCATTTTGCTAATTTTCATACTTAGAGGACCCTATGGACCTCTACATGGTGAAGACGGAATTACAGCAAACTTCTGAAGGCGGGTGGTAAACCGGTCCTTATGGCCCTTCAGAAGTTGTTCGACTCCGTTTTACTAGAAGGGAGAACGCCTAAGGCATGGAACAGAGGTGTGGTGGTATTGTTCTTCAAAAAAACCGGCCAAGTGCGAGTCGGACTCGCGCACCGAGGGTTCCGTACAAACCTATAACAAGCAAAAGTTGTAGTATGTTTATTACTAATTTCAATTTAATACCTCCACGCGTTTACGAGGAAAAAGGTAGTAAGTTTAAAATTTAAAAAAATATTTTTTTGAATGATTTTGCTAAAAATGTCTACTTTTTGTATTTTTTCCATTGTCTATGCTATATGACGTTGCTTCGTGCCAAATTTCAAGTTTCTGAGTTCACGTGAAGTACCCCGTAGGTTTTGCGAGTGCCAAAAAACTCTAAAATTGCAGCATAAACGACTGGATTTTTTCACAGCTCCAAGGAACAATAGACCTGAGTATTTGATATAAATTTCAGCTTGATACCTCCACGCGTTCCTGAGAAAAATGGTCTAGACAGACAGACAGACAGACAGACAGACAGACAGACAGACGGACAGACAGACGGACAACAAAGTGATCCTATAAGGGTTCCATGTTTTCCTTTCGAGGTACGGAACCCTAAAAAGGGTGATAACGCGTACTGAAGAACTACCGACCCATTTCACTTCTGAGCCATGTCTATAAGCTGTTTTCAAGAGTCATTACGAACCGTCTCGCACGCAGGCTAGAATGACTTCCAGCCTCCCTAACAAGCCGGTTTCCGAAGAGGCTTTAGTACCGTAGACCACATCCATACGCTCCGTCAGGTTATACAGAAGACTGAGGAGTATAACCTGCCCCTCTGCTTAGCGTTCGTGGACTACGAGAAAGCCTTCGACTCGATCGAAACCTAGGCTGTACTACAATCTCTCCAGAGGTGCCAAGTGGACTATCGCTATATCGAAGTGCTGAAGTGTTTGTACGAGAACTCCACTATGTCAGTCCGACTACAGGACCAGAACTCGAAGCCTATTCCGTTGCAGCGGGGAGTCAGGCAAGGAGATGTTATTTGTCCTAAACTGTTTACCGCGCACTGGAGGATGTTTTCAAGACTCTGGACTGGAGAAGGCTAGGCATCAACATAAACGGCGAGTACATCACTCACTTTCGGTTTGCTGACGATATAGTAGTCTTGGCTGAGACCATGGAGGATTTGAGTACGATGCTCGATGACCTCAGTAAAGCCTCCGAGCGAGTTGGTCTAAAGATGAACATGGATAAGACGTCCTCGTCTTACACACATTACATCACGTCGACATGATCCTATGTCAAATACCCATGTAGCACCAACTCCCGTTACAATCGGAGACTTTACACTCGAAGTTGTGGACGATTATATATATATACTTAGGACAGACTGTCCAGTTAGGTAGATCCAACTTCGAGAAAGAGGTCAATCGACGAATCCGACTCGGTTGGGCAGCTTTCGGGAAACTACGGCACATCTTTTTGTCCAATATTCCGCAGTGTCTCAAGACGAAACTCTTTGACCAGTGTGTGTTGCCAGTGACGACATATGGAACTGAAACGTGGTCGCTTACAATGGGCCTCATAAGAAGGCTCAAAGTCACCCAAAGGGCAATGGAGAGGGCTATAGTTGGAGTCTCTCTGCGTGATCGCATCAGAAATGAGGTCATCCGCAGCAGAACCAAAGTAACCGATATAGCCCTCCGAATCGCTAAACCAAAGTGGCAGTGGGCGGGGCACATTGCTCGTAGAACCGATGGCCGTTGGGGCGGAATGGTTCTCGAGTGGCGACCACGAACAGGAAGGCGTAGCGTGGGTAGACCCCCGCAACGTGGACTGATGACCTGGTGAAGGTCGCGGGAGTCCGCTGGATGCGGGTGGCGCAGGACCGGTCATTGTGGCACTCTTTGGGGGAGGCCTATGTTCAGCAGTGGACGTCTTTCGGCTGATATGATGATGATGAATACCAAAATAGTTAAAAACTGGCGAAGTTGTCTCAGATATAAAGGATAGGGCCTATATTTTAACATTAGAACAAAAAAACATTGCGTATTATTTCGGAAGCAGAAACAGTTGGCGATAAACTATGAATTACATTATAAGTCGTTTGGACTACTTTCCCCCATCAGAAAGTTTTGGCAATGATATTATCTAATTATTTATATAATTTCTCATAATACTCCATTCAAACTAGAACTCTAGGATTTGTTTTCTTCAAGTTATTTGCATTCTTTGACCTCCACCACTTTACAGCTGCCAGATGTCCGGATCTAGAAATGGGTTTCGTCACAAACTAACGAGATGGGTTTCGTCGCTCTCATTATTGTGTCATATCTGACGTGGCTAGCTCTCCGTCTAAAAGGTCTCCCTCTCCTTCTTAAACGTAACCCGGTCTCCCACCAGTTAGCACGAGAGACATCAAGTTCAGCTCTCCAACGTTGTCTTGATCTGCTTCGATGTCGAGTACGGTCTGAACTTTTTTTTTACGGTCTGAAAGGCAAGAAAAGAAAGTAGTCAATTAATTCGGGTTCAATCGACTTCATTAGCACAACAAATAGCGGTCAATTTCGGGTCGAAATTCCCTTGTCCGAAAACAAAGACCCATCCAGCAACCCGAAATCCGTAGCTCTCGTAATTGTTTAAAATGCGGCGACCGCCGGCCAGATGTCACCGCAAAAAATATACAATAAGAATGGACGAAATATACAATAACCCGTTTTATATGTTCAGATATGTGCGGCTAATCCGCAGATCACTTACTGCTAGACGAAGCATAGAACTTGCAGTCATTACACAATTACAGAGAGTACCGTATTAATTTATTGTGAGAGCGCGACGGCGTATTTCAACGGTTTGTATTAGTGCTAACAAAATTAGTCTCGGCGGCTTCGTCCGTATAGAAATAATTTAAAACATTTCAACCTGTTTCCTTAAAACTAGCATACATACTTTATAATCCACTAAAACTGTGATTTAGCCACACCATGGTTTTTGTGTTTATTGTTAAGTGTACATAGGCTGCTATTTATATATCCGGAAACCGGGATTACAATCTTCTTAAATAGCATATTTGACCTCCATGGTAAAATTTGAACTTTTTTAAGTACTGGCCGGTATATTTTTTCTTTCTTATTAACGCTCGTGTTTTGGTTTTGACGGGTTTTAAATGTCATCTCGCAGCAAGAATGGAACTCACTCGTGAAAATATTCGTGCTATGATTTATTATGATTTTCGGCGTGGTTTAACGCAACAACAGTGCATAGATCAACTAACTTCAACTTTTGGTGATGAAGCCCCATCTAAAACTACTGTGTATCACTGGTTTAGTGAGTTCAATCGTGGACGTAGTATGCTTACGGACGAAGTTAAGGCAGGTCGCCCGAAATTGGTCGTTGTACAACAAAATATCGAGGCTGTGCGAAAACTTATAATGGACGACCGACATGTTACGTACTGCGAGATAGAGGCGACTCTGGGTATTTCTATGACCAGCATTAATAGCATATTACATAATTATTTGGCTGTAAAAAAAATTTGTTCGCGTTGGATACCCCACAACTTAACAAAAGAGCAAAAAGATGCTCGCGTCGAATGGTGCAATAAAATGTTAAAAAAATATAACCGTGGTGACTCAAAAGCCGTTTATAACATCTATACAGGTGACGAATCCTGGATCTATGCATACGATCCCGAAACGAAGCAACAATCAACGGTATGGGTGTTTCAAAATGAGCCGAACCCTACGAAAGTTACTCGTGCAAAAAGTACATTGAAACAAATGGTGGCCTGCTTCTTCGGTATTAATGGCCATGTAGCTACAGTGCCACTAGAAAACCGTAGAACGGTTAATTCAGAGTGGTACACGACCATTTGCTTACCGGAAGTATTTGAACAAATTCGTAAAACTAACCAGCGACGAAGAATCATTCTTCATCATGACAATGCCAGCTGTCATACGTCACGCGAAACAACTCTATTTTTGGAGGGTCAAAATGTGGAATTAACGGGTCATCCGCCGTACAGCCCTGACTTGGCACCCAACGATTTTTATTTATTTCCAAATATAAAGAATAAATTACGCGGTCAACGATTTTCGACCGCTGAAGATGCTGTCGACGCATTCAAACAACACGTTATGGAGGTACCTCAGGCGGAGTGGCAGAAGTGCTTTAAAAATTGGTTCACGCGAATGCAAAAGTGCATAGATCATCAAGGGGAATACTTTGAAAAACAATAAAACCATTTTCAGCCGTGTACGTTTGTTTGTTTTTTTGTTTCCGGATATATAAGTAGCAACCTCGTATATAGTGACCTCTCGCTCTTCTTAAACTACACAATGCGGTATCTATGTGGTCTGAGGGCTAATCTTTCTGCGCAATAATGCGTGCGATAAACCATCGAGTGATATAAATTATGGACATTTGTGGTGTGATATTAAGTACGGCGTGCTTTTTTGGGGAGACTAAGATGTTAGGAAACTTAGTTATATTCTGTAACTATAAATATTTTAGTCGCGAGAAAGTTTTTCCCTTGTAACGTTTTACTAGTGTGTAATAAATTTTCTTTAACACAACAACCCAAATAATAGATAATAAATGGATATTCTACATTCTTCTTCATAACCTAGGTCTTGAGAAATATTTTTCTCTTGTAAGAATGTCGTTTTTTCAGTATAAGTTTAAATATACTTAAGGTTTACGCATATTCATTAAAACGGCTGCCCAAAAAATTTACAACGAATGGATATTTTTAATTAAATAGGTATGTTAAGCAACATATGCAGTGAAACACTTCTTAATTGCATTAACACGTTTAATTTTGACGACAAAGTAAAAATATTTAATATTAGCAAAAATAATCAATTATTTAAAATTTAGCATTTCACGTAAAAATCACAATAACGGCATCTAAATAAGGGTATTTCACATTCAATAAGTTCCCTAGTGGTCAGAATGGAATTAAATTACAATAACAAAAATATTTAAATTTAGCACTTCACTTAAAAATGAAGACAACTGTACCTATTTCACTTTCACATTCAACAACCTCCCTAGTGGCCAGAATGTAATTAAATTACAATAATTAAAAATATTTAATATTAGCACTTCACTTAAAAATGAAGACAACTGTACCTAAACAAGGACATTACACATTCAATAGTTAGCAAAACCGGTAAGTAAAAATAAAGACTCGGCTAGTAATAATTTGGCTGCAGGAAAATAATGGATTAATGAGGCGGGTGATATGGATGGTGACAGATGATTCGCTGGCTGAACGTAGCCTAAATTAAAGAGCCAGGTCTTTATACGCCCGTCAAACGAGGCAATTGGAATTTGGGGAATTTAGCAAAACAACAAAAAAAACTATTATGGCACAAAAATACTGGATACAAAGAAAAGGAATCCGATTTATAACGTTTTTAACAAAAATGTAAATAATTTGATACTCTCGAAAGCAGGATGGCTAAAGCTGTTGCTTTAAATTAAAAAGAGTTCGTGGGCAAGTGTCCGCTTTGATTTAGGCGGACCCAATAGCTCGCTGAACTCCTTTTCTCACTTGGAGAGCCCGCTGGATGCGGACTCTAACTCTCCGATGATGTGGCGAAGAAACCCGCGGAAATCGCGGCAGCTGCAGACCGTCCCGCCGGCCCGGCATCCACAAGCGCCTTCCGGAATCCTTCCGGATCTGGCGGTTCCAGTGTATAGCACTTGCTATATAATTTATATGGCCTTTTTTGCCCGGCAATGGTTTTGGTTCTATTTTTGCTCCAATAATGTATTAATAGCACTTGCTATATAATGTTTGAAATAAATCGCACATCACCACGATGCAACTAAGCAAATTATAGCAAAAACCCCAGACCAAATCCAGATTATCTCTTTTTCTTTCCAAAATCTCACGGCGCTCTCACAGACTCAATCAAAAATCAACTTTTTTCTTTTTGACAATCTGGAATACCTCAAAAATTCACATTCAAAATTAGCGCGAGTATTATCTCAATTTTATAACTGCCAGACGTATTACAAAATACGGACTGATATAAGCGCCATCTACCTGTAATGCCGTGAATCACAATGTACGCTTTTTTTATATATCAACCGTGACCTAGCCTTAGACACAGAAGTTCAGAAGTTCTAAAGAAAGTCGACAGATGTCGTACGATACGTAGCGTCATGCTACAGCATCTCCCTACCAAACAAAGAAACAAACAAACAACAACACAAGAAAACACAAGAAAACTAACCCCAAGCAACAAAAAGACACAACTTAATTCTAAGGCTAAAAAAGGTACAACAAGAGAACCCTAAACGAATTACAAAAAAAAACAAAACCAACCAGTTATTAACATTACCCCTAAAGACTAATCTAATAGATTAAGAAGATGACAAAACGCCAACCAACGCGTCACGCGGTCCAAGACGTGACGGCCGGGATAGGACAGAAACTGCACCTGGCCACAGATCTTAATCCCTCACATCGAGTCATCAAATTATACAACCAGGCTATCATAGACCGGGAAAGATAAACGAAGCCTTAAGCACCAACGGTAAAAAAAAGCCAAACCTGGAAAAAGGAGCAAGGAAACGCTCAAACGAAAACAAAAAACGATAAGAAACGAATCAAGCAAGGATTACCGATAAGGGAATGGCGGACTAAGGCGCATTTTAGAATTTTGAAAATACTGAACGGGCCGAAAGAAGAAACTATTTCAAGATATCTTTAATATGATAGGTACCGACGTGCTCGGAATCGGTATCAGCCAGTACATATACCTGTGGAGACACCCGTCTAACCACACGGCACCGAACGAAACGTGGAGCGAATTTACCGCCTCGAAAAGGATCAGCGGATCCACGCTGGAAATTCCGGCGCCAAACGATTTGGTCACCAACGATTCTTGGCGAAGAACGGTTCGTGTTGAACTTGGCGGTGTTACGATGAAAGGCTAAAGCCATCGAATCAGAAACTTTATCGTACACCTCACGAAGCGTCTGAAGATTCGAAGCGCGTTCCATCCGGCTGAGTCCCACATCTTGGTCCACAACCTGATTCTCAACACGTTCACGAATCATTGACAACTCGCGGCCGTACATCAAAAAATTCGGTGTATAAGCAGTAGCCAAATTTATACAAGAGTTTAAATAAAGAGCGACCCGATGTAAATGACCCGACCAACTGCGTTGGTCATTTTCAACTAAAATGCTCAAAGTAGTAATCACGACCTGGTTATATCTCTCCACAACATTCGCTTGTGGCGAATAATATGGGGTATAACACGGACCTGGAATATTATAGCTCGCCAGGAAATCCAGAAATTGACGACTATGAAAAACTGTAGCGTTGTCACAGAGAATGTTAGTAGGAACACCGTACCGCAAAATAACCTCCGACTCTAATGCCATCGATATTGACCTCGCATTCACCAACTTCAAAGGGACCAACCAAACAAATTTGGTAAAAACGTCAACCAAAGTCAAAATATAACGACACCCATTGCGGCTAACCGGTAAAGGACCAATTAAGTCAATGGAAAGAAGATCTATTGGAGCCGCAACACGACGAGGAAATAAGCGAAGTCCACGAGGTTGTGAATTTACAATTTTATAAGACTTGCAAATCTGACATTCGGAAAGGAACCTTGTAACATCACGGTACATATTCGGCCAATGGTATAAGTCACGAGCTTTTAAATACGTTTTCATAACACCAGGATGAACGTTGGGAAATCCATTATGAATTTCAGCAACCGCCTCTCTAGTCCTTGAAGCAGGAAGAACTATACGCCATGGATTAGGTGCTAAAGGGTTTTCGATAGATACCCTGCGCATTAAGACACCATCCCGAAGAGCAAATGCAGTAAACATTTGAGGATTGTCCAAAACTCCCTGGTAAATTCGTTCATACCAAGGATCTCCAGAAGGATCCATGCCACGCGCGAATGAGATAAGCCCAACTTGAGCGCGGGAGAAGGCGTCTGGAACAACATTAAGGACACCTTTTTTATGTTCAATCTCAAAGTTATATTGGGAAATCAAAGTTGCCCAACGAGCCAAGCGCCCGGTAGGATTATCAAGGGTGATCAACCATTTAAGAGCAATATGGTCAGTAATGATCTTAAACCTCATTCCATCGAGATATCCGCGGAAATGCTTTATGGAATCAACAACGGCGAGAAGCTCATGTTCGGTTGTCCCGTATCCACGTTCAGCTTTAGTGAATAAACGAGAATAATAAGCAATTAGATGTTCAACGCCGTCAAACTCTTGAGCCAGGACCGAGCCTAAGCCTACCTGGCTAGCGTCACATTGAAGGATAAAAGGTTTCGAAAAATCCGGGCAAGCCATCAACGGAGCGCTCATCAAGGCATCCTTCAATTTAGAAAAAGCTTCACTAGCACTATCGTTCCAATCGATGGGATCACGTCCCTTTCTCTTACCGATAAGTGCCGTCAGAGGAGCAATAATCGAAGAAAAACCATCCACGAAACGGCGATAATACGAACACATACCAATGAAAGCACGTAGAGACTTGGCAGAAGAAGGGGTAGGGTAATCCCTAATAGCTTCTAATTTCTTTGGATCAGTTTGAAGACCACGCTCATTGACGATGTAGCCGAGATACTTCAATTCAGACTTACAAAACTCGCACTTATCTAAATTAACCGTAAGACCAGCTTCTTTCAACCTATCACGAACCTTACGAATAAGCCGCATATGACTGTCAAAATCACGAGACACCAAAATCAAATCATCAACATAGCCGAAGATAAAATCCTCAGACTCAGGGGTATATTCAAAATTGACAATCATGTCAGTAAGCCTCTGCATCTCGGACGCAGCGTTGGTTAAACCAAAAGGGAGACGAACGAACTCAAAGAGGCCCCTTTGGGGTACAATAAAGGCCGTTTTCTCACAACTGGCCTTATCAGCTAAGGGGATTTGCCAAAAGGCGCTCCTAAAATCCAACGAAGTTAGATATTTGGCACCTCGTAGGTTATCAAGGATGTCCTGGACGCGCGGGAGAGGGTATGAATCCCTGATGGTAACGCTGTTCAACTTCCTACTGTCCACGCAAAACCTGACACTACCATCTTTCTTGGTAACCATCACCACTGGGGAAGCCCAGGGTGATCGTGAGGGACGAATAACGCCTGACTCTAACATCTTGTCGATCTCTTCGTTGGGAATCTTGAGTTTGACTGGAGATAAGGGATAGTAACGTTGACGGATGGGCGAACCAACAGTCTCAATCTTATGCGAAAGCCACGAAGTACAACCTAATCCAGCTTTATCAGAAGAAATCTCCTCAAACTCGTCAATAACACATTGGAGTTTTGATTCCTGCAGTGGTGCAAGCACCGTACTAGGATGGACATAGCGAACCTCACCTACTCGTGGGACTGCGACAGGAACATGATGTGAAGCGACGTAAAGCTTACCTGACAAACCATCACGGAATGCCTTCTTTAAAATGTCAATGAGACCAACAGCATTCCAAAACTCAATTCCTAAAATAAATGCAGTAGGAAGATTACTGCTTACTAGACAGGGGTGCAGAACGCGAATGCCACTAAAAAGAATGGGGACGTCCAAACCGCCTAGAATTTCAATAGGAGAATTGTCGGCGGAGACAACATAAGGCCGGATATCCTCGTGATATGTTATACCGAGCTCCGATAAGAGGGATATATCAATTAGTGAAACCTGAGCACCAGAGTCTAATTATTCATATAAACGGGCGACACCGATGGACCTCTCAGTGCGCCACTTATTCGTTTTTTGACGGACCAGAATTACAACTAGGACAATCGCGTGTGATTGCACCAACACGCTTACACTTGAAGCACACTGCCCCTGAAACGTTAGGACAATTACGATAGTTGTGACCAGTTGCATCACACTTCATACACACTATAGAACTGGGTTGACCTACAACTTGAGCACTAATCGGTGCAATAGCCAAACGTGCTGGACGTGAACCTTGAAAGGCTTCAAAATTTTTCGCGACTTCTAACAAACCATCAATATCCCTGACCACGTTAGTTGCAAGACAAGGATGATATCTAGGATTCATTCCATATTTAATAATGTTAAACAGGTTGTCTTCGGAAACCGGTGTACGAAGCTTTGCGTTTAGATCGCGCGCCTGAATAACAAAATCAACCACTGACTGGTTGTCCTTCTGTGATAAAGCGCGAAGTTGGCTCTCAAGCTTGAAATCGAAATCGGCTACGTCGAAGGTTTTAACGAATTTAGACTTTAATTCCGCGTAAGTAAGACCCGGATATCTGATTGCCCCAAAATGTTTCAAGGCACTATCTGACAACAATTCATGGAAACGTCTGGCAACATATGAAGGATTGACGTTACGCGCCATACCTTCTTCCTCGATTCGAAAGAAAAATTCGCGAACACAAGTGTCCCCGGAAAAGTTCAAGTTCCATTTCGTAAGTGAATAATCCTTGAAAGGAAAAGGCGGGGGAAGTCCGGACATATGCATCGCCTGGGGTCGTGGTTCAGAATCAAAAAACTGTTCTTCATCGTCTGCCATTGGATCTAAAATCCTCGGATCGTACGAGTTTAAAGATGAGTGCGCATGAGGTGTCTCAGCAATTGATCCTTCATTACTTAAGTGCGACATGGCGAAAAGTCGAATGTTGTCTTGCGTTGCAAGTTCAAACAAAAAATAAAGTTAATCTACCTAAAAAATAAAATCCGAAGTTCGAGTATATCCGTGGTCTAAACCAAGCGCTTAAGTCAAAGAAAGAAAATAACACTCGAAGTCTAAATGCCAAGTTAGAGTTCGAATTAAAAAAAAACAAGTTCAGTTTCTGAAAAAAATAACAAAACGCAAATCATACATTCTATGTCTGACTTACCTGCGAATTCCCTAACGTCTACGGGCTCTAACTACAGGACTCAGACTATGAAATAAGGTATTCGGGATATGTTACGGGTAATTGAGAAAAAGGCATAAGTAAATGGCAACAGATAAATTAGTTTTTTTTTAACATAAATAAAAGCAATTTTTTTAATATGACGGAATTCGGGTTAGTGATGGGACGTAAGGAGGCAGCAGGCTGAAACAAACCAAAATCAAGGTTAATAGAACCGCGACCGGTCTACGGTCACCGTCACACAAATCCAAAAAAAATATTTAATTACAATTATTAAAAGTAAATCCAGAGTTCTTTACCTTATCGGGCGCCATTTTGCAGTGAAACACTTCTTAATTGCATTAACACGTTTAATTTTGACGACAAAGTAAAAATATTTAATATTAGCAAAAATAATCAATTATTTAAAATTTAGCATTTCACGTACAAATCACAATAACGGCATCTAAATAAGGGTATTTCACATTCATTAAGTTCCCTAGTGGTCAGAATGGAATTAAATTACAATAACAAAAATATTTAAATTTAGCACTTCACTTAAAAATGAAGACAACTGTACCTATTTCACTTTCACATTCAACAACCTCCCTAGTGGCCAGAATGTAATTAAATTACAATAATTAAAAATATTTAATATTAGCACTTCACTTAAAAATGAAGACAACTGTACCTAAACAAGGACATTACACATTCAATAGTTAGCAAAACCGGTAAGTAAAAATAAAGACTCGGCTAGTAATAATTTGGCTGCAGGAAAATAATGGATTAATGAGGCGGGTGATATGGATGGTGACAGATGATTCGCTGGCTAAACGTAGCCTAAATTAAAGAGCCAGGTCTTTATACGCCCGTCAAACGAGGCAATTGGAATTTGGGGAATTTAGCAAAACAACAAAAAAAACTATTATGGCACAAAAATACTGGATACAAAAAAAGGAATCCGATTTATAACGTTTTTAACAAAAATGGAATCCTTCCGGATCAGGCGGTTCCAGTGTATAGCACTTGCTATGTAATTTATATGGCCTTTCTTGCCCGGCAATGGTTTTGGTTTTATTTTTGCTCCAATAATGTATTAATAGCACTTGCTATATAATGTTTGAAATAAATCGCACTTCATCACGATGCAACTTAGCAAATTATAGCAAAAACCCCAGACCAAATCCAGATTATCTCTTTTTCTTTCCAAAATCTCACGGCGCTCTCACAGACTCAATCAAAAATCAACTTTTTTCTTTTTGACAATCTGGAATACCTCAAAAATTCACATTCAAAATTAGCGCGAGTATTATCTCAATTTTATAACTGCCAGACGTATTACAAAATACGGACTGATATAAGCGCCATCTACCTGTAATGCCGTGAATCACAATGTACGCTTTTTTTATATATCAACCGTGACCTAGCCTTAGACACAGAAGTTCAGAAGTTCTAAAGAAAGTCGACAGATGTACGATACGTAGCGTCATGCTACACATAATATTATGTATTAAATATTATTTGACGGCCTCCTAGCCCAGTCGGTAGTGACCCTGCCTACGAAGCAGGAGGTCCCGGGTTCAAATCCTGGTAAGGGCATTTATTTGTATGTTTACCACAGATATTTGTTCCTGAGTTATGGATGTTTTGTATGTATTTAAGTATTTATCTATATATAGATATATATTATACATATCGTCGTCCAGTACCCACAACACAAGCCTTATTGAGCTTACCGTGGGACTAGGCCGATTTGTGTAAGATTGTCCCATAAATAAATAAATATATATATATTATAGTAATGTCCGTATTCTTTACATAAAAAGCCTCGTAGCCTGGCGGTATTCTTTGCAGCTTTAGCCTGTTTTTCTTAGGCATGGGAGCACCTATCGATATCGTGAACTGTAAATTTTTAATAAATATAGCCGGTCTGGGTTCTCAAGTTACTACTTACCATATGTTGTAAGTGATATTTATTTTCCAAACCCTTGGCCCTTGATTTTAGAAAAGCAGGCTTAAGGTGACGGGATACGCTAACACGTAAAATTGAAATGTTTTTGTGCAAGTTTTGTGATGGAATCAAAGCACTTGGGAGCGTGGATGTGCCATGATCTGAAGGGACATATAGTCAGGTTTGATATGAAGATAATGGTTTTTACTGTATATCATAATTCAGTATATACAGGGGTATAAAGTGAGGGGATATTTTTAACCAATTTATAGGGCAGCTACTAGATCCTATGCCGCTACGCGAAAAAGGTCTTAAGAGACCTTTCCGAACTATTTAATTTATTATTGCCATTGTTCTTTTTTTTACAGTCAGCGAAAGATAGATGGTAAATATAAGTAAAATGTTTTCTTGGATTTGTGCCTTTCCTAGTACCCTGACCGGGTTGGTTCCTAAGAGACTTTTAATCCCTGATTGAAACTGAATCGATTGGCAATTTTTTTTTTAAGTGCGATATTCTTGCTGACTGTACAATAAAAAAAATATTAATAATAATATATTTGTAAAAGTGCGATATTCTTGCTGACTGTACAATAAAAAAAATAGTAATATTAATATATTATAAAGTTAGGAAAGGTGTTCTAGACCATTCTCGCGTAGCGGCACGGGATCTATAGTATGCCACATCGACGCTCCAAAATGCTTTGATTTCATTACAAAACTTGCACAAAATCACCTCACACCGTGTTCGGGTATCCGCCACCTTAAATAGAAATAGAAATAGAAATCATTTATTTGCTTAAACATGGTAAAATACATAAGTGTAGATGTCATGATACTCATGATTGATGTCATTTTGTATCACATGTTTAGCCAACATACGGCATGCAAATTAAAACCTAAATCTTTTGTTACACTTAATTTACAATTTGTCAAAAAAAAAACAATTTATGTCAAGATAATCATTAAAGTTCATAATCTGTTAAGTTAATTAATTAAATTCGTGCATGTCGCAAGCAATCAATATAAATCCAAGCTACCATCTACCTTTAATATATAACGGTATAGTAATAGAAATTAACAGCTGAGTAAACTAAATTTGTCATACTCAGTTGACAATTCCATTTCCCGGCGTTTACTTTTGCAAAAGTTTAAAAAAAATTTAGTCCAATCAATAGAGTCGGTTCACAAAACACGAGTAAAAGCATTTAATATAAACTGTTTTTATTTCTGCACGTGAACCCGCGCAACGATAAATTATTTATGTGCTAGCTAACCGTTTAGTGGACTTTAGTGCCGCTTTTTGTTTTACGTCAGCAGTTTCAAATAAATTGGGAATTTATATGTGGGATAGTGAATTCCATACTATCCGATCCATGAGATTGATTTTTATTTTTATTGTAGGCTGGAATACATTAAAAACCGGCTACGTGTGAATCGGACTCGCACACCGACGGTTCTGTACTTAAATGATCGTAAATTATTATACGGACGTACCCATCACCGATCAAATAATACTAGGGATATACAATCAGCCTAAAATAATTTTAAACAAAAAAGAACCGCCTTCACTTAGCATCCACCTTTCCAAAAGCAAATGCTCGAGCTGCTGTAAAAAATACTCAAATCAACTCAAGGGTAAATACCGAGTAAATACTCAGTATTTACTCAAAATACCCGTAATTACTCGTTTATACCCAAATTGGTGGGTATAAACTATGTAGAGTGCTGCAAGGGATATAACATTTTGAAATTTCGGTGTATTTTGTAACCCGCTACTAAATTAACTAGTCAAAGTCGCAAAAAACATTTTAAGTGGGGCACTCCATACATGTAACTAATTGTCACACCAAAAATCAGAAACCATCAACGTGTCTACATGATTAAATAAGGCATTAAAATAACTTGGAGATTCTAAATATATTTTTTTATATAATGTATATTCATTATAAAAAAAAACATTTCTGAAGACTAAAATTATGTTTACCCCTCTATAACATTTAAACCAAAGTACAAAAATATGAAAATGATCGGATGAATAGGGACTAGAAAATACTTTAAAATAAAATTACTTTCAACATGATCGGTTGAGCCGTTTTTGAGTTTTCTTTAAAAAAACTCTTAATAAAATGACGTAAGTGCCACGTAAACACTCACCTTGCTTTGAACGGGGTCAGGTTTGCTAATGGCGATACCTAGCTCCACAAGATCGATGTACCGACAACTTGGATAGGTATCCCAGCACGGTTAGCATAAGTGTGACGCGACAGTATCTCGCGCGCGAGATAGTCTATCCATCTTTTTCTGACTGTATCATTTAAAAAGAGACGGGTAGTACTATACGCGAGATACTATCGCTTCACTATTGTGCTAACCATGCTGTACCTAATCCAATAGCGAGCATGTGATTTCTGTCGCGGTCCTCAGAGCCACACATTTTAGCGTGAGACTGGAACGCTACCAAAAATATCCATTATCCAAAGATATTCACTAACAAAAATCAAAAGTCCAGAAACGTTAACTTTAATCACATAGAAAACACTGGATACTAATCGTACTACACTTGTTAGTGTCCGCTAATCACCCAATCAAAATAAGGGAAGCGAAACGCGCATTTTGCAAGATAAGGATTTAAAGCACATTCAGCGAGCCGAGCCACCTTTTGTTCACTCTGCGACACTATATATCCCTTATGAAAACGATGTTTATTAATGTTAAAACTGTGCATACTTTTGAGATAAGAAGTAGACAAATATAATAGAGAATGCAGTTTAAGTCCACGCCGCAAACTAGGTGGTCTTTTGTTCGCAGTTTGACCCTTTATGGTCATTATTTCTATATTATTTGTTCATTAGCACTAGCTAACAATCGCCGCGCTATCTGATAAGAGCTATAATGCCTATAATATTGTGAAGTATTTTCGTGGCAGTTTTTTTTGTAAACATTTTGTTAACATCTGTATAATATTCGAATCGGCTTGCGAAATGCACTTATCTAGAATACAGAAACGACTGAAGTCCCATGTTTTCAAAGTAAATACCTTCGTATTTGAAACAAAATAGTTGACTATGTTTTTATCACGTCTACATTCCTACATTCCCTGAATTCCAAATTTCTTCTCACTGCTAATTACCTTTTTTTCATCTAATATGCTTCTTATAACAAAAATATTATTTATACACGCTAGAAATATTCAATACAAAACAATTTAGTGCTTTAATCTCACTTTCTTATATATTTTATGAGTAATAGTTTTTACCCACCGAAATGAGTAAATACGAGTATTTACGGGGTGCTTTGGATAAATACTGAGTAAATACTCAGTATGTACTCACCCCTACCCATCTTTAGGTGTGCCTATAGCAGTTACAGAGTTCCCTCGATTTCTCCAGGATCCTGACCTGGTTACAATGGGACCAACTGAGCTTTCAATCAAAAAAAGAATTTTCCAAATCGGGTCAGCCGTCTTCGAATAATCGGTGAACATACCTAAAAAAAATAGAAAAAAAAACAAAGATCCCGACGAATTGATAACCTCCTCCTTCGAAATCTTGAAGTCGGTTGAAAATGGCCCCACAATAGTTCCGCAAGAACGACTCGTACGGTACTTTCTCTGGCAGTCTTATTACGGTATAAGACTGGCCGATTACAACTTTTCACAAGCCACATTTTCAGTAATAGTACATTACTTACCAAGGACTGTAAAAGAAAGAAAGGCCGAATTCGCAGGTACTTGTGACACGAGCCGCAGGCGAGGGTTATAAATATGCGATAGAGGGCTTTCTTTTTTATTACCCGTGGTGAGTACACAATTTTACGTCTCCACCTAGCCATAATGTGAGTTTTACCGTACGCGTTGCGTGCGGTAAAACTCACATTATGGCCAGGTGTGACGTAAATCTTGTTTGAATCTGTACCACCTTTACATTGTTGCTCGAAGTACGTACCCTATGTTTTTTGGCGATATACTTAAAAGTCCGATGTTTCTCTCCGCAGATAACAACGCGAAACTATTTAGTAAAATGTTTGCACTAGACCCGTCTAGTGCTAGTGAAAATGTGTACAAAAGTCTGAAATGTTACTAACTTATATATACAAAACAAACAAAGACCCTCAATACGCACGCCCTCATTTTAAACATAATTTCATAATACAAGGTATGAGTGAAAAAATGTAATAAGCATGTGTGCTATCACAACCTCGAGCGTTGAGTCTTGAGTCTCTTTAAATTAAATTATTTACGTTCGCGCATTGTAGGTACATATATTTATTTTTTGTCTGTGGAATTTGATATTTTTCATTATGGCGTGCTTTATGATGGGGCTTTTATTGAATTTCCTCATATTATCAGGGTTCCGTACCCTAAAACGTCAACAATAATTTTAAACACAAAAGCACCGACTTCACGCCTCCATCTTTTTAAAAGCAAATGCTCGAGCTGCTGTAAAAAATACTCAAATCAGGTATGCTTATAATAGTTGAAGTGTTCCCTCGATTCCTCCAGGATCCCATCATCAGATTCAGACCTGGTTACAATGGGACAACCTGTGAAGTATAATCTTTCAAACAAAAAAAGAATTTTCCAAATCGGTCAAGCCGTCTTTGAATAATCGGTGAACATACTTACATTTAAAAAAATGAAAAAAATTGATAAACTGACTAATTGATACTCGTAACCTCCTCCTTCGAAATCTGGAAGTCGGTTGAAAACAACGAAACCGGTCGTCTTTATACTTTGCCGTGAATGTCGACGATATCATCACGATTGAGCGAGGGACCAGGGGGCTTAGCCAAGATGACAATCGTTTGTAAAAAAACGAATCGAGACGCTATACGTCTCTATCGCACTAATATGAAAGAGTGAGCGTCAGCGTGTAGCGTTTTGTTTCGGTTTCTACAAACTATTGTCATCTTGGCTAAGCCCCCAGAATGTATAGAGATTAGAGTTGTATGCACACACGTTAGCGGTAACGAAATATCGTGTTCGTTACGTCTACGTTAAGTATAAAAGCGATCATTATGGACCGTAAGCCAGGCGCAAATACCGTCAGTCATCGCGTCGCGTTAGATAACTCGTATAATGATTAAGGGCGACGTGTTATGGAGCCTCGTGAGCGTCAGCGGTGCCGATCCGTCGGTGGGTTGAGGAACGGCAGCCACCCAAACACGCAAAAAAATAAATCAGTCATCGCGTCCCGCTTGAAACTTTGTCAGACGATAGATTATAAGCTATTTAAAGCATAAAAAATCGTCAGCCGGCGGTATCGCGGTGGAAAGACCGTCAGCTGGTCACATGAATATGTAAAAAAAAAAAATTTTTTTTCAGTCATCGCGTCCCATGTATAACTTTGTCAGATGGTAGTTCATATGATATTATGAAGATATAAAATCGTCAGCCGGCTGTATCGCGGTGGAAAGACCGTCAGCTGATGCCCTGAAGGCCGTAACGCTGGAGCCACTCGGTAGCATATATCGCCTATTTAAATGCACCAGCTCTCCATTTCATCACAAAAGTGATTAAAGGTGATATATAATGAAGCCATGTAACCGTCAGCTACCGCTCCGTTGGGGGGTTGAGGAGCGACAGCCAACCAAACACGTAAAAAAATTAAATAAATTTAGTCATCGCGTACCGGTTGAAATTTTGTCAGACGATAGATTATAAGCTATTTAAAGCATAAAAAATCATCAGCCGGCTCTATCGCGGTGGAAAGACCGTCAGCTGGTCACGTGAACATGTAAAAAAAAATTTTTTTTTAGTCATCGCGTCCCATGTATAACTTTGTCAGATGGTAGTTCATATGCTATTATGAAGATATAAAATCGTCAGCCGGCTGTATCGCGGTGGAAAGACCGTCAGCTGATGCCCTGAAGGCCGTAACGCTGGAGCCACTCGGTAGCATATATCGCCTATTTAAATGCACCAGCTCTCCATTTCATCACAAAAGTGATTAAAGGTGATATATAATGAAGCCATGTAACCATCAGCTACCGCTCCGTTGGGGTGTTGAGGAGCGACAGCCAACCAAACACGTAAAAAAATTAAATAAATTTAGTCATCGCGTCCCGGTTGAAATTTTGTCAGTCGATAGATTAAAAGCTATAAAAAGCATGAAAAATCGTCAGCCGGCTGTATAGTGGTTTAAAGACCGTCAGCTGGTCACGTGAACATGTAAAAAAAAATTTTTTTTTAGTCATCGCGTCCCATGTATAACTTTGTCAGATGGTAGTTCATATGCTATTATGAAGATATAAAATCGTCAGCCGGCTGTATCGCGGTGGAAAGACCGTCAGCTGATGCCCTGAAGGCCGTAACGCTGGAGCCACTCGGTAGCATATATCGCCTATTTAAATGCACCAGCTCTCCATTTCATCACAAAAGTGATTAAAGGTGATATATAATGAAGCCATGTAACCATCAGCTACCGCTCCGTTGGGGTGTTGAGGAGCGACAGCCAACCAAACACGTAAAAAAATTAAATAAATTTAGTCATCGCGTCCCGGTTGAAATTTTGTCAGTCGATAGATTAAAAGCTATAAAAAGCATGAAAAATCGTCAGCCGGCTGTATAGTGGTTTAAAGACCGTCAGCTGGTCACGTGAACATGTAAAAAAAAATTTTTTTTTAGTCATCGCGTCCCATGTATAACTTTGTCAGATGGTAGTTCATATGCTATTATGAAGATATAAAATCGTCAGCCGGCTGTATCGCGGTGGAAAGACCGTCAGCTGATGCCCTGAAGGCCGTAACGCTGGAGCCACTCGGTAGCATATATCGCCTATTTAAATGCACCAGCTCTCCATTTCATCACAAAAGTGATTAAAGGTGATATATAATGAAGCCATGTAACCATCAGCTACCGCTCCGTTGGGGTGTTGAGGAGCGACAGCCAACCAAACACGTAAAAAAATTAAATAAATTTAGTCATCGCGTCCCGGTTGAAATTTTGTCAGTCGATAGATTAAAAGCTATAAAAAGCATGAAAAATCGTCAGCCGGCTGTATAGTGGTTTAAAGACCGTCAGCTGGTCACGTGAACATGTAAAAAAAAATTTTTTTTTAGTCATCGCGTCCCATGTATAACTTTGTCAGATGGTAGTTCATATGCTATTATGAAGATATAAAATCGTCAGCCGGCTGTATCGCGGTGGAAAGACCGTCAGCTGATGCCCTGAAGGCCGTAACGCTGGAGCCACTCGGTAGCATATATCGCCTATTTAAATGCACCAGCTCTCCATTTCATCACAAAAGTGATTAAAGGTGATATATAATGAAGCCATGTAACCATCAGCTACCGCTCCGTTGGGGTGTTGAGGAGCGACAGCCAACCAAACACGTAAAAAAATTAAATAAATTTAGTCATCGCGTCCCGGTTGAAATTTTGTCAGTCGATAGATTAAAAGCTATAAAAAGCATGAAAAATCGTCAGCCGGCTGTATAGTGGTTTAAAGACCGTCAGCTGGTCACGTGAACATGTAAAAAAAAATTTTTTTTTAGTCATCGCGTCCCATGTATAACTTTGTCAGATGGTAGTTCATATGCTATTATGAAGATATAAAATCGTCAGCCGGCTGTATCGCGGTGGAAAGACCGTCAGCTGATGCCCTGAAGGCCGTAACGCTGGAGCCACTCGGTAGCATATATCGCCTATTTAAATGCACCAGCTCTCCATTTCATCACAAAAGTGATTAAAGGTGATATATAATGAAGCCATGTAACCATCAGCTACCGCTCCGTTGGGGTGTTGAGGAGCGACAGCCAACCAAACACGTAAAAAAATTAAATAAATTTAGTCATCGCGTCCCGGTTGAAATTTTGTCAGTCGATAGATTAAAAGCTATAAAAAGCATGAAAAATCGTCAGCCGGCTGTATAGTGGTTTAAAGACCGTCAGCTGGTCACGTGAACATGTAAAAAAAAATTTTTTTCAGTCATCGCGTCCTATGTATAACTTTGCCAGATGGTAGTTCATATGATATTATGAAGATATCAAACCGTCAGCTGGCTGTATCACGGTGGAAAGATCGTCAGCTGATGCCCTGAATCCCGTAACGCCTGGAGCCACTCGGCAGTATAAGTATGTCGCAATTTCAAAGGCACCAGCTATCCATTTGATCACATAAGTGGCTAAGGCTGATTTATAATGAAGCCTTGTGACCGTCAAGGAATGGCAGCCACCCACACACGTAAAAATAAAATCAACATTCAGATTCAAATGGAAAATTTCTCAGATGATAGTTAATATGCCACTGTGAATAAAACAAATCGTCAGCGGCCTATCATATTTTTTTTACGTGTTTGGTTGTCTGTCGCTCCTCAACCCCACAACAGAGCGGTAGGTGACGGTTACATGGCTTCATTATATATCGCCTTTAATCACTTTAGTGATGAAATGGAGAACTGGTACATTTTGATAGGCGATATGCTACCGAGTGCCTCCAGCGTCACGGCCTTCAGGGCATCAGCTGACGGTATTCCCACCGCGATATAGCCGGCTGACGATTTCAAATCTTCATAATAACATATGAACTACCATCTGACAAAGTTATACATGGGACGCGATAACTGAAAAACATTTTTTTTTACTTGTTCACGCCCAAGTAACACATCAAAGCAGTATAACGGCCGTCTTACAGCATATCTGTATGCTTTTAGCATTTTGAGTTCGTTCTATAGTAGCATTATAAACGTTTATAGTGCTGATATAGCTCTTAAATGGGCACAAATTACCCAGCTTGAGATCCTATACAGGTCATTTAATAGCATTACAGGCGCATTATGTCTGCGCTATTAGCATTATCGTTGTCATGGAAAGCGCCAATCGCATTAAAGAAGCATTAATACGGCCAAAAAAGCTGCTAATCGCAGTAAAGAAGCATTAGTACGCTCGATTAAGTTGCCAATCGCAATACAAAAGCATTATACTAGCATAAGAGTTTAGTAAAATAAACCTTACGTCAATGCAAAAACGTCTCTAATACCGACGGAACAAATGTTATAATACAATGAACGTTGTGATTTAACTACTTTGTCTCGCAATATAAAATGGACGAAGACGGTACAAAAAACTGAATGAGAGACACGTCATATTTGTTTACATCGTAACAAAATTTATAAAAGTTTTTGACTCTTTTACTTTATTATATCCTTCAAATATTACTGCGCAATAAACTACATTGCGCAGTAATATTTGAAGGATATAATAACTAAGTAACTGTAAATGTGTATATAATTTTCATTGAAAATTTTCACGCGCCTTTGATTTATTGTGGTTTTGTTCTAAAATATTATAAAAAGATATGCGTCAAATAAACAAAACAATTGTGTAATCCTCGTATAGAACGAGTTTTGCATTATTAACATAATAGTGTTGGCTGAGCAGTCTTCAATTAAGTTATTCCATTATTATATAGGTATTTTCCATGTATAAATAGGTCCGCATGAATTTATTTTTAGGTTATAATTTTTTTACAAAATGGCGTTGGTCTATATATACGGAAAGCTAGCCACGTCAGATATGACACAATAATGAGAGCAACCAAACCCCTCTAGTCAGTTTGGTATACTATGCTTATTTCTAGATCTGGACATCTGGCAGCTTTAAAGTGGTGGAGGTCAAGAAAACAAATCCTAGAGATCTGGGTTTGATGCAATATTATGAGAAACTATACAAATACTATACAATATTAAGAGAAATTATACAAAAGTTTATGTTGCGGGAAAGTAGTGCCAAACGATATATATTATAATTCATAGTATGTCGCCTACTGTTTTTGTTTCCATAATAATACACAATATTTTTTGGTCTAACGTTTTTTATCGATTTTTGACCAGTTTTGAGTCGATATTCCAATATATTCACTACAGATAGAATTATAAAGCAAACGACTATCGGTTCTTGAATCTTTTATCTCCATTCTGTAGAGCCGGATCTTGAAATAAATGAGCCGTTATTTTTTTACGATATTTTTAAAATATGGACTTTTATCGATATTCGAATAGTGTAAAGAATCTTACATATACGTAATCTACATATTAGGGTTCCTCTTTGATGTCTCTAAAAACAGTAGAGAGATTTTAATTTTTAACTAATTAACACAAAATTTATGACCATAAAACCACTTTTTCAGCCTAAACCGGACTTTGATGTCGAATATCTCGAAGACAATGAATATTGAAGTAAATATAGGATACTATATTGTTTAAAGCCGTTACTGATAATATGATAAGCTATATAATTCATTAGAAAACTAAGGGAATCAGATCTAAGGTCGTTGGCGCCAGGGAGCCTCTTAAAATATAGGCCCTGTCCTTTATAACTGAGACAACTTCGGCAGTTTTTACCTAGTTTGGTATTATTATTTTCCAATTAAAACATTTTGCTAGTCTGTCACTGTGACCTCCACCTATTAAAAGCTGCCAGATGCCAGGATCTAGCAATAAGAATAGTATAGCAATCTAACCAGACGGGTTTTGTTGCTCTCATTATTGTGTCATATCTGATGTGGCTAGCTCTTAGTCCAATAGCAGCTCAGTGACCCTTAAAAAAAGCTTATTAATGCCTACAGCATTACACGTGAATAATTATGCTATTAAACAACATTAAGCATTATATACTACTTAAAATTGCTATTGTAGACCCTAAGGCACTAAAACAGCGAAAAGCTGTATAGGGGCTGTTCATAAATTACGTCATCAATTTTTGATGATTTTTTACCCCCCTCCTTCTAAAATCATTCAACCGTCCCCCTGCCAAATAAAGTGACGTCATTTAAAAAAAATGCGTTTTTAGCTTAAATGTAAAATAAAAAACTATTTAGTAGATAATTAGTAGAGTTACTTGGGCGTGACCAGCTGACGGTCTTTCCACCGCGATACCGCCGGCTGACGATTTTTTATGCTTTAAATAGCTTATAATCTATCGTCTGACACAATTTCAAGCGGGACGCGATGACTGAATTTATTTAATTTTTTTACGTGTTTGGGTGGCTGCCGTTCCCCACCGACGGAGCGGCAGCTGACGCTCACGAGGCTCCATCACAAGTCACCCTTAATCATTATACGAGTTATCGAACGGGACGCGATTGGTCATCAAATTTGTTCGTGGCTTACGGTCTATTAAGGGCCTGTTACACCAAACCGTCTGTTAACGTCAACATCATCGTTAAAAAATCTTGTACGAAAAGTTTGACAGTGTTCTATGGGATGACGGCTCCGTCGCCATATTTAACGTTGATGAGTCCGTTTATTAGGCGTGGTGCAACCCACCCTAGGGTCGGTTGCACCGAACCGTCTGTCACCGTTAAAACGTTCGCTAAATTTTATTGTATGGAATTTTTCATAGATTCCGTCCCCGCGGATGAGTCCATCAAAAGTGGTTAGTGCAACTGGCACTAAGCCTGCATCTGTCCATCTGTTATATCTGACTAATCGTTTAAGCTCAAGATGGCTGCGACGTTTTTAGAATTGTTTTTTGTTCATTTACGTAGTTCAGTGTGTAATATTGATAGCTTATTGTGCGCTGGCCTAACGAACAAGTGTGCAGCTAATGAAAAATTAGTCTCAAAACTCGCGTAACCACCCTTTAGTTGAACAAACGGTCATCCGGGGTCTCGGCCACCCACGTGTTTGTAAGGAGGCTATCACTTTACAATCAACAAGGCCTAAACCGAACAACGTTGCTTTTATTTTATTTTATAAATATTCAATAAAATGATAAGTACATCCTGACATTGGCACTTGGCAGATTCACCTCGCTAAAACCGGCGAGGAGTAAAAGCCATTAAAAAAAAACTGTTATATCTATAAATGGACATGTGTCAGGGTAAATCCGAATGATAATTCCAAAAATCAATAAAAACCCGCTCATATTCCAACATAACAGAATTATTTACATTTACTTCGTTTACAGAATTATTTAAATGAAGAGACTATCAATACAAAAAAAACTTTTATCTACACTCATACTGTAAGTACTCTAAAATGCGTTCAAAAACCGTAGACAATGACAAGCATTACAACAAACGATTTAACTATGATAAGTTTCTTATCTGCGGCAGTAACGTAATTTTAACTATGCATGCTCAAATATTGTTAAGCAATGAGTTTCAAATTTGGAACATCGAATTTGATAACATAATGTTACCGCCATGGCCAACTCGATTGGTCCCGCGCGAGCGCCGGCACAATCGAGTTGGCCATGACGGTACAATGGCGGTCATTCTATGGTTTCCGAACACTTAATTTAATATATATAATATGAGTGTAGATAAAGCAGTGTATGCAACTGTACGTAATTAGGCCTTAAAACACTCGTGTGATCTTATTATGAAATTCGCCTGCGGCTCATTTCATAAAACCACACTCATGTTTTAAGGACCCTTATTACGTAACAGTTACATAAACTACTATTATCTACACTCACACTGTAAGTCCTCTAAAACGTGTTCAAAAACGGTAGGCAATGGCTAGCATTACCACATCCGATTTTACTATGATAAGCTTTTTATATGTGGCAGTAATGTAATTTTAACTTTACATGCTCAAATATTGATGTGCTATGAGTTTTGATAACATAATGTAAATCCTGTGCTCCTTCCTGACCAACGGCACGCGCCCGCGCGGCCGCCGACACGCGCCTCCCCGACCGCCGGCACAATCGAGTTGGCCATGGCGGTGCAATGGCGGTCATTCTATGGTTTCCGAGCACTTAATTTAATATATTTAATATGAGTGTAGATAAAGCAGTGTATGCAACTGTACGTAATTAGGCCTTATTACGTAACAGTTACATAAACTACTATTATGTGCGTATACTGTACTCTTTAATACATATAACCAAAATTGGCATGTCACGGAACCGTCGACGCGAGTCTCCCTCGAACTTGCTACATGTTTGATAAAGCGGCGCGACGTTTTGCAAATGTATTCGGGTGATTTTAAACGGTACCAGGTTTTGTAACGTTGTTGTGGCGGAACTAATATGAGCTGAAATGAGAACGTGGAGATTTATAGCGGACATTCCTTACCTTATACTCGTACATGAAACTTACAGTGACATTGGAATTAGAGTTATACAAATATAAATACAAATACAAATATCTTTATTTTGTTAGAAAATGTGGTACAAAAGATGGTATAAAAATATTTCGTCGTCACACACATTCCACCAGAAACTGGCATGCAAAATTATTACAAAAGTACCTAAATATAAAGAAGCAAGCATACCAATGCATTTAGCGTACTTAAATCTAATATTCTAGTTGTTTATATTTTAATATTAAAATTACTAATTAATTAATTCCATATGGACATAATTATAATCACACGATTTTGTTCGAGAAAATATGTTCTATTGAGTGTAATATAATAGTATTCAATAAAATATTATAATCATGCCCGCATTTTTTTACGCGAATCCCGCGTCGTTGCGCGATCTGTGCCAATCACTGGTATTTAAGTAGGTACCCAAGTGGAATAAAAGACTGTTAAAGTTATTAAAGTATAAACTGAAATAGATGTCATATACTTACTTCAGAGAAAGTGACCAAGTCCTTCAGCGTTCACAAATCAAAATCGAAAATCAAAAACTACCTATCCAATAAGTAATTTCATTTGCTTCAATATTTATAAATTATGAAAGCACTAAAAAATACGGATAATTCCCAAACATGCGCGGAAATGTTGCCGTTACGTTCGCGAAAATAGACTCGGAAGTATTACGTTTCGGGTGCCTTGGTGACACTTGATATAAAAAGGATTTTTTAATACAATTGCTCAAAAAGTTTACTTTATGTAGCTGCAAATCGTGCGTAAAGTTTGATTTTATGCACTAGTGCTAAAAAGTAATCTGATCTGCAAATCGTGCGTAAAGTTTGATTTTACTAACGATTTGCAGATCAGAATTTTAAATAAATGAGTATTATGCGAGACCCGCTTATAAATGACCCACCTGAACTACGCGCGATTGGGCATAAAGGAGTATTATGCGAGACCCAATAGTATTACTTGAACAACGCGCGATTGAATGAAGCTGTCTTTCGTACACTGACAGAATATAAATGTAATTTTATTTCATTGTAGTTTTTTCGCAATTGTATTAAAAAACGTTGTTCGACACACGTGCGAAAGTGTCATTTTCACTCGTCCCGTACTTACTCCCGTAACCTCGGTACTCCTACAAAATGAAATACTTCTAGCACTTGTATCGAAATAGTAGTTTATGTAACTGTTACGTAATAAGGGTCCTTAAAACATGAGTGTGGTTTTATGAAACGAGCCGCAGGTGAGTTTCATAATAAGATCACACGAGTGTTTTAAGGCCTAATTACGTACAGTTGCATACACTGCTTTATCTACACTCATATTATTTATCCAAAATGCCGTATTCGGAAACCATAGAATGGCCGCCATTGCACCGCCATGGCCAACTCGATTGTGCCGGCGGTCGCGCGGGCGTGTGTCGGGCTGTCGGCGGATGCGCGGGAGGGTGCAGGTGTACATTATGTTATCAAAACTCATAGCACATCAATAATTGAGCATGAAAAGTTAAAATTACGTTACTGCCACGGATAAAAAGCTTATCATAGTAAAATCGGTCGTGGTAATGCTAGCCATTGCCTACCGTTTTCGAACACGTTTTAGAGAACTTACAATATGAGTGTAGATAAACTACTATTATAAATTATAATACTACTTTGCAGGCCTGCACTGCCACTGCCGCTGCCTCCCTGACGCTCCCTGTCACTGCCGGGCGGGCGCCGGCCGCGAGACGGTACCTGGATTAAGCCGAGAGATCCCGAATGTGATTATACTTATAGGCTTTAAGTATATACGTTCGGATACCGTATTATGATTACCACCATTGTTGCAACCAGTCATTACATTTAACTTCAGTGTATTTATTTGTGCCAGTGTTATGATAATGTATAAAACATCATTACAGCATCGATAAATCGGTAACGTAATAAAAATCCAGCCCTCCTCCGCGACCGCGGTTATCCTCCTCCCCGACCGCCCGCACAATCTAGTTGGCCATGGCGGTGCAATAGCGGTCATTGGTTTCCGATCATGTCATTTAGGATTTATAATATGTTTTTAGATAAAGCAGTGTATGCAGCTGTACGTAATTGGGCCTTAAACACTCGAGTTTGCCAAACAAACATACGGCCCCCCTGATGGTAAGCAGCTACCGTAACCTATGGACGCCTGCAAATCCAAAGGAGTCACATGCGCGTTGCCGACCCTTTACAAAAAGGAGGATTCACTGTGTTGATGGCGAAAGGAACAAGAAAGTCCCTCATCGTCAACACACTGGGTCCTCTTTCAACTCTTTGGCAACCTTACTCACCAGCAGGAACACAACACTATGGGTCTAGTGCTATTTGGCTGTGGTTTTCTGCAAGTACTTCCCCAGTCGGGCTCTGCTCCAGATTTAAGCAAGATGACAATCGCTGAACGTGCCCTACCACACTTATAGAGAGATGCCATTCGCAGTGCCCATACCTCTCTTTTTGGCGTAGTTTAAGGACAAACCCGGGTCCAAAATATTTATAATTACCTAACAACTGTTTATGTCACAACTGTTACTGATATGTAACTACATAAACTACTAATCTATTTTCTAACATTTTGCATTACCCAAACACAGGCAGGTATATTCAATTTTAGTCTTCGCATATCTACGTTGTATTAAGGAGCCTTCTCTGTAGTCTACAGCTCTAAATTACCTATTGTAACCCGGCCCATACTTTACAAGCAACACTAACTTTATAAGAAAGTCTCGTATCCGATAACAAGATGCAACTCTAAGTCTGGCAAACTTCGTCTAGCGTCAGACACAATTAAGCACTTTACAATCTTCATTACGTACATTAAGTGGGTTATGCGACTTACAAGTTGGAAGGTACTTACACTGTTTCCCTTGTTAGTGTTGATTGATAAATTCTTTAAGAGTTACAAAGCCTTGAAACTCTAATTTAAATGCTACAAAAGTACTTAATTGTACTACATTGTATTCCACATACATACATCTAAAAATATTAATAAAAATACCACGTGATTTTGTCATTCGGTGAGGTACTTTAACCATTTTTTATGTCTGGAATAATGTAGTTGGCCAACTCATCTTATTGTTATGTTGGCATTATTTAAAAATTCATGATGGTAACTATATGGTCTAAGAGCTGGCCACGTCAGATATGACACAATAATGAGAGCAATGAAACCCATGTGGTAAGATTGCAATACTATCCTTATTGCTAGATCCGGGTGGATGTCAGAGTGACAGATTAGCAAAGTTTTTGAATTGGAAAAAAGTAATACCAAGATAGGTAAAAACGGCCGAATTTATCTTATTTATAGAGGACGGGGCCTATATTTTAACATTAGAACAAAAAACATTACGTAATATTTCGGAAATAGAAACAGTAGGCGACAAACTATGAATTACATTATAAATCGTTTTGGACTACTTTCCCCCATCAGAAACTTTTGGAAATGATATGATCTAATTATTTACATAATTTTTCATAATACTGCATGAAAACCAGAACTCTACGATTTGTATTCTTAAAGTGGTTTGCATTTTTTGACCTCCAACACTTTACAGCTGCCAGATGTCCGGATCTAGAAATAAATATATTATAGCAAACTAACGAGAGGGGTTTCGTCGCTCTCATTATGGTGTCATATCTGACGTGGCTAGCTCTCCGTCTATATAGGCTATAGGATTTACAAGTTTACCACTGCGCTATAAAAACGAGCTAATAATATTTAATATTACGTTTATAATTTTAAATTCAACTAAAAATTTGGGATGCCGGAAGTTTTTACGCGATTTTTAATTGGTAAACTTTTGCGGGAGTAGTAAAAACGGGATCGCTACCGCGGCCATCGGGTCGCAAACAAATTGATACGAATACACAAAACAACACAATTACCTATACATAACGTAAAATGAGGAATTTTCTCAGTAATATAGAACTGATATAACATAACATGCTTTCTTTCATTCTCAAGCGGGATTTGGGTACTCCCCGCTCTTACCCTCAGCGGTTAGGGGACTTAAAATATACACATTTAAAACTTGCAGGTTTCCTCAGAAGTTAAATTTAATAAGGAAATACACACAACATTGATTTATTTACCAGGTGCCGGATTCTTATTTCAAAATACATTTTTTTTTATCAGCCTAAAATAGTGTCCTACTGCTGGGCAAAGGCCTCTCCCGCTCCTTTCCATAACTCTCGGTCCCGTGCTTTTTCCGGCCAGGTGCTGAGGAAAGCGTCCAAATCGTTCCGCCATCTCTGTAACAATACATTAAAAAACAATAAAAATACAACCTATATGAAACATAACTCCAACACACGACAAACATTCAACCGATATTGAAGTTTATTGGAGTTCCGTTGGAATATTTCTCAAGCAAATTCTGATGTTTCTGATTCAGATGTTTATGCCGTAGCTGTATTGCGTTGTTAATGCATTGGAGTTGTATTGAAGTTATATCGTGTCTATACGTGTTTTAAAGTTAGTTCATAGGCAATAAGGCATCCTATATAATTTCGCTCGAAAGTTTATAGTTCGATTTTTCACATTCAGGGCCGAGAATCCGACTGGCGGGTTCTCTGTTCGTAGCTACTACGCGCTACATACGACGAATACGTGGCTACGGGCTACGAGCGTAGCACGTATCACTGGGTGGCACTGAATGTGTTAAGATGTCGGAATTGTCGGTAGAACTCTCTAGTAAGATTCCGACATCAAAAAAAATTACCACTATAATAAATACCGTACTTGATAGAGAAACAAAAACAACTTTACTTTCCCTACTTAAGAGCAACTCAAAGTTATTTCGTTTCTACACCTACCCAACCACTCCCATTATAGCTAAATCCCGGATAGTAATCGCATTATCCTTTCTTTTCCAGCGGGTTCCAGCTTAAGCTTCAATTTCTTCAGTTGATTGCATTTACCGCTAATAATGTAGTTCAATTGAATTGATTAAATCAATCGGTGGGATTTTTGTCTCAATATTTTATTTAAAAATAATTGTTATCTGCGAAAGTGAAACTGAGGCTACAAGATGTTATCGTCATCAGTTTATAATCAAGTAAGAAACTTCAAAAACTTATTAGGCCCTACTTTATTTTCGTTTTTTGGGAGTCAGATGTACCTACCTACCAAAATATATACAGGGTGGTGCTGGCGTAGGATGCTCCGTATTCCCTGTACTGCACGCCGTACTAACGTCTCAATCCTGAAGAAGCTATAAGCTGGACACACAACAGCGCCTTTCTGCAACATGTCTCCACAGGATACTACAGTATTTTGGCCACATAGCACGACGAGGTACTGATAATTTAGAAAAAATAATTTTAACTGGCAAAGTGGATCGTAGGCGACCAAGGGTCCTAAACTCTGGTCCGACCAGGTGGCCAATGAACTGCAGATGCCGATATCACAGGCCGTTCATCAAGCAGAAGACCGCAACAAATGGAGGGGCCTATTGCAACGTTTCCATCGAAGCCACGATCCTCAGCAGTGAGGGACCGACTTAAGGAGGAGGGAGGTAACATAAATACTGGTGATCCGTATAAGAGAGTATTGCGACTAAGAAAAAGTAGAAGAAAAATTTTTTCAGCGCGAAAATAGTAGTTTTCGATACAAGTGCGAGAAGTATGTCATTTTGCACGAGTACCGAGGTTACTTGGCCCGAGCCGATAGGCGAGGGTCAAGACTCGGGACGAGTGAAAATGACACTTCTGCACGTGTGTCGAACAAAGTTTTTTATACAATTGCGAAAAAACTACAATGAAATAATAGTAGATTGTTTGACAAGGGTCTAAAGTAGGCCATATTACCACCAGGTGGTTATTTTCCCGACCGAAGTGAGGGAAAATTGTTCGAGTGGTAATATGGCTTTTAGACCAGAGTAATGCATACAATGTTTCACTTCGATTGCGAGAAAATATCATAAAAATACTTATTATTTACGCACAATAACTAAACTAAGGTGAAATTATGGTATAACTTGACGGTCTTTTAATTTTTTTAACTTCTTTGACATAGATACAAAATATCAATACCGCGAATAAATGCCACAGACGACGGTATAATTAGTTCTTTAAAACAGCTATTAGACATGGCAATTTGTAGGGCCCAACCTGTTGTGTACCCTGCCTCTGGAGGGTGTGGCTTCAGCTCCCTACGGGCCCAACCTCCTATTACACCTCCCAACACAACAGGTTGGGCCCTACAAATTGCCATGTCTAATAGCTGTTTTAACAGTTTAAACACACTTTAAAGCGTTTCCCAAAAAATTAAATCTTTTTTAATGATTGTGAAGTAGGAACTAAAAAACACCTCATGTTTTGAGAAATAAATTGCGTTTCCTGATTGGTCGATTTTAACATTGCTGTATTCTGATTGGTTGATATTAAATACAATGTTTTTTTTAAGGACTTAAATTATTTACACAGTATACGCACCAAAAAAGTATCTAGCGTTCCGATTAACTCCGATATGTGTTGTGATTGGTGGATTTAATATAGTGAAGTGTTCTGATTGGTCAATTTAAAACGCAATATATCTGCAAATCGTGCGTAAAATCAAATTTTACGCACGATTTGCAGATCAGATTACTTTTTAGCACTAGTGCATAAAATCAAACTTTACGCACGATTTGCAGCTACATAAAGTAAACTTTTTGAGCAATTGTATTAAAAAAAATTTTTCGGCGCGAGAAAAGAAATTTTGTATGGGACACGTCGTCCCAGCCTCGATACAACAAAAATTCGGGCTAAAATTTTGTTCTATATTTTAGGGTTCCGTAGTCCCCTAGGAACCCTTATAGTTTCGCCATGTCTGTCCGTCCGTCCGCGGATAATCTCAGTGACCGTTAGCACTAGAAAGCTGAAATTTGGTACTAATATGTATTATCAATCACGCCGACAAAGTGGTAAAATAAAAAGTGGAAAAAAATGTTTTATTACCTCCCCTATACGTAAAGTGGGGAGTGATTTTTTTTTCTTTCAACCCTAACGTTTGATATATTGTTGGATAGGTATTTAAAAATGAATAGGGGTTTAGTAAAATCATTTTTTGATAATGTAAATATTTTCGGAAATCATCGCTCCAGAAGTAAAAAAAAATGTGTGCCCCCCCCCCCTTTAATTTTGAACCATAAGTTTTAAAAATATGAAAAAAATCTCAAAAGTAGAACTTTATAAAAACTTTCTAGGAAAATTATTTTGAACTTGATAGGTTGAATAGTTTTTGAAAAAAAATTACAAAATAATTTCTGAACTAAGTTTGTAATTTAACCTTATAAGCAGGTGTTTATTGTACCTGTAATTTCTACAAAATCACAATGAAATGACGTGCTTTCAAATAAAGTTTTTTAACTCTTAAGTGGGGACACTTACTGTGACGGACGGAAAACTACGGAACCCTACACTGAGCGTGGCCCGACACGCTCTTGGCCGGTTTTTTCATTATGAGAATACGATACCAATTATGCCCTTAAACGGGTCACCAGTATTTTCGTTACACCCTGTATAAAGAGCTCAAGTAACGAAATAGTAGTTTATGTAACTGTTACGTAATAAGGGTCCTTAAAATATGAGTGTGGTTTTATGAAACGAGCCGCAGGTGACTTTCATAATAAGATCACACGAGTGTTTTAAGGCCTAATTACGTACAGTTGCATACATGCTTTATCTACACTCATATTATTTATCCAAAATGCCGTATTCGGAAACCATAGAATGGCCGTCATTGCACCGCCATGACCAACTCGATTGTGTCGGGGAGGCGCGTGTCGGGCTGTCGGCGGATGCGCGGGAGGGTGCAGGTGTACATTATGGTATCAAAACTCATAGCACATCAATAATTGAGCATGAAAAGTTAAAATTACGTTACTGCCACGGATAAAAAGCTTATCATAGTAAAATCGGTCGTGGTAATGCTAGCCATTGCCTACCGTTTTCGAACACGTTTTAGAGAACTTTTAATATGAGTGTAGATAAAATAAGTATACTCAATCGTCCGTCAAATAAGGTTTGGAAATCACAGGTTTTGCGTTCAATATAATTATATATAGATAGTTATTATCCGTATCGTCGTTGTCTATAATAGCATGTTCAACTAAAAAATATCCTAATGGGGGATAATATAACAGTAATATATTTTTTAATAAAAGTCATATTTAATATATATAATTAGTTTTTTTTATAGCCTATGTTATGTCCCACTGCTGGGCAAAGGCCTCCTCTCTTCCGCCACTCGTCACGGCCTGGTGCATGTTCCCGCCAGTAATTAGTTATATTTCATAAAATTAATTATTTATCGGTAATTATAACACAAGTCTCATGTTTATTGGGCCTTCATTCATCTTCGTCATCGTTCATGATGCAAATGTGTAAATGTCTCCAAATTTTGGATTTACATCATGAACAATGTTTGTGCTCCAAACAATTACGAGAATCTATTTATTATTTTGAATCTATTGACAGTACTGACACAGGCAATTTGAATTATTTACACAAAACACTTAATGAATTCGTGACTCGCGTTACTTTTTCATAGAATGACCCATATGTGCCCTAGCATATATATTACACTTACTTGAAAGTTAACGGTTAATTATAAACGATGAGCTATCCTATGTTTGATTAACTTTGCTTTTGGCTCTCTGTAGAGCGCGGCGGGGGTTGATGTATGATCTTAATTAACAATCATTTTACGCAGCTCTGTTTTAATTTCACCGCTCTTGATTAGCTCACCACTTTAGGGCAATAAGCTTGCCTTGCGTAAGGACTTGAATTACGTACTTAATTTAGATTTATGGAAAATTATGTGTAAATAAGATACTTAGGTATCGGTACCTAGCTTAAAGTACCCGAAGTAGCCATGTCTGTAATTTTCTACACAAAAAAAGTCTACCGACTTTTGCGGGGTAGGGGAACGTCAAATGCGTGGCTATTCGTACGTAACATACAAATAGCCACGTCAGATAAACGTCAGTCCATACAATGACGTAATGTATGACCGTCGGTCATGTTTTCGGCAGAGGGGAACACGGTACCTAGTCAATTATTAACATTTCAAAATTTTGAAGCAATTTTTAATACCACTACGGTAGCAAACCAGCACACCGCCCATCCGATGGTAAGAAGCTACCGTAGCCTATGGACGTCTGGAACTCCAGAGGTGTCATATGCGCGTAGCCGACCGTTTAATATAAAGGAACCTGTCTACTTCGATCAACAAATTTTTGTCTTGAATTTTGACTTTTGGCTTTTTGAGGATTCACTGTCATAGGCTACGGTAGCTGCTTGCTTACTACCAGGCAGGCCGCTTGTTTGCCAACGTCGTTGTATAAAAAGTACATTAAATTTTAATTGGAGAACTAGCCTCATGTGAAAGGTTCTCAGGGAGAAAGCTAGTGAATTACACACCCCTTTCAGAAACTAAGTGCATACTTGCACAGGCTTTACTGGGAGCGACGTTATGTTTATCGGTACGGGCGAGGCGAGATATTAAGCAAACCAGTTGTTAAGGTTTATACCCTACTTTTTGCCTGCAAACCCTTTTGTAACATGTAGGCACTGGCGCGAGCAATGAAAAGGCCGAAAATAACTGTCACAAGGAACTTTATTGAAAATCGAGTACAGAGCCGAGCGGAATGGCTCGCGTCTAGCAGCGGACTGGTTCGGCCGCCGTTAACAAAAATAAAAAAGGGTAAACAGAGCCAAATCTTAAAACTACCTTAATTTTTAAAAGCTTAATAACTAAATAGTCGCCAATACAAAATTAAAATGTATCGATCAGGGTGCGCGTCGCCTACATTCCCCACCCTAGTGCTTTAGCACTCATCTACCAGAGTGATAGGTGCAACGCGTGCCGCAGACCGGCGCCACGTCCCGGTACAGGTCTTTACCTCCACCAGCCTTACACGTCCGTCCTTCCCGGCGAACACCTGCGTGACCAAACCCTTCGGCCACATATTGCGAGGAGAGTTTGGGTCCACAACAAGGACGAGGTCGCCAACTTGCAGTGGCTTGCGTTCTTCATGCCATTTCCTTCTTGGTAAGAGGTCGGGCAGGATCTCTTTCACCCACCTCTGCCAGTACATATCAGTCAGCCGCTGAGCTGTACGCCAACGTTTCCGTAGGTACAGGTCAGAGCCGTCAAACGCTCCGATAGTAGGCAGATTCGACGACGTACCAAGGAGGAAATGGTTAGGTGTGAGAGATTCTACACCTCCATTTTCTACAGATACGTGCATCAGGGGACGACTGTTTGCAATATTTTCCACTTCAGCCATTAAGCTGCTTAACACTTCGTCCCGTGGTGCACGCGCATTTAAAACGACTTTAAGAGACGTTTTTACACTACGGATGAGCCTTTCCCACGCCCCACCCCAATGGGGGGTGGCGGGAGGGATAAAGGTCCACTTCATACCTTTGTTGACACCATAGCTTTTCAGCTCCTCAGCGTCCAGCTCCTGCATCGAGCGCTGCAGCTCAGTACAGGCGCCTCGCAGGTTTGTTCCATTGTCACTATATAGGTGTGATGGCCAGCCACGCCTGGCAGCCATTCGACGCAGTGCCATTATGAGTGAGTCCGAAGTCAGGGAGGAGACCAGCTCAATATGGATCGCGCGCACGGTCAAGCAGGTGAACAAAACTCCATACCTTTTTTCCCGACGTCGGCCCACAACCACCTCCATCGGGCCGAAGAGGTCCAAGCCACAGTACGAGAATGGCCGCTGGTGATGCGCCATCCGACCCCGAGGTAAGTCGCCCATTCGCGGAACTCGTGGTTGACACTTGCGAATCCTGCACAACATACAGGATGACGCTATTGACTTAACGGTAGGTCTTAATCGTAAGATCCAGTACCGTTGTTTCACCTCATTGACAATGGTTTCCATGCGCCAACTGCACGTGATAATCTCGGACGATCAACTTCGCCACAGGATGCCGACCGTCGAGTATCACCGGCCTCTTGACTTCAATAGCCCACTCGCAGCAGACCGTGCTCGTCAAGTAACGGTGACAAAGAGAGTAGTCTACTAGTGCGAGGCAATGCCTTACCACTTTTTATGGCAGCGATATCTTCGCCGAAGGATTCTCCCTGTGCGTGTTGGAGAAGTAATCTTTCGGCGCGTTCCATAGTACTGCAGTCCACGTGACCCGAAATACATTTACATCTGTTGATGAACGCTAGTACTGTAGCCGTAGCCCGCTTCAAACGAAGCCAAGAAGAAAACCGTAGTGGGTCCGGTACAGACAGTCCAATCGCGTGGTCCTGTACGACAGAAACACATTCTGGCATCGCGGTAGCTGATTGTGACAAAATAATGTCCTTTGGCCACAAAGATACGTCTTGATATAAAAAGTTCGGGCCCGCGAACCATTTGTCTAGCTGAGCGTGATCAAAACTCTCCCGCGTAGCCAAATCTGCCACATTTAATTTAGTAGGTATGTAATTCCATTCATCTACGCGGGATAACTCATCAATCTCGCCCAGCCGGTTCGCCTCGAACGTTTTATATGTGCGTGTATTGTTACGTACCTGGAGTAGCACGGTAGAACTGTCGCTCCAGAACTATCGCCGTTCGGGAATCAGCTTGTGTTCCTTGCCTATAGTATTAGCTAGCCTTGCCGCTAATACTGCCGCTTGCAACTCGGCTTTAGGTACAGTTAAGGGCTTTACAGGCATAACCTTACATTTACTAGCGATAAAAGAAACCTTAATACGACCATTTACCTCCCAGCGCCAATATGCAACAGTGCACATAGCCCGCGTACTGCTATCGCAAAATAAATGTAATTGTAAATTGTTATAACCTACCTTTGCCTGCCGCGTAGCGCTTGTAGTTTCCGCTACGGATTCGTAGGCCGTCGTAGCATATGACGTAGGCGCACCGTTGCCAGCCGCGAGCGCCGACTGCGGCAACGTCGCGCGCGGGGTACCACCCGTCATGCCGATCGTGGAATCTGGCGTCTCGCTTACTCGCACTGGCGATGACTCGTCATCTCCATCGTGATTTCGAGAGGCTGATTGATAGCACCTAGGTATGCGTATATTGCTAATTACCTTAAGTAGGTCAATCCATTTGCGCCACTTGTTGTAAATATCGTCTGGAATGCAATCATTCCATTCAACATTTAACCGCCAGGTGTCCTGCAGCATAATGCGACCCTGTATGGTGAAAGGAGATAAAAATCCTAGGACATCGAAAATCGACATAATTACCCTAAGCATAAGACGCTTTGTAGGACGTTTATCTCCATTGACGATACTCTCGGGGATCCTCTTTAACGATAAGTCGAATTTCAACATATCGTCGGCGGGAAACCATATTAGCCCGAGAGTTCGCTCACCTTCGTGCTGATGTTCGACTTTAAACCTTACGGCCGCTGTGCCTAAGGTTTGATTTGGCAGACTGTTCAAAACTGTAACACTATTGCTAGTCCAGTTTCGCATCTCGAAACCACCGGCGCTGTGAATTGTACTAATATCTCTTACCATTTTGATGGCCGAGGCTTCGTCAGGAAAGCTGCCTATGTAGTCGTCTACGTAATGCGACTTACAAATCGCATCGACAGCTTCTGGAAAGGACGACTCAAACCGTCGCGCGTTCAAGTTTTTTACAAACTGACTTATAAATGGGCTACAATTAGCTCCAAAGGGAAGTGATGTCATTACATACGTTTTTAGATGCTCAGTAGGACTATCCCTCCACAGGAATCTTAAGGCATGTTGGTCCTCAGCTCGAATCTTGATCCTTAAAAACATGTCTTTGATGTCACCGGTTACTCCAACTTTGTTTTCCCTAAAGCGTAACGTAATACCAAATAGTGATGACAACAAATCGGGACCTGTAATTAAAAAATCGTTTAGGCATAACCCGTTTACCTTATTGGCTGAGTCGAAGACCAATCGGAGACGTTTCTTGTTCACGTTATCTACTCCGAAATGAGCAAGATACCATGTCTTAGGCCTCACCTGAGTGTCTGAGAGCTCCATTGCGTAATCATTTTGAAGCAAATGACTTACCCTCTCCCGGTACCTCTCTGCAAAACCGGAGTCCTTGGCCATTCTCCTTTCGATCCCTTTAAATCTGCTGAGGGCGCTAGGGTAGGAGTCTGGCATGGTGCAGTGCTCGTCCTTCCACGGCAGGCCGACGTGCCAGCGCCCGTCGCGCAGCTCCGCGGACTGCTCCAGCAGGGCCACCGCGCGCGCGTCCTCCGCGTTCTGCCGCGGCGCGCACGTCACACCCATCGTGTCTAGCTTGAAGGACAGGCGGACCTCTTCGTGGATCTGTCGTAACAGATCGAGACCCTCTGAGGCATCTATCATCTCTTCCATCTCTGAAATAAAGAGGTTAGACTCGACCTGCCTGGGCGGGCGGACGCCCTGCGGCACTAATACCTTGCCATGTACACACCAGCCTAAGGGAGTAAGAGCAGCGCACCCCTCGTTAGATTTACCTAACCTTATTTGTGAAGGCAACAACAAATTATAGTTATCTTGACCAATCAGTAACTCAGGCTTTGAATCAGAAGTACATAACTTATCTGTAATGTCGTTAAAGTGAGAAGTGTTAATATAATTCAAAACAGATAGGCATTGCAACGGTATTTTCAACTCATCAACACAACGAACTTTTATATTATACACCTTATTGTCTATACCCGTAAGGTCCACATTCACACTAGTAGATTTGCATTCTAGTTCGGTACCGATAAATGCACCACACGTGCGCAGTGTGCTAGTACGTCCGCGTAATCCCGCGCGCCGCGCTAAACTCGAACTAAGTAAACTAACCGAGGAACCATCATCGAGAAAGGCTGTAGTCGAAAATACACCATTCGGTCCATGCACATTCACGGGTACTACTTTCAACAATACTTGACTGTCGGTCGCGTTTATGTTTGTTAAAGTTTCAGTCACTGGCTTTAACTCGGATTCGCGCGGCACGAGTTTATTTATCGCGGAACTACTACTCGTATTCGGTACACTTGCACTCGACAGCGGCGCGGGCGCCGCCGTGACGTCACGCGCCCTATTGTTTACCGGATAGTGCAGTAGGCGATGATGTGGAGCTCCGCAGCCGTCCTTGTCGCACGCAGGGGCTTGGCATGTATCGCGTTCATGTTTAGAGATAATACACTTGTAACATAAACCGTGTCTCTTGACGTGTTGCCATCGCAGTCTTCGCAACGCCTTCCTAAATTGTTTGCATTCTGTCAACTTATGCACAGCTGTACGGCAAAATAAACATTTTAAATCACTTTCTTCAGTTTGTAGTAAGACAGTCTGTGTGCGTGAATACGAATGATCGCTAGGCTTGTTTTTGTAGTTATCGCTACGCGTAGTAGTTAAAAAACTTGCTGTAGTAGAAATCTTCATTGCTTCGTCATTAAGGAAGTCCGATAGAATGACTAATCTTGATTTCTGCGCGTCGTTAATTAGTTTAAAACTGTAGTCTGACCATTTAGAGATGAGCACAGTGGGCAGCTTAGACAGGATGATGGAGACTATGTTCATGCCTTGTAGGTACTCCTGACGTCCTACTGCTCGCACGGCTTCCACAAATTTTGAACCTTAACTGCGAACATAACTATATCCTTATGATATTCGAGTTGTAACGGCTGTAGCTTCTTAATGTCTTGTAGAATGCGAGAAATGATGCTGTCGGGGTTTCCAAAACGTAGCTCCAATGTCGACATTACCCGGTCGGGCGACGTGGCGCTGATAAACAAAGCAGCGACAGCATCTCGTGCGGCTCCTTTAAGACATTTACGAAGCCTCCATAAATTTTCTTTGTCACTGAATTTACAGACTTCTGTAGACTCCTGGTAGGCCTGTTTGAACTGAAGCCATTCTAACTGATCGCCTGAAAACTCAGGTAGGTCCTTAGGCGTGCTAATGCGGCTTAGTAAACTGGCATTAGGTACCTGCTGATTGCTGGCGGTCGATAGGTCCTTAAGGGCGCTAGCTAATAATTGCACTGTTTGGTTGAGCGCGCTGACGGTACCTTCGGGCACAGGCGGCGCTGCCGGTATGGGGCCATCGGCGGCAGCGGGCGGTGCCAAGGTAGGCGCAGCTCTTGGCTGAGCGTGCTCGGTGAACGCAGTGGGTATGATAGGTGTAGGCATCTGAAGTTGAACCGGAATGTGCAGCGCGCCCGATGTGACACCATTGTCGTGGGGTTGCTGCTCCTCCTGTGGTTCCGTGTGGTTGCTCTGGTGCTCAACCCACTTATTTATCTCGCTGCGAAGAGGTAAATCACCATCGAACTGTGAACTGTATTCCTCTAGGTCCTCTTCGTCACTAAGCGCTTCTAACTGTGCGTCTAAGGTTTTATCAATCAGGTCCATTTGTATCGCAGCCCTTTGCTTTGCGGCCTCTAAAATTAATTGTTTCCGCTTGGCTTCCCTAGAGGCTGACGATCTTCGTGATCCCTTGCTGCTCGAAAGTGCACCGACATATGACGCGGCAGGCTTCATATCAGGAATTTGCTTGTTTTGCGGCATTGGTTCCGATTTTATACTGCCTGTCGCGTTCAACTTGGTTGTTAAAAACTTTTTAACCATAGGATCCAAAGGTTTTTTGCTATTTTCGGCCATCGCCTCGTTGCTTGGTAGCATAACCTCACTTTCTCTTTGTTGCTCGCGCGCCATGTGTTCGGCATGTTCCCGATGCGCTTTCGCACTGCGAGTTTCCATCGGTCCTGGCGTATGGAACATGATCCAGTTCGAAGACCACTTTGTAACATGTAGGCACTGGCGCGAGCAATGAAAAGGCCGAAAATAACTGTCACAAGGAACTTTATTGAAAATCGAGTACAGAGCCGAGCGGAATGGCTCGCGTCTAGCAGCGGACTGGTTCGGCCGCCGTTAACAAAAATAAAAAAGGGTAAACAGAGCCAAATCTTAAAACTACCTTAATTTTTAAAAGCTTAATAACTAAATAGTCGCCAATACAAAATTAAAATGTATCGATCAGGGTGCGCGTCGCCTACACCTTTATTACAGGTCATTAAAAAATCCTTTCTTAGAGAAGCTTTCACATGGTAGAGGAATCTATCTAGTTATAGCAGCATTTACAGCGCCGGTCTTCGGATTGGCCTCCTCTCCACACTTCCACGCTTCTCGATCCATGTCGTCCTTTCAACTCACTGGTGGTTAGCCGAGACCACGTGTGGTTAAGGGGTTTCCAATTGAGGGTGCGTCTCGCCCAGCGGCTATTGTCCATCCTGGTTCATATGAATATACCCTGCCCATCTCCATTAGAAGAATAAAAATAATGTTTTAAATTTCAAGATAGTTCACCTTCAATGGTTTCACCTTCAATGGTTATAGTATTTGCGTTTTTTTTAGTCTCTATAAGTATGTAACGCAATCCTTTTAATGTTAACACAAGTCACTTATGTCACATTATTAAAAGGGAAAAGCCTTCCCCACTTTCCATTACTGCCGGTCCTGAGCAGTCTGGCCATTCTTTCGAAAAGAAGTCAACCTCGTCTCGCCACTGCCGGCGACCTGCCGGATCCTCGATTTGAGATGCCGGGCTACCAGTAAGTTCATGCATGACATAAGTACGTGTAGGACAGGGAAAGTGTAGCGCCTAGGGGCCCTTAACGGAGAAATTTGAAAAAATGGCTTAGAGCCAGCAGATGCAGGGTAAGCTGGATCAGACATCGACGGGGGAGGATTAGCTATGGATATACGCACAGCACAGCCCGCCGGACAGCCGGGCAGCAGCTACGTGCTATTTATTTAATCGTATAGCATGAACAGTTAGGCAATCAGAGTACAGCTTTGAGGTTGTTAAGCCAGGCAACTACGTCGGGTAAAAGAGGGCAGCGCCGAAATATGTGTTCAGTGGTTTGTTCTTCTTTGCCGCACTCGCAGAGGGGAGACTCCTTCCACCTTCACTTATGTTGGAAAAAATCACAGCGGCCATGTCCTGTTCTCAATCTGTTCAGCCGTGCTATTCAGATGTCCGCAGACATATCTGTGCCCAATTCCCGTCATACTTTAACGGACCTGTCTGCCGGGCATATCTACCAGACAAATCCGCGGGCAGATCTAGATATGTGCGCATATCCCTAGCTATTCAGCTGCGGGTGTGTGGACATACTCGAAGAATTGAGTGATACTGATAAAATATCCATGGCATAGAAACGTTTGGGCCGTGTGAGTTAATGTTGAATGGTTTATCTCACTATTTCAGTCTCTTTTGCGTTTGGAATACAGTGATGTTGGTTCATAGCAATCACATTACTTTAGTGCATCAGGCACTGACGACGTTAATGCCCTAATTCCTAGAATACCTTAGTTGTCGCGAAAATACGCGGCAGCGCACTTCACTTAATACTAATAAAGACTGTGTACGATAAAATCCGGACATGCATAATCTGGTATATCTTTTTTTCGGTACGACATATTCAAGCATTTCTTTTATTTTAATAATCTGGAGTTATAGTAATATATACTAAAAATAGAATCATATTACAATTGCTTGTAGCTTGTGTGAGTTTTTGCCAAATATATTCCATCATATCTTGAATTTTTTGTCCAGCATTTTTTGATAATCTTCACTCACTTCCTGCTACAATGCGACAATTGTATTTATATTTTCACAAGCTGTTTTATGCTCATTAGAATGTTATCTTACAAAAAAAATACGATTTGAAAATATTTTCTACTTGAGGCAGTCAGGAAGACTTTCTACTCCAAGCACTAAAGGTAGTTTTTATATGGGAGGCATATTTTTGTAAAAAAGTCAAGCTCACCAAAGCTAGAACACCTCAGAACTATTTACATCTAAGTACAATTAGAAAAATGTAAGCTATTATGAAAAGAGAATGTAATAAGGTATAATTTGGTTTATCTAATAAAAAATAAAAAACTATTTTTCACAGGAAAATTTGGTAAACACTGTCAGAACACCGTGGACAAAAAAATATAGGCACTGTGGAATAAATAGTGATCAAAGTCACAGATAACGTAACGTTATATTATGTTTATAATTTTATTATGTAGCTTGATGACCACAAATTATTTAAAAGAAGTGTTGCTTGAATATGTGGTACCGAAATAAATATATACCAGATCATGCATGTCCAGATTTTATCGTACACAGTCTTAAATAAGTTTTCAATTGGTTATGCCAATATGTAACAGATAAGAATACCTCATAAGACAGAGTGGGCTTTAAGAAAATTCGTTGTTGGTATTTAAGAAGTAGAGGGTACTGGAAAGGAAAAAAGGAGTTCTATCTACAAAAAGAAATGAGATGCCGTAAAAAACAAAACTTGTAAACAAAACCAAGTCTCGCAACTCAGTTTTTTTACCGTAAAAAGTTGTGGGACCCATGTAATACCAAGTCATACATAAAGTGAATATGGAATTTACACCAGGCCAAGAGGTTCCAGAGGATAAGAGGGTAACCCGTTCCGATTAATTCATACTTATTAACATTACTTTCTGCAACATTCAAAGGTAAGTGTTCCTTTTGATTCATCATTTTTGGGACACATTGTAATGTGAAACCGATAGTATAAAATGCATTGCATTTTTCATATCTGATTAAAAACAAATGTCGGTTTGGTTTATATTAGAGCTGCAGCAAGATTCGAACTTGTGACCTTTCGGAACACCGGTCGGGAATGGTCGCAAGTTCGAATCTTGCTCGACGCGCTGAAAATTTTCCATTTTTCTTTCAATTATAAAATTGAAATTTCACTTGCAGACGTTTCTGCTTAGTACAAAATTAATGTAGTAAAATGCTTTAAAGTCAAAGTCATGCATGTATCTGTTTAATGTTGTCCTAAAATTTAAGGACATTTATCTTATCTATCTTATCAATTATCATACAGACATTCTCATTTACTATGTTTTACTAAGTTTCCATTACAATATTCAGCTCTACAAAAAAAAACAACATTAAAATCACAGCTCCATTAATTGTGAAATTAACGAACAAGCGAATCCCGCTCTTAAATAAACAGGACTTAAGACAACTTTTCCCAAGTCTGCGAGTGCATAATTGAAGTACTATTTGTTTAAGCGTCTGCCTACTTAGGGCCGCTCCGAACTTTCGGTTTGTTTTAAAATTAACGTTTGAATTGTGACAGTGTTTCAAATTGGATATAAAGTTGCTGCAAATTGACAGCTTTTCAAAGTCTCAGAACTTCGCTGTAAAATTTTAAAGTTCGTTTCTTGTTACTATATTCCTTTATCGTTTAACTGTTTTTTTTTTTGGACGAGGATAAATGTTTATATTTATTTATCGTATGGCTACATGTCACTGGGTATAAATAGGCATTTATTCCCTAGGGTAGTAGTAGCGGGAAAGCAGATGATGAAGAAAATCCAGTTGTGACGTATGTTGCTCGTTTGTATTTAGAACCTTGTCTTTTTTATCTTCTTGTATCCATAGAAATGAAATAACTAATCTGCCAAAATTGTAAATACCCATAAGATATTTTCTCTTCTCAATAAAATAACTGAGTTCGTTAAGCTAAGTGTTTCAATCGAGAGAATCCATAACATCTGGCGACCGTGACTTTGTGCATGTATTAAATAAATATGGAATCTTGGAAAAGCAAACGGACTCTGTTTCGAAAAGAGTTTACCATTCTCGCGGACAGGACGACTAAAGCAGTGGAGAACAATGATACCACAGCCCTGCAGAGATTTGAACTCCTGTCTGAAGCGGCTTCGAATTTATTTGAAGCAGAAGCCACATTGCGAGATTTATGGGTCGAAGCTGAAGACTTTGACGAAGATCAATTTCATGCAGATCAAGATAAGGCAATGCAATATAAAACACTCTGGCTACAAGTCAAAACCTTATTTCCTAAGACTCTTCCTCGCGTCAGTAGCGCCTCGTCTCTACAGTCAGGACAATCCACAGTTCTTGAGCCAAGTAAGCAGAGACGGCCTAGACTGCCTAAGCTGGAGCTAGTCAAGTTCGACGGCAATGTCACGTCATGGCTATCATTTTGGGGCCAATTTAAGAAGATCCATGAAGACGCAGAGATCGACTCCACAGATAAGTACCAGTATCTTCTGCAATCCATGACCCCAAACAGTAGTGCACGACAGCTTGTCGAAAGTTACCCACCTTGCGCAGAAACAGTAAGGCAGTTGAAGCTCTAAAGGCTAGATTTGCTAGAGATGACGTACTAATAGAAACGTATGTTAGAGGTTTGCTTGCCCTAATGCAACAAAAAGGAGAGCCTAAAAATCTATCAAACCTATACGATAACCTGCAAACACACCTACAAGCACTGGAAACACTCAGCGTGACAAAGGACAAGTATGCATCAATGCTGTTCCCCATGATTGAGTCAGCACTACCAGAGAGCGTACTTCGTGCTTGGCACCGCAGTCGAGCTGACTCCAGAGACTTAGCTAACCTGATGCAGTTCCTGAGGCAAGAGGTGGAATCAGAAGAACGCATAAAGCTGGCTAGAACCAAGATTGATGAAACACCCTAGCTGAGCCAAAGCCGCCCACCGTTTGTTTTGTGCAGTTGTCAGAAGCTAAGCGCAACAAGGAAGGATCTGGTAAACAAGGCGAGTCATCAATATCATCGTGTATATGGTGTGGCAAGGACAATCATTCAGCTGTAGAGTGCTTCAAGGCAGCGAAAATGACAGTGGCTGATCGTATCGAATTTATCAAAGGTAAGAAAGCCTATTTAATTTGCTTAAGAAGCAATCGTATTGCAAAGAAATGCAATAGTACTCCGAAATGTCTGTTTTGCAAGAAACGTCATTTTACAATTATGTGCACAGACATAGCATCGGGTCTCGACAGTAGCAACAAACAATCGGAGTCATCAAACAAGTTGTCATGTCTGCAAACGTCTGCAAAAACAACTTTATTGCAAACTGCACACGGCAAGAGGCACGGGTGAAAATTGCACACGGCAAGAAAGAGGTCTGTGTTAGAGCATTTATTGACAACGGTGCACAAAGGTCTCACATAAAGAAAGACCTAGTACAGAAGCTTGGATTGATACCTACTAGAAAGGAGGTAATAACCAACTGCTTGTTCGGCGGGTTCGAAACGAAGAAAGAAGAGTATGGCGTGTTTGACATACGCGTCAAGAACGTCGAAAACAAATTTTCTATGAACTTATCCGTTGTAGAGCAAACGAATATTTGTGGTTTTTTACCTAAAATAAGATCCAATGTAATTCTAGAGCAACTGCGTCAAAATAATATTAGCCTAACAGACTCTATGACTACTCCTGACGAGGTAAGTCTACTGATTGGAGCCGACTATTCCGGGTTACTTTTGACAGGTGTCATTAAACAGTTAGAAAACAACTTAACCGCTGTACAGACTAATTTGGCTGGACTACTCAAGGTCCAATAACTGGAGTATACAGTTCGCTGACAAACGCAATAACGACTCTTCACTGTCTAAGTAAAATTGATCTTACAGATTTATGGAGTTTGGAAGCTTTAGGCATCAATGATCCCGCAACACAAGCAACAAAGGCAGCGCGTGAGGAAGAAGTCTTTAGATCTTTCAACGACAGCATCAAGATCAACGAAGAAGGTCGTTATGAGGTAAGTTTACCATGGCGTGACGTTCCGCGACCTAAACCTAACTACGGGCTTGCCAAAAAGCGGTTAGATTCTAACATGATTCGCCTTAAACAATTAGGTAAGCTCAGCGACTACGATAAGGCATTCCGTGAGTGGTTACAGCTTGACATAATTGAGGAAGCACCCGACTAGGCTGTCCAAGGTCATTACTTGGCGCATCATCCTGTCGTTAAGAAGTCCAGTTTGACAACTAAGATTCGTCCAGTTTTTGATGCGTCAGCCAAGGATAGTAATGGTATTTCCTTAAATTCATGCTTAGAAAAGGGCGTGAACCTTTTCGAACAAATTCCTAACCTGCTAATTAATTTCAGGAGAAATAAGATCGGAGTGACAGCAGATATAGCAAAAACGTTTCTTCAAATCTCGTTGGTTCCAGAGGATCGTGATTATCTTTGCTTTTTATGGTGGTCCAAGATTGATGACGAAGAAAGAACGATGGTCACTTATCGTCACAGACGCGTCGTTTTCGGAGTGACATCGTCACCGTTTCAGCTAGTAGCCACCATCAATCACCACCTGGATAGTTGTTCGAACCCACTTAGAGAAACTGCAACGAAATTGAAAAAATCGTTTTATGTGGACAACTGTGTGACTAGTTTAGATTCGGAGGCAGAGCTCGAGACATTTATAAGGGAATCAAAACAGGTAATGCTGGAAGGTAAATTCGACCTTAGAGGTTGGATATCTAGCCCTGTACTTGTAGATGTAAATGTACAAAACACTTCAGTATTAGGAGTTACTTGGAACGTAAAAAATGACACTCTCCACTGTAACGCTAATTTTAGTAATATTGACCAAAAATTTACCAAACGAACGTTACTCTCTGTAGCGCAAAGAGTTTTTGATCCTATAGGTTTAGCCTGTCCTACAACCATAGTCCCGAAAATGATTTTACAGTCAACGTGGTGCAGGAAATTGACCTGGGACCAGGAACTACCCGAAGATTTGGCCAAGGAGTTTAGAAAATGGATAGAACAAGCTTATGTAATTAATGACTGCGTTATTCCTCGACGGCTTACAAGCATGTCCCTGCAGGAGTGTGAAACGTCTTTGCACGTTTTTTCCGATGCAAGTAAGGATGTTTATTCAGCTTGTATATTTCTGCGGTCAAAACAGGGTGAAAACGTCACTTTAAGCCTAATCCTAACAAATTCAAGAGTGACACCTCTTCTTCTTCTTTCTCCTCGCCACTTCCCGTTACGTGGGGTCGGCTTTCTTAATCCTGAGGCGCCACTGGCTTCGCTGATAAGCATCGTCGGGAGTTAGGCCGAGATCCGTCATGTCCCTCCGGACATTCGTCATCCAGGCAGTCTTCGGCCTACCTCTCCCTCTTTTACGTGCAGCCATGGAAAGGCACTTTTTCACGATGTGGTCTTCTGGTCTTCGCACAACATGACCGTACCACCTCAACCGTGACTCGGTTATTTTGTCGGCGATAGGCGCTACTTTAAAACAACCCCTTATATATTCGTTGCGCACTTTGTCTCTGAGCGTAACTCCACCCGACCAACGCAGCATGCGCATTTCAGTGGTGTGGAGTTTTTGCTGCTGAATTTTCTGCATAGCCCATGTTTCGCTGCCATAGAGTAGAACCGGTCTCACAGCTGTTCTGTAAACCTTGCCTTTCGTTTTTATCGGCATCTTCGGATCACAGAGAACTCCTGATAACGTGCGCCATTTATTGTCCACCCTGTGGACGTTCTGTGTAGTACGTCGGCGTTGATTGTTCCATCTTCCGATATTACAGATCCTAAGTATTTGAATTTGTTTACTCTAGAATTTACTCTTTACTCTACATTAGAATTTGTCTAGGCAGGGCCTGACCACCCAGTTTTACTGTGTCAGTTGGTCGGATGGGTTCGCCAGGATCGAAGTGGCACACCATGCATTCTGTCTTGGTTCTGCTAATGCGCAATCCGTTTGACTCTAAGCAACTCCTCCATTGTTCCAAATTTTGTTCAACATCATGTCTGCTGTCTGATATAAGGGCCACATCATCCGCATAGAGAAGATTCCAAGGAGTGGGTTTCTGTATGTGCGATGTTAGGTAGTTCATAGTGACGTTGAATAACATGGGACTTAGGGCGCGGCCTTGGTGTACTCCTACTTTAATACTGAAAGTCTTCGACGTACCAGCTGGGCTTCTAACGCATGTTTCAACATTTTGGTACATGTCCATTATGAGTCTCACGTAGCATTCAGGGACATTTTGGCTTCTTAGGGCCTGCCATATTATTGTTCTCGGTACGCGATCAAACGCCTTCTCGAGGTCTATGAACACCATCCACAGGTTTTGTTTGGTATCGCGGGCATGTTCTACCATTAATTTCACAGCGTGGATAGCGTCTGTAGTTCCTTTTCCAGCAACAAAACCGAATTGATTTTCTGTTAGGTTTATCAGACCTTGAAGGCGCTTACAAAGGACCCGTTCCCAGATCTTGAGGGTGTGGGATGTAAGTTTTATGCCGCGAAAATTTGCACAGTCCCGGACGTCTCCCTTATTTTTGTAAAACGGGACCAGCACACTTTTACGCCAGGCGTTGGGCATCGTTTCGCTAGTTAGGATGTTATTAAAGAGCTCACATAGCCATACTACCCCAAAGTCAAGAGTGACACCAGTTAATAAAATAACTAATCCAAGACAGGAGTTGATTGCTGCAACACTTGCGTGTAGACTATCCGTGACAGCAATTGAATCTCTGGCCTTACCTAATTGTGCTGTGTACTACTGTGTGATTCAAGTGTCGAGATCACGTGGGTAACCTGCGAAGGGCCTTGGAGTGTATTTGTTTCCAACCGGTTGCAAGAGAAAAAAGGGCTGAGCCCAGCTTCGGCTTGGATACACGTCCCTGGCCATCTAAACCCTGCCGATTTGCCATCAAGAGGCGTAAATCCCAAGGGACTCCTCGAAAGTCGATGGTGGGAGGGACCAGAGTGGCTACGCCTAGATCAAGAACATTGGCCAGTTACAATCTTCACACAGGACTCGCAAGCAGATGTCGAACGGAAGAAGACTGGTACTGTTGCTATGCATGTCCAAGAAGAATCTTTCTTAGATAGATTAACCTACTTCTCAAGCTATACGAAATTAGTCAGAATGATATGCTGGATGTTACGACTAAAGAAAAAATCTTCATCAAAACAACTGACCTATGACCAGTTTGAATATGCTGAGAATGTATTGATAAGGTTAATACAAAAAAAGTACAAAGACTCTTTAATAAATAATCGAAATATACAAACCTTTGTCGACGAAAATGACATTATACGTCTTAACACAAAGTTGTCACTCGGCAATGAAAATTATAATTTCAAGTTTCCCGTGATTCTTCCTGGGGCTGACTCGATTATTCGGCGTTTAGTGGAGCGTAGGCACGTTGAGCTGAAGCATGCTGGAGCACAAACCTTGCTTAATAGCTTACGCCAGAACTTTTGGATCATAGGTGTCAGGAGGTTAGTTCGTAACGTGATACACCGCTGCATACGATGCAAAAGGTTTACAGCAAAACAATGCCAAGCTCCCACTGGTGTTTTACCAAAAGAACGAATGGAAGCCAGCGTAGCATTTCAGTATTCAGGCGTCGATCTAGCCGGACCTTTGATTTTACGCACAGGGACTAAGGCATGGATCGTCCTATTTACCTGCGCTACTTACCGTGCTGTGCACTTAGAAGTTGTAGAGTCGCTGTCAACTGGTGAGTTCTTAATGGCACTGAGAAGATTTGTAGCACGGCGCGGAAGAATAGAAACGTTTTTTAGCGATAATGGTACAAATTTTCGAGGCCTGGATAATGCGTTTAGTTCTCTTGATTGGGACGAAATACAACGGTTTTCCTCGATTACAAGGATCAAGTGGAACTTTTTGCCTCCAGCCGCTCCTTGGTGGGGAGGGTTCTATGAAAGGTTAATTGGATTCCTAAAACAAATCCTCCGCAGGGTCTTAGGAAAAGCCTCCATCTCTCTCATGGAGCTGCAGACGATACTTTATGACTGCGAGTTGGCGATAAACAATAGGCCGCTTACGTACGTAGGTGATAAAAGGGATTTGCAACCATTGATGCCTTCAATGTTTATCCAGCCGTTGCCCTCTAATCATTCTACTGATTTTGATGAGGTGGATAGGTCAGCTCTTAACGTCAGACACCGCTATTCCCAGGATTTACGCGAGCATTTACGTAAACGTTTCAGGGACGAGTACATCGGTTCGCTCATACAAAAACGTGAGCGGAATGGACCCGTGCAACTTCAGACTGGAGACGTGGTCTTGGTGGAGACTGATGATAAGCGCGTAACATGGCCGTTGGCCATTGTTGAAGAGGTATACGCAGGTGCCGATGGCGTCAATAGAGTGGCTCTTGTGAGAACTGTTACCGGAACCTAGGTAAGACCAGTCCAACGGATTTTCCCATTAGAAATAAGCTCGCACGACAGACTTGACTCAACTTTCCGACGAGACTGCGAGATTACGACAGTGGACACGGAACCTACTCGTACTAGACAGGTGACAGATGAGAATCGTAATTCGACACGAGCCAGGCATGGACTGAGGCTTGGGTAACGTAACCTTCCGGTTCTTCCCTGTTGGGAGTGTGACGTATGTTGCTCGTTTGTATTTAGAACCTTGTCTGTTTTATCTTCTTGTATCCATAGAAATGAAATAACTAATCTGCCAAAATTGTTAATACCCATAAGATATTTTCTCTTCTCAATAAAATAACTGAGTTCGTTAAACTAAGTGTTTTTCAATCGAGAGAATCCATAACACCAGTGAGTGCTGCGAGGTCCAGATGGGACAGTGCAGCTGTCAACTTTGTTACTCTTTTAGCACCACCCAAGGATCACGTGGATTAGGTTTGTCTAAGGTGTTTCCTATGGACGCAGAGTAACATTGATCCCCGAATGTTTGACTCCACGGTCACGTCTGAAAATATGGATACATCAATGTGACAAAACATGTATCCAAGACTTTACGCCTTGGTAATAGAGTCGTGGCTACATATTTTTGTCACATTAAATGTATCCATATTTTCAGACGTGTTTGTAGAAACCGCAGCGCACAAGATTTAGGTAAGCTGACCACAATTTCTTCTGATGGTAAGTGATAACAAGATCAACTCCTTGTCAACTTTATTTATCATAGGTCGAGTGGTCCTTTAAAGAGCGAGCAGAGCTATAAACTATTCTCCAGTTTAGTGTTAGCAACATTTTAACATTTTCCAATACTCACGCAACTCGAGTTAAATAACTCGATAAATCAGCCGCTACCCGCATTCCGATAAACCGTCTTGCGCCGGCGAAGAATCCGGCTAATCGAGTAGATTCCTCAATCCGGAATGCGATACGCGCGTAATTAAAATCGGCACCCGGAGCCGGGTGTCACCGGATCCGGCAATTTTACAATGTCCGGTTCATTAGATACGATCTTTTTACAAATGTGAAATAAATGTTTTTTTGAATATTTTGATTTTTGTATTTGGGATTCCGTTTTTACCTTTTCAGACTCCTGTGACTGTCTGTCGCCTATGTAAGTCGGTAGCCTAAAGACGGAACAGCAACATATACGCGTATTTTTGCCACCAACTTTTTTTTTTGCCATAAAATATTTTTTAAACCAACCCCTTGTAGGTGTAAGGGGCTGGTACAGGCAAAAACAGATAATCCGGGTATTTTTGTCCATCTTTTTAATGAAAGCAAATCACGTGGTAGCGTGAATGTTATGGATGAAAATATAGTTAGGTTAGGCATTACCAGATTTTTTTTTCATTTGTTTCCTATATATCATAATTTGGTATAAAGAGGGTGATTTTTGATAGGTTAACGGGGTAGCAATTAATTCTCGTGTTGCTACGCAAAAATAGTCTTAGAAGAGCGCCCGTGACTTTATAATTTATCGTACCTAATTTCCTTTTAATCTGTTACGGATGAAATAATGTAAATAATAAATATATGTATACTCGTATGCTCGAATAACCCTTCAACGGCAGTCGGGTATGTGTAGTTGTGGCAGACGGATCGTATAATCCGCCGCATTACATTACGGCTAGCCGTTTTAAAAAATGCATTTTGAAATGCGGCGGTTTAACGGCGGTTATACTTACTATCCGGCTGCAACATACCCAGTAATGAGCATTCATATTTCCAATTTAATTGTAAAGTTCTAAGTTCAATTCACCTGCTAAGAAATTTTAATTCCCAAATACTCGTGTTCCACTTTCCTTTAGTCAATTCCTGTTCCGGAGGAATTCCAGGAAATAGTTCCCACCAACTTGTTCGGACTTGTTCGTTTAAAATTAGGTGCGATCCGATTGACATCTCGTCCGGGGTGTTTAATTAGGACATGCTTTGGTAAGTCAAGTGTTAGATTCAGGTATTTAAAATATTGATTTGATATTAACCTTACTACGTATTTGGACCAAAATGATAAATTATAATTATATTATATATTAATTATATATTACTGCATTCTATGTTAATTCACGGCCAACTTCAACACAACTCCAATGCAGCCAACGCCTAATTTAGGTACGTCTGAATCAGAATTTGCTTGAAAATTATTCTGATGCAACTCCAATTACAACTCCAATATTGGTTGATTATTTATTGTGTTGTGTGATAGATTGTGTATTTTATACCTATTCGTATTCATATTTTATTGTTAATATAAAATTACAGGTCAGAGCTTAGAACTAGTAATAAACAACAATAAATGTCATTAATGTAGGTGACCGATAATAGCTCAACAATTAAAGTACCTAAGTCGTCCACATATAAAAAAACCGGACAAGAACATGTCGGCCCATGCTCAGTGTAGGGTTCCGTAGTTGCCGGCCTGTTACAATACATCCATTCAAAAGGTCGTTTATTAAGGGATATTTGGCGACGCTTACGTCATTTTACTATCCGATACTTACGTCCTTTCACTATGTGTTTTTGAGTGATTACTCAAAAACGGCTGAACCGATTCTATTCAATATAGTTTTCGTTGAAAGTACTTATCAGGCCTAACTTATATGATTTTTTTCAAATTTTTTGTGCCCACGGTTCAAAAGTTAAATGGGGGGACGTCCTTTTTCGAACTTTCAGAGCTATTATTTACGAAACTTTTAGTTTTATCCAAAGACCTGTATTCGTTTTGAAAGACCTATCCAATGATACACAACACGATAGGGTTGCAGTGAAAAAAATTCACTCCCACTTCATGTGTACGGGAGGTACCCTAATAAAAATATTTTCCAGTTTTTATTCTACCACTTTATCGGCGTGATTAATGCACATTCTGATACCATATTTCAGCTTTCTTGTGCGAACAGTCACTGAACTAGACCGCGGACAGATGGACAGACGGACGGACTGACATGGCGAAACTATAAGGGTTCCTAGTTGACTACGGAACCCTGAAAACCACATCAAATCATATCTTATGCCACATAATTTATAATTAATCTTTAATGAAATGCTTTTGATCAGATTGAATAAGATTTATGTTCAAATAGTATTTTAGTTCTTGCACCCAGAATTTCCAATTATTAGACCATTATCAGAAGTTGCAGAAAAACCAACTCATTGGTGCAACTCAAATATTTGCATTCAAATTCCATTTCCACCTTCTAGAAGTTATTATATTGGATTATGCAAGTGGACGAGTGACTGGGACTTCAGATTAGTTTTCAACGTTGACTGTCTCATATAGACTCCCCAAGTAACACATCAAAGCGGCCGTCTTACAGCATATATGTATGCTTTTAGCATTTTGAGTTCGTTTTATAGTAGCATTATAAACGTTTATAGTGCTGATGTAGGTCTTAAATGGGCACAAATTATCCAGGTCATTTAATAGCATTACAGGTGCATTATGTCTGCGCTATTAGCATTATCCTTGTCATGGAAAGTGCCAATCGCATTAAAGAAGCATTAGTACGCTCTATTAAGTTGCCAACCGCATTAAAGAAGTATTAATACGGCCAAAAAACTTGCTAATCGCAGTAAAGAAGCATTAGTACTCTCGATTACCTTGCCAATCGCAATACAAAAGCATTATTACTAGTATAAGAGTGTAGTAAAATAAACCTTACGTCAATAATAAATATATGTATACTCGTATGCTCGAATAACCCCGACGGAACAAATGTTATAATACAATGAACATTGTGATTTAACTACTTTGTCTCGCAATATAAAATGGACGAAGACGGTACAAAAAACTGAATGAGTGACACGTCATATTTGTTTGCATCGTAACAAAATTTATAAAAGTTTTTGACTCTTTTACGTTATTATATCCTTCAAATATTACTGCGCAATGTAGTTTACTGTAAATGTGTATATCAGTTTCATTGAAATTTTTCACGCGCCTTTGATTTATTGTGGTTTTGCTATAAAATATTATAAAAAGATATGCGTCAAATAAACAAAACAATTGTGTAATCCTCGTATAGAACGAGTTTCACATTATTAACATAATAGTGTTGGTTGAGCAGTCTTAAATTAAGTTATTTCATTATTATATAGGTATTTTCCTTGTATAAATAGGTCCGCATGATTTTATTTTTAGGTTATAAATTATTTACAAAATGGCGTTGGTCTATATAGACGGAGAGCTAGCCACGTCAGATATGACACAATAATGAGAGCAACCAAACCCCTCTAGTGAGTTTGGTATACTATGCTTACTTCTAGATCTGGACATCTGGCAGCTTTAAAGTAGTGGATGTCAAAGAATGCAAACCATTTCAAGAAAACAAATCCTAGAGATCTTGGTTTGATGCAATATTATGAGAAACTATACAAATACTATACAATATTAAGAGAAATCATACAAAAGTTTATATTGGGGGAAAGTAGTGACAAACAATGCGTTCATAGTTTGTCACCTACTGTTTTTGTTTCCGTAATAATACACAATATTTTTTGGTCTAACGTTTTTTATCGATTTTTGACCAGTTTTGAGTCGATATTCCAACATATTCACTACAGATAGAATTATAAGGTAAACGACTATCGGTTCTTGAATCTTTTATCTCCATTCTGTAGAGCCGGATCTTGAAATAAATGAGCCGTTATTTTTTTATGATATTTTTAATATATGGTCTAAAAACATTTTTATCGATATTCGAATGGTGTAAAGAATCTTACATATACGTAATCTACATATTAGGGTTCCTCTTTGATGTCTCTAAATACTGTAGAGAGATTTTAATTTTTAACTAATTGACACAAAATTTATGACCATAAAACCACTTTTTTAGCCTAAACCGGTTCGACTTTGATGTCAAATATCTCGAAGACAATGAATATTGAAGTAAATATAGGATACTATATTTACTTGTTTAAAGCCGTTACTGATAATATGATAAGCTATATAAACCATTAGAAAACTAAGGGAATCAGATCTAAGGTCGTTGGCTCCAGGGAGCCCCTTAAAATATAGGCCCTGTCCTTTATAACTGAGACAACTTCGGCAGTTTTTACCTAGTTTGGTATTACTATTTTCCAATTAAAACATTTTGCTAGTCTGTCACTGTGACCTCCACCCATTAAAAACTGCCAGATGCCAGGATCTAGCTATGAGAATAGTATAGCAATGTAACCAGACGGGTTTTGTTGCTCTCATTATTGTGTCATATCTGACGTGTCTAGCCCTTAGTCCAATAGCAGCTCAATGACCCTTAAAAAAAGGTTATTAATGCCTACAGCATTACACGTGAATAATTATGCTATTAAACAACATTAAGCATTTATTTATGCCATTGTAGAACCTAAGGCACTAAAACAGCTAAAAGCTGTATAGGGGCTGTTCATAAATTACGTCATCAATTTTTGATAATTTTTTACCCCCCCAAATAATCCAACCCTCTCCTGCCCAATAAAGTGACGTCATTTTAAAAAAAATGCGTTTGTAGCTTAATTGTAAAATAAAAAACCATTAAGTAGATAATATTTTATAGCTTTAAAAGTTTATAGAAACACGACTTTCATTCCTTTTTTTACACATTGAAGCACTTTTTAAAGATGCGAGAGATGATGTGATCTTCGGAATGACGCCCCCCCCCCCCCCCTCCTACGTCATGCTACCATCACTCGATGTCCAGACCCCCCCCATTTGAAATTACGTAATTTATGAACAGCCCCTTATAGTGAATTACTTGGCTTTATAATGGTTTATATTATAGCTATTATACAGCATTAAGAATGTATTACCTACTTATAAATGCTATTGTACACCCTAAGGCATTAATAATAGCTAAAAGCTGTATAGCGAATTTACTTGGCATTATAATGGTTAATATACATGCTCTTAAACAGCATTAAGCATTTATTTATGCCATTGTAGAACCTAAGGCACTAAACCACACCGAAGCATTAGTGTAGCAAACCAAAACGCAACTGTAAAGCTGAATGCTGTACAGTTGCATTTTGGTTCGCTGCACTAAAACTAATGGCTAAACAAAAGCATTTACATATGCCATTATACAACCGTTATACAGCGTAAAGCATCATATAATGCTATTGTAGAACCTAAAGCACTAAAAACAGCTGAAAGCTGTATACCGGATTTACGTGGCATTATAATGGCTAATATTCATGCTCATAAACAGCATTAAGCATTTATTTATGCTATTGTAGAACCTAAGGCACTAAACCACACCGAAGCATTAGTGTAGCAAACCAAAACGCAACTGTACAGCATTCAGCTGTACAGTTGCATTTTGGTTCGCTGCACTAAAACTAATGGCTTTAAAAAAGCACTTACATATGCCATTATACAACCGTTATACAGCTTAAAGCATTATATAATGCTATTGTAGAACCTAAAGCAATTAAGTGCTTTTAAACAGCTGAAAGCTGTACATTTGCGTTGTGGTTTGCTGCACTAAATCTAAAGGCTTTACAAAAGCGTTTTGATATGCCATTATATAACCGTTATACAGCTCAAAGCATCATATAATGCGACAAATTGCTCGGTGAACGTATATAAGAGTTTATACGGTCCTTAAGTTCGAAATAAGTTAACTATTCATATGTTATAATGCTGCCTGTGTTACTTGGGTCGGTATTTGAAAGCACTGGTATTTGAAGGCTCATTGAATAAATACCGGGTTATATATATATACTAATACAATATTATAAATGCGAAAGTGTCTATGTCTGTCTGTCTGTTAACTCTTCACTTTGTTACCGCTAAACCGATGTAGATAAAATGTATTACCTATGGAGATAGTTTGAATCCCAGAGAAGGATATGGGATAGTTTTTATCCCAGAAATCATCCTTTGATAACGGGGGTGGAAGTTTGTATCGGAAATCACTATTTCCACGCAAACGACGTAGCGGGCAAAAGCTAGTATCGTATAAATATGTAAAGTATGCTAAGGGGTTTTTGAGGAAGGGGCAACTTCGTTACTTTAAAAATGGCTACTTCTTCGTTACAATTTGATTTTGTTTGTTAGATGGGTGGTAGGCAACGTGCAATATCAGAAACAATCTTTGTAGAGCAGCTTCAATATTTACTAATTCACTTACAGCAAATGCCCATGTAGTCCACATGTAAGTAAGTTTTAACACAAAGGGAATTATATAACAGATAACAAAGGATATAGGAAGTACAAAGGCGAATTTATCCCTTTAAAGAATCTCTTGCTACTCGTAATCTAACCTTATATATATTTATACATTTATTTTTTTGACATGTAATTTTACTAATTTACCGTCATGAGCTCAGTACGAAAACGAAAAACGACCGAAATAAGTATGGACACGTGTGTGATAGCGTGTTCTATCTAATAGGTAAGTGATCTGTGACTTTCTATTTCTCGTCGGTATTCAATTGCTTCGAGGATTTAAAATGCCGTGAACTTACCGAGATTGTTTGTCGATTTAAAACTTTTTTGTTACTTTAAACATGGAATTCAATGCCAATTTGTTGGGCTCTAAGATTTAGCTTGCTATGTTTTTGAATATATTTAAAGAAATTTTACAGAACAAAATTTAAATAGGCTTTTTATCAGCCGAGTGAGGTAACGGCGCGAGTCGTTGAGAGGGAATTAAATGCAATATAAGACAAGCCTCAAGCAAGTTTGCTTTTAAGCGGATGCTACGTAAGCACCTGCTAAAGCAAGAATTCGAATAGTATCCATCAATATAGTATTTATAAATACAGGGTGATTCATGAGACGTGAGCAGGAACAACCCTACACACTTAGTTAACGATAATGAATCGGCCGCCATCATGTTTATATGAAACAATAACGCCTTTCAATTTTTTTTTACCTTTTTGTGTCGTAGAAATTTTGTTCCCTGTAATCATGGTCACCCTACATAAACAAATCCATAAAGATCTAAACCTCTTTAACAATCATGACAGCACTTTGATTATGAAAAATAATTGTCAAATTAAGTAAGATACGATGTTTCCAAAGTAACCAAACATCAATTTGACAGAATATTCTCTTGTTTTTCTGTGATATGTGTAACATCAGTACGCGACGGAGTATTCTAATTGAAGAGTGACCATGCGTGTCGTAACTAATTTTAAACTTTTTATTTTTACTTAAAATTTTTTTTTTGCTCTTATCACACTAATACTGATATCAAACAATAGCTTATTATTAACTGAATCCGTAGGGTTAAGCCTGCTCACGTCTCACGAATCATCCTGTATATAGTAGTATTGTATATGTATCTATATGTATATATTCCTAGTATTTTATTTGTGTATTTTTATGTAAATTATTACCTCCTTTTTTAGCTAAGCTTTCAATAATTTTAACTGAATATTCTCTTTCTTTTCTCTGCACCTTTTTGCCTGTCTCTGTTTAGCCCAATGGTTGATTGGTAGAGAATGCCTTTAGGCATTAAGTCCGCCATTTGTACATTTTTATGTTGTGTGCAATCAAGCTTAAATAAATAAATTAAATATGAAAAATCACCCTGAATCAACCTATACACCGTGGGCCCATATAACTAGACAGATTTTAACAGTGTATTCCTGATCATATTTAGATACTAAAATGTCCTATAAACTTTTCTGGAATACGCCTAGTTTCAAAGTTAATACCAATTTAAAAAAAAAAAAACATTTTTTATTATAACTCATCACAAAACGCCTTTCTAATGGCGTTGTTGCCACTATTGGGCATAGTTTACATGTCCTTATTGACAGATATCAAAGTGCCAAGGAAAACTTTGCAGAAACTAAATGATTACAAAAAAAATGTACCAATTTGTTTTAGGCGATAATTTTATTAATAACATTTGCTTTTCATGTGCAATAAACATTCAAAAAATGGAAAAAAAACGAAAAAAAAAAATTTTTTTTTGGCGAAATTGACCTAAAGTCACATAATATTTTTTCTTTCTTTTGGTCTTAGAAATTCGTGGTTAAGATCTGTCGGGTTATTCCAGCCCACGGTGTATATCTCAATATACAGGTTGATTCACTAGACGTGAAGAGGATTACTACTACGGATTCAGTTAATAACAAGCTATTGTTTGAATTAAATTATTTAAAACTTAAATTATTTTACTTACATTTTTTAGCGCGAATCACACTAATACTTACCAGTATTAGTGTGATTTTTAGACACGCATGGTCACTACAATTAGAACACTCCGTCGAGTACTGATACTCTCTTGTTTTTCTGTGATATGTGTCAAATTGATGTCTGGTTGCTTTGGAAACATCGTATCTCACTTAAGTTTTCATAATCAAAGGGCTGTCATAGTTGTTAAAGAGGTTTTATCTTTATTGATTTTTTTGTTGTTGTTGACAAAAAGTTGTCGTTGTTGTTGACAAAAAGCTAACAAAAATGAGAAAGGCGTTATTATTTTACTTAAACATGTTGGCGGCCGATTCATTATCGTTAACTAAGTGTGTAGTGTGTGTGCTCACGTCTCCTGATTCATCCTGTATATTTCAAAGATTTTGGGTTGATTACGCGAATTTAATTTGAGTGTCAAGTAATAATTAAACAATATAAATAACTTGCAACCATGTAGACATGGATAAGGCAGTTTTACATTTTGTCGCTTCAAAGCTCAAGCAGAGGTAGCGTGTCTGGACTTTAAAAGTAGCAATAGAATAAATAAACACATTTTATGTTTGAAGAAGATGACAACAGCTAAATTTCGTATCCATCTTTTTAAACGTGAGTGAAAGAGAAACACTGGGTAACTATTATTGGTATGGGAGCTCATTACAAATTCAGAAAAAATATTATATATGTGTGTAGTTTTAATAATTTATTAAAACTAAATATACAATGATGTGTAGTTTTAATAATTTATTAAAACTACACATCATTGTAAATAATAGAAAATATAGAAGTTTTAATGTTAGTGTGTTTTAATTTTGTTCCTAATTTTTTTTTATACCACGACGGTGGCAAACAAGCATACGGCCCGCCTGATGGTAAGCAGCTATCGTAACCTATGGACGCCTGTGTTGACGACTAAAGGAACAAGAAGGTCCCTCATCGTCAACACACTGGGTCCTCTTTGAGCTCTTTGGCAACCTTACTCACCAGCAGGAGCACAACACTATGAGTAGGGTCTAGTGCTATTTGGCTGTGTTTTTCTGTAAGGTGGAGGTACTTCCCCAGTCGGGCTCTGCTCCAGATTTGAGCGATGACATTCGCTGAACGTGCCCTACCACACTTAGCGAGATGCCATTCGCAGTGCCCATACCTCTCTTTTTGGCGTAGTTTAAGGACATACCCAGGTCCGGACGTAGTTTAAGGACATACCCCGGGTCCAAAATTACGGACGTATGAGTCAAGAAACTAAAGACATAAAACTGTTTAAAGCGAATTTTAAGACCTAACTTCAGAATCATTTTCTAACGAGCCAATTCAGTTCTTCAAATTTCTTCAAAATATAATCAATACTTACATACTTTTTTTACTTTCCCAAAACAAACCCAGAAAGGCATTCGACCATTACAAATTGATCTCATTTTAACATCACGCGCAGTTTATCTCACTCATACTTATAATATAAGCGAGCGAGATGCGCTGCAAATGATAAAAAAATAATAACAATTTGTGAAGTTCGAAGTAAGTCATGTGTTTCGCAGACACAGTTAACCTTCAATCAAATGATTTTATAGTTACTGAAACATGTAGCTGGAATCGAAAGCTAATTTTCTTTCGATTGTTTTCGTATCGAACGATAAAAAGATAACAGACATAAGATATATTCGTCAATTTAGGTACATTACAATGCACTTAGTATTCTAAATATATATAACTCAAAGGCGACTGACTGACAGACATAGTGATCTATCAACGCACAGTCCAAACCGCTGGTTCTAGAGATTCCAAATTTGGCACGTAGGTTCCTTATAAGGTCTAGGGGTGCACTAAGAAAGGATTTTTCAAAATTCATCCCCTAAGGGGGTGAAATGGGGGTCCAAAGTTTGTATGGGGAAACAAGATTAGTTAGTCTATTTTATTCGAAACTTCACAGAAGTATTCCTAACAACAAATGACTAAATATTTGTTGCAGGTTTTTTGAGAATTCAACCCATAAAAGGGGGAAATGTGGTCAAAAAGTCTGAAAATCAACATGGGTATTGTTTCTATGGGTCGTTGATTACGAAAACAACAACGATTTTAAAATCCGACGTGGCGGACGTGAAATACCCTCCCCTGTTAGGGTACAATGGGGTTGAAATGTCTAAATATCCATATCGTTTTTGTGATTTTTTGGGACGTTAATTAAGAAAATGGAATCGATTTTGAAATTTAATATTGTGGACATGAAAATTCTTGAAAGTATTTGTGCCAAATTGCAATCTTCTTCTAAATATATAAAAGAAGAAACTGACTGACATATCAACGCACAGCCCAAACCGCTGGTTCTAGAAATTCCAAATGTGGTACGTAGGCTCCTTATAAGGCATAGGGATGCACTTAGAAATATTTTTTAAAAATTTAACTCCTGAGGGAAATGGGGTTCAAAGTTTGTATGGGAAACGAGATTAGTTCAACTATTTTATTCGAAACTTTACAGGAGTATTCCTAAAGATAAATGAGAAAACAAGTCTTTCAGCTTTTTTGAGAATTCAACCCATAAAGGGGAAATGTGGTGACAAAATTTAAATATGAACATGGGTATTATTTCTATGGTTTATCGGGTCGCTGATTACGAAATCAACACTTAAGGGGGTGAAATGGGGGTTGATAGTTTGTATGGGGAATTTTTAAACGTTGAACCAATTTAGATGAAACTTGGTATAGAGATAGTTTGTGTACCGGGAAACGACATGGGACAGTTTTTATCTCGAAAATCAATCTTTAAGGGGGTGAAATGGGGGTTGGAGGTTTGTATGGAGATTTTTTTACCGCGAACCGATTTAGATAATTTTGTTGTGGATATAGTTTGAGTCCCAGGAAACAATATAGAATATTTTTTAAGCCGAAAATCAATCTTGGAGGGGTAGAAAACATGTTGGTAGTTTGTATGGCGAATTATTAACCGCTGAACAGACGATTGAAATGAAACTTGGTACATATTATATAGATTGAGTGGCGGTAAACAATATAGGATAGTTTTTATCTCGAAAATCAACCCTCTAGGGGGTGAAACGGGGGTTGAAAGTTTGTATGGGAAATTAATAACCGTTGAACCTATTTAGATGATTTGGTATGGAGATATTTTGCGTTCTGGGGAAGGATATATAATAGTTGTTATCCCAGAAGTCATTCCTTAAGCGGGTAAAAAGGAGGGTGGATTACTAATTCCACGCAAATGAAGTCGCGGGGAAAAGCTTCTATTCAAGAGTAGAAATCTGTATTAATCATAATCTCTCAGTAGTAAGTCGTTGATGGCGTAACAATAAAACAATTATTGCAATAATTTCTTTAAAATAAAAAATGAGGGAACCGCCTTCTTCAAAACGTGGTATACCGAAACCTCCAGAATGTAACGAATACTTTTCCGAAAACCGCTTCTAAATCAGTTCAGCGAAACGCAAGATGATCGCGGACAAACATACATTCCTACATACAAACATACGAGTCTAACTGAGAACCTCCTTCTTTAGTACTTTTAGTACGCGGGCGAAGCCGCGGGAAAAAGCTAGTTACACTATAATATTACACACAATTAACGTCAGAGGAAAATAAACTACCACCGACCAGTTCTAACCCTACACCTCTGACCCGGTGCCGGATTCTAATTTTAAAATACATTAACAATACAATAACAACACAACCTATCTCAAACATAACTCCAACACACAACAAACAATCAACCAATATTGAAGTTGTATTGGAGTTGCATCCGAATATTTCTCAAGCAAATTCTGATATTTCTGATTCAGATGTTTATGCCGTAACTGTATTGCGCTGTTAATGCATTGCAGTTGTACTGAAGTTGGATCGTGTCTATACGTGTTTTAAAGTTAGAATACGGCCCCTGAGTGAAAGGCATGAAACTACATTCAATATTTAAACACGTAATACGTTCAATCTTAAAAATACACAATAACGTATAAGTAGTTTCATTTTAGGAAGTAACTTTTCTGTCTATACTTAGAAATTGTTTTATTTCATTACCAAAATCAGATCAGTAAGTATTTGTACTTAGTATTCTTAATTATATTGGAATTATAAGCGCCCATAGGCTGTGGCGTTTAATATCAGACTACCGTGATGAAAAAAGGTAAAATTTCGAGCCCCTATTTGTACCACAGCTCTTGGTTTCCTAGAATTTTCCTGTAACTGTCGTTCCTAATAACGGCGGAATATGTCGACTCCACCAAATAAAGTGGAACGTGTTGCCACGCCTAATTTAGACAATCGACAGCTGACAGACGATGCACTTTTGTTTTACAGTTGTTTTTGTTTTTTGCTGCTTTGGCTCTAATTTTTAAACGGTTTTATTTAGCTTGACCCCGTATGTTTATTTTTATTTATTTGTTTGTATATTTATACGCATCAAATCTTGCAATCGATTATTCGACCATTTCTACTTAAGGCGACGATATATGCAAACACGTCAAATCGAGGTGTTTTTGTGCAAGGTTTTTGAAGAAAACAAACCACGTTGGAGCATGAGTGTTACATTTTCTGTAGGGGCATATAGTTGTGTTCGCTGTACCGATACGTGCTTGGTCTTGTATAACATAATTAGGTATATATATCATCGTTAAGAAACTGTTTTGGAGAAAACTTGTCGCAAGTTTTATGTCGGTCAGAAATAATTCTATGTTGCGAAATTAAACATAACTACGTCTTAGCACATTACTAATGTTCGGCAGATACTATAGTCGTATTAAGCGCTTAATAAAGGTTTAAGACGCAAAACCTTGTAAGAGCCTGTAATAATCAGAACTATGCAATTGCTAATAAAACTTATAGGCGTTTATTCTATTGCAGCCAGAGACATGTTTCATGTGTCAAATTTGAGTAATATGATTAGTAATTTTGAGTGCGGAAATTCGTTCCACATAGCTTAGGTTATAGTACGCTTGCTTACTAAGTAGATATGTCCGAGTTCAAATCTAGGCTGATGTTAACTTTTTTGTTTATTTTTTTATCTCATTTCTCATTTATATTTTCAATCCTGATCCTAAGCGATTTATAGGTATTTTTGGACAAAAAAAAGTCAAATCATACTATAGTCAAGTTACTAGTTAGTTTAATCTTTTTATTTTGACTTTTTTACCCAATATATTTAAACTACCAACTTATAAAAGAGACTAATTCATTATTCAATTTTTACAGTGGGTATGGGTACTTTTTACCATAGACGGCTTCGTCCATGTTTTTACCATAATTTGTATTACAAGAGCGCGTTTGTTCGAGCAGTTTCCATCCGAGGCGACGTTGCCAGCTTACTTTCATTTGCTCATTTCGCTTCTTGCTTTGCGCTGTTGCAAGCTAGATCTATATTATGATATGAATGACGGATTCATTGAATAGAATCAAATGCGCTTGAAGTTGGAACACATTCGTGCATTTGTCAATGATTTGTCCACATCATCGTGATAGGTTATATATCTCTCTCTTTACTATGGGATAAGAAAGAAACAATCGGCTCGGCTGTCCCGGTACTCTGCGATGTCTGGTCGCGCCATTAGGTTTATATGGCTTATTGTATGTTCGTTTTCGTACGATTTAAAAGATATAGTGAATTATTAATGTTATTATTAGGTAGGTAAGTAGATATGGAAATAATTTAATCGTATAAGTATATATACCAATATAATTTCTCACAATCCCTAAAATGAAAAAAACAATAAGTACTCGTAAGGTACGATGGGGTAAGATCGGACCATTTTTGAACTAGTTGGTCAGCTTTCAGGGCTGACTTTTATGCTTTACCTTTGTAAAAATTTCTCGAAATATTAATCCTTGTTTCAAATCAGTATGAAGTGTACCTAAGCTGTTTGTCGTGTATAAAATTTCAAAATCTACTCCTTCTACTTAAGATTGGACTATTCAATAAAATGTACTCTTAGTAAGTTTTTAGGTGCTAGTTTTCTTCCACTTATCGATTTTGCCAGCTTTGTAATGCAATAATAAATTTTGAATTGCCCGTTCTAGAGCTTATATGATCTTGTTTAGATTAATATATTATACGAAAATAAATCATACTCGAAAGGTTTTTTATACTAAAACATTTTTTGTAAAAGTGGAGTATGTGTCAGTTTTAAGTCCATACTTATTGATATATTGATATTCAAGTTTTTTAAATTAAACCTTATAATTAATATATCAATTAAAGAATAAATAATTATTATCAATGGCCAATTTGACCTCAAAAAGTTTTTTCCATGTAGACGGAGAGCTGGCCACGTCAGATATGACACAATAGTCAGGTTTCATTGCTCTCATTATTGTGTCATATCTGACGTGGCCAGCTCTTAGTCCAATAAATTTGTAGCAGTTTAATCAGGTGGACGGCAACCCGGACGGGAAACTAGCATAACCACCCTATGCACGGTTTCTAATAATAGATATAATTATAAACCGCCTGTATTATGTTCATGTCAACCTTTCAGCATTTTCTCAAACTTTTCAAAAACGAGTGAGTTAAAAATATTGAGAGTGGAAAGAGAAGATGTTTCAAACCTTTGAAGCAAGATGTTTCAAAATTTAAAAAAATTTAAAAAACTCTTTTGGCTATAATTCTTTTTTTTTCCCCACCCTACTTGAAGAGATATATTATATGGACGTATCCATACTAATATTATAGTGTGTCTGTCTGTTAACTCTTCACGCTTAAACCGCTCAACTAATTTAGATGAAATTTGGTATGTATAAGGGGGTGAAAACGGAATGGAAGCTTATATGGAATTTTTGCTCCCTGTTGACTTGAAATAGCATACGTACTAGTTTTATATTTGCTCTTAGATTTTACTAACTAGTAACTTTTATTTTGCGTTTTATTATGTAATTCCATATCGCTCATGTTAATTTCGCGCAGACGAAGTCGCGGGTAAAAGCTAGTATTTTAATATTGTAATGGATTTTGATATGGTAAAACTTTTGAAATAGATGGCAATTAACCAAAACTAACCCAAAAATGTACCCAAAAAACCGTGACGACCCTATACACGACACGATACAACTAATCCATACTAATATTATAAATGGGAAAGTGTACGTGTGTGTTTGTTTGTTTGTCCGTCTTTCACGGCAAAACGGGGCTACGAATTGAAGTGATTTTTTAAATGGAGATAGTTGAAGGGATGGAGAGTGACATAGGCTACTTTTTGTCTCTTTCTAACCCCCTACTTCCCTAAAATGGGGGGTGGAAGTTTGTATGGTTTGTTACCCCGAATTTAACGCGAGCGAAGCCGCGGGCAAAAGCAGGTATTATATGTTATTAACTTACTCGTGCTGACATTTCGTGTTTTTAATTATTTTGTGTAATTTCAATTTATAATTCTTATGTGAGACGACAAACGCTTTTATTTTTGTCAATTTTTTTAGTAAAGAACACTTATGGTATATGTATAAATGAAAATGATTAAAACATGTTAAAAAATTAATCTTAAACTTTAGGTTGAATTAAGGTATTTGCTTTTTGGCTATGGTTTTCTGTAAGGTACTTCCCCAGTCGAGCTCTGAGCCAGGTCCAGATTTGAGCGTGATAACATTCGCTGAACTGTGCCTTACCACAGTTAGCGAGATAACGTTCGGAGTGCCCATACCTCCCTTTTGGACGTAACATACCCGTGTCTAAACCTGTTCCTAGTAACCAACTAGGTACACATTTAAAAAATGTTCACAGCAACAATTAATAAGATCCAGTCTTAAATGCCACGCAAAAACAAATCAAACCATTTTTTGTGACAAACAATTGAATTTATAGAACGAAACTTTTTTGTCTATAAAGATCACATGTATGCGTGACTTCGGCAGCAGATAGCATACATCCTCCATACGACCCTCTTGAACCTGATGTTTATTCAGTGTTGGGCGTAATTTATTAGATGGTACCTACTTTTGTAATGTATTAAATTGCTAATTAAATTACAAGAAAATCAATTATATTAAGTAATTGAAATTGCTTGTAATTGAGATTACATGTTAGTAGTATTCCCGATTACATATAATTTGTAATTGCAATTACTTTTATCTTAACTACTTTTACTTGTAACTTCGATAATTTGAAATAATATACAAGTTCAATTTATTTTTGGGTCAGTGGGGGCAGCTACCAGATCCCTAGCTGCAACGCGAAAATGGTATTAGAAGACCTTCCCTCAATTTCAAATTAATAACGTTACGGATTTTGGAAAAAACATACAGGATGCGAGAAAGAGGTCACATTTGGTGAACTTCTTTTTGATGCCAATCGATCCCATTCTTGTATGGGATCAAAAATAATTTGCGGCTAGAAAAGTCACAAATTGAGAAAAACTTTTCCCATACTTTATGAAAATTATTTATTTTTATTTTTCACATGCTGCTTTTTTATGCCAATCGATTCCATTCCTATCGTTTCTAATAGTTTCCTATTAGGGGTCAACTTACGGTAATGTACTAAAAAGCTACAAATTAAATATTTTCCATACATTTACTATAAATAATAAATAAATAAATAAATATTATACGACAATCTTACACAAATCGACCTAGGCCCACAGTAATCTCAATAAGGCTTGTGTTATGGGTACTAGACGACGATATATATAATAGATAAATATGGATAAATACTTAAATACATAGAAAACATCCATAACTCAGGAACAAATATCTGCGATCAACACACAAATAAATGCCCTGACCAGGATTCGAACTCGGGACCTCCTGCTTCGTAGGCAGGGTCACCACCGACTGGGCTAGGAGATCGTCAAATAAAGAATAAGTGATTTTTAGGGTTCCGTAGCCAAATGTCTGTCTGTCTGTCTGTCCGTCCGTATGTCACAGCCATTTTACTCGGAAACTATACGACGTATCTGAATAAAATTTACACATAAGGTGTATTTCTGTATGCCGCTACTTGAAATTTGAAAAAAAATATATTTTAAAGGGGCCGCTCGATACATGTAACTAAATTTCAAAAAATCTTTTTACCAAATATGAACACATCAATCGATAGGTCTTTAAAAATAATATTGAAGTTTGTTTGATCTTTTTGTGATTAAGTGAATATTTTTTGAAATAATCGCTTCGAAAGTCAGAAAAATTGTGTAGCCCCCCCTGTAACTTTTGAACCATAAGTCCAAAAAATATGAAAAAAATTGAGGAGATGCGCCTTAGCATATACTTTCTACGAAAATTGTTTGGCCATTTTTGAAATATTTCCAAAAAACTTCTTCCATAGGCATCAGATACGACCTTTTGGTATTAGTTTGGTTCTTATTCCATTGAAGGTACGGAACCCTCCTATGCGTGGTCCGATACGCACTTGGCCGGTTTTTTTAACCTTTCAGTTAACCAACAGTCGTTGTTATTAAGCATTCCGGAAGAAACATTTAAGTAAAATGTGTAGGTACCTGAAAAAAGCGCCATCGCCATTATATCAAAATGCAACTAGGTAGAGGTACACAATAGTGTTGGAGGATGTGTGATTTGTATTTGCAACTAAAGGCTAATTTTCCAGATAGGTAATTGAATTATCCGATGTTCTCCCGATGCGGTCTTACCCCAACGCACTTTACCGTCCTCATTGAAAGCGTTTTTGACCATCTCTAATTTCGTTATAGATACTAAAAACCAGGATTTTTCAGAGCAGAAGAGGACATAAAACAAATTAGTTACAAATAATATTATCTTCAGTTCAGTACATTTTATTTGACTTTTATTTTGAAAGACTTGACACGTACTTGACACATAGAAATATAACCGCCATGATGAATGCTTATTTTGGATATTTAGAATAAAACATTATAATTGTGCGATTATGATACTGTAGGTAATGGCGTGCGTTGGCCAAGTCGTTTTATATTATAGGTAACTTAAATTATTTCGTCATTGATTACCTACATACAATAGTAACTTTAATTAAGTAAGTACACATAAAATGAAATTATTATCAAAGCGCCATCTTACTGTAAACGACCGCGATTGTTTGACTATTTAAACATGTCAACATTGAATTGTCATAGTTCATCTCAAGTATACTAGATGGCAGAAGCGGAAGCTGCGATTATAAAAACGCAAAATGCAGTCGTCAACCGTGATACCTGTCACCTTAACAGGCCCTGTAGCCAAGATGACAATCGTTTGCAGAAAACGAAACGAAACGCTACACGCTCTCGCTCACTCTTCCATAGTAGATCGATAGAGATGGATAGCGTTTCGATTCGTTTTCTGCAAACGATTGTCATCTTGGCTAAGCCCCCAGATTTCGATGAAATTTGGTATGCGTATCAGGTCTCCGTGACAATAACTTTTAATAATATTTTCTAACTTTGATCTTCAAATCCTGATGCTGCAGAGACACTGCTTACCTTAACCGAGAGTCGTACACATCTGCTAATTTAACTATATTATTGTTGCTAGTAAACAAATCCTTAGTGACTTAATATTGACCATCAACTCTTCAGTTCTGATGCTGCATAGTTACTGCCTGCCATAACTGACCGGATGGAGAGTGTGTCAATTTAAAATAGTGCTCTAGATTCAGGTAGAAATATTTACGTTTCAAATTAACCTCCAACTCCTCGGTCGTGATGATGCAAGGTTACAGCCTGCCATAACTGACAGGGTGGAAAATGTGTCAATTTAATAATAGTGTTCTAGTTTTAGATAGACGCATTTACGTTACATATTGATCTCCAACTCCTCAGTCGTGATGATGCAAGTTTACAGCCTGCCATAACTGACCGGTTGGAGAATGTGTCAATTCAATAGTAGTGCTCTAGTTTTAGGTAGAGGCATTTACATTTCATATTGATCTCCAACTCCTCAGTTCTGATGCTGCATGGTTACTGCCTTCCGTAACTGACCGGTTCCAGAATGTGTCAATTTAAAAATAGTGCATTAGTTTTAGCTAGAGACATTTACGTTACGTTTGATCTCCAACTCATCAGTCGTAATGCTGCCCTAGCAGCCTACTACTGGCTGCCATAAAGGACCAGTTGGAGAATGTATGCATTTAAAAATTGTGTTCTAGTTTTAGGTATAGGCGTATTCGTGTTTTATTGATCTCCAACTCGTGAGTCGTGACCGCTAGGATACTTAACTCGAACTACGCGTGACGTAACATTGTTTTTTTAACCTTTCAGAACGGTCGCTGTAGATATACCGCAATTCGGATGGCTTCGTTATACTTCGGCTGTCTCCGTAGACTCCAATCGTCATATTAGAAATTATATATTTATATTAATAATACACTGTTTTCTATCTGATGTGCGAGATTTTCTCTCATCACAACAGTAATGATTGTGGAACGAAAGACAGACCATAAGCCAGGAACAAATTTCGTTGGTCATCGCGTCCCAGGCGACAACTTGTGAAGTGGTTAAGCGCGATGTGTAATGAAGCGTCGTGAAGGTCAGCTGCCTCTCCGTTGGTGGGTTTAGGAACGGCAGAAATTTAATCGATTTAAAAAAAATGGTCATTGCGTCTCGATTGAAACTTTGTCAGATGATAGTTTATATCCTATTAAGTATAAATATAAAAAATCGTCAGTCAGCTGTATCGCAGTGAAAAGACCGTCAGCTGGTCACGTGAACATACGATTTTCAGGGCATCAGCTGACGGTCTTTCCACTTAGATACAGCCAGCTGAAGATTTTTCATGTCTGTAAGAGCATATAAACTATCATGTGACAAATTTTCAATCGTGACGTTTTTTTAAAGTGATTAAATAGCTGCCGGTCCTCAACCCACTAACGGAGCGGCAGCTAACCTTCACGAGGCTTCATTATACATCGCCCTTAATCGCTTCACAAGTTAACGCCTGGGACGCGATTGTTCATGAAATTTGTTCCTGGCTTACGCTCCAAGAAGATTGATGCTGCTGCCACTAACAAGGCCACGCACGGGGGCTTGCAACACCGCATTATCGTGTAGCCCTACCCCTCCCCTGCTTTAAGGAACAACGGAAATCCAACAATTACAAAGGTATTTTAGCGACTTTCCGGTACTTATCGCCACATGATTATGACTTTAATTAAAAATACTCACTTGGTACATGGTCACGTAACGTTTTACTAGGGGGGAGGGGGGGTACAGAAAAACGTTACGGTGCGTTACATGGGGGGGAGGGGGGGTCAAAAATCCCCAAAAATTGCGTTACGTAATACTTGAACGCTCCCTTATCCAGTCCATGTCATGCTGCTGCTGAAGCAATTTTCGCCGTGACGTACTCGGCCTTTATCTTCGCATAGATAGCGGCACACCTTCGGGTCTTCGGCCCTCGGGCTCGCTAAGACACTTGACCGTTGTGTTTTATCAAGTCCATGTCATGCTGCTGCTGAAGCAATTCTCGTTGTGATGTTCCGATTGTATGCAATACGCGGTACTCGGCCTTTTAGCTTCGCATAGATTACGGCTCACCCTCGGGCCTTCGGCCCTCGGGCTCGCTAAAACACTTGACCGTTGAATTTTATCAAATCCATGTCATGCTGCTAGGCCAAGTGTCCTAGCAGCATGACATGGATTTGATAAAATTCAACGGACGTACTTGGCCTTTTAGCTTTGCATAGATTGCGGCTCACCCTCGCTAAGACACTTGACCATTGAGTTTTATCAAGTCCATGTCATACTGCTGCTGAAGCAATTCTCGTTGTGATCTTCCGATCGTATGCAATACGCAGTACTCGGCCTTTTAGCTTCGCATAGATTGCGGCTCATCCTTGGGCTCGCTAAGACACTTGACCATTGAGTTTTATCAAGTCCATCTCGTGCTGCTGCTGAAGCAATTCTCGTTGTGATGTTCCGATCGTATGTAATACGCAGTACTCGGCCTTTTAGCTTCGCATAGATTGCGGCTCACCCTCGGGCTCGCTAAGACACTTGGCCATTGAGATCTGTCCAGTCCATGTCATGCTGCGGCTGAAGCAATTCTCGCCGTGACGTACTCGGCCTTTTAGCTTCGCATAGATTGCGGCTCACCCTCGGGCTCGCTAAGACACTTGACCGTTGAGATCTGTCCAGTCCATGTCATGCTCCGGTTGAAGCAATTTTCGCCGTGACGTACTCGGCCTTTTAGCTTCGCATAGATTGCGGCTCACCCTCGGGCTCGCTAAGACACTTGACCATTGAGTTTTGTCCAGTTCATGTCATGCTGCTGTTAAAGCAATCCTCGCCGTCACGTATTCGGCCTTTTAGCTTCGCATAGATTGCGGCTCGCCCTCGGGCTCGCTAAGACACTTGGACATTGAGTTTTATAAAGTCCATATCATACTACTGCTGAAGCAATTCTCGTTGTGATGTTCCGATCGTGTGCAATACGCGGTACTCGGCCTTTTAGCTTCGCATAAACTTTTAAAATAAAAGAATGTCCTTTACGTAAATTAAGCTATTTCAAGGATTTAGTTCCCCTCCAGGACCCATAGATTTTCCCACACTGTATACATATATGTACCCTATAATATACGTAGGTACCCAACTACCCAACTTAATGTAGGTACCCTCTACTTTAAACACACGAAAGGTCACATACAATTAATATAATAACCACTTGAGATGTCATCACATATAGTTTTCCCACCACATACTACGGTCAATTGGGCTGGTTACAAATACAAAAATTTTACTAAAAACTTAAAAATAAATTAACGTAAAAAAGTTTTAAGTTAAACGGTTTTATTTCAATCAAATGTTGTACCAAAAACTAGAAAATAAAAATTCATACGAATTTTAGTCCCACATACATTGCTTCCTGGAGAGTAATCATGTAAGATGGATAACAGAATAGGCATCTCGAGTCGGATGCTAAAGGCCCTATTTGTCTCTATATCAGTGGATTAAGTCATAATCGGAAGCTTTTATCACACTAGAAAATAAAAACGTGGGGCGTTGGTAGCAGTGTTGGCCGTTAATTTCAATTAGAATTGAAAATTGATCAATAAGATTGAAGATTAATTCCGTAACTAATCAATTACACTAACATCAATTTTTACTAACGTTAGTTCGCATTGATTTTGTGACGTCGTCAATTACACTAACCGTCAATTAGAATTAACCTATTAGTTACACTAGCGTCTCGAAAATTTAATAAGAATTACAGTTAATTAGATTAACGTTAGTGTAACTAAATTAATCCTGTCTTACACTAATAATTAATTTTAAAACTGCATCTCGGGTTCGGAAGTCGGAACCAATATCACAAGATGGAGCTCATGCTGGACCCTAGGGCTACCTACTGGATCTCGGGTTTGACGCATCATAGACTCATGCTGTTTGGGCTCATTCGACTTGTACTGATGAGCAGATGGTACCGGTATCAAAATCTGGAGCTCATGCTGGACCCTGGGGATCCCTACTGGATCTCGGGTTTGGCGCATCATAGACACATGCTGTTTGGGCTCATTCGACTTGTACTGATGAGCAGATGGTACCGGTATCAAAATCTGGAGCTCCTTTTTACTTTTACTTTCTTAGTAAAAGTGAAAGTGAAAGTGACAGTGAAAGTCAAAGTGAAAGTGAAAGTCAAAGTCAAAGTGAAAGTGAAAGTGAAAGTCAGAGTCAGAGTCCGAGTCAAAGTCAGAGTCAGTCAAAGTGAAAGTCAAAGTGAAAGTCAAAGTGAAAATCAAAGTGAAAGTCAAAGTGAAAGTCAAAGTGAAAGTCAAAGTGAAAGTCAAAGTGAAAGTCAAAGTGAAAGTCAAAGTGAAAGTCAAGGTGAAAGTCAAAGTGAAAGTCAAAGTGAAAGTCAAAGTCAAAGTCAAAGTCAAAGTCAAAGTCAAAGTCAAAGTGAAAGTCAAAGTGAAAGTGAAAGTCAGTCAAGGTCAAGGTCAAGGTCAAGGCCAAGGCCAAGGTCAATGTCAAGGTCAAGGTAAAAGTAAAAGTAAAAATAAAAAGGAGCTATACCGGTACCATCTGCTCATCAGTACAGGTCGAATGAGCCCAAATAGCATGAGTCTATGATGCGCCAAACCCGAGATCCAGTAAGGATCCAGCATGAGCTCCAGATTTTGATACCGGTACCATCTGCTCATCAGTACGAGTCGAATGAGCCCAAACAGCATGAGTCTATGATGCGCCAAACCCGAGATCCACTAGGGATCCCCAGGGTCCAGCATGAGCTCCAGATTTTGATACCGGTACCATCTGCTCACCAGTACAAGTCGAATGAGCCCAAACAGCATTAGTCTATGATGCGCCAAACCCGAGATCCAGTAGGGATCCCCAGGGTCCAGCATGAGCTCCAGATTTTGATACCGGTACCATCTGCTCATCAGTACAAGTCGAATGAGCCCAAACAGCATGAGTCTATGATGCGCCAAACCCGAGATCCAGTAGGGATCCCCAGGGTCCAGCATGAGCTCCAGATTTTGATCCCGGTACCATCTGCTCATCAGCACAAGTCGAATGAGCCCAAACAGCATGAGTCTATGATGCGCCAAACCCGAATCAGTAGGGATCCCCAGGGTCCAGCATGAGCTCCAGATTTTGATCCCGGTACCATCTGCTCATCAGTACAAGTCGAATGAGCCCAAACAGCATGAGTCTATGATGCGCCAAACCCGAGATCCAGTAGGGATCCCCAGGGTCCAGCATGAGCTCCAGATTTTGATACCGGTACCATCTGCTCATCAGTACAAGTCGAATGAGCCCAAACAGCATGAGTCTATGATGCACCAAACCCGAGATCCAGTAGGGATCCCCAGGGTCCAGCATGACTTCCATCTTAGGATACCGGTCCCATTGCTTATTAATACAAGCCCCCGAGTCCAGAGTCAAAATCCAAACAAAAATCAAAACCTCGTAGCTTAACCTAAATTCGCGTTTAGTTAAGTAAATTATTAATGTCAATTACCAATTCAATCTACATTCAAAATTTAATTAATGTTTCAATTTTTGGGAAAGACTTAAGATTAAATATCTTCAATTATTAGTTATTCGCAAAGGATTAACACGTTAGTTACAATTAATTTCAATTCTAATTGAAATCAATTTGCACTAAACTATTAGTGTTCAATTTTAACTAACGTGTTTCAATCTTCAATTTTTAATTTTCAATTACACTAACGTTCGGCCAACAATTAATTTCAATTCTAATTGAAATCAATTTGCACTAAACTATTAGTGTTCAATTTTAACTAACTTGTTTCAATCTTCAATTTTTAATTTTCAATTACACAAACGTTCGGCCAACACTGGTTGGTAGAACAAAAAAGTTAGGTAGGCAGGTAAAGCTACCAATGAACGAAAATCCTGTGATTCAAAATCGTAATTACATGGTAAAACAATAATAGAGAAAATTATAAGACCTAAAAATCATGAAAATCAAGTGGAGAGGCCTTTGCCCAGCAGTGCACTCAAGTCGACTGGTAAATAAAAAATAAATAAGAATGGCTAATATTAGCCCTTACACAAATTAACTCACCATATTTACTTAATTTCACATTTCATTTCGCAAACTAAATATCTAAGTCTTTGACTCATTTTATAATTTATACATACATATTTTTAATACTACTCTCACACTAACGCCACCTCCAACAACATTAAAGCATAGCTACGTGACTTTGATTTTAGATTAAATAGATACTTAACCCACTCTACCTTATATTAGACGCCCTATCGCTGCTATTTATATATCCGGAAACCGAGATTACAATCTTCTTAAATAGCATATTTGACCTCCATGGTAAAATTTGAACTTTTTTAAGTACTGGCCGGTATATTTTTTCTTTCTTATTAACGCTCGTGTTTTGTTTTTGACGGGTTTTAAATGTCATCTCGCAGCATGAATGGAACTCACTCGTGAAAATATTCGTGCTATGATTTATTATGATTTTCGGCGTGGTTTAACGCAACAACAGTGCATAGATCAACTAACTTCAACTTTTGGTGATGAAGCCCCATCTAAAACTACTGTGTATCACTGGTTTAGTGAGTTCAATCGTGGACGTAGTATGCTTACGGACGAAGTTAAGGCAGGTCGCCCGAAATCGGTCGTTGTACAACAAAATATCGAGGCTGTGCGAAAACTTATAATGGACGACCGACATGTTACGTACCGCGAGATAGAGGCGACTCTGGGTATTTCTATGACCAGCATTAATAGCATATTACATAATTATTTGGCTGTAAAAAAAATTTGTTCGCGTTGGATACCCCACAACTTAACAAAAGAGCAAAAAGATGCTCGCGTCGAATGGTGCAATAAAATGTTAAAAAAATATAACCGTGGTGACTCAAAAGCCGTTTATAACATCTATACAGGTGACGAATCCTGGATTTATGCATACGATCCCGAAACGAAGCAACAATCAACGGTATGGGTGCAAAAAGTACATTGAAACAAATGGTGGCCTGCTTCTTCGGTATTAATGGCCATGTAGCTACAGTGCCACTAGAAAACCGTAGAACGGTTAATTCAGAGTGGTACACGACCATTTGCTTACCGGAAGTATTTGAACAAATTCGTAAAACTAACCAGCGACGAAGAATCATTCTTCATCATGACAATGCCAGCTGTCATACGTCACGCGAAACAACTCTATTTTTGGAGGGTCAAAATGTGGAATTAACGGGTCATCCGCCGTACAGCCCTGACTTGGCACCCAACGATTTTTATTTATTTCCAAATATAAAGAATAAATTACGCGGTCAACGATTTTCGACCGCTGAAGATGCTGTCGACGCATTCAAACAACACGTTATGGAGGTACCTCAGGCGGAGTGGCAGAAGTGCTTTAAAAATTGGTTCACGCGAATGCAAAAGTGCATAGATCATCAAGGGGAATACTTTGAAAAACAATAAAACCATTTTCAGCCGTGTACGTTTGTTCGTTTTTTTGTTTCCGGATATATAAGTAGCAACCTATGTATTAGAAATAAAAATTCACACCCCCATGTCTAAACATTTCCAAGACCCACTAAAAAAGTATAAATTCAAACCCCTGTTTTTACCAAAGCTCCCAGCCCACATCTCGAATTTTCCTGTTGTAGTTAACTGTCGTTCCGAATAACAGCGCGGGCGCCGAATTATTTCGGCTCCTCTAAATAAAGTGGAACGTGTTGCCACGCCCAATTCAGACAATTGACAGCTGACAGGCGATGCCCTTTTGTTTTACAGCTGCGCGATCGCTTTTATTAATGTTGACAGGCGAATTGATTTTGCGCGTGTTTTGTTACGGATGCAATAAGGTACGTGTTTTTCTTGGGGAGGTCGGGAAAATTGAGCGGTTGGGTGAGATGAGTCATCTTTATAAATGAAATTGCTTATTAAAGTGTAATACTTTCATAGATGACGGGGACAGACGAGAGACGCAGCGACTCATGTAAAATACGTATTAAATTGACACTGGAAATATAAAATCATGACATACATACCGCAAAAAAAATATAAAACTAAGTTTCTTTTTTAAAGTTGAATGTTTTCAACAAAGTGTAATTTTTTTGGGTAAGCATGTTTTATATTCGCCCTCATAGTCAGACCAACAGAAGTGGAATTGTAGTCAAATGCATACTTATTTCCGATAAAAAAAACCCATCACGGTATCGATAACAAATCAAATTAGTTTTGAAAGTTCGAGTAGGGGTCTTGGCTGTTTCGAGAATGAAACTCGAAAAATCAAGATGGATGCCGTGGTGGCCATACAATACATGTTTTTTCGCCACATTTATCAGCTGGATTGATGGATCGCACCTCGTCTCTATAATCTGCCTTCGGAGGCGATTTGTCAACGCACGACACCTCCGGGACTTAGCGCAGGGTTACCTGATGTTACGGATTTTAACATTTTTTACGATATAATGGCTTTCAGAAACCTTTCTTTATTGGGACGAGTAATTTTGTCCACCCATTAAATTGTGATACTTACTGAAAACGCGCAGAATATAAAGTGTAGGTATTATAGGATTCGATTTTCAAAGAAGTATGGGAAGGACTTTTTTGCATAAAGCATTTAAATTACAAGTAGCTGCAAACAACAGACGGTCTTACAGCTATAGCGATCTCTTCCAGAAAACCTTGGGGTAGCGGAAAATCTGCCCGGATTTTGGTATTTTATGGAGGATTATATGGAGCAAAATCACATTTTGCTAATATCACACAGTGAGATTTTTTGCTGCCAGTTTTGTGTGGCATGGTTGCGAGAAAAAAAATATATCTTATAAGTATAAATAAATAAATTACACCGAGAGAAATAAATTACCTATGTGCACAACTTGTAAGACTAAATTTAAAACATGCTTAAATTCGACTATTCTAACTTTAAAACACGCTTAAACTCTACTATTCTAACTTTAAAACACGCTTAAACTCGACTATTCTAACTTTAAAACACGCTTAAACTCTACTATTCTAACTTTAAAACACGCTTAAACTCGACTATTCTAACTTTAAAACACGCTTAAACTCGACTATTCTAACTTTAAAACACGCTTAAACTCGACTATTCTAACTTTAAAACACGTTTAAACTCGATCCAAGTTCAATACAACTCCATCATCACCACCAAATCCGAAATATCAGAATTTGCTTGAAAATTATTCCGATTATGATCAATTCAATTTCAATATTGGTTGAATATTTGTTGTGTGTTGGAGTTATAGTATTTTTATATGCATTTTAAAATTAGAATACGGCATCCTGGAGTCTGACAAACGAAGCATCGCCTAAACTGTTGAACCTTGAAGTTACCTTTTTACCTTGAACCTTAAAACATATAGGTTCTTCTTATTTCATGGAGAACCACAAAGAAAATAATTGTGGCATTATTTTGGTAAAGGTACCATATGACGTTCAGCGCTTACCCTACTAGACCCTACTCATAGTGTTGTGTTCATGCTGGTGAGTAAGGTTGCCAAAGAGCTCAAAGAGGATCCAGTGTCTTGACGATGAGGGACCTTCTTGTTCCTTTAGCCGTCAACACAGTGAATCCTCCTTTTTGTAAAGGGTCGGCAACGCGCATGTGACACCTCTGGAGTTGCAGGCGTCTATAGGCTACGGTAGCTGCTTACCATCAGGCGGGCCTGATGCTTGTTTGCCACCGTCTTGGTATAAAAATAATTTTAAACAAAAAAGAACTGACTTCACTGACTTCACCTCCACCTTTCCAAAAGGAAATACCCCAGCTACTGTAAAAAATATTTAAATCACTATAGATGTGCCTATAATATTTGAAGAGTTCCCTCGATTTCTCCAGGATCCCATCATCAGATCCTGACTTGGTTACAATGGGACCAACTGTGAAGTAAGGTTCAGCCGTCTTTAAATAATCGGGGACCTTACTTTTTAAAAAAAATTGCAAAAACAAAGATCCCGACAAATTGATAACCACCTCCTTCGAAATCTTGAAGTCGGTTTAAAAATGGTACATTTGAAAATAGATGTCATATACTTCAGAAAAAGTGACCAAACCCTCCGGTGTCCGAGACCGGAGGGTTTGGTCACTTTTTCTGAAGTATATGACATCTATTTTCAATTTATATATAGTAGTGTAACTACTTAAAAAAAAAAAAATTGCAAATCAAAAAATATCGAACAAAATAATTTGATTTGCTTCAAGATTAATGGTACATTTACCAAAATAATGACATAATTTTTGTGAATTCCACCTGCAACCTCTCGCCATAAACTTTCCTCTTTATAATAGTAATATGATTATTTATTTATTCAAACCAACCAACGTCAAATTATTTAAAATAACAATCTGGTATCCCCGCTCGTATTAAACATTCCTGCTTTAAAGGGCGTGGGCGCAATTTCAAGAAAGTTGGTTAGAAACGTAAGACATTGTATTAATACGTCCATGTAAAGTAAATTTTATTTGCCACCCACATGTTTCGCTATCTATAGACTCGAGGGAGTTGAAATTGTATGACATGAATAAGATACAATAACCTATGGAGGAGATTTCTTACTTTAAAATAATTTATGGATTCGTTGGTATTGCAACGATTCCTATTTCGAAAAATCCGTATACCAACCAGCAAACCTAATGAATGCTATGTTTTACGGATAAATAAATGATTGATTGATTTATTGGTTTTAAAATCAATAACATATGATGAGCTTTCCATCCTTTAGTTCACAATCTATTCTACTCCTCTTATTTTAATGTAAACTTATCTGTTATCTTTCAGAAAACAATTCTTACAAACTGGGGCGACCTTAACCTTCGTGAGATCCCGGGCAGCTTTTGTAAAAATCCACTCTGCGAGGCCCTTCTAAATATTTGACCGGGTAGTTGCGAGGCCCTTGCAAGCGCGATGCCCCGGGTAAATGCCCCGTTCACCACCCCCAAGGCCCCCTCTGCTTACAAATACGTTGAGTTGAGTTTACACTGATCTGTGCGAGCTGTCCCTTTTTTTTAACCTCCACGTTAATGCATATGCATTTAGGCATCCCGCCTAGCCGGGGAACTAGGATGGGTATGTTGGACTCGTCAGCAAGGGCCAACACTACCAACTAAACCATCTACGGTATGCCCGTCGTGCAGCATTGGAGATGGTGACACGGTAGCGCGAACATTATTTCGCAAACACCGCCTGCTGCGATCCCATCACTGGGGCCGAAGCCCCCGGAGCCGAAGCTCCCCCTCCCGAAGGTCCCTAAGTTTTTATTTTCTTGCCAGTAGGCAAGATGCAATATTTTCATTTTTGCCTGAATTTGAAAGAATTGCACACAGAATAGACCACGAGTGTGTTAAAAAATAAAAATACTATAATTTATAGTACTTATACTAAAAATTGCTGTTACAAACTGACAACTTAAATTTTCGCGACTAAACGGATCTACAGTTCCTGTGACGTCACCTATGTCTGTCAGTGTCACTCGCCATAGTCATGGTATTTGTTCATCCTTGGTTCTATGTATGGTAGAAGGTAAGGATGACAATCTCTATATTGCAAAAGTGTCCGTCAAAATGCGTTAAATACCGCCATATGAGATTGTCATCTTTGACTATACCATCCATAGTTGTCAAAACAGGAGTTACGATGATTGGTGGATTAAAATACGTTCCGTTTCACATTACTTCAAATCGTAATTATTGTTTGAAATTAGTATAAATTACCTATAAAGTAAAAACGTTTTAATAGTTATTATTTTATATTTTTTCAACGTTTTCATTACAAAATAATGGTAAATATTATAGCTGCATCTTCCTTATTGCGACATAAAAAATGAAAACTTTAATGTAACCCGCGAAGAATCCGTATTTTTACATCCATACCTGTACAGTCGACGTCAAAGATATGTTTACACTTTTGCTCTTTATTACAAGGGAGTAAGGTGCTAAAGTGTAAAAATATATTTGACGTACATCTGAAACTTGACTACCAATTATCTATTATCCTCTATCACATACCAGACGGGGCGGCACGCGTCGCAAATTGGCTCAAATTGGGACAGGATCAGGAAAATATAAGGTGACGTTTAATAGTCGAACATAACTTCTTACCTGGCAGTATGCTGACGGACGATAGCTTAGAACCACGTTAAAAACTTAAAAAGTACAATTTTCATTTATTATACACTAGTAAAGTGCCTGTAGTACGCCTGTAGTGTGTGTGGCGTGCAAAATCCCTAACTGTTTTCAAGAAACACCTTAAAGAGAGATTACCTATGTCTCCCTTGACACAAATGTTTGCTGACTGTATTTTTATTATTTTATTTTTATTTACTCTGTGTATGTAGTATTATGTATGTTTATTGATTATTTTATGTGTGTATGTATATGTATAATTGAGCTATTGTATTTTATGTTATTTGTTATTGTTTACTGGATGTTCACTGTTTCTTTTGTCTTGCACCTACTCATACGATTACTTTCGACTAGATTTCCGCTAACCCAAGGCCGACTGGAAGAGATCGCTCTATAACGATAAGACCGCCTGTTGGCTGCCTCTACTTTTAATCTGTGTACTGTACTGTTCTATTTTATTGAGGTGTACAATAAAGAGTATTTGTATTGTATTGTATTGTAAAGTAGTTTCGACGTAAAATGTAGGAAATTCAGCAGTGCTTGACAACAATAACCCTAGGCAATGCAATAACGGTATTTTTTGTATGGGTAATACGGGTATTGGGCCATACAAATATACCAGTATTCAATTCCCTACTCTACCAACAGAAATAATGGGTATATACCAAAATTCTGTCGCCGTGCTTTTAAGAGGGCTCATTATTTATTAGCTTGACGTGTGTCCCGGAGGAACCTGGGTTCCTGACGCTGCAGGCGCAATACGTCACACCGACAGCTCATACATCCCGCGTGTAATCACGCTGCAATGTATACAGACGTGCACAGCCCGGCCACTTGAACAGAAAACTGCCTAGAATCTTCTGCGAAGGATGTCCGCAATACGTCGCACCGACGGCTCAGACATCCCGCGTGTAATCACGCTGTAATGTATACAGACGTGTACAGCCCGGCCACTTGAACAGAAAACTGCCTAGAATCTTCTGCGAAGGATGTCCGCAATACGTCACACCGACAGCTCAGACATCCCGCATGTAATCACGCTGCAATGTATACAGACGTGCACAGCCCGGCCACTTGAGCAGAAAACTGCCTAGAATCTTCTGCGAAGGATGTCCGCAATACGTCACACCGACAGCTCATACATCCCGCGTTTAATCACGCTGCAATGTATACAGACGTGCACAGACCAGGCCACTTGACTAGAAAACTGCTTAGAAACTTCTGCGAAGAAAGCCTGAAGCATTATTTTTGTAGTTTGACGTGTGTCAACTGTCAGTACAGCTCGGCCAACTGACACATTTCCGCCTAGAACCGTCCACTATTCTGGCAAAGGTATAGTGGGAGATGGAGGGGAAATGACATAGACAGATCAGATTGTCTTATCAGATCTCGATCAGACTTTTTAACGGCAACAGAGTCACGGGCATAGCAAGTTCGGTACAATTGAGAACGGGCTTCTAACATAAAACAAAAGATTTTTTAATAACCGATTTATTTTCTGCACTTCCAATCAATTAAAGGATGATCGATTTTTGTCTCTACTCTGTGTTTTGTTTTAGTCTGTCTCTAGTTTCTTTGGACCATATTCTAACTTCAAAACACGTTTAGAGACGATCAAACGTCAATACAACTCTAATGCATTAACTACCCAATACATCTAACGCCTAAACGTCATAATTAGAAATATCAGAATTTGCTTAAAAAATATTCAGATGCAACTCCAATACAACTTCAATATTGGTTAATTATTTATGATTTCTGTGTTAGAGTTATGTTTGGGATATATAGATTGTGTTTTTAATGTATTCTTTATGGTTTTTAAATGAAGAATACGGCACTTTGTCTCAAATCTCGACTGATCGATAAATCAAATCGATATATTACTATTTTACTAGTCAGTAGTAAAACATTTTTTTTCTATTCTTCTATTATTTTTGCCTTCATTCTTTGCTGAGTACACCATCGCATCGTAAGTATTCTGTGATTTCCACCGCGCAAGATGAGTTCTGATTTAAATTATGATTAGTTGCAGCCAGGTACGGTATTACATAACGCCATCCTTTCATATCCCTGGAGTTATGCTTCATACAATATACTTAATGGCTTCCTCTACAAATGATCAAGCGTCTTGGAATTAAGTTATGGGTTACCTATTTAATTAATTACCTAATCACTTAATTTGATTTTTTATTTTAGTGATTGGACGAAAAATGTTGCGCTAAAGAGAGGCATTCTGATTTTATATTTATAATAATTATGTTATCCTTCCAGTAATTAAATAGTGAAATAAAACTATTGTGTTGCTCTGAAAGAGGTTATTTTTATTATTTACAATGTTACTTAGATCTTATAAAAACACATGAACCTAAGTTTAAATACCTAATTACTATGAACTCACCTGAAAGAGAAATAGCAATTTAAGCTATTATTCCACTTAATTTCTATGTATTCTATTATAATTCTTAAATCTCTTAACGTATCTTATGGAATTATATTGCTACAGCATGACTTTACTCAAAACTCATCTGTCACCTGTCAGTGTCAAATTAGATTGACCTGTCATAAGCCTCCACAGATAACTGAATGAAGTCTAACGAACTTCATTTACATCTCCCCCCTTAAAAAGTATATTATAAAACAACAATTCTTTGGCTATTAAGCAATTATGGAAAAGCTCAGATTTGAATTTGTTGTGGAATCCGCGGACGATCCCAAAACAAATGTATGCTGTATAACGTCAATTACGGATACGGAAAATCATGTTTTTTTGATCCCGGAAAAACTACAACCAGTGAGGCTGCATGAGGCGATTATTAAAACACCGACATATGAGAAGGTTAAAAATACACTTCAGCGGAGACATGACAAGAGACAAGTGTGGAAAAAAATGACACCGGAGATAAGTAGCATTTATATGGACGAAGACGGAAACATGCAGTTCAAAGGATATTTACTGGAAGAAAGTCCACGCGAAGCTTAAATTGTTGTTTTATAATAATTATGTTATCCTTCCAGTAATTAAATAGTGAAATAAAACTATTGTGTTGCTCTGAAAGAGGTTATTTTTATTATTTACAATGTTACTTAGATCTTATAAAAACACATGAACCTAAGTTTAAATACCTAATTACTATGAACTCACCTGAAAGAGAAACAACAATTAAAGCTATTATTCCACTTAATTTCTATGTATTCTATTATAATTCTTAAATCTCTTAACGTATCTTATGGAATTATATTGCTACAGCATGACTTTACTCAAAACCCATCTGTCACCTGTCAGTGTCAAATTAGTATGACCTGTCATAAGCCTCCACAGATAACTGAATGAAGTCTAACGAACTTCATTTACATATTTAATATTGATTTGACACTTCTCTCTGATTGTCCCTCTCTTGCGATATAAGTGTATGCGAGACGCGCGGAGATAATTATCAATTCGCTAAGCAACAAATATGAAATCTATTTAAGATATGTTATATATTATCGATATAAGGTAGAAAATCAAATCATTCAAATGTACCTAGAAAAGCGATCTGTCAATCACAAAAAGTAAGGTAAGTATAGACTTAAGGATGATTCACGCTGCCATGTCCCGTGCCATTACGTGGAGAGTTGGGTTATTAATGGGGAGAGAAGGAATACCGGGGGAGGGGGGGAGGGGCGGAGGGGGGGTGAGATGGTTTTTAAAGGCTACTGCTACCTAAATAATGTATTACAAATGGAGCTATAGTGATATTCATAAGAAAATAAAATCGATCCAACAATGTTCCAAAATCACCTTTGTATGAAATCCCATCTCTACGAGGTGAGGCGGGATTTTGTGTTTATTGGTAAAGTTATGAAATGGAACTACCCGAAACCATAAAAAAGCTAAAATACTAACGTCCGGAACATTTATTATATATACCATTCAGTTTACATATGTAAAAATTAAATGTTATCGAGGTTTGAATGGCAGTTTTCTCCCTACTCACCCCATTTTACGGTACCTATAGACATTGCGACCAAAGTGTAATTAGTACCTATGAATTATATTATAGTTATTTAACGATACCTTCCATACAAAAGCCTTCCAGGTTACCAATAGGAGCCACCACAAGAAGCTTATTCCACAAGTTACTTACATTTGACGCCTCATTTGCCACCTTATTTTAGACTCTATAGCTTACAGTTACGTCTCAATTTGCAACAAGCTACATTTACAACATAATGCACTGTAGTTTAGAATACAGAATCTATTAGACGGAGAATCTTATACAATATTTTGTAAATAATGCATGCTGCATGCTATTTTGTGGCTATTTGTATGCCGAGAGGCAAAACATAGAGATCCTAATCAATTGTAAGACCTAATGTTACCTATGTTAAACAAATAAATAATTTGAAATTGAAATTGAAATTGGAGAGCTAGCGACGTCAGATATGACACAATAATGAGAGCGACGAAACTCCTCTCGTTAGTTTGCTATACTATGCTTATTTCTAGATACGGGCAGCTGTAAAGTAGTGGAGGTCAAAGAATGCAAACCACTTTAAAAACATAAATCCTAGAGTTCTGGTTTTGATGCAATATTATGAGAAATTATATAAATAATTAGATTATATCATTGCCAAAACTTTCTGAAGGGGGAAAGTAGTCATAATGTAATTCATGGTTTGTCGTCTACTGTTTCTGTTTTCGAAATATTACGCAATGTTTTTTGTTCTAATGTTAAAATATAGGCCCCGTCCTCTATAAATAAGACAACTTCGGCAGTTTTTACCTATTTTGGTATTACTTTTTTCCAACTGAAACATTTTGCTACTCTGCACTCTGACTTCCATCCATTAAAAGCTGCCAGATGCCCGGATCTAGCAATAAAGATAGTATGCAATGTTACTAGACGTGTCGTTGCTCTCATTATTGTGTCATATCTGGTGCCGGATTATAATTTTGAAATACATTAACAATACAATAACAACAAACAAACAATGGAGTTATGTTTGTTATCTGAAACATAACTCCAACACAACAAACAATCAACCAATATTGAAGTTGTATTGGAGTTGCGTTGGAATATTTCTCAAGCAAATTCTGATATTTCTGATTCAGATCTTTATGCCGTAGCTGTATTGCGTTGAAGTTGTATTCAAGTTGGATCGGTGTTTATACGTGTTATAAAGTTAGCGGCACCTGACGTGGCCAGCTCTTAGTCCATATTCAAAATTTCCCAAATTAACTTCTCCACACAATCTGAAGTAAACAACGTCTTATTGTTGCTTGAAACAATGAGTATCGGAAATCGTTAGCGTACAAAGAAACGTTTGACGTGAAGGTAGCGCAAATTCGATTTAATTATTGTCGTTTTCAAACCTTTAATGTACATTAATTTAAAACTTAATTATCTAAGGTGGTCTTTACATTTAGACGGATACGGATAATGAGACCAACGACACAACTCAAGTCTGTTTACTATACTATGCTTATTTCTAGATCTGGACATCTGGCAGCTGTAAAGTGAGGAGGTCAAATAGTGCAAACCACTTCAAGAAAACAAATCCTTGAGTTCTGGGTTTGATGCAATATTATGAGAAATTATATAAATAATTAGATTTTATTTATAATAAAAGGATTAAATAAATATAGTATAGTTGCTTTTCCGTACAATAATGATATATATTCAAAAATATATAAGATTATATCATTTCCAAAAGTTTTTGTTGGGGAAAAGTAGTGCCAAACGACGTATAATGTAATTCATAGTTTGTCGCCTACTGTTTTTGTTTCCGTAATAGTTATAACACAATGTTTTTTGATCTAATGTTAAAATATAGGCCCTGTCCCTTATAACTGAGACTTCTGCAGTTTTTACCTATTTTACTATTACTATTTTCCAATTCAAAAAATTTACTAGTCTGTCACTCTGACTTTACCCATAAAAAGCTGCCAGAGATCCAGGCATCAGATCAGGTAGCAATAAGGATAGTAAAGCAATCTAACCAGACGGGTTTTGTTGCTCTCATTATTCCCAAGGTTTTCTGGAAGAGATCGCTCTCTAGCTATAAGATCGCATGTTGACTGCCTCTATTTTTAATCTGTGTACTGTACTGTTCTATTTTATTGAGGTGTGCAATAAAGAATATTTGTAAATCATAAAATAAATCATAAATCATAAATTTTATTCGAAGTACATAATGTCACCGGACTCCGAACATAACAAGTTGTTGTCAAACGCTCCGACTAAATATGGAATTTAAAAATGTTTTTCTACTCCTGTACTTTTATCTGTCATTTATACATTCGTCAATACCTTTATAAGAACATAGATAATACACTCGATGAAAAGTCTATCTAGTCTATTCCCCAAAATAACACTTGTTCTATAAAAGCGCCAAAATAGTATCGCGTAATCGCGTGCAAACACGACCATTAATATAAAATAAATTACTGCCAACCTAAGAAACCTAAATAAACGCAGCGTTTTTAGAAAAAAATAACTTTAAAAAAGAACAAATTTAAAGAACCACAGACCTACTTCGTAGTTTTTACGTTTCCCGTTCGTTTGTTGGGGCGAATTGCAAACTTTGAAAGTAATTTAGGTATTTTTACTAATCTCTGTAGCTCTTTAATAATTGATCAAATAACGACGGTGTGTATTTGTGTTGTTACGGTGTGTAATGTTAGTATTATTGAAAAATAGTGTTTTAAAAGGTAAATCTTAAATGATTGTTGATTATGTTGACAAAATAACTGCGGTATCCATGAAGTTTTCAATTTCGCATTTTATGTAAAAGTAAGTGTATTCGTAGAAAAAGTATTGTATGCAACGTCGTATAAGTAGGTAAAAAAATGTTCGTGGCGTTTTTCTTAACAATTTTCGCCTACGGCTCAAATTGTTACCCACGCCACTCACCTTTTTTGACCCCTCTTATACAACTGTTGCATAAACTACTATTATAGTGCATTTCAATGGCAGTGCTAGTGTTATTTGGAAAATAAAAGTTATGTGACCTATAATTTCAAACAATTGGTGCTAGTGGAAGTAATAATCACAAGTAATTAACTACAAATCAAAAGACTTTCAAGTATACTCTGAACAATTTGAACTGAACTCATCCACTTAGTGTCTTATCTTTTGTGTGTAAACCGCAGGGGCGCGTGCCACTATGAAAAAAATAGTTTGGCCACATGTTAGCGTTTATTGAATTTCTACTATATGGACCACGCAATAAGATTCAATATGAACTAATACGAAAAAAGCTCTAAGTTCTATACGGTTGCACCCAATACAAGCGATTCAAATGCTCTAGCACCAGCGTAACTCAACACCGAGATCCGAAATTAACGTGCGTAATTGGAGATCGCGCTTGTACTGGTATTCCGAGCGCACGGCTAGTTAGCGATAAGGAGGCAATTGTAATTTTCCCGAACGGGCAGGTAAAACAGGGTTGGATTCTGATTAAAACATTTGGGTGGATGTACGATTTACAAATATTTAATATATGAAATATATACCTATACATATATAATAGCTTTTAATAAATATTGGGTATGTTAAGATTATAATCAGGCATATAAATAATCAACTATTTTAAAATTGCTTTCTTAATTTTACAGCTTAGACTTACTTTTACCTATAGCAAATTATGTACTGAGAATAACTCAATTCAAATATAAATAATATGAATCTACATTATAGTTGTGCTTGTTATCGTAATTCGAATGTGTTGTAGAAGGATATAAAAATATATATATTTATAGTACATACTAGTCAACACAAATAATCATATTAATCTTTTCATCACATGAATTTTTTTTTTCTAAATTAATTACGTGCCTACAACTATTCCTCGAATGAGGGTTTCTCATGTTAATAACATTTCTTATCAGATTTACAAACGTTTAAAAAGAAAATAAATAAATAACAGATTTTAATAAATATAGGCTGAGTATGTTACAATTATAATCAGTCCTTTAAATACTCAAAGTCAAAGTCAAAAATGTATTTATTCAAGTAGGCATAGCAACAAGCACTTTCGAATCGTTAATAACGATTATTATCTTAAGCTATTATATAATTAATGGAAATATATTGATGCAATTATACAAAAAAAATACGGGTCAAAATGTATCATCGTAATTTCACAATAAGATCGACAAAACTTAAAAGATGAAAAATGTATAATAAAATACTAGTTTAGAATGTTTCTAGAATAAAATGCAAATGTCAGAAGGAAAATTCAAAATCATTTATTTTTTAATAAATCTTCTATACTATACTATAATAAAATAATCGTCTTCTATACTATAATAGGCTTTAGAAATAAGTTTACGTTTTACATAATTCTTGAATTTATTGAATGATAATTTGGTAATTTCTGTTGGAAGCTTATTATAAAACCTTAGAGTGGTGGGCACTGCCAGTTTATACTTATTTCTAGTATTAAAATTATGTATATCACAGTTCTTTCTAAAATTAACAATGTTTCTATGTACATACACAATATTTTCATAGATATATTGACTATGCACTGTCATTATATTAATATCCTTAAACTTATCTCTAACCGAGGCTCTATATTTTCTTAAAAATAAATTATTTAAACATTGCTTTCTTAATTTTATCAATATGATAGTAATAAAAATACTTTAAATGAAAAAATAACATTTCACACGTCTTTCATTTAGACATAACAGATGTGTCGCCAGGGTCGTTCTCTCATTGTTGTAATTGATAAACACGTGGTATAAGTACCTGTTTATTTCTGAATGTTATCTACCGTAATTTTCCCTTTTCTATACCTAACCTCAATCATGAAAGAGGGAGCGAGATACCAATAAAAAAAAATCTACCTGGTCTGTTATCAATTTCTGAGACACATTTGGTTATGACAGTTTTGAGTCTAGTGTTTGACTGGCTTTCGCTAGCTCAATACATGTTTTATTTTCCGATTCATGGTGCTCTTTTACGCAACTTGGCTACGTTTTACCGGATATTCCCTGCTTTCGATTGGATTTAGTACCTTGCGATTTAACGACCCCAGGCTGTGTCTATTGAATTATGATAACAAGCACAACTATAATGTAGATTCATATTATTTATATTTGAATTGAGTTATTCTCAGTACATAATTTGCTATAGGTAAAAGTAAGTCTAAGCTGTAAAGTTAAGAAAGCAATTTTAAAATAGTTGATTATTTATATGTCTGATTATAATTTTAACATACCCAATATTTATTAAAATCTATTATATATGTATATATTTCATATATTAAATATTTGTTAATCGTACATCCACCTAAATGTTTTAATCAGAATACAACCCTGTTTTACCTGCCCGGTCGGGAAAATTACAATTGCCTCCTAATCGCTAACTAGCCGTGCGCTCGGAATACCAGTGCAAGCGCGATCTCCAATTACGCACATTTGTTTCGGATCTCGGTGTCGAGTTACGCTGGTTCTTGAGCATTTGAATCGCTTGTACTGGGTGCAACCGTATAGAACTAAGAGCTTTTTTCGTATTAGTTCATATTGACTCTTATTGCGTGGTCCATATAGTAGAAATTCAATAAACGCTAACATGTGGCCATACCATTTTTTTCATAGTGGCACGCGCGCCTGCGGTTTACACACAAAAGATAAGATACTAAGTGGATGAGTTTAGTTCATATTGTTTAGAGTATACAATATTCTTAAGTACCCCACGAAATGATAAAACTGATCTTCTGGATTTGAGAACGTCGTAAGTACGCGCTGTATACGGCGCTTAAGCGTATCTGATTGTGACATCGGGCGCGCAGTGCAATGAGGAGCCACACTAAAAGGTCGGGGCAGATGTCGCTACTGTGCACTGTACCTTGTTTACGTTTTGTGTGAAGTGTCATTATGTGGAAATTTTATTTAATTCTTGCGATATAAGGATAAAATCTTCGGCTTCATGATCGTACGTGAACCGCAAGCTGAGCTGCGAAGGAGGAACGCATCGGTGGCAGGAAAAAGGCTGATTATTACAAAGGTAAATACTAACAATATTTGAGGTTATGTTCTGCATTTTTAGCATTATTTTCAATTATCAAAGCTCACGTGCTGTTTTTATTTTAGATAAGAGGCGTATGATCGACACTAAAACTTTGGTGCACAGCTGGATATCCAGGGGGACCGCTCATATGCGTGTTCATCTTCTGATACAGGGATATAAACGCGGATTCGTCGATTCTCAACATAGCATGCATGAAATATAAGAATATTAACTCCTATATGAGTCTCGTCATCTTATCGTTATCCGACGGTACATTTACGTGTTTGCGTGGACACTGTGGACAGTGTAAAGCCAATGTGTGGACAGTGTAAAGCCAATGTGAAGAGTGTAATGTAACATATTTTGTGGCGCTCAGTAGTCACTAGAGCTGTGTCTCACGGCAAAATACAGGAGCCAGTTGCCTTACAAATGTATGGAGATACTTATGGAGTGGACGCGCAGAAATGCATAATATTAATTTCTAAAGAATATCCATTTCTTGTCGCCTCACCAGATGGGTTGCTAAGTGAGGATACTGTTATTGAGGTAAAGGGTACTGCATATACTGCAAGGTACTGCTTAAGAAGCGAGTAAAACGAGGTAACAGTATCATACCTAGAAAATAAAAATGGATATTTAAAACTAAAAAAAGCATCTCTATTATGCTCTAATACAAGGAGAGCTTTATTGCAGCATGAGAAAATATTGCAATTTCACTGTCCACACTGTGCCCATATGCTGCAAGGTATTGTTTAAAAAACGAAATAACAGTAACATACCTAGACAATATAAATAGGAATTTAAAGCTACAACTCAATACAAGGATAGCTTTATTGAGGCAAGAGAAAATATTGGAATTTCATTGTCTACGCTTTAAAAAATACATTAAGGTAGAAGCCACAAATGCTCGTTGAAAGTTGTTGCTTCTGATTCATATTTGTTCTGTGTCATAAACATATATTATGATATCTAACTCACATATGTATTATATATAAAAAGATTACTTGTCTTGAATAAAAAGGCATTAGAATGTTTTAGTTTTGTTTTATTTATTTTCTTGTCCATAATGCATCAGCATCGTCATCAAGAATAATTGGTTTTCAGAGAAAAAATCACCAATGATCACCACAGCGGGGGAGGGGGGTCTGGACACATATCACGTGTAATTTTTTTGTTCCTTGTGCTATACTGTATTATGGTCAATAAAATAAAAGTTATCAACTTTTAAATGAATCAATCTGTCAAAAGCAGAGTAAAAGTGCACTAGCAGTCTAGCACTGTTTGTAAATATTTTTTAATGTCATTTGACATATTATTTTGTGAAGTAGGTTTTTAGGGTTCCGTAGCCAAAGTGGCAAAAACGTAACCCTTATAGTTTCGTTATGTCCGTCTGTCCGTCCGTATGTCACAGCCATCTTACTCGGAAACTATAAAACGTATCTTAATAAATATTTAAATATAAGGTGTGTTTTTGTATGCCGCTACTTAGTCTTGTAGTAAAATTGCTGAAAAAGGTATTTTAAGGAGGGGCACTAAGTAGTCCATACATGTAATTATTTGTCAAAAAAAATTTTTTTTACTAAATATCGTCAAGTCTCGATAGGTCTTTCAGAATAACATTAAGGTTTGTTTGAATTTTTTTTATGTAGTGAATATTTTAAGCAAAAATCACCCCGTAAGTCTAAAAAACTTGTGTCCCCCTGTCACTTTTGAACCGGAGATCCAAAAAAATATGAAAAAAATTGAGAAGATTATCTGTTTAGGAATTATTGAGTTATCTCCTAAAAACTCATTTCATACGCAGATACGACCTTTTGATAGTATGTACGAATCCGACACGCACTTGGCCGGTTTTTTTCTATTAAAGATAATTTTATTTTATATGTATACATGTAGTTTAATTTTTTTACCCTTTAAGTATACGTACGTTACGTAAGTAGGTTCACGTGTTGGAAAACTGTACTTACTTTAGTTAGCAAAAAATTACACGTCAAATTGGACAGGACGGGGAGGGGTCCTGAAAATATCACCAAAGATCACCATGGGGGAGGGGGGGGGGGTCCAAAACAAGCCAAAAACGTATGACGCGATTAATGGACGCCCCTTAAACACTGCTGCCAAATTATCTGATCTAATCCTAAGTGTCATTGAACTTGAAGATTGTTGTCAGACCCAAACACGCCGATGATTTATGAAAATTATACTTCACAAAAGTTGGTGAAAACCATTGTTGTAATGGTCAACTTGAGTGCTCTTTAAATGCTGTGGGTCCATGTGTGCACGTTGATCTAGAATTCTAGAACAACAATTTCCACAGTAGTACATATGTCTTCCTCTCGCCTTACTTCAGTGCTATGGCTTACGGTTGGTTCTGTTGCTGTAATGTGTTATATTGCTGTTTCGTGTTCTGTCACTTCAAAATCGTTAATAAGGAGCTTTCTGGGTGGGTGATGCATATCACTTCTCATGTTCAAGAGCTGCTGGTTTTGTTTTGGTGACCCCGAATATGGATGGTACAGCCTATTCCTCAAAAAAAAACTAGTTCAGCAACTGAAATTAAATAAGCATTTAAATAAAATGAAATGAGAACTGTTATTACTAACAAGGTAATGTTAGATATATTAAGTACCTATACTTTTAAGTACTTACAGATAGTTCTGAAGAAAGTTTTAAAGGCTTGGCGTACAGGCACACAGTGAGCATTTTTAATTGATAACTTTCCTTACATTACTTTATCTTTCCGAAATGATCATCTTCTTTAAATGTAGCCTACATAAGCGGCTCGTATCACTTGCCCTAAAGTTTTTAAATCTTAACGCATTTTGCCAACGTTTCCTGTATATAGGGTCTTTAGGAAATAAATGGGTGCCTTTATTTTTACATTTCACCGCACAACATTGAGGCATTCTTGATAAAACTAGGAAAATATGGGAATGTTTTGAATTACGAGACAAATATGTATGTGATTTGACAGTTCTTATGTCAATGCTGGGTACAGTTCACAATGCGCCACCTGGCGTGATAAAATGGCAGTTTTTCTCCTAATTGCAACCAGATTCATAAAAGGAAACGGGCGCGTATTAGTATGTGCGCATTTATTGCCGTGCTTCCGTATTAAATACATAAATTACACATACTAATATTAATATACACACTGAGTGGGATTTGTAATTTAGTGTAAACCTTTCAAAACAAAATGATTGATTCAGTATCGGAGTGGTCCTGTTGTCAGTCAAAGGACCCTAGTGAAAAGGGTGTGCAATGCCTTAACTGTGAAAGAGCGTTTCATTATAGTTGCCTCTCTCTGGACATGACCGCTGGACATGATCTCAGCTCCTGGACATGCGTTGCGTGCACCTCAAAGGCACCCAAGGAAATGAAAGAGGACTGCACTCCTACCAGATTTAACGTAAACACCACTGGACGCAGTAGTAAGAGACCAGCGTTGCAGTCTCCTCCGGATGCATCAGCTGTATCCATTACCGAAAGTGACATACGCACAATTGTTGAGGGCGTAATGGAAAATCAACTAGAGGTGCTATTGGGAAAATTGACATTGACTATGGAGGTGATGCTCAAGACCGAACTAAAATCGATACGAGAAGAGATTAAAGATATAAAAGGTTCTGTCGAGTTCATGAGTCTTCAATATGAAGATATAGTAAGAGAAAATAAAGAGAATAAACAGAAAATTAAGGAACTACAAGATCAGAACGAGAAAATGGCCACAACTGTTAAGGACATGGCAGGACGTTTAAATAACTTGGAACAACAAACTCGTGCTAGCAATATTGAAATACAATGCGTTCCTCAAAAAAACATGAAAACCTAATTCAAATAGTATCGGACATTGGAAAGGTAATCAACAGCGAGGTTAAAGAACAAGACATTTCTCATTGTACACGTGTGATGAAGTCTACCAACAATAATAGTCGACCAAAATCCATAATCGTGCAGTTCGACAGACCAAGACTCCGTGACTCATTTTTAGCTGCATCTATTAACTTCAACAAGTCAAAATCTACTGCTGGTAAACTAAATACAACACACTTGGGATTAGCAGGAGAAAAATCTCCTATATACATTACTGAGCACCTAAGTCTTGCGAATAAGGCTTTACATGCAGCGACACGAATCAAGGCTAAGGAAAAAGCATACAAACACGTGTGGGTCAGAGGAGGGCGCATATATGTTAGAAAAACTGACGTTGCAGAGTACATACTTATAAGAGACACTGAATCATTAAATAAAATAGTTTAAGACTATTATTATATAAATAAATAAGCATTTTATATACTGTTAAATAGTTGTAAAAGTGAATAATATTAAGATATACTATCAAAATTCCCGCGGTTTGCGAACAAAAACTGAAGATTTCTATCGCAATTTAAGCTGTTCTAATTATGATGCAATTGTTTTAACAGAGACTTGGCTGAATGACAATGTTCTTAGCTCTGAACTTTTTGATAAAAGATATTTTGTTTTTAGACGAGATAGATGTGTTACTAGATTTAATTGCAAGAAAGAAGGAGGTGAAGTTTTAATAGCTGTGTCCAAGAAATTCAATGCTGATGTAGTGCACAATTGGTCTAGTGAGTGTGAGGACCTGTGGGTTATCGTTGATCTTGGGTCGAGTTGTAAGATTGCCCTATGTGTAGTATTTTTACCGCCACCAATTCAAAAGCTAACTTTAGAGCACTTTATGGACAACTTTAATTCTGTAGTAGAAGAACATCTTAACGGTTACAGTACTCTCTTACAAGGGGATTTCAATATGAGAACTATAAAGTGGAATATTGTAAATAATTCTCATAGCTCTAACATTGTGCCCAATTCTAAGTTACACCAAGATTTCATTGATTTTACGCATATAAATAACCTCAAACAATGTAACACTTGTCACAGTGTCCAAAATAAAGTCTTGGATTTGGTTTTTGTCGATCAACTCCAATGCAATGTAATGGTGGCCGCGGATAGCCTATCCAAAGTGGATCCTCACCGCCCTTTTTCTGGAGTTTAATTCTAACAATACCTACTCTAAAAACGAATAAAACAACTAGGTATAACTTTCACAAAGCTAATTATGATAGTATCAAAACTGAATTGATAAAAATTAATTGGCATGATTTGTTCAAGAATATAAAGAACCCTAATCAAATGACATATTTTATGAACATTTAAACAGGATTATCAAAATGTTTGTTCCCACAATAACCAATAGGAATAATACCAAACCACCATGGTTTAATAGAACTTTGGAAAAGTGTATCCGTGAAAAAAATAAGTACCTTAAAAGATTTAACACCTATCAAAACCCACTTGATAAAATAGCCCTACAACTGAGCAGTAAACGGTGTGAAAAGCTGTCTAAGTACTGCTACAATTCGTACATTAACTATGTAGAACAGAAAATAAGTACACGACCAAAGTATTTTTGGTCATACATGAAAGCTAGACGAAAAGAGTGCATACCCGAAGACAATGTCAGATGGTGTTGACGCGACTGGTGATGGCAACAGTATTTGCAATATGTTCGGCGTCTATTTTCAATCTGTTTACTGTCCTGTTGGGACGTCACCAGATGCAGTCAATACCTCCGCTTATCTGTGTAGTTTAACAGATAATTCTGATTGCTTCTCCGCCATACAGTTAGACTCAGACACAATTTTAACTACACTAAAAAAATTAGATGTGTCTAAGGGCTCGGGATCGGGTGGCGTTCCCCCCATTTTTCTTGTGAAGTGTGCCACCGAGATAGCAATCCCCCTTAGCATTATTTTTAACACTTCACTTAACTCAGGTATCTTTCCAGGCCAATGGAAATTTGCAAAAGTGGTTCCAATGTATAAATCAGAATCCAAGGCTTTAGTGAGCAACTATAGGCCGATTTCGTTTCTCCCAACTATGGCCAAAGTCTTCGAATCATTAATATGTCCTAAAATTCAGAGTTACTTCAAAAAATACATTTCTGACTGTCAACACGGCTTCACTTCTGCAAGATCTACCAGCACTAATTTAGTAACATTTATAGAGAACACCATCGAATCCGTAGACTCTAAAAAACAAGTGGATGCGGTATACACCGACTTTAGCAAAGCCTTTGATAAAGTTTCGCACAACGTGTTAATCCAAAAGCTTTCAAAATACGGTTTTACGGGTTTATTCTTAAAATGGCTAGAATCGTACTTAGTTGACAGACATTTTTACGTTGTGGCTAATGGATACGAGTCCAACACTTTCCATATTACTTCTGGCGTTCCCCAAGGCTCGCATCTGGGACCCATTCTCTTTAATATCTTTATTAACGACTTGCCTAATTCCCTTACTGATAGTACACCGTACATGTGTGCTGATGACTTAAAAATAGCACGAGTGATAGACAGTAAGCATGATGCCTTATGCATGATTACTTCAGAATGACGTCGACAAGCTAGTTGAATGGTGTAAAAATAATGCCATGGAACTTAATATCAAAAAATGTTCGCAAATAACTTTTACACGTAAGTTAAAACCCATACGACACAATTACAGTATCAAATGGCTTATGTTTAAATATAGTAGATAATATAAGAGACCTTGGAGTCATAATTGATCAAAAATTAACATTCATTCCCCACATAAACTCAATAATAAAAAAACCGGCCAAGAGCGTGTCGGGCCACGCTCAGTGTAGAGTTCCGTAGTTTTCCGTCCGTCACAGAAAGTGTCCCCACTTAAGAGTTAAAATAACACCGCCATGTAGGATATGATATGAGCGTTCCACCTACAGCGACATCTATCGGCAAATTAAGTAAACTATTGCGCGCGAGCTTAAAGTATGGAAGATGATTTTTATGGGATAATTCTTTATTGCGTAAACCGATTTTCACCGTTTTTACTTTATTTGAAAGCACGTCATTTCATTGTGATTTTGTAGAAATTGCAAGTACAATAAACACCTGCTTATACGGTTAAATTACAAACTTAGTTCAGAAATTATTTTGTAAATTTTTTTCAAAAACTATTAAACCTATCAAGTTCAAAATAATTTTCCTAGAAAGTTTTTATAAAGTTCTACTTTTGAGATTTTTTTCATATTTTTAAAACCTATGGTTCAAAAGTTAGAGGGGGGGGACACATTTTTTTTTACTTCTGGAGCGATTATTTCCGAAAATATTTACATTATCAAAAAATGATTTTATTAAACCCCTATTAATTTTTAAATACCTATCCAACAATATATCACACGTTAGGGTTGAAATGAAAATAAAAACACTCCCCACTTTACGTATAGGGGAGGTACCCCAATAAAACATTTTTTTCCAGTTTTTATTTTACCACTTTGTCGGCGTGATTGATATACATATTAGTACCAAATTTCAGCTTTCTAGTGCTAACGGTCACTGAGATTATCCGCGGACGGACGGACGGACGGACGGGCAGACATGGCGAAACTATAAGGGTTCCTAGTTGACTACGGAACCCTAAAAAAGCATCACAATCTCTTGGCTTTATAATCAGAAATAGTAAATCTTTCAAAAAACCAAAAACCAAAGTTTTCCTGTATAACTCGCTAGTACGTAGTACACTTGAATACTGTGGAGTTGTATGGCGTCCACATTACGCGGTGCACAGTCTTCGGATAGAACGCATTCAAAAGCGACTTTTAAACCACTTGGCGTTACTGTGGAGGTGTGTCTACTGAGGATAAAAGCATATGTTGCCCGTCTCAAATATTTTAACATAAAATCATTAGAAAGTAGAAGAAACGCGACAGACCTGATGTTTTTATTTAAATATTTAAATGGATTTATAGACTGTCCCGAACTTTTGTCAAAACTTAGATTTAGAGTACCATATCGATACCGTAGAAACCCTATCAACCTTCTAGCTCCGCCTTTTCGAAGTACTGCCCTAGGCTCAAATTCTCCAATTCCAAGACTATGCAAGCTTCACAATGACAATAGTAAAATTGATATGTTCTGCACTTCTTTACTCAACCTAAAATGTCAACTTAGTAAATTAGTGGTTAATAAGTAATTAGAAACAGCTGCCCTTCAGACCTTATGTACGGAGAGCATAACATACCGTCCGCGGTCGGTTGTCAACAAGGCGATCCTCTGGGGCCTGCCATTTTCAGTCTAGCGATTCACCCTATTATCTCTTCACTTAACTGTAATTTTAACTTGTGGTACCTTGACGATGGCAGCCTTGGAGGTGAGTCGGGGCCGGTTCTCAATGACTTAACTTGTTTATTTACTAAGTTTCGTGAGATAGGCCTGGAACTGAATATGAGCAAGTGCGAGTTGTTTGTGAACTCCGATAAGGGGAACAGGTCCCAGGTGATAGAGGATTTCGAGAGCACCTGTCCAGGCATTAATATTAAGGACTCGAGTTCTTTACATCTGCTTGGTGCCCCGGTTTTTGAGGAGTCGGTTCCTGATTTTGTTGACGGTTTAATCCATCGTTTCTCCCAGCATGCGGACTGTTTACTCCGAGTCTGCGCGCACATGGCCTTTTTCATCCTCCGATTTTGCCTTTTGGTTCCAAAGTTTACTTATGCGATGCGTTGCAGCCCCTTTTGGAAGTTTCCCCAGTTGTGTGAAAGGATAGATGGTATAATTCACTTCAATATCCAGAAAATCCTCAACATCCATATGGATCATCGACAGTTTTTGCACGCAACGTTGCCGATTCGATTTGGTGGCCTGGGTATTCGACGGGTCTCTAGTGTCGCCCTTCCCGCTTTTCTGTCGTCCGTGCACAGTACGCTTCCCCTCGTAGGGAAAATTCTTAATCCATCACGGTGTGATTTCGAGGTGGCGTACTTGTCGGAGGCGGAAAATGCTTGGAGCTTGGCCTGCCCGAGGGAGGAGTTGCCTACTCAGAGGAGCGTCCAGAGGGTGTGGGATGAGCCTTTGTGTCGCAAGGTACAGGTCGATCTGCTGGGCTCCGCTAATTCGACAGTAGAGAGGGCTCGTCTGCTGGCCTCGGCAGAGAGGGAGTCAGGGTTCTGGCTGCACGCGTTCCCGTCCAGGAGCTGCGCCACACTCTTGGACAATAATTCAATTAGGTTGGCTGTCGGGCTTCGTCTGGGTGCTGATATAGTTGTCCCCCACCTTTGCATTTGCGGTGCTGAGGTGGACTCTCTAGGAAGTCACGGACTCTCCTGCCGGAGAAGCGCTGGCCGTATATCCCGTCACGCCAGCCTCAATGATGTGATCCGTCGGGCTTTTGCCAGCGTGGGGGTGCCGGCGGCTTTGGAGCCACCCGGTTTGGCGCGTGACGATGGCAAAAGGCCCGATGGAATGACGCTTATACCGTGGCAATTGGGACGGCCGCTTGTATGGGATGCCACGTGTGTGGATACCCTCGCGCCATCCCATTTGGCCATCACGACTGTCAGGGCGGGTGGGGCAGCGTCATCAGCGGAGACGTTAAAGCGGCGCAAATATGCTGGGCTTCCTAACAGCATGGATTTTTCTGCTTTTGCGGTAGAAACCCTTGGTCCGTGGGGCCCAGGTGCCCTTAAGCTTTTTAAGGAGCTTAAGAAGAGGTTGGTGGAAGCAACAGGTGACCATAGGGCTGGCTCATTTCTCGGCCAAAGGTTGGGCATCGCCATCCAGAGGGGAAATGTAGCCAGTGTTATGGGCACCCTTCCCGAGGGGAGTGATTTGGGGGACATCTGGAGTCTGGGTGGTTAAATTAGGTTTTTAGTTAAGTTTTTAGTGATATTTGTCTGCCTTGTGAATTTAGATGATTAAAATGTATGGATTATAAGTTAGTTTTAAGTTGGTATCTAGTTGTAATTATTTAGTATATATTGTATTGTTAATGTTTTGACATGTAATGCTGTGTGATGTTTATCAAAATAAATACATCTGATTTGTAAATTGCATTAGAAATTTCGTTTGTTAAACAACTTTTGTAATTGCATGTAGTGTTTACCTCCATTTTATTGTAGACTTAGCTCTAAGTTATTTTCAAATCAAAATTTATGTAAACATGCATCAGTGTAACAGTTACTGGTAAACCAATAAAATAAAATGAAATAAAAAAGTAGAATAACAGGAACATTTAAACATTAAAAAAAAAAGAGTTTACTTCGAAATGGGCCCGCCTCAGCTTAATGCTGACCCGAAAGCCAGCGCTGATCTTCCGGCGAGACCATTTGTGGACCACGATGACAGCTGTACAACACGGCCTTACTGTAGGGGTAGAAACTGAACGCAGCCACTCCCCGCCTGCGTTCATTTGTATTGTATTATATTGTGTCATATCTGACGTAGCCACCTCTGCTCAGCAGTGACCTAGCCTAGTGAGCTGGAAGTCCGGGGTTTGAAATTTGAAGTTTGATAAGGCCATTTATTTGTGTACCTATCACGGATTTTGTTTCCGTATTATGGCTGTATTGTATCCAGTGTTGAGATTTGTATCTACGAGTATATCTGTTTATGTATATCGCCGTCTAGTACGTCACCGGCAATAGTATCTTCCTACACGAAAGCCGCAAAAACATGTGACACGCTCTTATGGCCCTACAAATAAGAGCGTGTCACATATTTTTGCGGCCGTCGTGTAGGAAGATACTATTGCCGGTGACTGTACCCACTCCACAAGCTTTATTGAGCTTACTGTGAGATCATATCAATTTGTGAAACATTTTCTCGTAATATTTATTTGTTTTATTTTATGCCAATTTTGCATGTTACATTACTGCAACGTTGAAGTATCCTACAATATCATATCATGCAGTCACACAACGATTGAAAACTTTCGAAAAGCCATTATTTCATAATATGTAATAGAAATATCTACATAAACAAAGGATAACTACTATACTGGATATTTTCTCCCAAGCATGTCCATAATAACATAGTTTCATGATCATGACTTTCATGTTATATGAAATTGCTGCAGTTCCCGTTTTATGCATTATTTTATACAGGATGTAACAAAAATGCTTGTGATCCGTTTAAGGGCATAATTTGTATCGTGTTTTAATTACAAAAAACTAAGAAAAAAAATTTTTCACGCCAAAAATTTGCCATGAAGACGTACTTACTATGTTTACTGTCACTTCCAATATTAGTGTATACAGAATACAGCATTTATTGGTAAAAATTAAATACATTTTTACAAGTTTACAAGTCATATATCGTTGATTATTTTTACATAATTGTAAGCATAAATCTCACTATTAGTGGAGTACGGGAACGCCTTTTTAACCTATAAAAATGACATAAATCACAAGTCCGATTTTATTTTGTGACCTGTTAGAATACGTTAAGTACTAATAATAAAAAATATTTTCTAACAATTGTTAGCATTGCGCTAGGTATAATACATGTATTTGTTTGCTACACATAGAAAAGATTATGTAAGTTTTATTTTTCTCCACCAGGCTATCGCTTTTTGCTATTGCAACGTAACTTCACATTTTATAACGGTTTTGTCAAGAGCATATGTCGTCTTAGCCATTTGTAATTCGTTTAGAATTCAAGGTCACTTCATCATCATCATCATCATCATATCAGCCGAAAGACGTCCACTGCTGGACATAGGCCTCCCCCAAAGAGTGCCACAATGACCGGTCCTGCGCCACCCGCATCAAGGTCACTTATATTTTGACAAATTGTTTTCGATTATGCTTACATAATCTACTGACCAAACTGTTATAAAATGACAGATGATATTGAAATAGTTGAATGCAATAGTATGGTAAAGGAAAATATATCTTGTATAATCTTTTCTTGTTTTTATTAACAAATATCTATACCTAGCACGACGTCAAAAAATATTTTTTACTATAAGTAATCATATTACATTATCTAACTAAAAAAGAAAATCGCACTTGTGAGTTATCGAAGCTCAAAACTGTTCGCGTAATAGAGTGAAATTACTTCGAGCGTGGCATCGGGGGTCGCCCGGCTATGCGGGGGTCTTGGGTTAATTAGTCTATGGTCAGTTTGCAACTGTCGCCCTTCCCTTCCTTAATACATATTTAGGGTGATAGTTGCAGTTTTTAGCAGACTGCCAAAGGCCCTCCTTTGTTAATAACCCTTTATTCGAGATTATGTACCTATGTATGTATGTCCATTTCTTTATCACGCCCTACTGCCTACGTCGTTTGATGGATTACGACGTATGAGATGTCTTTAGATTTGTCTCAGCCGTGGGAGTGACATAGGGTAAATTTAAAAAGCCGGCCAAGTGCGTGTCGTTCGTACCTTCTATGGAATAAGAACCAAACTAATACCAAAAGGTCGTACCTATCTGACTTACGATTGAAAAGTTACAGGGGGAGGCGACACAATTTTTCTGCCTTTCGAAGCGATTATTTATAAAAATATTTACTTAATCACAAAATGTTCGAACAAACCTCGACCTTATTTTTAGTAAAATATGTCGATATTGGGTTTTTTTATTTATTTAGTTATATGTCTGGAGCGCCCCCCTAATATGTTTTTGTGTAATTTAACTACAAACTAAATAGCGGCATACAAAATATACCTTATGTCTAAATTTTATTCAGATACGTCTTACTCGTATAGTTTCCGAGTAAAATGGCTGTGACATACGGACGCACGGACGGATGGACGGATGGACGGACGGACGGAAGGACAGACGGACATGATGAAACTATAAGGGTTCCGTTTTTGCCATTTTGGCTACTGAACCCTAAAAAAACATAATGGTGGATTTACGCGCCAAAAATTAAATCACTTGTAAAATACTGCAGTCGTTCAACCTTTTTAATTCGACTTGTTAGTAATGGTGGGGTTAGGTGACATTATCCAGTGGTCTTGTCACGGTCGCCATGTGGTGTGGAGATTAAATATAACACATGTACGTTTATTTAAGCGACTATTATACAACTGTCACAAGAATCAAACATGTAGTCTGTCCGGAAAGAGAAGTGTTGCAGAATGTATGAGTTCCCATATAAACCACAACCCAGACCAACTCTAACCTTATATCTATATGTTATTCTTAGAATATAGCATAGCATAATAGCTAAGCACACGTACCTCAGTACACCAGTGATGGTTTTAAAAGGGAAATCATATTCCGCATTTATATGCCGTACTGAAGAATATACATATATAGATAAAAAGATGAATGAACGTCAAAGCGTCATCGCTTTGACGTTCATTCTCATGCACAGTTTTTAAGTGAATTTGTTTTTTTTTTTTGCTGTGCAGGTCAGTATAATAGCTATGGTTATTTGTACCCTGTATAGCCGTTTTAAAATTATTTTCAACTAGATAGTTGTGGATGTTTTGTCAATATTGTTGTAGGTTTTTAATTTAAGGGGCTCCCTGGCGCCAATGATTTTTGATCTGAATCCCTTAGTTTTCTAATAATTTTAATAGCTTATCATATTTTCAGTAACGACCTTGAACGATATAGTATCCTATATTTACTTCAAAATTAATTGTCTTCTAGATGTGTGACATCAAAGTCGAACAATTTTAGGCCAAAAAAGTGGTTTTAGATCATAACTTTTGTGTTAATTAGTTTAAAAATAAAATCTCTCCTCAGTTTTTAGAAACGTCAAAGAGGAACCCATATATGTAGATTTCGTATATGTAAGATTCTTTACAGCATTCGAATATCGATAAAAGTGTTTTTAGACCATATTTAAAAAAGTCATAAAAAATAAGTGCTCATTTATTTCATAATCCGGCTCTACAGAATGGAGATAAAAGATTGAAGAACCGATAGCCGTTTGCCTTATAATTCTATCAGTAGTGCAAATGTTGGAATATCGACTCAAAACTGGTTAAAAATCGATAAAAAACGTGTGGACTGTGGAGCCCCTTAATGTTTCGCTTCGCATTGAATACTACTTAAATTTACTTTGGCAGATAAGTATTACCTATCAAGTTAGAATGATTAAGTTTCCCTGAACCTGTTATTCATGGAAAAAGTAGAAGTCAGATACAACCGCCTACTCAGGTTAAAAGCTTAGATTAACCTAATTAGTAGAGTTTAGATACGGTAATATATGTTGGATATATGGACAGAGTGGCGCAGGGTATCTATTCATTTGGGTTGATAAATATTGAGAAATAACACCGTAATAAAAAACATTACTTATAATCAACAAGAAAACATTACAGCCGTCAATCAGTAAGTGAAGTATAGAAAATAGAACATGTCAACTTCATAGTATACTGACTAAATGTAGCTTAAGTAGCCAGCAAGAAACCCTGCTTTTGATGTAAACCTTAATAATATATGCATGCGTTTAGCATTTAAGATACTAGGAGAAGTATTTCACCTTTAAAAAAATACATAAGTTGCGGTGAATCTTATGAGAACGTATTGGAATAAAATACAATGCGAGAATATTGTCATTTTTTAAGAAATCCGACACTTACCAATTCGCTCTTCGTTTCAACATTAGGATAAAAAATATAACTATAGATACTATCTAATAAATACCACTTTCAATAAATAAGTTAGAGTGTCACTCCTGGTTAATATTAACCTCGTAAGGCCCAGTCTATTTTTAGGACAAATTAAATAACGATCAAGTGTCCTAAAAATAGGACATTATATTTTAAATTTAGATACTGCTTTTGTGGTCTAATTCTATTTAAAAAGTTGACCACGTGGGCCATTATGATTATATTTTGCAGTATAAAATATAGGCCACTGGACCTTACGAGGATAAGCTTTGACCCTCTGAAAAAAATACGTAGAATCTTTAAGGTACCCTGTAACTAGCGTAATGCACGTAGAATATGGTAAGCGGCTAGGTATGTCATTAGTCTAACACATTATATATATATGTAAGCGCCTATTGCTACAAAAAATTTCAAAACCACAACGACTGGCTGACTCTATCTATAGCATAAACTATATTATATCAAGTGCTAGGTTATAACATCTACACATTATATCAAACCCAATATCAATAAAATTATTTATTTTTATAATTTTATTAAACTGTAACTATATGTCCAATAAACCTAGGCAAAGTCGTTTAAACACTAGTTCAGATAACTTTCAACAACATCTTAAAACGGGCTATAAACCATTCCAAGCAAGCTCACAATGGCAGCACTGTAGTGTAGCTGTAGCTAACACCTATTTAATTCAGTTCGCGTCTAAACTTTAAATTCATCTAAGATTAAAGTTATTTAACAGTCCCATCACGAGTTCTTTGCTCTTTCATTACTTAATTTACAGATGTAATTAACTAAATCTTCGTTAGAAAAGGTACGTGCCCATTTTTTTCGAGGGTCGCCTTTGTAGCGAAAGAAAAGAAAGTCAGATAAAACAGTTTGTGGGGTGTGATACGAATGTGAATTAGCTTTGTGTCCGAGCTTCTGTTTCCACAAATTGTGACAAAACACTACCGTCTGCGTTAAGTTGTCACTAACTTATGTCAAGTAAAGTAAAAGATTATTTTATAGCCATGCTGTCAGCTGTCTGCTGGATCATGACTTCATGACCAGCGTAAATGTGTTTTTTCCCAGTTGCATCTATACTAATATTATAAATGGGAAAGTGTATGTGTGTGTTTGTTTGTTTGTTTGTCCGTCTTTCACGTCAAAACGAGGCGACGAATTGACGTGATTTTTTAAGTGGAGATAGTTGAAGGGATGGAGAGTAACATAGGCTACTTTTTGTCTCTTTCTAACCCCCCACTTCCCTAAAATGAAGTTTGTATGGAGTTTGTTGGAAGTTTGTATGGAGCATTCCGCAATTTTCAAGGTAGAAAGCTACAAATTGGTATGCAGACTATTTGTGACTAACAAAATAATCGTGCATCATTTTTTTTGGAAATCTGCACCCAACCCCTTAAAAGAGGGGGTGAAATTTTAATAATATTCTGTTCCGAGTTCTCTTCTATGTTTTAAATCAGGAAAGGGGAACCGTGTTACCCCGAATTTAACGCGAGCGAAGCCGCGGGCAAAAGCTAGTATCATATATATGTATCTTTATTAGTGTGTGTATATATTGGTATTTGTGTAGTTTATGTAGGTATGTATCGATGTATATTTAAGTACAAATAAATCAGCAAGTTTTCTCTTACAGCACCCACTTCAGCGAATTTCTGTTTGGCCCTATGGTTGACTGGTAGAGAATGCCTTGAGGCATTAAGTCCGCCATTTGTACTTATTTTTACTGTGCATTAAGGTTTAAATAAATAAAAAATAAATAGTAAGTACTTATTTATTAACAATACTTAACTATTTATTAAACATGTTGTTATCACTCAATAAACAACAGTTTGTATTTGCCTCAACATTCTTTCTATTGGCATATATGTACGTACTGATAGGCACAACAACTCAAAACTCGACAAAAATCGATGTTTAGGTTGTGAAGTCCCTTAACGCACTTGTCGTGAATCTGTGTATAGATCAGGGTTGTTACGGATGCTGATTTTTTGACATCTGCGGATGCGGATATTAAAAGGCTCACATCCCGGATACGGATGCGGATGTAAGATTAGGTACACAAAAAAAACAAATATTAAAGTTTGTCAAGGGCATAGAGCTCGATCAACGAATCACGAAAATGTAACAATATTCCTATTGGGTATTGGGTACCTACTTTACCTAGCATATGCGCCGTCACCGAGACGTTCCTGTACCGACTTGTTCCACATCTGCATCTGCATAAGCTCCGCTTGATGCGAAGGCGGATTTTGAAAATGATGCGGAAGATCCGTGGTTGCGGATGCGGATGCGAATAATCGCAACATCCCTGGTATTAGATGGACATCTATTTTCAATCAAATTCTGGGTTCTATTCGCCCTTTAATGGGCCCTTCCCGGCATTCTTCATTTTCAATCAATCACTTCATTGCCTTTCCAAATGTTGTGAAGTCTCATCTGGATTAAGATACGTAAATCAAATTGGATTATTAGAAGCAACAGCTATTAAGAGCAGGAGAGGAACACATAAATCAATTAACGGGACAAGCCGTGCCGCGTCCCATTTCTGGGACCACCAACCTATTTTGGCGACACCGACCCATCCGTCGCTGGTTTAATTCAAATATTACTTGTGGAATTGAAGGCTCGGGCGGGCCACGGAGGCTTGGATTATACATGCCGTTATAGCATACTTATGAACATTACTATTACCCTTAATGAAAATAATAGATTTTTCACCGCTCCACCTCGGATACGCGCTCTTTATCCCTTGAAAGTGGTGAGGAAAAACGCATTTTGGACGCATTTTGCATCCACATGCGGGGAAAGTAATGTGGTACAAGTTTTCACTTGTTTTTTAACTTTATCAGGCAGGATGGACTTATAATATCATTTTTTTGTATTTTTTTTCTGGTACAGAATTTTTAGGACCGTAGATTGGCGATGAGGCTTGAATTGAGGATTTTTTCAGTCTTGCCCGTTAAAGGGTTAATTAAAGAGGTGATTTTGTATTATATAATTTTGAGGCGTTCAGTCGGCTTTGATTTCTTATATTTTATAGGTTAGATTCCTGTGGTGGTGTGGTGAAAATTTTTGTATTATACTCGGCAGCAAAGTTTGTTCAACCTCTCTTGCCTTGAGGCCCTCGTACGCTCAAGGTTCTATTTTTTTAACCACTCGCTACGCTCGTCGTTCAATTTTGCTATCTTTCGCTGGCTCGTATAATAAATTTGCCCTCTTGTATAATAAAATAAATAACGATTTACGCACCAAGAGAACAAAGTTGCTTTTTATTTGTGAGTGCAGATTTTGTGTTCCGAAGTGAAAAATTATGATCTATGTAGAATAAATAATGAGACTAAATATTATAAAAATACATACTTTATTTCACCTCTACATTCATTTGTTCGCAACATTAAAATGTTTCTTAACAGTTTCACAAGCTGCATGAGCCAAAGTATTTTTTCTTCACTGGAGTGCGCAAAATGGAGTTGTGCGTGAGGTGAAAATTTTTGTAATTAATTCTTGTGAAGTGTCATCTGGATTAAGATACTTAAATCAAATTGTATTATTATAAAAATGTGGAACGCATTTATAATCAATTAACGAAATAAGCCGTGCCGCGTCCCATTTCCACAAACCAGACCAGCAAACGGCAGACGGTTTGTATATCTTTTTTTCTCAATATTTCTCGCAAAATCGCTCCGCGATCCCACCCGCCGGTTTCATGGCTGCAATGCTCCTTGGCGACGCCGTATTTACATAAAACCAATTACCGCGCGCGTCCACCGCAACACTTGGTAAAATTGTAAACCAAGCCTTTAGTTTATAGACTCGTGTGGCATCACCAGCGTACGCCGTAGTCTCGCGTTCAGGGACAGCATTACCTAAATACAATATTGAGTTCTAACTATAAAACTTTCGTGAAACTCTAACATATCAAAAATATTTATAACGGGTTACTCACGTAATTTAAGTCGATTTTTGCTCGACATGTTTCGATCAATTTACGATGATCATTCTCACGAGCGGCCTTCCGCGACGACGGCAGCTCGCCGGCTACCGCGACGACGGCAGCTCGCCGGCTACCGCCGCCGCCGGCGGCTTTAATATTGAGTTCTATAAAAAGACCATAATATGGTATTAAAAGAATTAAATATATAAATATTTAAATTAAGTCATTTCAGGGCTTTTGGCAAAAACCTGTCAAAAACCCTGTTCGCGCGCGAGATGTAGGGCCTGTTTCACAATCCCCAGATAAACTTATCTGCCAGTTAAAATTATTGCTATCCTTTTCTCCAGTCATATAAAAGAAAAGGACAGCAAACATTTATCTGACAGATATGCTTTAACTGGAGATTGTGAAACAGGCCATTAGAATTATAGTTATAAAGACAAATAAAGAGGTACCGTGAAATGGGGTGAGTAGGGATTACGTGGAGAGTTGGGTTATGAACGGGGCGAGAAGGGATGCCAGGGTACTGAGATGGTTTTTAAAGGCTACTGCTACCGAAATAGTGTATTCGTATTACAAATGGAGCTAAAGTGATATTCATAAGAAAAAAAATCGATCCAACAATGTTCCAGAATCACCTTTGTATGAAATCCCACCTCACCCCAACTACGAGGTACTACGGGGTGAGGAGAGATTTTCTGTTTATTAAGTGGTAAAGTTATAAGAATAAGAATAAGAATAAGAATCATTTATTTGTTAAACATTAGGTAAAAGTGGTTGTAGCGTTACAAATAAGTTCCAATAATGTTTGTTACCTTATAGAAGTAGGCATGCAAATATTTACCTTAAAACTAATCTTACAATATAATCTTAGCTTAACATGCAATTAGTGCCTAACACTAAAAACTCATTTATTGAGTAAAAGTTTTTTCCATTTAACCATTTGACGAGTTCTGTTTTAAATTTCTTCGTTGGTAAATCTAACAATGCTACAGGAAGGTTATTATAAATTTTAGGTGCCATTCCGCCTACATTATTATTGAAATGGAACTACCCAAAATCATAAAAAAACTAAAATACAAACGTCCGGAACATTTATTATATATACCATTCAGTTTACATATGTAAACATAAAATGTTATCAAGGTTTGAATGTCAGTTTTCTCCCTACTCACCCCATTTTACGGTACTCAGTTATTTAAAAGTTTTTTATAAGCACGGACTTTAAGTGTTAAATAACTAAGTGAAGTTTAAGATAGTTTAGGTCAAATAGATAAAAACGAATAGAGTTTAGCATATGTGCGGTATCTTAACGGATGCAGAATGGAATTGAACTTTACTACCAGCTACACTACTTTCAATGGATGCATCCTGAAGAAAAACCAAACATGAATGACGGCTAAATAAACAAGTATTTTTTGCTAAAAAAAATTGTTTTTTTCCAGTAACCATTTTTTATGACAACGGAGACAAACGAGCTGACGAATCACCTGATGGTAAGCAGTTACCGCCGTCCATGGACACCTGCAACGCCGGGGGGGTCACAAGTGCGTTGCCGGCCTTTAAAATAGTAGTAAAGATTCAAAATACGATGAAAGTTGCCTTTTTATTGGCTTCTTTATAAGGCTAAAGATTGAAATCCTCGGTGTTCCAAAGCACTACGTATATAATTAAAAATAAAAGATATTTTTTTCGTTAAATGTAGCAAAAACATACGTACTTATACATTACACAGAATAAGAATTTAAAAAACTTTTTACTTTCCAGATGAAAATTCAATATAAAATGAAATTTGCCTTTTAATAGGGCTCTGGGCTATAGATTAAATTCCTCCAGGTTCCAAAGCTTCATGTTTAACCAAGAATAAAAGCTAGTTTGTTCTCAATGCGGGTAATCGCTAATCAGGCGCACGTTTAAATCAACAGGGCGGCCGCCACGTGCCGCGTGTGCCGATGCCGGGCCCGGTAGCACAAGCGATGGTTGACCTAGCTTTTTTTTTAATCGAATTCAAGACTTTGCAGAAGTTTCTCAATTAGTCGGGATACTTGGTAAATACGATAGGTACACCTATTTCTGTAGTATGTATTTTACCTTACTTTGCTTTCGGAAAGTAAACTTTATTTTTTCCAAATAAATGAAAACAATAAAATTTTGAAAATAATACAATAAAATTTGCCTTTTTATAGGTCTCTGGGCTATAGGTTAAATTCCTACAGGTTCCAAAGCTTCATGTTTAACCAAGAATAAAAGGTAGTTTGTTCTCAATGCGGGTAATCGCTAATCAGGCGCACGTTTAAATCAACAGGGCGGTCGCCACGTGCCGCGTGTGCCGATGCCGGGCCCGGTAGCACAAGCGATGGTTAACCTAGCTTTTTAATCGGCTTCAAGACTTTGCAGATGTTTCTCAATTAGTCGGGATACATTGTAAATATGATTGGTACACCTATAGTATGTATTTTACCTTACTTTGCTTTCGGAAAGTAAACTTTATTTTTTCCAAATAAATTAAAACAATAAAATTTTGAAAACAATACAATAAAATTTGCCTTTTTATAGGTCTCTGGGCTATAGATTAAATTCCTCCAGGTTCCAAAGCTTCATGTTTAACCAAGAATAAAAGCTAGTTTGTTCGCAGTGCGGGTAATCGCTAATCAGGCGCACGTTTAAATCAACAGGGCGGCCGCCACGTGCCGCGTGTGCCAATGCCGGGCCCGGTAGCACAAGCGATGGTTAACCTAGCTTTTTAATCGGCTTCAAGACTTTGCGGAAGTTTCTCAATTAGTCGGGATACTTTGTAAATATGATTGGTATACCTATATAGTATGTATTTTACCTTGCTATGCTTTCGGAAAGTAAACTTTATCTTTTCCAAATAAATGTTAAGTATACAATAAAATTTGCCTTTTTACAGGTCTCTGGGCTATAGATTAAATTCCTCCAGGTTCCAAAGCTTCATCAACCAAGAATAAAAGCTAGTTTGTTCTCAACGCGGGTAATCGCTAATCACGTTTATAACAACGGGCGGCAGCCGCCACGTGTAGGGTTGCCAACCGTACTATAATATATAGTATTGTATTATATTTTTGCTTGGTGTACTGTTGAAAAAATGCAAAAAAGACGAAAATACTATATTTTTGGAGCGTCTCATGAGGTAACAACAAGGTATTTTTTTTTCATGTAAGTTTGGAAAATACTATATTTCTCTAAAAAAAGTTGGCAACCCTAGCCACGTGTCGCGTGTGCTGATGCCGGGCCCGGTAGCACAAGCGATGGTTAACCTAGATTTCTAATCAACTTCAAGACTACAGAGATTTCTCAATTCGGTGGGATACTTTTTAAATACGATTGGTACACCCTTAGTATGTATTTTTCGTCTTAGTTGGTTTTCGGAAATAGAAATTTAGTTTTTCTACTCAAAATGTTTAATATACAACGGAATTTGCGTTTTAATAGGCCTCTGGACTCCAGGTTAAATTTCCCCGGTATCCAGAGTTGTATTTTTATTGTTTAAATATGTTGTTTGGTCTATATTTTAACTTGACCCATCTACGAGTTTCTAAAAAAAAGGTCTTAAGAGACATATAGACAGACGGACAAGGGAATGGAATGGAAGGGAATGGTCTTACAAAGTGCACTTTTTTTTCTTTTAGAGTTTGTTTGCAAAAATATACAAGCATTTCAGAGTCAGTTTTCAATTGACTACCTTACCTTATTTGCATACTCATAAACTAAACATTACAAGCGTCACTCAATTTGGTTATGTGATTTAAATATTTTCTTTATTTTATTTGCGTTAAAGTAAGTAGAACTGAAAGTGATCAAAATTGTATTAATTGTATTTATTGTTCTAAATATAAGTAAATTTTAGTTTTATATTTGAAATTTTAGTTTTAAATAAATAAATACTTTACATTACGTTTAAAATAAATAAATACATACTTTTACAATTACATAATTTTTTATTTAATTTAAAAGAAAGCTTTTATTATTAGTACTTAGTATATGAGCAAGCATAATTTTAGTATAATATTTCAAGATGTATAATTTTAGGTTGATGTTTAAATATAGTTATTATTAATACAGTTGATCTCACTGCAATTTAATGTAGCCAGTGTTATGTACGTATATATCAGTTGTTATTAACTTATTACCATTTAGTATAATATTAGTATACGTTTTAATATATATGATGTGGATGTACTTTAATAAATAAAATAAAATAAAAAGTCATCCTTCAAGAACAAACTTTCTTTGAATAGCTAGCATGCCCTACTGGTTTTTTAGGAAAAAAAATATATGTCGAAGAGTTAGCTAATAGCGCACACATTGTAGATTTAAGGACTATTTAAAATATTCTGTTCAGGCGTAGCGCCATCTATGTTGAAGATCGATCTGTGTTGATTTCTTACCAATTGATTTTAACGCCATCTACTGGTGATCGTTAGAAACACCAAGCGACAAGCTTGGGTGCGGTCGATGCAGAGCTAGCGATGGTAATTCGTAAGGTTGGCTAACCTAATAAACCGGAAGTGTGGGGTTGGCCAACCGTCGGGTGGATGGAAGGAGGGGGCGACTACCGGAACGCCATTGTGGCTACGAACGATCGTGGCGAGCGCACGCTAAGCTAGCTCTGCAACGAACACACAGCGTTTCTTTAATTAAACTTGTTTCGTTAAATTTAATCCGTTCGTATCATAGTGATCCTTTATGATTTTTGTATTGTTTTGTTTGTAATGGGATTATACACACCTAAGCTGTAATTACTGCGTTTTATTTTGGTATTTCATCGAAAAGTGAATGTGTTACCTACCATGTATGGAAACGAAAATAGTGAGAACTTAGAAGAGGACCCGACATCAGAAGTGGTGGGATCCAATCGCCCGCAATTTCCCGCCTTCCGGCAAGACAAAGTGGTGATCAAAAATGGCGACTATTGATGGAGCATCAGAATCGAAACTTTATGGCCTTATTGGAAACTTTAAATAAGCCGCAACAGTCAACATCAAAGGAAATTATGTTGCCAGAATTCGACCCTGATAAGCCAGACGTCGACGCACTAGCCTGGGTATCCACCGCTGACATGTGTATTGATGATCCACAATGCCAAGGAACACCTTTAATGATGGCATTGAGTCGTGCGCTTAAGAAACAAGCTTCCACCTGGCTTGCCACGGTCGCCTACCCCGGAATGAAATGGAGCGATTTCAAGGAACTCTTTATTACAAGGTACGATTCGTGTGAGACAGCCGCTGCTTTCCTGATTAACCTGAATTCGAGAAAGCCAGATGAAAACGAGTGCCTTGCTTCTTACGCCTTCGGTGTAATGTCGTCACTCATGTCGAGATGGAAAGGGCTGACTACCGAGCAAATAGCCATCGCTACAGTTTTAAATCACATATCACGTTTCGAGCCACGTGTTCAACGTTTGTCATTCACAACGGACATAAAGACACGTAATCAACTACAGCAGGAGCTAGCTCAAGGCTGTATCGTTTCTAAAACGGAAGTCGTCGTCTAATAATGACAATGATGAGCCTGAGCCTAAGAAGAGTCACATAGCCGGATCTAACACAAACATCAAGTGCTACTTTTGCGACAAATTAGGCCACAAGTCTAATCAGTGCTTTTCAAGGAGAGACGCTAGCCGACCGAAGGCCGACGCCAGCAAGCAGGGCCTATCTGCAGAGAGGACAATCGCCTGCTTCTCGTGCCGTGACCAGGGCCACTACGCGAGCAGCTGTCCGAAGAGGAATCCACAAAGGGAGAACAGCACCGAACCGACAGCCATCAAGAAGAAACGAGTGGACCTATGCGTCGTTGATGCCCCAACTGGACGCCTGCGGCTTTCTGGTGAGCATTTTTCATTCTGTTATGACTCGGGAGCTGAATGTTCACTAGTCAAAGAATCTGTTGCATGCAAGTTTAGCGGGAAACGACTTCATGACGTTGTGACTATGACTGGTATAGGGTAGACTGACGTGAACTCAATAAAAGATACTGGCGGTTGTTGAAATCAATGATATTTTCTTAGAGATTCTGTTTCACGTGTTAGCAGACTCCCACCTCTATCATAGTATACTGGTTGGACGCGAGGTATTAGCGCGAGGCCTACGTATTCAAATGACATCTGACACATTACATTTTACTAAGCTCAAAGTAGTAGAGTCATGCTCTGTCTCAGTAACTAACAGCATAGATTTTGATTCCATAAACACTGACGTTCCTTTAGACAAACGGGAGTCGTTGATAGAGACATTGAGACCTTTTAAAGATTCCTTTACAACAGGCGTACCGACTACCCGAGCGGACACAGAACCGATGCAGATCCGCCTAAAAGACCAACATAAAACCGTTAATCGTCGACCATATCGGTTAAGCCCCGAAGAAAGACAGGTAGTTCGTGATAAAATAAGCGAGTTACTTAATACAGGTATCATCAGACCCAGTGCTTCTCCATTCGCTAGTCCAATACTTTTAGTTAAAAAGAAAGATGGCTCCGATAGGATGTGCGTAGACTATCGCGAGTTAAATGACAACACAATACCCGACAGGTTTCCCCTGCCTCTCATATCGGACCAAATAGCAAAATTACATGAATGCCCTACCCGATATACAACTCGCAATAAATTGCACTCAAAACCGCGTTACGAAGTGTAGTCCGCTAGAACTTCTTATAGGTAAAGTTACTAGGCCTTTATCTATAATACCTACCGATGAGACGGAACTTGAAATCGACATAGAAGAATTAAGGAGTCTAGCAATGGAAAACATAGAGAGATTCAACTTATGACAAGGCCCGGTTCGACAAACCAAAAGCAAAATTCACTCCATTTTCCATTGGTGATTTTGTTCTCCTACAAAATGAAGAACGAAATCAGACTAAACTTGACCCGAAATATAAAGGTCCCTTTCAAATCATTGAGGTTTTGGAAGGTGATCGTTACACCCTAAAAGCCCTGAACTCGAACCGGACCTACAAGTACGCGCATGACAGACTTCGGAAAATGCCAGACAATAGTGTCCAAGACGATGACATTGACAGTAACGATAACAATGATTCCGATGCACAAACAGATTATTTGTCCTTATCCTTAGAATTACATTTAATTGTATTTTTAATGGTATAGAATGTAACTATTTATGGGATTCTTAATATTAGCTGTGTTGTATTTTTTTGTCTGTCGGTCGTCTTTATAGGTCGTCCATGGGGTACCTAGAGGGGTAACCATCGGTCGCCTATAAGGATTGTCCAGAAGAAGCCGGTTGGAGGCAAATGTCGGTCGTCTTTATGGGTTGTCTATGGGGTACCTAGAGGGGTAACCATCGGTCGCTTATAAGGATTGTCCAGGAGAAGCCGGTTGGAGGCAAATATCGGTCGTCCTTATGGGTTGTCCATGGGGTGCCTAGAGGTGCAATAATTATTTTAATCTATTTTTTTATTTTTTTGGTCGGTCGCTCTAAGGGAGTGTGCATTGGTTATCAGATGGAGATAACCAATGGACATCCTCGAGAGCTGTCCAAGAGTTGCTAGATAGAAGCAACTGTAGTTTGTTTGTAAAATTGTGTATTAGTTTTAGGTATATTTACATGTCCCAATGTGATTTTATGAAAATTCTATCCCCGAGGGACACAGCCATTTTATTTTCCCCTAAATCACATTTAAAATGGTCAGGTTGGCCAAGACCTAGAATATCTACTGTTGCAAGTTTGCTCTTCTTTTTCAGGTACGTCACACGAGGACGTGTGAGGTGTCAAGATGGCCGTGTCGTCGAGTTAGCTAATAGCGCACACATTGTAGATTTAAGGACTATTCTGTTCAGGCGTAGCGCCATCTATGTTGAAGATCGATCTGTGTTGATTTCTTGCCAATTGATTTTAACGCCATCTACTGGTGATCGTTAGAAACGCCAAGCGACAAGCTTGGGTGCGGTCGATGCAGAGCTAGCGATGGTAATTCGTAAGGTTGGCTAACCTAATAAACCGGAAGTGTGGGGTTGGCCAACCGTCGGGTGGATGGAAGGAGGGGGCGACTACCGGAACGCCATTCTGGTTACGAACGATCGTGGCGAGCGCACGCTAAGCTAGCTCTGCAACGAACACACCGCGTTTCTTTAATTAAACTTGTTTCGTTAAATTTAATCCGTTCGTATCATAGTGATCCTTTATGATTTTTGTATTGTTTTGTTTGTAATGGGATTATACACACCTAAGCTGTAATTACTGCGTTTTATTTTGGTATTTCATCGAAAAGTGAATGTGTTACCTACCATGTATGGAAACGAAAATAGTGAGAACTTAGAGGAGGACCCGACATATATTTTTACCAGTTTCTGTCTACAAGAAACATGCCTAACTTAGGTGTCTGCGACGACACTGCAATGCTGTATTGTTGCACTAACAGTAAATTCCGCGTTCAGCTAGATACTGCTTAAACAGCAGTTAAGACAACAGTGCCACCGGGAGATTAAGAAATAGCTCGTGTAATGAATCGGACATCTTTCGTTCGTTAAAGAGCGATCTCGCGCCCTTTGATTAGGACCCAGGAATTGAAAACGCATTTTATACGAATAAATGTTTATAAATGTGATTGCCGACTGGAAGCTAACGATAAAAGGATAGATAGAATAGTGTGTACTGCGTGCCTATATGCCGTATATACATTAGAAACATTTTAAATTTGGAATTGTTTGGTAAAGAATTCTCGCACTCTTATCTACATATGTGTGGTGTAACAGTGTAGTGACGTAAAGCAGGTAGAAACCTGATACCGCTGAGTACTAGAAACCTGCTACAAAGACTTCCTGTTAGCAGTCACTTTCCTCTTTTTAGATGAAATACGCTGGAATCAGTTACGAGCGTAACACGTAGCGAACTGTTGCCAGATTATTATTTTTAAATACATATAAACAATACATTAATAATTTTAAACAAAAAAGAACCGACTTCACTTAGCATCCACCTTTTCAAAAGCAAATGCTCGAGCTGCTGTAAAAAATACGCAAATCACTACCTATATATGCAATATATATCTTTATATATATCTTTATTTGCTTGCCACAATATACACACAGTTAGGTAGGTACATAAATTACATCCTTAAAAGAAAGAAGCTATAAAAATAGTTAAACATGAAACCAAAAGCAAAAAACAAACGATTTCTGTGTGCGTTGCAGCAATACAAAAGGGTTCTGACTCAGCAATACGCTTCACTCTTACGGGCGAAGCACTGGTATTCTGCCAGAACCCAGGCCACGTCACATGTATGATAGAAGTATAAATATCTTAATTTTCACTATGATTAACTTAATGTATCTACTTGTGTAAAAAAGAAAAAGAAAATGCGGTGTATGCTGATACCGATATGTAATGTAGTGTAAGTGTAGGTAGTGTAAAAAGATAACAGAAAACATATATTCTCCATTCTCCATTCAGGCTATATTCGATAATCTGAAACCAAGTATCCGTGTGGAATACCTGTTATTTGCTTATTTATTAGTACTTTTTTTAAATGGTATTTAAAGGTTGCCTTTGTTTTAAGGCGCCTGACAGGTGGGGGGATATTGTTCCAACACTTGGTTGCGAGATACCGAAAACAGCCTGTAAAAGCAACAGTTCTGTGTGGATGTACTTCCAAAAGGCAGCGTCGAGTAGATCTAGTGCCATATCGTTTGTGAAAAGATGAAATTTGTATTTTTGAGAAAAGGTAACTGGGCTTTTTGTCATTTAAAACACCAAACAATAGGCTTGCAAGATGCAAATGTCTCCTAGAAGACATATTCAATATAGAAGCTTTATTTAAGTACGGCGTGATGTAACTTCTGGGTGGGATTGGATAACAAAAGCGGTAGCAAGCGTTTTGGACTCGCTGTATGAGACGGCGAGTTTTCGCTTGTAAACGTGGCCCATAAATTATATCCCCGTAATTTAATTTGGAGAGGATGAGTGACTCACATAAAATTGCCCTTACTTTCTCACTTAACAAGCTTCTTATTTGGTACAAAACCTTCAAGCGATCCATCACTAATCCGAGGTTCCTAGCCTCCTCAACACGTTCTATCAGTGAATTTCTAATAGTTACTTGTGGGTTTATGTCTAAGATTTTAGATATTTGACATTTTGTACCTAATATCATAAACTTTGACTTGTGAGGATTTAGCAGTAAACCGTTATTATCAGCCCAGGTGGAGATACTTTCAAGGTCTTCGTTTATTTTATTAATCATCTCGGTGATGTCGCAAGGACGGGCTGAAAGGTATAATTGCACGTCATCTGCGTATAAATGGTATTTACAGTGCCTAATCTTTTTTATTATATCTGCACTGAACATTATAAATAGCAAAGGTCCCAGAATAGAACCCTGGGGGACTCCTCGTGTTAACAACCTAGCGTTAGATACCAGTTGACTGCCATCTTCCTTTGAAATTCTAACAGATTGCATGCGGCCATTGAGGTAACTATTGAACCAGGCCAATGATTTAAAGTCTATTTCATAATAACGCAGTTTAGAGAGTAGCAGACTAATATTTATACAATCGAAAGCGCGAGAAAAGTCCAATAACACTAAACAGGTACCCATTCCAGAGCTTTGGTCGTACAGAATATTATCGACCACAACAATTAAAGCAGTTATCGTCCCCATTCCCTTGCGAAAACCTGACTGCACTTAAGGCAAAATACTGTTAATCTCTACATATTCATGTAATTGGTCATTCACAGCTTTTTCTACAATTTTAGAAAGGAAGGGCAGTATACTTATTGGTCGAAGGTCTTTTAGTTCCAATGGAGGAATATATAGTGGTAGCCGTACGATTAAAAACACCGCAAATCGATCTACAGTTTAGCCGTTTGGCACACGCATACTAGAGGTCAAAACACATTTGTTGACCCGCAGTTCTTAAAAAAAAATCCCTTAGGAGGGGAGTGCCGAGACTTTTTTTTATTTGTATGGAAAAATAATTTTTTTTTTCAGAAACCTATCGTGTGTGATGATTCTAAAAATATACCACATCATTACATTTCAGCCATTTTTTTTAATTAACACAAAAATAATTTTCGATACATAGCAAGTTTGGGCTCCTCCAGACACGATATGGCTGATTTTTTTTAAATACAATATACCACAAATGATACGTAATATCCTCATATCTAACCTCAAAAAAGCAATTTTGAAAATAATTTCACTAAGTATTTTATTTTTATTTTTCAATATTACAAAGTGACACAGTTCTACTTCAATACCTATTTGGCGTGACTTATGGAACTGTAGTACAGATACAGTACATATTAATCATAAAATGATACGTAGTATCCATATATCCAACGGGAACTACCTCTTTAACCCTTTAACTGCGGCTTTTCATCAGCTGGTATAGTTTGTTTACTAAAACTATACCAACTTATGAAAAGACGCGTAAAATAGGTATTGAAGTAGAACTGTGCCACTTTGTAATATTGAAAAATTAAAAAAAAATACCTAATGAAATTATTTTCAAAATTGGTTTCTTGAGGTTCATCATCATCATCATCAGCCCGTTGCAGTCCACTGCTGGACATAGGCCTCTCCCAAGGTACGCCACAGAGCGCGGTCTGCTGCTTTACGCATCCAGTCGCTACCGGCCCTCTTATGTAAGTCATCCCGCCATCTGGCCAGAGGGCGTCCAACGCTACGTTTGCCTAACCGTGGTCTCCACTCCAGAACACGCTTACTCCAGCGATTATCGGTTCTGCGACATATGTGGCCCGCCCATTGCCACTTCAACGTACTACCTTTAAGAGCTATGTCGGTCACCTTGGTTCTCTGTCGGATCACTTCATTCCGAATTTTGTCCTTCAGAGAGACTCCGAGCATAGATCTTTCCATAGCACGTTGAGCGACTTTAAGCTTATGGATTAGCCCCACAGTCAGTGTCCACGTCTCGGCTCCGTACGTCATTACAGGAAGGACGCACTGGTTAAACACTTTCGTCTTCAGGCTCTGTGGTATTACTCCAGTCAAGATACGGCCGCGCAAAACATTAATTTATAATAGCTTAATTTTTTTTTCTTATGCTTTTTTTGACAATCTAAGATACTATATTTTTGAATCCTACTAACTTTCCTACCGGAAGAAGGTATAAAAATTAAGTGTCAAAAAAACGCTTTATTTTTTCACTTTAAATAGTAATAACATTTTCATTTTGTCAACTTGTCAATAATTTTGTAATTAATGAAAAACGAGTAAAATCAAACTAAATATTTCCACGTAAAGCAACTTAATCAAGAAGATAATGGCTTCGATTGGGTATATCGTATGTCGATAGTAATAATGACTAATAGGCAGGACTTTGATTAAAGTATCATGAAACTACTTCATCAAGCTATTTACCTCAAAAACCTACAAACAATATGTTTGTATTCCGGGTATAGTCATTTACGTATGTATAACATTAATTAAATTGATTATAGACTCAATTTATTTTAGACTTTGTTGTAATCACGTATAAATTAAGACTAATTAACAAATAACGCAAAAAAAATGCAATGGGGTAAAGAAAAAGTATAATTTAAAAAAAATTGCTAATTCCACTTACAAATAAACTTTAACTCCCAGCGTTTAGGATCAATTTCCTATGCTACACGCCACGGGTGTTTTGACGCGGGCGACGGGAGTTCGCAGTCAAGGTCACGCTCGTATACAGCTTTAGTAAGTAAACCATTCCGACTAGCTAGGTGGTAAAACGAAACCTTACGTCAATTTCATAACTGTCATAAGGAATTTGAAACGTAGACGCTTTGATTGAACAATATTTATAATTATAATATGATACAGAATAATTTGTGTTATTTAAGTTACCTCCATGGCTACCTACTGTACTTATACCCGATAGGGGACAGTAGGTATCGGCGATACATAATATTAATGAACGTAGTATAGTGTATATAAACTATGGAAGTAAACCAAACGCCAATATAACATTTTCTATTTAGGTACTTAGTAGGAGATCGCGATTTTATTGAGTAGAGTCTCGCCGGAGGCAGTGGATTTTTCTACTTTTCCATTTTTTCTAAGCATTGTGGTATCGTTAGCAGACGTTCTGCTTAATACAAAATTAATTGTATTTGAGTAGAAATAAGAGGGCGGGTGTATTGCATTTTTTATTATCATTTTAATTTAAGTGTTACTTATTAAATATATCTACACGGTGCCCACGAGGAAAGGGAAAGATTTTAACAGTATATTATAGATCCTATTTAGAGACAAAAATGTCATATAAACTTTTTTGAAATTCGCCTAGTTTCAGAGTTAATACCAATTTGTTGTTGCCACTATTGGGCATAGTTTACACGTCATTATTGACAGATATCAAAGTGACAAGGAAAACTATGCAGAAACTAATTTTTTCAAAAAAAAAATGTACCAATTTCTTTTAGACGATAATTTTATTAATAACATTTACTTTTCATGTGCAAGAAACATTCAAAAAATAGAAAAACAATATATATTTTTTTTGGCGAAATTGACCTAAAGTCACATAATGTTTTTTCCTTCTTTTGGTCTCAGGAATGCGTAGTTAATGTTTTTCCCTTTCCTCGCGGGCACCTTGTATTAACCGGTTGTTTTTTCAACAATTATCCAAATTGTGCAAGGTGCAACTAGCAAAATATGTGACGTTTTCAATAAGTCAAAGGTACATCATTGTTGGTTATTGATAAGGCATTACTGCCATAAAAAATATCTAAAAGTAAACTCTATTAACAACCGACTATGATGTAGGTACCTTTTAATCCAGTAATCGGAGATTCATCGCCATACATTAGCTTACAAAATGTTTTAATTGGTATTGGTAGGCTACAGGATGGTTATTAAAAATCTAGATTTTAGACCTTGAAGGCTCCCCGTGTTGGCCGCCATCTTGGTTTAAAGGTGCCGAAATTCGGTTTTTTAACCTTGATGCTTAAACAGTTGTCAGTATGACTAAAGTATTTATAGAATGTTCAAAGAAGATAAAATTTTCGAATATTTTTTATACATAATAGCTCTATACACCTTACAGATAAAAAGATACAGGGGGTGAAAAAAGTGTAATTTTTTAAAATCATGAGAAATTAATTTTTAAGCTTCTAAATTCTGTCCTTCGAGATAATGGCCTTCCCATAGAAAACTTCGACGTCTGATCTGCCGAAATGTTTGAAAGATCCAATGTTTTTTTTGTGATATCGAAGTCGGTCCCATAGTAAAAGTTGTTAAGTATGTATGGCCTACCTAATCACCTCGCTCAAATTGGCTAGTTATTGAAAAAACATTATGTATATAGATTATAGATAGATTTAATAAGCCTTTGTCCTGACTTACTCATTAACGCATGTTTTTGAAATTACACCCTTAGGGTGGTAAAAAGGGGGTAAAAAGTTTGTATGGGTATGATTTAAAATTTTAAGTTAGAGACTTGAAACTTTGTTCGTTTGTTGGCTACTCACTTAAAAACAAGCTTTTAATTTTACTTTTATTTCCTGCGTTGTTTTAGTTTATATTTGTTCTAAAATACTATGGATCATGGTTATCTGTAAATAAATGCATATTTAAAAAGTTTGTATTAAAGCGACTCCAAAACTACTGAAGCTAGAAAGTTGTAATTTGCAGAAAAGATTACATTTATAATATGTACAAGTAATAAGAAGAACGATTTTGAAAACTTAGACCCCTAAGGGGATAATAAGGGGGTTCAAAATGTTGTATGGGTAGGGATTAAAATTTTAAGTTGAGGGTTGAAACTTCGTACGTTTACTGCTAATTAAAAGTGATTTTAGTTTTTTTTTATTCAACCCCTAACGGGGTTAAAAGAGGCTGAAAGTTTGTAAAGAGATTTACTTTTTTTGTGACAGACTTTCACAGACCCGGGGATGAACAAAATATAGTACTAATACCTAACATCACATTATAAGAAGATAAAATAAGGAATGAAACTTTGTATGAGCAGCCGTATTATACGCGGACGAAGTCACGGGTGGATAGTTTGTATTACCTAGACATGTATATACATGCGTATAATAACATTATAAATGCGAATGTGTCCGAATTGATTACGATGAAACTTAGTAATATAAATAATTTGAGTCCCGGGAAAATCATCCCTTGAGGCAGTGAAAAGGGGTTTACAAGACTTGCAATGTATGTTCCTATGTGAAATTATTAATCGATGAACCGATATACAGGGTGAATTTTCTTTTTGGGTCAGTGAGGGCGGCTACCAGATCCCGTGCTGCTACTGCTACGCAAAAATGGTCTTAATAAACCTCCTTTCAATTTTTAATTAATGAAGTTTGGCGTTTACCAATTTTGAATAAAACAAACATGTTGCGAAAAAAAGGTCATTTGTGACAAACTTTTTTTATACCAATTGATTCCTTTACAATCCAGAATCGAAAAGCCTGAATGGAACCAAAAAAAATCCGACTAGAAAGCTACCAATTAAGGAAAACTTTCCCACACAATCAGTATTTTTATGTATATTATATTATAGAACAATCTTACACAAATCGAACTAGGCCCACAGTAAGCTTAATAAGGCTTGTGTTATGGGCCACTAGACTACGATATATATATATATAATAGATAAATATCGATAAATACTTAAATACATAGAAAACATCCATAACTCAGGAACAAATATCTGTGATAAACATACAAATAAATGCCCTGACCAGGATTCGAACCCGGGACCTCCTGCTTCGTAGGCAGGGTCACTACCGACTGGGCTAGGAGGCCGTTGAAAAAGTATGAAAATGAAAACATTAATTTTTCACATGCTATTTTGTTTTGCCAATCGATTCCATTCCTATCCAGAATCAATAGTTTCCTAGAGATCAACTTACGGTTATGTACAGTCGACGTCAAAGATATAATCTTTTACGTCGGCTGTACAAAAACTCACAAATTCAAGATTTATTTCCATACTATGGAGAAAAAGTGAAATTTTATTCATATTTTTCTATCACGCCAATCAGTCCTGTTAATTTTAAGGACCATAATACAGTATGAAGACATTATAGTTCAAAATATGAAAAGAATGGGGATTTTAAGGCAGTAAATGTATGGAAATAGTTTTCTTCAAATTGTAGCTTTTTAGGACCTGACCGTAAGTTGACCCGTACGAAGCTGTTGATACTGGATAGGAACGGAATCGATTATGATAAAAAACAGCATGTGAAAAATAAAAGTTTTCATTTTCATACATATTGTATGGGAAAAAAATCCTCAATTTGTGGCTTTTTAGCCGGTAGTTTTTTTGGTCCCATAAAAGCTTTTGTTGCTGGATAGGCATGGGATCGATAAGCATCAAAAAAAAGTTTGTCAAAAATTACCCTTTTCTCGTACCCCGTATGTTTTTTTCAAAATCTGTAAACGCCAATTTGAAATCGAGGGAAGGTCTTGTAAGTCCATTTTCGTGTATACACAATAGATCTGACAGACTTACACATACAAAGATACAGGGATGAAAAAAGTATTTCTTTTTTAAATTATGAGAATTTGATAAATGTTAGCTTAAAAATTATATGCTTCGAGATTAAGAAATTTATTAAATCTGAACCACAGTTTTGTCATCTTAAAAAGATTCTTTTAAATATATTTAAAAGTTGGATTCACTCCCATAGCGCTTATAGTTGGGAGGTGATTGTGGAAAGGCTTCTTCTCTTACTCATCATGGAATATTATTAGGCGCTGTCGGGTAAAGTTATCGATCAATTTGGGTATAAGAAATTTGGATTTGATAGAAAGCTTGTAGCTTTTGATAGTTTTTTTTTTAAATAAAATGATGATATTATTTTTTTTAAGCCTTCATATAATTGATAAGTTATTATTAAAATATTGTATAAGAAATAAACTAACTAAAAACTATTATTTATGGATTCTCTTGTGCGCTCAACTTGGTTGGAATTAATAAGTTTGAGTTGGAATTATTATCTTTGTTGGAAATAGAAACGATTGGCATCAATTGTCTTCAAAATAAGTTTTGGTAAAAATGACAAAATGAGTAGTTTTTATACCCGACAACGCCTAGTAATATTTCATGATGAGTAACAGAACATTGAACTTTTGTGTAAGCCTTTCCATATTCGCCCCTCTCACTAAGCGCTCTGGGAGTAAATCCAAATTTTGAATATCTTTTAAAAGAATCATTATATGAATGACAATGACATAACCGTGGTAGAGATTTAATTTCTTAATCACGAGGCACAGAATTGTAAAGCTAAAAAATTAACTTCTCATGATTTTTTAAAATTATACTTTTTCCACCCCATGTATCTTTTTATCTGTAAGACTTACAGAGCTATTAAATATCAAATTTTTTTGACAATTGTATCTTCTTTATACGTTCCATAGACACATTCATTAGTCATACTAACAACAATTTAAGCATCAAAGGCAAGAAACCGAATTTTGGCACCTTTAAACCAAGATGGCGGCCAACGCGAGGAGCCTTCAAGATCTAAAATCTAGATTTTTAATAACCAGCCTGTAGCCTACCAATCCCCATTGAAATATTTTGTACTCTAACTTTTGTAAGGTAATTATGGAGAGGATTCCCCGATGACTGGATTAAAAGGCACATGATTGTCGGTTGTTATTAGAGTTTATTTCTTAATGTTTTTATGACAGTAATGCCTTATTGTTAATGATAACCAACAATGATGTACCTTTGACTTTAAAACGTCACATATTTTTTTCATCGAATAAAATAATAAAAAACCGTTTGAAATTATAGTAAATGTTGTTTTTTTTATTTTAAATTAAATATATACGCATTTAATTGTGCAAATAAAAACGTGAATGCGAATATCAAAAAACATGCAGATATTCGCGAATGCGAATACGAATATTTTTTATATCCCAAGCATATAGTATGGTTGCTTTGCGCAACCGTATATTTATTTAGTCGTGGCAAAACTCGCCGCATGCGCCATCACTGTTGTGACCTATGTTCCCATGATATCGAACCAAAAAACGTAAGCGTAAAGTTTAAAAATCTAGTACTTATATGAGAATAACAACAAATAAACAATTCTTACTACATTTTTTTTTTTTTTTTTTACCTCTCAATTAGCAATATTATACCTACTTTGGTCAATTTTACCCGCACTTGTACTCGAAAGAAGTTTTTATTTACCCTAGTCGCACCGTTGTCAGGTTTTTGGTACTTACGTCTATTTTACTCAATAAATGGTGACATTTTTATAATTATAATGACCTAAAATATTTGGTAACACAGCGCAGGCGAGGCACGACCCTTGCGCGTGGTCGGCCATTACTTCTCTTCTCCGCTCCCGTAACCGACCAATCGTGATCGTTCTCTGGTTCAAGCGCGCCCAATTTAAAACAACGGTGATGACTGTTTGGAATAAAATAAGTAACAACTTATTTTAAAAGGCGATTTATGCAAAGTTGAGCTAAAAAGTGCGCATTATGAAAATCCCAAAACATACTTCCTTTTTTACAAATTTTTATTGGTAAATAATTTACACTCTCATAAAACCCACCCTCCGGTATAAATTATAATGTGATTTATTATAAGTATATATAATTACTATTTCTAATTATTAATCATAAAAATTGTAGCCAATTACGATTTTAATGCACTGAAATATGCTCAATAATAAAAAAACTCCAGGTCAATTTACTATAAATAAGGAACCCATTTTTATTTTTTGTACCATTCTTGGTCAATATTATAAAGCAAATATTAATGTATATTTACAACAAAACAAACGTTAATTAATATTTTTAAATAATAATCTACGATTTTTTATATTTTTAAATATTTTTTTATATATTTATACAAGTAAAATTTAATGAGATTATGTGTCGACGTAATCACTAGATTTATGATACGTCTGCTACATCAAAAAAATCTGCTATTATTAATTATTTCCAATTCGCCATACTAGCCGACCGTATAATGACTGTACTATATACCGGACGAAAATATGTGCTTCAGCTTCCTAAACGCTGCCCAGCCCAATTGAATCCTCCTATCGGCTTCCTTTTCGAAGTTGTATCTACCCAACTGCATTAGTTGCCCGAGATAGACATATTCCTTGACAACTTCGAGAGGCGTGCCATCGATGATTACTGGTCCCGGAACGACGAGGTCATTATACATGACCTTTGTCTTGTCCAGGTTCATCCGGAGACCAATTCGTTCTTGAGGTTAGATATGAGGATATCACGTATCATTTGTGGTATACTGTACAAAAAAAAATCAGCCATATTGTATCTGGAGGAGGCCAAACTTGGTATGTTTCGAAAATTATTTTTGTGTTAATTAAAAAAAAAGCCTGAAATGTAATGATATGGTATATTTTTAGAATCGCCTTAAAATTCCCTTTCATAAGATACCACACCCGATAGGTTTCTGAAAAAAAAAATTTTTTTTTCATACAAATAAAAAAATGACTTGGCACTCCCCTCCTAAGGGAATTTTTTTTAAGAACTGCAGGTCAAAAAATGTGTTTTGACCTCTAGTATGCGTGTGCCAAACGGCTAAACTGTAGATCGATTTGCGGTGTTTCTTTGAAATTGGGCTTGTACGGCTACCACTAATAAAGGTTGAACACGCCAAAATTTAGTCACACAAAATTTGTTTTTAAACCAGTTTGAAAATTAATAACTACATTATGAATACCACATTAAATGACGAATTTATTGAACTCTAAAATCCCATTTTTAATTCTAATTAATGTTTACACAGTAAGCCGTAGATCGAATTTTCTACGCACACGGCTCATAAGACTTTGCACCCTCTCTTTAGGAAAGATTTTTGTCGCCCAGGTCCGTATTTTTTGTAGCTGAGGGACCGATTTTACTTCTCCGCCTTTCTTTTTTAGAATTCCTTTCATAATACTCCAGTACTCTTCAACAGGCCGCAGTTCTGGACTATTTGGCGGATTGCATATTTTGGGTACCACCATGATCCTGTTAGCGTTGTACCATTACATAACTGATTTTGCGTGTTAGCAACTGGCTAGATCTGGCCAAAACAGCGGTGGAGAGGCATGCTGTCTTATAAAAGGCAGCGAACACTTCTGTAAACAATATTTCCGATAAATATCGCCGTTTATTGTCCCGGTGGTGATAAACGTGCGACTTATTTTACCACAGCTGCATATTGCCTGCCTAAGAAGGTATTTTTTTGGAAATTTCCCTCGTTTTTTTAATTAACAATCTTCAGGAGCATCCGTTCGTGATTTGCTAGTATAAAACTCTTGACCAGGTATTTGTTTACAATCCGCTTTTATATACGTCTCGTCGTCCGTCACCGCGCATTCAAATTTTGTAAGAAAATATTCATAGAGTTTTGGCGACCGTTTCTTTACGGATAAGTTCTATTTCGAGTCTAGATCTGGTGCGGCCTGGGCTTTATAACTCTTCAGTCCTGCCCTCTGTTTCACTTTTTGGACAAAAGACTGAGATATTTTCACTTTTTTAGCAACATCACGAGATGAAATCGTATGATTTGAGCCAAAAATCTTTTAAATACTCTGTTCCTTTTTCTTATTCTTAACTCCCTGCAACCCACCACTTACTGGCTTTCTATCTATTGTCAAGCGTTCACGGAAAGTTTTTAATACGTGACCAACCATAGATTGTGGATATTTCAGCCTTTTCGCGATATCTTTGTAGCTTAACATGGGATTTTTTACATGTTCGTGCAGAATGCGTTCACGTTTTTGATATTGTACGCTCGACATTTTGCCAGTGAATAAATAAAATAAAATAAAACTATCGTCATTTTATAGCCCAGTTCCTTGTGGGAAATGATCGTTTAAAAAGTTTGAATATCTCCATTTTTCGAATAACTATAGCTATTTTTACATGCCCAAATTTTGGCGTGTTCAACCTTTAGGTGTATAAAAGTTGAATAGTTTTCTCGATTTCTCCAGGATCCCATCATAAGATCCTTTTCTGGTTATAATGGGACCAACTGTGAAGTATACTCTTTCAAACAAAAAAATAATTTTCCAAATTGGTCCAGCCGTCTTCGAATAATCGATGAACAAAACAAAGATCCCGACGAATTGATGACTTTCTCCTTCGAAATCTTAAAGTCTGTTGAAAACAGAATCTATTTCAAACATACGACAAATAATCAACCAATTTTTAAGTTGTATTGGAGTTGCATCGGAATCATTTTCATGCAAATGCTGATGTGTCTGATTCAGACACGATCCAACTCTAATGCACGTACAAGGTAAGCATAGGCTCCAAATAAAAACCATGAAGTAGCATCGGTCTCTCGTACTATTACAAGGTCGCGTTACGTACGGGATCATGACAGCGCAGGGCATAACCTCCCCCTTCGAACGCTAGAGTTACACTGAGGCCCGCGGCTCGCGCATGGTTATGTTATGCTGCACCAAATCGCCCTAAAAATGGTACTTGTTCAATCAAATCTTTAAATTAAACAAAAACAAACAATATTTTTTAAGACAGATATGTTGTCAATATTATGTTGAAAGAATCGTTAAAATATTTTTTGTAGTTTAGGAGTAGAGACGACTTTTATGTTGAAAACGTCCTAATTTCAATATTTTATTTTGCCATGTTGTTTAATGTTTTTCATAAATTTCAAACAATAATCATAATAATAATAACCCCGCGGGGGCAGGGCGACACCGCAGACCCCTATTCCAGAGGGCCCTTTCCATCTGGCCCTCGCCTCTGTGCTTGCCTTAACTGGCCGGCCAGAGTGGAGTCGCAAGAGCGGGACCTATGCTCCAGGTTGGAAGTGTAAAATGTCATAACGCCGGCGGCCTGCTGAACGCATTACCGGGATCTGGCTACCGCAGACTCACCTCTCGACAACCTCACAGCCCACGCACCGGTGTTGCCCTTGAGCCATCTTTGATGTCGCTTTTTACGGGGGCCCATCTTGCGGCGAGCGAGTCACCGTCTGCCGGAAATAAAATTGGATACCGTTTTATTAGGCAGGCGTCCGGTTCTTCATCCAATAGCCCATGTAGTTAGTCCATACTTTTCACCCAATATCCATATTTTAGACTCCATTAACTCTCAATAGTCTTTACACCATGGCGGGTGCTGTCTCTGCGTGCGTCCCATGACACGGGTAGGGGCAGCATCCGCTTAGTGTACCCCTCACTTTTCATAAAATTGTCGAAAGGGCCTCTGCGCGTTGGCTTCGGCTCCGCATATGCCTCCCAAAGGTCCGGAATACAATTGTTCCGTGGTCGGGAAAGACGTACAAATAATAATAATAAATCAATAGTTAATAAATAAAAATTCCAAATTTTTTAATTGGATAAATTACGAGCCTTAGGCCGTTAAAAGTAAGCATTATACATAATTCCAGGTAGGCACGCGCCTTAACTACGCAATACAGCTAGCGTTTAAACGTCTGAATCAGAATTTGCTCGAAAATTATTCAGATAAAACTCCAATACGACTTCGATATTGGTTGATTGTTTATTGTGTATTGGAGTAATTTTTGGAGAAATGTGTGTTTTTAATGTATTGTTTATGTATTTTAAATTAGAATACGGCAGCTGGAAGTGTTAAAATGTAATTGACTTTACTTACACGTCCCATTGTTGGACGCCAGAGATTTCCATATTAAAAGGTGTAGCTACGGATACAGATCCCGCTTAGCGGTTTCTCGGTACGCAATGTGTCCTGTTAACCTTTTGCCTCCACTGGGCTGTCTATAAATAACTATTGTTGAATATTTTCATTATACAATGTGCTCATGATTAACCCGATATTAAGAATGTATCCTCCCAGTGGCATATATTTTGGGACTGCAAAATTTAATCCTAATAACCCACGAGGTCAACTTTTTAAATAAAATAAGACCACAGAAGCAGTAAATTTAAAATATAATGTCCTATATTTAGGACACTTGGTCGTTATTCAGTTTGAAACACATGGGGTCGTATTCTAATTTTAAAACACGTGTATATACGTACACGATCAAACTTCAATACAACTCCAATGCATTAACTACTCAATACTACGCTGACACCTAAACGTCTGAATCAGAAATATCAAAATTTCCTTGAAAATTATTCCGATGCTGTATGTAGGAGTTATGTTTGAGAAAGATTGGGTTTTTAATGTATTATTTATGTAGGTATTTTAAAATTTGAATACAGCATATGATTACGTGATTGGGCCTCATAATCCTCATATACTGGTGACTTGTAAATGTTTGCTCGATAGATTAAATCAAACACACGCTTCGTTTCACGTACAATAAGAAAAGTAATTCAAACATACTTGACAAACACTACAGGTATTTATGCAGCGATGTAAATAGGACGAGCCAGTGCGCGCGCACACTGCGCACCGACCCTGGATTTGGACATATGCCCAGGAACAGAAGGCATGCCTACAATATTTTTTTATACCACGACGGTGGCAAACAAGCGTACGGCCCGCCTGATGGTAAGCAGCTACCGTAGCCTATGGACGCCTGCAATTCCAGAGGTGTCACATGCGCGTTGCCGACCCTTTACAAAGAGGACTCACTGTGCTGACGGCTAAAGGAACAAGAGGAATATAATATGTATACAGGAACATTTCGGGGTCGTATGACAAGGAAAAATGCATGATACAGAGCTTAAAGAGGAACCTAATGGTAGTTATTATTTTTATCACGTATATTGATAATTATTTTTCAGGTGTTAAGTGGAAAAATACATTTTTGCATACAATTTGGTCACCCTACTCAATGTAACGTCTTGCCGTTTCCCATACAGCGTATGTTAAAAATAATGTGACCATGATTTACTTACTTTAGGATTAATTTTTCTTGAAATTTAAGAAAAATTACATTAATTCTGTTTTGAGAAAATATTACCATACAAGTTGATCAGTTACCAAGTCAGGAAAAGTGGTTCCGGATCACATCATATAAAATTCGATCGTTGATATCAGAATGGCATCATACTCGTACGTATGTAGGGTGGACCGAGACTGATCGGATCGCAGGACGTAACGGATCAAGATAAGATCGCGTCAACGCGGTGTGCGGTAAGGTCAAACCTACGCGGGACGCTGATTGGCTGTCCGTGGCTACCTATTATATATAACTAGCTTAGTCCGCCTCGAAATGAGAACTCGCGATTTTCTTGCAAACAGGTGATTTTTTCGAACCTTCTAGCTCCATAACCCCATGATCTATCATGCTCATGAACGATCTCTCAAATTGTATTGAGCTCTATCTATTACAACCCCAACAAATTTCATATAAATCAGAAAAACGTTACTAAAGTTATCGCGCGACAACTATTCAAAATCAAAAAGCCATCGAAATGCATTTTCTTGCAAACGAATGACCAATATAACAAGACCCTAATGATGATTTTTTCGAGCCTTCTAGCTCCATAACTCGATCATGCTCATGAACGAACTCTCAAATGCTATTGAGCTCTACCACAGAATAAGTAATAGCAACAGCAGAAGGCCATCTAAGCAACAGCATACAAACAAATAGCGACTTTTGCTCCGACACAATAAAGTATAAATGCAGTCGGCGCGGCGTTTTTTCCCACGCTTTTATTCACCTAAACGTTTTGTCCCTCTCGATTGCGTTAAGTCAACTTAAGTCGTATCCTTTCTGACGTTTTAGGGTTGTCTCTTTATACAACACACAAGTGGCAAACAGGCAGACGGTCCAATAATTTTCTAACGATTTCTAATTGCCTCTTTTTGGGAATAATACCTACCTAAATCATGATATTGATACCTGTTACACTCGAGATACACTACCATTAATAGTAATTAAGACAGCAATAACATAATATTAAGCATACTCTTAATAATAAAGATATTAATATTATATGCCTACGATGCGATGCAATAATTTCTTATTTTCATATTTATAAGTTTTATAACACGACGACGTGCGTAGCGGTGCGTGACTTCTAGCGAACTAACTAGCGGCAGTGGCGGCGCGGGCGCGGGCGGCTCGGCGTTCGGCGGCCGCGCGGCCCGTGCTCAATAAACCCAGCCGGCCGGGCCGTGACGTCATCGCCGTTTTCAACCGCCGCGCGGAGTTACACCCGCCTGGCTCTACCACAGAATAAGTAATAGCAACAGCTCTACTACAACCCCAACAAGTTTCATATAAATCAGAAAAACGTTACTAAAGTTATCGCGGAACAACCATTCAAAATTAAAAGCCATCGAAATGCACAGACGTCTAGGTAGCCAGCTGACAGTTCCTTGTGTCCGAAGTTATCTGTGAGAACTTCACTTCGCGTACGCTCCGCTCGTTCGATTATAAAATTGAAATTTCGCTTGCAGACGTTTCTACTTAGTACAAAATTAATTTAGTAATATCAATATCAATAAACTGAATAATGACATTTCCTGCAGCAATGTTACGCTGCAATGCTATAGTTTGCCTACTGTCTTCACCAATACACTAATACTACATTCAAACACATTCGAGCGAAAAATCGTACACGATTCGTCTATCGTTATATTGTTTTTTCAACGCACCTTTGTTCTGTTTGTTGTTTGACTCGCGAAAATACTTTGAATACACTGCGGATAGTTTTGTTTGGTAATGCGTAACTTTTCGGCTTCCGTGCCAGTAATGTTGGGAAAATTGAGATTTTCTTTGCCCTGCATGTTTCTATATCCATTGGAGGATTAAAAAATTCGTTATTAAAATTATGGAATACGACAAATAATGTTTTTAATCAATGAAGATACTTATTTATTTATAAATGAAAAGTAATCAATTATAGAAAAAAATATTATCATACACTTGCTGAATGAAAACGTTTAATAAATTATTCTCTGCTCATGACTTAGTAAAATCGAAAAATATAATAGTGTGTTAACACGAGGGAGGGATCCTCTTGTTCCTTTAGCCGTCAACACAGTGAATCCTCCTTTTTGTAAAGGGTCGGCAACGGCCATGTGACTCCTCTGGAGTTGCAGGCGTCCATAGGCTACGGTAGCTGCTTACCATCAGGTGAGCCGTATGCTTGTTTGGCACCGTCGAAGTATTTAATTTTTTTTGTGGAAAAAACAAACGAAAATACAGTGAGATAATTCTACAGGAAGTTCGTCACATCGCTAACACGCTAATGAAACGTTTGAAACGCTTGAAGAATACTTACTAACTTGAGGTAAAGCGCGTGTAACCGACCACAACCCCCGGCGGAACAGTTCACACCCCAACTTTGCTTGCACAACTCACACTTCACTTTGGCTTTTTACCTTTAGATTTCGCTTGTGGGGTTCTATTCCAAGCTCATATTACGCTCGTAGGTAGGTACATTTAACGAGAAATATCTACACACTTTTGTACCTTACTCAATTGTAATAAGGTAAGCAAAATAAATAGCGATCTATTCCGTTGAGTCGACAAATCAATAGGTATTTAAAATAACAAAAGCATTTCTTTGTGGAAATAGTAGTAGTAGTATCTATTTGTAATAACGGGACTTAACCGCGTCGCGTATATAATTTTAAAATTACCTTCGAAATTATCATCTAAAATATTTTAACATAGGTACTTAAAGAAGCTTACAATGAAAAATAACATTTCTAATAAAAAAAAATTCTATAAGCGAAGTAACGAACGAATAACCTCAAAAATAAATGACATTGCGATGTCTAGATTGACCCACGATTTACACGATAAGACGAGTAAGGATGAATTCTGTATAGAATAATTTTAAACAAAAAAGAACCGAATTCACTTAGCATTCACCTTTCCAAAAGAAAATGCTCGAGCTGCTGTAAAAAATACTCAAATCACTATAGGTGTGCCTATAATAGTTGAAGAGTTCCCTCGATTTCTCCAGGATCTCATCATCAGATCCTGACCTGATTACAATGGGACCAACTGTGAACTATACTTTTTCAAACAAAAAAAGCATTTTCCAAATCGGTCCAGCCGTCTTCGAATAATCGGTGAACATACATAAAAAATAGCAAAAACAAAGATCCCGACGAATTGATAACCTCCTCCTTCGAAATCTTGAAGTCGGTTGATAAAAGACTTAATGCGTAGATCCCGTGTTTGGTTTAGTAGCATGCGCTCTCACTAAACATTCTGATAAATGATCGTTCCTGCAATCGACACAAACCCTGATGAGATCTCTCGAAACCATGTGACCGCAAAATCCGGATCGGCTGGATAAAAACTTGACCCGAAACTCGACAAAATAGTTTATCACCTTACTCCATCTAATTGAAGCTAACTAATTTTCCAGTTAGGTGAACGGTGAACGAATGATTGACCGGTTCAATCAGATCGGAGGTCCGGGGGTCCACCGTGTTATTGTCATTGCAGTTGGGCCCGAGCAAACGTTGCGTTCGTCTCAATTATTTAAACTGGGCCTTCTAACGCACCCTTACATGTACCGTCACGAACCGGAATTGTTGAGCCACTTGCCATTGTTCCTAATTAGCCGGAAATTACGAACGTTAAATTACGACCGATTAAATGGCGACCGACTGGACCCCACAGGAAGGCCGAGGCAGAGGTAGGCCAAAACGGAGATGGCGAGACGACTCATTTTGTGGCGATTGGCGGGAGCGTGCGTGCACTGAGCCGTGACGGGTGGCGCAAAATAGGGGAAGAGCAGTGGAACACGAAATAGGCTCTTAAAAAAAACGAAAAGTCTTATACCGTAATAAGACTAAAAAAAAGTACCGCACGAGTCGTTCTTGCGGTACTATTGTGGGACCATTTTTTTGGGCTGATTGTGTATCCCTAGTATTATTTGATCGGTAATTAGAGGTATATTTTGTATTTTTAAAGGGGTTCATTAAATTTTATTCAATAAATAATTTATTTTAATTGAATTAAGCTGATTTTAAAATGTTAACTTAGGTAACGTCTTAGTTGTTGTTGTTGGACTCATTTGAGGAGAATTAATGTTAAAACAACAATTTAACAAAGGAGAGTTCGAATAATTCGCTGAGAACCTAACCTCTCAGCAAATTTTTCGAACAGTCCTTGATGCCAAACTAATTATTTCTTATTCCCCTTAAGTCATGGAAGTGTTAAAACGAGATCACAATCGGTTTTCTTTTTTTGGACCACTTGTTAAAGTAGTATACAATATATATTTTTTGGCACGCTTATGTGTTGTTGTTTGCACGCTTATCGCAGTAAGTAAGTAGGTAAGTAGTAAGTACAGTATACTATGTAAGTAGGTAGGTACAACTAATGAGCTATATCTATACATATAATAAAGCTGAAGAGGGTCGAAAGTCTGTACATGGAATATATTCGAAAAAAAGTTGGCTGGGGATACTTAGAATCGTTAACAGAACACGTTCCAACAATTTTTAGAATTTTTGTCTGTTTGTCTGTTTATCTGTTTGTCTGTTTATTTGACCGCGCATCACGTGAAAACGGCTGAACGGATTTTGATGAAATTTTGTATAGAGATAGTTTGAGTCCCGGGAAAGGATAATAAATAGTTTTCATCCCGAAAATCAACCCTGAAGGGGGTGAAAAAGGGGTTGAAAATTTGTATGGAGAATTTTTAATAGAAATTAGTATGGAGATAATTTGAGTCCCGAGAAACAACAGAATCGTTTTCATCCCGATAATAAACCCTTGTGGGGGTGAAAAGGGGGTTGAAAGTTGGTATGAGGATTTTTTTACCGCTGAACTGATAAAGATGAAATTTGGTATAGAGATAGTATGGGTCTCAAGAAAGGACAACGGATAGTTTTCATCCCTGAAAATCAACCCTAAAGGGGTGAAAAGAGAGTTGGAAATTTGTATAGGGAATTATTAACCGCAGAATTGATTTAGACAAAATTTGGTATGGAGATAATTTGAGCTCTGGAAAAGGAAATGAAATAGTTTTATCTCAGAAATTATACCTTAAGCGGATGCAAAAGGGGTGGAAGTTTACATAGGGAAGAAACAACCAATAACCGCTGTACGTATTTCGATGAAATTTGGTATTGAAATACAAGTGGAATAGTGACCCAGTGTCCTAAAAATAGTGCATCATATTTTAAAATTTCATCTTCTGGAACAAGATCTAATCTTGAATAAAAAAGTTGATCTCGTGGGCCATTATGACAAAATTGTATTGTCCTAATAATTAAGCGGATGCAAAAGGGGTGGAAGTTTACATGGGGAAGAAACAACCAATAACCGCTGTACGTATTTAGATGAAATTTGGTATTGAAATAGTTTGTAATTTTTTGGTCAAGGTGTTCATATTTATAACAAGTTACCCGTCGATGCTTTAACTTTACCCGCTCTTAAGAAATATTTGAAAATGTCATTAATGTCAAAGGGTTATTGCAGGTTCGAGGACTATATATGACGGACAAAGATGCATGGCCCAAACCAGAAACTACTACAAAATCATCTAACATTTATAGGACACCGTTTAGGTAGGAAAACATATCAAACGTTTTGTGAAGCAGTCAGATTAGGATTTATTTTTCTTTATAATTAAACATTACATACATACGTACATTATCTGTCTCTCAAGCTGTTTTGATATATCTTCTTGAAGAACTACGCATTATTTTGTATCTTTAAGATCTAATAATGTATTACTGTTTTGGAAAAAATAAGTCCAGTCGAGTTTCTTTTCGGTCATAATACTTCTGGGGCCAGAGGTGTAGGGTTAGAACCGGTGGTAGTTTTGGAACGAAGTTCCTTCTCGGACGGTTCGCGGATCGGTCACGAAAACGCGACACCCATACGATTAAGAAACATGTAAAAAGGAATGAAATAAAAAAATATAAAATAGAATAAAGTGAAGTGAAGTGTAGTGAAAAGTGAAAGTGAGGAGTGACAAAGTCGAAAAAGTCGAGAACCTAAAAGTAAAAAAATGTCAAATATGTCGAAACAGTCAAAAATTTCGAAAATGTCAAATATTATAAAAAAAATCAAAAATGTCAAAAAAATACAAAAAAAATTAAATCACAAAAATTACGAAAAAGTCAAAAATGAAATAATATAAATTCGTTCGTATATTTTTTTCTCTGACGTTCATTAGTGCATTGTAATGTGCTTACATCTTCTATACATATAATAAAGCTGAAGAGGGTCGAAAGTCTGTACATGGAAGATAATCGAAAAAAAGTTGGCTGGGGATACTTAGAATCGATAACAAAACACGTTCCAACAATTTTTAGAATTTTTGTCTGTTTACCTGTTTGTCTGTTTATCTGTTTGTCTGTTTATTTGACCGCGCATCACGTGAAAACGGCTGAACGGATTTCGATGAAATTTTGTATAGAGATAGTTTGAGTCCCGGGAAAGGATAATATATAGTTTTAATCCCGAAAATCAACCCTGGTGGGGGTGAAAATGGGGTTGAAAATTTGTATGGAGAATTTTTAACCGCTGAAACGATTTAGATAGAAATGAGTATGGAGATAACTTGAGTCTCGAGAAACGTCATAGGATAGTTTTCAAACCCTTGTGGGGGTGAAAAGGGGGTTGGAAGTTGGTATGAGGATTTTTTTACCGCTGAACAGATTTAGATGAAAATTGGTATAGAGATAGTATGGGTCTCGAGAAAGGACAAATTCATCCCGAAAAGCAACCCTGGAGGGGGTGAAAAGGGGGTTGAAAGTTTGTATGGAGATTCTTTAATAATAAATTAGTATGCAGATAATTTGAGTCCCGAGAAACGACAGAATAGTTTTCATACCGAAAATAAACCCTTTCACCTCGAAAAGGGGGTTGGAAGTTGGTATGACGATTTTTTAACCGCTGAACTGATAAAGATGAAATTTGGTATGGGTCTCAAGAAAGGACAAATGATAGTTTTCTCTCCGAAAATCAACCCTAAAGGGGTGAAAAGACAGTTGGAAATTTGTATAGGGAATTATTAACCGCAGAATCGATTTAGATAAAATTTGGTATGGAGATAATTAATTAAAAAAGGAAATAAAATAGTTTTATCTTGGAAATTATCCTTTAAACGGATACAAAAGGGGTGAAAGTTTACATGGGGAAGAAACAACCAATAACCGCTGTCCGTATTTAGATGAAAAATAGGGGCTAGGTGAAAACAAGTCACGTGACCGTCACGAAAAAGCGTCACGTCACGAAAACGCGACACCCATACGATTGAGAAACATGTAAAATGGAATGAAATAAATAATATATAAAATAGAATAAAGTGAAGTGAAGTGTAGTGAAAGTGAGAAGTGACAAAGTGATAAAAGTGAAAAAAGTCGAGAACCTAAAAGTAAAAAATGTCAAAAATGGCAAAATTTCTATATTTTTCAAAAATTTCAAAAATTTCAAAAAATTTGAAAAAAATACAAATAAAATAAAAACCACAAAATTTACGAGAAAGTCAAAAATAAAATAAAATAACATAACTTCGTTCCAACAGAGTGTTCCACGACACTTACGTATTTTATTTTTCTCTGACGTTCATTAGTGCATTGTAATGTGCTTACCTTGAAGTAGGCATCAGTGTATTATCTGTGACAGTGTGGTAAAAACGTATGAAAATTCATTACCTACGGTAACGTAATCAAAATCCGCCCCTCCCCCCCCCCCCCCCCCCCGACCGCCGGCACCCATGGATTTTTAATATGTGTGTAGGTAAAGCACTTCTGTACATAATTAGGCCTTATTATGTAACAGTTACATAAACTACTATTTATCTCTTTTTAGGGTTCCGTAGTCAACTATATTTTCGCCTTATATTAGTTATAGTTATAGTTTCGCCATGTCCGTCCGTCTGTCCACGGTCTAGCTCAGTTACTGTTCGCACTAGAAAGCTGAAATTTGGTGAGGCTTGATAAGAACTTTCAATAAAAACTATATTGAATAAAATCGGTTCAGCCGTTTTTGAATTATCAGTCAAAATCGCATAGTGAAAGGATGTGCCGGATAGTAAACTGACGTAAGCGCCGCCAAATATCCCTTAATAAACGACCGTTTGAACGGATGTTCCGTAACAGGGCGGCATTTACGAAACTACACTGAGCATCGCCCGACATGCTCTTGGCCGGTTTTTTTGCACCGGAAATCACCCCTTAAGGATTACTAATTCCTCAAATAGAAAAAAAACATTTCTGCATTTGTGACCCCCCCCCCCCCCATTTCAACCGCGCCTGTTCTTAATTTCATGCCTAGACTGATTTGACGGGAGGATCGATTTGGATGATATTTGCCGTGGACATGAACGTATAAATACAAAAGAGGTCCTGTATCGTCCGATATACACCTAATATTCCATGTCGTTTAAATCATGCCAATAAAAATTAATAGGATAAATCCATCTGTCAACTTTACTTCAAGTTCCGCCTCCAGGGTAGCGGGGGAGAAATTAGGGGTGAATTAGCCGCTTACTGACACAGACCGAATTCCACGCGGGCGGAGCCGCGGGCACAGCTAGTGTATAAATATGTGTGTAGGGCGCTCGCACTTGACCATGGTTTTGGTTGTGAATTAACCGCCTTTGAAATCACATCGTGTTTCATTATATCGCCATATACATACATATCACCGGACATAATAAAGACAAGTGCGGTGATATAATATCACTATCTGCTGATGAAGACCGAAGTTACATATATAGATTGATTTATTATTCGAAAAGTGTACATTAATTTATACAGTGCCCTGCAAAACTGTTTCCACAATTTGTCTGCAGGTGAGATAGTTAAGAACTAGTTACTCTACTGTTATGGTAAAGTTATTTATATACACTCACATTGTAAGTCCTCTAAAACGTGTTCAAAAACGGTAGGCAATGGCCAGCATTACAACAACCGATTTTATTATGATAATTTTTTTTATCTGTAGCAGTAACGTAATTTTAACATACATGCTCACATATTGTTAAGTTATGAGTATCAAATTTGGAACATCGATTTTGGTAACGTAATGAAAATCCAGCCCTCCTCCCCGTTCAGGATTTATAATATGTTTGTAGATAAAGCAGTGTATGCAACTGTACGTAATTAGACCTTATTATGTAACAGTTACATAAACTACTAATATTGGCACACTTAAGCGACATCGTCTTTGTGATACAGGTGTCACCTAAGTGTATCCAGTAGGTATTTCTTTAGCTGTTTTTTAAATTTAGATTTGTCTGGTCTGGTCTTAGTTGACCAAGGGAACTCTTAGTTCAAGGTTGTTAAAATCTTCTCGAAACCAAAGGTTCTCCTATTAGTTCGCTGCTAGTCAAAAGCTACTGGCTGATCTGTGGCAAATACTCCCTTAAGCGTATAAGCGTTGCGAATATGACCAACTCGGGAAGTGAAGTAAAAAATTGATTACTGAAATCAATTCATTTGCGGTGGGACCCCGTTTTTGTTAACACCTCATGCCCTGTTTTTTGTCAAACGCGATCCATCTTAGCCAATGAGAGTCCCGACACTGCTTTTAATTAACCTTAGGCCTCTTTCCTGTAACTCTGAAGAACAGTCAGTACTTTTCAACAGTAGGTATATTTTTCAAAGAAAGTCTCGAACGTGCATGAAATTTTCTCGAGACCTTTTGAAGAGCCACAACTCAACAACCGGAGTCAGGGCTTGTAACCGGTAGGTATTTTGCTCCATACTAAAATACCGGTTTTTTTTTCGTTCTTTCGTATACTATTTCATATTTAATCGAAAAATCTTACAATATAAAGTCATAACCTAAAAACAATACGAGTTCTACGTAAAAACCATTAAATATGTAAACATATTGGGTTATTTCGGGGCTTTTTGCGAAAACCGGTTACAAGCCCTGCCTGGAGTTGCAGGCGTCTATTAGCTATGGTGACAACTTACTATCAGGCGGCTTGTATGCCATCGACGTATTATAGAAGTAGCTGATAAGATTAATTTCGCTAATTTTGGCGCTGACTGTACTGCTTAACTTTCATTAAAATAGAAAATTAATTATCTGCGTAGATTGGTAAACGGGAAAATAATATCGTTTCATTTTGAATGTTTTAATGGGAATGGAATTCTTTTATTTTTAGCCAACGCGGAATCGTGATTCATGGAACGAATATAATTTAAGTGGCCTTTTGTAAAATTCCTAGAAAATTATGTTAAAATCAAGTCGGTGTATTGTAATTGAGCGTTCGAGCGCGCTTGCGTTGTCAAAGAGCGTTTTTACATTCGGATACTTTTTAGAATTTACAAAAATTCTGTTTTTATGTGACAATGTGACTTAAGGATCCTACACGACACTTCCGATACTTCACTTTGTATACAGATCATCACGTGACTTCCGAGGATCACGTGACGCTTTCTATGCAAAATGAAGACTTGGAAGTGTCGCGTAGGACGTGGAACGGAACAGCGTGAACCATATATCCTTTAGCCGTCCTTGCCCGTACGATTTGCGAACTGTTTAAATAGAGTCTAGGGATAGGTAGCAGCCCCCTGGGGCTCAATGTTACTCTGCGTCCGTAGGAAACACCTTAGACAACCCTACACGTGATCCTTGGGTGGTGCTAGAAGAGTAACAAACTTGGCAGCTGCACTGTCCCATCTGGACCTCGCAGCACTCACTGGATTTTCTTCATCATCTGCTTTCCCACTACTACTATCCCAGAGAAGAATAGTTATTTGTTATACAAGGGTGCAAAGTTGTATTTTAACCGCGAGTGTGGAATTGAAGCACGAGCTAGCGAATGGATTCTAGGGTTGAACTGCGAGGTAGCGAATCCTGAGCGAAGCGAGTAGTTCAAAAATAGAATCCTGAGCGTAGCAAGTGTTGCAACACACGAGACGTAAAAATTACTTTGCAGCCGTGTGTAACACAAATCTTTTCACCTCACTAAAGCGAGGAAAATATAGTCTGGCCAGCCAACGAACGCAGTAGCAATGTACATCAAACAAAAATATAACAACACTGCTTAGTGTTGTTATATTTTTGTTATGTATATTTGAATCGAACAGCAGCATTGCTCCATAGAAAAGCAGCAATGTACATCAAACAAAACTTAGTAATTTTTGGACGCCTGTCGCGCGCTTTTGTAAAAACCGGCCAAGAGCGTGTCGGGCCACGCTCAGTGTAGGGTTCCGTAGTTTTCCGTCCGTCACGGTAAGTGTCCCCACTTAAGAGTTAATAACACCGCCATGTAGGATATGATATGAGAGTTCCACGTACAGCGACATCTATCGGCAAATTAAGTAAACTATTGCGCGCGAGCTTAAAGTATGGAAGATGATTTTTATGGAATAATTCTTTATTGCGTGAACCGATTTTCACCGTTTTTACTTTATTTGAAAGCACGTCATTTCATTGTAATTTTGTAGAAATTACAGGTACAATAAACACCTGCTTATACGGTTAAATTACAAACTTAGTTTAGAAATTATTTTGTATTTTTTTTTCAAAAACTATTCATCCTATCAAGTTCAAAATATATTTCCTAGAAATTTTTTATAAATTTTAACTATAAAACTTTCGTGAGACTCTAACATATTAAAAATATTTATAACGGGTTACTCACGTAATTTAAGTCGATTTTTGCTCGACATGTTTCGGTCAATTTACGATGACCATTTTCACGAGCTGCCTTCCGCGACGGCAGCGCGACGGCTACTACGCGCCTGCGCGCGGTGTGCCCTGCTGCTGGCGGTGGGAGGCGGCGGCGGCGGCGGCGGTGTTGTGGCAGATCTACCCTCGTTCACTTCTTCACTATTGCCGAAATGTTTGCACACTACACTAACGACGTCACTTGCTAAAGGCACGTCCACACTGCCCACCGACGTAGTATTGAAAACCGTTTTCCAACTAGCGGGCAATGACCAACCACCATCCCGATTGAAATTCGAATGACGACTTATTTCTATAGCTTCCCGTATTTTTCGCTGAACGAGGAACTTTTCCCTTGCCAGTACGGTTACCTTATCAAACCTAATATAATGCGTCGAATCCGAATCCAATATGTGGTCCGTCACAGCGGAACCCTGCCCATCCCGGTTTTTCATACTACGTATGTGTTCAGAGAGCCTCGTAACGATGTTCCGGCCAGTCTCTCCAATGTAACTCTTCCCACAGGAGCAAGGGATCATGTAAATGTGTGAATGTTCCTGGGGTTTACATGATCCCTTGCTCCTGTGGGAAGAGTTACATTGGAGAGACTGGCCGGAACATCGTTACGAGGCTCTCTGAACACATACGTAGTATGAAAAACCGGGATGGGCAGGGTTCCGCTGTGACGGACCACATATTGGATTCGGATTCGACGCATTATATTAGGTTTGATAAGGTAACCGTACTGGCAAGGGAAAAGTTCCTCGTTCAGCGAAAAATACGGGAAGCTATAGAAATAAGTCGTCATTCGAATTTCAATCGGGATGGTGGTTGGTCATTGCCCGCTAGTTGGAAAACGGTTTTCAATACTACGTCGGTGGGCAGTGTGGACGTGCCTTTAGCAAGTGACGTCGTTAGTGTAGTGTGCAAACATTTCGGCAATAGTGAAGAAGTGAACGAGGGTAGATCTGCCACAACACCGCCGCCGCCGCCGCCGCCTCCCACCGCCAGCAGCAGGGCACACCGCGCGCAGGCGCGTAGTAGCCGTCGCGCTGCCGTCGCGGAAGGCAGCTCGTGAAAATGGTCATCGTAAATTGACCGAAACATGTCGAGCAAAAATCGACTTAAATTACGTGAGTAACCCGTTATAAATATTTTTTATAAAGTTCTACTTTTGAGATTTTTTTCATATTTTTAAAATTTATGGTTCAAAAGTTAGAGGGGGGGGACGCATATTTTTTTACTTCTGGAGCGATTATTTCCGAAAATATTTACATTATCGAAAAATGATTTTAGTAAACCCCTATTCATTTTTAAATACCTATCCAACAATATATCACACGTTAGGGTTGAAATGAAAAAAAAATCACTCCCCACTTTACGTATAGGGGAGGTACCCTAATAAATAAAAAAATCCACTTTTCAGTTTGAAAGAGTATACTTTACAGGTGGTCCCATTGTAACCAGGTCAGGATCTGATGATGGGATCCTGGAGAAATCGAGGGAACTCTTCAACTATTAAAGGCACAACTATAGTGATTTGAGTATTTTTTTCAGCAGCTCGAGCATTTGGTGTTGGAAAGGTGGATGCTAAGTGAAGTCGGTTCTTTTTTGTTTAAAATTATTATTTTACCACTTTGTCGGCGTGATTGATATACATATTAGTACCAAATTTCAGCTTTCTAGTGCTAACGGTCACTGAGATTATCCGCGGACGGACGGACGGACGGACGGGCAGACATGGCGAAACTATAAGGGTTCCTAGTTGACTACGGAACCCTTAAAATGACAGAAGATTATGCGGTCAAAATAAAATAGTTGACATCTAGGAAGGAATGAAACATTGATACTTACAATGATTGCTAAAATCATAAGGCCAGTCGAGGGAAACGAGTAACTACCTATATCTACCAGAAAATGCAACTTTTCAGTTTAGAATGGAACAGGATTAGCTTCATTAGGTATCTGTATGAATAAGAGAGTCATGTTAATTTACATATATTATATCACTCAGTATACTCCTACTTATTTATTATGATTTCGTTTGACGACTATTTTAGGTAGGCACTTATTTAATCTAATGTACGAATTGTATAATTGAATAATATATAAACGCACGTGAGGTTTTGGTGTTTATTTATCAACCGACTTCAAGATTTCGAAGGAGGAGGTTATCAATTCGTCGGGATCTTTGTTTTTGCTATTTTTTTTTTTTTTTTTTTTTATGTATGTTCACCGATTATTCGAAGACGGCTGGACCGATTTGGAAAATTCTTTTTTTGTTTGAAAGAGTATACTTCACAGTTGGTCCCATTGTAACCAGGTCAGGATCTGATGATGGGATCCTGGAGAAATCGAGGGAACTCTTCAACTATTATAGGCACACCTGTAGTGATTTGAGTATTTTTTACAGCAGCTCGAGCATTTGGTGTTGGAAAGGTGGATGCTTAGTGAAGTCGGTTCTTTTTTGTTTAAAATTATTTTATACATAGCTTAGGTAGGTACATAAAGGAAAACATTTCAAAGGCTTGATAAAAGTCTTGTAGGTAGCGGGATGCTTGGTGCTTAAACCTGTTAAATTGTAGTGTTTTCTTGCTTTGTGACAATATGCAGCACTTGCTCCTATGCAACAAACGATCTTGGACTTCATTTAGCACTAGTTTTCGCTTCAATTATTCGATTTTACACTGAAAGAAAGAACTTGAAATGATAATTCGATACAAAACTCTCAAAAACCTCAAAGTCACATATATCACGAAAAATGTATTACACCTGTCATAACCCAAGTAACACATCAAAGCAGTATAACGGCCGTCTTACAGCATATCTGTATGCTTTTAGCATTTTCAGTTCGTTTTATAGTAGCATTATAAACGTTTATAGTGCTGATATAGGTCTTAAATGGGCACGAATTACCCAGCTTGAGATCCTATACAGGTCATTTAATAGCATTACAGGCGCAATATGTCTGCGCTGTTAGCATTATCGTTGTCATGGAAAGTGCCAATCGCATTAAAGAACCATTAGTACGCTCTATTAAGTTGCCAACTGCATTAAAGAAGCATTAATACGGCCAAAAAACTTGCTAATCGCAGTAAAGAAGCATAAGTACTCTCGATTAACTTGCCAATCGCAATACAGCATTATACTAGCATAAGAGTGTAGTAAAATAAACCTTACGTCAATGCAAAAACGTCTCTAACACCGACGGAACAAATGTTATAATACAATTAACGTTGTGATTTAACTACTTTGTCTCGCAATATAAAATGGACGAAGACGGTACAAAAAACTGAATGAGTGACACGTCATATTTGTTTGCATCTTAACAAAATTTATAAAAGTTTTTGACACTTTTACGTTATTATATCCTTCAAATATTACTGCGCAATGTAGTTTACTGTAAATGTGTATATAAGTTTCATTGAAAATTTTCACGCGCCTTTGATTTATTGTGGTTTTGCTATAAATATTATAAAAAGATATGCGTCAAATAAACAAAACAATTGTGTAATCCTCGTATAGAACGAGTTTTGCATTATTAACATAATAGTGTTGGTTGAGCAGTCTTAAATTATAATTTCATTATTATATAGGTATTTTCCTTGTATAAATAGGTCCGCATGATTTTATTTTTAGGTTATAAATTATTTACAAAATGGCGTTGGTCTATATAGACGGAGAGCTAGCCACGTCGGATATGACACAATAATGAGAGCAACCAAACCCCTCTAGTCAGTTTGGTATACTATGCTTATTTCTAGATCTGGACATCTGGCAGCTTTAAAGTGGTGGAGGTCAAAGAATGCAATACATTTCAAGAAAATAAATCCTAGAGATCTGGGTTTGATGCAATATATGAGAAACTATACAAATACTATACAATATTAAGAGAAATTATACAAAAAATTATGTTGGGAGAAAGTAGTGCCAAACGATGTATAATAAAATATAGTTCATAGTTTGTCGCCTACTGTTTTTGTTTCCGTAATAATCATACATCGGGGTTTTCGGTGCGGGAACGATTTGAGAAAGAGTAGAGATAAACAGATAGGTTGAGAGTTAGTCTGAGAAAATATCATATTATGCCTAATGAATAACTACCTCTCTGTGAATAGCTTACACACTATGATACGAGCTTTTTTTCTTAGAGGCATGTTTGTATTGACTATTATATACTTAGTATTTTAAAAATGCAATTGCATATCCGAAATTTATTAACTAGATCTACCTAAGACAAAGACACGGTATAATAAGTGTTAATCTTGACGTCCGATATTTATGAACTATTTGATTAACTGAAGAGGTTGACAATGATCAGTCATTACATGAATTAATAAAAAAATACTTGAAAAAATCATAGGTATATGTACCTACAATATATATACATAATAGTCAGCTATTACATATAAATTGTATATACCTATGATTTTTTCGATCAATTATTCATTAGGTAGAAACGTGCTAGAGTACATTCTGTTTTTTAAGTTAATGCCTACTCTTTGGCTAATCTCAAACATTCCCGCACCGAAAACCCCGATGTATGGTAATAATACACAATATTTTTTGGTCTAATGTTTTTTTTTATCGATTTTTGACCAGTTTTGAGTCGATATTCCAACATATTCACTATAGATAGAATTATAAGGCAAACGACTATCGGTTTTTGAATCTTTTATCTCCATTCTGTAGAGCCGGATCTTGAAATAAATGAGCCGTTTTTTTTATGATATTTTTAAAATATGGTCTAAAAAACACTTTTATCGATATTCGAATGGTGTAAAGAATCTTACATATACGTAATCTACATATTAGGGTTCCTCTTTGATGTCTCTAAAAACTGTAGAGAGATTTTAATTTTTAACTAATTAATACAAAATTTATGACCATAAAATCACTTTTTTAGCCTAAACCGGTTCGACTTTGATGTCAAATATCTCGAAGACAATGAATATTGAAGTAAATATAGGATACTATATTGTTTAAAGCCGTTACTGATAATATGATAAGCTATATAAATCATTAGAAAACTAAGGGAATCATATCTAAGGTCGTTGGCGCCAGGGAGCCCCTTAAAATATAGGCCCTGTCCTTTATAACTGAGACAACTTCGGCAATTTTTACCTAGTTTGGTATTACTATTTTCCAATTAAAACATTTTGCTAGTCTGTCACTGTGACCTCCACCCATTAAAAGCTGCCAGATGCCACGATCTAGCAATAAGAATAGTATAGCAATCTAACCAGACGGGTTTTGTTGCTCTCATTATTGTGTCATATCTGACGTGGCTAGCTCTTAGTCCAATAGCAGCTTAGTGACCCTTAAAAAATGCCTTATTTATGCCTACAGCATTACACGTGAATAATTACGCTATTAAACAACATTAAGCATTTATTTATGCTATTGTAGAACCTAAGGCACTAAAACCGCTAAAAGCTGTATAGGGCCTGTTCATAAATTACGTCATCAATTTTTGATGATTTTTACCACCCCCCTAAAATCATCCAACCCTCCCCCTGCCAAATAAAGTGACGTCATTAAAAAAAATGCGTTGTAAGCTTAATTGTAAAATAAAAAACTATTTAGTAGATAATATTTTATAGCATTAAAAGTTTATAGAAACACGACTTTCATTCCTTTTTTTACACATTGTCGATGTGATCTTCGGAATGACCGCCCCCCCCCCCCCTCCTACCGTCATGCTACCATCATCCGATGTCCAGACCCCCCCATTTGAAATGACGTAATTTATGAACAGCCCCTTATAGTGAATTACTTGGCTTTATAATGGTTTATATTATTGCTATTATACTGCATTAGGGGCGTATTACCTACTTATAAATGCTATTGTACACCCTAAGGCATTAAAAATAGCTGAAAGCTGTATAGCGAATTTACGTGGCATTATAATGGCTAATATTCATGCTCTTAAACAGCATTAAGCATTTATTTATGCTATTGTAGAACCTAAGGCACTAAACCAAACCGAAGCATTAGTGTAGCAAACCAAAACGCAACTGTACAGCATTCAGCTGTACAGTTGCATGTTGTTCGCTGCACTAAAACTAATGGCTAAACAAAAACATTTACATATGCCATTATATAACCGTTATACAGCGTAAAGCATCATAAAATGCTATTGTAGAACCTAAAGCACTAAAAACAGCTGAAAGCTGTATACCGGATTTACGTGGCATTATAATGGTTAATATTCATGCTCATAAACAGCATTAAGCATTTATTTATGCTATTGTAGAACCTAAGGCACTAAACTACACCGAAGCATTAGTGTAGCAAACCAAAACGCAACTGTATAGCATTCAGCTGTACAGTTGCATTTTGGTTCGCTGCACTAAAACTAAAGGCTTTAAAAAAGAATTTATACATGCCATTATACAACCGTTATACAGCTTAAAGCATTATATAATGCTATTGTAGAACCTAAAGCACTTAAGTGCTTTTAAACAGTCGAAAGCTGTACAGTTGCGTTGTGGTTTGCTGCACTAAAGCTAGAGGCTTTACAAAAGCATTTAGATATGCCATTATACAACCGTTATACAGCTCAAAGCATCATATAATGCAACAAGTTGCTCGGTGAACGTATATAAGGGTTTATACGGTCCTTAAATTCGAAATAAGTTAACTATTCATATGTTATAATGCTTCCTGTGTTACTTGGGAAGTACCTACATAAATATCTCAGCTGGTCTTTGCATTGATTTAATACATTTATTGAAAGGTGATGGCAGATATTACATTAATAAATAATAAAAAAACGCAATCTGAAACTTAAAAATATAAGTAAACAAAACTAACTTTTTAAAATTAAAAAGTTACATGTCACAGATAAAACAAAAACAATGCACAATTTTCGAATTATTCTGAGACAGGTAGTTCATCAATTAAAATGGATCGATCAAAATAATATTTCTTAAAAGATTTAAAGCGTTTTATAGTAAAATCATGAAACAAAATTGTTTACACTAAATGTTTTTAATTGAATACAGTTAAATATAAAATAATTTTTGCGTCCACAGCACCTGATTTGATCAGACAATTTAATCAGATGGGCGAAGATTGTCCTGTCTGGAGTGGCCTTTACATGTTATTATGTTTAAAAAAGTGACTAATATCACGTTCGAATTTCAAATATTCTTTGCACTCTTGTGAATAAAATGCAGTTTTGCTATCTGTTTTTAAAGAATAAAAAAGAGCTTTCCGAGCCAGTGAGGTGAAAATGACTATCTATAACCGGTGACATATAGCCCTACTATAAAATAAAAGATAGCAGGTATTCTACGCGTTTCAAACCCAGGTATTGGGAAATCGAATGGTGCAAACAACCTAAACCTCGCCAGAAGCACTAAACCCTAATAGACGGAGAGCTAGCCACGTCAGATATGACACAAAAATGAGAGCTACGAAACCCCTCTCGTTAGTTTGCTATACTATGCTTATTTATACTACTACTCATTGCTGAGTTATGGATTAAGTTGTTATGGACTCACTTTTAAGACATACTTGGACCAAATTAAGCAACAGCAAATAAGGTTGTTAAAATATTTACTTAACAAAAATGTGCGAGATGAATGTAGAATCAATTACGAAAAATTGTTCTTAGTTTGTAAAATCCTCCCCGCTTCATGTAAAGTAGAATATCTCCACGCCATAGAATGTTATTAGAACCAAGATTTTAAAGTTGAGAGAACACGTAGTCGTTATAATACTAGGTCATCTCAAAAGAAGAAATTATGTCAGATTAGTGCGTCGAATTATTACGGGAGACGAACCAAAGAATATGTAACACCCCAAAAGTAATAAATATCCAATGTTACTTGAGGAAAATAAATTAAAAATTGGAACTCTTAAGGCAAAGTTCAAAGAAATATTGCTAAATAAGTACTCTGTAAGCCATTGTTAAAATATGTCTTTGTATATATATGTGTGTGTGTGTGTGTGTGTGTGTGTGTGTGTGTGTGTGTGTGTGTGTGTGTGATTGTGTGTTCATGCATGTGTTTGCTTTGCATTGCTAACTACTTGTAATGGGATTGATATGTTGTTGTTTGATGTAATTACATAGCAGTACCTAGATTCTAAAAGTAGTATTCCAAAACTTGTATAGAGCGCTCCGCCAACAAACTGTTCCTTAGTTTGGCGAAATTATGAATTTATATTATGTATGTTTTTCTTGCTAAAAAAAAAAAAAAACTTACTATATACTAATATACTAATAATATTATAAATGGGAAAGTGTATGTGTGTGTTTGTTTGTTTGTCCGTCTTTCACGGCAAAGCGGGGCGACGAATTGACGTGATTTTTTAAGTGGAGATAGTTGAAGGGATGGAGAGAGACATAGGCTACTTTTAGTCTCTTTCTAACCCCCCACTTCCCTAAAATGGGGGGTGGAAGTTTGTATGGTTTGTTACCCCGAATTTAACGCGAGCGAAGCCGCGGGCAAATTGCTAGTTGTAAATATACTTAATCACAGTAATTCAGTGGTCTTTGATTGTCTCCCGATTTGTATGAAAATAAGGGATTTACGTACCACTGCGTTACCTTTTTACATTAATCAATATTAATATATGAATTTTGGTTAACAAATTCCTATTAGTTGGTTCTGGTCCAATTTGAGAATACAATTTTATACCTACACGAAATTCAATGTCTATATCATACTTTTTTCTGGCAATAGATTATCGGTCACGAAAAAGTACTCGTAGAATGAGCTTCAAATCTGTTAATTAGCAGTGTGTTAAAGTTAATGCAGGTAAGTATAGCGCCCTAAACTCCGCTGCATTCAAAGTATACAAAAACCACTCCCATTTAGGGTTGCAAATAGAAAAAAAACAAAATGTTTTTTTTTCAAATTTATGAAAAAAAAACATGAAAGGTTTTTTTTCAGATGAACAAATATTACGACAAACACGGTTTTTCGTGATTTATTCATATAAGTAACTTAAAACTAAGTACATTAAAGTAGGTATGTTTTTTTTTTTTTTTATACCACGACGGTGGCAAACAAGCATACGGCCCGCCTGATGGTAAGGAGCTACCGTAACCTATGGACGCCTGTAACTCCAAAGGAGTCACATGCGCGTTGCCGACCCTTTACAATAAGGAGGATTCACTGTGTTGACGACTAAAGGAACAAGAAGTTCCCTCATCGTCAACACACTGGGTCCTCTTTGAGCTCTTTGGCAACCTTACTTACCTGCAGGAACACAACACTATGAGTAGGGTCTAGTGCTATTTGGCTGTGGTTTTCTGTAAGGTGGAGGTACTTCCCCAGTCGGGCTCTGCTCCAGATTTGAGCGATGACATTCGCTGAACGTGCCCTACCACACTTAGCGAGATGCCATTCGCAGTGCCCATACCTCTCTTTTTGGCGTAGTTTAAGGACATACCCAGGTCCGACGTAGTTTAAGGACATACCCAGGTCCGTATGTCTTTATGTAACTAAACTATTCTCAGTAAATGCAAAAAAAACTTTGAACTTATTCACTAGGACTATCAGTAGCATAGTACCACTACATATTTCATTAATATAAGTTTAATAAAACCAGAAATTAAAGTTTTTAAATTAAATTAGTTTAATAGTTAACATAAAGTCTAAAACAACCGTATAAGAGTATTAACTGTCTTGCAAATTTTGAGATTTCGTACTTTTGAAATAAAAACATATTCCAGAAAAAAACCTGTTCTTTTTCACGGTTTTTTTTCAAGTTTTTTTTTCAAGACAAAAAAAAACGTTTTTTTGCAACCCTACTCCCATTGTTCTAGCTCTAACCTGCATGAATGGTGCTTTAAATTAAATACGCGGCACGTTCCGCCGTGAAACAAGCAGGTAAGTCGTCACTCATGCGCTGCGATGTAGAGTCTGCTTACAAAGCCTTCAATTTGTACCGTAGTAATTAGTGACACTGGGGAGTCGTTGGAACGCATATGGAACGTTCTAGAAGATCGTAAGCGGTGGAGTTTAGGCCGAGGTCAGATGACACGTTTTACGCGAGTGGGTGAGTTTGTAAGAACGCTCGTTTGGCTTAAGAAGTCTATGAAGACATTACAATCGATGTAAAATAGAGTCAAGTCCCTAAAGAAAACCTCTGCAGGGAGCTCATTTCACAGGACATACTGTGCGTGGTAGAAAGTTTCTCTAAAACCTATCATCTTCTTATTATTCTTATCTTCTTATTAATATTTTAAGTATTCTTGTACTTTGATACAATAAAGAATATTTACTTACTTACTTACTTACTTACTTCTTTCTTGATTAGGTATTGATGGTGTAGTAACTCATTAAGTTTTGTAAAAACTAGATTAGTCTTCTTAACACATTCACTGCCAAGAACCCGCCTCGTGGGCGCTCGTAAACTTTGCTCAGATGACGGACAACTCGCTGGGCGGGTTGTTTTGTACGTGGCTTATTGACGCCCGGTTTCTGAAGTAGGACGTCATTTTTCGTCTGGCAGTTAATGTGTTAATTTACTACATAACCTGCCTAACCCAACTCTTATTTTCGTAGGTACAAAACCAGATAGGAAAAAAACGCTTCATATAAACTCAACCTTATAATGACATTCGTCGTTTCGGAATAAGGAGGCAACGTCGTTTATATAATTGCCGGGTATTACATTTTCTTCCAGCCGATTCCGCGGAGACATTAAACATTCAGTTTGGAGTCGTGACAAAGTATGCAACCACAATGTAGAATAGACTCGTTTTTCGCTCGACTTAGGTACATACAATTTGGTCTATGTTCTGTACCTACATTAGATACCGTAGTTTTGTAAGAGAATCTAGATGCGGTAAATCAAACTCAATTTTAAACTCAAGCGCGCTCAGATGAAAGTACCTTTCTTGTTATTTTTTGGCAGTAAGTTATGTGGCCTGTAACACGAGCAAAAAATCAAATCAAAACTCTTCTTTGCGGGATTTAATTGAACCCCGGCTCGTACCACTGAAATTCTCGAAACTTATGCACGAAAGCATCTAGAAACCGGACCTCATCTCAACAAGGCATTCTCGTCTGGATTGGAAGATGGCAGTCGCATTTGTAAAACGCTAGTGCCTACACACCAAACTATGGCTCAACAGGTCGTGGCAAAAGCCCTTTATACTTAACACTAAAAAAGAATGATTACCGCTTACCACAATCAAAAATACTAGCTTACTTGGGCCACTGTTTGCACTAGCCCAACAGTATGTACCTATGTATTATCATCAGCTTCAGCTAACACATTGGAAACAGCGCTTCATCAATGATTCCCCAGCGCATACGCTCACAGCAATCTATGGATAATGTATGAACATGCATTACTGATGGTAATCTCGACAACGCACGTTAACCTCTTAACTCTAAGGACGCTAAGACGATAGTTACTATTATAGGTATATTACGCGCTTTCTATCGGCTTGCCTACATTTTCAGACATTCTCTTTCAGAGGCAAGTTAACTCCGGCTTGCGTACGAAGATTTCTGACTCGCCGACCTTGCCATCTCCTTCACTTGTTTGAGGCGCTGTTCAGTAATAACTATATATGCGTCTATTTACTTTTGTAATCTTATTTCGTTGTTGACTGCACCGTTGAGCCACTTGCCATTGTTCGTAATTTAGCCGTGTAATAAATGACCGATGTAATTGGCAGTTGACAACTAGTCGATAACATCGGTCATTCATAACACGGCTAAATTACGAACCCTGGCAAGTGGCTCAACAATCCGGGTTCGTGACTGTACCTGGGCATTTTCGCTTAACCCTTTTGAACGCTTATCCTCTCGCGTCAAGACGTGGCCTACACGCCAATATCTCGACTAGTGAATAACGAATATAAACCTTATCTGTCAGCAGGACAATTGCTTTGACAACGTCCGCCATGACCACTTTAGTTGCAGGCACGACAGCACACGACCCATTTAGAGACTCTTGGCGTTCAAAGGGTTAACGGCCGGTTAGCAATCGTCACAAAACTGACGGTCAATGTCAAACCCCATACATTTTGTCAGAAATGTGACGGTTAGACGTTACTGAAACACGACATAAGACGTGCTTTAAAGTAAAAGTTAAAATTAAAATACCCATCACCTACCTAGGCCATGATACAGACATAACAAGAACGGTATGGTGTTACGGAACTCTCAATGTGCGGCAGAGATTGAACTTTTATGGTTTGTCCTTCCCCCAGTTTCACTTTTCATTGTTACCTACGACACCACCACCACCGGCACTGAATGTGTTAGACCAGGCTAACACATGCAGTGCCACCTAGTTAATGCTACGAGCGCTCGTATCCCGTAGCCACGTATTCGTGCATGTAGCTCGTAGCAGCTACGAACAAAGAACCCGACAGTTGGGGTCTCGGCGCTGAATGTGCTACGAGACAGTGTGGAAATCCAACATAATCAACAACATTAACACATTCAGCACCGAGAACCCGACTGTCGGGTTCTCTCTTCGTAGCTACTACGAGCTACATACGACGAATACGTGGCTACGGGCTACGAGCGTAGCGTGTAGCACTGGGTGGTGTTGAATGTGTTAATAGGTATTACATTGCTATTCCGCGGTTTAATAACGTGATAACCGTAAGTCCCAAGTCCCAACCCGTAAACGCCAGATTCAATAAATTACCGTAACATTTGCGTCAATTTTTTTTTATACGACGGTGGCAAACAAGCATACGCCCCGCCTGGTGGTAAGCAGCTACCGTAGCCTATGGACGCCTCCAATTCCAGTTGTGTAACATGCGCGTTGCCGACTCTTTAAAAAAAAAGGAGTAGTCACTGTGTTGACGACTAAAGGAACAAGAGGGTCCCTCATCGTCAACACACTGGGTCCTCTTTGAGCTCTTTGGCAACCTTACTCACCAGTAGAAACACAACACTATGAGTAGCAATGTTTGCAGTTAGTTTCCCATTTTGCCGCTGTAATGTCCATGTACAGTTAGCGATATAAGTGAATTACGTTACTCAGCCTTTAAAAAATACGAGGGACATTAAATAAAAACAAATACCTAGAATTTTGCTCCCGTAGTAGCTATTTCCATTTACCAAATAAATACGATGCAAACCTCTACAAATAGAAGCTCTCTAAAGAATTACAGAATTTATAATAAAACATTATCTAGTGTTCAAAGTGAACTAGAAGAAAATAACAAAAAAAACTCGTTCAGTCAACTCTCTTTAATAGCATTAAAGTTCACACAATCATACAAAATACACAATATTTATATAAAATACATTTGTTAATTAGCTAACTTATTTATATAAAATACATTTAGGCCGCATAATCTAATTTAACGTTTGATCAAACAAATCGACTGAATATTCGCTGACATAAGCATTTTCCGCTGAAATCCAATACAACGTTAATAATATGCATTATAATTAGGTTTCAAATTAAATTGTTGTCATAAATTGTATTAATGTGGTAACTACAGATCGTTTCGGTCAGATCTAAATGGAATACATACAGGATTATTGGTAATTCGCCCAACCACCCTGTATATTGTATTCGTTAAGCCCAATATTAAACTGTGAATCCTATTGTGAAATATACAGGATGATTCATGAGACGTGAGCAGGAGCAACCCTACACACTTAGTTAACGATAATGAATCGACCGCCATCATGTTTAAGTGAAACAATAACGCCTTTCAATTTTTTTTAACCTTTTTGTTTTGTAGAAATTTTATTCTCTGTAATCATGGTCACCCCACATAAACAAATCAATAAAGATAAAACCTCTTTGACAATCATGACAGCACTTTGATTATGAAAAATTACAAAAAAAAAATTAAGTGAGATACGATGATTCAAAAGTAACCAGACGTCAATTTGACACATATCACAGAAAAACAAGAGAATATCAGTACTCGACGGAGTATTCTAATTGTAGAGTGACCATGCGTGTCGTAAATAATTTCAAACGTTTTATTTTTATTTAAAAAAAATATTTTTGCGCTTATCACACTAATACTGATATCAAACAATAGCTTATTTTTAACTGAATCCGTAGTATTAAGCCTGCTCACGTCTCATGAATCACCCTGTATATCTGATGTTGCGAACGCACTTCTGACACCTAAGGAATCGTAAAGTTATATACATAATTCATCCTTAACACATTCCGCGCCGAGATCCCGACTGTCAGGTTGTTCGTAGCTACTACACGCTACATACGACGAAAACGTGGCTACGAGCTACGAGCGTAGCACGTAGCACTAGGTGGCACTGAATGTGTTAACACATTCCGCGCCGAGAACCCCACTGTCGGGTTCTTTGTTCGTAGCTACTACGCGCTCCATACGACGAATACGTGCTACATACGTCGTATTCGTCGTATGTAGCGCGAAGTAGCTACGAAGAGAGAAACCGACAGTCGGGTTCTCGGCCCTGAATGTGTTAATTGGTCTATCATGTAAACAAACACTTCTCAAAAACATTATCACACTTTTCTCTGGGATTATAACTTAAAATCTTGATAATAGTTAAAGAAACTCACAAAGTATTGAATTTAACCAAGTAACCACTGAAAAATAAAATTTCTAATAATATTTTCTTCAATAATCGGAACAAAGAACTAATAACCTCAAAAATAAATGACATTACGATGTCTAGATTGACACACGTTTATTTACAAGTAAGAATTAATTCTGTATAGACGGTAACCTGCCACATATCTACTGCGGGAGCTCTCTTTAACCAAAAAGTAAGGCTGAAAGAGAAGTAAAAGTATCTGCAACTCGTTTTAATAAAAAGTAATGACGTCAATAGACAATAATCCCAACATGTCAATAAGTCAATGTTGCAACGAGTGCGAGTCAGACACCTCTACTTTGATTCCCTCTTTCCTACGGTAATAACTAGTAATAAGGTTTGGTTTAGTTTGGCAAAAAATGTAACAGGGCTATCATTTAGAGTAGATCTTCCGGGTATAGATCTAACATCAGTCATAATATAAGGGCCTATTTCACAATCTCCAGATAAACTTATCTGCCAGTTAAAATTATTGCTATCCTTTTCTCCAGTCATATAAAAGAAAAGGACAGCAAACATTTATCTGACAGATATGCTTTAACTGGAGATTGTGAAACAGGCCATAAATCTTGGTATAAAATAGGTGTTTTATAGTGATGGGACATCAATACTCTTTTGGTCGGGAATAATTTCAATCAACAAAAACAAGTCAAATTTTTGTCAAAAAATAAGTAATTATTTTCAATTAAAAAAATTTGAAGAAGGATTTTTGTTAAAGTATGTGCCTTTGAACACTTGCATATCTTGCTAGCGGCAAGAAAACAGTGTGCTTTGCTTCGACTCCTCTTCTGTAGCTAACGCCAATAATATGTATAGAGTTTTGCACCTTACCCCATTGTAATAAGGTTGAACATTGTATATACAATAATGGAAAACCCAGAATATAAATTGGTTCCATATGTTGGAACCAAACAAGTCTACAAACTTTTGTATCTATGGTGTAGAGATTTGACATACCCAATCAGATGCCTTTTTTAACGTATGCAGGGGCTTTTTTTTTTATCCGACTACGAACTAATCTGTAGTTAACAATCTTTACTAATATTAAAAAAAAAAACAGTCATTTACACTTTTTAAAACACTACCGATTGTCAGTCCCTATTATTTTTATACGTTAAAGTATTAAATACAATAAAAATACATAATTTACTAATATTAATAATGTACATTACATATCAAACCTTTATTACTACCTACTTATATAAAACTAAAAAATACAATCTTTTTAGAAATTCCACAAATCCAGTAAAAAATACAACAGCCATGCTAAGTTACGAAGCAAACAAATTAAAAATATTAAAGCTAAGGATATTTTCTCAGTAAACAACGAAATCTAGATATGCTTTAGTCTAAATGCTTACAAATTAAAATGTAGCTAAAAATTAAATTCTTAATAATTACTGTTACTTAGGCTTATGGAACACAAGTCTACTGTTTATTTGTGACGTTTTCAGGTCAAACGTACATCACTGTCGGTTGTTAATAGAGTTTATTCCTTAATGTTTTTTTATGACAGTAACGCCGTATTGACAACCGACAGTGATGTCGGTCGACCTTTGATTTAAAGACGTCACCTATGTAGTTTAGCGAAATCAAACTTTTTAGTAGTGGCTTACCGTTTTAGTCATTTGCGTCCGAGTTAGTACCTATACCTAGTTACCAAGGACGATACAATACCCTAGACTATACTTATAATTAGCGTATGGACGGGTGGTGGCATTATTGAGCAGAGTACGCACTGGAGTCGCCTAGGTTACGTTTTAGGATTGAATGGCTAATGATTAAATTATTGTTTGTCTAAACTAAAACATACATTTCTTATTCGATAGTGTCAATATTTTTGGATCGAATTATTGAGCTATTTTTCATATTATTACTCAGGAAGACCAAAAATAGTTGGAAACATCAGCCATAGGTCGGAGAAAACGAGGGGGGATTCAATAATTCCAAAATATTGGTACTACTTGAATAAGAAATGTATGTTTTAGACAAAAAAATTATAAATTAGTCATTCAATCATAAAATGTAACCTAGGCGACTTCAGTGCCCTCTATGTCCGTACGCTACTTATAATACTCATAAGTAAATAGAAAAACGCTTTCCTCCTAAAGTCAGGCTTTAGCGCTGCTTTCGGATTCAGTTGCCGCTATGCCTATTGCCTATTGAAAGGTAGCTGATTTATTTGGCAGAGTCAAATTGCCGAACAAAATCTTGAACAACATTGAACAAAGCATTGAACAAAATTTAAAAACATTGAACAAAATTGAAGGACAATTGTACTCCTACGGAACTTAGACTCGAGGCGTCAGCATATAGATGGCGCTCGAGCGCTTGCGTGAATGTCAGGAATCCGTTTTTGTATAGATCCAGATAGTTGAGTCCAGATATTATAGTTTCAGATGTATAATTTGTATTTGAAGCAAATATGCTAATATGGAAGTCACAGCTTATAAAGAACTTTGCTCCCATGTTTTCTCTTCAACACGCGTTCATTTGGTTCTGTAACAAGAGATTACTTTTCAATGTAAGTTTTCGAAATAAAAATATGTGTCAGTATTTGGATATGGAGGTATTATCACTTCCTATAAAACTACATCTATACATATAATAAAGCTGAAGAGGGTCGAAAGTCTGTACATGGAAGATAATCGAAAAAAAGTTGTCTGGGGATACTTAGAATCGATAACAGAACACGTTCCAACAATTTTTAGAATTTTTGTCTGTTTATCTGTTTATCTGTTTGTCTGTTTATTTGACCGCGCATCACGTGAAAACGGCTGAACGGATTTTGATGAAATTTTGGATAGATATAGTTTGAGTCCTGGGAAAGGATAATATATAGTTTTAATCCCGAAAATCAACCCTGGTGGAGGTGAAAATGGGGTTGAAAGTTTGTATGGAGAATTTTTAACCGCTGAAACGATTTAGATAGAAATGAGTATGGAGATAACTTGAGTCTCGAGAAACGTCATAGGATAGTTTTCAAACCCTAGTGGGGGTGAAAAGGGGGTTGGAAGGTGGTATGAGGATTTTTTTACCGCTGAACTGATTTAGATGAAAATTGGTATAGAGATAGTATGGGTCTCGAGAAATGACAAAGGATAGTTTCTTCTTCAAACCCCCCCCCCCCTCCATCTTACTTTAGAACCGTAGGTTCCTAAAAATTTGAAAAAAATGATGGAAGTGACGCCTGAAAGGTACTTTCAATAAAAACTATCTATACATATAATAAAGCTGAAGAGGGTCGAAAGTCTGTTCATGGAATATATTCGAAAAAAAGTTGGCTGGAGATACTTAGAATCGATAACAGAACACGTTCCAAGTATTTTTAATTAGTTAACGGCTGAACGGATAATGATGAAATTTTGTGTAGAGATAGTTTGAGTCCCGGGAAGGGACAATGAACAGTTTTCATCCCGAAAATCAACCCTGGAAGGGGTGAAAAGGGGGTTGAAAGTTTTTATGTTGAAAGTTGGTATTGAAATAATTTGTAATTTTTTGGTCAAAGTGTTCATATTTATAACATGTTACCCGTCGATGCTTTAAATTTACCTTTACCCGCTCTTAAGACATATTTGAAAATGTCATGAATGTCAAAGGGTTATTGCAGCAAACCAAAAAACTACTACAAAATCATCTAACATTTATGGACACCGTTTAGGTAGGAAAACATATCAAACGTTTTGTGAAGCAGTCAGATTAGGATTTATTTTTCTTTATAATTAAACAATAGGTACGTTATCTGTCTCTCAAGCACTTTTGATATGTCTTCTTGAAGAACTACGCATTATTTTGTATCTTTAAGATCTAATAATGTATTACTGTTTTGAAAAAAATAAGTCCCGTCGAATTTCTTTTCGGTCATAATACTTCTTGGGCCAGAGGTACACCTACAGGGTTAGAACCGGTGGAGTTTTGGAACGAAGTTCCTTATCGGACGGTTCGCGGATGGGGGCCTAGGCGAAAAAAAGTCACGTGACCGTTACGAAAAAGCGTCACGTCACGAAAACGCGACACCCATACGATTGAGAAACATGTAAAATGGAATGAAATAAAAAATATATAAAATAGAATAAAGTGAAGTGAAGTGTAGTGAAACTGAGAAGTGGCAAAGTGATAAAAGTGAAAAAAGTCGAGAACCTCAAAAGTCGAGAATTTTAAAAATATCGAAAATGTCAAAAATTTATAATTTCTAAATTTCCAGAATTTCCAATATTTCCAAAATCTCCAAAATTTCCAAAATTTCCAAAATATCCAAAATTTCCAAAATTTCCAAAATTTCCAAAATTTTCAAAATTTTTTAAATTTCCATAACTCAAAACTTCTCTGACGTTCATTAGTGCATTGTAATGTGCTTACATTGACGAATAAATATCTTGATCTACACCAATATCATAAATCCTCTATTCCGCGGTTGGAACCGTATGTAATTAATTACCAACATTATTGCAACCAATAACGTAACATCAGTGTATTATCTGTGACAGTGTGGTAAAAACGTATGAAAATTCATTACCTACGGTAACGTAATGAAAAACCGCCCCCCCGACCGCCGGCATGCCCCCCCGACCGCCGGCGCAATAATGTTGGTCATGGCGGTGTAATGGTGGTCATTCTAATGGTTTCAATGGATTTTTAATATGTGTGTAGGTAAAGAAGTGTATGCTTCTGTACTTAATTAGGCCTTATTACGTAACCGTTACATCGCCATGTCCGTCCGTCTGTCCGCGGTCTAGCTCAGTTACCGTTCGCACTAGAAAGCTGAAATTTGGTGAGGCCTGATAAGAACTTTCAATAAAAACTATATTGAATAAAATCGGTTCAGCCGTTTTTGAACGAGGGCTGCTATTTATATATCCGGAAACCGGGATTACAATCTTCTTAAATAGCATATTTGACCTCCAAGGTAAAATTTGAACTTTTTTAAGTACTGGCCGGTATATTTTTTCTTTCTTATTAACGCTCGTGTTTTGTTTTTGACGGGTTTTAAATGTCATCTCGCAGCAAGAATGGAACTCACTCGTGAAAATATTCGTGCTATGATTTATTATGATTTTCGGCGTGGTTTAACGCAACAACAGTGCATAGATCAACTAAATTCAACTTTTGGTGATGAAGCCCCATCTAAAACTACTGTGTATCACTGGTTTAGTGAGTTCAATCGTGGACGTAGTATGCTTACGGACGAAGTTAAGGCAGGTCGCCCGAAATCGGTCGTTGTACAACAAAATATCGAGGCTGTGCGAAAACTTATAATGGACGACCGACATGTTACGTACCGCGAGATAGAAGCGACTCTGGGTATTTCTATGACCAGCATTAATAGCATATTACTTAATTATTTGGCTGTAAAAAAAATTTGTTCGCGTTGGATACCCCACAACTTAACAAAAGAGCAAAAAGATGCTCGCGTCGAATGGTGCAATAAAATGTTTAAAAAATATAACCGTGGTGACTCAAAAGCCGTTTATAACATCTATACAGGTGATGAATCCTGGATTTATGCATACGATCCCGAAACGAAGCAACAATCAACGGTATGGGTGTTTCAAAATGAGCCGAACCCTACGAAAGTTACTCGTGCAAAAAGTACATTGAAACAAATGGTGGCCTGCTTCTTCGGTATTAATGGCCATGTAGCTACAGTGCCACTAGAAAACAGTAGAACGGTTAATTCAGAGTTGTACACGACCATTTGCTTACCGGAAGTATTTGAACAAATTCGTAAAACTAACCAGCGACGAAGAATCATTCTTCATCATGACAATGCCAGCTGTCATACGTCACGCGAAACAACTCTATTTTTGGAGGGTCAAAATGTGGAATTAACGGGTCATCCGCCGTACAGCCCTGACTTGGCACCCAACGATTTTTATTTATTTCCAAATATAAAGAATAAATTACGCGGTCAACGATTTTCGACCGCTGAAGATGCTGTCGACGCATTCAAACAACACGTTATGGAGGTACCTCAGGCGGAGTGGCAGAAGTGCTTTAAAAATTGGTTCACGCGAATGCAAAAGTGCATAGATCATCAAGGGGAATACTTTGAAAAACAATAAAACCATTTTCAGCCGTGTACGTTTGTTTGTTTTTTTGTTTCCGGATATATAAGTAGCAACCTATGTACTAGTCAAAAACGCACAGTGAAAGGAACCGCCAAATAAACGACCTTTAGAACGGATGTTTTGTAACAGGGCAGCATCTACGAAACTCTACACTAAGCATCGCCCGACATGCTCTTGGCCGGTTTTTTTTTTCATTGTTATCCCGGAAATCACCCAATTAAGGATTACTAATTCCAATTCTAGAAAATCCCCAGCCAGGTTATACGTAGCCCATAAAAATTCAACGTCTAAAAGGGGGGGTAGCCACTACACTCGATTGAGTTTAATTTGCATGGGTCATGGACCCCCCCCCCCCCCCCCCTCCAAGTGCACCTAAAATAGAAAAAAACCATTTCTGCATTTGTGACACCCCCCCCCCCCCCAACTGATTTGACGGGAGGATCGATTTTGATGATATTTGCCGTGGACATGAACGTATAAATACAAAAGTGGTCCTGTATCGTCCGATATACACCTACTACTCTCTATGTCGTTTAAATCATGCCAAAAACAAATATAATAAAAAAAAAGTATACATTTATGAGTGTAGTTTCATTTAGTGGTAATTGTAAAATATTTTATTAGGACTACTGTCCTCTAGCGTATCCATCTGTCAACTTTACTTCAAGTTCCGCCTCCAGGGTAGCGGGAGAGAAATTAGGGGTGAATTAGCCGCTTACTGACACAGACCGAATTCCACGCGGGCGGAGCCGCGGGCACAGCTAGTTATAATATAATACGTTATCTACTAGTGAAAGAATGGAGCCTTTTTTATTAACCTTTAAAGTTGCTCAAGTGAAAAAGCACCAACTGAGAAAATAGTGGTTAAAGATTGCGACGGCAAAAAACACAGTTGAAGTTATGGAGTGAATTAATATCAAACTAACCTACAGTTAGGTGCAAAACTGTCCCAATAGTAGCATCTTAGTAGAATGTGGAGAAGTGGATGTCGATCGAGGAGTGGGGCACATGATTAATACATACCAGTACTATTTAAAATTTCCTACAAATCAGCCTTACATATAAAATCATCATGCAATTGCTTTAATGGGGCATATTTTTCAAGTTACTTTTAGGTGGCTTATAGTTCGGTGCAAAAGTGTACCATTAAAAACAGCCATAGAAAGTGTTTGTTAGTTCAATGTTCAAGACGACTTTTACTCTGCCATAACTACAAAACTATGCTTGTGATTTAAACAGTTGATACCTTATTTTATAGAGGCTGAATTTCTTAATTATGTATGGTTCCCTATTTGGAGTTTCCATAAGAGGAACTAGAAATATTCGAAAAAATAAAAATGTGTTTTTTTCTACTTTTCGATTCTAAATTACAAAATAACCGTAAATTCTAAGTATATCATATGTAAGGCTGATTTGTAGGAAATTTTAAATAGTACTGGTATGTATTAATCATGTGCCCCTCTCCTCGATCGACATCCACTTCTCCACATTCTACTAAGATGCTACTATTGGGACAGTTTTGCACCTAACTGTACATACTCCTAGGCTTCTAAATTGACTAAAAACATATCAGAAATCCTGACAGGTACGACGTCATGGAAGCCTGAACATTAAAATGGAAGAATAAAATTTAAATGTGAATTTCGAAGTTGTAAAGGTGCGAGCAATTTTATTGTGCAATAATTGCCCATCAACAGTAATGGATCAATCCGGGGCGATGAATGATTGGATGAATTTGAATAAATTTCAATAAAATACTGACGTTTTTTCGCTACTATTGCATTTAATTGGCCATAATTTTCCTTAATTATTAGTGTAGAGTGTAAGTACCTAGTGTATAAAATAATATGAATCAGGGACCGTTACAACTAGAAATAGAAATAGCACCTTGCACTTGCAATAGTTTTGAGAATATCGCTCAAACTGGATCACAAAGTCCCCGGCGCCGAACCGGGTATGTCCTTAAACTACGTCAGGACACGGGTATGTCATCTCGCTGTGTGGTAGGGCACAGCGCAACGAATGTCATCTCGCTCAAATCTGGAGCAGAGCAGAGCCCGACTGGGGAAGTACCTCCACCTTACAGAAAACCACAGTCAAATAGCACTAGACCCTAATCATAGTGTTGTGTTCCTGCTGGTGAGTAAGGTTGCCAAAGAACCTTTCCTTTAGCCGGTTTCCTTTAGGAGGTTCCTTTAGCCGTCAACACCTGAATCGTCTTTTTTTGTAAAGGGCCGGCAACGCGCATGTGACACCTCTGGAGTTGCAGGCGTCCATAGGCCACGGTAGCTGCTTACAATCAGACGGTTCGTATGCTTGTTTGCCACCGTCGTGGTATAAAAAAGTTACTGGATTTAATACGATTGCAAGCCATCGTACGCTTCGGGCACTTTAAGCAACGTTTTCACGCACCTTTCAGGACTTTTCAGTCTTATTATTGTTATCCCTAAATTGGGGTCAATCGAAAAGCTGTCCCGGCCCGGAGGTGGTTTGTTGGTATTAAAATACTAATCCCTAAACTACTAACACGTTTTCAGAACTTTTGCTTTCTAAAGTTAGTGTGGGAAAATACACGTCACCTGTGCTACATTTATTACAAAGGACTATATAAACTTCTATTTACGTGACATTTGTGTAACGGCTTCCTAGCCTAGTCGATAGTGACCCTGTCTATGAAGCAGGAGGTCCCAGGTTCGAATCCTGGTCAGGGCATTTATTTGCGTGTTTATCACAGATATGTGATCCGTATTTTGTTACTAACAAAATATGGATCGCAACCATGGTCTGAATAAACAATTTTTTTATTTTATTTATTTGGCCTGAGTTATGGATGTTTTCCATACATTTAAGTATTTATATATATATATATATATATATATATATATTATATGTATATCGTCGCCTAGTACCCCCAACACAAGACTTAATTGAGCTTACTGTGGGACTAGGTCGATTTGGGTAACTGTCCCATTATATTTATTTAATTTATTTACATTGATAGATCATACTATGGATATGTATTTTTATTTATTTGGCCTGAGTTATGGATGTTTTCCATACATTTAAGTATTTATCTATATATATATAGATTATATGTATATCGTCGCCTAGTACCCCCAAAACAAGACTTAATTGAGCTTACTGTGGGACTAGGTCGATTTGTGTAACTGTCCCATAATATTTATTTAATTTATTTACATTGATAGATCATACTATGGATATGTATCTACTTAAAGTTTTGTGTAAGTACCCTGTTTTTTATTAGTTTCTTTACAACTTCATTCATAGCATAGGAATTACATGGGGATAAGCTATGTTTGTAAACTAACATTAAACCAAAAATTAAAAAACATGAAGATTATGACTATATTAACACTTTGAGGCCAAGCTTCTAGCTTCAGCAGTGAAAGTGTTAAACGACTTGAGGAAATAAACAGTCTTTACCCCCATCTCTTTGGCAAGAAACGTTTATGCAACAAGGCATACCTAAGAGCGCTTTAAGCGCGTTCCGCCGGCCAAGCTCACAGGAATTTAGGCAACATGCGAGCTCTAAGCTACTCATGAATTAAATAATCTTCTTAAGACCTACCCTCCTGATATTAAAGCGACCTAGGTTCCTGTTAGATGTTAGAGTTAAGACGTCTGTACATAGGTGATGAAACTATTTCTTGAATTAATTTTGTATTAAGCAGAACGTCTGCTAACGATACCACAATGTTTAGAAATAAAGAAAAAGTTGAAAAATCCACTCTCCTAAGGCAGTGGAGTTTTCAACTTTTCCTATACTTCTAAACTATTTACAAAATCAAATTTTAGAAAAGAAGTGTACAAACAAATTACATAATATTATGTCCTGTTTGCGCACGGCCTTATACCCAACCTCCGCTAGTGTTAGTTCACGGGGCACAACAACAACACATCTTGTATACACACCTTGTATGTCACCGCCGCGCTGGCCGCGAGTACGGGTGCGGCGCGACTCTGTCCTGTGTGCGCACGGCCTTATACCCAACCTCCGCTAGTGTTAGTTCACGGGGCACAACAACAACACATCTTGTATACACACCTTGTATGTCACCGCCGCGCTGGCCGCGAGTACGGGTGCGGCGCGACTCTGTCCTGTGTGCGCACGGCCTTATACCCAACCTCCGCTAGTGTTAGTTCACGGGGCACAACAACAACACATCTTGTATACACACCTTGTATGTCACCGCCGCACTGGCCGCGAGTACGGGTGCGGCGCGACTCTGTCCTGTGTGCGCACGGCCTTATACCCAACCTCCGCTAGTGTTAGTTCACGGGGCACATCAACAACACATCTTGTATACACACCTTGTATGTCACCGCCGCGCTGGCCGCGAGTACGGGTGCGGCGCGACTCTGTCCTGTGTGCGCACGGCCTTATACCCAACCTCCGCTAGTGTTAGTTCACGGGGCACAACAACAACACATCTTGTATACACACCTTGTATGTCACCGCCGCGCTGGCCGCGAGTACGGGTGCGGCGCGACTCTGTCCTGTGTGCGCACGGCCTTATACCCAACCTCCGCTAGTGTTAGTTCACGGGGCACAACAACAACACATCTTGTATACACACCTTGTATGTCACCGCCGCGCTGGCCGCGAGTACGGGTGCGGCGCGACTCTGCCCTGTGTGCGCACGGCCTTATACCCAACCTCCGCTAGTGTTAGTTCACGGGGCACAACAACAACACATCTTGTATACACACCTTGTATGTCACCGCCGCGCTGGCCGCGAGTACGGGTGCGGCGCGATTCTGTCCTGTGTGCGCACGGCCTTATACCCAACCTCCGCTAGTGTTAGTTCACGGGGCACAACGACAACACATCTTGTATACACACCTTGTATGTCACCGCCGCACTGGCCGCGAGTACGGGTGCGGCGCGACTCTGTCCTGTGTGCGCACGGCCTTATACCCAACCTCCGCTAGTGTTAGTTCACGGGGCACAACAACAACACATCTTGTATACACACCTTGTATGTCACCGCCGCACTGGCCGCGAGTACGGGTGCGGCGCGACTCTGTCCTGTGTGCGCACGGCCTTATACCCAACCTCCGCTAGTGTTAGTTCACGGGGCACAACAACAACACATCTTGTATACACACCTTGTATGTCACCGCCGCACTGGCCGCGAGTACGGGTGCGGCGCGACTCTGTCCTGTGTGCGCACGGCCTTATACCCAACCTCCGCTAGTGTTAGTTCACGGGGCACAACAACAACACATCTTGTATACACACCTTGTATGTCACCGCCGCACTGGCCGCGAGTACGGGTGCGGCGCGACTCTGTCCTGTGTGCGCACGGCCTTATACCCAACCTCCGCTAGTGTTAGTTCACGGGGAACAACAACAACACATCTTGTATACACACCTTGTATGTCACCGCCGCACTGGCCGAGTGTACGGGTGCGGCGCGACTCTCTCCCGTGTGCGCATGGCCTTATACCCGATCATGTTCGCTGTTAGGGTTAGGGACGGCACATGAAACAATGGATGCTTGTTAGTTACATGTAACCGGAACCAATTACAGTTTATAAAATATAAATAAGTAGGTTCATAAGTTGAACTTGATAGGAATAATGGAAAATTTCTGCCTTGGGCGGAACTCGAAGTTTAATAGAAAAGTGTTCGAAAATGCGGTAATAGGTGATTTAGATCCAAGCTGCAACGTAGGGATTAGTTTTACACTTGAACCACGAGTGCAACAATGTTTTCATATAATACAACGCTACATCTAGCTCTACATATTCGAAGCTACATGTCTCTATATATCCGATGCTACATGTCTCTACATATTCCACTCTACGGCTCTACATATACGACGCTACATTTGGCTCTACATATTCGACGCTACATGCCTCTACAGTATGTGGCCTGTAACCCGAGCAAAAAATTAAAACGTAGATTCTACTCCTCAAACTATAAAACTTTTGTTCAACAACTTTTAAAAAATATGGACTCTATAGATTATCTCTTTTTCATACAAACGAAATAGTATTATGAATATACGTTAAAATCCGTCCAATTGACATTGCTCGTCAGTCTTGTCACCACTCTTTGACAAGAGACATAATCAATTTCGTAATACATTGCGTCTTCCAATAAAGTTTAAAGTGTAATAAAAATCAAACCACAAGGTAATTTTTAAAGTCGCTGAACAAACGTTATCTAGTTTAAGGAGTAGATTCTATGATAACATTTTTTGCTCGTGTTACAAACCACACCCGGTATATATCCGATGCTACATGTCTCTAAATATTCCACGCTATCGCTCTACATATTCTACATACATGTCTATTCATACATGCCGCTACATATGGCTCTACATATTCGACGCTACATGTCTCTACATACATGATGCTACATATGGCTCTACATATTCGACGCTACATGTCTCTACATACATGCCGCTACATATGGCTCTACATATTCGACGCTACATGTCTCTACATACATGATGCTACATATGGCTCTACATATTCGACGCTACATGTCTCTACATACATGCCGCTACATATGGCTCTACATATTCGACGCTACATGTCTCTACATACATGATGCTACATATGGCTCTACATATTCGACGCTATATACCGCTAGCCCAATATTACTGGGTTCTTTGTTACATTTCCAAGGTAGTTTAATTTAGGCTTAGTGTCACTAAGACAATATTCAAATTTCAATTGGATAAAAGTGACACGGAACCCTGTAATATCGGGCCAGCGACATGAGTGTACATACCTTGGTGGTGGCGCGCGGCGGTGGAGCCCTACACCATTATTATGATATTTTATTTTATTTTGATACATGGAAAACCAACAGCGCTATATATACAGTATACATAAATTACAATAGAATCACAAAGCCAATTATAGGTTCTCACTTATAGAAACAAAATATATTACAAAAGTTTTTGTCCAACTTAAGACACATGCAAGTTCCTAAAGCATAAGAACAGATGATCTATAAATATACATAATCAATATTTACAAAGATAAATGAAAAGTGAAGAAAGAAGAAAAAACCTGTTAGTACACATTCAATAATGCACCGAGCCCTAACCCGCGCCACAATTGTTGTCACCCATGAAGTACCTAATTAAATTATTTTTTATTGCTGGTATGCTATCAGGCTATCACTATATATGTCGATATCACAATTTATAAGAACTTTATTTAAACTCGTGCCTGCCTTGCATATAATAGTAGTTTATGTAACTGTTACGTAGTAAGGGTCCTTAAAACATGAGTGTGGTTTTATGAAACGAGCCGCAGGTGAGTTTCATAATAAGATCACACGAGTGTTTTAAGGCCTAATTACGTACAGTTGCATACACTGCTTTATTTACACTCATATTATTTATTCTAAATGCCGTATTCGGAAACCATAGAATGGCCGCCATTGCACCGCCATGGCCAACTCGATTGTGTCGGCGGCCGCGCGGGAGCGTGCAGGTGTACATTATGTTATCAAAACTCATAACACATCAATAGTTGAGCATGTAAAGTTAAAATTATGTTACTGCCACAGATAAAAAGCTTATCATAGTAAAATCGGTTGTGGTAATGCTAGAGCCATTGCCTACCGTTTTCGAACACGTTTTAGAGAACTTACAATATGAGTGTAGATAAAACTGTTTATAGAAATATATCTAGTAGTAGCTTGTCTGACTGTATATACCTTGTTGGTGGCGCGCTGTGGCAGCGGTAGTGGGGGCGGTGCCTTGCCCATTACGGGCTTTATCATAGTAGTTGTGGAGCCACGATTATGCTATGACTACCTTGGTGGTGTCGCGCGGCGGGGGCGGGGGCGGCGGGGGCGGCGGGGGCGGCGGGGGCGGTGGGGGCGGCGGGTCGCGGCGTGCCGTCGCGCGCCAGACTGGAGCCGAAGCCGGGCGCGCGCCGCACCGGCAGCGCCTTACCCACGACGGGCTTTTTCAGAGTCGCTGTGGATGTGGACACCATTATTATGTTTATCTACACCAATATCATAAATCCTCTATTCCGCGTTCGGAAACCGTATGTAATTACCACCATTGCTGCAACCAGTAACGTAACGTCAGTGTATTATCTGTGACAGTGTGGTAAAAACGTATGAAAATTAGGAACATGCACGATTTTTTTGGCAGTCGTCATTCGATTCTATTTCCCTGTAAATTCAAATGTGTCTAATAAACCTACTATCTATATATGATAGCCCTGAAACGTCAAAATGTGAAAATACGTTAAGCGTCTGCGCCGCGCGTCAAAACGCCCCATACAAAAAGTGTGAGGTTTGTGACGTCACCGACCCCAAAGTTGCAGAAAACTGTTTGGAAGAAACAAGTTTTTGGAAGATTTTGTAATTTTAGGCACACAAATATGCGTTTAGCTATATAGTTGTCATACATTTTTTTTCTTTTTAGAACATAAGTAATCGAACTGAAGTTTCGAAAATACATTTGGCGTATAAAAAAAAATGCCTAAAATTGTACGTTTTTAATCCGCATCTTTAAAAAACTGTTAAAAATTATTACGGATTTCCACTTATTTATATTAACTTGGGGTTGTTGAACGTGTTTATGGAACAAATTCAATAAAATATTGTTCACGCATGTTCTCCATTAATGAATAGGTAATGAAATGAAATAACCTACGGTAACGTAATGAAAATCTGCCCTCCTCTCCGACCGCCGGCACAATCAAGTTGGTCATGGCGGTGCAATGGGGGTCATTCTAATGGTTTCCAAACACATTTAGAATTTATAATATGTGTGTAGATAAAGCAATGTATGCAACTGTAAGTAATTAGGCCTTAAAACACTCGTGTGATTGATCATCATCAGTTAAGCCATTTTTAAGTTATCTCCAAAGAACTTCTTTCATGGACAGATATGACCTTTTGGTATTCGTTTTCTCTTATTCCATTAAAGCTACAGCACCCTCCATTATGCGTGGTTCGACACGCACTTGGCAGGTTTATACAAGGTGTAACAAGAACAGTGGTGATCCGTTTAAGGGTATAATTGGTATCGTATTCTAATAATAAACAAAAAAAAATCTCGCGAAAAAAAAATGTTTTTGTAAGTCGGGTTGGCCGGCTAAAATGACATGTGAAAAAAAATATCGCGTCCAAAAATACATATGCGTGCAAAATTTCAGCTCCATCAGAAACCAGGAATCGGGTCAAATTAAACTTGCAAGATTTGATTACAGACAACTGGACAAGCAAAACTAAATAAAAGCTTGTAAAAACCGGCCAAATGCGAGTCAGGTTCGCGCTCCGAGAATTCTGTATGACTTATTTTTTTTTTTTTATTCTAAGGTGGACACACGCTTCAGCAGTTATTTTTATATATCGCATATATTAATTTATTATTAGACTTTATCGTTTGCTTTTCACATATTTTTCAAATTTAACTAGGTACTAAATTTAACCTAAAGAGCTTTTATTTTAATTGGTTTTTTTTTGCACCTTTAAAGAATCGCCCAATCAGAAATCGTTGCAAACCCGTTAATTAATATCAAACATACATACATAACAAACTAAATTCTCAAAATACGTGTTAAAATGAAACCTTCCTTATTTAAACAAATTTAAAGATATTGGAAAAAACCCGACTTTATAATAAAAAAAATATACATTTACCTTTGTCATTAAAATTAATAGTCCTCTGCAAATTAGTCCTGTCCGTCAGCCCTCGCTTCAGATAAGCAGGCTCAGGTTTCACGTATTTAAAATTGGGCTCAATCTTCGGTTTCTTCACAGCTTCCATCTTGCCAGCCAACACAAAAGTGGAGTTCAAGTCTTTCGGATCTATAACCCCAGCGTTTTCTATATCCGATACTACATCAGGGTCCCTTTTTACCTTCTTAGCTGAATTGAGAGTTCTAGTCGCATCTAGATTTTCGAAAGAATCGTCGATGACTATCGTCTCGTTGTTGAGCAGCTTAATAGGTGTTCCTTTACGTTTTTTCGGAGATTCCCGGTTTTCCACATCAGTTAAATCTTCGCTATCTGTGACGATATCCACTGTGGAGTTCAATTTGGCATCTGAATCTAAATCATCATATAAACAAGAGATAGATTTGAAATGGGGATCGTTACACTCATTTTCCTTATCCCAGGATATACATTTCATAGATTTAGCTTTCTTCATAACATCTATGTATTCCGTAGCCAATGCTGGGGGTACTTTATCGTAACCCTTTAAGGTTAAGTAAAGCTTTCTAAGCATGTTAGGCATATCGTTCATATATTCAGAGAACATGTTTATTTCTTTTATTTGTATCCAGAGTAGTTTGTGCCTTAAGCTATCACTGGCTTTGGTAAGTCTTAGTTCTCTATGAACGATTATTTTATCGACTAAATCTCTTAGGTCCGGACAGTCATTGACAGCTTGTTCTAGGGTGGTTTGTAATCGTTGCCAACTTTCGTCACATTTGACTTGTGCGTCAAGTATTTTCATGTCTAAATTCTGACTTTTCTTTTCGTAACTTTCTACGGCGCGCTCTTGACGAGGGATGTCTTCGGTGACCATCTAAACAATTAAAATTAATATTTACTTTATTTATATGAGCCTAGTGTCCCATTACTGGGCAAAGGCCTTGTCAAACTATTAATTAATTATGATTTAAATAGAACAATTACAAATTTAATATTTAAACTACAATTTTCTAGGTTCGTTAGATTACATTTTGAGCTTGAAGTTTTTAACTTGTTTATGAAGTAGTTAGAAACTTGTTGTAAAGTAATTCGAGCGTATCAAAAACAAAAATAGATCGACAGCGGCACAATAGAAACTTGATATTAATTAATTTATATTGTTTTCATGACAAAGTATATTTGGTTATTTATTACGTAGATATCCATTTGTTAAATGCGAATATGTATATGCATATATTAAATGCTAGTATCAAATGTAGTAGTAAAAAAACCGGCCAAGAGCGTGTCGGGCCACGCTCAGTGTAGGGTTCCGTAGTTTTCCGTCCGTCACAGTAAGTGTCCCCACTTAAGAGTTAAAATAACACCGCCATGTAGGATATGAGCGTTCCACGTACAGCGACATCTATCGGCAAATTAAGTAAACTATTGCGCGCGAGCTTAAAGTACGGAAGATGATTTTTACGGGATAATTCTTTATTGCGTGAACCGATTTTCACCGTTTTTACTTTATTTGAAAGCACGTCATTTCATTGTGATTTTGTAGAAATTACAGGTACAATAAACACCTGCTTATACGGTTAAATTACAAACTTAGTTCAGAAAATATTTTGTAATTTTTTTTTAAAAAGTATTCAACCTATCAAGTTCAAAATAATTTTCCTAGAAAGTTTTTATAAAGTTCTACTTTTGAGATTTTTTTCATAATTTTAAAACTTATGGTTCTAAAGTTACAGGGGGGGGACACATTTTTTTTTACTTCTGGAGCGATTATTTCCGAAAATATTTAAATGATCAAAAAATGATTTTACTAAACCCCTATTCATTTTTAAATACCTATCCAACAATATATCACACGCTAGGGTTGAAATGAAAAAAAAAATCACTCCCCACTTTACGTATAGGGGAGGTACCCTAATAAAACATTTTTTTCCACTTTTTATTTTACCACTTTGTCGGCGTGATTAATATACATATTTGTAGCAAATTTCAGCTTTCTAGTGCTAACGGTCACTGAGATTATCCGCGGACGGACGGACGGGCAGACATGGCGAAACTTAAAGGTTCCTAGTTGACTACGGAACCCTAAAAAATGTATACGTTTTGAAAACACGAAAAAAATCGCGCGTGAATTCGAACGTTGATAATTAAAAACTGTAGAATAAAATAAAATAAAGCACCATCCACACCTGCACGGCTAGCACGTCTTACGCGCGACAAGAGACAGATCTGCGCGACTTCATGCGTTGTCGCCAATTGGCAGCACAACTTGCGCGTGAAAGGTGCGACAGACTGGCGATCAAATGCCACTGTCATAAAATGACGGTAACTAGCGACTTTGAACCAAAATCCGTAGCAGAACTTTGAGTTATCTTCGCGTCAGTTGCAGCCGCGGGTGCATGTTGCTACAAGAAAGCGGCACTTTTGATAGGCGCGAGGAGGTTTTCCCTACTTGCGGTTTTAGTCGCTCTTGCAAGACGTGCTAGCCCCGCTGGGGTAATTATCCGATAATTACCAAAGACCATATTTATCTTGATAATTTCGAGCCCTGCTTTCCGCTGAAGATACTGCTATCACGACGGAAACTTTGCAAAATTCCGGAAACTTCTCATAATTTTGTATGGGAATTTAAACTATCCGTTTTTTAAATTTAAATTACCTTTTCTTATAAAAGTTTCTGGTAATTTCCGAGAAGTTTTCCAAGTTGTTATAAAGTTTCCGCAACCTGCACACCAGTAGCCGTATACAGCCGACAGTGCTGTGGCGCGGGAGTTGCTCACCAGTTCCATGGCCTCGAGGGAGGAGCGGTGCGCGAGGCCGGCCACGTGCGAGAAGGCGCGCGTGCGCAGGCGGTGCCGCAGCGCCAGCAGCTTGCCTGTGGAGCGGGGGGAGCTCACCTGTTCCATGGCCTCGAGGGAGGAGCGGTGCGCGAGGCCGGCCACGTGCGAGAAGGCGCGCGTGCGCAGGCGGTGCCGCAGCGCCAGCAGCTTGCCTGTGGAGCGGGGGGAGCTCACCTGTTCCATGGCCTCGAGGGAGGAGCGGTGCGCGAGGCCGGCCACGTGCGAGAAGGCGCGCGTGCGCAGGCGGTGCCGCAGCGCCAGCAGCTTGCCTGTGGAGCGGGGGGAGCTCACCTGTTCCATGGCCTCGAGGGAGGAGCGGTGCGCGAGGCCGGCCACGTGCGAGAAGGCGCGCGTGCGCAGGCGGTGCCGCAGCGCCAGCAGCTTGCCTGTGGAGCGGGGGGAGCTCACCTGTTCCATGGCCTCGAGGGAGGAGCGGTGCGCGAGGCCGGCCACGTGCGAGAAGGCGCGCGTGCGCAGGCGGTGCCGCAGCGCCAGCAGCTTGCCTGTGGAGCGGGGGGAGCTCACCTGTTCCATGGCCTCGAGGGAGGAGCGGTGCGCGAGGCCGGCCACGTGCGAGAAGGCGCGCGTGCGCAGGCGGTGCCGCAGCGCCAGCAGCTTGCCTGTGGAGCGGGGGGAGCTCACCTGTTCCATGGCCTCGAGGGAGGAGCGGTGCGCGAGGCCGGCCACGTGCGAGAAGGCGCGCGTGCGCAGGCGGTGCCGCAGCGCCAGCAGCTTGCCTATGGAGCGGGGGGAGCTCACCTGTTCCATGGCCTCGAAGGAGGAGCGGTGCGCGAGGCCGGCCACGTGCGAGAAGGCGCGCGTGCGCAGGCGGTGCCGCAGCGCCAGCACCTTGCCTGTGGAGCGGGGACCGACAGTCAACACAACACACATTACCTATCTATACCGAGGTGTTTGGAAATAGATATATATAAATAACGGTTGATTTCGCCATATCTTTTTTTCGGCCATATCAAAAATATTCAAAAACTGTAACACGACTATGGAAAAATGTTGAAGTCAGTTAAAATGTAGCCTATGTTATCCGAGCCATTATAACGAATCAATTGACACCTTATTCATCTACAGTTCAAAATCTGTAAGAATGAACTTTTGACACTTCAGTATTGACGTCATTAGTGATGGGGCTAAGACGTATCGTTTGTCAAATTTAGCGATTATTTATGAATTGTTCGAGTCGATTTTACTACAACCGATTTTTTCTTGTTATATGCCTATATATTTTGTATCACAGATCTTCTCAAATAATAACAATAAGAATAAGAGAATAAAAAAAATGTTTATTGACTTAAACCTAATACAAGTGTAAGTAATATTTGCACAGTACGCTAATAGCTTTTAAGAGGCCTTATTCCCAAAATGCGCGTAATTTGCGAAATGCATCATTTTCTTCGGAGGTTATAGCGAAAATGCTTTGTGTTTTTAAATTAACTTTTAATGCATATAAAAGTCCGTTCCTTTATCTAGACGGCCATGGGAAAAAAAATACATTTTTGAGAAAAAAACCTGAAAAACATGGCTTCTCTTGGCAGGCCTCTTCAGAGTTTGCAGTTAGACGTCTGGTTTTTTTTTCAGATTACTCAAATAAAGGGAACCTTTCTTATAACATTTGAATACAATTCAATTCAGTATATCATGTTCAAGACGGCCATGGTAAGAAAAATTGAAGATTCATCTTGGATAATAGACAAAATACCTTCTGAATATTGCAATTTTTTTAATGAAAACAGGTTTACATTTAATTTTTTTCACGGAAGTCTTAGAAATATTCTGCCCTAAATATATAAATATATTAAAGTTCAGCTATAGATCTAACACGAAAAAAAAAATCATTACTGTAACGCAAAATTTAAATAAAGTGTAATTTTTTGAAGATGACTCTAAATCGGTTAAAAACTTGACAAAACACATCGCGCCGTCGTCTCTGGCTCAGTATGGAACGAGAGCTCACAGACGACGGACCTGTGCTAAATCGTCCTACGCGCATTACGTAAGTTTGCCAGCTAGATACACTAAGAGGCCACTAAAACGGGTAACCTTGTATGAAATCCCCAACACGTAGTGACCTGTTTCCATTGCCCTATAGTTGCGAGAAGTGCGATGGAATTATAAAGATCCTTGAAATAAAAGATTGAAATATTTACTTTACTATAATATTATTATAGTACATTACTTACCAAGGACTGTAAAAGAAAGAAAGCCCGAAATCGCAGGTATTTGTAACCCGAGCCGCAGGTAACTGTAACCCGAGCCGCAGGCGAGGGTTGTAAATATGCGATAGAGGGCTTTCTTTTTTACTGCCGTGGTGAGTACACAATTAGCGTAGCGTGCGGTAAAACTCACATTATGGCCAGGTGTGACGTAAAATGATTTTTTATTTGAAAACTAGACAATTTTGTCAATATCGTCATGGTAATCATTTTAAAAACAAAGATGGCGGTCATACACTTTACGGTAAAAACCGTTATGGTAGTCATTTCCGATTAATTCAGGGGTAGATTTCGGAAAAAAGGACGGTTTTAAAATCAAAGATAGCGGAAACGTAAAATTCTGTCAAAATCGTCATGGTAGTCATTTCCGACTAATTCGGGTAAGCAGATATCGAAAATAATGTCTATTTTGAAATCCAAGATGGCGGTCATACACTTTTTTTGTAAAAATCGTTATGGTACTCATTTCCGATTCATTCAGGGGTGTAGATTTCGAAAAAAAGGACGGTTTTAAAATCAAAGATGGCGGAAACGGAAAATTTTGACAAAATCGTCATGGTAGTCATTTCCGACTAATTAGGGTGTGCAGATTTCGAAAATCATGTCTATTTAGAAATCCAAGATGGCGGTCAAACACTTTATGGTAAAAATCGTTATGGTAGTCATATCCGATTAATTCAGGGGCGTAGATTTCGGAAAAAAGGACGGTTTTAAAATCAAAGACGGCGGAAACGGAAAATTTTGTCATAATTGTCATGGTAGTCATTTCCGACTAATTCGGGTGTGCAGATTTCGAACATAATGTCTATTTAGAAATCCAAGATGGCGGTCATACACTTTTTTTGTAAAAATCGTTATGGTAGTCATTTTCGATTAATTCAGGGGTGTAGATTTCGAAAATAAGGACCGTTTTAAAATCAAAGATGGCGGAAACGGAAAATTCTGTCAAAATCGTCATGGTAGTCATCTCCGACTAATTCGGGTGTGCAGATTTCGAAAATAATGTCTATTTTGAAATCCAAGATGGCGGTCAAACACTTTTTTGGTAAACATCGTTATGGTAGTCATTTTCGATTAATTCAGGGGTGTAGATTTCGAAAAAAAGGTCCGTTTTAAAATCAAAGATGGCGGAAACGGAAAATTTTGTCAAAATCATCATGGTAGTCATTTCCGACTAATTCGGGTAAGCAGATATCGAAAATAATGTCTATTTTGAAATCCAAGATGGCGATCATACACTTTTTTGTAAAAATCCTTATAGTAGTCATTTCCGATTAATTCAGGGGTGTAGATTTCGGAAAAAAGGACGGTTTTTATAATCAAAGATGGCGGAAACGGAAAATTCTGTCAAAATCGTCATGGTAGTCATTTCCGACTAATTCGGGTGTGCAGATTTCGAAAATAATGTCTATTTAGAAATCCAAGATGGCGGTCAAACACTTTTTTGGTAAAAATCGTTATGGTAGTCATTTTCGATTAATTCAGGGGTGTAGATTTCGAAAATAAGGTCCGTTTTAAAATCAAAGATGGCGGAAACGTCAAAATCGTCATGGTAGTCATTTCCGACTAATTCGGGTGTGCAGATTTCGAAAATAATGTCTATTTAGAAATCCAAGATGGAGGACAAACACTTTTTTGGTGAAAATCGTTATGGTAGTCATTTTCGATTAATTCAGGGGTGTAGATTTCGAAAATAAGGTCCGTTTTAAAATCAAAGATGGCGGAAACTGAAAATTCTGTCAAAATCGTCATGGTAGTCATTTCCGACTAATTCGGGTAAGCAGATATCGAAAATAATGTCTATTTTGAAATCCAAATGGCGGTCATACACTTTTTTTGTAAAAATCGTTAAATTTGTCATGTAAGTCATTTTCGACTAATTTGGGTGTGCAGATTTCGAAAAATATGTCTATTTTGAAATCCAAGATGGCGGTCATACACTCTTTTTGTAAAAATCGTTATGATAGTCATTTCCGATTAATTCAGGGGTGTAGCTTTCGGAAAAAAGGACGGTTTTAAAATCAAAGATGGCGGAAACGGAAAATTTTAACAAAATCGTCATGGTAGTAATTTCCGACTAATTAGGGTGTACGGATTTCGAAAATCATGTCTATTTAGAAATCCAAGATGGCGGTCAAACACTTTATGGTAAAAATCGTTATAGTAGTCATATCCGATTAATTCAGGGGTGTAGATTTCGGAAAAAAGGACGGTTTTAAAATCAAAGATGGCGGAAACGGAAAATTTTGACATAATCGTCATGGTAGTCATTTCCGACTAATCCGGGTGTGCAGATTTCGAACATAATGTCTATTTAGAAATCCAAGATGGCGGTCAAACACTTTTTTGGTAAAAATCGTTATGGTAGTAATTCTCGATTAATTCAGGGGTGTAGATTTTGAAAATAAGGACCGTTTTAAAATCAAAGATGGCGGAAATGGAAAATTCTGTCAAAATCGTCATGGTAGTCATTTCCGACTAATTCGGGTAAGCAGATATCGAAAATAATGTTTATTTTGAAATCCAAGATGGCGGGCATACACTTTTTTGGTAAAAATCCTTATGGTAGTCATTTCCGATTAATTCAGGGGTCTAGCTTTCGGAAAAAAGGACGGTTTTAAAATCAAAGATGGCGGAAACGGAAAATTCCGTCAAAATCGTCATAGTAGTCATTTCCGACTAATTCGGGTAAGCAGATATCGAAAATAATGTCTATTTTGAAATCCAAGATGGCGGGTCATACACTTTTTTTGTAAAAATCGTTATGGTAGTCATTTTCGATTAATTCAGGGGTGTAGATTTCGAAAATAAGGTCCGTTTTAAAATCAAAGATGGCGGAAACGGAAAATTCTGTCAAAATCGTCATGGTAGTCATTTCCGACTAATTCGGGTAAGCAGATATCGAAAAAAATGTCTATTTTGAAATCCAAATGGCGGTCATACACTTTTTTGTAAAAATCGTTAAATTTGTCATGGTAGTCATTTTCGACTAATTTGGGTGTGTAGATTTCGAAAATAATGTCTATTTTGAAATCCAAGATGGCGGTCATACACTTTTTTTGTAAAAATCGTTATGGTAGTCATTTCCGATTAATTCAGGGGTGTAGCTTTCGAAAAAAAGGACGGTTTTAAAATCAAAGATGGCGGAAACGGAAAATTTTGACAAAATCGTCATGGTAGTCATTTCCGACTAATTAGGGTGTACGGATTTCGAAAATCATGTCTATTTAGAAATCCAAGATGGCGGTCAAACACTTAATGGTAAAAATCGTTATGGTAGTCATATCCGATTAATTCAGGGGTTTAGATTTCGGAAAAAAGGACGGTTTTAAAATCAAAGATGGCGGAAACGGAAAATTTTGTCATAATCGTCATGGTAGTCCTTTCCGACTAATCCGGGTGTGCAGATTTCGAACATAATGTCTATTTAGAAATCCAAGATGGCGGTCAAACACTTTTTTGGTAAAAATCGTTATGGTAGTAATTTTCGATTAATTCAGGGGTGTAGATTTCGAAAATAAGGACCGTTTTAAAATCAAAGATGGTGGAAATAAAAAATTTTCAAATTCGTCATGGAAGTCGTTTTCGACTATTTCGGTAACTGTAGATTTTGAAAATAATGTCTAATTTGAAATCCAAGATGGCGATCACACACTTTACTTGTTATTTTAGCCATTTTCGATTAATTCAGGCGTGTAGATTTCAAAAACAAAGTCCGTTTCAAAATCCAAGAGGGCAGAAATGGTCATTCATTTATAAAAATCGTTGTTATTCAGATATGTCGATTTCAAAAACAAATTCTGTTTTAAAATTCAAGACGGCGGCCATATAATTTTTGTGTATCCCCAATTGAATCGAAAATGACTACCATAACGATTATCTAGAAAAAAGTGTATGGCCGCCATCTTGGAATTTAAAACAGACCCTTTTCTCGAAATCTAAACACCTGAATCAGTTGAACAAGATTACCATGAAGATTTTCACAAAAAGGTCATCACTGCTATCTTATATTTTAAAACAGTGTTTATTATCGGAATTTACATTGCCGAATTAATCAACAGCGACTACTATAACGATTTTTACTAAAATTGTATGACTGCCATTTTGGATTTTAAAACAGACATTATTTTCTAAATCTACACACGTGAATTAGTAAAAATGACTACCATGACGATTTTTACAATAATTGTCCTTTAACACCCATCTTGGATCTCAAATCAGTCCTTATATCGAAATCTACACCCCTCAATTAATCACAAGCGACTACCATAAAATTGTTTTAGAAAAAAAGTGTATGGCCGCCATCTTGGATTTTAAAATATGTATACATTATTTTCGAAATCTACACAGTACACACCCAAATGAGACAAAAAAGACTATTATAACGAATTTAATAAAATTGTCCATTTCAGCCATCTTGAATTTTAAAACGGTGTCTATTTTCGAAATTTAAATCCCCAAATTAATCTAAAACGACACTCATTCGATTTTCACCAAATAAGTGTGCGAGAGCTATCTTGGATTCAAAAACGGTCTTTATTTTCAAAATCTACTTCCCTGAATTAATCGAAAATGACTACCATAACGATTTTTACCAAAAAAGTGTTTAACCGCCATCTTTGATTTCTAAATAAACATTATTTTCGAAATCTGCACCCCGAATTAGTCGGAAATGACTACCATGACGATTTTGACAATTTTTTCCGTTTCCGTCATCTTTGATTTTAAAACGGTCCTTATTTTCGAAATCTACACCCCTGAATTAATTGAAAACGACTAACATGATGATTTTTACCAAAAAAGTGTATGACCGCGGTCTTGGATTTCAAAATAGACATCATTTTAGAAATCTGCACACCCTAATTGGTCGAAAATGACTACCATGACGATTTTGGCAAAATTTACCATTTCTGCCATCTTGAATTTTAAAACGGTCTTTATTTTTGAAATATACATCCCTGCAGTAGTCGAAAATGACTACTGTAACGATTTTTACCAAAAAGGTGTATGACCTCCATCTTGGATTTCAAAATAGACATTATTTTCGATATCTGCTTACCCGAATTAGTCAAAAATGACAATGACTACCATGACGATTTTTAAAATAATTGTCCTTTAACATCCATCTTGGATCTCAAATCAGTCCTTATATCGAAATCTACAACCCTGAATTAATTAAAAACGACTTACATGATGATTTTTACTTAAAAAGCGTATGACCGCGGTCTTGGATTTCAAAATAGACATCATTTTAGAAATCTGCACACCCTAATTAGACGAAAATGACTACCATGACGATTTTGACAAAATTTACCATTTCTGCCATCTTGAATTTTAAAACGGTCTTTATTTTTGTAATATACATCCCTGCATTAGTCGAAAATGACTACTATAACGATTTTTACCAAAAAGGTGTATGACCGCCATCTTGGATTTCAAAATAGACAATATTGTCGATGTCTGCTTACCCGAATTAGTCAAAAATGACTACCATGACGATTTTGACAGAATTTTCCGTTTTCGCCATCTTTGAATTTAAAACGGTCCTTATTTTCGAAATCTACACCCCTGAATTAATCGAAAACGACTAACATGATGATTTTTACCAAAAAAGTGTATGATCGCGGTCTTGGATTTCAAAATAGACATCATTTTTTAAATCTGCACACCCTAATTAGTCGAAAATTACTACCATGACGATTTTGGCAAAAATTATCCATTTCCGCCATCTTGGATTTTAAAATTGTCTTTATTTTCGAAATCTACATCCCCAAATTAATGGAAAATGACTACCATAACGATTTTTACTAAAAATGTGTATGACCGCCATCTTGTAATTTAAAAATAGACACTATTTTCGAAATCTGCACACCCTAATTAGTCGGAAATGACTACCATGACGATTTTGACAACATTTTCCGTTTCCGCCATCTTTAATTTTAAAACGGATATTATTTTCGAAATCTACACCCCCGAATTAATCGAAAACGACTACCATGACGATTTCTCAGAAAAAAGAGTATATCCGCCATCTTGGATTTTAAAACAGACATAATTTTCGAAATTTACACCCACTAATTAGCAGAAAATGACTACCGTGCCGATTTTTCAGAATAATGTGTATCTTTTTTTTTTCATCAATTTCTTTGGGACAAAAAACAGTAACACACGAGATTTTGGCTAATAGTAACAATACAAAAATTACAAAGTGTGAGACCAACGACAATATCCACAGATTTGGGATTGATCTTGGATTTTAAAACAGACATAATTTTCAAAATCGACATCCCGTAAGTAGCCGAAAATCACTCCCATTACAATTTTTCTGAAAAAAAAATTATTATCTCCATCTTTGATTTTAAAACAGACATAATTTTCGAAATCTACATCCCCTAATTAGCCGAAAATGACTACCATGACGATTTAACAAAAAAGTATATTTCCGCCATCTTGGATTTTAAAACAGACATAATTTTCGACATCTACACCCTCTAAGTAGCCGAAAATGACTACCATGACGATTTTTCAGAATAAAGTGTATAACCGCCATTTTGGATTTTAAAACGGACATAATTTTCGAAATCTACACCCCTTAATTAGACGAAAAGGACTACCATGACGATTTTTCTGAATAAAGTATATAACCGCCATCTTTGATTTCAAAACGGACATCATTTTCGTAATCTACACACCCGAAGTAGTCGAAATTGGCTACCATGACCATTTTTACAAAAAAAAAAAATCAGCCATATTGGAATTAAAAAAAAAAAAAACTACCTATGTATGTATAAGTAATAGATTATTTCCTACCGAATAAAGGCATATTGAAGGAGGGTAAAAATGAAACATAAGTGTAAAAAACAGTCTAGGTACAATACTAAACAAACCTAATTTTCGAAATTCGAAATTTATTATACTTTTAATTCGAAAAGTATCTCCAACAGTCCCTACTACATACTTTAATTAGTAGTATCTTCCATATAAAAGAAAATAAATAGCCTGTGTGTAACTTATGCGTAAAAAGAATTTTACTTGTAATTGAAGTTGAAAACGATCAAGATCGTTCGATCGTCGGTCATTGCCAGTGGTCGCGTACTGAGCGCTACCGCCATCTATCGAGTAAGATTTCGTGAAATTGAGGAACGTTCATGGGAATAAGGCCTCTTAAGAGAGACTTATGTATTAGGTTTGAAACAGTTTCACCGGAACTGAGCCTCTGTCTTCCGAACTAGGCGGATGCCTGTGACTCGGAAGTCAGTGATTCCACCGAGAATATGAGTTCAGATGAGTTGCATGCAGTTATGCCTAATATACAAAAATAAATTAAAAAAGGAAAACTTAACTATAACAAAGCAGGAAATAAAATTATTTAGGAAATGATCATTTAATAATTGTTATCTACTAATTATGTATGGCATTATAATAATTCCATAATTAATACAATATAAGAAAGTCTTATATTGTCTATTGATTACATAATCGATTTTATCGACTTACGGAAATGTTATATGAATCAGAACAGCAGACATGGTCACAACACTAAATTTAAAAAAAAGGAGGCGTAGACCGTAACTGTTTGCATGCTAAATTGTTATCGTAAAATATTCAATAACTAAGATATGAAATAATTTAACATTAAATAATATGTTATGTTGTTATGTTTATAAAAAGTGAAATATTGTGTTTAATCGTTGCTGTAAAATCGTTATGGGATTTTGTTTATAATTTCAAAGTGTCTTGCGCGTTTACGTCCTACGGGCGTTGCGATGTGTCAAAAGTTAATTCTTACAGATTTTGAACTATAAATCGGATAAATAATTTAAGCGCTATGGAGGAAGATACGTAAATACAAACATACATAGACTGTGAAAATCATAGCCTTTCCTTTTGGCTTCGCCGTAGTCGAGTAAAAGTAATGGTCGATCTTTACTTGTTTTCAGTCGTATGAGAGAAAAAAAACCGGCCAAGTGCGAGTCCAACTCGCGCACCGAGGGTTCCGTAAACACCTATAACAAGCAAAAACCTCTACGCGTTTACGAGGAAAAAGGTAGTAAGTAAAAAATTTAAAAAAATATTTTTTGTATGATTTTACTAAAAATGTCTTCTTTTCGTAATTTTTCCTTTGTCTGTGCTATATGAAGTTTCTTTGTGCCAAGTTTCAAGTTTCTGAGTTTACGGGAAGTACCCTTTAGGTTTTGAGTTTCTTGCGAGTACTCAGTTTCAAAATATGCGACTTAAATTGCTATTTCTTTTGATTGCGTTGACATAAAAGTCTGGTTTTGCTACATCTGAAAGGTCCTATAGCCCTGAATATTTGACATGAATTTCAATTTAATACCTCCACGCGTTTACGAGGAAAAAAGTAGTAAGTATAATATTTAAAAATTTTTTTTTTGTATGATTTTAATCAAAATGTCTACTTTTGGTAATTTTTCCTTTGTCTGTGCTATATGAAGTTTCTTCGTGCCAAGTTTTAAGTTTCTGAGTTTACGGAAAGTACCCTTTAGGTTTTGAGTTTCTTGCGAGTACTCAGTTTCAAAATATGCGACTTAAATTGCTATTTCTTTTGATTGCGTTGACATAAAAGTTTGGTTTTGCTACATCTGAAAGGTCCTATAGCCCTGAGTATTTGACATGAATTTCAATTTAATACCTCTACGCGTTTACGAGGAAAAATGTAGTCAGTTTAAAAAAATTAAAAATATTTTTTTGTATGATTTTACTAAAAATGTCTGCTTTTTGTAATTTTTCCATTGTCTATGCTATATGACGTTGCTTCTTGCCAAATTTCAAGTTTCTGAGTTCACGGGAAGTACCCCGTAGGTTTTGCGAGTGCCGAAAAACTCTAAAATTTGCAGCATAAACGACTGTATCTTTTGGTTGCGTTGGTTTTTAAGTTTGATTTTTTCACAGCTGCAAGGGACAATAGACTTGAGTATTTGATATAAATTTCAGCTTGATACCTCCACGCGTTCCTGAGAAAAATGGTCTTGACAGACAGACAGACAGACAGACAGACAGACAGACAGACAGACAGACAGACGGACAACAAAGTGATCCTATAAGGGTTCCGTTTTTTCCTTTCGAGGTACGGAACCCTAAAAATTAATGAGACTACTTTTCCATTATTAGTGAACACTAAGGGTGGCTTGCACCAAGCATAACTAACGAACTGGTCAACATTAAATATGGTGACGGAGCTGTTATCCCATAGAAAACTGTCAAACTTTTCATACAAGATTTTTTTAACCATGAACCATGACGTATGAGCTTAATATGGTGTCCTGTTAATTAAGTGATTTTTTTCTTACTCCTTATACGCAGGCCAAGTAGATGCGTCTCAATGTCCACGTGCAACTTCTCCGCCTCCAAAATGCGACGGCGCCATTCTGCTGGACCTGCTGTGGTCATAACAACAAATTAGTATTTATTTATTTACGTTACGGAGATCCAACAGCTATCAAAACAAAATAGCACTAATTAATAAGAGATGGAAAGCCAATTACAGGATCACACTTATAGCTACAGATTATTACATTCAAGTTTTACTTAAATAAAAAGTGACAACGCTCGAACACGGCAACACACAACATAAGAAAACAATCAATATAAGGTATAAACCAGGAGTGGCAAATTTCAAACACCTAGTGACAAGCTGAATTACAATAAAAATAAAAATAAAATACTTTGCTAAGCAGGACAAAGCACCCAACGTTTGTGAACAAATATTTTTAAGCATTCTCAATCAAAACATTTTAACGTCATATTGTGTCTAATAACAGGTATCTTAAAGTTAAATACATCAATGTCTAATTCGTTTGCCAGGCTGTTCAATGCTCTACTCGCACGCGACAAGAAACTGTTCCGTCTATAATTGGACGATGAAAACTCAATAGTTCCTTTTACAACGAGTGGGGGTATTAAGAGTCCGGTAAAGTCTTTTTACAATTTCGCTCAACTATTTGATATGATTTAGCCATTAAAGAGTACTAAATCAACAAATTTTTAAGCATAAATTGAAAGATCATTTCAATAGGGACTGTATAAATACAAAAAATTATCTACTTTATTATTGTATTTTGAATAATTGACCTATTCCCAACAAGTGTTTTACCAATTTTAGCTCGGGGAGGTTCGGACAGATATCAATTTGGGGATTTTATTGATGTCGTATTGCTACAGTTTTTTTTTGTAATATTGAGTTTATAGTCTTCTATGGAATAAATATAAAAAATTCTACCAATGTCATACAAAATTACTCAGAAAAAAAATATTTAAATCAGTCAACTTTCGGAAAAAATACACAAAGAATAACCGCGGTTTCTGACTACATACATGATTATTTATGAAAAAAATTAATACAAACATAAACTTCAGCTTATTATGAACCTAAATAATGTAAAATATATATACCACTTGATAGTAAATATTCGTAAATAGAGCACTTCAAATTAACTATAAACTTACAATTAATTATACGAAGCAAGGCCGGGCAATTTAGTCCGCTCGCTGAGCTCACGGAGGCAGGACGTGTGTCGCTCCCCGCTAGAACGCTAGCGTGAATTCGAAAAGTGCAAAGGCACCCGTAAATTGGGAAAAAAAATTTATCACCCAGTCGTTGACATCTGGGGACCTTTGGAACACTTGGTAGGTAAATTTTTATTAAGTTATTTCGTAATTGTTATGAAATTATATCATTTACCTTATTCGCCTCGTAAATATAACGCGCTCCACTCCAAATAGTCTTGATCTTAGGTACGTTACGTACGTACGTTAATTTTTATTAAATATTTTGCGATTTTCATATAATTTTTGAGTTAGAACCTAACTTAGCCAAACAGAAACATACACAAACGGTGTAAGAATAGTTGAACGGTCCTGTATAGGAATACAGGGTGAATTTTCCAAATCGGCCAGAGAGGGCAGATACTAGATCTCACGAAGCTACATTTTAATTGGCGTAAGGGCGATCAACATACAAATTTATGAAAAATGTACGTGAGCGAGTAAATTGCATTATATTTTTTATGCCAATTGAACCCGTTTCGAACAGAAATCAATAAGTAGTAGATTGTGTAACAAGGGAGAAAATGAAATATTTACGGTGATAGCGTATAGTAAAACCCAAAACATGCGACTGAGTCCATCATAGAATCCCGAGCGTAGCAAGGGATTCTAAAGCAGACTACTGAGTGTAGTGAGGGGTTCAAGTGTTAAAGCCCAAGGTGAAAATAGTTTTGCTTCTATGTGACACATACTGCTTTCAACACCACCTTAGAGGAAAATAAAAAATATTTTAGTAGAAACATATTTATTTTAACTTTATATGTCCTTAGTGTGCTTCCTGGTTGTAATTAATCGATTAATTTAATAAGATTTTTTTGTAATGACGGACTGGCTGAAAAAGAAAACTAATGTCCTATGACAGAAAAGCGCCACTTGGTTCCCTCCTAGCAGGGAAGAAAAAGCCGGTGTACGAATAGGTGATGTGAAAATAGTTATTTATTACACAAAGGAGCAAAGTTGTTGTTTAACCTCGCGTGCTTATATTGAGATCCGAGTCAGCAAAAGATACCAAAATTTAGCCACGAGCGAACTTTGCTGCCGAGCATAATTCAACATTTTTCACTACAACACCGCGAGGAAAAATACCAGTTATAAAATATTAAAAATTAATGCTTTCAAAAGTCTTTTACTTGCCAACGCAGTTTAGGGATTGCCCTTTTAGGGATTTCTATTGAGAAAAGCCACAAATAAAAAAATGCGTTCTTCAAACATTTACTATGCGAAACTGTATGGAAATCGTAATTATTCATTTGTGACTTTTCAAGTGTCTTAAACTGGACTATTGTGTTTGATAACTGGTAGAAAACTGATTGATTGACATCAAAATAAACATTGAATTTACTTTAATCTGTAAATGTCAATCGGCGTTAGTCAAAAAGTTACGAAAGGTCCTAAGCCCATTGGAATGTCTAGTCTGTATTAATATTATAAAGCCCTATAAAATGCCCCACAGCTTGGTCTAACACACAACATATCCTCATGTTTCATTTGGATGTTTCACTAGGTAATTTTTAATTAGTTTAATTGTATACGAGTGTTTTAATGTTGTTCTTAAGCCAGATTTAAACTTCTAAGTTTTGTTTACCTACGAAGGGACGCTGTTGTAGGTCAGAATGAGAGACAGATATTGTTTTCTCATTGTAGAAAATAGCTTCGTCCCTTACAAAAGCGAAACTTACAAGTTTAGTGTCAATCCAGCCTTACAATATTAAAACATACATATGACCCTACACGACCTTATTGCCATGATATTTTTGTCACAGGTGGTTTTTAGCTGGAAGCCTTTAGAATGCAGATATCATCGAAGACTTTGCTTGATATGCAAGTACACAGCCGTGCAATACAACGCATATATAACACTAATATTTCAAGGCATAGTCCATGAACTTGCCTTTAAAATAATCTACAACTATAGTATTGAGCTACTCGAATCCTTGTTTGTGTGTTTACGCAAAACTACAACAGGACCATACTTATTTCCATTTCTTTGTCCGTTGCAGCATTGTTTCTACAGAATCCTACTAACAGCACTCAAATCACGCTGCATACAAAATATGTTTAAAACTTAAACTAATCTTTGTGGCTTTTTATTGATAAGACGCTTCATATTTTTTACTAAATAATAGTGTTACTATTCTAGGTTTCATTATGGTTGGTTACAACAAAAAGCGTGCGTTGGGCGCAGTAAAAAGAAAAAAAAATCCATAACGTAAGAAAACCAAATAAAAACAGCAACGTATGTATAGATATAGCTTTAGTGCATAATACGTTATAATAAATAACATGGTGTATTAAATGGTTACTAGATTTACCTTTAGTTTTATTTTACCTAACAAAATTTCTGATATTACGCAAGAGCGCCTAAAGTATCAATATTGTTCATTGCGGCCGCGCACGTGCACGCGCCGGTGGTACCTAGAAGCGTTCGGTTACTGTGTAAAACTCGTATCTTCGCTCGATTTCAAAGCATTACCGGACTCTTAAAGAGAGGTTGGAAAGTAATTCAGGACTATCTATTAAACCAGTAGTGATATTAAGAATATAATTTATATCAGCTATTTCCCGCCGTTTATTAAGTGGTATTAGGTGATGTTTTTTACAAATAGTTAGATAGTTAGCAGAGTCATAAGGATATTTAGTTTTGAAACATAGAAATTTTATAAATTTACGTTGAACACGTTCGATTCTTTCAATATAAGTAGCATAACATGGATTCCATACTTGAGAAGCGTACTCCAGCTTGCTTCTGACTAATGAGCAATATAGCACTTTTAAAGTTTTAGCTTGTGTGAAGTGGCTGGAATTGCGCATTATAAAACCTAGTGATCTATCCAACGATATTATCAACATGTTTATCAAAGAGCAGTTTCGAGTCCTGTATGACTCCAAGATCCCTCATGAAGGGTACGAAACCGAATGGGGATCAATGTTACTCTGGGTCCGTAGGAAACACCTTAGACAACCCTACACGTGATCCCCGGGTGGTGCTAGAAGAGTAACAAACTTGGCAGCTGCACTGTCCCATCTGGACCTCGCAGCACTCACTGGATTCTCTTTATCATCTGCTTTCCCACTACTACTACCCCAGAGAAGAAATGCCTATCTATATCCAGTGTAATGTAACCATACGATAAATAATAAAGTATTAAACCTACGTACCGATTCAGTCAACACCCAACTATAATCGCAGTAATTCAGTTTCAGGGCAAATAACGAAAAATGTGAGACAATAATGTTCACCGTAAATTCGTCTTACAATTGGCTAAATTCCTAAAGAAAAATATTTAGTCCGTCAGTTAGATTATCAAAAAATATTGGACACGTATTTTTTATTTTGTCAATCAAACAAAAATTGGTGAAGATATAGCCCGTTAAAGTTCCGCGTGACGTCACATTTCAGTACAATTTTTAGTATACTGTGACGTCACGCGGAACTTTAACGGGCTATATCTTCATCAATTTTTGTTTGATTGACAAAATAAAAAATGCGTGTCCAATATTTTTTGATAATCTAACTGACGGACTAAATAGAATTATATTTTTTTTACCCAGGAAAGTACCCAATTACTCGACCTTCCCTTAAAGGGATAAATAAGGTCGAGTTTGTACAAATGTATGTTTTTTGTAATTGTCTCGAGTACAATGTGTTTTCAACCGACTTCAAGATTTCGAAGGACGAGGTTCTCCATTCGTCGGGAACTTTGTTTTTACTTTTTTTTAATATGAGTCAATCAACTATTCTATGTCAGCAAAATTTCGCATACTTCGACTAATAGTGATAAAAATAAATTATGCGGATTATATTTAACTAAGTTATACACTTTACATAAAAGACCGATATACATGCTACGAATTGCAATCTGTTCTATTACAATTTAATACTTTATATCTTCGTTCAGGCCAGTGACCCAGTGGACATAGCTGTCCCTCACTTTTGTATGAAAATAATGGCTCTTCCGCTGGGTCATCCATTTTTTTAATGAATAATGTGTTGTTATTGTATATTTTCCTGATCTGGTATGTGTTTAAAGGATCTCAATTCATGTTGACAATGTTTAAACCCACAAAAGTTAAACTAATAATGAATAAGGGCAATTCTCGCAAAAAACAAGAAAAGTTGATTGACCGATGTATGTTCAACGATTATTCCAAGACGGCAGGACTGATTTGGAAAATTCTTTTTTTGTTTGATAGAGTATACTTTACAGTTGGTCCCATTGTTACCAAATCAGAATCTGATGATGGGATCCTGGGGAAATCGAGGGAACTCTTCAACTATTATGGCACACCTATAGTGATTTGAGTATTTTCAACCAACTTCAAGACTTTGAAAGAGGAGGTTCTCAATTAGTTGGGATCTTCGGTATTGACCGTTTTTTTTTAATGTATGTTCACCGATTATTCGAAGACGGCTGGATCCATTGTAACCAGGTCAGTATTTGATGATGGGATCCTGGAGAAATCGAGGGAACTCTTCATTTATTATAGGCACACCTATAGTGATTTGAGTATTATTTACAGCAGCTCGAGCATTTGCTTTTGGAAAGGTGGATGTTAAGTGAAGTCGGTTCTTTTTTGTTTAAAATAGATTACTAATATTATTGATATGTACCTTTTCCGTTCGCCAGATTGGGCTCCTCCTCGGCCGGCGCGACGCTACACAGACACAGCTTCGCCTCCAGCTCCTTGTTCTTCTTCTTCAGCTCTTCCACCAGCTGCACGTACTGGGAGACCTTCATATCGCCGTCCACTAAGTTCTTCTTGATACTCAGCTGTTGACCAAATTACAATGAGGATATTACCCACCCACAGATTATAAATGGTGCAATTTCTTTTTTTAAGAAGCATTTATTTGAGATCTAGAGGCTGTACTATAAACTGTAAGGATTTGACGTATCTACACAGACTGTCAAGATTACAATGTTCGATGATACATTTAAACCGAACCGGCAGATTGTAGAATTGAAATATGGAAATTGATTGAAATAGCATATTGTTTTCAGTACGACATTTTCCATTTTCATGTTACTGTCATTTTTTTAAATATTATTTAGAGCAATGACACGTAGTTTCAGTGTCCGCGAGGCAACCGGATGGCTCGCGGTATTTAAGCTACATGTTGTGGAATCAGCCTGCCAACCAACTCCAACTGACCCACGTTGGACTTATCCCCCCCCCCCCCTCAACTTCCAGTATCGTTATCTGAAGAAGAACGAGCATGCAAATTGCCATTAACACCGGCTGGTCGGTTATCGATCCGTCAGAGTTGGAAACCGGAAAAAAATTAGGGGGAGGGAGATGAAAAACAAAGGCCCACGTGGGTCAGTTCGGGTTGCACAGGTTCCACAACACGTAGGAAGCTTAAATACCGAGCGAGCCATGCGGTTGCCTCTCGGGAACCGGATGGGGAAAAAAAATTGGTCCTAATAGGGATGATGACACATGTTGAATTTTGTAATAAAATTAAGTTGAATGGATGCAAAATAGGCTTTATTATTAGGCGATTTTACCTTATCTAATATAGTTTGGAACCATGACATAGTGTCAAACACTTGTAGCCCTGTAAATATCAACAGTACAATTGAGAATATGTTCCTGGATGAAGTGCTGTTTAATGATCTTCATCAGAGTAACCATATCACCAACCTTAATAACCGTATCTTGGACTTGGTAATGACTAACTCGGCTAAAAATATTTTAGTTACTGATGCAATGTTCCCTCTCACTAAGATCGACCCTCACCACCCTGCACTTGAAATTAGTATTCGCTCTGATAAAACATCTAAGTCACTAGTACCGAATCGTATGCCGGTGTTGAATTACTTTAAATGCAACTACGAATCCGTAAACGAAGAGCTCTCTCGTATAAACTGGACTGACTCTTGGGGCAAATCTACAGATGTCAGCGACATGGTTGATGTATTTTACTCGACCGTATCTACCATTAAAAAAAAACACACACCGTTATGTAAGCCGCGTAGCGATAGATACCCTTGTTGGTATAGCAGGCCGTTATTGAAGTGTTTAAAGGAAAAGGCAAAGTTTCACAAAAGGTTTAAAATGTACGGCAACCCACTAGATAAAATAAGTTTCGAGTGTTTGAGGAGACGTTGCGACATCTTGCTGAAGGAATGTCTGCTAAAATTTAAAGGTAATGCTTCTAAAACCCTGCGCACTAATCCGAAATATATATGGACGTATGTAAATGGTCTTAAGTCCAACAGCTACTGTATTCCAAATCAAATGCATCTTGACTCCGCAGTGGCAACAGGAGGACAAGAAATTTGCAACTTTTTTTCTCAACATTTTCAATCTGTGTACTTAACTGCGACGACACCAAGCCATCAAAACGTACGCAATTCGCCGGTGCGAGGAGACCAATGGTCACTAAGTCGCTCACTCTTGACAAAGATGAAGTCTACAGAGCCTTATCACGATTGGACATCAACAAAGGAGCCGGTGTGGATGGCATCCCACCAAACGTATTAAGGCGATGTGCGGAATTCTTGGCAAAGCCATTATGTAATTTGTATAACATATCATTGGAAACGGGTGTCTTTCCGAGTCAATGGCAAATAGCACGAATAACACCGATCCACAAAAAAGGAGAAATATCGGATATTTCAAACTACAGACCGGTGTCAATTCTATCAACAGTAGGCAAGGTTTTCGAATCAATTATTTAAAAAAATATATACTGGCACATACAGGAACAACTTCATACAGCTCAACACGGTTTTCTACCACACAAGTCAACGACAAGTAACTTGGCAGAATATGTGAAAGATATTGCGGAAGTCTTGGATAAATCAGGGGACGTGCACGCTATCTATATAGACTTTAGCAAGGCCTTCGATTTAATAGATCATGAAAATCTCATTGCGAAAATTTAAAGCATGGGTATCCATGGCTCCTTGCTCCGGTGGTGTGAGTCGTATCTAAAAAATAGGTCCCAGTTGGTGGCTCTGCGTGGTTTTACATCCAAAGCACTACGTGTTCCCTCCGGCGTCCCCCAGGGATCACACCTAGGGCCGTTGTTTTTCATCATGTATATAAACGACCTCGCGGAAATTATATCATGTAAATTTAAAATGTACGCAGATGACTTAAAATTGTACCAGACAATACTAACGAGCTCTGACATACACAATTTACAAGCTAATATTGATAAGGTATCGGATTAGTGTAGCAATAATAGGATGGTTTTAAACAGTACAAAATGTCAACACATCAAGTTTTCACGGAAAAAAGTTTCTTCGTCTGCTATGTACAATCTAAACGGAATCGCGCTAGCCGAAGTCGACAGCATTCGCGACCTAGGAGTAACTTTCGACCGTGCACTCAACTTCCGGGAACATGTAGATATAATAGTTAAAAGGTCATCACAGCTTTCAGGGTTCGTAACAAGACAAACTTAATCCTTTAGAGATTCGAACGTCATTATACCTGTTTATAACTGTCTTGTTAGAAGTATACTAGAATATTGCTCTCTCGTGTGGAATCCAGGCTATAATAGTAGTTTATGTAACTGTTACGTAATAAGGGTCCTTAAAACATGAGTGTGGTTTTATGAAATGAGCCGCAGGCGAATTTCATAATAAGATCACACGAGTGTTTTAAGGCCTAATTACGTACAGTTGCATACACTGCTTTATCTACACTCATATTATTTATTCTAAATGCCTTATTCGGAAACCATAGAATGGCCGCCATTGTACCGCCATGGCCAACTCGATTGTGCCGGCGTTCGGGGGGGAGCGTCTCGGCGACCGCGCGGGCGCGTGCAGGTGTACATTATGTTATCAAAACTCATAGCACATCAATAATTGAGCATGAAAAGTTAAAATTACGTTACTGCCCCGGATAAAAAGCTTATCATAGTAAAATCGGTCGTGGTAATGCTAGCCATTGCCTACCGTTTTCGAACACGTTTTAGAGAACTTACAATATGAGTGTAGATAAAGTACATTCCGATCGCATTGAACGCATTCAAAAACGTTTTTTATACAATCTGACCTATGTCCAGAACAAATGTAAAATGTTTACATCTTATGACGCTAGACTGCAGCACTACAAAATGCAATCACTGTTTTCTAGGCGAAAAGCTAGCGACATTTTGTTTTTACATAAAATCTTGAATGGCCTAGTAGATAGCCCCGAATTGCTTAGTAATATCAAGCGCTCGTAGTCCATCGCGCGGGCAGCCGCCTGTGCAACAGGAAGCCATTTTCCTTCCCCGATTGTCGAACTAACATTGGCAAGCACGCGCCTCTGTATCGGATGATCGCCTCATATACTGGCGTTAGAACCAGTGTTGACATATTTTCCTGCTCTCTGGCCTCAGTGAAGACAAAACTCAAACATGTTAACTGGAATTAACTATTTAGATTGGTTTTTGAATTTATTTAATTTTCTATTTGTTACTTCTCTTATCTTGATCATGTTTCGCTATATTTTTGTAGTTTAGCTATATATTGTTTACAGTTTGTATTTTAATTAATAAATTAAATGAAGTAAATCTTTAAAAAATCTATTAAAATGGTTCAAAGATACGAGACTACAAACTTCTAAAATTTTTCTATTTTTAAAAAGTATGAATGTCAAAAAAACAATGACACCATTCGATTTCTTACATTTTATCGTAAAATAAATTGTACAGCAACGATATACATAAACGAAATATTTTACCGTCAAAATAGCAATTTCATAATTTTTCCATACTTTAAACAGGGCGATTATGCAACCGCGACGTCACTGTTGCATATCATTTCGTTAGGAGCGTTTTGAGAAACAAAAGCGAGTGACAGATTTTGAACCTCATTTCTGACTTTCGTGTTGCTTTGATGCAATTAGCCCCATATAGACATTTGATCCTTACAACAAAACTAATCGATTGACACCATACATGAAATAAATTCATCATGCCTATTATCTGGCCACAACTGAAATGTCACAGCCACATAAGTACGTACCTAAATTAATAGTACAATGGTGGAGGGTAAAATAAGTTTTCTGCCAACAAACTGCTGTGCAGTTTGGCAGATAGCTGAAATTGATTAAATGTATCTCTTTTTGTGAAAATAAAGAAAAAAAAACTGTTTACCTGTATCTTGTTAGCTCTTGCGGCGTATTTGAGCGTGTTATACGTGTCCTCGTAACTGAGGCTCGAGGGCGATATGTTGGCGATCATCACGGTCTTGCAGTTGCCGCCCAGGCTGTCTTTTAAAAGACGAGTGAGTTTCGAGTCTCTGTAACAAGATATTAATGAGACGTAGTTTAGCGAAAAGGATCCAACCTTAAAAAAATTGTCGTTGTAATGAATGACTATGGTTATATTATGGAATGATTATGGTATTAGTCTATGGACTAATTAACCTAAGACCCCGCATAGCCGAGCGACCCCCGCTGCCACGCTCGAAGTAATTTCACTCTATAGTGAGACACGAATGTTGGAAGTAACAGTAAACATTACTATGTCTCCATGGCAACCATTAATGTCTGACTCTCTCTTACGCCCCACGGAAGAATCGCGCGTTCCCTGTCTAGCATTGCGGGTTCACCTCCCGCACCCCTTCTTTTTGGCAGCTTAGGTTTCAAAGAAATAACGCGCTAATCGGAGTATACAGATAACTTATATATGTGAATAACTTACGGTATTGACATAAAGAATAAATACTGACAGAATTTTGTGGACTAAATTGCCATTCTACAAAATATACTTCTAAAATATTTTTTCCAGCTTATATGCGGAAAAACCCGCAGCATGTTAAAATATTACTAAAGGGTCGGCAACACGCATGTGACACCCCTGGAGTTGCAGGCGTCCATAGGCTACGGTAGCAGCTTACTGTCAGGCAGCCGTATGCTCGTTTGCCACTGGCTGATGGTAAGCAGCTACCCGTAGCCTATGGAGGCCTGCAACTCCAGAGGTGTCACATGTGCGTTGCCTACGCCGAAGAAATATGTACCTACGTTCCTGTTTGGAAGAACCCTATACAGCAGCTCCTTGGGAAAACCTCGATACATTTTATTCCACAGTTAGAGCGGTTGTGAAAGGAAACTCCTATTAAACCGCACGGTGCGCGACCATTTGTGTTAGCCCAGGGAAAAATGTAGATAGTCCCGTCACTAAACTTTAAGTTGTTCGAGGAGATCACATTTAATCCTAGCCCGCGTGAAGTTGACCACCCCAAACCGTTTGCCCGCAAATGGCATATCGGTATCGTTAGTTCATCGTTAGTTCATGTTTGTTCAGCAGGTTAAATCGTTAGGACCCGATCGTAACGTCGATTTTTTTAAAAAACAAAATGGGGTGGCTAACTTCACGTTAACCACCCCAAACCACTTTTTTTGCTATTTCTATTTTTATATCGAAAGATATTCGTTAGTTCATGATAGTTCACCAAATCAAATCGTTAGGACCCGACGCAATCATTTTTTTTTATTTTTTGAAAGTGGGGTGGCTAACTTCACGCCAACCACCCCACCCTGGAATCGACAAATCTAACTATGTGGGGGCATCGGGCGACGTTAGTTCACGTTTGTTCAGGCATTAAAAACGTTAGGATCCCATCAGTATTGCCAGAAAAAAATAAAATCGAAAATTTGCTATTGGCGACTGAAGGCAGGTATGTTAGGTGTCGTAAAAAGTTATACAATCGGGTCCTTACGATTCTTCAGCCTAAACAAGCGTCTGCAGGCCTTACTTTATCGATACAGTACGGTATCTTGCGGGCAATCAAAAGATAAAAAGAGATTTCCGAGGTTTCAGATTTTTTTTCATACTATGGGGTGGCTAACTTCACGCCAACCACCCCAACCTGGAATCGACAAATCTAACTATGTGGGGGCATCGGACGACGTTAGTTCACGTTTGTTCAGGCATTAAAAACGTTAGGATCCCATCAGTATTGCCAGAAAAAAATAAAATCGAAAATTTGCTATTGGCGGCTGAAGGCAGGTATGTTAGGTGTCGTAAAAAGTTATACAATCGGGTCCTAACGATTCTACAGCCTAAACAAGCGTCTGTAGGCTTTACTTAATCGATACAGTACGGTATCTTGCGGGCAATCAAAAGAGAAAAAGAAATTTCCGAGGTTTTCGATTTTTTTCCATACTATGGGGTGGCCAACTTCACGCCAACCACCCCACCCTGGAATTAACAAATCTAACTATGTGGGTGCATCGGGCGACGTTAGTTCACGTTTGTTCAGGCATTAAAAACGTTAGGATCCCATCAGTATTGCCACAAAAAAATAAAATCGAAAATTTGCTATTGGCGGCTGAAGGCAGGTATGTTAGGTGTCGTAAAAAGTTATACAATCGGGTCCTTACGATTCTTCAGCCTAAACAAGCGTCTGCAGGCCTTACTTAATCGATACAGTACGGTATCTTGCGGGCAACCAAAGGAGAAAAAGAGATTTCCGAGGTTTTAGATTTTTTTTCATACTATGGGGTGGCTAACTTCACGCCAACCACCCCACCCTGGAATCGACAAATCTAACTATGTGGGGGCATCGGGCGACGTTAGTTCACGTTTGTTCAGGCATTAAAAACGTTAGGATCCCATCAGTATTGCCAGAAAAAAATAAAATCGAAAATTTGCTATTGGCGGCTGAAGGCAGGTATGTTAGGTGTCGTAAAAAGTTATACAATCGGGTCCTTACGATTCTTCAGCCTAAACAAGCGTCTGCAGGCCTTACTTAATCGATACAGTACGGTATCTTGCGGGCAACCAAAAGAGAAAAAGAGATTTCCGAGGTTTTAGATTTTTTTTCATACTATGGGGTGGCTAACTTCACGCCAACCACCCCACCCTGGAATCGACAAATCTAACTGTGGGGGCATCGGGCGACGTTAGTTCACGTTTGTTCAGGCATTAAAAACGTTAGGATCCCATCAGTATTGCCAGAAAAAAATAAAATCGAAAATTTGCTATTGGCGGCTGAAGGCAGGTATGTTAGGTGTCGTAAAAAGTTATACAATCGGGTCCTAACGATTCTACAGCCTAAACAAGCGTCTGTAGGCCATACTTAATCGATACAGTACGGTATCTTGCGGGCAATCAAAAGAGAAAAAGAAATTTCCGAGGTTTTCGATTTTTTTCCATACTATGGGGTGGCCAACTTCACGCCAACCACCCCACCCTGGAATTGACAAATCTAACTATGTGGGTGCATCGGGCGACGTTAGTTCACGTTTGTTCAGGCATTAAAAACGTTAGGATCCCATCAGTATTGCCACAAAAAAATAAAATCGAAAATTTGCTATTGGCGGCTGAAGGCAGGTATGTTAGGTGTCGTAAAAAGTTATACAATCGGGTCCTTACGATTCTTCAGCCTAAACAAGCGTCTGCAGGCCTTACTTAATCGATACAGTACGGTATCTTGCGGGCAATCAAAAGAGAAAAAGAGATTTCCGAGGTTTTAGATTTTTTTTCATACTATGGGGTGGCTAACTGCACGCCAACCACCCCACCCTGGAATCGACAAATATAACTATGTGGGGGCATCGGGCGACATTAGTTCACGTTTGGTCAGGCATTAAAAACGTTAGGATCCCATCAGTATTGCCACAAAAAAATAAAATCGAAAATTTGCTATTGGCGGCTGAAGGCAGGTATGTTAGGTGTCGTAAAAAGTTATACAATCGGGTCCTTACGATTCTTCAGCCTAAACAAGCGTCTGCAGGCCTTACTTTATCGATACAGTACGGTATCTTGCGGGCAATCAAAAGAGAAAAAGAAATTTCCGAGGTTTTCGATTTTTTTCCATACTATGGGGTGGCTAACTTCACGCCAACCACCCCACCCTGGAATTGACAAATCTAACTATGTGGGTGCATCGGGCGACGTTAGTTCACGTTTGTTCAGGCATTAAAAACGTTAGGATCCCATCAGTATTGCCACAAATAAATAAAATCGAAAATTTGCTATTGGCGGCTGAAGGCAGGTATGTTAGGTGTCGTAAAAAGTTATACAATCGGGTCCTTACGATTCTTAAGCCTAAACAAGCGTCTGCAGGCCTTACTTAATCGATACAGTACGGTATCTTGCGGGCAATCAAAAGATAAAAAGAGATTTCCGAGGTTTCAGATTTTTTTTCATACTATGGGGTGGCTAACTTCACGCCAACCACCCCACCCTGGAATCGACAAATCTAACTATGTGGGGGCATCGGACGTCGTTAGTTCACGTTTGTTCAGGCATTAAAAACGTTAGGATCCCATCAGTATTGCCAGAAAAAAATAAAATCGAAAATTTGCTATTGGCGGCTGAAGGCAGGTATGTTAGGTGTCGTAAAAAGTTATATAATCGGGTCCTAACGATTCTACAGCCTAAACAAGCGTCTGTAGGCCTTACTTAATCGATACAGTACGGTATCTTGCGGGCAATCAAAAGAGAAAAAGAAATTTCCGAGGTTTTCGATTTTTTTCCATACTATGGGGTGGCCAACTTCACGCCAACCACCCCACCCTGGAATTGACAAATCTAACTATGTGGGTGCATCGGGCGACGTTAGTTCACGTTTGTTCAGGCATTAAAAACGTTAGGATCCCATAAGTATTGCCACAAAAAAATAAAATCGAAAATTTGCTATTGGCGGCTGAAGGCAGGTATGTTAGGTGTCGTAAAAAGTTATACAATCGGGTCCTTACGATTCTTCAGCCTAAACAAGCGTCTGCAGGCCTTACTTAATCGATACAGTACGGTATCTTGCGGGCAACCAAAAGAGAAAAAGAGATTTCCGAGGTTTTAGATTTTTTTTCATACTATGGGGTGGCTAACTTCACGCCAACCACCCCACCCTGGAATCGACAAATCTAACTATGTGGGGGCATCGGGCGACGTTAGTTCACGTTTGTTCAGGCATTAAAAACGTTAGGATCCCATCAGTATTGCCAGAAAAAAATAAAATCGAAAATTTGCTATTGGCGGCTGAAGGCAGGTATGTTAGGTGTCGTAAAAAGTTATACAATCGGGTCCTAACGATTCTACAGCCTAAACAAGCGTCTGTAGGCCTTACTTAATCGATACAGTACGGTATCTTGCGGGCAATCAAAAGAGAAAAAGAAATTTCCGAGGTTTTCGATTTTTTTCCATACTATGGGGTGGCCAACTTCACGCCAACCACCCCACCCTGGAATTGACAAATCTAACTATGTGGGTGCATCGGGCGACGTTAGTTCACGTTTGTTCAGGCATTAAAAACGTTAGGATCCCATCAGTATTGCCACAAAAAAATAAAATCGAAAATTTGCTATTGGCGGCTGAAGGCAGGTATGTTAGGTGTCGTAAAAAGTTATACAATCGGGTCCTTACGATTCTTCAGCCTAAACAAGCGTCTGCAGGCCTTACTTAATCGATACAGTACGGTATCTTGCGGGCAATCAAAAGAGAAAAAGAGATTTCCGAGGTTTTAGATTTTTTTTCATACTATGGGGTGGCTAACTGCACGCCAACCACCCCACCCTGGAATCGACAAATATAACTATGTGGGGGCATCGGGCGACATTAGTTCACGTTTGGTCAGGCATTAAAAACGTTAGGATCCCATCAGTATTGCCACAAAAAAATAAAATCGAAAATTTGCTATTGGCGGCTGAAGGCAGGTATGTTAGGTGTCGTAAAAAGTTATACAATCGGGTCCTTACGATTCTTCAGCCTAAACAAGCGTCTGCAGGCCTTACTTTATCGATACAGTACGGTATCTTGCGGGCAATCAAAAGAGAAAAAGAAATTTCCGAGGTTTTCGATTTTTTTCCATACTATGGGGTGGCTAACTTCACGCCAACCACCCCACCCTGGAATCGACAAATCTAACTATGTGGGGGCATCGGACGACGTTAGTTCACGTTTGTTCAGGCATTAAAAACGTTAGGATCCCATCAGTATTGCCAGAAAAAAATAAAATCGAAAATTTGCTATTGGCGGCTGAAGGCAGGTATGTTAGGTGTCGTAAAAAGTTATATAATCGGGTCCTAACGATTCTACAGCCTAAACAAGCGTCTGTAGGCCTTACTTAATCGATACAGTACGGTATCTTGCGGGCAATCAAAAGAGAAAAAGAAATTTCCGAGGTTTTCGATTTTTTTCCATACTATGGGGTGGCCAACTTCACGCCAACCACCCCACCCTGGAATTGACAAATCTAACTATGTGGGTGCATCGGGCGACGTTAGTTCACGTTTGTTCAGGCATTAAAAACGTTAGGATCCCATCAGTATTGCCACAAAAAAATAAAATCGAAAATTTGCTATTGGCGGCTGAAGGCAGGTATGTTAGGTGTCGTAAAAAGTTATAAAATCGGGTCCTTACGATTCTTCAGCCTAAACAAGCGTCTGCAGGCCTTACTTAATCGATAAAGTACGGTATCTTGCGGGTAATCAAAAGAGAAAAAGAGATTTCCGAGGTTTTAGATTTTTTTTCATACTATGGGGTGGCTAACTTCACGCCAACCACCCCACCCTGGAATTGAAAAATCTAACTATGTGGGTGCATCGGGCGACGTTAGTTCACGTTTGTTCAGGCATTAAAAACGTTAGGATCCCATCAGTATTGCCACAAAAAATAAAATCGAAAATTTGCTATTGGCGGCTGAAGGCAGGTATGTTAGGTGTCGTAAAAAGTTATACAATCGGGTCCTTACGGTTCTTCAGCCTAAACAAGCGTTTGCAGGCCTTACTCAATCGATACAGTACGGTATCTTGCGGGCAATCAAAAGAGAAAAAGAAATTTCCGAGGTTTCAGATTTTTTTTCATACTATGGGGTGGCTAACTTCACGCCAACCACCCCACCCTGGAATCGACAAATCTAACTATGTGGGGGCATCGGGTGACGTTAGTTCACGTTTGTTCAGGCATTAAAAACGTTAGGATCCCATCAGTATTGTCAGAAAAAAATAAAATCGAAAATTTGCTATTGGCGGCTGAAGGCAGGTATGTTAGGTGTCGTAAAAAGTTATACAATCGGGTCCTAACGATTCTACAGCCTAAACAAGCGTCTGTAGGCCTTACTTAATCGATACAGTACGGTATCTTGCGGGCAATCAAAAGAGAAAAAGAAATTTCCGAGGTTTTCGATTTTTTTCCATACTATGGGGTGGCCAACTTCACGCCAACCACCCCACCCTGGAATTGACAAATCTAACTATGTGGGTGCATCGGGCGACGTTAGTTCACGTTTGTTCAGGCATTAAAAACGTTAGGATCCCATCAGTATTGCCACAAAAAAATAAAATCGAAAATTTGCTATTGGCGGCTGAAGGCAGGTATGTTAGGTGTCGTAAAAAGTTATACAATCGGGTCCTTACGATTCTTCAGCCTAAACAAGCGTCTGCAGGCCTTACTTAATCGATACAGTACGGTATCTTGCGGGCAACCAAAAGAGAAAAAGAGATTTCCGAGGTTTTAGATTTTTTTTCTTACTATGGGGTGGCTAACTTCACGCCAACCACCCCACCCTGGAATCGACAAATCTAACTATGTTACTATGGGGTGGCTAACTTCACGCCAACCACCCCACCCTGGAATCGACAAATCTAACTATGTTGGGGCATCGGGCGACGTTAGTTCACGTTTGTTCAGGCATTAAAAACGTTAGGATCCCGTCAGTATTGCCAAAAAAAAAAAATTCGAAAATTTGCTATCGGCGGCTGAAGGCAGGTATGTTAGGTGTCGTAAAAAGTTATACAATCGGGTCCTAACGATTCTTCAGCCTAAACAAGCGTCTGTAGGCCTTACTTAATCGATACAGTACGGTATCTTGCGGGCAATCAAAAGAGAAAAAGAGATTTCCCAGGTTTTAGATTTTTTTTCATACTATGGGGTGGCTAACTTCACGCCAACCACCCCACCCTGGAATTGACAAATCTAACTATGTGGGTGCATCGGGCGACGTTAGTTCACGTTTGTTCAGGCATTAAAAACGTTAGGATCCCATCAGTATTGCCACAAAAAATAAAATCGAAAATTTGCTATTGGCGGCTGAAGGCAGGTATGTTAGGTGTCGTAAAAAGTTATACAATCGGGTCCTTACGATTCTTCAGCCTAAACAAGCGTTTGCAGGCCTTACTCAATCGATACAGTACGGTATCTTGCGGGCAATCAAAAGAGAAAAAGAAATTTCCGAGGTTTCAGATTTTTTTTCATACTATGGGGTGGCTAACTTCACGCCAACCACCCCACCCTGGAATCGACAAATCTAACTATGTGGGGGCATCGGGTGACGTTAGTTCACGTTTGTTCAGGCATTAAAAACGTTAGGATCCCATCAGTATTGTCAGAAAAAAATAAAATCGAAAATTTGCTATTGGCGGCTGAAGGCAGGTATGTTAGGTGTCGTAAAAAGTTATACAATCGGGTCCTAACGATTCTACAGCCTAAACAAGCGTCTGTAGGCCTTACTTAATCGATACAGTACGGTATCTTGCGGGCAATCAAAAGAGAAAAAGAAATTTCCGAGGTTTTCGATTTTTTTCCATACTATGGGGTGGCCAACTTCACGCCAACCACCCCACCCTGGAATTGACAAATCTAACTATGTGGGGGCGTCGGGCGACGTTAGTTCACGTTTGTTCAGGCATTAAAACCGTTAGGATCCCATCAGTATTGCCACAAAAAAATAAAATCGAAAATTTGCTATTGGCGGCTGAAGGCAGGTATGTTACGTCGAATTTCTGTCAAATGAGTTGTTCCCAAGGATCAATTGTTCTACGGCGCGTAAATACGCATTAGGTGAACTACCGAAACAACTGTCTCTTGGGGACGAGACATATACTTTAACAGGTGTCGTAGCTTACACACACCATCACTACGTCGCGTATTGTTTATCGGTATGCGCTTGGCGTAAATACGACGACCTCTCTAAGAGAGATATAACATCTGAGGAGACGACGATAGTATGGCCTTCGATATTGATGTATGTTAAATAATTTTGTAGTGTAAAATCACCCAATTACCTATCTCGATGCCAAATTTGAACTTTCTAGGTCATCTGGAACAGGGTTAGAGTTTTGGTCTATAGGTCAATGACGATTTTTGAACGTTAATATCTAAATAATAGTTTGAGGTGTGTTTATGAAACTTGGAGAACATATATTTCGCAAGTTTCAATACCAAAGTTATCGACATAGCTCAAAGAATTAGCAAGCTGAAGTGGCAGTGGGCCGGCCATATCTCGCGAAGAACCGACAACCGATGGGGTAAACGTGTTCTTGAGTGGAGACCGCGTCTCGGCAAACGTAGTGTAGGACGCCCTCTAACCAGGTGGGATGACGATCTGCGAAAGACTGCAGGCAGATTCTGGATGCGGCAAGCTGAAGACAGGGCGCTATGGCGCTCATTAGGGGAGGTCTATGTCCAGCAGTGGACTAATATAGGCTGATGATGATGATGATGAAGTTTCAATATATGAACCAAATTTGACATGTTTATGTGAAATAGTTTTTGAGTTATGAAGGGGTCAAAGGTGGCTCCAAATGGTTCATGTAATATTAACACAAAATACTTCTCCAAGTAGTATATTCAGAGATGGGCATTAATCGATAAATTTTTAAGTTAACTAATCAATCGATTAAAAATATCAATCTTATTTTTTTAATTGTAACTAATTTAGTTGCAATTAAATTAGTTGTGAGAATGTTCGACTAACAATTACATTAGTTTTAGTTTCAATCGACTAAATTTCACGGTTAAATCTATATCAAAACTCGTTAGTCACTCGTTTTTGCATTTTTTATGCATTTAAGTTGCAATATACTCGTACATAACTTGCAATATGTGACTAGGAGTAGGTATGTACATTGTATAGGTACTAGTATGTTGTAAGGTTGTAACTATGTTAGTTTAAAGCAGATATCTTCAACCGATTGAGCTAAAATTATATTTACACGTTTAATTTGAAATGGTTGGATGACAGTTTAATGTTATGGCACCATCGAGCTGATCTGGTGCTAGCAGATGACTATAATAATACCATACACTAGAGTTCGGACTCGTTGATGTCCTCTAAACGCGTAAATGACGATTGTCAAAGGAATTCTGTTGGTTATAAAAAATTGTTATAAAAATATTTAATAAGTTACTGATTAGGGTTTATGTCTAAAATATTGAACATGTTGTCATGAATAATTATAGATTTTAGGTGCTTAAGTTATTGCTTACGATGCTCAGACGATTAGTACTGCAAAGTGCAAATGTAGGTAAAGGTTTAAGGACACGGACGCCAGGTATAAAGTAAGAAAGAGAACGATGTATGAAGAAAGGAAATCGTTACATGCACTGCATCGCTGTGACAACAGAGACGTTGTTCCGATATTTCCCCACAACTCCGATATACACGGTGAATCTAAGTAACCCGACAGATTTTAACCATAAATTCCTGATCATAATTGGAGACAAAAATGTCGTATAAACTTTTCTGGAATTGGCCTTGTTTCAGAGTTACTACCAATTAAATAATAAAACATTTTTTATTGTGACTCAGTACAAAACGCTTTTTTGATGGCGATTTCACCCTTTATGGGGTCTTGTCTAGACATTCTTATTGAACGATATCAAAGTGCCAAGGAATACTTTACATAAACTATTTTTTTTTACGAAAAAAAATGTATTTATTTATTTTAATCGACAGTTTTACCAATAACATTTATGTTTTTATGTTCAAAAGCATTAAAAAAATCGAAAAAAAAGCAAAAAACAATTTTTTTTTGGCGAAATTGACCTAAATTCATAGAACATTTATTAATCCTTATGCCCTCAGGAATTTATGGTTAAAATCTGTCGGGTTACTTAGATTCACCGTGTATAACATAACATAAATACTCTTTATTGCACACCTCAAATAATAGACACAAAGACATCTGATGGTGACTGTACACAGTTCTTATTTACCCTTTAAGATTAGGGAAATTCAATCCAATTTCAGAGAGATGCACTACTTAATTACTTACTTGCATGATGGATAACAAAAAGTTTTTGACTTAAGTTTCATTTTTGTTATAAGCTTTATGACTATCGAAATTTGCGGGTTAAGGAGCTCTGACGAGCTCTAACATGACGTGTTGTAGCATTGCCATCCAAACTAAACGTTTGATATACAATTTTAGCTCATTTGGTTGGTATTATAGTTAGCAAAGAGATCTCACTCCATAAATAATCAAAATATCGTAGGGAATAAGTACATGACCATTTTATTTGTATACATCCGTTAATATGTCCTGTTCAGTCTGTCAACATAGTAATACCGAGGTTTCCTGTTCAATTTGCTTCTACCATTACTCGCGAAAAAGTAGTCTAACTAATTAGTCGATTACAAAATTTACTTGTCCGAAATCAATCTGCAACTAATTTAATTGCAACTAAACTAGTTGCATTCTATACAACTAAGATTGATCAGTCGTCGTTTTCAACCGTCAGTCGCAATTAATTTTGTTAATCTCAATCGTTAATCGTTAGTCGATTACATTTTGCCCATCTCTGAGTATATTATATACAATACTGACTCTTTAAGTTACCGTTTAATTTCCCGAGGTATTTTTCGGCGTATCTAGCAAAATCATTGGGTACTTTTGAGGGTTCCATAACCAAAATTGAGTCTTATACCTATAGCAACGTCATGGGCGATGCTCACCACTCAGCCATTTTATTTGTAGACTGTAAACCATATACTTGTAATTGATGATATTTTTTACCTGAAGGTGTCTTTTACTTTTAGAGGGGCACTCCATAGATTTCATTGAATAATGAAAAAGATTGCTGCAAATATTTATAACCTTATTACCACAAAGATACGCCCGGTGTATGTTTTTTTTTTGTTTTGTATGAAGACTATGAAGACATGGCCAATTTTTGTGCGCCTGGGTACCTAAAATTAGTGGCTCCTAACAATGAAGTGTGTTTTGAAAGCTTTGTATATATTTCCTTGCCTTGGACAAAAGCATTGAGCACGTATGTTTTTCTTTCTTAACTCAATAAATATTGTTTTCTTCATGCAAACGTTATATTATTTGAAAAGTTATTACGTATTAGTGTACTTACAACTAGAGAACATAAGTAAATAATACTTCAAAGTACTAATTTAAATAAAAAAATTAAAGGCATAATCAGGCGAATTAACAACGGAGTACCTAATCGATATTTTTAAGCAATTACTATTTACTAACTGCAAAGACTACTAATAGGTACCTATTCAGTTTTAATTAATAAAAAAATATTAAATGTAGATACAAACTTAGAAGAGCTTTTTAGTCCCCTTAGCGGACTCACAAGGCTGTAGGTACTAGCTAGGTAGACAGTAATCACAAGTTTTTTCTGTTTGTTCATATTTCAGGCAATAACATCACAGGTCTAAACTCTAATGTTACGTTCTTTATTCTTAGCATACCTACTTATCTATATGTGCGAAAGTAACAGTTGATCTGTCAAATTTATTATTTCAAGCTGAATCTGCTGAACCGACTCAAAAAATTTGCAGGGAAGAACGATGGAAGATACCTATAATCCTGAAAACTAACCCATTGAGGGGTTGTAATGGCCTGAATTCGTTACGGTAACAGTAACATATATGTATTTTATTTATAGTATAAGTAGTTTATTTAGTAGAGTCAAATCAAAATTATAAGTAACCTAGAACCAGTTTGCTTCCAGAGGAATGCCCTATAATGGACGTCCATGAAACTGGTAATATTTCTCGGGAAACTGGAATGTCCTTTTTTTAATTATGTCATTAAGGCGGTTATCACACTGCCGCAGCTTCCGCATGCGGTGACGGTGTGCGAGAAAGGATAATTAACTTTCTGCATGTGCCTCGTTCACTGGAGCGGGACGCGGCGCCAGTGTGAGATCCGCCTAACTAAATAATAATAATATTATTCAGTTTGGCGGATCTCACACTGGCGCCGCATCCCGCCCCAGTGAACGAGACACGTATATTATATATACACATATATAATATTACTATCACTAAACGTTTTAAATCATATTATATATAAAGACGAACCATGACATGACAGGTATAAGTTAATATACATCTAAAATCAAGGTATAAATTATATAAGCCGACTTTTTTAAGTTTATTTTAATACTGTTTATTCTTTATAATGGTTTTTCAAATATGTCAAACCAACAAGCTAAACATATTACCCTCTCGTTGCACAGTAGTAAGCTGATCATTACCATTTATTTCTCTAGGACGGGTATGGAAACCAAAACTGACAATTTATTATTGTTTTTGTTAAGTCTTAATTGTTTATTGACAAAATAAATCAATTTATATAATGTGTCAATATTTTATTCTGTTGTATATTTCTTTTAAAAAGATTATGTAGGTAAGTAGGTATAAGTTGGCGTGTTATTCCTGCGTTGGCATAGTGTCTTCTTATTCGAGCGCTTGGTAGTACTAAGCGAACGTGCTGCATGTAAACACGCACTGTTACTCGCGCTGCTCGTCCTTTGACTTCCACACAAAAACCGCTCTGTTGGGCAAAGGGCAGCGCGAGAAGCAGCGGCAGCGTCAGAAGTGTCGTGTATACAAACAGCTCCTGCTCCCCACTTTCCTGCTCACTGCCGTGGAAGCAGAGTTGGGCAAAAATTTACGTGATTGAAACTAAACTTAAAAATGTGAATGTTAATCTTTATAATATAAAAATGATTACGAATTCAACCATGAGCTTTCTAAACGGATTGAGCACCGACATGAGTAGATCATGTCGATTTTTAGTTTCAATCATGATTAGCTGAAGTGATTACATTAGTAAGACGGATGCTAAACTAACGATTTAGTCGATTTAATCATGTTTAGAACATGATTATATTTTGCGTAGCTACTAACTCCATCACTTTTTTCCATGGCGGTTAAGAGGCGGTACCTAAGTATGAGTATAATTTACATTTAGGATAAATGGCTACTTGTGACAGTGTACAAAACATTGCTCTAGCTTGTTACACGTTTATGAATAAAAAAAGTGGCTAATACTCGTACACTTATCCTGCATGGAATTAGCAAGGGACAGTATGGCAAAGTTTGACGTGATAGCAGTGAGTTAGTATTCATTAAGATATCGATAATCTGCTTTTTTTTATATATACCACAACTATGGCAAACAAGCATACAGACCGCCTGATGGTAAGCAGCTACCGTAGCCTATGGACGCCTGCAACTCCAGAAGTGTCACATGCGCGTTGACGACCATTTACAAAAAGGAGGACTCACTATGTTGACGGGTAAAGGAACAAGAGGGTCCATCTTCGTCAACACACTAGGTCCTCTTTGAGCTCTTTGGCAACCTTTCTCACGAGCAGCAACACAACACTATGAGTAGGGTGTAGTGCTATTTGGCTGTGGTTTTCTGTAAGGTGGAGGTACTTCCCCAGTCGGGCTCTGCTCCAGATTTCAGCGAGATGATATTCGCTGTGCTGTACCCTACCACACCTAGCGATATGACATTCGCAGTACCCATACCTCTCTTTTGGGCGTAGTTTAAGGACATGCCCGTGTCCAGACGTAGTTTAAGGTCATACCCGGGTCCATATGGTCGGCGTGATGTTAGCAACAATAGCCACCCCAACGGAGCAAAACGAAAACAAAAACTGTATGAATTAAGTATAATCTATAACCACCCCATAGTATGAAAAAAAATCTAAAACATCGGAAATCTCTTTTCGCTTTTGATTGCCCGCAAGATACCGTACTGTATCGATTAAGTAAGGCCTACAGACGCTTGTTTAGGCTGAAGAATCGTTAGGACCCGATTGTATAACTTTTTACGACATCTAACATACCTGCCTTCAGCTGCCAATAGCAAATTTTCGATTTTATTTTTTTCTGGCAATACTGATGGGATCCTAACGTTTTTAATGACTGAACAAACGTGAACTAACGTCGCCCGATGCCCCCACATAGTTAGATTTGTCGATTCCAGGGTGGGGTGGTTGGCGTGAAGTTAGCCACCCCATAGTATGAAAAAAAATCTAAAACCTCGGAAATCTCTTTTTCTCTTTTGATTGCCCGCAAGATACCGTACTGTATCGATTAAGTAAGGCCTGCAGACGCTTGTTTAGGCTGTAGAATCGTAAGGACCCGATTGTATAACTTTTTACGACACCTAACATACCTGCCTTCAGCCGCCAATAGCAAATTTTCGATTTTATTTTTTTGTGGCAATACTGATGGGATCCTAACATTTTTAATGCCTGAACAAACGTGAACTAACGTCGCCCGATGCACCCACATAGTTAGATTTGTCAATTCCAGGGTGGGGTGGTAGGCGTGAAGTTAGCCACCCCATAGTATGTAAAAAAAATCTAAAACCTCGGAAATCTCTTTTTCTCTTTTGATTGCCCGCAAGATACCGTACTGTATCGATTAAGTAAGGCCTGCAGACGCTTGTTTAGGCTGAAGAATCGTAAGGACCCGATTTTATAACTTTTTACGACACCTAACATACCTGCCTTCAGCCGCCAATAGCAAATTTTCGATTTTATTTTTTTCTGGCAATACTGATGGGATCCTAACGTTTTTAATGCCTGAACAAACGTGAACTAACGTCGCCCGATGCCCCCACATAGTTAGATTTGTCGATTCCAGGGTGGGGTGGTTGGCGTGAAGTTAGCCACCCCATAGTATGAAAAAAAATCTAAAACCTCGGAAATCTCTTTTTCTCTTTTGATTGCCCGCAAGATACCGTACTCTATCGATTAAGTAAGGCCTGCAGACGCTTGTTTAGGCTGAAGAATCGTAAGGACCCGATTGTATAACTTTTTACGACACCTAACATACCTGCCTTCAGCCGCCAATAGCAAATTTTCGATTTTTTTTTTTTGTGGCAATACTGATGGGATCCTAACGTTTTTAATGCCTGAACGAACGTGAACTAACGTCGCCCGATGCCCCCACATAGTTATATTTGTCGATTCCAGGGTGGGGTGGTTGGCGTGAAGTTAGCCACCCCATAGTATGAAAAAAAATCTAAAACCTCGGAAATCTCTTTTTCTCTTTTGATTGCCCGCAAGATACCGTACTGTATCGATTAAGTAAGGCCTGCAGACGCTTGTTTAGGCTGAAGAATCGTAAGGACCCGATTGTATAACTTTTTACGACACCTAACATACCTGCCTTCAGCCGCCAATAGCAAATTTTCGATTTTATTTTTTTCTGGCAATACTGATGGGATCCTAACGTTTTTAATGCCTAAACAAACGTGAACTAACGTCGCCCGATGCCCCCACATAGTTAGATTTGTCAATTCCAGGGTGGGGTGGTTGGCGTGAAGTTGGCCACCCCATAGTATGGAAAAAAATCGAAAACCTCGGAAATCTCTTTTTCTCTTTTGATTGCCCGCAAGATACCGTACTGTATCGATTAAGTAAGGCCTACAGACGCTTGTTTAGGCTGTAGAATCGTTAGGACCCGATTGTATAACTTTTTACGACACCTAACATACCTGCCTTCAGCCGCCAATAGCAAATTTTCGATTTTATTTTTTTCTGACAATACTGATGGGATCCTAACGTTTTTAATGCCTGAACAAACGTGAACTAACGTCGCCCGATGCCCCCACATAGTTAGATTTGTCGATTCCAGGGTGGGGTGGTTGGCGTGAAGTTAGCCACCCCATAGTATGAAAAAAAATCTAAAACCTCGGAAATCTCTTTTTCTCTTTTGGTTGCCCGCAAGATTCCGTACTGTATCGATTAAGTAAGGCCTGCAGACGCTTGTTTAGGCTGAAGAATCGTAAGGACCCGATTTTATAACTTTTTACGACACCTAACATACCTGCCTTCAGCCGCCAATAGCAAATTTTCGATTTTATTTTTTTGTGGCAATACTGATGGGATCCTAACGTTTTTAATGCTTGAACAAACGTGAACTAACGTCGCCCGATGCACCCACATAGTTAGATTTGTCAATTACAGGGTGGGGTGGCTGGCGTGAAGTTGGCCACGCCATAGTATGGAAAAAAATCGAAAACCTCGGAAATCTCTTTTTCTCTTTTGATTGCCCGCAAGATACCGTACTGTATCGATTAAGTAAGGCCTACAGACGCTTGTTTAGGCTGTAGAATCGTTAGGACCCGATTGTATAACTTTTTACGACACCTAACATACCTGCCTTCAGCCGCCAATAGCAAATTTTCGATTTTATTTTTTTCTGACAATACTGATGGGATCCTAACGTTTTTAATGCCTGAACAAACGTGAACTAACGTCGCCCGATGCCCCCACATAGTTAGATTTGTCGATTCCAGGGTGGGGTGGTTGGCGTGAAGTTAGCCACCCCATAGTATGAAAAAAAATCTGAAACCTCGGAAATCTCTTTTTCTCTTTTGATTGCCCGCAAGATACCGTACTGTATCGATTGAGTAAGGCCTGCAAACGCTTGTTTAGGCTGAAGAATCGTAAGGACCCGATTGTATAACTTTTTACGACATCTAACATACCTGCCTTCAGCCGCCAATAGCAAATTTTCGATTTTATTTTTTTGTGGCAATACTGATGGGATCCTAACGTTTTTAATGCCTGAACAAACGTGAACTAAAGTCGCCCGATGCACCCACATAGTTAGATTTGTCAATTCCAGGGTGGGGTGGTTGGCGTGAAGTTAGCCACCCCATAGTATGAAAAAAAATCTAAAACCTCGGAAATCTCTTTTTCTCTTTTGATTGCCCGCAAGATACCGTACTGTATCGATTAAGTAAGGCCTGCAGACGCTTGTTTAGGCTGAAGAATCGTAAGGACCCGATTTTATAACTTTTTACGACACCTAACATACCTGCCTTCAGCCGCCAATAGCAAATTTTCGATTTTATTTTTTTCTGGCAATACTGATGGGATCCTAACGTTTTTAATGCCTGAACAAACGTGAACTAACGTCGCCCGATGCCCCCACATAGTTAGATTTGTCGATTCCAGGGTGGGGTGGTTGGCGTGAAGTTAGCCACCCCATAGTATGAAAAAAAATCTAAAACCTCGGAAATCTCTTTTTCTCTTTTGGTTGCCCGCAAGATACCGTACTGTATCGATTAAGTAAGGCCTGCAGACGCTTGTTTAGGCTGAAGAATCGTAAGGACCCGATTGTATAACTTTTTACGACACCTAACATACCTGCCTTCAGCCGCCAATAGCAAATTTTCGATTTTATTTTTTTGTGGCAATACTGATGGGATCCTAACGTTTTTAATGCCTGAACAAACGTGAACTAACGTCGTCCGATGCCCCCACATAGTTAGATTTGTCGATTCTAGGGTGGGGTGGTTGGCGTGAAGTTAGCCACCCCATAGTATGAAAAAAAATCTGAAACCTCGGAAATCTCTTTTTCTCTTTTGATTGCCCGCAAGATACCGTACTGTATCGATTGAGTAAGGCCTGCAAACGCTTGTTTAGGCTGAAGAATCGTAAGGACCCGATTTTATAACTTTTTACGACACCTAACATACCTGCCTTCAGCCGCCAATAGCAAATTTTCGATTTTATTTTTTTGTGGCAATACTGATGGGATCCTAACGTTTTTAATGCCTGAACAAACGTGAACTAACGTCGCCCGATGCACCCACATAGTTAGATTTGTCAATTCCAGGGTGGGGTGGTTGGCGTGAAGTTGGCCACCCCATAGTATGGAAAAAAATCGAAAACCTCGGAAATCTCTTTTTCTCTTTTGATTGCCCGCAAGATACCGTACTGTATCGATTAAGTAAGGCCTACAGACGCTTGTTTAGGCTGTAGAATCGTTAGGACCCGATTGTATAACTTTTTACGACACCTAACATACCTGCCTTCAGCCGCCAATAGCAAATTTTCGATTTTATTTTTTTCTGACAATACTGATGGGATCCTAACGTTTTTAATGCCTGAACAAACGTGAACTAACGTCGCCCGATGCCCCCACATAGTTAGATTTGTCGATTCCAGGGTGGGGTGGTTGGCGTGAAGTTAGCCACCCCATAGTATGAAAAAAAATCTGAAACCTCGGAAATCTCTTTTTTTCTTTTGATTGCCCGCAAGATACCGTACTGTATCGATTGAGTAAGGCCTGCAAACGCTTGTTTAGGCTGAAGAATCGTAAGGACCCGATTGTATAACTTTTTACGACATCTAACATACCTGCCTTCAGCCGCCAATAGCAAATTTTCGATTTTATTTTTTTGTGGCAATACTGATGGGATCCTAACGTTTTTAATGCCTGAACAAACGTGAACTAACGTCGCCCGATGCACCCACATAGTTAGATTTGTCAATTCCAGGGTGGGGTGGTTGGCGTGAAGTTAGCCACCCCATAGTATGAAAAAAAATCTAAAACCTCGGAAATCTCTTTTTCTCTTTTGATTGCCCGCAAGATACCGTACTGTATCGATTAAGTAAGGCCTGCAGACGCTTGTTTAGGCTGAAGAATCGTAAGGACCCGATTTTATAACTTTTTACGACACCTAACATACCTGCCTTCAGCCGCCAATAGCAAATTTTCGATTTTATTTTTTTCTGGCAATACTGATGGGATCCTAACGTTTTTAATGCCTGAACAAACGTGAACTAACGTCGCCCGATGCCCCCACATAGTTAGATTTGTCGATTCCAGGGTGGGGTGGTTGGCGTGAAGTTAGCCACCCCATAGTATGAAAAAAAATCTAAAACCTCGGAAATCTCTTTTTCTCTTTTGGTTGCCCGCAAGATACCGTACTGTATCGATTAAGTAAGGCCTGCAGACGCTTGTTTAGGCTGAAGAATCGTAAGGACCCGATTGTATAACTTTTTACGACACCTAACATACCTGCCTTCAGCCGCCAATAGCAAATTTTCGATTTTATTTTTTTGTGGCAATACTGATGGGATCCTAACGTTTTTAATGCCTGAACAAACGTGAACTAACGTCGTCCGATGCCCCCACATAGTTAGATTTGTCGATTCCAGGGTGGGGTGGTTGGCGTGAGGTTAGCCACCCCATAGTATGAAAAAAAATCTGAAACCTCGGAAATCTCTTTTTCTCTTTTGATTGCCCGCAAGATACCGTACTGTATCGATTGAGTAAGGCCTGCAAACGCTTGTTTAGGCTGAAGAATCGTAAGGACCCGATTGTATAACTTTTTACGACACCTAACATACCTGCCTTCAGCCGCCAATAGCAAATTTTCGATTTTATTTTTTTGTGGCAATACTGATGGGATCCTAACGTTTTTAATGCCTGAACAAACGTGAACTAACGTCGCCCGATGCACCCACATAGTTAGATTTGTCAATTCCAGGGTGGGGTGGTTGGCGTGAAGTTGGCCACCCCATAGTATGGAAAAAAATCGAAAACCTCGGAAATTTCTTTTTCTCTTTTGATTGCCCGCAAGATACCGTACTGTATCGATTAAGTAAGGCCTACAGACGCTTGTTTAGGCTGTAGAATCGTTAGGACCCGATTGTATAACTTTTTACGACACCTAACATACCTGCCTTCAGCCGCCAATAGCAAATTCTCGATTTTATTTTTTTGTGGCAATACTGATGGGATCCTAACGTTTTTAATGCCTGAACAAACGTGAACTAACGTCGCCCGATGCCCCCACATAGTTAGATTTGTCGATTCCAGGGTGGGGTGGTTGGCGTGAAGTTAGCCACCCCATAGTATGAAAAAAAATCTAAAACCTCGGAAATCTCTTTTTCCCTTCTGGTTGCCCGCAAGATACCGTACTGTATCGATTAAGTAAGGCCTGCAGACGCTTGTTTAGGCTGAAGAATCGTAAGGACCCGATTGTATAACTTTTTACGACACGTAACATACCTGCCTTCAGCCGCCAATAGCAAATTTTCGATTTTATTTTTTTGTGGCAATACTGATGGGATCCTAACGTTTTTAATGCCTGAACAAACGTGAACTAACGTCGCCCGATGCACCCACATAGTTAGATTTGTCAATTCCAGGGTGGGGTGGTTGGCGTGAAGTTAGCCACCCCATAGTATGAAAAAAAATCTAAAACCTCGGAAATCTCTTTTTCTCTTTTGATTGCCCGCAAGATACCGTACTGTATCGATTAAGTAAGGCCTGCAGACGCTTGTTTAGACTGAAGAATCGTAAGGACCCGATTGTATAACTTTTTACGACACCTAACATACCTGCCTTCAGCCGCCAATAGCAAATTTTCGAATTTATTTTTTTCTGGCAATACTGATGGGATCCTAACGTTTTTAATGCCTGAACAAACGTGAACTAACGTCGCCCGATGCCCCCACATAGTTAGATTTGTCGATTCCAGGGTGGGGTGGTTGGCGTGAAGTTAGCCACCCCACTTTCAAAAAATAAAAAAAAATGATTGCGTCGGGTCCTAACGATTTGATTTGGTGAACTATCATGAACTAACGAATATCTTTCGATATAAAAATAGAAATAGCAAAAAAAGTGGTTTGGGGTGGTTAACGTGAAGTTAGCCACCCCATTTTGTTTTTTTAAAAAATCGACGTTACGATCGGGTCCTAACGATTTAACCTGCTGAACAAACATGAACTAACGATGAACTAACGATACCGATATGCCATTTGCGGGCAAACGGTTTGGGGTGGTCAACTTCACAGCACCTTAATCCTACACTATTTTGTCCCTAGGGATCTGGTAAAACAACATTTATTGAAAAGATGTATTAAGTTTTTTCCCAAAAAATACATTGTGCTTTCTTTTAAAAAAAATTGAAAATTTTAATGTTTATTTCCCACAAACATTAAATCCTACACTAGAGATTTTTAATCCAAGGGACTACCTGAATATTTAAAACAGTATTTGAAATATTCACCACCTGTCAAGTTGAGAATACATTAGAAATAATAAAAATGTTTAAAAAATTCAATAATAATCAAACACTAATTATAGAAATGGTGATTTTTCACTATATTGTCGAGAAAATTATTAAGATTCGTTTAAAAAAAAATTTACAGCGGTGACTGTATTATTACTATTTTTTAAATGATTTTCGAACACGCGCATTAATTCTACACTCATGATTTTGATGCTCCTTTTAGCTTTAATAATATGTTACATAATATCAAAATTTCACCAGTAAATATACTGAGCATTTTCAGGAATTGTAAAATTAGTAATCAAAAAATAAACATAAGCGGAGCGGGGCGCGGGGCGGAAACTATAACACATAAGACGTGCGGCGGCCGATACGATTAGTGGACCTAAGGTCATTGACCGTGTAGGTATCTAAGAAGCGCAGAAGGGCATAGCGTATGGTGCGTAGTTGCTTACTTAGGAGTAATAATCAGGGTGGAATAAATAATAGGCTCATTTTATTTATTAGTATTACACTATTTTTTAAATCACACTGATAAATTATAATTCTTAATATTATTTTAATTTATATTTATATAAATGCCTATGTTCTGGCTGAGTGACTGAATGATCCACGCAGAGCCGAAACTACTGAAGCTGGAAAGTTGAAATTTGCAAATAAGGTTACATTTTTAATTTGTACAAGTAATAAGGATCGATTTTGAATAATTCAAGCCCTAAGGGGGTAAAAAGGGGGTTAAGCGTTTGTATGGTTAGGATTTAAAATTTTAAGAACTTGAAACTTCGTACGTTTGTTGCTAATTAAAAAATAATAAAAGTCATTTCAGCGTTTTCTGGTATATAACCTCTAACGGGGTTAAAAAGGAGTTGAAAATTTGTATCGAAATATTTAAAATAAATTGTGACAGACTTGAAAGTTCGTTTGTAGGCTACTCAGCTCCAAACAAAAAAATAATTTCAGCGTTTTTCAAAACTCCACCCCAAAGGAGTTGAAACGGGGTTGAAAAGTTGGATTGTAGCCAGGCAGAAACTACTTCTTTCTAGCTTCACTAGAAAGTTATAATTTCCATTTATAATGTGTATAAGTAACAAGAAACAAATTTGAAAAATTAAACCCCTTAGGGAGTAAAAACGAAGAGTTATCGAACGAGCGAAGTGAGTTCTTACAAACAACTTCGGCTACTGGGACGTCTCGGCATTTCGATGGCTTTTTGATTTTGAGAGTTTGTTCCGCGATAACTTTAGTAACGTTTTTCTGATCTTTATGAAATTTGTTGGGGTTGTAGCAGAGATCAATATAATTTGAGAGTTCGTATATGAGCAGGATCGCTCAATGGGTTATCGAGCTAGAAGGCGCGAAAAAATCATCACATGGGTCTTGTTATATTGGTCAGTTTATTTGCAAGTAAATCGCGAGTTCTGAGTTCGAGGCGGACTACTAGTAAATTTGTATGGGTTAAAATTTTAAGTTCTAGGCATGCAACTTCGTACATTTAATACATTAAAAAATAATGAAAGTAATTTTAGCGTTTTTTTCATTCAACCCCGCAAACGGGGTTAAAAAAGGGTTGAAAGTTGATATAGATACCTACTTTTTTGTGACAGACTCAAAAGTTCATTTGTAAGCACTTCAAAACAAAAAAAAAATCAGTTTTTTTCTTCAAAATTCCACCCTAGATGAGTTAAAACAAGGTTGAAAAGTTTGTACTAAAACGAGGCCGAAACTGCTGAAGCTAGAAAGTTGTAATTTGCAGATAGGCTACTTTGTACTATCAGCTGCAGAAATGCGTATGCAGCCTTAGGCTCAAGTTCGCTTGACAGCAGATACGCACGTAGCAACGGAGTTCATAAAAAATATACTAGATGGCGTTACTGGCGAAGCTAGTTAATTTAAGTTCGAATTCGAATATATACATTTAACAATAGAACAAAGGTCAATCACACATTTAGGTTGATACTGGAGTCTCTAGAAATTATTTTTTATAAAATATTAACTACTTAGCAACTCCTATTTAACTTACTTCTTCCTCCAAATATGGATCAAAATTTCAAAGGTTGGTATAACGGAACAGGTGGCTCAGTCGGTAGACACCTTGCTTAAAACAAAAGTAAATCCATGATGGACCCGAGATCGAGTCTGGGGTCGTGTTTCTTGATTTTTTTCTAAAAGTTAAATATCCGTATTTTTATAACAATACTTTCGTTTACTTTCAAAAATAAATGTATTTTAATATCATAGTTATAGTGGGAAATAAGACACTATTAAAAAAAATTTTTTTTTTATTATCATATCTATTTAAATTACAGTCAAACCTGAAAACAAACAGCTAATACAACTTTAAATAATAATATTATACAATTTATACTAGCAAAGTCAGAACGCGTGGATATTGTATGATAATACACTATTACTACTTAAGTTTCTATTACATGAGTGTAATGGCCAACGCTTACTTAAAGAAAATATTACAATTACACAGTTTTGAGAAGGGGGTTACTAAACTTTTAAATATTGAGGTTAATGAAGGCTTAAATTACATTTCTGGCAACACAGAAAATTATTGAAACCTTCACCTCAATAAAGATAGCAGATTATTAATATTTCACTTTTTATAGAATGTCTACATAATATATCTGAACATTTATAGATAACTGTTATTGTAAACCTTTTCTTTGTCAAAAACGTAATAATTTTACAATCACAAAATAAATGTGAGTAAAGGATAAATATTTGGTTATTATTGTAACCCGCCCAGAGACAAGAATACGTAATTAAAACTGTTAATCTTGATATAAAGTCACGTGCCTCATCAATCTCATCATTGTTATGAATTTTAAAAAGTTGGCCAATTGAAATTTAAAATAATGAATTATTTTATCACTCCTCCTAGAGAGCTTATTAGATGACATTGCAATTTAATTATAGGCTGTTGTCTTATCTACTATCTAAAACACTAATGAGTTGCATGACTTTGTGGAGTTTAACAGTCTATGTTATTTACTTACTTTTGTCTTTTCTCAGCCGACAGCGATGCACTTAACCCGACACAGTGGATATTTAGTGTTTAACTATCCTAATATTTAGTATAACCCCCTTCCTTATCAATTACAGCTTGCAAGCGAGAACGCATTGATTTAATAAGATTTTGACATAAACTACTTCCTCGAATTTCATTCCAAATTTTCAAACAATGCGCTTCCAATAATTCCGGAGTTCGCTCGTTGCAATTATCCCAACGCTGGACGATAACACCCCATAAGTTTTCAATAGGGTTTAGATCCGGTGACTTAGCGGGCCAAGGAATGACCTTTATGTCATTTTTATGTTGGTCTAACCACTCCTTCACATTACGCGAACGGTGTATAGGACAATTATCTTGAATAAATCTTAAAAATGGCATTTCTTCTTTCGGATACACATTCCGAACTGTGGGTAACATTGTTTCGTTAAGCACATTCACATAATCATCACTGTTGGCTCGGCTAGGAATTCTGATGAGCTCTCCCGGACCGGCTTCAGACATCCAGCCCCACATGTTCACTGATATGCGACCTGACTCCATATTTGGCACTAAGTGGTTGCTGTCGTATCGCGTATTATTTCGACGCCATAAATGAAGACGTCCATGCTGACAAGATTTAAAAGTCTTTTCGTCCGTAAAAATTACATTACTCCAGTCGTCGTTTAAATGTTTACGGGCAAAGTTCAATCTTGTAGTTTTATGATCTGCTGTTAGCAGAGGTTTAACAGCAGGCCTCCGATGATGTAATCCTTCACTATGAAGCACTCTTCGAACAGTATCCACACTCGTGCCAAATAAACCGGCGTAGTGGCGTGTTGGCTTGAACCCATCCTCTTCGTACTCCTTAACCATGAGCTGACGTTGCGGTATGTCTATAAGACTAGGCCTACCGGTCCTTTGTCGGTTGAGCAATGACCTTGCCTCTTCGTAACCTTTCACCCATAAACCAACCGTTTTCCTTTGTAACAATATTCAGTTATGTGTTTAACGTATAAATAAATTATTCACATATACACCCACAAAAGGACACACTTCGGTAATACGTATCCAAAAATTATAAAAAAAATACTTACAGTAACACCGGTTTCTCTGGCAATATCAGACTTATTTAATCCATTATGGTGCAAATTAATTATTCCCGACTTTTTAATTAAGTCGATATTGCAATCAGAACTCATTGTTGCTTATAAAGTAACAATAAAAGGTCGCAATCATAAATAGGCAATAACAAAGTAAAGAACGGAGAAACTAAGAACGGCAAAAGAACAGAATGACAAAGAAATCTGTAAGCAATAAAAACTTAAATAGTATGGTATACCATAAAACTTTAGTCTACCCACCTAAGTTTTTATATTAAAAGCGTTTCTTGTAAAAACTGACAAACTCGGTGAATTGTTGTAGGTATACCGATATGAAATTTATTACAATCTGATAAAGCACAAATTATTTTAACACTATGCATTATGTCTCACCCAACATTAATCTAAAATATTACATCTCGTTCACACTAACGGCGTTCACATATACGCGGCCTTGTTGCATATTATGCTCGATGCAGCTAATGATAAATTTTGATAACACGATTAATTGATCATTTGGTCTAGCGGCTCAATGAGGCGACTGAGGCGAGGCTTGCTTAGATGATCCTGGGATCAAATCCAGGCGGTGTATCATTGGAATGTATATTTTGAAGAAAAAAAAACTGTGGAGTTTATGGTGGTGAGTTTGGTAAAAGTGAACGAAACAGTTCAGCTGAGAATGCTGACAAAATAATTTAAGTGAATATATTCCAGAAATCTCACACTGTGACCGAACCGAAACTGGAAGGGGACGATATATGTATTTACTAGCTTTTTCCCGCGGCTTCGCCCGCGTACTAAAAATACTAAAAAAGGAGGTTCTCAGTTAGACTCGTATGTTTGTATGTAGGAATGTATGTTTGTCCGCGATCATCTTGCGTTTCGCTGAACTGATTTAGAAGTGGTTTTCGGAAAAGTATTCGTTACATTCTGGAGGTTTCGGTATACCACGTTTTGAAGACGGCGGTTCCCTCATTTTTTATTTTAAAGAAATTATTGCAATAATTGTTTAATTGTTACGCCATCAACGACTTACTACTGAGAGATTATGATTAATACAGATTTCTACTCTTGAATAGAAGCTTTTCCCCGCGACTTCATTTGCGTGGAATTAGTAATCCACCCTCCTTTTTACCCGCTTAAGGAATGACTTCTGGGATAACAACTATTATATATCCTTCCCCAGAACGCAAAATATCTCCATACCAAATCATCTAAATAGGTTCAACGGTTATTAATTTCCCATACAAACTTTCAACCCCCGTTTCACCCCCTAGAGGGTTGATTTCAGAGATAAAAACTATCCTATATTGTTTACCGCGACTCAATCTATATAATATGTACAAAGTTTCATTTCAATCGTCTGTTCAGCGGTTAATAATTCGCCATACAAACTACCAACATGTTTTCTACCCCTCTAAGATGGATTTTCGGCTTAAAAAATATTCTATATTGTTTCCTGGGACTCAAACTATATCCACAACAAAATTATCTAAATCGGTTCGCGGTAAAAAAAATCTCCATACAAACCTCCAACCCCCATTTCACCCCCTTAAAGATTGATTTTCGAGATAAAAACTGTCCCATGTCGTTTCCCGGTACACAAACTATCTCTATACCAAGTTTCATCAAAATTGGTTCAACGTTTAAAAATTCCCCATACAAACTATCAACCCCCATTTCACCCCCTTAAGTGTTGATTTCGTAATCAGCGACCCGATAAACCATAGAAAGTTGATATTTAAATTTTGTCACCACATTTCCCCCTTATGGGTTGAATTCTCAAAAAAAGCTGAAACACTTGTTTTCTCATTTATCGTTAGGAATACTCCTGTAAAGTTTCGAATAAAATAGTTGAACTAATCTCGTTTCCCATACAAACTTTGAACCCAATTTCCCTCCTTAGGAGGTAAATTTTTAAAAATTATTTCTAAGTGCATCCCTATGCCTTATAAGGAGCCTAGGTACCACATTTGGAATCTCTAGAACCATTGGTTTGGGCTGTGCGTTGATATGTCAGTCAGTTTCTTCTTTTATATATTTAGAAGAAGATTGCAATTTGGCACAAATACTTTCAAGAATTTTCGTGTCCACAATATTAAATTTCAAAATCGATGCCATTTTCTTAAGTAACGTCCCAAAAAAATCACAAAAACGACACCCATATGGATATTTAGACATTTCAACCCCATTGTACCCTAACAGGGGAGATGGTATTTCACGTCCGCCACGTCGGATTTTAAAATGTTGATTTTCAGACTTTTTGACCACATTTCCCCCTTTTAGGGGTTGAATTCTCAAAAAACCTGCAACACGTATTTACTCATTTATTGTTAGGAATACTTCTGTGAAGTTTCGATTAAAATAGACTAACTAATCTTGTTTCCCCATACAAACTTTGGACCCCCATTTCGCCCCCTTAGGGGATGAATTTTGAAAAATCCGTTCTTAGCGCACCCCCTAGACCTTATAAGGAACCTACGTGCCAAATTTGGAATCTCTAGAACCAGCGGTTTGGACTGTGCGTTGATAGATCACTATGTCAGTCAGTCAGTCAGTCAGTCACCTTTGAGTTATATATATATAGTTATATGATTCATGAATTTAAATACAAACGGTTGTGGTTAGTATTATGTTGGTAATTAATTGATAGAACAATCAAAAATATTATTCAATGGAAGTTGTGACAGATTGCTACTACTGAAATTCCAACTACTGTTCTTTTATTTAGTAAATTTGACTGTTATAAACGCCATCTAGTGAGATCTAGGTAAACTAGTAAGGTGTCTTGGCTGGTTGTAAAAGAATGTTAACATGTCAGAGATTCAGATGGCGTTCATTCTTCATGCACGCCATTATTTTGTCAGGGTGGGTACGCATTTTTGCAGCTGATAGTACCTATTTTGTCTACTTATTACAAAATAAGAAAAGCAATTTCAGCGTGTTCATCCCGTAAGGGGGTTAAAAAACGTTGACGATTTGTATGAAGAATATATGTATATGGCTTAAAAGTAAGTTGTATGATAATTATTATAAACAAAAAAAATATGCTAATACCAAACAACACATTTTATAAAGATGAAACTGTGTATGAGTAGGTAGTAGCCGTATTATAAGTCGCGGGCGGAAAGCTAGTCTATCTTTAAATGCTTTTGTTCTGACTGACTCATCAACGCAAACACCGAAACCACTGCAGCTAAAGAGTTGAAAATGTTAGACCAGGTTACATGTATAATTTGTATGTACTAAGAGGTGATTTCGAATAAATCAATGGCTAAGGGGGTTAAAAGTTTGTATGGGTAGGATTTTTTTTTTATATAGAGACTTAAAAATTCGTACGGTCGCTGATGATTAAAAATAATAAAAGAAATATCAGTTTTTTGAAATTCAACCCCTACAGTGTTAAAAATGGGTTGAAAATCTGTAGTTTTTTTTCGTGACTGACTTAAATGTTCGTTTGTAGGCTAATCGCTTGAAAATAAAAAATAAAGTAATTTTAGTGTTATTCAAAATTCCACCCCAGAGGAGTTAAAACGGGGTTGAAAAGTTTGTATTAAAACGAGGCCGTTACATCGGAAGCTACAAAGTTGTAATTTGCGGGTGGGGTACATTTATAATATGTACAAGTAATAGGAAGCAATTTTGAAAAATTCAAAAATGGGGTTCAAAATTAGTATGGGTAGAATTTAAAATTTTAAGTTAGAATCTTAAAACTTCGTACGTTTGCTGATCAAAAAAAAATAATAAAAAATATTTTAGCAGTTTTTGAAGTTCAAAAGAGGTTAAATGGGGTTAAAAAGAGGTTGAACCCCATTGAAGTTGAAAGTTTGTATAGAGATTACAAGTTTTGAAAGACAGACTTGAAACTTTGTTTGTAGGGTACTCTTTATAATCTGTACAAGTAATAAGAAGCGCGTTGAAAACTTTTTTGTGTGTTGTTTATAATTTTAAGTTCGAGACTGCGTAAGTTTACTGCTAATTTAAAATAATAAAAGTGATTTTAGCGTTTCTTTTAATTCAACTTCTAACGGAGTTAAAAAGGGGTTGCAAGTATGTATATATATTTTGTGAAAGACTTAAAACGAAGTTTGTGGACTTAAAAGAAAAAAAAACTTTTAAGGGTGTTTTTTTAAGAACTAGCCATATTGTGCGAGGTGATTTGGTAGGTCATAATAAACAACTTTTACTATTGGGTCAACTCCGAAATCTAAATTTTTTTGGCTGTTTCATACATTTCGGTCGATCCGACGTTGACGTTTTCTATGGGGACGCCAAAATTTTTTTTGGATTTCAGGGTCGGTCCTATAGAAAAAGTTGTTTAGTAAGACTTACTTAATCACCTCTCACAATATGGCTAGTTACTAAAAAAAACATCCTTTAATTATTTTTTTTAAGTGGGTAGTACTACAAACTTTTCAACCCTAGGGGAGTTGAAACGGCGTTGAAAGAAAATTATTTTGAACATTAACGGTTTAGCCATTTTTGAGTTATTTTCAAAAAAACTTCTTCCATAGGCATCAGATACGACCTTCTGGCATTAGTCTGGTTCTTATTCCATTAAAGCTACGGAACCCTCCATTATGCGTGGTCCGACACGCACTTGGCCGGTTTCAGCGCCGTAACCACCAAAAGAACAAGGCTTATAATTTTCCGGGTATCTAAAACATGAATCGGCAACTTTTCAAAGGCATATAATAATATAAATTGGCATATAATAAAAAATTTACCGGGAACTTGAAATAATAGGTTGGCAACAAAAATATTAACTTGGCATCTATTATTCAAAGCAGGCTTGGTTTAAATATTTTTTGCCAGCTATTTGTTTCTACCTAACTAACCATTTTTTGGGTATCAATTGCTGGTATCATTTTAATTACGGGAGCACTAAAATTTCAGGAAACTGAAATATTTTTAAGGTTCCGTACCAAAATGGTTTAAAAGGAAGCATGTACTACTTGTCTTGTCACAATGTCTATTTGCTCCGAAATTGCTAGATCGATTGAGCTGAAATTTTGTAGGTTGTATGTCCCCTGGTGCTTTAAGGGGGTAATTAAGAAAATTAGATATAATGTTTTGCAAACCATAGGGTCATTGTTAGTTGCTATCAGGCGGGCCGTATGCTTGTTTGCCACTTTCGTGGTATAAAATAAATTGTCTGCGCGACCGGTATGCATGTTGGTTAGATAATGGTCGTTTTCCACATGAATCTTCCATTACAATGAATATTTAAAAAAAATTAAATTCTGAGTAATTTGTATTTTTAAATAAGCCTAGGAAAATTTAGGTGCGAAGAAGAGCAAAGTAACAAGGAGCTTAACTGTGACTAAAAGTTAAAGTTCAGTGCATTTGTCATAAAAAAAATTGCTAACAAAAATATATAATAAAAATTTTGATCTGTATGGAACCCGTAGTATGCAATTTTCCCTATCTTTATAACGTATTTTGAATGTATACATTGAGCACTTGAGCTTTAGGTAATACCTACTTCCAAAAGGTAGGCACATGACTACTATCTAGGTATAATAAAATAATTTCATTGAATACTTTAGTCATTAATTTTTTAGTAGAAACACTACTACACACACATTATACAACTTGTTTTATTTTAGATGTCAATAAACAACAGGTAATGATTATTACAAACTGCAATATGTTTTTTTCTTATCCTTTAAAACTTAAGAAGGTGTGGTCTGTGTAGAAGTAAGGTAGGCGACTATACCTATTTTTTTTCACAATAGAAAATTAATGATCCATTTCGCCTATGTATCTTTTCTTTCAGCCCTATGAGGGAAAACTACGGCAATCGCACGATTTTAATAATCTAAAAAAAGGAAGTATAGGTCTGCTGGGTTGATTATTTTTTCAATGTGTTCAATGTTTGTATTTGATTTAATAACAATCTAAGGAAGTATAGGTAGGTATTTAGGTAATACCTACACAAAACGCACCCTTCATATTTTCCATTAGCTAGGTAGGTAGGTATTTAGGTAATACCTACACAAAAGGCACCATTCATTATGCTCTATTAACTAGGTTGGTATTTTGGTAATACTATACAAAAGGCACCTTTCATTTTTTCTAAATCATATGTGGCATATGAATTTTGGTTCTAGATATCTGACTATAGATACTTACCTACCAATATTCATGGACCCTAGTAACTTTTTAAGAATCCATTTTATATTATAATTACAGCTCGTGTAAAGTTGCCCGTTGTACTAATATTGAATATGTAATTCACTTTAATTGCTTCCTAAATATTTTAAAAGTACCTTATTTTTAATTTAATAGGTAATCGTTTTCGATTAAAAAAAGGCTTCTTAAAATGCTTCCCAGTTATAAATTCAGTTTTCAATATGATTATTTGATACCTACCTATAGTTAAAAAATGGCTATTAAGACATTAAAAAAACAGCCCATATTGAGATAATGTACGGCCCCAAATTAGTCGCCAACCTATTAATTTTGGTACCCATTTTTATTTTTTATAGCTACCCAAATTCAATTATTTAGCAGCCTAGTTAAATACATGCCAAAAAACAAACGCAATAAACCGAAAACATCAAAACGAACGGTATTATCCGATGGGTATCCTAGCAAAGAAGCTATAAATAGCAGGTCCATCCATCCAATTTAAGAGTCAAACTCTTGTCGGTGTAGCTGACGGAGCGTGTAGCTCTCTCCATCTGTTTCTATCCAGAGCCGCCTCCTTGACCTCCCTATACGATGTGACGGCTATCTTCTCTTTGATTTGGTTAATATAACTTATTCTCGGTCTTCCTCTTCCTCGCTTGCCTTCAACCTTGCCTTCTATGATGTTCTTTATAAACGCGTCATGCCGTATAAGGTGACCAATCATTTTCCCCCTTCTACTCTCTATCGTGTTCAATAATCTCCTTTTTTCTCCTACTCTTTTCAATACGTCTTCGTTCGTAACATGTTCTATCCAACTAATGTTTTCCATCCTTCGCCAGCACCACATTTCAAATGCCTCCAATGTTTCTCTGTCTCTCTGTGTCATAGTCCACGTCTCACACCCATATAATGCTATAGCAGGTATAGCTCTCATATTCATTCATAGCTTATAAGCGAGTCACACAAGAAGAATAGATTACTGGTCACTAGACTACGCATTATGAAGCCTAAATCGACCTAGTATTAAGTTATTTTATATGTTTAATTTTAAGTTGGATTTACTGTTATGCTGTGTAACTGTTTTGAATGATAAATAAATAAATAAGTGTGTTTAATACGCATTATGAAGTTTCTCATGACGTGACCACTAAATAGAGCTGAGAATGGCGTCACTCGCTTCTTTCCTATACAAAATTTACAACATCCATGTGAATGATTTAACTCATAAACTCGATTTTTGTTGATATTTTATTTGAGTATAGCAAATAAATTCTCTTGGTGTACCGTCCTTTATATTGACCGACGTTTGTCCAATGCAAGGAGTGTGCTACCCAGGTACGAAAATAACAGTTGGATTGCATCTATCTAACCATCGAACCTAAAACCACAATATGCTCTGTTCTGAAATGACTGATTGGGGCAAACATAATGACATTTCAATATCGGAAATCAGAAATATAGAAAAAAGTTTAAATTAAAAAATCCCTTTACCAACCTGTAGTACTTGCGAGTCTTCGGTTTTGATCTATCTAATACAAGTAGGTAAGTAATCTGTGCTACGTAGTAACCTTGCCGCGGAGGCGGGAGTTTTAAAATATGAACCTTAAATTATAAGTTGTTTATTTCGATTGCTCGTAAAGCACTTAGTATATTTACGATATTTTTTTGATTATGTATGTTAAATAAATAGACAATTTAAGGAAAAAATATTCACAAGTGTAGGTTCGTATTAAGTGATCATATTCGCCAAAAAAAACTAAAAAACTGTCATAATAAATAGATGTAAACATGTCACCGTGGTGAAAAATTACTGTAACACTTAGATCTGTATTAGTACCATACTACCAAATTTTCGAATTGTGTTCGAATTTCTAAGTCACTTTTTTTATAAATATAAAGAAAAAATGTCACTTAATGAAGCTTATAGACGAAAGCTCAGAGAAACAATTCGGGAAATCTTTAAGTTAGTCATCACTTATTTAAACAAATACAATAGTGTTAGATCTCCAGTGTAGGATTTAGTCAATGTAGTGTTCCAGACGTTGTCTGTAATGTTTTCGATTTCCTGGAATGCACAATCACGTCACTGGGGAAAAATGTGTAGTAGGAATCTGACTACCCTACTTAATAACTAGAAAAAGCTTCCAAAAGTGTAGGATTTAATGCAAGGTAAAAATTTTTGGCCCCCGTCTAAGAATATTTATCGAACGAGCGAAGTGAGTTCTTACAAATAACTTTGGCTACTGGGACGTCTCGGCATTTCGATGGCTTTTTGATTTTGAGTTTGTTCCGCGATAACTTTAGTAACGTTTTTCTAATCTTTATGAAATTTGTTGGGGTTGTAGCAGAGATACATATAATTTGTGAGTTCGTATATGAGCAGAATCGTTCAACGGGTTGTGGAGCTAGAAGGCGGAAAAAAAATTTCAGTGGGGTCTTGTTATATTGGTCATCTCGTTTGCAAGGAAATCGCGAGTTCTGAGTTCAAAGCGGACTACTAGTATATACCGTTATTAATTATTAACTTCCTAAAACTACCCAATATACGCGATCTGTAGGTGAAAGAATTAAGTTTCTATGTGTCTTATCGAAGTGAGACCTTTCACTAAACACGTTCACATTTAGGCTTCATTGCTCACCTGTAAGGTATATAGCTGCTACCGTCAGCCAGCTTATTAATGCAGTTGCCCAACGACAGCAGACTCCGGTTGATGTTAGCACCCTCTTTGAAGCGTTCTCCCACGCACCCGGTGGCCGACGCACGCTCGCTCCCTGCCAGATCGATCATGGACAGCTTGACTACTCGGGCTTGGCCGCTGGTCTTGTACCGCATCTTTATGTACACCTGAAAAGCATGCATGGTTAGTAAAATCAAATAACAGCTCGTCACACATTTACAGATTTCAAAAAAAAACTTTTCACTCGTCATTATCGAACGAGCGGAGCGTAAGCGAAGCAAGTTCTTACAAACAACTTCTGGCTAGTGGGACGTCTCGGCATTTCGATGGCTTTTTGATATTGAGAGTTTGTTCCGCGATAACTTTAGTAACGTTTTTCGGATCTTCATGAAATTTGTTGGGGTTATAGCAGAGATACATATAATTTGAGAGTTCGTATATGAGCAGGATAGAGAGCTTTGGAAAAGCTTGGAGGAGGCCTTCACCCTACAGAGGGGTTCTCATCACCAAAAAACATAACTAATTTTTTTTAAATAATCTTATATTATTAGATCTGTAAATTTGTATGTGATAGAGAAATAAATGGCTTTTTTTTTTATGAGCAGGATCGACCAAGGGGTCCCATGACCCCTAGCTCCATAGCTAGAAGGCGCGAAACAATCATCATAAGGGTCTTGTCATATTGGTCATCTCGTTTGCAAGGAAATCGCGAGTTCTGAGTTCGAGGCGGACTCCTAGTTGATATACTAGATCTGTATCTAAAGGCTCTGTCAGACTGGCGCGTTATGTTAGCGGGGCGTGATGAGAGCTTCGATCCTTTAATATAAAGTGTTGACCGCTAAAGGAACAAGTAGTGGAGTACGGGAACGCCTGTTAGGGTTCCGTAGTCAACTAGGAACCCTTATAGTTTCGCCATGTCTGCCCGTCCGTCCGTCCGTCCGCGGATAATCTCAGTGACCGTTAGCACTAGAAAGCTGAAATTTGGTAGTAATATGTATATCAATCACGCCGACAAAGTGCTAAAATAAAAAGTGGAAAAAAAAGTTTTATTAGGGTACCTCCCCTATACGTAAAGTGGGGAGTGATTTTTTTTTTCATTTCAACCCTAACGTGTGATATGTTGTTGGATAGGTATTTAAAAATGAATAGGGGTTTACGAAAATCATTTTTTGATAATGTTAATATTTTCGGAAATAATCGCTCCAGAAGTAAAAAAAAATGTGTCCCCCCCCCTCTAACTTTTGAACCATAAGTTTTAAAAACATGAAAAAAATCTCATAAGTAGAACTTTATAAAAACTTTCTAGGAAAATTATTTTGAACTTGATCGGTTGAATAGTTTTTGAAAAAAAATTACAATATAATTTCTGAACTGAGTTTGTAATTTAACCGTATAAGCAGGTGTTTATTGTACCTGTAATTTCTACAAAATCACAATGAAATGACATGCTTTCAAATAAAGTAAAAACGGTGAAAATCGGCTCACGCAATAAAGAATTATCCCATAAAAATCATCTTCCATACTTTAAGTTCGCGCGCAATAGTTTATGATAATAGATGTACGTGGAACGCTCATATCATATTCTGATGGCGGTGTTATTTTAACTCTTAAGTGGGGACACTTACTGTGACGGACGGAAAACTACGAAACCCTACACTGAGCGTGGCCCGACACGCTCTTGGCCGGTTTTTTTAACCTATAAAAATGACATAAATCACAAGTTCGATTTTGTTTTGTGACCAGTTAGAATTCGTTAAGTATTAAATAAAAAATATTTTCTAACAATTGTTAGCATTGCGCTAGGTATAATACAGGTATTTGTTTGCTACACATAGAAAAGATTATGTAAGTTTTATTTTTCTCCACCAGGCTATCGCTTTTTACTATTGCAACATAAATTCATATTTTATAACGGTTTTGTCAAGAGCATATGTCGTCTTAGCCATTTGTAATTCGTTTAGAATTCAAGGTCACTTATATTTTGACAAATTGTTTTCGATTATGCTCACATAATCTACTGACCAAACTGTTATAAAATGACAGATGATGTTGAAATAGTTGAATGCAATAGCATGGTAAAGGAAAATATATCTTGTATAATCTTTTCTTGTTGTTATTCAACATTATTAACAAATATCTATATAATACCTAGCGCGACGTCAAAAATTGTTAGAAAATATATCATATTCTCTAACTGAAAAAGAGTTATCGAAGCTCAAAACTGTTCGCGTACTGTACTAAAGAGGGTCAACACAGTGACCCCTTGGTAAAATTGTGTCAACTTCTTGTAATTTTAGAAAAAGCGCATTTATTAAGCTTATAAATAAAGGAAAAGTATAAGTCAACTGGCTCAGGCAAGACTCGAACTCGCGACTCTGGGATACATGGCCAGCGCTCTGACCAACTGAGCTATTGCTGACTCTGACCAACTGAGCTATTGAGACTCACCTGGTGGCTGCGAATTTCTCCACTAGCGACAGAGCAATGGGCATGTATCCCAGAGTCGCGAGTTCGAGTCTCGCCTGAGGCAGTGGATTTTTCTACTTTTTTATTTTTAAGCATTGTGGTATCGTTAACGTTCTGCTTAATACAAAATTAAAAGCGGATTTACCTCAACAGGCCCAATTTTCCGGTTGACCTTTTTAATATACTTTTTTTTTTATACCACGACGGTGGCAAACAAGCATACGGCCCGCCTGATGGTAAGCAGCTACCGTAACCTATGGACGCCTGCAACTCCAAAGGAGTCACATGCGCGTTGCCGACCTTTTACAAAAAGGAGGATTCACTGTGTTGACGGCTAAAGGAACAAGGTCCCTCATCGTCAACACACTGGGTCCTCTTTGAACTCTTTGGCAACCTTACTCACCAGCAGGAACACAACACTATGAGTAGAGTCTAGTGCTATTTGGCTGTGGTTTTCTGTAAGGCGGCCAAGGTCAAATAGCTGAACAACGCCTCTATTCTCAAGGCGATAAAGTGCATGTTCAGATATTTTTGAGTACCTTGGCTGCTCCGATATATTTGATGGCGACTGTACATGCTAATTTAATTCTTTTCTTACTTTTTAGGGTTCCGTACCTCGAAAGGAAAAAACGGAACCCTTATAGGATCACTTTGTTGTCTGTCTGTCTGTCTGTCTGTCTGTCTGTCTGTCTGTCTGTCTGTCTGTCTGTCTGTCAAGACCATTATTCTCAGGAACGCGTGGAGGTATTAAATTAAAATTCTTGTCAAATACTCAGGGCTATAGGACCTCAAAACCAAACTTTTAAAGTTTGGTTTTGTATGGAAGATGATTTTTATGGGATAATTCTTTATTGCTTGAGCCGATTTTCACCGTTTTTACTTTATTTGAAAGCATGTCATTTCATTGTGATTTTGTATAAATTACGGGTACAATAAACACCTGCTTATACGGTTAAATTACAAACTCAGTTCAGAAATTATATTGTAATTTTTTTTCAAAAACTATTCAACCTATCAAGTTCAAAATAATTTTCCTAGAAAGTTTTTATAAAGTTCTACTTATGAGATTTTTTTCATGTTTTTAAAACTTATGGTTCAAAAGTTAGAGGGGGGGGGACACATTTTTTTTACTTCTGGAGCGATTATTTCCGAAAATATTAACATTATCAAAAAATGATTTTCGTAAACCCCTATTCATTTTTAAATACCTATCCAACAACATATCACACGTTAGGGTTGAAATGAAAAAAAAATCACTCCCCACTTTACGTATAGGGGAGGTACCCTAATAAAACATTTTTTTCCACTTTTTATTTTAGCACTTTGTCGGCGTGATTGATATACATATTACTACCAAATTTCAGCTTTCTAGTGCTAACGGTCACTGAGATTATCCGCGGACGGACGGACGGACGGACGGGCAGACATGGCGAAACTATAAGGGTTCCTAGTTGACTACGGAACCCTAACAGGCGTTCCCGTACTCCACTACTTGTTCCTTTAGCGGTCAACACTTTATATTAAAGGATCGAAGCTCTCATCACGCCCCGCTAACATAACGCGCCAGTCTGACAGAGCCTTTAGATACAGATCTAGTATATCAACTAGGAGTCCGCCTCGAACTCAGAACTCGCGATTTCCTTGCAAACGAGATGACCAATATGACAAGACCCTTATGATGATTGTTTCGCGCCTTCTAGCTATGGAGCTAGGGGTCATGGGACCCCTTGGTCGATCCTGCTCATAAAAAAAAAAAAGCCATTTATTTCTCTATCACATACAAATTTACAGATCTAATAATATAAGATTATTTAAAAAAAATTAGTTATGTTTAAGATTATTTAAAAAAAATTAGTTACATAGTGTTTTCCTAATGTTAGTGGTTAGTTTAGTGTGCATAGTATCTAACATAAACAAACTTGTTTGTTTCCATTGTTTGACCTGCTCTGCTGTCAGCTTGTACAGTTGCCTTTAGATATATCGGAGCAGCCTAGGTGGTCACAAATATCTGAATCTACGCCTCTATTGTTAAGGCGATAAAGTGCATGTTCATATATTTTTGAGTAACTTGGCAGCTCCGATATATTTGATGGCGACTGGACTTTTGATGGTTTTACTAACTTTTTAGAATAAAGTAGATATTTATCTTCTATGAAGGCATTATCTTCTTGCATATGATAGGATAGTCATTAAAGTACTAAATGGAGTTTTTAGTGCAATATGTATAATATGTAATGAATGAATACCTAGTGCATGTTTGTCTATCTTATACTTTTCTCTCAAGTGCTCAAAGGTTAACTGGAAGAGATCCCTTAAAAAGATAAGTTCGCCTTTGTACTTTGTTTATTTTTCTTTTATCATGTTTGTTTTGTTACTTTTTATGTACAACTAGCCTTTTCCCGCGGCTTCGCCCGCGTACTGTAAGTACTCAAAAAGGATACACTACCCATGTTGATTTTCAGACTTTGTGACCACATTTGCCGCTTTTAGGGGTTGAATTTTCAAAAAACCTGAAACACGTTTACTCATTTATCGTTTGCCAACGCAATCAAAAGAAATAGCAATTTAAGTCGCATATTTTGAAACTGAGTACTCGCAAGAAACTAAAACCTAAAGGGTACTTCCCGTAAACTCAGAAACTTGAAACTTGGCACGAAGAAACTTCATATAACACAGACAAAGGAAAAATTACGAAAAGTAGACATTTTTAGTAAAATCGTACAAAAAATATTTTTTTATATTTTAAACTTACTACCTTTTCCCTCGTAAACGCGTAGAGGTATTAAATTGAAATTCATATCAAATACTCAGGTCTATAATACCTTTAAGCTGTAATAAAATCAATTTTCTATGTCAATGCATTGGGTGAACTTTTACTTATATATCTACAGGTGTGTACGGAACCCTCGGTGCGCGAGTCCGACTCGCACTTGGCCGGTTTTTTTGTATTATGTATGTATGTGTATGTAAACACTTTATCTAAATATATAAAAGAAGAAACTGACTGACTGACTGACTGACATATCAACGCACAGCCCAAACCGCTGGTCCTAGAGATTCCAAATTTGGCACGTAGGTTCGTTATAAGGTCTAGGGTTGCACTAAGAAAGGATTTTTCAAAATTCACCCCCTAAGGGGGTAAAATGGGGGTCCAAAGTTTGTATGGCGAATCAAGATTTGTTAGACTATTTTATTCGAAACTTCACAGGAGTATTCCGAACGATAAATGAGTAAACACGTGTTTCAGGTTTTTTGAAAATTCAACCCCTAAAAGCGGCAAATATGGTCACAAAGTCTGAAAATCAACATGGGTAGTGTATCCTTTTTGAGTACTTACAGTACGCGGGCGAAGCCGCGGGAAAAGGCTAGTTGTACATAAAAAGTAACAAAACAAACATGATAAAAGAAAAATAAACAAAGTACAAAGGCGAACTTATCTTTTTAAGGGATCTCTTCCAGTTAACCTTTGAGCAATTGAGAGAAAAGTATAAGATAGACAAACATGCACTAGGTATTCATTCATTACATATTATACATATTGCACTAAAAACTCCATTTAGTACTTTAATGACTATCCTATCATATGCAAGAAGATAATGCCTTCATAGAAGATAAATATCTACTTTATTCTAAAAAGTTAGTAAAACCATCAAAAGTCCAGTCGCCATCAAATATATCGGAGCTGCCAAGTTACTCAAAAATATATGAACATGCACTTTATCGCCTTAACAATAGAGGCGTAGATTCAGATATTTGTGACCACCTAGGCTGCTCCGATATATCTAAAGGCAACTGTACAAGCTGACAGCAGAGCAGGTCAAACAATGGAAACAAACAAGTTTGTTTATGTTAGATACTATGCACACTAAACTAACCACTAACATTAGGAAAACACTATGTACATTATTTGACAATACATCATCAGCCAAAAGGGTTGGTAATGACTCTGTAAGTATAAAATTCACAAGTGCCTGTAGACTAGCAGTAATAAAGCGACTTTCTGTTAGTATAGATCTATCTAAGAATTAGTTGCTTTTCAGGAATCCCCTGATATGGAAAGTCAAATGGCAGTTCCTTAAGTAAAAACTAGTGCCTGTGTCAATTCATGGAATTAGGTTGCCAAGCGGGCCCTAGATTCCTCTAGCCAGTGAACACAAAAGACTGAAAAATCTGACATGAACGAGAAAAAGCAATAAGTTATCTGCAAACGAACTGCAGTTTGGCAGATAAGTAAAATTTTGGCAGAAAAGTCCGCCTCGAACTCAGAACTCGCGATTTCCTTGCGAACGACATGACCAATATAACAAGACCTTATGATGATTTTTTCGCGCCTTATTGTTGCATGACCCCTAAGTCGATCCTGCTCATATACGAACTCTCAAATTATATGTATCTCTGCTACAACTCCATCAAATTTCATGAAGATCAGAAAAGCGTTACTAAAGTTATCGCGGAAAAAACTCTCAAAATCAAAAGCCCATCGAAATACCGAGACATCCCAGTAGCCAGAAGTTGTTTGTAAGAACTTGCTTTGCTTACGCTCCACTCATTCGATAAATTGTAGAGATGCGACTAATATAGATTCCGCCGAATACAAACGTTCGGCGGAATGTTCGGTCCCTCTCTTACCGAACCAAATATATTTGGCCGAATAATTCGGTTCAACTCGATGCCCTTAACACCCGCTAGTAAGCACGAAAAGCCTTATTGCAATAGAGTTGACAAATATTTGCAGGAAATTTTACTATGGTGGGCAAAAAAACAAGTATAATTTTAAACAAAAAAGAACCGACTTCACTAAGCATCCACCTTTCCAACACCAAATGCAAATGCTCGATCTGCTGTAAAAAATACTCAAATCACCATAGGTATGCCTATAATAGTTGAAGAGTTCCCTCGATTTCTCCAGGATCCCATCATCAGATCCTGACATGGTTACAATGGGACCAACTGTGAAGTATACGCTTTCAAACAAAAAAATAATTTTCCAAATCGGTCCAGCCGTCTTCGAATAATCGGTGAACATACATACATACATACATGTTCAAGAGGACCTACGAAAATACCTGAAAAACAGCATGACTCCTAGAGCTCTCTGCGTTAGCATCAGTGGGATGCTGAGTCCTGTTCTTGTTGCCATTTTCCAGCATATTCAGCAGTTCCCGGGCAGTGTTGATGTTCTCTAACGTAAGACCGGCCACCATCACTCCATACTTTGAGTCTTCTCGGAGTTGAAGAGGTGTTTTGGAAGGTTTAAGAAGGTCAAACACGTTTTCATTGTAGACCTGTGAAAAAGGGGGTTTTGTAATATTTTATAAGATAGTAAGCCTAAGTAGGTCTGCTCATAATTGTTATTAAATATCAATAGGTGGCTCCACACCCAATGAGCCACTTTGCAATGAAATTGCTGCGCGAAGCAGCTCGGTCATTGTAGTCTGTAGCGGCAATGCCTCAGGTGAGGCACCTCTATAGGCCGAGTTGCTCCACACACCGAAATCCTCCGAGGCGGCACGTTTGGTGTTAAATTAAAGCAAACATGGTATAAAAAAGAACATTCCAGCTCAAATGAGCTAAAGAGCTTTTCCTTTGATTTGGATATCTTCTCACCATTAGGCAGGTCCAAACACAGGCTGACCTGCTTTGTGTGGAAATTTTCTCGCAAGCCTGCTCGGCCTGTGTGGACCTGCCTATTCAGACATAATTTACTGATAAAGAATGAAAACATTTGCCAATGTGCAAAATCTATTTAATTTCTATGCCTTAGTCTCAGCAGTAGTCTTCAAATTACTATAGAACAAAATCTCCTGCCACAGTAAACATATATTTTAATTTTACTCAGATTACTCTAAAACAGCTTGCAAGGTGTAACAGGCAGGTATTTAATTTCTAAGTTCACCTAACTTGCTCCTATTATTTTTTTAAATTGATTTTCGATCAATAAAAAACACTCCTCCAGTTAAAAAAGCTTACTTACTTCAATATAAGAAACACCAATGTCGAATTCTCTTTCCTTTTCAAAGGAATGAATTGTGTAGAAAAGATGCTGCATGGTCAGATATGTAATACCCGGGTTCTCCTTACTGCCTATCATCGTAAAGGTCTTGCCCGCCCCCGTGGCACCATACACGAACACTGAGCAGTTATAACCCTCCATCAATGAAGCTAGAATATCTTTTGTAGTCAACTCAAAAATGTCCCGATTAGAAGCAGATTGTCCACAAACATTGTCGAATACAAACTTCAGCTCCTTATTAGCTCGCCGCAACACATTTTTAGTTGGCTGCTGGACGCCTTGGTAGAAAAATGGACGCGTTTCTTCCTTGGGATCAAAAACTAACATGCTCTCGTCGACTACATCGACCACAATACGACTGTTTGCCCCCTTTTCCCTTTCGTTCAACGGCCGCACACGAACCACCACTCTTATATTTGCTGCCATGTTCATCGTGGATCCACACTTTGAGGGCACCCCTACTTTACTTGGCAGAGGCTTTGGCTTTGCCCCGGTCACAGGAGCAGCTCGAACCATTTTCACCTTAAAATATCTATCATGGATATAATGAAATTACACCGTATTCGAACACTAAGATTATAATATTTCTAACTATGTTTCCGGTCATAAGACGTACAATGAAATTAAAACACCACTTTTATTCAAGTTATTGAAAAAATATTTCGTAAACAGTCAACGACTAAAGAGCGTCCACAGCGTAACCGTCATAATTCGAATTTTGAACTGACAGTGAAAGAATGCAATACGTTCCGTTCCACATGCGCTCGCATTGTCACTTCACCTCGAATGTCATCCTTGATCAAAACTTAATTTAGAAATCGTATATAAAGTCTGGCTGGCCAAAAAGTGCAGTGGAAGTAATAAGCTATACTCATCCCTTTTTAGGGTTCCGTAGTCAACTAGGAACCCTTATAGTTTCGCCATGTCTGCCCGTCCGTCCGTCCGTCCGTCCGCGGATAATCTCAGTGACCGTTAGCACTAGAAAGCTGAAATTTGGTACTAATATGTATATCAATCACGCCGACAAAGTGGTAAAATAAAAAGTGGATTTTTTTATTTTAATTAGGGTACCTCCCCTATACGTAAAGTGGGGAGTGATTTTTTTTTTCATTTCAACCCTAACGTGTGATATATTGTTGGATAGGTATTTAAAAATGAATAGGGGTTTACAAAAATCATTTTTCGATAATGTAAATATTTTCGGAAATAATCGCTCCAGAAGTAAAAAAATATGCGTCCCCCCCCTCTAACTTTTGAACCATAAGTTTTAAAAATATGAAAAAAATCTCAAAAGTAGAACTTTATAAAAACTTTCTAGGAAAATTATTTTGAACTTGATAGGATGAATAGTTTTTGAAAAAAAAATTACAAAATAATTTCTGAACTAAGTTTGTAATTTAACCGTATAAGCAGGTGTTTATTGTACCTGTAATTTCTACAAAATTACAATGAAATGACGTGCTTTCAAATAAAGTAAAAACGGTGAAAATCGGATCACGCAATAAAGAATTATTCCATAAAAATCATCTTCCATACTTTAAGCTCGCGCGCAATAGTTTACTTAATTTGCCGATAGATGTCGCTGTACGTGGAACTCTCATATCATATCCTACATGGCGGTGTTATTAACTCTTAAGTGGGGACACTTACTGTGACGGACGGAAAACTACGGAACCCTACACTGAGCGTGGCCCGACACGCTCTTGGCCGGTTTTTTAGTAGAGAGGGAACTAGCTTGAGAAAGATACAGAATGATTCTTTCTCTCTATGCTTGAAGTAAAAAATTAAATATAAAAGTGTTATTCTAGTTTAGTAATTTGCAATAATTTGGAAATCTTTAAATGGGGAAGGCAACTGTCACACTGACATTTCCAACAATGGTCAATTTAAGCTAAAGCTAAATTTTAAAATTTATATGGCGCGAAGTAGTGTTTGTTTATTTTAGCAAAAATGAGTTATAAAATTGGTCCTCAAAGGAAATTTGCAGGTTTCCGATATACTCTAAAATTAAAATGTTGTAGAATAAAGCTACAGGTATGAATTTTGCCTAAGAAAGCCTTCTGTTCTGCCTGTACCTATAAAGTTTCCGTACATTGTTAAGGACCATTAATCATTTGTCTCACTCTCGTTCGCCACTACAAAAAATATTCGTACCGTACAAATAGATAAACGTCAGTCCATATACATGAATTATCGAGATCATGGAATTGCATTCGTAGTGGTTGTACCGTTTGCAACAAAAGGAGAATAATTTTCTCTTAATTTAATAAAATTACATACCCTTAAGAAATGGAATTAGTAGTCCTCTGTTTTTTGCTTTTAGTCGCTATCATGTTCTTCATCTGAGCTGTCACAAGTATTGATAATAAGATTATTTGAAATTCGATCCATTTCCCCTTCCTGACATCGATATTTATTTCTTCACTTTCGACATGGCGACAAATATTTTCCCAGTCTTCTACCTCTACCACGAGTCATGCAAATAAGCCCAATTCGAGATTCGTTCACGAATTCGTAAATTATTTGTATGGAGAATTTGTGCAGAGCCTCTAGCGGTCACTTATAGAACTAAAAATTACTGCCATACCATAAATTAAATTATCGTTTATCCAATTCGCTCACGAAAGTTCGATTGCTTGTTTCGTTTGTGTAGATTTCAATACTTTACAAAGTGACGTGACGTGACAAACGTCACATCCTTCACACCAACCGAAACAGATTGTAGGTAAGCCAAAAAGGTTTTACTTCCTAAGTACATTTTATCTGAAGGTTTAGAACTGTAGACAATTATATGAGCAGTGAACTATAATAAGCATAGAAACCGTACTAGCTCTGAAAAATTACCCTACTTTTTGTGGGTGTTTAATATGCTTGCTAGGCCGTAAACCAAGAATAATTTCCGTTGGTCATCGTGTCCCAAGCGGTAAATTTTAAGTCGTTAAGGGCGGTCAATAATCAAGCTTCGTGATGGTCAGCTACCGTTCCTTGAGTGGGTTGAGGAACGGCAGCCATTTTCTCACATAAAATACATATAAAATAAAATGACCACCGCGTCCCAGTTGAAACAGGTGATAGTTTATATGCTATTACAAATAAAATAAAAATCATCAGTCGTCTGTATACCACTGAAAAGACCGTAAACTAGTCACATGAATATATAGTATTTAGGGTGTCAGCAGACGGTCTTTCTACCTCAATACAGCCGGCTGACGATTTTCCTGATAATAAGAGCATCAAATACTGACAGCTGACCTACGCGAGTCATCATTATACTTCGTCCTTAACCACTTCAAAAATTATCATCGCCTGGGACGCCTTGCGAATAGTCATGAAATTTGTTCCTGGCTTACGGTTCATGCCAGCCTTTACCTTATTTAAACGCGCGTGACTTTGAACGCATAAAATGTTATCAACCGACTTCAAGAGTTCGAAGGAAGAGGTTCTCAATTCGTCAGGATCTTTATTTTCACTATTTTTTCATAATGTTCACCGATTGCAACTTTTTTTAAACGGAAATTACGTATTTCGTCATACATATTCAAAGCTAGGAAAAAGGGTGAAAACTGTCAGTACTTCATCCATCCATCCATATACTTATTTCGTCGTAGGATATAGGATTACCTCATAGCCTAATTATATAGGTCAGTTAAATTTTTGACACCTCGTGACGTCAGTGACCACACTGACGTCATCAGGGAACGATGCGGTTCTCAAACTTTTAAAATAGGGAAAATTATTTAATATAGGATTACCTCTATTATTAGTAATTATACTAGACATTATAATAAGAATGCTAATTAAATGCCGTGCCATTAAAACACAAATCATTGGGTATATCTAAACGACACCATACCAAGGGTGTGCAAGTGTGCATCTCTGTCAAAAAAATTGAGTTTGACATTTAGTACCCGATACGTTTCCCTAAGTGAGAAAGAGAACTTGTCATGCGTTAAGAAGGGACAACATAATTCATAACGTCAAAGAAGGAGCTCTGTATCAGGGATATTACGGATACTGATTTTTTGACATCCGGCTTCGACAGGCTCACATCCCTGGAATACGGATGCGGATGAAAGATAAGTACACAAAAAAAAACAAATATTAAAGTTTTGCACTACTCACATCATACAAAGCCCTTCACCCTACAATAGCATTTCAACACTAAAATCAAAACAAAACAAACTCGTCATTTCTTGTTGCTATCCGTCAAGGACATAGAGCTCGATCGACGAATCACGAAAATGTAACAATATTCCGATTGGGTAATGGTGAAATACGCTACGTTACTTTACGTAGCACGTGCGCCGTCGCAGAGACGTTCTTGTACCGACTTGTTCCACATCTGCATCCGCATGAGCTCCGCATCGATTTGATGCGGAGGCGGATGCGGATTTTGAAAATGATGCGGTAGATCCGCGGTTTCCACAAACCACAATTTCCACAAACCATAGACAATTTTCCGCACAGTATTGAATATTATCTACTTATGGTGTCCCTATGACGGAATTCATGGCCGGCCATAAACTGTTATAGTTTTTAAGGGGCACCACACATTAGAGCGGAATTTAGCTATTCGTAAACAAAAGCGGAAATTGGGCTATGGTAGCGGAAATTTGTCTATGGCCTCCATACAAAAGTTCAGCCTACCATAGACAAATATCCGCTCATAAATATGTTACTAAAGATTACAATGTAATTCCATTACAATTTCAACGTAACTTATAAAATATTTTTCACTTCTCATGCTCAAAAAGTGTGTCATATTATGCTTACCAAGGCGGACTAAAGTAGTACATTTAGCCTCTAGGGCTAAAATGTATACATATTTATGATTTACAAAACATTTTAAATCGACCAATCGGAACACTTCATCATATTAAATCCACCAATCACAACACACATATCGAAGTTAATCGGAACGCTAGATACTTTTTTGGTGCGTATACTGTGTAAATAATTAAAGTCCTTAAAAAAACATTGTATTTAATATCAACCAATCAGAATACAGCAATGTTAAAATCGACCAATGAGGAAACGCAATTTATTTCTCAAAACGTGAGGTGTTTTTTAGTTCCTACTTCACAATCATTAAAAAAGATTGTAATTTTTTGGAAGCGCTTTAAAGCATGTTTAAACTGTTTAAACGGCTATTAGACATGGCAATTTGTCCCAATCGGTTGTGTCCAACTCCTGTTGGCCCCAACGCACTTTATTACACTTTCCCTACAAATCGCCCCTACCGACCCTACCTCACCAACAAATCGTCCCTACCGACCCTAGCTCAACGTTTACAGAGATGTCTTCAAAATAACTAAAAAAAGTATTTGGCGAAGCACGGTGATAGTACTCATAACAGTACACATTAAATAAAATCTGAAACTGTTTTTTATTATTATAGATATTTAAATGACCGCTCGAGCTGCCTGAATCTAAATTCATCTGCCCAACCCTTCTATTATTTAAATACAAAACTAGATAAATATATTAATTACCAGCGAATCTACACAATTTAACTTTTATTTTAAATAAAAAACCAGACGGAATGTGTAGAAAATGGCTTACATTATAAATAAAAAAGGTAAAATAACTCTAACGACCTCCATAAACAGCTGCGGATGTCGGGGCACTGCCGATCGCCCTAGATCGGGACTCCTACTCCCTAAGTACCATTACACCTACCAACCCGACAGGTTGGACCCTACAAATTGCAATGTCTAATAGCTACTTTAAAGAGCTAATATACCGTCGTCTGTGGCATTTATTCGCGGTGTTTATATTTTGTATCTATGTCAAAGAAGTTAAAAAAAATTAAAGACCGTCAAGCTAAACCATAATTTAACCTTAGTTTAGTTATTGTGCGTAAATAATAAGTATTTTTATCTTATTTTCTCGCAATCGAAGTGAAAAATAGTATGCATTACTCTGGTCTAAAAGCCATATTACCACTCGAACAATTTTCCCTCACTTCGTTCGGGAAAATAACCACTTCGTGGTAATATGGCCTACTTTAGACCCTTGTCAAACAATCTACTATTAGCGTAATTCCGCATTCAGTGCGTTGGCATGAAGTTTTACACGCAGTTACACTACACCAATATTTATTACGAGCAACTATTATTATATACATTATATATCTATCAAATATTTGGGAATCTCAGACAAAAATGAAACGGCGTAATAAGTTTAAAAGAAACGGAGATAATACAATATGGCCGTCTGTCAGTGTAATACTCGCCAAATAGTTGTATTGCCACAATGTTAAAAAAAAGTCCTTATTAAATTACATGCCGTAAATGAATTGCCAACTAAAAGTATTATATTAAATTACCTAAAATTATGTGAAGCTTATTTTAGGTATAAAATAATTAAAAAACACAAAATAAACTTAGTAACGGCACGCTAACATTTTTGAACATGAATAGTGTATTAATAAAACTCCCTGACTGAATTGAAGATGTCAACGAATGGCATCATTATGTGACGTAGGTGAGGTCTTTTCGGACGAGCTGTCAAAAATTTAAATGACCTTTATAATTAGGCTATGGATTACCTAAGAAAACCAAATTGATGAAATTTCAAATGTACAAATAACACTACTAGTTTAAAACGTCCTAGAACTACGTCCATATGTAATAGGTGATTCTTAATTAATTTGGTTATTTTGTCAACATGACAGTTCGACTTTTAGTGATCATAGTGGATCATAGGTTTATTTCTTATTATTTAGGTCTATTGTATAATCACAAAAGGATAAGTACCCTTTCAGGATGTTGTTGATTCTCTATAGTATAGGCAGTGCGCTATTGTTACACATCCCACCTGCGTCGACGCCGACACGTTGGCCAAGTCCTTTAATTTATTTACCAGCGAACAAGCCGGAGCGGCGCCCGACATCCGAAATGACTACAAGACTATTAAATATAGTTGTCGTTCGTCTAACTATTGTTGGTGTCGAGGCAATCGATCCGTGGAGCAAGGGGCACGGAGCCTCACGACCTAACAAACGCACAAGGGAAGCTAAAGATGTTCCAGCAAGCCGCCGGTTTTCATACATAACACAACGCAAGATTGCGGCTTTGCCGCTTCTTGCATAATGATGGTTTTATTTCCATTTATAAGTTACACGTACGAGTAATTGTTAGTAGTACTTATAAGTTTCTAGTTTGTGACAATGTTACTTTAAAAGGCTATTTCGCAATAAATAAATCTTTAATATAATTATGTAGGTACATTATAATTTCAAAGTGCCCTGTATAAATCTGTATGTCTTTTAAGTAGGTAAGCACTATTTTATAGTACTTGGATGCAATAATTCGAAGATTCCGGCCTGTAACGCAGTTGTTACTTCTTGAATATAAAATAAAATAATACACCTTCCTGGGATAAATAGTTTGCCTTGCTGGTGATAAGTTAGATGCTACAGCAATCAATCATAAATGAATTATGCACAAGAACCTGTCAAAGATGTTTCAATATTATTTGTTATTTTTCACAGTCTCATTGTAATTATTATGATTGAAAATGAAAGTGTTTATAACTATCATATTAAATTTCAACTACTTACCATTCATTTTAGGTTAGAGTTGGTATTTTTGTGTCGATTTAAAATCAGATTAATTGACTATTAAAATATAAATCTCACAAATATTCAGCAGTTCTTGGGTCTAGATTTCTTTTTTAAAATTATTCTTATTGAAGTGTTGATGTGGATATTTCTATTTCTCATATCGGCTTGAAATTTACCGTTTCGTTTTCCAGTTCCAGTACCTCTACCACGAGTCATTACAGAAAATTCTGAAACCGTTCTGCAGTCGTTAACGAATCAACGGGCTTCGAATAGTTTTCCTTCGGTATCGACAGCAAGAAATTCGAAATCTCTATGCTGACATACATCCGTCTCATAGGTAGAACGAGACGGATGTAGTCAGTGCAGTTTGTTATCGATAGGTTTTATTAAAACGCTACCATAAGGTCCATACTGGGTCCATAAGACACTAATTTGACATACGTCACCGAAAAATACCGCATCGACTGTAGAAAACTCTTTCACTATCAAATTGTAGGGTGAGATGTCAAAACATGGTGAAAGTGAAAACCATTCGTATTTATTGTGTTATATTTATATATTATTAGTTGACGAAATAATATCGACAAAGCCTTATATTAAGCATAATTTGTTAATAAGACTGCATAGTATGATAACTGGAACTGGAAAACGAAACGGTAAATTTCAAGCCGATATGAGAAATAGAAATATCCACATCAACACTTCAATAAGAATAATTTCAAAAAAGAAATCTAGACCCAAGAACTGCTGAATATTTGTGAGATTTATGTATATAATAGCCAATTAATCTGATTTTAAATCGACACAAAAATACCAACTCTAACCTAAAATGAATGGTAAGTAGTTGAAATTTGATATGATACTCGTAGTTATAAACACTTTCATTTTCAATCATAATAATTACAATGAAACTGTGAAAAATAACAAATAATATTGAAACTTCTTTTACAGGTTCTTATGCATCATTCATTTCTGATTGATTGCTGTAGCAGCTAACTTATCACCAGCAAGGCAAACTATTTATCCCAGGAAGGTGTATTATTTTATATTCAAGAAGTAACAACTGCGTTACAGGCCGGGATCTTCGAATTATTGCATCCAAGTACTATAAAATAGTGCTTACTTAAAAGACATCCAGATTTATACAGGGTACTTTGAAATTATAATGTGCATAATTATATTAAAGATTTATTTATTGCGAAATAGCCTTTTAAAGTAACATTGTCACAAACTAGAAACTTATAAGTACTACTTACAATTACTTGTACGTGTAACTTATAAATAGAAATAAAACCATCATTATGTAAGAAGCGGCAAAGCCGCAATCCTGCGTTGTGTTATGTATGAAAACCGGCGGCTTGCTGGAGCATCTTTAGCTTCCCTTGTGCGTTTGTTAGGTCGTGAGGCTCCGTGCCCCTTGCTCCACGGATCGATTGCCTCGACACCAACAATAGTTAGACGAACGACAACTATATTTAATAGTCTTGTAGTGATTTCGGATGTCGGGTGCCGCTCCGGCTTGTTCGCTGGTAAATAAATTAAAGGACTTGGCCAACGTGTCGGCGTCGACGCAGGTGGGATGTGTAACAGTAGCGCACTGCCTTATACTTTAGAGAATCAACAACATCCTGAAAGGGTACTTATCCTTTTGTGATTATACAATAGACCTAAGTAATAAGAAATAAACCTATGATCCACTATGATCACTAAAAGTCGAACTGTCATGTTGACAAAATAACCAAATAAATTAAGAATCACCTATTACATATGGACGTAGTTCTAGGACGTTTTAATCTAGTAGTGTTATTTGTACATTTGAAATTTCATCAATTTGGTTTTCTTAGGTAATCCTATATCCTACGACGAAATAAGTATATGGATGGATGGATGAAGTACTGACAGTTTTCACCCCTTTTCCTAGCTTTGTATATGTATGCCGAAATACGTAATTTCCCTGTTTAAAAAAAAGTTGCGATCGGTGAACATTATGAAATAATAGTGAAAATAAAGATCCTGACGAATTGAGAACCTCCTCCTTCGAACTCTTGAAGTCGGTTGATAACATTTTATGCGTTCAAAGTCACGCGCGTTTAAATAAGGTAAAGGCTTACCACACTTAAGGCTTAAGGGGGAGGCCTATGTTCAGCAGTGGACGTCTTATGGCTGAGATGATGATGATGAAAGGCTTACTGTCATAGCTTGTATTTCCCGGCTCCGATGGTATGAACCGTAAGCCATGAACAAATTTCATGACCAATCGCAAGGCGTCCCAGGCGAGGATAAGGATAAAAAGTGGTTAAGGACGAAGTATAATGATGACTCGCGTAGGTCAGCTGTCAGTATTTGATGCTCTTATTATCAGGAAAATCGTCAGCCGGCTGTATTGAGGTAGAAAGACCGTCTGCTGATACCCTAAATACCATATATTCATGTGACTAGTTTACGGTCTTTTCAGTGGTATACAGACGGCTGATGATTTTTATTTTATTTGTAATAGCATATAAACTATCACCTGTTTCAACTGGGACGCGATGGTCATTTTATTTTATATGTATTTTATGTGAGAAAATGGCTGCCGTTCCTCAACCCACTCAAGGAACGGCAGCTGACCATCACGAAGCTTGATTATTGACCGCCCTTAACGACTTAAAATTTACCGCTTGGGACACGATGACAAACGGAAATTATTCCTAGTTAACGGCCTAGCAAGCGTATTAAATACCCATTAAAAGTAGTGTAATTGTTCAGAGCTAGTACGATTTCTATGCTTATTATTGTTCACTGCTCATATAATTGTCTACAGTTCTAAACCTTCAGATAAAATGTACTTAGGAAGTAAAACCTTTTTGGTTTACCTACAATCTATTTCGGTCATAGATATAAAATGGCGCTTACTGGTTTCGGTTGGTGTGAAGGATGTGACGTTTGTCACGTCACGTCACTTTGTAAAGTATTGAAATCTACACAAACGAAACAAGCAATCGAACTTTCGTGAGCGAATTGCATAAACGATAATTTAACTTATGGTATGGCAGTAATTTTAGTTCTATAAGTGACCGCTAGAGGCTCTGCACAAATTCTCCATACAAATAATTTACGAATTCGTGAACGAATCTCGAATTGGGCTTATTTGCATGACTCGTGGTAGAGGTACAGTTATCGTTATCATACTATTCAGTCTTATTAACAAATTATGCTTAATATAAGGCTTTGTCGATATTATTTCGTCAACTAATAATATGTTTTTGACATCTCACCTTATAATTTGATAGTGAAAGAGTTTTCTACAGTCGATACGGTATTTTTCGGTGACGTAAGCCAAATTAGTGTCTTATGGTAACGTTTTAATAAAACCTATCGATAACAAACTGTACTGACCTTCAGTGCGTTAACATGACAGATCACATTCGACGTGCCGCATACATCCGTCTCGTTCTACCTATGAGACGGATGTATGCAGCGCACTAAACGTAATCCGACATGAAATGTCAGCATAGATCGTTTGTATGTGTTGCTGTCGAAACTGAAGGAAAACGATTCGAAGCCCGATTATTCGTTAACGCCTATAGAAAAATATTCAGAATTTTCTAAACCTATCGATAACAAACTGTACTGACGTTCAGTGCGTTAACATGACAGATCACATTCGACGTGCCGCATACATCCGTCTCGTTCTACCTATGAGACGAATGTATGCAGCGCACTAAACGTAATCCGACATGAAATGTCAGCATAGATCGTTTGTATGTGTTGCTGTCGAAACTGAAGGAAAACGATTCGAAGCCCGATTATTCGTTAACGCCTATAGAAAAATATTCAGAATTTTCTACATGACTCGTGGTAGAAGTACTCAGCAGTAATAGTATTCATTCGTTCAGTTGCTAAACTCATAATGCCTTGCATGTTTAATGAAACGTTTCTTTTCGCTACATATCCTTTTACCATGGACCAAATATTTTCGATCGGATTGAATGTCGGGTGATACGGTGGCAATCGTAAAATGGAGTGGCCATGTTCTTTTAAAATTGCATCTATGTGGTACTCACGAAACCGCTCTTTATTTTGTTTAATTAAATCATACAAACTGGTTTTGTACAGTGGACGTCAAAAATACCTTTACAGTTGAGTGTTACAAAAATACCTTTACATTTAAATATGTTTACACATTGCATGACAAAAGCATGCTTACAACTCACATGACAGATTCTGCTTTTCAGTTAATGCTCCAAATTTCAGTTTACAATCTGTCTTCCATAAAAACATTTACAAAAATTGTGTCATAACAGATTTACATTGCATGATACAGAATAAGATTTACTGCCAATGTGCCGTAAATACGTTTACATTTTCAGTGACATTAGAAACTTTACGATCAAGCTTACTTTTCGATTACGTACACCTATTGTTACATAAATATCTTTACAGATTTGATTAGCCCGTTTTTAATTTTAATAATGACATGAAATCGTCATACATATGAATTTCGGCTTTATAAAGAGAGCTTCATTATTTATTAACGCTAACTAAACTTTAGTAACTTTCGGCTTTATTATTTATTGTTTATTAAGGGAGTTAAAAATAGTACTATTTCTTTTAGCTGTATTTGTTTGGTTTAGTGTTTTGACGTGATAACGTCTTTAAAATCGTTTTAGTCGGGTGACATGTTCAGAAACTTGTGTCACACCAAAACCTCACGAGCGCGATCGCAGGTATAACGAGAGAGAGACGGACCGATCTCCCGTCTCATCTCGAGCGCTGCCAGTCATTCCGTGAAACTTGTCACGCGGAATCCTCACGAGCGGTTAGACGTTATCACGTAAACATCTCGATCGTAAACCTACTTTACAAACAACCAATTTTTTACATACGTTATATAGTATGTCGACAAGAAATCCTTAGTAGTAATTGGACGGTTTCTTTATATCATATTCTAACACATCTCAAATTATGTAAGAGTTCATTTTAACCCTTTGAACGCCAAAGACCCATAATGTGGTCATGAGATGTCGTGCCTATCATGCTATTGACCCCTGCAGTAAAACACTTCGTAATTTGCATTAACACGTTTAATTTTGCAGATTAAGTAAATTATTTAAAATTAGCAATTTGGTCCTTCGAGCCGGATAGAATGTAATTAAATTACAATAATCAGATTATTTAAAATTAGTACTTCACATAAAAATTACGATAACGATATCTATATAAAGATATTTCACATTCAATAATTTCCTTAGTGGATAGAAATTACAATAATCAGATTATTTAAAATTAGCACTTCACATAAAGATGAAGATAACGATATCGATAAAGGTATTTCACATTCAATAATTTTCTTAGTATCGTAGACCCGGATATAATGTAATTAAATTACAATAATCAGATTATTTAAAATTAGCACTTCACATAAAAATGACGATAATGATATAGATATAAAGATATTTAACATTCAATAATTGCCTTAGTATCGTAAACGTCTACTTTCCGCACGAAAGGAAAATAAAACGAGGGAGTAGAGTTGCAAAGCGTCCGACACATTCGATAAATGACTGACATTTATCTATAGACGACCGGACTCATTCGACATTTATGAGCATTTTGGACATTTAAAATGTCATGACTTTAGTGTAGTAATTAATGAAATGATGGACAGAATATTTGTTTATAATTTATTTGCGATATTATCTAACTAATAACTTTATAAAATTAAATAAGAATAAGTATTAAATATCATAATTATGTTTTTAAACGGACACAAGAAAATATTGTCATTTGGTTTCATATCCTTTTTGGTGGCTGTTATTTAATGCGAGAATGCTGGTACGAGGTTTATCTAATTATTACATGTCATTTTCTTGACACTGTCATTCAATCAGTTGAATTAGTTCATGTAGCCTTAAGATGCCTCGAAAAAAAGGAGATATATGGCTAAATTATCAAGTGATTGGGACTACAGGAAACAGAAAGCACGTTATTTGTATTTATTGTAACACTGAGTACAAACAAGGTCATGCAACTCGTATGCTGTTACATTTACAAAAGTGTAAAAAGTGCCCTTCTGATATAAAACAAAATTTTTCCAAAAAGAAGAAGGATAAGGTACCGCTTTGTAAAAGTAAATCATCATTAAATGCAACAGTTAATACAAGCAATGCCGTTGTCGCAAGTTATAGTGGCACAGACGAGGTGGAAAACACTCACACTTCCGGTCAATTTTCAAGGCCCGCGGAAATAAACTTAAGTAATCTTTCCGATGACGCATGTTCACTCGAAAATGAATTTGATCCACTAAACACTGTCACCCGGAAAGAAATAGCTGATGCTAATTTTGCAAGAGCCATATATGCGACTGGAGCACCGCTGTCGTTAATGGAGTCAAAATACTGGAAAGCTGCCTTGCATACGCTGGATCCAGAGTATGATCCTCCGCTAAGACATGCCATTAGTAATAATTTGTTGGAGGCAGAGTACTCACGCGTAAAAACTGAGATCGATAATAAAATAAAATGTTCAGTAGCCCTAGCTCTTGTTACAGATGGGTGGACGGATGTGAACAGGAAAGGTGTACTTAATTTTATCCTCACTACACCCGAACCAGTATTTTTGAAATCCGTTTATCCGGGACGCCAGCGGCAAACTGCAGAATACTTAAGCTCTGAAATTTTAAAGGTTTTGGAAGAGATCACACCCACAAAAGTTGTTGCCATTATTACTGACAATGCTAGGAACATGAAAGCAGCCTGGAGACTTGTTCAGAATGTTCACCCCAAGATAGCTTGCTTTGGATGTGCAGCTCACAGTTTAAACCTAATATATAATGACATAATACTAATCAAGCCGCTAAAGGATACGATAGAAAATGTATCCTCTGTCATAAAAACCATAAAAAATAGACACCGATTATTAGCGTGTTTTGAAAACATTCAAATAAATAGTTATGGCCAATCCAAACAGACTTTAAAATTACCATGCAAAACCAGATGGAATACAATATATATATCATTAGAATCCTACTTTAAAAACAAAGACGCATGAAAAACTTTAGCCATAATGGATGACACGGATTTAGAAAGAAGCCTAGTACTTACCATTTTAGATGAAGAGATGTGGGACAAAATAAAGGAATTTCTGGATCTCTTGAAACCCATTGCAGACGCTGTAACAGAGGCAGAATCAGATAACGCCAGAGCCTCTGATGTGCCGAACATCTTCATGAAACTTGCAGCAAGTATTGAAGATAGTCTCTGTTTAAACGGCTTGCTTTCAGAACGTGAAAAAAATGTAATCCGGACAGCGGTTTCTGACCGTCGCACTTTCTGCATTCGACAATTTCACTTGGCTGCCAATTTATTGGACCCGAGGTATCTCGGTTCAGGTCTGACAAGTGACGAAATGGCTGAGGCCTCTAACTTTGTGTATACTGAAGCAGAACATCTAGCACTGAATAGTACCAAAGTTATGGTGAATGTCGCTGAACTTCGCACAAAAACCTGATTTTTTGGGAAGTGCTATTCAGCATGGGCTGCGGTAGGAGAGATTGCACCTCAACTATGGTGGCAAAGTTTTGCTTCAAAGGAAGAGGCGTATCCGATAGCCCATAGAATTTTAAGCGTACCCCCTAGCTCAGCATCCGCGGAACGTAATTGGAGTTTATTTTCTTTGACTCATACCAAATTGAGAAATAAACTGACTAAAGATCGTCTAAATAAACTGATCACCATACGTCAAAACTTGCGGTATTGTGACGAGCATGAAGTCGTGGCCTCATCAGACTCGGATGATAGTAATTATGAATGTGACGATGTTACCGAGTACAATGATGAATAAACTAACTCTATATCATATATGTAGGTACAATTTTATAGTTGTATATTATGAAAACCTGCCTACTAATGTTTAATATTTTGTTAGAAGTTGTGTTTTTTGCTTATTACGAATAAAGTTTTTTTTGTTTTATCGAGTATTAAAGTTTTTATGCATTGGCACACACCCTTAACACATAAATATAAATGTAATATAAATAATTTTATAAATGTCGTAGGTGTCCTTAAATGTCCATTATTGTCAGGTAAATGTCGAAAATGACCGACATTTTCATAAATGTCCTTCGGACATTTTAAAAGTGACGGACGCTTTGCAACTCTACGAGGGAGTACTAGCAAAACTAGTAAGTACAAATAAATGGATTAATGAGGCGAGTGATATGGATGGTGACGGATGATTCGCTGGATGACAGTAGCCTAAATTCAAGAGCCAGATCTTTGTACGCCCGTCAAATGAGGTAATTAGAATTTTGGGGATTTAGGGTTAATATAAAAATGCGGATCGCAGATATGTAAGAATGGTAACAACAATATAGAACTAAAGCACGGCAAATAAAATACGAAGTCCCCAATTAAACTCTAGAACACTTCACGGAGCGACACGCCACTTTCACCTGGTGAGCCACGCGTAATGCGGGCTCGAGTCCTTTAGAGGTGACAGGCGGCCGTATTCCAGGGCGACACTCCGGTTTCACCTGGTGAGCCACGCGAAATGCGGGCTCGAGTTCTTTAGAGGCGACTGGCGGCCGTATTCTAAGAGGATACGCCGGTTTCACCTGGTGTGCCACGCGAAATGCGGGCTCGAGTTCTTTAGAAGCGACTGGCGGCCGTATTCCAAGACGATACGCCGGTTTCCAATATCTGCGTTGGACAGTATCGCAGTTTCGGCCGCAAACGCTTGACGCCCCTCCGACGTGGTACACGAACGCACTTGGCGTTGGATATCAAAAAATATACTAATTCCAATCACACCCAACAAATAATCAAACTCAGATTAAAATAGGAAAAAAGGGATGTCAAAATGGATTCTGACAACTGCACAGCTCGAGGTTCACAATCTATCTGTCTTCTCGACTAAAACAAAAACTATTCCAAACTCCTACAAAAATTGATTCTAAAATTGATGCGAATATCCTCTTTTCTCAGCTTCTTTCAAAATAAAAAAAGGACACATCATATTTTGATATCGGCGCCACCTAACTATAAGTAGACGAACCACGATCTAATCTACCCTAACTCGCGCAATTTGGCCGGTAAACAAAATTAATAGCGCGGATAGTCCGAAGGGACGCCGCGAGATGTAGCTGGCGTTCTTTCGGCATGCTACACCCCCTAAAGTGGTCCGGACTAAGATGTATTGCGATCATGCTAAAAAAACAATATAAAAGCATTCTCGTTTATTTTTACTGGTACTTGTGTTGCATTAAATTTATGGTGGTTAGCGTCTGACTGACCACTTCATTCGATCTTTTTATATGTCAATGAACCATTTTGCACGTCAGTCAGTTTCAATTTGGGATTGTAAGAATAATAAATTCTGTGACAAAAAATATTTCTGAGTGCTGAAATTCCTGACTCAGTGATGTTACTTCGTAAAACACCCGAGTGGAGTTCTTGTATATTCGGCGGGTGTCCAAACACTGAAATTTATGATGTTCCTATACTTATGAAGGCAAAAATCTTAATAAAGTGTCATTTATATATTTCTCCAACAAGAGCGTGCTTATTTCATTTGGGAAAGCCTATTGATGCTTGGGATCAAACAGCTGAGGCCGAAGAAAATCTGATGGATTTTTTTTTATACCACGACGGTGGCAAACAAGCATACGGCCCGCCTGATGGTAAGCAGTTACCGTAGCCTATGGACGCCTGTAACCCCAGAGGATTCACACGCGCGTTGCCTACCCTTTAAGAACCTATACACTCCTTTTTTGAAGAACCTCATACTGTAGCCCGCTGGGAAAACCTCGGCAGGGAGTTCATTCCACAGTCGCAGCGTTCGTGGGAGGAAATTCCTCTTAAACCGTACAGTGCGCGACCCATTAGGCTCCAGGGTGTGAGGATGAACACCCTGCCGGCGGCGAGCGGTGCGGTGATAAAATGCTGCCGTGGGCATCATATCAAACAGTTCTTCAGAGCACAACCCATTGTACAAGCGATAGAACACACATAAGGAGGCAAAGTCTCTCCTTAGACTCAATGGTTCAATATCGCTCGTGAGTTTGGGATCGTCGACGATCCGCACAGCGCGCCTTTGCACCGAGTCAAAGGGCCCAAGTTGGTATCCAGGTGCTCCCGCCCAAAGGTGACAGCAGTACTCCATGTGGGGTCATTTTAACGCTGACCATACGATCCCAATTCAGGCCGCCTCGAGATACTGCGCCCGAAAAAGGATACTTCCGAGTCTATTATGTATAAGGAACGTAAATAGAATATTTCATTGCATGTTTGAGAAAAGTCGCTTTCCGCTGTTTGTCCCTATCCGCTGTATGCTTAGATCTTTAAAACTAAGCAACGGATTTTGATGCGATTGCGGATTTTTTTAAATAGATAGAGTGATTCAAGAGGAAGGTTTATATGTATAATACATGCATAATATAGTAGAGAAACACTGATGATTTTAGAGGTTTAAATAAATAAATAAATATTATAGGATAATCTTACATAAATCGACCTAGGCCCACGGTAAGCTCAATACGGCTTGTGTTATGGATGCTAGACGACGATATATATATATAATAGATAAATATGGATAAATACTTAAATACATAGAAAACATCCATAATTCAGGAACAAATATCTGTGATAAACACACAAATAAATGCTCTGACCAGGATTCTAACCCGGTACTAGGCTAGGAGGCCGTTAAAAGGTTTACGTCACACCTGGCCATAATGTGAGTTTTACCGCTCGCTACGCTTACGGTAAAACTCGCATTATGGCCAGGTGGGGACGTAAAATTGTGTACTCACCACGGGCAGTAAAAAAGAAAGCCCTCTATCGCATATTTACAACCCTCGCCTGCGGCTCGGGTCCCAAATACCTGCGATTTCGGGCTTTCTTTTTTTTACAGCCCTAGGTAAGTAATGTACTATTCTAATGTGATGTCGTAAATAAACCCATTTTTTGCGCTTACATTGCAAACGCTGGCTGAGTCCTAAGAGATAAATCAAAATATTAAAATTTGTCAAACTTCTGTAAAATATTTGAACGAGGAATATACATACGTCTAAATCATTATTTGACGTCTAAGAAAATTTTAAATTCCAACCAGTTTGGTTTCCAAAAACAAAAGTCAACATCTTTGGCAATTTTTAAAATGTTTAAAGGTATATGGGATGCTGTCAATGATAAGCTGCCTTGTGTATCTCTGCTCTTGGATATGTCCAAAGCATTTGACTGCGTTGTCCATGATATTCTTTTGAGGCAATTGGATAACATTGGAGTTAGAGGTCATGTTCTAAAATTATTTGAAACTTACTTAAGTAACAGACAACAAGCTACAATGGTAGTCAATTACTGTAAAGAACTGAAAACCCTAGGTAATACTCTATCGCGATTTGAAGCTACCAATATAGGGGTACCCCAAGGTAGTGTTTTAGGGCCTCTTTTGTTCTTAATATATATTAATGAATTTCCAAAAGTTGTTGATGAATTATGCGTGATGTTTGCGGATGATGCCACCATACTATTTACAGGGGATAAGCACAAAAATAGTAAAATGGAACAGAATATTAAAGCAACCCTTGAAAAAGTAACTGCATGGCTTCATGCAATAAATCTCAGAGTAAACCTTAATAAGACTAAATATATCCAGTTTAGACATTATAAAACTCCTCCTATACGATTAGATATTAAACAAGCAGGAACAACAATAGAAGAAGTTAGTAATATAATATTCCTTGGAGTTACAATTGATACTTTTCTTAACTGGAAGGAACATATTGCACAGATTAACAACATACTATCTAGCTAGCAAAGCTATGCCCTATCAGTGTTAGCGGGCGCATGTTCTGAAAGTGTTGTTATGAGTTCCTATTACGGTAATGTATATTCAATACTGAACTATGGAATTATTTTTTGGGGAAATTCTGTTGATATACAAAGTACGTTTCTCCAGCAAAAGGATTGTGTGAGGTCCATGTATCGTATGTGTAAGTATGAGTCAGTTCGAAACGTATTTAAGGAAAAACGCATACTCACCCTTACGAGCATTTATATTCTTCAACTTTGCCTTTTTGTTAAGAATAACCTTGATTATTTTGCTACAAGGTCATCATTAAAAGGGAATATTAGAGAGCAGTACAAGTACAACTTAGTACGTCCACCATCATCTAGCTCATTATTTGAGAAAAGCGCGTTTCTTACTGCTATATGTGTATTCAATGTTCTTCCAAATGAAATCAAAATGCTGGATGGTAATAAATTTAAGAATAAGTTAAAATTATTTCTCCTTGAAAATGTATATTATAGTCTAAATGACTTTTTTGATGCCAGGGCAAGAGCCAATCTTAGTTATTAGTTATATGTTTGTAAATAGTTGTTATTTATTTTTAAGTTCATATATTGTACGCTCGAAATGAGCAACTGTTGATACCAATTTGTAATCTGTCATCTTTTGTACACAGTTTTGCAATAAATTACTTACTTACTTACTAATAATGTACCACAGTATTTTACACCTTAAAAAGGCCTACAAAAAAGTCTGCGATAGTATATATCTATCTCTTAGGGATAACCCACAATAACCATTTTTTATCCCGTGCGAAGCCGGGGCGGGTCGCTAGTAGTTAATATATTTATGGCCTGCTTCACAATCTCCAGTTAAAGCATATCTGTCAGATAAATGTTTGCTGTTCTTTTCTTTTATATGACTGGAGTAAAGGATAGCAATAATTTTAACTGGCAGATAAGTTTATCTGGAGATTGTGAAACAGGCCCTTAGAATTCTATTGAACGTTCTTAATTTCACTACATCGGCTATTGTGAATTAAATAGAAAATTGGTAATTATTCAAATTAAGAACGGGCCCATCAAATCTGTAAACATATTTACGGCACATTAACAGGAAATCTAATTCTGTAACATGCAATGTAAACCTATTATGTCACAATATGTGACAATGTTTCTATGGAAGACAGATTGTAAACTGAACTTTGGTGCATTTAAGTGAAAAGATGAATCTGTCATGTGTGTTGTAAGCATGTTTTTGTCATGTAGTGTGTAAACTTATTTAAATGTAAAGGTATTTTTTGTAACACTCAACTGTAAAGGTATTTTTGACCTCGACTGTACATCAACGGGCTATACGAAATGTTGTGTTCTGTCAACCAATCCATCATTTCTTGTTTATGAGAATTTGACGTTGGAGCACGATTCAAAAGTTTGTTGTGATAGGACGCATTATCTACGATAAGTACGCTATTCGGTTTAAGGTTCGGTATTAATTTTTGTTTTAACCATTTTTCGTAGTTGACAAAGTTCATCTGGTCATGGTAATCTCCCGTTTTTTGGTTTGCCTTAAACATTAACAAAGCGTTGGGAATAAAACCATCTTTTCCTCCTGCGTGCACTATTATTAACCGCTGGCCTGTACTGATTTGTTTTTTTACACCAAATTCTGTTCCATCGGTCCAAGCCTCTCCGGACACATGAGAAGTGTGGATGTAGGTTTCATCAGTATAAACTAGTGGTCTATCTTCAGACCGATATTCCGCAATTTTGGTAAGGTAATTTATTCTTAGCAGTCGTATGTTGTGTCTTTCCATTAATATTTTTCGGTTGTCCTCGGTCTTTTTCCATTTAAATCCTAATTTTTGTATTTGTTTTCGTAAGGTGGAAATGCCAAATTTGTAATCTATATCGGATTTTAACACAGAGTGGAGTGCCTTTAAGGTTGGAAATTGCTTATGGGACAGATGAAAATTGTATATAGTTCTCCGGATGACTTCCTGATCAAAATCGTCTACTGCTGATGACGGACAAGTACGTAACTTTTTATTTCTCGGGGAGGTGAATTTTTTTGTTGTTGCTAATTTCTCACTATTGCTCTCAGACACAATGTTATAAACAGTAGAGAGACAAACACCTGTAGCTTTTTCAACTAACTGGGCAGCGGTGTAAGGGGAATTTAAATTTTTCTTCAGTTCAAGTTCAAAATATTTATAACAGTTAAAAATAATTTGCTTACTTTGACTCTCAATCGGACCAAAATTAGGCACTGGTCCCACCGCGGGCGAGTAACTATGAGCTAGCGGCTATTTTCTAGCCCAAGAAACGAACAAAAGATAATCGTTCCCGTGTAAATAAAAGAGAGAGATGTATATTTATAGTTCATCGCAGTGTGAACAGCCAGCGATGAACTATAAATATATATCTCTCTCTTTTATTTACATGCACGGAAGTGATTATCTTTTGTTCGTTTCTTGGGCTAGAAAATAGCCGATAGCTCATAGCTTACTCGCTCGCGGTGGGACCAGTGCCTTACTCACTGCCATATTTTTTGAAAATTATGTAACTTAAACTTAGTCGTACGGGCTGACACAAAATTATTCTGATAATTGTGAGAATACAATAAAATCAGACGTAAAAATATATGCACAACGTAAATAATATTCACAATTTGACACTGACATTATTTTGGTATTTACTTCTTCAATATATAACAAACCTCTTTTTATGCTGATAGTTAGAGAAAATAGAAAATTCAAATATAGAATGCCTGTAAACATACAATACTACTACATATGCAATTCCATGCTCTCGTTAATTTATCTATACTTGTGTATGACCATATGTTTTCGGCAGAGGGCCCGAGGGGAACGCCTGTCAATGGCGACTCCGGTTGGTTGATTTCTCTAAGCTTATAGCAGTGGAGGGTCACAAACAGATATAATTCGCGATTTCTTCAAGAATTTCTGTGTTTACTACGAGAAAACCTGATATTTTTCTTAGAAAGTTGTGTTGGCTAAGGAAACAAATGGTAAATTGTTTTGTTTTGTGCTGTACAAGTGATTTTATCGTCATCTATCTATGTCTATGCCTTACGGCCCGTAAGTTACGGGTGTATTATACGCGTGTGCGGAATGATATTTACTATGGATGGGTTATGCTCTAACAAAATGAGCAGAAAAAATACTTCCAGAGTTATTTCATAACCTAGCAACGATTCTGTTATGTGTATCTATTTTGACAATCATTACATCTTTGTCACTCTCATTGTTAGAAAATTACAGTTTGTCTCTTTCTCACGCGGGTGAGGGGAGCTCATTCGCACGTCTGCATCTCACGCTGGCCGGTGCGCGACTACCGACAGTTGTTTGAATTCACTCATATTAAGTGCTTCACTTTTGGAGCGTGCATAACCCATCTGTCATTATTATTATAAATATATCATAGGTGTGCGGTCTCTAGTTAAATTCTTGCTTTGAGAGCTATTCGTACGTAACCATAGACGTATAGTCTATGTACGTAACGTACAAATAGCCACGTCAGATAAACGTCAGTCCATACAATAAATAACGTATGTATGAGCGCCTGTCATATGTTTTCGGCACAGGGGAACGCCTGAACTGGTCACTCCGATGGTTGGATGTTCTACGTTCCCCGTTGGTTGTCCGAAGCAAAACAAAGAGTAGCCCGAACAAAGAATATAATACTCACTAGCCCGAATCACATTTTGTTTAGATGTCATTTTGATAATAAAAATCAACAAGTGGTTCTAATCATGTTCTAATCGATTCATGATCATTCATGTTCATATTTTAAGAGAGGTATGGGCACTGCGAATGTCATCTCGCTCAAATCTGGAGCAGAGCCCGACTGGGGAAGTACCTCCACCTAACAGAAAACCACAGCCAAATAGCCTAGACCCTACTCATAGTGTTGTGTTCCTGCTGGTGAGTAAGGTTGCCAAAGAGCTCAAAGAGGACCCAGTGTGTTGACGATGAGGGACCTTCTTGTTCCTTTAGCCATCAACACAGTGAATCCTCCTTTTTGTAAAGGGTCGGCAACGCGCATGTGACTCCTTTGGAGTTGCATGCGTCCATAGATTACGGTAGCTGCTTACCATCAGGCAGGCCGTATGCTTGCTTGCCACCGTCGTGGTATTAAAAAAATCGATTCTTATGTTTTCCATCTCTAAATTACAATCGTGACGTCAAAGTACCTACTCAAAATGTTACACGCTCGGGCGCCATACAAATCGATGAGCTATTTTCTTCAATCTTGATGTATTTCTGTGCACGGTACCGTCGTGCGCACCGTATCGCCACCAATCGCTACGCGGCGATAAAATGTATCAATGGGAGTTGTGTTGTGTGACAAACTGACAACTACGGAACGGAACATAGAGTAAGGAAGGCCCGACATGATCCTGGCCGGTTATTTAATTATGTTGCGAGAAAATTATAATAAAACCAATCATGGTTACTCAGAGATTAATTTTGTTAATCAGCTACGAAGTTTTTCATAAACTTCACCAAATTAAAAATTATATTTCACCCAGCGGTTTAAATATTAGGTATATCCAAAATTAATTAAAAATAGCTCATTTATACAAAAACACTCAAATAGTTGCATTTAAAATGCTGGAAAATAAATAGCACTAGTGCGATAAATTAGACTTTCCGGTGACTAACCACCACAGATATCTCAAAGAACAGATCCGAAAAAATAAGCCAGACGTTTTTTCATATAGTTGTGTCTTTGGTTATTTATGGTTAACCAAGATGAGTTAGAATGGGACAGATAGTACGAACTTTTCGGCTGTTAACGAATGGTCTCGATTTAAAACTTAACCATACTGTCAAATTAACCTAGACGTCAAACACAATATTGTAGCAAAGGACGGTTACTTGCAAGTTATCGTGCTATTTCTGAAAATTAAGCTGGATAAATTGAATATTCATTATTTATATGTAGGCAGAAATGTCGTGCATAGTTCGATACCGCCGGAGGTGGTTCAAATCAGCGAAGAAGTCCGGAGAAAATACTAGTTTTCATCGGTAAGAGACTATTGTTTTTATTTCAAAATTTTCAAACACATTATGCAATTATATTAGTCTCGGATAACTGCACATGCTGGATACTATAAAATAAGAACCTTTTGCGTAGTTCCAAGTTGATTTTATTGAGATTTATTGGTAAAATTCAATTTTTGTAAACAATGCTAGTGTTGTAACTAAATGAAAATAATTATGTCGATATTTTATCGATATGAAATATTTCTCTAATCTAATCTAGGCAAACACAAAATATTATTATATTAAATTATTGTTTACATAATTAATTGTCAATTGTTCAGATTTCCGGAATATAATGTATTGCGTCAAAAATGGATTGACGCCGTAGGGCTCAATAATTAGACGCCGAACAAACATCAAAGGATTTGCTCGAAACATTTTAAAAATGACTATTTTTTTACTACTTGCAATGGACAAATAGTGTTGCCAAATGCAATACCTACAATATTTCAGAGGCCTCTTGAGGTAAGTTGAGAAAGCGCTTGTTTAAACCGGTGTTAGACAACGCAATATTGGCAATTTCTTGGCCCCACTTTGTCATGTACCCTGTCTCTCTCCACCCCTCCCTCAACTTTTATTACACGTCGCAATCTGACAGATTGTGCCTTTTCTGTAAAAATTGCTTTGTTTTATATCGGTTTTATTTATTTTGCGACCACAGATAATCTCATATGAGGCGGTGCCAGACGTAGGAACATGATGCCGACCGCCGCGCTCGGTCGACCGTCTACAATTGCATGCTTCAGCGCAGCGGACGGCAGAGTAGTACGACGCTATAAGATAGAACGAGACAAAATTGATATGACCTTGTTTTCATATACCTATATGAGTTAACGCAATAAAAATATATTTTTGTCATACTTTGACACACTTAAGGGAATCAAAATGTCTTATAGCACAAGTATAAGAAACACAGACTCTCCAACCCAGAGAGGAAACTAGGCCTTATTAGGATTAGGCCCGGTTTCCTCACGATGTTTTAAAAAATTGAGAAAATATATCGTTGTATTTTTTTTTACGAAAATTGTGTTGAAAAAAGTTATCTCCAAAAACTTCTTTCATAGGCAGATAGATACAAGTTTTTGATATATATTTTTTCGATAGTAGTTACCGAACCCTCCATTATGCATGGTCCGACACGCACTTGTTAATTTTTTATAATATTGGAATACCTGTTACGGATATCAACAGTAAATATCGATGTCGATATTTAGTAGAAAATTATCAATCACTGCACTGAATCTCGTCACGAAGTCATGAAACAGCTGAAGACCTGTCAGATAGCATGATGTCTATCTTTTTCTTACTTACTGATAAGTACATTAGTGAGAGCAGATCAGGAATATAGAAAAGTTCAACTTATAATTTCAGATCTGCTTTTCTCTGATATCTGTGACGAGCGGTGATTGGGTCAAACGTCAAAAGTGAGTGTGTTGCACGAGACCGCGGCTTATTATGGAATCACAGTTCTGTCTTCGTGGGACCACGTCTTCCTATTTTATATGTCTATGGGGATAACGAAATTAATTTAAATTTTCCGAGGACAAAGGTTATATACCTAAGTACCTACAATCTTTTAGTTGTATTTGGTTTTTAACTCTTGCAGTTCGAAAACGGAAGACGCTTCCACTTAACGGATGCCTATCTATACAGGTTCAGTAGTTTTTTGATCTACAGATACAGCGAGAAAGTAAAACCAATAAGAGTAGATATAGTTTTCTTTCTTAAATGCACATTTTTGAACAAATTTAGTACTTAATCCACTATTAAAATGAAGTTAGTAAATTAGTGCATAGCTATAGATAGGTATTTATTTGAAAGTTTGAGCATAATAACATACAAAATAATTGATTTAAAAAAGTAATGGCCTTTCAGATTGACAAAAAGCCTATATTATATAGTCACGCGATGCAGAAATATGAAAGGGTTGATAAAAAAATAAAAACTGTTTTCCTGCTAGATAAGGCGAAGCACACACTTGATCTGAATTCGTACTGAATTCATCAAATCATAGACAATTGCCCGAAATGAATGGGGAAGGACACTGTCAATCTGTTTGTCTATGGTATATGTCAAGGGCCTATAAGAGCCCTTAGTCCCAAAATGCGCGTATTTTGCGAAATGCATCATTTTCTTCGGAGGTTGTAGCGAAAATGCTTTGTGTTTTTAAATTAACTATTAATGCATATAATAGTCCGTTCCTTTATCTAGACGGAAAAAAACCTGAAAAACATGGCTTCTCTTGGCAGGCCTCTTCAGAGTTTGCAGTTAGACGTCTGGTTTTTTTTCAGATTACTCAAATAAAGGGAACCTTTCTTATAAAATTTGAATACAATTCAATTCAGTATATCATGTTCAAGACGGCCATGGTAAGAAAAATTGAGGATTCATCTTGGGTAATAGAAAAAATACCTACTGAATATTGCAATTTTTTTGATGAAAACAGGTTAACATTTAATTTTTTTCACGGAAGTCCTATAAATATTCTGCCCTAAAAATATAAATATATCAAAGTTCAGCTATAAATCTACCACGAAAAAAAAAATCATTACTGTAACGCAAAATTTCAATAAAGTGTAATTTTTTGAAGATGACTCCAAATCGGTTCAAAACGACAAAACACATCGCGCCGTCGCCTCTGGCTCAGTATGGAACGAGAGCTCACAGACGACGGATCTGTGCTAAATCGTCCTACGCGCATTACGTAAGTTTGCCAGCTAGATACACTAAGAGGCCACTAAAACGGGTAACCTTGTATGAAATCCCCAACATGTAGTGACCTGTTTCCATTGCCCTATAGTTGCGAGAAGTGCGATTGAATTATAAAGATCCTTGAAATAAAAAATTGAAATATTTACTTTACTTAGGGCCTGTTTCACAATCTCTAGATAAACTTATCTGTCAGTTAAAATTATTGCTATCCTTTTCTCCAGTCATATAAAAGAAAAGGACAGCAAATATTTATCTGACAGATATGCTTTAACTGGAGATTGTGAAACAGGCCATTAATATTATTAAATGATTTTTTATTTGAAAACTACAAAATTTTGTCAATATCGTCATGGTAGTAATTTTCGACTAACTCGGGTGTGCAGAATTTAAAAATAATGTTTATTTTAAAATCAAAGATGGCGGTCATACACTTTATGGTAAAAATCGTTATGGTAGTGATTTCCGATTAATTCAGGGGTGTAGATTTCGAAAATAATATCCGTTTCAAAATCCAAGATGGCAGAAATTGTCATTCATTTATAAAAATCGTCGTTATTCAGATATGTAGATTTCCAAAACAAATTCTGTTTTAAAATTCAAGATGGCGGCCATACACTTTTTTGTATCCCCGATTGAATCGAAAATGCCATAATTGCTACCATAACGATTATCTAGAAAAAAGTGTATGGCCGCCATCTTGGAATTTAAAACAGACCCTTTTCTCGAAATCTAAACACCTGAATCAGTCGAACAAGATAACCATGAAGATTTTCATCACTGCTATCTTATATTTTAAAACAGTGTTTATTATCGGAATTTACATTGCTGAATTAATCAACACAGTCTACTATAACGATTTTTACTAAAATTGTATGACTGCCGTCTTGGATTTTTAAAGAGACATTATTTTCGAAATCTGCACACCCGAATTAGTCGAAAATGACTACCATGACGATTTTGAATATTTTTTCCGTTTACGCCATCTTTGATTTTAAAACGGTCCTTATTTTCGAAATCTACACCCCTGAATTAATCGAAAACGACTAACATGATGATTTTTACCAAAATAGTGTATGACCGCGGTCTTGGATTTCAAAATAGACATTATTTTCGATATCTGCTTACCCGAATTAGTCGGAAGTGACTACCATGACGATTTTGACAAAATTTTCCGTTTCCGCCATCTTTGATTTCAAAACGGTCCTTTTTTTCGAAATCTACACCCCTGAATTAATCGAAAACGACTAACATGATGATTTTTACCAAAAAAGTATATGACCGCGGTCTTGGAATTCAAAATAGACATCATTTTTGAAATCTGCACACCCTAATTAGTCGAAAATGACTACCGTGACGATTTTGACAAAACTATCCATTTCCGCCATCAAGGATTTTAAAATTGTCTTTATTATTATTATTTTTTCAATTTATTTGGGACATAAAACAGTAACACACGAGATTATGGCTAATAGTAACAATACAAAAATTATAAAGTGTGAGACCAACGACAATGTCAACAGATTTGTGATTGTTCTTGGATTTTAAAACAGACATCATTTTCAAAATCGACACCCCGTAATTAGCCAAAAATCACTCCCATGACGATTTTTCAGAATAAAGTGTATAACCGCCATCTTGGACTTAAAAACAGACATAATTTTCGAAATCTACACCCCTTAATTAGCCGAAAAGGACTACCATGACGATTTTTCTGAATAAGGTATATAACCGCCATTTTGTATTTTAAAAAAGACATCATTTTATCGGAATCTACACATCCGAAGTAGTCGAAATTGGCTATTATGACCATTTTTACAAAAAAAAAAATTCAGCCATATTGAAATTTAAAACAAACCTAATTTTCGAAATTATTATACTTTTAATTCGAAAAGTATCTCCACCAGTCCCTACTGATTATGTGATAATCCGTCTTTGGTGTTAGATGCGTATATTTCCTTTAAACATACTTTAATTAGTAGTATCTTCCATATAAAAGAAAATAAATAGTCTGTGTGTAACTTATGCCTAAAAAAATGTTACTTGTAATTGAAGTTGAAAACGATCAAGACCGTTCGATCGTCGATCATTGCCAGCGGTCGTGGACTGAGCGCTAACGCCATCTATCGAGTCAGATTTCGTGAAATTGAGGAACGTTCATGGGACTAAGGCCTCTTATGCATAACAATTTTACGCATAATTATTAAAACGCATAACGTTAATACGCATACATTTACTAAGAATAAGAATAAAATCATTTATTTGTTAAGCTTAATACATGAACATTGAGAAACAATAACAATGAAAACAAACAATGAACGTGCATCACAAAATGGACCCAACTCAGCATAACAATAATTGCCATAACAGTTATTTCGCATAAATTTAATAAGCATAACGTTAATTAGCATAATGGTTAAAACGCATATATAAAATACGCAAAATTAACAATTTACAAAGTAAACCTTAAAAGGATGGAAAATGTAATCTATCTATATATATATAATATATATGTAGGTATATATATACCCTGTAAAAAAATAAGAACCTTAGTCTTTTATACAGTTGGCGAAAATAGTGTTTTTTTAGTAGTGGTTAGCACAGATATCAGAGAAAAGCAGATCTGAAATTATAAGTTGAACTTTTCTATATTCCCGATCTGCTCTCACTAATGTACTTAACAGTAAGTAAGAAAAAGATTGACATCATGCTATCTGACAGGTCTTCAGCTGTCATTGTCTCAGCCTTTCGTGACTTCGTGACGAGATTCAGTACAGTGATTGATAATTTTCTACTAAATATCGACATCGATATTTACTGTTGATATCCGTAACAGGTATTCCAATGTTATAAAAAATTAACAAGTGCGTGTCGGACCATGCATAATGGAGGGTTCGGTAACTACTATCGAAAAAAAAATATCAAAAACTTGTATCTATCTGCCTATGAGAGAAGTTTTTGGAGATAACTTTCTTCAACACAATTTTCTTAAAAAAAAATACAACGATATATTTTCTCAATTTTTTTAAAACATCGTGAGTTAACCGGGCCTAATCCTAATAAGGCCTAGTTTCCTCTCTGGGTTGGAAAGTCTGGGTTTCTTATACTTGTGCTATAAGACATTTTGATTCCCTTAAGTGTGTCAAAGTATGACAAAAATATATTTTTATTGCGTTAACTCATATAGGTATATGAAAACAAGGTCATATACTGTAGCATGACGCTACGTATCGTACGACATCTGTCGACTTTCTTTAGAACTTCTGAACTTCTGTGTCTAAGGGAGGTCTAAGGCTAGGTCACGGTTGATATATAAAAAAGCGTACATTGTGATTCACGGCATTACAGGTAGATGGCGCTTATATCAGTCCGTATTTTGTAATACGTCTGGCAGTTATAAAATTGAGATAATACTTGCGCTAATTTTGAATGTGAATTTTTGAGGTATTCCAGATTGTCAAAAAGAAAAAAGTGGATTTTTGATTGAGTCTGTCAGAGCGCCGGGAGATTTTGAAAAGAAAAACAGAAAATCTGGTTTTGTCTGGGGTTTTTGCTATAATTTGCTTAGTTGCATCGTGGTGAAGTGCGATTTATTTCAAACATTATATAGCAAGTGCTATTAATACATTAATGGAGCAAAAATAAAACCAAAACCATTGCCGGGCAAAAAAGGCCATATAAATTATATAGCAAGTGCTATACACTGGAACCGCCTGATCCGAAAGGATTCCGGAAGGCGCTTGTGGGTGCCGGGCCGGCGGGACGGTCTGCAGCTGCCGCGATTTCCGCGGGTTTCTTCGCCACATCATCGGAGAGTTAGAGTCCGCATCCAGCGGGCTCTCCAAGTGAGAAAAGGAGTTCAGCGAGCTATTGGGTCCGCTTAAATCAAAGCGGACACTTGCCCACGAACTCTTTTTAATTTAAAGCAACAGCTTTAGCCATCCTGCTTTCGAGAATATCAAATTATTTACATTTTTGTTAAAAACAATATAAATCGGGTTCCTTTTCTTTGTATCCAGTATTTTTGTTCCATAATAGTTTTTTTTGTTGTTTTGCTAAATTCCCCAAATTCCAATTGCCTCGTTTGACGGGCGTATAAAGACCTGGCTCTTTAATTTAGGCTACGTTCAGCCAGCGAATCATCTGTCACCATCCATATCACCCGCCTCATTAACCCATTATTTTCCTGCAGCCAAATTATTACTAGCCGAGTCTTTATTTTTACTTACCGGTTTTGCTAACTATTGAATGTGTAATGTCCTTGTTTAGGTACAGTTGTCTTCATTTTTAAGTGAAGTGCTAATATTAAATATTTTTAATTATTGTAATTTTATTACATTCTGGCCACTAGGGAGGTTGTTGAATGTGAATGTGAAATAGGTACAGTTGCCTTCATTTTTAAGTGAAGTGCTAAATTTAAATATTTTTGTTATTGTAATTTAATTGCATTCTGACCACTAGGGAACTTACTGAATGTGAAATACCCTTATATAGATGCCGTTATTGTGATTTTTACGTGAAATGCTAAATTTTAAATAATTGATTATTTTTGCTAATATTAAATATTTTTACTTTGTCGTCAAAATTAAACGTGTTAATGCAATTAAGAAGTGTTTTACTGCAAAATGGCGCCCGATAAGGTAAAGAACTCTGGATTTACTTTTAATAATTGTAATTAAATATTTTTTTTGGACTTGTGAGGCGGTGACCGTAGACCGGTCGCGGTTCTATTAACCTTGATTTTGGTTTGTTTCAGCCTGCTGCCTCCTTACGTCCCATCACTAACCCGAATTCCGTCATATTAAAAAATTGCTTTTATTTATGTTAAAAAAAACGAATTTATCTGTTGCCCTTTACTTATGCCTTTTTCTCAATTACCCGTAACATATCCCGAATACCTTATTTCATAGTCTGAGTCCTGTAGTTAGAGCCCGTAGACGTTAGGGAATTCGCAGGTAAGTCAGACATAGAATGTATGATTTGCGTTTTGTTATTTTTTTCAGAAACTGAACTTGTTTTTTTTTTAATTCGAACTCTAATTTGGCATTTAGACTTCGAGTGTTATTTTCTTTCTTTGACTTAAGCGCTTGGTTTAGACCACGGATATACTCGAACTTCGGATTTTATTTTTTAGGTAGATTAACTTTATTTTTTGTTTGAACTTGCAACGCAAGACAACATTCGACTTTTCTCCATGTCGCACTTAAGTAATGAAGGATCAATTGCTGAGACACCTCATGCGCACTCATCTTTAAACTCGTACGATCCGAGGATTTTAGATCCAATGGCAGACGATGAAGAACAGTTTTTTGATTCTGAACCACGACCCCAGGCGCTGCATATGTCCGGACTTCCCCCGCCTTTTCCTTTCAAAGATTATTCACTTACGAAATGGAACTTGAACTTTTCCGGGGACACTTGTGTTCGCGAATTTTTCTTTCGAATCGAGGAAGAAGGTATGGCGCGTAACGTCAATCCTTCATATGTTGTCAGACGTTTCCATGAATTGTTGTCAGATAGTGCCTTGAAACATTTTAGGGCAATCAGATATCCGGGTCTTACTTACGCGGAATTAAAGTCTGAATTCGTTAAAACCTTCGACGTAGCCGATTTCGATTTCAAGCTTGAGAGCCAACTTCGCGCTTTATCACAGAAGGACAACCAGTCAGTGGTTGATTTTGTTATTCAGGCGCGCGATCTAAACGCAAAGCTTCGTACACCGGTTTCCGAAGACAACCTGTTTAACATTATTAAATATGGAATGAATCCTAGATATCATCCTTGTCTTGCAACTAACGTGGTCAGGGATATTGATGGTTTGTTAGAAGTCGCGAAAAATTTTGAAGCCTTTCAAGGTTCACGTCCAGCACATTTGGCTATTGCACCGATTAGTGCTCAAGTTGTAGGTCAACCCAGTTCTATAGTGTGTATGAAGTGTGATGCAACTGGTCACAACTATCGTAATTGTCCTAACGTTTCAGGGGCAGTGTGCTTCAAGTGTAAGCGTGTTGGTGCAATCACACGCGATTGTCCTAGTTGTAATTCTGGTCCGTCAAAAAACGAATAAGTGGCGCACTGAGAGGTCCATCGGTGTCGCCCGTTTATATGAATAATTCCCCGCATAATAGACTTTTTATTGATGTTTTAGTTGCTGGTTCGTCGGTAAGAGCTCTTTTAGACTCTGGTGCTCAGGTTTCACTAATTGATATATCCCTCTTATCGGAGCTCGGTATAACATATCACGAGGATATCCGGCCTTATGTTGTCTCCGCCGACAATTCTCCTATTGAAATTCTAGGCGGTTTGGACGTCCCCATTCTTTTTAGTGGCATTCGCGTTCTGCACCCCTGTCTAGTGAGCAGTAACCTTCCTACTGCATTTATTTTAGGAATTGAGTTTTGGAATGCTGTTGGTCTCATTGACATTTTAAAGAAGGCATTCCGTGATGGTTTGTCAGGTAAGCTTTACGTCGCTTCACATCATGTTCCTGTCGCAGTCCCACGAGTAGGTGAGGTTCGCTATGTCCACCCTCGTACGGTGCTTGCACCACTGCAGGAATCAAAACTCCAATGTGTTATTGACGAGTTTGAGGAGATTTCTTCTGATAAAGCTGGATTAGGTTGTACTTCGTGGCTTTCGCATAAGATTGAGACTGTTGGTTCGCCCATCCGTCAACGTTACTATCCCTTATCTCCAGTCAAACTCAAGATTCTCAACGAAGAGATCGACAAGATGTTAGAGTCAGGCGTTATTCGTCCCTCACGATCACCCTGGGCTTCCCCAGTGGTGATGGTTACCAAGAAAGATGGTAGTGTCAGGTTTTGCGTGGACAGTAGGAAGTTGAACAGCGTTACCATCAGGGATTCATACCCTCTTCCGCGCGTCCAGGACATCCTTGATAACCTACGAGGTGCCAAATATCTAACTTCGTTGGATTTTAGGAGCGCCTTTTGGCAAATCCCCTTAGCTGATAGGCCAGTTGTGAGAAAACGGCCTTTATTGTACCCCAAAGGGGCCTCTTTGAGTTCGTTCGTCTCCCTTTTGGTTTAACCAACGCTGCGTCCGAGATGCAGAGGCTTACTGACATGATTGTCAATTTTGAATATACCCCTGAGTCTGAGGATTTTATCTTCGGCTATGTTGATTTGATTTTGGTGTCTCGTGATTTTGACAGTCATATGCGGCTTATTCGTAAGGTTCGTGATAGGTTGAAAGAAGCTGGTCTTACGGTTAATTTAGATAAGTGCGAGTTTTGTAAGTCTGAATTGAAGTATCTCGGCTACATCGTCAATGAGCGTGGTCTTCAAACTGATCCAAAGAAATTAGAAGCTGTGTGATAATTCGGTGCTCTTCAATAAAGTAGACGGTTTTAAATATATATGGTATAATGATCTTCCACAAATGAGTATATATATAACAGTATTTGATTTAAGTAAATCTTCAAGTTAACAAGGCAGCGCTTGATCGTGCCGTAGGTGAGATCGATAATGATATGCAAAAATGAGTCTTCCTCCCGCGCGCGCGCTTGACCCCTCTCTCGTCCAGCAGCTAGGTAAGGGTGAGTGTAGACATATTCCCCCCCTCGGAAACTGTGGTTTTTCGAGTAGTTTCTTTACGCTCGTCATTAGGTAGCGGGCAGAGATTTGTGACGGCACGGCGGATGACACCCTTAGTCGTGTTCACATCTGCGACGCGTGCTATACCATCGGCTCCTGGATACAGTCGATGAATGCGGCCCATGCGCCACTTGAGTGGTGGTAAGTTAGCCTCCTTGAGTACCACCATATCGCCTTCAGCGAGTTTTCCCTCATTGATGCGCCACTTTGATCGTTACTGTAGCTCATTTAAATATTCAATGCGCCATCTCTCCCAAAATTGTTGACGGATCTGCTCAATTTGCTCATATTTTCTGAGACGATTTGGATTGACTTCAGTAAGTGTGGGAGATGGCAACGAAGTGAGTGGTTTGCCGATCAGAAAGTGCCCGGGACACAAGGGATAAAGGTCTGTAGGATCGGATGATAGGGGAGTTATAGGCTTAGAGTTTAAAATTGCCTCGACCTGTGTAAATAAGGACAATAATTGTTCGAAGGTGAGGTTTGTGTTCCCTATCATTCGAGTTAAATGATGCTTGGCAGCCTTTACGCCAGCTTCACTAAGTCCGTTAAAATGCGGTGAATAAGCAGGTGAGAACTTAAAACTTATGAATTCACCGGCAGCATATGACGAGATGGATTCACCGCAAGATTCTAGAAATCTCTTAAATTCGTTATTTGCACCTACGAAGTTTCGGCCATTATCACAATGGATAACGCTTGGCTTTCCTCTGCGAGAGATAAAACGATTTAAACACATAATAAATGCCTCCGCGCTCAAGTCTGATGCGATTTCTATGAAGTGCCTTGGTTGCAAAACAAACAAATATACATAAATAACTTTTAATTATTTTACAACCACGTCCCTTTCGGTCGCGAGTCGGAAATGGACCAGCGAAATCAACGCCGGTAACCTCGAATGCGAAGCTAGGATTGACTCGAGCGGAGGGTAAGTTTCCCATTATTGGTATAACAGGTTTAGCCTTAAGTAATTTACACATTTTACAATTATTTACAGTGGATTTAGCTAATCTTCTTCCAGCAATAGGCCAATATAATTGTCTGACGTTAGTCAACAAAAGCAGAGGGCCTCCATGACATAATTTTTTGTGTTCCTGTGTGAACAGCAATTTGGTGAAATGATTTTTAGAGTCCAGTATAATCGGATGCTTTTTACTAAATATTTCAGAAGAATTTTGAATACGTCCGCCTACTCGGAGGATACCTTTCTCATCTACAAAGGGTCTAAGAGAAAGGATTCGCGATTTTGAAGGTAAGCATTTTTTGCTATTTAATAGATGCAGTTCCTGCTCGAAACATTCCTCCTGGTGTCGTTTGACTAGATGATGTAACGATAGCTATAGTTCGTCTGTAGTTAGATGGCCAGTAGCTTTATCGTTTGAATGTCGTACATTGTGGATAAAACGCAATGCATAAGCCAAGCTTCGTAATAGTGTTGTAAACTTCGAGAATTTTTCGAAATTCACTAAGTTGTCACAAATTGTAGGTATAGTTGTAGTGCATGTTATAGGTATAGTAGTTTTAGGTTTAGAGTTAGTTTTATAAGTTTTCATTTCAGGTACATTGGAGCTGGGTTTAATTACTTCTGGCCAGGCCGATGGCCCTTCTAATAGAAAGGAAGGTCCATGCCACCATAGAGTAGCATCAGCTACTTGTGATGGACTTACACCACGTGATGCTAAGTCCGCAGGGTTTTGAACACCTGGATCCATTGTCTCCAGGATCCATTTGAAGTTAATTGTTGAATCTCTGTGACACGGTTTGATACAAACGTTTTTAGATTCTGTGCGGGTGAACAAATCCATCCGAGAGTTACGGATGAATCCGTCCAATGATAAATATTTGTAACTGTGAGTCGTAAAGCTTCGATAACTTTCGAGCTTAATCTTGCTGCCAATAAAGCTCCACACAATTCAAGACGTGGAATTGTCTGAGCCTTGACAGGAGCTACCTTTGTTTTAGCGCATAACAGGTTAACTGATATGTTACTTGAGCTACTAATCGAGCGCACGTAGACGCACGCTGCATACGCATCTTGCGATGCATCGCAAAATGTATGCAACTCAACGATCGCATCAGGATCGTCAGCGAGAACGAATCTGGGTATTTGAAAGTTAATTAGGCTCTTAAGACCTATCACAAATTTAAGCCATGATTTCGATAAATCAGTAGGAATAGGATCATCCCAGTCTAACTTAGAAAGCCATAAAAATTTTAATATCATTTTGGGTACAATTGTGCATAAACTTAACAACCCTAAAGGGTCAAACAATCTGGCAGAGTTTGATAAAATCGATCGCTTAGTGGCTACTGACGAATATTTTATGTCGACAGGAAAGTTGAATGTATCAGTGCGTGGATCCCATCTAAGTCCTAACGCACTTGATTGTGAACTGAAGTCTAGGTCTTTAGGTATCAACGTATTAGAATTGTCTTGGAGGACGGAACTGACGTTAGAACGGAATTTACGCAACGGTAAGTGCGCCGAATGAAGAACTTCCGTTATTGAATTTATTAGGTAGCACAGGTCCTCCTTTGAACTGCTGCCTGTAATCACGTCATCCACATAGAAGTCATGCTTTATTACATTAGCAATTCTAACATCACTACACTCATTAGCGAGATGAACTAGACATCGTGTACTTAGGAATGGCGCAGAAGATGTACCGTATGTAATTGTGTTAAGTTGATATATTTTAACTGGCTGATCCGACTGCTCGCGCCATAAAATCATCTGGAGATGACGCTGTTCGGGCTTTACCAAAATTTGTCGGTACATCTTCTCCACATCAGCTGTTACTACATATTTGTGTTGCCTAAAACGCAGCAATATGGAAAAGAGGTCGTCCTGGACAACAGGTCCGACATGTTGGATATCATTGAATGACACGCCTGATGACGTTTTAGATGACGCGTCGAAAACGACACGAAGACGCGTAGTCTCGCTATTTTCGCGTATCACAGCGTGATGAGGTAAAAAAACTCCTCGCTCAGGCTTAGGTACTTCACTCACATGTCCTAGGCGCTCGTATTCTTGCATAAATTTGGTATATTCTTGTTTAAATTCAGGTTTTTGTTTCATTTTACGTTCCATTTGATGTAGTCGCCGTTCGGCTGTATTAAATGAGTCGCCTAAGACATCTGGTGAATCGCAAAGAGGTATTTGAACACAAAATCTACCGTCCTCTTCACGCTGTGTGGTTTCTTGATAGAGCGATTCGCAGTATTCGTCACTATTTGACGTAGGTTTGTTATTAGGAACTTCTTCTATTTCCCAAAATTTCACAAGTTGCTGTTGTATGTCCTGACTAAAATGGCAATAAGTTTTGCTATGACACTTTACATATTTCCCCCCATTGCGGCGACCGAGGATCCATCCAAGCTGTGTTTCTTGGAGGATCGGTTTATTTGGTCCGAGTTTTATTTGAGAAGGACCCAGAACGTCCCAGAAGATGTCTAATCCTAGCAGCAGGTCGATGTCTCCAGGGCGATAGAAGTCTGGATCAGCTAAGTGGATGTGGCCGGGGATCTCTAGTTCGTTAACACGTACTTCAATTTGAGGAACAATGTCAGTTATAATTGGTAGGACATAACATTTAACAGTTGTGGTAAATGAGGTATAAGTAGACCTTATTTGTATGTTGCAGTGTTCGGCAATGCCTACAGTTGCATTTTTAAGACCGGACACGTAATTGTGTTTTTTAATTGTAGGGCATCCTAACTTAGCTTGCGCCGCCTCCGTTATGAAAGAAGATTGCGAGCCGTTGTCTAAAAGGGCACGCAATTTGATTATGTTGCCATTGTTTGACACCTCAACTACAGCCGTTGAATGAAGAGCCAAGCCTGAGGTGCCAGCAGACAGTGTAATTACCGGACGCGGGCAAGAAGGTGCGTTATCAGTAGTATGGGTAGGTACTTCAGGATTAGAAGTTAAATTGGTAGGTAAGGATGTAGACGTAGACGAGTCTACGACATTTTGTATTTCTTGTTGTGATGATGATGATGATGATTGCGGTTGGTGTGGTTGAGAACCACTGGGTAAGTTGTTTGATTTATGAAGTAAGGTGTTATGCCTTCTTCTACAGATGCGGCAACCTGCGAGCCGGCAGTGGTACGATTGGTGATCATTACGTAAACAATTACTACAGATTTTCCATTGAAAGACCTTAGCATTTCGTTCTTCCACAGACATAGATTTAAATTTATTGCAGTCATATAACTTATGATCTTGTTTACAGGCCAAACAACTACCACGGGTAGGAGAATCGAGCGAAGAAGAAATAAATGATTTCGACCTATTAAAATTGTGACGATTTTCAAACTTATTATTATTACTTTGATTATTAGAAGTTTTAGCGGCGTAGACTGTTTCTAATACAGTTGCCCTTTGACGAAGATAGTTGAAAAAATCGTCCAAAGTATGGGTCTCTAATTTGCTTCGATGCTCCTCCCAATTTCTCGCGGTTACCGAGTCCAACTTCGATGAGCCTATATAAATAATAAGCGTGCTCCAACTATCAGTCGGCTCGCCTAACATATTCAAAGCACTTAAATTTTTTGAAATTGTATCAACTAAGTTGCGTAGGCCCCGGTCGGACTCCTTAGAGAGCGCCTCAATCGAAAATAGACATTTAATGTGTTCGTTAATCAGTAGACGCTTATTGTTGTACCTATCGCAGAGCAACGACCAAGCAATTTGATAATTATCTGCCGTAACGCTGACCGAATTAATGACTGCCAGAGCGGAACCCTCCAAGTATGATTTTAAATAATGAAATTTACTTATGTTGTCCAAATTGTCATTATTGTGAATGAGAGATAAGTACATGTCTCGGAACTGAAGCCATTTACTTGTGTCACCGCTAAAAGGAGGAATTTTCAGTGGTGGCAGTTTAACGTGATTTGCAATTGAGGTAGAATTGCCACGACATGAAGATTCGTCACTTTGTTTTAATTTGCTGTCGTTATACGCTTCTAAAAAATCTTGAGCGGTGCCAATCAGCTGGAAGAACTGGTTTTCTGTTAGCTCCCTTTCTTCCATCTGTTGTGACGGATTGGAATCTAATTCCTCAATTTTACTTTGAACTTCGTCGAAAGTGTAACTCAACTCTTGAAATTTAGTTAATCTTAAGCTTAATTCATTGTTTATTAATTTATTACGCTCAGTTACACTGTCGAGACACCTTAAAGGCGTTAAAAACTTTTCAAATAATGTTACGCGGCCTCTTATAGTGGCCCTTTGTTTTAAAAGGTCCTTTAATTCGGTCATGATGCAGGCGAAAATAACAAACAAGTAGGTTATAAAGTAATTAAAATGAATCCAACCTCGTAAATGGCGAGTAGAACAACGGAGCGTTGACAACAGGTGTGCACTTTAGGTACCGGGCGGTCAAGATAACGCGACACGGTGTCACTCGGTGCCGCTGCTGGAAACCGCTTTGCAGTGTTGTTGCCTCAAATCACTAGTTCTCACCGGCTTATATCCCGATAATTTCCTGAAATAGTCGGCGAATATGTTTAACTATCTATCTGTACTTGTTTTGTAAGCGGGGCTGAAGTATTTAAGGAAAACTAGCAACTTTAAAATACGACGATTGGACACTGTAGAACACACGATTTTTAACTCGAAATTAATAGAAGATTTAATAGTTTTACGATACCAACATGTATTTATTATTTACCTTTAAACTAAAAAGAAGCTATTTTAATGCTATTTATGCATAAGGAACGAGGAATTACGAAGTTTTGTTAATAATTTTGCATACGTTGGTACCTGCTTACCTACATTAACTCACAAACCGCACTAATTGCACTAGAATTATCGAACTAAATTAACACAAGTCGAGAACAATAACTTTGTAAAGGAAATGATTTACACTTAAAGGAACGGGCGTACTTCCTTCGGATTCCAGTAGGTATGCACTTATTCCGGGATATCTTCGCCTTCCAGTTGCGTAATCCACATCACGTCGGGGTCACCATAAATTGTGTGATAATTCGGTGCTCTTCAATAAAGTAGACGGTTTTAAATATATATGGTATAATGATCTTCCACAAATGAGTATATATATAACAGTATTTGATTTAAGTAAATCTTCAAGTTAACAAGGCAGCGCTTGATCGTGCCGTAGGTGAGATCGATAATGATATGCAAAAATGAGTCTTCCTCCCGCGCGCGCGCTTGACCCCTCTCTCGTCCAGCAGCTAGGTAAGGGTGAGTGTAGACAGAAGCTATTAGGGATTACCCTACCCCTTCTTCTGCCAAGTCTCTACGTGCTTTCATTGGTATGTGTTCGTATTATCGCCGTTTCGTGGATGGTTTTTCTTCGATTATTGCTCCTCTGACGGCACTTATCGGTAAGAGAAAGGGACGTGATCCCATCGATTGGAACGATAGTGCTAGTGAAGCTTTTTCTAAATTGAAGGATGCCTTGATGAGCGCTCCGTTGATGGCTTGCCCGGATTTTTCGAAACCTTTTATCCTTCAATGTGACGCTAGCCAGGTTGGCTTAGGCTCGGTCCTGGCTCAAGAGTTTGACGGCGTTGAACATCCAATTGCTTATTATTCTCGTTTATTCACTAAAGCTGAACGTGGATACGGGACAACCGAACATGAGCTTCTCGCCGTTGTTGATTCCATAAAGCATTTCCGTGGATATCTCGATGGAATGAGGTTTAAGATCATTACTGACCATATTGCTCTTAAATGGTTGATCACCCTTGATAATCCTACCGGGCGCTTGGCTCGTTGGGCAACTTTGATTTCCCAATATAACTTTGAGATTGAACATAAAAAAGGTGTCCTTAATGTTGTTCCTGACGCCTTGTCCCGCGCTCAAGTTGGGCTTATCTCATTCGCGCGTGGCATGGATCCTTCTGGAGATCCTTGGTATGAACTAATTTACCAGGGGGTTTTGGACAATCCTCAAATGTTTACTGCATTTGCTCTTCGGGATGGTGTCTTAATGCGCAGGGTATCTATCGAAAACCCTTTAGCACCTAATCCGTGGCGTATAGTTCTTCCTGCTTCAAGGACTAGAGAGGCGGTTGCTGAAATTCATAATGGATTTCCCAACGTTCATCCTGGTGTTATGAAAACGTATTTAAAAGCTCGTGACTTATACTATTGGCCGAATATGTAACGTGATGTTACAAGGTTCCTTTCCGAATGTCAGATTTGCAAGTCTTATAAAATTGCAAATTCACAACCTCGTGGACTTCGCTTATTTCCTCGTCGTGTTGCGGCTCCAATGGATCTTCTTTCCATTGACTTAATTGGTCCTTTACCGGTTAGCCGTAATGGGTGTCGTTATATTTTGACTTTGGTTGACGTTTTTACCAAATTTGTTTGGTTGGTCCCTTTGAAGTTGGTGAATGCGAGGTCAATATCGATGGCATTAGAGTCGGAGGTTATTTTGCGGTACGGTGTTCCTAATAACATTCTCTGTGACAACGCTACAGTTTTTCATAGTCGTCAATTTCTGGATTTCCTGGCGAGCTATAATATTCCAGGTCCGTGTTATACCCCATATTATTCGCCACAAGCGAATGTTGTGGAGAGATATAACCAGGTCGTGATTACTACTTTGAGCATTTTAGTTGAAAATGACCAACGCAGTTGGTCGGGTCATTTACATCGGGTCGCTCTTTATTTAAACTCTTGTATAAATTTGGCTACTGCTTATACACCGAATTTTGATGAATTTGATGTACGGCCGCGAGTTGTCAATGATTCGTGAACGTGTTGAGAATCAGGTTGTGGACCAAGATGTGGGACTCAGCCGGATGGAACGCGCTTCGAATCTTCAGACGCTTCGTGAGGTGTACGATAAAGTTTCTGATTCGATGGCTTTAGCCTTTCATCGTAACGCCGCCAAGTTCAACACGAACCGTTCTTCGCCAAGAATCGTTGGTGACCAAATCGTTTGGCGCCGGAATTTCCAGCGTGGATCCGCTGATCCTTTTCGAGGCGGTAAATTCGCTCCACGTTTCGTTCGGTGCCGTGTGGTTAGACGGGTGTCTCCACAGGTATATGTACTGGCTGATACCGATTCCGAGCACGTCGGTACCTATCATATTAAAGATATCTTGAAATAGTTTCTTCTTTCGGCCCGTTCAGTTTTCTCAAAATTCTAAAATGCGCTTTAGTCCGCCATTCCCTTGTCGGTAATCCTTGCTTGATTTGTTTCTTATCGGTTTTTTGTTTTCGTTTGAGCGTTTCCTTGCTCCTTTTTCCAGATTTGACTTTTTTTACCGTTGGTGCTTAAGGCTTCATTTATCTTTCCCGGTCTATGATAGCCTGGTTGTATAATTTGATGACTCGATGTGAGGGATTAAGATCTGTGGCCAGGTGCAGTTTCTGTCCTATCCCGGCCGTCACGTCTTGGACCGCGTGACGCGTTGGTTGGCGTTTTGTCATCTTCTTAATCTATTAGATTAGTCTTTAGGGGTAATGTTAATAACCGGTTGGTTTTGTTTTTTTGGAATTCGTTTAGGGTTCTCTTGTTGTACCTTTTTTAGCCTTAGCATTAAGTTGTGTTTTTTTATTGCTTGGGGTTAGTTTTCTTGTGTTTTCTTGTGTTGTTGTTTGTTTGTTTCTTTGTTTGGTAGGGAGATGCTGTAGCATGACGCTACGTATCGTACGACATCTGTCGACTTTCTTTAGAACTTCTGAACTTCTGTGTCTAAGGGAGGTCTAAGGCTAGGTCACGGTTGATATATAAAAAAGCGTACATTGTGATTCACGGCATTACAGGTAGATGGCGCTTATATCAGTCCGTATTTTGTAATACGTCTGGCAGTTATAAAATTGAGATAATACTCGCGCTAATTTTGAATGTGAATTTTTGAGGTATTCCAGATTGTCAAAAAGAAAAAAGTGGATTTTTGATTGAGTCTGTCAGAGCGCCGGGAGATTTTGAAAAGAAAAACAGAAAATCTGGTTTTGTCTGGGGTTTTTGCTATAATTTGCTTAGTTGCATCGTGGTGAAGTGCGATTTATTTCAAACATTATATAGCAAGTGCTATTAATACATTATTGGAGCAAAAATAAAACCAATACCATTGCCGGGCAAAAAAGGCCATATAAATTATATAGCAAGTGCTATACACTGGAACCGCCTGATCCGAAAGGATTCCGGAAGGCGCTTGTGGGTGCCGGGCCGGCGGGACGGTCTGCAGCTGCCGCGATTTCCGCGGGTTTCTTCGCCACATCATCGGAGAGTTAGAGTCCGCATCCAGCGGGCTCTCCAAGTGAGAAAAGGAGTTCAGCGAGCTATTGGGTCCGCCTAAATCAAAGCGGACACTTGCCCACGAACTCTTTTTAATTTAAAGCAACAGCTTTAGCCATCCTGCTTTCGAGAATATCAAATTATTTACATTTTTGTTAAAAACAATATAAATCGGGTTCCTTTTCTTTGTATCCAGTATTTTTGTTCCATAATAGTTTTTTTTGTTGTTTTGCTAAATTCCCCAAATTCCAATTGCCTCGTTTGATGGGCGTATAAAGACCTGGCTCTTTAATTTAGGCTACGTTCAGCCAGCGAATCATCTGTCACCATCCATATCACCCGCCTCATTAACCCATTATTTTCCTGCAGCCAAATTATTACTAGCCGAGTCTTTATTTTTACTTACCGGTTTTGCTAACTATTGAATGTGTAATGTCCTTGTTTAGGTACAGTTGTCTTCATTTTTAAGTGAAGTGCTAATATTAAATATTTTTAATTATTGTAATTTAATTACATTCTGGCCACTAGGGAGGTTGTTGAATGTGAATGTGAAATAGGTACAGTTGTCTTCATTTTTAAGTGAAGTGCTAAATTTAAATATTTTTGTTATTGTAATTTAATTGCATTCTGACCACTAGGGAACTTACTGAATGTGAAATACCCTTATATAGATGCCGTTATTGTGATTTTTACGTGAAATGCTAAATTTTAAATAATTGATTATTTTTGCTAATATTAAATATTTTTACTTTGTCGTCAAAATTAAACGTGTTAATGCAATTAAGAAGTGTTTTACTGCAATACATTTTGTCTCGTTCTATCTTATAGCGTCGTACTACTCTGCCGTCCGCTGCGCTGAAGCATGCAATTGTAGACGGTCGACCGAGCGCGGCGGTTGGCATCATGTTCCTACGTCTGGCCACGCCTCATAGGAGATTATCTGTGGTCGCAAAATAAATAAAACCGATATAAAACATTGCAATTTTTACAGAAAAGGCACAATCTGTCAGATTGCGACGTGTAATAAAAGTTGAGGGAGGGGTGGAGAGAGACAGGGTACAAGACAAAGTGGGGCCAAGAAATTGCCAATATTGCGTTGTCTAACACCGCTTTAAACAAGCGCTTTCTCAACTTACCTCAAGAGGCCTCTGAAATATCGTAGGTATTGCATTTGGCAACACTATTTGTCCATTGCAAGTAGTAAAAAAATAGTCATTTTTAAAATGTTTCGAGCAAATCCTTTGATGTTTGTTCGGCGTCTAATTATTGAGCCCTACGGCGTCAATCCATTTTTGACGCAATACATTATATTCCGGAAATCTGAACAATTGACAATTAATTATGTAAACAATAATTTAATATAATAATATTTTGTGTTTGCCTAGATTAGATTAGAGAAATATTTCATATCGATAAAATATCGACATAATTATTTTCATTTAGTTACAACACTAGCATTGTTTACAAAAATTGAATTTTACCAATAAATTTCAATAAAATCAACTTGGAACTACGCAAAAGGTTCTTATTTTATAGTATCCAGCATGTGCAGTTATCCGAGACTAATATAATTGCATAATGTGTTTGAAAATTTTGAAATAAAAACAATAGTTTCTTACCGATGAAAACTGGTATTTTCTCCGGACTTCTTCGCTGATTTGAACCACCTCCGGCGGTATGGAACTATGCACGACATTTCTGCCTACATATAAATAATGAATATTCAATTTATCCAGCTTAATTTTCAGAAATAGCACGATAACTTGCAAGTAACCGTCTTTTGCTACAATTTTGTGTTTGACGTCTAGGTTAATTTGACAGTATGGTTAAGTTTTAAATCGAGACAATTCGTTAACAGCCGAAAAGTTCGTACTATCTGTCCCATTCTAACTCATCTTGGTTAACCATAAATAACCAAAGAGACAACTATATGAAAAAACGTCTGGCTTATTTTTTCGGATCTGTTCTTTGAAATATCGCTTTTGCGAAAGGTTTAACATTTTTGATGACGCACAAAATGGTTTTAGGAAAAATCGGTCCACTACTTTGGCTGCATACAAGTTTATACAAGAAATATTAGATATAGTAAATAGCAAAAAATATGCAATAGGCATATTACTAGATATGTCTAAGGCATACGATATGGTCCAGTATGATATATTATTAAATAAACTTTATCAAATAGGAATTAGGGGCATAGCCCACAAATGGCTTACGTCTTACCTTAACAACAGGGAACAATATGTTGCCATTGAACATTTGGACCCCACAACGGGTGAAGTAACATATGTCCAATCGGAACAGCAGCCCATTACATATTCTATCCCTCAAGGCAGTGTAATGGGATGTTTGCTTTTTTTAGTCTCTATTAACGATATCCCGAAAACAATAGCACAATCTTGCGTACTGTATGCTGACGATATCTCGATTCTAACTTCATGTAACGATAGCACAAACATAAATAAAGATATAAACACGATATTAAACTCGGTAATAGAATGGATGGATGATCACAACCTTAAACTAAATATCTCAAAAACTAAAATTATTCAATTTAGGCCTTACCAAAAAGAACCCTTATCATTAAACATTGACATGAATGGTATAACATTAGATTGCGTCGACTCGGCAACATTACTAGGATTTGTAATCGATACAAATATTAATTGGAAAGGGCATGTCGCCGAAATAAAATCAAAACTATCACGTTTTGTGTATGCCTTAGGACAAGTAAAGAGATCCACGGATTACAACGCTGCGCTTACCACTTATTACTCTCACGCGTATTCATGGCTCACGTACGGTATAATACTATGGGGTACCAGCACGGATGTCGAAGATCTATTTATTCTCCAAAAAAGGTGTGTACGGGTTCTCGCAAATATAAAATTCCCAGCGAGCTGTTTTCCTTACTTTAAACAATTTAAAATATTAACATTAACATCCATTTACATTTTTGAGGTATGTAAATTTGTTAGGAAGAACCCTCAACTGTATACGTCTGTCCTAGACCAGGTACGACGCTACGAGCCTAGAGAAAGATTTAGAAACAATCTAGTTACAGTGACAGATTCTAATATGAAACTACACCGTTTAAGTCCACACGCCATGACCATAAAAATATATAATAAATTGAATAACAAATTAAAAGGTGAAAAAAACAGTAAAACATTTTTGAACCATTTAAAACAGACGCTGATAGAAAAACGTTACTACAATTTAGAAGACTTTTTTAGTGACGAAAATATTTAATTCGAATAACCTTGTAAATATGCTTGTTTTGTATATAACTATGTAAATATTGTAATTAGGATAATCTAGATGTTAAGATTTATTTTTTAAGTTTTCTGCTGTGCCCTTACAGGGTATCACGTGACATGTATTATTTATATATGATGTAACTTGATGGCATGAATAAATGAATATGAATATGAATATCTGTGCCGCTCGTCCACGAGTTGTATATGTGTGCGTGTCGCGCGTGTTTACGCACGCACGCACGTATTACATTACATATCAATCGATAGGTTTTTAAAAATAAAATTCAAAGGTATCCTTAAGAAATATTCACCCCGAAAGTGTAAAAAATTGTGTCTTGTCTATAAACAGGGGCTGGGGGGGGGGGGGCTTGGCTATAACTTTTGAATTGGTGAACTATGAAAAAAATTGAGAGAAATCGGCTTATTATGGAATCACGATTTTGTCCTCACTATGTTCTTCACGGCACCGCGTCTTCTTATTTTATATGTCTACGATTATCCCAAGCCTATTGTGCGGACGTCGGTGTATAAGAAACAAATACGATTTCCTTTTAATTTCCGCCAAGATCTTATCTTCTTGTAACGAGAGACTTAGCATTCGGCGGGACTTCCTCTCGGATTCCTTTATTGGCCTTTATATTATAACTAGCTTTTTCCCGCGGCTTCGCCCGCGTACTAAAAGTACTAAAAAAGGAGGTTCTCAGTTAGACTCGTATGTTTGTATGTAGGAATGTATGTTTGTCCGCGATCATCTTGCGTTTCGCTGAACTGATTTAGAAGCGGTTTTCGGAAAAGTATTCGTTACATTCTGGAGGTTTCGGTATACCACGTTTTGAAGACGGCGGTTCCCTCATTTTTTATTTTAAAGAAATTATTGCAATAATTGTTTAATTGTTACGCCATCAACGAATTACTACTGAGAGATTATGATTAATACAGATTTCTACTCTTGAATAGAAGCTTTTCCCCGCGACTTCATTTGCGTGGAATTAGTAATCCACCCTCCTTTTTACCCGCTTAAGGAATGACTTCTGGGATAACAACTATTATATATCCTTCCCCAGAACGCAAAATATCTCCATACCAAATCATCTAAATAGGTTCAACGGTTATTAATTTCCCATACAAACTTTCAACCCCCGTTTCACCCCCTAGAGGGTTGATTTTCGAGATAAAACTATCCTATATTGTTTACCGCGACTCAATCTATATAATATGTACCAAGTTTCATTTCAATCGTCTGTTCAGCGGTTAATGATTCGCCATACAAACTACCAACATGTTTTCTACCCCTCTAAGATTGATTTTCGGCTTAAAAAATATTCTATATTGTTTCCTGGGACTCAAACTATATCCACAACAAAATTATCTAAATCGGTTCGCGGCAAAAAAATCTCCATACAAACCTCCAACCCCCATTTCACCCCCTTAAAGATTGATTTTCGAGATAAAAACTGTCCCATGTCGTTTCCCGGTACACAAACTATCTCTATACCAAGTTTCATCTAAATTGGTTCAACGTTTAAAAATTCCCCATACAAACTATCAACCCCCATTTCACCCCCTTAAGTGTTGATTTCGTAATCAGCGACCCGATAAACCATAGAAAGTTGATATTTAAATTTTGTCACCACATTTCCCCCTTATGGGTTGAATTCTCAAAAAAAGCTGAAACACTTGTTTTCTCATTTATCGTTAGGAATAGTCCTGTAAAGTTTCCAATAAAATAGTTGAACTAATCTCGTTTCCCATACAAACTTTGAACCCCATTTCCCCCCTTAGGAGGTAAATTTTTAAAAATTATTTTTAAGTGTATCCTTATGCCTTATTAGGGAGCCTACGTACCACATTTGGAATCTCTAGAACCAGCGGTTTGGGCTGTGCGTTGATATGTCAGTCAGTTTCTTCTTTTATATATTTAGAAGATGATTGCAATTTGGCACAAATACTTTCAAGAATTTTCATGTCCACAATATTAAATTTCAAAATCGATGCCATTTTCTTAATTAACGTCCCAAAAAATCACAAAAACGACACCCATATGGATATTTAGACATTTCAACCCCATTGTACCCTAACAGGGGAGATGGTATTTCACGTCCGCCACGTCGGATTTTAAAATCGTTGTTGTTTTCGTAATCAACGACCCGATAAACCATAGAAACAATACCCATGTTGATTTTCAGACTTTTTGACCACATTTCCCCCTTTTAGGGGTTGAATTCTCAAAAAACCTGCAACACGTATGTACTCATTTATTGTTAGGAATACTTCTGTGAAGTTTCGAATAAAATAGACTAACTAATCTTGTTTCCCCATACAAAGTTTGGACCCCCATTTCAGTCGGTCGGTCGGTCGGTCGGTCGGTCGGTCGGTCGGTCGGTCGGTCGGTCGGTCGGTCGGTCGGTCGGTCGGTCGGTCGGTCGGTCGGTCGGTCGGTCGGTCCGTCAGTCAGTCAGTCAGTCACCTTTGAGTTATATATATATATATAGATACACTAACGGGAAGTGAAAACGGTACTTTTACTGTCACTTTGTAAGGAACTTTATATAAAACGACCAGGTTTCTTCGCTCTTGTGTAGCTACTAATGTATGGTGACGGGTAAAGGAAGTTACAAAGTCGATGTTTGATAATTATAACGCTCGCGTAGTGTAGTGGATTAAAAGGGGATAATAATGTTTTTAGCAAAACTTACTAGTGATTTGAGCTAGGCTCTACATATATGCCTCAGAAACTATTTTCGTAAATTATTTTTACATTCGCAGCTTAAAAATTAACCGTAAAGCAAAACTCCTCTTGCAAGTTAAGAACTAGTTACTTCTGAAGAACAAATCAAATTATTTTTTAATAAATATCCGGTGCTGCTGTGACCCGGGTGGCCAAAGTGCATTCGCAGCATGCAGACGCCTTAACCACTAAACATTTTCAGAAATATTCGACAGTCAAAAAAATTGGTTCCCGCCTGTAACTTTTGAACCGATGATGCAAAAAATATGAAAAAAATCGAAAAGATACATTCTTGTACATTTTTTCAATGAAAATTATTTTGAGTATTATCGATTAAGACGTTTTAGTTCAGTCATTATAGATTTTTATCCGTGAATAATTAGTTCTTGGATTTTTTTTTCGTAGATCCCTCGGGGGGGTCACTGGGAGTGTAAATTCAAAAAGTAGACTGAATCAGGCTCCTGCGTATATTCGAAAAACGGTTTTTCTTGAATAAAACGGCCATTTTTGATTTTACACTAAAACCGTAAGAACAAAAATTGTAGAAACTTTGATTCTCTACAAGTTTGGTCCTCTAAATTTTTCTTCTAGGATCGATATTTTGGAAATTAAACCTGAAAAAGGTGAGAACCAAATTTGTTTACATTTTGATTCTCTACAACTTTGTTTCTCTTCATTCATGCCGTAAAACGTGGAATATGATAATATTTTGAATTTGTCGCGGTTTTTCAGGTTTAATTTCCAAAATATCGATCCTAGAAGAAAAATTCTAAGGACCAAACTTGTAGAGAATCAAATTTCCTACAAATTTTTTTCTCACGGTACTGTAAAATCAAAAATGGCCGAGTTGTTCAAGAAAAACCGTTTTTCGAATATACGCAGGAGCCTGATTCAGTCTACTTTTTTAATTTACACTCCCAGTGACCCCCCCGGGGATCTACGAAAAAAAAATCCAAGAACTAATTATTCACGGGTAGGGTCGGTTTTTTGGATATAATGACTGGACTATTTTCGAGTTATGTTATGTCCAAAAAACTTTCATTAGTACGACCTTTTCATTTGATTTTTATCCTTAGTAGGTACGGGACCCTCCATTATGAGTGGTTCGACAAGCACTTCGTCGCTTTTTTTTACCACTCCTCAATTGAGCCTGGGATCTGCTCGGCAACCTAATCCCAAGAATTATTTAAGGCACTAGTTTTTAGAAGGACTTCAAGTTAATTAAAATTCGTATCGTTTATTATTTGACTATTCATTAACAATCTTTGTAAATGCTCAGGCGCATTTCAGCCAATCATCTAAGGTAGAACATTATGAGTCCGTACCTCCTATCAGAACTCGTAGGAGTTCATTGAAAGTGAGAGAGATGGCGCTGCCCTCAGTACAACTGAAGAACAAATCAAATTATTTTTAATAAATATTTTGATTTGTTTATTTTAAGTAGACACACTACTATATAAATCATAAACTTATATGTATGTATAGATATCATATACAAAGGAAAAAGTGACCTAGGCCTCCGGTGCCCAGGGCTGGGATCGAACCAGCGTCTTCTGCATTCGCTTATATTATATAGTAGTGTGTCTACTTAAAATAAACAAATCAAAATATTTATTAAACATAATTTGATTTGTTCTTCAGTTATTCATTAACACGTTAATAACTAGATAGAGAAACTATGTAGTAAAGTAAGTAATCTCTGTTAAAAAGAAAATTATAGCTATTAAATATTTAACTACAAATCCAATCAGGGAAGCTAAGCCGTTATTACACGTAACACAAATCACACACCTGAAATATTCGCCATCAAACATTCATAACTGCAATTCACTAGAATCCTCACGCCAATTTTCAAGTTTCATCGGACAGTTCATTTATCCGACAGATTCAGACAGCATTAGACTTATCGTTGGCCGCCATCCAACGATCAAAAATGTCGGAAGATAAATGCGTTCGAAACAAAAATGCATCACGGTTTACGCTCCAGTACGCCCTGAGATCTCTAGAAGATTCTGAACACCCTTCGGCAGGTCCATATCTCCGTTTTATGAACCTTACTGGTAACTGGCATCCGAATATGGAGTTAAAATCGACCCGTTTCAAGCAGGTGGTATTTTACATAACCATGACTTTTTTCTTCAGTCAATATTTTAAATGCGTGGTCGGCCTAAGTCTCAGCGCTTTTTTATTCATTTTACAAACCGCTCCTTTTCACATGGGAGTGCCGAAGGCCATTTTGTTTCGAAAGGACTATCATCGCTGGGAGAAACTGATAGCCTACATATCACGGACTGAACTCCAACAGCTAGCTGACGAAGATGACGAAGTTATTGACGTAATGGACCATTACATCAGGAAGAGCAGAAGAGTAATTTACGCATTCTGGTTTATGGCCATCTGTTGCAACATTAGCTTGTTCACTGAGCCTTACCAGAAAGTTCAAATCGTGGAAAACGGAACTAATATCTACGTACCGTTATTCCACTTCTACCTTCCTTTCAATCAGGATATTCCTCCAGGATATTATTACTCTATGTTTCTGCAGACGATTCTGGGCAATATAATGAGTACATACGTCATCTCTTGGGACTCATTGGTGATATCTACATTGATATTTTTTGCTGGTCAGCTAAGGATTTCTCGAGTGTATTGCACTAAAGTTGTAGAACCGGGAAGCAAATATCAGAGCCACCAGAATATTATAAAATGCCACCGTTTCCACACATCTCTAATCGAGTAAGACATTAATTTGTTAAGCACTTTTTTTACTATAGGCATTAATTCGGTTATTTTTGTTGAAATTTGATAAAAATAACCGCCAAAACATCAAAATAATCAATAAGATAATTTCTTAATGTAGGTAAAGCATGAATGGGTCTTTAATTAGAAAAAAAAATTGAAAAAATGTGTTTCAAGGTCAGCCGTAAGAATTACTTAGGTGGTCATATTTACTTGCTGCAAATCGCTCGCCAAAATCTGTATTTTCCTCTTTTTAATGAGAGTAAATATAGAAACCATAGTTCCACACGAAATACTATGATGTTTTTCGAATTTTTCAATAACCGGTTATTTAATTTTGACAAAATAACCGGTTATAACAGATTATTTCGGTTTCGGTTATAACCGGTTTGCATTTCCTAATATTTCCACGGAATATGTTATTAATTTGTTTTGTACAGTCAAGTGCAAAAATACGTATCGAAAAAATCGTCTCATAAATATGGTACTACGAACTTATTACAACGGAATAAGATACTATGGGACATATTTTTGAGTAAGATGAGTACACCCATATTTTTACACTTGACTGTACCTACTTATTTCAACAAGACAGGACTGACTCTGTTCACACTGCGAGCGAGAACTCTTTCACACTTGCCCACGAACTCGCTTTCTCTCCAATTGTCGGCAATGGAACGGTGCCTTGTGGTTGAAAAACTGGGAATCGACTTTCTATGACTATTATTGAGTTTGTAGCTTGCGCTTTGATCTTGCATACCAATGGTGTAAAGTAGCCATGGTAGTGTGTGTGTGTGTGCGATAGTTACAAAAGTTACACAACTTTAGTTATTCAGTTAAGAAATCCTCTAGTCCTGTAGTACCATACCAATACATTTGTGAATCACTAGTGAACCCTTAGTGATTCACTACTAGGACATACAGTCACATAAAACTCATAAAAGTACCTAGTTATGTATGTCCTTATTCCTATGTCCTCGTTGCTACCCACACTAAGTACCTATACCCTACCCAACCAAGGAATGCTGCTACACCTAGCTATAGTTGTGCCGTTCTCGAGAATGTTCTCCGTTTTATATGGAGAACGTTCTCGCTCGAGAATATTCCCCATACAAATTGGAGATCGTTCTCGAGAAAGTACAACTCTACACCAAGCCGAACATGGTTGCTCTAAGATTTATAGAATAAAATAAAATACATAAAAGCCGTAAAAGCTAATGGAAGACCAGTTTAAATTTGGAATAGAGTAAACAATGTATTAAGTTTTCCATTAACTAACGGTTCATTATACTTGGTGAGTCAAATGCACGTCACTTTTCGTTTGTCAGATTAGAATACTGTAAGTTTGCTTAAGTCTGCCACAATTTTCAGGCACCTGAAATTATTCCAAGACCTAATATCATCTGTGATGTTCATATACCTCATCGTGGTTTCCATCAACCTAGGTGCTTGCATCATAGAAATTTCAAAAGTAAGTGTATTTTATATTACTTTTGCAGTCATAGCAAAAATAAAAGCTTATTTTTATTGGTGATTACGGGACAATTTTTTAATCTCACTATTTCAGTTTTAAACTGTCGTCATATATATTTAAAAACGTTTTACAATTGGGCATTTTTCAGTAATGGCAAATTTAGTGTCGAAATGCAATTTTATGCATTATAACATTTATCATTTCAGGCCACAGGTGATTTACCAGTAATGATGGGGGCCATGGTGTTCGTGTTTGGCGTTTTAACACAACTTCTTATTTTCTATTGGTTCAGCAATGAAGTAACCATAGAGGTGAGTTTTTATAATGTACATTTCTGCCCTGCTAAGCCGACTGTTTCTTTTTTAATCAAATTCTCTTGAAAATGGAACTCTGAGCTATGTAATTTAAGGTATAAAATGCATTTTTTTTTCTGAAATAGGACTCTTCTAATATTTCTTGAAGAAAAGTTTTTTACCAGAAAAAGCCAGATATCTGTATGACCCGGTTCACACGGACTCCAAGCTGGAACTTGTATTTGGAACTGCCCGCCAGCTGCACACTAACTGCACGACGACTGCACACTAACTGCACGACGACTGCACAGCTTCTATACAAATTGCAGTTTGGTTGCAGTTGGTCTGCAATCGGCTCTATAGCTTGGTTGTCTGGTTATAGAAGCCAATAGGGCTAGCATATCTTACGTTGACGCATGCCACTTCATACTTCGAGCATGAAGTTATGTGACTTCGAGCCGCGCTTGAAGTATGAACTCGCGCGTCACACGTCAATATACTCGTATCTAGGCATACAAGTGTCCATATGCCTGCTCTATATACCTATAACTATAACTGAGTAATAAACAACAAGTTGAGTGTAAACTCATTACAATCGTCTCAATGGTTATAATTTTACGCTACTGAAAAAAAGAAAATCACTGTGTCAATAAGCCTTTGATAAAAGAACATTAAATATTAATCAGAATTTTTATTTATTCGAATAAGTAAATAAATAAATAATTATTAAAGAAGGTAATAAGTACATAGTTATTTGATCTTCTGAATAAGCGAACTACACTTATGACCACATTGACACAGATTATATAATAGTTCTTACGAACAGATATGAATCACTCATAGAAAAAGCAAATACCTACGGTTTACGTACCTACGCAATAATACAATGGAGCGGCCTTCAACACGCGGCACCCCGCACCTCCCGCGCACCCGCACAATCGCTAGGGTCGCCTATGTTTGGAAATGTTTTATAGTTAAGGAAATAGGTATTTTGCATTGATTTAGTGTTTAAGTGGTTCGCATGGTGCATAACAATTATAGTTACACGAGTAATATTGATTGATATTTTGTTGCCGCGATGAGAATGTGATTAATTTTGACAGATTTGCCACACACTGTCAAAATTAATATGGATTGACAGCTATCTCAATCTTATTCTAATCCCCTTTTAGCAATATCATCATAGTTATTTGAGAGAATAATAAACATAACATGTCTATTATTATTATAACATAAGTGAATCCTCCTTTTTTGTAAAGCGTCGGCAACGCGCATGTGACTCCTTTGGAGTTGCAGGCGACCATAGGTTACGGTAGCTGCTTACCATCAGGCGGGCCGTATGCTTGTTTGCCACCAACGTGGTATTAAAAAAAAGTTTGTATGCCTACTTAGTACTTACCTTTCCCCATCCGTCGGCAGAGCGAAAAACGATAAGTTTTTATTAGCTTTGCTATTTTTTACATCCAACCCCATCGCAATAAATTATTTTTTTTCGCGATGACATTGTTCCAAGTTCCGAGTAGCGTCGCGCGCGGTACGACGTGCGTTCAGTGAGCGCGTTGGTAACCCACTGACTTTAGCTCCCTCGGCGGAGGCGCAAAACGTAGGTATATAAATTATTACTCGCTCGCGCGGGCATGATTCATAGGCCTGACATTGACCAGCCAAGTAACACAGGAAGCATTATATTTATAACATATGAGTAGTTAACTTATTTAGAACTTATGGACCGTATAAACTCTTATATACGTTCACCGAGCAACTTGACGCATTATATGATGCTTTAAGCTGTACAACGGTTGTATAATGGCATATCTAAATACTTCTGTAAAGCCTTTAGCTTTAGTGCAGCAAACTACAACGCAACTGTACAGCTTTCAGCTGTTTAAAAGCACTTAAGTGCTTTAGGTTCTACAATGGCATTATGTAATGCTTTAAGCTGTATAACGGTTGTATAATGGCATTTGTAAATGTTTTTTTAAAGCCTTAGTGCAGCGAACCAAAATACAAGTGTACAGCTGAATGCTGTACAGTTGCGTTTTGGTTTGCTACACTAATGCTTCGGTGTGGTTTAGTGCCTTAGGTTTTATAATAGCATAAATAAATGCTTAATGCTGTTTATGAGCATGAATATTAGCCATTATAATGCCACGTAAATCCGGTATACAGCTTTCAGCTGTTTTTAGTGCTTTAGATTCTACAAGAGCATTTTATGATGCTTTACGCTGTATTACGGTTGTATAATGGCATATGTAAATGATTTTGTTTAGCCATTAGTTTTAGCGCTGCGAATCAAAATGCAACTGTACAGCTGAATGTTGTACAGTTGCGTTTTGGTTTGCTACACTAATGCTTCGGTGTAGTTTAGTGCCTTAGGTTCTACAATAGCATAAATAAATGCTTAATGCTGTTTAAGAGCATGAATATTAGACATTATAATGCCACGTAAATTCACTGTACAGCTTTCAGCTATTTTTAATGCCTTAGGGTGTACAATAGCATTTATAAGTAGGTAATACATTCCTAATGCTGTATAATAGCAATAATATAAACCATTATAAAGCCAAGTTATTAACTATAAGGGGCTGTTCATAAATCACGTCATTTCAAATGGGGGGGGGGGGGGGGGTCTGGACATCGGATGATGGTAGCATGACGTAGGAGGGGGAGTGGTTATTCCGAAGATCACATTATCTCTCGCATCTTTAAAAAGTGGTTGAATGTGTAAAAAAAGGATTGAAATTCGTGTTTCAAATTGACTTTCTATAAACTTTTAATGCTATAAAATATTATCTACTAAATAATAATAGTAATAGTTTTTTTATTTTACAATTAAGCTAAAAACGCTTTTTATAAGACGTCACTTTATTTGGCAGGGGGACGGTTGGATGATTTTAGGAGGAGGGGGGGGGGGGGGGGTAAAAAATCATCAAAAATTGATGACGCTTACTATATAGCTTTTAGCTGTTTTAGTGCCTTAGGGTCTACAATAGCTATTTTAAGTAATATATAATGCTTAATGTTGTTTAATAGCATAATTATTCACGTGTAATGCTGTAGGCATTAATAAGCTATTTTTAAGGGTCACTGAGCTTCTATTGGACTAAGAGCTAGCCACGTCAGATATGACACAATAATGAGAGCAACAAACCCCGTCTGGTTAGATTTCTATACTATTCTTAATGCTAGATCCTGGCATCTGGCAGCTTTTAATGGGTGGAGGTCACAGTGACAGACTAGCAAAATGTTTTAATTGGAAAATAGTAATACCAAACTAGGTAAAAACTGCCGAAGTTGTCTCAGTTATATGGGTCCCTTAAAATATGACAGGGCCTATATTTTAAGGGGTTCCCTGGCGCCAACGACCTTAGATCTGATTCCCTTAGTTTTCTAATGATTTATATAGCTTATCATATTATCAGTAACGGCTTTAAACAATATAGTATCCTATATTTACTTCAAGATTCATTGTCTTCGAGATATTTGACATCAAAGTCGAACCGGTTTAGGCTAAAAACGTGGTTTTATGGTCATAAATTTTGTGTTAATTAGTTAAAAATTTAAATCTCTACAGTTTTTAGAGACATCAAAGAGGATCCCTAATATGTAGATTACGTATATGCGTATTGTATATGTATGTGTATTCTTTACACCATTGGAATATCGATAAAAGTGTTTATTTAGACCATATTTTAAAAATATCATAAAAAAATAACGGCACATTTATTTCAAGATTCGGCTCTACAGAATGGAGATAAAAGATTCAAGAACCGATAGTCGTTTGCCTTATAATTCTATCTGTAGTGAATATGTTGGAATATCGACTCAAAACTGGTCAAAAATTGATAAAAAACGTTAGACCAAAAATATTGTGTATTATTACGGAAACAAAAACAGTAGGCGACAAACTATGAATTATATTATATATCGTTTGGCACTACTTTCCCCCAACATAAACTTTTGTATAATTTCTCTTTATATTGTATTGTATTTGTATAGTTTCTCATAATATTGCATCAAACCCAGATCTCTAGGATTTGTCTTCTTGAAATGGTTTGCATTCTTTGACCTCCACCACTTTAAAGCTGCCAGATGTCCAGATCTAGAAATAAGCATAGTATACCAAACTGACTAGAGGGGTTTGGTTGCTCTCATTATTGTGTCATATCTGACGTGGCTAGCTCTCCGTCTATATAGACCAACGCCATTTTGTAAATAATTTATAACCTAAAAATTAAATCATGCGGACCTATTTATACAAGGAAAATACCTATATAATAATGAAATAACTTAATTTAAGACTGCTCAACAAACACTATTATGTTAATAATGCAAAACTCGTTCTATACGAGGATTACACAATTGTTTTTTTTATTTGACGCATATCTTTTTATAATACTTTATAGCAAAACCACAATAAATCAAAGGCGCGTGAAAATTTTCAATGAAACTTATATACACATTTACAGTAAACTACATTGCGCAGTAATATTTGAAGGATATAATAACGTAAAAGCGTCAAAAACTTTTATAAATTTTGTTACGATTTAAACAAATATGACGTGTCACTCATTCAGTTTTTTGTACCGTCTTCGTCCATTTTATATTGCGAGACAAAGTAGTTAAATCACAACTTTCATTGTATTATAACATTTGTTCCGTCGGTATTAGAGACGTTTTTGCATTGACGTAAGGTTTATTTTACTACACTCTTATGCTAGTATAATGCTTTTGTATTGCGATTGGCAACTTAATCGAGCGTACTAATGCTTCTTTACTGCGATTGGCACTTTCCATGACAACAATAATGCTAATAGCGCAGACATTATGCGCCTGTAATGCTTTTAAATGACCTGTATAGGATCTCAAGCTGGGTAATTTGTGCCCATTTAAGACCTATATCAGCACTATAAACGTTTATAATGCTGCTATAAAAACTCAAAATGCTAGAAGCATACAGATATGCTGTAAGATGGCCGTTATACTGCTTTGATGTGTTACTTGGGCATGGCATACAGGATTATAAATATAAGATTGTATGATTTTTTTTCGATGCAAAAGTATAGGTTCTTAAAGTTGCTGTTTACCAAACCACATGCCTGCTTTGGAATTATTTGCCAATTTATCGTAGAACTCAAAGTCTTAAATAAAAAAAAATCCCTTGCCCCTTGCCCCGTTCAAAATAAAGCATGTTATTATTGTTCCTCTGATCCATCGAAAACAATTTTTATTGCAGAGTTTATCCGTTAGCTCCGGTTTATTTGAAAGCAAATGGATTACAATGGATTTGAAAATTCAGAAGGAAGTGGCTTTGCTGCAACTCACTACGTCCAAACGACTGGTTTTAAGAGCCGGTCCGCGTAACGAAATGTCTCTCGAAACCTTTATCGCTGTAAGTAACTTAAGTACCTATTTAATTAATAGCTATAGTACGTACTTATTCAAATTCATTTTTTTTTATCGTTGCGTGTCCGTGTTTCGTTTATTTCTTATTCCATCTAATTCTGTATTTGAACTCTTTCTTTGTACGTTAGATTAGATTAATTTTATTTATTGCTTAAAGATCGTATCCCGTCTCGTCTCTTACGACCGTTACGACGGATATGAACACCAACACCAAAGAAGACCGAAATGAAAGCGACTCATTCAAATCCAAACCAATCATTCTTTCATTATCAAACACTTTTGGTAGGTCTAGCTACCAGCCCTCACCCTTATTACCTAGGCAATATAGTAAGTGGTAATAAAAAGTTGTCCTGGATGCGACGTAGAAGATTTTAAATTGTATATACCTACCCCTATTACCGATAGAAGGACGCAAATAAAGTGGTCACTTCAAACTAATAAAATTAAATGAAATCATGGTTAATTTTGTTACAGATTCTGAAAACCAGCTACAGCTTCTTTACGTTACTGAACGAAACAAACTCTTAATCTCTACAAAACTAGACATCTGATTTACTTGACCATGTGTGAAGCTTATAAGTTATATCACGTAGAATGCATTTTATTTACATACTTATCTATTTAGTTAGAGTCTAACTAAGCTTTCACGCCAAGTGCTACGTCAATTTTGGGGTTGCCTTGCGAACTAAGCGTAAATTGACGCTATCATTTTACACACTATTTCAACGAAACCGGATACTTGCTGAATTCACACTGCCGGAGATAACTTTTTCACACTTGTCCACGAACTCGCTTCTCGCTTATCGTCATTACTCGAACAAGAGCCTTATAGTTGGAACTTGGAAAGTTGGAAAATTACTACAAAGTAGTACAAATCATAGAATTAACATAATAGGAAAAACACAAAAAGGGCATAATTATTTATTAGTTGGTCATGATACTCATGTACAAAATTGCCCGTTATTTCCAGCAAATATATACATTGAGAGATAATCAAATCTGTACCTACTACATTACTAGCGTACGCGCAGGTGTTGGCATTATAGAGGAGTGGGGGCACTGGAGTGGCCTAGGTCACATTTTATTATTGAATGCCTAATGATCAATTTTTCTTTGTCTAAAACATACATTTCATATTCAAGTAGTGCCAATAATTTGGTATCGAATTAATGAATCCCCCACGTTTTTTACGCTAGATCTTTGGCTGATGTTTCCAACAGTTTTTTTTGGTCTGCGTAATTAAATTGAGTAATAATATGAAAAATTATGAATTCAAATATTAGCATTAAATACTCGAATAAGAAATGTATGTTTAGACAAAAAAATAATTCAATCATTAATAATTTAACTATAAAATGTAACCTAGGCTACTCTAGTCGCCTCACTCCTTTATAATGCCACCACCTGTCCGTACGCTAATATATGACTAACTGGAATAAAATTCATATTTGATTATACGTAACTTTTTAGTTTAATTTTTTGTAAATGTACTACCCGTTTCCTGCTAAGTTAAAAAGAGTAATAATGGACCAAGAGCTGGCCACGTCAGATATGACACAATAATGAGAGCAACGAATCCCGTCTGATTCGATTGCTATACTATCCTTATTGCAAGATACGGGCGTCTGGCAGCTTTTAATGAGTGGAGGTCAGAGTGACAGACAAGCAAATTTTTTGAATTGGAAAATAGTAATACCAAAGTTGTCTCAAATATAAAGGATAGGGCCTCTATTTTAATATTAGAATAAAATACATTGCGTATTGTTGTGGAAAAAGAAACAGTAGGCGATAAACAATGAATTACATTATACGTCGAACTTTCGAAATTTGAACTACTTTCCCCCATCAGAAAGTTTTGGCAATGATATTATCTAATTATTCATATAATTTCTCATAATACTGCATTTAATCCAGAACTCTTAAGAGTTGTTTTCTTCAAGTTTTTTGCATTCTTTGACTTCCACCACTTTACAGCTGCCAGATGTCCGGATCTAGAAATAAGCATAGTATAGCAAACTAACGAGGGGTTTCGTCGCTCTCAATATTGTGTCATATCTGACGTGGCTAGCTCTCCGTCTATAAGTATTACTCTTTTTAACTTAGTGAATGCCTTCTTGTATTAAGGGGCTGACAACAGCTAAATTCCCTCCCCATATTTTTCAGCGCGAGTGGAAGAGAAACACTGTGTTACGATTATTATGGGAGCTCATTGCAAATTTGGCAAAATTATGAATTTAAAAAAACTATCCATTAATTGAGAAATATAATATAACGAAGTCTTTAGTATTAGTGTGGTGGAATTTGGTCCTTAGTTACAGACGTATAAGTCAAGAAACTAAAGACTGTTTAAAGCACATTTTAAGATGTAACTTTGGAATTATTTTCTATCGAACCGATTTCGTCCAATCGTGTATCGGAATTAACTAAGTTCTTCCAAATATAACGAATAATAACATATATATTTTTTACTTTCTCAAAACAAGCTAAAAAACTGCTTCAACAAAGTCAATTTGAAGGTCATTGGGTGTTGTCAGCATCTTAAGTCCGCCCTTAGTTCTTTGTTTTAATGTGCAATAATAAATAAGCACAAAACCTATCTTGTATGGAAAAATATAAAAAAAGCCCAATTATTTCGAGGTTTGTCTTTATTATAAATAAATAAGTCTGTATAGCAAGGCAGTAAAACAGGCCCGGATACAGGGGGAGGAGGGCAACAGGGGCAATTGCAGGGGCCATAGGTGCGGACGATATGTTTTGTAAAGGAAATTGCCCCCCCTCATAAGCTGAAAACCCCCTAAAAAGCTCATAAACCGCATATTTATAAATATCGTCACTGATGTGGACATATAGGATTATTGATAGTTGATACATTAGCAATATTTTTTAAAGGTCGCATCGAACACGCATGAGGCATGACCAAATCCAAATTTGCGGGATTACTGCAAGTGTATACAATAGATACAGTCTTAAGAGCTCGGTGTGAGCTCTCGGCCTATTTGTACAGGATTATCCTAGCCGCTTAAGGCTGTCTAGACCTACATTTGTGTCATTTATGTCGAAGCGGTCCAGGTGCTCAGTAATATCTAAGCATGCTTCTTTTGCCTACTGTCGAAGATAATTCATCATTCACGATTCAAAGCGATGCCGGAAACATTACTGAATTCTAGTTGGACTTGACGGTGACCAACACGAGAACGGCCTAAAACCGGTATGAGATATTGCAATTGGTAGGGCCCAATCGATAGGTCAATCAATAGGTTGGGAGGTGTAATAAGAGTTAGGGCACTCAGGGGGCCGAAAGAGGGGCAGGGAGAGGCAGGGTACACAACATGTTAGGCCCTACCATATACAAGATATCTCTATACTCCGCTTAGCGCGTTATTTCTTTGAAACCTAAGTTGCCTAAAAGAAGGGGTGCGGGAGGGGAACACGCAATGCTAGACAGGGAACGCGCCATTGTTCCATGTGGCGTAAGAGAGAGTCAGACATCAATGGTTGCCATGGAGACGTACTAAGTTTACTGTCACTTTGTCTCACTATAGGGTGAAATTACTTCGAGCGTGGCAGCGGGGGTCGCCTGGCTATGCGGGGTCTTGGGTTATTAGTCTATGGGCCCTACAAATTGCAACGTCTAATACCGGTTTAACTGATGCCTGCAAACTACAGTACAGTCAGTCGACGTTGCCGTAAATATTAACATTTAATAGATAAATTAAATAAAAAAAGAAACTTAGATATTCATTCAAAAACGTCGTCCTGAAGAGGACATACAAAGTGTAACTAAAATGCTGGTGATGCGTTTAAGGCATCGACATATAATATCAAGACGAGTAAAGGCAAGCAAAGTTCATGTGAAAACCACGGATCGGAAGACAATCCGGATAGTACTTTTACTATATTTCCCTAACCACAGTTGAACCTTATTACCGAGCAAAACAGTCGTTCATAGGTCACTAGTAAAAAGTAATAAAAACGGTCCGATAGAGAGCATAATGTAGGGGGCGGTGTCTCACTCGCACAATGCTGCCAACTTATGAAACTTACCAATGTGGTTTTATTTATCTACATTTATTTTAGTGACACACTAGAAGTTACTTCCTACTTATAATAATTTATTGCAAGATTTGAATTAATACTTTGTTCCCTTTTAGCTGCTTTGAATTTTTTTACCACGTAAATATTATTCATTCATTAAATTAAAGAATTGCAATTAATATTGCAGACAGTAGTAAGTTTTGTAATATTTGAAATACGGTCTGGTATCCCCATCCCATCAGTCCCATTACTGACATAATATGTCACTGATATTATTTCAAATGACGCCGCTCAGCTCAACAACATTTCGTAACAAAATTTTTAAGTAAAAATGGTCAAGATATGTTGCATAAAAGGGTGCAGGGGTGAGACTTTACAATAAAGTAGACTTTCCTTTCACCGGTAATCCACAATCATTCAACTTTACGATTTAACAACAAGTTAAGATTGTCAAACAATAGGGTGACTATGATGTCGGCAAGCTGCGGGTCGGTTTTGTTGTTTTTACAAAAATGTATATAAGTACATGGTCTGTTCCTAAGTATTGCTTACACAGGACAGGAGTGGCCCGCGGGTCTTTTTAGGCCCTTTCGAAAGGGTCCTAAAATGGCACAAGGCCGTACAAAAAATTATAGTAGTGGCAGTATACGTAATAAATAAATAAATAAATATTAAATAAATATTATGGGACAATCTTACACAAATCAACCTAGTCCCACAGTAAGCTCAATAAGGCTTGTGTTGTGGGTACTAGACGACGATATATGTAATAGATATATACATATAAATACTTAAATACATAGAAAACATCCATAACACAGGAACAAATATCCATGATAAACACACAAATAAATGCCCTGACCAATATTCGAACCCGGGACCTCCTGCTTCATAGGCAGGGTCACTACCGACTAGGCTAGGAGGCCGTTAAAATATACTTTATTGTACAACATTTGTACAACAAAGAAAAATAAAACAGGAAGAATATACAATTTTTGTACATGGAAGAGATCTCTTCCAGTCAACCATTGAGCAGTTTAATGTTATTGATGTTTTCTTTATTTACCTTTAAGTATATTAAAGTCGGAGAACTGTCCACATCAGATATGAGGCAATAGTGGGAGTCACGAACCCCCTGTACTTACTTAGTTTTAGTTTGCTATTGTTCATCGGTGTTATGCAAACGAGTTGTAAGAAATAAATATCTTACAGTTCTAGGTTTGAAGCAGTGCAGTATTATATTATTTTCAGGAGTTTCTGTTGGGGGAAAATAGTGCAAAATGACGTTACGTTTGTAAGCTTCACAATAGTTTCATTCTGTACGTAGCTTTATATATTGTCATGTTGTATGCACCCAGCCTAACTTCATGGTTATATGTTTATGGTCATTGTAACTTTTTCGGAAGGACTGACAGATGTCATTTTTGGAGGGAAGGCTCTCTGATTTTTGCAATTGTAAAACAAGGACATGAAAAGGCATCTCTCTTGCGATATAGTAATAATAAACACAATTTCAAGTTATTCTTCGTTTAATTCCATATCTCAGAAGTGGGATTCAAGAGATTCACCCGTCAATACGCTCGAAGAGTCGCTGTGTGTGATAATCCTGACAAAAATACAAACAACATTTTGCTTGACAATACATTATGGAGAACAACACAGATGAATACGAAGCTGGCCTAGAAAGACAGTCGCGATCGCGCAAAAGGAAACGCAATGACAGAAAGAAGAAAAGTCATTCTAAGCGCAAAAGAGTTTCTACCAGAAATCATCGTGAGTGCAGTGTACGCACGCCGAGTTTGCCCCGGGAGCAGATCGATGATGACAATATGGAGAACGACGTCGATGGAAGGCAGAGCAGATCGCGTGATCGCCGACGACAGCGTCCGCGCCGTAGGCATACAAGGAGCCGAAGCCATCGCCGACGAGTTTTATCAAGTGGACGACGTAGCAGATCGTGCGAGCGTCGGCAGCGTCATTCGCACCACGTACGCAAAAGAAGCTGTAGTCGTCAACGGTACTTTTCTAGTGAAAGTGAATCGAGCTGTGAATCGTGGGTGCGTAAACCAAGGGACTTGAGGTCGAGACATAGTCGAAGGCATCATTCTGGCAAGACAAGGAGCAGGTCAAGAGTCGAGAACAGGGAGACGCCCCACAAGATCCTCACAAATGCTGGCGTTGATGCAGCTAACATGGTGAAAGTGCTGACGGACCTAGTAAAAACACTAGCAAACAAACGGCCCGAAGGTAATAAATTTCCAGTTTTAGGTAATGTCATTCCTGAATTTGATCCAATGATAAAAGGTCAAACCATTAACATTTGGATAAAAAAGGTAGAAGAATGTGCTAAATTATATCAGTGGGGTGATGATCAAATTATTCATTATGCTTTGCCGAAGTTAGCAGGTGTTGCTCGTACCTGGTATCAGGCCCTTCCTACAATGTCGTTTTCATGGTCAGAATGGAAAAAGAAACTAATGGATTAATTTCCCAGTAGCGACGATTATGCAGAGCTTTTATCCGAAATGTTATCCAAAAAGGTTAAATATTATGATTCACTAGAATTATATTATTATGAAAAAATAAATTTGTTACATCGATGTGAAATTACAGGTAAACGTGCTGTTGCCTGCTTGCTGCATGGTATAGAAGACCGATCCTTAAGACTTGGGGCAAAAGCTTTAAAATGTGAAGAACCCCAAAAATTGTTAGAATATTTTCAATCTATAAAACATCAGACCCGTGATCCATTTAAAAATATTCAGGATAGAAGGACTAATGTTCCGAGCAGCAACCAGGTAACAACTCACAAAATGAATAAACCACAAGCTAGTGGAACCACAACTAAGGTATGTTATAACTGTAAAGAGCCGGGCCATTTCAGTTATAACTGCACCAAGCCGTTAATGAAATGTTCGCTGTGTAATGCCGTTGGACACGTCAGTACCAATTGTTATAAACAAACAAAAGAATCTGGTAAAAATAACAATGCAATTGAAAAGACTGTGTTGCTAGTAAATTTAGATAATATGAATGATGATAAATATAAAATACAGTTGAATATTAATGAAAGTGCAACAAATGGCTATGTTGATTTAGGAAGTCAGGCTACTCTTTTGCGGTACAGTGATGCAGTAAAATTAGGCATTACATGGCAAGTTGATAATTTGCCTATCTTAAAAGGGGTAGGGGATAACATTATATTACCGATTGGGTCAGTAGATGTAACTATGGAAATACAGGGCATTTCAGAGCGCACTGAAGTAATCATAGTGGAAGATAGTGTCATAAAATATCCGGTACTAGTAGGACATACTTTTACAGAAAAGCCAGGAATTATTATTATTAAAACTTCAGAGTCATTAATTTTTAAACATGGCCATGAGACAAAACTAAACTTAAGGTTACTAGATGATATTGTGATACCTCCAAATGAGACAATTGTTGCATCTGTTAAATGTGATCGAGAGTATTCTGGTAAGGTTTATGTACACGGTACGCTACGCGGGTTACCTAACTATGAATTTTGTTTAATGGCTGGCGAATATAGTATTAAAAAGGGGTGTGGTGGATTAGTACTACTAAATGTATCTGATAATAGTATTCGTCTAGAAGCGGGGTCCTTGATCACACGCGCATTATGTTTGAAAAATGTTCTGTATGTTAACTTACTAAATCTCGAAGGAACTGATTTCGAAAATAGTTTTAACTATGGTGAGCAGTTAACTGAAAAAGAACTGACACAGCTTAAGCATTTATTAAAAAAAATATGAAACTTGCTTTTCAAATAATTTGAAAGATCTTGGGCTCACCAATGTAACACAGATGGATATAGAACTAACTGATGACAAACCGGTCGTGTACCGTCCTTATAGACTTTCATATATGGAAAGGGAACGTGTGCGATCAATGGTACAGGAAATGCTCGATGCGGACATTATCTGTGAATCTAACTCTCCTTACGCGAGTCCTATCCTTCTTGTGAAGAAGAAAACAGGCGAACATAGATTATGCGTGGACTACCGCGCCTTAAATAGAAAAACAAAAAAGGAGCATTACCCGTTACCATTGATTGACGATCAGCTGGACATGTTGGCAGGTCATTCTATGTTTATAAGTTTAGACTTAGCCTCTGGCTATTATCAGATACCCATTGCACAGGCCTCACAGGATAGAAGTTCGTTTGTGACACCTGATGGACAATATAATTTCAAGCGTATGGCTTTTGGCTTGGCCAATGCGCCGTCAGTCTTCCAACGAGCAATGAACAAAGTACTTACCAAGTCACAACTTAAATATGCGTTAGTTTACATGGATGACGTCTTGATCCCAGCTCACTCCTTTAATGAGGGCTTATGTCGTTTAGAAGAGGTCCTTGACCTTCTCCAAGGAGCTGGCTTGACGTTAAAACTTATAAAGTGTCACTTCTTTTATACAGAAATAGACTTTCTAGGATTTAGGGTTAGTAACGAGGGTATTCGTCCGGGCACAAAGAAAACAGATGCCATATCTAAGTTTCCAACTCCGAAGAATGTACACGATTTAAGACGCTTCCTTGGATTAACGAGTTTTTTTAGGCGGTTTGTTAAAGGGTTCGCACTTATAGCGTGTCCACTTACCGACCTCCTTAAATCGATTTTTGAATGGAAGTGGGAGGAAGAGCATGCGAAGGCGTTCGAAACCTTAAAACAGAAATTAATAGAGCGTCCTATACTGGCTTTGTATGATGTGACATTGGAGACCGAGCTCCATACCGACGCATCTAAATATGGCGTAGCTGGAATTTTAATGCAGCGTGGTACTGACGGATTACTTAGGGCTGTAGCATACTACAGTCGTAAAACTACATCAGACGAACAGAAAATGCACTCTTTTGAACTCGAGACCTTGGCTGTTATTTCCTCATTAAGTAGATTCCGTGTATACCTTTTAGGCATACGATTTAAAATAATTACTGACTGTGGAGCGCTACGAACTACACTGACAAAGAGAGATCTTATTCCTCGGATCTCCCGGTGGTGGGTGCAGTTCCAGGAGTACGACTGCGAGATTGAGTATAGAGCAGGTACACAAATGGCGCATGTAGACGCTCTCAGCCGTGGTCCTGTCACTGAGCCTACCCCAGGAGAGGATTTACATGTAATTGACGTTTTGCAAATTGATGTAAAGGACTGGATATCGACAGTTCAAACTAATGATGATGAAATAAGTAGAATTAAAGGGGTATTACAAGATAACAACACGAAACTTGCTGCTGATATTCATAAAAACTATAAACTGAAAGGAGATTATGTTTACAAGGTTGTTGAGGACGGAATACGTTGGGTAGTTCCAAAGTCGGTGAGGTGGCAGGTTCTACGTATGAACCACGATGATGTAGGCCATTTTGGTCATGAGAAAACACTAAGTAGAATTCGTGGTGTATTTTGGTTTCCTAAGATGCGTCGTTTTGTCAAAAAGTACGTAGAAGCTTGTCTCCAATGTGCACATCATAAGAGACCTGGAGGCAGTAAGGAAGGTATGCTTCACCCGATACCAAAATTAGAAATACCATTCCATACCCTTCATGCAGACCATCTAGGGCCGTTCGTTCGCTCAAGGAGAGGCAACATGTACATCTTGGTTATAATAGACGCATTCACGAAATACATAAACATCAAAGCTGTTCGAGATACAAAAACCACTACAGCCATTCGAGTTTTCAAAGAGCATTTCAGCTATTTCGGTACGCCTAGCCGTCTGATTACCGATAGAGGGTCGTGCTTTACAAGCACTAAATTTAGATCTTTTACAGAAAGCCTAGGCATAAAGCATGTATTAAACGGAGTAGCAACTCCTCGAGCGAACGGACAGGTGGAACGCTACAACCGGACTATCACCGAGGCATTAAGTACAAAATGTCATGGTCAGAGTGATAGTTCTTGGGATGAGCATGTAGGTAGTATACAGTTAGGAATGAATACGACTTGGAATAAGGCAACCGGTAAAAGTCCTTCAGAGCTCTTGTTTGGGTTTAAGTTGATTACTTCTTCTGAAAATATACTAGGGAATATAATTAATGAAACGATCGAACCCCTGACAGATTACAGTCTCTGAGGTCGGCGGCTGGTGATTCTATACAAAAGCAACAAGATTCAACAAAAAAAGCCTTTGACAAGCATAGGAAACCCGGTACCAAATATAATGTAGGTGATCTAGTCAGGGTTGAAAGGAATGTGTTTGATAAAGATCTTGTTGGAAAATCCAAAAAGTTAACACCTAAATTTCATGGACCGTATCGCATCGTAAAAGTTTTGCCAAACGATAGATTTGTAGTTGAGGACACCCCACTTATAAGAAAAGGAAACAAACGCTACGAGAATATCGTGGCTTTGGACAAGATCCATCCTTGGTTACACTTTAAAGATCTAGATAGCGAGGGCAGTGAAGGCGATATGGGTGAGGGCTTGATGTCTGATATTGGTGCTGATAGTGAATAGTTTATCCATGCTTAGTTTTTTTTTTAATTTTTACTAGTTGTCTGTTAGTTTTAATGTCCTGGAAACACATTGACAAATAAGTATTATTTATATGTGCACTTAATAGTGATGTTTTAAAGTTGTTCCTCAAAGGTTTATAAGAATTTATTAAGACTTAATTAATGATGATAAAGCTTGCATATTTGGACGAAATGTGATTTTAATTAATGATATGAGTAAACTTTGTTAGTTAAGGTGATTAAGAGTGTGGCAGACTGTCTAGAGTAGGCCCTGGTGGCAGACTACCTAGAGCAGGCCCCTAGCATTTAGGCAGACTGTGCAGTACATGCCCTCTTGGCAGATTGCCTGAAACAGGCCTTAAGCATTTAGATTATTATTATAGATTTCGGCAGACTGTCTAGAGCAGGCCGCTATGGCAGACTGTCTAGAGCAGGCCGTTAGCATATAAATGATTACAGATTTTGTCAGAATGCGCAATACATGTTGTCATATCAGTGTCTGGAGTTTTCAGGTTACTATATATCGTATCAGCTTATATTACATGATAATGATGTTTTTAAGAGAAACAATATGATATAAAAAGAAATCTTGTTAGAAGTATATCCGTTATTATTGTTAATGTCAAAATTATTTCATATTACTATTGGGTATAAAACATGTGATATATCCTAAGGGTTATTAAAAAAAAATTCGTTGATATTGTGAATATTAGAATGATCTCAGTAAATAATAAGATACATTTAACTTGAGATATGTGTCCTTCATGGATAAATAAAGGCTGTTAAAAAAAAGTACTACTAACTATTGTAAGATGTTTTATATGTTAATTGATATTAGTAAGAGATAAGACTGATGAGCCTATGAGTCATGTTGTAGTTGAATTTATTTCCTTGTATACTTAATAGTTTTTATACAGATCTCTACATGTAAATTAAAGTGAGAGGTCTCACTTTCTCTTCTGAAAGGATGGCCGAAGTTGTAAGCTTCACAATAGTTTCATTCTGTACGTAGCTTTATATATTGTCATGTTGTATGCACCCAGCCTAACTTCATGGTTATATGTTTATGGTCATTGTAACTTTTTCGGAAGGACTGACAGATGTCATTTTTGGAGGGAAGGCTCTCTGATTTTTGCAATTGTAAAACAAGGACATGAAAAGGCATCTCTCTTGCGATATAGTAATAATAAACACAATTTCAAGTTATTCTTCGTTTAATTCCATACGTTATTGTATTGTTTGTCGCCTACCTACTGTTTTCCGTAGCGATACGCAATGTTTTTACTTTTTTGTTATTATATTAGCGATAGGCTTCGACAGTTTTTACCTATTAAGTGAAATATTTTGCTGGTCTGTCACTCTGACGTCCTCCGATAAATAGCTGCCAGATGCCCGGATCTAGCAATAAGTTTAAAATAGTAAACTAATTAGAGGGGTTCTCTGCTCATTATTGCGTCAACGTATCTGAAGTGGCAAGCTCCTTAAGTCAGTAGAATGTATACGTTCCCATATGAACTATGAGACTTCTTTTTCTGGACAATACTTACTAGACGACAAGCATATTTAATTTTATATTTATCTTCATACTATCCCAATCCCACATACATCATAGTACATATGGTCACTCTACTTAGAATGAGATGCAGCCCCCTACATTACCATCTCTTTCGGCCTCACTTTGCGGTCGAAGTATGACCTCCAGATTGTATTTAGCTTCATGGTGAAAACACGACCCATTTTCATGTTTACAAAACTAAAATGTCTTATGTCGTGTTAACCAATCAAGTACTCATTCTTTAAGCATATTTTTTTGTGTTAACCTTAATTCTGCAAAGGTTTCATGCCATTTCAACAATAAGAAAAGTTGCCGTGTTGTGAGTGGTCAAAATCAATTTGACAATGAAGTTTAATTGGACAGGAGACATTCAAATCAAATTACTGAAAATGTCAAGTTAACGTATAATAAATACGCCTTAGTTTGACGTGGATGTGTTCACGTAATAAATAATACTTAATGCAATCAATTAACAATTTATTTTTAGTGCATTTTTCATTACTTATGTAATATACGTAAATTTAATCGTTCTTGGAATAACGAATATGAAATAAATATGAAAAATAAATATAAAATATTCATATTTCATTTATTTAATTAAAGTGCTTAATTACAATATAGGGACTTACATACTACACAATAAGCATAAATTAACATAATTTTTTTACAATTTTATAAATCCGTTACATAGGGAGACCCTCTTGGTCTCAATCAACATAATGTTAAGCAATTAAGGTTGATTATGGCAAAAGAAAGACGATTATTTTTTTAACTTTATTTATGACCAGACTAGAAAATAATAGCATACCTTCAATATAAATAGTTAAAATTCTCTTCGCTTCCTCGTTTTTTAGAACTAAATAAATAACGGATGAGTTCGTTTATGTGTAAGCATTCGGGTAATTACGAAACATTTTGCACTAGTTGCTGGTATGTACGTTTATTCGTGAACCATCCGATATAGGTAGATCTTTTGAGACCTTGAATGAAAAAAATATTTACTGCATGGAGTAATCATGTATTCATTGTCACGAACTTTCATAAATGACTTTGGATTTATTAGATATATGTGTTACAAATCTATAATTTATTTTAGTTATAAAAGTGCAATTCCGAATTAGCTCGGGTAAATCCGAATACAATTAAATTACGTCCTATTTGCTTGAAACATAAAGCACATATTCGCTTTTCAATCAGATTTACCCTCCCTCTCTTTTTTTTCGATTGTGCCTATAGAAGTTCCTTAACAGGTATTTAACAAACTTTTAGTTCGGAATTAGGAATATGCATGATTTTTTTGGAAGATGTCATTCGATTCTATTTCCCTGTAGATTCAAATGTCTCTAATAAACCTACTATCTATGATAGCCCTGAAACGTCAAAAATGTGAAAATACGTTAGGCGTTTGCGCCGCGCGTCAAAACGCTCCATACAAAAAGTGTGAGGATTGTGACGTCACCGACCACAAAGTTGCAGAAAACTGTTTGGAAGGAACAAGTTTTTGGAAGATTTTTGTAATTTTAGGCACGAAAAAATGCGTTTAGCTATATAGTTGTCATACATTTGAAGGGATGTTTACAAAAAGAACATAACTACACCCGACATGCTTTCTCAGGAAACGAATAAAACTTAGTAATAATGTTTGTTTATGATGACACACATTGAAATATTACATTAATTTAATTTAATGATCATTGGTTATTGAAAAAAGCACGTAAATAACTTCGCCAGTTACGTTGTTTTTGTAAAATATTTGTTAGTTGTGTCGTTTTTGTACGAAAACACAGCAGTTTTGCCTACAAGGCTACTGTATACTTTTTTGCATTTTGTATCTTTTTGCATGCAAACTGTATCTTAGCTTTGGTTACGTACCACTTCACTTCTATATTATCAAATAGTGTTAAATTTGAATAGCGAAATTTTTTTGGGCTGATACTCGGACGAAACGTGTCATTTTTTAGGGTTCCGTAGTCAACTAGGAACCCTCATAGTTTCGCCATGTCTGCCCGTCCGTCCGTCCGTCCGTCCGCGGATAATCTCAGTGACCGTTAGCACTAGAAAGCTGAAATTTGGTACTAATATGTATATCAATCACGCCGACAAAGTGGTAAAATAAAAAGTGGAATTTTTTTTTTATTAGGGTACCTCCCCTATACGTAAAGTGGGGAGTGATTTTTTTTTTCATTTCAACCCTAACGTGTGATATATTATTGGATAGGTATTTAAAAATGAATAGGGGTTTTCTAAAATAATTTTTCGATAATGTGAATATTTTCGGAAATAATCGCTCCAGAAATAAAAAAATATGCGTCCCCCCCCCCTCTAACTTTTGAACCATAAGTTTTAAAAATATGAAAAAAATCTCAAAAGTAGAACTTTATAAAAACTTTCTAGGAAAATTATTTTGAACTTGATAGGATGAATAGTTTTTGAAAAAAAAATACAAAATAATTTCTGAACTAAGTTTGTAATTTAACCGTATAAGCAGGTGTTTATTGTACCTGTAATTTCTACAAAATTACAATGAAATGACGTGCTTTCAAATAAAGTAAAAACGGTCAAAATCGGTTCACGCAATAAAGAATTATCCCATAAAAATCATCTTCCATACTTTATGCTCGCGCGCAATAGTTTACTTAATTTGCCGATAGATGTCGCTGTACGTGGAACTCTCATATCATATCCTACATGGCGGTGTTATTAACTCTTAAGTGGGGACACTTACTGTGACGGACGGAAAACTACGGAACCCTACAGTGAGCGTGGCCCGACACGCTCTTGGCCGGTTTTTTTAAATTTTATTTGACTAATCTGTAGCCCTATCATATACGAACACAATGATACCCATAACTCAAATCTGAAAAAAAATGTTAGTTATGTTGTTTTTGTAAACATCCCTTCATTTTTTTTCTTGTTAGAACATAAGTAATCGAACTGAAGTTTCGAAAAAACATTTGAGGTATTAAAAAAAATGCCTAAAATTTTACGTTTTTAAACCGCAATATCTTTAAAAAACTGTTAAAAATGATTACGGATTTCCACTTATTTATATTAATTTGGGGTTGTTGAACGTGTTTATGCAACTAATTCAATTAAATATTTTTCACGCATGTTCTCTATTATCCGACATGAAGTTAGTGGTTCTCAAACTTTAATGATACAAGTATCACAATAGATTTAGATTTAGATTTATTTATTCTCTCAATAATATTTCAGTACCTAAGTAATATAAATATGGATACATACTGAGATCGTCAAAATACATTAAAATAACATTTTCAATACAAATTATGTCAAATAAATCTTGAAGCAAATCAAATTATTTTGTTCAATATTTTTTGATTTGCAATTTTTTTTTTTTTTTTTAAGTAGTTACACTACTATATATAAACAGAAAATAGATGTCATATACTTCAGAAAAAGTGACCAAACCCTCCGGTGTCCGAGGCCAGATCTGGCCTCGGACACCGGAGGGTTTGGTCACTTTAGTGACCGGGTGGTCTAGTGGTCAGGACGTCAGCCGCGAAAGCTGAAGACGCCAGTTTAAATCTGGCCTCGGACACCGGAGGGTTTGGTCACTTTTTCTGAAGTATATGACATCTATTTTCTGTATGTCAAATAATTTAAAAGTAACAATTAAATTTATAATAAGTTTAACAATTAACCATTTTTATCGATAATAATGGTATATAATTTAAATAGAGTTACAGAATTATTAGATAGTACAATACCTTATTTTGAACATAGGATTATCTTATTTAAAGTACTCGTAACATGAACACATTAATATTTGTGGTTTAAGAATTGCTTAAAATTATACAATGTCTCACTTAGCAGCAGAGTTTTTACTTTGTGGCGAAAAATGTTGATATTAGTTTCAGCTTTTAATACTTTAGGTAGCTTATTATATAATTTCTGAGCCATTATCTTGGGACACTTTTTCGCCATTTTTAACCTACATTCGGTCTGTGTTAAATTCTCTGGGTACCTTGTTGGACGTTTACTGACATCGCCAATACGCACAAAATCGCTCGGATTTTTCTTCACACATAGCACAATTTCAAGTATATATGTCGAAACAAACGTTAATATCCCTAGGTCTTTAAAGTGTTCTATACAATAGTAGTTTATGCAACTGTTACGTAATAAGGGTCCTTAAAATACGAGTGTGGTTTTATGAAAAGAGCCGCAGGCGAGTTTCATAATAAGATCATACGAGTGTTTTAAGGCCTAATTACGTACAGTTGCATACATGCATTGCCAAAAATAATTATCGCGAGACAACCGAATGAAACAGCGGTTGCCTGAAAGAATGTATGCTGGTTATATAACAAAATTTTAATGCCATCCCTCCTGGTTGGACTGGCGCCCTGTACGTGAGCGAAGAAAAAAAAATGTCAGACAACCGCTTGAAAATTAGAATACTTGTTCTTCATCACATACAGATACCGGAAACATTAGTGAATTTGTGAGTTTACCGATTTCTACTTATGCGTGTACTACTTTGGAGCACCAGTACTAAAGTGATGTAGCAAAATATTCTATTGATGTTACTGTCAACATCTAGATGTTAGTCAACATATTTATGTAGTACTTATTTAAGTATTATTTATTTTCTTCGTAGCAATCGTAGCGGAATATTACCTCATATATTATTCTTACTCTAGCATATGAGTGGTACTGACAGAAAATTGTCTTATTTTTTATTGAAATGACATCCGCATAATTTTATTATCTTAAGAGGCTCTATCTTTGGTATAGTTAGTAATCGAGGATTTTCAATTAGCATATGTATTAATAGGGTGTCATTTAATCGATCTGCAGAATATTCCTATTTTGGTAAGCAAAAATATATATTTGGTCAGCAAAATGAAACACTTGGTTAGCAACTTACGGTCAGCAAGTATTTCTATACCAGTTCGCAATTAATGTCATACTGAGCTGCTCTAAAATGATTTGGTTGGCAATTATTTGAACTGATCCGCAAAAATTGGTTCGCTAAAAATTTGTTGATCAGCAAATGTCTTACCAACCTAACCAACCTTTTGCTGAGCAGCTGATTTTTTGAAACAAAAAAAATCTAGGCATCATTTAAATACTTTCCTTTCATTTTGACGTCAAGTAAAGTTACATAATCTTAACTGTTTACGAAGTAGAGCGGTTCTTCTACTTTCGCTCTATGGGGTAGAATATAACTGTCGAACCTAACGAAGTAAAAATAGGGATCCTAATTTTTTTTTTCTCATGCGGGGGGTTGAGGGTCACAGTTGTAACCTAACCTAACCCACTTTATTTGTAGCCAAATTTAATTATAATATGATTTTTAAAGTCCCTGGCTCCGTATTAGTAATTCTATGGCCGAATTCGCAACTTGTGACCGCTTTAGTTTTTAGACGGACAAGTTAAACCAAAAATTGTAATCAATGAAAAATACCAAAAATACGAAAAAGATGCATGCACACGATTGGCTGCCTTTGTCACGTGGACTAATTTCTCTGCCGATTTTTCAAATTAAACGCCACCAACTTTATTATACCATTGCGTTAATATCCGTACTTTTCAATTAAACTGCTTACAGCAATGTTTTTTTTACCAACCAATTTTTTTATCTTGCTGACCAAGTAATTATTTTGAAGCTCAACAATTTATTGAGCAGATAAATTATAACAAAAGCAGATCAATATTGGTTATAACGTTATCCGATTGTGAGTTTTGTATGCTGACCAAATGATTTAATGGCTATTTTTTTGCGAATTAGTTTTAAAAACGGCAGATCATTTAATTACTTCCCGTATTAATATATATCAATATCTTTTTTATCGATACCAAATCCCTAGAACTTGACCCGAGTTAGCACAGGTATGCTTATAAATAGTGAACTACTAACAGGCTAGAATATTTACGAAAATTCATATTCATAGTATAGTACAATTGATTGTTTGAGAACCATTGGCTATTACTATGGAGTAATAAAGTCGGTTAATTCCGAAACACTCTTTGGTTCGGAATTCCCCAGTGCGGGTTAATCCGAAAATTTCAAAATTTTCAAACTAGAAGGTTCTTAGTCCATTGAATAGTAATAAAAATCGAAAATCTATTAAATACAAAAGGATTAAAACCATTTACTTACCAAAATTCCGATTTACTGATGTGCGGCTAATTCCGAAAGATCAAAAACGCGGGAAATACACTCGCTCACAAAAATGGCGCGCAACTCACGTGATTCCAACGTGATGGTGATCCGAGCTGACGGATGCGGGGGGGCAGTTAAATGAGCGTCAAGACGACTGTTGCTAGCGCGCATTAAAATGCCGCGTTTAGTAGAAATTTGTAGTTTTCGGAATTTCCCGAATTACGAAATTACCCGAATGCACCTTACTATTTATTTTAGCAGGCTTAGGGAAATACAAAGGTAAATTTACATTTTGTATCCATTTTTTTATACTACAACGGTAGCAAACAGACATACGGCTCTACTGATGGTAAGCAGCTACCGTAGCCTATGGACGCCTGTAACTCCAGAGGTGTCTTATGTGCTTTGCCGACGCTTTCATATAAAAGAGGATTCACTGTGTTGACAGCTAAAGGGATAGTAGCGGAATGAAAAGGTTTATCACTTTTCAACTCTATGTCTACGAGTTAAGATCGAAAAGTGATAAACCTTTTCATTCCGCGATAGGACAAGAGGATCCCCCGTCGTCAACACACTGCATCCTCTGATCTCTCTGGCAACCTTACTCACCGGCAGGAACACAACACTATGAGTAGGGTTTCGTGCTAATTGGCTGTGGTTTTCTGTAAGGTAGAGGTAGTTCCCCAGTCGGGCTCTGCTCTAGATTTGATAATTAAAGACTATGATATGAAGTTATAGCATTCATTATTAATGAAAAATAAGTGTCATACCTATTAGCCAGTTGTACTAGAAATGGCACGGCCAGAATGGTATGATTTTACCAGAGGAGTAAGTATAGTAGGTACTAATTTGAAGGGTTTTGTTTTGTCGATTTATTACTACTAGGTAATACTTATAAATGAACATTCCTTATACTTTTCCTCAAATGAGTTATGTTTACTTTTCCAAAACTTATATTGCATAACATCGACCAAGTCCGTAATGTATCAGAATATCTATGCGTGATTTACTTACCGATGAAAAGAAATATCACCATCTTTGGCGCCTGTGTGGCTCCTGCACCAATTCACGGCACAAGCCGGCATTTTAATACCGATATATTATCGAAATTTCGTGGACCGAAAAAACTAATATTTTGACGACATGACAATTTCAAAAAGTTTGACATGACATTAGGGTACCGCTGTCACAAGCTCCGCCCACTTTGGCACCAGGAAAGTGGAGCACATTTTGAGCGTTGATTACGCTTCCTTACTTATTATTCTTCCAAGGTTTAAGGGCATCATTCGTATCGTATTCTCATTATGAAAAACTAAGAACAAAAATTTTTCACGCGAAAAAAAAGATTTTGTATGGAGGGTCGGCCGGCTGAGATGACGTGTTCCTTACAAAAAAAAATCTCGTCCAAAAAATTATTTTCACTTCTCATGCTCGTAAAGTTCGACTTTAAGTCGTGCGTGGACGACATAAAATCGCATTTTAAGCTCTAGGGCTTAAAGTAAAATTTTCTTCTAAGACTAAGAATGTGGCTCAACAGCCAAACAGAGTCAAAATATATTGCACAATTTAATTGAGCAGTAAAATTTCGAAGAATACTGAAACTTGTTATTTTATTATATTCTTGCTATAATTATTTGAATTGCGTGTTTTCTATAATGAAATAAATGAAATCAAATAAAATAGGAGTTGATAATAGTTTAGAAATGCCCCGAAATGTTTTTATGACTTGGCAGAAAACAAGTATCTATGTCTAAATTCAAATGTTGAAAATTAAAAAAAAAACATTAAAAAATTAATTGGTGGGAACCATATTTGTTTTCATTGTAATATTTTTGTTATAACTTGAAATTGTTTTACGATTACGGATAAATAATTTCCTCGCAATTGAAGTGAAAATTAGAGTGTAACCCTCGTCCATAAAACCCATTTTACACTCGACTTTATATCAATCCTCGCTCGCAAGCTCGCTCGGATGGATAAACGCCTCGCATAAAATCGTACGTTTTATGCACTTGTTGTACAATCTACTTTTTTTTAGTCATAATACGATACCAATTATGCCCTTAAACCACTATTTTTGTTATACCTCGTATGTAAGTATTGTATTGATTTATTGTTGTATTTTAGTACAGTACGCGAACGGTTTTGAGCTTCGATAACTCACAAGTGCGATTTTCTTTTTTAGTTAGAGAATATGATATGATTACTGATAGTAAAAAATATTTTCTAACAGTTTTTGACGTCGCGCTAGGTATTATATCGATATTTGTTAATAACAACAAGAAAAGATTATACAAGATATATTTTCCTTTACCATACTATTGCATTCAACTATTTCAACATCATCTATCATTTTGAGCATAATCGAAAACAACTTGTCAAAATATAAGTGATCTTGAAATCTAAATGAATTACAAATGGCTAAGATGACATATGCTCTTGACAAAACCATTATAAAAAGTGAAGTTATGTTGCAATAGTAAAAAGCGATAGCCTGGTGGAGATAAATTAAACTTACATAATCTTTTCTATGTGTAGCAAACAAATACATGTGTTATACCTAGCGCCATGCTAACATTTGTTAGAAAATATGTTTTATTATTAGTACTTAACGTATTGTAACAAGTCACAAAATAAAATCGGACTTGTGATTTATGTCATTTTTATAGGTTAAAAAGGCGTTCCCGTACTCCACTATTTTCTAAAGGTTGTGTCCAACACGCAGGCTTACTACAAAATTACTGCAAGTATGGATAAAAAAGATAAAATATATTTATTCTTCGACTTAGGCACATCACAATGCAAAAAACTACCACCGGTTCTAACCCTACACCTCTGACCCGAGAGCGAGAGCGTATCACATATTTTTGCGGCCTTCGTGTAGGAAGATACTATTGCCGGTGACTGTAGTACCCTAGTAAAGTGACGCTGCTCCAGATTCTACTTATAATATTAATGTTTTACTTTGTAAGTACTGAGGTACATATCTTTAGATACGTATAAAACACGGAGTACGCCTGCCCTGATCTCACAAGTCGACTAATTCACTCCGGCCCACACCTCCAGAATTAACATATAAATTGTTTGTTGAATCCGGTTTAAATTATTTCGCCAACTTCTCAAATTTACATGGTAATTGCTAAAACTCAAGATTTGTTGTTGGATCCCTGATTGTGGATATCTTTGGGGGTTGAGATAGATATTTGGAAGTCAGATTACAGGGCATGGCTAGCATGTTTGAAAAATCCAACAAATCAAATAATTCAGGCGTTTACACCTAAGTTGAAAATGTTTCTAGTAGTTTCTACTATGTTACGTGGCACATGCCTACTGCTTTTCGCCTCTATCATATTTTCTTCAAATGTTGTTGAGCCAGGGGTTGGCAAACTGCAGCTCTCGAGCCTGATGCGGCTATTCGAAGGGCCAGTTGTGTTTTGGCTCTTCGAGTTCCCCTCAATTTTTTTTAAATCAAATATTACAGTAAAAATAATATCGCAAACTACTAAACTAGCTTTCCTAAGCACAAGACTAAACATCGCGACAGATCTCATTAGAGGTCTGATGATTTGACTTTATAGTTCAGCTTCCGCATTCGGCCACAGCAGTCAGCCACCGCATTAGGCGGACAGACTAGTGTAAAGACGACTTTCGTTGAACGAATCCGTCGTGCGGCCACCGCAGGTGCACAGACCAGGGATCGGGAACGGTTCCCAAAATAACGTTCGATATCGTTCGGAACCCGTTCTTAATTTCGTTCCCACTGTATACCGGTTTATTACAAGAACGTTCTCTAAAAGAACAAAACCATTTCGGTTCCCGGTACTCAAGAAGAACAGATTTTAAAACGTTCCGTAAGAACATAATTTTTAAGAAAAAAAAACCGACTTCAATGGGGGTAGCCGGTGAAGGATTATTGTAGATAGATGGTGCACTTAGATTCCATACAATGAAATAACTTGCTTAAAAAACGCAGCGGAGAGGACCAATCGCCAAACGTGAACTATGCGTCGTTGAAGAGTTCCGTTCTGATTATCATCAACAGTTCCACTTCATCAAATGTCACTCTTTTGAATGAAAATGCTTGATTTGTTGATAAAAATACAAAAGTCACTTTATGTATGCCTTTAAGATTTGAGGAATTCCCTCGATTCCTCGTGGAACTCATCATCAGAACTTGAGCTTGACGAAAATTGGTCCTGACAATCTAACTTGCTTAACAAACATAGCGAAGAGGAAGAATCGCCAAACATGAACTATGCGTCGTTGAAGAGTTCCGTTCTGTTCATCATCAGCAGTTCCACTTCATCAAATGTCACTCTTTTGAATGAAAATGCTTGATTTGTTGATAAAAATACAAAAGTCACTATGTGTAAGCCCTTAAGATTTGAGGAGTTCCCTCGATTCTTCATGGATCCCATCATCAGAACTTGAGCTGGACGAACATTTGTTCTGACAATTAAACTTGCTAAACAAACACAGCGAAGAGGACGAATCGCCAAACGTGAACTATGCGTCGTTGAAGAGTTCCGTTCTGATCATCATCAGCAGTTCTACTTCATCCAATGTCACTGTTTCGAATGAAAATGATGGTTTTGTTGATAAAAATATAAAAATCACTATATGTATGCCTTTAAGATTTGAGGAGTTCCCTCGATTCCTCATGGATCCCATCATCAGAACTGCGTTTTGACAAAAACGGGACCAATCTGTATATATATACTTACAATCAAAAAAAGAATTTTCAAAATCGGTTCAGACATGACGGAGTTATGGAGTAACAAACATAAAAAATAAAAAAAAAAAAAAAAAAAAAAAACATACACGCCGAATTGAGAACCTCCTCTTTTCAAATCTTGAAGTCGGTTAAAAAACATAAAACAGACAACTGCGGCTCTATGAGCTTCCGAAAATTACATATTTTTCCGCCGTCAGGTTCTTTGTCAAAAAAGTTTGCCGACCTAGGAGAATACTAAGAAAATATTTTTTAATTGAACCTTACAGGTTCTATTGGTACTTTGGTTTGGTTTGGTATTCCTTTTTTGCAACTGCAAAGTTTTGCTGGACTGTCACTGAGCTCTACCGAGCTGCCAGGATCTAGTAATAAGGATAGTATAGTAAACTAACAAGATAGGTCTTAGTCTAGGTACAGTCGCCATCAAATATATCGGAGCGGCCACGGTACTCAAAAATATCTAAACATGCACTGTATCGTCTTGACAATAGTGGCGTTGTGCAGATATTTGTGACCACCTTGGCTGCTCCGATATATTTGCTGGCGACTGTACCTAGACTAAGACCTATCTTGTTAGTTTACTATACTATCCTTATTACTAGATCCGGGAATATGGCAGCTCGGTGGAGCTCAGTGACAGACCAGCAAAACTTTGCAGAAATTGCCCTAACTCTCTTATTGATGACAATGACGCCTCCCGTTTATAGAAATGGGTCCTGATTAAAAGTGAAACCTAATCGCCGGATACAAGAATATCCAGTGACATTTTTTTCTGTACTTTATATGCTTGTTTTTTTAAGTGACCATCTTTAGTAAAGGCATTTTATTTTATGATGTAAAAAACTGTGGTTTTCTAAAAGAAATAAATTTGTGCCCGACCGAAGGTTCGGTTTCGGTTGCGGCCAGTTTCGGCCAAAAAAACGTGTTTCGGCCCAAGGTTCGGTTCGGCCGCGCCGAAACTTTCATCATTGTACTTAATCTGCCAAAATGGCAAAAATGGAACCCTTATAGTTTCGTCATGTCCGTCTGTCCGTCCGTCCGTCCGTCCGTATGTCACAGCCATTTTACTGACGACATGGTGCCTCCCTCCATTAAGGGCCTGAGAAAGCTGGTTTCAGTCTGTGAGAAATATGTGAATTCTCACGGGCTGGTATACAATGTAGCCAAAACAGAGCTGATGGTGTTTAAGGCTGGAAGGGGTCCGGAGAACTTACCAGAGTATTGGGGATCAATGTTACTCTGCGTCCGTAGGAAACACCTTAAATGCCTATCTATATCCAGTGACAGTGGCTACATAGCCATACGATGAATAGAATGAACCAGAGTTAAAATTGAATAGTGAAACAGTGCGCATTGTGCAACGGTTCAAATACCTTGGCCATATACTTACAGATGACATGAGGAATGACAACGATATGGAACGTGAAAGGAGAGCCTTGGCGATTCGTGGTAACAAGATAGCCCGCGTAAAGAGAGACAATATACGTTATTTAACGCATATTGTCTCTCTTTCTACACTTGTCAACTGTGGGTAAGGCACACCAGGAAATCATACAGCGCCATCGGGGTGCAGTATAATAATATATGTCGCATCCTGATGGGGCTGCCGCGTTCCTGCAGTGCCTCCACCATGTTTGCAGAAGCCGGAATCCCAGACTTTTTTGCAGTGATCCGGGCGCGCATCGCGTCCTTCTGAAAAGGGATACTCCGCTCGCAAAACAGCATTTTGGAGTACGTATACCGCAACATAAATAGTCCTATTTTTAGGTACTGGATATCTGTGCACCAAAACAGAAACAGGAAATAGTACCATTGTAGGTACTTATTAATTTTAAGACTAGACATATTTTTTTAAATTTTGTCTAATTAGATTATAGTATTTTGTTGTTTTGTATATTTGCAATGCTGATATGGGTGTACTGCCTGAAAATAAAACTTTATTTATTTTATTTTTACACGGAAACTATGCAATGTATCTTAATAAAATTAAGACATAAGGTGTATATTGTATGCTGCTATTTAGTTATGTAGTTAAATTGCAGAAAAATATTTTTAGGGGGGCGCTCCATACATGTAACTAAATTTAAAAAAAAAATAACCAAATATCAACATGTAAATGAAATTTGTACGATTTAAACATGTCCATCAAAGTTTCGGTTTCGGCCAAAACTGGATTCAGAGCAGAACCTTCTGTTTCGGTTTCGGTTTCAGCAAAAAAACATGTTTCAGTCGGACACTAAAATAAATAAATCTATCTATCTAACACAATTACACTCATGCTAGGCGCGTTTGAAAACACCGGTTTAGCGTGAGATTTGCATGTCTTGCTTTAATTTGTACGTAAGTTCACGTCGTTATTGCTTATGGAATTGGAGGTCTGTTATACGCGAGTATGCTGTACTAAAATGGAAATTCTGGGCGGGAAAAATAACGAGCTTATATCTTGGACATTGTTAATTAGGGGTTATTTGGGGGAATCGTTTGATATTTAGTTAGAAGTACACACATGGCATCAGCAGTACAATCACCTGTAATCCAAACTTAACGGAACTTTAACGGGTTGCTTGGGGGAATACTAGGAAGACTCTCCTAAGTTTTCGACCCCGAGGACCCTGTGGAACTTAGAGGAGGGACAAAAACCTCTTTTTTTTAGGGCTTTCGCTTATATCTCATAAACTAAGCACTTTTTGTGTACACCTTGTATGGCAAAATTAAAGAGCCCTAAATTTCCTGAAAGTTTAGATGTCATACCAGGTTTCCAGGCCAAATAGTAACGAAGATACAGTCAATTTATTGTTGAGATTCCAATATGGCGGCGGAACCATATTTTTTTTAGCAATTCTGAAACAACTTTTCAACACTTCACTTGACAGTTTAACGAAAAATAATACTTACATCCATAGGTTGTCTGAAAGAGATCGCTTATTAGCGATATTGTTTGCCTCTCTTCATATGTAAATAGATTTGGTGTGTTGTTTTCTTATTTGAGGTGTGCAATAGAGAAAATTTGACTTTACTTTTACTTAATATTCACAGAATATCATACATTAATTCATTCCTATTCTTTTTTTCGTTTTACTGCAGATGCATAAAGTGTAGCAACTCCTCTCTTTTTCACTACTATACATACACTTTATCTCCAACCAAACTGTCCTTACAAATTACGTCAAATGATCTGTCTCTGAGTTTGATGTTGAATTGGATGCCATGTGGAAAATATTTTACCTGGAATAATCCTTACGAAACTGAGTTACTCGTTTACAAAACTCTCTCGAATACTGAAAATTCATGACTTTTCAATCCTCATACTTGACAGCATAACGAAAAATTATATATGTTTTCAAAGACGTTAATATTGGTGATTGATCGACATATTAACATATCATTGGTGAAAAAACAGATAAGCTATTTTTTAGGTTTTAATAAACTGTATTTTCGTTAATGTTTGGCCTGAAAATCTTGTATGATAGCTAGCTTTCAGGAAATTTATGGCTCTTTAACTTTGCCATACAAAGTGTAAACTATATACTTATCCCTTAAAGTTCCATTGAGTTTTGGATTATTTTCCAGCTTAACTTGATTCGACATAACTGCTGGATTAATAGAGAAGATTTGGAAAAACAATAATAAAACTTAATGAAAAGAAAGAAAGAATTATCTAATACTAAGAACCTGAAAACCAATTATATGAAAAACTCTGATACTCTAGAAAGACGTCATTGTGGGAGCGGAGATGTACGCTAGAGCATAAAACATGCACCGATAAGATGGACAGATGCTTATGATGCAGAAATACTAGGTTCACACTGAAAGCGATCATACTCGTATAGAATGCTCACGCTCACGGTTCGACCACGATTTCACGAGTAAGAATTTCACAAACATCGAAGTTTGAAAATCGTCGATACTTACCCACTCATATCAGGGGGGCGATTTTTGACAATCGAGCGCTCGAATTCAAAGAATTTAACCTCGAATATAATCGCCTAATTATTGACTCCTGAAATTAATAATATAAATACTCATGATTTTAAATAACTATCGCTGTTGTTTTTAAAACATGATTTCTTCGTTTTATTCAGAGTTTTAAATGTTATATTCGAGCGCTCGAATCTCAAAAATCGCCCCCCAGCAGGGTACTACGAACTTCATAAGTCGATACTTACCCACTTACCTAACCAGACACTGTCAGTAATAATAACATTATTTATCTATTCATCCTTCTCATTCTTCATATACATAGAAAAGGACGGGTACAGAAATAATGACAACAATGACAGTGTCTACTCAGCTATTAGATTAGCGGGCCAACCGTGAACGTCCAAAAATCTAAATTTCGATATCTCCGTCTCTATCGCCCTTGCATATTCGAAAGAAAGTGATGCCAATAGACGATTCGACGAACGAAGTGGTTCGCGATTATAGATCAGGTTTAAGGCTTCCAAAATTACGGAAATGTCAATTACCGTTAATTGTTTTTTTTTTTAAATATTGAAATTCCGTAATTACGTATTTTTTCCTATCTTAGTTAAAAAGCTTTATTTTTAGTACCAGTATCAATGAAAACAACAACTTTTCAGACATTATTAAAGTTTTATTACAATTGCAAACATAAATGGAAAATAAAATCGACAATTATTAGAACAACTTCAATATTATTCTTTTTTTTTAATATTCACTACCACTATTCACAGTTTAAGTAATTAACAGCAATGCAAAAATATACAGGCATGACCATTGTAGTTTGTAATAATAATTAATACAGTTCTTATAGTACATAAAGCTCTATAAATGGAGTACGCTTCGCCTCATCTTTCCAAACAAAAAAGTCTGCCAATATCTGAGGGGGGCGAGGTAGCACGCATGTGATGTTTTCTAGTCAAAGGTACATCATTGTCGGTTGTTAATACAGTTTATTTCTAAATGAATTTTTATGGCAGCAACGCTTTATTGACAACAGACAAAGATGTACCTTTGACTTGAAAACATCAAACATATTTGACATATTCTTTTTATACTTCATAACACTAAATAGAGCAATAGATAGTCGACTGTACCAATGTTAACATATGGTTCATTATTGGATGCAGTCTTTGCAAATGTCAAACAAAAAAAGCCAAGGATCATTTTCAACCGACTTCAAGATTTCGAAGGAGGAGGTTATCAATTCGTCGGGATCTTTGTTTTTGCTTGTTTTTTTTTTTATGTATGTTCACCGATTATTCGAAGATGGCTGGACCGATTTGGAAAATTCTTTTTTTGTTTGAAAGCGTATACTTCACAGTTGGTCCCATTGTAACCAGGTTAGGATCTGATGATGGGATCCTGGAGAAATCGAGGGAACTCTTCAACTATTATAGGCACACCTATAGTGATTTGAGTATTTTTTACAGCAGCTTGAGCATTTCCTTTTGGAAAGGTGGATGCTAAGTGAAGTCGGTTCTTTTTTGTTTAAAATTATTGATTGTATTTTGAAACAAAATATATAAGACAGCAATCCTTAAGCGCATTAAATATGGAGAAGTGTCAAACGTCAAATAGTTACTGCCCGTCAGAAAGAAAACGATTGTCTTTGAATCGATTCTGTAAACGAAGCTTGATTTTCGATTTAGGTTAAATCTTTTATTACGAAAGTAATGATATCTAAATATATAAAAGAAGAAACTGACTGACTGACTGACTGACTGACTGACATATCAACGCACAGCCCAAACCGCTGGTTCTAGAGATTCTAAATTTGGCACGTAGGTTCCTTATAAGGTCTAGGGGTGCACTAAGAAAGGATTTTTCAAAATTCACCCCCTAAGGGGGTAAAATGGGGGTCCAAAATTTGTATCGCGAATCAAGATTTGTTAGACTATTTTATTCGAAACTTCACAGGAGTATTCCTAACGATAAATGAGTAAACACGTGTTTCAGGTTTTTTGAAAATTCAACCCCTAAAAGGGGCAAATGTGGTCACAAAGTCTGAAAATCAACATCGTATCCTTTTTGAGTACTTATAGTACGCGGGCGAAGCCGCGGGAAAAGGCTAGTATAAAGTAAAACATTACTTACATCTGAAATGGTATTTCATCTTTTTGTAAACTAGACGAAATATAACATTTTTTACATCCAATGACGAAAGTGCGTGACATCGATTATTGAAATAGTTTTTATAGATGTACTAGATTTTCCTGCCAATACTTTTGACAGAGGGGAAATGATACCTAAGGATTCTCCTGGTTTAGAACTCTCTGTTATAGTAAGTAGTCAGTGAGATCACATGGCACCTTAGGGTATGGCAAGTGTTCTTATAACTAAGTTTTGACGTGATAACGTCTTTAAAATCGTTTTAGTCGGGTGACATGTTCAGAAACTTGTGTCACACCAAAACCTCACGAGCGCGATCGCAGGTATAACGAGAGAGAGACGGACCGATCTCCCGTCTCATCTCGAGCGCTGCCAGTCATTCCGTGAAACTTGTCACGCGGAATCCTCACGAGCGGTTAGACGTTATCACGTAAACATCTCGATCGTAAACCTACTTTACAAACAACCAATTTTTTTTATATACGTTATTACATACTTAATATGTCCTAATATTAAACTTATATAAAAACTTAGTTATAAGAACAATTGCCATATTACCCTACCAGAGTGCCTATCGTGTATCGTAATGACAAATTAGTGCAGTAGAAATTATTTATTTATTTGTTTTTCTACTCCTGTACTTTTATCTGTCATTTATACATTCGTCAACACCTTTATAAGAACATAGATAATACACTCGATGAAAAGTCTATCTAGTCTATTCCCCAAAATAACACTTGTTCTATAAAAGCGCCAAAATAGTATCGCGTAATCGCGTGCAAACACGACTATTAATATAAAATAAATTACTGCCAACCTAAGAAACCTAAATAAACGCAGCGTTTTTAGAAAAAAAAACTATAAAAAAGAAAAAAATTAAAGAACCACAGACCTACTTCGTAGTTTTTCACGTTTCCCGTTCGTTTGTTGGGGCGAATTGCAAACTTTGAAAGTAATTTAGGTATTTTTACTAATCTCTGTAGCTCTTTAATAATTGATCAAATAACGACAGTGTGTATTTGTGTTAGTAATGTTAGTATTATTGAAAAATAGTGTTTTAAAAGGTAAAACTTAAATGATTGTTGATTATGTTGACAAAATAAATGCGATATCCATGAAGGTTTCAATTTCGCATTTTATGTAAAAGTAAGTGTATTCGTAGAAAAAGTATTGTATGCAACGTCGTATAAGTAGGAAAAAAATGTTTGTGGCGTTTTTCTTAACAATTTTCGCCTACGGCTCAAATTGTTACCCACGCCACTCACCTTTTTTAACCCCTCTTATACAACTGTTGCATAAACTACTATTTTTAGGTTCCGTAGACAAAATGGCAAAAACGGAAAACTTATAGTTGCGTCATGTTCGTCTGTGCGTCCGAATGTCACAGCCATTTTACTCGGAAACTATATGACGTATCTTAATAAAATTTTGGCATAAGGTGTATTTTGTATGCCGCTATTTAGTTATGCAGTTAAATTGCTAAAAAAAATTTTTTTGGGAGGGCGCTCCATACGTGTAACTAAATTTCAATTTTTTTACCAAATATCAATACATGCACATCACTCGATAGGTCTTTAAAAATAACATTGAGATTTCTTTGAACATTTTGTGATTCAGTAAATATTTTCAGAAATAATCACTTCGAAAGTCAGAAAAATTGTGTCTCTCACTAAACTATCAAAAAAAATTGGGAAGATGCGCCTTTTCACATAATTTCTACGAAAATTGTTTTGAACATTATCGGTTCAGCCATTTTTGAATTACCTTCAAAAAACTTTTTCCATAGTCATCAGACACGACCCTTTGGTATTAGTTTGGTTCTTATTCCATTGAAGGTACTTACGGAACCCTCCATTATGCGTGGTCCGACACGCACTTGGCTGGTTTTTTAAGTTATAAGATGATAAGTTAGATACTTACGCCAATTACCGTTTACAGCGGCTCTACACTTCTACAGTAGCTCCTGAAATTAGTTTTCTAAACTTTGCCAAACAAGTGGAATAATTATTATTTATTACCAACTAATAAAACAAGTAATTTAAATCACCCACTAATAAGCACAACAGCGTGAAACGAACCTTTATTGATTAAAATTCTATCAATTCGTCGTTAATAATTTCATTATGAAATCCGTCCTAAACCGTTCCAAAAGCCCCTAAGGTCGCACCTAATTGCATAAATATGTTTTGAATTTTAAATCATCGTAAGACTTTTCAGAGGTAAATTTTATTATTCTTTCATTATCAACTTTGGCCATTAGGTTCCTCAGGGAACGCTGGGATTCAAGCGACGTTACCAAAATAGAGCAAAACCTCGAAATAAATTGGGCAATTTTTTATTATTATTTCATACAAGGTAGGTACAAGTGTGTTTATATATTATTGCAGATTAAAACAAAGAACTAAGGCCGGACCTTATACAAAGAAGGCATTTGCTAAGTTAAAAAGAGTAATAAATAAGTGCGAGAAACGGGTAATAAATTTACAAACAATGAAACTAAAAAGTTACTTATAATTGAATATGAATTTTATTTCAGTTAGTCATGTATGGCGTACGTAGCTTATAGGTGATGGCATTAGAGAGGAGTGAGGCGTGAGGAGGAGTGGGGATTTGGAAAATTACTACAAAGTAGTACAAATCATAGAATTAATATAATAGGGAAAACACAAAAACGGCATAATTATTTATTAGTTAGCCATGATACATGTACAAAATTGCCCGTTATTTCCAGCAAAAATATACATTGAGAGATAATCTGTACCTAAACCTACATTACTAGTGTACGCACAGGTGGTGGCATTATAAAGGCGTGGGGGCACTGGAATATAACTAGGTTACTTTTTATGATTGAATGACTAATGATTAAATTATTTTTTTGTATAAAACATACACATCTCATTCAAGTAGTGCCAATATTTGAATTGAATAATTTTACATATTATTACTCAATTTAATTAGGCAGACCAAAAAATTTTTGGAAACATCAGCCAGAGATCTACCGTAAAAAAACGAGGGGGATTCAATAATTCGATACAAAATTATTGGCACTACTTGAATAAGAAATGTATATTTTAGACAAAGAAAAATTAATCATTAGTCATTCAATCATAAAATCTGATTGAATGACTGTGACCAGTGCCCCCACGCCTCTAGAATACCACCACCTGTGCGTACGCTAGTAATGTAGTAGGTACAGATTTGATTATCTCTCAATGTATATATTTTGCTGGAAATAACGGGCAATTTTGTACATGAGTATCATGGCTAACTAATAAATAATTATGCCCTTTTTGTGTTTTTCCTATTATGTTAATTCTATGATTTGTAATACTTTGTAGTAATGTTCCACCTTTTCAAGTTCCAACTATAAGGCTCCTGTTCGACTACTGACGATAAGCGAGAAGCGAGTTCGTGGGGATGTGTGAAAAAGTTATCTCCGGCAGTGTGAATTCAGTAAGGATCCCGTTTCGTTGAAATAGTGTGTAAAATGATAGCGTCAATATACGTTTAGTTCACAAACCAGCGCCAAAATTGACTTAGCACTTGGTGTAAAAGCTTGGTTAGACTCTAAGTACTCTAACTAAATAGGTAAGTATGTAACTAAATGCATTCTACGTGATATAACTTATAAGCTTCAAACATGGTTAAGTAAATCAGAGGTCTAGTTTTGTAGAGATTAAGAGTTTGTTTTGTTCAGTAGTGTAAAGAAGCTGTAACTGGTTTTCAGAATCTGTAACAAAATTAACCATGGTTTCATTTAATTCTATTAGTTTGAAGTGATACATGATGAAATAATGATTGGTTTGAATTTGAATGAGTCGCTTTCATTTCGGTCATCTTTGGTGTTGGTGTTCATCTCCGTCGTAACTGTTATAAGAGACGAGACGAGAGACTATCTTTAAGCAATAAATAAAATTAATCTAATCTAATGTACAAAGAAAGAGAATGAGTGTCAAATACAGAAGACGATGACGACGACGATTAAAAAAATAAAAATGATACCGTCAATTTGAATAAGTACGTACTATAGCTATTAATTAAATAGGTACTTAAGTTACTTACAGCAATGAAGGTTTCGAGAGACATTTCGTTAAGCGGACCGGCTCTTAAAACCAGTCGTTTGGACGTAGTGAGTTGCAGCAAAGCCACTTCCTTCTGAATTTTCGAATCCATTGTAATCCATTTGCTTTCAAATAAACCGGAACCAACTGATAAACTCTGCAATAATAGTACATTTCGATACTAGGTCGGAAAGGATGTCATTATTCCACGAGTTCTGAGACATTTTGCCACAAGCCGTAGGCGAGTGGTAAACTCGGGACGAGTGAAGAATGACATTCCGTCCATGTATCGAACGATGTTTTTTAATACAGTTGCGAAAACATGACAAAATGTAAAATTTGACAACTTTGAGGTTACTTTTTACTAGGGTGTTTGGTAACCGGATGCAAAGCCGAAAGTAGGAGATAGTCTAGGTCATGTAGAACATTTTTAGCCATACTTGTCTTAGACAAATGTTATTAGTTTTTTTTTAATTTAAATTTTAAGATTTGTCGGAGAAAACTGCAAAACTTCAGACTAAATCGATAATTAGAACTTTTTTTACTGCAGGTAGATTTTTTTTTGTTTTATTTCGTATTGTGCAATGTCTATCAAACACTAGAAAAGTGATTTCAAACATCTGTGTCTAAAGAAAACAAGTTGACAGCGATTTAAAATTTTAGTTACATGAAAATGTAAACGATTTAAGTGATTTCAAAGTACGATAAAAAAAAACTAAAATAGCCACGAATTTTCAAACCATTTTAAAAACATGCTTGGCTTTTACCCTTTTATTTAAGCTATCAAACACGACTGTAGCTACTGTATCCTTGAAAATAAGCCACCTAAACCAACTGGGTAGCTAAAATGTTTCACTCTACTTGTGATACTTGTGGTAGTTGTGGTGACGAATCTCATTATGATTTTACAATAAAACATTGGTTCTGAATACTAAGTTGGCATTGACTTGACATTTGACTTGTTTTAAAAGGGTTAAGTGTACTGGACAAAACTACCACATGCAATTTTAACAAACAAAGGCTTGCGGCGGTGAGAGACAAAAGAGACTGATAGCGGCAGGCGGTGAGCGGCGTTAAACAAAGATGATCGGTTTTGTGCTTTATTGACAAAGATAAACTGATTAGCTACATGAGTATTTGTGCAAAAACTAGTAATTTAGTCTAGTTACAACTTCAGTTGCGATTAGACGTTCATTGTGGTTTAATTTCCCGCTCTCATCTCAATTTACCGTGTCAAGTTGTAGCTGCCGTAGGCGCTCCTTCACGTGTAATTACGACTTCTTCATTGTAAACATGGAGTTTACGAACGAAGAATACGCCGACATTATCTACATGTACTGCAAAGCTGACAGTAATGGAGCGATGGCCCGACGGATGTACCAAGAGCGTTTTCCAAACCGGAGATTGCCTAATGTGAGAGTGTTTTACAATTCATTCCGAAGGCTACGTGAGAATGGTATTGCTGTGCAACATGGAGGGAATCCAGGACGTAATCGCCCTGAAGTGGAGGAAGACGTTCTACAGGCATTTGCAGAGGATCCGAATACGAGCATCAGAGTGGTAGCTCGTAATCTGAACTTGTCCACATGGAAAGTATGGGCCACAATGAATCGTGAGGGAAAATATCCTTTTCGCGGCATCGGAGTTCAAGGTTTGGACGAAGGAGATCCTGCACGCCGAGTGGACTTCTGCCGATTTTTACTCAATGCGGATATCGAAGACCGACGTTTTTTGCGAAGCATTCTTTGGACCGATGAATCGAAATTTTCCCGGGAGGAGATCACAAATTTCCATAACCTACACCAATGGGCTGACAAAAACAACAATCCACATTGGAAAAAGCAAGTGTCCTTCCAAAGAAAGTTTTCCGTCAATGTGTGGGCTGGAATCATCGGCAGAGTCCTTATTGGGCCACATTTTTTGCCAAATAATTTAAATGGGGCAAATTATTTGGAATTTTTACAAAACGATTTGCCCAGGCTTATTGACGAAGACCAGCTGCCCGGTGCAGTGACATTTCAACACGACGGTTGTCCCGCCCATTACTCTCTGGCTGTAAGGGAGCATCTGGATAACTGTTTCCCGGACGGTTGGATCGGCAGAGGCGGACGAATCCCTTGGCCCGCTCGGTCACCTGATTTGACACCATTGGATTTTTTCGTTTGGGGCCGAGCTAAGGAGCTAGTCTACACACAAGAGGTCATTAATACCGTAGAAGAGCTGAGGGAGAGGATAGAAGCGGCGTTCGAAAGGATGAGGGAAGAAATGATATTCGGAACAACCACCACAGAAGTAAGAAGACGGGCTCGTGCTTGTATTCGAAACGGCGGGTCACATTTTGAAAACGAGCGATGATGTGTAATTTTAATGTGTTGATCGTAAAAATAAATAACTTATCTTTTATGCTTTTGTTTTAATTTACCCTAAACATTCCCTCTTATTAGTACAGGTAGCCTATTTTCAAAGATAAAATGGCTTGAGACATGATTGTCTTATCGCCCGCCGCCTGCCGCTATCAGTCCCTTTTGTCTCTCACCGCCGCAAGCCTTTGTTTGTTAAAATTGCATGTGGTAGTTTTGTCCAGTACACTTAACCCTTTTAAAACAAGTCAAATGTCAAGTCAACGCCAACTTAGTATTCAGAACCAATGTTTTATTGTAAAATCATAATGAGATTCGTCACCACAACTACCACAAGTATCACAAGTAGAGTGAAACATTTTAGCTACCCAGTTGGTTTAGGTGGCTTATTTTCAAGGATACAGTAGCTACAGTCGTGTTTGATAGCTTAAATAAAAGGGTAAAAGCCAAGCATGTTTTTAAAATGGTTTGAAAATTCGTGGCTATTTTAGTTTTTTTTTTATCGTACTTTGAAATCACTTAAATCGTTTACATTTTCATGTAACTAAAATTTTAAATCGCTGTCAACTTGTTTTCTTTAGACACAGATGTTTGAAATCACTTTTCTAGTGTTTGATAGACATTGCACAATACGAAATAAAACAAAAAAAATCTACCTGCAGTAAAAAAAGTACTAATTATCGATTTAGTCTGAAGTTTTGCAGTTTTCTCCGACAAATCTTAAAATTTAAATTAAAAAAAAACTAATAACATTTGTCTAAGACAAGTATGGCTAAAAATGTTCTACATGACCTAGACTATCTCCTACTTTCGGCTTTGCATCCGGTTACCAAACACCCTGTATATCCGAACGCTCTCGCGCGGTGCGGTGCGGCGCGGTTGATCATGAATCCTGAGCTGTGATTGACTGGAAAAGTAAAAAGCGCTAGTGCGAGAAATCAAACTTGCCGCACGATAAACTACTACTAGAAAAGCTGCTTTTTTGAGCAACTGTGTTAAAGAATATTTTTTTGATAGGTCAGGCGAACAATAATAACATGCTTTATTTTGAATGGGGCAAGGGAAAAAATTATATGGGATTTAGACTTAGAATTCGGTTCTTCGATAAATTGGCAAATAATTCAAAAGCAGGTAAACAGTTTTAATCAGCAAGCTTAAAAACCTATACTTTTGAATCGAAAAAAAATCATACAATCTGTTATTTATAATCCTTTATGCCGTGGTCATTAATGTAGTTCGCTATTTACCTTACCGTATTACCTTCTCTAATACTTATTCGAAATTCTTTTCTCAAAGAGCGAAGCCATTAAGTTCTCAGGCTAATTGACACAGTGATTTTTTTTCTACACAAGCTTTTATGCCTAATTGTACTTTCCTCAGTATAGCGTCATGTATTATAATATTTATAATCACGGAAGAAATTAATAAGATTATAAATATTATAATCATTAAGACGATTGTAATTAGTTTACCCTTAACTTGGTGTTTTATTACTCAGTTATTGGTAATAGATATATGGGCATATGGACATTTGGTTTCTATAACCAGACAACCAAGGATTGCAACCAAACTGCAATTTGTATAGAAGCTGTGCAGTCGTCGTGCAGGGCCGCGATTCGACATGCCAAACTGCGAGACGTGGCTCTCACACTTGTCTCGCTAGGTGATAGAGTGAAACCATCTGTCCACACGTGTCCACACCTAACTGTCAATCTGTCAGTAGGTCTCGCTAGAGCGTTTTGTGTATGGCTATGGCCACCATTTTAGATGTCACTCTTGAGTGATTCCACCCCAAATTTCAATTGTCACAAAAGTGTGATCTCATAGTTGTCTCGCTACCTACTGTCAGTTATGCCATGTCGAATAGAGGCTCAGTTAGTGTGCACGTGCAGCTAGCGGGCAGTTCCAAATACAAGTTGCAGCTTGATATTTAGCAGTCTGTAGCTCATCATTAGTCGTTCCCTCAGAGCTGAGGATCGAGACATCATGTCCTTCTGTTGAAGACCAGGTTTCTCCATAGGCTTCTATCCCTCGCTAAGCGCATGGCTTCTTGCAGTTTTAATTGCATGGGTGCAGTGATTTGGGCACACCATCTTGCAGGGGGAGGGCCTCTTAGTTTTGTGCCTTCAACTTTTCCCGTCATGACGATCCGCTCCAGGCTATCCGAGGAGCGTCGAGAAAGGTGTCCGAAGAATGTGAATATGTGGTCCTGGCATGTCGTAGTCGTAGACAACCGGCATTTTATGCGTAGCTCCTCTAGTATGGACTGATTAGTGCGCATCGCAGTCCAAGGAATCCGTAAGAGCCGTCGCCAACACCACATCTCAAACGCGTCGATACGGCTTTTCAGATCTGCCTTGATGGTCCAAGTTTCAGAGCCGTATAGGAAAATTTGAAACACCAGGGAACGTACAAGTCTAACCTTAGTCTGCCTCTGTATGCCGCGATCTCTCCAGATCCAACCGAGTCAAAGCTCCCTTCGCTATATGAATCCTCCGGATGATTTCACGTTCACAACTACCATCGCTAGATATAAGTAAGCCAAGGTAGGTGAACGTGCTGACGCATTCTAGGTCTTTCAGGTCTAGGCTTCGTGGAGGAGACTGTTTTCGGTGTAAGAACATTAGCTTGGTTTTGGGATGGTTGACGTGAAGTCCTAATTCGATGCTCTCCACTTCTATTTGCCGAAACAAAATACACATCTCCTCCTCATTGGAAACCAAGAGCGTTGTGTCGTCAGCATATCGTAGGTTGCAGATCGTTTTGCCACCAATTGATATGCCACTGTCCCAGTTCTCGGTGACCTTACGTAAGATGTATTCGCCGTAGACATTAAAAAGCTTCGGATACCATATACAACTCTGTCTTATTCCTCTTACCGGCTTGAACTGGTCCGACAAGGTGTTCTCGATGCGAACTCTGGCAGTACTTTCGGCGTACAAGTTCTCAATAAGGTGAGCTAAGTGAGCAGGGACACCCATCTCCAGTAGCACGTTCAGCATGTTTTTCCATCTAACACAGTCGAATGCTTTGTCTGTAGCTATACCGGACCATAGAGATATCTGGCTTTTTTGGTAAATAACTCTCCTTCAAGAAATATCTTAAGGGGACAATTTTTCCCACAACTCAATATACATTATAAAAACTAACCTCTATGGTTACTTCATTGCTGAACCAATAGAAATACAGAAGTTGCATTAAAATGGCAAACACGAATACTATGGCCCCCATCATTACTGGTAAGTCACCTGTCGCCTGAAATGATAAATGTTATTTTTGTATAAAATTGTATTCGACACTAAATTTGCCATCTCTGAGAAGTGCCCAATTGTAAAACGTTTATAAATCGTATAATTGAATATATCTGTTGACAGTTTAAAACTGAAGTACTGATATTAAAAAATAGACCCATAATCACCAAGAAAAATAAACTTTTATTTTTGCTAAGTAATATAAAACACACTTACTTTTGAAATTTCTATGATGCGAGCACCTAGGTTGACGGAGACCACGATGAGGTATAGGAACATCACAGATGATATCAGGTCTTGGAATAATTTTAGGTGCCTGAAAATTGCGGCAGATTCAAGCAAACTTACAGTATTCCAATCCGACAAACGAAGAGTGACGTGCATTGACTCACCAAGTATAATTAACCGTAATAGTTAAAGGAAAACTTAATCAATTGGTTACCTACTCTATTCTTGCGCACTAATTCCAAATTGAAACTGGTTTTCCATTAGCTTTTACGGCTGTTACGTATTTAATTTTATTGAATGAATCATACAGCAACCATGTTCCGCTTGGTGTAGCAGCATTCCTTGGTTGGACATAGGTACTTAGTGTGGGTAGCAACGAGGACATGGGAACAAAGACATAACTAGGTACTTTTATGAGTTTTATGTGACTGTCCGTCCTAGTAGTGAATCACTAAGGGTTCACTAGTGATTCACAAATGTAGGTACTACAGGACTAGAGGATTTCTTAACTGAATAACTGAAGTTAGACTTTTGTAACTATCGCACACACACACACACACTACCATGGCTACTTTACACCATTGGTATGCAAGATCAAAGAGTAAGCTACAAACTTAATAATAATCATAGAAAGTCGATTCCCAGTTTTCCAACCACAAGGCATCTGTTCCATTGCCGTCATTTGGAGAGAAAGCGAGTTCGTGGGCAAGTGTGAAAGAGTTCTCGCTCGCAGTGTGAACAGTCAGCCTGTCTTATTGAAATAAGTAAAAGAACAAATTTATAAGATATTCCGTGGAAATTATAAATAAGTACCTATTAGGAAATGCAAACCGGTTATAACCGAAACCGAAATAATCTGTTATAACCGTTTATTTCGTCAAAATTAAATAACCCGTTATTGAAAATTCGAATAACCGGATTCAGTTATTTTAGGTTATTTATTGAATGCTATTTTAAATCATAGTTTTTCGTCTGGAACTATTATTTCTATAAGTACTCTATTTTATAATAATTATTTAAGATTTCTCTCCTATTACTCTATTTTTCTCAGCAAGTATGACCATCTAAGTAATTCTTACAACTGGCATTGAAACACAAATTTTCTATTTTCTTTCTAATTTTAAAGATCCACTCTTTCTTTCCCTACATTATACAATAATCCTTTTGATTTTTTTTTAAGTTTTGACGGTTATTTTTATCAAATTTCAACAAAAATAACCGAAACCGGTTATAACCGATTATCGGTTATATTTCGTCATAACCGATAGCTTAACCGGATACGAAACTTCATCGGTTATTACATTCCCTAGTACCTATAGTAAATAAAGTTAGTAAAATTAAGAAGCAAAGCAAGCTTAACAAATTAATCTTCTTACTCGATTAGAGATGTGTGGAAACGGTGGCATTTTATAATATTCTGGTGGCTTTGATATTTGCTTCCCGGTTCTACAACTTTATTGCAATACACTCGAGAAATCCTTAGCTGGCCGGCAAAAAATATCATTGTAGATATCACTAATGTGTCCCAAGAGATGATGTATGCACTCATTATATTGCCCAGAATCGTCTGCAGAAACATAGAGTAATAGTATCCTGGAGGAACATCCTGGTTGAAAGGAAGGTAGAAGTGGAACATCGGTACGTAGATATCAGTTCCATTTTCCACGATTTGAACTTTCTGGTAAGGGTCAGTGAACAAGCTAATGTTGCAACAGATGACTATAAACCAGAATGCGTAAATTACTCTTCTGCTCTTCCTGATGTAATGGTCCATTACGTCAATAACTTCGTCATCTTCGTCAGCTAGCTGTTGGAGTTCAGTCCGTGATATGTAGGCTATCAGTTTCTCCCAGCGATGATAGTCCTTTCGAAACAAAATGGCCTTCGGCACTCCCATGTGAAAAGGAGCGGTTTGTAAAATGAATAAAAAAGCGCTGAGACTTAGGCCGACCACGCATTTAAAATATTGACTGAAGAAAAAAGTCATGGTTATGTAAAATACCACCTGCTTGAAACGGGTCGATTTTAACTCCATATTCGGATGCCAGTTACCAGTAAGGTTCATAAAACGGAGATATGGACCTGCCGAAGGGTGTTCAGAATCTTCTAGAGATCTCAGGGCGTATTGAAGCGTAAACCGTGATGCATTTTTGTTTCGAACGCGTTTATCTTTTGACATTTTTGATCGTTGGATAACGGCTGCCAACGATAAGTCTAATGCTGTCTGAATCTGTCGGATAAATGAACTGTCCGATGAAACTTGAAAATTGAGAATTCTAGTGAATTGCAGTTATGAATGTTTGATGGCGAATATTTCAGGTGTGTGATTTGTTTTACGTGTAATAATAGACGGAGAGCAAGCCACGTCAGATATGACACAATAATGAGAGCGACGAAACCTCTCGTTAGTTTGCTATACTATGCTTATTTCGAGACCTGGACATCTGGCAGCTGTAAAGTGGTGGAGGTCAAAAAATGCAAACCACTTTAATAATACAAATCCTAGAGTTCTGGTCTTGATGCCGTATTATGAAAAATATATAAATAATTAGATCATATCATTGCTAAAAGTTTCTGATTGGGGAAAGTATCCCAAAACGACGTATAATGTAATTCATAGTTTGTCGCCTACAGTTTCTGTTTCCGAAATATTACGCAATGGTTTTTGTTCTAATGTTAAAATATAGGCCCCGTCCTTTATAAATAAGATAACTTCGGCCGTTTTTACCTATTTTGGCATTACTTTTTTCCAATTCAGAAACTTTGCTAGTATGTCACTCTGACATCCACCCATTAAAAGCTGCCAGATGCCCGGATCTAGCAATAAGGATAGTATTTCAATCTTACTCGATGGGTTTCATTGCTCTCATTATTGTGTCATATCTGACGTGGCCAGCTCTTAGACCATAACGGCTTAAACTTCCCTCATTGGATATGTAGTTAAATATTTAATTGCTATAATTTTCTTTTTAACAGAGTTTACTTACTTTTTACTACATAGTTTCTCTATCTAGTTATTAACGTGTTAATTAAATAATCATAGAATAAACGATACGAATTTTAATGATCATACTCATTTTAATTCAACTTCAAGTGCCTTTTTAAAACTAGTGCCTTAACCAATTCTTGGGATTAGGTTGCCGAGCAGATTTCAGGTTCAATTGAGAAGTGGTAAAAAAAAGCGGCCAAGTGCGTGTCGGACCACGCATAATGGAGGGTTCCGTACCTACTATGGAAAAAAATCATATCAAAAGGTCGTACTAATGAAAGTATTTTGGACATAACTCGAACACGCCTTACCCGATAATACTCAAAATAATTTACGTTGAAAAAATGTACAAGGATGTATCTTCTCATTTTTTTTCATATTTGTGTACGAGTTTAGTGGACCCACTTTGTTGATTCTATTTTCCGAGTTATGGGCAGTTTAGTGAAAAATGACAAAACATGTCGAAAATCGGTTTTTAACAGAAATGGATTAATAATGCTCTAATGATTCTGAAATGACCTATTTAAGCACTTTTTAGAGCCTCAAAATTTAGTGCCTAGGGTACCACTTTGTCGATACCTAGAAAAAACGCGGATATCATCCTTTAAGCCAAGATATTATTAATACAGAGCCACGTAGGGCGATCGATGAGTCAACCGTCATCGACCAATCGACAATCGATCATCGATAATCGATAGATCTATCGACTAGCGTTTGATAACGTTTAGTTATCGCCTGATCATTTTTTGCTCCAACAGTCGTTTATGATATAATTTTAAACAAAAAAGAACCTACTTCACTAAGCATCCACCTTTCCAACACCAAATGCTCGATCTGCTTTAAAAAATACTCAAATCACCATAGGTGTGCCTATAATAGTTGAAGTTGAGTTCCCTCGATTTCTCCAGGATCCCATCATCAGATCCTGACATGGTTACAATGGGACCAACTGTGAAGTATACGCTTTCAAACAAAAAAGAATTTTCCAAATCGGTCCAGCCGTCTTCGAATAATCGGTGAACATACATAAAAAAAAATAGCAAAAACAAAGATCCCGACGAATTGATAACCTCCTCCTTCGAAATCTTGAAGTCGGTTGAAAACTGTTAATTTTCTGTATGTATGGAACTGATATTTGCTGCGTTAGTGACGCGATAGATGGTGCTACGGGAACACGATTTTGCATAGACATTGCAGTCCAGATATTATATGGTTTATGATACAAATCAATTCAAAGCTTTAATGGGCTTATTACAAGCAATATTTTTATAAAAAGTATGCAATTTTTTTGTTACAAGTTAGACTACTCGATACCTATACACTTTCGATGCCGCCTCGTGCCACTGCACGGTGGGCTCAAAACAGACGTTTTATAGATATATAAACAACTTATACATTGTACCTACCTTTTTTTACAGGACATTTAAAATTTTAAATACACAATTGTTCATTCATTACACTGTTTTTTTACTGTCCCGTACCTTTCTTGTAGTTTATTCGACGGTTACTGAAGTCGGCTTTATCGATAGTGACCCAACTTTACTGTTTTAGTTTTATTTTGGTTCAATATACATAAAAAACTAGTCCAGCATAACAGCAACGTTTAAAATTTGATTTTTTACAGTTAATTTGTTCAAGACTCTGGATCATGTAAGCGACAACCCATATTTGAAGTAAAAAAAATCACTCTCAACAACGTAAAAAAAGCACAAACGAACTATAGAAGTATTAGTCCGCAATTAATTATAATTATTCATAACTAAGTTTTTTAACATGCCTGAAATTAAAAAAAACGCATTAATAAACAATATTTCACTAACGAGTTACTAAACTTTAGTACATCGACAAAGTGGTACCCTACCTATAATTTATTAAAGAAAACTACTAAACTTTATCATTCTTAAAATTGGGTTCAGATTAAGTTTTGGTTTGTTTTATAAATACATGATATAGCGTTTGTTCCGTTAACTTATGATATTTATTCGAGCACATATGAAATTTGTAAGTTTTTGTTATACATTTTGTCATAACGTGTTTTTTAATATTTGGAAAATTATGACAAATTAAATGGAATTATTTAAAAGTTTTTGTCTTTTCTGGATTCAGAATACATTTATAGCACAGAAAAAACTGAAAAAACATTGAGATTTTATACTTCCATTTTGATGTTCAGGCTTCCAAGATTTGTGACCTTTAAGGATTTCAAGTAGGATTTTAGTCAATTTAGTAACCTTGAAGTATGTAGATTAATTTGGCACTATTCACTCCATAACTTCAAACTACAAGTGTGTTTTTTTGCTGTCACAAACTTTAACCACGTTTTTTTCAGTTGTTGCTTTTTCACGAAGGAAACTTTAAAGATTAATAAAAAATAACCATTACACATAGAGACTTAATTTCTTAACTAATAGATAGCGTATTGTATGTAGTTTTAGGATGTACCAATAACTCCATATAGACAAAGTTGCCCCTTTTCCGAAATAGAGATACATATTGTCCCGGATGACTGGCGACTGACCACTAAACTCCTTCTAGAACTAGAGCCCACGACACTGAACCTAGTTCGATAAGTCTCCTAGATGAGATATGTGTAATTATAATTAGTCACGTCTTAATGGGGGAACACGAAATGCCGATGCTGCAATGCAAAAAAAGAAACGGCGTATTTTTTTTGTTTTTAATAAAAAAATCCGGTTTCTAGTATGATAAGTCTCCTAGATTTCCTTTGTTCCTCGAAGCAGGGGAGGGGTAGGGCTACACTATAATGCGATGCTGCAAGCCCCCGTGAGTGGCCTTGTCAGTAGCAGCAGCATCAAAAGATTGTAAATGTATGCCAAAACAAAGCGCCTGATCTGTTATCAGAAACCGTAAAGAAGTATAGTAAGCTAAATTAATACTACGACCCCTTACAAAATATACTATTGGAAAGAGGTTAGGTTACAACTGTGACCCCCGCCCGTTCACAAAAAACTGGTACGAGAATAGGTTGGGTTAGGTAAGAATTGCGAGACCCTACACAAAAAAACTGCTACCAGAATAGGATAGGTTAGGTGAGAACTGCGACCCCCTACACAAAAAACTGCTACCACAGTAAGTTAGGTTAGGTCAGAACGTGGGGAAGAGCGTGGCGAGGCGAAGAGCGTGGCAGACACGTAGCCACGCCATATCCAGCGTAAGAGGACAAAGTCCTCAGAGAAGTGGCTCAACAGCCAGCCGCAGGCCACGGTAGTGTACTTCGGAGTTCCCGTGGTCTCGCCTTTTAGCGATGAGGCGGCAAACAGTGGGGTTTTTAGTGGGTACACGGAAATGGGAGTCCCATATAACCGCCTGGGCCTTACGTCCCCGAGGTCCAGCGGTATGCGTAACACATTTTCCCCTCTATAAAAAAAAGGTCAGAACTGCGATCAGAGAACTGCTACACAAAAAACTGCTACCAGAATAGGTTAGGTTAGGTTAGAACTGCGACCCCCTACACAAAACACTGCTACCAGAGTAGGTTAGGTTAGGTTACAACTGCGACCCTTACACAAAAAACTGCAACCAGATTAACCAGAATAGATTTAGTTAGAACTGGGACCCGTCATTCACTAGATCAGGCTAGACGGCTTTTTTAGTGTATGATATTTGTTATGTATGTAGGATGTAAATGTAAAAACACCTTTAAGATTGAATGAACGGGAACGTTGGGTGAACTAAACATAATTTCTCGCCATTCGTTCATTCAGCGTTCGTTATTCACTCAATATGGCGTTGCAACAGCGAAATAGCTTATTTTTCGGATGTAATGTAAAAAGTGTCTGTTTCTGAAGAAAAGCGGAATAAAAATACAAGATTCAAGCGGAGTTTTTATTTGTCGATCCCATATGTATACTCGTAAATACGAGTATAATTTTATAATAATACCAAGTGATCGTTATCGTAAACGTTAATAATATCTTAAATAAGTACAATATACTAGTATGTTATTCAATCAAATACATTCGAACATACTAATGTATGAGTGGAATACCCACTTTAAAAAAACATGTAAAATAAGTACAATATACGTTCCAAATTTACACTTACTGAATGTAATATCATATTACGCGTTATATACCATAAGTTCATATACGTTTCATTACTTACCCCTTGTAAGCATGTTGCTAGCATTAGCCAGCGCTGACCTTCCGAAGTTCCGAAAAGACCATCCGGTGAAAAATTCACGTCATATCCCTTTTCAACCGACTTCGAAATTTCGAAGGAGGAGATTATCAATTCGTCGGGATCTTTGTTTTTTTTATGTATGTTCACCGATTATTCGAAGACGGCTGGACCGATTTGGAAAATTCTTTTTTCGTTTGAAAGAGTATACTTCACAGTTGGTCCCATTGTAACCAGGTCAGGATCTGATGATGGGATCCTAGAGAAATCAAGGGAACTCTTCAACTATTATAGGGTGTGCCTATAATAGTTGAAGAGTATAATATAGAACTACCTATATATAGTGATTTGAGTATTTTTTACAGCAGCTCGAGCATTTGCTTTTGGAAAGGTGGATGTTTAGTGAAGTCGGTTCTTTTTTGTTCAAAATTATACATATTCAAGTTACAAGAAAATAAGCGTTAAGGCGTCTACTCCTCCCTAATATAAACATTTCTTCTTACTGAACCGAGTTAGCTACTAAATCACCTTTATTAAATTACGCTTCATTCGAACACTCGCTGTGTAAAGCAAATTAAATTTGGAACGCGTCGTCCGGACAACTGACGAAGGTCGGGCATTTCTTTTAAAAATGTTGTCCTGGATTCTTGCGTTTTGGCCACTTTGATTGTGGTAGAGACGGATAATAATAAAGACTAATCGGCTATTTTCCTTTAGATCTCATTTTAGAGACGTGTGTGCCGCCATAAAAATCAGCGGCTGCGCTATGCCTACGTGAACAGTTCACGTTAAAATATATTAAATATCAATCTCGTTTTTAGAAACCGTCAGGTACGGGAACATAAAATAATATTCGATGACGTTTTCTTTTTTTAAGCGTGTTTTTCTGGGGCACCTCAGCCTTGTTTTCTTTTAATAGCGAATTAATAGTGATGATTTTAATAATTGTGATAAATGTGATGTTTTTAAGGTTTAATTCATCAATAAACGTTACAATTTTTTTATTGGCGTTGGCAATTTTTTCCCGTATTCTAAAATTTTGGCCAACGGCGTGGATTTAAAAATCCGCGGCGGCGGCGGCGGCGTGGGTCCCACGGCGCGGTTACACCACGCCGGCGCGGCGCACACGTCTTTTAGACTTAAACGGCTATTAGACATGGCAATTTGTAGGGCCCAACCTGTTGTGTTGGGAGGTGTAATAGGAGGTTGGGCCTGTAGGGAGCTGAAGGAGGGTGAGGGAGAGGCAGGGTACACAACATGTTGGGCCCTACAAATTGCCATGTCTAATAGCTGTTTAAGCTTAGTAGTTGGCCACCTTGCCTCATCGAGTAGCAAGATTCGGCACATATAGCGAGTCGCAACTTAGAAAGTTATGGCTTTTTTGTTAGGGACTTGATGAGCCAGACCTGGAGCATTCCAAATGCAGCCAACTTTTCGGGTACCAAAATTCGGCATATACAGGAAGTTGCACCTTAGAAAATTATGATTCACCCCCCGTACCGGCTAAGTGGGGTGAGGAGGAGCCAGTTATTCGAGACAGTGTCGAGCTGTCTATTTCGCCGCCAGGACCACCGAATGAAGACTTTTTCGTGATCAAAGGTTTTAGTGTATTACACCAAAATATTGCAAGTTTCTTATATAAAAAAGGTCATCTAGAATTATGTTTATCAGAACTATGTGATTCGGGTATAAACGTAGATGTAATCATCATCATCATCATATCAGCCGAAAGACGTCCACTGCTGGACATAGGCCTCCCCCAAAGAGTGCCACAATGACCGGTCCTGCGCTACCCGCATCCAGCGGACTCCCGCGACCTTCACCAGGTCATCAGCAGAGCCGGATCTAGGGGGGGGCAGACCGGGGCCCGTGCCTCGGGCGGCAAATTCAGGGGGCGGCAAATTCGAACTTTCTGACAGACGAATGTCATGTCTCATCATCAACGCAACCTGGATCAGTGAGACAGGTGTACATTCGCGGGACGCATAGGCGCAGGTCAACAACCACGCTCGCCCGCGGGAAATGAAACGCGCTCTCATTTGAGGGCGGTTAGGGCGCGTATCGACGAAGCCGCCGCCGCACGTCTGCGTTGTGTATACGAGTCGCGTAAAGCCCGCCACCATGCCGCCGCCGCACCTCTGCGCTGTGTATACGAGACGCGTAAAGCCCGCCACCGCGCCGCCGGCCCTCTGCGCTGTGTATGCGAGAAACAAAAGGCCGCGGTGGCGGTCTTTACGAATATCGTATACACGGCGCAGAGGTATGGCGGCGGCATCGTGTGAATACCCGCAGTAGCAGCGCAGCGGCGGCATTGTCTACACGCGCCCTTAACCTGCGTGTGAAAAAGATGAATGTATATTTGGCAATTCCTTCATCGGTATCTCTGCGGGCCGTGTTTGTTTCAAACATCTACAAAACACCTGTTTCTGTCAAAAAATCTGTTTGTATCAAAAACCAGCTCACCAATCCCTATTCCCTCCTACTCATGAAGTATTTACTCTTACTAGGTAAGTATTTTATCGTATCTTGTGCTTTTTAAGCTACTTTACTAATAAAATCCGCGTTAAAATCTGAATAATCTATTTCTCAGTAATTTATTGAAAAAGATTAAATATAGAAAGGACAATGGGCAAATTTGTATGGGCACTGTCCCCACCCACCAACAGAAACGAAACATGTCTCATTTAATAGATCTTGGCAACCTGATGATTTGTTATTATGACGAGGATTGCCCTTTGTATGGGGTTTTCTTGGAAAACCGTATTTTGTTTATATATATATATAATAATAATAATAATAAATACTCTTTATTGCACACCTCATACAGTTACAAGCACAAATTTTACAATTAGATAAATTTAGGTAGAGGTAACAACAGGCGGTCTTATCGCTAATGAGCGATTTCTTCCAGACAACCTTTGGGTAGCGGAGACTAGAGAAAAACAATAAGCAGTAGGTGGTGCATAGAAACAAAAGAGACGAAATAGATAACACAGCACATTCATATGAATATACATACTTAAATAAATACAAAATAAACATACATATACGTACATATATACATATATAATACACACAATAAGAAACAACAGTGTCAACTTAAAAACCTAAGGAAGAGATAAATAGTATTCCTTAAGTTGCGATTTAAAGCTACCAATAGATTGCGCGCGTTTAATGTTGAGAGGGAGAGAATTCCACAAACGAACGGCCTGGAACGTAAATGAGCAATTATAAAATTTGGAAGATGAAGATGGCACTTTTAGGAGCAATTTTTGAGAGGATCTAATAGAATTAAGATAAGAGAAACGCTCTTTGAGGTAGCGGGGAGTTGCAGGGTTAAAAAGTATAGAAAAGAGTAAAGAAAGTATGTGAGAGTTACGGCGGTGACGGATAGGGAGCCATTTGAGTTGAGAACAAAAACTAGAAACATGGTCGAATTTGCATAATCCGAAAATGAACCGAATGCAGGCATTTTGAATACGCTCAAGCTTATTAAGTTGCTCCTCGGTTAGGTCGGTATATACTTCACATACATATATTTAGGACAGACATCTTCAATTTTCTTTAAGAGTTTTGGCTAAAAATATTAATAATTTTAAGTTAACACTGATAATATGTATCATATGTTAAGTAGTATTGTAGATCTAATAATACATAGCTCTATAAGCGAATTTTTGTTTTCCTTTTTTTTAACCAACTTCAAAAATAAAAGGAGGTTCTCAAATTGTCTGTATTTTTTTTAAAGAAATGTTGTTGTTTATTATTGCTAGTAATATAATGTTTCTGTAACCTTCTACTTGTAACTTTCAAAGAATTTAACAAAATATATATGAAAACAAAATACGGTTTTCCAAGAAAAACCCCATACATATGGTGATCCTCGTCATAGTAAAAAATCATCCGGTTGACACGATCTACTAAATGAGACATGTTTCGTTTCTGTTGGTGGGTGGGGACATTTTGCCCATGGTCCAAATGAGACATGTTTCGTTTCTGTTGGTGGGTGGGGACATTTTGCCCATGGTCCTTACAATATAGTTTGGTCTTTTAAAAATAATAGGAGTTTTCTTGATTTATCAAGTATTGCATAAAATAATAGCTCCGAAATTTAAAAAAAAGCATACCGTCCTCTAACTTTTGAACCTTGGGCCAAAAAATGTGGAAAATTCATGGATGTGAGTCTTAATAAGAGTTTTCAATGCAAACTGAATAGAATAGAATTGGTTGAAAGCCGTTTTTAAGTTATCGTAAAACTTGTAATTTTATGGCAAAATATCCTAAAAAACAACTTTATGAATAGGTGTGAACGGAACCCTACATTAGCCATGGCTAGGGCTTGTAATTCGAATATTTCGAATAAGAATTTGTATGGAAATTATTCGAAATATTCGTATTATCCGGATAATATCCGGATAATTGCAAGCCTTACTCATGGCCCGACATGCTCTTGGCCGGTGTTTGTAAAAATAAAACATGTGAATAAATTTGCCTGCTCGAATTTGCACTGATACCATTAGATAATAGTTATTTATTATACAAGGGGGCAAAGTCGATGTTTATTCTCTCGTGCTTTATTAAGACCCGAGCTAGCGATAGATTCCAAAATTGAGCTACCTACGAGCGAGCGTAGCAAGTTGTTCAAATATTGAAATCTTGAGCGTACGAGGGCCTCAAGGCAAGAGAGATTGAACAAACTTTTCTGCCGCGTATGATACAAAAATTGTCACCACACCACCTCAGGAAAAATATAAGCTATAAAAAATCGATGCCAAATGAATGCTTTCAAAATTATATAATTCAAAATCATCTCTTTAAAGTCCATCCTGCCAGATAGCATGAAAAAGTAACTCAAAACTTGTACCAAATTACATTCCCCACATGTGGATAAAATGCGTTTTTCCCCATCCGTTTTCAAGGGATAAAGAGCGCGTTTCCGAAGTGGAGTGGTGAAAAGCAACTTTTACTGTTTGTTGCATAACTTGTATCATTGTGTGCACGTATTTATAGGAAGGCTCACTACACTGAATCCGCGTAATGTTCCGGGCGGCCACAGTATGATCACTTACCTCATCTTTTGGAACCTTATTTTTCGAAAATAAAAGTTTAATAGGTTACAAATCACTTGGTCGAACAGCCCCCAGCCTGGTCCGTTTCGTTTTCGGACGCTTTTAATGGTGCAATTTTTGGGGTGTTTTTACCTCATCCGGGTAGCAGGATGAAACCAACCTTATTTGATAGCTAAAGTGATGCTCTTTCAATATTTTTTGGTCGGACAGCCCTCAGCCTGGACCGTTCCGTTACTTCCGTTTTTGGACACTTAGTGGTGCAATTTTTGGGGTGTTTTTACCTCATCGAGGAGCAGGATGAAGCCATCCTCATTTGATAGCCAAAGTGATGCTCTTTCAATATTTTTTGTTCAGACAGCCCTCAGCCCGGTCCGTTCTGTATTCGGACACTTTTAGTGGTACAATTTTTTGGGGCGCTATGCCGAAATTTACGGCCCTATATTAATAATAATGAATGAATGAATGAATGAATGAAAGGTTTATTCATGACAATTACAAAAAACATAATAAACAATAACATATACAACCCGAAACATTAATTGCCACGAAATGGTCGCAACTCAGCGTTAAATGCCGGCAGGGCCAGCGCTGGTCTTCCGTTGCAACCATTTGACGACACGGCGCATTGACGCCACGATCACATCCCCAAAGTAAGAATATCCTAATCAAAACAAGAGAAAAAAAAACAATAAAAACAGGAAAAAAAAAATTATAAACATAAACACAAAAACAATTTAAAACTTCGAACGTTTCCTAATTCCGTCCTATGGAGGCCGCTTTAATACGGTCTACAGATTGACTCAGATAATCGCGCGACAAAATGCCACGTGTGTAGAGCCCCCCTAGGTTGGATTTTGGAACAGCCGTGGCCATCGACAAGCGTCGATGACAAAGGAAGCGAAGCATTTATAGCCTGTGGTTTACTACTTTTTACTACTATGATATCGTCCATGTCATTCATCCCGACATAATGATTTTTAAATACATTTTTAAGGGGGCACTGATTGCCTATCTTAGAAGCTAGAAAGAGAATAAAACTTTATAGTCAAATATCTTCCTAAATATTTATTGTACTTATAAAAAAAAAACATTTAAAAACCTTAAACTTATTTTTAAAAGCGTACGGAACTGCATATCAGAAATTGTTTTTTCGGCACTTTTTTTGTTTTATTCAACCGTTACAATAGTTACATGTATGGAGTGTCCCCTTAAAAATGCTTTTAAAAATAATTCTAACGCTCCAATATATGGCGAGTTATAAAAGCAACTCACACACCAAATTTTATTAATATAGGGCCGTAAATTTCAACTGCAGACGGAAAAATCACCTCAAAAGTTGCACCACTAAGATTCGAGTGTCCGAAAACGGAATCGACCAGGCTGAGGGTTGTCCGATCAAAAAATATTGAAAGAGCATCACATTATATTTATATGAGGTTAGTGTCATCCTGCTACTCGTTGAGGTGGTAAAAACACCCCAATAGTTGCACCACTAAGTGTCCGAAAACGGAACGGACCAGGCTGAGGGCTGTCCGACCAAAAAATATTGTAAGATAAGAGCATAATTTTAGCTATCAAATAAGGTTGGTTTGATCCTGCTACTCGATGAGGTATATACAGAGCCGGATTAGCCTTTAGGCAAAGTAGGCAACTGCCTAGAGGCCTGTAAAGAGTGAAATATTAATTGAAAAATTAGTAATTATCGGCTACGGGCCTCGCGTGGGCAGAGAAGACATTGAAAATGTTTCTCAGAATTAAATATACCTTACTGACTGACTTAATCTATCGACACATTTATTTTTGTCATACCGTTTGCTAAAAAGGGGCCCCAACAATTGCATTGCCTACGGGCCCCGAAGTGCTTAATCCGACCCTGGGTATATACACCCCAAAAATTGCACCACTAAAAGTGTCCGAAAATGGAACGGACCAGGCTGAGGGTTGTCCGACCAAGTGTTTTGTACCCATTCACCTTTTTCTTTTCGATGAATAAGGTTCCAAACTGTTCCTCGATTAGGTACGTGATCAATTAATCATACTGTGGCGGACCGGTCCATAACTACGACGCACGGGGGCGCAGAAAAGGTTTAGATAGAGCGAAATGTTTTCCGTCTTTGCCGTATAACTGAGTTATCCTAATTATAAGTATTCGAAAAAAAATAGGGCTTAACACAGAAAGAGCAACGTTAGACTGGTCGTTGTGGCGTTATTTCCGTAAATATGCCTATCTATGACTGTAGGCGTTAGTAGGCGTCTGTTGGTAGAAATTATATGATAGTTAATAATTAAGGCTAAAGTAGAATACATAAATACATGGTGTAACAAAAATACTCGTGATCCTCATCCGTTTAAGGGCACAATTTGTATCGTTTTGCGAGTAAGAAAAAGCAGAAGAATATTTTTTTGGGGCGAAAAAATTTTTTTTTTTGTATGGGACATGTCGTCCCGGCTGGCCAACCCTCCATACAAAACCAATATTATTTTTCGCGAGAAATTTTTTTTCTTAGTTTTTCATTATTAGAATACGATAACGATTGTGGCCTTAAAATGATCACCAGCATTTTTGTTACACTTTGTATATGCAGGGGTGGGGGGCGCCATTTTTCAGATTTTGCCCCGCCTCGAAAAAGTTCTAGATCCGGCGCTGGTCATCAGTCCACCTTGCGGGGGGTCTACCCACGCTGCGCCTTCCGGTTCGTGGTCGCCACTCGAGAACCTTTTCGCCCCAACGGCCATCGGTCCTACGAGCAATGTGCCCCGCCCACTGCCACTTTAGTTTAGCGATTCGGAGGGCTATATCGGTTACTTTGGTTCTGCTGCGGATGGCCTCATTTCTGATGCGATCACGCAGAGAGACTCCAACCATAGCCCTCTCCATTGCCCTTTGGGTGACTTTGAGCTTTCTTATGAGGCCCATTGTAAGCGACCACGTTTCAGTACCATATGTTATCACTGGCAACACACACTGGTCAAAGACTTTCGTCTTGAGACACTGCGGAATATTGGACAAAAAGATGTGCCGTAGCTTCCCGAACGCTGCCCAACCGAGTCGGATTCGTCGATTGACCTCTTTCTCGAAGTTGGATCTACCTAACTGGACAGTATGTCCTAAGTATATATAATCGTCCACAACTTCGAGTGTAAAGTCTCCGATTGTAACGGGAGTTGGTGCTACATGGGTATTTGACATGATCTTCGTCTTATCCATGTTCATCTTTAGACCAACTCGCTCGGAGGCTTTACTGAGGTTATCGAGCATCGTACTCAAATCCTCCATGGTCTCAGCCAAGACTACTATGTCGTCAGCAAACCGAAGGTGAGTGATGTTCTCGCCGTTTATGTTGATGCCTAGCCTTCTCCAGTCCAGAGTCTTGAAAACATCCTCCTGTGCAGCGGTAAACAGTTTAGGGGAAATAACATCTCCTTGCCTGACTCCCCGCTGCAACGGAATAGGCTTCGAGTTCTGGCCCTGGAGTCGGACTGACATAGTGGCGTTCTCGTACAAACACTTCAGCACTTCGATATAGCGATAGTCCACTTGGCACCTCTGGAGAGATTGTACGAGTAGTACAGCCCAGGTTTCGATCGAGTCGAAGGCTTTCTCGTAGTCCACGAACGCTAAGCAGAGGGGCAGGTTATACTCCTCAGTCTTCTGTATAACCTGACGGAGCGTATGGATGTGGTCTACGGTACTAAAGCCTCTTCGGAAACCGGCTTGTTCGGGAGGCTGGAAGTCATCTAGTTAGCCTGCGTGCGAGACGATTCGTAATGACTCTTGAAAACAGCTTATAGACATGGCTCAGAAGTGAAATGGGTCGGTAGTTCTTCAGTAACGCGTTATCACCCTTTTTGAAGAACAATACCACCACACCTCTGTTCCATGCCTTAGGCGTTCTCCCTTGTAGTAAAACGGAGTCCAACAACTTCTGAAGGGCCATAAGGGATAAATTTAATAATAGTATGTATCTATAGAACAGCGTCATCTTGTTTGAGTTTATTCTTTGAGAAATTGAAGTTACTACTATTTATGTTGTCAAGAAGATATTCAAAAAAGAAATTTATAATAGCAGGGGACCTTAATATCGATACACTTAAAACTAATAAATACAGTTGCGAGTTTAATTTATATGACCACATTAACAAACCGACACGACAACATGCGTGCCTGGATCACATCGTCAGTAACATTAAGGACAGTACTGGCACAGTTATCCCCTTAGGGTTCTCTGATCATGACAGCCCAATTGTTCTCATTTAAGCCCAAAAGAAGCCCAATGCTACTAAAAACTGTCACTATACTTAAAAATGACTATTCTGACGAAAATGTACACAAATTTAAGGAAAGCCTGAGCAGTTTGTCTTTCCAAGATGTGTATACAGAGCCAGATTTAAATAGAGCCATCGACAATTTCCATGAGGCAGTGTCTATTTTATAAATTATGTTTCCCACTTTAAAAAGTTAGAATAACAAATAAGAACAAACTAAAGTGGCTAACTACTGGACTAAAGATAAGCACAAAAAGAAAAAGACAGTTAATATTTGATTTCTATAAGGAAAAGTCGACTGAAAACATAAATAAATACATTGCATATTCAAAATTATTGCGGCGTTGTATTTCGCATGCCCAAAAAAATGTAAATAAAAAGTTTGTTTTAAATAGTAAAAACATATGCAGGGCCTCTTGGAAAATCATAAAAAATGAGGCAGAATATTCTAATTTTGACCAGTATATTGATACAATTAAGTATAATAATCTGACTATCATTGACCTAACTAGTACTGCTAACACATTTAATAATTATTTAATTGAAACCTCTAATAGATTGAATTATAAAACCTTAAACACGCTTAATGGAAATAAAGTTAATAATTCCATACTTTTAAAACCTTTTTCTGAAAATGAGATCCATAAAATCATTACCTCACTTAAAAATTCAAACACAGAGGGGTACGATGGTATGGCAACAGATATTATCAAAAAATGTTGTTTTGAAATAGTTCCTTGCTTAACATATTTAATTAATTGTTCCCTAGAGGCAGGAATTTTTCCCTCAAAATTAAAAAAGGCTACTGTCATCCCCATGTATAAAAATGGAGATAGACAGGATATTGGAAATTACCGCCCCATTACGATACTTCCCATTATTTCTAAAGTGTTTGAGAAAGCAATGTACCTAAGGATAAGTGAATACTTTCATAAATTCAATGTTATTGCACCGGAACAACATGGTTTCCAAAAATCTAAAGCTACTGCACTTGCGGTTTTTAACTTAGTAAGCGAAATTTCTACTCACTGCGACGACCGCAGCCTTACTACCTTCCTATTCTTTGATATGTCCAAGGCATTTGACTTTGTTGCACATGACTTACTTTTGGCAAAACTAGAGTGCTACGGCATCAGAGGACTAGCATTGCAATGGCTAAGATCCTATTTGGAAAACAGACAACAATGTGTAGAAATTAAGTGCGTAAATGGTTTACAGGAAATAGAGATACACCAGTCTGACTATAAATTTAACCATTATGGAGTTCCTCAAGGGAGTGTTTTAGGCCCACTTATCTTATCTTATCTTATTTGGCTCGGGGGCCCATATGGATACACTTCGACCCAAAGGGATCTTTTGTGTAATTGCCCCCTAGTTCACTTACTCAAGAGCTTTTTCAACCATCTCCATGTGTTGGGTGATGGAGCTCAAGGGTAGTGCTATGAGGTCCTCTGGATCTGGATAGCCAATTCCAAAGTCCCTCATTCTTAGTCTGGCAAGAGCGTGACATTCACACGTTAAGTGTTTCATTGTTTCTTCCTCTTCGCCACACATTCTACAATCAGTATTGTCTGACAGTCCCATTTTAGCCAGTACTCCTTTCACGGCGTAATGGCCTGTAAAAACTCCTGTTATGATTTGGAGCCTTTTTCTACTAAGTTTCCAAAGCTTTTTGCTCCAGCTTAAGTCAACTCTATGCGGTGGTTCCAGACCCTCGGCCCAATCGGCCCTTGTGGGAATTTTTACTTTAAAATTCTTTTGGAAAACAAACTTGGGTTGCATCTTGTCACAGCCCATGCTTGTTAGCCTATCCATGAAATTGTCAGATTCCATTTTTGTGTGTTTGGTCTTCGGCTTGCTGTCGTCCCAGAGGCCTACAACAGCCAATCTGTGTAACGATTTGCGCGCTTCAGACTGTAGCAATAAGTGTAACGGCGGTAGATCAAGTAATACATCTAGCGCCGCCGTTGGCGTCGTTTTGAATGCGCCAGTGATAGCCATGCATGCCATTCTTTGTATTTTCGTTAGGGCTTCTCTGCATGTGCTCTTTAGTGTCCTTGGCCACCTGACCAGGCTCCCGTACAGTATGATAGGTCTTATCATCATGGTATAGATCCACCTCAGTACCTTCGGGGTTAAGCCCCAGGTTTTGCCATATGCTGACCTGCACATGCCAAACACTCTCATAGCCTTAGTTATGGTGAGGTCCGCATGCTTTTTCCAATTTAGTTCTTTGTCCAGTGTCAGACCTAGATACTTTACGTCATTGGATATTTCTAGTACCCTTCCGTAGAGCCTTAGTTGCTTCATACCATTCAGGTTCTTTTTCCTGGTAAATGGTATTACCACTGTTTTGCCTGGATTGATCGAGAGTTGGTGGTTATTGCACCACTGCTTCACAAGCCTCAGTGCTCCGTTCATGATTTCTGATTTCCCCAGCACAGTGCTGGGGAATCTCCCGTTAACAAGTATCACTAAATCATCTGCATACCCTACCGTATAAGTTGGGCCTTTATTCAGTTCCTCCAAGAGTGAGTTGACTACCAAACTCCAAAGAGTTGGTGAGAGAACCCCTCCCTGTGGGCAACCTTTTGTGGCCGTTGCAATAATTTCGTCACCCATTAGAGAGGACTTAATAAGTCGGCTATTTAGCATGTTTCCTATCCATTTACATATGGTCGGTTCTATGCCGTGTTTTAATGCTGCAACACTAATTGCTTGGTAGGTGGTGCGGTCAAACGCTCCCTCTACATCTAGAAAAGCAGCAAGGTATAGTTCTTTGTTTTCTATTGCCTGTTCTGCTTTGGTCGTCACCAGGTGCAGTGCTGTCTCCGTTGATTTGCCGGCCTGATAAGCACATTGCATCTGGTGCAGAGGATATCTTTTGAGCGGACCATCTCTTATGTGTCTATCCACCAGTTTTTCCAACGCCTTGAGGAAGAATGATGAAAGACTTATTGGCCGATATGATTTGGCCTCTGTGTAATCTGCCTTGCCCGGTTTAGGTAGGTACGTTACTTTTACCATCCTCCAAACACGCGGAACGTGTCCGAAGGCTATGCACGCCCTGTACAGTCTACTCAAGCGTGGTATAAGTACATTGGCGCCTTCTTGTAGTAGGATGGGGTAGATTCCATCTGGGCCCGGGTTTTATAGGGCTGAAATGTCGAGAGCGCCCATTTTAGCTTGTTGTGATCTACTACCTTCTTTGACGTGTCCCAATTGTGTCTAGTAGTTCTCGTTGACTGTTCTACAACACTAATTGTACTTTCGTCTGGTTCGCCCTGGTGTATTACCGAGCCTGGGAAGTGTGTCTCACACATTACTTTGAGAGTTTCTAACCCCGTTTCTGTCATCAATCCGTCACTCCTTCTGATTGAGGTGAGCGGTACTGACTTTGTCGAGGCTAGCGCTTTTGTTAACCTCATGCCTTCCGGTAAAGACTCTATCTGATCGCAGTGGTTCCTCCACGCTTTCCTTTTTGCTTTTCTCACGGCTTTGTTAAATTCCGTGAGTTAGTGTGCATAATGCTCAAAGTTGTTAGTTCTTTTAGCATCGTTAAAGATGGCCCGAGTTTCTTTCCTGAGTTTTACGATCTCTGGATTCCACCACGGTATCTTCTTAGCCAGGTTTTTCTTTTCCGGGCAGTTGCTGGTCCATGCCGTTAACACAGCTTGGACGATTTTGTCCGCTTCGAATTCTATGTCAATAATAGAGTTTAGCTTGCCTTTTGGATCCCCTAGATCCGCCTTCAGGTCGCTCCTAAAAGCTGACCAGTCTGTGTTTCTGGGGTTCCGCCTACGTACAGTTTCTACTGGGATTATAGTCTTGTACTTAAAGCATATATATCTATGGTCTGATAAAGAAATTTCTTGAGATACATGCCATGAGTTAGTATTATTACTAGCATTGTTAGAAGCTAACGTTATGTCAATAACCTCACCTCGTCTAGCGTTGACGAATGTCGGTTCATTGCCTTTATTTAGTAATTGTAGAGAAGAACTCACCAGAAAATCCAGTACTTTCTCCCCTCTGTTCACATCTGAGCTGCCCCAGATGACATGGTGCGCATTAGCGTCGCAGCCAATTATCAGGTCGGTGTTCGCCCGGCTGCCGTACGCAACAAGATCTCGCAGTTGTGGTGTAATTGGATCTGTTGCCTCATAGGGAAGGTAGGCTGATGAGATGATGAGTGCCGTACCCCCCTTGTTATGGATCTTGACCGTGGTCAGATCCCTGGAACAGAAAGCGTGTAAGATCATAAAATCAACGCCATTTTTAACATATATACATGTCCTCATATTACTTTCGGGGCAAAGGTATATTATTGTCCCTCCAGTACCATTTAAGCCTCTTATCTCACCTTTATAAATGTATGGTTCTTGAATAAGAGCAATATCAAACTTATCGCATTTTAGCTGCCTTGCCAGAAGGGCAGTGGCCGCTTTATTGTGTTGTAGATTTATTTGTACACACCTTAGGCCCTCCATGAGTCCTCTTATTATTTGGTGGTGCTGAGATCAGCAGCCACCTCCTGGACAGTGTCGTCAAAGGACATGGGTGACATGGCGTTCTCCAGGTAGAGCTCCGCCAGTCCACGTAATTCCTCCGAGCCAGCCACCGACGACAACGGTGACGACTCGCGAGCCATACGTGGTCCGGCATCACCCCCCCCCCCCCTTGAGCACACCATGCCCGCCCCCTCTGCCGACTGTCCCTCTGCCACCTGAACTGCTCCGCCACCATAAGGTGGCTCCGCTGAATCAGGGGCCGTTGCGGCTGCCTCCACAGGCGCCTGCTGTGTCCCTATCGTCACACAGGGACCGCTCCCAGCCCCTCCATGCCCCTTTCCCTCCGCATCCTCAAGGAGCTTGAATGAGCTGAGATCGATCCCTGTGTGTAGTTGGTAGCCAGATTCCTTGATGACGTCCGCCGACACCCGGTCCATCAAAACGATTCTCCTGGTACCGGCGTCCTTCGCCAAGGTATCTACTATCTTCCATTCCTCCGTGTGAAGTCGAGGATTAAACCTCTGCATCAAACGGAAGCACAGTTTCAGGTCAACGCCGGCAAGAATCTTCGTTTTCCAGGCCATCTTGACTGGTTTTGGAAGATCCTTGACGGCCATCTCCACTCCCCCGACTACAGAGCTGAGGCTTGTGGCGGACTCCCTCCCTACGCAGTTAACGTGGAGGGCACCCCCCACGACGTTTCCGACGGAGACCCTTGGTAGGGGATCCACAGCGCTCTCCACCATGAGCTCTATAATGGCTGTCTGGATCGATGTTACCTGCCCTACCAAGATCTTCTCGGCCCGAAAGGTCATTGGGACAATGACCATCTTTTCGCTCGCAGCGACCTCAGCGAACGAGCCACTGACCTTCGGTCTCTTATGGTCGCCAGCGAGCAGGGAAGATTCGCCACTCTCTCTCAATGGCCTCTTCTTCTGGGTTGCTTCAACCCTCGCTGTGGGCACATCATTTTGTGCTCCCACCCTTGCTCGCAGTTTAGCACGCCTCTTCTGCCTCCTGGTAAGAGCAGCTCCTCCACCCGACTGCGAGTCCGAACCCTGGGGGTTGGCCACGCTATCAAGGGCGACCGGTGCCGCTCCAGCAGGATTTGGAAGCGGTGCTCCTGCCCGCCTGTCACAGGTGGCTGCAGTTCCGCCCCCCATTCCTCCAGTACCTGCACCAGTCGGCTTCCCTAAGGGAGCTTGCTGAGCGTGTCCACTTTTCAACCCTGAGGGAAAAGGTTGGACGGTACCTTTGGAACTAGTTGCTCCACCCCAGCCCCTGTCCGTTGCGGTATACGCCGCGTCAGTCCTAGCAGACCCTATAGCTTTCCCAGCTCCCGCGTTCCTGTTCTGAATAGGTACACGACCCGCTGGTCCCGCTTTTGCGCTCTGTGCCATAGCCTCATCCCTTAAGGGTCCGGCATTTCTCCCTTCCGTCGTTTTAGGTAAATGTGTGTCCATAATACCTCCATTGAAAATTTTCATTAGGCTGGCTCCCCACCCTCCTCGGAGCCCTCACATTTGGGGGTGCTTTGACGCACCAGGGATACCAGACTAATATAGTGCCCCAAAAGTGTGTTATGCATGAATCCGCACGGTGCCAAAACCATCGTCAACTTCCACAGCCGACTCAGGAATCGTGCTCCGCCGATTATGCACCCCACACCCCAGGACACTCACCATGTGGCCATCAGACTGGACACGACAGCCGATTGATCCTGACTGGCTATTTCAGGACCTCCCGTGTGAGATGAATCTAGAGCCAAAGGAGTTTCGTCTAACGGGGATAACGACCGCAGACCCCCGCTTCGAAAAACCCACTCCCAAGATCTCCTTCTCCACCCGTACGGGTCCCCGCGCACGGCACAAACACGCGGGTGGCATTCTACCGCTAACCATCCTTCTTTTTGGATGGAGAGCCCGCTGCGACATGCCACGTCATCGCTTACGGCTGATTATAAAGTCAGTCAGCGCGTGCGCTCCCCCGCGTTCGCACGCATGAGTGTGATATTTGCTCGTAGTTAAACAGTCAACATGGCGCAGTGTAAAAAATGCAAGCAATTTATATCTGTAAATAAATCAGAAGACTTGTTGAACTGTAAATATTGTGATTCTGTCTATCATAAAAAGTGTGCCGGGAAGAATGCGAAAAAAGACGTGTGCGAGACCTGTACGAGTTCTGTAGCCGAAAAAAATCCGAAAATTACGCTGGATAAAAACGCTACTGCTGAGAGCGTTCTTGAGCAAGTTAACCGGAAGATGGACATCTTGTATAGTTTGCAGAATAAAATAGACAAGCTCACGGAAGACGTAAGCTTTTATTCTGAGAAGTACCAAGCGTTGTTCGAGTTTAAAGGCCATGCTGAGAACAAAATAAAGGCATTAGAAAATAGGAACGTGCATCTGGAAACACGAAATAAAGCTTTGGAAGAAAGGGTTGCAAGACTGGAATGCAAGGAAACTGAAAATAATGTTGAAATTCGTGGAGTGCAGTGGACAAAGGAAGAAGATGTTATAGGAACAGCGAAAACAATAGCTGTAAAACTAGGGCTAGAGCCAAGTGATATTCGTGAGGTAAAGAGGGTAGGTGAAGATAAGCCAGCCGGTATGACCGGCGCGGACCGCGGTGCCGACAGCGAAGCACCCTCCCGCCCGCGCGGCGCCCGCCCGCGCGCGCTCATTGTCTCCCTGAACACGCGAACCGCGCGTGATCAGTGGATGGCTAAGAGAAAAATGAAGATAACTAACGCCGACATCTATGGCGAAAAGGGAGATTCCACCCAAATTTACCTCAACGAAGACCTCACAAAGTATATGAAGCAACTCTTATGGCGGGTAAAGAGCGAACTTAAGCCCGATCCTTTTAAATACGTATGGGTAAGGGACAATAAAATCCTGCTTAGACGAGATGATCCGAACAACAAAAAAATTTCTATAATTCGGACAGATGAAGATTTAGAGAATATTAGGGCTGCAGTCAAGCGATAGTGTCACTCCCGTACCCCAGCCAACTTGGGCTTTGTAAAATTCGATGTGCTAAAATATAATTAAAATTCGAAGATATACTACAGTTAGTTCAATCAGATGTTGAATACACTAAGTTCATAAGCTCAAATCTATGGTGCAATAATATAAAACAGAATAGTTCAGACTTCATTGTTATCCATTACACAACATACGTTCACTGCGAAAACACTTTAATGAATTAGTAACACTCCTAGAGGATTGTCAGGAAAGCTGTGATATAATTATACTGTCAGAAATAAATACAAAATCTATTGAGTTGCCGTTATACCAATTGGATGGATACAACTCCTACGCCTATACAAGAGAAAATATGAGAGGTGGCGGGTTGCTTATTTTTGTGAAGAAAATGCACAACATTATGGCCTCCAATGTTAATTGTACAGAATGCGAGATAATGCACGGACAGCTGACGCAAGGTCAAGGTCGCGCGGACTTGCGCATTGTTGCCGTATATAGACCGCCAGACACAAATAGGCATATCTTCACAAGTGAGTTGCAAAAGCTATTGAAGGAGATACCACCACAGTGTGATGTTATTGTTTTGGACGATATTAACATCGATCTCAAGGTTTCAAGGTTGGATAGTGCAGCTACGCAATACGTTGACACTATGTGCGAGATGGGCCTACAGTGTGCAATTACAGATTATACGCGCGAAGAAGTATATAACGGTAGTCTCGTACAATCTTGTCTAGATCACATATGGACTAGAGTATCTGCACCCAGTGTTTCGACCTTTTTGTTAGCGTGTAAAATATCAGATCATTACCTAGTGGGGGTGAGATTTAATAATAATTCAGGTGTTAGTGGAAATCCGTGCTACAACGAGTGTAATAGTGTGCGTTTGTGTGATAGGAGTGTCGAAAAGAAGTTGGATGAGTATCCGTGGCATGAACTAATGGTATGTGACTGTCCTTTGTGGTTGTTTGAGAAAATTAGGTGTATTTTTGGCAGTATTTATGACAGTTCTATGTTTAAACATAAATTAAAGTCTAAAAAACGGGTCTCTAAACCCTGGATAAGTACTAAATTGAAATTAATGATTAAATACAGAGATAAGTTATTTCATAGGTGGAAAAACAAACCACATGACATGAATATGCGTCTAGAGTATAATAAATATAGGAATAAAGTAAATAAATGCATAAATAATGCCAAGAACAAGTATAGGCGTGAGGAGATTTTGCAGTGTAAAAAAGACATGAAGAAGATATGGAATAAGGTTAACAGTTGGACAGGAAAAGTACGGGTCAGTTTAGATGATGTTATAAAAAAGTATCTAGGGAAAAAGGAATCTTTAGTTAACATTTGTAATACTTTTTCTACTACATTTACGCAAGAAATATTAAATATAAAACACAACTGTCATCACAAGTTTTTAAACAGAAGCGATTATGTAAATAAGGCTCAATTATCAATGCGTTTCAAGAAGGCCACCCAATCTGATATTATTAAGATAATAGATAACTTAAGTACTGATAAAGCCCCTGGCCAGGACAGAATACGTGTCCGTGACATAAAACATATCAAGTTAAAATTGAGCCCGGTTCTCGCTCTGTTTATTAACTTGTGTATACAGAAGAGTATGTATCCACCTGCATTAAAAACTGCTATAATTAGACCAATTTATAAACAGGATGGTTCTCATATGGATTACACAAACTATCGGCCTATAGCAATTTTATCAGTAGTGAACAAGATAGTTGAAAAATTTGTAGTTGAGCAAATAAGCGGTTTCCTAGAAAAAAATGATATATTAAGTGATGTGCAGCATGGGTTCCGACGGGGCCGTAGCACGGCGACGGCACTCGCGCGGTTCGCTGATGACGTAAACGGTAGTCTCGACGGCAGGCAGCAGGTGGTGGTGGTCTACATCGATTTTAAAAAAGCATTTGATACGCTGGACCACTGCCAGCTGCTGCGTGCCATGGACGAGTGTGGGATCAGCGGCCCGGTCAACAAGTGGTTGAAGGCCTACTTGTCCGAGCGGACACTGAGGACTGCTGTTTGCGGAGTGACTGGTGGTAGCGCGCAGATTACCTGCGCGGTGCCAACTGGCTCCGTGTATGGCCCCGTGGGATACATCATGCATGTTAACAGCATGTGTAATGTGGTGAAACACTGTAGGATGTATATGTATGCGGATGATACCTGTCTAGTTTACTCCGACAAGGACATCCAAAATATAGAGCACTGTATCCAGGACGACCTTAATAATATCATTAAATGGGCCCATGACAATGGTATTATAATAAATGTCGCAAAAACAAAATGTATGCATATTTATTCGCCCTACAATAAATGTATAACAGGAGCACCAAATATCATAGGCCATGATTATGACTGCCTACACAGGGGTGTCCAATCATTGTGTCACTGTGAAAGGGTTGAGGTGGTGGAAAGATACAAGTACCTAGGGTTGACTATAGACTCCCGCTTTACGTGGGGTGCACATGTAGAATTAGTATGTGAAAAGCTCCGGGCCGTGCTTGTGAAGTTTCACCACCTCAAGTTTTTCGCAGATAAAGCGACCTTGTATACAGTCTATTATGCACTTGCTGACGCGATACTTTCTTATGGACTTGGCACGTACGGTAGAACATTTAAAACCTATCTTGATAAAATTAAGCACTTACAGATTAGGTTTATGAAAGCTTTAGTGGATATTAAGACAAAACAAATCTGTAGGGACGATTACAATAAATTATTTCTTAACTGTAATATGTTGCCGGTCTCTGAGAGAGTATCGTTCCAGCTCGCGTTAGAACAATATGGGTCTAGTGTGTTTAAAGTCCCTGTGACGAATCCACTGTAGCGTAGAAAATTAGCTAATGAAGCCTTGATTGTACCTAGAGTAGTCAATTATTATGGTGAGAGGACCAGACTTTATCTTGTTCCCAAAATTTATAACGATATACCTTTGCCTATTAAGAAAAGCACCAGCAAAAGTGTATTTAAATCAAAATTAAAAAAGCTTATGTTAAAGCAATTTGAAAATCAATTAGTCTTAAGTTAGTATTCTCTTGTTGAGCTTACATTTTTATTTTTCTATTGTTTAAAGTTAGTACCTACTTAAATAGTTTGTATTATTAAATGTAATTTAAATAAGTTCATGAGCAATTTATGTATAACAGTAACATAATAAAAGGGAGCCTATTTCTGCCAACAAACCGTTATACGGTTTGGCGGAGGTTGTATAAAACTACACATGTACTGTTAATGTGAATAAATGCTTTTTTTTATTTATTTTTTTTTTTTTTTTTTTATTTAAAGGATATAGGTCATTATTCACGAGCTTCCGCCACCCTTCCTCCATGGATCCGCCCCCGAAAGACTCGACCGATGATTTATCAGCAGTCGATTCCCCAGGGACGCGCACACGAAGGAAGACAGGCAGGGACTCGACAACTAATGACCCATCTGAGGGATAGGGATGTGTTGGGATTCCTAGGCAAGGCGTTTTTGCACTTAGTCACCTACCATACTCGGTCCTCGACAGCGGCATACGGATGTCGCCACCGATTCTCGAATATGACATTCGCCCCTTTGCAAATGCGCCCCGAAGTGGCTCAACTGGTTGTTTCCGTTCTGCCTGTTTCTACGATAGAACCAGGCAGTTAACAGGCAGTAACCTCGGGAAGGAGCACAACCAGTTTTGCCTCGGGGTTCTCGGCAACTGTGAGCTCCCCCCGAGACCCTTCACCATGTTAACTACCGGACAGGTAGTTACCATAGAGACAGACCCATCACAAGTAGCGACCGGTCGCAAATTATATCTTGCATATGGACCCGCCTCCGCCCCGCCCACTACTATTTTTGGCCTATATTAACGATTTACCGAAAGTGACGTCCCACAAATGTATTCTGTTTGCCGACGATATCTCGATTATTGTCACAAATAATAAGATTGAAACTATATTAGATCATGAAATTAATGTAAATAAAACTATAGCTGCCGTAATTAACTGGATGCAACATAATAATATGCAAGTAAATTTATCTAAGACTAATTATATGAATTTTAATAGATTAAATTGGACACTGAATATATGGACACGCCTTGGAAAATGCTAATGTTACAAAATTCCTAGGCCTGATTGTTGATACTGATTTGAAATGGAAGGGACATATCGAACATGTATGTAACAAAATAAATCGATTTGTTCTTGTCATGAACAGACTACGCGCAACGGCTGATCAAAAAACAGCATTGATGGCCTGTCACGGCTATGTGGAATCAGTGCTTCGATATGGACTGATCGTGTGGGGAAATGGGGTTGATGTTCAAAGGGCTTTCATCTGCCAAAAAAAATGTATTCGTGCCATATGCGGAGTGTGCCCGATGACTTCTTGTAAACCTCTTTTCTCTAAACTAAATATTCTCCCTCTGCCCTGTCTCTATGTGTTTGAAGTGTCTAAATTTGTAAGACAAATATGAACTTGTTTAGTGTCTAATGTCTGTCGCAAAAGAAGTATTTCCTAGTAACACTAGGAATACAAACAGGCTTGTTGTACCTAAACAGCAAAGAACTGCTGCCTTTAAGATCAACTGTTACTCAATGGGTGTCACGGTATACAATGGGCTACCACAGCATATAAAAGATCTGCCATATACGAAATTTAAAACAGCGCTTTTTAAATGGCTATTAGAGAAAACATTTTACTCGATTAATGAATTTATTGCGTATAACAATGTATCAAATTTATATTAGTCAAATTATAGATACCTCCTTTATTACCATGACATTACATACTTAATTATTTTATTATCAATTTCTGGCACTGTATGCTGTGTATATTTATTGTGCATTATATTTAGTTTAATTTAAGTAAATGTAGTTTAGTAATTAATTAAGTTCATTAAGGTAGTCTTATTTAGTACAAATTTAATGTATTATAAGGACCTATTTGCATGCTGTCAAAAACAGCTAAAAAGGCTAGGACATGTAACTTTTATAACACCTTTTATGTAAAACCCTTTTTATGTGCAAATAAATGATTATGATTATGGTTTAGTCGAGTTTTGGAATAAAATAAAAGACGCACGTAAAAAGCATTGTTTTGTGGTAACTGTTGAATAATATACACGGTGGGGCCTGTAACTAAAGCAAAAAATTAAAATGTACATTCTTCTCCTCAAACTACGCAACGTTTGTTTGACGACTTTGAAAAAAAACTTGCGGTTTGAATTTTATTACATTTTAAAGTTAATTCGAACACGCAATGTACTATGAAATTGATTATGTCTGTAGAGTGACTAGACTGACAGGCGATGTCAATTAGACGGAGTTTTAAGTACATTGAAAATACTATTTACTTTGTTTGAAAAAATAACAATCTAAAAACTTTATGATTTTAAAAAGTTGCTACACAAAAGTTGTCTAGTTTGAGGACTAGAATCTACGTTTTAATTTTTTGCTTTAGTTACAGGCCCCATCCTGTATACTCGTACTACTATTTATTAGAAATAATTAATATTTATTTATTTAATCTTTATTGCACATAAACCCCGACCCGGACCCGGGACCCGGGGTATGTCCTTAAACTACGTCCGGACTTGGGTATGTCCTTAAACTATGCCAAAAAGAGAGGTATGGGCACTGCGAATGGCATCTCGCTTAGTGTGGTAGGGCACGTTCAGTGAATGTCATCTCGCTCAAATCTGGAGCAGAGCCCGACTGGGGAAGTACCTCCACCTTACAGAAAACCACAGCCAAATAGCACTAGACCCTACTCATAGTGTTGTGTTCCTGCTGGTGAGTAAGGTTGCCAAAGAGCTCAAAGAGGACCCAGTGTGTTGACGATGAGGGACCCTATTGTTCCTTTAGCCGTCAACACAGTGAATCCTCCTTTTTGTAAAGGGTCGGCAACGCGCATGTGACTCCTGTGGAGTTACAGTCGTCCATAGGTTACGGTAGCTGCTTACCATCAGGCAGGCCGTATGCTTGTTTGCCACCGTCGTAGTATAAAAAAAAAAAAAAAAAAAACATAAGGAAACTTAACGTACAAAAGGCGGAGTTAATGCCATAAGGCATTCTCTACCAGTCAACCTTTAGGGCAAAACACAAAAGATTGTAGGCGAATATTAATTTCTCTTTATTTATTTTTTCTCTTAGGTTAGACTATTTACAATATTTTTATAAAAGTAAAATACAAAAATACATCTAAAAATACAAAAATACATCTAAAAAATACAAAAACAATAAAAACATTTTAAAAAACCCAGTCTAGGGTGCCACCAGCAACGGAGCAGGGCCCAGGCTGCCGGTGGTCAAGGCCGCAGAATTAGGAACCTTCGGACTATGCGCGCCGTGTCCAGGATTACTGCCTATTATTATTATCTTATTACAAAGTATTATAACATAATATCCTTGTTGTTCTAGTTTCATAGCACTGTTTATTAAATTAAACAACATTAGGAGCAAATGACAATTGGCACGTGGCAGGCGGGAAGAGATTTGATTAAGAAACTCAAAATGACTGCCGCGTGTATATAGTTCCGGACGTTCCGGACCTTTGTTCCGGGCCTCGAGCTCATCTCTTCTGCGTGGTGCTACTACGTTAACGCACACTCGACGGTTGCTGTAAGGCCTATTAGTGAAAATAAAACGGCTATTACACATGGCAATTTGTAGGGCCCAACCTGTTGTGTCCAACTCCTGTCGGCGTTGGGCCCGTTATTACACTTTCCCTACAAATCGTCCCTACAAACCCTACCTCACCAACAAATCGTCCATACCAACGTTTACAGAGATGCCTTCAAAACATCTAAAAAATGTATTTTAGTGAAGCACGGTGATAGTACTTATAACAGTATACATTAAATAAAAAAATAAACTGTTTTTATTATTATAGATATTTAAATGACCGCTCGAGATGCCTGAATCTAACTTCATCTGCCCAACCCTTCTATTATTTAAATACAAAACTAGATAAATATATTAATTACCAGCGAATCTACACATTTTAACTTTTATTTTAAATAAAAAACCAGACGGAATGTGTAGCAAATTTATAAATCAAAAAGGTAAAATATCTCTAACGACCTCCATAAACAGCTGCGGGTGTCGGGGCACTGCCGATCGCCCCGATCGCCCTAGATCGGGACTCCTACTCCCTAGGTGCCATTACACCTACCAACCCGACAGGTTTGACCCTACATATTGCCATGTCTATTAGCCGTGTAACTGCGTGTAGTTCAGGACTGATCCTCTGTACACAACACAAATACTACGGTTGCTTAGTGAAAATAGCTAGAGTACTCTAAAGTTTCATAGCACTGTTTATTAAATTAAACAACATTAGGAGCAAATGTGACAATTGGCACGTGGCAGGCGGGAAGAGATTTGATTAAGAAGCTCAAAATGACTGCCGCGTGTAGTTCCGGACGTTCCGGACCTTTGTTCCGGGCCTCGAGCTCATCTGCTCTGTGCGGTGCTACTACGTTAACGCACACTCTACGGTTGCTATAAGGCCTATAAGTCAAAACAGTAACAGGACTGATCCTCTGTACAGACTGTACATTACATAGATTCGACGGTTGCTTAGTGAAAATAACTACATACTGTGCTTCTTAACGTTCTGGAGCTTTGTTTTGAACCCCGAGCTCACCTGTGCGAGGCGCTATGACGGTAACGCACACACGAAGACTGCTATGAGTGAAACTGCCGCGTGGAGTTTCGGACTTCCTGGAGCCCGAGATCATCTATACGAGATACTACCCCGGTGTTACACATATGACCGTTGCTATAATTGAAAATAATGTAGCGGAAGACGCAGTGTGGGAAGGCCCCACACTAGGTGGATCGACGATCTGGTTAATGTCGCGGAAAACAGTTGGTTAAGAGCGGCGAATGACCGTTCGTTGTGGAGATCCTTAGCTTTTGTCCAGCAGTGGACGTCTTTTGGCTGAAATGATGATGATGATGATGAACGTTCCGGACCTCATGTTCTCTATGCGGTGCCACCACCACTCCCTCGACGGTAGTTGCCTTAAGGCCTGTAAGCTCAAAATTCAGAATTTGGGAAGTGTTTTTTTTATGACATAGGAGGCAAAAGAGCAGACGAATCGCCTGATGGCAAGCAATTAATACGCTGTCCACAAAGTAATAGAATCCGAGACACCACGATATCTGTTTGAGGAACTGAAGTGGATCAAAAACATACATCATAGACAGTGGTTTATGATGTATGAGATCCCACAGACAACAAGAGCTAATAATTCCGAAACACAAATCAAAGTCTTTCAAGGGGAGTTTTAAATTTGCTGCAACAAAAATCTGAAATGACTTACCGCCACCCCTGAAGGAGCCGATGCATATTATAAAATTTTAAAAATTAATTAAAATTCACCTACTCAAATTGCAGCAAAATTAAAACCCACATAAATTGAAGTAAATAATATTTTTTGATAACCCTGCCCACCCATATCTTCCACTCTTCATTCTAAAACAAACATTCCTACTTTCAAATAATTATGTCTACTTGCCTATATGCACCACCATTTGATTTCCAAGCACACAGCTTCTATATACTTACCTAAACACATGTTTTCATTTCATTCTCCTTTCTATTGTATTTTTTTTTGTACAACTGATAGTTTCGTAGTGTTACGATAAACCCTGTCGCAAGGACCAGTCTGAAAATCAACGCTGGGTATCATTCCTAGCATACGTTGAGACTAGTACCTTTTACCAAATTACCATTATTTCGCCATTGATAACCACATAGTTTTGTGGTTATCAATGGCGAGGCGTCCATAAAGTCTTACACATACTTTTTCTTTTCTTTTATTCTATTGGTCAAAAAACTGAAAGAAAACCCGAATGGACTCTAGCTTGCCTACGACAACTATGGATGCGCCGCCGTTGGTACCTAGACCTAGTATAGGATAGTTTATGTAAAGCAAATCCTCTCAGTATTGTAAAATTCTATTTGTAAATTTCTTTTTATTGGTATTGATAATAAACTTTATTTTATTTTATTTTTATTTTTATTAATGGACGCCCGCAACACCAGCTGCGTTACAAGCGCGTTGCCTGCCTTTAAGATCTCCCTCTTTTCTTGTGTTATAAAAGTTAGAGCACATAGGGAGTCAAGGGAGCTAGTAGTAGGTAAGGAGTTTCCAAGGCCAATGAATTACTTAGTGTCTTCGGTTTAAGTAAAAATAACTGGATGTAATTATAGTTAAGGACATTCCGGAACTGTGTTCCGATCAACTCATCTCCTGTACTGTACTCATCACTGTTGTAGTAGCATGTAATTCCGGACATTTCGAGTATTTATACAAAATGCAGCCACAGTGATGCACACTAAAACCGGTATTGTAGACATTGCAATTTGTAGAGCCCAATCTGTTGTGTACCATGCTTCTTCCTACTCCTCCCTCAGCTCCCAAAGGCCCTAACAATTATTATACCTCCCAATCTGACAAATTGGGCCCTACACGTTGGTGGCCGGTTTAACTACGGTTAATATAAATGTGAATAACTGCTGCACGTAAGTCCGGATCTCCAGAAATTATTTCCGGACGATCCGGACTCTTAACGCCGTAAACGCCACGGACGTTGCCCGAGATGCACTGCTTCTCTGTTAAGTTAAATACTGTGTGATTCATTTGTGTTACGAAAACGAGTATTGTTCTCAAGTAAGTAAGATTTTTTTTGAGAATTAAATTCTTACTTCTTAAAGTCTAGTTCTGATATTACCAATACTATTTTTTTACAGTTACTTGTTTTAATTTTGAAATAATAGCAAATTAAAAAGATTTTAATGAGTTCGAGAACAAGTAGTGCCGCGTCGTCGCGTCGTATCACGTATAACATTAAAATGCATTGTCTTTAGCCGAAACTCGGGGACTCGGCTGTCAAAAACTTTCGGCATATTAATTCTGAATGAGCTTCCTTGGTTTTATACTTGTTATTATTCAAGTTTCTGTATTGGGTTCACTTTTTATACAACTGCCGCAAAGGATTATATATGTAATGCAGAGGGGAAGCAAAAGGGGCAATCCCCCCCCCCCCCCCCTGAAACGCAAACCTCGTATCTCGGATCCGCACCTCATGTAATGATCATAAATAAATCATAATTATTAAGCGTTCTACCTTGCCTTGCATGAAGTACCTTATAACGTATCGCTGATTTTTTAAATAGTGATAAAAAAGTTTCCCTACTCGAAAATTTCGAAATGTGCCACCGAAATATTTCAAAAGTCTTAATACTACAGTACTACAGTACGCGAACAGTTTTGAGCTTCGATAATTCACAAGTGCGATTTTCTTTTTTAGTTAGAGAATATAATCTGATTACTTATAGAGAAAAATATTTTCTAACAGTTTTTGATGTTGCGCTAGGTGTTATAGATATTTGTTAATAACATTTAGAAAAGGTTATACAAGATATATTTTTCTTTATCATAACTATTGCATTCAACTATTTCTACATCATCTGTCATTTTATAACAGTTATTGGTCATATAGATTTTGTAAGCATAATCAAAAACTGTTTTTAAAAATATAAGTGACCTTGAATTCTAACCGAATGGCAAATGGCTAAGACGACATATTATGCTCTTGACAAAACTGTTATAAAATGTGAAGTTATGTTGTAATAACAAAAAGCGATAGCCTGGCGGTGAAAAAACTTGCATAATCTTTTCTTTGTGTATGTAGCAAACAAATACATGTATTATACCTAGCGCAATGCTAACATTTGTTAGAAAATATTTTTCATTATTAGTACTTAACGTATTCTAACAGGTCACAAAATAAAATAGTACTTGTGAGCTATTTAATTTTTATAGGTTAAAAGGCGTTCCCGTACTCCACTATAAAGAGCAAGCAGCAAAAGTTTGTTTTTAGTTTCTAATATTTTTTCTCAAAAAAGACTAGGCTTTTGTGAGGTATTTTTTGGCAAAAGTCACTAAATAGTAAATACACTTTTAGCAGAGATTTGCTCCATCTAGGGGACTTATAGGACTATATTCATTAATTCAATTATTTATTTATCCAGTAATATCCTTGGTTTAGCCGTTGCCATGTAAAAATCGCATGATTTAAATTAAATATGGCAACTCCCAACACGGTTCAGAGCATTAAAACAAAAAACAACAGTTTGCAACACCCTCCTTTCTAAACGACAAATCCCGAGCATTTACGTTCGAATGTGTTTACAACACAGATCACTTACCGACTAGACGCAGCATCTAACGAGTAAAATAATTAATAAAACAACAGCTTGCAACACCCTCCTTTCTAAACGACAAATCCCGAGCATTTACGTTCGAATGTGTTTACAACACAGATCACTTACCGACTAGACGCAGCATCTAACGAGTAAAATAATTAATAAAACAACAGCTTGCAACACCCTCCTTTCTAAACGACAAATCCCGAGCATTTACGTTCGAATGTGTTTACAACACAGATCACTTACCGACTAGACGCAGCATCTAACGAGTAAAATAATTAATAAAACAACAGCTTGCAACACCCTCTTTTATAGGATATATTTTCCACTTTTTGGTGTTGTTGAACGTGTATATTAATAATTTTAAACAAAAAACAACCGACTTCACTTAGGCTCCACCTTTCCCAAAGGAAATCCCGAGCCACTGTAAAAAATATTAAAATCTGTATAGGCCTATAATATTTGAAGAGTTCCCTCGATTTCTCCAGGATGCCATCATCAGATCCTAACCTGGTTACAATACAGTGAAGTATACTCTTTCAAATAAAAAAAGTTAATTTCCAAATCGGTCCAGCCGTCTTCGAATAATCGGTGAACTGAACATACATAACAAATAAATAAAAAATTGCAAAAACAAAGATCCCGACGAATTGAAAACCCCGTCCTTCGAAATCTTGAAGTCGGTAAAAAAAACTTTTTGTGTATTAAATGTTTTTCACGCATGTTCTCTATTACCAAACGAGGAGTGTTTTAGTACTTTTAAATTCGCTTAAAGTAGTATTTTAAATTTATTATTGAATACAGTAATCTGATAGCTGCTGCCATACATTGTAAACCACTGTGTATGGCAAAAGCTGTCAGATTACTGTACCCATTAAAAATACTACTTTAGTACTCCCGTACTTTGAATCCTTATTTCGTCTTAAGAAAATGCTATCAATTTATTCTCTTCATTATTGTCTTAAGTCTCGTTCCAATTTGTTTAGCCGTTTAGTGGTAGCCGTACAAGCCCAATTTCAAAGAAACACCGCAAATCGATGTACAGTTTAGCCGTTTGGCACACGCATACTAGAGGTCAAAACACATTTTTTGACCCGCAGTTCTTAAAAAAATCCCTCAGGAGATATTTTTTTATTTGTATGGAAAAAAATTTTTTTTTTTCAGAAAACTATCGTGTTTGGTATCTTATGAAAGGGCATTTTGAGGCGATTCTAAAAATATACCACATCATTACATTACAGCCATTTTTTTTTAATTAACACAAAAATAATTTTCGAAACATACCAAGTTTGGGCTCCTCCAGATACGATATGGCTGATTTTTTTTTTGTACAATATACTACAAATGATACGTGATCGAGATCAAGAATGTTCCGACTCAAAAAACCGAAACCAAGGACAAACTAATCGACATGGTCTCCCATCTCGGAAGTACTATTGACTGTCCACTAAATTCAACAGACATCAAGGATATCTACCGCTTAAAAAACCAAAAAGAAAATTCGAAAACTTCAACTTGGTTACAATACAGTGAAGTATACTCTTTCAAATAAAAAAAGTTAATTTCCAAATCGGTCCAGCCGTCTTCGAATAATCGGTGAACTGAACATACATAACAAATAAATAAAAAATTGCAAAAACAAAGATCCCGACGAATTGAAAACCCCGTCCTTCGAAATCTTGAAGTCGGTAAAAAAAACTTTTTGTGTATTAAATGTTTTTCACGCATGTTCTCTATTACCAAACGAGGAGTGTTTTAGTACTTTTAAATTCGCTTAAAGTAGTATTTTAAATTTATTATTGAATACAGTAATCTGATAGCTGCTGCCATACATTGTAAACCACTGTGTATGGCAAAAGCTGTCAGATTACTGTACCCATTAAAAATACTACTTTAGTACTCCCGTACTTTGAATCCTTATTTCGTCTTAAGAAAATGCTATCAATTTATTCTCTTCATTATTGTCTTAAGTCTCGTTCCAATTTGTTTAGCCGTTTAGTGGTAGCCGTACAAGCCCAATTTCAAAGAAACACCGCAAAAATCCCTCAGGAGATATTTTTTTATTTGTATGGAAAAAAATTTTTTTTTTTCAGAAAACTATCGTGTTTGGTATCTTATGAAAGGGCATTTTGAGGCGATTCTAAAAATATACCACATCATTACATTACAGCCATTTTTTTTTAATTAACACAAAAATAATTTTCGAAACATACCAAGTTTGGGCTCCTCCAGATACGATATGGCTGATTTTTTTTTTGTACAATATACTACAAATGATACGTGATCGAGATCAAGAATGTTCCGACTCAAAAAACCGAAACCAAGGACAAACTAATCGACATGGTCTCCCATCTCGGAAGTACTATTGACTGTCCACTAAATTCAACAGACATCAAGGATATCTACCGCTTAAAAAACCAAAAAGAAAATTCGAAAACTTCAACGATAATTGTAGAAACAATCTCTACTTTTAAGAGAAATGAAGTACTTCAAAAAACCAAAACCTTCAACATAAAAAAAAAGCAGCCCCATAGAGCCAGTAATATAGGATTAAAAGATAGCCCCGACACCCCTATCTACCTGGCGGAACAATTAACCCCCCATGCATCCCGGCTACACTTCCTAGCAAGAGAACTAAAAAAAGCAAAAATATTCAAGCATTGCTGGACGAGTTATGGTAGAGTTTACCTTAGAAAAGAAGACAACTCTAAGGTCATCCAAGTGGTTAGTGAAGCTCAAATTCAACGCCTGAGCTGTGAAAACTCACATGAGATGGAAATCAGCGCCCCGGGACCCTCTGATGGACAAAGAGTAAGCTCAGAATTCTAAAAATTAAGATACAGTTCATCTCACACACGTGTTTCCCTAGTATTTACAACTTAAATGCTGCCTTAAACTTAAGTAGTATAAGTAACTTTGTTAAAACTTTAGCTGTAGCTCACACTGTATTATGCACCCCTAGTAGTCTCAAGCTCATTGTAACACAAAAGATAAGATTCAACTCATACAAAGCCAACACAAAATCACATGGATCGAACAAAACTTCTCGATTATATCTAACGCACACATCTAACGCGCGTATTTTATTAAGTACAAACTCATTAAAAAAACTGTCGCACACAACTAGATTACGATTTAGCCATTCGTGTCTCCATCTAGTAATTTCCTTTGATACCTATATAACCGTCAAAATACGAATACCCATATTAAACCATATTCTAACTACCATCAGTCTTACTCTCTCATTTAAATATGAATAATCAACTCAACGTACTTAATGACATTGACAGCATGGAAGTAGCCAATTCTCTTGAATGCGAACCTCAAGACCTATACAAACATATACCTAAACCCAATAAGAAATCCCTTACTGTTGTATCGCAGAATATCCGGAGTATCTACTCCAACTTCAACGATTTCTTAATAACTCTATCTCTTCTTGATTATGATTCTGACGTCCTAATTTTGACAGAATGTCGACTTAATTCTACAAAATCTATTCCTCATCTTGCTAACTACACTTCTATGTCGACTACAAATAATTTAAACCAAAACGATGGTGTAGTAGCATTTGTAAGAACAAACTTAAATGCTACGATAAAAGAAATAAATCTTGAACATGCATCATGCCTGCAGATAACAGTACATAACACGACTATCCTGGGAATCTACGGATCCCCATCTAACAACAACGCACTTAACTTTGTTAACTCTCTTAATAATTATTTAGACACGCTATACTCTAATACCCTAATCATCACTGGTGACATTAATATTAACTTGATCCCACGTTCACAAGAGTCACAATACGAATTTAATAATCGGCATACCTACCTACACATGTTAAGTACACATGGTGTTCTACCAGGTCTTTTGAAACCTACACGACTGAGTAGTTGTTTGGACCACATTATGTTAAAAATAAATAAATCAAAAACTACTGCATACACAGCCGCTCTACGTACGTCAATAACGGACCACAGCATCACTTTCTTACTACTTTCCTTTAACAAAACAGTTGAACCTACGCGTAAATCAATCGAAGTCATAAATTACAAACTCGCTGCGAATAATTTGCTAAATAAACACCTAAAAACACTTTTATTCAGCACTGATCCTAACTATGTTATAAACCAATTAATTAACAAATTAAACGAATCGCTCAATGAAAGTAAAACAATTAAATTATTACCGAGAAGTCGTAGAATAATAAAACCCTGGATCACTCCGGGTATTCTGCGCTGCATCAAAAACCGAAATAAAATGCAACTGAAACTTCGCTCCGAACCGGAAAATGAGGTATTGAGGGTCAGTTTTAAAAGGTATCGTAATTTTACGTCGAGATGAATTAAAAAAATAAAACGCAGTTATGAACGGCAGCAGCTAGAAAATACCAAGAAAAATTCCAAAGCTTTATGGACTACAATCAAGCATATAACTAACTACAAAGCAAACAAAACTGATAATTCTGAACTTTTAAAATACAAACTTGACGCTGTAAACCATGTCAATGATTTTTTCTCAAACATTGGAAAACAACTTGCATCTGACATCACTGTATCTGACTTTACTTCACCAACCGACACTGGCTCCCCGCAAAATCATATATTGTCTTCGTCATTCGTCCTTTTTGACACTGACCCCCATGAAGTTGAATACATCCTCATGTCCTTGAAATCTGATAGTGCGACGGGTATTGATGGCGTGCCTACAAAACTTCTGAAACTCTGTAAAAACATCGTCGCTCCCGTTATCAGCCATCTTACAAACTTATGTTTTGCCCAGGGTATTTTTCCTACACCTCTCAAGAAATCTCTAGTTACGCCTGTTTACAAGAGTGGTGGGAAAACCGAACCAAACAACTACAGGCCGATCTCGGTGCTTACAGCTATATCTAAAATAATAGAAAAATTTATTAATATAAGACTCATTAACTATCTTAATAAATTTCAACTCTTGTCCAAATATCAATTTGGCTTCAGACAGGGGAAATCAACAGAAGACGCGATCCTTAACCTTACATCTAGGGTGACTAGAGATGTTAATAGTGGAAAAAAATGCCTTGCTGTTTTTCTCGATCTTAAAAAAGCTTTCGACACGGTCTCTCTCCCCACTCTTGTTAGAAAGCTCGAACGCTGTGGCATTAGAGATAAACCGCTGGACCTACTCAGTGATTATCTTCGGAATCGAACGCAAAAGGTCAAAATTGGTAACCACTATATTGATGAGGCTGAAGTGACCTTCGGCGTTCCACAGGGCAGTGTACTTGGGCCCACCTTGTTTCTCGTATATATAAATGATCTCACTGATATGTACATTCAAAATGGTTACGTCGTCTCATATGCCGATGACACTGTTGTGGTTTTTACAGGACAAAGTTGGGAATCAGTGTTTGAGGCTGCTGAAAGTGGTCTCCATAAGATTAACGTATGGCTAAAATCTAATCTTCTAACACTGAACACAACTAAAACCAACTACATTTGCTTTACTAAAACTGACAACACCCAACCTGATCCAACACTTACTCTAAAAATTCATGTGTGTAACCCTCCATCTACATGTCAATGCACACCACTAGAAAAAGTGCGTACTACTAAGTATCTTGGTGTCATTATTGACCAGCGGCTCTCTTGGCACCAACATTTAGAATACGTTAACGGGAGAATCCGTAAACTTGTCTGGCTATTCAAAAATCTCCGTCATGTTACAAACAAAACACTTATATTACAGATTTACACAGCGCTTGCGCAGTCAATCATGACATATTGTATACCAGTATGGGGGAGTGCTAGTAAGACCAAATTTCTCGAAGTTGAAAGAGGGCAGAGGTGTCTCTTGAAAACAATGTTTTTCAAACCCTACTTCAGATCTCCCTACAGATACTCCCTACAGGTACCCTACTTCAGATCTATATGCGGAATGCAAACTACTTAGCATACGGTAACTTTATATCACCTCCGCCATCTTACGACTTCATAGGACACTCAAATTTGATCCTAAGCTTTTGATTGGAAGACGAGCACATAGAGTAGCTCCAGTACCAAATGGTAAATCAGCTTACGCCAAGAGACAATTTGATATACAATCCGCAGTTTTATATAATAAAATACATAAGGAACTTAATATTTATTCTAAAACTGTATACGAATGTAAAAAAATACTTAAGGATTGGTTGTATAAACTAGACAACAGTCAGACAGAAAAGATGATTCATAAATAAAATAAAAAAATAGGTACTTAATTTCATGTAAGTTAAAAAAAAACCATTAGGTATAAAAAATCGTATGTATAACATAAAATTGTAAAATTAAAATTAAAATTGTAACTTTAAGAACACAATTACCATTGTGAGCATACGCGCCGTCACATACACACGCACACACACACACACAAACACACACACGCACACACACTCGCATACGTTCACTCTCCCACACTTAGCTTATATTTTAGTTAAGTTTAGATCTTAAGATACTCAATGTAAAAATACAAAATCTACATATTATACTGATAATAACGTTTTTAAATGTATGTACGATTTATCATTTGGAAGAGCGAGGCCTTCTGACACAGGTACACCATACCCACTAGAAGGTCTCAACCCCTCTACATGTTGTACATCATCAGGTTTAATGAAATAAACTTTATTTTATTTTATTTTATTTTATTTTAGTTGGTATTTCCGCCCCTTTGATTAGGTGACATTTACTGTGTGTAAAAAGGAGACGGATATATGTCGTCAGATCTGTCATCAACTGCAACAGATAATGTGGTTGAGACAATTTACAAATGCCTTAAAAACGAATTTAAATTCAATGTAGAACGTTGCAGGAGTTCTATCTCACTCGCGCTTAAGATGAGAGAGTGAAAGGCAATAGAAACGAATTCAATGTGAATTGAATCGTCATGAAATACGGTGTCTTATCACAAAGTGTTGCCACATGTACGTATTTTGAATTTGGCGCGTTTTTATTACATTATAAACTAAGAAGAACATTTTTTCACGCGAAAAAGAAATTTATGTTTGTATGGAGGGTCGGCCGGCTGGGATAACGTGTCCCATACAAAACATTTTTTTTTCGTGTACAAAAAAAATTTCTTTTACTTTTTCTTAGCCGCATATTATGCTCTTAAGCGGATCACTATTTTTGTTACAACCTGTAGATCCAACACGTAGTTGCCCTATAGAGATTTACTATTTAATACACCCGCTAGAACCATGCTAGAACCCATTCACAGGTAATACATTAATAATATTAGGATATGGAATCTATAAAACGTAGTCTACGTTCAAATGTGTTTACAAAAACCGCCTCGGGGAATAATACGTCGGACCCGCTTACTTCAGCCCTTATTTACATAAATGTGACGTTCCCCATAAAGTGGGCCGCTCGGCGTCTGGGGCGCGCCTTTCACACCATAAGCGCCCATCACCGTAAGGATTGTTTTAAAATGCTTTCTATATTATAATTTTAAACAAAAAAGACCCGACTTCACTTAGACTCCACCTTGACAAAGGAAATGCCCGAGCTACTGTAAAAAATATTTAAATCACTATAGGTTTCCCTACAATAGTAGTAATCCTCGATTTCTTCAGGATCTCATTCTTGTAGTATGCTCTTTCAAACAAAAAAACAGCCAAGTGCGAGTCGGACTCGCGCACCGAGGGTTCCGTACAAACTTGTAGGTATATAGGGGTAGTAACTTTAAAATATTTTTATTATATGATGTAACTAAAAATTTGCGGTTTTCGCAATTTTCCCTTTATCTGTGCTATAAGACGTTGCTTCGTACCAAATTTCAAGATTCTGAGTTCACGGGAAGTACCTGTAGGTTTTGATTCCCTTGCGAGCGAAAATTTGCGGCATAAACGGCTGTATCTTTTGATTGCGTTGGCTTAGAAGTCTGATTTTTTCACAGCTCTAAGGGAGAGTAGACTTGAGTATTTGATATAAATTTCAGCTTGATACCTCCACGCGTTCCTGAGAAAAATGGTCTTGACAGACAGACAGACAGACGGACAACAAAGTGATCCTATTAGGGTTCCGTTTTTTCCTTTCGAGGTACGGAACCCTAAAAAAGATCTTTTTCAAATCGGTCCAGCCGTCTTCGAATAATCGGTGAACATACCTACATAAAAAAATAGCAACAAAGATCCCGACGACTTGGACTCTTATCGCTTTAGCCGTCAACACAGTCTATATAGTCTAGTGCCTCTGGAGTTGCAGGCGTACATAGGCTACGATAGCCGCTTACCATCAGGCGGATCGTATGTTTGTTTGCCACCGTCGCCGTCGTGGTATAAATAAAAACTTGAAGCTTTAAACATTTTTTCACTTCTCATGCTCAAAAAGTGTGTCATATTATGCTTACCAAGGCAGACTAAAGTAGTACATTTAGCCTCTAGGGCTAATATGTATATAGTCTGGCAAACCATTTCTGTCAGTAGAAACGCGCGGCAAATTCAAAATACGTACATATGGCAACCCTTTGTGATGAGACTGATGAGATTCAATGACGAACAATTCAATTGAATTTGTTTCTAGTGCATTTCACTCTCTCATCTTAAGCGCGAGTGAGATAGAACTCCTGCAACGTTCCCAATTCAATCTAAATTCATTTTTAAGGCATATGTCAATTGCCTCAATCAGATTATCTATTGCAGTTGATGACAGATCTGACGACATATATCCGTCTCCTTTTTACACGCCGTAAATGTCACCTAATGAAAGGGGCGGAAATACCAACTAAAATTAAAAACATAAAATTTGATGATCATTGCTGCTTTTTTCACTGATTCTTAGTGTTGTCATACTTTTGTTCGCTGTACATTGCTACTGCGTTCGTTGGCTGGCCAGACTATACATATTTATGATTTACAAAACATTTTAAATTGACCAATCGGAACACTTCACCATACCACCACCACCACTCACAACACATGTCGAAGTTAATCGGAACGCTAGGTACTTTTTCGGTGCGTATACTGTGTAAATAATTTAAGTCCTTAAAAATACATTGTACTTAATATCAACCAATCAGAATACAGCAATGTTAAAATCGACCAATCAGGAAACGCAATTTAATTCTAAAACATGAGGTGTTTTTTAGTTCCTACTTCACAAACATTTAAAAAGATTTAAATTTTTTGGAAGCGCTTTAAAGCGTGTTTAAACTGTTTAAAGACCTAATTATACCGTCGTCTGTGGCATTTATTCGCGGTGTTTATATTTTGTATCTATGTCAAAGAAGTTAAAAAATTAAAAGACCGTCAAGTTAAACCATAATTTCACCTTAGTTTAGTTATTGTGCGTAAATAATAAGTATTTTTATCTTATTTTCTCGCAATCGAAGTGAAAAATAGTATGCATTACTCTGGTCTAAAAGCCATATTACCACTCGAACAATTCTCCCTCACTTCGTTCGGGAAAATAACCACCTCGTGGTAATATGGCCTACTTTAGACCCTTGTCAAACAATCTACTATTGCGAGACATCCAGATACAACAACATACAATAATGAACAGGGGTACGCCGAATGCAACAAAAGAAAAAAAAATGCTGTCTGTACCTACTTATATTTGAAATGCAATGGAATCCAGTTCGTAACATAACAAGAATCAGTTTAAGACTTGAAACCAAGAATCGGCCTCCAACGCCTCTATTGAGTGACTTGTGTGTCGTCGTCGTCAATACTATAGCGCCAACACACTTGGCCTCATTTGTTACATCTATCATGTGGCATCTCTTTTTACTACACAGAATAATATACCATAAGAAAGAGACATAACCCGAATATTTGGACAAATATGCTTGTTTGTCTCGTCGCTAACGTGCTTAAAATGGTTATTTTTCTTTTATTTTGTTCTTTGTTTTTATGTTGGTACTCCGACAATTTGTATGGTATAACTATAAGTTGAAATTCGAAGAAAGATATACGAAAATATACAATATATCTCTATACTCCGCTTAGCGCGTTATTTCTTTGAAACCTGAGCTGCCAAAAACAAGGGGTGCGGGAGGGGAACACGCCATGCTAGACAGGGTAAGCGTGATTGTCCCGTGGGGCGTTAGAGAGAGTCAGACATTAATAGTTGCGATGGAGACGTACTAAGTTTACTGTCACTTCCAATAGTCAGTGAAGTCAGTGTCTTACTATAGAGTGAAATTACTTCGACTGTGGCAGCGGGGGTCACCCGGCTATGCGGGGTCTTGAGTTAATTAGTCTATGTATACGACATACGTGTGACATAGCGACAAGATTCCAACGGTCTTTGTTTTTTGACCACCGGGCAGTCGTCTTGTCTATCCGCGCGCGACACAATTAAGTACATTACATACTGCTCTCACTTTGAAATAACGTGGTGCTTGTAACTTGTGAAAATAAATAGTTTCTCGTGTCCGTTTATTGGAACACCTACATCACTTACAACGCTGGAGTATAGTCGGTACGGTATTAGATGACTCGTATCGAGGCGTCACTAGCACAGCACTAGCATGATCTAAGTGTCTTGTCGAAGTTACTCTCTGACGTTCGACAGCGACACCGCAATCGAAAAACCATCACTCCTAAGTTGTATCACGGTCGATAGTTTCGGTTCAGAGGTTCATGCCATAGATAATATAAGAAGAGATACAGCAAGACGGCGTCCCCTTTAAAACAGACTTTAAGATTTTGAAGGAAGAAGTTCTCAATTCGTCAGGATCTTGGTTTTTGCTGCTGAGGATCGCGAACACATGTAGCTTTTTTCCATAAAGTGGTCATAGTGGTGTGTGGTGGACTGTACGGTTCAGGCTACTACCAGCCGACATTTTTGCAGCGTTGGACATCTCATACGCGATCCACCGCGAGCACGTTTGCCATTAATTCGGCCTAGAATTATGTGTTACTCAATCTCGTGGTAATCTATGGTACTGGGATTCCATTACTAGGCTGACTGGCCTATCGTAGCCAAATTGAAATCGCTGCAGGCCTTTATTAGCAATCGCGACGATCCTGTCGACTTGAGCTGAGGCGCATGCTGGCTGTGCTAGGGTTGCGAAATACCAAGAGTTGACCGTTTTCAGTAGCAGAGCAAAATGGCGGTTTATTTCCTAAAATTGTTAATTTAGACTTAATGTTAGTCGGTCGTTCCTGCGCTCTTGTGCGAACCGTGCTGGTGCAAAAGTTATAATATTTAGCGCGTAAATGCTGCAAGCATGATGATGATGAACAATTGAACACCTTTGCACACCGTGGCGCTGCGAGCTCTAAGTTTTCGTATATTTTAATATTTCTGTCATGGTTATTTTTCCTATTTATTTTATGTCACAAAACAATCAATAGTTGTGAGACTTTTGGGAAAGGTACTTTTTGGCGAAAGGAGCTTCCTTTGTATTATGTACAGATTCAATATTGAGTTCGAGCAATAATGATCCTTTGATCTAGACTGTCACTGATACCTTATAAAAAAAGGTACCTCATGGAAAAAAATGGTACCTTTTGATCAAGGCACTCACATTTTATTAAATAGCTAAGGCGCAAAACACAATAGACCCGAATTCAGTGAATTTAGCAATCATAGACAAAAATCTACCGGAAGTCGGAAATGTGTCTATGATATCTGCATGCCACGCTGAATTCCGCTCAAGTGTGTGTTGCGCCTAAAAAAATCGGTGTGGCTGTCCTAAAATTAGAGGCAGCCCTAGCCCAGCGAGCCGAAACTCGTTAACTGTAGAGCTGTGCGAGGTACAAGACTCGAGTATCTAGCTGTGACGAGTCTAAAGATCCGCGCGCCTACGACACCTGTCCAATTTGCGTCATACAGCGCGCTAAGGAGATCGGAATTGGAACCAATGGAGATTGCATTATCATCCTCCTAGCGTCCTGGCTTTTATCCACGGCTCAATGGAGCCTGGGGTCCGCTTGTTAAACTTATCCTAAGAATTAGCGTAAGCAGTAACACAAGGCTACAAGGGTGCAAGTAGCCTGACGGTAAGACGTCCAACTTTCAATCCGGAGGTCTCGGGTTCAAACCCCGGCTCTTACCACTGATTGTTTCGGTACTTATGTACGGAATATTATTTTCATCAAACTTGCTCGGAAAAGATTTATTTACACGTAGGCGTTGCGGGCGGGAAATTGAAGTTTTCGCCCTAGGGCGGAAAAGTGTTTTTTTTTAATTTGGGAGTGACATTTATATTATCCATATTGTTTAGTCTTTGGTTTAGTCCAATGCAAAGAAATCTTAAATAATTTTGTCATTTGTACTTTTTAAAACAATATTGTAAAATAACTTGTGTTGATGTTATCTGTGACCATGACCACCCCTGTTTGATTTTTCAAAAATTTCAATGTTATACAGAAGTCTGTTTTTATTAATTCTCCTTTTTCCTCACAAGTGTGATGAAAAACATTGTGTGTGCCACGGGCGGTAAAGAAATTCCGAACTCGTGAACATTTTAAGCCCTCGCTTCGCGTCGGGCTTAAAATTGACACTCGTTCGTAATTTCTTATTTCCCGCCCTTAATACACAATGTACTATTGATATTCACCAGTCGCTTTTCGGTGTAGGAAAACATCGTAAGGAAACCGGACCTAATCCCGATAAGGCCTAGTTTCACCTCTGGGTAGGAAGGTCAGATGGCAGTCGCTTTCGTAAAATCAAGAGCCTACACCAATGCATGGAATTAGGTTGTCAAGCGGACCCCAAGCCGGGAAAAACGCTAGGAAGAAGAAGAAGAAGAAGTGAACACAAGCTTTTACGAAACTGAGTGCCAATTGACCTTCCAAGAGTGACTAATAATTATTTTATTATTAAGAGCCAAGAGTGTCCCACTGCTGGGCAAAGGCCTCCCTCTCCTCTTTCCACGTATCCCGGTCCTGTGCAGTCTCCCACCAGTCAGCACGAAAGGCATCAAGTTCGGCTCTCCAACATTTCCTTGGTCTGCCCTGACGCCGGGTTCTGTGTTGTGGGACCCACTTGGTGGTTGTTTTAGCCCATAAGTCTTCCGGCATACGGCAGACGTGTCCAGCCCAGTCCCACTTTAGTTTTCCCGCTGTTTGAGCTACATCAGCTATCTTTGTTTTGGAACGTAGTATATTATTTCTAATGCGATCGCTTATTTTCACGCCCAAAATACTACGTTCCATAGCTCTTTGGCAAACCTTGAGGTTAGACTTCTGAATTTTTGTCAAAGACCAAGTTTGTGCGCCATAAGTCAGGATCGGAAGAATGCACATGTCCATGAGCTTGCGTTTTAATGTTAAGGGAAGGTTTCCCTTCATGTACTCCTTCATGGACCAGTAGCTCCTCCAGGCATTTTCGGTACGTCTTGCGACCTCTTTGACCTGTCGAGCCTGGAAGGAGACTAATTGGCCCAGGTATATGTACTCATCGACATATTGCATTCGTCCGCCATCCATTTCTATTTTCCGTTTGATGCTGTTTGTCATGAGCTTGGTCTTTGACATATTCATCATTAATCCGACCTCAAGGCTTGCTCTGCTAAGTTCTTGTAGCATGCTACCGAGCCCTGTAGCTGATGATGAGAAAAGGACGATGTCATCGGCGAATCGCAGATTTGTCAATCGCTTTCCACCGACGTCGATGCCCTTGTCTTCCCATACAGCGGCCAACTTTCGGAATACTTGTTCTAGGGTACTGTTGAACAGCTTTGGGGACAACGGATCGCCCTGTTTAACGCCTTTGGCTATCGTAAAGGATGGTCCGGGAGACTGCATTTTAATGCTGGCGGTGCTTGAAAAGTAGATATTTCGGATGAGATGAATGTAAGTCGGTTCTATGCCTTGATTATGGAGTGCGGTAAATATTGATGTATGGGTGAGACTGTCGAAGGCTTTAGAATAATCTACAAACGCCAGATAAAGTGGAAGGTCAAATTCATTATATTTTTCGATTAATTGGTTTATGGTTTGTAAATGATCCGTAGTCGAAAGTCCAGGCCGAAATCCTGCTTGTTCGGGGGGTTGGTTAGAGTCAAATTTACTTTGACTAATAATAATAAAATAAATAAAATTCATTTATTTCAGACCGGTTTGATCCATAGTTTTGTTAGTTACAAGAAAAATAAATATTGCTTTACTTACACTCTATGTTAGTACTTAACTACAACTAAATTAAACTAAACTTATTTTATTTTGCCCTGCCTATCAGCACGTCTACCCAGTAGCTCGTGAGACGGCAATCAAGGCGTTCAGCCAACGTCCTTAGGAGGCTGTTGCTACTGCCGCGCACGCGTGCCAGCAGAGACGCTATTCTTTTACGCCTAATGGCATAAAAGTCATCCGTTCGCGCCTCTGCGAACATACCAGATGCACTACAGTGCTTCGGCAGCCTCAACAGCATCCTCATGACGTTATTGTACTGAACTATTAACGTGTTATAGGCTCTCTGCGTAAATGTGGCCCACAGACTGCACGTGTAAAAAGTTTGACAATATGCTTTAAAAAGCGTTAACTTTACTTGTGTGTTACAACGTGCAAATCTGCGGGCAACCATATTGCCCCTTACAGCCATAGCTCTCCTTTCTCTTTCCAGATCCATATCATCTTTCAGATCTCCAGTTAGCACGTGCCCTAGATACTTAAAACTCTCCACCACTTTGAGGGGTACCCCTCCCAGCATGAACCTAGGCATAGTCGAATCTAAATTGTACTTTTGAACCTTAAAAATTAGTATTTCACTAGACTAAAAGCCCTGTTACACTTTAAATTTTTTAGGGTTCCGTAGCCAAAATGGCAAAAACGGAACCCTTATAGTTTCGTCATGTCCGTCTGTCCGTCCGTATGGCACAGCCATTTTACTCGGAAACTATGAGACGTATCTTTATCAAATTTTAACATAAGGTGTAGTTTGTGTGCTGCTACTTAGATCTGTACTGAAATTGCTAAAACAAAATTTGGGGGGGCACTCTATGTAACTAATTGTCAAAAAAAAAAATCTACCAAATATCAACACGGTGCATAATATCAATCGATAGGTCTTGAAAAATAACATTAAGGTTCCTGTGAAATTTTTTTGGTTAAGTAGAAATTTCCAGAAATAATCACTCGGAAAGTCAAAAAAGTTGTATCCTCTGTAACTTTTGAACCGTAAGTCCAAAAATTATGAAAAAAATTCGAGAAGATATACATCTTTGAATATTCTTTCCACGAAAATTATTTTGAACATTATCGGTTTAGACGTTTTTGAGATATCTCCAAAAAACTACTTACATAGGCAGATACGACCTTGCGATATTATTTTTTTCGATACCCGGTACGGAACCCTCCATTATGCGTGGTCCGACACGCACTTGGCCGGTTTTTAGTGTCCTAACTAGCATCATAATTAGGATCCTTAATTTTTTCAATAGTAAATTTACTTGCTAAATGCGGTTACACTTGACTATATTTAGAAACTAAATCATTTAGGAAGCTAACTAGGACAAGTCTAACAGGGCTTTAAGGCCTTGTTGGGATCATAGGACCTTTCCTCACGATATTTTCCTTCACCGCAAAGCGACTGGTAAAGTCTTAGAGAATTTAACCAACCGGAGTCGCCATTGACAGGCGTTCCCCTCTGCCAAAAACATATGACCAGTGGTCATACACTTGTATGGACTGACGCAGAGCCGGATTAGCCTTTAGGCAGAGTAGGCAACTGCCTAGGGGCCCCACATCGGCCGGGGGGCCCCGCGTGCATAGAAAAAAAAATATTTTGATAGATTGAAAATTAAATTTGGAAAATTTGTATATGTACATATCGGATAAGTTTTACTATGTAGAGGTCTCCTGTCGAGGTACTTATGCTAAACATGCCTTGCGGTAGGTATGGTCCGTGTGGTCGTCTTCGTCTATCATATGTTTTTACATATTTTGGCTAACATTAGTTACATTTAGACAACATTGAAGCGTATGTACACAAAAAGGGGGGAAATAAATCACGCGGTCATTTTATATACTCGTACATATTCATTACAAGTTAATATTAATAAGAAAATTTGTATATATCCGCTAGGCAAACCGCGTGTGCACAGCGGAAATATAATAATTTTGAACAAAAAAGAACCGACTTCACTAAACATCCACCTTTCCAAAAGCAAATGCTCGAGCTGCTGTAAAAAATACTCAAATCACTATAGGTGTGCCTATAATAGTTGAAGAGTTCCCTCGATTTCTCCAGGATCCCATCATCAGATCCTGACATGGTTACAATGGGACCAACTGTGAAGTATACGCTTTCAAACAAAAAAAGAATTTTCCAAATCGGTCCAGCCGTCTTCGAATAATCGGTGAACATACATAAAAAAAAAAAAAAAAAAAATAGCAAAAACAAAGATCCCGACGAATTGATAACCTCCTCCTTCGAAATCTTGAAGTCGGTTAAAAAAGAACCGACTTCACTAAACATCCACCATTCCAAAAGCAAATGCTCGAGCTGCTGTAAAAAATACTCAAATCACTATAGGTGTGCCTATAATAGTTGAAGAGTTCCCTCGATTTCTCCAGGATCCCATCATCAGATCCTGACCTCGTTACAATGGGACCAACTGTGAAGTATACTCTTTCAAACGAAAAAAGAATTTTTCAAATCGGTCCAGCCATCTTCGAATAATCGGTGAACATACATAAAAAAAAAAAAAAAAAAAAAAATCAGCAAAAACAAAGATACCGACGAATTGATAACCTCCTCCTTCGAAATCTTGAAGTCGGTTGAAAAATGTTTCAGAGTGAAACAGTAATTGGGAAATTTGTATTTATCGGCTAGGAGCAACGTGTGTGCACAGTGGAAAATGAAAATGTTTCAAAGTTAAATATTCATTGAAATAAATTGTATATATGCCCCGCGTGTGCAGTTTTTGACTCCATTTTATAATCACTTTTACCTAAAAAAAGCATTTCAATTTCGTTACAAATAGATATTAATTAATCTTGGTTTAGGCCGTTCTCTTTTTCCACCGACAATGAGATGATATTTTCGGTTTTTCGAGCATCATTGAAATAATAATGGTAAAAAAAGACATAAAACTACAAGAGTGTATTTAGAGGACATGTAAATGTTTTACGTAGATTTTTTTCCGTGCAGTGGTTTTTCAGAAAAAATCGTGAAATTTGTGACAGAGTGGTCCATTTTAGCAGGGACAACGTTAAGTTTGATCACTCTTTCTCGATGTCATGGGACTAAATGTTTATTTTCGACAGGAATTGAAATATTGTATAAGGGAAAATCAGTGTCGGTAAAAAAAGGAAAACGAGCCGCCGACTGAGAAGCTGCGGAAAAATTATCCAGCTGACCGAACTTTAAATATTTTTTTCAATTGCTATGTAGATGATCTGTGTCGGTAAAAAGGGCGATTTCAAGATAAATTATGACCGATTTTGTATCAAAAAAATTTGTTTTTTACTAAGAAGCGATATATTTTTGCGATAACTCATAAACGTTTCAATAGACTTACCGTAAAATGGGGCTAATTGGTAAAATTTTTGGACTAAAACATTAATAACTTCATATTTTACTTACTTATCAATAGTTTTTATATTTTTTACAGATAAAAGGCATACTGCTTCGTCATTCTGCATTGAACATATGTCTGAATTGTTAACACAGAACGAGTAATTTTTTTAAAAGAGGTGTCCCAAATTACCTCGTAGTTGGGGTTTTATGGAAATCGAGGAGTTTTGACCTGATTTTGCCTAAATTTTCAAGCCTGTGTTGGTTTAAGCATAACTATCTCTATTTGGGACGCTTCAAGAACAACTGCTGGAAGCAATAAAATTAAAGTAACCATAATTTTTTGAGTTTTTTTGGGATAAAAAAAATCAAGTTTTACTACTCAAGTAAGATTTACTGAAGTGCTATCTTTCCTGTTAAACACTTTTACGGGAGCTTAATTACATAAATATTGAGTACTTTTCTACGTTAAAAAAAATATGCGGCTACGTAGCAGTAAACCAAATAAATAAAAAACTCTGACAACAAAAACTCTTAACTTGCTATGTCATATGTGCTATGCAATCAACATGTTTCTTAAACCATGAGAGGTCTTAAATACAAGTCGTAAAAAAAAATAATTAAAATTATTTGCTTTTCTAAGCACTACAATGTTAATTTAGACAGACTAGATAAGTGATTATGGCTGCTGCAGCTGCCACCTTAGCCATAGCATCGGCCAGTGCTTCTGGTGACTATTGTGTATAAGTATATGGAAGATTTTTTTTTCCCTTTCGGCAATTCCGGAAGGTACGTTTATAACTTTGCAAGTAACTTCTGTTGAGAAAAAAATATGGTCAACCTACATTTATAGAAATGTATGGAGCGGATACTTGGTACCTGAAACTAAATAACCCCAAAAATTGTACCAAATAGTCCCAATTAAGAAAACTGACGATATATCATTCAAATTAAACAGCTAAAAATGTTTGCCATAGCTTAAAAAACTCCCGAGAATATACACTTTTAGGTATATATAACAAAAACAAGCTTACCCTAGCACCAACGGACATCTGAACAAAAGTAGGACGATGATATTTTGAACCAATTTTCTTCCATCACGTTTTTAGGGTTCCGTAGTCAACTAGGAACCCTTATAGTTTCGCCATGTCTGCCCGTCCGTCCGTCCGTCCGTCCGCGGATAATCTCAGTGACCGTTAGCACTAGAAAGCTGAAATTTGGTACTAATATGTATATCAATCACGCCGACAAAGTGGTAAAATAAAAAGTGAAATTTTTTTTTTTATTAGGGTACCTCCCCTATACGTAAAGTGGGGAGTGATTTTTTTTTTCATTTCAACCCTAACGTGTGATATATTATTGGATAGGTATTTAAAAATGAATTGGGGTTTCCTATAATCATTTTTCGATAATGTAAATATTTTCGGAAATAATCGCTCCAGAAGTAAAAAAAATATGCGTCCCCCCTCCCCTCTAACTTTTGAACCATAAGTTTTAAAACTATGAAAAAAATTTCAAAAGTAGAACTTTATAAAAACTTTCTTGGAAAATTATTTTGAACTTGATAGGATGAATAGTTTTTGAAAAAAAAATACAAAATAATTTCTGAACTAAGTTTGTAATTTAACCGTATAAGCAGGTGTTTATTGTACCTGTAATTTCTACAAAATTACAATGAAATGACGTGCTTTCAAATAAAGTAAAAACGGTGAAAATCGGTTCACGCAATAAAGAATTATCCCATAAAAATCATCTTCCATACTTTATGCTCGCGCGCAATAGTTTACTCAATTTGCCGATAGATGTCGCTGTACATGGAACTCTCATCATATCCTACATGGCGGTGTTATTAACTCTTAAGTGGGGACACTTACTGTGACGGACGGAAAACTACGGAACCCTACAGTGAGCGTGGCCCGACACGCTCTTGGCCGGTTTTTATTTTTTCTACGCGCAAATCCGTATTTGTCGGCGTCACTGCAACCACTAACCAACTTCACATTAAACACAGGGTTGTCTGACGAAGGTTTACGCATCTACTATTGCCACATTAAACAATAAATGGACTTAAAACTTATAATTTTCTTATTCAAAATAGCCTCATGGTTCTTAAATAGCCCCAGTTTACGGTAGTTCAATATTTTTAATGGCCCATCAAGCGCTGAGCAAAGCTGCGAACAGACTCAGTTCACTACGCTGACTACGATACCCTAAAAACCGGGTTTCACAGTTGCCGGCCTGTTACAATACATCCATTCAAAAGGTTGTTTATTAAAGGATATTTTGCGGCACTTACGTCATTTTACTATGCGTCATATACGGCTTTTTACAGGGCTCAACCAATTTTATTAAATACTAGCTGTGCCCGCGGCTCCGCCCGCGTGGAATTCGGTCTGTGTCAGTAAGCGGCTAATTCACCCCCTAATTTCTCTCCCGCTACCCTGGAGGCGGAACTTGAAGTAAAGTTGACAGATGGATACGCTAGAGGACAGTAGTCCTAATAAAATATTTTACAATTACCACTAAATGAAACTACACTCATAAATGAATACTTTTTTTTAATTATTTTTTTTTTGGCATGATTTAAACGGCATACAGAGTAGTAGGTGTATATCGGACGATACAGGACCACTTTTGTATTTGTACGTTCATGTCCACGGCAAATATCATCCAAATCGATCCTCCCGTCAAATCAGTCAAAGCATGAAAGGTAAGAACAGGCGCTGTTGAACTTGGGGGGGGGGGGTGTCGCAAATGCAGAAATGATTTTTGTTAGGCTACGTATAACCTGGCTGGGGATTTTCTACAATTGGAATTAGTAATCCTTAATTGGGTCCGGGGTGATTTCCGAGATAACAATTAAAATAAAACCGGCCAAGAGCATGTCGGGCGATGCTCGGTGTAGAGTTTCGTAGATGCTGCCCTGTTACAAAACATCCGTTCAAAAGGTCGTTTATTTGGCGGCGCTTACGTCAGTTTACTATTCGGCACTTCCTTTAACTATGCGTTTTTGACTAATAATTCAAAAACGGCTAAACCGATTTTATTCAATATAGTTTTTATTTAAAGTTCTTATCAGGCCTCACCAAATTTCAGCTTTCTGGTGCGAACGGTAACTGAGCTAGACCGCGTACAGACGGACGGACATGGCGATGTAACTGTTACGTAATAAGGCCTAATTATGTACAGAAGCATACACTGCTTTACCTACACGCATATTAAAAATCCATTGAAACCATTTGAATGACCGCCATTACACCGCCATGACCAACATTATTGCGCCGGCAGTCGGGGGGGCGTGCTGGCGGTCGGGGGGGCAGATTTTCATTACGTTACCGTAGGTAATGAATTTTCATACGTTTTTACCACACTGTCACAGATAATACACTGATGTTACGTTACTGGTTGCAATAATGTTGGTAATTAATTACATACGGTTCCGAACGCGGAATAGAGGATTTATGATATTGGTGTAGATCAAGATATTTATTTGTCAATGTAAGCACATTACAATGCACTAATGGACGTCAGAGAAAAATAAAATACGTGAGTGTCGTGGAAAATGTGTGAATCGAGTGCGATTGGAACGAAGTTATGTTATTTAATTTTATTTCATTTTTTACTTATTCGTAAATTTTTTTTGCATTTTTTGAAATTTTGGAAATTATGGAAATTTTGGAAATTTTGGATTTTTTTGAAGTTTTGGAGATTTTGGAAATATTGGAAGTTTTGGAAATTTAGAAATTTTACATTTTCGAAATTTTTGAAATTTTGACATTTTCGACATTTTTAAAATTCTCGACTTTTAAGGTTCTCGACTTTTTTCACTTTTATCACTTTGCCACTTCTCAGTTTCACTACACTTCACTTCACTTTATTCTATTTTATATATTTTTTATTTCATTCCATTTTACATGTTTCTCAATCTTATGGGTGTCGCGTTTTCGTGACGTGACGCTTTTTCGTAACGGTCACGTGACTTTTTTTCGCCTAGGCCCCCATCCGCGAACCGTCGGTAAAGGAACTTCGTTCCAAAACTCCACCGGTTTTAACCCTACACCTCTGGCCCAAGAAGTATTATGACCGAAAAGAAATTCGACGGGACTTATTTTGTCCGTCCGGTTTCGGCCATGCATCTTTGTCCGTCATATATAGTCCTCGAACCTGCAATAACCCTTTGACATTCATGACATTTTCAAATATTTCTTAAGAGCGGGTAAAGGTAAATTTAAAGCATCGACGGGTAACATGTTATAAATATGAACACCTTGATCTTACAAATTATTTCAATACCAACTTTTTCAAATTTTTTGGACCTACGGTTCTAAAGTAAGATGGTGGGGGGGGGGGGGGGTTAAAGAAGAAACTATCCTTTGTCATTTCTCGAGACCGGTACTATCTCTATACCAATTTTCATCTAAATCAGTTCAGCGGTAAAAAAAATCCTCATACCACCTTCCAACCCCCTTTTCACCCCCACAAGGGTTTGAAAACTATCCTATGACGTTTCTCGAGACTCAAATTATCTCCATGCTCATTTCTATCTAAATCGTTTCAGTGGTTAAAAATTCTCCATACAAACTTTCAACCCCATTTTCACCCCCACCAGGGTTGATTTTCGGGATTAAAACTATATATTATCCTGTCCCAGGACTCGAACTATATCTATACAAAATTTCATCAAAATCCGTTCAGCCGTTTTCACGTGATGCGCGGTCAAATAAACAGACAAACAGATAAACAGATAAACAGATAAACAGACAAAAATTCTAAAAATTGTTGGAAAGTGTTCTGTTATCGATTCTAAGTATCCCCAGACAACTTTTTTTCGATTATCTTCCATATACAGACTTTCGACCCTCTTCAGCTTTATTATATGTATAGATACTTATCAGGCCATCCGTCACTGAGCAAGGACGCGAACAGACAGACAGACGGACAGGGCGAAACTGTAAGGGTTCGTAGTTAATCACATAACCCTAAAAAGTCAGAAATGTTAATACATATACATACACTGTTTGATTTTTTTTGCTAAAAAGGGGCCCATGAATTGCTCTGCCTAGGGGCCCCGAAATCCTTAATCCGACCCTGGACTGACGTTTATCTGACGTAGCTATTTGTACGTTACGTACGAACAGCCATACATTTGACGTTCCCCTCCCCCGCAAAAATCGACAGACTTTTTTTGTATAGAAAATGACAGCCATGGCTACTCCATCCGGTTGAATTCACTAAGGGTATAGTAGCAAATGATGTTTCGTACATAAGTTCCGAGAAACTCAGTACTCAGGCTCGTACGCCGGGGTTTGAATCCGAGTCCTCCGGATTAACCCTTAGACCCGCCAAAAATGTCAAATCACGCGCACGGAAAGTCGTGCCCTTCGCGCCAGCACGTGATATCACGTCCAAATTATAACCAGTTTTCCTTGCGGGCACGGTTTTTCCGTCCGATGCTTGACGGTCAAAGATTTAAAAGTTCAATATACCAGGCTACCAACGCTTCTTATAATTTTGCATGTAGAAGCATTTGAAGCGCAAAATTTGATAATAGCCGTGCGTGGTCCGAATCACGCTTACAGCACTCACAGCGCGCTAACGGGCGGACCGAATCACGCTCACAGCGCCAACATAGATGTCGTGACGTCATTGAATGATATCACTTGACAGCGTTTACTGTGCTCACGGTCCTAGGCGTAAGCACCTTGAGCACAAACGTCAAGTTGACATTTGGCATACGTTTGACAAATGATTTTCATTAAATTGACGTTGACAGCGCTCACGCAGCCGTTTACGGTGGTCCGAATCAAAACACTACTTACGCGGCCTTGAGCGCGCTAATGATTCGGACCGACTATCAGCACTTTTAGCGTTGTAAGCGTTGTAAGTGTGATTCGGACCACGGCTAATGTATCACGTCACGTTGGAATTGCCGTCCCTTTCTACAGGATTATTCACTCGACTGAAGCCCAACAGCTGCTATCAAGCGAATTCAACGTTACTACTTATCCGCTACTTTCAATAGAAAGACACAAAAAGCGAAATAAATCACGGCTGAATAAACTCGTCTTCAACTGGGTAGGTAAAGGAGATGTAAATTCCATTCGTTCTTATCTTCTTGCACCGCGTATTAGCTTGCTGGATTTAATATGTCAGGTATGACCTTAAACTACGCCAAAAAAAGAGGTATGGGTTACTGCGAATGACATCTCGCTAAGTGTGGTAGGGCACGTTCAGCGAATATCATCGCTCAAATCTGGAGCAGAGCCCGACTGGGGAAGTACCTCTACCTTACAGAAAACCACAGCCAAATAGCACTAGACCCTACTCATAGTGTTGTGTTCCTGCTGGTGAGTAAGGTTGCCAAAGAGCTCAAAAAGGACTCAGTGTGTTGACGATGAGGGACCTTCTTGTTCCTTTAGTCGTCAACACAGTGAATCCTCCTTTTCGTAAAGGGTCGGCAACGCGCATGTGACTCCTTTGGAGTTGCAGGCGTCCATATGTTACGGTAGCTGCTTTCCATCAGGCGGGCCGTATGCTTGTTTGCCACCGTCGTGGTATAAAAAAAAAATAATAATAATATACAAGCAAAATTAGGTACTGTATAAAAATATTCTGTCACTTTCTCAAGTCAAATTGGTCCCTTTCCTTTGATTATGAATATAGGATGATACGACTGGAGTAACATACCTAAGTAGCTAAGCAGGTGATTGGTTTGAAACAATGATATTTACTATGGATGGGTTATACTCTAACAAAATGACCAGAAAAAATACTTCCAGACTTATTTCATAACCTAGCAACGATTCTGTTATGTTTATCTATTTTGACAAACATTACATCTTTGTATCTTTCTCACGCGGGTGACGGGAGCTCATTCACACGTCCGCATCTCAAGCTGGCCGGTGCGCGACTAGCCACAGTTGTGTGAATTCACTCATATTAAGTGCTTCACTTTTGGAGCGTGCATATTATCTGTCATTATTATATATCATAGGTTTGAAAAGGATTTTATTTATTTAATTCTAGCGACCCGCCCCGGCTTCGCACGGGTTAAAAAATGGTTATTGTTGGTTATTCCTCAGAGATAGACATATGCCATCGCGGACTTTTTTTTAGACGTTTTTAAGGTAAACGTAAATTATTTTGATCTATCTCATAGGGTTCAGCCAGCGTTTGCAATGTAAGCGCAAAAAATGTGTTTATTTACGACATCACATTAGAAACCTCTATTATTATTAGTGTTTCTCTCCTATATTGTGCATGTATTATACATATAAACCTTCCTCTTGAATCACTCTATCTATTAAAAAAAACCGCATCCAAATCCGTTGCGTAGTTTTAAAGATCTAAGCATACATAGGGACAGACAGCGGAAAGCAACTTTGTTTTATACTATGTAGTGATTTATTACACAAAACAAAACACAATCTTACCTACAAGAGGCGGACTTAATGTTATATGTGTTCTCTAATCTCTACCAGTCAACCTTCGAGCAAAGCAGATAAGTTTTCGCACGACTTTATTGTTAAGCACGTAAAGGTTATTGCAAATACCTCGCTTTAGCTGTTGACTGTATCAGGGGCCGATTTGACTCGTGAAGGCCCGTTATCAAAAGGGTATCTTGGCTAAATAAACAATTTTAGGTTACAAACAGCGACTATTATGTCTAGTTGTTTTATAAAATGCGACCCGAAAGTCCTAGACTTCCCAATAACTTTACTAATAGGTAAGTATCAAGTGTTTCTTAGGGTTCCGTAGCCAAATGGCAAAAAACGGAACCTTTATGGATTCGTCATGTCTGTCTGTCTGTCTGTCCGTCCGTATGTCACAGCCATTTTACTCGGAAACTATACGACGTATCTGAATAAAATTTACACATAAGGTGTATTTTGTAGGCCGCTACTTAGTTATATAGTTAAATTTGAAAAAAAAAATTTTTTCACTTCTCATGCTCAAAAAGTGTGTAATATTATGCTTACCAAGGCGGACTAAAGTAGTACATTTAGCCTAATTTAGGCTAAAGCCATTTAGGCTAATATGTATACATACTTATGATTTACAAAACATTTTAATTTGACCAATGGGAACACTTCACCATATTAAATCCACCAATCACAACACATATCGAAGTTAATCGAAACGCTAGATACTTTTTTAGTGCGTATACTGTGTAAATAATTTAAGTCCTTAAAAAAAACGTTGTATTTAATATCAACTAATCAGAATACAGCAATGTAAAAATCGACCAATCAGGAAACGCAATTTATTTCTCAAACCATGAGGTGTTTTTAGTTGATAATTCACAATCATTAAAAAAGAATTTTAATTTTTTGGAAGCGGTTTAAAGCGTGTTTAAACTGTTTAAAGAGCTAATTATACCGTCGTCTGTGGCATTTATTCGCGGTGTTTATATTTTGTATCTGTGTCTAAGAAGTTAAAAAAATTTAAAGACCGTCAAGTTAAGCTAAACCATAATTTCACCTTAGTTTAGTTATTCTGCGTAAATAATAAGTATTTTTATCTTATTTTCGCGCGATCGAAGTGAAAAATTGTATGCATTACTCTGGTCTAAAAGCCATATTACCACTAGAACAATTTTCCCTCACTTCTTTCGGGAAAATAACCAACTCGTGGTATTATGGCCTACTTTAGACCCTTGTCAAACAATCTACTATTTAGGGAGGACGCTCCATACATTTAACTAAATTTAAAAAATTTTTTTACCAAATATCAACATGCGATACATCAATCGATAGGTCTTTAAAAATAACATGTAGGTTTCTTTGACCAATTTGTGATTAAATTAATATTTTCTGAAAATGATGCAAAATACTACACATTAAAGGCATTAGGTATATACTATTTAAAAAAAATATATATCTATATTTTCTGAAATAATCACTAAGAAAATCAGAAAATGTGTGCCTTCCTATAACTTTTGAACCGTTATTCCAAAAAATATCAAAAAAATTGAGGAGATGCGCCTTATCATATACTTTCTACGAAAATTGTTTTGAACATCATCGGTTCAGCCATTTTTGAGTTATCTCCGAAAAACTTCTTCCATATAGCATATGCCTAATTGCATATGCATCAGATACGACCTTTTGGTATTAGTTTGGTTCTTATTCCATTGAAGGTACGGAACCTTCCTATGCGTGGTCCGACTCACTTGGCCGGTTTTTTTTGTACTAGTATAAAATCCATTTTGTAATTTCTTTGCTACTGACAGAAGTCACAGACAACTAAACCCGACAAACATTCCTAAACGAAAACTGTCCAGTTCCCAGCTTAATCCGGTTTTTCAGCGCCAGAAATCAATTTATCCCGCTAATGTATGGATAAAAACAAATATTTGTTCGCCTTCTATTTGTGCAGCGCAATTCTGGCGCCAATTTGGCAATTTCGTGTAATTCATTCGTAGCCAGTGTTGCCATTCTGCGACATGTCCGTATTTTTCACCAATATTTAATTATTTATGCAATTATAAGCCAAAGCCGAAAACTTAAATCGGGGACATGGCAAGCTCCGCCGGCGATAGCGGTATCAACTGGCCTCCTTTTTGGAGAGGTGGTCAAGAAACAGTGAAAAGGGGTCAATGAAAAAGTGACGGGGAGAACTTTACCCAGTTTGCCCAACAGCGAGACAGGCTTAATGTGATAAAATAATAAGCAAATAATAAAAGTAGGTACAGTCAACCAATTTGATTCCTAGGCCACTCTAGAACCTTATCACAATAGCTAGTTTGGTAGCGAATAGTTTACGTTTATACGTATCCACCAAGGATGATTAAGACATGGCCATCCATGGAACATAGGAACGCGATTTTGCAAAATCGCGTTCCTCGAGCCTTCAGGCTATACGTCTGTTTTCGGCACAATGTGTCACAGCGCTATCTGTTGAGTCTGGAGAGATAAGATGGTCCTAATGGCGGACTTAATGCCATAAGGCATTCTCTACCAGTCAATCAATAGGCTTAACAGAAAGGTTAAGTAGGAATTTAGTGTTTGTGGTGACCGATAGATGACGCTAGTGCTTTAGTCTGAAATAAGGGAACGCGATTTTGTATAGGCATTGTCAATCCATATCTTAATCATCCTTGGTATCCACGGGCAACTGTCATTACGACAATGTTCTACAGTGGCCAAGGAATCAAATTGGTTGACCGTACCTATACACTTTATAGTAAACTATAATCGCCCAACTACACAAACCCGCACGGTAGGTATAGTCACCGGCAATAGTATCTTCCTATACGAAAGCTGCAAAAATATGTGACACGCTCTTATTTGTAGGGCCATAACAGCGTGTCACATCTTTCTGCGGCCTTCGTGTAGGAAGATACTATTGCCGGTGACTACGTTTGCGATTTTTTATGGCACTCGTGCAATCATAGGTCAGCTGTCGAAATGCATTTAAGATTCCCGCCTCACGAAGCCACTCGCGCTTAGGGTTGCCAGGTGTCCGGCTTTAGCCGGACATGTTTGGCTTTTTACGGGTGTGTCCGACCAAATAATTCCTCGTCCGGCCTGTCCGGCTTTTGTTAGGCTTTCGTCTGATTTACGCTACGCGCCAGTCACGCCAGTGGCACGATTCGAAAGACCAGCGTAGCGTATGCAACACCGCAAATGACGCGCCGTCCGGCTTTTGGGATCAAATGTCCGGCTAAATTAAGCGCGGAGTCCGGCTTTATCATTTTTGGGCCTGGTAACCCTACTCGCGCTCCTCATTCACGATCACGAATGAATACCAGGAGGACCTATAGCGAACTTCGAAAATCTAATTTTCTTTATCACCGTCTCTTTCGCTCTTGCATATTCGAAAGAGACTGATGCAAATAGGCGATCGAACCGACGAAGTGTTTCGCGGTTATAGGCCTGACCGTCACTCACATGCCGGCGAACTTCGCACAATGAGGTTTTCCGCGATCGAGTTTATCACTAGATGGCAGCACTGTGGCGAGAGGTCTAACTGTCATCATAATCCACCAATCATGTTTCATTTTATTTTTGATTGGTCGATTTTGACACCTGCTGTCAAAAAGAGCTCTGCGTGCTATTATATTATATATCATGAATAATATTAAATAGCACATGTAGAAGTCAGTAGTATTAGCTACACCCAGATATATGAAATACTAAAACGATAAACTACAAAATTATGAGCAACATTTTCGCAGCTGGAAATGTCAGGCCATGCTCGATTTTCGGACTTCCTCAGGATTTTTAATTTTTACTTCTGGCAACCCTATTTGAAGTTGAAAGTCCATTATTTATACGTGTGCCTGAAAATTCATTTTTAAAACAATTCGATGTCCAACCGATTGTAAATGTCAACATGCACATGAAAATTACGAGCTGTTTAAATGAAGTTATGTTTTCGTACAAATATACTATAGTTTATTTTTGTTGTGTGACTATTTGGAATCAAATAGGGGAGTGGTCAACTTAGCTTACCTATTCTATACATATTTTCATCTTATCGATTGATTATTCGTTTTAAAGTCTAGATTATGCCATTTAGATATCAAAAAGAAATTGCTTAACGTCATTACTATTGTCCTAATGGGGAAGGTAACTGTCTAACTAAATAACATTTCCAAAAATGGTCCTTAGAAAAGCTTTTGTTCGAAAAAAATCCGAAATACTGTATCTAAACTTAGAATGCTTTAAAATAAAGCTACAGGGCAGAATTTTACTTAGGAAAGAAAAAGGTATGTAGTTTCAGTGCATTGTTAAAGGCCCTGTTACACTTTACTTTTTTTAGTGTCCTAACTAGCATCCTAATTAGGATCCTAACTAGTTTTCATAGTATATTTACTTGCTAAATGCGATTATACTTGACTAAATTTAGAAACTAACTCATTTAGGAAGCTAACTAGGACAAGTGTAACAGGGCTTTAAGGACCATTAATTTTTTGTCTCTTTCTCTCGTTGCATGGAATCTGTCTTCCCCATTTTAGAGCATTCAACTCAGAGTGGCCATGTCATTTCTATACAAAAAATCTGCCGATTTTTGCGGGGGAGGGGAACGTCAAATATATGACTATTCGTACGTAACGTACAAATAGCGATGTCAGATAAACGTCAGTCCATACAATAAATGACGTATGTATGACCGCCGGTCATATGTTTTCGGCACAGGGAACGCCTGTAAATGGCCACTCCAGTTGGTTGGATGCTCTAAATTCCCCATTGGTTGTCCGAAGTGTCCGAATCACATTTTGTTTAGATGTCATTTTGATAGGTAATAAAATACTTGATTTTAAAGTTGGAATACCGCTCCTCCAGGCATGATCAGCGGGTTTAACGCGAAGTTAGAAAATCGACATTTCAGTATCACCGTTTCTATCGCTCTTGCATATTCAAAAGAAAGTGATGCGTGATGCAATAGACCTGGGGTCAGCAAACCGCGGCTCGCGAGCCGCATGCGGCTCTTTGAAGGGTCAGTTCTGGCTCTTCGAGTTCCCCTTAATAAAAAATAAAAAAAAACATAAAAGAGACAACTGTGGCTCTATGAGCTTCCGAAATTCGATATTTTTCCGCCATCAAGTTCTTTGTCAAAAAAGTTTGCCCACCGAAACGAAAAGTTTGACGAAATAGACGATTCGACGTACCAAGTCCACTTCGTTCGTTCGTCTATTTGCTTCACAATCTTTCGGATATGCAAGAGCAATTGAGAGGGAGATAACGAAATTTCGATTTTCGACTTTGCGGTGGGCCCGCTGATTGAACTGGACTCCCGTAATTTTAAATGACGACGCTTTCTTACTTGGTCTTGGTAATACAGTCGACAAAACGTGTATCCCAAAAAAAAAGTTGGGAGTTATAGGTACAGTCACCGGCAATAGTATCTTCCTACACGAAGATGATTGTTTCGCAAACATTGCACATTTTAAATCAAAGACTTGATTTTAAAGATTTTTCCAAAAGATGGACTAGTTATGGTCCACATTTATAGCTCCGTACTTAATGTTTTATCTATGTAGAACTGGCCACACCACTTGCCTGAAACTCAACTACGATAATAATACAAAAAGCCCCGAAGTTAACAAGTGCAGAACAGACTGATTTACAATTTGTAATTTGTGAGTGAAAATGTTGATTCTAAGTTCTAAAAGACAAAGATGCTTGCGGGAGCCCGAATTTGCTAACTAAATAAAATCTACATTTTATTGTATCGTTCTTCGATGGATGGATTGGATTCTAGTTTGTTATTAAATCAAATACAAAAATTGATAAATAATCAAACCCAGTTAGGCTTGAACCAACTTCAATACGCCTTGCCAGGGCTCGATCGCTTAACCGATTCGCAACATACATGAATTTTTGGGAAGACGTCATTAGATTCTATTTCACGTTAGATTCAAATGTCTCTAATAAACCTACTATCAATTTTGAAACGTCAAAAATGCGAAAATACGTTAGGCATCTGCGCCGCGCGTCAAACGCCCCATACAAAAAACGTGAGGTTTATGACGTCACCAGCCTCAAAGTTGCGGAAAACTGTTTGGAATGTTTTTGTAACTTTTGGGCATGAAACAATGCGTTTTTACCTATACAGTTATTATACTTTTTTTTCTTGTAAGAACACAAGTAATCGAATTGAGATTTAAAAAAAATATATTTGAGGTATTCAAAAAATTGCTCAAATTTAACGTTTTTAACCGCAATATCTTTACAAAAATATTAGAAAATTATTACGTATTTCCATTATATAAATTAATTTGGTGTTGTTGTTGAACGTGTTTATTGAACAAATTCAACTAAATATTTTTCACGCATGTTCCCAATTAAGCAATGGGTCAAGTACCTAACTAAGATGAAGAAATGTTCAATGCATCACTTTAAAAAAATGCAATAATATTTATGGATTAGATTCCTTGATTAACTAACAGAATTCAGCTTTTTTCAATTATTTGTGTTACTTATTTCATCCAATCATCTCCGCTGCGAGCGGCTTGCGAATTTCTATTCTATTTTAATAGCAAAAACATCGTGCTGAGGAACATCGATGAACCACGATAAATCCATGCGCCTAAAGCACGTCATCGTCAGTAGCATCGGATAAAAAAACGAGTAAGTTTAAAACAAAATTGAACCATCTTTTAAAATAATTTAAGTTGACATCATTTTAAAGTGATATCCACATTTCCACTTTACTGTTAAGTAGTGTCGCTATCAGAGTGAAAATGTACGAGCTATTATAAAAGCACGTAAATTACAATTTACTGCAGGTGTAACGTTACGTAACTATGTATACTTAACATTAACGTAAATATATATCTATCTCCCTCGATCCCAAAATCAAACTTGACCTAATGAGAATGGACCATTGAAACAAAAAAAATCTAACACAGTCGTCTACGCGAAATGAAAACAACAAATGAGAACCTGCAGATTTTTGGAGTGAGTAAAAATATAAAAATTTGTTACCTCACTCTTATTTTAGGCAAAATTAAAAGTAAAACAAAATGCTTTCTATTCAAAAGCCGGAAAAAGCAAATTATATAAAAATATAAACATATCATTTAAAAACCAGACGTTGTCACAAATTCTCGATAAGTCGTCGACGTAAATCTTACGATAGCATCGAAATGACAGCAAAATTAACGTCAGTCAAATTGATACACAGGCAAGGAATAAGTGAAGAAGGAAAAGCATTTTTTTTTTAGAACTTATACTGGCCACTGACTACCATCTCCGGGCATTAAAACAAGATAAAGACTTAAAAATTTCCACGCCGATTCTATGCCGGTCAAAATCATCGGCAGCGGCGGCGTGGAAAAATTGTCGGCGGCGGCGGCGCGGCGGCGCGGCGCACATGTCTAGTTCCCACAAGCTTTGCTATAATAGACCCGTACCGATAAATTATGAAGTTTCGATAATATTAAAGATGCTTATTTTTCACATACAGAGTTCAGGCCATCCAACTTAGCTAATAATAATAATTTGTGTCATCCTAGGTGGTTGCTTAGGTAGAATCTTAGACATTTCTTTTTTTTAAACATTATTCGGTAAATAGAAAATTAGAAATCAAAATTGTTTTTTCACTGCAACAGCAAAGTTGTTACTGACGCACGCACGCGTTTTGTGTCACTTTCGTCAATGGAAAGACTGACATTCAATCAGCACATATATGTAGACTTTTATAAGCCTATATAAAATTAGAGTTGATCGATTAGGTACTGTGCATTCTAAAATATCGGTATCTATTATTTGAATAAATTTGTGCCATATTAATCAATGATATTTATTTATTTTAATTATTTTTCTTGTATGACCCTGTAAACAGTACAATAAAATATTAAAGTTATCAAAGTTTGCGTCACTATTTTTATAAAAGCGTATCGAAACAATGTTTGAAATTTGTGTCGTTATAATCAATGGATTATTTTTATTTTTCAAAACAAAAACTTGTTTTGCGTAAAGGGCATGCGCAGGGAATGGTAAGACGCGGGCGGGGTGCATGTGCCGGCCAGGGTGCCTAGCAGCTCGTTTGTTTTCTATACATTATTACTACATACGTATATAGTAATAAGTGCGACAAAGACAAACAGCGACTTTTTAGTCGCTCTTCTTTATTTTTCATAGTAAAGAAAGCAGTAATATAAAACTTAAGTAAGTAAAGGATAATTAATGTGATATAACGTATGACTGTATATTTATGAGATTATAATGTTCACGCGTCGAAATATAAATTCATTTAAGCGTATAAATATGCCCGGCAGAATAACCCGCCAGACCGGGCGACTACAGCCCTTCCAGCGTCGACTTGCATTACTCGACAAGTGCCCGCGTGTTATATGCCCGGAATTTTATGAAAGTCTACCCGCAACTCTTAGAAATGAGACTTCCTATAATAAATTTGAACACCGACTAAAGGAACTTTTATTGTCTAGGAATTTATATTCTGTCGAAGAATTCACTGCAGAATTTAAAAGAACTGCAAAATGTTAATTATTTTTATAGAGTATTTTTACGTAATTGTTGTTTATATTGTTATTTTTAATTGATTGACTTTGTTTTAGGTCTTGACATTTTTCTTTTATTTTTTAATATTTATATACCACTACCTAGAATCTCTAGACATGTGTACATCCACAAAATCCCTGTTGACATTCTTTATATTTATCCACTGACATTTTTTTTCTGTAAATTTTTCTGATTGATTATTTTTTTATTGTATTGTAAGTGACGATCTTTTAGTGAATCCATTTTATTTTATGATGTAAAATACTGTGTGTTTTTCTACAAGAAATAAATGAATCTATCTATCTATGACTACACCGTAGTCCGTAAGGCAACTGTGGATCTGTGTGCCACGCTAAACCTAGTTTACCATGTAAACAGTATTTTGACAAATTGTCACAGATAATTTGTTACTAATAATATGTAATTTATGCATCAAGGCGGTTTGTTTACAGAGTGCCAATCGTGAAACGCAAAAAATTTCGTTATCTGCCTCTCGGTTGGACTAGCAAAGGGCCGGGCTGGACTTAAAAAAAATGGCTTATAATTTTCCGGGTATCTAAAACATGAATCGGCAACTTTTCCAAGGCATATAATAATATAAATTGGCCGTGAATTAATATTCTAGCGACAATATTTTTTTATAAGCGTCAAACATGTGGCATCATATTATTGAAAAACGGCAGCAATATATAGCTGACCAAAAAATTTACCGGGAACTTGAAATAATAGGTTGGCAACAAAAATATTAACTTGGCATCTATTATTAAAAGCAGGCTCGGTTTAAATATTTGTTGCCAGCTATTTGTTTGTACCTAATTAACCAGTTTTTGTGTATCAATTGCTGGTATCATTTTCATTACGGGAGCACTAAAATTTCATGAAACTGGAATATTTTTAAGGTTCCGTACCAAAATGGTTTAAAAGGAAGCATGTGCTACTCTGTCTTGTCACAATGTCTATTTGCTTCGAAATTGCTAGATCGATTGAGCTGAAATTTTGTAGGTTGTATGTCCCCGGATGCTTTAAGGGGGTAATTAAGAAAATTAAATTAAATGTTTTTCAAACCACAGGGTCATTGTTAGTTACCATCAGGCGGGCCGTGTGCTTGTTTACATCGTAGTAGACATCGGTCAACGGATTGCTACTCTGAAATGGGCCTGGGCCGGACACGTTAGTCGTCGAGATGATGGGAGGTGGAGCCAGCGTGTCCTAGCATGGAGACCTCGTTCAAAAAGGCACAATCATAGACCTCCAACCAGATGGGAGGACGATATTAAAAAGATTGCAGGCCCACTCTGGAGGACAGTAACCGCGAACCGGGCTTATTGGAGGAAATTTGGAGAGGCGTATGCCCAACAGTGGGCGTATCTCGTGCACTCGCTGAAGAAGAAGAAGAGGAAGAGAAGAGATTATTTAATAAACTAACCCTTTACTGCGTACCAAGCCATTTCTGGCCGTTATAGCTTTCAACGTTATTGGCAGTGTGTAAATTAAAGGGCTGACATGCCGCAAGTTAAATTGCAGAAGTAAATATTTTGGGGGGTGGGGCGCTCCATACATGTAAATAAATTTAAAAAAAGTTATTACTGAATATCAACATGTTGCTTATCAATCAATGGTTCTTTAAAAATAACATCGAGGTATCTTTGAACATTATGTGATTAAGTAAATATTTTCAGAAAAGGCAATTTTAGTTTAATATAGGTACTAAGAGACAAGATTAAATAATAAAACAGCTTTAGAAAATAAAAATAAAAACACATTTTACTAATAATTTAAACGAATAACCGGCTTCCTGCCGATCCCGGTGCAAAGGTGCCCATAAGGCTTGCTGCATTTCCACGCTGGATAACTATGGACAGCCTTTGCACCAAGAACGACTCGGAGCGGGGATCCTCCCCCTTTTGCCGGAGTCGACGGCCCAGCTCGCGTACGAATCGTTTAGTGTCTACCCCCCAGCAGCCCGCGGTTTCAACTGCGAGAGGGAAGAATATGTAACTGGATCCTAATGGGGCATATTTTTGTCGCTTTAGTGCCGCCTGTGTCTCGGCTGCCGCTCCGGCCGTGCGATTATTTTCAGAAATAATCGCTGCGAAAGGCAGAAAAATTGTGTCTTCCTGTAACTCTTGAACCGTAAGTCCAGAAAATATGAAAAAAATTGAGAAGATGCGCCTTATTAGATACTTTCCACGAAAATTATTTTGAACATTATCAATTCAACCATTTTTGAGTTATCTCCAAAAAACTTCTTCCATAGACATCAGATGCGACCTTTTGGTATTAGTTTGGTTCTTATTCCATTGAAGGTACGGAATCCCCAATTATGCGTGGTCCGACACGTACTTGACCGGTTTTTTAATAGAATATCTTACTTTATTTTATGAAAACGGGCAGCAACGTAAACTTGATTTTTGCACGTAATCCGCTGGTAGCCATCAAACCATCGGCTAATTAACGATCCATTTCGCCTATGTATATTTTTTTCAGCCCTATGAGGGAAAACTACGACACTCGCACGAGTTTTCTAGTCTATAAAAATAGAAGTATAGGCAATACCTACACAAAACTCACCCTTCATATTTTCTATTAACTAGGTAGGTATTTAGGTAATACCTACACAAAAGGCACCATTCATTATGCTCTATTAACTAGGTTGGTATTTTGGTAATACTATACAAAAGGCAGCTTACATTTTTTCTAAATCATATGTGGCATATGAATTTTGGTTCTAGATATCTGACTATAGATACTTACCTACCAATATAGGCCCTAGTAACTTTTTAAGAATCCATTTTATCATATAATTACAGCTCGTGTAAAGTTGCCCATTGTACTAATATTGAATATGTAATTCACTTTAATTGCTGCCTAAATATTTTAAAAGTACCTTATTTTTAATTTAATAGGTAATCGTTTTCGATTAAAAAAAAGCTTATTAAAATGCTTCCCAGTTATAAATTCAGTTTTCAATATAATTATTTGACACCTACCTATAGTTAAACAATGGCTATTAAAACATTAAAAAACAGCCCATTTTGAGATAATGTACGGCCCCAAATTAGTCACCAACCTATTAATTTTGGTACCCATTTTTATTTTTTATAGCTACCCAAATTCAATTATTTAGCAGCCTGGTTAAATACATGCCAAAAAAAATTCATCAGTGTGATGTCAAGATAAGGCTATGCTTTTATTAACTTATCGTATAAAACACATAAAAATAAGCAACTTTTCTTTAACAAATTTTTTTTACTCAATAGTTTTGAAGTTATGGGGCCCTGAAGGTTGAGTACAGTTTCGACTATTTTAATTGCTGCCTAAATATTTTAAAAGTACCTTATTTTTAATTTAATAGGTAATCGTTTTCGATTAACAAAAGCTTCTTAAAATGCTTTCCAGTTATAAATTCAGTTTTCAATATAATTATTTGATACCTACCTATAGTTAAACAATGGCTATTAAAACATTAAAAAACAGCCCGTACATACCGTATAGAATACGCTAAAATAAGCGTCTTTCATTTGAAAACTTTTCTCTAAAATCAATAATGGCCGATTGGACATGGAACTTGTATATCGCGACGTCATTATATTGTGTACTTTTTATGATTTTTCCGTATAGAATAAGCTAAATAAGCGTGTTATATTTGAGGAACTTTTCTCTAAAATCAAAAATGGCCGAGATAATGGACTTTTTGATTTTAGAGAAAAGTTTTTCAAATAAAACACGCTTATTTAAGTCCATTATGGACTTTGAACTTGTATACAATTTGGACTTCGAAAAAAAAACATCGACGGGACTACATTATAACGTGTACTTTTTATGATTATTCCGTATAGAATATGCTAAACTAAGCGTGTTTTATTTGACAAACTTTTCTCTACAATCAAAACTGGCCGAGATAATGACTTTGAACTTGTATATCGGGACGTCATTATAACGTGTACTTTTTATAATTTTCTGTATAGAATACGCTAAAATAAGCGTTTTTTACTTGAATAGCTTTTCTCTATAATCAAAAATTGACAAGATAATGGACTTAGAACTTGTATTTTAATTTGGACTGAAAAAAACAAGCGATGGGGTATCATTATAAAGTATATTTTTAATGATTTATTCGTATAGAAAACGCTAAAATAAGCGTGTTTTATTGAAAAACTTTGGTCTAAAATCAAAAATGCCCGAGATAATGGACTTTGAACTTCTACATAAGACTTCGAAAAAAAATATGGACGGGACGTCATTATAATATGCACTTTTTTTTATTTTCCCGTATAGAAAACGCTAAAATGAGCGTATTTTATTTGAAAAACTTTTCTTTAAATTTAAAAATGGGCGAGATATTCTCCTTTTTTTAAAGGGTCAGCAACGCGCATTTGACATCTCTGGAGTTGCAGGCATCCATAGGCTACTATCTGGCAGGCCGTATGCTTGTTTGCCACCGTGGTGGTATAAAAAAAGATAAAATAAAAATAAAATAAAACAAAATAGAAACAGAATAAAAACAGAATAAAAACAGAATAAAACAGAATAAAAACAGAATAAAAACAGAATAAAAACAGAATAAAAACAGAATAAAAACAGAATAAAAACAGAATAAAAACAGAATAAAAACAGAATAAAAACAATAAAAACAGAATAAAAACAGAATAAAAACAGAATAAAAACAGAATAAAAATAGATTTTTTAAATTTTCGGCATTTTTGACTTTTTTTACGTTTAGGACTTTTTATTTTATTGACTTTTTTCCCTTTGTCACATCTCACTTTCACTTTTCACTACACTTCACTTCACATAATTCTATTATTTTTTTTACTTTATTCCATTTTACATGTTTCTCAATCGTTTGGCTTTGTTTCGCGTTTCCGTGACCTGACGCTTTTTCGTGACGTTCACGTGACTTTTTTTCGTCTAGCCCCCATCCGCGAACCGTCCGATAAGGAACTTCGTCCCAAAAACAAAAATAAAACAAAAATAAACGAAACTAAAACAAAAATTATACGTTGCATTTTCTACTCATAATTCACGATGCTTGAAATCTTCGAAAATGTACTCAACAGTCTAGTCACAAACAACGCGGTAAGCTACCGCTTAAAAGGTACGTATGGGCGAGACACGGACGAGTTCATTGCCCCGTCGCCGGCTTCCCGCGCCCTGCTCCTCCGCTCAGTTACTTTGTCGATGTCAGCTTTATCACCCCGCCCGTGCCTCCGTGAGCAAGTACCTACATCGTAACTGCTAAGATGCCAGCGCCTGGTTGACCCATGATTTAGCTTGTTAAGAAGCGAGCCGGGGGTCTACTTCTAGTAGTTACTACAGAAGCACGCAAACAGGCGTGCCATCAAGGTCACGCGCTATAGTTAGGAAGGAAGATTTCCTCTGAACGAAAATCTTGTTTCTGTTTAATTTTTGACGTAATATCATTAATAAAAGTGACACAAATTGAAATATCTACTTTAAAGTCCCTTTTTGATTATTATAATGTGAACTCTGATGACTTTAATAATTTATTAAAACGATAACAGCCTAAAAAAACGAAATTACCAAAAAACTTAAATTTTCATTGCTTAATTTGACACATATTGATTTTACTGACGTATTTTAAGGTGATGATATAGTTAATCCTTAATTTATGAACTCTAATTTTTTATACGTACTTTTTTAGTGTTGTCATACTATATCACAATTTGATACTCACTCGACGTAAATGACACAATCTGGTTTTGTACAACAATAAAACTGTTCTAAATACAAAACAGTTATATTTTTTAACTCTAATATTTAGTTACTCAAGTTATGGCAAGCTAAAAAAGTTAACCTCAAATTATTGAATTACAAAAAAAGCACCAATTGAATATGACACAAAACGCACTGAAAGATTCTCATGTACACACTGTATTTCCAACTTCAATAATAAGTGACTTTAGAATTTTCGAAACTTAACCCTCAAAATATTGCCAGCGGGACGGGGCTATAAACGAAGTTATATGTAAGTACCTTATAGAGGTGTAACGTTAATTATATCTTCTTGTTTTTTTTACTTCTGCCTCGAAATATAAATTAACTGTGATAAATAGGGGAAGCCCGGGCAAGACGCATATGTTAAGGGAATGATGAAAAAAAAAACACCGTAATTGTTAATCAAAATAACACTTTATATTTTTAATTTGTACTATGTACAGTTAACTTTGGAAAATGCTATCACAAATCCTTATACTTAAATAACTTTTGAGTGTTATAATTTTTTAAACAAATAGTTCCAATTATCCGCTTTGCCCGACCACCGCGGGCAAAAGGGATGTACCTCAAGGGCAAAAAGGATACATATATGACAAATATATGAATAAGGCATCGAATACATAAAAAATAGCTGTCTACCCTTGAATAAGAAGTACAACCCTAATGGGCCTATTTTTGCACTGATTACACTGAGTCTGTCTTCGGTGGGTGGGTCAATGTATCTTTCAGCGCATACCAAAAAGAACACTATAAATTATTCTCTCGTTTTATTTTTGTTTTAAGAGAAGTTTTTGTTTGTTAGTTTTGCTGGGGCCTAGAAATTAGAAATCTTAAGTTATTATTATATTTAGTACCTTTGTGGTGTTTTCCATACACGCATAGCTATCCGTTTTGCCCATCTCCGTCTTGCCCGAAGTACTAAATATTTCGAATTGTTTATGCCAAGAATACGTTTAACAGGTGGATAAAAAGTTATAGTCACAATTTAAGCCAAAATTAATATACTATAGTTTTAACTAACCGTATTAGTAAAGATACGAAACGTAATACAAAAAGTTGAAAGACTTGCTTTTCCAAAAATCACAACAAAAGAGTCAAAAACTTTGTTTTATTTCTCCACAACCAGTACACACATTGTTTGCTTTGATTGAACTGTCATGGCGTTCTCGTATCACTACTTTACCGACTTCAGCAAGCCTAGATACGCTATCTATTGTATAGCTTTGGTAAAATCAGATATTCTTCTTACCCACACTATGCGTATTGCCCGGGCTTCCCCTATATACTTACTATGCGGCAACTTACTATGTTTTAGTACAGTAGATTAGCGATTGCAGCACAGTCAATTTACCTAATTTGAAGGTACCTGTCTGTGTTCGTCGGAGCGAAACGTTGAAATTGCCGGCATTACGTTATTTACGGTACAAGCTTGGTCGCAGTGAAACTTGTGGTGCTCGTGTGATCAGTCTGTTGCAAGGACATGTATTCGAGTAGTATAGCAAAGGGGTAGGTTGTGATGGACAATGTGATTGGCGGAATTTAGCCATTCATTAGCATAAGTTGAAATTTGTCTACGGACTCCATACAAAAATTCAACAAAATTTAAACAAAATAGACAAATTTCTGAATACTGAATTCCGCTCTAATCTGTAGTGCCCCGAACTGGAGGCCGTACAGCGCCATCTACCTTATTTGTAAAATTTGTAGCGTAGCCACAATTTTTGACCAAGAGGCACACCGCACACTTGATCTGAATTTATCAATTCATAGACAAAATCAGACGGTAATGCTTAATTTGAAATAACTAGTAGTCTGCCTCGAACTGAGAACTCGCGATCGTCTTGCAAACGATTGACCAATATAACAAGACCCTTCTGATTATTGTTTCGCGCCTTCTAGCTCCATAACCCCTTGATCAATCTTGCTCATATACGAACTCTCAAATTGTCTCTGCTACAATCCCAACAAATTTCATACAGATAAGAAAAACGTTACTAAAGTTATCGCGGAACAAAACTATTCAAAATCAAAAAGCCATCGAAATGCAGGGACGTCTAGGTAGCCAGCTGACAGTTCCGTTGTGCCCGAAGTTGTCTGTAAGAAATCACTTCGCTTACGCTCCGCTCGTTCGAATATGATTCAACTATAAAAAATATTTTCCTCTAAGGTGGTGTGAAAAGCAGTATGTGTGATTCTATTGTAGACTCCATCGCTTCGTTTGGGATTCAATTTCAATACGCCCCCGCCATAAATATTTCATTTTGCTCCCTTGTTACACAATCTACTATTGTGGACCAACGACTCTTTTCATTTCATCTCCGTCGTCACTAGTACCACAAGCTGTCCAAGCTGGAGTATGCACTCCTAGTTTTGTGGTCTAAAATAATAACCTAAAAAATGTTTGCATAGCGTCAAATTTTACCGGCACGATGTTTGCAGGAGAGTCAAATTTTAATTTACCGTGGATGTGCACGGCCAGGATATGCTATGGCAATCAACGGTACCTAAACATACAACTTCATACATTTGGCTCCCCTGTCAACATCGCGACGAACTCACGATATACGGTGGACGTCCACGGCAAATGATAAAAGCGACCAAATGGTCTAAATAATACATCTAGTTGTAGCTATGCTTTTAAGTACTTTTTCAATCTGCCTATTATATAAACTGTACGAAATTTGAGATCTAAAGTAAACATTGAGAAAGGCACAACTGTTGTTGGTCGTCTCTGTCCCTTTCTAGCATATATATATTCATATGCTCCTTCTCGCTCACACAGAACCCCCTCTACTTCCATGAGGCAGGTAGCTGAGGGTCAGCGTTCATTTTTACTTTGACTTGCTGTTTTTCAATCTGAAAGGTCGTCAGCTAAACTGCTGGTGAGTTTTTTTTTTTATTATATCCCAGTTTAGCTTTATACTTTGAAAAACAGTTTCTAACGGTTTTTACCGTTCGAAATATAATTTTGAAGTTGCTGTCCCTAAGCAAATAGGAACCGATCCAAAATAGTGAAGTGATAATAAAATCAAGTAAATTAAAAGGATCCTCATCGCGGCTATCCTATTCAATATATTATTAAAAAATACAAATTTTAACATTTGATATATTTTCCGATTTTACAAGTAGAATTACGTATCGCACAGATCGCACTACTCTCAAGACGTGTTAAACCCTAAATTCCGAAAATTCATTAATTGAATTATGACATGACTTTCATTGGTGTTACATACATAGATCTCGTTATTTACCGATACTTGTTTAAATATGGCAGGAAATTATATCAAATGTTTAAGTGTGAGGAACATACCCTCAATTTTATACTTGAAAAATATTTGAACTTGAGGATCGGGATATCAATACGCACATTACCGTTGAGGTTACAATTGTTACAAATATGTGGCCCAAAAATATTCATTTTTGTTAAAAAGTGTGGATACGCTAGAGAGTTGATAAAGCTCTCGTTAAAGGTCTTGCATTTCTACTCTCAGAGACACAAGCTAAGTAACAAATCTATAACGGTAAATAGTTGTCATTATATTGTGTTGAGAAAATAAATATTATGGGACAATCTTACACAAATCAACCTAGTCCCACGGTAAGCTCAATAAGGCTTGTGTTGCGAGTACTAGGCGACGATAGCCTAGTATGCTGAAATTGTTAAGAAAAGTATACTCTTGTATGCAGTTGTAAATGTTATAATTACTATAATGTAAGTATTGATTTACAAGCGACCGTAATGTACGGTTTTATGTTTTAACATTTGATACGAGTTACTTACTTTCTTATTAACTTGATACATGCTTGATACGCAACTGTATACAAGAGCGACAGTTCTTAAGTTTCGTTTAAAACGAGTATTCCTTATAATTGCTATTGAAGTACAATATTTCCCTTTAGACAGTATTTCTAGTAAAATTTTAATGATAAGATAGGCATGACGCCTGCGCAAGGATGACATGCTCATTTCGGAAAGCGTTCTACATTTTGACTGGCACATAAGCCTCCTCAAACACTGCCTGCGCAAGGCTAACTATCCTTCTGAGCAAGGAGCCCACAACCGCGGCAACATTATTTATTAACTGCCTCCTAGGCATCAATTTTGATTTATAATAAAAGTGCAAATAAAATTGACTGTGACCACCTGCGCAAAGGTGTATAAAAATATGATAGTCATATCATTATTATTTGGAATCTGCTTTCTAGTTATTGCGACAAACTGGTATAATGTTCAGCCTTCGCAAGGCACATTATTAAATTTATAATTTGATTAGGCAATGAGGATAAACGCGCACATTGGTTATGGTTTGGAAATTTCAAATCCATACAGTCTATGTTACCGAGTCTCTAGAGACTAGACCTCAGAAAAGCATCAGAAATGGTTCCAAAATAACAGTTAATATGGACCATTCATAATCTAAGGGTTTTTATCCTCATTAGTCTATAGCTAGAGAAATACTATTCACAAATACTTTCGGGGTAATTAGACCTCATCAACACTGAGAAGCATGTAAAAGGCAAATGACCCTAACCTGCGTAAGGTGTACTGTTTAATCATTATTAATCTGCAGATAAGCAGTCTAAAGTGAACCCATTATATGTTACAGTCGGAACTAACCGACGACCATATTAACAGCTTCAGATGAACGTTCATGCATCCTAGTAACATTTTCTTTTGCTTATCATATAATGTGGTCATGGTGGTGAAAAGGTTAAAGCCATTGTTCCGCCTCCCGAATATAACTGATTATATTAAAGTATATAATGAATTGATATTTCAACCTGTCCTCGATGCAGGGAAACTATCATGCTGCTGCGTAGGCAAGCATATTGAAAACCGAAATGTACAAAAAAGCCCCTACAAGCCGTTTGGCAACTTACTTGTAAATATTTTGAGACTAGACTTATAATATTTCGGTATTGTAAAAATTGCAAGTAGTATACCAGGTTTCTGTGATCTGTCCATGTACAAGTGTTGCCATGAGCAAACAAATACTGTATATGAACATTATACTTATCTAAAAGAGTGTTGACCTATGAATCTATGCAGTTCAAATAATAGCATCCTTAATTTAGTAATAAGGAATAAAAGGGTAGACTTCGGCTCCTACTGTCAAGGTTAACATTCTTTTAATTTGGCCATATTGAATTCTAGGTCTAATATAAGCGTTATGACCGATCTATAATAACTTAATTTCTTGTTTAGACTAGAGCCTTTTACCAGCAATACCTGATTACGGCATAATGTATATTCTGGTATGTTTTGTCTCATGAACAAACAAATAAATGGTCACAACTAAAACAAATAACCTGTAAGGACTCAAAATATAGCCACATTTTTATAAAATCTATATAAGTATAGAAGTAGCATTTCCAACTGTATGTGACGTTCATTAAGTTCACGCAGCGTACACATACGTATATAGAGTAAAGTCTCAAGTTCTCAACTACAGGTCTACAATTTGGCCAAGCCAAGAAACTTGCCATGAGTCTTCACAAAACAAAAAACCGGCCAAGAGCGTGTCGGGCCACGCTCAGTGTAGGGTTCCGTAGTTTTCCGTCCGTCACAGTAAGTGTCCCCACTTAAGAGTTAAAATAACACCGCCATGTAGGATATGATATGAGCGTTCCACGTACAGCAACATCTATCGGCAAATTAAGTAAACTATTGCGCGCGAGCTTAAAGTATGGAAGATTATTTTTATGGGATAATTCTTTATTACGTGAACCGATTTTCACCGTTTTTACTTTATTTGAAAGCACGTCATTTCATTGTGATTTTGTAGATATTACAGATACAATAAACACCTGCTTATACGGTTAAATTACAAACTTAGTTCTGAAAATATTTTGTATTTTTTTTTTCAAAAACTATTCAACCTACCACTTTAAAATAATTTTCCTAGAAAGTTTTTATAAAGTTCTACTTTTGAGATTTTTTTCATATTTTTAAAACTTATGGTTCAAAAGTTAGGGGGGGGGGGACACATATTTTTTTACTTCTGGAGCGAATATTTCCGAAAATATTTACATTATCAAAAAATGGTTTTAGTAAACCCCTATTCATTTTTAAATACCTATCCAACAATATATCACACGTTAGGGTTGAAATGAAAAAAAAATCACTCCCCAAATGAAATGAAATGATTTTTTTATTGGTAACAGTACTGTTACAGGTCGTTTTGTAAATAACATTGGTTGTTTATAACAATTATAACTAACAATTAATTTTGTATTAAGCAGAACGTCTGCTAACGATACCACAATGCTTAGAAAAAATGGAAAAGTAGAAAAATCCACCGCCCCAGGCGAGACTCGAACTCGCGACCCTGGGACCATTCTACGTACAGGGGAGGTACCCTAATAAAACATTTTTTTCCACTTATTTTACCACTTTGTTGGCGTGAGTGATATACATATTAGTACCAAATTCCAGCTTTCTAGTGCTAACGGTCACTGAGATTATCCGCGGACGGACGGACGGACGGGCAGACATGGCGAAACTATAAAAGGGTTCCTAGTTGACTACGGAACCCTAAAAAGTATCCATATCCTTGGTAACATTGTACTAAAAAGAAGATGAAGAACTCACTAGGGGAGTACATATACTAGAATCAATTCTTTTAAAACTACTAAGTACTCGTATATTAAAATAGATATACAAAATTAAGTGCATATTATACTGTGTACATATACCTTTGGTAATAGTACATTATGATACAAGTGTGCTAAGTTGATCATTAGTATCATTACATACGAAGCGATATTGTGCGCACGAACGCATGTGAGTGCGCATAATGAAGCTGAGCTTATGTAATGATCAAGCACACGCGTTTCATACGACGTTTTTCAACACACTTGCGAGGAAATATCAGAATAGTATAATAACTTTTGATAAATACATTAATTGTCAGAATGTTTACAGGATAAGGTACTTACGAACCTAAGATAATTAAATTTAACTAAACTTTTTTGTGACGTTATTGAGTATCTGGAACTCTTTTTCAAATCATTTCATAAAATTAAAGACTTCACATTTATTGTGCAATAAATTATAGTATTTTTTTCTTACGTATTGCTCACTAGATTTTTATGATGACATTTTACTAATATGTATCACAATTTTGAAATATATCCAGAGGTTAAATTAACGCTAAAGTTGTCTTCTTATTCATTGAAAATATAATTTGTTTAAATTATTAAAACACGACGAGAAAAATCTAACAAATAAACAATGATTTGAGGTTAACTTATAAATGGCGCGCAATTTTCTTTTTTGGATGTGCGTGCAGGTTGAGGCAAAGGGGCGGACGTATAATACCAAACAGCCAATATTAAAACAGACAATTCGTATTTAAAACGTAATTTATTGTGTATTACGAGTAATATAATAACTTGAAATGATTCTTATTCACAATCAGGATTGTATAATTTGTATTATACCGTAAATGTGTATATTTTTAATATATTTACTTTTTTTTTACTTTTTTAGAATGTAAACTCATAAAGAGTTAAAAAAAAGTAAAGGTAATACCCGACTAAATTACAACGATTCGTCTGCGTACGTACAACTTGGTACTAGAGTACAAACGTCACTTGATCGGATTATTAAATTATTCCACTAGTTAGATAATTATTGTGAAATGCACGCGTGTTTAATATCTAGGATTATGAGCATAAAAGCGGTGGAATAAGAACCTCGTTACGAGCAGGTGTTGAAAATATATGTAACAATGCATACTCATACAAAAATGATATTTTAGCAACCTAACGGCATGTAAACATTGGATAAATGTTTTCTTATTTATTAACAAGCTACTTACTGAAATAGTTTTATTAGTTATGTTCATAATGAATTGCTGTTACAACTAAACAAACGCATTTCTTTATTAATTATAATTTATGTATATCGTAAAGCTATCCTTTATTAGCTTTCAACAATTCCTAAATTGACTGAATAATTTTATATATATAATGTCATTATGATGACCAATTAAGTACATAAGTAATAATTATCTATTCAGTGTATACCTATGTAAATACTACAATCTCTGGAAATAAAAGGTACCTTGTTTTATTTCTACAAATTGTCACTGAGCAATCGGGAATTACTGTAATATATCTCTTGAGGAAAGGAGAAATAAAAAATACAACAACACAACTGTTATGTTTTATTTATTAGGTATTTAAATTCTGATTACATATCATAAGGTTAAGTGAACCACTTACATACCTTTACCATTGTGCTGGTTAATTATGATCTCTTCCTGGAGATTCATACTCAGTCAGTTAACATAAGATTAAGTTAACATTAGATTTTGTTTTACCTTGTTTTTAATTAGATTACCATTGCGAAGGTCTTTTCTGGTGAAACATTTCTTGAATATTTACAGGTACCTATATCTATAATAACTTGTAAAGTTAGTTCCATCTGTGGGTACAACATAGATTTATAAACATAACTTTACAATCTACCCACCTCTCGCTACACAGTTATTAAAATTCATGGTGTTGCCATACACCATCGCAATGAACATTCATTGCTGTTTTATTGTCACATTGGCTTGGCGTCTTACGCTTCCACCAGGCGATAACAAACACGTCTCAATGTTTACTTTAGATCTCAAATTTCGTACAGTTTATATAATGACAGCGTTTTACATAAAATAAAACGCTAATTATAAAAACTTACAAATTTGAGATCTAAAGTTTTTAAACCTGCCTGGTATAAATTATAGATGAATAATAAATATTGAGACAATGAAGTCAAAATGAACGCTGACCCTCAGCTACCTGTCTGATGGAAGTAGAGGGGGTTCTGTGTGAGTGAGAAGAAGCGTATGGATGTATATGATAGAAAGGGACAGAGACGACCAACAACAGTTGTGCCTATCTCAATGTTTACTTTAGATCTCAAATTTGTAAGTTTTTATAATTAGCGTTTTATTTTATGTAAAACGCTGTCATTTCATGATTAATATTCTGGACAGTTCTGAATTTATTAATATGTGCATGATTTATCGATATCAATAATCGAGACAGGTGCATCCCTAGCAATGAGACAGCCTATGTAATTAAGTAATGACAAACATATATAAATCTCTTTTTGATGCGTTATTAATGTTATAAGGAGGTTTTCAAAACGAGTATATCTTTGCTGGATCTGTTGCCGAGCTTTCGTTTTATCTCTTTCTTCTGAACTCGAGGCAAGCGGTGAAAGCACAAACTATCGTGCAATGGAACGTAGTATTGACGTAATAAAAGTCTTAACTGTCAATTTGACAACAAAATTTCAACTAAAAAATTGAAACTTTCTCCACATCCACAAGTCTACAAATTCTACGGTGTAATTATTTACAAGTTATCATTTTTATAACAGAAAAGTGTTAAAAAATATAACAACCTGTCATAGCCCGACGTCTGGAACAAATGCACTCTGACCTCGAACATATAGGTTAGTATGAAGTAGTCTACGTTTTGATTATAAATGGCATGACTTTTACCCGCACTCTGTTGCTCATATTTCATCGAAAAATGTCCACCGCGTCGTCAGTTTTAACGCCAGTTGGTGTCCGCGGTATGAAAATATTAGATCGTGAGAAATTCATTCGCAAAATCCAAACACCCGTGTTAAAAGTTCCAGCAGAAAAGCTATCAAAAATCACTCCAAACTGCAAAGACAACTTCCTCAAACTGGAAAACTTTAAGCCTGTTCAGAATGACAGTGATAAACTTAAATTAATCTACTTTAATCCAGAAAAAATCAGTGTGTATACAGACATCTCTGAAAGCCATCGCCAGAGACTCCTAGAAGTTGGAATCACTGAAAATAACTTCGATGTGAAAGATATTCAGCTGTCGTATGACAACTGGTCATATGGGACAATCTTCAAAGCTGTGTTGCCAGAAAATGAAGATATAGTCAGTGGTTTCACTCAAGTCGGACACATCATTCATCTAAATTTGAAGGACCATCTTTTGGATTACCGATCACTTATAGGTCAGGTGCTTTTAGACAAGATTAAGAGTTGCCGGACTGTGGTGAACAAGAGCAGCGTCATTGATAACACTTACCGTAACTTCAGTATGGAAGTGATTGCCGGAAAAGAAGATTTTATAGTCACTGTTAAAGAAAACCAGTGTAATTTTCAGTTTGATTTTTCCAAAGTTTACTGGAACTCTCGTCTCGGTCAAGAACATGAGCGGATATTAAGCTTTTTGAGGCCTGGGGATGTGTTATTTGATGTTTTCTGTGGTGTAGGGCCATTTGCCATACCAGCCGTAAAGAAAAAATGCAAAGTTTTTGCTAATGATCTAAACCCTGATTCCTTTAAATGGTTGAACGAAAATGCCAATGCAAATAAACTTAATAAGAGTCTTTTCAAGTCATACAACATGGATGGAAAGGATTTCATATTAAATAATTTTAAAGAGTACATTACAGATTATTGTTTAGGTAAGGAGACGTTAGAAAAAGCAGCAAAAATACATATAACAATGAATTTGCCGGCAATAGCTGTTGACTTTTTAAAACACTTCAACGGTTTAATTGAGGATCAAAGTCTGGCTGCAAAAATGGACATGGAAATAATTGTTTATGTATATTGTTTTGCTCCAGGTGATGAGGTTCTAGTAGCCAAGAAAATGGTCATTGACAACATAGGTTGTGACATTACTGATGACATAATAGACATTTACGATGTAAGGAATGTATCACCAAAGAAGGAAATGATAAGAGTTGCATTCCGATTAACGAAGCAGGTTCTGTTTAATGATAGACGCGGTGTCAGTGAACCGCCAAAGAAAAAAATGTGTGTTGATAATGAATAGTGTACTTGAATAAACTGTAGAAGTGTTGAGTTTATCTGAAGGGTACACGGAAAGAACATGTCTAGTCACATTGACAACATTTTGAGTTATAGCGCTTTTAAAATTTGGAACGATCCAATTAACCATACTATTTTCGTAACTAGATGGTTTTTATGAGTTAAGAAGTGGATATACGTTAACATTTACATCTGTAACAGAACTTGTTACTAATAGTTCATTGCAAGCTCTACATTTTGCTATAAAAATCTCATTTTACAAAAAATGTGACTAGACATGTTCTTTCCGTATACCCTTCATCTTGTTTTGTAAGTAATCAAGTGTTTGCATTTTTATACTGTTAACAACTAAGAGTATTTAAATAAATGGTTCATTGTAATGAGAGTTTTATTTCATCATCATGTGTTTTATGACAGAGTGTGCTATGTAGGTATGATAAATAAAAATATTTAACATCTTGTGAGCACATAATTTATGGTAATAGAAAATTGTTACTAGTGCCTCATAATAGGCAATTACCTTTACTATGAAGTCACCTACTCTTGATTATATTTGAACTAGTAACCAATTTTTAGATTACCGAAGAACTGATTCTTAACTGAATTATGAACTTGTGAAATCATAAAATTTTATAAAATCTTAAATTTAAAATACTACATAAAACAATTAGTCAAACCCGCTCCTTGAAGCTTCCGGTGCAAAAGTGTCCATAATGCTCGCGGCATAACCATATAGTATTTTTGTGAAATTGACCTCGCACTAGTAATTTGTCTTATTTGACTATTAAATCCTTAATTCTCATTGATTTTCCTAAACTGCTTTTGTTAAATCATTAGATGTTAAGTTTTATTATTTGTGGGAATGGTCGAGTGGGCAATTTTATCTCCTAGCAGGTTCACACACTACCTTCTGTCCTATTAAAAGCACAAGCATATTGTGCAAGAAATAAATAATTGTATGTAATTCTTAGCATTCATTTGCCCATGTTCAGTGGAAGACCTTGAGTCTTAATTTGCGAAGTACTACTGAAGAACAAATCAAATTATTTTTAATTAATATTTTGATTTGTTTATTTTAAGTAGACACACTACTATATAAATCATCAGGCCTAGGTCACTTTTTCCTTTGTATATGACATCTATATAAGTTTATAAGTTGCGAAGTACTATTTAAATATCAATCGTACCAATTGCATATTTATCAGCTGGATAAACACTACTAACGAAGCATATCTAATATCTTGCTTTATTGTTAATTAATACAGCCTTGGCCAGAAGTGTTGAGCATAGCTCTTTTTTGTTTACAATTTTGATGTTAAGTATTAATTCCCTATCATAACAATGTACGATGACGTAAAATGTTATATTTTATTGATATATCTAGAAAACTTCACTTTATAACACTTTCAAGGTAAAAATTTGTCGACAAATTTCAAATATTCTATTCAGTTACTACTCACTTCAATAAAACATGCCTGCTCAGTTTAAATTAATTGATAAAATAACTTCAAAAAAGATAGAAACGCCGGTCTAAACTTTCGAGTTTTGTATGAAAATCGCAAGGGTGCTCAACACTTCTGGCCAAGGCTGTATACCACGTCAGTGGTAAACAGTAAATACCTATTAAATAATACAACCAGCCAGATGGTGACTTTAAACAGTTGTATGTCTTTAGTTTCTTGACTTATACGTCTGTAATTAACACAAACTACGTGGTTGCCTACCCAAGAACTTCTTAACCGCCACACTTATACGGCTCGCCTGATGGTAACCAGCTACTATAAGCTATGGACGCCTGCAACTCCAGTGGTGTCACATGCGCATTGCCGACCCGTATAAAGAAGGATCGACAGCTAAAGGGACAAAAGGGTTCCCCGTCGTGAACACTGTATCCTCTTTGAGCTCTCTGGCAACCTTACGCACCGGCTGGATCCCAAAATCATGAGTGCTCTAGTGCTATTGGACTGTGGTACCCATACCTCTTTCGGGCGTAGTTGAAGGACTTACCGGGTCCAATACTGGCAACGGTTTCATGTAACACTCGAGATTGTTAACCTTATCTTAAGGGATGAAGGTGCAATTTAGGCTGTCATGTTTTGTCACTTATGGCATTGAAGATTGAAGGATTTCATTCTTCTCTCTAGAGATAGGTACTGATAGCTCAATCTGTCCAATGCAACTGTTATTTTATTACAAATCCAGGTGGAATAGGTAGAAAATTGTCAAACGAACTGTCATTTTAGAAGATACCTATCTGGAGGAAAAAAATAAACAGCCTACACTACTTTTTGTACTTCTTAGCTACTTAAGGTACGAGTATATTAATTTTCCCTTCTCATCTCATCTCATCTCAAAGTTATCGACATAGCTCAAAGAATTGGCAAGCTGAAGTGGCAGTGGGCCGGCTATATCTCGCGAAGAACCGGCAACCGCTGGGGTAAACGTGTTCTTGAGTGGAGACCGCGTCTCGGCAAACGTAGCCAGGTGGGATGACGATCTGCGAAAGATAGCAGGCAGATGCTGGATGCAGCAAGCTAAAGACAGGGCGCTATGGCGCTCATTAGGGGAGGCCTATGTTCAGCAGTGGACTACTATAGGTTGATGATGATGATGATGATGATGACGATGATCTCATTGTCACTAATGATTTTCTATTCTCATCTATAATTATTTATTTCTATCAGACATAATGTTCTGCATTGGAAATCGAACTTTCGGGACATAGCGCAAGGTTGAAAGTCAAACAGCTGCAAATTGGCTTTATTGCTATTTATTAAGCAGTGTGGTGTATGTTTTCAGTGTAGTGAACGAGATGCCTCAGAAGGGTGAAGACGTGTGTATGGAGCTCCCGGACTTTAGTGATGTTTTGGAGGAATCCAAACAGGTTCGTATAAAAAAGTATACTATAATATAATACAATGCAAAGACTCTTTATTGCACACCTCAATAAAATAGAACAGTACAGTACACAGATTAAAAGTAGTAGATTAGGGGCAATCAACAGGCGGTCTTATCGCTAGAGAGCGATCTCTTCCAGACAGCCTTGGGGTAGCGGCAATCTAGTCGAAAATTAATATTTAAATATTTTTCCTCGTTTTAAAGTAATTGAAGTTATATTTCTCATATTTTCGTGGAAATTTAGTTTCTCTTGTAGTTTGAAATAAGTTATAAGTGGTCCAACAATTGTAGGCATCATAAATAAGTGATGGGGTCGAATTTATAAAGCTCCTACCCGTAACACAATAAATATTTTTCGAACTGATTTAGACTTTATTGTCATCCATTTAAATGTCCTTAAGGACTACTTTTGAGTGTGTTAGATAGTGTTACCTAGCCTTATTAGTTAAAAATATTATGTAGCCAAATATAATCGGGTGAAGATACAATTTACTCGTACATATTTGTTTATCAGCGACGGTGTTTCAAAAAATTCGTTGCCGAACCTAATTTGGCTTTTCTTTCTGGCATGTAGGATAAGTGCGTACTCATTTGAAAAGGCAAGCCAGTAAGAATCGAGTTTTGTGGACGCCCCGCGACTGCGGTGTAGCTAACTTATATTAAACTACTGTTGGCTCAAAAATTAACCAATCATAAGGCGCCACATTCGAGCGCAAAACGTTTTCACGCGTCACGGTGACGTTGAAGAGGCGAATAGTTAAAATTTAACTTGTAGTTTTATAAAATGTGCAATAAACAATGCCAATACTTTAATAAGTATACCAGATTTTAAAAGCCATGAAAGTAAAAAACATAACTCAACATTATGTACTTTCCGGTAGATACAACTATCGACAGACAGGCAAAACATATTTCTGTGTGAAACCGGTGGAGGCGCTTGGATGAAAATGTTACTTAGATTAGTTCGTGATATAAATATTTAAGTTAAAATTTAAATATCTACAGGTATTACGGAAATGCTTTAAGCAATACAAAGCCGACGAAGTGTTCCTGTCGTTCAACGGCGGCAAGGATTGCACCGTCCTTCTGGACATAGCCGTCAATGTACTGACTGACATATACAAAGACAAATCTGTGATAAAGGACCTTAAGGTGCTGTACATAAGGACTAACAGGTAATTTTATACGATTGTTATACGATTTATATGTTAAACTAGTTATAAAAAAAGTTTCGCACAGAGGCTGTATCAGGAAGGCAAAATGGCGACTCTTCATAAATATTCATACAATGTTACCCATCTTAATGGTGTTGAAGTCTTAAAGTCATCTTGTAAAAATAATTTTAAATAAAAAAGAACGATTTGAATTAATTAATAAAATAACTTCAAATAATTTTAAACAAAAAAGAACCGGCTTCACTTAGACTCCCCCTTTCCAAAAGGAAATGCCCGAGAGACTGTAAAAAATATTTAAATCACTGGGATATGTATGTAAGCTGTAATTGGGGTGGGCCTATAATAGTTGAAGAGTTCCCTCGATTTCACCAGGATCCCATCATCAGATCCTGACCTGGTTACAATGGGACCAACTGTGAAGTATACTCTTTCAAACAAAAGAATAATTTTCCAAATCGTTCCAGCCGTCTTCGAATAATCGGTAACCATACATTAAAAAAATTAAGTCGGTTGATAACTTCAAATAAATGTAAACAAAAAAGAATCGAATCCACTTAGACTCCCCCTTTCCAAAAGGAAATGCCTGAGCCACTGTAAAAAATATTGAAATCACTATAGGTGTGCCTATAATAATTGGAGAGTTCCCTCGATTTCACCAGGATCCCATCATGAGATCTTGACCTGCTTACAATGGGACCACCTGTGAACTGTACTCTTTCAAACAAAAAAATAATTTTCCAAATCGGTCCAGCCGTCTTCGAATAATCGGTGAACATACGAGTCGCTTAACTTCAAACTTGGGTAAATCCATCTGTCAGATTATGCGATTTTGGTAGTAACAAAAGGTAATAGGGTATATATTTTCCGAGAGGCTCGAATTGATTTAGCAGAGTTTGAAGTTAAGCGACACATACATAATAAAAAAAAGGAAAAACAAAGATCCCGACGAATTGAGAACTTCCTTCGAAATCTTGAAGTCGGTTGATAAAAGCTTGTAAAATAGAAAATTCTATTGTTTTCCAGTCCATTCAGAGAACTCGAAGCGTTCGTGAAGCAAGTAGAAATACATTACGGGATCACTCTGGAGGTGACGGAGGGCGACCTGAAGAGCACGTTGCAACGGATCCTTGACGAGAACAGCCGGCTGAAGACGTGTCTTATGGGCACGAGGCGCACCGACCCGTACTGCCAGCATCTGCAGTTCATGCAGGTAACGTTTGCCGGTTCTAAACAGGCGGCTTGATTGATCAACTATATTTTGAGCTTCGATAAATCACAAGTGCGATTTTCTTTTTTAGTTAGAGAGTATGATATGATTAGTTGATTACTTATAGTAAAAAATATTTTCTAACAGTTTATGACGTCGCGCTAAGTATTATATAGATATTTGTTAATAATAACAAGAAAAGATTATACAAGATATATTTTCCTTTACCATACTATTGCATTCAACTATTTCAACATCATCTGTCATTTTTAACCGACGAAAAAAACGGAGGAGGTTCTCAAGTCGACGCGTATATTTTTTTTTTTTTTTTTATGTATGATCACGCATAACTTTTTACAGAGTGGTTCGATTTTGATAATTATTTTTTTATTGGAAAGGGTATACCCCGAAATTGGTCCCATATAAATTTGAAACGAAAATTCCAACCTTTAGGGTAGGAAAATAGGGGATGATTGATTTTTCACTCACCGATTGTAACGTATGACCACGCATAACTTTTTACAGAGTAGTTCGATTTTGATAATAATTTTTTTATTGGAAAGGGTATATCCCGAAGTAGGTCCCATATAAATTTGAAAAAGGAAATTCTAACCTTAAGGGTAGGAAAAAAGGGGATGATTGATTTTTCACTCACCGATTACTATATTCACTAACGTATGGCCGCGCATAACTTTTTACAGAGTAGTCCGATTTTTTGGATAAAAATCTTACCCTAAGGGTGGGCAAATAGGGGTAATTTATTGTTCACTCGCAGATTTTAAAGCAGAGTTTTTACAAAAAAAACCTCACGAGTTTTGACAATGAGTTTTAGACCTGCCAGTCTCTTCTTTCTATTTGCTTCCATCCTTTTTTTTTCTCATTATTAGATTCTTCTAAATATCTTTTTCTCATTCGAGCAGAATTTTTTGTAGGCCTACCCATGTTGGTATATAAAGCCTGTTCTTTTTTAAGTATTTATATTACAGAACAAAATAATAGTTAAAGAAGCTTATTAATATAACAGTTAATAGCTAAAGCAAGGTAGGTAGCTATTTTAAAAGTAATAAAAAATTAAGCATGTAATAATTTTTATAAATTATAGCCACAGAAAATTATGAAATAAAAACTTTTTAACAAAAAAATTGAACCGCCGAAAAGAAAAAAAAAAGCCAATAAAAAACCGTTAAAACGAAACGAATCGACCAACAAAAAAAAACAATAGCGCACTGAAAAGAAAAAAATAATAATTTGGTCTTCAATAACGCAAGTGCATACCTACCCTACAATTACAATTATAATCTATTTCTATACACTTTCTATATACCTAAAACAATCGCTAGGCTTATATCAATTTAATTACATCTAGAAAGTATGAACTATATACATACTTCTGAAATCAATCACACAAATCTGCGTATTTATATATTTACAATCAGTTATTTTTGGAGTCGGTGCCAGCCTCAAACAAACTTGAGCACCTTTAACCACATAATGTGTTGCGTTCAACTCTTCACTAAGGTGCTCAAGATTGTTTGAGGCTGGCACCGACTCCAAAAATAACTGATTGTAAATATATAAATACGCAGATTTGTGTGATTGATTTCAGAAGTATGTATATAGTTCATACTTTCTAGATGTAATTAAATTGATATAAGCCTAGCGATTGTTTTAGGTATATAGAAAGTGTATAGAAATAGATTATAATTGTAATTGTAGGGTAGGTATGCACTTGCGTTATTGAAGACCAAATTATTATTTTTTTCTTTTCAGTGCGCTATTGTTTTTTTTTGTTGGTCGATTCGTTTCGTTTTAACGGTTTTTTATTGGCTTTTTTTTTTCTTTTCGGCGGTTCAATTTTTTTGTTAAAAAGTTTTTATATAACAGTTTGGTCAATAGATTATGTGAGCATAATCGAAAACAATTTGTCAAAAAATGAGTGACCTTGAATTCTAAATTAATTACACATGGCTAAAACGACATATGCTCTTGACAAAACCGTTATAAAATGGGAAGTTATGTTGCAATAGTAAAAAGCGATAGCCTGGTGGAGAAAAATAAAACTTACATAATCTTTTCTATGTGTAGCAAACAAATACATGTATTATACCTAGCGCAATGCTAACAATTGTTAGAAAATATTTTTTATTATTAGTACTAACGTATTCTAACAGGTCACAAAATAAAATCGGACTTGTGATTTATGTCATTTTTATAGGTTAAAAAGGCGTTCCTGTACTCCACTAATTATAGACATTTGGTATTTCACGCGGCGAACGGGCATCTGTAATTTGGCAAACAATTTACGTCACAAATAGGGAAAAAAAAAACAAAGCTGTACATTACGTTTAGAACATTTTTATTTCGACAATTAAAGTTTTTTTAAATTTGAATTCATTTAAAAAACATGTTGTGAAATGTTTATCCCAGCACATCCACCATTACTCAAAGCAATATCCTTATTTTACAACTTACTTATTCTTATTCGGCTTCCTAAATACATACAGGACGCCAATACGTTAGACACGTGTGGAGACGCCAAAACGAAGAAGTTTTTTTAACATTCATTTAATATTGTTTTCTTACCTACCTACTGTACTATTGGTAAAAAAGATAAAAGATATTTATTCTTCAATTTAGGCACATTACAATGCACTTATGAACGTCAGAGAGAGAGACAAATACTACCAGCTGTTCTAACCCTACACCTCTGACCTGAGAAGTATTATGCGACCGGCTAGAAACTCGGCGGGACTTATTTTTCAAAACAGTAATACATTATCCCCTTATTCATAAACGGCCACTAAAGTTAAGAGATCGCTGATAATCGTTTGTCCCTTTCCCTCATATAGGTTGGACGGAAAGGGACAAACGATTATCAGATGCCTCCTAACTTTAGTAGACGTTTATGAATAAGGGGGTAGATCTTAAAGATACACAATAATGCGTAGTTCTATAAGAACACATATCAAAACAGCTTGAGAGACAGACAATGAAACCTATTGATTAATAAAAAAATAAATAAATAATAAAATCCAAATCTGATTGCTTCACAAAACGTTTGATATGCTTTCCTATCTGAACTGTGTCCTCTAAATGTTAGATGTAATGTTTTGTATAATTTAACTATATTTTACCGTAGAAAACTGACGGCAACTGGCCTCATGTAATGCGAGTGTCTCCGCTACTGAACTGGTCGTACCATCAGATCTGGAGTTACATACTGGCGCGGAAGGTGCCATATTGCAGTCTCTATGACCAGGGGTGAGTTTTAATAAGTTACAGCCATCAGGTATATCAGAGCGGCCCTGGTGTTCACAAATATCGGAACAGTCTCTGTTGTCAAGGCGATAAAGTCCATGGTCCGATATTTTGAGTACCTTAGCTGCTCCGATATATTTGAGGACGATTGAACATTCTCAACTGTGCTTGCCGACTTTTAATGAGTTTGACGTATTTATGTTTAACAGATATTGAAATTATCTTAACACTTTGACTACCGAGAACCCGCCTGGTAGGCACTCGTAATGTTTGCTCAGATGCCGGGCACGCGACGTGCGGCATTACGTTGCACGTCGTGGCCCGCCTGGCGGGTTCTGTCGGTTTCTGGGGTATTGTTCAAAATTTTGCCCGGTTGCGAAAGTGTTGAAGCAAATAAATAAATGAAATAAAATAAAATTTAATTGAATTGAATTTGACGCTATAATAGGGAATAAGAGCTTTTGACGTCTTCGATTGCGTCGTTAATTTTGATTATATGAACTTCGTCTTAAATTATATGAACAAATTTTTACCTTACACTTTTTATAGTAATGAACTAGGGTGATTATGCTAGTTTCCCGTCCAGTGCCAGTTTACCGTCCACCTAATTATACTGCTACAAATATACGGGAAAACTTTCTAAGGTCAACGAATTTTCAATTTATAGTTAAATTGGATTTATTCAGTTTTAATTTTGAAAAACCTTGGATTTAAATATATAAATAAATATGGACGGAAAACTGACAAGTGTGGACGAAAACTGGCACAATTACCCTATAAATTTACGAAAATGTGTATATTTTAAGTATATATAATTTCTTAGTTAATTACTAACCAATGCTAAAATATGTTTTGCTATGACGAATAATTAACCAAAACGAATTAATTGGGCATGTCAATGTTAATTTCCTTTTTGAAATACATATAGTGGACTACGAATAAAATAATTGGAAATTAATTTCTTGGTACATTCGCTACGGTTGATTGAAGTTCATAATAAATGTGGACGAGTTTAGCGGAAGTGCCCACTTTCATTGGTTTACATGGACACTAATTTGTTCACTAATAGACAATAGTGGATTTTCTTTTTGGGTCAGTGAGGGCAGCTACCAGATCCTGTGCTGCTGCGCGAAAATGGTCTTAGGAAATCCCTCAATTTTTTATTAATTCATAATTCATTTATTGCGTCATACTCATAATCATGTGTTACATAAGGTCTTACAAAAAAGCTTACTGCTAACGTTCACATGAACCCTGTTAGGGCTTAGCAATGTTCATTCTTACTAAACTAGTACTTAGGTAACTAATGTATCTAACGATATTTCATTTATCATGCAATATAGGTACATATTTAATAACATTAATAACACAGTTACAGAATATTAAATATTATAGACATTTTCAAATATATTGCTTATTAATTATGTCAAAGATATCAAAATACATAATATATAAATGTTTGTACAGGTAACTTATTTTTTATTTACTTCGTTTATGTGTGGGCTTTGTGCAGATTTCATTATTGGAGTGATGTATCGTTGAAGAATTCATTTATAGTGTAGTAGCATTTTTTAATTAATAGTTCTTTAAGTTTTCGTTTAAACACTTCATCTTTGGGTTCCTTTTTTATTTCTTCCGGTAACTTGTTAATTATTAACCCTTTGACCGCCGAAGACGTCAAATCACCCGTGATATCACGTCCAAAATATAATCGGTTTGCCTTGCGCGCTCGCGCTGAGGACACGATTTTACCGATGCTTGGCGGTCAAAATTAAAGGTTAATGAAAATTGGCATTCATAGATTTTGCAAAACGGCGTGCGAGAAAAAGGTAATTCTTGACATACTTTTTTTTTATGTCAATCGATCCCAATCCTATCCATGTTCAAAAGCTTGTATGGGACCAAACAAAATTCCGGCTAGAAAAACCATTCGATGAAAGCTTTTCCCGCAACATGTATGTTTTTTCCAAAATTTCTAAATGCCAATCTTCATTAATTTGAAATCTAGGGAAGGTCTCCTAAGACCATATTCGCGTAGCAGCACGGGGATCTGGTAGCTGCTCTCACCGACCCAAAAAGGAAATCCACCTGTATTGTGTAGTTTTAGTAAGTACTAATAAATCCATATCGACAAAGTGATGGGAACCTTTTCCCTGCATCCACATTTTTATGCTATGTATGTTGTGGGAATGAATAAAGATACTACTTATCTATCTAAATATATTAACACATTCAGGGCCGAGAACCCGACTATCGGGTATTTGATGATTTCGTTCCCAGGCCGGAGGACCCGATAGTCGGGATCGTGGTACTACAGCTTTATATGGCGTAATTTTTGTGGCCTGGCGCGGACGTCTTGTTTGGCTGGGTGGCAATGAATGTGTTAAGCGAAAGATAATATACAAATTGATTGTATAATCAACAGTTACACGTCGATAGGCAGCACACTGAACACGCGGCCGAACCCGGCGCTGGCGCTGCCGTCGGGGCACCGCGCCGCCTGGCAGCTCGCCGATGGAGGCCAGGAGCGCGCCGGCCGCCTCCCGCCGCCCGCCTCCGTCCGGGACGGACACAACAACACTGAGCTATAGCGACCTGGTGCGTAATCTCTGGCTCCGGTAAATACAAATCTGATAATCATTGAATTTTAACTTTCATGACACATATTAACTAACCCATACTTCATAAACGTGTTTTGATCCCCATTTAAGTAAATAACATGGATTTATATGAATAGGATCTAATTCTTAGGTCACAAAGTGAGGCTGAAAGAGAAGGTTATCTAGGGGACTGTGTCTCGTTTTGAGTAAGGAGGTAATAACGTCATCAGACACTCAAAATTTCAGTGTGTCAAATGTGACAATTTTGTAACGAGTGCGAGTGAGACACCGCCCCCTTATATTATGCTCTCTATGGGACCGTTTTTACTAGTCACTTATGAACGACTAGTGATGGGCCGGGGGAACGTGCCTCGTTCCCGGGAGCGTGCCCCCTGGGCACGTTCCCGGGAATTCCCCACTTTCCCGGGCACGTTCTCCAAACAGGAGAAAGTTGCATACAAGGTAAAAATGTTCCATAAGTGAAAATTAAAAATGTTATAGATAAAAAGCATATGTACAGGGTACATTGTACAATGTACACCCTTGTGTACCCTAAGTTGCAATAAAGATTGTTTATTATTGTAGACAAAATAAGATAAATATTTATAAGTACTTATATTATATTATTTTATCAGGAAAATTTGAATTTGAAAATAAATAATGTAAAAACAATAAATTCAATTAATAATAGAAATACCTTTATTTTTTGTATTTTACAGTATAAATATTTAAAAAAATATTTATGGGAAAAAATAAATTTATAAATATTTTTTAAATATAATATTCCCTGGCGTAAGTCTGATGATTGCTGTACGATTTTTACTTCATTTCATTAGATTTTTTTAGCGTTGACAAATCTTTAATTTTACAAAAATATGCGTTTATTAAAGATGCGGGTCGAGATGAATATTTATTTAAGTAATGGTAAAAAAACTGATTTTTTTAAATGTTACCTTTTTTAAAGTACTAAATTACCTAAGTCTGATTGCTGTAGGATTTTAAATACATTTCATTAGATTTTTTTATTTTGAGTTGCCTAAAAGTTTAATTTTACTTTTTTGACGTTTTGGACTTTTTTGACTTTTTTGACACTTTGACTTTTTTGACATTTCCACCTTTTTTTTACTTTTTTTAATTTTTGACTTGTTCGACTCATTTTGACTTTTTGGCTTTTTTTACTTTTTAGACTTTGTGACTTTGTCACTTCTCACTTTTCATTTCACTTCACTTCACTTTATTCTATTTTATTTTATTTCTTTTAACATGTTTTTCAATCATTGGCTTTGTGTCGCGTTTTCGTGAGGGTCACGTGACTTTTTTTCGCCTAGCCCCCCATCCACGAACCGTCCGATAAGGAACTTCATTCCAAAATCTGTGATAATGCATTAATATAAGTTTATTTATGATTGAAGAAACTTATATTGCTTATGCTTCGCTTCCCCGGTACAATGGGGAATTGCCGGAAACATTGGGGCACGTTCCCATATTCAACTTTCATCTATACACATATTCAACTTTCCCCAGTATTCCCCACGGTGGGGCACGTTCCCGGGCACGTTTCCGGGAAAATTGGGGAACTGTCCCCGGGAACGGCCCATCACTATGAACGACTGTTTTACTCGGTAATAAGGTTCAACTGTGGGTAGGGAAAAGTATATGAATTAGATCAACTCCATGCTAAATAATCGTATGTCCTTATCTGTCACTTTGACAGTTGTGTTTATTGGAAACAGACAAAACATAATTTAACAAATGAAGTTTTAAACACGTTTATGAATAAGCATATGGATGGTATAGGACGGATGGAACTCTCGTATAGGAAAACGGTCGAAAAAGTGTCCAGCGGTAAGCACTAAACAATAGTTCCAAATATCTCCGGGTGGCGCTAGGTATTGTTGAGCATTTGAAATTAATTACCGATATTTAATACTTATATGACTTTCTAAATAAAATTAATATTCAGAGTGTTTTTCATCTCCGCAAATAATTTTAAAATTTATTTAATCAAATTTAATATCATTGTGGCGCCATCAGTGTATCCCCTTTTGACGGACACTTTTGTAACATAGAGATTTATATCCTTCTTGTACCATCCATAAATAAGCAGATAACACTAAAAAATCAAAGATCAAAGATTACGGATACGCTCCTGTATATTTTGTCACTAGGCGCGACTGTTTTTTTGCCCTTAAACATTACACTGCAGTGAATTATTATAATGAAAAAAAAAATACTAAAATAAAACAGAGATGACACCCCCTTTTTTAAATTTTTACTTTGAATTTCAGATAAACCCATAGACTAGAAAAAGGCAGCTGATAAAGCGTTTCACTAAAACCAACGCTATGGAAGAATTTGGCTCTCGCCTTAGCACCACGTCCTCACTCTCGCCTAGGCGCGGATCCAAGATTTCATTCAGGACCGGGGGGGGGGGGGATTTCTTATACAAAAAATCTTGCTGTCCGCACCTATGGCCCCCCTAGAATACGAGGCTTTTGCGTGTCAGGGGTGGGGGGGGGGGGATTGCCCCTGTTGCCTCTCTCCGCGCCTGCTCTCGCCTCGACAGGAAGACGACCTATTTCGTTAATTAATAACCCATACAACAATGATAAGAAACACGACGTCGAATGAAAACTTCCTTTTCACGCTACTGTTCGGAAATGTGACAAAAGATGGTCAAAATCCAAGCTGGAAAGTAAGCATTTGCTGTAGCACCTGAACCACCACTACAGCAATGTTATTGTAGCGATGAAATGTCATTAGTTGGAAAGTAAATTGTCCAGTTATGTCGTTGCATTCATTAAAAACATTAAAAGGTATTTTTGGCACAACTTTATGTTTCAAAAATAATTATGGTTGTTTATCGGGCCAACTACCTGTTTAAAAAAAAAGAAACGTCAAAACAATTTATTCACTCTTAAGGCGTTTTTACCTTTTTACCCGTTTTTCATTACTTAGAGGCGTTTCTGATAGAAAACCACAATTTTCTATCAAAAACGCCTCTAAGTAATGAGTCGGTTTGAAGCAAACAACAGAAAAACGCTTCTTTAAAGTGAAAAAAAAAGTAAAATGGCCGGAATGAAATACTGAATTGGATATTCTATTAAAGCATTTAAATTATTATGACAAATGTTTTTTTTTTATTTCCTCACAGTAGTCGTGAAAAGCACTATGTAATATCTCGGCCGAAAGCGCTACAGGTGGACTCGTATCTTCGAGGGCCTCCCCTGGCGGGTCGGCCCTCGAACTAACTCGATCCATCTATAGCTTACTTTCAAGCCTCTACAACAATGTACTATAGCCGTAAATTATCTCTGGTATGAAAATCTGCTGGCTTTCTTGATTGAATTTTAACTATATTGTTTCATATAAATAAACACAGTTTTAATTCTGCCGAGGTATTCTTAGGCAATACCAGCGACAATTTTCGAAGAGCCTAGTTCTTCGTATATCTTAAGGATTTTATTAGTTCAATTTATTGACTAAACAGACATACGTATACTACAATGCAATTTATACAAGTTATATTATAATTCTATAATCAACTATTTATTTGTACAAGAAAGCCGTGGGATTTGCAGGCGTTATAGTAAAAATTCATAGTTACAATATTCTTATTACTCTACTGTTATTTATATGAGTGCTAAAATTAGAATCAATGTTACCTTCATAATAATGTGATGTTTGGTTTGTTAATTAATTAACAGAGGTTAGGAAACGCCCGGTAGCCGTTACGGCTGCCTGATTCGGTTAGTGAAAAATTTTTATGATGTCGGAATCTTACTACAGAGTTCTACCTACAATTTTGACATCTTAAAAAAATCATACTGTACCCGACCTAATCACACACGTACACGTTCGTTGACGTATGACATACTTTGAAATATGACGTATTTTAACCTTCCGTTAGGTTTTGAAAACGTACGGCGAAGAACCTCGCTAAATACGAGACATGCGCCTTCAGGTGACCTGATTCGGTAACCGTATCCGGCGACCTGACATGCAAACCGGACGTTTACTTTGATCTTTAAAAATATGAAAATATGATTTTTACAAAGGAGACCGTCAATTACAGGCCCACTAGCGATAATGGTCTCGTATAAGGTTTGTTCTGCAATTTTAAGCAAATACCCATTTTATTACGAAACTAGACAAAATATTTCATGAAAATGAAACGGGAATTAGAAATACAAAATAAAAAGTAATTTCGTTGATCCATCCGCGATCCAAATAGTGCTTAATAAGTTGTTAACGTCTTTACAGCATTGACATAAGGTTAACTTTACCTGGACTGAGACGAAACAGACATTTTTAGAAAGGAGTTACGTTTACTTTGCTAATCTAGTTTATTATTCACTTTTGACACTGTCAATGTATGACGTCACCGTCATCCAAGTCTGCCGCATGAAGTTATAATTTTAAACTGGAGTATACTCTTCGGCCACAAAGTGGGGCCGAAAGAAAGGGAGCTGCGTCTCATTTTGACTTAGGGCGTTATGACGGCATTATATCATGCTCTTTCGATAACGAAACGCATTTTTTTTTTCAATTTAGTAATGTCTGATACTCGTATGGATTTATAAAAAGTGGATGTAATTGTTGCACTTTTTCCCTAACCACAGATGAACCCTATTACCGTGCAAAACAGTCGTTCATAGGTGATTAGAAAAAAAACGGTCCGATAGAGGGGATAATTATCCTTAGATTAAATATGTTTGTATGCATGTTGTTGTTGTCGCGAATAAATGTTTTCTATTTCTATTTTTTTAATTATGGGGGCGGTGCCTCACTCGCACTCGTTACGAAATTGACACACATTGACATTTTGACTTGTTGTCATGCTGGCATTATTGTCTAATGACGACATAACTCCCTAAGTCAAAACGATACGCAACTCCCTGTATTATTCTCTTTCAGCCTCACTTTGTGGCCCAAGAGTATACTCCAGTTTAAAATTATAACTTCATGGATACTAGTAGTAGCGCACTAACAGTGCTAAACCTTATCTCTTTGTAATAAGTTCTACGATTGTTTAGTTAATAGTAGCAATGATGGTTTGACAGTCATTATCTTTGTTTACCCAAATACAAGAAATCAGCGGCAGGATCAAAATATGACTTTATTATTTTATTATGATTTTCGTTTCATTATCATGTCAGATTTTGTAGATATTCTTTAAAAAACCGGTAGTTATTTTGTGTTATACTGTAAATCATAAACATGTACGCTTTTAAATATTGTCCTTATCACATTCATGTTTTTTCATCCCCGATTTCTCAATTTTCCCGTTAGATTTCATGATTATTTTATGACCGTCTTGATCTAGAAATTAAGGCGAATGTTTTGATACCTACTTCATAATTATACGCACCTTAATGAGCTGGGGCAAATCGCCTAACAAAAATTGACGATCTCCTTTATGTTTATATTTACTGTTCTTCACCACGCACGTGCCCATATATTATAATTTTTTAAAAGAGGCTCTACTCGTATTGTGTTATTTATTTATGTTTTTAGTGAAATTTAGAATAGGCATATTAAATAAGTTTTATTGTACGTACTTTGCCCATGTAGATCTGCGGGATCCTTACTGGTATAATTTTATTATTTAAACAATATAGTCAAGACGTGTTACACTTTAATGGATTTTCGTGCAAAAATGTTTCGAGGCGCGAAAATAGGCTCAATAAAATCATAATTTTTTGGCGTGTAATTCGTTATTTTTTTTATAAGAAAATAGTACTTATATTCCATTAGGTTGTGAGGTTGTGACAATTTATATTTATTTATTGATATTTTTTTTATTGTGTCAACTTTTGATGTTTCAATTTTGGATCCCTGACGTAAAACCCCTAATAAGTTTTATGCCTCAAGGTATACTTACATGTTCATGTATTTTAGCCTCCGGTGACGTATATATACTTGTTCTTATAATATTTTTTTAGCCCATTAGATTAGTACTTATTATAAGTTTTATTTTTGTAACTTATTTAGCTTTAAATAGATTTTCCAACAATATAGATAACTACTTATTTTTAATGTACTTAAATTATTTTGTATTGCATAAGGTTTCGTAAAACCACTCGACTATTATTAAATTTTAACTTTCGTGAGACATACTATCACTATAAAATATAACGGTTACACTCACCAGACCAGATGTCAGACCAGAGGTCAAGTGGAGACCTAAGCTCTCCGAAACATGTCGCGCGAAGTGACTAAAGTGACGTGAGTGTAACCGTTATATTTTATAGTCACTCAACTATTGACCAAAAGTAACTTAAACTTCGTTTAGGCGTGACTTTTATTTAAATGTCGCAGTACCAAGGCAAAATATGTTCATAAATTAATGAAAAAACTTAGATAAAGCCAAAAAGAAGATTGGATTTGATACTTAATTACGCATTGAACTTTGGACCGTAGTTGCACTACTGGGCCTCGAGTCGACATGGCATAACTGACAGTCGCTTGCGAGACAACTATGATATCACACTTTTGTGACAGTTGAAATCGGAGTGGAATCACTCAAGAGTGATATCTAAAATGGTGGCCATAGCCATAGACAAAACGCTCTAGCGAGACCTACTGACAGCTTGACAGTTTGTCCACACGTGTCCAGAGTGGACAGGATGGATATCACTCTATCCACTAGCGATACAAGTGTGATATCCACGTCTCACAGTTTAGCATGTCGAATCAAGGCCCTGGAGTATAAATTCGTGGTTTTTCGGATCTTTCATTTGTTCATTTACTTAAACAAACAATACATAAAGATGGCATTGAGTCTTAATGTATAGATATTACCATAAAATGTGGCAGATGGCAAACGTTTAAAAATAGTAGTTTTATGTAACTGCTACGTAATAAGGTCTAATTACGTGTTGCATACACTGCTTTATCTACACACATATTATAAATCCTAAATGAAGTGTTCGGAAACCATTAGAATGACCGCCATTGCACCGCCATGACCAACTCGATTGTGCCGGCGGTCGGGCGAGCGCGTGCCGGCGGTCGGGGAGGAGGGCAGATTTTCATTACGTTACCGTAGGTAATGAATTTTCATACGTTTTACCACACTGTCACAGATAATACACTGATCTTACGTTACTGGTTGCAATAATGGTGGTAATTAATTACATACGGTTTCCGAACGCGGAATAGAGTATTTATGATATAGGTGTAGATAAACATATGTTTTGATACTTATGACAAATCCATGCACTATATGGTAATGACTCTGAAACTGTCTGAATGTAGGAACCAATTATAATCTGTGGTTAAACCATTTTTTAACCACAACTTAAAAAACAGTAATAATGTTACGAACAAGCTTTTTAAAATAAATTAACACCAAAATACTATGTGATGGTAGCGTACTCATAGTTTAAATATACGAATTTATTTTACTGTGCCCGTTTGTTTTTATTTTTCCTAAACACTTAAACATATTCAATGCCTTTCATGCTTAAATCTTGTTTACTTGCTAACGAGTGATATATACTTTGAGAACAAGGTAAAGATCTGTGCCCACTACCTGTCCAAACTGTATGCTGTGCTGACAGTACTCTATTCTCCATACTCCAGTCCGAATCTCCATACTAGAGAATGCAATACCAGTATTTATTTGTACGGGCAATACCGGTATTGTATTGCCCATACAAAAAAAAATTAAAACAAAAAAGGAACCGACTTCACTTAGACTCCACCTTTCCAAAAGGAAATGCCCGAGCTCCTGTAAAAAAAATATATATCACTATAGTGTGCCTATAATATTAGAAGAGTTCCCTCGATTTCTCCAGGATCCCATCATCAGATCCTGACCTGCTTATAATGGGACCAATTGTGAAGTATACTCTTTCAAACAGAAAAAAAAATCCAACGCGAATAATCGGTGAACATACATTTAAAAAACCGGCCAAGTGCGAGCCGGACTCGCGCACCGAGGGTTCCGTACAAACCTTTACAACTTAAAGGTATTATAGACCTGAGTATTTGATATGAATTTCAATTTAATACATCCACGCGTTTACGAGGGAAAAGGTAGTAAGTTTAAAATTTAAAAAAAAAATGATTTTGTATGATTTTACTAAAAATGTCTACTTTTTGTAATTTTTCCATTGTCTATGCTATATGACGTTGCTTCGTGCCAAATTTCAAGTTTCTGAGTTCACGGGAAGTACATACCCCATAGGTTTTGCGAGTGCCGAAACTCTAAAATTTGCAGCATAAACGACTGTATCTTGTGATTGCGTTGGCTTTTAAGTTTGATTTTTTTACAGCTCCAAGGGACAATATGCCTGAGTATTTGATATAAATTTCAGCTTGATACCTCCACGCGTTCCTGAGAAAAATGGTCTTGACAGACAGACAGACGGACAACAAAGTGATCCTATAAGGGTTCCGTTTTTTCCCTTCGAGGTACGGAACCCTAAAAACAAATATCCCGACGAATTGAGAACCTCCTCCTTCGAAATCTTGAAGACGGTTGAAGATACCGGCAATCATTCTCTGCTACGTACAGTCAGCGGCAGTAGTATCTTCCTAATTCCTACGCAAAAATATGTGACGCGCTCTTATTTGTAGGGTCATAACAGCGTGTCATATATTTTTGCGACCTTCGTGTAGGAAGATACTATTGCCGGTGACTAAGTAGTAGAAAATGCATAGCTGGTATTTTTTTGTATGGGCAAAACTGGTATTGCCCATACAAAAAAAGCGTCACACGTTGGGTTTTGCTCAGTTGCCCACTACAACGTATCGACAGCCTTTTAAACCTGTATGATGCAACGCGTATGAGTATCATACGCAGAGGCGTAGCTACCGAAGGGCTTGGCGGGGCAGTGCCCCGGGGCCCCCAAAACCTGATTAGCAAACCTCTTATTGAGCTAGCGAAAAATTCTCCAGTCTCCAGTTTAGGGGGCCCAGTTTTTTTTTGCCCCAGGGCCCTTATAGTGATTTAGTTACGCCACTGATCATACGTGTAAAAGCGACATAGTTATCGAATTGTTGTAATCTCCCTCTATTCGAGTAAAAGATACTGGGTAGGTAATAATTTTTTCTCAAACATGCTCGGAAATGTTCCTGTTACGTTAGTAATTAGAGACCAGTAGGGACTCTATTCCAAGGCAGGTTCAGCGCGACGTACGTAAAGGATTTTCATACAACATTAAATCACTCAGCCAGTAACTGAAGCACTAAACAAGTAATTTTATTTCCTTACATGTTTGAGAAAAGCACTATACATGCTTCGACCGTAATCAGCTTACCTGGCTTCGTATTGTAGCCGTCCTCGTCTTCGACTCGGACGGCTACTAAATACTCAGCCAGGAAAGCTTACTTACTGGTCTCTGCAGTAATGTACTATTTTTTAATGATTTGACTAAGCCTTCTCATATTTGAATCTAACAAATTATTTCTCTATAGTTTATCAAAAGTATCCATACTAATATTATAAATGGGAAAGTGTGTGTGTTTGTTTGTCCGTCTTTCACGGCAAAACGGGGCGACGAATTGACGTGATTTTTTAAGTGGAGATAGTTGAAGGGATGGAGAGTGACATAGGCTACTTTTTGTCTCTTTCTAACCCCCCACTTCCCTAAAATGGGGGGTTGGAAGTTTGTATGGAGCATTACGGGGGGCAAAGGGGAACCGTGTTACCCCGAATTTAACGCGAGCGAAGCCGCGGGCAAAAGCTAGTAGAAAAATAATTTAAACTTTCGTGAGACATATTAACTCTATTATCACTTCATGCGGCTGTACTCACTTGTGTTTACGCGACATGTTTCGGAGAGCTTAGGTCTCCATCCTCGAGCACTAAGAGTGCTCGGCGAACCGACCCGCGACCCGCCGTTGCCACCCGCAGTCGATAGCGCGGCCCCGCACCGACGTCTTAGTGCTTGAGGATGGAGACCTAAGCTCTCCGAAACATGTCGCGTAAACACAAGTGAGTATAGCCGCATGAAGTGATAATAGTATTTACGTCCCACCTTGCCATACTGTGAGTTTCACCGCACGCTACGCGTACAGAAAAACTCGCATTATTGCCAGGTGGAGACGTAAAATTGTGTATTCACCACGGGCAGTAAAAAAAGAAAGCCCTCTATCGCATATTTACAACCCTCGCCCGGGCCTCGCTGCGGCTCGGGTTACAACTACCTGCGATTTCGGGCTTTCTTTCTTTTACAGTCCTTGGTAAGTAATGTACTAATAGATAGAGAAAGAAGTCAAAGACGACCCAATATGTTGACGATGAGGGACCCTCTCATTCCTTTAGCCATCAACAGTGAATCCTCCTTTTTGTAAAGGGTTGGCAACGCGCATGTGACACCTCTGGAGTTGCAGTCGTCCATAGGCTACGGTAGCTGCTTAGCATCAGGCGGGCGGTATGCTTGTTTGCCACCGTCGTGGTATTAAAAAAAAACTATTAAAATGTGTTTACGGTGTCCTTAAATCTAGTTTAGGATAATTAATTATAATAAATAAATATTGTTTCAGTATGTGTTTAATACAAAACCTTAGCCTAACTTGAAGTTAAATCTATATGTACATATCACAACATAGCTTGTGTACTATTTATTTTCAGTGTTGTTCGGTTTTACGTGTTTTCTTAGGAAATCCTGGAACATCGCCACGTCTTCTGGTTTGTCGTCTGAAAAAAAAACGGCCGAGGTGAAATTATGTTTTTGAATATCCCCATGTTTTTGAATATCCCCATTTCAACAATACCACAACTTTCCTTATTGGCCAAGGTTATTGACCTTGTAAACCCTGTTCAAAAAACAATATTCGTTACATCTTTTTTTTTATGAAATGGACGCCCGCAACATCAGGGGATCACAAGCGCGTTGCCGGCCTTTAAGATGGGAATACGCTCTTTTCTTGAAGGTTTGAAGGTCGTATCGGTCCGGAAATACCGCAACCTAAGAGCGGTTTCGCACTACGTCCGATCCGAATCCGTGAAAATATGGTCCAAAGCAGGGATGTAACAGAGCTCCGATTGCGTTAAGTTGGAACTTCCGATTGGTTTTATACATCCGCTTCAATTCCGGTTCTGTTACTTTCAAAACAGAAGTTACATCGGATGTCATAGCAACGCAGCGGGGAAATGAGCGTTCCGTTTTCGGTTCCGATTCCGTTTCTGGTTCCGATAAACTAAATTTGAAACATCTGATTCCGTTTTCAGTTCCGATAAAACCACATCTGTTACATACCTGGTCCAAAGTAGCCGTAGAACTATTTCTATGGTAATTTACGCACTAGATCCGTCTGATTTCTTTCCGAAATCCGTTCAATTTTCACGGGTTCGGATCGGATTCGGATCGGAGCAGTGCGAAACCGCTTTTAAGTTTCTAGAGAAACGCACGTTGAGGACTGCCAATGCCAACCATCTAAGTGGTGATGATTGAAATGCTGTCGCGTAGGACGATGCCGGAAAGAGGCGGTAGGGATTAATCCGAACAATAGGCATGGTGAATTTTTTTCATGTACGGTATCAATCGATTCGTTTTGTTGTGAGGATCAAATGTCTATATGGGGCCAATTGCGTTAAAGCAACACAAAAGTCAGAAATTAGACTTAAAGTCCGAGATTTGCATTTGTTTTCCAAAACGCTCCTAACAAAATGACGTGCAAATGTGACGTCACGATCACATAGTCGCCCTGTTTAAAGTATGGAAAAAATATGAAATTGCTATTTTTACCGTGAAATGTTGCGTTTATGTATATGGTTGCTATACAGTTTATTTTACAGTAAAATGTTACAAATCGAATGGTATCATTGTTTTTTTTTTTAATTTCGCACTTTAAAAAATCATTTCAATAGAATTTATAAATTTTCACTTTCGTTGGATATATTCATCATTTTGCATCCTATCAACTAATTTTTTTTGCATAATTCAACATGTGTCATCATGCCTATTCCGCGGAGCACTTTTCTTAATACATACCTATCTCTGGTTGTTGTTCCGTGCCCTCGTCGTCGGTGGAGCTCTCGTCTCCAGGATGCGAGAGGTACACGTCACTCATCTCCCGTCCCATCGGGACCTCCTCTATCAAACTACGCTTCTCTATGACTGCGTCTGAACTATCTGAAATATGCAGGATGTGTTTTCAATTTAGGTAGGTCATCATGAACAACTTTTACTAAATGTTTGGCTGCTTCATACATTTCGGCCGATACGATATCAACGTCGACGTCACAAATGGGTGTCTTTAACCCCTCGATTGCTTAGGCTGACCTGGCTATTATAATAATAATAATAATAATAAGGTACGAAATAATTAAATAATTCCTGAGGTGTACAATCTCAGGAATTATTTCCTTAACAACGAGTGTGAGATGCATCGTGATGTGGTGGCAGTAGATAAGGGTCTCACGCCGCTCTCCTTGGCAAACGAGAACTGGCGCAAACCTGTGGTGCTAAGCACCGAGGATCGCAGGGCGGTATGGAAGAGCAAGGAGCTACACGGGCGGTTCTACAGGGCCCTCACGGGACCCGACGTAGACCTGCTCGCGTCGGTGACCTGGTTACGATTCGGGGACCTCTTTGGAGAAACCGAAGGTTTTGCCTGTGCAATTGCGGACGAAGTTATCATGACGAATAACTACCGGAGATATATCCTGAAGGACGGTACGGTCGACATTTGTCGGGCATGCCGCCGTCCCGGAGAGTCACTCAGGCATATCATCTCCGGTTGTTCTCATCTTGCTAACGGCGACTTGCACAGACATAACCTCGTAGCCAGGATTATACACCAACAGCTTGCTCTCCTATATGGTCTTGTGGACCACGAAGTGCCGTACTACAAGTACACACCTACACCAGTTCTCGAAAATGGTCGTGCCACGCTCTATTGGGATCGATCTATTATCACGGACAGGACTATTGTAGCCAATAAGCCTGATATCGTGGTAATAGATCGACCGCAACGCCGGGCCATGCTCGTCGACATCACCGTCCCATGTGACGAGAACCTCGTGAAGGCCGAGAAGGACAAGTCCAGCAAGTACCTAGACTTGGCTCACGAGGTAACCGCCATGTGGGAGGTCGATTCGGCGATCATTGTGCCGATAGTTGTCTCTGCGAACGGTCTCATAGCGAAGAGTCTCGACCAACATCTTGAGAGACTTTCGCTACGGGGTTGTGGTTGGATTAGGGGTCAGATCCAGAAGGCGGTTATCCTGGACACGGCGCGCACAGTCCGAAGGTTCCTCTCTCTGCGGCCCTGACCACCGGCAGCCTGGGCCCTGCTCCGTTGCTGGCGGCACCCTAGGTTAGGTTTTTATAATGTTTTTATTGTTTTTGTATGTTTTAGATGTATTTTTATATTTTATTTTGTAAAAATATTATAAAAACTAACCTGAGACAAAAAATAAATAAAGATGATAATAATAATAATAAGAGACGTTTACTTAATAAGATTGCATAAGTACATAATAAGAGTACAGTAGATCATGCTTAAACTTATTAAAAAGGAGAGTGACTCAGCTTATTTGTGTGTATTAGTATTTATTCTCAAGAACAGAAATGAAATATTAATTATTTTCATACTTGGGCCTTTCAATAATTCCTCGTCTTTCTTTTTCTGTTCTTCTAGCTTCTCGGCGCGCATTTTCAACCAGTCAGCTTTATATTCTCTGAAAAAATTAAGTACAGTACATAGTTTGTAATTTGTTATAATTTCCTACCAACAGCCTCGGATCCCAATCGGAATACGACAGCACCCGAAAGGAGAATGGGCATTTTGTACCATGAGTGTATACGATTGAGACATATCTCATTTGAAAGGTCTTAACTAGTGCATTATTTAATTGTATGACGCCACCATTGGATAGCGTGCAGGGTCCGAGACATTTAAAAAAAAAGGTTGCGCATATAAACGGTTAATTTATAAAATATCCGCTCTATAACCAGTTATAGCGTATTTTATATGAAATAATATGACAAATGCTTCACGCTTATTTACTACCACCATCGGCAAAATACGTACAGGGCTGGAATTAGTAGATGAAACATTTGCTAATATGTAAAAACACCTGTAGCTTAGCGAAGCTAACGTGTATACAAAAGTCGTATGTAACAGCTAAAAGGTATTTTTATAAGCTATTTTTCGTAAATGATACTTGCACTCTAACCTATGCAGAGACCAAAATAAAACGGTTTTATGCGTTAATTAACTGTAATTAACGATGGCCTAATTCTTCTATTGAACACTAGATGGAGCTTGGGCAGCAAAATGGACAACTTTTGCCATTGGCGTATACAATTGAACTTTATCTCAAATGAAAGGTCTCAATCATAGTATTAATTAGTTATATGGCACCGAAGGCCGAAAGCGTGCACAGAAGCCGGTATTCATTATTTTGTGTCTGCGCTGTGGCCTAGCTGTGGCGAAAACTGGAACTAATTAACCTATACAAAAAAGGTTAACTTTTATACACGTTTACATAGTTTATTTGCCTGAAATTAATTGTAAAAATAAGTCATTCATTTTTTGTTACTAATTAATGTTAAATGACCGCAATTAACTACTTAAATAATTAAAATCTGTTACAGGCGACATCTTGTATGCAATAGAAGAACCGACTAAGAGTCGAGTAGTTAAACTACACAAATATTAATAATGCTGGCTCCATATCGTTGCTTTTTAACGCTTAAAAATCTGTGGTCTAAGGCTTCACGTCGCGTAATTATAAGTTAGTTTCTGAACGTTGACTATAAACTAGCTGTTCTAGGGGGCTACATTGAACATCAGAATTTGAAGATTCGTCTATTTGCCTTTCTCTGGTGCTTTCGCAAATTCGAGCGATAAAGAGAGAGATAGACTAAACTTCCCTTTTCGACTTAGCCCGCTCACAAAATAATACCGTATTTTTTTTATCACGACGGTGGCAAACAAGCATACGGCCCATATGATGGTGAGCGTACGTTGTCATGAGTCATGATTCATGATGGAGTTAGACCGACGCGCCGGCACGTCGTTTTTCTTAATGTTCATTTTAATAATGTCATTTAGAATTTTGGAAGCTAGCTCCATCTAGTGACGAGTAGAAAACTTAGAACTTCATTAAGCACAATTAATTAACAAACAAAGTAGGTATATCCTGCATGCATTGGAGCTAAAGTATATATTACGAAAAATAGTTTACAAAAATAGCTTTGAACTGTAATATACGCTTCCCGTATACACATTAGCTTGGCTCTAAACCAAGCGATATTCATATCAAGCTTAATTTAAATTAATTAATTCTAGCCCTGTAAGTATTCAAACGTGGGGTGTTTTACACAGAATTGAACCATTTCTCATATGCTTTCAGATAAACTATGCTATAACGGATTACATATCGTATCTTTAAAAAAAATGCTCTTTATATGTTCGCTCTTTTTTGTTAAATATCTCGGTCCCTGCACGATATCCAACAATGGTGCCATATAATAAAATAATCCGGTGATCACGAGGTTTAAAACGAGATACGTCTCAACAGTATACATCCATGGTACACTCCCCATACAAAAATGCCCATTCTCCTTTCAATCAACTATAGTATTAAAAATTAGTGACATTTTCATATCCATAAATATAGATAATAATTAAGGATATACATTATGCACTATGTCTGTATACCTGTAGACCGATACCAAGGATGATTAAGACATGGATTGACAATGCCTATACAAAATCGCGTTCCCTTATTTCAGGCTAAAGCATTAGCGTCATCTTTCGGTCACCACAAACACTATATTCCTACTTAACCTTTCTGTTAAGCCCATTGGTTGACTGATAGAGAATACCTTATGGCATTAAGTCCGCCATGTGTACCATCTTATTTTGTGCAATTAAGATTAAATAACAAAATCTAGTTTGTAATATTTTGTTCGGCGATTAACGCTGACAGAATAACTCGACTCCAGACTCAACAGAGGGCGCTGTGGCACTCAGTACCGAAAACAGACGTATAGCCTGAAGGTTCGAGGAACGCGGTTTTTTATAGGCATTGTCAATCCATGTCTTAATCATCCTTGCCCGATACTTACGTTTCATATTCTTCGGCTGCTTTATCCACAAGTGTAAAGAATTCATCGAGGCCCTGAAAACAAGAAAAAAATAAGCATAAACCACAGACAGGAATTAGATATCTATGGTATAAATGTTAGAGACATCTACCGTAATAGATTTAGATTTATTTCATAATAATGAATTATAGTACAAAATAGTCTTAAGCAAATCTATACAAATTTATATTATGATCGTCAAAGCAGAAATAAACATATTTTATTGATTGATTACTTACATTTAAATGTCACATAATTATAAAAACTAAGAATAAATAATGAAATACAATATGTGATTGAAAAATACACATATGTTAATAGACAGTTATAGTACTGTTGATGTTCCCACAGAAACTTACCAAAATTGTGGATTTATTAACATAGGAAAATTTCGGAAACTTCTCATAATTTTGTATGGGGATTCAAAGTTTCCGTTTCTTAATATATTTCTCGTGAATGTTTCTGGAAATTTCCGAGAACTTTTCCAACTTTTTTTGAGACATAGCAAGTTGCACATAAGTAGTTCTGTTTTATCCTAATAGCATTGATGTTATAAACTCCCTGGCAATCGGGGACTTATTGTTATAATAATAACAGTATAAAAATATTAAAATAAAATAAATTATTATGGGACAATCTTACACAAATCAACCTAGTCCCACAGTAAGCTCAATAAGGCTTGTGTTGTGGGTACTAGGCGACGATATATATAATAGATAGATATAGATAAATACTTAAATACATAGTAGAAAACATCCATAACTCAGGAACAAATATCCGTGATGAACACACAAATAAATGCCCTGACCGGGATTCGAACCCGGGACCTCCGGCTTCATAGGCAGGGTCACTACCAACTAGGCTAGGAGGCCGTTAAACGTATGACAATTATAACCATACAGTCTCTATAGACCTCAAGTAAATGGTTCCAAAATGGCGGTAAATTATAATTATAATCTGTGAATTTTTATCCTCATTCCGTAGGTCCACACTGAACAAGCCGCCTCGAGGAAATTGCCACGCGAAGCATCTCAGCCAGGAACCATTTGTGGGGCTCTCGAAGGGAACCATAACAACGGCCATAAAGGAACACACCAAACATAAACACCAACAAGAGTGGGGTAGTTTGACAGGTCTAAGGCATTCAAAGCTCTTCATGCATAGAGTTGACTCTAGCTGGAGCAAAAAGCTTTGGAAACTTAGTAGAAAAAGGCTCCAAATCATAACAGGAGTTTTTACAGGCCATTACGCCGTGAAAGGAGTACTGGCTAAAATGGGACTGTCAGACAATACTGATTGTAGAATGTGTGGCGAAGAGGAAGAAACAATCAAACACTTAATGTGTGAATGTCACGCTCTTGCCAGACAAAGAATGAGGGACTTTGGAATCGGCTATCCAGATCCAGAGGACCTCAAAGCACTAGCTGCCCCTGAGCTCCATCACCCCACACATGGAGATGGTTGAAAAAGCTCTTGAGTAAGTGTACCAGGGGGCAATTACACAAAAGATCCCTTTGGGTCGAAGTGTATCCATATGGGCCCCCGAGCCAAATAAGATAAGATAAGATCTCAGCCAGTGCGGCCGGGCGTGCGTTTGCCATTCTGGTAGAAACAAGCATTGTCACTCACGGCCCCAGTATGCGCGCTGACCCCACAGCACTTGAGGTCCTTGTAGAAGTTATCCAACGCCAGAGCCATGGAGCGGGACAGGTTCCCCGCGTACGTGGCGCCCCCCTCCGCGTCCCCCTCCGCGTCCAGGGCTTCTTGGAACGACTCGAAGTCTCGCATCCAGTCTACCGCGTATGCGTTGTCTACTACGTCCGTCTGGAACAAAGAGAATTTGATTTTGTAATAAGCAGAACGTCTGCTAACGATACCACGATGCTTAGAAAAAATGGAAAAGTTGAAAAATCCACTGCCTCAGGCGAGGCTCGAACTCGCGACTCTGACTACTGAGACACACCTGATGGCCGAACTGCGACTTCTTCGGCAGATGTCGCTAGGCGTCCCCCTAAGACGCATATGGGATATAGTGGAGAAATTCGCAGCCATCAGGTGTGTCTCACTTGTCTCAGTAGCTCAGTTGGTCAGAGCGATGGGCATGTATCCCAGAGTCGCGAGTTCGAGTCTCGCTTGAGGCAGTGGATTTTTCTACTTTTCCATTTTTTCTAAGCAAAGAGAAATTGAGTACATTATATATGTATAGTATAGAGGAGCACTGTCGAAGAAACACTCGTGCTCAAAATATGATAGTTTTACTAGATGGCGCTAAATGAGTTCCGAACTCAGTGGTATTTATGAGCCAGGATTTGAACCCGAGACCTCCAGATTTAAAGTTGAAGATATACAATAATAACTATAGATACACTTATTATTAGATATACTGTTGGAGAATTTGGTACTAAACTGTCCAAAATATATTGTGAATATTAATTATCAAGTGGCCTATTTAATTAAGCTACAAGTGATAATTTACAAGCGGAAGTAAGTTCCTCTCTAACCCTATGTGTTAGAAAGAGATTTCCGCTAGTAAGTTGTCACTTGTAGCCAAGATCGTGATAATTAACCTTTTAAACGCCAATAACCCCTAAAGGTGTGATGAGTTCTCGTGCCCACAGCGCCAAGAGCCACTATATGGGTTATGACGTACTCTGTCAAAGTAACCTTCATACTTTCAAGTAAGGTTTATATTGGCTCGCTTGCGCCAGTGATCTTGGCGTGTGAGTGACGTTTTGTCGATGACGTATGGCGTTCAAAGGGTTAACAATAAAAGTATTGTGTTTAATTCATTATACCTACTATTTTTTTATACCACGGTGGTGGCAAACAAGCATACGGCCCGCATGATGTTATGTAGCTACCGTAGCCTACGGACGCCTTGAAACTCCAGAGGTGTCATATGCGCGTTGCCAACGCTTTTAAATACAGAGCGACTAACTGTGTTGACAGCTAAAGGGACAACGTCGTCATCACATTGGATCCCCTTTGAGCTCTTTGGTAACCTTACTCACCAGCAGGAACACAACACTATGAGTAGAGTCTAGTGCTCTTTGGGTGTAGTTTTCTGAAAGGTATACTAACCTTATGCCCAACAGTAGGCGCATACTCGCTGAAGAAGAAGAAGAACAGATAACATAACATAACATAAATACTCTTTATTGCATACCTCAAATTATACAAAGTATACACAAGTGACAAACAGTAAAAGTAGAGGTAAACAATTGGTGGTCTTATCGTTAAAGAGCTATCTCTTCCAGACAACCTTTGGGAAGCGGAAACCTTTGTAATTTAACAGAAAAGTAGGTGTTGCAGAAGCAAATAAACCAAACATTAATAAACTTACACATATAATATAAATAAAAATAAATAAATGCAAATAAGTATGTTATTCAATCAAATACAAACATTGAAAACATTGAAAAAAATAATCAACCCAGTCCAACTGGGTTGATTATTTTTTCAATGTTTTCAATGTTTGTATTTGATTGAATAACATACTAATGTATGAGTGGAATACCCACTTTAAAAAAACATGTAAAATAATTAAAAAATGCAAATAAATAAACTTACATAAGTCATGCATACATACATATATGTTAAATATATATAATAAAATTTGAAAATATAAACTAGGACCAAACACACTAAAGCTTCTTCTTCTCCCTGCCCTTATCCCACGTTATGTGGGGTCGGCACAACATGTCTTCTTCTTCCATTCTCCTCTATCTCCCGTCATCTCCTCACTCACTCCTTTTTTCCTCATGTCCTCTTTTACACAATCCATCCATCGTTTCCTTGGCCTACCCATAGCTCTTCGCCCATCTACTTTCATATCTAACATTCTTTTGCTTATATTACATTCATCCCTCCTCATGACATGCCCAAACCATGCTAACCTACCACCCTTCACTTTCTCTGTTATTGGTGCTACTTTCAAGCTTCCCCTTATATACTCATTCTTAATCCGATCCTTCCTTGTCAGTCCACACATCCATCTCAGCATTCTCATTTCCGCAGCATGCATTCTTCTTTCGTCTGTCACTTTCGTCGCCCAGCATTCTGATCCATACATTACGACAGGCCTCACGATCGTTTTGTAGATTTTCCCCTTAAGTTTAAGGGGCATGCGCGGATCGCACGTTGTTCCAGAGACCTGCCGCCATTTCATCCATCCCGCATTTATCCTATTCCTTACATCACGGTCGATGTTGCCGTCGCCTTGCATTAATGACCCAAGGTACCGGAATTCGGAGCAAACTGGTAGGAATACACCATCTAAGGCAATGTGGGAAAAGCTGGATAGACCACCAAAGTCACAGAACATGTGTTCAGTTTTGGTTCTACTTATTTTCAATCCAACACTTTCCAACTTTTCTTGCCATTTTCCCAGCCTGCTCTGGACCTCAAGTGCATTTTCTCCGACAATCACAATGTCATCAGCAAACAGCATACACCAGGGTGCTTCCTCCTGTATGCTCGATGTCAAAGCATCCATGACCAGGAGGAACAAATATGGGCTCAAAGCCGATCCCTGGTGTAAACCTACAGCCACACTGAAATTTTCGGTGATTCCAGCTTCAGACCGGACGTTCGTACTAGCTCTATCATACATCGCCTGAACAAGCCGCACATACTTCACCGGCAGCCCTTTTTCTCTCATAGACCACCACAGAACCTTACGGGGGACCCTATCGTATGCCTTTTCCAGGTCCACAAACACCATGTGCAAATTCTTTTGCGCAAGCCTGTATTTCTTGCCCAGCTGGCGAAGCGCAAATATGGCATCCGTGGTTCCCCGGCCCGGCATAAACCCAAATTGGTTCTGTGTTACCTCACTTTCCTCTCTCATTCGTCTCGCTATCACTTTTTCCCATATCTTCATACTATGTGACATGAGCTTTATTCCTCGATAGTTGTTGCAATCCTGTACATCACCCTTATTCTTAAAAACGGGCACCAGTGAACTGTTGCACCACTCATCAGGGACCGCCTCTTCTTGCAACAACTTATTGAAGAACACAGTCAGCCACTTCCATCCATCCGCTTTCAGAAACTTCCATACTTCTACTGGTATACCGTCTGGCCCCACCGCTTTCCCATTCTTCATACTCTGTACTGCCATCTTCACTTCCTCTACAGTCACCTCTTTGACCATGCCAAAGTTACTCCTAGCATTTTCTAGCACTCCGTTCCAGTCATTTTCCTCATTCATAAGTTTACTAAAATAGCTCTTCCAGCGTTCTTTTATATCTACGTCATCCGTCATAATCTTTCCCGCTTCGTCTCTCATACATTTCATGTGATTTACATCTCTTGCATTCCTCTCCCGCTCTCGAGCTATTCTATAAACCAAACACACTAAAGCCTGACCAGAAATATATGATTATTGTCAAGAGCGCGCTATTATTCTCATTTATATGGCAACAGTTCAGTATAGTCACAGAGCGTATTATTCTCTATGGTATGGTGACATCTTGATTTGTTTACCTGTCAGCTCTGAAGTTATTTTGAAAATGTTTCACAGCAAAAAAGCTTCATTTCCCGAGCGTATTATTTACAGCAGCTAATTATATACACTATCTACAATGTTTCGCTCTTGACTATGGATAATTTTGGGAATTTTCTGACATTCATTATTTAATATTCAACACTTTATTATTATTCAAGTAAACCATAGTAAACCGCCTCAATGACAGTGACAGCCTATCACATGCACTCACACATGCATATCATTCTGTCATTAAAATTATTGCCAGTGTAAGAAATTAGTTCCAATTAAATTCCGCAACATGGCGCATGATCAATGATCATATATTTCTGGTCAGGCTTTACATGCCACAGGTTGTTAAAAACGGTTATTGGATACCAACCTTATTCATGACAACAATGAACGGCAACCTCGCTTTGTATAGAATGGAGCAAGCATACAGCATGTTAGACATGAATGTCACCGGAGACACACTGCGAACAGTGTCCATGACATACACAACCACGGTGGGGCGGGTCGCAGCCAATGTTTCGGTTATGATAGTGCCGGACGCTGACCATGTGAATACTTCTATTTGACCTGGAATTAATAAACAGTTTTTACGTAATCCCTTTTCTGAACAATGTTTAGTACTTTGTTTTAGTAAATTAATTTTGAAATGAAATGAAATGACAATTCTTTATTCGGTGCACAGAAGGGAGAAAAAAATTTAATGTACAAAAAAAAATTTTACTCCCAACATGGTTGCTAGTCATGACCAGGGCTTGAAACCGGACAAAAAACCCAATATATTTCATTATTTTATGGTATTTATGTAGAACTCAGTATTGTATTTAGGAAATAACTTCATATTATAAGATAGTTCGATTCAAAATGAAATAGTAAACGAAAAAAACCGAAAGAATACTGGTATTTTAGTATGGAGCGAATACCGGTTTCTGAGCCCTGGTCATGACAGGGTAGCCACAACGCTGATTTTCAGGGCAACTAGAACTAAGATAATTTTATTAAGTAAACCATTACTTGTTGATGACTTAAGAACATTTCATAGTAAATTAAGTTAGTACCATGTTTTAAAAAAAAAGTGATACCAAAATTTTAACATAATCAACTATTTAGTAATTTATCAAGATTAAATATAATTTTATCTCGTCAAACAGCCCAAGATAATATAATTTAGTATGTCGAACAAATGTGATAGTCTAGACCAAAAGATACCATTTTACGTTTGGCGCTCAAGCTGTTATAGCTCACTTTCTTGCCGAATACCAAAATAAATGTTTACAACATACATTATAACGAGGGGTGAGTGGTCAAACCCGATAAGTCTAAAAAATGGTTGTTGAAATTAGATCTTTACGTGACTTACGCAGAGTTCTTATTACGAGGGCGGTTTGATAACTCGGTGACTTTAAGTAAAACAAAAATCATTTTAACATATAAACTTTTTAATTACGATTCTGAACTCCTTGGTAGCTGGCAGTTTTTTTTTTTTTTAAAAAGGTGGGAAAATAAAAAAGTTATTGAGGCATATGTCAAATACGGTCGGAAAATTGTTGGAAAATGGAGAAAAGCGAATTTCGTGTGTTAATTAAACATTACTTTTTACGTGGAAAAACTATTAAAGAGACTGAAAACTGTTTAAAAAAATATTATGGGGAATCTGCTCCTTCTCATGGAATGGTACATAAGTGGTTTACAGAATTTCGTTCTGGGCGTACCACTACCAATGACGCAGAACGCTCTGGTAGGCCAATTGAAGTCACCACTGATGATGTCGTGAATAAAGTTCACGATATTGTTTTGGATGACCGTCGAGTTAAGATTCGTGAGATAGCTGAGACTGTACACATTTCATCTGAACGAGTTTTTCATATCTTGCATAATATTTTGAATATGAAAAAGCTTTCCGCAAGATGGGTGCCGCGTTTGCTGACAGCCGATCAAAAACGACTTCGTGAAACAACTTCCGAGCAATGCTTAGCCAAATTCAAGCGTAATCCCAATGAATTTTTACGTCGTTTTGTGACGGTAGATGAAACGTGGATCCACCATTATACGCTAGAGACGAAAAATCAGTCAAAACAGTGGACTTCTGCTAACGAACGGGCCCCAAAGAAAGCGAAAACCGTTAATTCGGCAGGAAAGGTAATGGCCACTGTTTTTTGGGACAGCCAAGGGGTTATTTATATAGATTATTTGGAGAAAGGTAAAACAATAAATGGCCCTTATTATGCTACATTGTTGGAAAAATTCAACGCAGAAGTAGTGAAAAAACGGCCACATCTGGCAAAGAAGAAAATCCTTTTTCACCACGACAATGCCCCTGCACACTCGTCGGCAGTCGCAACAGCCAAATTAGTAGAATTGCGTTATGATATACTGCCCCACCCACCTTATTCTCCAGATTTGGCCCCATGTGATTTTTTTTTATTCCCAAACATGAAGAAATGGCTCGGTGGGAGAAGATTTTCATCAAATGAGGAAGTCATAGCTGAAACTGAAGCATATTTTTCAGGGTTTGATAAAAAATATTTTTTGGAGGGGTTGAAAAAGCTGGAACATCGTTGGATGAAGTGTATGGAGTTGAAAGGAGATTATGTAGAGAAATAAAATTATAAAAGGTCAAAAAGATTTTTTTTTCTGCAAAAAGTCACTGACTTATCAAACCACCCTCGTACAATGAATAATTGGGTAATTTCCAAAAGATAAACTTAATTGTTTCGTTGCATTAATAAAATAAAAAAATCAAAAATACACGGGAAAATCCAGGTGTAACATGTGTTTGCGCTTTAAATGATTTTATAATGGTGTAAACTTTTATAAAGGAGATGTATTTATCAATTTTATCATATAGTATTGTTACTTCACAATATTAGTCTCCCATATAAACTCCATAGTAACAAATCTTTTTGACATTTCCTGAAGAGAGTAATCGGGTTTGACCGCTCAACCCTCGATAAGCACCTTCTGCCAATGATACCTTGTTGAAAAAAAACCGGCCAAGAGCGTGTCGGGCCACGCTCAGTGTAGGGTTCCGTAGTTTTCCGTCCGTCACAGTAAGTGTCCCCACTTAAGAGTTAAATTAACACCGCCATGTAGGATATGAGCGTTCCACGTACAGCGACATCTATCGGCAAATTAAGTAAACTATTGCGCGCGAGCTTAAAGTATGGAAGATGATTTTTATGAGAAATTCTTTATTGCGTGAACCGATTTTCACCATTTTTACTTTATTCGAAAGCACGTCATTTCATTGTGATTTTGTAAAAATTACAGGTACAATAAACACCTGCTTATACGGTTAAATTACAAACTTACTTCAGAAATTATTCTGTAATTTTTTTTCAAAAACTATTTAAGCTATCAAGTTCAAAATATTTTTCCTAGAAAGTTTTTATAAAGTTCTACTTTTGAGATTATTTTCATGTTTTTAAAACTTATGGTTCAAAAGTTAGAGGCGATTATTTCCGAAAATATTTACATTATCAAAAAATGATTTTAGTAAACCCCTATTCATTTTTAAATACCTATCCGACAATATATCACACGTTAGGGTTGAAATGAAAAAAAAAATCACTCCTCAATTTACGTATAGGGGAGGTACCCTAATAAAACATTTTTTTTCACTTTTTATTTTATCACTTTGTCGGCGTGATTGATATACATATTAGTACCAAATTTCAGCTTTCTAGTGCTAACGGTCACTGAGATTATCCGCGGACGGACGGACGGGCAGACATGGCGAAACTATAAGGGTTCCTAGTTGACTACGGAACCCTAAAAAGTATTGCATATCATGTTCTTTAAAAATTGAGTCACTAAATTCTATTGATCTCTGATTTCTAACCAATCAATATAAACAGCAGGAGGTTGCTGGACTACAATAACAAAGGATAGGGATAAATGGAAAGAGTTAGGGGAGGCCTTTGCCTACAAAAGGCATACAGATAGAAATTAAATATATTATTATTTTATTATTATTTAGCTTTTTTTCCCACATTAGTGGTCCCCAAGGGTATAAGCCTCCTCCATCTGTCTCCACCTCTCTTTGTCGGTGGCAACATCAATCCATTTTTTTCCCGCAGCCTGTACGATGTCATCTGCCCATCTTTTTCTATGCCTTCCCGCTCTTCTTTTTCCAGCTGGGCCTGGCCATTTGGTAACAAGATTTGTCCACCTTTGATCCTTATATCTTGCTATATATAGCATATAGCAATTAAATATATATATGTTAACAACAAAATGAAATGTACTTACAAAATACTTATCTGAAATAAAGGCTATTTAAATTTCAATTCAATTCAATATAAACAGTTATATCCTTACCAGGAGTGTCTATAACACAATACTTGTGTTTCTGCCCAGCCTTCTCAATGAGTTCCACAACCTGCCCGAACTTGGTAGAGAACAGGTTTAGAGATGTGACAATGCCCCCGTTTGGACCTAGTCCATATTGCTTCATTACTTCTTTGTAATTCACCGTGTCTCTGATATCTGAAAGGAGTTATCTATACAGTCAAAACCTTTTGTAACGAAAACAATTATGATTATTTTGACAAAAACGGAACTTAGTAGCGTACACTCGCAGAGTCTGTCTGCCTGCGACCACGAGCATTAGGGCATGCTCGAAACTTCAGGAAAATAATAAAAGTAAGTGTATGTGATTAAGTCCCGTTTTTGTCAAAATAATGAGTGAAAATCATGTGAGTTTAAATCAGTACATTGTAAACCAGGACGGGCCGGATTTAGCAAAAAATAAAACAATTATGATGTTTAGAATATAACATCAAAACAATAAGTCCCTGGGCTAACTTTTATATTAAAAACAACACTGGTTGAATATTAACAATATTATAACAATAGAGCAAATCAACACTTTTTCATGTTAATGCTAAATCTATACATATAATAAAGCTGAAGAGGGTCGAAAGTCTGTACATGGAAGCTAAACGAAAAAAAGTTGGCTGGGGATACTTAGAATCGATAACAGAACACGTTCCAACAATTTTTAGATTTTTTGTCTGTTTATCTGTTTGTCTGTTTATCTGTTTGTCTGTTTATTTGACCGCGCATCGCGTGAAAACGGCTGAACGGATTTTAATGAAATTTTGTACAGATATAGTTTGAGTCCCGGGAAAGGATAATACGAGGGTTGCTACTTATATATCCGGAAACAAAAAAAACAAACAAACGTACACGGCTGAAAATGGTTTTATCGTTTTTCAAAGTATTCCCCTTGATGATCTATGCACTTTTGCATTCGCGTGAACCAATTTTTAAAGCACTTCTGCCACTCCGCCTGAGGTACCTCCATAACGTGTTGTTTGAATGCGTCGACAGCATCTTCAGCGGTCGAAAATCGTTGACCGCGTAATTTATTCTTTATATTTGGAAATAAATAAAAATCGTTGGGTGCCAAGTCAGGGCTGTACGGCGGATGACCCGTTAATTCCACATTTTGACCCTCCAAAAATAGAGTTGTTTCGCGTGACGTATGACAGCTGGCATTGTCATGATGAAGAATGATTCTTCGTCGCTGGTTAGTTTTACGAATTTGTTCAAATACTTCCGGTAAGCAAATGGTCGTGTACCACTCTGAATTAACCGTTCTACGGTTTTCTAGTGGCACTGTAGCTACATGGCCATTAATACCGAAGAAGCAGGCCACCATTTGTTTCAATGTACTTTTTGCACGAGTAACTTTCGTAGGGTTCGGCTCATTTTGAAACACCCATACCGTTGATTGTTGCTTCGTTTCGGGATCGTATGCATAGATCCAGGATTCGTCACCTGTATAGATGTTATAAACGGCTTTTGAGTCACCACGGTTATATTTTTTTAACATTTTATTGCACCATTCGACGCGAGCATCTTTTTGCTCTTTTGTTAAGTTGTGGGGTATCCAACGCGAACAAATTTTTTTTACAGCCAAATAATTATGTAATATGCTATTAATGCTGGTCATAGAAATACCCAGAGTCGCCTCTATCTCGCGGTACGTAACATGTCGGTCGTCCATTATAAGTTTTCGCACAGCCTCGATATTTTGTTGTACAACGACCGATTTCGGGCGACCTGCCTTAACTTCGTCCGTAAGCATACTACGTCCACGATTGAACTCACTAAACCAGTGATACACAGTAGTTTTAGATGGGGCTTCATCACCAAAAGTTGAAGTTAGTTGATCTATGCACTGTTGTTGCGTTAAACCACGCCGAAAATCATAATAAATCATAGCACGAATATTTTCACGAGTGAGTTCCATTCTTGCTGCGAGATGACATTTAAAACCCGTCAAAAACAAAACACGAGCGTTAATAAGAAAGAAAAAATATACCGGCCAGTACTTAAAAAAGTTCAAATTTTACCATGGAGGTCAAATATGCTATTTAAGAAGATTGTAATCCCGGTTTCCGGATATATAAATAGCAGCTTATGTATATAGTTTTAATCCCGAAAATCAACCCTGGTGGGGGTGAAAATGGGGTTGAAAGTTTGTATGGAGATTTTTTAAACGCCGAAACGATTTAGATAGAAATGAGTATGGCGATAATTTGAGTCTCGAAAAACGTCATTAGATAGTTTTCAAACCCTTGTGGGGGTGAAAAGGGGGTTGGAAGTTAGTATGAGGATCTTTTTACCGCTGAACTGATTTAGATGAAAATTGGTATAGAGATAGTATGGGGTCTCGAGAGCGGACAAAGGATAGTTTCATCTTCAAAAAAGCCCCCCCATCTTACTTTAGAACCGTAGGTCCAAAAAAATTGAAAAAAATAATGGAAGTGAATCCTGAAAGGTACTTTCAATAAAAACTATCAATACATACACTCGCGATCAAAAAAATCGACTCAAACTAATTTTTAATTTCATCGTTTAATATCTCAGGAACCAATCATGAGATCAAAAAAGCAACGGTACCATTTTAGAGCTAACAGTGTCAGCTTTCAATACGAGCATGTTTTTCAGGCGAAAAATTTCAGTTCATGAAAAACAAGCTAGCATACCAAGGAGGTGTAAAATTTGGGTGCAAAAATGACCTTAACAACGAAAGAAAAAACATTTTCATGAACGAATAACAATTTATTTTTATCTTTAATACCTGGTGTTACCACCAAAAACCTTTTTCACACATGCCATGCGTCTCTTCATTGACCTTATCAGCTTCCTGATGGTATCCTGGGGGCATGCTTCCCACTCTTCGACCAAAGCTTCTTTCAGGGCCAAAATTGTCTCCGGAGCAGGATTGCGAACTCGAACCTTGCGTTTCAGGTAATCCCATAAGTGCTCGATAGGATTTAAATCAGGACTCAGAGGTGGCCACTTCAGAGTCGGGATGCCAACTGCATCAAGGTACTCCTTTGTGACGCGGGCGGTATGACAAGGGGCGTTGTCTTGCATGAAATGGAACCCCTCGTCAAAGAACCCGGCGTAGGGGACGACATGGTCTTGCAGGATGTCGGTGATGTACCTGTCTGCATTCAAACCACCGCCTCGACCCCCGCCATCAACACCAGCTCGGTCCACCCCTCCATGGAAATCCCCGCCCACATCATGACGGAACCTCCACCGTAGGCGACTGTTTCAGCGAAGCAACACTGGGCGAACCTCTCTCCAGGTCTTCGGTACACCCGTCCTCTTCTGTCGCTGCCATGGAGACACACTCTGCACTCGTCGCTGAAGAGTACGCGGCTCCATTGGTCGTAGGTCCAATTTTCGTAGGTCGCCACGAATTCCTTCCGAGCGTCCCGATGCCTCTGAGTCAGTTTGGGCCCAGTAGCAGGTCTTCTTGGGGTAAGATTGGCTTCCTTGAGTCTCCGCCGAACTGTTGAGGTGCTAACAGGCACAACCCGGTTCCGCATCAGGCCTTGCTGGATGGCAACAGCGGTACGGTGGCGATTACGAAGACTGGAGGTGGCGATGAAGCGGTCATCCCTCTCCGATGTGCACCGCTGACGGCCAGATCCTTGTTTCCGTTTCAAGGTTCCAAACCGACAAAACCGACGATAAACTCTGGAGACAGCAGACTGGCTTAAATTCAGCTGCTCAGCAACAGAACGCTGCGAGAATCCTCGATTCACCAAGGTGACGACTTCGGTGGCTTCAGCTTCGGTGGTATCCATTTTTCGAAGGTGATTCCGGTGTAAGATTGCGAGGAGATGTGCACTGGTCAACTTCTGATAAGCGAATGATAAGAAATAACCGGTTACACCGGTTTTTATTGGTCTCAAGAGGGCACAACTCGTGCATATCATAACCATGTAAAATGCCATTTTGTACAAAAACTGCGATAACCTAAAAACTACGCAACTGAGATCGATGTCTTTTACTGTTTTTTGTAGCTGAATAAATTCGTAATAAAATTGCATTCAAAGTTTTATTAAAATATTTCCCGCTTTCCGGAAATACGACCAAAAGTAAAAAATGTTGCTTGAGTCGATTTTTTTGATCGCGAGTGTATAATAAAGCTGAAGAGGATCGAAAGTCTGTTCATGGAATATATTCGAAAAAAAGTTGGCTGGGGATACTTAGAATCGATAACAGAACACGTTCCAACTATTTTTAGAATTTTTGTCTGTTTATCTGTTTATCTCGGAAATTATCCCTTAAGCGGATGCAAAAGGGGTGGAAGTTTACATGGGGAAGAAACAACTAATAACCGCTGTACGTATTTAGATGAAATTTGGTATTGAAATAATTTGTAATTTTTTGGTCAATAACATGTTACCCGTCGATGCTTTAAATTTACCTTTACCCGCTCTTAAGAAATATTTGAAAATGTCATGAATGTCAAAGGGTTATTGCAGGTTCGAGGACTATATATGACGGACAAAGATGCATGGCTCAAACCATAAACTACTACAAAATCATCCAACATTTATAGGACACCGTTTAGGTAGGAAAACATATCAAACGTTTTGTGAAGCAGTCAGATTAGGATTTATTTTTTCTTTATACACAAACAACAATAGGTACATTATCTGTCTCTCAAGCTGTTTTGATATGTCTTCTTGAACAACTACGCATTATTTTGTATCTTTAAGATCTAATAATGTATTACTGTTTTGAAAAAAATAAGTCCCGTCGAGTTTCTTTTCGGCCATAATACTTCTTGGGTTAGAACCGGTGGTAGTTTTGGAACGAAGTTCCTTCTCGGACGGTTCGCGGATGGGGGGCTAGACGAAAAAGCGTCATGTCACGAAAACGCGACGCCCATACGATTGAGAAACATGTAAAATGGAATGAAATAAAAAATATATAAAATAGAATAAAGTGAAGTGCAGTGAAGTGTAGTGAATAATGAAAGTGAGAAGTGACAAAGTGATAAAAGTGAAAAAAGTCGAGAACAAAAATTTCAAAAATTTCAAACATTTCAAAAATTTCCAAAAATTTAGTTCCAATCGAGTGTTCCTCGACACTCACTTATTTTATTTTTCTCTGACGTTCATTAGTGCATTGTAATGTGCTTACATTGAAGAATAAATATCTTGATATACACCAATATCATAAATCCTCTATTCCGCGTTCGGAACCGTATGTAATTACCACCATTATTGCAACCAGTAACGTAACATCAGTGTCTATCTATGACAGTAGGGTAAAAACGTATGAAAATTCATTACCTACGGTAACGTAATGAAAATCCGCCCCCCCGACCGCCGGCACGCCCCCCCCTCCCGACCGCCGGCGCAATAAGGTTGGTCATGGCGGTGTAATGGCGGTCATTCTAATTGTTACAATGGATTTTTAATATGTGTGTAGGTAAAGCTGTGTATGCTTCTGTACATAATTAGGCCTTATGTAACAGTTACATAAACTACTAGGAACCCTTGTTGTTTCGCCATGTCCGTCCGTCTGTCCGCGGTCTAGCTCAGTTACCGTTCGCACTAGAAAGCTGAAATTTGGTGAGGCCTGATAAGAACTTTCAATAAAAACTATATTGAATAAAATCGGTTCAGCCGTTTTTGAATTATTAGTCCAAAACGCATAGTGAAAGGAAGTGCCGAATAGTAAAATGACGTAAGCGCCGCCAAATATCCCTTAATAAACGACCTTTTGAACGGATGTTTTGTAACAGGGCGGCATCTACGAAACTCTACACTGAGCATCGCCCGACATGCGTAGCCTATAAAAATTCAACGTATAAAAGGGGGGGGGGGGGGGGGTTAGCCACTACACTCCATTGAGGGACCCCCCCACCCGACCCTCCAAGTGCACCTCAAATAGAAAAAAAATAATTTCTGCATTTGTAACCCCTACCCCAATTTCAACCGAGCCTGTACTTACCTTTCATGCTTAGACTGATTTGACGGGAGGATCGATTTGGATGCTATTTGCCATGGACATGAACGTATAAATACAAAAGTGGTCCTGTATAGTCCCATATACACCTACTACTTTATGTCGTTTAAATCATGCCAAAAAAATTAATATGATAAAAAAAGTATTAATTTTTGAGTGTATCGTAGTTTCATTTAGTGGTAATTGTAAAATATTTTATTAGGACTACTGTCCTCTAGCGTATCCATCTGTCAACTTTACTTCCAGTTCCGCCTCCAGGGTAGCGGGAGAGAAATTAGGGGTGAATTAGCCGCTTACTGACACAGACCGAATTCCACGCGGGCGGAGCCGCGGGCACAGCTAGTACAAAATAAATGTAAAGGCCTGAACAATTAAAATAATAAAGAAATATTTAAGACCAAGATAGGAACGCTCCCTCTAAAAACACAACTAAGCACAAGCCTAGTTGTGTGTATTATCAAACCGCGTTTAGAAAGGGATTCGAGAGTACCGTTAGCACAATTGTACTTAATAAATGATTAAATATAATCATAAGCCAATCTTTGATATCTGCATAAGTGCCTTATAGATAATAGAATTAATAGCTGAGTATGATTTGCATATTTAAACTCTATTCTCGGTAAATACTGTCATTTGTTTAATAAAAAATATTAATATCATATCCATCGACATATAATATCAAGACGAGTAAAGGCAAGCAAAGTTCATGTGAAAACACGACCCATTTTCACGTCTACAAAACTAAAATGTCTTATGTCTTATTAACCAATCAAGTACTCATTCTTTAAACATATTTTTTTGTGTTAACCTTAATTCCGCAAAGGTTTCATGCCATTTCACCAATAAGAAAAGTTGCCGTGTTGTGAGTGGTCAAAATTAATTTGGCAATGAAGTTTAATTGGACAGGAGATACTCAAATGAAATGACTGAAATGTCAAGTTAACGTATAATAAATACGCCTAAGTTTGACGTGGATGGGTTCACGTAATAAATAATATTGCAATCAATTAACAATTTATTTTTTAGTGCATTTTTCATTACTTATGTAATATACGTAAATTTAATCGTTCTTGGAATAAGGAATAATATGAAAGCCATAATGTTAAGCAATTAAGGTTGATTATGGCAAAAAAAACTATTATTTTTTAACTTTATTTATGACCAGACTAGAAAATAATAGCATCCTTCAATATAAATATTAGTTAAAATTCTCTTTGCTTATCATTTTTTAGAACTAAAAAAATAACGGATGAGTTCGTTTATGTATACTATTTATTTTAGCAGGCTTAGGGAAATTCAAAGACAAATTTACATTTTGTATCCATTTTTTTATACTACAACGGTAGCAAACAGGCATACGGCTCACCTGGTGGTAAGCCGCTACCGTAGCCTATGGACGCCTCTAACTCCAGAGGTGTCTCACGTGCGTTGCCGACGCTTTCGCCTTTCATATAAAAGAGGATTCACTGTGTTGACAGCTAAAGGGACAAGAGGATCCCCCGTCGTCAACACACTGCATCCTCTGAGCTCTCTGGCAACCTTACTCACCGGCAGGAACACAACACTATGAGTAGGGTCTAGTGCTAATTGGCTGTGGTTTTCTGTAAGGTAGAGGTAGTTCCCCAGTTGGGCTCTGCTCTAGATTTGATAATTAAAGACTCTGCTATGAAGTTATAGCATTCATTATTATGAAAAATAAGAGTCATGCCTATTAGTCAGTTGTATTAGAAATGGCACGGCCAGAATGGTACGATTTTGCCAGAGTAAGGGCCTGTTTCACAATCTCCACATAAACTTATCTGCCAGTTAAAATTATTGCTATCCTTTTCTCCAGACATATAAAAGAAAAGGACAGCAAATATTTATCTGACAGATATGCTTTAACTGGAGATTGTGACACAGGCCATAAGTATAGTAGGTACTCATTGGAAGGGTTCTGTTTTGTCGATTTATTACTACTAGGTAATACTTATAAATGAACATTCATTATACTTTTCCTCAATTGAGTTATGTTTACTATTCCAAAACTTATATTGCATAACATCTACCAAGTCCGTAATGTATGAGAATACCTATGCGTGATTTACTTACCGATGAAAAGAAATATCACCATCTTTGGCGCCTGTGTGGCTCCTGCACCAATGCACGGCACAAGCCGGCATTTTAATACCGATATATTATCGAAACTTCATGGACCGAAAAAACTAATATTTTGACGACATGACAATTTCAAAATGTTTGACATGACATTAGGGCACCGCTGTCACAAGCTCCGCCCACTTTGGCACCAGGTAAGTGGAACACATTTTGAGCGTTGATTACGCTTCCTTACTTATTATTCTTCCAAGATCATATCTGACAAATCTGTCACTAATCACATTATTTCGCGTTATCAAATTGCCGTAGCTGTTCAAAAATACGTTTGTATACAATATGAATCGCGGTAAAGTATTAAACGGTCGATGCCGAGAAATTATCTGCAATGTACTAACATATTTTAATAAAGAAAATGATAAGACGAAGGTTCTTTTGAAAATTTTGATGGCCATCTTAAGCGTAAATGCAATCGTCTCTGAGGTAAGTATTCCAAGAGATACATTGCAGGAAATAATTGGATTACTGAACAATAATACCAAAGTTTTGAATCGTGTGGTGGCTGCGACGGGCGTTGGACAAAACACAGTAACATTAATAAAAAAAGAAGGCAATGTCGCCAGAGCAAATTCTAGTAAATTGTGCACACCTAAAATAGGAAAACGAGGGCCAAAATTTATTTTAGACAATTTCGACAAATGTGCCTTGCGAAATATCATAACAAATATGTATCGACAAAAAATTGTTCCGACTGTGCAAATTTTTTTAACTCAAGCTCAATTAGACTTTCTTGGTCAAAGAACCACATTATTAAATATAATGAAAAACCATTTAGGATTCCGCTTTAAGAGGTGCACACAGAAACGGTTAGAATTGGTCGAACAACCTCAGATTAAAGCTTGGAGAGCCAGGTACCTATCTAAGAATAATCCGCGAAAATGATGCCTTGGGTTCTAATAAAAAACTTGTGGTTTATTTAGATGAGACCTGGATACATTGTCACTACACCGTGAACAAATGTTGGCAATCAATGTCTGAACAGGGCATTCGAAAATATGACAGTGCTGGAAATCGGTGGATTATAATCCACGCAGGTTATTTGGAAGGCTAATTCAAAGAAAGGGGATTATCATGGTCAAGTAAATACCGAAAAATGTATTAAATGGATTACTAATAACTTATTACCGAATATACCACCCAATTCGATTATTGTAATGGACAATGCCTCCTATCACAGCACACAGGTAAATAAATCCCCTACTTCTCGAGATCGGAAAGACGTAATGAAGGAATGGCTCAAAGCACATAATATCGAATTTTCTATGAAGGACACGGTTTCCATTTTATACGAAATTATAAACAAAAATCGCCCACCTAAAGAACATTTAATAGATAACCTATTAAAAGCACACGGCCATGAGGTACTTCGCTTGCCACCTTATCACTGCAACCTGAATCCAATCGAGTATATATGGCATTTAGTTAAGCAGAGAGTATCTCAAAAAAATGTACTACAGTGTGAAAATGAGATTGAGGCTATAACACTAGAGTCATTAGCCTCAATCACCGAAAACGACTGGAAAAAAGAGGTGAATCACGTGAAACATATTGAAAATGACTACTGGCTAAGAGAAAACTTGGCAATTCCTCAAAATGAAGTAATTGTTAACACTGGTAGGTTAACCTATTAGTATATGTCAAATATACATACAGAATCTACTCGTATCAAACACTAACTTATCCATTTTTTTGTTCATACAGGTGATGATACAGACAGCTCTGATGACGATAGCGTTATGCCTGAATAATTTTTATGGTTCTAAAAGTAATTATTTACAACATTTGTATTTTATTTAAGTAATACACCGTGTTTTTTTTATTTCCGATAAATTCGACATGTCGCTTAGTACATTAACAGCAATCACCTCGTATATGGGTTTCTTTTTAATTCGAAATGAGACTTTTTTTACTTTTTCATACAAACTAAATCAGAATCGTGTTGATCACAAGTGTGAGAGGTCCTTTAGCGTTACACAAAATGTTAAATTTCAATTGTGACAGCTTTGACTTCACATCAATGACAACACTTACCAATTGTACATAAATTATTAAATCATATTTAAAATACTTTAAAAACGGTACAGGTTTAAGAAAGTAACTCTATTTGATCTGAAGAATTATCTCTTAATGCTATCGGAAATCAATAAAAACACGCTGTATAATTTGATATTTTTTCCATGCTTTAGAACTTCATTGTACCAAAATAACAATTTAATTTATCTGCATACTCTACCACTGACAATGTCATATCATGCATTAGTTCAAAAATGACATGAGCTCAATCCCTTTCTAAACGTGGTTTGATAATACTAGGCGACGATATATATAATAGATGTATACATATACATACTTAAATACATAGAAATCATCCATAACTCGGGAGCAAATATATGTGATAAACACAAATAAATGCCCTGACCAGGATTCAAACCCAGGACCTCCTGCTTCGTAGGCAGGGCCACTTCCGACTAGGCTAGGAGGCCGTTAAAAGTTGTATATAATGTATTGTATAGTTGTATATAATGTGTTGTATATATGTGCAAAAAATTACCAATATTAGCAGGATAAGGAACTTCACGGCACGCAGGATCTAAGTTAATTATATACGGTCTGGATCCTTCTACCACATGACCGGAGACACGTTTCGTAAACGAAGTCTTTCCGGCACCAGCCATACCTAAAAACATGATATACCACGTGAATATTATAATATATTTGACAAAACATTTCATAATGTTTACCGTACAATTCCTAACCTAAAATTATCAAACAAATAGGTTTCTTGGACTCTTGATCCATTGCCTCTGTTTTAGGTGAAGTCATTACAGAAGCAAAGGCATTAGCTTCGAACCGAAAACGCGTAATTCATGTAATTTTGAAAATTAAAGACTTTTCAACAACAATCACAAAATGGCAAAATATCTACGTATCTGCACAGTTTGATTGACATGACATCATGACATTGACAATAATGACAATCACATCAAAAACATTACATGTACAAAAATGCCAGTCTTGCAACACAATTCTCCTACTGCAAAACGTATTGAAATCTAATGTAAAACTTAGCCGGTGGGCCGGAGTTTACTAACAACATATCATTGTGTTGTGATCCTTTGAATATTAGATGTCTATATTTTTATAATAAATATATAGTCTGGCCAGCCAACGAACGCAGTAGCAATGTACAACGAACAAAAATATAGCAACACTCTAGGGCGAATCAAACAACAGCACTGCTCCATAGAAAAACAGCAATGTATATCGAAATAAATTTTTTTCCAAGTTGGCTGCACTGGGACGGTCGCCTTTCGTACGTGAGTGTCACAGAGTCAGCGTTGCCAGGCGTACGAGAATTGTCGTACATGTACGATAATTTGCAGCTCCGTACGATGTACGTTCCAATGTTGATTATCGTACGCAAAAGTACGATAATTTTAAGGTGTACTACACTTTTTTTTTAAAACTATCCTTTCTATAGCATCGTGTACCAGGCTGATATGCTATTGGTCCATTTGGTCCATTTTGACATTTATCGTCCACTAAGAAATATGACGGACTAGCAGAAATGACATTCGCATGTCCCAACTGCCATCTCTTTTTAGTGGCCCTAAGGAAAGGGACAGCATGTGACTTTTTAGGCCTTAAGAAAAACTGAGTTTTGCTATTCATGCCATTGATTGTCAGAAAAAATATCCCCGTCATTCACAAAATTTAAGTTAAAATAACCTTGTAGTATGTAAAGTGCGTGTGTTCTTTTCATATTTCAGCTCATTTCCAATGAAAAATAAGCGATAGTGTCACTTTTATAGATGTACGATAATTTTACGTCTGGTACGATAATTTTTAAAGGTTGGTACGATAATCCACTTTGGACGCACCTGGCATGGCAACACTGCTCCACTCGGCACCAGCGTTGCCAGGCGTACGATAATTGTCGTACATGTACGATAATTTGCACCTCCGTACGATGTACGTTCCAATGTTGATTATCGTACGCAAAAGTACGATAATTTTAAGGTAAATAGGCTAGTATTCAGTATAGTACACTAAACTTAAAAAAAACTATCCTATTTATGGCATCGTGTACCAGGCTGATATGCTATTTATTCTTTTTGGCATTTAGCGTTAACTTAGAAATATGACTGACTACAGTCACTATAGAAATGTCATTTGCATGCCCCAACTGCCATCTCTTTTTTAGTGACTCTGAGGAAAGGGACAGCATGTGGCTTTAGGGCATTAAGTCAAACTCTATAGGTAGTCTTAATGTCAAGTGTCAATTTAATTGTCATTAACAAAATTAAAGTTAAAATAAATAACCTTGAAGCCTTAGTATGTAAAGTGCGTGTGTTCTTTTACACGTTTCATATTTCAGCTCATTTCCAAAGAAAATTATGCGATAGTTTCATTTTTAGGGTTCCGTATGTCACAGCCATTTTACTCGGAAACTAAAAGACGTATCTTAATAAAAATTGGACATACGGTGTATTTTGTATGCCGCTATTTAGTTATGTAGTTAAATCGCAGAAAAAATATTTTTAGGGAGGGCGCTCCATACATGTAACTAAATTTAAAAAAAATACTAAATATCAACCCGTTGCACAGTATCAGTCGATAGATCTTTAAAATAACATCGAGGTTTCTCTGAACATTTTGTGATTAAGTGAATAGTATCAGAAATAATCGCCTCGAAAGTCAGAAAAATTGTGTGTCCCCCCTGTAACTTTTGAACTGTAAGTTCAAAAAATATGAGGAAATTTGAGAAGATGCGCCTTATCACATACTTTCCACGAAAATTATTTTGAACATTATCGGTTCAGTAATTTTTGAGTTAACTCCAAAACCTTGTTCCAAAGGCATCAGATACGACCTTTTGGTATTAGTTTGGTTCATATTTCGTTGAAGGTACGGAACCCTACATTATGCGTGGTCCGACACGCACTTGGCCGGTTTTATAGATGTACGATAATTTTACGTCTCGTACGATAATTTTTAATGGTTGGTACGATAATCCACTTGGACGCACCTGGCAACACTGCACAGAGTACCTTCTTATATAGGTACTGAAAGTGAGTGTAGTTGGTTGTAAATTCGTAAATTTTAACTGCATTAATAAAATCATTGAAAACTCTGACTCTCATATATGTACCTATAATTATATGACTTTTCAATAAATAAGAAGGTGCGATGAAATTAAAATAACCAAAATATAAAAAGGAAAGAAGATATAGAGATCATGGAGAGGTGGAGATCATACGGTCAAAATACAACAGAAATCAAGAATTGAAATCCAGGAAACAAACAAACATTGAATGCTAAAATCACAAGACCGGCGAGGAAATCGAGTATATCTACCAGAAAATATAACTTTTCAGTTTAGTATGGAATCGGATTAGCTGCATAATCTGTAGTATCTGTACGAATAAAAGTGTAATGCATATACTCAGTAATACTCTCTATTAATTATGATTTCCTTTCGTCATTCGTTTATAAGACTATTTTAGGTATATTTATTGTGTAAAGTGTATTATAATTAATAAACGCACGAGAGATTTTGGTGTTTATTTATTTTATACATAGCTTAGGTATATGAAGGGAAAAAATTAAAATAATTTGATAAAAATCCAAAGTATTCTAAAGGTAGCGGGGTGCTTGTTGCTTGTTAAATCTGATGTGTGATGTTTATCGCTTTGTGACAATAGTGAGCACCATCCTATGCAACAAATGTTAATGGACTTCATTTGGCACCAGTTTTCGCTTTGATTTGTTCGATTTATATACACTGCACTGAAAGAAAGAACTTCAAATGATAATTCTGTACGAAACTGCATAACCTCAAAGCCATATTTATCACGCAAATTTTATTATACCTGCAGGAGGTAGATACATTTATATCTTAGCTAAGCTTAGTTAGTACATTTATTGAACGGAAATGGCAGATACCACATTAATAAATAATAAAATACGCAACCTGAAACTTAAAAAACCGGCCAAGAGCGTGTCGGGCCACGCTCACTGTAGGATTCCGTAGTTTTCCGTCCGTCACAGTAAGTGTCCCCACTTAAGAGTTAATAACACCGCCATGTAGGATATGATATGAGAGTTCCATGTACAGCGACATCTATCGGCAAATTGAGTAAACTATTGCGCGCGAGCATAAAGTATGGAAGATGATTTTTATGGGATAATTCTTTATTGCGTGAACCGATTTTCACCGTTTTTACTTTATTTGAAAGCACGTCATTTCATTGTAATTTTGTAGAAATTACAGGTACAATAAACACCTGCTTATACGGTTAAATTACAAACTTAATTCAGAAATTATTTTGTATTTTTTGTTCAAAAACTATTCATCCTATCAAGTTCAAAATAATTTTCCAAGAATTTTTTTTTAAAATTCTACTTTTGAGATTTTTTTCATATTTTTAAAACTTATGGTTCAAAAGTTAGAGGGGGGGGGGCGCATATTTTTTACTTCTGGAGCGATTATTTCCGAAAATATTTACGTTATCGAAAAATGATTTTAGGAAACCCCAATTCATTTTTAAATACCTATCCAATAATATATCACACGTTAGGGTTGAAATGAAAAAAAAAATCACTCCCCACTTTACGTATAGGGGAGGTACCCTAATAAAAAAAAAAATTCACTTTTTATTTTACCACTTTGTCGGCGTGATTGATATACATATTAGTACCAAATTTCAGCTTTCTAGTGCTAACGGTCACTGAGATTATCCGCGGACGGACGGACGGACGGACGGGCAGACATGGCGAAACTATAAGGGTTCCTAGTTGACTACGGAACCCTAAAAACGTAAGTAAACAAAACTAACTTTTTAAAATAAAAACCGGCCAAGAACGTGTCGGGCCACGCTCAGTGTAGGGTTCCGTAGTTTTCCGTCCATCACAGTAAGTGTCCCCACTTAAGAGTTAAAATAACACCGCCATGTAGGATATGATATGAGCGTTCCACGTACAGCGACATCTATCGGCAAATTAAATAAACTATTGCGCGCGAGCTTAAAGTAAGGAAGATGATTTTTATGGGATAATTCTTTATTGCGTGAACCGATTGTCACCGTTTTTACTTTATTTGAAAGTACGTTATTTCATTGTAATTTTGTAGAAATTACAGGTACAATAAACAGCTGCTTATACGGTTAAATTACAAACTTAGTGTAGAAATTATTTTGTATTTTTTTTCAAAAACTATTCAACCTATCAAGTTCAAAATAACTTTCCTAGAAAGTTTTTATAAAGTTCTACTTTTGAGATTTTTTTCATATTTTTAAAACTTATGGTTCAAAAGTTAGAGGGGGACACACATTTTTTTAGCGATTATTTCCGAAAATATTTACATTATCAAAAAATGATTATAGTAAACCCCTATTCATTTTTAAATACCTATATAACACGTTAGGGCTGAAATGAAAAAAAAAACACTCCCCACTTTACGTATAGGGGAGGTACCCTAATAAGACATTTTTTTCCTCTTTTTATTTTACCACTTTGTCGGCGTGATTGATATACATATTAGTACCAAATTTTAGCTTTCTAGTGCTAACGGTCACTGAGATTATCCGCGGACGGACGGACGGACGGGCAGACATGCCGAAACTATAAGGGTTCCCAGTTGACTACGGAACCCTAAAAATGTTACATGCCACAGATAAAACGCAAATTATGCACAATTTTCGAATTATTCAAAGACAGGTGTTGCCAACTTGCGATTTTTCAAATTTGCCGCGCTTTTCTACTGATAGAAATTGTTTGCCAAACTATAATTACTTGGCAATCGCACAAGACAACTTGACCATCTAATAATATAATATAAGTAAGTTAAGTAATATATCAAACTCAAACTACTATTAAAATAAACTAACTAAAACTAAAAACCTTAACTTAAAAATAAATTACTAAAAACTTAAACCGGGACCCTTTGGCAGGGTTCCCATCACGCAGGCAGCATTCCCGCGCTGTATTGCAATAGCAATCCTTTGTGCGAGAAAGCTGCCCGCGCGAGGCTCGCCTGTTGCCTCCCTCAGGCGTTTACTGAGCTCCTTGTGGAGCCCGAGTGCACCCTTGCCCCAAGGTCCGAGTGTCTCGACGCCAAATGATGAGAAGTCGTACTGGGCGCCGAGACAACTATACTTAGTGACCTTGAGGCGTTCCCGGGCTCGCCAATTTTCAGTGGCTTTATAGCCTAAACACTAGAAAAGTTCAAAATTGCTGCTAGAACCTAGCAGTCCCACCTTAGATATACGATGATCGTGATCAGTGAGTCAGTGACAAAATGAAGGAATTTTGTCAACTGAATAATTCTTAAAGCATATGTTGAAATTCAACGGTTTTGGGTATATTATAAATTATAATACTTGTGTTATGGCCTCATAGTCACAGAAATTTCAGCGTTCTAGCTTTATCAACGACAGAATTAGAGGAGGGTCGAAAATGGCCTAAATGGCTTCGGAAAAAAGTACCATCCTTTTCCCGAAGTCATTCAGGCCGTGCCTTTGTCGTTTGTTTTGCTCGACTTGGCGGCGGCACTACCGTGCCCCCAGATTTGACAATCAAGTTAAAGCTCTTCGAGTCATTGCTTTTAATACCGGCTGTACAGTCTCAGGCAGGCGCGGATCCAGGATTTCGTTCAGGGGGGGGGGGGCACTTTCGAGGATTTCAGTCAGGGGGGGGCACTTTCCAGAATTTCGTTCAGGGGAGGGGCAATTTCCTTCACAAAAAATCTCGCGGTCCGTACCTATGGGCCCCGTAGTAGGTATACGAGGTTTGCGTTTCAGGGGGGGGCAATTGCACCTGTTGCCCCCCCCCCCCCCCCTGTATCCGCGCCTGGTCTCAGGCGAGAGCACTCGGAGGAGATCTTTCTCTGGAGGCAAAGCGGGCGCATTCATATAGAGTCTGTCCGGAAAAAGAAGTGAGGGCGCCCCGCTGCTAATTTAAGGATTTTGTTATGCTGACATCTGTGTGCTGACTGGCAACACTACATAGTTCGACATGAAAGATCTTGATACTTGAATATGAACAGTAACAACTCGAAAACTATTTTATCTTAAAATAATATTCCTATATACCAGTAATGGGATCCTGCCTTTACGCCGAATAACGTTTCCCAAACTGTTTTATTTGCCAATGACAACCGACATTAGCTCTTACACTTTCTGAGAGTTTTATAACTAAATAAATTATTATTATTATAGGTAAATTTTCAGGTCATCAACGAGCCTACCAGAGCGGTAGGCTCATTGATAAATTAATAGTGCTGGAGCCCGCCTAACTGGAAATTTATCAAAATCCTAACCAATTATCTATATATATATATATATATATATATATATATAAAAGAAGAAACTGACTGACTGACACAGAAATTCGTCGTAGCAGTATTTTAGTTACGGGGGTCTTAAAACACTAAAATTATTATTCATTTTAAACTTAATGGAACACAACGTGATTTAAAAACCAAACATAATGCCTATAGGCATTTTCTAACAGTCGCTTATAACTCTAAACTGATAAGCGTCAAGTTAGGTGCACTGAGAGTATATTAATGACTGAAAAAATTACCTAAATTTATTTTAAATCCTACCATTCCAAATATTGAGAAACGGTTTAGCTCACCTCAAATAACCCACATACCAATTTTAATACCATTCTGGTGGGCGCATAAGATTTTAAGACCAGACCAGTTGAAGTTGCAATTTTTTGACCTTAATTTATCAACGAACCTTAGAGAGCGGTAGGCTCGTTGATGACCTGAAAATTTACCAAGAGTAAACGGAATGGTCTAATAAAACTCACACAAAGTGTAAGAGCTAATGTCGGTTGTCATTGGTAGATTGTTGCCTACTACTGAAAGGTCCTAAATGTAATAGTTTTTTTGGCCAAAGTGTTGGCAGGAATGGCGGGCAATGATAGCCAGACTAAATTATGTAAACTGGTTATACTCAACCATTTACAAACGTTTTTAAATTATTTGCGTAGCAAATGTTGTAAGGCTCTACCACGAAGTAAAAATTTTAAATTTTGTTTTATTCGTCTCTATCACACTTGCATATTCAAACAAAATAGACTCATATAAGACAAAAATTCTCAAACCAAGCGTTTTCGTAAGTACTTACGAATAAAATTAATTTGCATAAACGATATATAATTTAATTTATATCAACTAGGTATTGTGTTGTGGTCGGTTGAAAACGTGAATGAAATAAGTTATCAATTAGCGACGACTTAAACTTGAAATGTAGTGACGCCGTGTTGAAAAGTTTGTGGTGTAGGAATAAAAACAAACACATCATTTTTTCAGTCAGTTAAATGTTCTCAGTGCGCTAAATTTGACGATTGTTAGTTAAGGGTTATGAAGGTCTGGTAAAAAATAGGTATAGGTATTACGTGCGGCTTTTTATATCATATTGTGTGCCATAAAATTTAAAATTAATATAAATTTTAGTGATTTAAGATCCCCGTGACTAAGGTACTGCTATGACGAATTTCTAAATGTTTCTGGTTATTGCGGTATACGCTTAAGGCAGTTTTAGTTACGAGAAACTCAAATATGAATATACAGTTGTGTTTGTGTCATATAAATAATTTTTTGAGCCGAATTCATAGTAATTTCTTATTTCGACTATTTCTTAAAATGGTCTTTAAATCTTATGCGCCCACCAGAATGGTCTTAAAATTGGGATTTAGTTCGATGAATGGGTTCTTTAACTACTGTCAAAATTTAGAGCGGTAGGCTTGTTGGTAAATTAAGGTCAAAAAAATTGCAACTTTAACTGTTCTGGGTCTTAAAATCATATGCGCCCACCGGATTGGTCTTAAAATGGGTATATAGGTTATTTGAGGTGAGCTAAACCGTTTGTCAATATTTGGAACGGTAGGATTTAAAATAAATTTAGGTAATTTTTTCAGTCAGTAAAATATTCTCAGTGAACCTAAAGTGACGCTTATCAGTTTAGAGTTATGAGCGACTGGTAGAAAATGCCTAAAGGCATTACGTCTGGCTTTTCAAATCATATTTTGTGCCATTAAGTTTAAAATGAATAATAATTTTAGTGTATTAAGACCTCCGTGACTAAAGTATTGCTATGACGAATTTCTTCAAATTTCGACTTATTGCGGAGTACTTTTACGGCATTTTTAATTACTAGACACTTAAATATGAAAATGCAGTTGTGGATGTGCCAGCAATTTTTTTTTAACGAATTTATAGTAATATTGTCTTCGGTTGCCGCGATAGTTATTCATGAAATAAAACAATTAAAAACGGATTTTATCGCGTGTACTGAGCTTAAATTACATCCCGACGTTTCGAACACTTTACAGCGTTCGTCGACCCGTTGACCACGAACGCTGTAAAGTGTTCGAAACGTCGGGATGTAATTTAAGCTCAGTACACGCGATAAAATCCGTTTTTAATTGTTTTATTTCATTAATTTATAGTAATTTGCTATTTTTTCCATGAAATCGACTATTTCTTAAAATGGTCTTAAAATCTTATGCGCCCACCAGAATAGTCTTAAAATTGGGATTTGGTTTGGTGAATGGGTCCTTTAACTACTGTCAAAATTTGGAGCGGTAGGCTCGTTGATAAATTTAGGCCAAAAAATTGTATTTTCAACTTGACGCCATACATACTTATGGCCATTTAAGACCTTTAAGACTTATGTTTTCATGATCTCCGAGATGGGCTCTACAACGCTATATGGAAGAAAATTGGTTAGGATTTTGATAAATTTCCAGTTAGGCGGGCTCCAGCACTATAAGGTCAAAAAATTGCATTTTCAACTGGTCTGGTCTTAAAATCTTATGCGCCCACAGGATTGGTCTTTAATTGGGTATGTAGGTTATTTGAAGTGGTCTAAACCTTTTGTCAATATTTGGAACGCTAGAATTTAAAATAAATTCACGTGATTTTTCAGTCAGTAATATAGTCTCAGTGCACCTAACTCGATGCTTATCAGTTTAGAGTTATGAGAGACTGGTAGAAAATGCCATTAGGCATTACGTCTGGCTTTTCAAATCATATTTTGTGCCATTAATATTAAAATGAATAATAATTTTAGTGTTTTTAGACCCCCGTGACTGAAGTACTGCTATGACGAATTTCTCCAATTTTTGACTCATTGCGGAATACTTTTACGGCATTTTTAATTACTATACACTTTTTTTTTTTTTTTTTATACCACGACGGTGGCAAACAAGCATACGGCCCGCCTGATGGTAAGCAGCTACCGTAACCTATGGACGCCTGCTACTCCAAAGGAGTCACATGCGCGTTGCCGACCCTTTACAAAAAGGAGGATTCACTGTGTTGACGACTAAAGGAACAAGAAGGTCCCTCATCGTTAACACACTGGGTCCTCTTTGAGCTCTTTGGCAACCTTACTCACCAGCAGGAACACAACACTATGAGTAGGGTCTGGTGCTATTTGGCTGTGGTTTTCTGTAAGGTGGAGGTACTTCCCCAGTCGGGCTCTGCTCCAGATTTGAGCGATGACATTCGCTGAACGTGCCCTACCACACTTAGCGAGATGCCATTCGCAGTGCCCATACCTCTCTTTTTGGCGTAGTTTAAGGACATACCCAGGTCCGGACGTAGTTTAAGGACATACCCAGGTCCGGACGTAGTTTAAGGACATACCCCGGGTCCGGGTCCAACTTAAATATGAATATGCAGTTGTGGTTGTGCCAGCAATTTTTTTTTTAATACAATTGCTCGAAAAGTTTAGTTTATGTAGCTGCAAATCGTGCGTAAAATTTGATTTTATGCACTAGTGCTAAAAAGTAATCTGATCTGCAAATCGTGCGTAAAGTTATAGTGCTGGAGCCCGCCTAACTGGAAATTTATCAAAATCCTAACCAATTTTCTTCCATATAGCGTTGTAGAGCCCATCTCGGAGATCATGAAAACATAAGTCTTAAAGGTCTTAAATGGCCATACCTGAGTATGTATGGCGTCAAGTTGAAAATACAATTTTCTGGCCTAAATTTATCAACGAGCCTATCGCTCCAAATTTTGACACATGATTTAGCCCACATGAAATAACCTACAAGCCAATTTTAAGACCATTCTGGTGGACGCATCAAATTTTAAGACCGGTTGAAGTTACAATTTTTTGGCCTAAATTTATCAACGAGCCTACCGCTCCAAATTTGACAGTAGTTGAAGGACTTATTCACCAAACCAAATCTTAGTTTTAAGACCATTCTGGTGAGCGCATAAGATTTTAAGACCATTTTAAGAAATAGTCGAAATAAGAAATCAAAAAATTATTTAATTGACACAAACACAACTGTATATTCAAATTTGAGTTTCTCGTAACTAAAACTGCCTTAAGCGTATACCGCAATAACCCGAAACATTTAGAAATTCGTCATAGCAGTACCTTAGTCACGGGGATCTTAAATCACTACAATTTATATTAATTTTAAACTTTATGGCACACAATATGATTTAAAAAGCCGCACGTAATACCTATACCTATTTTTTACCAGACCTTCATAACATAACCCTAAACTAACAAGCGTCAAATTTGGCGCACTAAGAACAATTAACTGACTGAAAAATTGACGTGAGTTTGTTTTTATTCCTACAGCACAAAGTTTTCAACACGGCGTCACTACATTTCAAGTTTAAGTCGTCTCTAATTGATATCTTATTTAATTCACGTTTTCAACCGACCACAACACAATACCAAGTTGATATAAATTATATATTGATTATGCAAATTAATTTTATTCGTAAGTACTTACGAAAATGCTTGGTTTGAGAATTTTTGTCTTATTTGAGTCTATTTTGTTTGAATATGCAAGTGTGATAAAGACGAATAAAACAAAATTTAAAATTTCGACTTCGTGGTAGAGCCTAACAACATTTACTACGCAAATAATTTAAAAACACGTTTGTAAATAGCTGACAGTTGAACATAACCAGTTTACATAATTTATTCGGGCTATCATTGCCCGCCATTCCTGCCAATACTTTGGCCAAAAAAACTATTACATTTAGGATCATTCAGTAGTAGGCAACTATCTACCAATGACAACCGACATTAGCTCTTACACTTTGTGAGAGTTTTATAAGACCATCCCGTTTAGTCTTTGTAAAATTTCAGGTCATCAACGAGCCTACCGCTCTCTAAGGTTCGTTGATAAATTAAGGTCAAAACATTGCAACTTCAACTGGCCTGGTCTTAAAATCTAATGCGCCCACCTGATTAGTCTTAAATTGGCTATGTAGGTTATTTGACGTGGACTAATCCGTTTGTCAATATTTGGAACGGTAGGATTTAAAATAAATTTACGTAATTTTTCAGTCAGTAATATATTCTCAATGCACCTAACTTGACGCTTATCAGTTTAGAGTTCTGAGCGACTGATGGAAAATGCCTATAGGCATTATGTCTGGCTTTTCAAATAATATTTTGTGCCATAAAGTTTAAAATGAATAATAATTTTATTGATTTAAGACCCCCGTGACTAAAATACTGCTATGACAAATTTCTACAATTTTCGACTTATTGCGGAGTACTTTTACGGCATTTTTAATTACTAGATACTTAAATATGACTATGCAGTTGTGGTTGTGCCAGCGAAATAATTTTTTTCACGAATTTATAGTAATTTGCTATATTTTCTATGAAATCGACTATTTTTTAAAATGGTTTTAAAACTCCAATGCGCCCATCAGAATGGTTTTAAAATTGGGATTTTGTTTGTTGAATGGGTCCTTTAACTCCTGTCAAAATTTAAAGCTCGTTGATAAATTTAGGCCAAAAAAAATTATTTTCAACTTGCCGCCATACATACTTGTGGCTATTTAAGACCTTTAAGACTTATGTTTTCATGATCTACGAGATAGGCTCTACAACGCTATATGGAAGAAAATTGTTAAGACGATTGTCGCCGGAGTGTCCTTGAGCGTTTGGGCGCTCTCTACTCGCGTTACCCGTGTACCCTTCTCATTGCGATCGTGCGTAAATCTGCCGCGATGCACCCCAATAATGTTCAAAGAATATGACTTTACTCAGAGGCGCGCGGGCAGATTTATAATAATCATACCTAATCCTTTTGTGGATGTGATGTGATTAAGTACTACGGTGACATTTTTTAGGAATGCTACTAAATAAGATAAGTAATAACGATCTCGATTAGTAGATTTTTATGTAAAAAAATGAAAACCTAGATTTTGAGTTTGAAGTACAGTGAGCGGCAAAATATTTATGAATTTACGAAATATGGTTAAAAGATTCCTCATATCAGTAAAAAATAAAACATACTGACTAGTACAGCAAAAAAAACTGAATGCATATCAAAGCGGTGTTTTCATGTGAATTTGGATTTTTTTTGCTGTGCAAGTGAGCTTAATAGATGGTTATTTTTTTGTTGCGATTTTAAATATTAACCGTAAAAATTCACTTAATTACGATAAATTAACAAAACTTAGCCTGTTGCGAGTTGCGAATAGTAAAAATGCACATGTAAGGAGCGGTATTTGTGCACGAAATCGTCGTACAAATGAGAGCTGTAAGCCCATTAAATTTAGATCTTTAAAATATAACACAGCGCAAACACTTCTTAGGGTTCCATAGCCAAAATGGTAAAAACGGAACCCTTAAAAGTTTTTTGAAACATGTCCGTCTGCCCGTCCGTATGTCACAGCCATTTTTATTATAAAACATATATTACTGAAATTTTATCTAGAGGTGTGTTTCATGTGCCGCTACTTAATTTTCTGGCTAAATTGCTAAAAAAATCTTTTAGGTGAGGCACTCTATACATACATATGCCAAACAAAATGTCAAAAATATTTTTTTTGTAAATATTTGCTTCGAAAGTCTAAATATAATAGCCCCCATCTAACTAGTCCACAAGTCTAAAAAATATGAAAAAATACCAAGAAGGCTTAGTACTTAATTTTCTACGAAAATTATTTCACATATTATCGGTTCATCCGTTTTTGAGTTATCTCCAAGAAACTACTTTCTACGGAACCCTACATTATACATGGTTCGATACAAACTTGGCCGGTCTTTTAAAGATATTTGATAGGTAGTATTAACCCTTAGTAGTAATTTATTTATTCACTTGTGTTGATAATTAATATAAAATTTGTATTTATTTGCATTTCACCGACATAATAAAGTTTTTTTTAGGGTAGTCAACGCGCATGTGAATCTTCTGGGGTTGCAGGCATCCATAGGCTTTATAACTGCTCTCAATCAGGCGGGTCGTATGCTTGTTTGCCAGCATCGTGGTATAAAAAAAAAGCTTTTTTTCCTTTATTCTTACATACATTGAACTCTTAAATATCAGCAATTTTTTATTAGATTCTCAATCAGGCTTTGCTCAGTGATAGTTAGTAGACTGAAATTTGGTATGAGTAATTATGTGTTTTAATTACGCCTACAAAGTGGTAAAACAATAAGTATCTGAAACCCATTGTTGGATAGGTCTTTCAAGAAGAATATGCCTTAAACAACTTTTGGATAAAACGAATACTTTCGTAAATAATAGCTTCGAAAGTTAAAATGCTCTTTGATTTTTGAACCGTGGGTCCAAAAAATTGGGGAAATTCCTGGAAGTGAGGCCATTGAAATACTTATCACGTATTTTCAATAAAAACTATATGGAATAAAATCGGTTGAGCCGTTTTTGAGTTATGCCTATAGTAAAATAACGTAAGTGCCACAAAATATTTCTTTATAGACTACCTTTTGAATGGATGTATTGTAACAGGCCGGCAACTACGGATCCCTACACTGAGCATAGCCCGATATTCTCTTGGCCGGTTTTACTGCAATCCTTTGCAGTTTACTTCGCAATTTCTAGATTTGAGAAATTAGTATAAAGTATAACATTAAAGATTGTGTTTAATCTTAAAATAAAACGCATATTACATTTGTTTAGGACACGGTATTCTTAAATAAATATGTTTAAATAAATTTGGTTCTTTGGAGTTTTTTATTAAATTAATTATTAGTCTATTGTATTGCAGTACTAGCAGATTTCCGCAACTCGACGACTAATGCCTATTTTGCGTGATGCATGCGTCTACTAAAACATAATAATTTTAGTTTACTTACATGACCAAATTTGTTTTCAGAGCATTGTGAGATTCATGAATTTTGTTTTTTCTCCATTTTTATTTCATTTGTTTTTTACTTGTATTATAATCTAAATAAAATACACTTTTTATACGAACGTACATAAACATGCATACGAGTACATTATCTTAAAAGATAAAACGTCTATACATTATTGATTCCGGGAAGACACGTTATATCCATGCACCGCATGAACCCTCTGCAGTTATTTAGTCTTTAGGCACAGTAAGTCCGATATTATTGCTCACGGGCCAAGCACAAGTATATGTAGTACAAGGGAAGCACGGAGCGACGAGCGACACAGCCTCCTCGTCTCAAAGCTAGCTCACGACTGCCAGCGACGCCGTTTTCGAGCTAATAACGCACGAAATGTGGAATTATGATCAAGTTGTTTAAGAAAATTTAATCAATTTAAATATCCTACGTTAAGTTTGTAGTATTCTATAGTACATATTTTTTAGTTCAACAATATTTTAAATCGAATGAGCCGTTCAGTAGATATGAGCAAAATTAACCGTAAAACGACATTTCGTTACATTTACATAACGGAGAAACTATACGTTACACGAGTTATTCAAACGTTGACAATGTTGTACATAAAATGGTAAATAACATATATTTTTTCCAAAATTTTTGAATGACTCGTTATTGAGATATCCCTTAGAAAGTAACAGTTTTCGGCCACAATCAGCGCCTAGCGCCTTAAGTTTTTTGATAAATTTCCAGTTAGGCGGGCTCCAGCGCTGTAACTTGACGCTTATCAGTTTAGAGTTTTAAGTGACTGGTAGAAAATGCCTATGGGCATTACGTCTGGCTTTTCAAATCATATTTTGTGCCATTGAGTTTAAAATGAATAATAATTTTAGTGTTTTAAGACCCCCGTGACTAAAGTAATGCTATGGCGAATTTCTCAAATTTTCGACCTATTGCGGAATACTTTTAAGGCATTTTTAATTACTACTTATTATTAGACACTAATATTTTTTTTAACAAATTTATAGTAATTTGCTATTTTTTCTATGAAATCGATTATTTCTTAAAATGTTCTTCAAATCTTACGCGCCCACCAGAATGGTCTTAAAATTGGTATTTGGTTTGGTGAATGGGTCCCTTAACTACTGTCAAAATTTGGAGCGGTAGGCTCGTTGATAAATTTAGGCCAAAAAATTGCAACTTCAACTGGTCTTAAAATCTTATGCGCCCACCAGAATGGTCTTAAAATTGTTATGTAGGTTATTTGAGGTAAGCTAAACCGTTTGTCAATATTTGGAGTGGTAGGATTTCAAATAAATTTAGGTAATATTTTCAGTGAGTAATATACTCTCAGTGCACCTAACTTGACGCTTATCAGTTAAGAGTTATGAGCGACTATTAGAAAATGCCTATAGGAATTATGTCTGGCTTTTCAAATCATAGTTTGATCCATTAAGTTTAAAATGAATAATAATTTTAGTGTTTTAAGACCCCCGTAACTAAAGTAGTGCTATGTTGAATTTCTCAAATTTTCAACTTATTGCGGAATACTCTTACGGCATTTTTAATTATAAGACACTTAAATATGAATATGCAGTTGTGTTTGTGCCAGCAAAAAATTTTTTTTAACGAATTTATAGTAATTTGCTATTTTTTCTATGAAATCGACTATTTCTTAAAATGGTCTTAAAATCTTATGCGCCCACCAGAATGGTCTTAAAATTGGGATTTGGTTTGGTGAATGGGTCCTTTAATTACTGTCAAAATTTGGAGTGGTAGGCTCGTTGATAAATTTAGGCCAAAAAATTGTAACTTCAACTGGTCTTAAAATCTTATGCGCCCACCAGAATGGTCTTAAAATTGGTATGTAGGTTATTTGATGTGGGCTAAATCATGTGTCAAAATTTGGAGCGGTAGGCTCGTTGATAAATTTAAGCCAAAAAATTGTATTTTCAACTTGACGCCATACATACTTATGGCCATTTAAGAACTTTAAGACTTATGTTTTCATGATCTCCGAGATGGGCTCTACAACGCTATATGGAAGAACATTTGTTAGGATTTTGATAAATTTCCAGTTAGGCGGGCTCCAGCACTATAAAGGCCTGTTACACTTTACTTTTTTTAGTGTCCTAACTAGCATCCCAATTAAAATCCTAACTTTTTAAAATAGTAAATATACTTGCTAATTGCGGTTAGACTGTACTAAATTTAGAAACTAGGAAGATAACTAGGACAAGTGTAACAGGGCTTTTACTGCTTGCTTCCATATAGCGTTGTAGATAGAGCCTATCTTGGAGATCATGAAAACTTAAGTCTTAAATTTTATAATTAACAAAGAAAAATTAAAAAATTTACAGTGTCGAGCAAGATTCGAACTTGCGACCTTTCGGAACACCGGTCCGATCGCTCTGACCAACTGAGCTATCGACACTCAATCTCGGTGAATTTTTCCATCAGTTCCTTGAGTTCAGTAGTTTGATTGATGATGATGACACCTTAATATGAATATGCAGTTATAGTTATACCATTTCAATGAATTTTTAAACTGAATTTAAAGTTATTTGCTAGTTTTCGTATGGACTCATATATTTCTTATAATGGGCTTTAAATCTTTTAAGACCAGTTGACTATACTAAAAAAGGGTAAACCGCACTGCGGAACGTTCGGCTAACCAGAAGTCCAATATGTATAAAAAAAAGATATTTTATGGGACATTCTTACACAAAACGACCCAGTCCCACAGAAAGCTCAATAAGGCTTGTGTTGTGGGTACTAGACGACGATATATATAATCTCAGAGAAATAAACCAATGGAGTGGTAATTGTCAGGCGTCCCCCTCTGCCAAAAGTACAAGACCACTGGTCGTAGCGGTTATATAAAACTAGTTGTCGCGCGTCAAACGCCATTCAATGAATGTCTGTCAGCCCGGAACGATCTGAGGTAACAATGCCGAATTGCTGCGTGTTTTCATGTAAGAAAAGATCTGAATTATCTAGTTTACATAAGGATAACATTTCTTTTCATCTGTAAGTATAATTACGTCTAAATATCATCAAATAGTGCACGAAATTAGCAAAAAACTAAAAAATATTGTCAATCAAAAAGTATTGCCACTTAATGGTACTACATCTGCTTTAGGGTAATTTTTAAACTTGACTCTTCATAGTACATTGTACCATCGGGTTCATAATTGCATACCCAATTTATCAATGAATTCATTCATAAATTGAGTATGCAATTATGAACACGATTACATCGAGGGAGGTAAGTGAAATATTGCAAACAAGACTAATCCAGTGCGGCAGAAATACGTCCGCCATTATGTTATTCATTGTCATTGTTATGACAGGTTAGGCAATACACTTAAAAGATACTCTGTGGGTTAGGCAGAGACCCATTCGGCATACAGCCATAATTGTAAAGCATTGCTCTGTTAAAAAAGCAGTGTGTCTGTGTGTGTGATGTTATTAAATTGTTTCTAAACATATTTTAATCGACTTTTAAATTATTCAAATTACATATTATTTTTAATCATTAACAAAAATGAAAAGATTAACGTCAGTACTTCAAAGGTAAAACTCATTCACACGCATAGCTTTTTAAATTATATATGTCGTCGTAGTGTCTGTAAGGTGGTTTGGAACTCAAAAAACTGACACTATCAAGATAAACTAGCCTATAGCACATTACGCACGGTAATGAAATAAAACATAAACACTGGTTTAACAACTGTATTGAAATCAAATCTTTTTAAAACCGTATTATGGGAAGGGCAATAAACTACTACTGGTTCGGAAAGGAGCCCCAACTGAGAAGAACCAGCGTAAGAAACTCAGCGTATGTGTGCTTGTAGTACGGCACAATAGCTGAAATTTGTCTATGGTCTCAAAAATATAGCTACCATAAACAAATTTCCGTTTTAATAGACAAATTTCAGCTAGTGTGCTGAATTCCGCTCTAATGTGTGGCGCCCCTTAAGTGAAATATACTTGTAGAAGCTTGAAATAACGATATTCCTGTTTAGAAATTAATTCGTTCCTTTATTTTCACCATACATTTTATGTAGCATTTTAATTTTGTATGGATTATACTTTATTTATTATAAGGTACGGTATACACACTTATCCCCTTAAATAGGCACTTTTAATTTCTGACTCTGGTATCACTGTACCTAACAGGTAAGTTCTAGTGATGGGACAGCACAAAAATAAATGTCGATATTAACAGTATGTTATACTTTTTATTTATAATAGAAAATGAAGAAGAGATAATAGAAATAGAAACACAAATTGGAAACAGATGCCCATTACAATCAAAATATCAACTGAGAAGGACTCTGGAACATCACAATGTCGCTCGTGTCTGATTCATCATTGTTCATTACAGTGAAAAATTCACTCAGGTGGATAGAGGAACGCCTAGTGTAATTGGAAGCACATTGGAACGGTAATCTAACCACGTGGGTTCGAATCCCGTGATGTTCCAGAGTTCTTTACAGTTCAATGTTTCATTGTAATAGTTATTTGTTTCCAATTTGTAGTATTTTCCACTAAATTTAAAAGCAAATACACATCAAAATATTAAATTAATAATATAAAAGTTATTCTAAATCAGCTTGCAAGATTTGTCCTGAACATATAGACAAACTAACTTACGTATAATAGTAACATTGTAAGTAATATGCTGGTAGAAAAAGTTGATATTTAATCACAACTTAACATTATAATTTTATCAATAGCTAAACCTTATACTTGGTAAAGAAACAAAAATATATAACTAACCTACGATCAATGTTTCTCTGCGTCCGTAGGAAACACCTTAGACAACCCTACACGTAATCCCTGGGTGCTGCTAAAAGAGTTACAAACTTGGCAGCTCTACTGTCCTACCTGCACCTCGCAGCACTCACTGGATTTTCTTCATCATCTGCTTTCCCACTACCCTAGGGAAGAAATGCCTATCTATATCCAGTGACATGTAGGCATACGATAAATAAATCTACGATAAAATGTGACATTTTCAAGTCAAAGGTACATCATTATCGGTTGTCAATAAGGCGTTACCATAAAAAAATCATTTAGAAATTAACCCTATTAACAACCGACAATGATGCACCTTTGACTTAAAACGTCACAAATATCGATACTTAAGTATTATTATTTTCCTCGCACTGTGTACGTTTACTTAAAGATGACATTATCTCGTTCACGGACAGGTTGTCTGTGGCTGTGTTTATACTTGCGTGAGTATATTTTATGCTAGTATTTGATAATTTTATCGTTTGCGTGTGTAGCGACGTCAATGGAAAATGCATTAGTGTTAACAGTATTTGTGTGCGTTTCCTCGTCCCCCGCGCCGAGATTGGCAGACTTTTTCTGATAGAAATTAGTGCGCGTCTCGCATCCGGTTGGTTTAATAATCAAAGTATATAATAGATAGATATGAATAAATACATATACATAGAAAACATCGATAACTCAGGAACAAATATCTGTGTTATCAGTTGTGTGCTTATGCACACAAACAAATTCCCTGACCAGGATTCGAACCCGGGACCTCTTGCTTCGTAGGCAGGGTCACTACCGACTGGGCTAGGAGGCCGTTAAACCGTATTATCACTCCAGAGTCTCCGTACTCGCGTCGGAGCTCGTTGAATAATTCGCGTACGAGTGCCTACACGAATGTCCATTCACATATTCGTCTCTCCGTACAACTCCCCGACGCGAGCACGCGCGCGTGTACGCTATTCACCTCGTCACTCTCATGCATATGTGATCGCACCATAAAAACGCTATTAGACATTGCAATTTGTAGGGCCCAATCTTTTCTGTACCCTGCCTATGCCGCCCCTACTTCAGCTCCCTAAAGTGCCTGTTACACTTGTCCTAGTTAGCTTCCTAAATGATTTAGTTTCTAAATTTAGTCGAGTCTAACCGCATTTAGCAAGTAACTATTGAAAAAAGTAAATTGTAACAGGGCCTTAAAGGCCCTAAAAGCCCTGTTAGGCACTGGTCCCACCGCGGGCGAGTAACGATGAGCTATCGGCTATTTTCTAGCCCAAGAAACGAACAAAAGATAATCGCTCCCGTGTAAATAAAAGTGAGAGATGTTTATTTATAGTTCATCGCAGTGTGAACAGCCAGCGATGAACTATAAATATATATCTCTCTCTTTTATTTATACGGATGCGATTATCTTTTGTTCGTTTCTTGGGCTAGAAAATAACCGATAGCCCATAGCTTACTCGCTCGCGGTGGGACCAGTGCCTTACACTTGTCCTAGTTAGCTTCCTAAATGATTTAGTTTCTAAATTCAGTCAAGTCTAACCGCATTTAGCAAGTAAATTTACTATGAAAAAAGTTAAAACCCTGTTACACTTTAATTTTTTTAGTGTCCTAACTAGCATCCTAATTAGGATCCTAACTTTTTTCAATAGTAAAGTTACTTGCTAAATGCGGTTAGACTTGACTAAATTTAGAAACTAACTCATTTAGGAAGCTAACTAGGGCAAGTGTAACAGTTTAGGATCCTAATTAGCAGAGCTCGGATTTTTCACGGCAAAACAAAACACTAGCGTAATTTAGCCAGTGCTTGAAATATTATTTTATCGATATCGATAATTCAGAACTAGAAGAAATAAAAGTCACCAAATAAAATTAATATGTAATAAAACTAATAAAAACATTTGTATAAAGTTACTATATATTAGAAACAGACGCAATTTCTTCTTCAAAATCTACGTCAGTACACACAGCAGCACAAGACATTTTATTTGGGTAATAGTGATAGGAGTAGATGATCATTATCTTTTCAACATTCTCTGGGAGTAAACAGTTGCGTTTATCACTATAAATCCATTTATGTACACTAAATGTACGTTCAACTTCAGTTGACGTCAAGGGAGCAAATTTATAGAATTCATTATCAGTTCGGGTAATATTTTCAGATATGTCTCTTAAAATTTCGTAATCAGGATTTCGTTCGAGCACGGCTTCAAATTTACGTATCACTGGTAAAAGTTTACTGCAGTTTACGTAGCAACGAACAGTATCCAGAATGAGGAAGGATTCCGCAATGGATAAAGTCGAACATTGCAATTGTTCTATTGAAGAGGCTATTACTTCGTAGTTGTCGCGAATGAAATTTAACTCCGGTCGTAGTTTGCGTGTTTGAAAACATTTTTTTGCAGCTCTTATAGCTGCCGAGTCATTAGCAAGTATGGAGACGACATCACGTATTTGCTCATAGTATTGAGCGTAATATACCGCAGCAGATATCCAAGTTCCCCATCTGGTGATAATTGGCTCGGGAGGTAGGGGAATGGACGGATATTTTGCCTTAAAAAGGCGTACACGCTCTGGAGATTTTAGGAATATCTTTTTGACATTCGATATCAACCCATCCACACCTTTGAAATTATCTCGCACTTCTTCGGCAACCCGGTGCAGACCATGAGCTAAACACGTAATGTGTTTCATACGAGGAAACGTTGCTTTTAAAATACGACCGGCTTTAAGCATATATGCGGCACTATCTGTGCAAAGTAAAAGCAAATTGTTTACGTTATCATTGAAAGAATTTTGAAACAAAAATTTTAATTGGTTTATTATTAGGTTTGCTATTGTTTCCCCATTTACCTTCTCTAAAACCTTCGACCCCAAAAGATAAAATTGCTTAGAACTATTTTTTTGCAAAGACCGAATCACCACGTTTGTCACACATTTTCCCATGAAATCTGGTGTTTCGTCTATAGATATCCACAAATAATTGGTTTTGTTTACCTCTCTTATACCCTGTATAGTTTTTTTGTACACGAGATTTAAATAAATTTTTCGCAGGGTCGATTCGTCCGGTAAAGAAGTCATAGAGCAGTCGCAACATAAATACTTGTTAAAAAAATGACGAAAATTATTGTTGTTGACTGTTGCCCATGGTATGTTGCATGAAATAAGAAAAATAATTAAATCGAAATAAAATTGATGTTTCCTATTTGGTTGCCCCGAACGGTAATTGTGGCGGTTGCTTTTCACATGATTCTCAATATTGCATTTCTTCAGTTTTAGATGCATATCGCACATAGAGCAGTATATAGTGGAGGTCACTTCATTATAGACTAACTCAGGGTGATTTTCAATCCACGTTTTGATCCGATCTTGTACATTACTCATTTTTGTATTAATTGATACCTTGCAATATTAAGTTATTATACGTATATCCAACACGTCGGATTCAATGCGTTGCGAAATAAATAATACCTAGATGCAATTTACGTTTTATACGTAATGAAATGACAGTTAAAGTGTGAATGTCATATGTCATGTGAGATGAAATTTGCAGTCGTTTCTATCATTTTAAATGAGGTGGTATAGTTACTTCGTTCTAAGTTGTACATGCAGACCTACCTCTTTGTTGCTCGACTATGGCAAAGCTAAAATGAAAAGTTATTTTATTACTTATACAGGATGTCCGGTAATTAATGCACAACCTTCTAACCCCCAGTAGGTCACCTTAGACTGGTCAAAAATATTGATTTTGAGCTCTAGTAAGTCTCCTGTTTTTCGAAATTTTCGCACGTTTGTAAGTTTTTAAATTTTGACATTCACACTGATAGGTGTACCATCGAATAAAAAAAGAAAAAATGTACTGAGGCAATACCTGTCATATACTCTAGTAAGACTCGATAGGTGTCGATAAAATAATATTTCAAGCACTGGCTAAATTACGCTAGTGTTTTGTTTTGCCGTGAAAAATCCGAGCTCTGCTAATTAGGATGCTAGTTAGGACACTAAAAAAAGTAAAGTGTAACAGGGCTTTAAAAGCCCTGTTACACTTGTCCTAGTTAGCTTCCTAAATGATTTAGTTTCTAAATTTAGTCAAGTGTTACCGCATTTAGCAAGTAAATTTACTATGAAAACTAGTTAGCATCCTAATTAGAATGCTAGTTAGGACACTAAAAAAAGTAAAGTGTAACAGGGCTTTAACCGCATTTAGCAAGTAAATTTACTATTGAAAAAAGTTAGGATCCTAATTAGGATGCTAGTTAGGACACCAAAAAAAGTTAAGTGTAACAGGGCTCTACCTCTTATTACACCTCCCAACCTGACAGATTGGGATCTGCAAATTGCAATGTCTAATACCGGTTTAATACTGATGGCCCAATCTGTCAGTTTGGTAGGTGTATTGTATGGATGTACTATATGTCTATATAAATCAAAACACGTTAAGTAAATTGTAACAGGGCTTTTAGGGAGGTTGGGTGTCGGGGCACTGCCGATCGCTCTAGATCGGGACTTTTTCTCCCTAGGTGTCATAACACCTACCAATCTGACAGATTGGGCCCTACAAATTGCGATGTCTAAAGCCGGTATTAGACATTACAATTTGTAGGACCCAAACTGTCAGGTTGGGAGGTGTAATAAGAGGTAGGGCCCGTAGGGAGCTGAAGGATGGATAGGGAGAGTCAGGGTATACAACAGTTTGGGCCCTACAAATTGCAATGTCTAATACCCGTTTAATATCGGTTTTACGTCTGTAGACTACTTAAACAACATTCAAACAGGGGCCCTACCGCGAAGTTCGAAAATCGATATTTCGTTATCTCTGTTTCTAGCGCTCTTGTGTATTTAAAAGAGAGTGATGCAAATAGACGATTTGACGAACGAAGTGGTGCGCGGTTATAGGCCAATCCCTGGCCAAATTTTATATCTAAACGCATTTACGGCAATGAAAAAAAAGTAAACCATTACATTGTCTATACTCAACTAGTTACCACAGACAAGAAACCATAAACACGCACTAGAGACTTCTTCCAGAATATATTTACTTAATTTAGGTACTTCTTAATTAATATTTATATTATATTCAATATTTGTAGAGTAAAGTTCAATAAGTTGAAGTTAAAAAATATGATTTATTGAATTTTTTTACATGATTTTGATTTCAATAAGGGGTTGTAATCTTAATAAATTATAAAATATGATTTGAACCGGATGTGCTCAGAACTCCGACATGTTTCGTGAAACCCCGTTGTTTTGCATCAAGAAAATGCAATGGCCGCCATCTTCGACTCTCGTGAATGTTTTGGTCGTAGTTTCGAACTTTGAGGTCCGATTTACAAGTGCTATGCGGTTATTTGACGGAAATTGTTTCGCTACACTGTAGGAGTTATTTTTACGTTCAGGCACAGGTTAGTACCAATTTTATAAAGTATTTGCTGTACAAGTGTTTACATCTGGATTTCTAAGTTCCTATCTAATGCGATACTCAATTTTAGGGTACAATATTGGTTTGTTTAGATCATAAAAGGTTTGCATTACATGATTTCTGTTTGGTTGAGTCAATATTATTAATATCCAATTTATATAAATATACAAACCTCATTTGCGTATGTACTTATATTTGTAGGCTCTTTGTTTCTACTACTTACTTAGGACTTCCAATTATGCTTTATTTTCATTCAATTAACCACTACAATGCTTTATTTCTTTTACATTCAGCGTTATTAGGTTAGTGTTTACTTCTATTGATGTTTATCAGTGAGACATTTCAGTTTTCGTGCCACAATAATGGCGGCAGTGGATTAACCTATCTACTTATTTTAACCTTTTTTACCTTTACTCTTGCGTTTTTTATGCTTTATTTTGTATTCATTCTTTATATATTCTCGTAGGGCATGAAATAAATCAGATCTCATCACTTTTTGGACAATGACCTCGACTGTCACATTATCCTATTTGTAGACTAAAAATATTTGAGCGAGAAAATTACGATGTGCATCGCGTGTTATCGTGTGAACTGTGAAGATTTGTGGGTAAAGAGTCAATTTTCGATTGCAGTCACATGAAATAAGGTCGGAGGCCGCAGTGGTCTCCTCGGCGTCATCTCGGGCTTGACCCAAGATGATAATATTTACAGCATGTCAGCTTGTCCAGACTTTGATCCTGCTGCCCGGCAAGTAAGTCCCGAAGCCCTACACCCTCCCCTACACAACACCAATGCCCTGCCGTTGCTAACCATTCTACTCACTGCATAACCATACATTCTTATTGGCATGATCTTCCTTACTCTTTCGACTCTCGAAGAGCTCAAAATATCGTCATGGTTTAATTCTGACAATGAAGCCCATTTAGAGACAAAAACTTATAATTACATAAGATGTAGGTATCTTACTAAAATAAAGTAATGGCAATCTTCAGAAGGTTTTATCATTTTATAAATTTATTATTAGGCTGCAGTTCTAACTATTTTCAGTGTTGTGTTTAATAAAGAATTTGAATCAAAGATGCATTTTTAATAACCTATTATAATTAGTAGTTTTAGCATTATAATATTGTGTTTCACATATTGGGTAAGTGTAGTAGTAAGATTGATTTATTATGCAAACACGTTAACATTTTTATCACCACATCCTTAAAATATTTATACACCATTTTTATATGAACAATTTCAAATCCTATATTACAATATTTTAACATAATTTCATTGGTTCATTGACACTAGCTACTAATATAATTTTAGTTATGTTCTACAAAACGTTTGAAATGTTATTGCAGCTTTGACTGACACATTCTGTTGTCTATTAATTATGCTAAGTTATTTTGCAGTTGACATTGTTACAACTATAATTTGAAGGAAATGCATGTGTTGAAATGTGCAACATGTTTAATTTGATATAACATTGTTACAGGATTACGGGCCGGCCACCTCCAGTGAAAATGTGTATGAACATGTTATGGAACATAAATTAGCAGATAATATGAGTGTACCAAGCATTAGAACTCCGGTTTTGAGGGCACTGCCCCTTTCCCCTACTGATGGTGACCCTGAACCTGATTCTACTCACCCTGAAAGCATAATTCAGTCGTCACGCAGTAATATTGATAAAGAAGTAGAGTACCACATTACTGACAAGAGACGGGACACAGAGATGTCTGTGGACACACTATCAGGACTTGTAAGGATCGAGGAAACTCTTGATAATGTTGGACGCATCACTTACCCTATCATACAAGAAGGAGATGACTCTGGAGACGGCAACTATGAGAACACAAGTGCCACTCTCATCCAGGCTCCACTGAACACAGCAATTGTTCAGAATGTCGCTAAACTGCCACAGAACTTCACTATAAATGTAGACGCCACTGTAAGCAACATTACAGCTATTCAAAATGTATCACAAGATGTGGGCAACCAGACCCTATGGCTGCCCACTATTCTCGCAAGCGCTGCTCCTACTGACAGCAAGATTGAAGAAGAAAGATCACAATCTGGACTGTCACAGATCATTATAACCAGTGAAAGCTATGTCAATGATACAAATCAAACGGGAAGACGGACAAATATAGTTACAGAAACTAGCTACATAAGCCGACCCAAATCATCAAAAGTGCAAATTTTGAGCAACATATCTCTCCCAAAGAACACAAGTTATTCATCACAGTATCTTACCCAGGGCAAGGATCTTGCCTCACCAGTGTACGGCACGCAGAATCATGTGTACAAGTTAAGCACTAATGTCATGTCTCAAAAGCATTTAAATAATTCAGTACTATGCACGAAGCCTCCAAAGAGCCAGTCTTTAATTGGCTGCTCTACATTGTCACCTGCGGTAATCAACAGCCCTATCAAGAATGTGTCCTACAGTCACACATTTACAAAAAGCTCAAACTTGAAATCTCTGGGCAAAGTCAATAATGGTGCTAACTTAAACGCTGTGGTAGCAGCATCCTCGGGCAACACACAGTGCCATATTCTATCCCGGGTTGTATCAGGCCCTAATAAAATGTCTGTTCACTCTGGCAGGAAATCTGTAAATACTTTGAAGCCGTCTAAAAACTCTGGACAGCTCTCGGGACAGAAGAATCAATCGAGAGCAATCAAGATAATCCAGCAGGCTGGCGCTCCACATAAATCTGAACCAAAGGCTTGGCCAGTAGCTAATGTTGCTACATACAAGAACCAGCAGCCGATATATGGTGTTGTAGACTCAAACACATCTAAGATCATACAGAAAGTCGGTAGCCCGACGCATAAGAGCCATCATCAGATTCAAAAGCTTCCGTCTAAAGGTGAGAGGTTGGTTCTCCAATCGCCTTGTGGACCCGTGCTTATTTCCACAGCACCTATAAGTACTAGTATGCCGCGGGGGCCTCACTACGTACAGTCAGGAGCCACACCTAATCTAAGATACGTACAGACATATACTCCGACAGACAATCAGCTCTCTACAGTATCTCAAGTGTCGGCTAATCAGCAGCTCACTGCACAAATTCTTCAGTCGCTGGCGCAGCCTAAGCTGATGTTGCATCCAAGTGCAAGTTCTTCCATGATTCCAGCATCTCTACCATTGGAAGAATCTATGGCTATTCTGCCAAAGCCAATTAATCAAAGGAGAATCGTATTGTAAGTGCTTAAATTTTTTTCAAGTCATGTTAGTGCCATTTTCAAAATCACATTTCAGGGGTGACTGCATAATAACAAATTTCCTTATTCCCCAATTTCATTTTCTTTTGAAAAAACCTTCTGTTACGTAACAAAATGAAATTAGGAAACGAACTAGGAAAGTTTTCAAATTCCTTGAACGAAACTTTGTTTCCACAATTTCAACCTTAAAAAATTGTTTCTTTTTATTGGATTTTCTTTATGCTTTAATTTTTAATGGAAATGTAGTAATGTATTTGGAATTTCAGTGCAAAGACTAATGTCGATTTCCTATTTCAGCGGCGACAAATCGACACGTTTAACTGCGGACGATATAATCGGCAGCGAGGAGCGCCCGAACCTATCAGAGGAATTACAGCGGTACTCGTTCCAAGACTTGGCGCTCGTCATGCTGGACCACACGTACGCGCACCCCGCCGCGCCGCCCGCGCCGCCGCCCGCCCCCGCGCCCGCGCCGCCCCCGCCGCCCCCCGTCCTGCCGCCCGCCCCCGCCCCCGCGCCCGCGCACCCCGCCCCCGCGCCCGCCCACTCGCCCGTCGTCATGTCCGCGGCGCCGCACGAACCGCCGGCGTCTCCTGTCGCGCCCGCCCCCCTCCTCCCCGTCACTACTCTACAGTACAGGCCTCCGCCCACTCGCGACGATGACACCGCATCAGTTATATCCTCGATCGACGGCGACCGGCGCCCGGCCGCCGGCGGCAGCGACACGGAGACGGCCCCGGAGTACGAGGAGGAAGGCAAAACTCGCTGCGTTTGCGAGTTCACGCACGACGACGGTTACATGATCTGCTGCGACCGCTGCGGCGAGTGGCAGCATGTCGACTGCATGGGGATCGACCGCAACAACATCCCGGACTCCTACATGTGTGAACTGTGCCTGCCTAGGCCCGTGGACCGGAGGCACGCCCGAGCGATTCAACTCCGCAAGCGAGAGGAGCTTAACGCACTCGGGGCTTCGGATACGGATTCCTCGGAAAGTACGAGGTTGCCCGGAGCTCGTCGGAAGCGACTCCTCACTGTCACCACTTACACTGACACTAGTGGCTCGTGTGTCACCACTTACAACTCGGCCGCACCCGCTGTGCCGACTCTACCGCCGCTGCCGCTTCTACCGCAACCGACCCTTACGCTACCCAAACGAGGACCTAAGCGTCCGAAAAAGGCTGAAGTGGTCAGAAAAGGAACTAAGAGAAAACTCGCAGAAAAGAGGGTTAAACGCAAGAAGGAGATGATGATGAACCGAAGCAAGTACGGTTCCAGCGTGGCCAGCCAATCACATTGGGGCGAATCATTCGAGCAGGCCATGACTAATCATTACAGCCCTGAGTTGAGGGCGAAAATAATGAAATACAGCAGTAAACTAGGCAACACGCCTAACATGTCGTCTGCTATCACGGCGCATTTGTGTACCACTGTGCCCCATGCGGGCGGAAAAATCCTTATTGCGACCAAGGACTTGAAGGAAAACACGGCAGTTATAGAGCTCAGAGGGAAATACATGCTGTCTAACCAGCACAGGCCACAGTTGCAGAATTCCGCCCGAGCGGGCAGCCAGAAACCTGGACCTTTCGTCTTTTTCTACAGACTGCCTAAGGATAACACGCAGATCTGTATTGACACTAGAACCTACGGCAATGAAGCGCGGTTCGTAAGGAGGTCTTGCAAACCCAACGCGGAGCTCCAACACTGCATCATCAAGGGCGCGCTGCACGTCTATTTGTATACTACCGGAAATATCCCTTCGAATACTGAAATAACTGTTGGACACGATACTAACGGCAGCAAACAGCCATGTGCTTGCGGGAACCCTAAACACTGCAAGGTCAACGGACTGACCTCTCTAGTTACAAGGAAAAGCATTGATTACCCTCCAAGAGAAAAGAGGAGTAGGAACAGGTGTTCGAGCTCGTCTTCCCCTGCCTCGCCACCTTTGGCACCGGTACTAGCATCCCCCGCTAAAGAATACCCGTGCCCAGTAACACCAATCAAAGTGGAGAAGAAATCGCCCATCAAATACGAATACTCACCAATGTCTCCAGTAAAAACTGCCATAATGGCATTAAACTTTGATCAGCCAATTAAAACAGAAACCCCAGAAGACACTAAACCAGAAATGGACTTAACAGCTAACGAGGAAATGAAACCAGAAATAGACGAGCCTGATTATGTGAAAATGGAGACTGAAGAGGTCAAATCCCCAGCAGAACCGGTCCCTGAACCTGAGTCTTTTTCGGAACCAGAACCGGTAAAAGAAGAGCCTGAACCGATTAAAGAAGAGCCTGAACCGATGGAAGAAGAAGAAGAAGTAAAATCCCCTAAAAAAGAGGAAGCTAAAGCAGAACCTGAATCTGATGAAGAAGAACCAATAATAAAACAAGAAACTCCTAAGGAAGATATAAAAGAGGAAATTAAAGAAGAACCCAAGGCAATTAAACAAGAAAGTCCAAAGAAAGAGTCTCCCAAAGAAGAAAGAGAGCGTAGGACTCGCCGAGATGGACTGGACGAGGAAAAACCGGAAAGACGAGAGACAAGAGAGTACACAGCCAAGTCTGCGTGTCATGACCGGTCTTCCAGGTCCAGTAGGAACACTTGCACGAATCAGGACTCTTTGGATGACAAAACTGATGATTCGCAGGACAAACTGCCGAGCAACAAAGAGAAAGATAAGAAGAAAATGGTAAGTTTAGTTTAAAAGCTTTTTCCTGTGCTATTTTAAATTATAATAATGATTTTCCACTAGAATTTAGTTTATAAAACTCTTTTGATACTTTTGAAAATGTTAGGAAACTGTGTGGTCTTAGCAATATTCCGGTGGATTAGCTTAATGAATATTTCTGTTGTCTAAAGTTTTGTATGCTTCAAAAATAAATTTTCAAATTGGTTTTTATGTGCTAACTAAAGTTTTTTTATTGCAGACTCGCGAAGAGCGTAAAATGGAAGCTATAATGAAGGCTTTCGAGCGCATGGAGAAAGCGGAACAGCGGAAACAGGAAGTGAAAGAGCGGCAGAAACGAAGAGAGTCGGATCCTCATCCCAACGCTGTGGACAAGGAGGATGACGATGACTTCCAGTGCAGCTCCAAAAAAAGGAAGAAGTTAGTGACATTTGCTTATGTACTCTATCTTAGCGCTTTCTTAGCTGGGTCCAAGGCATTTTCCCAAAAGGACAGCAATTTTCTTAGTTCAGAGATCCACTGAAAATATATTATGCTTTAACATATTCAGTGCCGAAAACCAGACTATCGGGTATTTTATGATTTCGTTCCCAGGCCGGACAACCCGATAGTCGGGATCGTGGTACTACAGCTTTATATGGCGAAATTTTTGTGGCCTGGCGCGGATGTCTTGTTTGGCTGGGTGGCAATGAATGTGTTAAGGCGCCTTTAGAAAGCAATTCGTGTATTTTAGTTCAAAAATCTTATCAATATTTAAGACGTTGATTGGCTTCATTCATTAAAATTCCTAGCAGGATCTAAGGTTCGAAACTGCGACCTCCGGTCTGGAAGCATAAATCCGTAGGGCGCTTTATGCTCAAGTGTACTTCACGAATAAACTTAGTCTTATCAACCGACTTCAAGATTTCGAAGGAGGAGGTTATCAATTCGTCTGGATCTTTGTTTTTGCTATTTTTTTTATGTATGTTCACCGATTATTCGAAGACGGCTTTACCGATTTGGAAAATTCTTTTTTTGTTTGAAAGCACACAAGTTGGTCCCATTTTAACCATGTCAGGATCTGATGATGGGATCCAGGAGAAATCGAGGGAACTCTTCAACTATTATAGGCACACCTATGGTGATTTGAGTATTTTTTACAGCATCTCAAGCATTTGCTTTTGGAAAGGTGGATGCTAAGTGAAGTCGGTTCTTTTTTGTTTAAAATTATTTTAAATATGACGTCGTTTTGTAGACGCAAAGGCCGCGCTCGCACCACGTCCCAGTCCAACCGACGGCGGCTGGACTCGGCCGACAGCGACCTGGTGACGTCGGGCGACGACGGCCCCGCGCGCCCCCCGCGCCCCCCGCGCCCCGCGCGCCCCCCGCGCCGAGACAGCGCGCCGCATAACACCGAGGCCGACCGCAACCACGGCGACATGCACGAGGTTACTGATACTACTTAAATGCTGACATTTTAACTTAGTATTGAAGACACAGTAGAGAACATGCGTGAAAAATATTTAATTGAATTTGTTCCATAAACACGTTCAACAACCCCAAATTAATATAAATAAGTGGAAATCCGTAATAATTTTTAACAGTTTTTTAAAGATATTGCGGTTTAAAAACGTAAAATTTTAGGCATTTTTTTATACCTCAAATGTATTTTCGAAACTTCAGTTCCATTACTTATGTTATAACAAGAAAAAAAATGTATGACAACTATATAGCTAAACGCATTTTTTCGTGCCTAAAATTACAAAAATCTTTCAAAAACTTGTTCCTTCCAAACAGTTTTCTGCGACTTTGTGGTCGCTGACGTCACAAACCTCACACTTTTTTTATGGGGCGTTTTGACGCGCGGCGCAGACGCCTAACGTATTTTCACATTTTTGACGTTTCAGGACTATCATGGATAGTAGGTTTATTAGAGACATTTGAACCTACAGGGAAATAGAATCGAATGACGTCTTCCAAAAAAATCATGCATATTCCTATTTGAACATGACAGAATGGTGACAAAATTGGTCTTATATCCCACCCCATAAGGAACCCATAAGGTCATATTATGTTGTCAAATAAAAATTATAACCCATTCAGAACTTGATATTCCTTATTTGATAAGCAAATTTGATATTCCTTAGTACATTTCACCTTGTCAATGAAAAATACACATAATTTACGATCTTGACTGTGACGTGACTGATCTTGCTAAATGGTCATGGTCACGATTGCTAATACTGATCAGTGAATATCTTTTTAAATTTATATTTTTTGCAGGATCTCGGCCTAAGTTCGGCATGTCTATTAGTAGAAGCCGCCGTCGGTTCCGTCGAGTCCGCCTTTAAACTGCCCAAGACCAAGAAAGCTATGGCCTCGGAATGGATCGGCCGCTCGCCCGAGCGGACGCCATCCCCATACAGATCTCCATACAGACCGCCTTTGATGTCCGCCACGTCTTTAGAGAGCCTTGTAAGGGTCGCCTCGACTATGATCGGTGATCTCAGTGGCGCCCCAGATTTTCATGAGGAAGACAGGGCCTCCCCACCCAGAACACCGGGTCGGGATCGAAGCAGGCCCCCAAAGAAGGCTAGAAGGATTACTCGGAGCACCCCTCCGACCGAAGTCGTAGAAACGACGCCTACTGTGATACCCCAGCATAGTGCTAAGAAACGGTGGCTGAGACAGGCCATTAGTGAAGAGAGTGACTCTCCTAATGCGGGTGCGTATTGATATTATAGGTGTTCATGTTTTTTTTTGTTGGGGTGGATGTTTTAATGTTTAAATTTAGACGCGTTTGTTGCAGAATCACCGCCCAACGAAATAGTGACGCCATTGAAAAAGCGACGGTTAGCGAGGGAATCGCTATCCTGCGAACCTAATAATATTGTGCCTGTAAGTATCGCATCATTTAAATCTAATCTCACGCTAGCTTAGTTTCTTAATTTTGTATGTTTTCTGCAGTGTCACGACGAGACGTCTCCAAACTTAACGTCCGAAGATTCTCCGGTGAAGGACGACGGGAGCTTAATCCGGCAATACAACGTTCGGGGAATCATGGAGAGTATCTACGGACGCGACCGCGAGCGCGACCGCGAGCGCGACCTAGACCGCGACCGCACGCGCTCGGACTCGGGCCAGGGCTCGGACGACCAGTGCCCCCCCGAGCACGAGCACGACGCGCTCAACGTCAACATGTCGCACGCGCACGACAGCGAGCACCTGCGCCGCATCATCGGCGTGCCCACGCCCGAGGACGAGCTGCCCGAGCCCGTGGTCAAGGACTTCCCCACCAACAACAACAACAACAACAACAACAACAACCACCTCGAGCCCGCCGACCTCGTGCCCATGGACATCGACACCACCGTGGCGCCCCAACCGAAACTAGAAACCGGCGAAACCACCAACTGTGATATTAAAGGAATGGAACTGCTCAATGATAAGCAGAATAGTTCTAGATCCGCTGACACGAGCGGGAACTCCTCCCCGCAGCGCGACGAGATGGACGACATACAGAAGAAGATCCACTCCTTTCACACGGAGAATATACTTTTTCTCAAGAGCAGAAATAAGAAACCTCCGAAGGAAAAGCGGAAGAAGGTCAATCTGAACTTCGATCTCAACATGGTGGACGACCAAATCAGTATTCAATTGCGCACAGAGAAGGAGAGTTCCAAGTCGCCAGAAATTAATGGTGACATCCACGACGATATCAGTGATTCGGCGTTACCGGCGCCGGAAAATATACCTTTACCTGATGATCCGGGCCCTATTCCTCCGTTAGAAGCGATACCACTACCGGAGGAGCCGATGCGGCCAATAAAGAAGCAATACACAGGAAACATGAAGAACTCCAAAGTGGTGATAAACGGAGTTATGCACGATTCCTACACGATCGGAGATTCGATGGCTCTACCAGCGCCAGAGAATATACCCCTACCCGAAGACCAAGGCCTGCTATCTGTGATACCGCCGCTAGAGACGATTCCTCTTCCCGAGGAGCCGCGGCCGCTCAAGGTCAGGGTCAAGCAGATGATCGAAAAAGAAGAGAAGGAAGCGTTATCAAACGATACAGACTCAAAATCGTCCGAGGTCAACGGTGAGCACTCCGAAGTGGACTCTATTCCTTTGCCGGACGACATACCGTCATTAGAGGCTATTCCTCTACCTGAGGATCCGATGGAGACTTCTCGGGCATCTCCAGCAAGCAAACCAGAAGAGAAACCCCTGGTGAAAGATAAACATTCAGTTCTGGAGAGTGCGCTACCGTTCTCCTCAAGGTTTAGCTCCACTGGGCTGTTCTCCGGGATCTTTAGCAATTTCTCGCAGAACTACGACGTGCCCGCGGCCGATCCCGTGCCCTCAATAATAAAAAGTGCAATAGATAGGACTACAAGTTTAGACAATAGTTTATTTGATAAAGATAGTGTTACGGGTGTGGACGAACTTAAGAGTGTGCAGGAGATATTGACACGCGTGAGCAATATGGACTCAAATAACAGTGTGTTGCTGTCAGGGGTGCTGCAGGGCTCGAGTCCGCTGTCGGAGCCCAAGGCGCCGAGCCTAGGGCTCCCGGGGCTGCCCGGGCCCGCCAAGCCGTTCGGGGCCCGGGCCAACGACCCGCGACTCAACCCGCCACCGCAGGACAAGCCCAAACCTGTCAGAAGGAAGGTAAGTCTCGCTCGACCTAGGTTAACAAATTAATGACAACTGCAATGAGTGCGCATTGCAACTAATTTAGTATTCATGCGCCAAATTTTCGTCTGAAAAGATCCCCAGGAGCTCAACGGCCTTGTTTTGTGGCCTCTTACACAGATTTTAGATCATTAGATTTGTCATTTGCCATCGAGAGATAGTTGACCTTGAATTTAAGCTATTGTCTTACAAAAACTCAACATAATTTGTGCACTGTGCAGCCTACTATTTTATTGTGCTTGTTATGCAATCGCATGCATTTTTATTATCATGGAATTTAATTGAGTCTCGTTTTAACGATTCAGTTCAAGGTCACCGATAAGATTCAACATGTCAACAAGTCGTTATCTTCATTTATTTCATACCTACTCATCTCTACCTAATGTTTTAATTTTAATACAATTTCGCAATACTTTATCGTATTAAAAACTTTTTGCCTTGACATACATTGTATATACGGCGTAATCACGAAGCACTTTCTCTAATGGGAGCATTGACCTTTACAGATGCTTGTTTATGCAACGAGCATTACGGAAGCACGTGAGCACGTTTGGTGGGGGTCAGTTCGTGGGATGACTGTCACTATTCTGAACTGAAGTTACCTATCAAATAAGTGGAGGGATAAAACTATTAAAAATTGAACTTTTCGGGAAGATTTTTTTATGTTCAATTTCATTTATAATTTTCCTAACTGTCAAGAAATTGGATTTAGTTTTTCTACTTCCCTTATTACACTTACTGAAAATACCTTGCAGCCCTACTTATACAAATAATGAAGTCTAGCCTCGGATGATCATTTATTTCTGTATTTTCAAAAAAAAAAATTTGACGGTGTTGAGACACATGCTTCGGTTAAATTTTCAAGTAAATTTGAAGCCCTTAACTATGACTAATCTAGTCCACCTAGTTTTATAGGACTTGTAGTAATATGTAACGTTATCAAGTCAAAAGTACATCATTGTCAGTTGTTAATAAAGTTTATTTCTAAATTAATTTTTATGGCAGCGACGCCTTATTGACAACCGACAATGATGTATCTTTGACTTGAAAACATATTATTAGCATCAATTGACCAGTGATACGTATCAGTTTTCCTCTTTTCCTGATTACTGCAGATTCCAAAAATCCCATATCATAAAACTAAATTCAACCAAATCCACAGCTCTCTATCACGGAATACCGCAAGCGGCACCGAGGGGCCGCCAGCGAGGAGTGCCACCCGCCCGAGGGCGACGCGCCCAACCCCGAGTGGTCCTCCGAGTCCTCCGGCGCAGGCTCGCTGTCTCCGCAGCGGTTGGATGCGGCTGCGGCGGCCGCGGCTGATGATCTTGAGCAGAGGCTGCATCGGGAGCTCGCTAGTACGCATTTGCCTAAAGGTTAGTGTGTAAAAGAGCTTCTTTCGTGATGAAGAATTTATTTATAGTATGGGCGGCGACCTTATGATCTGCTACGTTACGTGATACAAAGATAAGCCCCATGGCACATGTTCATAAAAGTGATGCTGAGTTCCTAAAAAATATTTAAAAAAATTAGAATTGGCCGAAAGCACAAAAAAGTACCCCTTCAGGTGTAAAAAATGGATGGTATTTACCTACGAAATTTGATATAAAGATGTCACTTATGGCAACAAATAGCATTTGTATGTAGGTACAGAAAAACCCAGTCTGCCAGTTCCTGCATGGCCGGAAGTGCCCGGCAGACTGGTTCAAAAGTGACGTAAATTTGGAGTCAGACTCGTTACTTTTTAACCAGTCTGCCGGGCAATTCAATTTTATGAACATGTGCCATGGGGCTTATCTTTGTATCACGTAACGTACAGATCATACGATCCCCGCCCGTACTATTAGTGCAGTCACCGGCAACAGTATCTTCCTACACGAAGGCCGCAAAAATATGTGACACGCTCTTATTTGTAGGGCCAATGACTGACTACACCTACTGCACTGTACCTACAGCTCTTGAGGCAGTATTAAAGAGAAGCTCATCTTTTATTTGATGCTTAACAGATAAAGTGTCTTGGAAGATCTGACCTTCTACAGCACTAAGCACTTTGATTTGATTTTCGTTGCTTGTGTTCGTTGTCTAGTATGTTCAGAGATGGCCTTAGGTTGATTGCTAGGGCCTCACAAATCTCCCAACAACCCGATAAAATTTTAACGGGCCTCCCGGGGCCTCGCGAAGGTTAAGGCCCGTCCTGAGTATGTTTAGGTGCTTTGGAAGGAGGGCGCATTTTATAAATATTTAATGAATTCGTAACATCACCACATATCGATGCTCTCTTACTTTGATTCCTATGTAATACCCTATCCCAAATATCTGCACAACTTATTCTACAACAATCCCATCATACCTATTACTTAAATTCTATTGTACCTACCTATAGTTCAAAATCTGTAAGAATGAACTTTTGACACATCGCAACGCCCGTAGAACGTAAACGCGCAAGACACTTTGAAATTATAAACAAAATCCCATAACGATTTTACAGCTTGTCATGTACGTAAACACAATATTTCACTTTTTATAGACATAACTTAATTAATGTTACATTTTTTCATATCTTAGTTATTGAATATTTTACGATAACAATTTAGCATGCAAACAGTTACGGTCTACGCCTCCTTTTTTTTAAATTTAGTGTTGTGACCATGTCTGCTGTTCCGATTCATATAACATTTCCGTAATCAATAGACAATATAAGACTTTCTTATCATATTGTATTAATTATGGAATTATTATACATAATTAGTAGATAACAATTATTAAATGATAATTTCCTAAATAATTTTATTTCTTGCTTTGTTATAGTTAAGTTTTCCTTTTTTAATTTATTTTTGTATATTAGGCATAACTGCATACAACTCATCTGAACTCATATTCTCGGTGGAATCACTGACTTCCGAGTCACAGGCATCCGCCTAGTTCGGAAGACAGAGGCTCAGTTCCGGTGAAACTGTTTCAAACCTAATACATAAGTCTCTCTTAAGCTATTAGCGTACTGTGCAAATATTACTTACACTTGTATTAGGTTTAAGTCAATAAACATTATTTTTATTCTCTTATTGTTATAATTTGAGAAGATTTGTGATACAAAATATATAGGCATATAACAAGAAAAAATCGGTTGTAGTAAAATCGATTCGAACAATTCATAAATAATCGCTAAATTTGACAAACGATACGTCTTAGCCCCATCACTAATGACGTCAATACTGAAGTGTCAAAAGTTCATTCTTACAGATTTTGAACTATAATAGAAATTTAGATAAACGAAAGTAGTATACGTGGCTGCGTAACCAATTTTCCTTTTTAAATTGTACTCATTGTTAGACGACAAGTATTTTTATTTATATAGTTTAAAACAAGGAGGTACGGTTTAATGTCCATAAATAAAAATTTGCATAACATTTATAACGAAAAAAATTCAAGTTCGCGTCACAAAGACATAACAATGTCGTGACCTTGAACGGCAAACCAGCTTATTCAATTGTTTTTAAATCGCTACCCGTGCAAGATCAACCGCGGTTGCAATACTAGTTTTTACTCAGTAAATGACGTATTGTACTGACGATTTTAATCAATATTTGTGTTATCAACATTTTTAAATTAAATTAAATATACGTTTATTTCAGGCCCGGGAGCCCATAAGAATTGTTAGTTACATGTCTTAGTGTCTACGTTAACATACAAATGTAATAGCAATATAATAGATTATTTTTACAACAATATTCAATCACTCCGAAAAGCGCTTAAGCCTTGTTGTTGTCGTTTTTGTGAAAACACAATTAATTATTTACATAATATGTATAAATAAAAAAGTTTATAAGTAGTTCACACTCAAAAACGCAATGAAAACATTTTTACCCGTTTTCAATGATTTTCAGTGTATACATATACGAATACACACTAGATTTTTTTTTCTAAAGAACAGCGAATATTCCAAGGTTATTTATTAAACAGGGAAAAGAAGAAAAAAACATTAGCAACTTCGTTCGTCGTTGGGAATTTTAACGCAGTAATGTAATGTATGAAATTACACAAATTACTGATTCGTGCACTTGCACACTAAACTTGTTGACAGTAAACAAGGTAACATACAAATTAAGCCTCTATTGACCGCGTTCACGCTCCGGCACTAATTCTTCAATTAGATAAACGAATGCATTTAAATAGTCTAACACAACCTATTTTCAACTCTGCTACCATACCTCTTAGAGCTCATATTCATTCAGCAATATGTCGTTGTAATGTCGTTAAAAAGTTCAATTGCTACATTTCAAGCCAAATTCATCCATGCATCGTTGAGTTAGAGTTTACAATATGATTGCGAGACTTAAGTCGTTTTGTTCATAAGTTGATGCGTTGTATCGACCGGCTTCCTTTGTAAATGCACTTTCGAAAGGATGTACAGGCGAGCTACAAAGTGTAACAGTACTTTAATACTACGTACAGACTCACTGTCTAACAATACCAGATATTGGCCAGAATAAGGTCACGTTGTCCCTCTCTAACGCATAGCGTGTTGTCTTTCTTGCTCACTCTAACTAAACAGTTAAATTAGTGAATGAATGAAATGAGTGAGTCAGTGTTGACATACTTACGGTAATTATATTACGTGTAAGCAATACGCATATGGTGGACACGTTTTGCGATTCGCGACACTTTTATTTATGTAAACATTTCAACGATTTATGACTTATTTGTTTAAGACTGAAATAATATTTTTAATTTTTTTTACTATAAAGGGCCAGCAAACAACGGCTTGCAAGCAGCATGCTGTTCTTTGAAAGTGCACTTACGGCTTTTTAAAAACCTACTCAAGAGAGTAAGAGTTAAAGTTTAGAAATCATTATTTGTGTCACTTTGGTATTTATATTTATGGTTATTTTTACAGCAGTTAGGCATCCTCTCACTCGTTTTTTCGGCCGGCCCATTCGAATCATGAGTGGGAAAGAGCGAGCAAGCAACACTGTAAACACTTGAGTTACCGAGCGAGTTAAATCTTCAGTGAGTTCAAGAGTGAGTGAGTTGAATCAAAAGATATAGTTCATTTAAATCACTCGTGATTTATAAAAACAAATGCATTGTCCACTTTTATAATCGCATGTACGTCAGAAGAAGCGAGAAGCAACAACAGAGATTGTGCAACTCGCTAGCAGGGCTCTTATCGCTACCGGACTTTATTGTGACTTATCACTTCAGTTCTGATTTATTTAGCTACTTTTATTTTATTCGGAAGTAAATTTCAAAGGCTCATTTAGAGAAAAGTCGGTGATAGAATCTTGTATCAAACTAATTCTGGTTTGAGGGACACATAGTAACTAACGATCCGCAAAGAGGATATACGCGCAAAGGTATGCGCAGAGGACGCCACTATCGCAAGAAAACAAACGTCTTTTTGGTATACTTGTATACAGTTAGGTGCAAAACTGTCCCAATAGTAGCATCTTAGTAGAATGTGGAGAAGTGGATGTCGATCGAGGAGAGGGGCACATGATTAATACATACCAGTACTATTTAAAATTTCCTACAAATCAGCCTTACATATGATATACTTAGAATTTACGGTTATTTTGTAATTTAGAGTCGAAAAGTAGAAAAAAACACATTTTTTTTTCGAATATTTTTAGTTCCTCTTATGGAAACTCCAAATAGGGAACCATACATAATTAAGAAATTCAGCCTCTATAAAATAAGGTATCAACTGTTTAAATCACAAACATAGTTTTGTAGTTATGGCAGAGTAAAAGTCGTCTTGAACATTGAACTAACAAACACTTTCTATGGCTGTTTTTAATGGTACACTTTTGCACCGAACTATAAGCCACCTAAAAGTAACTTGAAAAATATGCCCCATTAAAGCAATTGCATGATGATTTTATAGAGGCAGAATTTCTTAATTATGTATGGTTCCCTATTTGGAGTTTCCATAAGAGGAACTAGAAATATTCGAAAAAATAAAAATGTGTTTTTTTCTACTTTTCGATTCTAAATTACAAAATAACCGTAAATTCTAAGTATATCATATGTAAGGCTGATTTGTAGGAAATTTTAAATAGTACTGGTATGTATTAATCATGTGCCCCTCTCCTCGATCGACATCCACTTCTCCACATTCTACTAAGATGCTACTATTGGGACAGTTTTGCACCTAACTGTATGTCAAATGCATAGAAGTAAATTGTTCCAAAATGGCGGTAAAAAGTAGAGATGCAACGGATATCCGGTCACTATTCGGTATGCAGCCGCTATTTTACTATTTGGCCGAATACCGGAGAGTAAAATGACATATAGTCAAGTTAAATATGCCCCATTAGTATCCAGTTACATATTCGTCCCTCTCGCAGTTGAAACCGCGGGCTGCTGGGGGGTAGACACTAAACGATTCGTACGCGAGCTGGGCCGTCGACTCCGGCAAAAGGGGGAGGATCCCCGCTCCGAGTCGTTCTTGGTGCAAAGGCTGTCCATAGTTATCCAGCGTGGAAATGCAGCAAGCCTTATGGGCACCTTTGCACCGGGAACGGCAGGGAGCGGGTTATTCGTTTAAATTATTTGTAAGATGTGTTATTTATTTTCTAAAGCTGTTTTATTATTAATTGTATCACATTTAACCTTTAATAAATCGTGCAGTTAAATGGTTAAATACATAATAAACCACCCAAAAATTTACTTATCAATTCTATCAATCCATTCAGCCCGTATCCACCCACTGCTGAGTATAGGTCTCTTCTTTATTACGCCACTCTCCTCGGTCCCGTGGCAGTCCCACCCACTGCACACCCACCGTCCGGCAGACATCATCTGACCCATCTGGTTGACGGTCTCCACGCTGACCTTTTGGCCCATTTTAGCCACCATTCAGTAACCCGTCTCGTCCATCTTCCATCATTCCTTCTCGCCAATCTTCCATCATTCCTTCTCGCCAAGTGTCCTGCCCACCTCCACTTTAATTGTGTGATGCGTTTGCCAATGTCCGATACTTTCGTTCGGCGTCGTATTTCGCTATTCCGCACTCGATCAACAAGAGTGATGCCTAACATGGCTCGTTCCATGGCTCCATGGCATGGCATGTACTTATCAATTATTAATATATTATTAGTTATTAGGTCACGTGATTATTCGATTCAATAAAGGGCATAACTTTACGTAGCTTACAATTTTTGGACAAGTTGCGACCTGCACGGGGTATTACCCGCGAGTTCGCATTAGCTTAACTGTAGGTAAAATAATTTTAAACAAAAAATAACAGACTTCACTTAGCCTCCACCTTTCCAAAAGCAAATGCACGAACTGCTGTAAAAATACTGAAATCACTATAGAGTTCCCTCGACTTCTCCAGGATCCCATCATCAGACCCTGACCTGGTTACAATGGGACCAACTGTAAAGTATACTCTTTCCAAATCGGTCCAGCCGTCTTCGAATAATTGGTGAACATACATGAAAAAAAATTATAGCAAAAACAAAGATCCCGACGAATTGATAACCTCCTCCTTCGAAATCTTGAAGTCGGTTGAAAACAAAGATCCCGACGAATTTATAACCTCCTCCTTCGAAATCTTGAAGTCGGTTGAAAACAAAGATCCCGGCGAATTGATAACCTCCTCCTTTGAAGTCTTGAAGTCGGTTGAAAACAAAGATCCCGACGAATTTATAACCTCCTCCTTCGAAATCTTGAAGTCGGTTGAAAACAAAGATCCCGGCGAATTGATAACCTCCTCCTTTGAAGTCTTGAAGTCGGTTGAAAAGCACCATTTATAATCTCTGTCTTCCACTTTTCTAGTCACGTATACGGCAGAGGAAACGACTCGCAACAACATAGATTGTGCAACGCGCCAGCAGGGCTCTTATCGTCACCGGACTATTATGACTTATTTCAATCCGGTATTGATTTAATCGACAACTTATTTTTATAACGAACAATGATGATTTTTTTAGGATCGTTGGAATGTACGCAATGAACTTTTTTTAAACTACTAAAAAAAGTTGGCGATAAAAGCTTGTGTTAAATGTATTTTGTGCGGACACAGGGTATACTGATGAACCTAAATAAATGTGCAGCCTAGGAAAAAGGGTCCCACTTTGCACTTCCTAAAACTACACAATATACACTATCTATTAGTGAAAGAATGAATTGTATTGTCCATGTAAATCGACAAAGTGGACCCTTTCACTAAACTCATCCACAAATAAAAAACATTGGAGTTAGAGGTATTGGAGAGAGAGAGGCAGGGACTAATTTCGGTTACGGTTTTACCGGTATGAAACCGGTATTCCATTACGATACCGTAATGGTGTAAAAGGTTACGCGCGCCGCGCCAACATAACGGTACCGTAACCGTTTTGAAATATCGGTTACCAGTAATCGATTTAAAGGTAACCTAAACCTTTAAAATACCGGTTCGAAACCGGTATAATAACGGTTACCGAAAAAAATAAGCGAAAAAGACAAAACGGCAGCGCCAGCGGTTTGGCAACGACGCCAAAATCGAAATATCGGTAACCTTTAAAATCGGTTAAGGTACCGGAAAAAATAAAGGTTACCGTTATATTTCGATAGCGAAATATAAAGGTTCCGCTACCGAAACCGCTATTTGAAAACCCATATGACGTCATATCGGTTATAAAATATACCGGTATTTTTCGGTTATGCAGTCCCTGGGGAGAGGTGGTTGCCCGTTGAGTTTCGAGGGTCGCAAGTCCTGATTAGTAAATAAGAAATCTGAAACATGTTATAATTATAAGTTTCTATATTAACGCCTAATAAGAGCCAAAACCAAAGTACAAGATGTAACAACAAAAATAAAAAGACTTAAGGGGCTGACAACAGCAAAATTCCCTCCCTATCTTTTTCAGCGCGAGTGAAAGTGAAACACTGTGTTACGATTAGTATGGGAGCTCATTGCAAATTTTGCAGAATGATGAATTAAAAAAAAAAAAAACACGCATTAATTGAGAAATATAAAAGAACGAAGTTTTTAGTATTAGTGTGGTGGAATTTTGTCCTTAGTTACAGACGTATACGTCAAAAAAATAAAGACATGCAACTGTTTAAGTTCTTCCAAATATAACGAATCTTAACATATATTTTTTTTACTTTCTCAAAACAAGTAGTTATAAATAGCTAAAGAACTGTTTGAGTAAAGCCAATTTGAAGGTCATCGGGTGTTGTCAGCCTCTTAAATGGAAATGGTCGGTCACCTGGCTAGAGGAGACAAAAAGTGGAGCAAGCGAGTAACTGAGTGGTTCCCTTTGGGATGCAAAAGGAAGAGTGGCACATAACTCAAGAGATGGGCAGACGACATTCGCCAAGTTGCAGGAATAACCTGGCACTTAGTGGCGCAGGATAGAAACGAGTGGAGAAGGCTGGAGGAGGCCTTTGCCGATTGGCAAACAAACATGCAGAAGAACAGAATTAGAAAGATATACATACTAGAATACTAAAGGGAAAAAACAATATCTTCCATGTCAAGAAAGAGGCTAAAGTATAAAAAAAAAATTAAACAAAAAAGAACCGACTTCACTTAGCATCCACCTTTCCAAATGCTCGAGCTGCTGTAAAAAATACTCAAATCACTATAGGTGTGCCTATAATAGTTGAAGAGTTCCCTTGATTTCTCCAGGATCCCATCATCAGATCCTGACCTGGTTACAATGGGGGACCAACTGTGAAGTATACTCTTTCAAACAAAAAAAATAATTTCCCAAATCGGTCCAGCCGTCTTCGAATAATCGGTGAACATACATTAAAAAAATTAAAAAAAATTGCAAAAAAAACAAAGATCCCGACGAATTGATAACCTCCTCCTTCGAAATCTTGAAGTCGGTTGATAATAAGAATATTAACGCGTTTATATTAAATCCTTGCTTAACGTAATACATATATCAATTGAATAGTCAACAGTGAAGTCACTACCGTATTTAGACCCGAAGCCTCCAAAGTATGAACACAGCGATATGCGCATTACTCGCCGTGCCCCCGGGGCCTTGAAAACGCAATTTCAATAGTACGCTACTGCGTCGTAGCCGTAACGAGTTCCATGTGTGTAAACCTAATCTATACCTTCATATTCATGATCCTACCTAAAGTACAGTCGCCATCAAATATATCGGAGCGGCCAAGGTACTCTAAAATATCTGTACATGCACTTTATCGCCTTTAGAATAGAGGCATTAGTCAGATATTTGTGACCACCCTGGCCGCTCCGATATATCTGATTGCGACTGTACAAGTACTTTAATTTGAATGTAGTTCAAGTCGTTTTAAATTGGAACACAGTTGGATGCCATCTGTATTCCCTGATAAATACGATATCGGTATTTTTAAGGCAAGAGTGAATAGGCTATTACTGAACCGGTGAGCTAGTAACTAAGGCCAATCGCTGGTCAGTCCCATAATAAATAAAAAAAATGTAAGTTTGAGCTAGGTAGATTTTTTTTCCGCTTGTATGTCAAACGGTGTGAGAAATTTGAGTCCACGAAATTTTACTTTTTAGTTGGATAACTTCAAGATTCTGAAGGAGATTTTATGTATAAACTTAGATGTCATATACAAAGGAAAAAGTGACCTAGGCCTCCGGTGCCCAGGGCTGGGATCGAACCAGCGTCTTCTGCATTCGCGGCAGACACCTTAACCACTTGGCCACCCGGGTCACAGCAGCACCGGTCGAATAAAATATTAAAATAAATTGATTTGTTCTTCAGTACATTTTATGTATGTTCACCGATTATTTGAAGACGGCTGGACCGATTTGGATAATGCTTCTTTTGTTTGAAATGGTTTACATGACAGTCATACCTGGTCAGGGTCTGATGATGGGATCCCGGAGAAATCGAGGGAACTCTTCAACTATTATAGGCACACCTATAGCGATTTGAGTACTTTTTACAGTAGCTCGGGCATTTGCTCTTGGAAAGGTCTCCACCTAAGTGAAGTCGGTTCTTTTTTTGCTTAAAACTATTTATACATCATTTATCCTTTTAATTTCCAGCGACACCACTTAAATATAGCCAACGCAAATGCATACGCAAAACCGTATAAAAATTCTAGATGGAATATAAAATAAAGGTTTGTCTAAAAGATGGAAAATCCCAAAAGAGAGAAAGCATTGTTTATTTGCACTTATTATAAGGTTATAGAATGATGTTAAATCCAACGGATGCGCTTGCCGTGTAACCGAGTATTGCGACGTTACGTATTGATTTTACGTGTAGCCGTGAACTAGCAGATACCAACCTGGCTGACCCAATTCACTGGCTGCACTCTCCCGCGATTCGTCAATCGTCTTGTTTTGTCTGCAAAGTTAAACGCGCGCCGCTGCGTACAATCTTGTATGCAACGGTGCGCATTAGATAACTTTGTGTTGACTGTAGTTTTATGTATATTTACACTGAGATATAAAATGACACGAAATTACTAAGACTAAGACGATGGTACAGTCGTCATCAGATATATCGGAACAACGCCTCTATTGTCAAGGCGATAAATTGCATGTTCAGATTCTTTTGAGTACCTTGGCCGCTCCGATATATTTGATGGCGACTGTACTGGAAGAATATTAAAACTTTTAAAAGCTCAACTTGAATTGTTTATTTGACCACCAATAGTCACAGGCTAAATTCACTTCGGGTATTGTCAAATTAATATCAAAGGCGCGCTGTGCGGATTGTCGACGATCCCAAACTCGAGCGATATTGAACCTTTGAGTCTAAGGAGAGACCTTGCCGCCTTATGCGTGTTCTATCGCTTGTACAGTCAGCTGCAGAGAAAAAGACCCCCCCCCCCTGCAACTGTTTGATATGATGCCCACGGCAGCTTTTTATCACCGCACCGCTCGTCGCCGGCAGGGTGTTCATCCCCACACCCTGGAGCCCAATGGGTCGCGCACAGTACACTTTAAGAGGAATTTCCTCCCACGAACGCTGCGGCTGTGGAATGAACTCCCTGTCGAGGTTTTCCCAGTGGGCTACAGTATGAGGTTCTTCAAAAAAGGAGTGTATAGGTTCCTAACGCGCATGTGAATCCTCTGGGGTTGCAGGCGTCCATAGGCTACGGTAACTGCTTACCATCAGGCGGGCCGTAGGCGTATGCCTGTTTGCCACCGTCGTGGTGTAAAAAAAATGTCAAATTAAAATCAATTGAGAATCTAATGTTTGATGCCTAATGAAACGGGCCTAATAAATACTTACATTTATATTGGTTTGTAATAACCTATTAGGGTTCTGTAGTCTGCAGTAGTCAAAACAAAACAATCTAAGTAGGGTAAATCGCCAGTTACTGGCCACTGTCCAATAACTGGCCACCTCATACTAAAAACGAACTCTGCGTACCTACAAACAAAATTCATTTTAGTATAACGTGGCCAGCTATTGAAACCCTTCAGTTTCTACTTCAGCTTTGTTTGTAGGTAAACAGAGTTCATTTTTAGTACGAGTATCAGGTGGCCAGTTATTGGACAGTGGCCAGTAACTGGCGATTTACCCTATTGAGAACAAGTATAAAGTTAGAATATGGATTTATGCAGTAACCGCAGTCATGATATTTCCAAGCAAGTCATCTTACAAATGTCAGTCACGCTAGCCACGAAACAGAAACGTAGTAAGTCTCCTTGGATTCTAATATGTTTACTGCATTCTTAGTTGCGGTAGTTGAGTTCGTCGACACTGCATGGGACACAGATATGAACCACTAGATGAAATATTAAAATAAATAACTACGATCGGGGTTATAAAACTGCTCACACTTGCACGGCCGTAGCAAGAGTGAAAGAGATCATAATACCCCCTGCTGCACTCTTAAACCAATAAAATTAAAAATACTGATAAAAGTGTTACATATTTAAACGTGATGTGTTGTATGCCGTAAAATAGTTTATCTAGACTCATATTGTAAGTCCTCTAAAATGTGTTCAAAAACGGTAGGTAATGGCCAGCATTATAACAACCGATTTTATTATGATAAGTTTTTTATCTGTAGCAGTAACCTAATTTTAACATTACATGCTCAAATATTGTTAAGTTATGAGTTTCAAACGGGGAACAACGATTGTGGTAACGTAATGAAAATCCAGCCCTCCTCCCCGACCGCCGGCACTATCCAGTTGGCCATGGCGGTGCAATTTTAATTTTAATATGTGTGTAGATAAAGCATTGTATGCAACTGTACGTAATTAGGCCTTAAAACACTCGTGTGATCTTATTATGAAACTCGTCTGCCGCTCGTTTCATAAAACCACACTCTTATTTTAAGGACCCTTATTACGTAACAGTTACATTATCTATTAATAGGATACGGGTGAAGTAAAATAACGCGAGTGTTTATATACCAATTCGCTGCGTACTGCGAAGTCTATTGAATATAGTCTACAGTACTACTGCATAACGGCGGGAGCTCGGGCACTTTAATAGCCTACGATTTGCATTAATGTAGACGCAAGCGTGTATTCTATACACGTGCAATACACTCCCTTTATACAGGGTCATAACAGCCGTTGCAAATCTCGTGCGATTCTATATCATATTGTCACGCAATAAAGTACATATTCAAACTAGTTTTGCAATTTCCTTACGGCTTTTTGAGTGAGCAGTACACTGGCATATACCATCGCCCAACACTGTTAACTGCCCATTGGTGGACTTTATGACTTTTGTAATAAGGTCCACCGATGTACAGTTAAGAGTGTTGCCATTTGTACGTAAGTGGCGAGATCAGCATCGCGTTATTATGTTTATCTACACTCGCATTGTAAGTTCTCTAAAACGTGTTCAAAAACGGTAGGCAATGGTTAGCATTACCACAACCGATTTTACTATGATAAGCTTTTTATCTGTGACAGTAACGTAATTTTAACTTTACATGCTCAAACATTGATGTGTTATGAGACTTATGAGTTTTGATAACATAATGTACACCTGCACGCGCCCGCGCGGCCGCCGACACGCTCCCCCCCGACCGCCGGCACAATCGAATTGGCCATCGCGGTGCAATGGCGGCCATTCTATGGTTTCCGAACAAGACATTTAGGATAAATAATATGAGTGTAGATAAAGCAGTGTATGCAACTGTACGTAATTAGGCCTTAAAACACTCGTGTGATCTTATTATGAAACTCACCTGCGGCTCGTTTCATAAAACCACACTCGTATTTTAAGGACCCTTATTACGTAACAGTTACATAAACTACTAATTCCTGTGTATGATGTTGATTAAAATGCTTTTTATATCAAACACATGTTTTTAAAGAACAAAGTTGTTTACATGATCACAAATTTTGTTAGTATATTTATAGTTAAGTATTTTATAAGATGTCCGAATGTAATGAAGTATTTGTTGGTAACAATTCGGACTGCTTAAGAAAATACTTAAATTTGGTGGATAAATAACCCAAAGTGCATTGCGTTCGATTTTGAATAAGGGAGACCGAATTATCTTGATCTAATCGTACGCCATATCGCTGATCTAATATTACAGGGTTCTATGATTCACATTTATCGACTTGAAATTTGAACAGTGTCATAGTGACACAAAATTTAAGTACTCTGAAAATGTAACATAAGAACCTTGTAATATTAACCCAGCCATAGGATGTAAGAAATATGGTGATCTGTTTAAGGGCATATTGGGTATCGTATTGCGACTAATAAAGAGTAGGAGAAAAAATTTTTAGACGCGAAAATATTTTTTTCTACTCCTGTACTTTTATCTGTCATTTATACATTCGTCAACAACTTTATAAGAACATAGATAATACACTCGATGAAAAGTCTATCTAGTCTATTCCCCAAAATAACACTTGTTCTATAAAAGCGCCAAAATAGTATCGCGGAATCGCGTGCAAACACGGCTATTAATATAAAATAAATTACTGCCAACCTAAGAAACCTAAATAAACGCAGCGTTTTTAGAAAAAAAAACTCTAAAAAAGATAAAATTATAAGAACCACAGACCTACTTCGTAGTTTTTTACGTTTCCCGTTCGTTTGTTGGGGCGAATTGCAAACTTTGAAAGTAATTTAGGTATTTTTACTAATCTCTGTAGCTCTTTAATAATTGATCAAATAACGACGGTATTTGTGTTAGTAATGTTAGTATTATTGAAAAATAGTGTTTTAAAAGGTAAAACTTAAATGATTGTTGATTATGTTGACAAAATAACTGCGATATCCATGAAGATTTCAATTTCGCATTTTATGTAAAAGTAAGTGTATTCGTAGACAAAGTATTGTATGCAACGTCGTATAAGTAGGTAAAAAAATGTTCGTGGCGTTTTTCTTAACAATTTTCGCCTACGGCTCAAATTGTTACCCACGCCACTCACCTTTTTTGACCCCTCTTATACAATACAACTGTTGCATAAACTACTATTTTTTGTCTGGGAGAAGTCGTCCCATCCGGCCAACCCTCCATACAAAATAATTTTCTTTCTTAGTTTTTCATAATTAGAATACCTTGCCTATTATGCCCTTCAAAGGATCACGAGCATTTTTGTTACGTCTTGTACAGCTGTAGGATATTTTAAAAACTTCGTGAGCTTTCTACCCTGCCACAAAGTCAGTTTTTCAAAGGTCTATCGCCGCCCATTTTGATCTTGCAGTGACCATAGACCTTTAAAAAAAGTACTTGGCAGAAGTGCATCCGCAATCGATTGTAGATTTAAGAAAATATTTTATAAGGTAGTGTTAATTTTCACACTGATTAAACTTTGAATTTCTTTTCACTAGTCACACCCTCGGATGGCGGAGCGCTTACAGGTAGCGATCATTATCACACACAAGGAAATGGGGATGTTCTTTTTAAACGCTACACACGCTTGAGCGGAATTCAGCATCTTAAACGAAAAAGCAGGGAACGTCTGGCTGAATTTTTTCTATGGGCTCCATACAGAAAATCAGCCACAGCTAACAAATTTTAGCTTTGTGGCTGTTTTCTTGTCTATGATAGCATAGCTGAATTTTGCTCAAGTATATTTTGCGCTATAATCTTCCTTACCCACAATGTTAAGGGACTGGTTGCACTAACAGCAATCGATGGACTGATTAACGCACAAACTTGGAAGTTTCCTATTGAAAAATATTGGTACTACCGGCTCTAAATCAAGTAAATAATTACAAAATATTAGTCACAATTAACTGAAGTAGATGAGATGACGCAGTGCGGTAACTTGCTTGTCAAACGCCCAAATTAACACTAAAAGAACATCTCCACTTCCTATAATATCAAGTATTTACAACCAACTTATCACTTGATAAGTATACCTATGTTATACTAATATGGTCGTTTTCTGCAGGAGTGTTCGACGCACAACCGACAGCGTCAGAGCGGCAACGAGAGAACCTCAGCTCGCGGTTACGGCGCGAGTTCGGCCTCGCCCTGCCAGAGGACGAGCGACACGAACCTCTCACAGGTAACCCCCCAGTGTTTACATCCTGGATCCCTGAGTCCTTTATAAAGGACATTTCATAACGCACAATCCACAGCGTCAGAGCGGCAGCGAGAGAACCTCAGCTCGCGGTTACGGCGCGAGTTCGGCCTCGCCCTGCCAGAGGACGAGCGACACGAACCTCTCACAGGTAACCCCCCAGTGTTTACATCCTGGATCCCTGAGTCCTTTATAAAGGACATTTCATAACGCACAATCCACAGCGTCAGAGCGGCAGCGAGAGAACCTCAGCTCGCGGTTACGGCGCGAGTTCGGCCTCGCCCTGCCAGAGGACGAGCGACACGAACCTCTCACAGGTAACCCCCCAGTGTTTACATCCTGGATCCCTGAGTCCTTTATAAAGGACATTTCATAACGCACAATCCACAGCGTCAGAGCGGCAGCGAGAGAACCTCAGCTCGCGGTTACGGCGCGAGTTCGGCCTCGCCCTGCCAGAGGACGAGCGACACGAACCTCTCACAGGTAACCCCCCAGTGTTTACATCCTGGATCCCTGAGTCCTTTATAAAGGACATTTCATAACGCACAATCCACAGCGTCAGAGCGGCAGCGAGAGAACCTCAGCTCGCGGTTACGGCGCGAGTTCGGCCTCGCCCTGCCAGAGGACGAGCGACACGAACCTCTCACAGGTAACCCCCCAGTGTTTACATCCTGGATCCCTGAGTCCTTTATAAAGGACATTTCATAACGCACAATCCACAGCGTCAGAGCGGCAGCGAGAGAACCTCAGCTCGCGGTTACGGCGCGAGTTCGGCCTCGCCCTGCCAGAGGACGAGCGACACGAACCTCTCACAGGTAACCCCCCAGTGTTTACATCCTGGATCCCTGAGTCCTTTATAAAGGACATTTCATAACGCACAATCCACAGCGTCAGAGCGGCAGCGAGAGAACCTCAGCTCGCGGTTACGGCGCGAGTTCGGCCTCGCCCTGCCAGAGGACGAGCGACACGAACCTCTCACAGGTAACCCCCCAGTGTTTACATCCTGGATCCCTGAGTACTTTATAAAGGACATTCCATAACGCACAATCCACAGCGTCAGAGCGGCAACGAGAGAACCTCAGCTCGCGGTTACGGCGCGAGTTCGGCCTCGCCCTGCCAGAGGACGAGCGACACGAACCTCTCACAGGTAACCCCCCAGTGTTTACATCCTGGATCCCTGAGTACTTTATAAAGGACATTCCATAACGCACAATCCACAGCGTCAGAGCGGCAACGAGAGAACCTCGGCTCGCGGTTACGGCGCGAGTTCGGCCTCGCCCTGCCAGAGGACGAGCGACACGAACCTCTCACAGGTAACCCCCCAGTGTTTACATCCTGGATCCCTGAGTACTTTATAAAGGACATTCCATAACGCACAATCCACAGCGTCAGAGCGGCAACGAGAGAACCTCAGCTCGCGGTTACGGCGCGAGTTCGGCCTCGCCCTGCCAGAGGACGAGCGACACGAACCTCTCACAGGTAACCCCCCAGTGTTTACATCCTGGATCCCTGAGTACTTTATAAAGGACATTCCATAACGCACAATCCACAGCGTCAGAGCGGCAACGAGAGAACCTCAGCTCGCGGTTACGGCGCGAGTTCGGCCTCGCCCTGCCAGAGGACGAGCGACACGAACCTCTCACAGGTAACCCCCCAGTGTTTACATCCTGGATCCCTGAGTCCTTTATAAAGGACATTTCATAACGCACAATCCACAGCGTCAGAGCGGCAGCGAGAGAACCTCAGCTCGCGGTTACGGCGCGAGTTCGGCCTCGCCCTGCCAGAGGACGAGCGACACGAACCTCTCACAGGTAACCCCCCAGTGTTTACATCCTGGATCCCTGAGTCCTTTATAAAGGACATTTCATAACGCACAATCCACAGCGTCAGAGCGGCAGCGAGAGAACCTCAGCTCGCGGTTACGGCGCGAGTTCGGCCTCGCCCTGCCAGAGGACGAGCGACACGAACCTCTCACAGGTAACCCCCCAGTGTTTACATCCTGGATCCCTGAGTCCTTTATAAAGGACATTTCATAACGCACAATCCACAGCGTCAGAGCGGCAGCGAGAGAACCTCAGCTCGCGGTTACGGCGCGAGTTCGGCCTCGCCCTGCCAGAGGACGAGCGACACGAACCTCTCACAGGTAACCCCCCAGTGTTTACATCCTGGATCCCTGAGTCCTTTATAAAGGACATTTCATAACGCACAATCCACAGCGTCAGAGCGGCAGCGAGAGAACCTCAGCTCGCGGTTACGGCGCGAGTTCGGCCTCGCCCTGCCAGAGGACGAGCGACACGAACCTCTCACAGGTAACCCCCCAGTGTTTACATCCTGGATCCCTGAGTACTTTATAAAGGACATTCCATAACGCACAATCCACAGCGTCAGAGCGGCAACGAGAGAACCTCAGCTCGCGGTTACGGCGCGAGTTCGGCCTCGCCCTGCCAGAGGACGAGCGACACGAACCTCTCACAGGTAACCCCCCAGTGTTTACATCCTGGATCCCTGAGTACTTTATAAAGGACATTCCATAACGCACAATCCACAGCGTCAGAGCGGCAACGAGAGAACCTCGGCTCGCGGTTACGGCGCGAGTTCGGCCTCGCCCTGCCAGAGGACGAGCGACACGAACCTCTCACAGGTAACCCCCCAGTGTTTACATCCTGGATCCCTGAGTACTTTATAAAGGACATTCCATAACGCACAATCCACAGCGTCAGAGCGGCAACGAGAGAACCTCAGCTCGCGGTTACGGCGCGAGTTCGGCCTCGCCCTGCCAGAGGACGAGCGACACGAACCTCTCACAGGTAACCCCCCAGTGTTTACATCCTGGATCCCTGAGTACTTTATAAAGGACATTCCATAACGCACAATCCACAGCGTCAGAGCGGCAACGAGAGAACCTCAGCTCGCGGTTACGGCGCGAGTTCGGCCTCGCCCTGCCAGAGGACGAGCGACACGAACCCACAAACAGGTAACCCCCCAGTGTTTACATCCTGGATCCCCGAGTCCTTTATAAAGGACATTCCATAACGCACAACCGACGGCGTCAGAGCGGCAGCGCGAGAACAGCTCGCGTTTGCGGCGCGAGTTCGGCCTCGGTCCGAAACTTGTGAAAAGGTGAACTTAGCTTTTATATACGACGGACATTACGTACAAAGAAGAAAAATTTTATAGAAGCATACTGATATAACTTTGACAAAGGCCGATATATCTCCAGTGCACTGACTTGATTCGTTGCTCTAATATGAATATTGGTTGTTGTTGTTGCAGAGGGCGCGACGCCCCCGGCGCGGCGCTGCGACAGATAGACCGTAAGACATATTTTTGTAAATCTCACGCCGGCGCCGGCCGTCGCTGTATTGTATAAATAAGTTACGTTTTGTATAATTAATATAATTACTACCGCGCGAGCGCCCGAGCGCTACAACTGTATATTTCCGTTCACTTCAATGTTTTTTTCACGGTTTTTCTGCAAGTACAAATTGTTTTTATTTCCCTTTGTAAATATTGTACATAGGAGATGAATTAAGATAGGATGTAGTGGTACATATGTATAATGGTATATTTTTTTTATGTATGTATAACGTTTATGTATGTCATCGGATATATTTATTTAATATTAGAAGGACCGTCTATAGAAGGATTGCTAGGATTTTTGTACGCATAATGTTTAAGTAAATTATAGTTGTTTTTATTACTTGTTTTACTTTTTTAGCGTGTATAGAGCTATGCGGGCTCCTCCTAAGTCTAGGTCTCGTTAGGGTAGGCGTTTCTGGTGTAACAGTTACTTTGGATACCGATTTCGTGTTAGCCATTAATAGAGGTTAAATCTGTGTTATAATTTAAGGAAGCGCTTTGGTGCTGCATATATAACGGCGGCTGCGGAAGCACCCGTCTCTTTCAAGCAACCGTACGTTTGCAAATGACAGATATCTACACAGAACCTATGAATATGAGAGTTACCAGGTGTTAAGCATACATTTTATATAGGCTTCAGTCTGCAGAAATTATTCTTAATGTACTTTATATAGTACATTGGGCAGTAAGAACTAAAAATCTTAAAAATATGTCTTACCGATATGGTAAGCAATCTGTTGGTATGCAAACGAAAAGCAACAAATAGCAGACTTATACGGTTATACGTACATTTTGGTCTCGGCGCCTCATATTCATGGATCCGTGCATGTTTAGCCCCGCGTCACAAAGTCGAGGCAGCTAGCTAGCTCTGATTCACTCCACTCGTCACGTTATGGCTTTAAATGGCTGCAAACGGTGACCAAAGCTACATACAGTCAGCTGCGTATTTGCAAAGAAATACAGTGTGCACCCCGCATATATGTTATCCCTGAGATATTCTCTGTAGCAGACTGCAGTTTTAGGAAATTTCGCTAGACGTACAATGACTAGTTTTGTAAAAAAATTATATACTAATTTGAGACGGTTGAATCGAATCGAATGTACGTCTGTTACCTTTCAAGTTATCACTGCCTATTAAATTGAGCTTGATGAAATTTCGGCTGCCGAAAGCTTAAGGGAAGCGACATGGGATACATTCAAACATCATTTAAAAATACTGTCGGAAGCGGACGGAAGCTTGTAAAATTAAGTGTTCCTTTTTTTGGAAACACTATTTTTATTAGAATTACTAGCAATAATAAATTGCGTTCAAAAGTACGCATAGATAAAGGGTCATATACAATTTCAAAGCCATTTATTTAATAAGGTGTCAGCTGTTTCAACTAGTACGCCGCACTGCAATGATTTGCTCCCACAGCGTCGCTTTATGGACATCTAAGCCTTTAGAATTGCCATTTTCAGTCATATGAATCGGTGGCATACTCTTCAGTCATAAGAGTAAACCATTTATTTCCGTATGCCTCAGTGAAACTCTAGCCCTTAATGGAACTCAAACGAGGTGCACACACGCAGAGAATAAGATAACGATAGCTCGTAAATAGATGTTATTCGCCTCATCGAACCGTCGATCGTATAGTGGCCGAACTATGGAAGAGTGCTGGGTAAATAATAATCATGCCGACAAAATAGTAGTTCTGGTGTCACTCGCGGACATAGAAGTCGTAGACGACAGCAATCTTTTCCAAGTTTAGCCCCCATGTCTATACAACATGATTTTTTTATCTCTGTGCAATTAGGAGAGCTCTGTACATATTTAATGCAGTGTTATATTAGCCAATTATAGACTTCTATAAATACAATTTTTAATGCTATGGGCCGCGAGAATTTCAAAATGTTTTCGTAGCTTGTATGTAGGATTATGTCGGTAAAAATTTCATGTTGTATAATAAGATTAGGAAGCGGGCACGGTTTTGGGTTATATTCCTTTTTCTAACAAACATTGGATGAAAAGCTGTTGCTGTTTTGAAGCAGTACAATTTGTCGACAAACGTGAAAATGGAATTAATTTTTTTCATACGCACCAACTTACATGATCAATATGATCATTAATCTTCCATTTTGGTATTATACAAACATTTAGTTACTATAGGTGTTTTCTTATTAAAAGGCACATAACCAAAATCATGATCTCGCTTCCCAACTCATTGTCACGCAGCTATAGTTCAGACTAGGATTACTAATTAATTACTGATAACCATTTTAGGATTCTGCCACAAATCACAGAAATAATAACGTAATAAAAAGCGTTCTGCATTTTAAATATCAGGCCTATAAGACCTTGAATGAATTGATCTCACCTTTTGTTTTCTTTGTTAATTGAGATGGTATCCGCTAACAGTATATGAGGTAATTGTATAATCTATTTTCACGTGTCTATCTTTGTTAGTTGAGTCTCAACTATGGCTGCGAGACCGTCACTATACATATACACGATACAATTATAGCGATGACAACGAGTAAATGTTGTGCGACGCCCCTAAACCCAGTGATTTACTTTTGAATTTTGCAAAATACTCTGTTCGTTATTATGCTAACAAGTTGCATTTACTCATGACACACATTTTTTAATTTTTATTAGTTACTGTCCTTAGAAACGGGCATTCACGTCTCGTTGTTATTGCCGGCATCTCTCGCAACTATTCTAACTTCAAATAAAGCTTCAAATAAACCTTGTGAACTATAAGGTTTACCCTATAACGCGCTATCGGAAGATCTGACGACATTATCATAGCAGAACCCCATTGATTTCATTAATTCATTGTAACATAGTATTATGAATAGATTACATGTGGCCTAATAAACGTATGATACGAGCCAACGAGGATGAGGTTGCAATTAAATTAAGTTTACGTAGTGGCACAAGCGATACGAACAATATACATTTGGTTTCAGTTGTCCATTTTAACCTTCAGAGCCCTAAGTCCTTTATAAAGGACAAATTATAATATTTAAGTTTGCCTTAATAATTATGCCAAGATTCCAAATTCAAAAATAAAACAAGCTTCAGGGCCTTAAGTCGAGTGTTTTTGTAAATATATTTTTAATAAAAGAGGCTTTTGTTTGTACATTTTTTATTAATAAAGTACTTGTTGCTCGTATCGCCTCGCCTGTATATTGGTAGCAGCGTGGAAGCCCAGTGGTGCGACTCCATCCCTCACAGTTGCTCAAAACAACGTGCTTTTCGTGTTCGATAAACTTAAGACTTGGTATCCCGCAACCTGTATGTTAGAGTAGTAACCCGCGTTCCTGATAGGCAGACTAGTTGTTTCGAATGTTGAATTGATTTTTGTCTTTATTAAATTTAGGCCAGTGATATTTCGGACAGTTCATAGTTGTCCCTGTTTCGCATTATGTATATCGGTGATTAGAAAGTTCTTCTAAGTCGAGTCCTCATGTCTAAGGGTAGTAACCACCGTAGGTCGCTCGAAGTTGTAATGCTCTCCATCCTGACCGATTAATGCCTTCCTAAAGGAACCCTGGAGTCCGACGCGTGTAACCACTTCAAGTTATTTATTGTAGAAGAGATTTTAAAAATAATAGTGCTCCTAGTTGAACATTTAAAGTTTGGTTGTGAAAGGTTATGGTTCAAATTATTTAGTAACTATAAAACGTATTTCGAGCTATAGAGTCATATTGTACAGTCGCCATCAAATATATCGGAGCGGCCAAGTACTCAAAAATATTTGAACATGTACTTTATCGCCTTGACAATAGAGGCGTTGTTCAGATATTTGTGACCACCTTGGCCGCTCCGATCTGATGGCGACTGTACACAGATGTGCAACTCGGAGCAGTGGCGTAACTATAGGGTGGCAGAGCTGGCAAAATGCCACGGGCCCTTGGCCTAAGGGGGCCCCCGGCCGGAGGGGACAAGGCTAAAGGAGGATCCTAACATTTTCTGTAAAAGTGCCCCAAACTATGAATTTGCCACGGGCCCCACTTAGCGTAGTTACGCCACTGACTCGGAGCACGATTACTTTTCAGACTTTGACTCTTCTAAAATAAATGTGATAATCCGCATTGAAAGGGCCATTCCGGCCGCAGGCACTTGTACGGAGTCAATATGATTTTCAAGCAATAAAGGCGTACGCGCCGGTCGCCATGAGGGCCCTTTCAATATGGATTATCACAAATAACAAAAAAAATAGGAGATATAGGAAGAATATGACTTCATAAATACAGCATTTATAACTAGCTGTCTGTCTAGTCTATATCTGTGCGCTTCCAGTGTTATATTTACGTTCTTTATATGTTCCACTTTGTATATAATATTTTTATCATATCAAACATTCAAACGACTTACGTATCAAGTCACTGGAAATTTCTTTGAATATTTGATTCCCAACCATAACTCTTTAGCCATAAAATGTGTTTTTGCGTTACGTGGGACGGCAAGTTTTAATACCCTATCCATATGTCAAAGGCAGATTTACAAGTTTATTTTATTTTATGCGAAATTAAATTAAAATATTCGTGGTATCTTATTCCCATAATTACGAAGCTAGTGTGATTCTGAAAGCGCACGGGCATAGACATAAGTACGAACTTCAAGTTGTTTTAGGTACAGGTGGAGTGCATAATGTATTTCCATCTGGAAAACTCGATCGCGAAAACCCTCATTATTGTATTAAAATGAATGACATTTTCATATAATAAGGAACTTTATAATTCAGTGTCAAATTAAAAAAGCAAATGTATAATATAAAAGTGGCTGTACTAAGCTAATTGAGAGAGCACGATAAATACGAAGTCTTCCGATAAAATACGATGGAAAACTATTATGCACTACATCTGTAATTTTGAAGACACGGCTACCCCTTGTACAATATTAGGTATATACCGGCCCAATGCTATGTCGCAGAAACAGTTTTGATTTTAATCTAGAAACACATTAAATGAACATTGGTAAACGTATTCATTGACAACTAGATTATACAGAATATATCCTAATTTGATAGTATAGCCCAAACACCAATAGAGCTCAAAGAGGACCCAGTGTGTTGACGATGAGGAACCCTCTTGTTCCTTTAGCCGTCAACACAGTGAATCCTCCTTTTTGTAAAGGGTCTGCAACGCGCATGTGACACCTCTGGAGTTGCAGGCGTGCATAGGCTACGGTAGCTGCTTACCGTCAGGCGGGCCGTATGCTTGTTTGCCACCGTCGTGGTATAAAAAAAAGTATATTAGTAAACATTCTGTAAATCTAGATGCCGATGAATGGGTCGTTTACATGATTGTCTTGTGAGACTTTTCAATGTGGTTTTTAAACATATATTTAATATTTTTCTAATGCAGCTTAATTGTCAGTTCTCGTGGACTTAGATGCGACGGAAGTGATTGTGTAACATTTTATTATTATTTATTTTCTCGCGGTGATATTTTAGACGCTATCCTCACAAACCGCCGACACACTGGCTACTTAATGCAATCCTGTGTTAATGCATAATTATATTATCTAAGTCGATATGTTGCAATATTTCACCTAAAAGTTACGTATACAATGATGTTTTAGCAGCTTTCATGGATGGGTGGCCTTCTGAATGCCTAACAATGTTTGGCCTAAAATCACTTGGCCTAACTGCTATGGCCTAATGGTCACTTGGCGCAATGATAATTTTGCATAATGTATTGTTTCACCGAAATGTTATGTTTCCTAAGCATTTTTGTGCTAATGGTGAGTATCCCTAATGGTTTTTTGCATATTACATGAAATCCCTATTATAGCGTGAACTATAATGAGATGTCCGAACTGTTTTGGCCTAATGGGTGCTGCTCTAATTATATGTCAAATTTTATATGGTAATAACGATTCATTAAAACTGCTCCCAGAGATAGGCAGGTTTGGTTTTTTTTTTATGATCCTAAAAACGAAATTGCTCCCAGAGACAGGTAGGTTAGGGTTATTTTTTTTTATGATCGTAAAAACGAAATTGCTCCCAGAGACAGGTAGGTTAGGGTTATTTTTTTTTTATGACCGTAAAAACGAAACTGCTCCCAGAGATAGGTAGGTTAGGGTTATTTTTTTTATGATCGTAAAAACGAAACTGCTCCCAGAGATAGGTAGGTTAGGGTTATTTTTTTTTATGATCGTAAAAACGAAACTGCTCCCAGAGGTAGGTAGGATAGGGTTATTTTTTTTTTATGATCCTAAAAACGAAACTGCTCCCAGAGATAGGTAGGACATACGTTTGTTAGCCTTTTCAATGATTAGTCGCAATGAAGCTTATTCCATGTAATATTAGGGTATGTTACGATTGTGGTAAGTGTCATTAGGGAAAAACAAATTAGGCCAAAACGAAATCGGCCATTGCGGCATAGGGCAACCACAATTCGGCCATACGAGTGTTAGGGCAAGTGATGGTTATGCCAAATAATGTTAGGCAATGACTAATTAGGCCAAAAAATTTTAGGCATCCAGATATAGATCCTTCATGGATTTCTATAAAAAAATTGATTTTAATCCTTTATATTTTGTATTGTGTAACGAATTATAGCTTTTTTTGTATATTTTTGTGATACAATCAATTTTAGATGAATAATCTAAATAGACGAATGCTAATTAAATTGTCCTTAGATGAAATGAGCTTGTAAATATTTCGATCTGGTTGTTTATTAGAAAAATACTGCTTAATATGTCGGACTGTTGAAGTGAAATTAACAATTTTAGTGCCGTAACGTAACTTAGATTTTAAAGAACCCTTAAAAACCATTAACACATTCACTGCCAAGAACCCGCCTCGTGGGCGCTCGTAAATTTTGCTCAGATGCCGCACAACTCGCTGGGCGGGTTGTTTTGTAAGTAGCTATGGACGTCCGGTTTCTGAAGTAGGACGTTATTTTTCGTCTGGTAGTTAATGTGTTATAGGAAAGGTTCAAAACCCTTCGAATATACACAACTGCGTAGAAATATTAGCAGTTTTTAAGGCCCCTGGTCTATTTGATTAGGTAATTTTAACAGGAAGCATCAGGAGGGGTAAATTATTTTAATTAATGTCAATACTAAGCAGGGCACTGTTTATGTTAACATTGTTAATTTCACGATGTGGTTGAGATTATTTGAAACGTTAATTTAAATCTACTACACAAAAGTTTGCAATGCCAAATAATTTCAACTACCCTCAAATGTCCGACTGTCAAATGTGTCACTTGTGAAGTGATTTTATCAGTATTGTGCGACGAGGTTGTACTATGAGGCCGTCCCATGGCGACCGTTGCATATGCAAACCCTTGTCAATGCCGTAGAACTTTTAGAAACAATGTTTGTGATAATCACTTGAAGCTATAATTATCAGGACGCTATTTTATAAAGCTACAAGGCCTACAAGCTTGACAAATGCCGGCCAGGGTTGCCGCTTGAAAAATTGTGGGTTTATAAAATGCGTCCCTGTAGAGCGTTTATGTACATAGTAGCGGGTAATATGTAAGTGAAAAGCTATATTTTGTTATTGTAAAACGAAATGTGCACTCTAGTTTGCCATATTGTCATTGTCTTTTCACCATCGCTTAGCCCGTATCGTTTCTGTGACGCTCTGCGATTAACTATGGAATATTTTGCAATATATTAATATAATTTTTTATTCACTAAGTGATCATAAAATAGAGCTGTATATTATCCAGATGTTAAATATTATTATTTCTTTCTTAATGTTTGAACTAAGCATGTAAAATTTAAAATAATAATATAGAATAAAAGATGTTATGATAATTAATTACATAAAATCTTCGTTTGAATCTCGCCAGATTCGCCCTCGCCCTTTCCTTTTCCTAAGTACATCTCCGGAATAGGCAGCTTTCCGACCGGCGACGTGGAAGCGACATCGATGATCGACTATCGATCGCACAAGAAACGAACTTGCTAAAAAAATTACATTAAGTTCGCAAAGAGAATAAGTCAACTTATCTTTCTCGCTTAAAGCCCTGTCACAATTGTCCTAGTTAGCTTCCTAAATGATTTAGTTTCAAAATGTAGTCAAATGTAACCAAGCAAGGTTAGCAAGTAAATTTACTATTGAAAAAAGTTCGAATCCTAATTAGGATGCTAGTTAGGGCACTAAAAAAAGTAAAGTGTACAAGGCTTTTATCGCCGTCGGACAGTTGCCAATGTTGCCATACCCGTAAAATTGTCTACAAAGCAAAAAACTTTTTTTGCATTTTGATTTTCTACTCTATTGAAATAATCATTAATTCTAATGGCAATATTACATTAGATGAAAAAAAAAATTAGACGACGCTGACGTGCTTCACATTCATTGTCGAGAACCCGACTATCGGGTTCTCTGTTCGTAGTTACTACGAGTATAGCTCTGAGCACTAGGTGGCACTTATAATGTTAAACAACAATTTTATTTTGTTTTTGTTAAGCTAAAACTCAAATCAAGTAAACCATCCGTCGGACATAAACTTTGATACAAAATAGCGCGAGCTCATCGTGACCTACGTTTTTGTGTAGGAATTGGGTAAGTAAACAGCCATATTGTAAAATAACGTATATTCTTAACTGTATTTACAAAAGTATCGATAACTCCAACTCGACATCAAATACATTTAACATGAAGTTCTTAACTATAGTACATCCATTATACTCTTTAACTCAGTCTTGGAACATTCACTCGCTCAACACGTAGTAGGGTAAGTCGACCACAGTAACTGCACACTGCAAAAATGTCACATTTTATAAAAATATGATGTTTTTAGAAAATTCCATGCAGAGTTACTGTGATCTGGCTCTAGACAGCTTAACTTAAAGACAAATATCTAATAAAATAAGGACTGCAATGTCCATAGAACAATCATTGTTGTAGATGACACCACTTGATAGGCCTCAAGTCAACGCTTAAAACCGTAACGCCATCTGGTGACAGTTTATAAATAAATGCGAAGGTTTTTACAAATTTCGAACGAACTCTTATCGGTTTTGAATATGGCTTTGAGAGTTAAAAAAGGCATGGCTCAGTTAAAAACCGCCCCTACCGACTTTTTACTACCTACTTTTTACCTGAAAACGTTACAATTATGAAAACCTGAGTTTATTTCGCCTATGTGACGACATCTACAACAATAATTGAAAAGGGGACTAAACTTCACCAATCTCTATAATTTTACTTGATTTTCACTCAACTAGCAAACACACTCAAGTGCTAAGTCAAACAAAATAACGATACCCACAAAGTTACGATCATATCATTAGATAAACTGAATCAGAACACAACTTAGCACGTACATTAGTTTGTGGTAAACCTATAAAAATATCTATATACAGAAATGTTCTTAAAAATATACAATAACTCAAAAACTTTGTTGCAACCGGGCTAAACATTCACCGTTCTGCTTTGTTTCACTCTTAGTCTACCTACTTGTCCTGTTTTTTTTTGCCACAGCTCGCTAATATATTAAAACTACCTAAAACCCCTTTGCAACAAAACGTTTGTCATAAAAATAACGCTCTTTGACTACTACCGTTGTTTCACAGCCATAACTAACAACTAGAATCATTAATATTAACTCTTATACACGTAATAATAGAAACAAACTTACAGCTTTGAAAGCATATTGCCAGGGAAATTAGTCAGGCATTATTTATTCATAATGTTGCGTCCAGATCAAGCAAATGCTTCGCGAGTGTGCACGAATGTGTTGGAGAAGCCTTAATTGAGCTGCGCGTATGTAGCAAACATGAATACCTTCCTCTACATACGCACTTGTGGTTCATTTGCTAGGTCTAGACGCAACTCTAGACAAATACTTAGAGCAAATGTAAATAAAATAGCATATCTGTTTTTCAATGGAATGAGTTAATATTCAATAAATATTAACATGATACTTAATTAGGTAAAAGTCATAAATTTTCGTATTTAGAATATTTACGTATAAAATATTTCCAAACATTAACGTTGGAATTTGTTACAGTCACTGTCTCTTATAGTATTTAACAATTGACACATATAGTTACTTGCTATAAAAAGTTATCTAGTCTTTGCATTTATTCATATCTGATAAAATAGGATATTTTATTTTAAACCCGTTTCACCACTTCTTAATACAATCGAATATTTAGATAACGTTAACAAAATAAATGACACAGGGATAATCTGCATCCGGAAGATATTTAAAACATATCGCCATTTATACAGAATTCATCCTTATTTGTCTTATCATGTATACAAGCTTTTCTCCGGGATTGTCACTTTAAATTTTGTTCAATACTAAAAGAAACTCACAAGGTGTTGAATTCAACCAAGTAACCACTGAAAAATATAACTTCTAATAAAATTTGCCTCAAAAATCGAAGTAACGAACGAATAACCTCAAAACTAACTGACATTACGATGTCTAGATTGACACACGTTTGTTTACATGATAAAACAAGCAAGAATTAATTATGACAAACAGAAGTTAACAATATGATTATAATACCTATACGACAACAAAGCTATTTCAAAATTTGATTCATCCAAATCTGTCGAATGCGAAACTTAAACTTTGCGAATCGCTGGCGCAATGCACACCGCAGCTATCGAGGTACTACGAATTGCTAGCGATTAATTCGCAATTGGTTTACTATTAGGATTCTAACGGTGCATTCGCCGGATCTGGATGCACCTTTTAATTTTCAGCTTAAAAATGCATTATCTTGCGGACTGTAGATTTATCTCAATCTCTTAAATTCACGGGGATATTTTGATTCCTACAGTCACGTCTGAAAATATAGATACATTTAATATGACAAAAATATGTAGCCATGACTTTACCAGGCGTAAAGTCTTGGCTACATGTTTTTGTCACATTAAATGATGGATACATTTAATGTGACAAATTTTCAGACGTGACTGACAACCGAGATATTTCTCGTAAGTCCTTTCTACTCTTCTGTGAATTCGTTGATTCCGTGATTCATAAGACTAGGGTTACACGATCAGTTTGGCGTCAGTTCAGTCCATCATTCTGGATGGATGGACTGACGAATATTTTCTATTTGTATTGAATTTTCATCAGTCCGGATCATTCTCTTATCATTCTTGACCAGAATGATGGACTGAACTGACGCCAAACTGATCGTGTAACCCTAGTCTAACAAACATGCATAATCGTAGGACATTTACTGGTCTGGTGTGGCGAATTCGGTTAGTTTTTAAACGGTTGTTCCGTCTTCTTCAACTTAAATCTTTAAAATGTTTCCACGAACCGAATATAGATTATTGTCACCGATACTAACACTATTCTTGTCCATGTCTCTTAACACTTTCACCCCTATGTAGTCACTTTAACACTAAACTAATTAAAAATAGATGTGTTCTCCGTTACCCTTAAACTGTAAAACGTTTTTGCACAAAATTGGGCTATATCGTCCTTGATATCTTGCGTCCTTTTGACAACTTTCATTGTGTCAACTGCCTGCTAATCATCTGCTAATGGATAATCTCTTCATGAGCGCATTATATGGTATAGAATAGAGCTTGTATCATATATAGCCACAACATAACACTGGTTGAAACTTGAAATTGCACCTGGTATTTTTTTTTGAGTTTGAGTCCAAGCATCACCATATATAGTAGAGATGCAGGCTGGTAGACGATGATAATCACTTAGACCGACTCGATCATAGATCAGTTCATTCCTTATACTGCAAGCACATTGGATGGTCATAGTAGTTGTCGTCACCAGCTCTCAATTTATTTCTAACACCACAGAAACTGGTCAGCATTTTTTATAGGTATACCGTAGTAGTTAACATTCTCAGTAGGTTTTGTCATCGTAAGCGCTTGCAGCTCACACCATCTACCCTTAGAACTTGTATGTTACGAAGCGGCACAGACCGGTAGCTAGCAGTATAAGAGTGTTACAGGTGAACAGGTTTTTCAACCACCAGCTCACACCATCTACCCGGTCCATAGAACATTCATGCTACAGAGTGGCGCGACGGTAGCCTGAAGTACAAGTGTTACACGCGCTAGGTTTAAGTCATCGTAAGCGCTTCCAGCGATTATCAGCTACAGCATAGACCTACCCGGCCATTAGAACTTTTATTATACGGAGTGGCACATCGGTAGCTCATTATAAGAGTGTTACAGGTGCGCAGGTTTTTCAACCACCAGCTCACACCATCTACCCGTCCCATAGAACATTCATGATACAGAGTTGCGCGGCGGTAGCTAGAAGTACAAGAGTGTAACACGCGCTAGCTTTCAGTAAGCGCTTCCATCGATTATCAGCTACGGCTACAGCATACACCTACCCGGCCCTTAGAACTTTTATGATACGGAGCGGCACATCGGTAGCTTGAAGTAGTGTTGTAGGTTATTGAAGGCCACGGCGGCACTCACACGGGGCGCCAGTCGGGCTGCTCTCGCTTGACGTGGTAGTTGAGGCAGGGCTGGAAGTTGACGTGGATGGTGACGGGGTGCAGCGGCGCGGCCAGGTGCGCGGCGCGCGCGGCCAGCACGTCGTAGGCGCCCAGGTGCCGCGCCAGGCACGAGGACTCCACGCTCAGCGGCACGTAGTACTTGCCTGCGGGGACAGGGACAATCATCTATATTAGAGGACACTCAATCTTCAAGCAAATCTAATTCATTCTGTAAATCTTTTTTAATTTGCAGTTTTTAAGTAGTAACGCTACTAACTATGTATAAATAATATTCAGAGTAACTGAAGTTTAGAGTAGTCAACGACGGCACCTAACCGTTTTGAATTCAGAGATCGCATATACTCGTACTTGAAAAAATTCGACAGGTTACGCCGAGAGCGCGTGATCTACTGGTCAAGGGGTCACTTTTTCTGAAGTATATTATCTATCTCAGTTTATAATTTAGGGGGCAGTCTTACACAAATCGAGTCATCCAGTAAGCTCAATAAGGCTTGTGTTCTAAGATACCAATTAAGTTTAAGCTGATGCACACTAGTGTCTATGGTCACGCTACACGCACACTACTCGTAGTGTCTTTTTGGATACCCGCCGGGCACATCCGGCAAACAGATATGTGCGTATATCCTAAGATTCCTAACTAATAGGTATATTTCACCTGATCCCCGTACCACCTACAACGCACTTTCGAAGTTTTTAATGTCATTTTTCACCGGCAATAGTATCTTCCTACATGAAAGCCGCAAAAACATGTGCCACGCATGGCCCTACAAATAAAACCGTGTCAGATATTTTTGGGACCTTCATTTAAGAAGATACAATTGCCGGTGACTGTATCTATAGATAAATCTTCTAACCGATTTATTTAGTAACACTTGTATTATTGCCTCTCTCATTAAAATTGTAAACTAGTACAGTCACCGGCAATAGTATCTTCCTACACGAAGGCCGCAATAATTGTGACACGCTCTTATGGCCCTAAAGATAAGGCATGTCACATATTTTTGCGGCCTTTATGTAGGAAGATACTATAAACTCAAACTCAAAGCAAGAAACAACGCTATAGGATGATGATAGTTTACTGACCGAGCGAGTTGAGCGCGAACACTGGCACGTACTGCGCGGGCGGCGCCAGCGGCTTGTCGTAGTGGTGGTGGGCAGAATCGCTAGACGTGTCCTGCAGATGATGAATAATTATAAGTACATTGTACATTAATAATGTAGGGAATCGAACAGGCTTACCTCCTTAAGGTGCGACCACACCGCTGCTTAAAATACGGCGACGTTACGGAATCGCAGTGACGCATCGTATCCGTACCGTTTTTATCGCATGCCCTCCACACCGCTGCTCAAAATACGATTTGGAAGGTTCGCGTCAAAAATATTTCGTATGAGACACGTCACGGAGTATACGTTGCGTCTGCGTATTTTGAGCAGCGGTGTGGAGAGCATGCGGTAAAGTACGTCATTGCGATTCCGTACCGTCAGCGTATTTTGAGCGGCGGTGTGGGGGGCATGCGATTAAAACGGTGTGGATACGAGGCGTCACTGCGATTCCGTAACGTCACCGTATTTTAAGCAGCGGTGTGGTCGCACCTTTATTCATAAACGTCTCTCAGTCCTCAATTCGTAATTTATGTTTTATCCTTATCTGTCACTTTGACAGTGGTGCTTGTTATGGTTAGAAACAGACAAAACATAAATTAACTAATTGAGGCTTGAGAGCCGTTGCAAAAAGAACATGACAACCAAACATGACCTTCAGGCGATTATAACACTGGCGCCGCAACTGGATGCGGCGAGTGTGCAAGCGTGACAGCGCTATACACATGCAGAGCGCTATCTCGCTCACGCACCCGCGCCGCATGCGGAAGCCGCAGCAGTGTGAAAGCCGCCTCATAGGTCAACACGGGGATAGGGTTACCAGGTGTCCATGTTTGACTTTTTACGGGTGTGTCCGGCCAAATAATTCCTCCTCCGGCCTATCCGGCTTTTCTTAGGCTTTTGTCTGACTTACGCTACGCGCCAGTCACGCCAGTGGCACGATTTTAAAAAGGCATGTCCGGCTTTTGGGATCAAATGTCCGTCTAAATTAAGCGCGGAGTCCGGCTTTTTCATTTTTGAGCCATGGTAACCCTACACGGGGACATCGGTAGAGAAGTCAATCCAGCGATGCAATTCACATTCTACCGACGTGGATTATTAGAGTACAGTCACGGTCATTAATCGATGAGCCACTTGCCGCTGTACGTATTTTAGCAGTGTAATACAAATCGGGTTTTTACTCGTATTAATTCCTAACAAGTCTTCGTATAATAAAAGAGCACAATTATATTTCTATCTTTATCATTGTGTGTTTATCAACCGTCACTAAGGTCCGAATGTTAAGGTTGGCTAACTTCAGAGCTACCAGATTGACAGACTCACTTGTCACTTCGAAAAGTTAACCAATTGCAGATTTAGCAACCGTAACTTAGTAACAATTGTTACAGCGTACCTAGCGATAGTAACGGAGACATTATGATTGGCATTGGCATTTCGACACAGGAGAAACGAAAAGCCCGATTTTATCCGAATTAGTATTATCAGGTTATCATAATTGATAACTAACAATTTGACGGCCGCCATCATTAGAAAAATTAACTAAGAATTTGAATGCCTGTTTTGGTATGAAAGTAGCTAAGTTGTAGCTATTAACTATCGAAAAGATCATAAATAATAACAATATTTAAAGTTTAAATTTATTAAATGTATTCATAATTATCAAATCGTTCCATAGAGCTGCGAACTTCGTAGGTCTAAATCTGTCAACTTCGTGTTCCGGAGCATTCCTCTTCGCTAAATGCATCGGGGCGCTGGTTGTTCTGACGATGATAGTTTAACTTTTTCGGCATAGGTATCGTCTTACCCAAAACGCAACGTGTTTTTTAAATCTTTCGAGCTTATGGTTAAGTATTAGACAATTTAAATGTTTTAACAACATTATGGAATAAGCTTTCCGTCTCGAGGATTCTCTTGAGGCTGGCCGAATACTCAAGACCCTGATGACACATTGACACGATTCTTCGGAGAATGAATCGGAAATTGTGATTGGCATTATCGTGTAAACACTTTAATATTATTTTAGCTACGATTCACTAAATGCATAATTTATAATTGTCGTCTTTGACATAACATTCAACTGACATTGCGTTTTAATTCAAAAGAGGTCAGAATCAAAAAGATTAACAACTTACGACTACTAGGAAATATGTCTTAACCATAGAGGTTAAAGGTTAGCTAATGAAGTTATCATATCAATAATGAATCGATTGAATTTTGCATAAATTACGCCGTTCGCACGAATGCAGCGAATCTGTGCTAAAACATTGCGGTAGCGAAATGTCCGAGGCAAATCTAAATCCAACTTATGATGATTCATAAGATAATTATATCAAACCTTTTTTGAAATAAAACTCGTAGTTGCAATAACGCATATTATTTTAGAAAATATTGACAACTGAAAAGTCAGGTGTCAAGAAATAATAAAAAAATTGGTAATAATAACCGTAGTCAATTCAATTTAAGCGAAAATGTCACCCACTATTAACGATGAGATTCGTCATAGAATTTTGACAATGCACCAGCAGGGTCTTAGTATTCGTGCAATTTCGAGGGATCTGCTCTTTTCGGTAGGTTTGCTCTGTCTGATATGTCTCCAGAATTAAAATAAAGTAAAAAAATCACTAACTTCAAGTTTGTATTTTTAGCGAAACACCGTTGCGTTATCCTCAGCATATCGTCCCAGCATATCGTCCCAATATGCTGAGGAAGGGATTATTGCCGATCGTCGCCAAAACAATCATCGTCCTGCTGCTTTAAGCCAAATGCAGCGAACAGAAATGCTCCAAGGTTACGAACTAAATGGATTCACACCCACTAAACTATATGCAGAACGGTTTGATGTGGATCCCAGAACTATCCGAAGGCATCTGCATTCAATGAATTTGCATCACAGAGTTCCGGCTTATAAGGTTGATTTGACGGAAAATCATAAAATCGCCCGCGAAAATTTCGCCAACCGATTCGTAGATTTTGATTGGACTTCAACAATTTTCACTGACGAGAAAACATTTCAATCAAGCGAAAACGGTCGCCTACAAATGTGGCGGTATAACGCAACACGGTATGACATAGATCATGTCATACCAAATAGGGAATCGGGCAGAATAGGTGTTAATATGTGGGGTTGGATGAGCTCCGAAGGTGTTGGCGAACTCGTCCAAATGCCACCGCGTGCAAATGCCCTGGACTATATTAGCATTTTGGAAGAAGTCATGCTCCCTTCCGTAAGAACGGTCTATCCACAGCACGATATGCCTAACATCAATTTCGTGCATGATAACTGCTCGATACACTGTGCAAGAGTCGTTAACGCCTGGTTCGATGCACACCCAGCCACTACGGTAATTCCGTGGCCATCTAAATCTCCGGACCTGAATCCCATAGAAAATCTATGGGGTTTAATGGTGCAGCGATGGGATCACCGTAACGAACGCAGGGCTGATGTTTTGGCTCAACATTGCCAAGACATCTGGGAAAGTATGCGAGGAACTGATATTGGAACAAAATTAGTCGCCTCTATGCGAACACGACTACAAGCTGTATCGGACAGCCATGGAGCTTATTATAAATATTAAATTTAAAAATAAATATGTTTTTGCTAAAGGTTGACTTTTTATTAGACGATGTATACTACTCAAAACAAAGTCTATATATTTCTGTTTAATTGATAATTCTGGGCCATCAACTAATTGATAAGTGATAAGTGGCTGATTAATGATGCCTCATATCCGTAAGTGTCCAATCTCTTTCATGCTGTCTAATAACTAGAAAGAAATATAATACTGTAAAAAAATATTTTTTACGTAAAGATCAAAATACTTAGTGGCCCCTATTTACTTTTAAGTAGTATATAAAAATTACACTGACAATAGCTGACATATAAAACATAAAAATATTTAAAATAACTTCGTTTCAAAATGGCGGGATTACCATGCATATTCAAATATTTGCAACAGTTATGTATGTGACAATGTGATGGATGTCATTATTTTGTTCTATATGTTGGTATCAATCTCTAGAGTTACTATGGATACGTTAAAACGTCGCCATGGTGAGGATGAAATATGTATTACACGGCTAAAATACGTACAGCGGCAAGTGGCTCATCGATTAATGACCGTGACTGTACATGTATCACGTTTGAATACTCGATTAGTATGATATAAGAACTTGTGGCGAGGTGTTTCAGGCATCCTTGCAGACGAGTTTAGAAATGCAGATGGTGGAGTTGAGCCGGTAGAGGGCACCGCGGCTTGGTTTGGGGCGCTTGTGGCCGTAGTTCTGATGTTGACTACTGTGATGTTTACCTGTGGCGAGGTGTCTCTGGCGTCCTCTGTGGAGCCCTAGTTGGAGGTGGAGGTGGTAGAAGGGGCCGGCTTGGCCTGGCGCCGCAGCTTGGGGCCGTAGTTCTGTTGACTAGTGTGATGTGTACCTGTGGTGAGGTGTCTCTGGCGTCCTCTGTGGAGCCCTAGTTGGAGGTGGAGGTGGTAGAAGGGGCCGGCTTGGCCTGGCGCCGCCGCTTGGGGCCGTAGTTCTGTTGACTAGTGTGATGTGTACCTGTGGCGAGGTGTCTCTGGCGTCCTCTGTGGAGCCCGAGTTGGAGGTGGAGGTGGTAGAAGGGGCCGGCTTGGCCTGGCGCCGCCGCTTGGGGCCGTAGTTCTGTTGACTAGTGTGATGTGTACCTGTGGCGAGGTGTCTCTGGCGTCCTCTGTGGAGCCCGAGTTGGAGGTGGAGGTGGTAGAAGGGGTCGGCTTGGCCTGGCGTCGGTGCTTGTGGCCGTAGTTCTGTTGACTAGTGTGATGTGTACCTGTATCGAGGTGTCTCTGGCGTCCTCTGTGGAGCCCTAGTTGGAGGTGGAGGTGGTAGAAGGGGCCGGCTTGGCCTGGCGCCGCAGCTTGGGGCCGTAGTTCTGTTGACTAGTGTGATGTGTACCTGTGGTGAGGTGTCTCTGGCGTCCTCTGTGGAGCCCTAGTTGGAGGTGGAGGTGGTAGAAGGGGCCGGCTTGGCCTGGCGCCGCCGCTTGGGGCCGTAGTTCTGTTGACTAGTGTGATGTGTACCTGTGGCGAGGTGTCTCTGGCGTCCTCTGTGGAGCCCGAGTTGGAGGTGGAGGTGGTAGAAGGGGCCGGCTTGGCCTGGCGCCACCGCTTGGGGCCGTAGTTCTGTTGACTAGTATGATGTGTACCTGTGGCGAGGTGTCTCTGGCGTCCTCCGTGGAGCCCGAGTTGGAGGTGGAGGTGGTAGAAGGGGCCGGCTTGGCCTGGCGCCGCCGCTTGTGGCCGTAGTTCTTATACGGCGCGCAGCCGCCGCGCACTGTCATGTCTGTCGCCTGGAATTGAGCAATATTATTGTATATCTATTTATTTACTTTTTTTGGTGTGACACAAAATTTCGAATAGGCTGGAGACGACTAGGCACCTATTTTTAACCATAATCAGAGAAATGGTTAGTACCTAAATCAAATAAAGAGTGTTGACTACAAAGGTGTATGAATCATCACCAGTTGTTGTTTATCTATAAAGTAGGATGAAAATGATTCGTTTCTAGCGCTGAAAAGTATAAGTTATTAACACATTCGCAACCAAGAACCCGCCTGTTAGGCACTCGTAATGTTTGCTCAGATGCCAGGCGCGTGGCGTGCAGCATTCCGTTGCACTTGTTAGCCCGCCTGGCGGGTTCTGTCGGTTTCTGGGGTATTGTTCAAAATTTTGCCCGGTTGCGAAAGTGTTAATATACATCGTGCCTACTTCTTTCGAGCATTAAAATATCTCCTTAGAAACCCTAACAATCTACTAGTAAACTAGTGCCTTCATTCCGTGGTTTACAATCCACTAAGTTACACACATGAATGCTGACGTCTTACCGTTTTTAATTTTAGTCTTTGAAAGTGTTATTCACTAATAACCCTGACCATCTAATATTGTACTCAGCGCGATCTTTAAACTAGCATGACACTAACCTCAGAGTCCTGTGACCTAGAGAACCTCCTCTCAATGGAGTTCTTGAACTTGTAGGAGTGTAGAAAGTCCTCGCCGTGCTCGGGCTTCCGTATGGCGCGGAGCGTGGGCTCGCGCTTGCGCCGCCCGTCCAGCGCCATGGCCTCGCCCTCCGGGGGCTCCTCGGGGGCTGGGACCACGTTGCTCACTGAAATGGATTATTATATTATGTTGAGCCGGTCGTGTTCCACTGCTGGGCAATGGCAGACCTGGGGAAGGCCGGTGACAAAAGTCATCATAGATGGCGCTGCATGGTCCTTTTTTATATGGAATTTGACAGCTGATGGTTAAATGAATTCTAGATGCTGGCGTTGCTATGGATGGTACTAGAAGGATATAAATCTCTATGTTACAAAAATGTCCGTCAAAAGGCGATAAACTGATGGCGCCACGGTGATATTAAATTTGATTAAATTAATTTTGATATTAAAAAATCTAATCCATACATATTTACAAAATAATTATTTGCGGAGAAGAAAAACACTCTGAATATTAATTTTATTTAGAAAGTCATATAAGTATTAAATATCGGTATTCATTTCAAGTGCTGAACTATACCTAGCGCCACCCGGAGATATTTGGAACTATTGCTTAGTGCTTACTGCTGGACACTTTTTCGACCGTTTTCCTATAAGAGAGTTCCATCCTTCCTATACCATCCATACTTTTTTATATGGAATTTGACAGCTATTAAATGAATTCTAGATGGCGTTGCGTACTATGGTCCATTTTTGTATGATATTTGACATATACCATAGACAAACAAATTGACAGTTGCCTTCCCCATTGTTTTACTGATCGCGATGTTTGACTACTACTCGGATCCTCCAAGAAGAGGAAATTAATACGAGATTAGTAAAACAAACGTATGCCCTCTCTTCTTCTTCTTCCTTGGAGTTAAAAACTACCCGTTTTTTTTGAACCTGCATAATTATATTTTACATTTTAAAATTATGAGAAAAAGAAACCTTCTAGTATTTTTTTTCTACCATGGACATAAAAGTTTGGATTGTTTTTGGTTGAATTTATGCTTACTAAGAATATCCATTTGTGGCACTCGATGATTTATTCTAACTTCGGCCTGATTCTTGCCACCTGCAGGCTGGCCTTGTGTTGTGAAATATTTCTATTCGCATCTACTTACACGAAAACTACAAATTATGTTTATTTTTTTTATGAATAATGTCCCATAGTTTTAGCTTGTTAGATGCGAGAATGCGCAAAAAATATTATTCAGGTAGGTATATTGATTAGAAAACCAGTGTTAAGCCATAGTTAGTTACGCTTCTAATTTCGGTTTTAGCTTTTAATTTATTTTGAAGTGTACTAATTTGTTTTTTTGTTAGTTTATAAAGTAAATAGATAGGCATATACTAAATAAACAGTATATCATGACATGAATAATATATTTTTTAGCTAGGATTTATTTTATATTTTATTTTATCCATTTCATTGATCGCTTACAGTAAGGTACCAAATCGCCTACAATGCTAGAAACTTAGTACTAACTAAATAAGTAAATATAACAAATATGTGCTGCTGAGTAAATTCATTACACATCGAACCGATTTAAAGGTATGTCTGTTTAGCAACTGTTGTTACCGGTATTCTCCGGTTTGGTCCATCAGGTCATTCAGGCCGCTTCGAAGCGTGCGTTCCGCTATAAAGATGTAGGATGTATGTCTTTCTGTGGGAATTCTATACATTTTTCATTGCGTTCGGATAATTTGCTGTAATTGTTCAAGAAGTGTCCCATCGGCTTTAGCAAATTTTTAGACGGTTTAATATTTACAGCTTACTAAGAGGATGACCTTTTTAGGATTAATTTGTCTCTAAGTACTAAAAATTAATTCCTTCATGATATTAATTATTACTTATTAGTAATAAAATATTAGAATTAATAGATACGAATATTTTACATAAGGGAAAATCCCACACTATTGTTTTTCCGTTAGTAAAAGACGCAAGCGATATTTTGTTGCTCTGTCATCCATTGAAGCAGAATACATGGATTGTATTTTAAGGTGACACACTTTTTACAAGAGGATGACCTCTTTAAGGATTTCGCCAGGGCTTAAAGGTCTCTTTGGCGGTTTTGTTTATGTTATGGAAGGGGGGTGGGGGTATTTACCGGTATTATCCGGTATAGTCCTGTGCACCGTGAGGCCGCCCCGAAGAGTGCGTACTGCTAGAGAGATGAGGCCTTCTGTGGGAATTCTCTACAATTTAGCATTGCTTAATAAGGGTATAAAGCACATTTGGACCAATTGGACCTAATCATAGGTTCCTATTTTATGTAGTAGGTACACATACTGTCATCGAACGAGCGGAGTGTAAGCGAAGTGAAGTTCTTACAGACAACTTCGGACACAACTGAACTGTCAGCTGGCTACCTAATTGCCTGGCATTTCGATGGCTTTTTGATTGTGAATAACTTTAGTAACGTTTCTCTGATCTGTATGAAATTTGTTGGGGTTGTACAGTCGCCATCAAATATATCGGAGCGGCCAGGGTACTCAGAAATATCTGAACATGCACTTTATCGCCTTGACAATAGAGGTACCGTTCAGATATTTGTGACCACCTTGGCCGCTCTGATGTATCTGATGGCGACTGTAGAAGAGATCAATACAATTTGAGAGTTCATATATGAGCGGGATCGATGGGTTATGGAGCTATAAGGCGCAAAACAATCATCATAAGCGTCTTGTTATAACGGTCAACTCGTTTGCAAGGAAATCGCGAATTCTCAGTTCGAGGCGGAGTACTAGTAATATCTAAGTGAACTAATTGGCAGTCTACTAGTACCTATGGGCAGATAACACTGACACCTATACAGGGTGTTTGGTAACCGGATGCAAAGCCGAAAGTAGGAGATAGCCTAGGTCATGTAGAACATTTTTAGCCATACTTGTCTTAGACAAATGTTATTAGTTTTTTTTTAATTTAAATTTAAAAATTTGTCGGAGAAAACTGCAAAACTTCAGACTAAATCGATAATTAGTACTTTTTTTACTGCAGGTAGATTTTTTTTGTTTTATTTCGTATTGTGCAATGTCTATCAAACACTAGAAAAGTGATTTCAAACATCTGTGTCTAAAGAAAACAGGTTGACAGCGATTTAAAATTTTAGTTACATGAAAATGTAAACGATTTAAGTGATTTCAAAGTACGAAAAAAAAAAACTAAAATAGCCACGAATTTTCAAACCATTTTAAAAACATGCTTGGCTTTTACCCTTTTATTTAAGCTATCAAACACGACTGTAGCTACTGTATCCTTGAAAATAAGCCACCTAAACCAACTGGGTAGCTAAAATGTTTCACTCTACTTGTGATACTTGTGGTAGTTGTGGTGACGAATCTCATTATGATTTTACAATAAAACATTGGTTCTGAATACTAAGTTGGCGTTGACTTGACATTTGACTTGTTTTAAAAGGGTTAAGTGTACTGGACAAAACTACCACATGCAATTTTAACAAACAAAGGCTTGCGGCGGTGAGAGACAAAAGGGACTGATAGCGGCAGGCGGCGGGCGATAAGACAATCATGTCTCAAGCCATTTTATCTTTGAAAATAGGCTACCTGTACTAATAAGAGGGAATGTTTAGGGTAAATTAAAACAAAAGCATAAAAGATTAGTTATTTATTTTTACGATCAACACATTAAAATTACACATCATCGCTCGTTTTCAAAATGTGGCCGTTTCGAATACAAGCACGAGCCCGTCTTCTTACTTCTGTGGTGGTTGTTCCGAATATCATTTCTTCCCTCATCCTTTCGAACGCCGCTTCTATCCTCTCCCTCAGCTCTTCTACGGTATTAATGACCTCTTGTGTGTAGACTAGCTCCTTAGCTCGGCCCCAAACGAAAAAATCCAATGGTGTCAAATCAGGTGACCGAGCGGGCCAAGGGATTCGTCCGCCTCTGCCGATCCAACCGTCCGGGAAACAGTTATCCAGATGCTCCCTTACAGCCAGAGAGTAATGGGCGGTACAACCGTCGTGTTGAAATGTCACTGCACCGGGCAGCTGGTCTTCGTCAATAAGCCTGGGCAAATCGTTTTGTAAAAATTCCAAATAACTTGCCCCATTTAAATTATTTGGCAAAAAATGTGGCCCAATAAGGACTCTGCCGATGATTCCAGCCCACACATTGACGGAAAACCTTCTTTGGAAGGACACTTGCTTTTTCCAATGTGGATTGTTGTTTTTGTCAGCCCATTGGTGTAGGTTATGGAAATTTGTGATCCCCTCCCGGGAAAATTTCGATTCATCGGTCCAAAGAATGCTTCGCAAAAAACGTCGGTCTTCGATATCCGCATTGAGTAAAAATCGGCAGAAGTCCACTCGGCGTGCAGGATCTCCTTCGTCCAAACCTTGAACTCCGATGCCGCGAAAAGGATATTTTCCCTCACGATTCATTGTGGCCCATACTTTCCATGTGGACAAGTTCAGATTACGAGCTACCACTCTGATGCTCGTATTCGGATCCTCTGCAAATGCCTGTAGAACGTCTTCCTCCACTTCAGGGCGATTACGTCCTGGATTCCCTCCATGTTGCACAGCAATACCATTCTCACGTAGCCTTCGGAATGAATTGTAAAACACTCTCACATTAGGCAATCTCCGGTTTGGAAAACGCTCTTGGTACATCCGTCGGGCCATCGCTCCATTACTGTCAGCTTTGCAGTACATGTAGATAATGTCGGCGTATTCTTCGTTCGTAAACTCCATGTTTACAATGAAGAAGTCGTAATTACACGTGAAGGAGCGCCTACGGCAGCTACAACTTGACACGGTAAATTGAGATGAGAGCGGGAAATTAAACCACAATGAACGTCTAATCGCAACTGAAGTTGTAACTAGACTAAATTACTAGTTTTTGCACAAATACTCATGTAGCTAATCAGTTTATCTTTGTCAATAAAGCACAAAACCGATCATCTTTGTTTAACGCCGCTCACCGCCTGCCGCTATCAGTCTCTTTTGTCTCTCACCGCCGCAAGCCTTTGTTTGTTAAAATTGCATGTGGTAGTTTTGTCCAGTACACTTAACCCTTTTAAAACAAGTCAAATGTCAAGTCAACGCCAACTTAGTATTCAGAACCAATGTTTTATTGTAAAATCATAATGAGATTCGTCACCACAACTACCACAAGTATCACAAGTAGAGTGAAACATTTTAGCTACCCAGTTGGTTTAGGTGGCTTATTTTCAAGGATACAGTAGCTACAGCCGTGTTTGATAGCTTAAATAAAAGGGTAAAAGCCAAGCATGTTTTTAAAATGGTTTGAAAATTCGTGGCTATTTTAGTTTTTTTTTATCGTACTTTGAAATCACTTAAATCGTTTACATTTTCATGTAACTAAAATTTTAAATAGCTGTCAACTTGTTTTCTTTAGACACAGATGTTTGAAATCACTTTTCTAGTGTTTGATAGACATTGCACAATAAGAAATAAAACAAAAAAAAATCTACCTGCAGTAAAAAAAGTACTAATTATCGATTTAGTCTGAAGTTTTGCAGTTTTCTCCGACAAATCTTAAAATTTAAATTAAAAAAAAACTAATAACATTTGTCTAAGACAAGTATGGCTAAAAATGTTCTACATGACCTAGACTATCTCCTACTTTCGGCTTTGCATCCGGTTACCAAACACCCTGTATATTATCTTGGCCTACCTAATAATATTTACTACTAGGCCTAATAGCGAGTATTCTGAACTGTAGCATCCTGTTTTTATTTGTTGCTGATTTAGCAATTAAAGCGCCAGATTTAGCAACTTTTGAGGCACTTATACTTTTTTTAATTTAGTAACTTAATGCACCCAGCGGTATAGCTCCTTTTAAAAATCATAGAATTTTGAAGAGAAGCCGGAACGCTGATTCCCTCGCCATGTTTAGAGTGATAAAATTCTTAAACCTCACCTCTATCGCACTCCATCGGGTACGGCTCGGGCTGCTCATACGGCTCGGGCTGCGGCGGCGGCTCAAGACGGCGCGCGATCACGCCCTCGCCTTGTACGTGCCCGTGCGACGAGCTCGAGGAGCTAGCTGTCTCCGACGAGGATCCGGGGTGCCGTTTCTCGCGGGGGACTTCACCTGGAGAGTGATAAGGACCATCAGAAACACGGAGGAAAATGCTGCTATTCAAACTATATCGAGGGATCTTCATTAGAAATTTAGTTGCATATGCTAAATGCAAAAGCAGCCAGCGAAACATCTGTAAGAATTTTTGGTTTTTCCTTATGGCGTCCAATTCAAAGTTGCTCTAAAGCAAAGCTACATACTTCTGGTCTAGTCTCAGCACTAAAATTTCACAAAGATCCCGGTTATACACAGCCAGCTGGCCGCGCATCATAAATTGTCTGAAGAGTTGAGTTAGCTAACTCAACTCTTCAGACAATTTATCATTGACAGTTGCACAGACTATCCCAGCATCTCCACCAAAAACCTGACAGATTAAGATTAACCAAACTAGCTGTCTAAACAAATACACAGCCCATTGTAATTCGTTACCGTTATCTTAAACTATGAGATTGACGCGTATCTGTAGAGGCATTGCAGCTAGTTGTACACAGATCCTCTCTACCGGCCGTAACTCAACCATAAACTTAGGCCCCATTTACACATTGATTAGTGTTTAGTGCGAGTTCATACATTTGCTACTTGTGTTTAGTAACAAATGTATGCACTCGCACTAAACACTAATCAATGTGTAAATGGGCCCTTACCGTCAACCCAAATAATATATAAAATATATTTACCTTTAACGATCATTTCGACGTGCCTCTGCAAATGAGAAGCCAGCTGCACGCACAAGCCATCCGCTGACCCGTAGCCCTGAACCTCCACCAGGAATCTGGCAGCTTCAGCAAGAGCCTCCTGGAAACCGGCGCGGAACTCCTCACCCGCCGCCCGTTCGGCCGCTAGAACAGAACCCAACAACATGGAACCGATGCGCTGAAGCCAAACGCATCGGATTGACCATAAAATACCAGAACACGTATCATGGTTGTCATTTTATCGCCTATCATGTCATGCATCACTTTCGCACTTACATGCTTGTTAGAACGTGACAGCTATGATGACAGGCTATAAAAATCCGAGCATATTAGGCTAGCTGATCTTAGTCAGGGACCCTGCCTAAAACATCCTATGATCCTGCCTAAGTAAAGGTAATGAGAATTTAGAGCATTAAACACTGAACACTGAACACTGAATTAAACCCAGAAAATCTTCCTTAGGTATTGTCTGATGGCAGGTACAATGTAATGACCCGTGTAATGACACGGGCAAGTATTTTTATCATTATTGGATTCATAACGGGATTATCACATTCAAGAAGATCCACTCTTTTCACGAAACCTCGTTGATTGTTAGGTGCTTTAAGGTAGATAGGTATCTACCTATTTTCATTATTCTTGATTGGGCAAACTTTTGTTTAGAGATTGCAGTTTTGTACAAAAATAGTAGTTTATGTAACTGTTACGTAATAAGGGTCCTTAAAACATGAGTGTGGTTTTAACGTTTAGATCACACGAGTGTTTTAAGGCCTAATTACGTACAGTTGCATACACTGCTTTATCTACACTCATATTATTTATTATAAATGCCGTATTCGGAAATCATAGAATGGCCTTCATTGCACCGCCGTGGCCATCTCGATTGTGTCGGCGTGGCCAACTCGATTGTGTCGGCGCTCGCGCGGGACCAATCGAGTTGGCCATGGCGGTAACATTATGTTATCAAATTCGATGTTCCAAATTTGAAACTCATTGCTTAACAATATTTGAGCATGCAAAGTTAAAATTACGTTGCTGCCGCCGATAAAAAACTTATCATAGTTAAATCGTTTGTTGTAATGCTTGTCATTGTCTACGGTTTTTGAACGCATTTTAGAGTACTTACAGTATGAGTGTAGATAAAAAGTTTTTAAGGTATCATTTATTATTCATATGGTTTAGCTTGTTTCTTCAATTGTGACGAAATGTCTCACTATGAGGCGTTTAATATTTGGGCCGTGGCCTCAAGAAATCGCGGCTAGATGCGTGCTTCGCCTGTTACTACATAAACTTAACAACTCTCCCATTATAGGTTCATTTGCACTTACCACGTACCCGATTTAACCATGTGTGACGGATTTTGCGTAATATATGTCGCTATAACTTTCAATTTTATTATTTGACTATTTTAAATTTTAACTCTACCCATAAATTAACAACCTACTCAATGATTTTATATCTCTTAGTAGTACGAAGGGAAAATTTAATCATATCGCACACTATCCTTTTTTCTGTTAGTAAGATACGCAAGGATTATTTTGTTGCTCTGTCATCCAACGATGCAGAAGACATTGCTAAAATTTTAAGGTGGTAGAAGTACCATTGTGCAAAACTTAAGAAACCGCGGATTTACTAATCTATAAAAACAAGGGGCATTGCAAGGAGCTGTCATCCGCGATAAAACATATAAAGTAAATCCTGATTGCCAGACTACATCTAAGACCAGCAAAGGCTGTACGAACTTAGCAGGTGTAGTAAATTATTGAGAAGGGTTATTTAAAAATACATAATGTCAATCGGGTTTCATAAAAGACTAGTTTGGGTAAGCAAAATAAACCATAAGTTAATAGAATAACCATAGGGGTACAAGAAAGTTTGCTAATCAAAGACTGTACGATGCTAGCTCATGTGAATAGATCTAATAATGACTTTTGAATTTTAATTACTATTTCACTTACTCCGAAATGTTTAATAATGTTAATTTAAATTGTCTACTACAAAAACCAGAATATAATCAGAATAAAATAAATGAATCTAGTATTACTGAAGATAAATTTGAAATAGATATTTCAAGGTTTTTTTAATACAAGAAAGGACGAACACAGGGATATTATTGAACTAATGATAATTGCAGCTCTCGCCCCAATTAATTCATTATTCGTGCGACATATTATTTTTTAAAAGGTAGTAGGTACCTACTGAGCTTGAGACTAATTAAATCTCAATTGAAACAACCCTCCTGAATAACCCATCGGAGACCCTCCTTTACATCCTTACCTCGTTTCAAACCTCTAACCCTCAACTGGCAATCCGTGCGGCTAACAACTCCATCGACATAGTAAAGACATTACCGTAGTCGGCGCCCAAGGCAAGGCCATGGTACAAACCATTGGCTCGCTCCTGCAGGAACTTGAGGTGCCGGATGGCCATTTCGATGATCTCGGTCTTTTCGACACGGCCGCGGCCCTTCTTGAGGTACTCTGGCGGGATGAGGCGAGAGAGGTCTGCGAGGCAGTTGTTCATGCGGTCTCGCCGCCGCTTCTCGATGATTCGGTGGGACATCGGGTCTTGCTGTGGGCAAAGGAGACCGTGAATGTCTTTGACACAGTTTAGCCATTAGTAAACTTTATTGTGTGTGTTGCTGCTTTTAGGTACAAAAGAACCAATGCACGTGAATTCTGTCGACTTATAATACAACTGACTAAATAAAGTGCTCACGCTTTTAAGCAAATGCGTGACGCTCACGTTTTCACCTTCTCCTGACGTCATAATCTAGACACGCGGCAGCGTGTCAAGCAAAGGAACTGGCTAGCCAGCGCCGAGTGTGTGTATATTACACGAACCACTTGGTGCCACTTTTGATCCTTCTATAACTCAAAACCTCTTTAACGTAAATACATAAAACTACGTGTGTTTAATTATATCCATAAGGACATCTAGAAGCCCAAATTTCATGAAGCTAGCTCAAACGGTTATAAAGATATGAAGGTCAAAAAGTCGTAAATTTTAGCACTGAGTGACTGACTGACATATAGTACCTAAATCTAACCTACTTCCAGATGACCTAGAAGGATGAAATTTGGAGTCCAGCTCGGTAATTGTGTGTAAGCGTAGGAAAAAATCTAAAAATAAAAAAAGTTAAGAAATAGGGGGCCAGGTCAAATCTAACCTACTTTAAGATCTCACATTTTTAAATAACAGCAATTGTTATAGATATCCAATGAAGAGAAGAAATAGAGTTTAATACTTGTTCATAATGTTATTTTGTTCTATAAATACATATTTGGATTTTGCATAGAACTTGGCACTCATTTAGATCTCCATTCTTTTTGCGGCGAGCCCACAGCCCAGCATAATTTTTGTATTGAACTTGGCACTCCTTTTTTACATTTATGTTTTTGGTGGGTTATTTAAACGAGATAACTCTACTAAGACCTCAGGCGCGTACTCGTATCCAGGATTGCATTCAGGGGGGGGCAATTTCTTTCACGAACAATCTAGCCGTCCGCACCTTGTGGCCCCCGTAGCACACACAAGCCTGAAGTGTCGGGGGGGGGAGGGGGGGGCGGCGGCGGCGGCAACAGGGGCATTTGCATAAGGTCCACCGCTGGGCAGTTAACAGTGTGGGCGAAGGTACCTCAAAATCGACACTCGTCTTTCGTTGACGTGAAATTTCCCCTATATTTATTTCAATGCTTAATACTCTATGGCGCTTAAGATCATTGTGAAGTTAGCTTTGTTTATTTATGGAAATAGCGGGTAACTACAGCTATGTTAGCTTAGTTTTTGTAGGTATCCATACTTATAGACAAAAAAAATCAGCCGGAAGTTGGATTTCTCCGTCTTCCGACAAAATTTTGTCATGATAGACAAATTCAGCTCAAGTTTGTTTTGCGCCTTAAGCGGCGTCGGTCGCAAATAATAACAATTTGTCAGTAACCATTGATACGATAGGTTAATATATCACGTCATGACCAACAACGTTGACGTATCGAAAAGGATTTCAGTAAACCTTGGTAAAACGCGACACGTGGAACACGTGAGCATTACATATGCAGCCTTGGCCAGAAATATTCCGCTCCGGATTTATATTCATTCAAAAACGGTAAAAAATGGAATTCATATCGTTTATATCTTGTGGTGCGATGGGGAGAGGGGCTCTACGGATCAAAGTGAAAAAAAATAGGTGCGTACGTCGAATCAAAGTCCTTACCAGCAACAGTCACGATTATCGAAAGAGCGGAGCGTAAGCGAAGTGAGTTTTTCCAAACAACTTCGGCTACTGGGACGTCTGTTCCGCGATAACTTTAGTAACGCTTTTCTGATCCTTATGAAATTTGATGGTGTTGTAGCACTGACCAATATAATTTGAGAGTTCGTATATGAGCAGGATCGATCAAGGGGTTATGGAGCTAGAGGGCGCGCAAAAATCATCGTAAGGGTCTTGTTATATTGGTCATCTCGTTTGCATGGAAATCGCGAGTTCTCAGTTCGAGGTGGACTACTAGTAATATTCATAATCTTTGCTCGGCAGTCTCCGGGTAGAGAAGCTGCTACAACGCTGGTACTGGTGATTTGTTTTTTTATTTTATTAGATCAAAATTGGATCTAATATATTTTTTAAATAAATAAAGCTGTTGGATTGGCGATAAATAATGATTGGATCGATTTTCCTGAATCATTTTCGTAGATTTGGCAGTAGATTAAGATAAGAAAAACAACATTCAACAACATCTGAACAACGCTCGGAAGTACCATTAGCAAATTTTCCTTAACTCAATTAAAATCTTGAAAGCTAAATATAATAATAATAATAAACATTTTTTTATTGTACACCACATGAAAAAAGAAAAGTATACAGAAAAAGAAGCAAAAACAGAAAAGTAGAGAAGAAGAAGAAGAAGAAAAAAAAGAAGAAGAAGAAGAAGAGAAGAGAATTGTATACACGTTGGATAAAATTAAGAATCTCAACTCAACCCAAATTGCCCGCGTGGGGTGGTTAGGTCAGTATTTTAAGGGGTATCTTTTTGTTATAGTTTCTACACCTAAGTTAAACGAAAATTACTAAAAATACCTAGGTACCTTAAAACTACTTAAAAATACGTGCGACAAATGAAAGCCTATAATCGCCATGGTAATCATGGTCGCCATGTCACAAGCGGTTTTTAAACATGTCGAACCCTGCAGGTACGAAATACGAGATAGTGCAGCATAATTGGCAGCAGACCTGAGCGTGGCTGGCCACGTGCTTCCACCATATTACGTAACTAGACGACACAACTCCCACTTTACGTATTACAAATGAAGACTGTATTATCATGACTTACGGTCTAATTTGCGGCAGATTTGATCAGTGTCATAAAACTGTTAGTGGATGCGGTATAAGATATTGATGGGCGACATAAATCCCACTTTACGCATTAGAAAACTAGACTTAATTTACGGCGAGCTAGTGTCTATTTTGCAATGGGTTCGATCATTGACTTAAGTCTGTCAGTGGGTAAAATATTTGACACTGCAATCGGGTTTTTATGTCATAGTGGTATGTCGCTGTTGCGTTTCGGACTAGATATACAAGTTTGAAGTTTTAGCTCTTGTACTTTGTAAGTACAGGTTATAATAAAGCTATACAAAATATATAAATTATAATACAAGTATCCGAATATGCATCACGAACACAGTTCGCCAACTTGTAAGTACCGAAAGCGACTTACAGTTACCAGGCGCGGTGTGTACGATTTGGGTGTCATGTCATGTCCCATGGGAACCCTCCCTCCTCGGACCGCGCCTGACAGTCACAGGCCCATGGACAAGTGCAATTGTATGGTTGTATACTGAATCCATTCACACATTTGCCATAAGTAGCCAAGAAAATATTTCCACTCATAATTATTTTACTGATTCTTTGCGTCCTGCTTGATAATCTTATAAATTCCCAGTTAGCAACACTAGAATCGCGTACGATATCTATATTCTAGCAAAACCATTTATTAACAGAACAGCAACTTCAAACATTTTTGGCGTGAGAGTCTCAATTTAAGTTCTGAGTTTCGCATCTTTTGCTATACTGACCAACTGTTTTGCCAAGATTAAAACTGGCATTATATTCACTTTTCGATTGGGCGAAAAAGCAGGTACTCGTAAGTACCTATAATATAATAAGAATTACACGCGAGTTAGAGTGTAAAAGAGAGAGGAAGGGTATAGACATCGGGCCCGAGAGTAAAGAGCCCTCGCCCACGGCGACTTTTTGCAGCGATGCTGTCGCACGTTTTGTAAACGCGCAACAGCATCGGAACCAACGCTGCATCGATGCAAACGCGCAACTGCGAATAGGGGAATAGAATGAATCGCGTTTGCATCGCGACTGAAGCGCGACAGTATCGCGTTTCCATCGCGACTGCATCGTGGTTACGTGGGCGAGGGGACACAGCTAGCGACCGTATTGCGACTGTATCGATGCGAACGCGCGACGGTATCGCTGCAAAAAGTCGCCATGGGCGAGGGCTCTAAGTGAAGCCTAATTAAACACACGTATAAAAGTGGATACGTTAAACACACGTATTAAAGCGGGCATGTATAAACTTGCCCTAGCGACCTTCCCCTTCTTCAAGAAGCCAGCCTGGTAGTCCTCGTCCTCCGATGGAGCCGCGAAACCCAGGTGCTCGGCGTTACGGAACTCCTCCGTCGTGTTGTAACTGCAACAAAAAAGGCGTTTTATTTTCTGGAAACATATTTGAAATACGAGTTTTGCTACTTTCAAGAATGATTTAAGACTATTACTATATTATTAGGATTAGAGTTGAACTAGTAAATTTCATGGTTTTTTTTTTACAAAAATCTTGCGGTCCGCACCTAAGGCCCCCGTCGTATAATACGAGGCTTGCGTGTCAGATGAGGGGGAGGGGGCAATTGCCCCTATATTCTATGTAAATTATAAAAAGACAAGCCGAAGCCCGCGTGTCACGTTTTCGCATCTGATGACGAGTCGGATTTTATGTCTCTCACGTGCCGGAGTCATTGTGATTATTGTCGGTAATGTCGGTATCGTTAGTCATTTTCGCGTCGTCGGCTCTACGTCATTTTTATTAGCAATATACATACCTACATATCTGTAAAATTGTGAACAAAAGTAGAATGGTGAAATTACTTATAATTTATTTGACATATCGCAAGTTATTAATAATTATTATTGTCTTATCTTTTGAGGCTTGCATATGAAGTATTTAGAGCTGCCAAAATTTTCCAAAATTGATTCCAAACGAAAGTCATTTTCCAATATTATTTCCGTTGCACTGTAGCTGATCTTTTAACACAAAAAAGAAACATTTCCGGTAGGTAATGAATGATTTGTAGGATAGATCCTACATATACAGAACGCACACAGACATCGGTTCATTTGCATCAGACGCGAGTCCTAGACAGAGGTCTAGAAGAAAACTTATACAACAATGACAAGAACAAATCCTGTAAAATATTATCCGTAGGTACCTAAATTAGAGTCGCCATATTTGTTTTGTCGCCGCGCCAGGCAGTTACGAATTCCGAACCTACATACGACGTCTTTTGAATGTATTCATCAATACAACGATGAATAAATGGTGGACATGCACGCATATGCAGAATGTTCTGTAAAGATCGGCCAACAATGGGTGTTCCGTACAAGTTAGCAAAAAAAAACTAGTAGTTAAAAGAAAGTCCAGAACTGGTATTGCGGATGAGGGTGCTAAGGACGCCAAGCTCAAGTGAGACTGGGCTGGACACGTCTGCCGAATGCACCCGGAACGGTGGGCCAAAATGGCCACTGAATGGGCCCCGCAGGATGGCCGGAGAGAGGCAGACCGAAAAAGAGATAGCGGGACGACCTGGATGCCTTTTGTAGCGACATGCACCGGGCCTTAACGAGTGGCAGAAGAGAGGGGACGCCATTGCCCAGCAGTGGGACCACAGTGGGACACAACATACGCTACTAATAAAAGAAGCTGCGTATTAAACAGCATAAGTAGTAAGGAGAAGTAAATTATAGCTTTTAAAATACTACCTTTTTGTCTGGCATCATTGGCATCAGGCAAAAAGATTAAATTATGGAATGGCCATGTAGAAGGCATGTATTAGATGCAGTTTCCTAATTGTCGTACGAAAAAGAAATCTAAAAATATTATTATTTTATCGCATTAGGCGCAACACACTTGAGAATTCAGTTATCATAGAGAAAAATCAGTATTTTGTCCATGGGCTGCACTGCATACAAAACTTTAGTCACCATAAACAATTTCTCGTCTTCCGGCTGACTTTTATCTATGAATTCCGCTAAGTATAAGTTTTTACAAGGAGTTGCAATAAGTTGTTCCCCCTTTGCATATGTCCCATTACGATTAAAATGTACCTAGGTATGTGCTTTAAAAAACAATTTCAGTGGTTTTTTCCTCAATTTCAATGGAACCCTAAATATGTATACAGACGGAATATGCGCGTGACTCGAAGCAAAAATATGCCGCGGGATACATTTATAGTTGCCATAAGTCATATTTGTTACATATAGGGTAGGGTGGTCTGCAGTGGTCCACTTTTCGAGTAGCCATAACTCCGAAACCAATGAATCATTGCACGCGGTGGCATGTTCTGACAATCTTGTGGTCTAAATCGAAAACTGAAACTACATACTCCACGCCAATAGACGGTGCTGCCATCAACATTTGACGTTGTAGGGCCTGCAATCTAGTGGACTAATTTAGCAAGTTAAACGTGTCATTTGCAGTTTAAACAGGAGCATCCTTATCCTTTTTAGTTTAGATACGCATGTTATATGCACAGCAAAACCTGACATCCGTAACATGTAAAAAAAATAAAACGTAAAAAACATTGCCAATATTGCCATATACATTTTTAAGTGGCTTTTGGCATTTGCTCTGCAAACTTATTGTGGCCCGGCTCCAATAAGAAGGATGTTTTAGTAAATTTTATATATTTTTAACCGACACAAAAAAGCTTGAACGCTATGTGTGTGTGTGTGTCTGTGGAACTATAGCACTAAAACGGTTGAACCGATTACAGTGCGGATTTAAGACTTTAGTATCGGTACCGAAATCTTCCGAAAATAGAAAATACTGATAAAACAGCTATTATTTTCTCCAAAATTGCCATTACGCCACTGTACCTGTCTGTGCCACTGTACAACTCATGACCCTACACGTGTATTGTACACAATATAGCTACACGTATAAGTATACGTCAGTAGGTATTCTGTTTATTTTGTGGAGTTATGTTAATATTTTGTCACGTGGAGGAATTGAATTCCATAAGGCTTGACAAAAAGTTACAACTTTTTGTTAAGGTGCTGTTGAAGGTATAAGGAAAATGAGGGAATCGTGTTTTTGTGTAAATTAAAAAAAAAACCAAAACACGTGGTAGCGTGGAAGTTGAATGTTCAGAACTGAAGAGACATACTATTAGGTTGGGCATAGGCGTTAATACCGGATTGGTTAGCTCCTGTATAAAGACATAATAATATGATAATTAAGTAGGTATATGAAATATATTTTTTATACGCCGCCAGGTTTTTGCATTGCAGCATCGGAATTTCCTGTTCCCTCTTCAAAGACGTAACTAATTATACAGAGTGATTCAGTAGACGTGAGTAGGATTAACACTACGTACTTATTCAGTTAATAACAAACTATTGTTTGATGATTTTATATTTTTTTGATATATGTGTATGTGTGATAAGACTGATATGCGCAATTTTTTTTAAAGTAAACAATAAAAAGTTTAAATTTATTTGGGTGTCGACACGCATGGTCACTCTACAATTAAAATACTATGTCTGGTTACTTTGGAAACATCGTATCTCATTTAATAAGTTTTTGTCAATTATTTGTTCATCATAACAATCTAAAGGAGGTACAGTTGTAAACAAAATTTACTGAAAATATAGCTCCTGAAAATTTGTAACGGTCAGTCTTATGCGGTACTACTGTCGGCCTATTTTTTTGGACTGATTGTGTATCAATCAATCAATCAAATATTTATTTGCAAATGTAGTGATAAATACAGTTGGTACTTAGATACAGGTTAAGTGCGTACATTTTACTTAAATACGCATGCAAATTTTACTTATTAACTACTAATCTATTCTATGGCAGTGCCAATATGGAACTTAAGCTAAAGCTTATAATTTATTACATGTTACATAAGGTATTATAATTTAAACATAATATAATTGTCATATTAAGCTTCTAATTCTTATACATTGCATTAAAACTTACATATTATTAACATACCCTATGATACGTCATAAAATTAACGATATGATATGTCATAAAATCACCATAAAAATACCATAAAAATAAAAATATTTATTCATTAAATTTTAAAATATTCGTCAATTTTGTAATAGTACTTTTCTAAGCAAAATTTATGTAATTTGAATTTAAATTGAGGCATGTCAGAGTTCCTTATATCTACGGGTAAATGATTAATCGTTTGATCGGTGGTTCATAATCAAAGTGCTGCCATAATTATTAAAGAGGTTTTATCTGTATTGATTTGTTTATGTAGGGTGACCATGATTACAGAAAATAACATTTCTACGTAACAAAAACGTAAAACTAAATTAGAAGGCGTTACTGTTTCACTTAAACATGATGGCGGCCGATTCATTATTGTTAACTAAGTGTGTAGGGTTGTTCCTGCTCACGTCTCCTGAATCACCCTGTATGGCCTGTATATATCATCATATCATCTGGGAGTCTTATCGAGCTAGGTTTCGTAGGCTCTTCTACTATGTAAATTAATGAACAATAAGATTGCGTTGCGACACATTTTATAGAAAAAACGCTGACAACGTATCGCCCACGTGTCTCACCGCACGACAGTGGGTTGTAGGCATTTGAGTACTTGTATAAAATAGTGTTATTGTATGGAGTAGGAATGCGTAAACCAGTTATCTCGTAAGGATCTGGGTACTACTGCAAACACCGATACTAACTCGTATTTCAAAATTTGAATATACGAGATGTAATTTTTTAACCTAAAATGCCTATATACGTAAATAAATAAATAAAAATAAAAAGCCTTTTATTTCTTGCAACTTAAAAACTTAAAGATTCATATTAAACAATATTTCTCATTTTGTTACGTCATTGGCATTGGTCATTAGAATTCAATTTAATGACTACAAAAAAATATGAAAGTACATTCTTCATGCAAGAACCCCTTCTGAAAGGGTGTAGGCCTATAATACGTAAATATCAAGCGGAATAACGTCAAAATCGAAACAACCTTTCGTTGTTTCCTACGGTTTCCATTAACTAGACCTATTGTATAATAATGGGACTATCAAGTTTTTCGGAATTTGGTGTTAATCCTATCCTACTACTCTCAAAACTCTACTCGTAAGAATGAGTTTAAAAAAACCCTATATTGGACAGGAGCGATACCAATTTTGGTTTTAAAGGATTGTGGTAGCCGACGACGGTGACACCTACAGTTATTTTTTAATACATTTACGTTGTGTCTACAGTTAAACTTCTCATTTACAATACATTGTGCTTCATTTGCATACAATATGACTAAAACAGCACATTAATAGGATTCAAACAAACTCGTTAAGCATCGGGTTCATAATTACAACTCTTAAGGTCAGGTTACCCAACTCAACTGCAACTATGTAGAACTATTCTCTATGCTGAGTTGCAACATGGTCACCCTGCCGCGTGTCGTGTCACGGTAACACGAACGACGTAAACTGGAAACGTGCACACGTAAGAATGCACGTGTTGCAGAATTAATTAGTTCTAGTGTAGGGTGTGCTACCGGCACTTGTTTTCTAAGCTAATCCAGTACAGAAAACAGGAATATCCGACTCTTGTCGTACAGACGATGTAATTTCGACGCAAAAATCGCATGCAACTTCAATACATTACCTTTTAGGTAGGTGCAACAAAATCAATTGATAGTTCAAATGGCGCAATGTATTAAAAATCACGGGTGATTAGTTGCGAGGTCAATAGAGGCCAGTGATTTAGCAGGGATAAAAAGAATAATGCGTCTATCGTACCAACTGCTACCATGCAGCCTCGTAGAGATGTGGATGTGGCATAATTTTAATTATATTTCATAAATAAATAATGAGTACAACTAAAGGTCTAATTATTCTCAAACTGGAATTTATTATTGTTTTGTAGGGTATGCAAAACCGGTTATTTTCATACTAAAAATAGCCGATTTTCGTTCCCTATTTTGTGTGTGTGCTTAATTGTAACCGTTGTGTTTTCCGCTCTCGTATCGGCATACACAACCGTTAAAAACGTTGCCACCCTTTTTGATATTGCTTGTGTAGTCTGTCATTGACGATTATAGAGATGTGCAAGCTGAACTTAATAATGTTGTTTTTTAATTTTAAATAAACTTGTTTGTCCGGAAAGTAAGTGTAGGACCACGTGTGTGTAAACCACGACACTCAATTCTCTTTCCGCACAAACTATCTACTCTGTAGTGCAATGTGGTCACCCTACTGCCACGTGTACTGCGATGACGCGGACGACGACGCGGACAGAAAACGTGCATCCAAACTTCCAAAGATATGGCACAACACGGTGTTATGTTCCGTACCTATTATTAGGTATTGTACCGAGTAAATAACAGTACTACACAGAGGTCTGTGACGTCACGAATCATGTTGTCCCTTCTTGACGCATGACAAATTTTCTTTCTCACTTAGGCAAACGTATCGGATACTGGTTGTCAAACTCAATTTTTTTGACAGTGACGCACATCCTTGGTATGTACGTCATACTTGAGCTGATTTTAGCATAAACATACAACGTGCTCACGGATGGAATCCAAAAGATTTTAATCACACATTTCTAAGGCCAAAAGGTCAATTTCGCAAAAAAAAAAGACAGAGCGATTACATCTGTCGAAGATCTCCGTTTCAGGTTGTACAAAAATGCTTTCGTCGTATTTAATAGTAGTTTTCGATACAAGTGCGAGAAGTATGTCATTTTGCACGAGTACCGATGTTACTTGACCCGAGCCGATAGGTGAGGGTCAAGACTCGGGACGAGTGAAAATGACACTTTCGCACGTGTGTCGAACAACGTTTTTTAATACAATTGCGAAAAAACTACAATGAATAACGAATGAATAAAATTACATTTATATTCTGTCAGTGTATGAAAGACAGCTTCATTCAATCGCGCGTTGTTTAAGTAATACTATTTTCTCGGGTCTCGCATAATATTCCTTTATGCCCAATCGCGCGTAGTTCAGGTTCAGGTGGGTAATATATAAGCGGGTCTCGCATAATACTCATTTATTTAAAATTCTGATCGCAAATAGTGCGTAAAATCTGCAAATCGTGCGTAAAATCAAATTTTACGCACGATTTGCAGCTACATAAACTAAACTTTTTGAGCAATTGTATTAAAAAAATGTTTTCGTGTGTTTTTCATATATGTTGCCCCGGCGTCTGTCCGCCTGGTTCTCCCCTACAGGTTTTAACAGATTCCCATGAAATGATGTTAGCAGGTTCTATAGCTATTAAGCTATACTTGCGTAAATTTTAGTCGCTTCGTTGTTTTGGAAAATGTACAAAAATTTGGAAATTGTCACAGGACTTAAGCGTCATACCAATGGTCTCTATAACGCTTAAAACCATTGTGGGTTCGCTGACGTTCGCCAGGTGTACAGTACACAGCGACTTTCCTTAGCGAAGTCTTGTAAGGTCGAACACCCCAACTGTGACGCACAGCACGTGCGGCTGTCACGTCACGTGAACGGGCCGCGGGCGAACTTGGACATCGTTTTTTTGGCTTGACTGTCTATTCTGCGGCTCCAGTGCGAAGGCACCATAATAGATAATCATCGCGCTTGCGAAGTTTTTTGACAAAAATAAATTAAATAGGTCAATATATAATCTATAACTCCCTAGGGAATAAACGATTACTTACTATAACTCCCGCTACGCCTGCATGCAATGTCACGGTTTAGGAGCAAATGTGATGAAATAGTACTAGGTATACAGAGTTATCATTGTGACGTCACGAAACCTGTTGTCACTAAACGCATGACATAATATATCTTTCTCACTTAGGCACTGGTCCCACCGGCGGCGAGTAAGCGAGTAAAGTTAAGCGAGTAGCATTACATCGCGGGCCTTGAAAGGTCGATATACCTCGACAAACTGCAATGTAATGCTACTCGCTTAACTTTACTCGCTTACTCGCCGCCGGTGGGACCAGTGCCTTATGCAGAAGTACCGGGGCGAGGTGATTAGGTAGGTCATACTGAACAACTTTTACTATGGGACCGACCGAAATCACTAACATTTTTTTGGCCGTTTCATACATTTCGGCGTCATGTCGTCATTTTCTATTTTTTTGGGATTTCGAGGGTAGTCCCGTAGTAAAAGTTGTTCAGTATGGCTTACCCTAATCACCTTGCTGAATATGACTGGTGATTAAAATGCATCCTGTATAAAGTTAACGTGTGTGTAGACCACGTGTAGACCTATACTATGTGTGTATTGTGTGTGTCTGTCTGGGGCACCGTAGCTGCTCTCAAACGAAAAAAAAAATTTTTTACAAAATATATGTATGAAGTAAATAATAGCACTTATCTCCAAGATATTCCGCTCTATGTGGAGAGACATATGACGCATGACTATATAACACCGTAGTCCGTAAGAGACTGCAACGGCGGATCAGTGTTACGGTGTGGTTTACCCTTAGACTTGTAAACCGACGGACCGCCTGTGGAACTTGTGAACACTTTGTTTTTTTTAAAGGACTATGATCTAATTCCATTCAAGGCCTAAGAACCACAAGCAAGTTTTTTATGGACTATGGGGTTCTCTTAGGGTATAAAAAATAACCATCCCGACAGACAAGATTATTGACTAAAACCGTACAAGCCATGCTGGCGTTGCCAACCCCATTGGGAGGTACTTACGGTACCACAGACCAGGGCCCCATTTAATAAACATTACAATCCAACAATTTTGTATAAAAGTGACATATTTGTTAAATTTTACTACAAGTGCTGTTTAATAAACCTTACAAATAAATAAAAAAAATAAAAATAAATAACTTACAATTATCACAATTATAAACGTCGTTTAATAAACGTTTACATATGTTAAAAATGCCTGACGCTTTTGATGACAATATTGTATTTACAAAATTGTAATGGTAAGTACAATTTACATAAAATGTAAGTTTTTGCCACAAGTATTTAATAAACGAGGGTAAACTTCTTGCTATTTTATAAGAATTTTAGTAGGTATCTCACGGAATACATTTCTTATTGAATTGGTTTACCTATTTTAAATCATGGACAACGATAAGAAAATTACAATTTTGTCTCTAATATACGACAATAAAGAAATATTATTCGGCTGGTTTATTGAAAAACTAACTCCACATACTACCATCATATTTATGGAATGGTTTCCGTTTCTGTCCACAAACGCAGCTTCATTTTGACGAGGAGCATCCATTGGAATTAGCGAACCATCCACAATCTAGGTATATCGAGACAATTTGCAGGCCACCGGACTTATAAATAATTTGCTGACCAATAATCTTGACGCATTTTTATACAGTTATGTACCGATGCCTTACTTACTCCATGACCTCCATGTGCATCTGCTACCAAGTGCTACTGAGAACCACAGCCCATCCAGTGCAATGTTCACAAAATTTGTTCGGTCGGTGAAAGAGCTGCATTTCGCTTTGTGTTGTGACTGTTGTGTTGAAGTTCTTGTCCAATTTTTATTAACAAATATTCGACCGTAGGACTACGGACATACTCGAAATTTTTCGTTAAACGTACAATCTGTCACATTAAAAGCAAAATTTATCCTTTTACGAAAAACTCTTCGGCTTCGCTAATTACATATTCATTATCACTATCATCACTATTGCTGTCTCGTTGTTAGAACCATTTTTTATTCTTATTTAGATTGTCCGGCACACCTCGTCAAGTTTTTACACATCATGACACGGCCTGTCAGAATTATACTACAATTTACAAAATATGTTAACTTGTAATTACTGTTATGTGTTCAATAAAGTAGTTTTCCATACAAAATTGTACAATTGTACCTGTGAAGTGAAAATGTTTATTGAACCAAATTATGTAAAATTGTAGATACAATTGTACAATTATGTAAGTTTTCCACCATGACAAATTTGTAAGTCATATTTTTAGGGTTCCGTAGCCAAATGGCAAAAAACGGAACCCTTATGGATTCGTCATGTCTGTCTGTCTGTCTGTCCGTCCGTATGTCACAGCCATTTTACTCGGAAACTATACGACGTATCTGAAGACATACTTAGTTATGTTAAATACATACAATTTGAAAAAAAAATATTTTAAGGGGGGCGCTCCATACATGTAGGTAGGTACCTAACTAAATTAAAAAAAAATGTTTTACCAAATATCAACACGTGACACATCAATCGATAGGTCTTTAAAAATAATATTGAGGTTTCTTTGATCATTTTGTGATTAAGTGAATATTTTTTTAAATAATCCCTTCGAAAGTCAGAAAAATTGTGTCCCCCCCCCCTGTAACTTTTGAACCGTAAGTCCAAAAAATATGAAAAATTTGAGGATATGCGCCTTATCATATTCTTTCTATGAAAATTGTTTTGAACATTATCGGTTTAGCCATTTTTTATGTTATCTCCAAAAAACTTCTTCCATAGGCATCAGATACGACCTTTTGGTATTAGTTTGGTTCTTATTCCATTGAAGGTACGGAACCCTCCTATGCGTGGTCCGACACGCACTTGGCCCGTTTTTTATTAAACAGGAACTTGTAAAATTGTAACCTGTCATCTACAATTTACAATTTAAAATTTGTAATGTTTATTGAACAGGGCCCAGCCCAGGGGTCGGCAAACCTCGGGTCGCGAGCCGCATGCGGCTCTTTGAAGGGTCAGTTGTGAAAAACAGAAAATTGCGGCTCTATGAGCTTCCAAAAATTCTATATTTTCCGCCATTAGGCTCTTTGTCAAAAACACAGATACACGCGTTAAAACATTTTCATACAATTGTCGCTAAAATTCTTAACCGGTGGTCCGCATCAGGCATTCGTGGTGGTCCGCAAAGCCATTTAAAGATCTATAGTATTTACAATTTGCGAACTTTTTTCTTATGGGCATTTCCCCTTCAAATAGTTGGTGGTATAACTGCCAGGGGGCAGCAGAAAAAAAGGTCAAATGGTCCCTCACTACGAAAAGGTTAAGAATCGCTGCTATGGTTTCATTCATAAATAGTCTACATATAACCCTATAGTCAAGATATAAATGAAACCATAAAGTTTTCCCATGCCGTGGGACGTCACGATAAAGTATAAAAGCGTCCAATAAAAGCTTTGACATTTAAACTTATTCCCTCTTTCCACCGGGGCTAAAATTAGCTAAAACTTTTACACAAAATGTGACCGGCGAGGCGTGGCGACTCGACCGTGGCTTCGCGACACGTGGAGTACTGCCGGTCACGTGAACGCGAAAAGGAATTTCTCGACATAGCCGTCCGTCGCAGTGCCGTGAAATTGGCTGCTTTTAACCTTTATATTATAGCGTAGTTCGTAAATAATATAGAATTATAGAACCCTTATAATTATAACTCTTATAAATTAAGATAATATATGTAGAGAACAAAAACCCTTTCTTTCCTTCATACTATAGGGATGGCACGAATGTAGTTTCTCTCACAGTCGCGAATGCGAATGAGAATATTCAGGATGCAAAAGTTCGAAAGCTCAATCTTTGGGCAGTCGTGTAAAACATGATAGGAAGTAAGTATATTATAGTGAGTAATATAGGTATATTAGAGCACGCGAAATATTAAATCGCACTACAAAAAATACTGACTTGCGTATCAAAAAAATCCTAATGCACAAAGCGATATTCTGATGGATATTTGATGCGCAAGTCAGACAAGTATTTCAGTTAGGTCAGGGGTCGGCAAACTTTTTTGACAAAGAGCCTGATGGCCGACGATTTGGAATTTTTGGAAGCTAGTAGAGCCGCAGTTTACTGCTTTTCACTGTAATATATATATATTTTTTAATTTAGGGGAACTTGAAGAGCCACAACTGACCCTTCAATGAGCCGCATGGGGCTCGCGAGCCGCGGTTTGCCGACCCCTGAGTTAGGTTAGGTTATTTATTCTTTAATATAAGTACCTACCTTTAAATACTAGCCCTATATTAGTGTCAAAATAAGTCAATTGATACCGTCGTTTACGCGTCCCATCGTGTATGTGCAACATGTGCAAGCGTGTGACCAGCCGTCTGCATGGTCAGCGCAATCAATATATGAAGCGTTCTGCCCTATAGGCCACCAGACACTATCAGTAATAATTTAAAATAAAAATTAAAATACGTTTATTTCGAAACACTAGGCTTCATAGAACATTGTAATACATTAATAAAATAAAATACACAATTATAATAATGACATTATTCGTATATACATCCTTCTCATCCTTCATATACATAGAAAAGGACGGGTAGAGAAATAATGTCATTATTGGCCTTATAACTGCGAACCACTTCGTTCGTTCGATCATTTACTTGCATCACTAGCTTTCGAATATGCAAGAGCGATAGAGAAGGATATAAAGAAATTTCGATCTTCGACATCTTAGACATTAGCATTCGCAAAATATTTTCATCGTTTGATGCGAATGGGAATACTCGCAATTATACTAATGCGAATATGAATATAGTGACATCCCTACATGATACTTCATACCGACTTTGTCCATCGGACAGATCCTACGGTTACGGTCGCATTTATATATGAATGATGAGGATATGATATTGATAGCAATATCATATCCTAAGCTATTCGCGATCAACGGAAATCCACGAGGTACCTAACTATAGATTATCAAGTCATTTATGTAGGTAGATACTTATCATTATCAGTCGTTATGTTGTGATGACGCTGACATTGATTGATTTCTTTGATTTTACACGTGAAGTGACTTACAAACGGTAAGATTAAAACACAGATAAGGTTCTGTATGGTTTAAAAAGGATGGGGCTCCCGGCTCTGCCGCGAATAACGAAGTTCTAAAATAGACTATCCACTATAATCTGCCGTACGTGTCTGCGTATTAGTTGGTATTAGACAGCCTGTCTAAGACAGGGGCTGAAAACAGTTAGGGTTACCAATAAAGGGGTATTAGATCGGGTAAATACCGGTGTGCCGAGGGTTGTTTTAAAACCCTATCAATTTGGTAAGCACATCGTTAATTTACCCAAAGGTAAGCGGTTACCGAAATGAAAACCCCGAATGTCGTTTCCCTATCAAGACATTCGACAGAGAAACCACATTGAATATGGTTTAACTTGCTCAAAATAGTTACCCTATCATTAGGATTACCAAATGAAAGGGTAACCAAGTCACATGGGTAACTATTTATTAGGGTTACTACATCGAAAAGATTAATCAAATAGAGGGGCTTTCCGGTCTCTGATGGTATTATCAAGAGCGATAGAGAGACCAAATACCTACGAATGGACCAATGAATCGGCCAGGTTAAGTATATGTACAGTCAGCAGCAGAAGTAGGTAAGCGGGTGAGGTGTTCAAAATGAGCTTGACGCGACTTTATTGTTAACAGAATAAGAGCGTGTGAAGGTCATTTTGAACGCCTCGCCCGATTAGTTACTTCTGCTGCTGACTGATCAGACGCAGACTTAGGCTCAGTTTCACCAACCACTTTCAACGGACCCTTCAGTGTCACCCGACAGGTAGGTATCAGCGTCACTATGAAAATTCACATACAATATATATAATATAAAATTTAGCGAACGTTTTAACGGTGACAGACGGTTTGGTGCAAGCATTAGACTAATTAACCCAAGACCCCGCATAGCCGGGCGATCCCCGCTGCCACGCTCGAAGTAAATTCACTCTATAGTGAGACACTAATATTGGAAGTGACAGTAAACTAAACATAGTACGTCTGCATGACAACCATTAAATATATAAATATTATCGGACAATGTTACACAAATCAACCTAGTCCCACAGTAAGCTCAATAAGGCTTGTGTTATGGGTACTAGACGACGACATATATATTAGATACACCATTAATGTCTGACTCTCTCTTACGCCCCACGGAAGCCCCCCGCGTTCCCTATCTAGCATTGCGAGTTCCCCTCCCGCACCCCTTCTTTTTGGCAGCTTAGGTTTCAAAGAAGTTACGCGCTAAGCGGAGTATTGAGATATCTTGTACGAGTATATGGTAGTAGTATACCTATTTTTAATTTAGTGGAATAATCTGTTATCTGACATCTCCTGCCATAGCCATACAGAGTGGTTGGGTTTACACTACAATGCATGACAGGAGCTGTCAGAATACTTTAGCGCTATACCTACCGTAAACGTCCCAGGTCTTGTATATACAAGGTGGGTCTGAATAACCCACATAGTATGAATTTTTTTTGATGTCGGATGTGTGGGTAGAACTCTTTAGTAAGATTCCGACATCTTAAAAAAATTACTATTATACCATTGGAGTAAAAAATAATAAAAATAATAATAAAATAACTACCTTATGCAGCTCCTGTCTTATCGTTGCATGGGTAATTTTCGAGCAAAATTATAGATTTTATTAATTTAACAGAATTCTGTTTTTTAATTATATTTAAAGCGGCATGTTAGAATATGCGCGAAAATATACCCGAGACGTTTCCTGTAAACGTGACTGTCTGTCTAAAATTATACTTGAGGCCCGCCTAATGCAAAGTTATAAATTTAGAACGTTAGTAGTTTTATGCAGGAAGGTGTCCAAGTTCAAGATCATGACATTGTGCCCCTAGCACTACTGCACTACACTGTCTCTTAGGCGTCATGCATTTATTACGTTTTTTACAGGTTTTGACACCCCTATGGTCACATTTTTTAATTAAAGAAAAGTAAGAAATATTATATTATAAGGCCAATGCAGCGGTTAGCAAAGAACGTTGAAGAATGAATGGCCGATACATCATGCTGTCTACTACATAGTAGGTAAACTAGGTAAATATACGAAATGTTTTTGTTTTTTTACCGACTTCAAGATTTCAAAAGAGGAGGTTCAATTCGGCGTGTATGTTTTTTGTTTGTTTTGTTTTTATGTTTGTTACTCCATAACTCCGTCCCATTCGAAGTTGGTCCCATACTACCTAAAAGTTGTTCAGTATCGATAACTGAATTAGTAAAATTGGTTGCTCATTACCAGAGCTCGGATTTTTCACGGCAAAACAAAACACTAGCGTAATTTAGCCAGTGCTTGAAATATTATTTTATCGACACCTATCGAGTCTTACTAGAGTATATGACAGGTATTGCCTCAGTAAATTTTTTCTTTTTTTATTCGATGGTACACCTATCAGTGTGAATGTCAAAATTTAAAAACTAACAAACGTGCGAAAATTTCGAAAAACAGGAGACTTACTAGAGCTCAAAATCAATATTTTTGACCAGTCTAAGGTGACCTACTGGGGGTTAGAAGGTTGTGCATTAATTACCGGACATCCTGTATAAGTAATAAAATAACTTTTCATTTTAGCTTTGCCATAGTCGAGCAACAAAGAGGTAGGTCTGCATGTACAACTTAGAACGAAGTAACTATACCACCTCATTTAAAATGATAGAAACGACTGCAAATTTAATCTCACATGACATATGACATTCACACTTAACTGTCATTTCATTACGTATAAAACGTAAATTGCATCTAGGTATTATTTATTTCGCAACGCATTGAATCCGACGTGTTGGATACCTATACGTATAATAACTTAATATTGCAAGGTATCAATTAATACAAAAATGAGTAATGTACAAGATCGGATCAAAACGTGGATTGAAAATCACCCTGAGTTAGTCTATAATGAAGTGACCTCCACTATATACTGCTCTATGTGCGATATGCATCTAAAACTGAAGAAATGCAATATTGAGAATCATGTGAAAAGCAACCGCCACAATTACCGTTCGGGGCAACCAAATAGGAAACATCAATTTTATTTCGATTTAATTATTTTTCTTATTTCATGCAACATACCATGGGCAACAGTCAACAACAATAATTTTCGTCATTTTTTTAACAAGTATTTATGTTGCGACTGCTCTATGACTTCTTTACCGGACGAATCGACCCTGCGAAAAATTTATTTAAATCTCGTGTACAAAAAAACTATACAGGGTATAAGAGAGGTAAACAAAACCAATTATTTGTGGATATCTATAGACGAAACACCAGATTTCATGGGAAAATGTGTGACAAACGTGGTGATTCGGTCTTTGCAAAAAAATTGTTCTAAGCAATTTTATCTTTTGGGGTCGAAGGTTTTAGAGAAGGTAAATGGGGAAACAATAGCAAACCTAATAATAAACCAATTAAAATTTTTGTTTCATAATTCTTTCAATGACAACGTAAACAATTTGCTTTTACTTTGCACAGATAGTGCCGCATATATGCTTAAAGCCGGTCGTATTTTAAAAGCAACGTTTCCTCGTATGAAACACATTACGTGTTTAGCTCATGGTCTGCACCGGGTTGCCGAAGAAGTGCGAGATAATTTCAAAGGTGTGGATGGGTTGATATCGAATGTCAAAAAGATATTCCTAAAATCTCCAGAGCGTGTACGCCTTTTTAAGGCAAAATATCCGTCCATTCCCCTACCTCCCGAGCCAATTATCACCAGATGGGGAACTTGGATATCTGCTGCGGTATATTACGCTCAATACTATGAGCAAATACGTGATGTCGTCGCCATACTTGCTAATGACTCGGCAGCTATAAGAGCTGCAAAAAAATGTTTTCAAACACGCAAACTACGACCGGAGTTAAATTTCATTCGCGACAACTACGAAGTAATAGCCTCTTCAATAGAACAATTGCAATGTTCGACTTTATCCATTGCGGAATCCTTCCTCATTCTGGATACTGTTCGTTGCTACGTAAACTGGAGTAAACTTTTACCAGTGATACGTAAATTTGAAGCCGTGCTCGAACGAAATCCTGATTACGAAATTTTAAGAGACATATCTGAAAATATTACCCGAACTGATAATGAATTCTATACATTTGCTCCCTTGACGTCAACTGAAGTTGAACGTACATTTAGTGTACATAAATGGATTTATAGTGATAAACGCAACTGTTTACTCCCAGAGAATGTTGAAAAGATAATGATCATCTACTCCTATCACTATTACCAGAGCTCGGATTTTTCACGGCAAAACAAAACACTAGCGTAATTTAGCCAGTGCTTGAAATATTATTTTATCGACACCTATCGAGTCTTACTAGAGTATATGACAGGTATTGCCTCAGTACATTTTTTCTTTTTTTATTCGATGGTACACCTATCAGTGTGAATGTCAAAATTTTAAAACTAACAAACGTGCGAAAATTCCGAAAAACAGGAGACTTACTAGAGCTCAAAATCAATATTTTTGACCAGTCTAAGGTGACCTACTGGGGGTTAGAAGGTTGTGCATTAATTACCGGACATCCTGTATGAGTAATAAAATAACTTTTCATTTTAGCTTTGCCATAGTCGAGCAACAAAGAGGTAGGTCTGCATGTACAACTTAGAACGAAGTAACTATACCACCTCATTTAAAATGATAGAAACGACTGCAAATTTCATCTCACATGACATATGACATTCACACTTTAACTGTCATTTCATTACGTATAAAACGTAAATTGCATCTAGGTATTATTTATTTCGCAACGCATTGAATCCGACGTGTTGGATATACGTATAATAACTTAATATTGCAAGGTATCAATTAATACAAAAATGAGTAATGTACAAGATCGGATCAAAACCTGGATTGAAAATCACCCTGAGTTAGTCTATAATGAAGTGACCTCCACTATATACTGCTCTATGTGCGATATGCATCTAAAACTGAAGAAATGCAATATTGAGAATCATGTGAAAAGCAACCGCCACAATTACCGTTCGGGGCAACCAAATAGGAAACATCAATTTTATTTCGATTTAATTATTTTTCTTATTTCATGCAACATACCATGGGCAACAGTCAACAACAATAATTTTCGTCATTTTTTTAACAAGTATTTATGTTGCGACTGCTCTATGACTTCTTTACCGGACGAATCGACCCTGCGAAAAATTTATTTAAATCTCGTGTACAAAAAAACTATACAGGGTATAAGAGAGGTAAACAAAACCAATTATTTGTGGACCACGAAACACCAGATTTCATGGGAAAATGTGTGACAAACGTGGTGATTCGGTCTTTGCAAAAAAATTGTTCTGAGCAATTTTATCTTTTGGGGTCGAAGGTTTTAGAGAAGGTAAATGGGGAAACAATAGCAAACCTAATAATAAACCAATTAAAATTTTTGTTTCAAAATTCTTTCAATAATAACGTAAACAATTTGCTTTTACTTTGCACAGATAGTGCCGCATATATGCTTAAAGCCGGTCGTATTTTAAAAGCAACGTTTCCTCGTATGAAACACATTACGTGTTTAGCTCATGGTCTGCACCGGGTTGCCGAAGAAGTGCGAGATAATTTCAAAGGTGTGGATGGGTTGATATCGAATGTCAAAAAGATATTCCTAAAATCTCCAGAGCGTGTACGCCTTTTTAAGGCAAAATATCCGTCCATTCCCCTACCTCCCGAGCCAATTATCACCAGATGGGGAACTTGGATATCTGCTGCGGTATATTACGCTCAATACTATGAGCAAATACGTGATGTCGTCTCCATACTTGCTAATGACTCGGCAGCTATAAGAGCTGCAAAAAAATGTTTTCAAACACGCAAACTACGACCGGAGTTAAATTTCATTCGCGACAACTACGAAGTAATAGCCTCTTCAATAGAACAATTGCAATGTTCGACTTTATCCATTGCGGAATCCTTCCTCATTCTGGATACTGTTCGTTGCTACGTAAACTGGAGTAAACTTTTACCAGTGATACGTAAATTTGAAGCCGTGCTCGAACGAAATCCTGATTACGAAATTTTAAGAGACATATCTGAAAATATTACCCGAACTGATAATGAATTCTATAAATTTGCTCCCTTGACGTCAACTGAAGTTGAACGTACATTTAGTGTACATAAATGGATTTATAGTGATAAACGCAACTGTTTACTCCCAGAGAATGTTGAAAAGATAATGATCATCTACTCCTATCACTATTACCCAAATAAAATGTCTTGTGCTGCTGTGTGTACTGACGTAGATTTTGAAGAAGAAATTGCGTCTGTTTCTAATATATAGTAACTTTATACAAATGTTTTTATTAGTTTTATTGCATATTAATTTTATTTGGTGACTTTTATTTCTTCTAGTTCTGAATTATCGATATCGATAAAATAATATTTCAAGCACTGGCTAAATTACGCTAGTGTTTTGTTTTGCCGTGAAAAATCCGAGCTCTGACTATTACCCAAATAAAATGTCTTGTGCTGCTGTGTGTACTGACGTAGATTTTGAAGAAGAAATTGCGTCTGTTTCTAATATATAGTAACTTTATACTTACAAATGTTTTTATTAGTTTTATTACATATTAATTTTATTTGGTGACTTTTATTTCTTCTAGTTCTGAATTATCGATATCGATAAAATAATATTTCAAGCACTGGCTAAATTACGCTAGTGTTTTGTTTTGCCGTGAAAAATCCGAGCTCTGCTCATTACCGATTAAATTTCATCGTGTATGGGCATTTCGTGGCACTTCCCTTGTCTTACTATGTTACGTCTCTGTGTGTCTACAAATATATTTATATTTTTTTGCCAATGGATCGACAGGCGTGGTAGAATGCTGAGGCCTATGTTCGAAAACGATAGATAAATAGATTGTGTTCCATACATTTTGATGTACAATGGCCCCTTACCTTGCTAACTGAACACGTTATTTATGTAATATCCTGTTCCAGGCAAAAATCCAGACCTGCACGTTACATTACGTCCTTACGTCACACCGCGTTTCGAGCCGCGTGCGCCGCTCACGTGGCAATGCTGCCGAATACGTCGGGAGATTCGGTACTTACCTACTCTACTAATCATAAACAAAGTTTAAAGTTAAAAATACATTTTTAAAAACTAAGTTAAAAGTTAAAAATAAACTTGATTTTATTAGGCTTGCCCAAAAATAGACGATTTTCGCTAATACCTACTTCAATTAAAAGGGCACTGAATCTTGTACTTACTTTTATTATATGGCTTACCGTTTTTTACGAGACATCACGTTCATTGTAACATGCAGACTGGACTAGATTGTTCAAAATTCAAGAAAATCATGTTTAGCGCATTTATTTGATCCTCTTGGCAATTTAGGTACGATAAAATTAAACTAGCCGAAAGTAATTAATTAGAGTATAAGGGCCGGTTGCACCAAACCGTCTGTTATGTCAACCTCATCGTAACAAAATTCTTGTATGAAAAGTTTGACAACTTTCTATGAGATGACAGTTCCCTGGCCATATTTAACGTTCATCAGTTTGTTAGTTATGCGTGGTGCAACCCACCCTTAGACCTGCAAAGTATGAGCAAATAACGCTTTATTACAAAAGTATTCATCATCAAGATCATTGTCAAGAGGGCGCTATTATTCTCTATGGTATAGTGTTATCTATGTTAAATATGTTTAGTACAAGGAAATGATATGATTGCCATACCCTACTGGGGCCCATGAGACACTATTTCAATTGTAACAGCTTGTTTTTTACCATGGTGCAATAAATGATATTATGATTATGATTAGTATGATTACGATCTTGATTTGTTTACCGGTCAGTTTTGATGTTAATTTGAAAATGTTTTTCATAGCAAAATGGTTTCATTTTCCTAGCGTTTTATTTCCAGCGATTTATTATGTACCTACATTATTTACAATGTTTAAGAGACTATAAATAATTTTGGCCATTTTTTGTCATTGATTATATGATTATTTAATACTAGCTGTGCCCGCGGCTCCGCCCGCGTGGAATTCGGTCTGTGTCAGTAAGCGCCTAATTCACCCCTAATTTCTCTCCCGCTACCCTGGAGGCGGAACTTGAAGTAAAGTTGACAAATGGATACGCTAGAGGACAGTAGTCCTAATAAAATATTTTACAATTACCACTAAATGAAACTAAACTCAAAAATTAATACTTTATTTTATCATATTTTTTTTGGCATGATTTAAACGACATAGAGTAGTAGGTGTATATCGGACGATACAGGACCACTTTGGTATTTATACGTTCATGTCCATGGCAAATATCATCCAAATCGATCCTCCCGTCAAATCAGTCTAAGCATGAAAGGTAAGAACAGAAGCGGTTGAAATATGGGTGTGGGGGGGGGGCTCACAAATGCAGAAATGATTTTTTTCTATTTGAGGTGCACTTGGAGGGGGGGGGGGGGGGGGGTTCATGACCCATGCAAATTTAACTCAATCGAGTGTAGTGGCTATAACCTGGCTGGGGATTTTCTTAAATTGGAATTAGTAATCCTTAAGGGGTGATTTCCGGGATAACAATGCAAAAAAAACCGGCCAAGAGCATGTCGGGCGAAGCTCAGTGTAGAGTTTCGTAGGTGCCGCCCTGTTACAAAACATCCGTTCAAAAGGTCGTTTATTAAGGGATATTTGGCGGCGCTTACGTCATTTTACTATTCGGCACTTCCTGTCACTATGCGTGTTTGACTGATAATTCAAAAACGTCTGAACCGATTTTATTCAATATAGTATCTATTGAAAGTTCTTATCAGGCCTCACCAAATTTCAGCTTTCTAGTGCGAACGGTAACTGAGCTAGACCGCGGACAGACGGACGGACATGGCGAAACTATAAGGGTTCCTAGTTGACTACGGAACCCTAAAAAGAGATAAATAGTATTCAGGGAGGGGGGGGGGGGGCGGATTTTCATTACGTTACCGTAATGTAATGAATTTTCATACGTTTTTACCACACTGTCACAGATAATACACTGATGTTAGTGGTTGCAATAATGGTGGTAATAGGCATGGTGAATTGTTTTCATGTATGGTATCAATCGATTCGTTCTGTTGTGAGGATCAAATGTCTATATGGGGCCAATTGCGTTAAAGCAACACATTAGTCAGAAATGAGACTTAAAGTCTGAGATTTGCATTTGTTTCTCAAAACGCTCCTAATAAAATGACGTGCAAAAGTGACGTCACGATCACATAGTCGCCGTGTTTATAGTATGGAAAAAATAAGAAATTGCTACTTTTACAGTGAAATATTGCGTTTATGTATATGGTTGCTATACAATTTATTTTACAATAAAATGTAAAAAATCGAATGCTATCATTTTTTTTTTTTTAATTTCGCACTTTAAAAATCGAAAAATTTTGAAACTTCGCAGCTTCATATCTTAGAGCCATTTCAATAGAATTTATAGATTTTCACTTTAGTTGGATATATTGATCATTTTACATCCTATCAACTAAATTTTAATGCATAATTCAACATGTGTCATCATGCCTATTACATACGGTTCCGAACGCGGAATAGACGATTTATGATATTGGTGTAGATCAAGATATTTATTCTTCAATGTAAGCACATTCATTACAATGCACTAATGAACGTCAGAGAAAAATAAAATACGTGAGTGTCGTGGAACACTCGATTGGAACGAAGTTATGTTATTTAATTTTATATCATTTTTGACTTTTTCGTAAATTTTGTGGTCTTAATTTTTTTTTTTTGGACATTTTAGAAATTTTGGAAATTTTGGAATTTTAGGAAATTTTGGAAATTTTGGAAATTTTTGAGATTTAGAAATTATGCCATTTTTAACATTTTTAACTTTTAGGTTCTCGACTTTTTTCACTTTTATCACTTTGTCACTTCTCACTTTCACTTTTCACTACACTTCACTTCACTTCATTCTATTTTATATATTTTTATTTCATTCCATTTTACATGTTTCTCAATCATATGGACTGTCGCGTTTTCGTGACGTGACGCTTTTTCGTCTAGCTCCCCATCCGCGAACCGTCCGAGAAGAGAAGGAACTTCGTTACAAAACTACCACCGGGTCGTTAGACCTCACCTTACACCTCTGGCCCAAGAAGTATTATGACCGAAAAGAAACTCGACGGGACTTATTTTTTTCAAAACAGTAATACATTATTAGATCTTAAAGATACAAAATAATGCGCAGTTCTTCAAGAAGACATATCAAAACAGCTTGAGAGACAGATAATGTACCTATTGTTTAGTTATAAAGAAAAATAAATCCTAATCTGCATGACGGCTTCACAAAACGTTTGATATGTTTTCCTACCTAAACGGTGTCCTATAAATGTTAGATGATTTTGTAGTAGTTTCTGGTTTGGGCAATGCTTCTTTGTCCGTCATATATAGTCCTCAAACCTGCAATAACCCTTTGACATTCATGACATTTTCAAATATTTCTTAAGAGCGGGGAAAGGTAAATTTAAAGCATCGACGGGTAACATGTTACAAATATGAACACCTTGACCAAAAAATTACAAATTATTTCAATACTAAATTTCATCTAAATATGCGGTTATTGGTTGTTTCTTCCCCATGTAAACTTCCACCCCTTTTGCATCCGCTTAAGGGATAATTTCCGAGATAAACAGATAAACAGACAAAAATTCTAAAAACTGTTGGAACGTGTTCTGTTATCGATTCTAAGTATCCCCAGCCAACTTTTTTTCGAATACATTCCATGAACAGACTTTCGACCCTCTTCAGCTTTATTATATGTATATATAGTTTTTATTGAAAGTACCCTTCAGGCAATACTTCCATTATTTTTTTATATTTTTTTGGACCTACGGTTCTAAACTAAGTGGGGGGGTGGGGGGATTTTTTGAAGATGAAACTATCCTTTGTCCTTTCTCGAGACCCATACTATCTCTATACCAATTTTCATCTAAATCAATTCAGCGGTAAAAAAAATCCTCATACCAACTTCCAACCCCATTTTCACCCCCACCAGGGTTGATTTTCGGGATCAAAACTATATATTATCCTTTCCCGGGACTCATACTATCTCTATACAAAATTTCATCAAAATCCGTTCAGCCGTTTTCCCGTGATGCGCGGTCAAATAAACAGACAAACAGATAAACAGACAAACAGACAAAAAATCTAAAAATTGTTGGAACGTGTTCTGTTATCGATTCTAAGTATCCCCAGCCAACTTTTTTTCGATTATCTTCCATGTACAGACTTTCGACCCTCTTCAGCTTTATTATATGTATAGATTCCATAGGTTAGGTTACTATTATTCAAGTAAACCGCCACAGTGATATTGACAACAATGATAAACTATCAGTAAAATTATTGCCAGTGTAAGAAATTAGTTTAAGATGAAATTCCGCAACATAGCGTATGATCAATGATCATAATATAATATTTCTGGTCAGGCTTTAGATAAGGTTGGTTTTGTACTAAGTTATCATTAATTTTTTTCGGTTTTAATAACCTTCGGTTTTATTTTATACGGTGCGATGACATGGATACTACGCACACAATTAGCGGTTTTTTACAGTATTATCTTAACTTAGCGCTTACTAATCATAAACAAAGTTAAAAATACATTTTTATAAGCAAAGTTAAAAGTTAAAAATAAACATGCTTTTATTAGGCTTGCCCAAAAATAGACGATTTTCGCTAATACCTACCTACTTCAATTAAAAGGGCACTGAATCTTGTACTTACTTTTATTTTATGGCTTACCGTTTTTTACGAGACATCACGTTCATTGTCACATGCAGACTGGGCTAGATTGTTTAAAATTCAAGAAAATCATGTTTAGCTCATTTATTTGATCCTGTTGGTACGATAAAATTAAACTAACCGAAAGAATTAATTAATTAGAGTAATATACCTATGAGCAAAGTATGGGCAGTAAACGCTTTATTACAAAAGTATTCATCATCAAGATCATTGTCAAGAGGGCGCTATTATTCTCTATGGTATAGTGTTATCTTGATTTGTTTACCTGTCAGTTTTGATGTTAATTTGAAAATGTTTTTCATAGCAATATAGTTTCATTTTCCTAGCGTTTTATTTCCAGCAGGTTATTATGTACCTACATTATTTACAATGTTTTGTTCTTGACTATGAATAATTTTGGCCATTTTGTGTCATTGATTATATGATTATTTAATATTCCATAGGTTACTATTATTCAAGTAAACCGCCACAGTGGCATTTACAAAAGTGATAAACTATCATTAAAATTATTGCCAGTGTAAGAAATTAGTTTAAGATGAAATTCCGCAACATAGCGCATGATCAATGATCATAATATAATATTTCTGGTCAGGCTTTAGATAAGGTTGGTTTTGTACTAAGTTATCATTAATTTTTTTCGGTTTTAATAACCTTTGGTTTTATTTTATGCATTTTAATTACAAAAGTTTTCATCATTAAGATCATTGTCAAGCGGGCGCTATTACTAGTGTTATCTTGATTTGTTTACCTGACAGTTTTAATGTTAATTTGAAAATGTTTCGTAGCAAAATAGTTTCATTTTCCTAGCGTTTTATTTCCAGCAGTTTATTATGTACCTACATTATTTACAATGTTTTGTTCTTGATTATGAATAATCTTGGCCATTATTTGTCATTGATTACAGTTAGGTGCAAAACTGTCCCAATAGTAGCATCTTAGTAGAATGTGGAGAAGTGGATGTCGATCGAGGAGAGGGGCACATGATTAATACATACCAGTACTATTTAAAATTTCCTACAAATCAGCCTTACATATGATATACTTAGAATTTACGGATATTTTGTAATTTAGAATCGAAAAGTAGAAAAAAACAAATTTTTATTTTTTCGAATATTTCTAGTTCCTCTTATGGAAACTCCAAATAGGGAACCATACATAATTAAGAAATTCTGCCTCTATAAAATCATCATGCAATTGCTTTAATGGGGCATATTTTTCAAGTTACTTTTAGGTGGCTTATACATAGTTCGGTGCAAAAGTGTACCATTAAAAACAGCCATAGAAAGTGTTTGTTAGTTCAATGTTCAAGACGACTTTTACTCTGCCATAACTACAAAACTATGTTTGTGATTTAAACAGTTGATACCTTATTTTATAGAGGCTGAATTTCTTAATTATGTATGGTTCCCTATTTGGAGTTACCATAAGAGGAACTAGAAATATTCGAAAAAATAAAAATGTGTTTGTTTCTACTTTTCGATTCTAAATTACAAAATAACCGTAAATTCTAAGTATATCATATTTAAGGCTGATTTGTAGGAAATTTTAAATAGTACTGGTATGTATTAATCATGTGCCCCTCTCCTCGATCGACATCCACTTCTCCACATTCTACTATGATGCTACTATTGGGACAGTTTTGCACCTAACTGTATATGATTATTTAATATTCCACATGCTACACGTGATACTATTAAGTATCCAAGTAAACCGCCACAGTGAAATTGACAACAGTGATAAACTATCATTAAACTTATTGCCAGTCAGCCAGTGTAAGAAATTAGTTTTAGAAGAAATTCTGTGATCATATAATATTTCTGGTCAGGCTTTAGTTAAGGTTGGTTTTGTACTAAGTTATCATTTAATTTTATCGGTTTTAATGACCTTTGGTTTTATTTTATACGGAGTGATGACATGGATACTGCGCACACAATTAGCGGTTTTTTACAGTATTATCTTAACTCAGCGCTTACTAATCATAAACAAAGTTAAAAATACATGTTTATATGCAAAGTTAAAAGTTAAAAATAAACTTGCTTTTATTAGGCTTGCCCAAAAATAGACGATTATCGCTAATACCTACTTCAATTTAAAGGGCACTGAATCTTGTACTTACTTTTATTATATTATATTATATGGCTTGCCGTTTTAAACGAGACATCACGTTCATCGTCACATGCAGACTGGACTAGATTGTTCAAAATTCAAGAAAATCATGTTTAGGTCATTTATTCGTGGTCCGTCCATCCATTATGCGTGGTCCGACACGCACTTGGCCGGTGTTTTTTAATTCCTTAAAAAAATATTTATTATTTTCTAGGCTTTGTATATACTTTGGGATCGCATTAGAAAATTTTGAGGGAATACAAGTTGCAGGGGCAGGGACCAGGGACTGATATAAAGGACAAATATCTTCAGGATGATGTTTAAGCTGCCTCGCCACTGCAGTGCGTCTGGCATGTTTGCTGAGACGCACACAGATGGTTAAGATGGTTTCTATGCCATTCGACGCAAAAGGGAAGCCTCATTGCTGAGACGAGTGAGAGGTAGCGAAAACAGCATCCCGAGGATGGTGGCTGGACGCCTCGACTGCCCCATGCTCGGATATTGGGTAAGTATTGTGACGGGGAGGGTAAAATAATATGATCTGTATTTGTAGTTTCCGTATTTTACTAACATAGGTTTAAGCGTCTTGTTTAGGTTACGTTTTGTAGGTATAAGTTTGACACATTATGGATTTTTAAAATCTGAAATAAATAATTTTTATTTTTATTTATTTATTATTTATAAAAGGGCGTATTATGTGCGAAATTATATTGAACGTGATGTGTCATTGTCTCATTGTCATACGTCAGTGACGCAACGACGCAACGCAAAAACAAAACACGACATGAAAGTTTGTCGTGTTGCTTTGCTTGGTGGGTGACCATGAGGTCACCCTGTATATAAATTACCTTGTCTATGTCAAAATAAATATTTCAATCATTAATTTTCTAATTACAATCCATTATCATATTTTTAATAAATACTGCAATGTACAACACAACACAAACTAGGCGGATAATTAGAAATTGTTATGTTAGCAATGATTAAAATGTTTAAATCTATGGTTAACGATTAACTTCTTCGCCTTTCTTATCAATCTCGTGTTTCTTTCTCTTTTCTGGCTAAAGAAAAGCAAAAACGAACCTATCTGCACGAAACTTAACGAAAAATACAAAAATGCACTGATATGATCATATGATATTTAAAAACAAAGGTTTGCACAGACATTAACAAATTACACGTTATATAAAAAAGTATTGCCGTGTAATTTATTTACCCCGTTTTTAGGGAATAAATGATGAAATTCTACTCTAAAATGCGAAGACTCGTATCGTGAGTTTGAGAACAATTTGAATGAATTGATACAACGACCCAGATTATTCCTTGTCGTGTAGGCATTTAAATTTCAAAAAAGCTAACCGTTTTGTGTTGTTAAATTAATAAAGATTACCTAACCTAATCCATTACAGTCAATCAAGCGGAGGATCACTCATCTTCATCTCTTTCAAACAAATAAGGTTGTTGGAAAAAGAGCCAAACAATGAACTTGTAAGTTTTAGGTAATAACCTGTAGCTATATAAAAATTAATGTTTGTTTGTTACGGATTAGACAATATTTGCGAAGTTGTCACCGACAAATAACATTAAATAGACCTTACAGTGAAGTGATTAAAGTTGAAAACACAGAGGAATCGTTTTAATACAAAGAGTGTAACTATTGCGTTACGCAAGCTACCTACACCGGGATAGTGTATTTTACACATGATGACATGATGTTTTATTACTAAAGCGTTATATTTTTACTTTAAAATGACACTAAACTTTCAATGTAAATACATAAATTGATCGATTCTGAAACCTTTCTCCAGCGCAGCACTAAGGTAAAAAGTAAGCGTTTATACGTTTTTTTCTTATTTTTTAAATATGTACGCGTTAGGATTTTTTTATGAAATTGTTAAAAATAAGAAATAATAATAAATCAAAATATTTATTAAAATAATTTGTTTTGTTCTTCAGTAACATTTTTCAATTAAAGGATATTTACAGTTGGAAAATAAAATGTTCGAATGTCATTTTCACGATTAATTTCAATAATATATGTTGTAACATGGTTAATACGATTAATTTTTTAGAGATAATAAAATAATAAAAGAAATAAACATGAGTAGATATGTCACTTGAACTTGGGCCTTTTAGGTTATGGGCCCAAAACCACTTAATATTATTTTAACTTATTGTTGTCGTAAAAGTTTAGGCTTCAGAATGTTTGTCAATACTAAAACTAGATCCAACATTAAAACGTACTTTAGTTGTTGTATCAAACAAGTGAATTGAATGAAACGCCATAATAAGTAAGGGTCAATGCCTTCATGGAATGCAGCACCATAACATCAACATCACTTTTACAACGTTGTGCAACCTCATTGACACACTGACAATCTTTCAGGTCGTACCTATTTCTAGAAATCATTAACTATACGTGTTAGGAACAACCAATAAAGTAAACAAAATGCCACGAATAGCGACAGTAACGTAGTGATAACGTGTCTGTGTGTGTAGTGTTGGTAGTGTGGGTGCGGTCACGTTTCGCGCGGCGTGCGTGGCTGCGCGCGTGCAAGGCCGCCCCCCGCGCCAGGTCTCGTGTTAACTTAACGCCCGTTCACACATCGCGATCTATTTTACGATCGGAAAATTATCTGATACACGAAAGTGCCTTTGAAAATTGTGGGATTTGTTGTCATTTTGTTGCGAGCTTAAAATTTGTTATCACGTGAAAACCAAGCGTTCTTAAGTATTGCTGAATATTAATGAAAACAGGAACGAATTTGAATACACGTGAACTAAATAAATTTCTGCTCGTTTTGGTTGCCGGGAGTAGGTATTCACAAACGCAATAGGAAATTTGGGACCGGCGAGAGTAAGAGTTTTTTTTTCACTTGTGATTTTTGTTACCAGTAATAATCAAAATATTTTCCCGTTACAATTATCAAAATAATCCCACTAATATTATATGGAATAAAGGAAACAGAGCAATCAAATCAGAATTAGGGCTTGCAATAGTCCGGATAATATTGATACTATCCAGATAATTCCATACAAAATTCAATTCGAAGTATCCGGATTGCAAGCCCTAATCAGAACACATTTATTTTTAGATGATTTGTAAGCACCACTAATGTAGATATGATGATGGCCAGATTTTTTGTGCATGGCACGGATTAAATATTATTTAGTGCAATGTAAGCCTATTTAGAACAAAGACTGTGTTTTTCTAAATTTTCTATTTTACTCGAGCACATTTTTAATCTAAACTTCCAGGTTTTTTAAAACACTCTCTTTCTTTAAAGATATGCGTACTTTCAATATAATCTATATTAAAATCTTAAATATAAAAAGAACAATAATATTGTACAAATACCTAGTACATACCTACCTACTCTGCTCTGACTAACATAAACAATTGATATTCATGTGAGATCATGTTTTTGATAAAATTCTTATTCATGCCAATCATGCCTCAACTATGCCTACTTCTTAAAATTCTGGAAGACGGATATGGACGTGTCCTTGCGAAATCTGCGCAGTGGGTATCTAGGCTTGGAGTAGGTATGGACCGGGCGGCCACCGTATGATCTTTTATCACATCGAGGCGCACTTTGGAAACTTATTCATCGAAAAGTAAAAGTTTAATAGGTCACAAATTACTTGGTCCGCCTGGACACAACCTGGTCCGTTCCGGTTTCGGACACTTTTAGTGAATTATCATATTAACAATGAATATTGAAAGAACACCACTTTAACTAATAAATGAGGTTGGTTTCATCCTCCTACTCGATGAGGTAAAAAACACCCCAGAAATTGCACCACTTAAAGTGTACGAAACCGGAACGGACCAGGTTGTGCCCAGAGTTGGGCACACTTGATTGAAATCGGTGATTGATTACTAATCATCATTAAATCATAACACAAAACAATCAAGTAAATTCGCCATGAGTAAATCATTAACGAGGGCGCTGATTGAAAGTATTGAAACTAAAGTAACGCTAATCAACTAAAGGCTAATCATGATTTGTCAATATGATTGACGAATGTATGATTAGAGTGTTCTTAAGCAGATTTATATTATTACTAGAATAAGGCGTTTGTTCTGAATTTCACATATTGAACTAGATACCTATGTAAAAATAAAATGAAAATTAAAGAGAAAATGAAAATTAAAGAGAAAATGAAAATGAAAATAGAAATGAAAATGAAAATGAAAATAAAAATGAAAATGAAAATGAAAATAAAAATAAAAATGAAAATGGAAATGGAAATGAAAATTAAACCGCAGCTGTGTGATAGCTGCCTTAACTGCAGCCGAAAACCGCAATTAAACCGAACAGGCTGTTTCAAAGTTAAATGGGAGCATTCATTTGTAATCGATTATGAAACCTACACAAGAGAAAGATAACCGGACCTCTTTAACGACGACCCTTGGCATGAAACAACGGACACGGGTCGGATGTTGGAATGTCAGAACCATGACTCGGCCTGAACGGCTGCCCCAGGTAGCTAAAGTCATGAGTGACTACAGCATCCACATCTTAGGATCGAGCGAGACGAGATGGAACGGGTTTGGCGAAGTAGCGGTAGATTTTGGCTCCACACTACTGTACAGTGGCAAGGAAGACGAGGGCGCACGCCGGGAATATGGGGTTGGTCTTCTCTTCTCCTTAGCCGCTGTGCAAAGAAGAGCTTGCTGAGCTGGAAGCCGGTTTCAGAGCACATCATTTTGGCGCGGTTTGACTCTCGGGCCCGTAAGATCAGCGTCGTACAGTGCTATGCTCCAACAAACGCAGCCTCGGACGAATCTAAAGCCGTCTTCTATGACCAACTTGAGGCTACACTCAGAAGCGTACGCAAACAAGACATTGTGATCTTGATGGGTGACTTTAACGCAAAGTTAGGTAACGACAATGAGGGAAGAGAGCACTACATGGGCACGTATGGAGCCACCGGAAACATAAACGAGAACGGAGAACTTTTCGGTGAGTTATGTTCTGCAAGAAGCCTCGTAGTGGGTGGCACACTGTTCAAGCACAAAGAGTGCCACAAAACAACGTGGAATTCCCCCGACGGCGTAACGCGCAACCAAATCGACCATGTTGCGATCAGCCGTACATGGAGGTCCTCATTACTGGATGTTCGGAACCGTCGCGGAGCTGACGTGGACAGTGATCACCACCTAGTCGTTGCTGAAGTGCGACTCAAATTGGCAGTCCCCCGTCGCAAGAGCGAGAAGACCTCTAGAAGTTTCGAAGTACGAAAACTCCGGAACCCGGAATGGCGGGAGAAATTTCGTCTTTGTCTCAGGAATCAGTACGAACTTCTAGAGGTACTTGAAGATGAGCAGTTGGACGAAACCTGGGAGCGCATACGCACCGCCTATACGAGAGCCGGTGATGAGGTGCTCGGATACAAGAACCCGACAAGGGAGAGCTGGATGTCGTCAGATTTATGGCAGCTAATAGAAGATAGACACCAAATAAATCTGCAGTTGCAATCTTCTACAGAGCCAGAAACGTCTAGTCTCCGGGGCCAATACGTCGACCTTCGCTCGAGGATCAGGAAACTCGCGCGCAGAGACCGCCGCAGAGCCGCAGACGAGCTGGCGGAGCGTGCCAATACCGCCGCACGCCGTAGCGACATGCGCGAGCTGTACGAAGTCACGCGCCGCCTCAGCGGTCGCCGAGCCCGTGCAGCGAAGAAACCGCTGAAAGGTAAAGATGGCAGCCTCTTGTGTACCTCGAGTGAACAGCTGGAAAGGTGGACCGAACACTTCTCGAGCCTGCTGGAACAAGCCCAATCCCCTGACAACCAACATACCAGTACCGACCTTCCAGACGAGCTGTTGTGTGTATCGACGGCACCACCCTCCTTCGAGGAAGTATTAGTAGCGGTGAAGACCCTGAAACCAGGAAGCGCCGGGGATTGACAGTATCCACGTAGACATGCTGAAGGTCGATGCTGCGACGTCTGCAACTCTACTGTATCCCCTATTGACCCGTATCTGGGATGCTGGACGAGTACCCGATGAGTGGAAACAAGGACTCCTGGTGAAAGTCCCAAAGAAGGGTGATCTTTCGCAATGCGATAACTGGCGCGGTATAACGCTCCTGCCTACTGCCGCAAAAGTTTTAGCGAAGATTCTGCTCCATCGTATTGCTCCAAGAGTAGCAGAGACGCTGAGAGACGAGCAAGCAGGCTTCCGTCCAGGTCGCTCCTGTACAGACCACACGAATACCCTACGCATCCTCATTGAACAGTGTGTCGAATGGCAATCAGAGCTTTTCCTGGCCTTTGTGGACTTTGAGAAAGCCTTCGACACCGTGAAGTGGAGTGCGCTGTGGTCCAGCCTCAGTCGCAGGGGCATACCTGAGTGTATCATCCGCATCATCCGCTCCTTGTTCGAAGGGAGTACATGCAGGGTGATCCATGAAAAGCAAATGGGAGCGCCTATAAGAATAACTGCCGGTGTGAAGCAAGGATGCCTCCTATCACCGCTTTTATTCGTAATTCTTCTTGATGATGTGATGAGAAAAGTGATCGAAACACCAAGAGGCATTAACTGGGACACTAAGGAGCTGGAAGATCTTGACTACGCGGATGATATCGTGCTGATTTCGCCATCTCTAGCCCATCTTAAAGCTAAACTCGAGAGCCTTCAAGAGGAAGCTGAAGTCATGGGCCTGCGAATCAACCGACGTAAAACTGTTGATATGCGAGTAAGGTCAGATTGCACGGAACCTTTGTTGCTCAATGACGTTCGCCTTGAATCAGTCTCGAAGTTTGTATATCTCGGAAGTACAATAACATGTCGAGGAGGTGCAGACGAAGACATCGAGAGCAGGATTAAGAAGGCAAAAGCTGCATTTGCTCAACTCAAGCCTGTTTGGGATTCCAACGTGCTTACTCGCCGCATTAAAATCTCCCTCTTCGAATCCATTGTCAAGTCCGTGCTGCTCTTCGGCTGCGAAACGTGGAGAGTGACAAAGGGGCTGACACACAAGTTACAAGTGTTTGTCAATAAGTCCCTTCGGTCGATCCTCCGCATCTTCTGGCCGAAGACTATCAGAAATGAGGATTTGTGGAGTATGTGTCGTCAGTCTCCTATCGCCCAGGAAGTAGCGCGGCGGAAGTGGAGATGGATCGGACATACCCTTCGAAGAGGAGCATCAAACAATGCCAGTATCGCTTTCGCGTGGCTACCTAAAGATAAAAAGCGAGCCGGCGAACGCCCCGTACACACTTGGCGGCGGAGCATAGAGAGCGAGCTGCGAGCCATAGGACTGAGCTGGAGAGAGGCCAAAACGGTTGCTCAGGATAGAAAGGCGTGGAAGGATCTTGTGGAGGCCCTATGCACCTCCGGGGTGCCCTAGGATCAACAACAACAACATTCATTTGTACACTCAAAAACAAAAAAAAAATATGTCGATATTTTGGTAATGTAATATTTGCCGCTGGCATTTACGCTTTTATTGCACAACTAGCTTTTGCCCGCGGCTTCGCTCGCGTTAAATTCGGGGTAACACGGTTCCCCTTTGCCCCCCGTAATGCTCCATACAAACTTTCACCCCCATTTTAGGGAAGTGGGGGGTTAGAAAGAGACAAAAAGTAGCCTATGTCACTCTCCATCCCTTCAATTATCTCCACTTAAAAAATCACGTCAATTCGTCGCCCCGTTTTACCGTGAAAGACGGACAAACAAACAAACACACACACTTTCCCATTTATAATATTAGTATGGATATTGAATCTGCACTATACAACTTATGATATGACGTAAGCGCCAACCGCCAAATGATACCTTTAAAAATATTTTTACAAATAGCCATTTATCCTAAATGTATACTCATACTTACCTAGGTACCGCCTCTGTTTCGTCAGGAAAAAAAGTGATGGAGCTAGTAGCTACGCAACATGATATACTTATGTCGGTGCACAATCAGATTAGAAAGTTCATGATTGAATTCGTAATTATGTTCATGTGGTTATGAGTTAACGGCCTCCTAGCCCAGTCGGTAGTGACACTGCTTACGAAGCAGGAGGTCCCGGGTTCGAATCCTGGTCAGGGCATTTATTTGTGTGGTTATCACAGATATTTGTTCCTGAGTTATGGATGTTTCCTATGTATATAAGTATTTATCTATATATATCTATTATATGTATCGTCGTCTAGTACCCACAACTCAAGCCTTATTGATAGCTCACCAAACGAAGACGCTTAACTGCCTGATAGGGGAAGTAATTCGTGTATAGCTGAATTTTGGTGTAGTTGTAGGCAAAGGTATCTTACACAACATACTAAAAGTACCGGTGGATGGGGGCGCCGCTAGCGGGGAGAGGGGGGTGTAAAGGTCCCTTATTTTGGTTTTTCGTAAATAACTCGGTAACGGTAGCTCATACGAAAAAATGTTCTATTGCTTAATTCATCCACATCTAATTTTCTATAAAAAAGATTCTTTACAATTTTTTGCTAGGATCAATGTTTAATGAGATATCGAGGAAATACGATAAACACTTTTTTAAACTTTCGGAGCTAATATTTACGAAAGTATTAGTTTTATCCAAAAATTGTTTCAGAATACCCTTATTGTTTTAAAAAGACCTATCTAACGATACCCCACACATTAGGGTTGGAGTAAAAATAATATTTACCCCCCCACTCCATGTGTACGGGAGGTACCCGAAAAAATAATATTTTTTCACATTTTGTTTTAAAACTTTGCCGGCGTGAATAAAGTACATACTCACACGATTTTTTTATTTTCTAGTACTAACCATCAGTGGCTGTGAGGTAGCCAGATCCCGGTAATCCGATTAGTAGGCCGCCGGCGTTATGACATTTTACACTTCCAACCTGGAGCATAGGTCCCGCTCTTGCGACTCCACTCTGGCCGGCCAGTTAAGGCAAGCACAGATGCGAGGGCCAGATGGAAAGGGCCCTCTCGAATAGGGGTCCGCGGTGTCGCCACTCACCGTCAGCTCGCCACAAGCTGCCCCCGCGGGTTTATTATTATTATTATTATGAGTAACGTTCTCATTTTTAACTTTAGTTTCAATCACGTTAATTTTTGCCCAACTCTGGTTGTGCCCAGGCCGACTAAGTGTTTTGTGACCTATTGAACTTTTACTTTTCGATGAATAAGGTTCCAAACTGCTCCTCGATCAGGTAAGTGATCATACAGTGGCCGCCCGGTCCAGTACTTACTATTTTCGATCACGCCCGCTTTCGCCACTGACTTCCGATACCCATCTATAGGTGCCACATACCTATTACGTATAAATATATTTTTACTTTTGTTAAAGCAGGTTTTTAAAGCCATTTTAATTTTCTACGAAGTTGTACCTAAAAGATAACCGTGTTTCCAATTTCCCACTATTTCCAGTGCTCGAAACAAGATAAGCCAAAATACGTAAAACGATGTGGTAAATTGGTAAACATTGTTAAAACAGTATAGAAAGTATACTTCATTTTTACCTTGGTTTAGTATTCTAACAATAATATAATAATAAACCCTTTTTTAGCTACCTAAAATTCGACGGCATTAGTTTAATTTATTGCGCACATTCTGATTAAAATAGCAGACATCCCTAAATAACTTATGTACTATCGGGTTCAGAATTGCATGGCCAATTTATGAATGAATTCATTGATAAATTGACCATGCAATTTTGAACCCGATGGTACCTACCTATTTTAGATTTAAAATATTTAAATCTCTCAAATTAGGCCAGTACAACACGCGTGCACAACAATAAATCAGAAAAATGATGAGTGGCGTAGCATAGCATAGTGTTGCAGTTGCACGGACGGAGGTTAAAGCTGACATTTTCTCAGTAATTGTGTAATCTTTTACAACATGGGCTTGTCTGCGATTGTATTCTACGAACAGTAATTGAACTTTTGTGGAATTTTGCAAGACTTTGTCTGAAGAAAAATGATTGTAGTTGATTTAATTCAGTCCAATGCTTTTTCCTGACTTGAGAATCTCGAGATTTATGTTTTTGAAGCGATAAAGCGAGTTGGCTGTTTGTGCGATGGTAGCCAAGGATCCTTCTGCGATCAGATATGATAAATGCTAACACTAGAATGCTACTACCGCGAGGTTGAGCTTCCAGCGAGATCAGTTAAAGCGAGTTCTGCCTGATCTGAGTGATCAATTCAATGTATGTGACGAAGCCTGTAGCTGATCTGCGACACCACTGCGAACTTTGAATATTGAAAGTTCGTTATCTCTCTCTCTATTGCCCTTACCTATTTGAAAGAAAGAGACGCAGCTAGCAAAAGTTAGGTTTTCTATTTTCGCAGTACCAAGCCTGTTTTCCAGTCCGGAATTAGAACCCGATACCTTCAGAATTCAGATTGAGATTCGGACGCCTGCTACTAGCAGTAGTAGCCTGGCATGGCGCTTCTTCTTCTTGCGGATTATGAATTATATAAAATTAAGTGTTGTGTCATTCACATCCAGAGTTCCAGACATGTTTACCATTAAATCATTATCCTATCACATTAATCTATCCTCCATGGCCGTTATCTTATCGGGTCACTAACTGGTAGTGGTGCTAAGCGTCACATGACATGATTCATAAGTACCACACTGCACTACGTGTACTTGCATCAATAGCATTGAACTCTGCTCGTGACGTGCATCTATCGAAGGTTGGCACAGATTATTGCAAAATCCTGCTACTAGTATGCAATTACTTTGTGAGGGGATCACAGGATTAATTGACTGATTTTAGTTTTCTTGTTTGCTATTTCTGTTCATGAAAGTGACACGAATGCCCATAATATTAATACATTCTAAAAATTACTACCGGATTGGACGAGTGAATTAAATTCCATTACCTATCCTTAAGTTTCGTAAATAAATGAATGAGGTAAAAGGTAAGAAAATGAAACAATTGTAAGCATTGTGGATTAAACTAGAATTACTAGAATTAGCTGTTGTTTTTATAGACATTTCAAACATTAGTGCGTCACGCGCGGCGATAGTGCGCTCGTTAATGATAAAAGTGAATTGCAAATACAATGTTACTCAGTACTTGGAGACTCGTGCGATATTTTAGTCTCACGTGTCATGATACAAAGGAACACGGGAACACTATTTATGTAGGAGGAGAGCATCCTACTAATAAATACGAAAGTTTGTTTGTGTCGATGATTAATTGTTGTGATGTTTTATATGATACCAAAAGTTTTTCGATTGCTTTACCGTATCCGGATATTGGCCTCTTCTCCATTTTTCCATAACCATCATCTGTATACAATGCAATGTATTCCTTCCATCTCATGGTCTTCCAAATTATCCATCAAATTAGGTTACACGTTATCCGACAGGTTGATCCTGACAATTCACTTTTGTACTTTCTACGTTCGATTTCCTCAATCACGTTCCAGTTCTGTCATCTCATGATCTCACCCACTGAGAGGTATTCTGCATTATAACGTAGTCTTTAAATTTCCGCAGGTCTGCGTGGTAATTTTTCTTTAAGTTTTTTTTATTAAATAGCTATGATTTTTCCTTCATTCACTTAATATCAAGGTGGCCTATTGTTGAGCAATCCTTGTTTTCTTCTGTTTAATTCTCTAAACCAAGTGTGACCTTGTTTATCCCATGTACGTAATGTTCAACTATAATATATTTGCAGGTCACATATTGTATAATTTATATAAGTATTTGCGATATTCTTCTTTCAATCTTTTTCGCACAACGTGGGCTGGATTTATTGCTATTTTTCATAAACTGTTAATGATTTTGCCTAATGGAGAGCCATCGAAAACTAAAGGTTTCACATAAAAGTCCTGACGTTCTTAAAAGCGGCACAGAAAAAGTATTTATTTATCTTTCATCTAGTTTTCAGCCTGCTATTGCAGTTGTGTTTCTTATGGTGCTAGTCACGGGAAAGCCGAATAATTCAAATAACTTAATTCTGGTAAACTCCGATGATTAATAAAGAAACTTTCACAGACGTGCTATGAAATATTGTCCTTACATTTCTTATGATAGACATGGAATGGAAGTATTCTGTTTCGGTCGCAGTAAGGCGAGGGAACTGTGATGGGAATTCATATCAACTCTTCAGGCCTAGGCCTACAAAGTAATATTGGCATTAATTCTGTTTTTTTTTTCTGGTGTCAGGATGGTTATCGTGTCTGAAGAGAGAATAATAATAGAAGTTTACGTGTAGACTAGACTAATGCCTTATGAACGGAACTTACATTTTTTTGAGTTACTTTTTTTTTCAATGCATTTTTGAGAAAAGTACCCGCTATGCTCGGCCGTCTATATGTACTTGGCCGGTAATACCTGTTTTCCTGGCCTCTGGGGAATTAATATTTAGTTTACGTTTCTCGTTATTCGCATTTACTTGTATGTATAGTGAGTTATTGTATTACTTAGATTACACTTTCTCTAATAGCATTATGTTTCGTTTCACGTGACCCCGCTTATCGGAAAATGAAAACGTGATGCTACGGAAGACTTACTTAGTTATCCGTTCCGTCTAAAAATTTAATTTGTACGTCTTACTTCCTTGTTTTTTAAAAACTTTGCACTTATTATAAGTAAACGTTTTTCGAGTAAATATTTTTTTAAATATTCATGTCTTGTTAACATCGCCTGTAAAGTGGGCTGTCTGGAAGAGATTGATTGATAACGATAAATTAAGATGTTATTGTTTTGCTTTTCAATCGTTTGTAGTAGTGGTTCAATTGAAATAAAATTATGCATTAAATTGTTCCCATGTGAAGATGAATATTTGTTCTCTAATAGTAAAAAAGGTCTATTTCATTTATTGTGATCGTTTGATGTTGGACTTTTTTACCTTATACGGTATAGTTATCGAGATTTAACAAGGTTCATATCCTTAGGAAAAATGAACACGTGTGTCGTGTTATAAATGGGGATTTCCATCGATAACGGCATAAAATTCATATGGGGTTTAAGAGAGTTGAACATCTTTCCTTAGGGCTCGATGAATGATGCTGTCAGTTTGTTAGTGTCTGCCTTGCTATGCCAGGCTTGGGCTATTGCAAATGTCTCATCTGGATTTTCCCTAGGCTATCGTTCACTGGCTGCTGTCCTAACAGTATACCTCTTCATGCAGACATGAAGCGTGACCAGGTCCCAGAAAACTATTGAGGTTCTTTTCTTGTTTGCTCTTTGCTATGTGATAAAAAGATCTTTTCTTTATTTTTAAATACTGTGTTATCTTTAAATACAATGAATTTAGTACAGACTCTGTACTACAGAACAGAGAAGGGTAGCTTACTGCTCAAAAACTAAATTGTCGGTTGGACCTTATGTTGTAATCGATGATTTCTTAATAGGTACAACTTAAGAAGCATAAGACTTTACAGTTGTCGCTTCTTTATAAGATGCATGTGAAGGATATGGTAGCATATTTCGTAGCCGATGGGTTTCGGTAGCTCAGTTAATAAAGTAAGGGTTGGTATCCAGAATTCGCGTCTCGGTTCGGGTCTCGCCCGAGGCAGTATTGGTTGTTTTATTTCAAAACATTGTGATAGGTGCCTATCGTTAGCAGACGTTTCTGCTAAATAAATAATTATGTGTGAAAATTGGGAAATGTAGGCATATCCCACACTGCGGTCACTGTGGAAAGTTTGTTGTGTATGTGAAGGAGGAGTAATAATAGGTTCCTGAGAATAGGCAAAATAGGTATCGCTTTTCCGCCCACTACCACTTAATACAGATGAGAGAAAAGTACAAATTCAGTTTGTTTTCCTGGGTCTACAAATCTAATCAGAATTTTGCGCCAATTCTCCTTTGATTCTATTTGAAAAATCTCAGAAAAGCTCTGTAAATTTGTGATTTACCTTTCGTATTTGAGGGCATGCCCGTTCTCCTCCCAATAATGCCTCGTTTCCATATTTACTTCGTAACAGAAAAGATCACAATGTCAACACGGACACAATCACGTAAATCCAATTCGATAACACACACTTCACAGATTTATTTAAGTGAGGTCCTCGCAATCCATTTTCGGTAACCAAACGCCTTTGTATAGTAAGGTTTTCCCTTTGATTTGCATGTATAAAGTACGAAACGTGAACGGGCGGCACTAGCGAGCGCTGCGAGTGGACGTTTGAACAAGACTGACTGCCGGCCGGTTTGCCCGGTTTAGCTTAGTCACATGACTGGCGGCATCAAAATATGGCACGGCACGGCACGGGCAACGGAATGTGCGGCGCCCGCGGCAGGCCACGCTTGTCTGCACGTGACTGGGACTTCGCCGCCCGCTCCGCTGCCCCCTCCCAGCCCAACTCTTCATTGTTAGGTCCACGTTACGTGCCTGGGAATGGAACTGGAACGTAACATGTGAACGTGCCCTGCACGGTGGTGATAAGGCTAGATTGGATGTAGGTGCAGGTGAATTTATTAGATTCCGATTAGGATATAAGGGGATTTAAAATTTTCTTATTAGAATTAAAATGGAATCGAAAAAGTTTAAGCTGCTTTATTTTTTCCTGTTTGTTCCGTAGCCAATATGATAAGACGGAACTCTTTTTTATAGTTCCGTCATGTATGTCCGTCCATCCGTCGGTCCGTATGTCAGAGCCATTTTACTCGAAACTACAAGAAGTATCTTGATAAAATTTTATCATAAGGTGTATTTTGCATGCCGCTACTTAGTACCTACATACTTTAGTACAGTACGCGAACAGTTTTGAGCTTCGATAACTCACAAGTGCGATTTTATTTTTTAGTTAGAGAATATGATATGATTACTTATAGTAAAAAATATTTTCTAACAGTTTTTGAAGTCGCGCTAGGTATTATATAGATATTTGTTAATAACAACAAGAAAAAATTATACAAGATATATTTTCCTTTACCATACTATTGCATTCAACTATTTCAACATCATCTGTCATTTTATAACAGTTTGGTCAATAGATTATGTGAGCATAATCGAAAACAATTTGTAAAAATATAAGTGACCTTGAATTCTAAATGAATTACAAATGGCTAAGACGACATATGCTCTTGACAAAACCGTTATAAAATGTAAAGTTATGTTGCAAAAGTAAGAAGCGATAGCCTGGTGGAGAAAAATAAAACTTACATAATCTTTTCTATGTGGAGCGAACGAATACATGTATTATTAATAGCGCAATGCTAACAATTGTTGGAAAATATTTTTACTATCAGTACTTAACGTGTTCTAACAGGTCACAAAATAGAATCGGATTTGTGATTTATGTTATTTTTATAGGTTAAAAAGGCGTTCCCGTACTTCAACTTCTCGGGTCAGAGGTGGGTTAAGAACCACAGAGCATCATTTTAGGTCTGTTGTTAGAACCGGTGGTAGTTTTTTCTCTGACATTCATAAGTGCATTGTAATGTGCCTAAATTGAAAAATAAAATAATCTTTTATCTTTATCTTTAGTTTAGTAATAAAATTGATGAAAAAAAATATTTTAGGGGGACACTCTATCCATACATGGAACTAATTGTGGGCATTTTTTGATTTTGTGATTTTTTCTGAAATAATGACCCCGAAATTCTAATAAATTGTGTCCCCCTGTAGCTTTTGAACCGGACATCTAAACCATATTTAATAAATTTGAGAAGATATATTCTTTCAAAGAAAATTGTTTTAAACATTATCGGTTACGGCGTTTTCGAGCGTTTTATCACCAAAAAACTTCATTTATAGGCAGATACGACCTTTTGCATTTTGGTATTAGTTTTTTTGATAGTAAGTACGGAACCCTTTATTAGGCGTGGTCCGACACGCACTTGGCCGGTTTTTTTGTATTTTTTAAGATTTTTTTTCATTACGGATCGATATGTTATAGATTATAGATATGAATATGAAGTGAGAATAATAATGGAACGTAACCTAGGTATAAGTTTTATTTTTATTTGGATTGATTGATTATACTCATTTTGATGTTTAAGCATACTTGCATACCTATTAGTGAAAAGCGCTATTAGACCCGTACCGATAAATTATGAAGTTTCGATAATATTAAAGATGCTTATTATTCGCATACAGAGTTCAGGCCATCCAACTTAGCTAATAATAATAATTTGTGTCATTCTAGGTTGTTGCGTAGGTAGAAACTTAGACATTTCTTTTTTTTAACATTATTCGTTAAATAGAAAATTAGAGATCAAAATTGTTTTTTCACTGTAACAGCAAAGTTGTTACTGACACACGGACGCGTTTTGTGTCACTTTCGTCAATGGGAATACTGACGTTCAATCAGCACATATATGTGGACTTTTACAAGCCTATATAAAATTAGAGTTGATCGATTAGGTACTGTGCTTTCTAATATATCGGTATCTATTATTTGAATAAATTTGTGCCATATTAATCAATGATATTTATTTACTTTAATTTTTTTTCTTGTATGACCCCTGTTAACAGTACAATAAAATATTAAAGTTATTAAAGTTTGCATCAATATTTTTATAAAAGCGTATCGAAACAATGTTTGAAATTTGTGTCATTATAATCAATGGATTATTTTTATTTTTCAGAATGAAAACTTGTTTTGCGTAAAGGGCATGCGCGGGGAAGGGTAAGGCGCGGGCGGGGTTCATGTGCCGACCAGGCTGCCTAGCGGCTTGTTTGTTTTCTATTATTACTCTATGCATACATATAGTAATAGTAGTAATAAGTGCGACAAAGACAAACAGCGATTTTTTGTCGCTCTTCTTTATTTTTCATAGTAAAGAAAGCAATTATATAAAACTTAAGTAAGTTAAGGATAATTAATGTAAACGTAGTCCATAAGGAACTGCAACGGCGGATCTGTGTGCCACGGTAAACCTAGTTTACCATTTAAACAGTATTTTGGCAAATTGTCACAGATAATTTGTAACTAATAAATATGTAATTTATGCATCAAGGCGGTTTGTTTACAGAGTGGCTGTCGTGAAACGCGAAAATCGAAATATCGTTATCTGCCTCTCGGTTGGACTAGCAAAGGGCCGGGCTGGACTTAATAAATTTTTCATCAGTGTGATGTCATAATAAGGCTGTTTTTATTAACTTATCGTATATAACACATAAAAATAAGCAACTTTTCTTAACACATTTTTTTATAACTCAATAATTTCGAAGTTATGGGGCCCTGAAGGTTAAGTACAATTTGGACTATTTTGGTTGGAATGGTGTCATTATGACACATACTTTATTTTGTAGAATGTGTTAAAATAAGCAAGTTTTATAAGAAACATTTTTTTACCCAAAAACATCGAAGTTACCGGACTTTGAAGATTGACTACATGGACTAATTTGGACTTAAAAAATAAAATGGCGACGGGGTATCATTATAACGTGTACTTTTAAGCATGTTTTATTTGAAAAACTTTTCTCTAAAATCAAAAATGGCTGAGGTAATGGACTGCGAACTTGCATATAATTTGGACTTCGAAAAAAACCATCGACGGGACTTCATTATAACGTGTACTTTTTATGATTATTCCGTATAGAATATGCTAAAATAAGCGTGTTTTATTTTAAAACTTTTCTTCATAATCAAAAATGGCCGAGATAATGGACTTTGAACTTGCATATCGAGACGTCATTATAACGTGTACTTTTTATAATTTTTCCGTATAGAATACGCTAAAAAAAGCGTGTTTTACTCAAGTAACTTTTCTCTAAAATCAAAAATGGCCGAGATAATGGACTCTGAACTTGTATATAATTTTGACTTCGAAAAAACAACCAGCGATGGGGTATCATTATATAGCATATTTTTTATGATTTTACCGTATAGAATACGCTAAAATAAGCATGTTTTATTTGACAAACTTTTCTCCAAAATCAAAATGGCTGATTGGACATGAAACTTGTATATCATTTGGACTTCGAAAAAAAACCGTCGACGGGACTTCATTATAACGTGTACTTTTTATGATTTTGTCGTATAGAATACGCTAAAATAAGCTTGTTTAATTTGAGAAACTTTTCTCTAAAATAAAAAATGGCCGTGATAATGGACTTTGAACTTGTATATATGTAAAAGCGTGTTTCATTCGACAAACTTTTTTCTAAAATCAAAAATGGCCGAGATAAATGGACTTTGAACTTGTATATATTTTGGACTTCAAAATAAAACCATCGACGGGACGTCATTATAACGTGTACTTTTTATGATTATTCTGTACAGAATACGCTAAAATAAGCGTGTTTTATTTGAGAAACTTTTCTCTAAAATCAAAAATGGCCGAGATAATGGTCTCTGAACTTGTATATAATTTGGACTTCGAAAAAAACCATCGACGGAACTTCATTAAAACGTGTACTTTTTATGATTATTCCGTATAAAGTATGCTAAAATAAGTGTGGTTTATTTGAAAAACTTTTCTTTATAATCATAAATGGCCGAGATAATGGACTTTGAACTTGTATATCGAGACGTCATTATAACGTGTACATTTTATGATTTTTCCGTCATGAATACGCTAAAATAAGCGTGTTTTACTCAAGAAACTTTTCTCTAAAATCAAAAATGGCCGAAATAATGGACTTTGAACTTGTATATTATTTGGATTTCGAAAAAAAACATCGACGGGACGTCATTATAACTTTTCTCTCAAATCAAAATTGGCCGAGATAATGGACTTTGAACTTACATATTATTTGGATTTTAAAAAAAAACCATCGACGGGACGTCATTATAACATGTACTTTTTATGAGTTTTCATATAGAATACGCTAAAATAAGCGTGTTTTATTTAAAAAACTTTTCTTTCAATTCAAAAATGGCCGTGATAATGGACTTTGAACTTATATATTATATGGATTTCGAAAAAAAACCATCGACGGGATGTCATTATAACATGTCCTTTTTATGATTTTTCCATATAGAATACGCTAAAATAAGCATGTTTTATTTAAAAAACTTTGCTCTAAAATAAAAAAACCGGCCAAGTGCGAGTCGGACTCGCGCACCGAGGGTTCCGTACAAACCTATAACAAGCAAAAGTTGTAGTATGTTTATTACTAATTTCAATTTAATACCTCTACGCGTTTACGAGGAAAAAGTTAGTAAGTTTAAAATTTAAAAAAATATTTTTTGTATGATTTTATTAAAAATGTCTACTTTTCGTAATTTTTCCTCTATATGTGCTATATGAAGTTTCTTCGTGCCATGTTTCAAGTTTCTGAGTTTACGCGAAGTACCCTTTAGGTTTTGAGTTTCTTGCGAGTACTCAGTTTCAAAATATGCGACTTAAATTGCTATTTCTTTTGATTGGGATGACATAAAAGTTTGGTTTTGCTACATCTGAAAGATCCTATAGCCCTGAGTATTTGACATGAATTTCAATTTAATACCTTTACGCGTTTACGAGGAAAAAGGTAGTAAGTTTAAAATTTAAAAAAATATTTTTTTGTATGATTTAACTAAAAATGTCTACGTTTTGTAATTTTTCCATTGTCTATGCTATATGACGTTGCTTTGTGCCAAATTTCAAGTTTCTAAGTTAACGGGAAGTACCCCGTAGGTTTTGCGAGTGCCGAAAAACTATAAAATTTGCAGCATAAACGACTGTATCCTTATGATTGCGTTAGCTTATAAGTTTGATTTTTTCACAGCTCCAAGGGACAATAGACCTGAATATTTGATATAAATTTCAGCTTGATACCTCCACGCGTTCCTGAGAAAAATGGTCTTGACAGACAGACAGACAGACGGACAACAAAGTGATCCTATAAGGGTTCCGTTTTTTCCTTTCGAGGTACGGAACCCTAAAAATGGCCGAGGTAATGAACTCTGAACTTGTTCCTCCTTTTTGTAAAGGGTCGGCAACGCGCATGTGACACCTCTGGTGTTCCAGGCATCCATATGCTACTGCTTACCATCTGGCGGGCCGTATGCTTGTTTGCCACGTTGTGGTATAAAAAAAAAGAGTAAAATAAGAATACAATTAAACAAAATAAAAGGAATAAAAACAGAATCAATACAAAATGACAAAATAAAAACAAAATACAGACGAAAAGAAAAAACAAAAATAAAACAAAAGTAAAAAAAATACGTTATTGTCGTGGAACACTCCGTTAGAACGAAGTAATATTATTTAATTTTTGACTTTTTCGTATTTTTTGTCGTTTTTGAATTTTTAAAATTTTTGAGATTTTTGAGATTTTTGAGATTTTTAAGATTTTTGAGATTTTTGAGATTTGTGAGATTTTTGAGATTTTTGAGATCTTTGAGATCTTTGAGATTTTTGAGATTTTGAAATTTTTGTGATTTTTGTGATTTTTGTGATTTTTGTGATTTTTGTGATTTTTGTGATTTTTGTGATTTTTGAAATTTTTGATATTATAGAAATTTTTAACTTGACTTTTTTCACTTTGTCACTTCTCACTTTCACTGTCACTTCTATTCACTTTATTCTATTTTTCATTTTTTTTATTTCATTCCATTTCACATGTTTTTCAATGCTGTTTCGTGACGGTCACGTGACTTTTTTTCGCCTAGCCCCCCATCCTCGAACCGTCCGATAAGGAACTTCGTTCCAATAAAACAGCACTAAATAAAAATATTACGTTGCGTTTTCTACCCATAATTCACGATGCTTGAAATCTTCGAAAATGTACTCAACAGTCTAGTCAAAACACAAACAAAGCGGCTACCGCTCAAAAAGGTACGTATTGGCGAGACACGCACGAGTTCATTGCCCTACTCGCCGGCTTCCCGCGACTCGCTCCTCCGCTCAGTTCCTTTGTCGAGTATGTCAGCTTTATCACCCCGCGCGCGCCTCCGTGAGCAAGTACCTACATCGTAACAGCTAAGATGCCAGCGCCTGGTTGACGCATGGATTAGCTTGTTAAGAAGCGAGCCGGGGGTCTACTTCTAGTGGTCATTACAGAAGTAAGCCGAACAGGCGTACCATCAAGGTCACGCGCTATAGTTAAGAAGATTTCCTCTGAACGCAAATATTGTTTCTGTTTAATTTTAGACGAAATATCATTGATGAAAGTGACACAAATTGAAAAATCTACTTTAAAATCCCTTTTTGATGATTAGAATGTGAACTCTGATGACTTTAATAATTTATTAAAACGATAACAGCCTAAAAATACGAAATTACCAAGAAACTTAAATTTTCATTGCTTAATTTGACACATATTGATTTTATTGACATATTTTTAGGTGATGATATAGTTAATCCTTATTTTATGAACTCTAATTTTTTATACGTAGTTTTTTAGCGTTGTCATACTATATAAAATTGCACTCGACGTAAATGACACAAACTAGTTTTGTACAACAATAAAACTGTTATAAATACAAAACAGTTATATTTTCTAACTCTAATATTCTTTTACTCAAGTTATGGCAAGCTAAAATAGTTAACCTCAAATTTTTGAATTACAAAAAAAGCACCAATTGAATATGACACAAAACGCACTGAAAGATTCTCATGTACACACTGTATTTCCAACTTCAATAATAAGTGACTTTAGAATTTTCGAAACTTAACCCTCAAAATATTGCCAACGAGACGGGACTATACATACCTCGACATGAAACCGGATTCCCGGCCTCGTGTTCCTTTCCTATCCAATTTGGCCGTTAATGTTGGTTTTCCCGGTGTCTGCTATAATGTACAATTTATTCAGTGCTGATGTTATATTACTTACACATTCAGAAAAACTACGTTATTATTTATATATACTTAATAAATAACAACCATGTAGTCAAGTTCACAAAGACGCCATGCCATTAAATTTTTTAATGAATGCAGCAAAGTAATTTAAAGCATTTTTTTTCTGCGCATAAGCTACGTCGGATGCCACACTTTTGTAAAAAATATTTGAAGCAATCGGAGTAAATATTATAATAGATAGTATTGTAAGTCTCTTCTACTATTTGAATTGGATGATAAAATGGTGTCACAAGAATTCTAGGGCAGAAAAGGGATTTGAGTCAACGGTGTCCATCTCCACGAAGTGACAGCTACGGCCTTGGAACGTATCGGATACGTTTTCGGGGTAGTCAAAATTCTTTTCGTTTATATCAGGGGTTCCCAAACTTTTTTAGGCACGCCCCCCTGTTGCCTAAAATGATATTCTCACGCCCTCCTTCGCTTCGATGTAAGGAAACGGAAGTAAATGGTCTAGCTAGCCCTGTTTAATTTTCCCAAGGCCCCGCGCCTCCCTTAAAATGTGATCACGCCCCCCTAGGGGGGGCGCCCCCCAGTTTGAAAACCCCTGGTTTATATGCTTCATAACCACAGATAAAATAAAATATTTAAGTAGTTTATAGTACCTAGTAGTTTTGTACTAAAATAATAATTAGATTGGGCAAATAAGGTAATAAATCGGACATTTATCTAGTTTTGTATTAAAATTACTGATAGATTATGTAGATTGGGGCAGATTGGGGCAGGTCCAGCAATAAGCGTAAATAATAATAATACTAATTGCGTTCTTGTCAACCCTACAATGTCGAAAGGTAAAATTGTATGGAGACGTCATGTGTTCCGTTCATCTGTCAAAGTTCTGTCAAACGCTGATTCTGTAGAGAAGACGACCTGCTGTATTAAATACTATTATATTATTCTGTGGTGGAGTTAAATGGTAGGTTAGACTTACTAGACCTATGTCTGCCTATGCATGTTATTACCTTGTAGCATATCACTTACATACCTCAGAAATGAATCGCAGCAATGCTGGGATGAGCATTTGTCCAATTTGTATTGCACTTTCATAGCTATTCTGCAATGCTTGATCATCCACACGCACGTAGACGAAAGTCCCGTGGCGTTTTCCATCACCATGGCGCATTTTTCATTACCCTCGTAAGCCTCGTCGTCGTCTCAGAAACTCAATTTGCATGCTCTGAAATACGCAGAACGTAAAAATAAACACGCGAACACTTTCGTACGCTTCCTTTGTCGCGGATTTCGACCAACAGCCTCCAGCGACTTTTTGAAACCTAGGTTTCTCACCTTGTCTTAATTTTCTTTATGTTTGGTTATAAATCTTCTCATTTTATTAACATAATTGTGCATTTTTATACTATTTTTAAATGTTTATTTAGATTTCTCCATGGTGACGCATAGCCTAATTATACATTATCAATTGAAAATAGATTTCATATACTTCAGAAAAAAAAAAGTGACCAAACCCTCCGGTGTCCGAGGCCAGTGTGACCGGGTGGTCTAGTGGTCAGGACGTCAGCCGCGAAAGCTGAAGACGCCAGTTCATATCTGGCCTCGGACACCGGAGGGTTTGGTCACTTTTTCTGAAGTATATGAAATCTATTTTCAATTTATATATAGTAGTGTAACTACTTAAAAAAAAATTGCAAATCAAAAAATATTAAAACAAAATAATTTGATTTGCTTCAAGATTTATACATTATCAAATTTTAATGTTAGAACTCTGAATTCGCTGGCTGCCCCTATATAATCCTGTCACCGACAAAAGTCAATCAGTTTCTGGTTATCTTCGAGAGAAGCATTTTCCAAAAAGGTCTGTGCGGGGCCGAGGTGGTCCCGCACTTGAATCGATCTCTCTCCTGGTCTAAAATCACGAGTTATTAACTTCCGAAGACTCCAACCACTACGGTCGCCACTGAGGGCGAGTGTCCCTCCAGCCGCTACGATCGCCACTGAGGGCGAGTGTCCCTCCAGCCGCTACGATCGCCACTGAGGGCGAGTCTCCACTACGGTCGCCTAGTGAGGGCGAGCCTCCACTCCGTTCGCCTCTGAGGGCGAGCCTATACTTATTCGTCGCTGAGGGCGACCCTCTCTACTCCGTTCTCCTCTGAGGGTGAGCCTCTACTTCGTTCGCCTAGTGAGGGCGAGCCTCCGAGCCTCTACTCCGTTCGCCTCTGAGGGCGAGCCTTTACTTCGTTCGCCTAGTGAGGGCGAGACTCCGAGCCTCTACTACGTTCGCCTCTGAGGGCGAGCCTTTACTTCGTTCGCATAGTGAAGGCGAGCCTCCGAGCCTCTACTCCGTTCTCCTCTGAGGGCGAGCCTCTACTCAGTTCGCCTAGTGAAGGCGAGCCTGTACTCCAGTCGTCTGCTGAGGACGAGCTACTGAACAACCTCCGGCTTTACCGCCCTTTTGTTTTCCAATATATAAGGCCATATTGACTTACCCTTTGACAACTGAAATAATTATAAAAAATAAAGAACCCATTCCCATTACCTGAACTTCCTTCTTTTTAATTTAACTCTCTCCACCTTATTCGTTGCGTGTTCTTCCACACGTCTTTGGAAGAGCACGTAACGTGACAACCTCATTATTCATTATTAAAAACCGGCCTAGTGCGTGTCGGACCACGCATAATGGAGGGTTCCGTACTCCGTAGCTCCAATGGAATAAGAATCAGACTAATGCCAAAAGGTCATATCTGATGCCTATGGATGAAGTTTTTTGAAAAGAACTCAAAAATGGCTAACCCGATAATGTTCAAAACAATTTTTGTAGAAAGTATATGATAACGCGCTTCTTCTTAATTTTTTCATATTTTTGGACTTACGGGTCAAAAAATACAGGGGGGGGGGGAGACCGCAATTTTTCAGACTTTCGAAGCGATTATTTCTAAAACTATTCACTTAATCACAAAATGTTCAAAGAAACCTCAATGTTATTTTTAAAGACCTATCAATTGATGTGCAAGATATCGATATTTGGTAAAAAAATGTAATGTATGGAGCGCCCCCCCCTGTAAATATTTTTTTCTGCAATTTCACTACATAATTTAATAGCGGCATAAAAACTACATCTTATGTCTAAATTTTATTAAGATACGTCTTATAGTTTCCGAGTAAAATGGCTGTGACATACGGACGGACGGACAGACGGACATGACCAAAACTATAAGCGTTTCTTTTTTTGCCATTCGGCTACGGAACCCTAAGGCGTGAAATACACACAAACGGCGTAAGGCACAGGCGCAGCGCAGGCACGATGCCGCTTCAAAACGTTGTATACAAAATGTACTAAGGAGACGTATTTTGAATTACACTCAAGCGGCGCGGTGCAGGCACACTAGCGACGCGCCGCTAGCAGGCACAACTGAAGCGTCGCGCAGGCGGCACGTCGCTTGCTATACAAGGTGTAACAAAAATGCTCGTGATCCTAACGGATCACGCAAGGGCATAATTGGAATAAGAAAAACTGAAAGAAACATTTTTTGGACGCGACAATTTTTTTTTGTATTAGCCACGTCATCTTAGCCGGCCGACCAAAATAATCCATACAAAACCAAATAAATATCTTCTATACCTCTGCACACTAATGAGTTGCAGCAAAACAAGCGCATCTTCGTCATCTGAAGAGGAAGACATGCTATCGCAACAAAATCACCCATCGTGCCGTCTCTTCACCTCTTCTATATAATTTAAATCGCGTCCGCACCGTATCCGTTCCACGCCTTATGCCTTACGCCGCTTGTGTGTATTTCACGCCTAAAAAATGACTGTTCTGAGGCTTATAACATAACACGTCTATACGATTATAATCGTTTGATCTTTTCAAACCCTATTGAGTTGACAGCAAAACAGCAGCATCAATAAAGACCAACATATTAACATAATTCTTACTTAACCTGATCGTATCCGTCGTATATTTATTTCTAATATTTTACATTACAGTACTTACTGTAATATAGCAATATTCAGTTACTAAATTACACCCATCTTTATTTTTATTTAAACGTAATATTCCACATACGTTTATACGTTAATTAAAGCCTAAAAGATAAAATATTGGAATATTTATTTTATTTTTTTACAGTTGTGAGGGAAATTAAACTTTGTGTCATGGCAACATTGCGATATTAAAACGTTTCGTTTCTCTTTAAGCAAATACTATTATTTTATTCTAGCAAGGTAAAAATATGGATATTTTTGCGACTACCTTAAACATCAACCATTTATAAAATATTTTTGATGGTAAAAAAGAATTTCAAAAACAAATTATAGTTCTATAACAAAGTGTCCATACGGTGAGTTTAGTGACACGTCCGTTCCGGATTGCGAACTAAACGCAACTGGTGACAGTCGATGTCGAATTGTCGATTGTCGACAGCAGTTCTTCGCGAGAGGCGTTATAATTTTTACGTTTTAGGGCTAAAGTATTGTGATTATTATAATTCAAAATGTTAGCCTTGATTAATCGTATCCTTGATTGGTTTAAAAGCCTGTTCTGGAAGGAGGAGATGGAGCTCACGCTGGTCGGCTTGCAGTACTCCGGGAAAACAACTTTTGTGAACGTCATTGCAGTTAGTATCATAGGAAAACAATAAATAAGTGTTAAACGTGGTAATTGTTGGCGATTATGCGATAAACAAACTGCCTGTTGAGCGCTGATACCATTAATTTTGAGAGGGATCGCATTTCAGACACAATTGTTATAGTATTGGTGTGTTGTGTATTGAGTGAATAATGACTAAGTTATTTCGCTTTTATATAATGCGCTTTGTTAGTAAGAACTTCTATATTAGGGAAAGAATTTGCTGAGTGAACAAAGGTACTCTAAAACTAGTAGAAAATGGTATGAAAGAGTATGTAGACTTCATAACTTCTGAGATTTGTCTGGTTCTTTAATCATAATTTGCAGATAATAAGTGAAAGCTTAATATACATATATTATTATTCCTTCTTGCTTTAGAAGACATGACAGTCATAAAACTATTATTGTCTAATATTTCCTATGTTGATATCTATGTATTTAGGCTTACTAAAGAGTTTTGCCTACAATTCCGACATCTTTAAAAAAAACATTCCTTATCTTACAGGAAAGTATTATTTGACTCTATTTGAAAAAGCTAATATGAGGTTATTTTATTGGCAGTTTCTTTTCAATAATATATATAGCTACAACCCCACTGATTTCTCATCTATACGTTTTATTTCTAAACGGGGGGATTTTAAAAAATAATAATTTCAGATTTGTATAGCGGGCAAAATTTGTAGGTCCAGAAAAATACGGATTTTGGTCTTTCTATCTCGGTCGAAAAAATGTACAACGGCCCGACTAAACGGTGAGAGATGGAGGGGGGGTGTTCGACCAAATGTCATAGAGAACTGCTGGCAATTTTTAGAGCTCACTTTTTTTTTTTAATTTTTCGACTTTTTTTTTCGATCGATTTTTCAAATTGATCCTAGCGCGCTGAAATTTGGCATGGCAAAAGGCGTCGGCCTCGTGATTGCCATGAGCAAAAAAAATTTAATAAATATCCAAGATGGCGGCCAAAATCGTCACTTAAAGTTTGTATGGCAACTTTTAAACGGTGAGAGATGGGTGGGGGGTGCTCGACCAAATGTCATAGAGGGCCTGAAAAAAAGACGAATGGTAAAAAAAAATTTTCAAAATGGCCGACTTTTTTTTTTTTTTTTTTCAAAATGGTCCGAGCGCGCTGAGATTTGGCAAGCGGGGACCTAGGGGGCCCGAGATTAGTGTTTTGAAAAAAATTTTTGGAAAAATCCAAAATGGCGGCGTGCAAGTTTAAAACCATTTTTCGGGTAATTTAGGCGAGCCCGAAGGGCGAGCTTCAGGGTGGGAGGCCGCAGGCCGACCCCGGCGGAGGGCCGAAGGCCCGTAGCCTTCAACTAGAGTAACCAAGAAGGCGAGGCCGAAGGCCGAGCTGCGTGCAGGACGCATGAACTCAACCCAAAAGTCCAACTGTCTTAATAAGCGTAGCCGGAGAGCCGAAGGCTCGACGGCGGAGCGTCGAGGCGAGCGAAGGCCGGAGGCCGAGCTCCGCGTAGGGCCGAAGGCACGGAGCGTCACACGATCGGGGGAAGTTGGCGCTTAAACACGAGCCAATAGTAAAAGTGTCCAGCGAACCTGAGGGCCACAGGCCCGAAGGTGAGCGGCCGGACACTTTTACTATTGGCTCGTGTTTAAGCCCAACTTCCCGACTTAGGACATTTGGACTCCCCAGTCGCGAGGCCGTAGGCCGAGCTGCGTGTAGGACGCATGAACTCAACCCAAAAGTCCACCCGTCTTAATAAGCGTAGCCGGAGAGCCGAAGGCTCGACGGCGGAGCGTCGAGGCGAGCGAAGGCCGGAGGCCGAGCTCCGCGTAGGGCCGAAGGCACGGAGCGTCACACGACCGGGGGAAGTTGGCGCTTAAACACGAGCCAATAGTAAAAGTGTCCAGCGAACCTGAGGGCCACAGGCCCGAAGGTGAGCGGCCGGACACTTTTACTATTGGCTCGTGTTTAAGCCCAACTTCCCGACTTAGGGCAGTCACAGTCAAGCACCTATCCCCGACTGTCTGTAATAAGCGAAGCGGCGGGCCAAAGGCCCGACGGTGAGCTTCGAAAACTCGCGAAGGCCGGAGGCCGAGCTCCGCGTAGGGCCGAAGGCCCGAAGCGTCCAATACCGGCGCGCCAGCACGCGAGGCCGGAGGCCGAGCTGCGGGAAGATAGAGCTCGCACGCGGAACACTAAACACAGTCCCAAAAGACAAGTTCCTCCTGGAGCCTTTAAGGAAACCCAAAACTCAATACACAAAAACACAAAACACATAACTCAATACACAAAAACAAAAAACACAAACACAAAGACCAACAAAAAAAGCCAACACTCCACCACCGCGGGGCCCACGGGCCCCGCGCACCCGCCCAAAATACTAGTTTACTTTTACGACTAGACCTTATAGTAACATTGTCACTTACAATATAACATTTTATAAATTATTAAAATTTTATAAAATAAATGTGAAATGTGCATGAGTGTAGTGAAAGGTCCCACTTTTTCAATACACTTATTTTCTTTCACTAATATATGTATAGTGTAAATTGTGTAGTTTTAGGAAGTACTAATAACTCCATATTGCCTAAGTGGGGTTTTTTCCCTGCAGTGACTGACACATAAATTGGAGTCAGGCATAACTATCAATGTCCCCAATTGTACCCACCCACCCAGAAGGGTGATAATATGCTAACATGTGCTCATTCTTTCTGATCCTGAGCCCCGTCATGGGTCAGAGGCCTAGCTCAGTGAACTGGGCTGGCCATACAGCTAGGCTGCTTAACAACAGATGGACAAGAACACTGACAAATTGGAAACCAACAAATGGGAAAAGAAAAGTGGGCAAACCAAAAACTAGATGGAAAAATGACCTAATAGAAACAATAGGAAAAGACTGGAAAGAAATAGCAACAGACAGCGATTCGAAAGACGCCTTGGACAAAAGGATCCTACAAACATATGAATCGAAAAAATTAAAATAAATAGAAAACAAAATAAATAAGTTTGTAAAAGATGTTTGGATAATAAACTAGAAAAAAGGTCTAGCCAACATAACATTCATTGTAACACAAAACCTCCAAACCAATGGAACATATTGACCGGTGTAATTTATATTGTATCTGTCTTAGTGTCCATCGGAGCCCTAGAAAGCGTTTATCTTCGGCCCCCAATACAAAGAGGGGAGTAAGTTTGACCCCTACGTGTTTCTGTCTGTTTGTTTGTCAATGGCACTCTAGCGCTCAAGTGGTTCAACTAACTTAAATGCGTTTTTTAGGGTTCCGTAGTCAACTAGGAACCCTTATAGTTTCGCCATGTCTGCCCGTCCGTCCGTCCGCGGATAATCTCAGTGACCGTTAGCACTAGACAGCTGAAATTTGGTGCTAATATGTATATCAATCACACCAACAAAGTGGTAAAATAAAAAGTGGAAAAAATTTTTTTATTTGGGTACCTCCCCTATACGTAAAGTGGGGAGTGATTTTTTTTTCATTTCAACCCTAATGTGTGATATATTGTTGGATAGGTATTTAAAAATGAATAGGGGTTTACTAAAATCATTTTTTGATAGTGTAAATATTTTCGGAAATAATCGCTCCAGAAGTAAAAAAAACTCTCTAACTTTTGAACCATAAGTTTTAAAAATATGAAAAAAATTTCAAAGTAGAACTTTATAAAAACTTTCTAGGAAAATTATTTTGAACTTGATAGGTTGAATAGTTTTTGAAAAAAAATTACGAAATAATTTCTGAACTAAGTTTGTAATTTAACCGTATAAGCAGGTGTTTATTGTACCTGTAATTTCTACAAAATCACAATGAAATGACGTGCTTTCAAATAAAGTAAAAACGGTGAAAATAGGTTCACGCAATAAAGAATTATCCCATAAAAATCATCTTCCATACTTTAAGCTCGCGCGCAATAGTTTACTTAATTTGCCGATAGATGTCGCTGTACGTGGAACGCTCATATCATATCCTACATGGCGGTGTTATTTTAACTCTTAAGTGGGGACACTTACTGTGACGGGCGGAAAACTACGGAACCCTACACTGAGCGTGGCCCGACACGCTCTTGTTTTATTTCATAGCAGCTTTTCTAGTTTGTGAAAATAAATATGTTTATCAAAATTGGCTCAGCCATTTCAGCTGTTTTCCTATATTTTTAATTGGTATGCCTATATGGTGAGCCACTAGCTAGAGGATAGATCTCTCATGCTCATGTGTATGACTGGATGGCTAATCATTTGGCGCTGACTCATAAGGGGTAATTGATAGGTATTGGTGATCAGGTGATCAGTTATTCCAATGTTTGTAAAATGAATTACTAGGTGAAGTTGGTAATTCATATTAACTGAACATTGTGTTTTATTGATTGGACTTTGTTTTGTATTTTATTATTATTTGCAGTATTATGGTGACTGTAAATTAGGTACCATATTATTTTTTTAATCACACTATATGTGTGAATAATTGTCTTTAATAATTGAAATTGTTAATTTTGGTTGTTGTTACTGGTTTTATTTGAACTAAATTAAAATGGGTACTAAATATCGCGATAAATGTCAGAGATTATCTTGATCATTTCGAACCCTGCTGTAACCTATATTTTGACTTAATTAGCTAAGTATTACAGCAGTCTAGACTATATTATACCATTAACCAGTCTATTCATAGTGCTGTGTTCCTGCTGGTGAGAAAGATTGCCAAAGAGCTCAAAGAGGACCCAAGTGTGTTGACGATGAGGGACCCTATTGTTCCTTTAGCCTTCAACACAGTGAATCCTCCTTTTTGTAAAGGGTCGGCAACGCGCATGTGACACCTATGGAGTTGCAGGCGCCCATAGGCTACGGTAGCTGCTTACCATCAGACGGCCCGTATGCTTGTTTGCCACCGTCGTGGTATAAAAACAAATTTGAACATATTTACTTAAAAAACAAATGTAACATTTATTTAAATAATAATATTTTCTCTACATGAAAAAATATATCTACCTAAAACATTAATCTAGGTGGTTGACAACTAAATCCACATACATGGATTACATGTTTTTGGTTTTAGTACCCATGATATACGAGGTTTTTAAAGCGATTGATTTAAGCGTAATCTGCCATGTAACAATACCGTGAAAACAGACCTTACGCCCTTATAGATAAGGATGTAAATGTAATGGCACTTAATCCATTACGCCTAACCTTGGTGGTATCAGTCTCAATGTTAATACTGGCCTATCTGTCAATCCGTTCAAGTTCATTGACATGCTTATCACTTTTTGATAAGAATTGCATTTAACTGCAACATTAAGGTAGTACCTAGTAGAGTCGCCATCAAATATATCGAACCGGCCAAGGTACTCAAAAATATCTGAACATGAACTTTATCGCCTTGACAATAGAGGCGTTGTTCAGATATTTGTGACCACCTTGGCCGCTCCGATATATCTGATGGCGACTGTACTTATAGTCAGTGTGTCATGGATCCAGCTTTGATCAGGACACATTATAAAATTTTATGAGTGCACAAATTCATCACTTTTAGGTGCTATTTTTTTTATTAATACCACGACGGTGGCAAACAAGCATACTGTCCGCCTGATGTTAAGCAGCTACCGTAACCTATGGACGCCTGCAACTCCAAAGCAGTCACATACGCGTTGCCGACCCTTTACAAAAAGGAGGATTCATTGTGTTGATGGCTAAAGGAACAAGAAGGTCCCTCATCGTCAACACACTGGGTCCTCTTTTAGCTCTTTGGTAACCTTACTCATCAGCAGGAACACAACACTATAAGTAGGGTCTAGTGCTATTTGGCTGTGGTTTTCTGTAAGGTGGAGGTACTTCCCCAGTCGGGCTCTTATTATTATGTATTTTTTTTTCGCTGATGTCATACGGTATTATTTTGTATGGGAACTCGACAGACTCGAAAAGAGTGTTTTTATTACAAAAACGAGCCGTACGAACATTAGCTGGTGTACACCTAAGGTACCCATGTCGAGAGTTATTCAAAAAATACAAAATACTGACACATTACTCACTGTATGTCTATGAGATTATAATGTTCACGCGTCGAAATATAAATTCATTTCAGCGTATAAATGTGCCCGGCAGAATAACCCGCCAGACCGGGCGACTACAGCCCGTCCAGCATCGACTTGCATTACTCGACAAGTGCCCGCGTGTAATAGGCCCGGAATTTTATGAAAGTCTACCCGCAACTCTCAGAAATGAAACTTCCGATAATAAATTTGAACACCGACTAAAGGAACTTTTATTGTCTAGGAATTTATATTCTGTCGAAGAATTCACTGCAGAATTTAAAAGAACTGCAAAATGTTAATTATTTTTATAGAGTATTTTTACGTAATATTTTTGTTTATATTGTTATTTTTTTTAATTGATTGACTATGTTTTAGGTTTTGACATTTTTCTTTTATTTTATAATATTTATATGTATACCACTACCTAGGGTCTCTAGACATGTATACATAAACAAAATCCCTGTTGACATTCTTTATATTTTACTAATGACATTTTCTTTTTCTGTACATTTTTTTTTGTTTGATTATTATTTTATTGTATTTTAAGTGACGATCTTTTAGTGAATCAATATTATTTTATGATGTAAAATACTGTGTGATTTTCTATAAAAAATGAATAAATCTATCTATCTATCTATTTAGTGCCATTAAAACCATTTTACAAGCTTTTATTTAATTTCAACTGTCCCGTTGTCAGTAATCAAATCTTTCAAGTTAAATTTGACCCCCTTCCCGATTGATTCAGCTGAAATTTTGCACGCATATGTATAATGCAATATTATGACGACATGGACCTGGTCTGATGATCATACATCGGGGTTTTCGGTGCGGGAACGATTTGAGAAAGAGTAGATATAAACAGATACATAGGTTAGTCTGCGAAAATATCATATTATGCCTAATGAACAACTACCTCTCTGTGAATAGTATACACACTAAGATACGAGTTTTTTTTCGTGGAGGCATTTTGGTATTGACTATTTTGTAGTATGTTAAAAATGCAATTGCATACTTGCATAATAGGTCACTTTTTCCTTTGTATATGACATCTATATAAGTTTAATGCAATTGCATATGAGAAATTTATGCACTAGATAATTAACTAAGATAAAGACACGGTATGACATTAAGTGTCAAATATTAATCTTGACGTCCGATATTTATGAACTATTTGCTTATAAATGAAGGGACTTGACTGAAGAGTATGATAATGACTGACTTTTATATATATTGTATGATTTTTTTCTAGTATTTTTTTTTTCAATTAATTATTCATTAGGCAGAAACCTGCTAGAGTACATTCTGTTTTTTAAGTCAATACCTACTCTTTGGCTAATGTCAAACATTCCCGCACCGAAAACCCCGATGTATACTGATGATGGAGCTGGAAGGTGGCCATGGGAACTCCGCAACTACTCAACATTATCTCATCGTGTTTGGGCTCGTTGCATTCGTCTTGAGGAGCAGTTCGGGATTGTCCAAAGAAAAGTACAGTAAGCAAAAAATGCTTGTCACGAAAATTTTTTTTTGAAAATGAAGCTTTATTTAAAGATAAAGATAAAATTTATTAATTACAACTTATGCTAGTTTAGATTTACAGTGGTAATTATGCGGTCTATATGTACTTAAATAATTAATCATAAATACATAAATAAGCTAATAAATACATAAATCTGTATTTTATTCAAGTAAAATACCTATAAATAATAATATAATAATAAATTCATTTATTCTAGACAACATAAGTCCAATAGAATTCACATTTCACAAAAAAATACATTTTTAAATAAAAATAAATAGCATATAGGCATACCAATTAAAAATAAATGATCACTAAAAATAATGTTAACATTTTGTTGCTAAGTATTAATATACAAAACCTAAACTAAGTAAATGTTTACTTGTCATTAAACCGCACGTAATATATGATGAATTTGTGCAATGAACTTTGTTTGTTTCAGTCGGGCCAGTTCAGCGAAGACATGATCCCCACCGTTGGCTTCAACATGCGCAAAATCACTAAAGGCAATGTCACTATCAAGGTAAACAGCTTCCCTATTGTTGACACGTTTAACCTTTTAAAAACACCTACCCAATAAAGGCTTTATCACACATGAGCGCGATGCCGGTGTGGAGTGAGCGGGGCGCGTCGCTAATGTCCGAATATGCCTTAGTGTAAGGCCTGAGTGGACGCTCCAAGCGGAGCGTGCAGCGTGGCGGGCCAGCGTGCATTCACTTTGTGCAACGACGACTCGGGACACCAGGGTGCGTAGCCAACGTGCCAATCGTTAACGCTCCGTAGCGAACGAAACGCATAACGTCTTATAATTCGATGGAGCCGGCTGCACGCACGAAAAAACATGACTCATGCGGCGTTACCTCGCTCTGAGGCGTTCCAGTGCAAGCGAGAGCGCGGAACGAGCGACAAAGAGGCACAATCGGCCTTCGCGTTCGGCAGCGTTCGACATCTGTCTCTCTCCTACTTGAGTAAGCGATGCGTCCGCGTGGACAGCTGCTATACATTTACATGTTTTCGTCAAGTATGAAGTGCGGTGAAATTAAAATTATCTTTTGAAAAATGTAACCATTCCATCAGTATTTTCTTATGACGTTGTCACGTTCAACTACCGTCAGTAAACCGACTTTACAGACAACCGATTTTTTTTCAGTGCAACTGTCACTGTCGCACTGATATGAAAGAGTGATAGAGAGAGGTGACTACGATACGCTACGGAGCGTTAACGACAGCCACGTTGGCTACGTACCCTGTAGTAGTTTCATTTGTTTAACATGCACCCCGCACGCCCCGGCTCGCTACAAGCCAAACTCGAGCGTCCACGAGGGCTTTACACTTGTAGTTACATTAGGCACAACGGTGTGGCGCCGCGCTCACGCCCCACCAGCATCGCACTCGAGTGTGACAAAGCCTCAATAGTAGACGGCGTAGACGCGCAATAGGTCAACACAGAGCAGACGCAGGATGAGCAAAGTGTCTGTAACACCTGAAGTTGCAGGCGTCCATAGGCTACGGTTTCTGCTTACAACCAACCTACTTACCTGTTTCGTTCTTTAACATAGGTGGAAATTGTATAATCTGTGGAATTTTTAAACCTACTGCACAGAAGAAACCAATTATAGACGGAGAGCTAGCCACGTCAGATATGACACAACAATGAGAGCAACGAAACCACTCTAGTCACTTTTCTATACTATGCTTTTTTCTAGATCTGGACATCTGGCAGCGGTAAAGTGGTTGAGGTCAAAGAATGCAAACCACTTCAAGAAAACAAATCCTAGAGTTCTGGGTTTGATGCAATATTATGAGAAATTATATAAATAATTAGATTAAATCATTGCCAAAAGTTTGTGTTGGGGGAAAGTAGTGACAAACGACATATAATGTAATTCATAGTTTGTCGCCTACTGTTTTTGTTTTCGTAATAATACGCAATGTGTTTTTGTTCTAATGTTCAAATATAGGCCCTGTCCTCTAAAACTTCGGCAGTTTTTACCTATTTTGGTATTACTATTTTCCAATTCAAATATTTTGCTAGTCTGTCACTCTGACCTCCATCCATTAAAAGCTGCCAGATGCCCGGATCTAAGCAACAAGGATAGCATAGCAATCTAACCAGATGGGTTTTGTTGCTCTCATTATTATGTCATATCTGACGTGGCCAGCTCTTAGTCTATTAGTCGTTTCGATGGAAAATATATTTTATAAAAGAGTGCTTAATACAAGTATCGTACCAAGTATGTACCAAGCTCAAAGCAAGAATTTAATTAGAGACCGCACACGCGTCCTACCGTAAGGGATAGACATAGATGACAATAAAATCAGTTCTTCAGCACAAAACAGAACAATTTACCATTGTTTTCCTTAGCCGACACAACTTTCTAAGAAAAATATCAGGTTTTCTCGTAGTAAACACAGAAATTCTTGAAGAAATCGCGAATTATATTAGTTTGTGACCCTCCACTGCTATAAGTAATGGCGTGGAGGGTAATAAAAAAATGTGAGGACCAACGATAATAACACCTCTGCCTTACCTATTGAAAGTGTAATAAGACCATCCCGTTCGATTTTGGTATTGTTATTGCCATGCCCCGTCTATACCTTTTATCATATGTCTATGGTACCAAGGCTGTATGACTGTATGAGTGTTATATGAATATGTATGATTGTATGTACATATATTAATTGTTTGTGTGCAGGTGTGGGATATCGGAGGTCAGCCGAGGTTCCGCTCTATGTGGGAGAGGTACTGCCGCGGCGTCAACGCCATAGTGTAAGCTAATTTACGTATTTACCTATAAAAATAAAACAAAATTAAAATATAAATTTAAATAGCACTCTTAGTGCTTGAAGATGGAGACCTAAGCTCTCTGAAACATGTCGCGTGAAGTGACTAAAGTGACGTGAGTGTAACCGTTATAGTTTACTAGCCTTTTCCCGCGGCTTCGCTCGCGTACTATAATAAATTTCGATTAAAAAAGTCTAACAAATTGATTCGCCATACAAACTTTGGACCCCCATTTTATCCCCTTAGGGGGTGAATTTTGAAAAATCCTTTCTTAGTGCATCCCTAGACCTGATAAGGAACCTACGTGCCAAATTTGGAATCTCTAGAACCAGCGGTTTGGGCTGTGCGTTGATATGTCAGTCAGTCAGTTTCTTCTTTTATATATTAATAGTTTATAGTATTTACCTATAAGCTACTTTTAGAAGCTTTTATTTAGTTTCACCTATCTTGTCGTCTGTAATCAAATGTTGCAAGTTAAATTTGACCCACTTCCTGGTTTCCAATTCGCCTAACAATTTGTACGCACATAGGTATATTATGTATATAGCGTGACAATGCAATATTATGATGACATGGAGCGTGCTACTCGAGACTTTCCACAGAGAAACATACTCTAATTCCTTTTAAGTATTTCTATTTTTTTTGGGCCTCCTAGCCCGGTAGTGACACTGCCTATGAAGCAGGAGGTCCCGGATTCGAATCCTGGTAAGGGTATTTATTTATGTGTTTACCACAGATTTTGGACTCGGGTATGTCCTTAAATTACGTCCAAAAGAGAGGTATGGGTACTGCGAATGTCATCTCGCAATGTGTGGTAGGACACAGCACAGCAAATGTTACAGAAAACCACAGCCAAATAGCACTAGACCCTACTCATAGCATAGTGTTGTGTTCTTGCAGGTGAGTAAGGTTGCCAAAGAGCTCAAAGGGGACTCAGTGTGTTGACGACGTGGGACCCTCTTGTTCCCTTAGCCGTCAACACAGTGAATCCTCCTTTTTGTAAAGGGTCGGCAACGCGCATGTGACACCTCTGGAGCTGCAGGCGTCCATAGGCTACGGTAGCTGCTTACCATCCGGTGGGCCGTATGCTTGTTTGCCACCGTCATGGTATTAAAAAAAACCCAGATATTTATTATCCATTGCACATATCGTCGTCTAGTACCCACAACACAAGCTTACTGTGGGACTAGGTCGGTTTGTATCTGGGGGCACTGTGCCCCCGCCAAGTCGAGCAAAACAAATAACAAAGGCACGGCCGTACCATCCCTTTCTATTTAGGCTATTTTAGACCCCCTCTAATTCTGTTGTCGATAAAGCTAGAAGGCTGAAATTTCTGTGACCAAAAGGCCATAACACAAGGAAGATATATTCCCAATATCATTGAATTTCAACATATACTTTAACACATTCAGTGCCGAAAACCCGACTATCGGGTATTTTATGATTTCGTTCCCAGGCCGGAGGACCCGATAGTCGGGATCGTGGTACTACAGCTTTATATGACGAAATTTTTGTGGCCTGCCGCGGATGTCTTGTTTGGCTGGGTGGCAATGAATGTGTTAAGAATTTCTAATTTTTTTCGAGAACCCAACTTTTAAATACAACTTGCATACGTATCTTACAGGTACATGGTGGACGCGGCGGACAGTGACAAGATCGAGGCGTCCCGCAACGAGCTACATAGTCTGCTTGAGAAACAGCAGCTCACAGGCATCCCGGTGCTGGTGCTTGGCAATAAGAGGGACTTGCCACACGCGCTCGACGAGCATGGACTCATTGAGCGAATGTGAGTAAAACATGGACTTATTGAGCTAACGTGAGTACAAACATGTACTTATTGAGCGAACGTGAGTACAAACATGTACTTATTAAGCGAACGCGAGTTCAAACATGGACTTATTGAGCGAACGTGAGTACAAACATGAACTTATTGAGCGTATGTGAGTACAAACATGGGCGTATTGAGCGTATGTGAGTACAAACATAGTTTTCTTGAGCGTATGTGAGTACAAACATGGACTTATTGAGCGTATGTAAGTACAAACATGGACGTATTGAGCGAACGTGAGTACAAACATGGACTTATTGAGCGTATGTAAGTACAAACATGGGCGTATTGAGCGAACGTGACTACAAACATGGACTTATTGAGCGTATGTGAGTACAAACATGGGCGTATTGAGCGTATGTGAGTACAAACATGGTTTTCTTGAGCGTATGTGAGTACAAACATGGACTTATTGAGCGTATGTAAGTACAAACATGGACGTATTGAGCGTATGTGAGTACAAACATGGTTCTATTGAGCGTATGTGAGTACAAACATGGACTAATTGAGCGTATGTGAGTACAAACATGGACGTATTGGACGTATGTGAGTACAAACATGGTTTTATTGAGTGTATGTGAGTACAAACATGGACTTATTGAGCGTATGTCAGTACAAACATGAACTTATTGAGTGTATGTGAGTGTGAAAGGGCCTGATGGCTCATTTACAGGATATGAGTTTTAGTTTTGTAGATGAACTCGGGAGAAATTATGTAATGTCACATCTGGGGCGTGCAATACCGGTATTTTTTTGTATGTCCAATAACGGAATTCGGGTATTGCATGGCCTAATCACATCCAGGGTTAGAAAGGATACTTATCAATAATAGTTATCTTGATAATTATCGTGATTCTTATGGCTGATAATTATCCATTTGATAATAACCTAATATTTGTAAAGGCGGAATGCACAAAAAAAAATAACGCGCGTGAATTTCAACGTTAGTAGTTAATATATAAGAGAATAAAATCCATACCGGGGATACATATCCGATAATTATCACAGGTCATAATAGGCATGGTGAATTTTTTGTTGTTTGGTATGATTCGTTTCGTTCGATTCGTTTTGTTGTGAGGATCAAATGTCTATATGCGGCCAATTGCGTTAAAGCAACACAAAAGTCAGAAATTAGGCTTAAAGTCTGAGATTTGCATTTGTTTCTCGAAACGCTCCCAACAAAATGACGTGCAAAAGTGACGTCACGATCATAAAGTATGTTTAGAGTATGGGAAAAATTATGAAATTGCTATTTTGACAGTGAAATGTTACATTTATGTATATGGTTACTATACAATTTATTTAACAGTAAAATGTTAAAAATCGAATGGTATCATTGTTTTTTTTAATTCCGTACTTTAAAAAATTAAAAAAATTTGAAATTTAATGAAGCATGATATCTTCGAACCATTTCAATAGTTTTTTTTAAATTTTCACTTTATTTGGATATATTGGTAATTCTGCATCCTATCAACTAAATTTTTTGCATAATTCAACTGTCATCATTGTCATCATCCCTATTATCTTCTATATAATTTCGAACCCTCATGCAGTTTAACGGCTTAGACATTTATATTGACACTGAAAAAACAACCATGCGTATTTCAAAACGGTTACGTTTACATTTAAAATGTCAGTTGCCTATTTAATTAAGCTACAAGTGACAATTTACAAGCGAACATCTCTTTCTATACCTATGTTAGAAAGAGACTACCGCTTGTAAATTGTCACTTGTAAATTTAATAAATAGGCCACTGGTCCTAGCTGCTATCATCTTATCTTATCTTATTTGGCTCGGGGGCCCATATATATGGATACACTTCGACCCAAAGGGATATTTTGTGTAATTGCCCCCTAGTACACTTACTCAAGAGCTTTTTCAACCATCTCCATGTGTTGGGTGATGGAGCTCAAGGGCAGTGCTTTGAGGTCCTCTGGATCTGGATAGCCGATTCCAAAGTCCCTCATTCTTTGTCTGGCTAGAGCGTGACATTCACACATTAAGTGTTTCATTGTTTCTTCCTCTTCGCCACACATTCTACAGTCAGTATTGTCTGACAGTCCCATTTTAGCCAGTACTCCTTTCACGGCGTAATGGCCTGTAAAAACTCCTGTTATGATTTGGAGCCTTTTTCTACTAAGTTTCCAAAGCTTTTTGCTCCAGCTTGAGTCAACTCTATGCATGAAGAGCTTTGAATGCCTTAGACCTGTCAAACTACCCGACTCTTGTTGGTGTTTATGTTTGGTGTTAGCTGCTACCATAAACATAGTACTTTGTATTTAGACGAAGAAGTTAATCAAAATATGTATTTTTGTAGGAACCTCTCCGCGATCCAGGACCGCGAGATCTGCTGCTACTCCATCTCCTGCAAGGAGAAGGACAACATCGACATCACGCTGCAGTGGCTCATCCAGCACAGCAAGTCTGGGGCCGCGCGCTAGGCCTAGCCTACATCTAGACTTAGGTACCGTCACTAGGTATATTGGGCATATATAACCCGACAGGTCTTAACCACGAATTTCTGAGACCAAAAGAAGGAAAAAATATTGTGACTTTAGGTCAATTTCGCCAAAAAAAATTTTTTTTCTGTTTTTTGAATGTTGATTGCACATGAAAAGTAAATGTTATTAATAAAACTATCGCCTAAAACAAATTAGTACCTTTTTTTTTGGAAAAAATTAAGTCTGCATAGTTTTCCTTGTCACTTTGATATCTGTCAATAAGGACGTGTAAACTATGCCCAATATGATCAGGAATACACTGTTAAAATCTTTCTAGTTATATGGGCCCACGTTGTATATGTCGCAGCCGGATAATATAATCCGCCGTATTACGTTACGGCTGGCCGTTATCAAAAACAGGGCCGTTTTGAAATGCGCCGGTTCAACGACTAGCCGGATTGTAATTGCGATACGTTCTTTAAAAAGGCGGCTTACGTTTAGCCACGTTTATCGCTTTCAAAATAACCAAAACCTACCCATCCTACTAAAAAATAACCAAAACCGAGTGTTAAAACTGTCAAAACGGCGGCATTACGGCTAGCCATGTTGAAGAACGTATGGCGCCGAATACATTCCGGCGGATTTTCATTCAGCCGCATTTAATCTGGCTAATCGTCAAAGCGCCGCATTTCAAAACGGCCCTGTTTTTTAAAACGGCTAGGCTTAATGCAATACGGCGGATTATACGACAACTGCGACTTATACATGGAATAATAAAATAATAATGTTTGTAAGCTAAAAATTAAACAATTTGAATTAATTAATTCTATAATAAATTAATTGATTTTGTACTAAGCACAAACGTCTGCAAGCGAAATTTCAATTTTATAATTGAAAGGAAAATGGAAAAATTCACCACGTCGAGCAAGATTCGAACTTGCGACCTTTCGGAACACCGGTCCGATCGCTCTAACCAACTGAGCCATCGACGCTTACTTTCAATTATAAAATTCTATAATCAATATTTTAATTTTATTTTCCAGGTACCGCTAACCTAAATCTATACCTACACCACGCTGGAATCCTCGATACGCTACAGTGGCTCCAGCACAGCAAGCAGCGTCGCGCGCTAGACCTAGCCTAGATCTAGACCTAGGTACCGCAACCTGAACCTATATCACGCTGCAGTGTTTACGCACAACACTCGATCACAATTTGATATATTGTAACGGGCTATTTACATGGTACAATCGCCATTAGATAAACAAGTGTATCAAAAATGCTAGTGATCCGTTTAAAGGGTTGGTATCGTATTCAATAGGGATGATGACATATGTTGAATTATGCAATAAAATTTAGTTGATAGGATGCAGAATTACCAATATATCAAAATAAAGGGAAAATTAAAAAAATCTATGGTTCAAAAATATCATGCTACAAAATTTCAAAATTTTTCAATTTTTAAAAGTATGAAATTTTAAAAAAACAATGATACAATTCGATTTTTAACATTTTACTGTTAAATATATTGTATGGTAACCATATGCATAAACGCAACATTTCACTGTAAAAATAGCAATTTCATAATTTTTCCATACTTTAAACCGGGCGACTATATGATCGTGACGTCACTTTTGCACGTCATTTTGTTAGGAGCGTTTCAAGAAACAAATGCAAATCTCAGACCTTTAGTCTAATTTCTGACTGTTGTGTTACTTTAACGCAATTGGTTGCATATCGACATTTGATCCTCACAACAAAACGAATCGATTGATACCATACATGAAAAAAATTCACCATGCCTATTATGAAACACAAAGAAAAAAAAAAATACGCGAAAAGGAAAATTGGTTTCGTATGGAGAGTGACCGGCTGGGACGACGTGTCCCAACCCATACAAAAAAAAAACTTCCGCGCCCAAAAATTTTTCTCCTTTTTTTGTCGGAATATGATACCAATTATGACCTTAAACAGATCACTAGTATTTTTTTACGCCCCGTATAGGAGCGGTGAAGGCGGTTACAGATATCTGTACGACGCCTCTATTCTGCGATAAAGTGCATGTTCTGATATTATTGATTACCTTGGCCGTTTTGATATATTTGATCGCGTCTGCCGACGGTACCAGTTTCATAAACTACTTTTGACATATTAACATTATCGTAAGCGATCATTATTGCATACGATTGTGTCGTCGCCAAATCACTTAAGCGAAATTGGGCCGTGTAAATAGGCCTTAACGGATCTTTTATCACATCACTTTTTCTGAAATTTCTATATCTATCTCGTTCAAAAGTACTAACATTTTAAAGATGTCATGAGTCGTCCCCACAACACCTTTAACTGTTATGGTGTACGCTGCAAAAGTAACCTTCATACTTTCAAGTAAGGTTTATATTGGCTCGCTTGCGTTCGTGATCTTGGCGTGTGAGTGACGTTTTTGTATATGATGTACAATTTCAAGGGTTAATGACGATTTCCTGTCAATGGGGGAAGGCAACTGTCAAAGTGACATCTCCAACATGGTCCTTTGCTAAATTTGTACGGTGCGAAGTAGTTTTTATTTATTTTCGCGCAAATTACTCAATGTTTTGTTTCGAATTGCTCCGAAATTGAAATCCACCGGTTTCTAAAATACACTAAAATTAAAATGCCGTAGATTAACACCATAGGGAAGGTTTTTGCCTAAGAAAAGCTTTTTGACTGCATAATTACTAGCTAAGGACTATTCTTCTGTCTCTTTCTCTTATTGTATGGAACCTGGAACAGCGCCCTCTACAAAATGTTTCCACCGGCCTTCCTCATTGGTCCCATTTATCTTAACTACGTCCTATTGAAAAAAAAACCCCTGTAAAGGATTATACGTATTGGGAATTTTATATTATAACACACTTGCATAATGCTTGTGCTTGTACAGTCGCCATCAGATATAGCGGAGCGGCCAAGATGGTCACAAATATCTGAACAACGCCTCTATTGTCAAGGCGATAAAGTGCATGTTCAGATATTTCTGAGTACCTTGGCCGCTCCGATATGTTTGATGGCCACTGTACATACAACATAGGACGTAGTAGGGCATTTTCACACACAACTGTGTACCATTACGGCCGGTTAGCAATCGTCACAAAACTGACGGTCAATGTCAAATCCCATACATTTTGTCAGGAATGTGACGGTTAGACGTTACTGAAACTCGACTTAAGTCGTTCTTCAAAGTACAAGTTAACACATTCAATGCCGAGAACCCGACTATCGGGTATTTTATGATTTCGTTCCCAGGCCGGACGACCCGATAGTCGGGATCGTGGTACTACAGCTTTATATGGCGAAATTTTTGTGGCCTGGCGCATGTCTTATTTGACTGGGTGGCAATGAATGTGTTAAAATTAAAATGCCCAGTGCTGACATACTTAGACAATTTTGTAGATTTCCATAGATTTTGTGTTCTTAAAAGTTTTAGGCACAAATTGTATTAAAATGGTCAGGTCTTAATATTTCTAAGCGGCGAATAACAATATGTGATTGTTAAAAACGTAGGTACTAATCATAGTAAAAAATAGGCGGTGTGAGCTTGTTGACACAAACACTGGCTCGAGCTTGTCTTCTGTACCCCTTTTTCATTATTATGAGGAGCCTGTAATGTCCCACTGCTGGACAAAGTCCTCCGGTTTTCCCAATCCTCCCGATTCTGTGCAGCATCCGGCCATCCCTTTAAAAAGGAGTCTAACTCATCTCGCCATCGCCGACGAGGTGTGCCAGATCCCCGTGTTGAGCTTGGCCGCCACTCAATGGCGATCTTGCCCACAGCTGGCTCGCTTTTTTTTATCATTAATCTCTTTTATTATTTTTCACCTCAGCAGCACGAACGAGGGTTCTTTGATACCTAAAAATAGTGAGTAAAACTCAATTTTGCTGCGAGCGTGAGACAAAATGACCTTGTTGACCTTGGAATTACAATGTCAATCCGCGCGCGAGGTCTAATACAAATTCGAAATACTCGGAAGCTATTCGTGTTGTCTTTTTCACGTCAGTAGTAAATAGAGAGAGACAGAAATATTTTAAACGTCATTCAATCAAATTTTATTTAATTTTAATTCGTATTCTGAACTTTCGATTCGACCCCTGAAACAGAGTCAGAACGAAACGTTCCGAAATGCGCAGAAGTACTAATTTGTAAATATACCTAATTTAAACAAATTTTAATTTTGAAATGTTTAACCATACAACACCTAAAATAATTTACGTTCTTTATTTCAAGATCAAATAAGTATAAACGGAAAAATTACTAGATTATCATGTGAAAAATATTATTACTTACAACAATCTTTCGTATTTTGATCAATCAGTAGTTACGGAACGCAGATAAAAAAAAGTTTACAAAAGTCAAAATGGCGGTGTAGATATTTTAAAAATATTTAATTTATTTTGATTATTTTTTGTGTTATTAACTTATAATTGAGGTTTTTGAACTCAAATGTAAGAATATTATAATAAATACAAGTGAAAAAAGTGACAAAGAAGGATTAAGCATCACCCAGGTTGTATTTTTCCATGTCTTCTCACTGCTGAGGTGAAAAATAGTATGTTCAACATGAGAATAAAGTTATTTACATCTTGTGCTTTTGAGTCCCTCTCTACGCTCAAGATTCTAAATTAGAATCACTCGCTACGCTCGTGATTTGATTCGCTTGCTCAGGACTCAAAATTAGCACTCGAAGTAAATATGAACTTTCTTCTCTTGTTGTACAAATATCTATTATTAGCCTCTTTTACCCGGCTCGAAATTGTGTCCGTATTAAGTATTTTTCTTTCTTTCGAATTAGGATCGAGCGCGGTGCGATAGCGATGTACAGTCGCTATCAGATATATCGGAGCGGCCAAGGTGGTCACAAATATCTGACAACGCCTCTATTGTCTACGCGATAAAGTACACGTTCAGATATTTTTGAGTACCTTGGCAGCTCCGATATATTTGATGACGACTGTATAATAAGTATAGGTTTCTCGTTTATATATTTTCAAATTGCGATTAATTAGCTTAGATATCAAATATATCATGAAACAATGTTTAAAAGAAACTACTATGTATTTATGCATATCAAAGTTACTGAAATCCACAAATTATAGTTGATTTGATATTTATTCTGAGTCATAAATAATATTTAGTTAATAAATAATAAATAGACTTGAGAAATTTTGATATGCATCAATTGATAGTTTCGAATTACTTATACATGAAAAATAGCTAATTTTACATAATAAAATAAATGCAGCATTTTGACGATTAAAAAAGAGTTGTCAATGTATTACTAAATCATAAAATCCGTTTCCATCTATCCGACTCATTCAGTGTAGTTTTTCTCAATAATATCTCGTACAGTCGCCATCAGATATATCGGAGCGGCCAAGGTGGTCACAAATATCTGAAAAACGCCTCTATTGTCTAGGCGATAAAGTGTATGTTCAGATATTTTTGAGTACCTTGGCCGCTCCGATATATTTGATCTGGCGACTTGACTTTGATTTAATTTGTTGGAGATGGAAACAAAATATTATACCTCTGCTTTGTATACATTGAATGCTCAGCGTGATACCAGTTTATAGATTTTTATTTCCCCTTTACTTTAAGGTGTTTATATTTTTTTAATCATCAATGATCAAACGACGAGATTTCAACCATGACTGTGGCAGTATTTTCTAGCATCACTTTTGAAACTTTTTTTTTTTTTCAAAATTGTTTCATTCCAAATGAGAATATTGCCTCAATCTCCGTACATTCAGCCAGTGTATAGTTACTAATGGACACGTTAGCATGACATATCAATAGATTCCTTTGGTTTAATGTACAGTCACCATCAGATATATCGCAGCGGCTGAGGTGGTCACAAATATCTGAATAACGCCTCTATTGTCAAGGCGATAATGTGCATGTTCAGATATTTTTGAGTACCTTGGCCGCTCCGATATATTTGATGGCGACTGTACATTGTGGACAATTATATAAGTAAAAGTAATTAACCAATCTAGTAAAAAATAAAAATTATTACCCTATTTCCTATAGAATATTGTTTGAAATTTGTTTAAAAATGTAGCCGAAATCAAAGCGATTGACGTCATTTCTCAAAATTGGCTCAGTAGTTTTGTTAAGACAATACGATGAATCTATTTATTTATATAAACCCTAAATTATTAAAAAGATTTACAACTATACTTGGGTACAGTCAACGCCGAAACTGTGTGTACATTTTTTTACCTTATTACTTACAAAGGAGTGAGGTGATAAAGTGTAAACATATTGTTGGTGTTCGCTGTACAAGCATGTCTGTGTAGTTACGCATTAATACAACCACCTTTACAATTCGCACGCAGACTACCTAGACAGCTGAAGTCATAAATTACCTTTATTAAAATCAATTCAATTAGAATTCTAATTTCTATGAATAATCTATTTATGAAAATCTACGGGTAATCTTAGGATTGTCTCATGTCTGCTACCATCACCAATATATGGGTACGTTGGTTACTGAAATCATGTCACTTACTCAAAATCTAACGGTAACTATATATTGAGCGGTTTATGTACTATGTTAGAATATTTAGATCCTTTAATACTAGCATTACGCATTATATATATTATAAATATACTTATCTCATACTGTTTGTAACGATAAGGTGGAATATATGAGGGCCTGATTTTGCTTCATACAAATATACGTAGATAAAATATTTATTATTTACAAGTTTTTAAAGTTTTTTTAAGGTTATCTAGCAAAATTAGGCTCACAAAATGAGTTTATTAATATGAATAGTAAATAACATTAGCATGACAATTTAGAGAAGTTAAATTATTTTTTGTCTTCCCTAACCTATTATACAGACTTGACAATTTTTTGAAATATTATACTGACTTGACAATTTTGAACCACCATTTCGGTCGACGAGTATAACAGGTACCGGTTAGGATGTCATTGATGATTGTCCATATAGAATTGCTAGGCAATTGTCAAGTTGGTGAACTAGTACTTTGAGATCTAAAGGTGTCCGTGATATGTGTAATACCAGTAGAATTTTACGTTTTTAAGTAATAAACTGTACTGGAATGACACCTGACAGAGCCACCTTTAGCATACTTGTTGATTCATTGATGATATGACGAATTTAGTGTCATGTCAGTGTCAGTTGTCAAGCTAGTATAATAGGGACGTTTAGGGTCAAAGCAAACGTCCGGTAGCCGGTATGGCTGCCTGATTCAGTAACCCGACCGAATCGCACACGCATACGTCCGGTTGACGTATTTTGTCATGTCATGTGATGTCATGTTTGTGTATTTAGTATGAGAAATGCCCCTTCAGGCGACCTGATTTGGTGTTCGTATACGGCCACCTGACAATATTTCTAATAAACCTATTGTTTTGATGTTGCGCTATAGTTATTTATTATTCATATGGTATAGTTATGAAGTCATTAGATTTGTAATTGTTTATTACGGCTTGAATGCACACTGTAGAATAATTAAGGTGAAATTCATGAGAGAATGCCGATAGGTGAACGTTGTTATTTGCAATAGTTACAGTAAGCTATATAAGGCAACATTACAGTACTCAGCTTTCTGTTTATAGTCGCGTTTAACTTGTCGCTGTGTATAACCGATAACCACAACCAGATGGTAGGACGATAATAAAAAGGTTGCAGGCCCACTCTGGAGGACAGTAACCAGGAACCGGGCTTATTGGAAGAAAATTGGAGGCGTATGCTCAACAATGGGCGCATACTCGCTAAAGAAGAAGACAAGTGATAAAAGCGCTACTATAATATACATGCAGTTCGCCATAAAGATCTGCCAAAAAATAACGTAAACCTGTTTTTGTAAGGCAGTCTTTAATGTGATCACAAAATTATGTTGAGTGTATGTATAGTATGTTTACGGTGCCTACTTCATCAAATAATATATAAATAGTACCTATACACGAGCGGTCATTGAAATCCTTTAATTTCTGTGTTAATAATACCCCAAATGCGTAGGTACATCAATATGTAAAGATCATCGAACTAAGTTTCTTCTAATACTGATAAAATAGCAAAGTATAAATTGAAAGTGTGCAATAACGTTAATCGTATATATGTATTGTCATGTTGGTTTAATATTATACAAAGATGACACTAAATATCCATGCAAAAAGTTAAGGTTTTCCAATACCCCTATATTTCACCAACATGACAAATTGTCACTGCATCCTGATAATTTGCTGTAAATTTCCGGTACAGTCAGCAGCAGAAGTAGCTACGCAGGCGAGGTGTTCAAAATGATCTGGGCACGACTTTATTGTTAAGATAATAAGAGCGTTTAAAGGTAATTCTGAACACCTTACCCGCTTAGCAAGTTCTGATGATGACTGCACCACCGATACCAGAAATGTACAGCGAATTGTGTCAATTGTCAATATTGTTGTCACAATTGTCAAGTTGGTTAAGTAGGCGTTAGATGTTGCACATGGTTTTAATGACAAGCGCTGTATATATAGTATATAAATAAAATTATGTATCTCTTTTATATGATATGGGAATAGTAGTAAAGAGTTCACGAATATAACTTATATGTAAAATGCCAATTTGTATTTATTGAAGGTGTTAACAAGGTTTACCAATTAACTCCCGATTTTTCGTTGACAATCTGTGAAATGTCAACACTGTACCTACATATACTTGCTTAGCAAGTAGATAGACTACGGAGATACCACAATGAAATGGAAACAGATGAAACAAATCGACAGATTGGAACGTCGCGAACTGAGAATTCGCGATTTACTTGCAAACGAGGTGACCAATATAACAAGACCCTTCTGATGATTTTTTTTCGCCTTCTAGCTCCACAACCCCTTGATCGATCCTGCTCATATACGAACTCTCAAATTATATGTATTTCTGCTACAAGCCCAACAAATTTCATAAAGATCAGAAAAACGTTACTAAAGTTATCGCGGAACAAGCCCTCAAAATCAAAAAGCCATCGAAATGCCGAGAAGTCCCAATAGCCGAAGTTGTTTGTAAGAACTCCCTTCGCTTACGCTCCGCTCGTTCGATTACCGTGTCAGGCCTATGGCTAGTACGTCTGACTCCGCGCCAATAGACACTAGACCAGGAATTCCCAACCAGTGGGGCGCGCCCCCTTAGGGGGCGTAGAGTGACCCAAGGGGGGGCGCAGCAAGCGGCTCCAGATTTAATCTGTATAAGGCCTGTACCGCGACGGGGACGGTGCCCGGTTTTGACTCTCCATTTCGGTCCCTAGGGGGGCGTAGTGTTTTAGCATAATGTTGGGTGAGGCGCATAGGGTAAAAGGTTGGAATCCCCTGCACTAGACAGTGCTGCCTCCAACATCTGACTTACCCTTTCAGTTGTACGTCATGCCATCTAGCGGACTAATTTGACAACTTTAATGTCATAATCATAAGTCATAAGTCAAGTCAATAAGCAGTAGAAGTAGCTAAGCGGGCGAGGTGTTCAGAATGACCTTCATACTCTTATTCTCTTAACAATAAAGTCTTGTCAAGCTAGTTTTGAACACCTCACCCGCTTAGCTACTTCTGCTACCGACTGTACAAGGTCAGCCCTATTGAAATAATTGAGGTTCTTGAAAACGGATTGTCAATTCCAAAAATATGAATACACTGTCACACCTTACTCCGTTGTAATATGGATCAAAATTGTATACATATATTTGGCGTTGACTATACCGTTGTCTTGGCCGGTAATTTCAGTACAGCAGGTGCCGTATTCTATTTTTAAAATACACATACAATACATTTATCTACACTCACATATATTGTAAGTCCTCTAAAATGTGTTCAAAAAGGGTAGGCAATGGCCAGCATTACCACAACCGATTTTACTATGATAAGCTTTTTATCTGTGGCAGTAACGTCATTAAAACTTTACATTCTTAAATATTGATAGGTTATGAGTAGAGAGCGGATTTGAAGTAGCGATCTCAATATTAATATGGATATGACTGGTATATTTTATTATTTTGTCTACACACAAAAATAATGTAACTTATCGGAATAAAAAAGTAAAGCCTTGTATAAAAACCCCTTTATTTATTATAAAATAATAATTATAATTATTTTATTTCTTAAAATGTAGTTTGTTGCAAAAATAACATTCATTTATTATTTAGCTAAGATTGCGGTGTGCGGTGTAATAATAATATACTGTAAGACCTTATACAGGGTGTTAACGGGGTCATGATTCAAACCTATCGGTCCTAACTCGAAGAATTAATGCGATTTCAAGTATAGGGCATTTTTTTTTTAATTACAGCCTTTTTTAAACTAATCAACAATTTATGAATCCCAGTTAATAACTCAGATTATGGTTACCCTATTAATTCATGATAAAACCTTTTTAATAAACAAATGATTAGATGAGTAAGTAGTAGGTAATTGTCAACCGTCACGTCATAAGAAAGTCAAATATCAAAATAAAGAAAACTTTAAGGATTGGTTTAGCTAATTAACTGGTTTTTCTGTTGAACAAACAATGCCTGCGGCATATCCGTTTTCAAATGTGGAGCGGTCTGACATGGTGATGTTTTATTACCAAGTACGTCGTGCGACCACCGCTCGAGATTTGTTCCACCAACGTTATCCTGATTTGCCTATCCCAAGCCGAAGATTAATCAACACGATGGTTCAAAATCTGCGAGATTACGGACAGTTCTCTGTGCCGAATCACGCCCAAGCACGAGGCGGTGACAGGCCACGACGACGTCGATACGCGGACAATCTCGACCAACAAATTTTAAGGTTCTTTTACCAGGATCCGCGAAGAAGCACCCGGCAAGCCGCAAGACGTTTTAATGTAAGCCATGTTTTTGTGTGGAAACTTCTCAACGCAACCGGGTTGCACCCGTTTCATTTCACACCTGTACAGGATCTTTCACCGTTAGATTGTCCTTCAAGAATGATCATGTGTGATTGGATATTAGAAAACCAAGAAACCAACATCCTCTGGACAGATGAAAGCACTTTTACACGAATTGGCCTATTCAACATGCATAACGAACATTACTGGAGTGCTGAAAACCCTCATTTAACTAGAAGGAATGCATATCAAGTGAGATTCAGTCTAAATGTGTGGGCAGGAATAGTGAACGACATTGTTATCGGCCCCTACTTCATCGAAGGCAGATTAAATGGTGCTAAGTACCTTGATATGTTGAGACAAGTGGTGCCTGAATTACTTCGAGAAGTACCGGAAAATTACTTGCACAACTTACACTATCAACACGATGGTGCTCCCGCTCACTTTCAACACCAAGTACGCGATTACCTCGATGAACAGTTCCCGAGACGTTGGATCGGCCGCGGCGGACCTGTGGCATGGCCTGCTCGCAGTCCCGACTTGACGCCTTTAGATTTTTTTCTCTGGGGTGAAATGAAAAGATTGGTCTATGAGCATGAGTCCAACACTGTCGATGAACTCCGTGAGCGAGTAGTTGCAGCGTTTGAAACTGTAAAGCAAAATCGCTTTGCTCTTGGCAGGTTGAAAGACAACCTCAGACGACGAGCAGAATTATGTCGACAGCAAGAAGGCTCACACTTTGAACAACTCCTGAAGTATGTTTAGGTGTGATCCTAATTGTTTTAAAACTTGTGTAGTGTCTTAGGGATTTTATTACTTCAATAAATTCGTTTAATTTTCGTCAATTATTTTAATTTCTTTTACACTAAACATTGAATTAAAAGATTATCATTTATCAAGTAGGTGTAATAATAACCATAAGTACAGTCGCCATCAGATACCTCTGTACATTACAGGGTGCTCAATGAACACGTACTCTAACGCCTTGACAATAAGGTCGTGTTCAGATATTTTTGAGCAGCTTGTCCGTTGCGATGTATGTGATGGCGACTGTACCTAAGGCGTTCTTCACTAGATACGGTTTTTAGTCTTGTGAAGTGCGTAGGGTGACCATAATAATTAATAAATAGGGAATCATTTTTAGTTTTTTCTTACCTGCGAAAAAAGTGCTAATTTATGCACTCCAATCTACAGCGTTGTATTCCTAATTAAGTGCCAAGTCTATTTTCTCTTTCTTGCTACACGACCCCGATAACACCCTGTATAAACAACATGACATCCATATTAATATTGAGATCGCTACTTCAAATCCGCTCTCTAGTTATGAGTTTCAAATTTGGAACATTTGATAACATAATGTAAATCCTGTCCTCCTTCCCGACCAGCCACGCCCGCCCGACCGCCGGCACAATCGAGTTGGGCATGGCGGTCATTCTATGGTTTCCGAACACGTCATTTAGAATATATAATATGAGTGTACATAGATAAAGCAGTGTATGCAACTGTATGTAATTAGGCCTTATTACGTAACAGTTACATAATAGTACATTACTTACCTAGGGCTGTAAAAAAAAGAAAGCCCGAAATCGCAGGTATTTGGGACCCGAGCCGCAGGCGAGGGTTGTAAATATGCGATAGAGGGCTTTCTTTTTTACTGCCCGTGGTGAGTACACAATTTTACGTCCCCACCTGGCCATAATGCGAGTTTTACCGTAAGCGTAGCGAGCGGTAAAACTCACATTATGGCCAGGTGTGACGTAAACTACTATTTTCTACTCGTCGACTGTAATGCTTGAATTGTAATTGTGTAGACCGAACTATAGCGCATACTTTCCGATAGAGCTTTTATGGTCGCATATTGTGACATCGCCAACGATGGTACAAAGGATTTTCATACAATATTGTGACACTGTTGAACGAGCCCGCGCGGCCACGCCGCCGTCGCCGCGCGGGCCCGGGCACGGTCTGCCGGGAGATTCAAGTTACTCTATTGTATAGAGGCAGCAGGTCTTTCCTGGAACTCAATTTTTACCGGCTTGCCTATATTGAGCACTCGTAGAAAAAATATTGTATACAATAGTGACATAATCAAGTTTTTCAATCTCGTACCTTACTTAGGCCACTCAGCAAGCTTCGTGGCCTAAACACGGTACTCGACTGAAAAGCTCTTAAGACGATTGTCGCCGGAGTGTCCTTGAGCGTTTGGGCGCTCTCTACCTGCGCCACCCGCGTACCCTTCTCATTGCGATCGTGCGTAAATCCGCCGCGATGCACCGCAATAATGTTCAAAGAATATGACTTTACTCAGAGGCGCGCGGGCAGATTTATGATAATCATGCCTAATCCTTTTGTGGATGTTTTGCGATTTGAATACTGTGATTAAGTACTACGGTGACATTTTTTAGGAATGCTACTAAATAAAATAAGTAATAACGATCTCGATTAGTAGATTTTTATGTAAAAAAATGAAAACCTAGATTTTGAATTTGAAGTACAGTGAGCGGCAAAATATTTATGAATTTACGAAATATGATTAAAAATATTCCGCATATCAGAAAAAAATAAAAAAATACTGACTAGTACAGCAAAAAAATCTGAATACACATCAAAGCGGTGTTTTCATGTGAATTTGGATTTTTTTGCTGTGCAAGTGAGCTTAATAGATGGTTATTTTTTGTTGCGATTTTAAATATTAACCGTAAAAATTCACTTAATTACGATAAATTAACAAAACTAAGCCTGTTGCGAGTTGCAAATAGTAAAAATGCACATATAAGGAGCGGTATTTGTGCACGAAATCGTCATACAAATGAGAGCTGTAAGCCCATTAAATTTAGATCTTTAAAATATAACACAGCGCAAACACTTCTTAGGGTTCCATAGCCAAAATGGTCAAAACGGAACCCTTAAAAGTTTTTTGAAACATGTCCGTCTGTCCGTCCGTATGTCACAGCCATTTTTATTATGAAACATATATTACTGAAATTTTATCTAGAGGTGTTTCATGTGCCGCTACTTAGTTTTCTGGCTAAATTGCTAAAAAAATCTTTTAGGTGAGGCACTCCATACATACATATGCCAAACTAAATGTCAAAAATATTTTTTTTGTAAATATGTACATGTTGTACGATAGGTACGGCTTTAAAAATATCTTATATATACACGGTGCTCGTGAGGATTGCGAGAGACTTTAACAGTGCATTCCTGATCATAATTGGAGACTAAAATGTCGTATAAACTTTTCTGGAATTCGCCTAGTTTCAGAGTTACTATCAATTAAATAAAAAAATATTTTTTATTGTGACTCAGTGCAAAACGCTTTTTTGATGGCGATTTCACCCTTTATGGGGTCTAGTCTAGACATTCTTATTGACAGATATCAAAGTGCCAAGGAATACTTTACGTAAACTATTTTTTACGAAAAAAAGTGTACTTATTTATTTTAATCGACAGTTTTACCAATAACATTTGTTTTCATGTTCAAAATCATGAAAAAATCGAAAAAAAAAACAAAAAAAATAATTTTTTTTTTGGCGAAATCGACCTAAATTTATATAACATTTATTACTCCTTATGACCTCAGAAATTCGTGGTTAAAATCTCTCGCAATGCTCACGAGCACCGTGTATATATATAGAGTATTTTTAAAACTTTTTTATTAAGTCAATATTTTCAGAAATAATTGCTTCGAGAGTCTAAATATAATAGCCCCCCATCTAACTTTTAATCCGTAAGTCTAAAAAATATGAAAAAATACCAAGAAGGCTTAGTACTTAATTTTCTACGAAAATTATTTCACATATTATCGGTTCATCCGTTTTTGAGTTATCTCCAAGAAACTACTTTCTACGGAACCCTACATTATACATGGTTGGATTTATTCACTTGTGTTGATAATTAATATAAAATTTGTATTTATTTGCATTTCACCGACATAGTAGTTTTTTTTAGGGTAGTCAACGCGCATGTGAATCTTCTGGGGTTGCAGGCGTCCATAGGCTTTATAACTGCTTTCAATCAGGCTATGCTTGTTTGCCAGCGTCGTGGTATAAAAAAAGCTTTTTTTCTTTATTCTTACATACATTGAACTCTTAAATATCAGCAATTTTTTATTAGATTCTCAATCAGGCTTTGCTCAGTGATAGTTAGTAGACTGAAATTTGGTATGAGTAATTATGTGTTTTAATTACGCCTACAAAGTGGTAAAACAATAAGTATCTGAAACCCATTGTTGGATAGGTCTTTCAAGAAAAATATGCCTTAAACAACTTTTAGATGAAACGAATACTTTCGTAAATAATAGCTTCGAAAGTTAAAATGCTCTTTGATTTTTGAACCGTGGGTCCAAAAAAATTGGGAAAATTCCGGGAAATGAGGCCATTGAAATACTTATCACGTATTTTCAATAAAAATTATATGGAATAAAATCGATTGAGCCGTTTTTGAGTTATGCCTATAGTAAAATAACGTAAGTGCCACAAAATATTTCTTTATAGACTACCTTTTGAATGGATGTATTGTAACAGGCCGGTAACTACGGATCCCTACACTGAGCATAGCCCGATATTCTCTTGGCCGGTTTATCTCCAATCCTTTGCAGTTTACTTCGCAATTTCTAGATTTGAGGAATTAGTATAAAGTATATCGTTAAAGATTGTGTTTAATCTTAAAATAAAACGCATATTACATTCGTTTAGAACACGGTATTCTTAAATAAATATGTTTAAATAAATTCGGTTCTTTGGAGTTTTTTATTAAATTAATTATTAGTCTATTGTATTGCAGTACTAGCAGATTTCCGCAACTCGACGACTAATGCCTATTTTGCGTGATGCATGCGTCTACTAAAACATAATAATTTTAGTTTACTTACATGACCAAATTTGTTTTCAGAGCAATGTGGGATTCATGATTTTTGTTTTTTCTCCATTTTTATTTCATTTGTTTTTTACTTGTATTATAATCTAAATAAAATACACTTTTTATACAAACGTACATAAACATGCATACGAGTACATTATCTTAAAAGATAAAACGTCAATACATTATTGATTCCGGGAAGACACGTTATATCCGCACCGCATGAACCCTCTGCAGTTATTTAGTCTTTAGGCACAGTAAGTCCGATATTATTGCTCACGGGCCAAGCACAAGTATATGTAGTACAAGGCAAGCACGGAGCGACAAGCGACACAGCCTCCTCGTCTCAAAGCTAGCTCACGACTGCCAGCAACGCCGTTTTCGAGCTAATAACGCACGAAATGTGGAATTATGATCAAGTTGTTTAAGAAAATTTATCCAATTTAAATATCCTACGTTAAGTTTGTAGTGTTCTGTAGTACATATTTTTTAGTTCAACAATATTTTAAATCGAATGAGCCGTTCAGTAGATATAAGCAAAATTAACCGTAAAACGACATTTCGTTACATTTACATAACGGAGAAACTATACGTTACACGAGTTATTCAAACGTTGACAATGTTGTACATGAAATGGTAAATAACATATATTTTTTTAAAAATTTTTGAATGGCCCGTTATTGAGATATATCCCTTAGAAAGTAACAGTTTTCGGCCACAATCAGCGCCTAGCGCCTTAATTATGTCACGATTGTATAAAATACTATTCTAGTTTGCGTAGGTACTATGTGTTTAAAAAATAATAATATTATAATATAAGAGCCGGTGGTTTATTCATTTTTCAGTACTCCAAATTAAAAGTTTTTAATAGTTACAAAGCGTTTATTACGTCAAAATTTTGAATATATAAAAATAAATGTCTCAGAATTATCTTATATTTCCAATATACACCCTTCTGTAAATTACTTTAATTCTAGAAACATCTAATAATTAAAGGCACTAGTACGTCGCTAACAGGTTTCTTGAAATTTTCTGCCAGATTAGACAAAATATGTCTGTAACATACGGACAGACTGACATGACGAATGTAAGCGTTTCATTTTTGCCATTTTGGCTATCGAACCATAAATCATGATTCAAGGAACCTGTTAACATAGTCAGATAACTACCTAATACATAAGCTGCATAAGATATACACACATCCAGTGTTGGCCGTTAATTTCAATTAGAATTGAAAATTGATCAATAAGATTGAAGATTAATTCCGTAACTAATCAATTACACTAACATCAATTTTTACTAACGTTAGTTCGCATTGATTTTGTGACGTCGTCAATTACACTAACCGTCAATTAGAATTAACCTATTAGTTACACTAACGTCTCGAAAATTTAATAAGAATTACAGTCAATTATATTAACGTTAGTGTAACTAAATTAATCCTGTCTTACACTAATAATTAATTTTAAAACTGCATCTCGGGTTCGGAAGTCGGGACCAATATCACAAGATGGAGCTCATGCTGGACCCTAGGGCTACCTACTGGATCTCGGGTTTGGCGCATCATAGACTCATGCTGTTTGGGCTCATTCGACTTGTACTGATGAGCAGATGGTACCGGTATCAAAATCTGGAGCTCCTTTTAACTTTTACTTTCTTAGTAAAAGTCAAAGTGAAAGTGAAAGTCAAAGTGAAAGTCAACGTGAAAGTGAAAGTGACAGTCAAAGTGAAAGTCAAAGTGAAAGTCAAGGTCAAGGTCAAAGGTCAAAAGTAAAAGTAAAAAGGAGCTATACCGGTACCATCTGCTCATCAGTACAGGTCGAATGAGCCCAAATAGCATGAGTCTATGATGCGCCAAACCCGAGATCCAGTAAGGATCCCCAGGGTCCAGCATGAGCTCCAGATTTTGATACCGGTACCATCTGCTCATCAGTACATGTGGAATGAGCCCAAACAGCATGAGTCTATGATGCGCCAAACCCGAGATCCAGTAGGGATCCCCAGGGTCCAGCATGAGCTCCAGATTTTGATCCCGGTACCATCTGCTCATCAGTACAAGTCGAATGAGCCCAAACAGCATGAGTCTATGATGCGCCAAACCCGAGATCCAGTAGGGATCCCCAGGGTCCAGCATGAGCTCCAGATTTTGATCCCGGTACCATCTGCTCATCAGTACAAGTCGAATGAGCCCAAAAAGCATGAGTCTATGATGCGCCAAACCCGAGATCCAGTAGGGATCCCCAGGGTCCAGCATGAGCTCCAGATTTTGATCCCGGTACCATCTGCTCATCAGTACAAGTCGAATGAGCCCAAACAGCATGAGTCTATGATGCACCAAACCCGAGATCCAGTAGGGATCCCCAGGGTCCAGCATGACTTCCATCTTAGGATACCGGTCCCATTGCTTATTAATACAAGCCCCCGAGTCCAGAGTCAAAATCGAAACAAAAATCAAAACCTCGTAGCTTAACCTAAATTCGCGTTTAGTTAGGTAAATTATTAATGTCAATTACCAATTCAATCTACACTAAAAATTAAATTAATGTTTCAATTTTTGAGAAAGACTAAAAATTAAATATCTTCAATTATTAGTTATTCGCAAAGGATTAACACGTTAGTTACAATTAATTTCAATTCTAATTGAAATCAATTTGCACTAAACTATTAGTGTTCAATTTTAACTAACGTGTTTCAATCTTCAATTTTTAATTTTCAATTACACTAACGTTCGGCCAACACTGCACACATCACATAAAAATTATGAAATATTATTATTAAATAAAAACTTTTTTTAGTCAAGTTTAAAATGAATAGGACAGGACTAAAGTTATATCACTAGTGTGATTTATAAATGCAATTGGAGTTATAATTATTAATAATAAAAAATAAGCTATAATTATCTATATAACCCAAAGGTTTTTATTTACTGCGATAATGACACAAATGCATGATAGTAAAATAACTAACTAGGTACCTTACATGTATTAGCATCCATAGCAAATAGGAAAATCAACTACTCTTAGAATAGTGAAACATTTGCAATTATGTTCAGGTATGCAAACGATCATTCAGTCGGTGGGTAAATGTACCTCTAATTGAACTAGCAGTTCCTAATGAACGTTTGTGTAACTAAACTAAGGCCCCTTGTACACATTGATTAGTGTTTAGTGCGAGTTCGTACATTTGCTACTTGTGTTTAGTAACAAATGTATGCACTCGCACTAAACACTAATCAATGTGTAAATGGGCCCTAAGTGCCATATGCCGCCAACCTTTGAGAATTAAACCAACCGGAGTCGCCATTGACAGGCATTCTCTCTGCCGAAAACTTGACCAGTGGTCATACACATGTATGGACTGACGTTTATCTGATGTGATGTGGCTATGTGTACGTTACGTACGAATAGCCATACATTTGACGTTCCCCTCCCCCGCAAAAATCGGCAGACTTTTTTGTACAGAAAATGACAGACATGGCTACTCCGGGTTGAATTCTCTAAGCCTCCAACACATTATCCTACCTTATTACAATTATTACTAAGTTGTAAGGTAAGGGTCTCCCCAAACCTATCGACGCGGATTCGGCAAAATCCGGTGGAAAAAAGCTTTATGACCACGCAATAAGAGCTAACAATGCACGGTTCGACTCGGCTCGGCTCGGCCGACGCCTGCCGACGCGTCGACGTCTTTTTCTCTCTTATTGCGTAGACATAAAGCTTTTTTCCACCGAATTTCGCCGAATCCGCGTCGATAGGTTTGGGGAGACCCTAAGGGTTAAGTCATTCAGTGTATCAATATGACCTCTGCAATAAAAGAGTAAAAGGGTCCCGACTAGAGATGCAACGAATATCTGGTCACAATTTTACTAGTCGGTCGAATATCTGTTGCGTATTACAATCTATGATACCTATATAATAATGACAGATGGGTTATGTACGCTCCAAAAGTGAAGCACCTAAAATGAGTGAATTCAAACAACTGTCGCCAGTCGCGCACCGGCCAGCGTGAAATGCGGACGTGCCGATGAGCTCCCGTTACCCGCGTGAGAAAGAGACAAACTGTAATTTTCTAACAATGAGAGTGACAAAGATGTGATGATTGTCAAAATCAGGTCAAAATAGATAAACAACAGAATCGTTGCGAGGTTATGAACTTATGAAATAACTCTGGAAGTATTATTTCTGCTCATTTTGTAAGAGATCATAACCCATCCATAGTAAATATCATTGATTAGAATGTTTAAAAATAAAGGATAAGTAGAAAAATCCACTGCCTCAGGCGAGACTCGAACTCGCGACTCTGGGATACTTGCCATCAGGTCTCAGTAGCGCAATTGGTCAGAGCACTAATTGAGCTACTGAGACCTGACGGCTGCGAACTTCTCCACAATATCTTTATTTTTTCTTCCTTTATTTCTATTGTGGTATCGTTAGCAGACGCTCTGCTTAATATAATATTAGGTGCGTACTATCCGGCCAAATAAATACCGGATAGTAAAATGACACATAGCACACACAGTTTAAAAACGGGATGAATACATAGTAAACCACTAAATAATTTATTTATCAATGAATAGGCGTGTTCACACCGGACGGCGCCTCGCGAGGAAATTGCCGCGCGAGGCAGCTCGGCTAGTGTGGACGTGCCTCGCCCGAGGCATTGCGGCCGCGCTTACGTCTGCCTCGGGCGAGGCACGCCACACTAGCCGAGACGCCTCGCGCGGCAATTTCCTCGCGAGGCTGTGCGCCTGGTGTTGACACGACAATTAACATTACGTCACGTGATTCTTCCATTCAATAAAGGGGATAACTTTAGGTAGCTTACAATTTCTTGAACAAGTTGCAACCTGCACGGAGTGGCAGCCGCGTGCACGAATTAGCTTAACTGTAGGTAAAACTTTTGGCCGAATATCCGGCTATCCAGCCAATTAGTCCGCCGGATATCCGGTATCCGGCCAAACAACTATCCGTTACATATCTAGTCCACACTGGTAAAAGGGTTAACATTTCAAAGGAAATCTTCTATAATGAAGACTTTATAGCACTCAATTTAAGTTTCTAAAAATTTCGTTGGCATTCGTTGTATGAAAAAATATTCGTACAAAATTTATTTTATCGAAACAGTCATCAACGTTAGGAGCCGCAAATTACAGTTAAAGTAGATGGCGCTATACGGTACCACAATGTTTGTGGTACCCATATACCCGGATAGCCCTCTTCGACGAAAAGAAAAATCAAAGCAGTTTGGATCAAGAGAGTAATGACGTCATTGGACAATAATGCCAGTATTGAACGGGTGCGAGCGAGATACCGGCTCCTACGTTATGCTCTCTTAGTCTCATGAACATACCCCGTAATCGAACCCGCAAAACCGTGGCACATGACAGTTTTATGTCAGGGTTGGCGGTTATGATTATAAAATATCAAATAATTTATATCCCACATGTCATGTACCATTTTATTGTTATAGCACTTACTAAAATTTAAGTAAAGGGATTAAGTTAAAGCACGTGTCAGAACTTAATTTGACAATTATTTAATAAACAACAGCAAGCTATTTAAAATTTTGTGACAAGTAGGCACTACACTACCACCTAGTTGTGTTGTATCCATTGAGGACATGAAGTAATTATTAAATAAATCAGAAGTTTCAGATGGATAATTGCTTGTATAGAATACTAAATTATATACAACTAGCGACCCGCACGGGATCAAAAATGGTTATTGTGGGTTATTCCTAAGAGATAGACCTATACCATCGCGGACTTTTTTGTAGACCTTTTTAAGGTTCAGCCAGCGTTTGCAATGTAAGCGCAAAAAATGTGTTTATTTACGACATCACATTAGAAACCTTTAAAATTATCAGTGTTTCTCTACTATGTTATACATGTATTATACATATTAACCTTCCTCTTGGCCGCACACAGCTCCAACCAAACTCAACTCAACGCTATAACGACATTGACATTTGCTATTCGAACAGATTTTCATTCAACATTGGTCTCACATTGGTCTCACATTGGTAATATTGGTATAACTTTTGTACAGTGTGTGACCAATGTGTGACCAATGTGAGACCAATGTTGAATGAAAATCTGTTCGAATAGCAAATGTCAAAGTCGTTATAGCGTTGAGTTGAGTTGGGTTGGAGCTGTGTCTGTCCAGTGAGTGTGTTTATTTTTCGAATCGCGGCCTGAATCACTCTATCTATTAAAAAAAAACCGCATCAAAGATCTAAGCATACTTAGGGACAGACAGCGGAAAGCGACTTTGTTTTATACTATGTAGTGATAATAATATAATGGAATATAATACATTTAAATAAGGATACTTCAAGATATTCTTTTTGCATCACAAAGCGGGCAAAATCGATAAGTGAACAAAAAATTACATAGTACCTAACCCTATCTAAATTTTTCAAACATAAGTTTGCAGTTTGTAGCTTTTTGATTTGTGTCAACCCTAACGTACAAGTGCTATAAGTTTGCTACCTCGGTTGCGAGGTTTGCTCATGAACAACTGTTTTGCTCGGTAATTTCTCTCGGCCTCTCTTCACGGTGCTGCCATCTAGTGAGAATCACGATTGCCGAAACCCTCATTGTCTATGAATTGATGAATTCAGATCGAGGAGTGTGGAGAGCGCCTTATTACAGTATTTATTTGTCTATACTCTATGGTTAGTATACCAATATGCTTACTCATAGTTTGCTCCGGGTAGCTTGTCGCGACACGAATGCAAACGGGTGAAGATCCTGGAACGAAAACTAATATACATCTAGGCGGACATATTCTTATAAATTTTACTTAATTATAACATCTAAATTAAATTTTACAATCAAATTATAATTTCTAACGGAAATGTAATCGTCCATGTAGGGACACATAATAATTATAAAAGCAAATTAATAATTCGGATTCACCTTTTATACGTAATAGGGTGAATCGTTGAATGATAAGATAGTCATGGAAATAGTAGCTACATATCGCGTGCCCAATATTACAGGGTTCTATGCACCGATCAAATAATACTAGGGATACACAAACAGCCCAAAAAAATGGCCTCACAATAGTACCGCAAGAACGACTCGGGCGATACTTTCTTTGACGGTCTTAGGGTGGGTTGCACCACACACAACTAATGAACTGATCAACGTTACATATGGCGACGGAGCTGTCATCCCATAGAAAACTGTCAAACTTTTCATACAAGATTTTTTTACGATGACGCTGACGTTAACAGACGCTTTGGTGCAACCGGCCTAAAGGCCTTATACCGTGAATGGACGGTTACATTTTTTCACGAGCCATATTTTCAGTAAAATCTATTTGAATCTGTACCTCCCCAAGTAACACATCAAAGCAGTATAACGGCCGTCTTACAGCATATCTGTATGCTTTTAGCATTTTGAGTTCGTTTTATAGTAGCATTATAAACGTTTATAGTGCTGATATAGCTCTTAAATGGGCACAAATTACCCAGCTTGAGATCCTATATAGGTTATTTAAGAGCATTACAGGCACATTATGTCTGCGCTATTAGCATTATCGTTGTCATGGAAAGTGCCAATCGCATAAAAGAAGCATTAGTACGCTCTATTAAGTTGCCAACCGCATTAAAAAAGCATAAATACGGCCAAAAAACATGCTAATCGCAGTAAAGAAGCATTAGTACTCTCGATTAAGTTGCCAATCGCAATACAAAAGCATTATACTAGCATAAGAGTGTAGTAAAATAAACCTTACGTCAATGCAAAAACGTCTCTAATACCGACGGAACAAATGTTATAATACAATGAACGTTGTGATTTAACTACTTTCTCTCGCAATATAAAATGGACGATGACGGTACAAAAAACTGAATGAGTGACATGTCATATTTGTTTGCATCGTAACAAAATTTATAAAAGTTTTTGAGACTTTTACGTTATTATATCCTTCAAATATTACTGCGCAATGTAGTTTACTGTAAATGTGTATATAAGTTTCATTGAAAATTTTCACGCGCCTTTGATTTATTGTGGTTTTGCTATAAAATATTATAAAAAGATATGCGTCAAATAAACAAAACAATTGTGTAATCCTCGTATAGAACGAGTTTTGCATTATTAACATAATAGTGTTGGTTGAGCAATCTTAAATTAATAATTTAATTATTATATAGGTATTTTCCTTGTATAAATAGGTCCGCATGATTTTATTTTTAGGTTATAAATTATTTACAAAATGGCGTCGGTCTATATAGACGGAGAGCTAGCCACATCAGATATGACACAATAATGAGAGCAACCAAACCCCTCTAGTCAGTTTGGTATACTATGCTTATTTCTAGATCTGGACATCTGGCAGCTTTAAAGTGGTCGAGGTCAAAGAATGCAAACCATTTCAAGAAAACAAATCCTAGAGATCTGGGTTTGATGCAATATTATGAGAAACTATACAAATACTATACAATATTAAGAGAAATTATACAAAAGTTTATGTTGGGGGAAAGTAGTGCCAAACGATGTAATATAGTTCATAGTTTGTCGCCTACTGTTTTTGTTTCCGTAATAATACACAATATTTTTTGGTCTAACGTTTTTTATCGATTTTTGACCAGTTTTGAGTCGATATTCCAACATATTCACTACAGATAGAATTATAAGGCAAACGACTATCGGTTCTTGAATCTTTTATCTCCATTCTGTGGAGCCGGATCTTGAAATAAATGAGCCGTTATTTTTTTATGATATTTTTAAAATATGGTTTAAAAAAACACTTTTATCGATATTCGAATGGTGTAAAGAATCATACATATACGTAATCTACATATTTGGGTTCCTATTTGATGTCTCTAAAAACTGTATTTTAATTTTTAACTAATTAACACAAAATGTATGACCATAAAACCACTTTTTTAGCCTAAACCGGTTCGACTTTGATGTCAAATATCTCGAAGACAATGAATATTGAAGTAAATATAGGATACTATATTGTTTAAAGCCCTTACTGATAATATGATAAGCTATATAAATCACTAGAAAACTAAGGCCATCAGATCTAAGGTCGTTGGCGCCAGGGAGCCCCTTAAAATATAGGCCCTGTCCCTTATAACTGAGACAACTTCGGCAGTTTTGACCTAGTTTGGTATTACTATTTTCCAATTAAAACATTTTGCCAGTCTGTCACTGTGACCTCCACCCATTAAAAGCTGCCAGATGCCAGGATCTAGCAATAAGAATAGTATAGCAATCTAACCAGACGGGTTTTGTTGCTCTCATTATTGTGTCATATCTGACGTGGCTAGCTCTTAGTCCAATAGCAGCTCAGTGACCCTTAAAAGCTTATTAATGCCTACAGCATTACACGAGAATAATTATGCTATTAAACAACATTAAGCATTATATACTACTTAAAATTGCTATTGTAGACCCTAAGGCACTAAAACAGCTAAAATCTGTATAGGGGCTGTTCTTAAATTACGTCATAAATGTTTGATGATTTTTACCCCCCCCCACCCCCTAAAATCATCCAATCCTCCCCCTGCCAAATAAAGTGACGTCATTTAAAAAAAATGCGTTTATAGCTTAATTGTAAAATAAAAAACTATTTAGTAGATTATATTTTATAGCATTAAAAGTTTATAGAAACACAAATACGAATTTCATTCCTTTTTTTCCACATTGAAGCACTTTATAAAGATGCCCCCCCCCCCTCCTACGTCATGCTACCATCATCCGATGTCCAGACCCCCCCCCATTTGAAATGACGTAATTTATGAACAGCCCCTTATAGTTAATTACTTGGCTTTATAATGGTTTATATTGCTATTATACAGCATTAGACATTCCTAATACATTTATTACCTACTTAATAAATGCTATTGTACACCCTAAGGCATTAAAAATAGCTGAAAGCTGTATAGCGAATTTACGTGGCATTATAATGGCTAATATTCATGCTCTTAAACAGAATTAAGCATTTATTTATGCTATTGTAGAACCTAAGGCACTAAACCACACCGAGGCATTAGTGTAGCAAACCAAAACGCAACTGTACAGCTGAATGCTGTACAGTTGCATTTTGGTTCGCTGCACTAAAACTAATGGCTAAACAAAAGCATTTACATATGCCATTATACAACCGTTATACAGCGTAAAGCATCATATAATGCTATTGTAGAACCTAAAGCACTAAAAACAGCTGAAAGCTGTATACCGGATTTACGTGGCATTATAATGGCTAATATTCATGCTCGTAAACAGCATTAAGCATTTATTTATGCTATTGTAGAACCTTAGGCACTAAACCACACCGAAGCATTAGTGTATCAAACCAAAACGCAACTGTACAGCATTCAGCTGGACAGTTGCATTTTGGTTTGCTGCACTAAAACTAAAGGCTTTAAAAAAGCATTTACATATACCATTATACAACCGTTATGCAGCTTAAAGCATTATATAATGCAATTTGTAGAACCTAAAGCACTTAAGTGCTTTTAAACAGCTGAAAGCTGTACAGTTGCGTTGTGGTTTTCTGCACTAAAGCTAAAGGCTTTACAAAAGCATTTAGATATGCCATTATACAACCGTTATACAGCTCAAAGCATCATATAATACGACAAGTTGCTCGGTGAACGTATATAAGAGTTTATACGGTCCTTAAGTTCGAAATAAGTTAACTATTCATATGTTATAATGCTTCCTGTGTTACTTGGGTCCTTTACATTGTTGCTCGAAGGTTCTATGTTATATTATTAGGGTTGTGAATATTTATACTTATAGTCACTATGACAATGTTACAATTTTAAATCGATTAAAGTGAAACGGAACCCTATAATGCTGGACCAGCGACATTCAAGCTTGGATCTAAAATGTGATGTCTCATATATTGCACCACGACCATAACAAACCTTATGTGACCTTATTATTACACAAGTACGTTATCTTATAAAAACTTAAGAGTTAGAGAGAGACGGAGAGAGATCTTAGGGTACTTTCTACCCCATCTACCTCGGCTCATCGTTAAAAATACCATAAGACGGAAGAAAAAAAATATTTGAGGCATTCCACGGAATTACCTACTGGTTTTCTGTGTCAAAAATTAACCAGAAAAAAAATCATCGTCTTTATAAGGAACGTAAAATTAAGTAATAATAATAAAAAACTGCGTTTTTGCGAAACGCTCGTGGTATGCCCCATTACAGCATGCATTTAAAGCTGGTTTCAAGTTAACCCTTTGGCCGCCAAGCATCGGACGGAAAAATCTTGCCGCAGCCCCAAAGCGCGATGGCGAACTTATTTGGTCGGTTATATTTGGGACGTGATATGACGTGCTGGCGTTAAGGGCACTTCTTTCCGTGCGCGTGATTTGACGTCATTGACGGTCAAAGGGCTTTGGTCCTCATAATCTGTTCTGATTTCTTGACCAGAATTAAAGGATACTGAGAAATGTAAAATGTATGATCATTTTGTAGAAGATTTGTCAATTTAAGAATTTTCACTGTGGAACGAGTTATTCCAAATAGGTTGGTCCCAAAACGTTATCTTTTAATTTTCTTTCGTATCAAGGCCTCTAGAACTCGTGTAGAAAGAGCAGTCTCGCGGTTTATATACGAATTCATGAATGCTACGAGATATCTCTTTCCGCAATGTAGTTTTTATTCATACTATGTTGTTGTAGTTTGTATGTTTTAATTCGTCCGCAGCAGAAGCAGTTATGCGGATGAGGTGCTCAAAACGAAGTTGGCACGAATTTATTGTTAAAAAAACCGGCCAAGAGCGTGTCGGGCCACGCTCAGTGTAGGGTTCCGTAGTTTTTCGTCCGTCACAGTAAGTGTCCCCACTTAAGAGTTAAAATAACACCGCTATGTAGGATATGATATGAGCGTTCTACGTACAGCGACATCTATCGGCAAATTAAGTAAACTATTGCGCGCGAGCGTAAAGTATGGTTATAAGCAAGATGATTTTTATGGGATAATTCTTTAATGCGCGAACCGATTTTCACCGTTTTTACTTTATTTGAAAGCAAGTCTTTTCATTGTAATTTTGTAGAAATTACAGGTACAATACACACCTGCTTATACGGTTAAATTACAAACTTAGTTCAGAAATAATTTTGTATTTTTTTTTCAAAAACTATTCAACCTATCAAGTTCAAAATAATTTTCCTAGAAAGTTTTTATAAAGGTTTACTTTTCAGATTTTTTTCATATTTTTAAAACTTATGGTTCAAAAGTTAGAGGGGGGGGGGACACATTTTTTTTTACTTCTGGAGCGATTATTTCCGAAAATATTTACATTATCAAAAAATGATTTAGTAAACCCCTATTAATTTTTAAATACCTATCCAACAATATATCACACGTTAGGGTTGAAATGAAAAAAAAAATCACTCCCCACTTTACGTATTGGGGAGGTACCCTAATAAAACATTTTTTTCCACTTTGTCGGCGTGATTGATATACATATTAGTACCAAATTTCAGCTTTCTAGTGCTAATGATCACTGAGATTATCCGCGGACGGACGGACGGACGGACGGACGGACGGACGGGCAGACATGGCGAAACTATAAGGGTTCCTAGTTGACTACGGAACCCTAAAAAGGACGTGTGATGGTCATCTTCAACACCTCACCCGCTAAGCTACTTCTGCCGCTGACAGTACATTGTTTGTGACCTAAAGCACCAGTTCCGCTAACTCGGGTAAAGGATCCCCTCCAAGAAGATTCAAAACCATATCATTTTCTTTCTTTCCCCCCAAACCCTCTACTTTCATCTCCTGCAACGCCACTTTATCGGCCAACGCGTCCACTTTATCTGACAACGCGTCCACTTTATCCGATAAAAACACGCTCATTTTGTCAAACTTGTCCGACAACTTATCCATCTTTGATATGAGCACCTTCAGGTTGAGATCGTTTTGAGTTGCTTTCGCATCCGTGACATCATAATCCTGACTTCCATTGCTACAATTACTACTTACAGATTTCACTGAATTCTGATGCTTCAATGTAGCATTGTTAAGAACGGCCAAATGTTGTTGGTAGAATTCTGACTCCTTATATTCGGCCAGCTCTTCAGCGCTTAGCAAAGCTGCTACAACCTTTTCAATGGCGCCCGCCTTTAAAGAATTTATCACTTCCAGTAATTTATCAGCGTACAATTTTTGCAAACTCGGTCTTAGACCGTCGATGAGGTTAAGTTCTTCATTCCAGTAGTATTTGATCTCCTTTTTCTCGATGGCGCTGTGTAATTCTTCCAGCATGGTTTGGAAGAGGAAGCTGATTTTGTTCTGCCAGTACTTGCGGTCGTTTTCTTGCGAGATTTTCCAGAGAAAAAGAGTTTTTATGTAGTAGCTCGCGATGTATTTGAGGCAGAGGGCGTCCCGGAGTTTTTTTACCTGTAAATATATGTTATCAACAATGTGTTTTTGGAACTACAGATAATGTAAGCCGACACAAAAGGTGTAAAAAATAAATTGAGAGATACTTCTCTCAACCGCAAATATTGGTACACAACTGTTTAGCACCCATATTCAAAGTAGGTATCCTAATAATCTTAAGTATCTCATGGCATGAATAATAACAATAATATCAACATAACTACATGACATGACTAATGCCATAGAACTGGGCACGGGCGATGCAACTTCTTCCAGCATAAGTGGGGTTGGAAAGATTCCGCTCTCTGTGACTGCAGAATCGAGGACCAGACTATGGAGCACATCATACAGCGGTGTCCACTCCGCGCATACCCAGGAAGCCCAAAAGACCTCATGGAAGTGACGCCCGACGCTGTGCAATGGTTGCAAAATTTGGATGTTGCCTTATAAAATCCTGTTCTAATTTTATTGCCTATTGGACTATATCGCCATACGATTAAATAAATAAATGACTAATGGCAATATTAACCAGTTGAGCAAAGAGGAGCACAAAGCGGTATGAAAATGTAGGGAGATACACGGGGCGATTCTACAGACCTCTCACGGATCCACACCTAGACCTGCTCGCGTCAGTGAACGACACGGGGATCTCTTCTGTGACACCGAGGGTTTTTTGTACAATTGCAGTCGAAGTTCTTTTATTTTATCTACAAGTTGGTCTTGCTTTAAATCAAATAACGGATGAGGGTGTTTCTTACACCTTACCCGAATCTCTAGCCATTACTTAATTACACTGAGCGTCCATGTGTATAATTGTGCGCGATGTGGCATACTAATGACGCTTAATATAATGCGCCAGGCGAATCAAACAATCAGCCAAGTATAAAGAATATAGTTCTTACAGTTTCAACAGAGTTCAATCTCTTGACTCTCTTGTTTGCATTTTTGACAGTTACTGTTAATTTTTAGGGTTCCGTAGTCAACTAGGAACCCTTATAGTTTCGCCATGTCTGCCCGTCCGTCCGTCCGTCCGTCCGCGGATAATCTCAGTGACCGTTAGCACTAGAAAGCTGAAATTTGGTACTAATATGTATATCAATCACGCCGACAAAGTGGTAAAATAAAAAGTGGAAAATTTTTTTTTATTAGGGTACCTCCCCTATATGTAAAGTGGGGAGTGATTTTTTTTTTCATTTCAACCCTAACGTGTGATATATTGTTGGATAGGTATTTAAAAATGAATAGGGGTTTACTAAAATCATTTTTCGATAATGTAAATACTTTTGGAAATAATCGCTCCAGAAGTAAAAAAATATGCGTCCCCCCCCTCTAACTTTTGAACCATAAGTTTTAAAAATATGAAAAAAATTTCAAAAGTAGAACTTTATAAAATCTTTCTAGGAAAATTATTTTGAACTTGATAGGATGAATAGTTTTTGAAAAAAAATTACAAAATAATTTCTGAGCTAAGTTTGTAATTTAACCATATAAGCAGGTGTTTATTGTACCTGTAATTTCTACAAAATTACAATGAAATGACGTGCTTTCAAATAAAGTAAAAACGGTGAAAATCGGTTCACGCAATAAAGAATTATCCCATAAAAATCATCTTCCATACTTTAAGCTCGCGCGCAATAGTTTACTTAATTTGCCGATAGATGTCGCTGTACGTGGAACTCTCAAATCATATCCTACATGGCGGTGTTATTAACTCTTAAGTGGGGACACTTACTGTGACGGACGGAAAACTACGGAACCCTACACTGAGCGTGGCCCGACACGCTCTTGGCCGGTTTTTATTTAATATTATTTTGTCTAGGTAAATGACACTTAAGTGAACAGGGATTTCTACAACAATGCTGAACAACAGAGGAGGTGGTTGAAAAGCTCTCAAGATAATCTGTCAAAACTAATAAGCGGCAACGGTTTGAATAAAGGCTAAACATCCATAATACAGCTTTTGTAAAGTATAGTTAAGAGTTAGTAAAATAATTAGCATTCTATTCATCGCATCCTGTCAATTGTTGTCCGCATCATTCCTTAGCGGTAACAAAATAAAGATAATACACTCCATACAAGTCCGCAGTTGCCGTCGGTTAAGAAGTACACAAATGTGCGACATTGTTTAATATATCTATTAACTAGTTGGTTTTTAAGCTATAACCGGCGACTGATGACATATAGACAATGAAGTAGGTGTGAAAAATGAACCCACAAAAAGTGAGCCACGGGGGGCGGGGCTTACAAACTGAGCCGCCAAGCCGTTTAGTTTACAAATGGCGGTTCAGTGACACGGTGGTAGTAAAGTTTATCAGAAAATTAAATAATTTAGTAAACATGCCTTCTTGCGCCGTAAAATGGTGTCAGAGTAGAACTGGAAAACATAATAAATACAAATACAAAGAATTTATTTATAACGCCAAGTTACATGTCATTCTTATCATTATAATAAAATTTTCATCTTAACTAGTACTTTAGTTAATATAAGTGAATAGAATTTAAATATATCACATTTGAGTTATTGGACTTATGGGCATAAAACTCGTCTAAAGAATAAAAAGAATGATCAAGGAGCCACTTGCGTAGTCTTAGCTTAAAGGCCCCTAAGGAAGTTGCATCCTTTTTAATTGTGTCCGGCAGCCTGTTGTATACAGACGGGCCCATGACATACACCGACCTCTCCGACTTGCGTAGGTCGTGATCGGGTGTAACGAGGAGGTGTGCGAGCCTGTTGCTCCGCATGGCGCGGGTAGGGTTTACCCCTCGCTGACGAAACACACCCAAATTGTTGTGTGTGAAGAGAGCTACCTGGTATAGGAGCTCGCAGGGAAGAGGCATTATATTTAATTCCTTAAATAACTCTCTGCACGGTGTATCGTCGGGAACGCCGGCAATGGCACGTACTGCCTTTCTCTGCATTCTAAAGGCTCGCCCGGCGTCAGAGGCTCCCGCCCACAGTTCCACGCCATAGGTGAGAAGGCTATGAAAGGTAGCGTAATAGCACGATAGTACTACGCTGCGAGTCGCCGTGCTCGCCAGGCGACGGAGTGCGAAGTGTGCGCGGCCCAGTTTAGAGCAGAGCTCGTCGATGTGGTAGCACCACGTGAGGGCACTGTCAATATGAAAGCCCAGCAGCTTCGTCTTGTTGACCATCTGCAGGGCGGTATGATCGTCGGCAGTGACCCGGTAGGGAGGCGATGGCGAACCATTTAGCCGAAATCCTATAAACATAGTTTTTTCTCTGTTTAAAGCCAAGCCATTTAGTCGGAACCACCACTCGAGCCTTTGAACTGCGGAATTTAACTTGTTCTCCAGCTCAAGTGACGTTGGAGCGGTGATTACAGCAGCTACATCATCGGCATACATATATATCTCCGCTTCGCTAACAGCGCCAGGCAGATCGTTGAGCAACAGGCTAAAAAGAGTATTCGATAAGCACGAGCCCTGTGGTACACCCATCGTGTTTATCATTTCGGTTGACTTAGCCTGTCCTTTATCGCCGACAACTGTTTGGGAACGGTCAGACATGAACGATGTTAGTAAGGACAGGGCCGGGCCGCGTATGCCGTAAAAGTTCAACTTGTCGGCAATGAGGTGGTGGTCGGCGGTGTCGAACGCGCGCGAGAGGTCACAGCACAGTAGCGCGACGTGCTGGTCCGCCTCGCGAGCGCTCAGCACGCGCCACACCACTTCGCGCACCAGGTCGGTGGTAGCGCGTCCGGCTCTGTACGCGTATTGCCTCTCCGTCATAATGTTACGGTGTCCGATAAAGGATAAGAGTCTTTTGTTCAGACCTACCTCAAATACCTTACTGATAGCGGTCACCAGGGATATTGGCCTGTAAGATTTCATATCTGACTTTTTGCCTTTACCTTTGTAAAGGCAAAGGCAATATTTTTACTTTTTTTAGAGGTATGGGATATACACCCTCCCTTATGCAGGCATTGAATAGGTAGGCTACAATGGGCGCGATTTGTTGATCGATTGATCGGAGTAGACTAGGTGATATGCCATAGAGGTCGGTGCTATGTTTTGGAGCTATGTGTTTTTTTAGTATTAATATTATTTCATCTGGGGTAAACAGTGTCAACCGCAGTGAGGAGTCTATGGCGGGCGCGGCGGCGCGCAGCGCGGCGTGTGCGCGGGCCACTTCGGCCGGCGGTGCCCCGCACCTACTGGCAGCCGTAGTGAACTCTGTATTTAAAGTATCGACTAATTGTTGTTTTGTGTTAAAAGCTATCCCATTGGTGTTTTGGAGAATATCTGTGTAGTCAACCCTATCGTGGTTACGTCGGGCGAGTTCTGTGTTTATTATGTTCCACATACATTTAACCTTATTTGGGTGCTCGTGAATCGTTTTAGAGTAATGGTTAGTTCTTTTCTCTTTTAGCATAGCGTTATATTTTACAGAGTAGTTTTCCGCTGTACTTAAAAGATCAACGTTGTTTGGGAACAATTTTATTAGATGTAGTATGTCAAATAGCAGGTTTTTAGAATTTAGTATATCGCTGTCGATCCACGCGTTGTTCTTTGAACGGTATGGTTGCTTCCGTATGGGGAAACATATGTTAAATTTACTGACTAAAATATTCAAAACAGTTTGCGCGAGCGCAGGACAGTCACGCCCCGCCCGCTCCGCCACCGCAGCCCAGTCTATAGACTCGAGGGCGTTCGCGAAGTGCAATTTATTCGCGTTTGTTATAACCCGTCGCTCAACGTGCAGCGGTGGCGTCGCGGCAGCGCGCGCGACGTGCACGCGCTGGGCGTCGTGGTCGCTGAGGTGCGTCGCGACGCCGACGACGCTTTTGACTCGTCGCGAGGGGAGGTTACAGTACACATGATCCAGCAGTGTCGCCGTATTACCCTCTACCCTAGTTGCGAAATCGATTAATTGGTTAAAGTTGTGCTCAGGCTAATCCTTTTTGTATTGTAGAGTTTCTGAACAGATTTATATTAACGTCACCCATAATGATAGCGTGCAATCCTTCGTCAGATATCTTTGTTAATAATGTGCTGAACAGATTAAGGTATGCAATATCATCTGTTTGGTTAGAGTGATATATTGCGACTACTAATATATTTTCTGCAACAAGTTGTACCGCGCACACGTCAAACAATTGTTCAACTGATAAGTCGCAATAATCTTGCTTATTAATTACTTTAATGCCGTTCCGAACGTAGACGCAACTTCCACCATGGCCGATCGTTGATCTACAAAAGTATGATATTAAGCCGTAATTATTGAGAGTTACAGACACTAGCTCATGGCTCTGGAGCCAGTGTTCGGTCATTATGAGGACATCGCAAGATAGTTCCTTTGTCAATAATACCTCTAATTTTTTAGTTTTATTGTTTAAACATCGAATGTTCTGGTGACATAAAATTAGGTCGTCTTTGTTTCTCACTGTGGCGGAATCGCTATTTGAGGAATCGCTATAAAAAAGACGGGCTCACTTATCAATTATCATACGTAAGTTAAGCCGAAAACATATGATTATAAATTTATTTTACCGAATAATTTTATATGGGGATGGTTTAAAATTTTAAAAAAATGCCAACTTTTGAACAACCATTAAAACTTCTTACGATATTTTTTTATTACTTTTTAATGAGATAAATGTTTTGATTTAACTTAAATACACATGTTTACATCTCATTTTTCATAACACGCAGATAAAGTTAATAGTATACAGTATGCCTCTGATCATGGGCTTTAAATGTAAGTATCGATTTCGCTCATAAACTACAACTTTTGAAAATAACTGAATTTGTAAAAAAAAATACAATTCAAGACTTATTTGAGCATGAATTTACTGCAAAATCATCAGTTTGTGAAGTGTGACAGACGATGTCAATTGCTTCATTGGATGTGGTATAAGGAAATAGTATTTATAAAATTAAAATAAAAAATATTATGGGACAATCTTACACAAATCCCCCTAGTCCTACAGTGAAGCTCAATAAATAAGGCTTGTGCTGCGGGTACTAGGCGACAATATATATAATAGATAGATACAGATAAATACTTAAATACAAAGAAAACATCCATAACTCAGGAACAAATATCCGTGATAAACACACAAATAAATGCTCTGACCAGGATTCGAACCCGGGACCTCCTGCTTCATAGGCAGGGTCACGACCAACTAGGCTAGGAGGCCGTTAAATTTAGTTTATATAAACGAAGTATTATCATAAAATAACCTTTATTCAAATAGTTGAGCACAATCAGTCCTCGCATTTAAAGCTCCACGGTCAAAGACAGACTGTATGTGTATAGGCTGTTTATGGAAATGAGTGATACCTGATAGTCAAAGAAATCAAAGATAAATAATAATAATAATAAATACTCTTTATTGCACACCTCATACAGTTACAAGCACAAATTTTACAATTAGATAAATTTAGGTAGAGGTAACAACAGGCGGTCTTATCGCTAATGAGCGATTTCTTCCAGACAACCTTTGGGTAGTGGAGACTAGAGAAAAAACAATAAGCAGTAGGTGGTGCATAGAAACAAAAGAGACGAAATAGATAACACAGCACATTCATATGAATATACATACTTAAATAAATACAAAATAAACATACATATACGTACATATATACATATATAATACACACAATAAGAAACAACAGTGTCAACTTAAAAACCTAAGGAAGAGATAAATAGTATTCCTTAAGTTGCGATTTAAAGCTACCAATAGATTGCGCGCGTTTAATGTTGAGAGGGAGAGAATTCCACAAACGAACGGCCTGGAACGTAAATGAGCAATTATAAAATTTGGAAGATGAAGATGGCACTTTTAGGAGCAATTTTTGAGAGGATCTAATAGAATTAAGATAAGAGAAACGCTCTTTGAGGTAGCGGGGAGTTGCAGGGTTAAAAAGTATAGAAAAGAGTAAAGAAAGTATGTGAGAGTTACGGCGGTGACGGATAGGGAGCCATTTGAGTTGAGAACGAAAACTAGAAACATGGTCGAATTTGCGTAATCCGAAAATGAACCGAATGCAGGCATTTTGAATACGCTCAAGCTTATTAAGTTGCTCCTCGGTTAGGTCTAAATAGGAGATATCTGCATAATCAAGAATGGGGAGAAGTAAAGACTGAGCAAGCGCAATTTTAGTAGCATTTGGCAGGAAATTCCGGAGCCGTCTGAGAGACCCTATGGCAGCAAACATCTTCCTGCTCACTTCACTCACCTGAGGCACCCATGATAGACAACGATCCATGATTACGCCAAGATTTTTCACTTGGTTGGAAAAAGGAATTTGGATACCATCGAAGACTATCGGAGGGAGCCTGAGAAAGTCAATTTTGGAGATTTGTTTAGCGCTACCCATCACAATTACCTGTGACTTTAGGGGGTTTACTTTTAAACCGTAATTTTGACTCCAATTTGATATGCGGAGCAGATCAAGATTCGTGGCTTCTATAACTGAATTGAAATCGCTATGCATACCCTGCGAATATATTTGAAGGTCGTCGGCATAGAGGTGATACGAAGAGGAGAGATCAAGAGTTATGGAATTAATGAAGTTAGAAAATAAAAGAGGAGACAGCACACCACCCTGTGGAACACCAGCTGATGTGCTGCACCAGGAAGAACACGAAGAATCTAGTTTTATTCTTTGCCGACGACCAACCAAATAGCTGCGGAACCAGTCAATCGCTGCAGCCGATATGTTAAGAGACTGTAAGAACGCGAGCAAAATGTCAAAATCGACCGTGTTAAAGGCATTACTGAAATCTAGAAGTGCAAGAACTGTAAGCTTCTGGTCATTCATACCCAAACGGATGTCATCGGTAACCTTGACAAGAGCCGAGGTAGTACTATGGCCCGGACGAAAACCAGATTGAAATGGGTTTAGGAGGTCATTTCTATTCAGGAAGGAAGTTAGTTGCTGATGCACTAGCCGTTCGAGGACTTTGGATAGGAAAGGAAGAATGGAGATGGGGCGATAGTCAGAGAAGGAACTGGGGTTGGATTTTTTGGGTAAAGGAATAATATTGGCATCCTTCCACAGACTGGGAAAAGTACTTGATGAAATGGAAAAATTCAGAATACCGGTGATAATAGGAACAAACAAATCAAGGAGAGGGAGTATCATATTTCGGCTAACACAGTCAACACCAACGGCGTTAGAAGTGATATTCAATATACCCTTCCTAACATCACTCTCACAGAAATGGCTAAAATAGAAAGAAGAGAAATCTAAGGCAGGAAGTGATGAAAGATGATGAAGTGAGTTAGATTTCTTAGGACCACTGAAACAGGTGGACGATGAAAAATGCTGGTTAAGCTGGTCAATGCTAATATTGTTTAAATTGGTTGCCTGTTGAGATTTGCCAACTCCGAGACCTTTCAAAAATTTCCACACTTTGGCTGGATTTCCATCTTCAACAGAACTGTGAATATGACGCCTCTGAGCATCTCGACATATAGTGCTACAGCGATTGCGCAGGGTATGATATTTAAGTTTATTTTTCTCAGAGTTGTTAGCCTTATACTTAGATTTAGATTGATTCTTCCTCTCTATAAGGGCTTTAATATCCTCAGTGAGCCAAGGAGCAGGGAGATGCTTGACTTTTATTGCACGAACAGGAGCATGAGCGTCATAAAGTTGTATGAGGAGCGAATTAAAAAGAGAAACTTGATCGTCTACCGAACCCGCTCGAGCGATACTGCTCCAATCGATTGTTAAAGCGTCATCTCGAAGCTTTTCCACATTTAATCCACTAAAATTGCGCTGCAAAAGAATTTTTGATTTAGATTTGGGAGGACGAATTTTGTAAGAGAGATAGAGCAGATCATGATATGAGAAGGCATCCGCGGAGTATTGTCCAAATTTAGACACATGAGAAGTCGAAGAAACTAAAGTTAAATCAAGAAGAGAAGGCGAGCAATTTGGAAAATAGTGTGTGGCGTCTGAAGGGAGAATAGTTAGATTGCATGCATCTACCAGGGATTTAAGGCGCCGGGATCGACTGTCATCCTTCAGAAGACACGTATTTAGATCTCCCATAAGAATGTGATGATTATAAGAAGGCATAAGGTCCTCGAGAAGTTTCTCAAGAGAATCAAAGTAATTAACGTGAAGGGAGGGGGAATAAAAAACGCCAAGTAAAAGTTTGGAATGAGAGAGGGAAACGTCGAGAAACATATACTCTGCGGCATCAGAAGTAGAAGAGCTGGCAGATACATTAACAATGAATAGGGGATGTAAGAACGAAGGTAAATCGCAACTCCACCGCCACCTCTTCCAAGGCGGTCGTGCCGAATTAAATTGAAACCAGGTAAAGAGTAAGACGTTGAAGGCAAAGCTGGTCTGAGCCACGATTCGGAAATTAAAATAGCATGAATGTTCTTACTGTCAAAAGAGAGTAACATATCGCTGTAATGTGCAGGAATACTTTGCGCATTTAAATGCACAACGTCAAAATTTTTAGGTACATCATTAAACTGAGATTCCAGAATGTCGTGAAGCGAAGGAGGCAAACTATGGAAACTGTCTTCACTTACACTATCTAAGGAGGAAAAAGATAAATACTGATCACTGTTATCACTGAAAGGCATCTGAAAAATATATATAAAGTTAAAAATATAATAAGTATATAATAAGTGTATACTAATATTCAATAAATATAAAAATATATACAGTAAAAACTAAACAAAAACTCCACAATCTACCCGCCAGCAGCAAATAAAGAAAGAAATACACTTATAAAGAAACGGAAGTTCAATTTAAAAATACATGTTGGCTTCAGATTCGACAGGCATTAAGTTATATCACAAAACTAAGGAAATAATTAACTAAGAAAAACGGAACGTAATTTAATAAGGAAATATTTAACTTGGTAAAGCGGACCGCAATTTAACAGTTGGCAACACTATACCTGCCATCCGTCAGCACACATGTCAACTGTCAATGTCAGTTGGAACTTGGCAAAGTGACATTTAAAGTTAGCAATGAAGTTATTAGAATTAATTTATAATATTTACGGGAGACTATTAAAGAGGGTATACAACAAATAACAGTGATTACACGTCGAAATAGAAAAGCGTCAAGCAGTATAACCCGAATAAATACAGAAGAAAGCTACACTATGTACATACTAAGGCTTCAATTTGGCAGCCGCACGTCTGGGCTTTATCTGTTTCTCCGGTTTCTCGGCTTTGCTGCAATTATCTGCCTTGGGAGGAGCATCTACGCTTGGGGTCGGAGTCACAGGCTGCTCTGGCGCATCCGAGATCGCCTTAAGCTCTGCAAGGCTCACCACACGCCTGCGCACGTCGCTCGCATCCAAGACATGAACAACGCCGTCCCAGGTCCAACATCTTCTGACGCCAAACCGCTCCCGAGCTGCCATGAAGGTCTGCTGACGTGATTTGGTCAAGAACTCGGCTATCGTTACGCCGGAGCCTTTCAATGCCACCTTACCAAACCACACTTTATCACGGACGGCAGTCTCACAGAACTTCACCACAATAGCCCTGGGTTTGCTGCCTCTGCGACGGCCAAGTCGGTGGCTGCGCCTTATGTCATTTGCAGTCACGTCAGCCTTAACAGCTTTAAGCTGTTCAACTACAAGGGCCGTTGTGTCCTCTTTGTCAGCCTCCGGAACACCATGGATGACCAGCATCTTGCGTCGAGATCGCATTTCTATTTGATCGACCTGTTGAGCGATGAGCTCCACCTGCTTCTGGAGTATATTGAGAGAGTTCAAAACAAATGCTTTGAAGCTAGTGAAGTCCGCCGCTACTGCCTCAATACCGCTCCCAGGGTTGCTTGAGCCCGCTTTGTCCAAATTACTCTGCATCTCAGCCATCCTGGCATTGAAGGTTTTAGTGAGCTCCGCAATTGATCCTTGGATTGAGTTGATGTCCGACATAGTGTGTTGATGTTGACAGTTGAAGTAGGTGAAAGTGCAAAAATCAATGTAACTTCCTGGAGAAATGCTTGAATACTACTGGTAGGTAAACTATATTATCTAACCATCAATTTTATTGTTTCAAATTATCCAAATTGCTTTTAATTCTATTTTTTCTAATAAAATATGTGAACAGTGATGTGGTTCGTTTTATTCACCTACCCGTAAAAAAAAGATAAATTTTAATTGACATATTTAAAATGGGATTATATGGCGTATACTAAATTCAGTTTATCTCCTAACTTTACTACGTATTCCCCGAGTATTCTATGTGTGGGTAGTTATGCACAATATAACGTCGCTGCGAAGTAGTGTGACACAGGCGCGGATACGGGGGGGGAGTTGGGGGAGGGGCAACAGGGGCATTTGCCTACCAACTGACCAATCGTATTTTAAGTAATTGTTGTAATTGAAAAAAGGACTAATATTTTGACGCGTTTGATTGGCAGCGTAGTGAGCATGCGTATATCGAGTTGTTTCCCAGTTTCACGCTGACGGTTTGTTTGAAGTTCTACGTCTAGATATATCATCAGTCGCCGGCTATAACGTCCTGCCCATTATTTAGCATGGGGCCCATTGAAACATTCGACTCGTGAAAGCCATCGTATTTTATTAGGTAGAACCATAGACTAATTAACCCAAGACCCCGCATAGCCGGGCGACCCCTGCTGCCACGCTCGAAGTAATTTCACTCTATAGTAAGATACTAATATTGGAAGTGACAGTAAACATAGTACGTCTCCATGGCAACCATTAATGTCTGACTCTCTCTTACGCGCCACGGAAGAATAGCGCGTTCCCCGTCCCCTCCCGCCCGCACCCCTTCGTTTTGGCAGTTTAGGTTTAAAAGAAATAACGCGCTAAGCGGAGTATAGAGATATCTTGTATATGGGTAGAAGTCAGAGTATTGATGATCCACTTCATCTAAAAACTCTTTAAATTGACGATGGAACAGTGCTATGGTTGGTAACCTTTATAACCAAGTTCATAACGTCAACTATGATGAATGCTGAAGTGAAAACATAGAATTTCATAATGATGATGATGCTGCTGATTCTTCCAGGTGTTGGGTTCATCTGCTACTTCTGCTAGGTAATGTAACTCACCAGTCGTATGGTGCTCTTGAGCTGCTGGCAGCCCTTCATCATGTCGCGCTCGAAGTCCTGGAAGGAGAGCCGCCAGCAGCGGTTCTGCTGATTCTTCCAGGTGTTGAGTTCATCTGCTAGATGATGTAACTCACCAGTCGTATGGTGCTCTTGAGCTGTTGGCAGCCCTTCATCATGTCGCGCTCGAAGTCATGGAAGGAGAGCCGCCAGCAGCGGTTCTGCTGCGTGTCCTCGAGGCTCTTGTTGGGCTTCGGCACCACCAGCCAGTCTCGGCACACGCTGCTGTCCACTTGTCTACAAAATATGACAGAAGTAAACATAAAATACATGCATTTCCAACATGTCCGTACTTTTTTATTAAATTACCTTTGCTTAAATCATTGAGAATATGGTAGAGGTAAAGTCTCAAACAAGATTTACCGAAAATATGGCTCGTGATGTAACCGGCCAGTCTTATCTATCACTGACTCATCATCATCATCATATCAGCCGAAAGACGTCCACTGCTGAACATAGACCTCCCCCAAAGAGTGCCACAATGACCGGTCCTGCGCCACCCGCATTCAGCGGACTGCCGCGACCTTTACCAGGTCATCAGTCCACCTTGCGGGGGTCTACCCACGCTGCGCCTTCCGGTTCGTGGTCGCCACTGGAGAACCTTTCCACCCCAATGGTCATCGGTTCTATGTGCAATGTGCCCCGCCCACTGACTAAAGCCTAATAAAACTGACCGAGAAACTGCAGTACGAGTTGTTCTTACAGTACTATTGTGGGGGCATTTTATTGGGCTGATTGTGTATCCCGTTATTTATTTTTATTACATATCGGTGGCTTAAAAAAATAACTCAAAAACGCGGATTTAATGTTCCTGTTTCAGTCGCCTCGTTTATCCGTATTCGGTAGACAGCTGAAATAATGTGGAGTTGGTTTATCTCAAGTATGTCCGTAAAGTAGACTTCATGATTCATGTGAAACTATACCTTGTCCGTTGCCCGTAGGAAAATATGCCTATTCTTATATCGTCGGATGATAAACAAGACTCAATATACCTGTAACTACTTGTAAAAAACCAACCTAAATATTTTAAAAAGCGATCATGCAAAGTCAATATTCGATCACAATACAAGCATGATATGGAGATTCCTAGAATTCACACCTCCATATTTGGAAATAGTGCATTCGTATAATATTTTAAATAAAATATTTTTAATAATCTTCCTACCGAAATTAAATGCCTAGAAGGAAACGCTTTTAAAAGGTACCTAGTTATATCTCCTTGTACCTACACAGTTTATTTATGCAATAAATATTTCTGATTCTGATACTACAACAAGTTCATAGCCATAATATACTACTTTGTCTGCATAGATTTGATACTTGGATGATTTCAGCGATAAGACTATACTAAGGCCTTTCTAGGACATGAACGATCTCCTGGAGATCATCTCCGTACCTATTTTTCATCTAAATTAGTTGTGCGGCTTAGCGTAAAGAGGTAACAGACAGAAAGAGTTACTTTCGCATTCATATTCGTACGTATTTTACATCAACAAAATTATCGGCTTGAAACCCACTCGGCTAACTCAAGTGGGGGTCGTTATATTCGTTATCTAAATGTACAGAATTTCCGAGCGAGTCCCGAACGTAAAGCAGCTAGATCCGGATATTTAATTTGATAAAACGGTTCGGGTTTTCTAGCTATGTGTCACTGCGTTATGTCGGGAACCTTTCTACAATACATTGAGAATAAGTGGATATAAAATGGGATTATACAGAGTAGTAAAATTTATCTAGTGAAGAGAACTACCTTGTTTTTTTGTGCTTTTCAGCACCTCCTCACGTTTCCCATCGTACCTGAATACCCACGACAGATAGTAGAACAGGCTTTTTTCTCACTCATCACCTCATCAGCTGTCTGTCCCTATGTATGCTTAGATCTTTAAAACTACGCAACGGATTTTGATGCGGTGTTTTTAACAGATAGAGTAATTCAAGAGGGGTGTTTATATGTATAATATTTGCATAATAGAGTAGAGGAACACTGATAATTTTAGAGGTTTCTAATGTGATGTCGTAAATAAACACATTTTTTTGAGCTTACATTGCAAACGCTGGCTGAACCCTACGAGATAGATCAAAATAATGTTCTACAGTATTGTACACCTTAAAAAGGTCTACAAAAAAGCCCGTGATGGTATATGTCTATCTCTTAGGGATAACCAACAATAACCATTTTTTTTATCCCGTGCGAAGCCGGGGTGCGTCGCTAGTTCTAAAATATAATCACACGAGCACCAAACAAGTTGAAAATGGCGTACTTGCCCAAAACTCATATATTTACAGTGAAATCTACGAGGCTTATAGTACCTCTTCTTGCTATTAGAGAAAACATCACCAAATTTATTGGTGTATCTGTCGTCCCTGCTCTGGTCGCGCGCAGAATGACGGTGACAGAGACAAATTTAAATTATTACTATGAAAAACAACTGGCACATATGGTAATACACCATAGACTAAGTAACCCAAGACCCCGCATAGCCGGGCGACCCCCGCTGCCAGGCTTCAGGTAATTTTACTCTACAGTGAGACACTTATTATTGGAAGTGACAGTAAACTTAGTACGTCTCCATGGCAATCATTAATGCCTGACTCTCTCTTACGCCTCACGGAACAATCGCGCGTTCCCTGTCTAGCATTGAGGGTCCCCCCCCGCACCCCTTCTTTTTGACAGCTTAGGTTTCAAAGAAATAATGCGCTAAGCGGAGTATAGAGATGTCTTGTATATGGAATACACCCACCAAATATTGTAAAATGTAATAAAAAGCATATATACCTATATCCTTCCGGCCACCGTGGCACAGAGAACCGTATAACCGGCACCAGATCCACGTCCAACGTAAAAGGAGCTACATCGGGCCCGTTCCTCACATTCAACGTGAAGGCCGGCCCAGCCGACTTGTAGCTCAGGAGATACAGGTCTCCGTTTACCCGTACTTCCTCTTTCATGTCGTTGACGGCTCGCTGAACGATGCCGTGCATCCAGGCGCGGAACTTGTTTTGGAGGAAGTATTTGTCGGTGTCTCTAAAAAAGGTTTTAGATATAGGCATGGGGCTAATAATATTATTACTTTATTGCCTACAAGATTCTTATTTAACTCGCAGTTTTTCTCAGTTAGTTCGTTGCTTAGGTAAAGTCTTGCAAGCCAGATTTGAACCAGATCCTGATGTCCTATTAGGCCTGTGCACACCTGACGCACCGCCTCGCGAGGCAGCTCTGCTAGTGTGGACATGCCTCGCCCGAGGCATTGCGGCCGCGCGTGCTTTTGCCTCGGCCCTAGCCGCTAGGCACTAGCCGAGCTGCCTAGCGCGGCAATTTCCTCGCGAGGCGGTGCGTCAGGTGTGGACTCGTCTATTGAGCCGAAATTTTGCACACTTGCTTAACTTGGATAACAATACAAATTAAAATATGTTGGTACCATCGAGCTGGTCTGATGATGAAGACCGAAGGTGGTCATAAGAACTACGTAATGAAACAATGGAAGCTCATTTCAGCTTATCTTGTCGAGCAGCTTAGAGAATTCAACCAACCGGAGCAGCCATGTCAGTAATTTTCTATACAGTATGAGGTTCTTCAAAAAAGGAGTGTATAGGTTCTTAAAGGGTAGGCAACGCGCATGTGAGTCCTCTGGGGTTGCAGGCGTCCATAGGCTACGGTAACTGCTTACCATCAGGCGGGCCGTATGCTTGTTTGCCACCGTCGTGGTATAAAAAAAAATACAAAAAAAGTCTGCCGATTTTTGCGGGGGAGGGGAACGTCAAATGTATTGCTATTCGTACGTAACGTACAAATAGCTGCTATTCGTACGTAACGTACAAATAGCCACATCAGATAAACGTCAGTTCACAAATAAATATGACCACTGGTCATATGTTTTCGGCAGAGGGGAACGCCTGTCAATGGCCACTACGATTGGTTGAATTCTCTAAGTTGGGCAGTATATGCGTTAAAAGTTTGTATTAAAAAATTTAATTTTGAATAAAAGCTGATATCTAGGTATACAAAATCGCTTTCCTCCAAAATTAAGGCTTATAAGGGCGTACCTCCACTCTCTTGTGACCTTATGGCACTTCTCCCAGTCCGGCTGTTTGTCCAAATTGTCGAAAGCATTAGCGATCTTCATCCTAACATAGCCGGGTATGTCAGTCTCGAGGCAGATGCCGTCGTCGCCTTGCTCGTAGTTGATCGGCAGACGAATCACAATGTCCATGTCGAACTCATCTAGTTTCGACACCTTTATGCCGTCAGACACGCTTCCACCGTATAGGACCTGAATCAATTGTTGTACGACTTTTGTAAGACTTCTTCGGCAGATGTCGCTAGGCATCCCCCTAAGACGCATAAAGGATATAGTGGAGAAATTCGCAGCCATCAGGTACGTCTCAGTAGCTTAGTTGGTCAGAGCGATAGGCATGTATCCCAGAGTCGCGAGTTCGAGTCTCGCCTGAGGCAGTGGATTTTTCTACTTTTCCTTTATTTCTTAACATTGTAGTATTGTTAGCAGACGTTTACTTAATTAAAAAAATGTTTTGTAAATCGTAAAGGGCATATTACCACACGGGTAAATAACAGTAGTATACAGAGGTCTCACTGTGACGTCACGAATCATGTTGTCCCTTCTTAACGCATGACAAGTTATCTTTCTCACTTATGCAAAAGTACTGGGTATTAGGTTGTCAAAATCATTTTTTTTTTTTGACTGAGTCACACCCTTAAGCCTTCATAAGGCAGAGGGAATATATTTCCCACCATTATTTGAACTTTATCTCAAAGTGATAGGGTTCAATTTCGCCTAATTTCTGACACCCTTTTGCCTTATAAAGGGTTAAATCCTTTCGATCAGATCCCATTTCGGAACTCCAGCCTTGCTAGGAGTCGACCTAGGTATTACATATATCTGATAGATTGGACAATATTGCCAAGGTTTGGATTACATAGTTATAAAATGATTAGGCTATTGCGGGCTCATTCACAAGAGTGATCTGTTAAAACGAAGAGCCTATACATAATTGTGAAGAACAGCTGAACCCGTTTTCAAATTCTGATTTCGTCTTTGCAAGTTTGCAGTCTAGTTAATTAGCCTGTATTAGAAAATTATATGAACTCCAAAACTTAAAAATAAAATACATTATAAAGTAAAACTGTCTAACACAGATATTAATGATATCAATCTGTGTCAAAAATCACAAGAGGAAGCTGTTGAGAATGTTTGTATGGAAAAATTACCACTGGTTTCCTCTTACACCGTGCATAGTGCCCTGCCCTCAGGGCCGAAGACAAAGTTAAAGTTAAGATAGGACAGTGGTAATTGAATGTAAAGCATGCCTAGGGTTGCCAACTTTTTTGAGAGAAATACATATAGTATCTTCCAAAACTACATGAAAAAATATAGTACGCCTTTTTTGCATTTTTAAGTCGAAATATTAGTACCTACAATACTATACATTATAGAATGGTTGGCAACCCTAGGCATGACCCCATACTAAAGGCAGGGCATTTACTTTACTGTCATATTCTTTGGTATTTCTTAAGGTAGGGCTTGCCCCAAAATACCCCCCTAGCTACAGCCCTGATGTGCAAATGTACATACCTCTTTACTATACTTGCTGAAATAGTTACAATTCTCGCCCATTTTCTGTTTGACCTGGTCAAACACCTTCTTGAAGATATCCTGGGATCTTTTGTAGTTGTCATCCTTTATTGCTATGAACTTCTTGTATACCTCTGTGAGGTACAAGTCCATATATTTCTTATTCACTGCCATTTCTAGCTTGTACCGCTAGTATGCTGTAACAAAAAGATTATATGAAAAAATATGCAAAGTAAGCCTTGCTGTAGCGCAAAATAAACCTTGGTAGAGAGCAGGGACTGTTTTCGTTACGGTATAACGGTACGGTAGCGTTATAGAATTTCGATACCTAGGTAGAACAGTACGCTACCAGTATAAAAATTACGATATCGCTATTTTTCGATACGGTACTTTATTATAACGATATCCAACAGGTGTTATTTATTTTTAGTAGTAATTTTTTAAACGTTTTAAGTTTGAGTTTTGGTATCGTAATTTTAGGACGTAGAGTGTACGGCGCGCGCGACGATAAATGAACTGTGCGGGGGAGCGGGGCGCAGAGCACGGGGAGCCCGCAGGTATCTATATATAGATTAAGGTTTAAGTATGCGCTACTAATAATCGGGAAATCATCTCTATACATTGCCTTACAAATGTTGGAGTAGAAAATGTTTTAATAGGTATTGACAATGACTGATCTAATACCTTTATAAAAACGGTTGAGGTATCGAAAAAAAATAACCGTACAGTTATATTTCGATACAAAATAATATTGGTTGCCCTACCGAAATCAGACTGAAACAAACGGTATGACGTAAAAAACGGTACCTGTATTTTTCCAATATGCAGTCCCTGGTAGAGAGTATGTGAACTATGGAGTGGCCATATACATACGTTACTGCCAACGATGTCAAGTTATTACAACGAAGGGAAATCCCAGACACTTTAAAGTATAAATATTATCAGTAATCTTTTTATAGTTTTGATAGCTTTTCTGCCAGAAACATAAATAAGCTTAATTTAGAATAGGATTGAGGTAGCTCAAGTAGCAGTTACCAAGGTATACAAAACAAAATGACCGTCTCTTTATAGGGCACACCAAGTAGGTTTAGTAGGTAGTAGGTACAGTCACCATCTAATAAATCAGAGTGGCCAAGGTACTCAAAAATATCTGAACATGCACTTTATTGCCTTGACAGTAGTAGCGTTGTTCAGATATTTGTAACCAACTTGGCCGCTCCAATATATCTGATAGCAACTGTACACACAGGGCCAGCCCGAGGTTAGAGAGAGGTAAAATCTGGGCGCCAAATGGCGAGTGGAGCAGAAAACCACTTCCAAATAGCACTAGACCCTACTCATATTGTTGTGCTCCTACCGGTTAGTAGGGTGATTGTGCTAGTTTTCGTCCACTCTTGTGAGTTTTCCGTCCATACTTATTTATATGTTTATCTTCAAGATTTTCCCAAATTAAAAGCTTAAAATTAAAAAATCTACTAAATAATAAACTATAAATATAAACTATATTGACCTTAAAAAGTTTTTTCAATTTATTTGCCGCAGTTTAATCAAGTGGATGGTAAACTAGACCTGGACGAGAAACTAGCACAATTACCCTATATGGTTGCCAGAAGGCTTAAAGAGGATGGTGTTAATGATGAGGGACATCCTTGTCCCTTTAGCCATCAACACAGTGAAATGATGCATACATGGGTCTCCATTGTCTCCAGCTTCAACCCATGGGCTAAATCAGCTTTGTTTTCTTGCAGGCTAGATTGGCATGGCCATAGTTTGGAGACCCCTGCCACAGCAGAATACTGACTTCAAGCTCCTGGAGAAATGTATATTTCTGTTTTTGGCTTGTTTAATTCTTAAAGCATTAAAAAACATATATGGTACTAAACAATCACTAGTTTTAATAATTGTCTGAATATAATATGAAATGGACATAGCAAGTATATTTACTGATAAACAACACCGATTGGCATCTATTATAAGCCGAGCAACACATGCTCAATCAAGTTTAAAAAATTTCGAAAAGTAAATTGCAAACACAAATTGTGTAATGATTGCACGGGTTCTTTGGAATTTATTTTGTGCAAATTGCATAAAGATGTAAATAAATAAATAAAAGCAAATTCTATTCGATCACAGTACATCTTACTAGAAATATTCCTAATCTACGAAAAGAAAAAACTTTAATTTGTCGTCAAACGGACCCCAAGCCGGGACAAATGCTAGGAGGAGGAAATGTTAACCTAACTCTATCATTAAAACAAGTAGCTAAACTGCCAATTACGGCAGATAAGGATATTTTCACAAGGGATATTATAAAAAAAAATAATAATAATAAATAAATTAAAAAAAATATATAAGATACCTAATGCTGGTTAAGTTATTGCGCAAAATAATAACGTATAGCAACAAGTATCTCTTGTATACACATTTTGTTCTGAATTTTTTGTTGGTTAATGTCTAATCATCACAGTACGCCCGGGCCAGCGCCGGCAAAGGTTTAAACACGTCTCATAAGTGGTTTAAGCGAAGGCACGAATACCTAAATAGAACCGTTTTTCCCCCGAAGGGTAAAAAACGGATATTTAGGTTTCTGCCGTAGCTTAAACCACACCTAAGGGCCTTGCCGGCTTACTTAACGTACTGAGGAGAAATCAGCCTGGCGCTAGCACCGGGCGACATTAGTACCTGGTAGTAGAAGTCAATAACTTTCTACAATTTTAACAAACTATGAAGAAAGTAAGTGAGAGACAATTATTTCTGTAATTTTTTAATACAAACACAGATTATCAGGAAGTAAAGGATAAATAATTTAGATAAGTCGGACGGATAATTATAGATACCTAAAAGTGGAATGATAAGACAAACATATGGTTCTTTACCTCAACTAAATCTCGACTTCACTTTGCGATGTTTGCTGCGACTTTGTCGATGCACAATTGTATTCTGGGAGTTGTGAATGATGGCACGCCGTAGTAGTCGGGCTTCGGTTCGGAAGACGTGGCCGTCCTATTATTGGTCACTCCATACCGGAATATCACGTCCTTTTCACTCGCAAACTCACTGAATTTTCCCTGGCCGTCCGTGACAATCCCGGCCCGGCCGGCAGACAACTGTGGTATTGTCAGCGCTACAAAAATTATAACCTTTTAGAGATGCGTTCATAATTATTCTGTTTTATTCAATAACAATATTTACACACTACATTAAAATAACTCTAGGTGTTTATTTTATATATATATTACTAGTATTACTACAACTAAATAATACATATCCACAAAGTAATATGTCACAAATAGCGCCGTTTTTAAATAAATGAATAATTGAGGCACTGAACAATTTAAATATCAAGCACTCCAATATTAAATTTCTGTACGATTATAATGGGGAAGGCCGGTGAAAACTTATTGTAGAGGGCGCTGTTCCAGATTCCATACAACGAGAGAACGAGAGAAAAGATGAATGGTCCTGACAACGTACTGTGTATAGTTAGAGTCAGAAGGATTTTCTTAGGGAAAATTCTTCCGTGTAGCCTTATTCTACAACATTCAAATTTTAGACTATTTCGGAAACCTCCGAAACAGTAAGTAATTTTCGCTAAAATAAATAAAAACTACTTCCCGGGGTACAAATTTAACTTTTTCAAGGAAATATCATTGTGACAGTTGCCTTCCCTAATGTATTTTATATACATAAAATAAATAATAAAATTTTAAACTATTTAAAAATATTAATTGAACGCTGTAATAAAAACCTCGCGATCCCCGAGAGGACTTTCCCGTTTAATGTTGCTATGTATAAAATATACTTAGTTTTTGCTATATATTATTGAAATAAAATTGTTGAATATCTTGTTAAATGTTTCTAATTAGGTACATGTATTGCCTGTAATAATTATTGGTTGATAGTTGAAGGAAAGTTCTTTATTAAAATATTTTTTACGATGTATTCGCTGGCAACAATCGATCTGTCGAATATACAAACATCGTCGGCGCAGAAAATTCTAGTTATATTTTTAGCAAACAAAGACTGCGGCGCGTTCTTATCATTAGTTTCCTTCCTATAGATTGTAAAAGAAACAAACACGGACGCTTTTTCATCTAAGGTACGTTTGTTTTATCTAATTAATACTAATTATGATATAATACTTGTACTATTAAAATTTGATAAGTACGACTTCTTATTGTTGTCTCAAGTTTTTAAAAGTCCTTTCACTTTATGTAAATTGGACTGATTCATTATCATATTGTTTGTCGAACCTATGAAACTATTGTTCCTATTGTATTATTACTTTACAAAATCACATTGAATTAAGTCGGGTATAATATTATAACATAGGTATACCTTTTTGTAAGTAAGTATATGTACATCTATATACATAAAATAAATTTAAACAAAAAAGAACCGACTTTACTAAGCATCTACCTTTCCAACACGAAATGCTCGATTTGCTGTAAAAAATACTCAAATCACCATAGGTGTGCCTATAATAGTTGAAGAGTTCCCTCGATTTCTCCAGGATCCCATAATCAGATCCTGACATGTTTACAATGGGACCAACTGTGAAGTATACGCTTTCAAACAAAAAAATAATTTTCCAAATCGGTCCAGCCGTCTTCGAATAATCGGTGAACATACATAAAAAAAAAATAAAAAAAAAATAGCAAAAACAAAGATCCCGACGAATTGATAACCTCCTCCTTCGAAATCTTGAAGTCGGTTGATAAAGTCGTGTCGGTTACACCATTTATAACTCACTAGCCTTTTCCCGCGGCTTCGCCCGCGTACTATAAGTACTCCAAAAGGATACGATACCCATGTTGATGTTCAGACTTTGTGACCACATTTGCCCCTTTTAGGGGTTGAATTTTCAAAAAACTTGAAACACGTGTTTACTCACTTATCGTTAGGAATACTCCTGTGGGGTTTCGAATAAAATAGTCTAACAAATCTTGATTCGCCATACAAACTTTGGACCCCCATTTTACCCCCTTAGGGGGTGAATTTTGAAAAATCCTTTCTTAGTGCATCCCTAGACCTTATAAGGAACATACGTGCCAAATTTGGAATCTCTAGAACCAGCGGTTTGGGCTCTGCGTTGATATGTCAGTCAGTCAGTCAGTCAGTCAGTTTCTTCTTTTATATATTTAGAAGAACGGCTGAACCGATTTTTTTATTTATCTCGAATAGCAGAATAACTATTAACCTTTTGAACGCCAAGAGCCACTAAAGTAGTCGTGTGCTGTCGTGCCTACCACGCCAACGACCACTAAAGTGGTCATGGCAGACGCTGTCAAAGCAATTTACTGTTGACAGATAAGGTTTAAATTAGTTTCTCACTAGTTGAGATGTTGGCGTGTATGCCACATTTTGATGCGAGAGAGAAAGTGTTCAAAAGGTTAAAATATCACAGAGAAAAAATGTACTTGGCGTTACGAAGTTCATTGAGTTCGCTAGTTTGTAATAACTAATAGTCGTAACCATTGATTTATACAAAAAGGGAGATATGGTACCAGGCGCTCGATTCTGTGCCATCAAATATAGGTTCCGGCACCTATATTGAATTAGTTGTGTGGCAGAGTCTCTCAGTCATACTTTGTGCAATGCGCTAAATATGGAGGTCTCCCTTGCATAACCATGTTAACTGTATAGGTTTATCTCTTTTGCCCATGATGCACACACATTATAGCGGTGTATAGCATTTTACCAAGTGTGTAGATGCTGGAACACATTTCAGTTTTGTTTACTATGAATGTCACTCATCTTCCTTTTTGTTTATGTCTATGGTCGTAACACATATTGATAGTTTTTGGTTTTGCAGGTGCCCGGTACACATATAGAACTAGTGAAAATTGTGTTTAGAAAGAGTTGTTATTATAATGGGAGTTTTCTTTACTGATCAACTGCGTGCTAAGGGTGCCCAGTAAGTAATTTTTATTAAGGATTTGTAGTTTTTTACAATATTGAAAAATAAATGAAGAAGGAGAACACCTACTATTATCTTTTTAAATTGTGTTACAATGGCCCTTCTTTTTCCCTTATCTTACAATAATAATATCAGATAAACTGAAATCCCGTTCAAAATAAATAAATAAAGCTATTATGATACTATCTGAGAATGTGGATAAAAAAAATCCTCATAGCTTTGTATAGTGGTTGGATTGTATGCTAATTTGTATTATTATTGTTTTTACAAGAATCTACCCTTTGAGACCTGAAGTAAATGTTCCGGAAAGACCAGTCATCAGAAACATGAACAGTCTTTTACATGACGTATATGTGCGATACATAGCACTGAGGGAAAAGGATTTTGAAAAGTACTACAAAGTGTTTGAAACAGTGTTCTTCACTCTGCATGAAAACATGAAACAAGCGGATCCATACTATGAGAGCTATTCCAGCACAGTAAGTAAATTACTACTTATAAACTAAAATAGATGTCATTTAAATAATAATAATAATAAATAAATATTATGGGACAATCTTACACAAATCGAGCTAGTCCCATAGTAAGCTCAATAAGGCTTGTGTTGTGGGTACTAGACGACGATATATATAATAGATAGAATATTTATCTATATATTTAAATACATAGAAAACACCCATAACTCAGGAACAAATATCTGTGATAAACACACAAGTAAATGCCCTGACCAGGATTCGAACCCGGGACCTCCTGCTTCATAGGCAGGGTCACTACCGACTAGGCTAGGAGGCCGTTAAATCATATATATCAGAAAAAGTGACCAAGCCCTCCAATGTCCGAGGCCAGATTCGAACTGGCGTCTTCAGCTTTTGCGGCTGACACCCTGACCACTAGACCACCCGGTCACGACGGAACTCGTCAAATTTTCTCAAGTATATGCAATCTCTGAATTTGAAATGTCTAGGCGCCGTTGGCCATACTCTAGGGGCATGCGCGGTACGTGCTTGCACCTCCTATCCGAATCTCTTATGCGACAAAAATATTAAAAAAAAGAATTTGATTAAGAATTAAAGATTTATATTACTACTTGATAGTCATTTTAAACATAGGCACTTAAATTTACAGCAGTGGTACTCAACAGGTGGTCGGCGGACCACTACTTGTTCCTGGTAGCACCGGAAGTGGTCCGTGAACTTATAAACATAAGAAGCCTTTGGTCCCTTATCACTGAAAGGTTAAGAACCACTGATGTACAGTTTAGGGACTCTAGGGTAACGAAATGTTGCTAAAGTTACTAGTCATTTTAGTCAGCTACCTATTAAACTATATTATGTTACTTTGCAAGGCTCATGTTGAAATTCTTAAAATAGTATAGTATAGGTAATAGTATAGGCAACCATCATGATGTATATTTACTCACAGCACAAGTCTGAAATATTCATGCCATTTCTTGGACAAAAATATGTGAAGACAATCTTCATCCCATAAAAATAAGGACTAAAATATTTTACCTTAGACTTCCTAGAGTCTAAGGTCTAAACTGTAACTTGACCATTGAAGACTGGTTACTTATTGGTTCATGTGAAAAGAAATGATCATCTTTCGTCTTTATGCTATAAAAATACCTATGAGTCACTTGCGCAGCTATATTAACTTGATCTCAACAGGATGACGCTTGTATTATAGACCTTGTGAGCATAGTAATAAGGTAGAAAATATAACGAATAAAAATTATTTCCTATCTCCAAACTGAGAACTTGGAAAGTGTCAAGTATATATGTCAAATTGAACTTCATAAAACAACACTCGTACTTTAATGCCCATTATTATGTAACAGTCACGTACATGAACTATAATGAATCCCAGGTGCAATTCGCTGGAAGCCATTACGACAAATTACGTATAAACAAGCCGGATGAGTTCGACATGGACATTGTGATCGACCTGCCCGTCAACACCCAAGAAAACCCAGAAAATCCCGCCAAAAGCGACGTTATCATAGAGGACATAGCTCCTGGCTTCGTGCGACTGAAGATGGGCGCTCAGTTCCAGAACTTGCCGAATAGAGACGAGGGGGAGGTGCGGCAAGTGAACCAGACGGCTTACAGGTTAGTAAAAGATAAAAGAACCTTTATGTCCACGCAATAAGAGCTTACAAGGCACGGTTCGGCTCGGATCGGCTCGGCCGACGCCTGCCGACGCGTCGACGTCTTTTTCGCTCTTATTGCGTGGACATAAAGCTTTTTTCCACCGGATTTTGCCGAATCCGCGTCGATCACAGATAAGGTAACCACTAGATAAGCCTTATAAGGTGACTTGGGGTCACCGCACGTTGGAGTAAAACGACTAACAAATTGCACGGCCGCCCGCCGAGTCGTTCAGTTGCGGCCAAGTTTTAGACCTGCTCGTATCGTGCGTTTATGCGAGAAATAAATTGAATACGTGAGGAAAATTATTGAAATCATGGGACATTGTTGTGTAAGGTGGTGAGGAAACAATTCCAAAACTTCAAGTTAAAATAAAAATGGCATAACATTCCACAAGTAAGTCGAAATCATCGTTTGTTTGATAATTTCTTTCTGGCCAGCGGAGTTCATTGAAGTCTGGACGCTGAGAAGTGGTTAGTTAGTCTGTCCCCTTCCTTCAAATTGAACATACAATGTGCTATTCCTTTCTGGCGGAGCACGTGTAGAACTAGTGATGCGCGTTTGTTAACTTTGATAAATACCGGATTTACCGATACCACGTGCTTTCGTACGTACCGAATTTAAGAAATATTTTAGAAAACAAATATCGCGCTATATTACCTTTTTTATTTTATTTTACTTTGAGTAGTTAATCTGTAGTATCTGTAATTTTATGTTGTTGGTAGTTAGTAGTTATATAGACAAGTATGTTTACCATTACTGGTATTATACATTATAATATGTAATTAAGTAATTGTACTGTACATTTTAAACTCAAGCTTTTCAGGGTTCTGCTAATGAATCACAGGTGGGCCTGATGATGAACCATGTTGAAGATTAAGGGAACTACGAGTTGGTTTGTGATATATATTGTGTGTGAGGGCTTTTTAGAATCCACTTGGTGAGCAGTTGGGTCAACAGTCACAAGATCACGCTGATGGTGAACTTCGAGGATGTGCAACGGAACTCGGGATTGGTTTGATATAGGTAAATGCTGTGAGGGCTTTTCAGAATCCACTTGGTGAGCGGTTGGGTCTACAGTCAACAAGATTTCGCTGATGATGAACTTCGAGGAAGTGCGACGGAACCACAGATAAGGTAACCACTAGATAAGCCTTACAAGGCGACTTGGAGTCACCACTTGTTGGAGTAAAACGACTAATAAATTGCGCAGGCGTCCGCCGTGCCGTTCAGTTGCGACCATGTTTTAGACCTGCACGTAGTGTGCGTGTATGCAAGTTTTTTTTTTTAAATACGTATGAAAACTATTCAAAATTCTGGCATATTGTAGTGTAAGGTGGTGTGGCAAATGTTTTTAAACGTTAAGAATCAAAAGAGTTGGAGTTACATTCCACTTTTACTTCAAAATATTTTTTTTACTTTAATATGTTTCCAGCCACGGAGTTCATTTTGAATTAGTCAATTGAGAAGTAGTTAGTATGCCCGTCTCTTTTTACCAGGTTAATAATGCAATGTGCTATTCCTTTCTTACGGAAGCACGTGTAGGATAGTGATGTGCGGATGATGTGTACCGGATAGAGGTGTGCGCCGATGGCAAAATCATCGGCGGCGGCGTCCGATCGTTTTTTGACCGGCGGCGGCGGCGTGATCGGCGTGAAATCGGCGTGGTACATATTTTTAATATGCCTGGGGAATTTGACTAATTACCTTCTAAATTGAAGCCTACTGAGTATTTATAAGGATAAACTGCTTTAATAAAAAACCCCAAATCTTTGTCCAAATGATTGTCTCACAAACATTGCACATTTTAAATCAAAGACTTGATTTTAAAGAATTTTCCAAAAGATGGACTAGTTATGGTCCACATTTATAGCTCCGTACTTAATGTTTTCAACCGACTTCAAGATTTCGAAGGAGGAGGTTATCAATTCGTCGGGACCTTCGTTTTTTTTTGCTTTTTTTTTTTAATGTATGTTCACCGATTATTCGAAGACGGCTGGACCGATTTAGAAAATTATTTTTTTGTTTGAAAGAGTATACTTCACAGTTGGTCCCTTTTTAACCAGGTCAGGATCTGATGATGGGATCCTGGAGAAATCGAGGGAACTCTTCAACTATTGTAGGCACACCTATAGTGATTTGAGCATTTTCAACCGACTTCAAGATTTCAAGGAGGAGGTTATCAATTCGTCGGGATCTTTGTTTTTGCAATTTTTTTATGTTCACTGATTATTCGAAGACGACTGGACAGATTTGGAAAATTATTTTTTTGTTTGAAAGAGTATACTTAACAGTTGGTCCCATTGTAACCAGGTCTGGATCTGACGATGAGATCTTGGAGAAATCGAGGGAACTCTTCAACTATTATAGGCACACCTATAGTATTTGAGTATTTTTTTCAGCAGCTCGAGCATTTGCTTTTGGAAAGGTGGAGGCTAGGTGAAGTCGGTTCTTTTTTGTTTAAAATTATATCTATGTAGAACTGGCCACACCACCTGCCTGAAAATAAACTACGATAATAATACAAAAAGCCCCGAAGTTTAAAGTGCAGAACAGACTGATTTACAATTTGTAATTAGTGAGAGAAAATGTTGATTCTAAGTTCTATAAGACAAGGATGCTTGCGGTAACCCGAATTTGCTAACGAAATAAAATCTACATTTTATTTTATCGTTCTTCGATAGATGGATTGGATTCTAGTATGTTATTAAATCAAATACAAAAATTGAAAAATAATCAAACCCAGTTGGGCTTGAACTAACATCAATACGCCTTTCCAGGGCTCGATCGCTTTACCGGTTCGCCACATACATGAATTTTTGGGAAGATGTCATTTGATTCTATTTCCCGTTAGATTCAAATGTCTAATAAACCTACTATCTGTTGTAGCCTTGAAACGTCAAAAATGCGAAAGTACGTTAGGCATCTGCGACGCACGTCAAACGCCCCTTACAAAGAACGTGAGGTTTATGACGTCATCGGCCTCAAAGTTGCGGAAAACTATTTGGAAAGAATAAGTTTTTGAAATGTTTTTGTAACTTTTGGGCACGAAACAATGCGTTTTTACCTATACAGTTGTTATATTTTTTTTTCTTGTAAGAACACAAGTAATCGAATTGAGGTATTCATCATCAAGTAAAAATATATTTGGGGTATTCATAAAAATATCTTTACAAAAACATTATAAAATTATTACGGTTTTCCACAATTTTAAATTAATTTGGTGTTGTTGTTGAACGTGTTTATTGAACAAATTCAATTAAATATTTTTCACGCCTGTGCCCAATTAAGCTATGGGTCAAGTAACTAAGATGAAGAAATGTTCAATAATGCATCACTCTAACAAAATGTAAAAATAATTATGGATTAGATTCCTTGATTAACTAACAGAATTCAGTTTTTTTTTTTTAATTTTTTGTGTTACTTATTCCATCCAATCATCCCCGCTGCGAGCGGCTTGCGAAGTTCTATTCTATGTTAATAGCAAAAGCATGAGTGCTGATGAACATCGATGAACCATGATAAATCCATGCGCCTAACGAACGTCAGTAGCATCGGATGAAAAAAACGAGTAACTTTAAAACAAAATTGAACCATCTTTTCCAAATAGTTTAAGTTGAAATTATTTTATAGTGACATCCACAGTTCCACTTTACTATTAATCAAACTTGACCTAATGAGAATAAGCCATTTAAACAAAAAAAACTAACCCAATCGTCTTCGCGAAATGAAAACCACAAATGAGACATGCAGCTTTTTGGAGTCAGTCAAAAAATAAAAATTTGTTACTTAACTCTTAGTTTCGGGAAAATTAAAAGTAAATCAAAATGCTTTCTATTCAAAATCCGGAAAAAGCTAATTATATAAAAATATAAACCTATCATTTAAAAACCAGACGTCATAACATAAATTATCGATAAGTCGTCTACGTAAATCTTACGATAGCATCGAAATGACAGCAAAAATAACGTCAGTTGGTACACCGGCAAGGAATAAGTGAAGAAGGAAAAGCATTGATTTAAAAGAAGTAGTATACTGGCCACTTACTATCATTTCCGGGCATTAAAACAAGATAAAGACGCCGATTGCCACGCCGATTCTACGCCGGTCAAAATCATCGGCGGCGGCGGCGTGGAAAAATTGTCGGCGGCGGCGGCGCGGCGGCGCGGCGCACATGTCTAGTACCGGACTTATATACCGGCACCACGTACTTTCGACTTAACAAATATACGAAGTACAATAGAAAACAGAAGATCTTTGTTTTATTTTCTTTTAGTTTGAGTATACCTAGTTGGTAGAATTTAAAGATTTATTCTGTCGGTAGTTTTTCTTTTCATATATGTAGTTATAATAAATATGGGTATTAAGGGTGCCACATGAGCGTTGCTTCTATAAGATACTTTCAATGGGTGTCACATGAGAGTTGTTTTAAGTAACTTTTAATTGGTGTCACATGAGCGTTGCTTCTATGAGACATTTTTAAATGGTGTCTTATGAGAGTTGTTTTAAGGAACTTTTAATTGGTGTCACATGAGCGTTACTGCTATGAGACAAGTTCAATAGGTGTCACATGTGCGTTGCTTCTATAAGACGCTTTCAATGGGTGTTATATGGGTGTTGCTTCTATAAGACGCTTTCAATGGGTGTCACATGGGCGTTGCTTCTATAAAACGGTTTTATTGAGTGTCACATGAGCGTTGCTTCTATAAGACGCTTTCCATGGGTGTCACATGAGCGTTGCTTCTATAAGACGCTTTCAATGGGTGTCACACGAGCGTTTCTTCTATAAGGCGCTTTCAATAGGTGTCACATAGGAGTGGCTTTAAGCAACTATTAATGGGTGTCACAGGAGCGTTGCTTCTAGAAGACACCTTGAATTGGGTGTCACATGGGAGTTGCTTCTAAAAGTACTTTCAATGCACAGATAAGGTAATTTTAGATTAGTCTATAAGGCGACTAGGTAAAATTTATTGGTAATACGTTTTTAAAGTAGGCATATACATATTGCATTATTGTTATTTGTTATCAATTTAGTAAACAGTAAATACCTCAATCAACAACAACAAATTACGGTACGGTACTTTTACTTTTACTTGTAGTACACATGTCCCATCACTACGCAACCACGTGATAGCGTGGTGATAGCGCGCGGTCCTTGAATCGACCAATCGCAGCGCCGCTATCACCCACCCGCCCCTCACGTCTTCCGCAAGATTTGGTGACTCGCGGCGTGAACAAAATGAGCAAGATTATTACTCTATAGGAGGTTCTCTGTGGACGGAACTCAGAGTTGGTTTGAGATAGATATGTTGTAAGGGTTTTTTAGAATCCACTTGGTGAGCAGTTGGGTCTACAGTCACAAGATCACGCTGATGTTGAACTTCGAGGAAGTGCAACGGAACTCGGGATTGGTTTGAGATAGGTATATGCTGTGAGGGCTTTTTAGAATCCACTTGGTGAGTAGTTGGGTCTACAGTCACAAGGTAATGAAATGTCGAAAGGGGCTTAGGAGCCAGTTTTGGCCAGTTCTTAGGTACATTTTCAAAGTAGGTACATAGATAAGTACATATTTCATATTGTTACCGATTTAGTAAACGGCAAGTATCATAATTTACCTACAATAAATTACGGTACAATACCGGTTACATGTATTGAACATTTCCCATCACTACGCATTCACCCGACAGCGCGCGGTCCTTGAAACGACCAATCGCAGCGCCGATATTACCCACCCGCCCCGCATGTCTTCCGCATGTTTTGGTGACTTCGTTCGCGAACAAAATTAGCAAGATTATTACTCTATAGGGGGTTCTCTGTCGCGTCGATAGATGTGGGGAAACCCTTACAGGTTAGTGGAGGGGATATAAATAATCTTAAACATAAGTAAATGACTTCACTAAACGGTTTTGACGTCAAAATCATGAAGGGTATTAAAATGAAAGGTTTTGATATTATTCAATTGCTGGCGAAGATTTCAAATATTTTAATCCGACCATAGACATATAAAATAAGGAGACGTAACGCCGTGAAGACAAATCTGTAATAAGCCGATTTCTTCGTATTTACGCGCGACACGCACGCATACTTATACAACTCGTAGAGTAGCGGTGATTGGTAAAAACGTCAAAAGTGAGTGTGTGTGCACGAGACCGGGGCGTATTATAGAAACACAGTTTTATCTCCATGGAATTATAACGTCTTCTTATTTTATATGTCTATGGATCCGACTTGTAACACTTAGGGCCTGTTTCACAATGTCCAAGTAAAGTCCTGAATAAGCTACTTGCCACTTATCTGACAAATAAAGTCATCGTTGGCGTTTCACAATCTTCAAATAAGCTTACCACGAGATCGGGGTCAACCGTGGTACAGGTTACTCGTACCAGTAGTCATTATTATAATTTTAATTGGGGGATATTTATTAAATAACAAACATACAAATATTTACAAACGACTATAAACTAAAACTTAAATACTTATAAACAAAATAATTACATAATAATAAAATAATAACTCTAAAATAAAACTAAACTAAAACTAAGGTATATTTAAATACGGCCCCTGCGGCATGGTACCGAAGATGCTGGCAGCATTTCCTCGCTGGATCGCGAGACTAATTCGTTGACCCAGATAGCTGCCAGCTCTTCGGTCTCCTGTGGCATCTCTGAGTCTCTTCGACAGGTCTTTGAAGAGACTCAGAGCGCTAGAGCCCCACGGACCAAGGGTCTCGACGCCGAATGGGGCAAAAATATATTCGACGCCAAGACCATTATATTTTCCCACCTTAGCTTTTTCGGCCGCCTCTGCCGCTGCCGCTGCCCTCAGGGTGGTTCGGTGGAGATGTGACGGGGCCAGTGTGTCTACGCAGGTTGCATCCCACACCAGCACCCGTCCCATACTCCACGGAATCAAAGTCATACCGTCCGGTCTCCTGCCGTCAGTTCTAGAGATGCCGGCTGGCTCTAAAAGAGCCGGCACATTAACTGATGCAAGAGACCGGCGGATGATGTCATTAAGGGCAGCATGCCTTGAGAAGCGGCCCGCGCTTCTTTGGCAGGAAAGTTCGTGGTGGCCCAGGTAGTTCACATCGGTTCCGCAGGGGCAACGATGTGGAGCGCAGACCGGGACCCCGAGACGGAGCGAAACTGAAATGCGAAGGGTATCGGGGTCTAAAAAGGTTCCAACATTTGGGGACGGATGTGCTTGCAGCCAGTATCCGGCTTCCCTGGTACTGGCTGCTAGGAGTCTAGCACGTTCATCGGGACAAGAATGGGTTAGTAGATTATCCAGAGTCAATTTACACGTGATGTCGTCCCAACTCCTTTGTGATTTTGGGTGTTCGGGGAAATTTTGACTGGGGCAAGCAATAGACCAAGCATTTTTGGCGTCAACCAAGCCCGAAGTCTCACAGTTTGAACGTAGGATTTTTCCTATGAGACTGGAAGAGCTGTGGACTGACGACAAAAATGCCGGTAACGCGACACTAGAAATTTTGCGGATCCCTAACCCACCGTACCGAATGGGAAGGGATCCTTGGGTCCAGGACTGCTCGCTGAGTTGAATATTAAGAACGGATTCTAAATTACTTTTGATGAGACAGTCTATTTGTGATAAAAGATTTTGATTTTTCCAAAGGGGCACAGCAGCGAAGCACATACGTTAATTTAGGAACGAATAGGCAAAATTTTATAATAATGAGAGCATAGTGTGAGCTTATTTTATGTAACCGATGAGAATGATTTTGGAATTTGGAAACAGAATTTTGAACGTAATCTGAAAAGCTTTCTTCGAAAATGGGAGATCCCAGGAGGCAAAGGTTACTCTTATCGAGTATTTTAATATTTAGTGCAAGTTGGGTGAATTTTGGGTATTGAACTTGTCATCTGTCAGCACGGAAAAGCACAGCTGAATATTTATTTTAATTTATTTCGATAAGTTATCTCTGCTTTATCTAACCTAAACGTTTACGGTTGATATCCTTGGCCACCGTGAGTAAATAGACAACGTGAAGCAACTAAATTCTCTGCGGAAGCCCGTGAAAAGATCACAGAAGCCCTTTTCACTAGCTTGACAGTTTAATGTCAAACTTAAATAGTAAACAAGAAATATATATTGTTGCGAAAAACAATATGGATTGCGAAAAACACTATTCTCGATTGTGATAGTTTCCCGCTAGTGCTAGTGCTTCGCACATCTCATCATCACATCCCGCCGTCTTCTGCGAAACAGCGATAGCGGCGCTCCCCGTGTTGTCGCTCGAACGCTGCACTAGTTATATGCATCAGACCGGGTCTTCAGTTTCCTGCAGCAATCAGCCGGTTCACCAAAGGACTTCGCCCTGTGGACTGCGCCTATACAATCGTTTCTTTTTTCTTTTGTATTTGCTATTATTTTTAATTTTTTTTTTACTAAGCTAAGCCTTTAGTTTTAGTTACTCGTAGTTTTTTATTTAGTTTAATTTGAATTTAGACATATTTAATTTATAACTTTCAGGCATTGTTGATGCCCCTTTCAAGCCTTTCTTGCCCTACCCCAGCTTCTGCATCGCCGGAAAATCGAGTGCGCTGTCCTCAATGTCCAGAACCGCTCTTTTTCAAAGGCTCCCGGGGACTGAAAATTCACATCGCTAAGAAACACCGGATTTTTCCCAGCCAACCCACACAATCTGCGCAGCCTCAGTCTACCGCCTCAGCGCTTCCCCTTTCGCAAGTACCGCCTAACCCAGGCTTACCATTTTGGCAAACCCTAAGCGACCTTAAAAATACACGCCCGGTTCTAAAACGGATACCGCGAGGCGCCCGCGTTTCCGTTGCCAAATTCCTATCAGGTACCATTAAAACATTCGTTTCTTCTAAATCAAGCGATAGCTGGGAAAAGTTGCTAACTTTTACATTTAAAGTTCTACATATTGTACCAAACCAAAATTATAAGTCATTAACAAAAATAGTCAAAGACAACTGCAATGCCGATATTTCACATTTTCCAATTGCAGTTGCATCTGGAAATCTAAAAAACAATCTGTTCAAAAAAGTCGAAAGTAAGGTCTCAGACGGCGACATCAAAGGTGCAGCCCGTCTTCTTTTTTCCGACGATGCAGTGGCCCCCGACAATACAAACACACTTACAGCCCTCCTAGCTAAACATCCACCTCCAGACACGAACTTCAGTCTCCCCGACCCCCCACGGCCTAACGACCCCACCCTCATTGCTACCCCTGAGGATGTTTTCGGAGCAATAATGTCATTCCCTAATGGCTCCGCAGCCGGACTTGACGGTCTTTCACCACAGCATTTGAAGGACCTGCTGTTCTGCGGCTGCGGAGACACTAAGGAAATGCTTCTAAAAGATTTAACGACGCTAGTAAATATAATGTTGACTGGCGAAGTTCCGGGTGAAATTACAGGCATCCTCTACGGAGCCAATCTGTGCGCCCTAACCAAAAAAGATGGTGGAATTCGTCCAATTGCAGTTGGCTCTACCCTACGCCGTCTTACAGCGAAAATTGCTTGCCGCTCCATTCTTAAGGAAGTAAGTAATTTCCTCCAGCCTGTGCAACTAGGTTTTGGGTCCAAGAGCGGGAGCGAAGCCGCTGTTCACGCCGTCCGAACCTACATAGAGCACCAGGCAGGAGAGGTTCTGCTGAAGGTGGATGTTTCCAATGCCTTCAACTCCCTAGAGAGGATCGCCTTGTTGACGCAAATTAAAGATAAAATTCCCACAACCTATAAATTTCTTTGGCAATGTTACAGTTCTCCATCTAATTTATTATATAAATCCAACGTTTTGGCTTCTTCCGTTGGTTGTCAACAAGGCGACCCACTTGGTCCAGCAATTTTTAGCCTCGCCATCCATCCCATTATCAAAGAACTAAATTCTAAATTAAACGTATGGTACCTAGATGACGGTACCCTGGGCGGAGAAGCGACTTCAGTTCTCAGTGACCTAGAAAAACTAATAACAGACTTTAAGTCAATCGGCCTTACCCTCAACTTTTCGAAATGTGAGCTTTTTGTTACTGAGTCCTGTGCTAACAAGGAACACACAATAGCACAGTTTGAACAGTTAGCCCCAGGCATCAAAATTATTAAAAAAGAATCTCTCCACCTCCTGGGTTGTCCTATTCTAGACCAATCTTTCGAAAATTTCATAAACACAAAAATTCTAAATTTCAAGGCATCTTCACATCGCTTGTCCAAAATAAACATTCATTCGGCCTATTGTATCATTAAACATTGTCTATTCGTGCCAAAATTCACATATATTCTTCGCGGTGCACACTTTTGGAAACACCCCACTTTGATTTCAACTTTGGACACATTAGTTTTAGAAACTCTCACCTCCATTCTTAATATACCCTTTGGCGAAAGAACATGGACCCAGGCTAGCTTACCCATTAGGTTTGGCGGCCTGGGCATCCGCAAAATCTCCAGCGTGGCGCTACCTGCTTTCTTGGCTTCGGTACACTGTGCTCAAAGTCTCATTGGAAAAATTTTAGCCCCTTCAATTGGGGTCCAGGAGGCTGCACACTGTACCGAAGCTAAGAACGTATGGTCTTTAACATGCCCTAACACGAACCCGCCTTCCAACCCTTGTTCGCAAAGACAATGGGACGAGCCTCTATGTGATCTTACAAGGAAAAACCTCTTAGACACGGCACTTAATCCAACTGATCGGGCTCGTCTCATTGCCACCGCGGAGTGGGAGTCGGGTCTGTGGTTACAGACACTTCCATCTTCCACAGTAGGCACATTGCTGGACAATACCACTTTTCGGTTAGCCACATCTCTTAGAATAGGGGCACCAACTAATGTACCCCATCGCTGCCAATGCGGAGTCACGGTGGACGGTCTTGGTCACCATGGCCTCTCATGCAGTCGTAGTGCTGGGAGAATCCTTCGGCACGCCAGCATCAACGACGTCATCCGTCGGGCCCTTGTTTCCGCTAAAGTGCCCGCAGTTCTTGAGCCAAATGGTTTGACTAGGGACGACGGCAAGAGGCCTGATGGCATGACTTTGGTGCCGTGGAGTATGGGTCGGCCCCTTGTCTGGGATGCTACATGTGTAGACACCCTGGCGCCGTCCCATATTCCGGGCACCAAAGTTGATGCTGGTGCGGCAGCATCCTCAGCCCAGAGCCTCAAGCGTCGCAAGTATGCTGCCCTTGGCAGTAGTTACATGTTTGCGGCGTTTGGGGTCGAAACCCTGGGTCCATGGGGACCAAATGCACGTCGCCTCTATAAAGAGATCTCGGCGCGCCTTATTGAGGCCTCTGGTGACCAGAGGGCTGGCCACTATTTTGGGCAACGGATCAGCATAGCTATCCAGCGCGGAAATGCGGTCAGCCTTCTGGGCACTCTACCTCATGACATGGACCTGGGGCAGATTTTTTATTTATAAGTTTTTAGTTAGGTTTATGTTTTTATAGATATTCTAGTTTTGTTTAATAAATGAATAGCTTTAGTTAACTGTTAATTAACACAAAAAAAAAGGTGAATTTTTGTATCAAATTATCAGTGTTGTTACAGGAATTTTGTACAAATAGTTCGCATTTATTGAAATTCAGTTCTAACCCAATAGATTTGAATTTACTAATAATTACAGAGAGATCCGATAGTACTGAGTCTGCGTCACCTCCTAGGGTTCCATCATCCAAGTACCATACGTTAAATTTTGAAGTTAAATTTTGGATTGTAGGGTTTATTGCCAAACTAAAAATTGCGGGCCCCAAGGGATCTCCTTGTTGGCAGCCGACTTCAGATGACAACTCGTTTGATCGGTACATCAACTTTGTAGTTTCCGCGTAACAGTGGAGAAGATAGTTGTAGATTTCAGGAATATTTGACTTAACTTCTGCCAACTACAATAAATACAACTTTTATTATTGTATTTATTGTGTTATTTTAATTTAATTTAATCTAGACACACGGCAGTGAGTCCGCCAAGTTCGAGCAAAAAAAAGCGACACACCGGCCGTGGGTTATATTACACGAACCATTTCGGGCCAATTTCGACCACCCTATAACTCAAAACATATTTTATCTACGCATATGAAATTTCGAGTGTCTGTTGACATCCCCTTAATTGTCTAGAATACAAAATTTCATTATTCTACCTCTATAGGAAGAACTGCTATCAGTTCTTGAGATATTGACGTCAGAAAATCGCTATTTTTACTATACACTCACTCACTGACTCACTGACTCATCAAAAACCTAGACCACATCCAATGGTCGTACTGACTTGAAATTTGGCATGGAGATAGGTCTTAAGGTCAAAGTAAAGGGAAAAATCTGAAAACGGCCAAGTGTGAGTCAGTTTTAAAAATAGCGAAGGTGTAACTTTGTTCTACTATGAAGTCATAATGAACTAAATGGGTCTATCTTCCAATGGTCGGACCGACCTGAAATTTGGCTCGAAGGTTTGTCTTTAGGTCGAAATAAAGTAAAAATCTGAAAACGGCCAAGTGTGAGTCAGTTTCGAAAACAACGAATGTGTAATTTTGTTCTACTATAAGTAGGTATGGAGTGGAAATGAGATAAGACTTATTTAAATTTAGGTACATACCAATTTAAGACAATACATGTTTGTCTTAAAGACAAGAACAATAAAATTGTTCACCACTCTGTGTGTGTCTGTTGCGGGAACCGAACCCACGATTTACGAAGTGCAAAGCAGGTCACTAGGTACACTAGGTGCGCTAAATCAGTCAAACAAAAATGAAAAGACTATTTTTTCTCGCATAGTCTAAATAATTTCTAATTTTACAACTAATAAAATCGCAGATTCAAGAACATGGAAATCATATATACTCTAAGATGGAATTATATATACTACTGCCCATCTCACCCTCCGATACGCCACGGGATGAGATGGGATGGTGCACTTCTAGGGCTACATAATAGGCCACCAATTATAATACCTACTGGTAGGTAGGTATTACCAAGTTATTAATTATCTATGTAGGTAGCGTACTTACAAACAGAATAAAGTACGTTATTGATGTATGTAATTATATGTAAGTAGGTACATTTTATAGGTGTAGGGAGCCAGTTTATTTGTAAAAATCACCTATAAATAAATAGTAAAATAGAATTAGACGCTTAGTATAAAGGGTTATAGTATAAAGTACATACCTAAGTGGAATGAGACATTTCCTCAAGCAAAAGTGATAAAAAAAAAATAAAGAACCTACACCTAACAAAAATAAATGAAATCCCATCAAAAACATAAATGTGAAAGGCTGCCAAGTTCGATACTATGGGAATGCTTCGCCTATAAAAGAAGTGAGATCTGAATAAGTACCAAGTTCCATAAAAATACCTCAAATCATAAATAGTTATAGGAATGCACACTTGATTTCCAGCAGTTTTTAAGGTACATTTTGAATAAGTATCACGTTACATAGAAATACCTAAAATTATAATAGTCAGAGAAACGCACACCGGTTTTTTTAGCAGTTTCCTGATAACATTTATTATTTTCAGTACTTTTTAATGATGTAACTTGGCAAGTTTTAATAGAAAATTATATACTTGACACATTGCAGTCCAAAGGTGTCGATTCATTGCATTGAAAAGGTGTGTGGTGTGTGAAAACTTGCCAAGTAACATCATTAAAAAGTACTGAAAATAATAAATGTTATCAGGAAACTGCTAAAAAAACCGGTGTGCGTTTCTCTGACTATTATAATTTTAGGTATTTCTATGTAACGTGATACTTATTCAAAATGTACCTTAAAAACTGCTGGAAATCAAGTGTGCATTCCTATAACTATTTATGATTTGAGGTATTTTTATGGAACTTGGTACTTATTCAGATCTCACTTCTTTTATAGGCGAAGCATTCCCATAGTATCGAACTTGGCAGCCTTTCACATTTATGTTTTTGATGGGATTTTAATTACATTTGTACACATGGAATTTATTCTGGAATAAAACATTTTCATCTCATTTTCATTTAACTGGTAGATAAAGTGCTAAGTTTTGTAGGTAGCAGGTTATCTGGCAGTTAATTTATTTGTTAATTAGCTATCCAATACTTTACTTGGACATTCTCAAACAAACCCTTATAGTTGTAATACGAGTATGCTACTATATGCATAGTATCCCTGACAAAATCAGATGAAATTAAGAGTTTGAACACTTTGAACTTTTTTAAGCTAGTGTTTTAGTATCTGTACCGAAACGGATTTCGGAGACACTTCATATTTACATTCATGCGATTAAACGTTGCTTGCCATTATGTGATAAATATAACTTATGCGTTTTAGATGGCTAGACGACCACAACTACTTACTACGCTCTCTGTTCATGGACTGGTTCAAAAGCGTTGTGGACAAAGCTATGAACCTCTTCGAAGAGAACGAAGATGGCCTCCGCTACACGGACGTTGAGGTACCTCATCATTATGTTTAACTGTGATATGATATGAACCATTTCTGCCACGGCTCTATTGAGCCTGAGATCCGCTAGGCAACCTAATACCTTGAATTGGCGTAGCCACTAGTTTTTACGAAAGCGACTGTCATCTGACCTTCCCACTAAGAGGGGAAACTAGGCCTTGTTGGGATTAGGTCCGGTTTCCACACGATGTTTTCCTTCACCGAAAAGCGACTGGGTAAATATCAAATGATATTTCGTACGTATGTTCCAAAAAACTGAAACAGACCACAGAACCGAAAACAGACGTATAGGCTGAACGCTATTTTGTGTAGGCATTGTCAATCCATGTCTTAATCATCCTTGATGCCTATACAAAATCGCGTTCCTCGAACCTTCCGGCTATACGTCTGTTTTCGGTACTAGTGCCACAGCGCCATCTGTCGAGTCTGGAGACGAGTTATTCTGTCAGCGTTAAGCCCGAAAAAAATATTAAAAACTAGGATTTAGTGTCTGGTGTGACCGATAGATGACGCTAGTGCTTTAACCTGAAAAAGGGTACGCGATTTTGTATGGATTTTGTCCATCCATGTCTATATCATCCTTGTAATAGTAATAGTAATCCCCTATTCTAACAACCATATTTACATTTCATACATGAACAAAAAGTTTGGCTAATTCCAGTCTGAATGCTTTATGTTAGAGAACGATTGTCTTCTGATTTATGTAGCATTTTTATACGAGTATGTGTTAGGGGGATCCATACACCCTGCGCCTGTCGGCCAGCGGTCCCGCCTATACCCTCATCATCGAGGACACGCAGTGCGGCTTCCGGCTGGACGTGGACCTGGTCCCGGCGCTCAAGTTCCCGGAGGACCGCTGGCCGACCAGTAAGAGGAAATACAGAAAGGTAAAGCAGGCGCATAGACTAATAACCCAAGACGCCGCATAGCCGGGCGACCCCCGCTACCACGCTCGAAGTAATTTCACCCTATAGTGAGACACTAATTTATTGTAAGTGACAGTAAACATAGTCGTCGCCATGGCAATCATTAATGTCTGACTCTCTCTTACGCCCCACGGAACAATGGCACGTTCCCTGTCTAGCATTGCGTGTTCCCCTCCCGCACCCCTTCTTTTTGGCAGCTTAGGTTTCAAAGAAATAACGCGCTAAGCGGAGTATAGAGATATCTTGTATATGGGCAGGCATTTGGACTCCGATTGACGCCGTGGGCTGTATACATTCTTCATCAAATATATCGGAGCGGCCAAGGCACTCAAAATATCTGAACATGCACTTTATTGACTCGAGAATAGAGGCGTTCTTTCAGATATTTGTGACCGCCTTGGCCGCTCGAATATATCTGATGGTGAATGTTCTCAAATTTAGTAGATCCATACTAATATTATAAATGGGAAAGTGTATGTGTTTGTTTGTCCGTCTTTCACGGTAAAACGGGGCGACGAATTGACGTGATTTTTTGGATGATTTAAAGGAATGGAGAGTGACATAGGCTACTTTTTGTCTCTTTCTAACCCCCCACTTCCCTAAAATGGGGGGTGGAAGTTTGTATGGTTTGTTACCCCGAATTTAACGCGAGCGAAGCCGCGGGCAAAAGCTAGTAAGTACATAACTAATGTTTTTACCTGTAGTGTATGTCCCTTATATGTTCTTATACTATCCCAGACCTATGTATTTTGTATTTTCCTGTAGATGTCTAGTTTTTTCATTCAGTTTGTGTTAAGTATAACTTTGCTTTCTATTTTTTTGTCTTCAACTTGTGTTATCTATCGTGGCATCCCAAATGGGCCCTACGGAAGACCAGCGCTAGCTGACATACTAGCTAGCATTTTGCTGAGCAGGGTCCATTTCGTGGTGCTACACCTATACGTCTTTTTTTATTTTGTGTGTAAAGGGTTTAGCAGGCTAAGGAAGGACGTGTGGCCCCTGTGAGGAATAGTTGAATTGGTAAATGTCAATTGTTTGTCGCCTCATGACTAGTAGTCACTCCAACTTTCAGCCCTCTATCTTGAACTGTCTCAGAGATAATGTCAAAAATGTATTTTTTTAACATTTTTTTTCAAACTCGTATATCTCCTAATCCATAGCAGCTAAAGCGTTGAAACAAAATCACAGCTACGTAGTTTGAGTGGGAGTATACCCTATCATTTTATTAATATTTTATACGTGAAAAATAAAAGAAATAAATGTCAATTTATTTTTTGACAGCTCTTTCCAACACGTTTTTTTGAAAGTACAATTATGAAAAAAATCATGTAAATTGCTTATAGTATTAGCAACTAGCATACAAAAAATCAATTGATTATATTTGGTGCAACATACTGTAAAAAAAAACTAACGAAAGTATTCAAGTATCAAGAGTAGGCTTCTGAACTGAAAGTTCGTTTTTAAGTTTTATGTTTGTTGCCTAGCAACAAAGGGTGTATTGTTTTTAATTTGACGTATGACTGTCAAAAAAGGTCACTGAACTACGCTGTGTTAGCATTTGTAACTAATTTTACTAACTACTAAATCAACGAAACGACGGATGTGCTATATGTTTATTATTTTATAATAGTACATTACTTACCAAGGACTGTAAAAGAAAGAAAGCCCGAAATCGCAGGTATTTATGCGATAGAGGGCTTTCTTTTTTACTGCCCGTGGTGAGTACACAATTTTACGTCTCCATCTGGCCATAATGCGAGTTTTACCGTACGCGTAGCGTGCGGCAAAACTCACGTTATGGCCAGGTGTGACGTAAACAAAATTAATTGGTTTCATTATAGTACACGTATTAACATAACGAATTAAATAACTCATTAGAGCAGATATCACAATATAAGTCACTTAGATAATGACTATTGTAATATTCGTCGTCCCAGGTATAGGACAATGTTATCCTGCAGTCATCGCAATATCCTTTTAACATAATATTTTCGTCAGAGAGCGATATCTCAATATCTGGAAAAGACTGTAAAAACAGTTGCTTCGCTATTAACGTGGCAAGTTGAGCCGAAATATTTTTGATTTTATGATTTCCATCTGAAAGAATGTATATACATTATTTCATTCGAATATTACGATAGTCATTATCTAAGTGACTTATATTGTGATATCTGCTCTAATGAGTTATTTATTTCGTTATGTTAATACGTGTACTATAATGAAACCAATTAATTTTGTTTATAAAATAATAAACATATAGCACATCCGTCGTTTCGTTGATTTAGTAGTTAGTAAAATTAGTTACAAATGCTAACACAGCGTAGTTCAGTGACCTTTTTTGACAGTCATACGTCAAATTAAAAACAATACACCCTTTGTTGCTAGGCAACAAACATAAAACTTAAAAACGAACTTTCAGTTCAGAAGCCTACTCTTGATACTTGAATACTTTCGTTAGTTTTTTTTTTACAGTATGTTGCACCAAATATAATCAATTGATTTTTTGTATGCTAGTTGCTAATACTATAAGCAATTTACATGATTTTTTTCATAACTGTACTTTCAAAAAAACGTGTTGGAAAGAGCTGTCAAAAAATAAATTGACATTTATTTCTTTTATTTTTCACGTATAAAATATTAATAAAATGATAGGGTATACTCCCACTCAAACTACGTAGCTGTGATTTTGTTTCAACGCTTTAGCTGCTATGGATTAGGAGATATACGAGTTTGAAAAAAAATGTTAAAAAAATACATTTTTGACATTATCTCTGTGACAGTTCAAGATAGAGGGCTGAAAGTTGGAGTGATTACTAGTTATGAGGCGACAAACAATTGACATTTACCAATTCAACTATTCCTCACAGGGGCCACACGTCCTTCCTTAGCCTGCTAAACCCTTTTTATGTAATATTGTGTATATGAATAAATATCTTGCATCTTGAAATATGACGATATACTAAAGCCTCTATTGAGTATGTTTATCAGCGGACTGTAGCAGCACCTTAAGATCCGTACCTAGTTGAAATTGTCTCAGCTTACAGGGGAAAAAAGTGAAACGTATAAAAGATAAGGAACCTTGTAACCTATTAACCTTAAAAACCGGCCAAGAGCGTGTCGGGCCACGCTCAGTGTAGGGTTCCGTGGTTTTCCGTCCGTCACAGTAAGTGTCCCCACTTAAGAGTTAAAAAAATGTGCTATTTGTTACATTGAGTTGACATATCTATTCAACATATCAAGTTAAAAATAATTTTCCTAGAAAGTTTTTATAAAGTTCTACTTTTGAGATTTTTTTCATATTTTTAAAACTTATGTTTCAAAAGTTACAGGGGGGGGAAACACATTTTTTTACTTCTGGAGCGATTATTTCCGAAAATATTTACATTATCAAAAAATTCTTTTACTAAACCTCTATTCATTTTTAAATACCTATCACACGTTAGGGTTGAAATGAAAAAGGAAGGAAGGAGGTACCCTAATAAAACATTTTTTTCCACTTTTTATTAAACCACTTTGTCGGCGTGATTCATATACATATTAGTACCAAATTTCAGCTTTCTAGTGCTAACGGTCACTGAGATTATCCGCGGACGGATGGACGGACGGACAGATATGGCGAAACTATAAGGGGTCCTAGTTGACTACGGAACCCTAAAAATGATCCCGACTAAGGGGTATAAATAAATGAAAGAAAACAGTCTCAACTTGGTAATTGGTTTAATACTTCTTTCTGTCTGCTAATACACCCTAAAATATACTACATCAAGCTCAAGCTGTTATCCGGAGAGCTCTTCGTTCTTTATTAAAATATAAAATGTTCTTTAATACTTCTAATTAATAATACTATCATCAAATAAAATAATTAATCACATAGTTCCACCAGCTCTTACTAGATGGCGCTACGTGAACACCTTAATAAGATACACTACGTCCAAAAGAGAGGTATGGGTACTGCGAGTGTCATCTCGCTATGTGTGGTAGGGCACAGCACAGTGAATGTCATCTCGCTCAAATCTAAAGCAAAGCCCGACCTCCACCTTACAGAAAACCACAGCCAAAAAGCACTAAAAGCATAGTGTTGTGTTCCTGCTGGTGAGTAAGGTTGCCAAAGAGCTCAAGGAGGACCCAGTGTGTTGACGATTAGTGACCTTCGTGTTCCTTTAGCCGTCAACACGGTGAATCCTCATTTTTGTAAAGGGTCGGCAACGCGTATGCGACACCTCTGGAGTTCCATAGGCTACGGTAGCTGCTTACGATCAGGCGGGCCGTATGCTTGTTTGCCACCGTCGTGGTATAAAAAAAAAGATGCTATCATTTTCTTACAGATCCCGAAGCGATGCAGGAAAGGGTACTTCACTGTGGTACCGAAGCCCATGAAGGGCGGACGGAGCCCCTTCGACTCGGACCGCTCGTGGCGCCTCGGCATGCACATGCAGGAGAAGGAACTCATGCACGACGCCAAGCATATGAAGCAGGCCATCCGACTGGTAAACTGTCTACCTTAAATAATAGTAGTTTATGTAACTGTTACGTAATAACTGTTTGAAGGCCTAATTACGTACAGTTGCATACACTGCTTTATCTACACACATATTATAAGTCCTAGATGACGTGTTCGGAAACCATTAAAATAACCGCCATTGCACCGCCATGGCCAACTCGATTGTGCGAACGGTCGGGGAGGACGGATTTTCATTACGTTACCGTTATATCGATGTGGTAATGAATTTTCATACGTTTTTACCACACTGTCACAGATAATACACTGATGTACGTTACTCTGGTTGCAATAATGGTGGTAATTACATACGGTTTCCGAACGCATAATAGAGGATTTATGACATGGGTGTAGACAATTTTTTTTTGGCTGTTTATATATTTTTAAGATAAATCTCAAAAAAAATAGGTTTAGGTGCAGTCAAAACCGGGCACCATCCCCGCCGCGGTACAGGCCTTATACAGTTTAAATATCTGGAGCCGCTTGCTGCGCCCCCCCTTGGGTCACTCTACGCCCCCTAAGGGGGGCGCGTCCCACTGGTTGGGAATTCCTGCTCTATCAGCTGATATTCTCCTTGGGCCATCCGATATCGGAGCGGACAATGTGAAAACGCTCTAAGTCTTAATCTCTTTTTTCAGATAAAGAAACTGCGTGACTCCCTAGGCATGGACAAAATAGCGAGTTACTACATCAAAACCATATTCTACCATGAGGCCATCGCGCGAGAAGACGACCCAGACTTCTGGAGCCGAAACGGTCCTACTGAGCTCTTCATACACATGGTCAAGAGATTCCACCATTATCTTGAAAACAAGAACATTCCATACTTCTGGAACCCGGATAATAATCTTATAGAAAACATTAATGACTCGACTTTGGTCAGTTATGCCAATAAACTGAAGAAGCTTATCAAGGTTTGGGAAGATCCGATGCTGACGGAGGATCAAAAGGTCAAGAAGGTTGCTAAATCCATGTTGTCTGAGAGTCAGTTTAAGGAGTATATAAAGAAAATCTTGAAAAACTAATTTGTAAGTGCTTGTTGAATCTAAGCCAGACTAGCATTTTTGTAGGACACAGCATGCCTTGTTAGAATTGTCGTATGTATACAGTGTGTGGCCTATAATCCGAGCAAAAAAATAAAACGTAGATTCTACTCCTCAAACTATACAACTTATGTTCAACAACTTTTAAAAAATATGGAGTCTTTAGATTGTCTCTTTTTCATACGAACTAAATAGTATTATCAATGTACTATCGGGTTCATAATTGCATACCCAATTTATAAATGAATTCATTGATTAACTGGGTATGCAATTATGAACCCGATGGTACGTTAAAATTAGGGCTCGCGGTCGGTTCCGGGTTTCGGGTACCCGTTTCCAAGATCCGTTTCTTTGTAACACGTACACGGTTTCCCACGTGTAATTAAGATGTTTCCACGAGTAAACGGGTAGCCGAAGAAACGTTTCTCAATTCCACGCGGATCTGGAAACTTCCTTAACGAGTGGCAGAGATATGAGTCGAAAGTAGAGCATTCGAGCGTAATCAACTAGAGCATTCAATAGTAAACGTTATTTACATCGGTTCTAACTGCTTCGGACCCGTTCGGGCCAGTATTAAGTACCCGTAGAAAACGTTTCTGGAAACGTTGCCATGGAAACGTTTCCTGGAGACGTTTCCGACCCGGCTGGGTCGTGTAAACCGGTTCCTTAGTCCGGGTTCTTATTGCTTGTCAGTCTTGTCACCCTACAGACAATCAATTTCGCAATCCATTGCGTATTCCAATAAACTTAAAGTGTACTTACTAAAAATTGCTGAACAAACGTTGTCTAGTTTGAGGAGTAGAATCTACGATTAAATATTTTGCCCGTGTTACAGGCCACACCCGGGTATGTTCATATCTTATTCTGTATTTTTGTGTTTAACATTTAGGCCGCATAAAACTTGGAAGAAATAGGGACGAGTCTACAGGCTGTTTTTCAAAAATTAGCCATATTGTACGAGGTGATTAATAGGTCATACTGAACAACTTTACAATTAGCCATATTGTACGAGGTGATTGATAGGTCATACTGAAGTCCATACTGAACAACTTTTTCTATAAAACCAACCCCGAAATCCCAAAAAAAAATTGGCCTCGCTCGTCGCAAATGATTATGAAGCGCACTTACTACTTCAGTTTTATTTACTTAAGTACGAGTAGGCAGACTTAATTTGATTAATAATTTAATCTTTTTTGTACTTGCAATACACAATGGTACTAAGTAATTTAGAAAGTAAGTAATATTGTTAAGAAAGATATTTATATTACCGTGATATAAGTATATGTGACGTTCCGCGGGTAAAGGTACCTTATGGCGGTTGGCGCTTATGCTATTGCTAATGACGTACCAATACTAAATGCCACGCTTCGCAACGTGCCAACCGCCATAAGGTACTTTTACCCGCGGAACGTCGCATATAAGCAATTCAAGGTGCTTAAAACGGTGATCCTAACGCATGGATATTTTATGAATATTTTTGTACACTTACAACTAATGAATAAGGGTTGTTTCGTATAAAAATTGTACAAGAAAGCGTGACACGTTTTTGTTATTAGTCTTTAAATGTAGTTTAAAACTTAGTGGCCATAGTGGGTTGATCAAATATGTAAGTGCAATTATTTCAGTTTAAAATTAATCCTGTATGCATAATTAATATTGTGAATTAATGACTGATTTTATTTTTGTAATTTAAATAAGTAAGTACTAAAACAAAGTCCAGCATTGCTCAATATATGGAAATTGTAGATATAATTGTAGTAGTTTAGGTTGAAATGTACCATCGGGTTCATAATTGCATACCCAATTTATCAATGAATTCATTCATAAATTGGGTATGCAATTATGAACCCGATAGTACAGTCGCCATCAGATATATCGGAGCGGCCAAGGCGGTTACAAATATCTGAACAACGCCTCTATTCTCAATGCGATAAAGATAAAGTGCATGTTCAGATATCTTTGAGTACCTTGGCCGCTCCGATATATATATATATTTTTATACCACGACGGTGGCAAACAAGCATACGGCCCGCCTGATATTTGATGGCGACTGTACTTTATACAGTCTAGGAAAGACGATAACGAAAAATTTTACAATTGTAATCATCAGTGAAATGTAGCTACTTAAGCTTTATGGTTAACGTATGTAAGTTGAAAATTTTAATTAATTTTTTTTTATATAAGTCGTATTTTATGTTTGTTTTGTTTTTTATTTCATAAACCAGACGAATGCTATATAATTTCGAAAAGTGCGTCTTTGGCCTGGTCGCCTTGTAGCAGAGTTCACGAGTAAAATGTGTTTGAATTTAATAACTGACCCTGCGTGTGACTGGCTTCGAATTGCGGCCGAAAATAAGCGGCCGACGATCTTTAAAAAATCGGCCCAGTGAGATTCGGACTCGCGCACGAAGGGTTTTCCGTACCCTTATCTATAAAAACCGGCCAAGAGCGTGTCGGGCCACGCTCAGTGTAGGGTTCCGTAGTTTTCCGTCCGTCACTGTAAGTGTCCCCACTTAAGAGTTAAAATAACACCGCCATGTAGGATATGATATGAGCGTTCCACGTACAGCGACATCTATCGGCAAATTAAGTAAACTATTGCGCGCGAGCTTAAAGTACGGAAGATGATTTTTATGGGATAATTCTTGAATGCGTGAACCGAATTTTACCGTTTTTACTTTATTTGAAAGCACGTCATTTCATTGTGATTTTGCAGAAATTACAGGTACAATAAACACCTGCTTATACGGTTAAATTACAAACTTAGTTCAGAAATTATTTTGTATTTTTTTTTCAAAAACTATTCAACCTATCAAGTTCAAAATAATTTTCCTAGAAAGTTTTTATAAAGTTCTACTTTTGAGATTTTTTTCATATTTTTAAAACTTATGGTTCAAAAGTTAGAGGGGGGGGACACATTTTTTTTTATTTCTCGAGCGATTATTTCCGAAAATATTTACATTATCAAAAAATGATTTTAGTAAACTCCTATTCATTTTTAAATACCTGACCAACAATATATCACACATTAGGGTTGAAATGAAAAAAAAAATCACTCCCCACTTTACGTATTGGAGGTACCCTAATAAAACATTTTTTTCACTTTTTATTTTACCACTTTGTCGGCGTGATTGATATACATATTAGTACCAAATTTCAGCTTTCTTGTGCTAACGGTCACTGAGATTATCCGCGGACGGACGGACGGACGGACGGACGGACGGGCAGACATGGCGAAACTATAAGGGTTCCTAGTTGACTACGGAACCCTAAAAACGCCTCTGTCTGTTGTATGGGAGCCTCCTTAAATATTTTTTTTATTTTTTTCTGTAGTATTAATTGTTATAGCGGCAAAAGATGTACATTATCTGTGAAAATTTCAACTGTAACTATCACTGTTAATGAGATACAGCCTGGTGACAAACGGACGGACAGCGAAGTCTTAGTAATAGGGTCCCGTTTTACCCTTTGGGTACGGAACTCTAAAAAGTATCTGAACATTTATAACAAGCTTCCACTTACAATAGAGGCGTGCACAGATATTTATGAGCAACTTAGTCGCTTCAATATATGGAGATATGATAGAAGCTAAATAATCAAAACTTAAGGTACTCTAAGTGCAACAAAATTAAACCTACATCGATCAAATCATTCTAAGGATACAAAATCAGCCCAAAAAATGGCCCCCGCAAGTGCGGTACTTTCTTTGACGGTCTTATTACGGTATAAGACTGGCCGGTTTCAAATGTTCAAGAGCCATATTATCAGTAAATCTTGTTTGAGTTCCTCCTTTACATAGTTTGTTGCTCGAAGCCTACCTATGAATAAAATGAAATGATTTCCCTGTCATACATACAGTAGTTATTTTTCTACTGGCAACAATCGACCGGTCGCACATAAACAACGCGTCACATCAAGGTCACATCACAGACGGACGGTACCAGTTGGTTTCTTTCTATTTATAGCAAAGCGAGATTTGACGTAGCGCGTGTAGGTATTGCATATCAAACTTAAAAACGATATTAAATAAAATAACATACGGAAAAAATCTAACGGTGCCTAACGTACGGGGTCTATTTCAATTCTAAGTTAGTTAATATCTGTGGTTATTTAACGCGTATACTAACTAAACCGCGATTAGATTGAAATAGCGTCAATCCATATTCATTTTGACGTAAAGTGTATGGCAAATCTGTCAATTCTAATCCCATTCTCATCGCGGCTGCATAATACATATCTACAATAGTTATTTATTAATATTATACAAGGGATCCAGTTGTTGTTTAACCTCTCGTGCTTATATTGAGACCCGACTCCCGAGCCGCGAAGGTTTTAGAAATTGAGCCACGAGCATAGCGAGTTTTTAGTGGTTCAAAAAGTGGAATCTTGAGAGGTTGAACAAACTTGCTGCCGAGTGTAATACAACAGTTTTCATTACTCCAGTGAAAGGCAAATATTTTGAATAGATATATACATACTGTATTTTTAATTATTAGGAAAATTTGATTTCTTGGAATGCAGAATGCAATATAATGGAGCTAATCTCTAGCAGGCGACAAACATGGCTTGAAAACTCATAAAGAAGAGAGGTTTAGTGCCCCATCCAGACTCTCCACGAAGCTACAGGAGGGAACGCGAGTACGAGAGTGGACGGTGCGTTCGTGTCCCCTCGTCTTTCCTCGGCTCGCCTCGCTGTCGCTCCGCTTGATGTCGGTTTTCCGGTCGCGAGGGGGTGAGGCGAGGGAATCAACCACACTCTCGCGCTCGCTCACTTTGTGTTTGCTGCTGCAGAGTGAAGACCTAACCTTACGACGCACGTGTTATTTTTTATAATGACCTTTGGCCTTAATTTTTTTATGTTGGTGATATAATAGTAGTTTATGTAACTGTTACGTAATAAGGGTCCTTGCATACACTGCTTTATCTACACACATATTATAAATCCTAAATGATGTGTTCAGAAACCAGTAGAATGACCGCCATTGCACCGCCATGGCCAACTCGATAGCCCCGTCCCGCTGGCAATATTTTGAGGGTTAAGTTTCGAAAATTCTAAAGTCACATATTATTGAAGTTGGAAATACAGTGTGTATATGAGAATCTTTCAGTGCGTTTTGTGTCATATTCAATTGGTGCTTTTTTTGTAATTCAATAATTTGAGGTTAACTTTTTTAGCTTGCCATAACTTGAGTAACAGAATATTAGAGTTAAAAAATATAACTGTTCTGTATTTAGAACGGTTTTATTGTTGTACAAAACCAGTTTATGTCATTTACGTCGAGTGCAATTTGATATAGTATGACAACGCTAAAAACTACGTATAAAAAATTAGAGTTCATAAATTAAGGATTAACTTTAAGATCACCTTAAAATACGTCAATAAAATCAATATGTGTCAAATTAAGCAATGAAAATTTAAGTTTCTTGGTAATTTCGTTTTTTTAGGTTGTTATCGTTTTAATAAATTATTAAAGTCATCAAACTTCACATTATAATAATGAAAAAGGGACTTTAAAGTAGATATTTCAATTTGTGTCACTTTCATCAATGATATTTCGTCAAAAATTAAACAGAAACAATATTTGCGTTCAAAGGAAATCTTCCTTCCTAACTATAGCGCGTGACCTTGATGGCACGCCTGTTCGGCGTGCTTCTGTAGTGACTACGAGAAGTAGACCCCCGGCTCGCTTCTTAATAAGCTAAACCATGGGTCAACCAGGCGCTGGCATCTTAGCAGAAAAAATGTCACGTGACCGTCACGAAAAAGCGTCACGTCACGGAAACGCGAAACAAAGCAAAAAATATAATATGGAATAAAGTGAAGTGAAGTGTAGTGAAAAAGTCAAAAAATAAAAAAAAAGTCCTAAAAGTAAAATAAGTCCTACCGTCACCGTCATGTGACACCACCCAGCCAGCAGTTTTGCTGCAAGGACGCAGAGGCGCTGGTCATACAAGGGAGGGAGGGACGAGTAGGTTTGCCGAGATAGCTCAAATACACGTGCTAGTACTGTTCAGGCCGTCGGTCAAAGGTGTAGAGTACGGCGGGTTAACGACCTCTGTCCGGACGTACCCACTCCGAGATAGGGCGTGTATCCGGGCTTCCTCGCGTGCTCTTCCCGTCGTCTGCCGCCCTGGTATGCTCAGCTGGCCCTCCTGCCCGAGAAACCGGTGGGCCAATAAATACAGGATGGGACTGTCGGGTTTGTGCAGTCAAGGATAATAGGAATGACAGGAGGTAGAACCAGACCGAATACTTGCATCGTGCCCAGCGTGAGGAAGATGGATAAATACTGTGTGTAAATATATACGAAGGGATGGTGACTGCGTATGAATAAGTTGCGTTCATTGCATTATGATCTGTAGTCTAGCAGTTGGACTAGGTTAGCCGTAGTTATTTTCTGGTTGTGGTCAAGTTACTCGTATTCTCTGGTTCGAGTAGCCAATCCATGAGTAAAAGATAGGTCTCACTCTTTCACTTGCTCTTCATGTGGAGTTGTAAGCAAGTGCGTATAGGTCTTCAGTCAATGAGTATATAGCATAGTTTTTGGACTTGTACCTAATCCGTTATCGTCTTGTCTTCCAGCATCTCAAGTATATTTTTTAGACGGTTCATTAGATACGTTGCGTTTATCATTTTTTTAGGATATGGTATGTCGTTCGTATTTCCTTAGGTCTGTTGTCTGTTGGTGCTTGTGAGAACCCTGGATTTCAGACCGTATGCCTTAGGAAGTGCGATAACTATTTTATTAATTAATATTTACCTCATTGTACGCTACTCGATTATATATTTTTGACTAAACTAAGTCCGGATTTTGGCGTTTGGAGTGGCCTTGTCGCATCTTGTCTTAATTGCTGCTTGACGAATGCTTGCCGGAGCACATTCAGCTGACTGTTTCTTGTAGCCTGTAGAAATTGTGCTCAATTTTCCTGCGATTGGACAAATCGAAGGGAGTAGAGTTCCATAAGTAAGACGTTGCTTTATTTATTAGTGTCTGTATGCGTGGTTAGGTTGGTTGGTAGTATGGTGTTAATGTAGTCGCATAGTGTGGCGCAAGTCTGTAGTGAGCCACATGTGAATTACTTCCAAATACATATTGTACTGTTTAACATTAAGCAGTAAACACACAATAGTACAACTTCGATGTATTACACAAGACACACACACAAAATATGTAACTTCATTATAAAACACGAATCACACTCACTTGATATTATATGACCATAAAAATTTGAACAAGTAAACATCGCTTGAAAGAATCGCCGCTAATTTAATCTAAATCTTTTAGTACGAATATAATTATTTTTTATAGTCACACTACACTGATTACTCGCACAAAAACGCGAATAACACTCCACTGATATCCAATATGGATTTTTGTGTATGTAATGTACTTAACATTCACATTGCTGCACACTTAACGGTTGCACTTTAATTCATGGAAACATAAAAAAAACATAACTTAAAACTTAAACTTATTATAAGTAATAAACTTTTTTAATATACGCAGAAGGTATTTTACACATTTTATCATGCATCGCGTATTTCTGTTGGCTGTGTAGTACGTTATTCAATTTCATATCTTTAGTTTGTGGAATAGGAATGTTAGCTTGCTTGAATAATTCACATCGCTTAGGTAACGTTTTTTTCGTTCTGGTCATAGGATCTCTGTCATTTAAAAACCGAATTTATGATGACTATTGTCTTTCCAGGTGGCTAGTAACCGCACGTGTTTGGGGATTTCGGATGCGCTTCCGTCGAACATGACAAAAACCTTTTTTTTTTTGTCCCTCTTTCCTGGAGAAAGTCTCGATGGTTGTGTTAATTGCACATTATATTTCTCTTTAAGTTTGCAGCTTTTGTCAGTATTTGTTTTTGTTTTGTTAGTCATTATATTGTAACTGTTCTATATGGATCCCTGCCTTCGGCGGCTCGTTTTAGAGCTTGTGCATGTGGCGATTATAACTCCTCCGCATGTAACCCTTTGGACGGCAGCTTATTGTTTTCTGCGAACTGCGAAGGAGTTGCCATAACAATGCTTGCATGGAAATGCTCTCATCTAATGTCTCCAGACCCTTCAACTAGCTAATAGTTTATGTTTATTTTAATTAGTTAAATTATGGGGTGGTTTTAGATATGATATTTGCACTTCAAACTTGCGCACGTTTATTTTTTGATAACAGAATTTCGTTGCTCCGAGTTAAGTTTTGGGCGTTGGTATAACCGTGCGCGCGTGTATATGTATATTATACACGTCCAGACATCCACGGAGTTTCCCTTATTTTATTTCCCTTGTAGCCAAGCTAAATACAGTTTACTAGAAATAGTACACAAAACTTGGGAGGTTTTGTTTATTTATTTAATTCATTGCTCTTATTTGAGCTATAATTATGTGGACGAATAATAGCGTGTGAAAAAATTAAACGGACTTGTGCGAGCATGCGTTATAAAGTTTACGTTCTGGGAATCAGTTACTCGTATGTCACATGGGCAAGTTAGATTATAATGTGTGGGGGTCTGTATGTTAACGATGGTCAGTACAGGAACGGGCTTACCGAGTTTGCCAGTGTAGAAGATGTAGATAGCGCCGCGTGTCAGCAGTTTGGCGAGTGGCGATGGTAGGCTGTGGGACGGCTACACGTAGCTAGGACGGTTGGTGTGAACACGGCCTCAGTCACTTAATATCACTCACTGGAGCACTTAAATATAATAAAGACGCTAATAACGCGATGCACTGTTGTAAATATGTACACTTAAATAGCAAAATGCAGCACTGAGTTGAAGTTCGGTCGCGCAGACTTGAGCTTGCCTATAGTATGCGCACTCAGGTCACTTTTGTCAGCGAAATTGCGTTAACATCTGGTACAAGACGTCTATTGTTTCGTGGTGCTCCGGGAAGCGTCCGCTCGGCTTGGGGTCCCAAACGAAACTCTCTCCTAAAAGTAAAATAAGTCCTAAAAGTAAAAGTCAAAAATTTCAAAATTTTCCGTATAGAATACGCTAACATAAACGTGTTTTATTCGAAAAACTTTTCTCTAAATCAAAAGTGGCCGAGAAAATGGACTCTGAACTTGTATATAATGTGGACTTCGAAAAAAAAACCATCGATGGGATATACTTTTAATGATTTTACCTTATAGAATACGCTAAAATAAGCGTGTTTTATTTGCAAAACTTTTCTCTAAAATCAAAAATGGCCGATTGGACATGGAACTTGTATATCATTTGGACTTCGAAAAAAACCATCGACGGGACGTCAATATAAAGTGCTATTTGTATGACTTTTCGTTTAGAATACGCTAAAATAAGTGTTTTATTCGAGATTTTTTTCTCTAAAATCAAAAGTGACTGAGATAATGGACTCTGAACTTGTATATAATTTACATTTCGAAAAAAAAAACAGCGATGGGGTATACTTTTAATGATTTTACCGTATATAATACGCTAAAATAAGCGTGTTTTACTTAAAAACTTTTCTCTAAAATCAAAAATGGCCGATTGGACATGGAACTTGTATATCATTTGGACTTCGAAAAAAACCATCGACGGGACGTCATCATAACGTGTACTTATTATGATTTTTCCGTATAGATTATGCTAAACTAAGCGTGTTTACTTTGACAAACTTTTCTCTACAAGCAAAACTGGCCGAGATAATAGACTTTGACCTTGTATATCGGAACGTCATTATAACGTGTACTTTTTATGATTTTTCTGTATAGAATACGCTATAATAAGCGTGTTTTACTTGAATAGTTTTTCTCTAAAATCAAAAATTGCCAAGATAATGGACTTTGAACTTGTATTTAATTTGGACTTCGAAAAAAAACCAGCCATGGGGTATCGTTATAAAGCATATTTTTTATGATATTTTCGTATAGAAAACGTTAAAATAAGCGTGTTTTATTGAAAAACTTTGGTCTAAAATCAAAAATGCCCGAGATAATGGACTTTGAACTTGTACATAATTTAGAATTCGAAAAAAATCATGGACGGGACGTCATTATAATGTGCACTTTTTATGATTTTTCCGTATTGAATACGCTAAAATAAGCGTGATTTATTTGAAAATCTTTTCTCTAAAATAAAAAATGGCCGAGATAATGGACTTTGAACTTGTATATAATTCGAAAAAAAAATATTTTTTCGTAATTTTTGTGGTTTAAAATTTTTGTGGAATTTTTGAAATTTCATAAATTTCAAAAATTTCAAAAATTCCACAAAAATTTTAAACCACAAAAATTTCGAAAAGATTTTTTTTTCTAAATTATGTACAAGTTCAAAGTCCATTATCTCGGGCATTTTTGATTTTAGACCAAAGTTTTTCAATAAAACACGCTTATTTTAACGTTTTCTATACGAAAATATCATAAAAAATATGCTTTATAACGATACCCCATGGCTGGTTTTTTTTCGAAGTCCAAATTAAATACAAGTTCAAAGTCCATTATCTTGGCAATTTTTGATTTTAGAGAAAAACTATTCAAGTAAAACACGCTTATTATAGCGTATTCTATACAGAAAAATCATAAAAAGTACACGTTATAATGACGTCCCGATATACCAGGTCAAAGTCTATTATCTCGGCCAGTTTTGCTTGTAGAGAAAAGTTTGTCAAATTAAACACGCTTAGTTTAGCATAATCTATACGGAAAAATCATAATAAGTACACGTTTTGATGACGTCCCGTCGATGGTTTTTTTCGAAGTCCAAATGATATACAAGTTCCATGTCCAATCGGCCATTTTTGATTTTAGAGAAAAGTTTTTAAGTAAAACACGCTTATTTTAGCGTATTATATACGGTAAAATCATTAAAAGTATACCCCATCGCTGTTTTTTTTCGGAATCTAAATAATATACAAGTTCAGAGTCCATTTTCTCGGCCACTTTTGATTTTAGAGTAAAATTTCTCGGTTAAAACACACTTATTTTAGCGTATTCTATACGAAAAATCATAAAAGTACACGTTATATTGACGTCCCGTCGATGGTTTCTTTTCGAAGTCCAAATGATACACAAGTTTCATGTCCAATCGGCCATTTTTTATTATAGAGAAAAGTTTTTCAAATAAAACACGCTTATTTTAGCGTATTCTATACGGTAAATCATTAAAAGTATATCCCATCGCTGTTTTTTTTTTCGAAATGTAAATTATATACAAGTTCAGAGTCCATTATCTCAGTCACTTTTGATTTTAAGAAAAAATTCTCGAATTAAACACTTATTTTAGCATAGTCTAAACGAAAAATCATAAAAATAACACGTTATATTGACGTCCCGTCGATGGTTTTTTTTCGAAGTCCAAATTATATACAAGTTCCATGGCCAATCGGCCATTTTTGATTTTAGAGAAAAGTTTTGCAAATAAAACACGCTTATTTTAGCGTATTCTATAAGGTAAAATCATTAAAAGTATATCCCATCGATGGTTTTTTTTTCGAAGTCCAAATTATATCCAAGTTCAGAGTCCATTTTCTCGGCCACTTTTGATTTTAGAGAAAAGTTTTTCGAATAAAACACGTTTATGTTAGCGTATTCTATACGAAAAAATCATAAAATGTACACGTTATAATGACGTCCCGTCGATGGTTTTCTTCGAAGTCCAAATGATATACAAGTTCCATGTCCAATCAGCCATTTTTGATTTTAGAGAAAAGTTTTTCAAATAAAACACGCTTATTTTAGGGTATTCTATACGGTAAAATCATTAAAAGTATACCCCATCGCTGGTTTTTTTTTTCGAAGTCCATATTATATACAAGTTCAGAGTCCATTATCTCGGCCACTTTTGATTTTAGAGAAATGTTTCTCGAATAAAACACTTATTTTAGCGTATTCTATACGAAAAATCATAAAATGTACACGTTATATTGACGTCCCGTCGATGGTTTTCTTCGAAGTCCAAATGATATAAAAGTTCCATGTCCAATCGGCCATTTTTGATTTTAGAGAAAAGTTTTTCATATAAAACGCTTATTTTAGCGTATTCTATAGGAGAGAGGGCGCTGGCGTGCAACCCAGTAACATCTGCTCTGTATAAAATCAGCGTTAAAAATTACTAAAATGGTGTAAAACTTCAAAATAGTGGACTTGAGTTATGAACAATAGTGCAAATAACGTAACCAGATAATAACACAGTGAAAAAAGTGGGCCAAAATGTGATAAAAACCATTAAAAAGTATAAGTGTTTACAGTGTCAACAAACGATATTTAGCGATTTTTATTGACATTTACATATTAGGACTAAGCAAGTGAAGTATAAACGCTAAGTGGGAATCCAGTACTAGTGATTATCATTCGAAACTTTATTAAAACTAATATTTACAACCTAAAAAAATGTGCTAAGATATTCAGACATCAAAAAGTACTCTACAAGTGCGCTAGAGGGCGCTTTTATCAACCTAGTGCTGCCATCTACTGCAATATACCCGAACTACTTCGGCTACTTGTCTACAACGAACTGAAGCTAGCAACCAACAACTGATCGCTTTACCGAGTCAATATCCGATACAGTTGTACCAATTAAGCAACAGAGGGAGCTAAACTTTAAAAATGGAAGAGCCTACTATTGAAATCAATACAAGCAGACATGCAACAACTAAAAACAGATAACAAGAATATGGAAATTATAATAACAAACACAATTGTACAAAGACTAGACGAAAAATTCGAAAAAATGGAACAAAAGCACAAAGGTTTTGAAGAAAAAATTGAAAAACATGAAAAAAGGCTTAGTTATATTGAAAAGGAGATAAGGAAGAAAAATATTTTGCTTTTCGGAGTGGCAGAGACAGAGACGAGCTATGAAAAACTTGAAAATAACATTATACAAATAGTAACTAACACAATGAATGTAGAGCTATCTAGACTGGAAATAGAAGCAGCAACTAGAAGTGGAAAAAGAAAAGAAAATAAGATTAGACCTATTGTAATAACACTATCCACACTCGGTAAAAAAATTCAAATATTAAAAAAAAAACTCTCCTTAAAACCAATTATTACATAAAAGAAGATTTATCTCCCGAAATACAAGAAAAACGCAAATTCCTCGCAGGAGAGATTAAAAGACTGAGAGACGATGGTAAAAAAGCTGTGTTAAAATACGACAGAATTGTTATATTGAACAACAGGCCTAAAACACAAACAATCAATCAACAAAATAACAACAAACGCACTATGTCGTCATCTCCGGAGACCCCAAACACATCGTCTAGCAAGGATAAATCAAATAAAACCAACAAAAAGAATAAAACCTTTAACGGTACGCTTACATCTTAAGTTCACGCCACCCCAGGATTCAGAAATTAATCAAGAGCACCAAGACTGCCAAATAATACCTCAAAACTCATAGCAACTAGAATCAGGGCCTCTCTCTATCAACAAAAATCCACCAGTACAATGCAACCTCTATAATAACTCTCCCAATACGGCTGGTCCCCGCGGGAGTCAAAGACCACCACCCTCCATACACCAGACATATATTGGAACACTAAACGTAAGATCACTAGTAGGGATCGGACGCCAAGAAGAGGTTGAAAACGCCGTACAAAACATAAAATGGGACATCTTAGGACTTTCTGAAACAAAATTAAAAGGAACAAATATCACAGAATATGACAATTACATCATGCTCTACACCGGAAAAAAAGGCGGAAGAAACGGCGTAGGTTTTATGTTAAAAAAAGGGCTAAAGGGTAATATTAGTAATTTCCTCGCCGTGTCAGATAGAGTTGCCCGGTTAGACTTGAATTTCACAAACTCTACATTTAGTATTATCCAGGTTTACGCTCCGACAAAAAAGGCACCCGAAAAAGAAATTGAAAAGTTCTATAACGACATAAGAAAAGCAATGGAAAACACTTTGTCACATATTATACTACTAGGCGATTTCAATGCAAACATTGGCCAACGAAAACCAAATGAAAAATTAGTAATGGGACAATTTGGTCACGGAACTCGAAATGAAAGAGGAAGCTTATTAATAAATTATTGCCTGGAGCATGAACTCTACATACTTAACTCGCATTTTAAGAAAAACCTGAAAACAAGATGGACCTGGACATCACCTAATGGAAAGACGAAAAACGAAATCGACTACATCATAGTACGAAAAAGCGATATTTACTCTTTGGAAAACATAGAGGTAATTAACACCACACACCCAGCCGATCACAGATTAGTACGAGCCACATGGGTTCTAAATAGTAAACAATGCAAATCAAGAGCACACTTTCGAAGAAAACGAACCGAATTTCAACCGATCGAAAAAGAAAGCCTCAAAAATATGTTTTTGGAAAAATTTGAAGCATTACCAGACCCTACAAACATTCAAGCAGCCTATACAAAAATGGTGGGCAGTATTAAAGAATGTATCAACAAACTACCGTCGTTAGAAAAGAAAAACAAACTTAATTATATCATCAGCGATCACGTAAAAAACTTAATCAAAAGAAGAACAGATCTAAAAGAAAGGTCAAATAAATCTACATCAGACAAAAAAGAGATCAAAAGGCTCTACGGAAAAATCAGAAAGAACATAAAAAGAAACAAATATCAGTATAAATACAATGTACTAAAAGAAGAACTAAGCAAAAGAAGATCGGTAAAAAGAGGCTACAAAAGAATAAATAATGCGAAGCAAGGGATCCCGGCACTGAAACAAGCAACAGGACAATCGACAACAAATCGAGATACTATCATACAGACAGCCACCGAATTCTACCAAAATCTGTACAGTGAAAAGATACGGTCATTTTCTGATACTCAAGAGCTTAAACAAGAGCCGAAAAACAATGACGAAGACATCCCAGCTATACTGAAAAGCGAGGTACGACATGCAATTAACTCGTTGAAAACTATGAAAAGCCCCGGAGATGACAACTTAACCAATGACGTCCTTAAAGCGCTAAATGAACCTTTAACTCCTTTACTCACTAAACTATTTAATGAAATCGTAGCACAGGAAATAATACCTAAACAATGGGAGTCATCTGTAATTACTCTACTCTACAAAAAGGGCGACCCTCTCAATATAAACAATTACCGTCCAATAAGTCTTCTACGAAGCACATATAAGCTCTTTACAAACATCGTGCTTTCAAGAGTAAGGAATGAACTAGAATTTCAACAACCAAAACCGCTCTACTTATGTTTTATAGATTACTCCAAGGCGTTCGACTCTATATCTCACCAAGCTCTCTGGACCGCTTTAAATGACCAAGGAATAAATAACAAGTACATAAATATCCTGAAAGTGATTTATCAAAACAGCAAAGCTTTAGTAAAACTTGATAAAACAGGAGACCAATTCGAGATACAACGAGGAGTCAGGCAGGGCGACCCCATCTCACCAAACCTTTTTAACTCACTCTTAGAGCACATTTTCAGAAAGGTAGAGTGGCCAGAAATGGGAATTTATATTTACGGCGAGTACTTAAATCACCTACGTTTTGCCGACGATATTGTTTTGTTATCCGAAAACCACAAAGAGCTTCAATACATGATTGAAACACTAAACCTTTACAGTCAGGAATGTGGTCTCGAGATGAACCTTGAAAAAACATGCGTTATGACAAACAGAGAAATGGAGAGCATACGCATCGGAAATACTGACATTGAATATGTGACCGAATATAAGTACCTAGGCCAGGTCGTCTCCTTTAGTGGTCGCTACGTAGATGAAGTGGAACATAGAATACAGAAAGCTTGGAACTCATATTGGTCATATAAAGATATTTTTAAATCTAAATTGGATATCACACTGAAAAAGACAGCTATCGACACTGTAGTGATACCGACCCTTCTTTACGGTTGCCAAACATGGGCTATAAACAAAGAAATTGTAGATAAGATACAGAAATTTCAAAGAGCTATCGAACGGAGCTTACTCGGCATCAAAATAAAGGACAGGGTAAGGAGCACCGACATCCGTAAAACGACAAATATAGTCGACGCAGCGGAAATGGCATGCCGCTTGAAGTGGCGGTGGGCCGGACACACAGCGAGGGCAAAAGACAACAGATGGAGTAAGAGAATATTACTGGTACCCGCCAGACGGGGGTCGTGGTAAAGGTCACCCGCTCCGCCGCTGGCGAGATGATATAACCCAGGAGGCAGACGTAGCCTGGCCCAGTCTAGCTGCCGACAAAAACTTGTGGTGTAGCATGGAGGAGGCCTACGTCCAAAAATGGACGAACCCACATTAATAATAATTACATTTAGTTAGTTTTAATCTCTTTTATATTACTTTCTTTTAATGAAACTATCATTATCATATCACTATAACACTGTTACTGTACTTTTTACTATGTTGGGAAAATAAAGGGCTTTTTATTTATTTATTTATATACGGTAAAATCATTAAAAGTACACGTTATAATGATACCCCGTCACCATTTTATTTTCTAAGTCCAAATTTTACTCCATGTAGTCAATCTTTAAAGTCCGGTAACTTCGAAGTTTTTGAGTAAAAAAATGTTTCTAATAAAACTTGCTTATTTTAACACATTCTACACAATAAGACAAAAAAATGTGTCATAATGACACCGTTTCAACCAAAATAGTCCAAACTGTACTCAACCTTCAGGGCCCCATAACTTCAAAACTATTGAGTTAAAAAATGTGTTTAAGAAAAGTTGCTTATTTTTATGTGTTTTATACGATAAGTTAATAAAAACATTGCCTTATTATGATATCACACTGATGAAAAATTTATTAAGTCCAGCCCGGCCCTTTGCTAGTCCAACCGAGAGGCAGATAACGAAATTTCGATTTTCGCGTTTCACGATTGGCACTCTGTAAACAAACCACTTTGATGCATAAATTACATATTTATTAGTAACAAATTATCTGTGAAAATTTGTCAAAATACTGTTTATATGGTAAACTAGGTTTAGCGTGGCACACAGACCCGCCGTTGCAGTGCCTTACGGACTACGGTGTAGTCATACGTTATATCGACCCAGGTCGACCCGTTGACCACAAACGCTGTAAAGTGTTCGAAACGTCGGGATGTAATTTAAGCGATAAAATCCGTTTTTAATTGTTTTATTTTATATTACTGCTTTCTTTACTATGAACAATAAAGAAGAGCGACTAAAAAGTCGCTTGTCTTAGTCGCACTTACTTTGTTTTCTATACATACTTACTATATGTATGTATAGAAAACAAACGGGCTGCTAGGCACCCTGGCCGGCACATGCACTCCGCCCGCGCCTTACCCTTCCCCGCGCATGCCGTTTACGCAAAACAAGTTTTTGTTTTGAAAAATAAAATTAATCCATTAATTATAACGACACAAATTTCAAAAAATGTTTCGATACGCTTTTATAAAAATATTGACGCAAACTTTAATAACTTTAATATTTAATTGTACTGTTAACAGGGTCATACAAGAAAAAAAATTAAAATAAATAAATATCATTGATTAATATGGCATAAATTTATTCTAATAATAGATACCGATATTTTAGAAAGCACAGTACCTAATCGATCAACTCTAATTTTACATAGGCTCTACATATATGTGCTGATTGAATGTCAGTCTTCCCGTTGACGAAAGTGACACAAAACGCGTGCGTGCGTCAGTAACAACTTTGCTGTTACAGTGAAAAAACAATTTTAATCTCTAATTTTCTATTTATCGAATAATGTATAATTAAAGAAATGTCTAAGTTTCTACCTAAGCAACAACCTAGGATGACACAAATTATTAATATTAGCTAAGTTCGATGGCCTGAACTCTGTATGTGAAAAATAAGCATCTTTAATATTATCGAAACTTCATAATTTATCGGTACGGGTCTAAGAGCGCGGATCTTCGTAACGTTACCGTGGGTAATGGATTTTCATACGTTTTTACCACACTGTCAGAGATGTTACGTTACTGGTTGCAATAATGGTGGTAGTTACATACGGTTTCCGAACGCGGAATACTCGGAATAGAGGATTTATGATATTGGTGTAGATAAACGCTGATTACAATACTGGTAGGCAAATAAACACAACACCGTCACTTCAATCACGTCCATCTTGTAGTAGACGTAGCGAGCAACTGAATAAATCGAGAGTGTGGATGGCAAGCACTCCTACGGCCTCCAGTCGCCAAGACTCGTGCCGAGCGCCTCTGTAACACAATGAGGGCTGCGTTCACAGATGAGCTTCGTGAGATGCGAACCAAGGGCGTTCGGTGAGTATTATTATTAGAAAAGATTTATTTAATCTATCGTTAGTTTGTTCCATTATGTAAGTGTCAGCAATATTCATTTATTATTTAGCTACAGAGAAACAGGCTGAAATTGAAAGGGTGGGGGAGGGTCACTATTGGTCGCAGAAATGATTTTTTGAGGGGGTCAGATTTTCAATTTGAAGTGTTCGATTTTGGGGGGGACCCTCAGACCACGCCTGCAGATTTCTCTGCAGGCAGGATACTTATTTTCTGCTCAACAATGTATTGCAGGTATCTCCTATGGCAGAATTAATTTTATCTTGCATTGTCGTAAACAATAAATACTTCGCCGGCCGGTAGGTATGAAGATTCTTCAACCGTGTTATTATCGGTGCGAAATAATCGCTCGACGTTTGATAACGGAGGACTCACGTCGAGTATTTATTTGTTGAACAATAAGATTGACTCTTACAATATATTTTATGTGCCATATCTAGACCAGGGGTCGGCAGCCAAGGACCACATAGTAGTTAACGAAATTGACGCGGGCCCCACTTTGTTAAGAATAATTATGACTATGAGACAAAAGGTACCACTTTGTCAGTTGTCTAAAATAACGACGACTTCTGATAAGAGGCCCGCGGGCCGCCTGTTGCCGACCCCTGCTCTAGACAACTTCCCACTTAGGCGCAACACTCACTTGGCGGAATTCATTCGATCATAGACAAAATTCAGCCGGAAGGAGAACATTTTTTATGGGTTCTGGTTTTTTGTATGGAGCCTTGTATGTATCTAAGAATTGGGCTATTATCAATTAAAAGACACATAACGATTTATAAGTATTAGAATATATTATCGCAATATATGAGTAAGATGTGTTCCTATACGGCTACCAAGGTACTAACTTTACAAAGCTTGTGAAGTATAGGTCCTCAAGATTATAATGAATGGGCTGTTGTTTCTATTCAGTTACGTGCATATGGGTGAAAGAGAAAGTATTACAGTATACTAGTTTAAGTGAGATAGATTTAGTTTTGTTAATTCCAACAGTATCAACGCGAATCAACTGCCATCAAACTGTTTCTCAGTTTGGCAGTGCAATCCATGTAACAATTGTAACACAACCTGTATTGCGGCCTTATGAAATACTCATAGCCTTATGAAATTCATCGTTCGTCGATTGCAAAGTTGGATGACATCTGGCAACCGACTTTTCATGCGGCGAGCAACCGAATTTGATTAAGCATTAACCCTTTGAACGCCAAGAACCCCTAAAGAGGTCTTGTGTCGTCGTGCCCACCACCCACCACGCCAACAACCCATAAAGGGGTCGGAGTGAAGGTGTACTTTGATCATGAATAAAATCTATTATGAATTGTTTTGCACAGCACTACGAGATTCGTCTTTTTTTTATAACGCGACAGTGCTTGGCGTCTGAGTGATCACTTCATTGAAATATGAAAGCGTTCAAAAGGTTAATGGCAATTAATTTTATTTTTGATTCATGATTGTAAAGCACGCTGAGCCATACCTTGGAATGGACAGAGTTGTGAAATTCATTTTTTCATAATGTTTACCAGGGTGCACTCTACAAAACCTCGTGAAGATCATTCGAAAAAGCCAGTCAGAAATTTAGACAGCCTGTTACGTCACATATATGATGTGCAAGACAAACCAGTGCGGGATAGAGATTTTCCAAAATACTTCAAAGTGTTTCAAGCGATATCGTTAAAGCTGCACGATCTGATGAAGCAAGTAGATCCATACTATGAGCGGTATTCTGTAGTAAGTATATTATCTACAATTATTATAAATAAGTAGGTACAGCAAATTCATATAATATTCATATATACATATGTAATTGCTACAGTAAATTCATATTCACTCTCTACACTCTAGATATCGTAATCTCAATTATTTTTGAGGTTCATTATTGAAGAAAATTTTATCAGAAATGATAATGTAATGATTACTTGGTTGAATGCAATTCTTTGTTACAACAAAAAGTGGTAATCCTAGTAAAAGTGGAATAATGTATTTGAGAAGTGTTTGATTACATTTACAAGGAAAGAAAATTAAATATAAAATAAATATTATGAGACAATCTTACACAGACCGAGGTCGGTTTGTGTAAGATTGTGTGGGATTGTGTCGGTTTGTGTGGGACTAGGTAGTCCCACAGTAAGCTCAATAAGGCTTGTGTTGTGGGTACTAGACGACGATATATACAGGGTGGAAAGATAGGTCGGGCCCTGGAGGAAAACTACCTTAAAACGTTGAGATAGCTCAATTCACTGAAAGGAAACATTATTTAATTTCTTTAAAGGGACATAACTGCATTTACAAATTTTTGGAAAAGAGTACGGTTTTCAAAAAAAGTATTTATTTTGTAATTTTTGCCATAAATAATTTTTATGACAATTGATGACAGTCGATCCTGTTTCCAACGAGGATAAAAACTTCTAAATAACAACCAAGTTTAGGGCACAAGAGAACCCATAAATAATTATAATAATATTTTACATACAATTAGTATGGAAAAAAGTGAAAATTAAGAAAAAAACTGTGAATGCAGTTTTAGTTTTTAGGAAAAATAAAAGAATGTTTCCTTTGAGCGAATTGAGCTATCTCAAGGTTTTAAGGTAGTTTCCCTCCAGGGCCCGACTTATCTTTCCACCCTGTATAATAGATTAGATATAGATAAATACTTAAATACATAGAAAACATCCATAACTCAGGTACAAATATCTGGGATACAAATAATAAACACACAAATAAATGCCCTTACCAAGATTCGAACCCGGGACCTCCTGCTTCGTAGGCAGTACGGTTCACTACCGACTGGGCTAGGAGGCCGTTAAAGAAAGATGAATACACTGTTATAATCTCTAGTTAGAGGGGCAGAAAAATACACACGCACCTACCTTTCTCTTCTCACTAGAAAGTATAATAGGTAGGCCCATAAAGGCTTGACTTCGCAGTAATTCTCCCCCCCCCTAAGAAAAGATTTCTAAATCGTCGTTTTATGTTGAATGGCGCCAGGTTCGATTTGCGGGCAGAAGAGACCGGCTGCGCATCAACAAGCCTGATGAGTTCGACATGGAAATCGTCATTGGCTTGCCCATCATACAAGAAAACGAAAATCCGGAGCGGGGCTTAGTTATAGAGGACATAGCACCAGGTTTCGTGAAGCTAAGAACTGGAGAACAGTTGCAAAACTTGGTGAAGGATGAGGATTTGCAAATAATACAAACTGCCTCCAGGTTAGTCATCGAAAAACGCACAGCGTGCTTTTGTCGCACGCTGCAAATGATGCCAAATGGTACAAAGTTTGCAAAAAAATTTGGCTGCGTTTCCACTAGAGATGAGTGAGGATGCGTTGCAAGGAATGTGTTTGTCAAGAACCAATTCTGCGCGAGGATTAGTAAATGAAGTTATTCTATTGGTTCTTACTCACATAGTTCGGACACCTCTCACGACAGTCACGACGCTCCTAGGAAAATTGTCATGACGGGAAAATTAGTTGAAGGCACTAGGAAAATCGTCATGACGGCAAAATTAGTTGAGGGTACAAGACTAAGAGGTCTCCCCCTGCAAGATGGTGTGCCCAAATCACTGCACCCATGCAAGTTAAGCTGCAAGAAACCATGCGCTTAGCGAGAGATAGAAGCTTATGGAGGAACCTGGTCTTCAACAGAAGGTCATGATGTCACGATCCTTAGCTCTGAGGGAACGACTAATGATGATGATGATTGGTTCATAAAAACATATTCCTCGCAATACATCCTCACTCCTCTCTGGTGGACACGCAGCCTTAGGGTTCCATTATTTTCATGCCTCATCGACATGATTACCGCGTGTTAATAACCTTTTAGGCAAAATTTTCGCAGTCCGAGGGCGCCATAACTGCCATAAGCGTAAGGTCTGGCACCGTCGTGGTGTGGCCGAGGTAGCGCGCACACAACTTGAGCTCTAATTCTGTGTGATGTCTGTCCTTTAACTTCATCTTCATATATTACAATCACAGGTCAAAGTCGTAGGTACTCCACCTCTTTCTTTCCTGCAGATGGTTTGACAAAGACAACTACCTCTTACGCTCTCTGTTCATGGACTGGTTCAAAAGCGTTGTCGACAAAGCCAAGGACCTTTGCGATGTGATTGAAGATAACCTTCCCTTCGCCATGAGTATCCTGAATGTCGAGGTAGATAATCATTTAAATCGTTGCTTACGAACGAAATATTCGGCTTAGTCATTCCCACGAGTCCCACGCAAGTATAATCGCACCATTATCAGTAATTACTTTTTTTTGTTTTTTAAGGGCCAACCATACACCCTGCGACTAATTGATGACATCAGCCCCACGCTGGTCGTCGAGGACACGCAGTGCGGGTTTCGGCTGGATATGGACCTAGTCCCAGCTATCGAGTTCCTTGATATGGACTGTAGAAGGGTTAGTGGTATTTGTGTTTGTATTAACGAACTTTCCTCGATCAAATCGGGGAATTATTGCAAAAAGGCCAGGTCAGAAGTACTCTAAACCGACGAGCATGTATGAGGAATATTATGAAAGTGGGTGAAGCGAAAGTAGTTTGTCAGGATCGTAGTAAATGGAAATCCGTGATCTCTGCCTACCCCTCTGGGAAACAGGCGTGAATATATGTATGTATGTATGTATGTGTTTGTATTAGGGACAAGCGAACACTCTGAGTTTGCTGGGTATACCACGACGGTGGCAAATAAGATTAATAAGAATATAAGCCCGTCTGATGATAAGCAGCCACCGTTGCCTATAGATGCCTGCAATTCTAGTTGTCATTGTTGCCGACCCTTGCTCAAGTATATGTAGCGCTTAAACAAGCATATTTACAGTTGCTTTCCGCATTTAGCTTAAGAGTGTCGACCAGTGTCCAGTGGCGCCCTCATTGAGGGGATAGTATTTCCTAATAAACGAATCAATTTCTGTATAATCTGTCAGTGTTAAGTTGTAGTCCTACTGATTACGCAACTTTTGGTTTTTGTCACAATTTCATTTTGCGTATTTTTGCTTCATTAGGTACCTAAACGGCAAATGGTGGCCACTTTTTCCGTTAAGGTGATGAAGCCAAAGTAAGTAATATAAAACTGTATCACATAGATCATAAGTTGCGGAATTAGTAGGACTACAACTTAACATGATGGATTATACAAAATTGATTCGTTTATTAGGAACATACAATCCCCCTAATGAGGGCGCCACTGGACGGTCGACGCAGTCTTAATAAGATCCATACTAATATCAGGGGGGTTTCACTACGCAGTTTAGGTACATTTGGCCGGCGCGCCTCCCGGGGAGTCGTATAGCAGTGGGCTGCCGCTCGGCTCGCACGATAGTCGTGTCACGTGGCGCTCGCGCAAAATTTAAAATACACAATAGCTACGAAACCTATCTCGATCTAATCCGTATAAAATATGTATTTACGGATGTCTGAATAAACGGAAGAACAAGGAAGCAGAAATAACATTTTTAAATTCCGGACGATATTGAAAGGTCCCAAAGTCCTTACTTATTTAGTAGGTAATAGTTAAAATAAACATCCTTAAGAGGCCTTATTCCCAAAACGCACGAATTTCACGAAATGCTTCATTTTCTTCGAAGGCTATGGCGAAAAATCTTAGTTTTTTTAAATCAACTATTGATGCATATAATAGTTCATTTCTTTATCTAGACGGCCATCGGAGCAAAAATTACATTTTAGAAATAAAAATATGAAAACAATTGGTTGTCTTTGAAGACCTGTCCGGATTTTCCAGTTAGATGTAACGTTTATTTCCAAACTACGGAAAAAAGGGTAACAATTCTTATTCAATTTGAATAAAATTCAATTGAGTATATCATGTCTGAGACGGCCATCGAAATAAAAATCGAAGATTCATCTTGGATAATAGACAAAATACCTACTGATTATATGCCAGTTTTTTGATGAAAACACAGTTACATTTAATTTTTTCCACGAAAACCCTATAAATATTTAGCCTTAAAAATATTACCATAACAAAGTTAGACTATATTTCTATCAAGATAAAAAAATATCATTACTATAGTGGTCAATTTAAGAATAGTATGAATTTTTAAAAATGACCTATAAATCACACTTCACAGGACACTTTTTGTAAGAATCGTATTTTTGGGTACTTAATAATAATAAATATGGTTCTAAAGTATTTTTTCGTATTACTAATACTTCAAACTTTCTTATAAATAGCATTTTATGCGGCTTTTTCCATTAATACAGTTTTTCGACCTTTTAGGGAATAAGGAGCCTTAATTTATTGAATATCGGTTGCCCAGAAATAATATTAGGAACTGACCGACATATTTTCAAAGGAATACGGCTGTGGCATACCTACTTCCGTGAGAATCAGACATAATCTCTATAAAAAAAATCTATCTCCGGATAAAAATTTCGTGTTTACATAATCAACGTTTGTGATTCCTACATATTTATCTAACAATAATAAATCAGTAGGTTTAGGTACAAAAACTTGTCAAGTGCCAACCCCGTGCCGAAGCTCACAGCTCGGTCATAAAACTGCGGCGCGCAAAGAAGATTCACGGTTCGTGCGCGGTTATAAGTTTCAATTTTGCTTGCAGGCGGCGAGTATAGGTATAATTTTATACCTAAATCTGACTTTTGTTAAGGAGTGAATTTTCTGTACGGTAGTACTATTAGTTATTCTGTGCTAATATTATAAATGGGAAAATGTATGTGTGTATTTGTTTGTCCGTCTTTCACGGCAAAACGGGGCGACGAATTGACGTGATTTTTTAAGTGGAGATAGTTGAAGCGATGGAGAGTGACATAGGCTACTTTTTGTCTCTTTCTAACTCCCCACTTCCCTAAAATGGGGGGTGGAAGTTTGTATGGAGCATTCCGGGGGGCAATCAGGAAAGGGGAACCGTGTTAGCCCGAATTTAACGCGAGCGAAGCCGCGGGCAAAAGCTAGTATAGGTAATAAAGTCGAGTTTCTCGCCTTCCTTCCAGATGCCCAGCAAGCGATGCAAGTGCAACAATTTGTTGGTGGTGCCGAAGCCCTTGCAGGGTCCCGAGGCGGAGCGCTCCTGGCGGCTGCCCCTGAAGCTAGAGGAGTGGAACCTCTTGTACATGAAGCAGATAATCCGATTGGTATTTAACTATTAATCCGCCTCGTACTAAGAACTCGCTATTTTCTTGCAAACGAGTTAAGTAGTATACAGCCTTGGCCAGAAGTGTTGAGTATAGCTCTTTTGTGTTTACATTTTTGATGTTAAGTATTAATTCCCTATCATAACAATCTACGATGACGTAAAATGTTATATTTTATTGATATATCTAGAAAACTTCACTTAATAACACTTTCAAGATACCTATAAAATATGAAAAGTGGAGGTCCCAAAAATGCGAATGTAAGTCGGTGCGACAAATTGCAAATATTCTATGCAGTTACTACCTACTCACTTCAACAAAACATGCCTGTTCAGTTTGAATTAATTGATAAAATAAGTTCAAAAAAGATAGAAACGCCGGTCTAAACTTTCGAGTTTTGTATGAAAATCGCAAGGGTGCTCAACACTTCTGGCCAAGGCTGTAGATATAGTAAAGAACGTTATATACATGATGTAGCTGTATAAGACCTGTAATACCATAATTATAAAACAACTAAAATTTTGTACTAAGCAGAAACGTCTGCAAGCGAAATTTCAATTTTATAATTGAACGAAAAAATCAACCGCGGTTGAGTAAGCGTCGATGGCTCAGTTGGTCAGAGCGGTCGGACCGGTGTTCCGAAAGGTCGCAAGTTCGAATCTTACTCGACGCTGTGAATTTTTCTTTCAATTATAAATCTAAATCTTAACTGAAAAAAATCTTCTTCAGATCAAAAAGCTCCGCGACTCTCAAGGCATGGATAAAATAGCAAGTTACTGTATCAAGACCATGTTCTACCATGAGGCCATCGCACAAGAACATGACCCAGAATTCTGGAGCAGAGACGTCCCAGCTAAACCCTTCATACACATGACCAAAAAGTTCCACCAATATTTGGAGGATAAGAACATCCCATACTTCTGGAATGCCGATCATAACCTCATAAGCTACGTTGACGAGCCCACCCTGGATGGTTACGCGAAAAAACTGAAGAGACTAATTAATATTTTGGAAGATCCGTCGGAATATAAAATAGTTGCAAAGTTCTTGATGTCAGAAAGTCAGTTTAAGGACTACAAAAAGAACATCTTGAAGTTCTGACTTAAGTTATAGTATTGTTGAGAGATTGACAAAATCTTTGTCAGGATGTAGTGTTTTATTAAGTTGTAATAATTTTATTATAAAATATGATTTGTTGTTTTTGTAATTGTAAATACGCTCAAAATCTGTTTATATTTTAATTAAGAAATATAAACATAATGCAAGTATTTTTTTATTTTATACATAGGGGGTATTTTTTCAATAACTAGCCAAATTTGGATATGTCGTTCCTGAGTAGGAGAACAACACATTTTTGAAAAAAAGTACCATTTTTTTCGGACCTTTTTTGACAGTTTTTTCCTACAAAAGTAAAATTTGTGGTCAATTTAATCGTCTTATCCTGATTCGCGCAATACAAGACTGGCGGGGTGAAGGGATATGGATTGCAACACAGCTAATAAGCCAATAACAGCGCAGCTGCAAAACTGATTGGCTAATAAGCTAATAATCACTACCTATCCTTATTAACCTATCTACCATTTACCTCTCATGAATTCGGCATCCCCGATTTATACGAAAACGATACCAAACTTGGTCTAGTAGCTTAACTGATGTAGATATCAAAATAAAGTTGAAGCCTCCCCCCCCTAAAAATTTACATCAAAAATCTTGATGGCTCCACTTCTCAAATCCATCCTTGGGTACTAAGGAATGATCATGCGGAAGGAAATCTCTTGTTTACGAAAAACCGCATTTTAATGCTACAACTGCCCCTATAGGGTAAGTTGCATGAAGTATAAAATAATAACATTAATTAAAATTCTCTTATTTCCTATTACATGTGTGGATTCGGATTGAGCCACAAAATTGATTTTTATAAACGTCTTTTCGCTACGAAATGATTGATACCTGCATTGCTGAAAAAAAAAACAACACTTGTTTGGGCCAGGGACTGCATGTTGGAAAAATGCAGGTACCTACCGTTTTACAACCATATGACGTCATACCGCTCGTTTCGGTATGATTTCGGTAGCGCAACCGATATTTTACTGTATTAAAATATAACGGTACCGTTATTTTTTTCAATACCTCAACCGTTTTCATAAAGCTATAAGGTGCATTCGGGTAATTAAGAAACATTTTTGCACTAGTTGCTGGTATGTACGTTTATTCGTGAACCATCCGGTATAGGTAGATTTTTGAGACCTTTAATGAAAAATGTATTTACTGGATGGAGTAATCATGTATTCATTGTCACGAACTTTCATAAATAACTTTGGATTTATTAGATATATGTGTTACAAATCTATAATTTATTTTAATTATAAAAGTGCAATTCCGAATTAGCTCGGGTGAATCCGAATACAATTAAATTACGTCCTATTTGCTTGAAGCATAAAGCACATATTCGCTTTTCAATCAGATTTACCCTCCCACTCTTTTGTTTTCGATTGTGCCTACAGAAGTACCTAAACAGGTGTTTAACAAACTTTTAGTTCGGAATTATCCGACATGAAGTTAGTGGTTCTCAAACTTTAATGATACAAGATCACAATAGTAGTTTATGCAACTGTTACGTAATAAGGGTCCTTAAAATACGAGTGTGGTTTTATGAAAAGAGCCGCAGGCGAGTATAAGATCACACGAGTGTTTTAAGGTCTAATTACATACAGTTGCATACATGCATTGCAAAAAATAATTATCGCGAGGCAACCGATTGAAACAGCGGTTGCCTGAAAGAATGTATGCTGGTTACATAACAAAATTTTCTTCGTAGCAATCGTAGCGGAATATTACCTCATATATTATTCTTACTCTAGCATATGAATGGTACTGACAGAAAATTGTCTTATATTTTATTGAAATGACATCCGCATAATTTTATTATCATAAGAGGCTCTATCTTTGTTATAGTTAGTAATCGAGGATTTTCAATTAGCATATGTATCGATATCTTTTTTATCGATATCAAATCCCTAGAACTTGACCCGAGTTAGCACTGGCATGCTTATAAATAGTGAACTACTAACAGGCTAGAATATTTACGAAAATTCATATTCACAGTATAGTACAATTGATTGTTTGAGAACCATTGGCTAATACTATGGAGTAATAAAGGCGGGCAATTCCGAAACACTCTTTGATTCGGAATTCCCCAATGCGTTCTTAGTCCATTGAATAGTAATTAAAATCGAAAATCTATTAAATACAAAAGTATTAAAACCATTTACTTAACACAATTCCGATTTACTGATGTGCGGCTAATTCCGAAAGATCAGAAACGCGGGAAATAGCACTCGCTCACAAAAATGGCGCGCAACTCACGTGATTCCATCGATGGCGTTCCGAGCTGACGGATGCGGGGGGACAGTTAAATGAGCGTCAAGAGGACTGTTGCTAGCGCACATTAAAATGCCGCGTTTAGTAGAAATTTGTAGTTTTCGGAATTTCCCGAATTACGAAATTATCCGAATGCACCTTAGATTAAGGTTGAAGTATGCGCTACCTGCCGGTTCCCCGTGCTCCGCTTCCGCTCCCCCGCACAGTTCCTTTATTGAATAATAATAAAATTACGATACCGAACCGAAATAATACTGGTTGGATATCGTTATAGTAAAGGTATAAGTACCGTATCGAAAAAAAACCGATATCGTATTTTTATACCGGTAGCGTACCGTTATATTTCAACCGGTATAGTTATACCTTTATAACATAAAGGTATCGAAATTCTATAGTGCTACCGTACCTTATACCGTAACGAAAACAGTCCCTCGTATGGACATTTTTTTACTGACGTAAGCGACTGGTCAAACTATGGATGTACAAGGAGGATCGATCTCTCTTATAGGCAAAAGGTCGAAAAAGTGTCCAGCGGTAAGCACTAAACAATAGTTCCAAATATCTCCGGGTGGCGCTAGGTATAGTTTAGCATTTGAAATGAATTAAGTACCGATATTTAATACTTATATTACATTCTAAATAAAATTAATATTCAGAGTGTTATTCTTCTCCGCAAATAATTATTTTGTAAATATGTATGGATTAGATTTTTTCATATCAAAATTAATTTAATCAACTTTAATATCACTGTGGCGCCATCAGTTTATCGCCTTTTGACGGACATTTTTGTAACATAGAGATTTATATCCTTCTTGTACCATCCATAGGTCAAACGATTAGAAGGAGATGGAACTGTAGTTAGATTCAGAGAGGTCAGCTGTCAAACCAGTTGTGTTGATCAATCGAGGAGCATTTTTACGTCTGTAGAATACGGGCAACTGCGATCCCAACATCAAGTTGCCGCCATATCGCGGCGAGTATAGATCTCTTAACTTTGCTCATTCAACCTACGATTTTATTAACTTACTTTTCTTACAAATGTTTTCTGATTATTATGAGAAATCAATATTTTTGTTTATTTACATATTTTATTGCAAAAATACTCAAGAATATAATTTGCATACAATAACATATTTTGTATAAACTACTACTACTAGGCAATGGTGGCTTTTATACCCCAGTACCAGTATAATATAATGATAGACAATAGATAATCGATTCCGTCAATTCGGCGCTCTACTTACCCGGCAACTAATCACCGGCGATTTTTAATGCATTGCAGTTTTTGAACCATCGATTGATTTCGTTGCACCTACCTTGCCAGCAACGTATCGAAATTGCCGGCGATTTTTGCGTCGAAATTGCGCCGAGTATAGACCCCTTACCGTTTAATCGAAATCGCGTGCGGTCGTCTGAGGAATTCCCCGAGACATAAAAACAGATTTTTGCCGCTGGTATCAATTGACGTGTCGTCGTCGGTCGTCGATATAAATAAAAGCCGCCTGTCGTCGCATGAGCAAAATAATTGTAGCAAAGTTATTGTCGCAAGTGCATAGCTGACGTACGCAAGTTTTAAAATACAATTTGTTTTCGATATCTGAATCCCGAAATCATATTTATTCAGTAAGTTTTTCGTCCTACTATCTAAAAATGATTAAGAAACAATGACGTACATTGTAAGTAGGTAAATTTGTAGTTTGTAAATGCCTACGTAATTTTATTATCAGTTTCCTATCTTTCAAGCGTGCTATTCGATTCAAATGTGATATAATGGTAGTTTATATTGTATTCTAATTAGATTTTAGTTTTAACTTTTTGATTTGTTTGATGACTTTGACGGACTCTAATAAGTAGGTACCTGCTATTAGAGTTCTACAATGCTAAATTTGCATAGACTTGGCAGTGACCAATACAGCGCCATACAGCAAGTTAGCACATTACGTTTGGATTATAAAACTCATAGCATTCATTTTCATTCATTGATATTCTGGCCGTAAGGTACCTACTCATATCACACTTGTGTATCATATTCTCATGCAATAAATTATAAATTCAAACAAGTTTTCAATTGTTCCTAGTATTACTCTTATGGCAGACCTGTAGCCAAGCTTGAATTTAAGTTTAGGCAGAGGCTATTAGGTACTAGGGCCGGCTTAGCCTACCTGGCGCCCTGGGAGAATTAACTATTGAAAAAAGTCGCCCTATGAGGCCTGGAGCGCCCCTTTGGCCCTGGCGCCCCTAGGCGACCACCCCCTTCGCCCACCCCTAAGGCCAGGTACAGGCAGAATGTTTGACTTTGTTGTTATAATCTAGTATTTTTTAAGGTGAAGTATGGTCTTCTAAGGTAGGGCATTGCCCCATAATGCCCCCTCCCCCTTCCGCTAGCTATGGCCCTTGTCTTATGGCTAGGTTCCTATTGGGATAATCCGAGTCAAGAACATACAATTACTTGTTTCAAAATCAATATATCAAGTAAGGTCCACTAACCACAGTTATCAGATTGTGTTATTAATAAGGCTTTTGTTTGATTACTTGTTTATACATTGTTGTTTTTTATTTTTAGAGCTTACACCATGAGTGAAAATCGGAATCGCACCAACAACAACAATGACAATGATAATGATTCAGCAAGCGACTGGGCAGTGGCGGGCTTGGTAGGTCTAGCTGGCTTAGCCATAGGTACCACAGCCTACTACCTGACCTCATCATCGTCGGCGGAGAAAAAGAAAAAAGAAGAAGAAAGAAAGAGGGAAGAGGAACGGCAGAGGCAACTGGCTAGAGAACAAGCGGAGGCACAAGGAGGATATTCAGCATGGAATTTATTCAGAGATGTGGTGTCTGCTGTCGGTAGCGCTGTGTTAGTTTCTTATCTAAAATTATTTCAGTAAATCAATTTCCTTTTTTCATACTCATACTAATAGTAAAATGTGAAATACGACATGTCAAGCATATCATAATAATTACAGTATTATGGGGTGTTTAGTATTATTTTAAAACTTACACATTTTAACAATAGTTTTTGAGTCCTAACAAGACTTAAAAATCGATAGCCAATTATTCATTTATTGAATATATTTGTGTTTTCAGAATTCAATCACAGGATTCACCGTTGTCTTTCGAGTCTCGCAACACATTGATGGTTGTCCCAGAGAACCCGGTTATAACAAACATGAATGCATTGCTGCATGACATATATGTGCGCTATATAGCGCTGAAGGATGACGAGTTTGAAGCGCATTACAATGTATTCAACACTATATTTTATCAGTTACATGAGAAAATGAAGGAAGTGGATAGATACTATAACCGTTATTCGAGTACAGTGAGTTTTTTCAATTATAAATACCTAATAGGGTGATTTTGCTAGTTTTCCGTCCGTCCAGGTCCAGTTTACCGTCCACTTGATTAAACTGCCGCACATAAATGGGAAAACTTTTTAAGGTTGACTAATTTTATATTTATAATTATTTTACATTTTTTTAAAGTGGGTATTCCACTCATACATTGTATGTTATTCAATCAAATACAAACATTGAAAACATTGAAAAAATAATCAACCCAGTTGGACTTGAACCAACATCGACTCGGCAACTGAACCCATAGCTTAATTGGTAAAGCGATATCGAGCCCCGGTAAGGCGTATCGATGTTGGTTCAAGTCCAACTGGGTTGATTATTTTTTCAATGTTTTCAATGTTTGTATTTGATTGAATAACATACTAATGTATGAGTGGAATACCCACTTTAAAAAAATGTAAAATAATTATGAGTTGATAGCAGGCGCCATCTGTTATTTCCGTTATGACACTTGTAAAAGGGTCGGCGGGAAGGGTATCTAACTCTAGTGGTTGGCACCTAGATGTCGCTTACGGCTGCTATAAAGTCGATGTAAAAATAAATGCAAAAAGATGATTGAAGGCATTGAGAATTTCGTCAGCTCGGTAACTGAACCCATAGCTTAATTGGTAAAGCGATATCGAGCCCCGGTAAGGCGTATCGATGTTGGTTCAAGTCCAACTGGGTTGATTATTTTTTCAATGTTTTCAATGTTTGTATTTTATATTTATAGTTCATTCTTTAGTAGATTTTTTAATTTAAAGCTTTTTGGAAAAACTTGAATATAAAAATATAAATAAGTATGGACGGAAAACTGACAAGAATGGACGAAAACTAGCACAACTACCCTATGCTTAAGTAGGTACTTTTTATAGTTTAAAAAGTAACCCTTATAGTTTCGCCATGTCTGCCCGTCCGTCCGTCCGTCCGCGGATAATCTCAGTGACCGTTAGCACTAGAAAGCTGAAATTTGGTACTAATATGCATATCAATCACGCCGAAAAAGTGGTAAAATAAAAAGTGGAATTTTTTTTTTATTAGGGTACCTCCCCTATACGTAAAGTGGGGAGTGATTTTTTTTTTCATTACAATCCTAACGTGTGATATATTGTTAGATAGGTATTTAAAAATGAATAGGAGTTTACTCAAATCATTTTTTGATAATGTAAATAGTTTCGGAAATAATCGCTCCAGAAGTAAAAAAAAAATGTGTCCCCCCCCCTCTAACTTTTGAACCATATTCAAAAATATGAAAAAAATCTCAAAAGTAGAACTTTTTAAAAACTTTCTACAAAAATTATTTTGAATAGTTTATGAAAAAAATTACAAAATAATTTCTGAACTAAGTTTGTAATTTAACCGTATAAGCAGGTGTTTATTGTACCTGTAATTTCTACAAAATCACAATGAAATGACGTGCTTTCAAATAAAGTAAAAACGGTGAAAATCGGTTCACGCAATAAAGAATTATCGCATAAAAATCATCTTCCATACTTTAAGCTCGCGCGCAATAGTTTACTTAATTTGCCGATAGATGTCGCTGTACGTGGAACGCTCATATCATATCCTACATGGCGGTGTTATTTTAACTTTATGTTTTTAAGTGGGGAAACTTACTAAGACGGGCGGAAAACTACGGAACCCTACACTGAGCGTGGCCCGACACGCTCTTGGCCGGTTTTTTTTTATACTATACTCATACAACATCTACGAGTAGATCTGAGCAAAGGTTTCGCTTACATAGTAATAATTTCAGGTGCAGTTCGCGGGCAGCCACTACGACCGGCTCCGCATCAATAGGCCCGATGAGTTTGACATAAACATCATCATCCACCTGCCTGCCAACCTCAGGCAAGACCCCTCCAACCCCGCCAACAGCGACATCGTCCTTGAGCCCAAGGTACGAATAATCTTTCAGTCACTTGAGCAGAATCCATAATGTGCGCGTTATTAGAACACACGGCATGTTCACTCGCGGCTACAGATAAGGTAAATATAAAAAAAAAGAATAACAATCTATATATAAATAATTTTAAACAAAAAAGAACCGACTTCACTAAGCATCCACCTTTCTAACACCAAATGTTCGATCTGCTGTAAAAAATACTCAAATCACCATAGGTGTGCCTATAATAGTTGAAGAGTTCCCTCGATTTCTCCAGGATCCCATCATCAGATCCTGACATGGTTACAATGGGACCAACTGTGAAGTATACGCTTTCAAACAAAAAAAGAATTTTCCAAATCGGTCCAGCCGTCTTCGAATAATCGGTGAACATACATAAAAATAAAAAAATAGCAAAAACAAAGATCCCGACGAATTGATAACCTCCTCCTTCGAAATCTTGAAGTCGGTTGAAAAGAAGAAAGTGACTGACTGACTGACTGACTGATTGACTGACTGACTGACTGACTGACATATCAACGCACAGCCCAAACCGTTGGTTCTAGAGATAATTTGGCACGTAGGTTTCTTATAAGATCTAGGGATGCACTAAGAAAGGATTTTTCAAAATTCACCCCCTAAGGGGGTAAAATGGGGGTCCAAAATTTGTATGGCGAATCAAGATTTGTTAGACTATTTTCTTCGAAACTTCTCAGAAGTATTCCTAACGATAAATGAGTAAACACGTGTTTCAGGTTTTTTGAAAATTCAACCCCTAAAAGGGGCAAATGTGGTCACAAAGTCTGTAAATCAACATGGGTATCGTATCCTTTTTGAGTACTTATAGTACGCGGGAGAAGGCTAGTAGCCTAATATTAGGCTATGAGGTAACCCTATGCTCGCGGCACACCAGTATGTATGCAAACAAGAACACTTTGCGCGCGGCAGCTCTGAACATGCATGTCGCGCCTTGATGATGATAATTCGTTCATGTTATTCCTCATTAGGACATAAGGGGTGCATAAGAGTTTTCCATTTGTCACGACCGCCGAGCGAGCTTCCAGTGAGCGGTTACTTTCCAGCCGACGGAATTCGTGCACTGCCCGCGCGTAATCTGAGCCCCAATTCGACAGCCAAAAACTGATATTTGCTAGTCAGATGGATAACCTCGTGTGACGTGTTACAGTTAGGCAAGTCGAATAGGTGTCCTGGATACGGTGGCTTACTTCATTATAGAAGGAAATACGGGTGTTCTCCCTAGACTTGTAACAAAAATAAACCCTCAGCTCTGGCAAGATCCTAATGTGGTATGTTACTTTTAGAGGCATACTGTAAATTATCTTTGTGGCGTATCCCGTTTCGGTTTTCCATTTTGACTCTCCATTTATTTATTCATCGTATGGCTACATTGGCTACATGTCACTGGATATAGATATGCATTTCTTCCCAATGGTAGTAGTAGTGGGAAAGCAGATGATAAAGAAAATCTAGTGAGTGCTGCGAGGCCCAGATAGGACAGTGCAGCTGCCAAGTTTGTTACTATTTTACCACCACCCAGGGATCACGTGTAGGGTTGTTTATGGTGTTTCCTACGGACGCAGAGTAACATTGATCCCCCATTGACGCAACACAACACACATTTTCAACATTGACTCTCCATTTATGCAAAAACAAACCGCTTAATAACAAATAATTTTTTTAGGCCCCGGGCTACATACAGCTGAAAGCCGGGCCCCAGTTCCAGAACCTGCCGAAGAGAGATGGCGTGGAGTGGGTCATCAATAGAACCGCCTATGAATGGATGGATGAGAGGAAATATCTGCTGCGCTCGAGGTTCACGGACTGGTTTAAAAGCGTTGTTGATAAGGTAAAAAAAATAACCCTAGGTATAGACTAGAGTATATAGGGTCTCTCTTAGAGACCTGTAATACTGCAATGTATCTGAACCGACACGTCGAGAAGGGCAAAGCGGAAGGAGAAAATCAGGAAGGCAGACCCGATCATCAGATGGGAATAATAATTGCCAAGGAGAGACAGAGAGAGAGAGAGAGAGCGGTATAGACTACAGTTCGTTCGTCGTTAATACCATCTTGGCAGTGACAATGTATGGGAGTACCATCAGAGTCGTCTTTTCCATAAGGGCACACGGGGCACGTGCCCAGGGCCCCCATCCTCAGGGGGGCCCCGAAAGTTGTTTTTACAATCAACGTTGTCCCTAATTGAGCGCCTCAGGGCCCCTGATACTCAAAGTGCCCTAGGGCCCCGTCACGTATTAAGACTGCCTTGAGTACCATACTGAACGTAGCTTTTTGCGTAGTTATTAACATAGGTTTAACAAACATTAACGATTTGAACAACAGCCTAGGTGAGCAAAGTTAGCGACTAATGATAATGTATTCTATTTACCTATCTCTGCATGAACTTTGCAATGACAAAATTCGGAACCGTCGTTATAAATGTTTCACTTTCATATAAATTTGACGTTGCTTGCTTGACTCCACACAATTTGCTTGCAAAGTAGATGCAGATTTAGGTATATTCACATTTGGCCACGTCTCAATCGCGTATAGCGACGGCGGGGACAAATGAGAATAATTACTATTCCCTTCTGTCCCCGACGGGCGGGACTAAAAAAAACTTTGTTTATAACATCTACTGCAGTTTATAATATACTAGCGACTAGGGTTTGCTCCCGGTACTCGTTTTCTATACAAATCCAGTACCGGAACCGGGAAGTCCCGGTTCTGGCCATACACAATCAGAACCGGGAGAACTCCCTACTAGCGACCCGCCCCGGCTCCGCACGGGATAAAAATGTTTATTGTGGGTTATCCCTAAGAGATAGACATATATCATCGCGGACTTTTTTGTAGACTTTTTTAAGGTGTACAATACTGTAGTACATTATTTTGATCTATCTCGTAGGGTTCAGCCAGCGTTTGCAATGTAAGCACAAAAAATGTGTTTATTTACGACATCACATTAGAAAACTCTAAAATGAACAGTGTTTCTCGACTATACTATGCATGTATTATACATATAGACCTTCCTCTTGAATCACCCTATCTATTATAAAAATCCGCAACATAATCCGTTGCGTAATTTTAGAGATCTAAGAATAGGGACAGACCGACAGCTGAAAGCGACTTTGTTTTATACTATGTAGTGACTTATATAACCTCTTGTTGCAGGCGATGAACAGTTTCATCATGCACGAATCCGGCCGTCGCATGATGTTGGTGGATGGTATTCCGTACACTCTCCGCCTGACGTCCAGCGGCCCCGCCATCACGCTCATCATTGAGAACAGGGCGGGGTTCCGGTTAGACGTAGACCTGGTCCCGGCGCTCAAGTTCCCGGAGAATCGGTGGCCTATCTGCAGACCGTATAGAAAGGTAGGTTATGCAAAAATATTATAGACGGAGAGCCACGTAACAATAATGAGAGCAACGAAACCCCTCTAGTCAGTTTGCTATACTATGCTTATTTCTAGATCTGGACATCTGGCAGCTGTAAAGTGCTTCATCAAATATCACTTCTTTAAATTATGACTCTGACCTCCACCCATTAAAAGCTGCCAGATGCCCGATTCTAGCCTTAAGGATAGTATAGCAATCTAACCAGACGGGTTTTGTTGCTCTCATTATGTGTCATATCTGACGTAAGGGGGCGTCCATTAATCGCGTCATACGTTTTTGGCTTGTTTTAGACCCCCCCCTTCCCCATGGTGATCTTTGGTGATATTTTCAGGACCCCTCCCCCCCTGTCTAATATGACGTGTAATTTTTTGCTAACTAAAGTAAGTACAGTTTTCTAACAAGTGAACCTACTTACGTAACGTACGAACACGTAAAGGGTAAAAAAATGAAACTCCATGTATACATATAAAATAAAATTATCTTTAATAGAAAAAACCGGCCAAGTGCGTGTCGGACCACGCGGTTTCGTACCTACTATCGAAAAAGTAATATCAAAAGGTCGTATCTGCGTATGAGTTATTAGGAGATAACTCAATAATTCCTAAACCGATAATGTTCTCTATTTTTTTATATTTTGTGGATCTCCGGTTCAAAAGTGACAAGTTTTTTTAGGCTTACGGGGTGATTTTTTCTTAAAATATTCACTAAATAAAAAAAATATTCGAACAGACCTCAATGTTATTTTGAAAGACTTATCGAGTGATGTGCGTCATGACGATATTTGGTAAAAAATTTTTTTTTTACAAAAAATTACATGTATGGAGTAGTGCCCTTCCTTAAAATATCTTTTTCAGCAATTTTACTACAAAACTAAGTAGCGGCATACAAAAACACACCTTATATTTAAATATTTATTAAGATACGTTTTATAGTTTCCGAGTAAAATGGCTGTGACATACGGACGGACGGACGGACGGACAGACGGGCATAACGAAACTATACGTTTTTGCCACTTTGGCTACGGAACCCTAAAAACCTACTTCACAAAATAATATGTCAAATGTCAAAAAAATTATTTACAATCATAGTGCTAGTGCAATTTTACTCTGCTTTTGACAGATTGATTCATTTAAAAGTTGATAATTTTTATTTTATTGACCAAATACAGTATAGGTTGCACAAGGAACAAAAAAATTACACGTGATATGTGTCCAGACCCCCCTCCCCCTGTGGTGATCATTGGTGATTTTTTCTTGACCCCCTCCCCCCCCCTATACAATATGACGTGATTAATGGACGCCCCCTAACCAGCTCTTAGTTTATTAGTGATTCAGAAAAAAAAAATTTTTACAGATAAATAAAAAGAAAACAAATAAAAATGTCAGTACCACGCTAACTCTTATCTATAACTTGCTACCTATTTAGTTGAACTGTCAATGTAAGTTGGTTAATAAATTAATAAATAAATGAAATTAAATAAATAAACTCTGTATTAATTTTGCAATGTTTAGCTTGCACACAGTGGCGTAGTGAGTGGTGTGGCAGCCAGGGCACGTGCCCTGGGCGCAATCAAGAGGGGGGCGCAAAAAACCAAATTTGCTAACTACCTATTAAAAAATAATTCAATCCAAATCGGCAAACAAGAGAAGTTTTTTTTTAATAATTTCGATTTCATTCTTATAAATAAATTTATTCCTGAATATACTGGGAAGTAATGCATGATAACTACTTTGCATTACACTACATTACACACTTATGCGATTAATTTCGTGAGTAATGTTAGTTGGGTTTAAAATGATATCTATTAAAAATTAGCAACGTATATATTTTTACATAGGTACCTACATATATTTTTTAAGACATCAATCGATTATATTTCCCGTGACATTCAAATTTCCAATATCTCTGAGTAATCTACTATCTACCACAGAAACGTCTAAAATGTGAAAATAGATCAGGCGTCTTCCTTCGCGAGTTGAAACGGCTCTTAAGCTGACCAGACACTGTCAGTAATAATGACATTATTTATCTACCTATCCTTATCATTCTACATATGCTAGAAAAGGACGGGTACAGAAATAATGACAATATTACTGATAGTGTCTGGACCGCTTTACAAAAAGCGCGTGGTACCTGACGTCACCGGCAACGTAGCCGTGAAAAACTTTATGGAAGAAATATGTTTTGGGGCATTTATGTTATTTGAGGCATGAAACAATGTGTTAAAGTATGAATAAACTTTTTTTTTGGAGTTAGAATACAAAGGAGCCTAATAAAATTTAAAATAAGTAAATTTTGTCTCTATTTTTATTTTATATTTAACTATAATGTATTTATATACGTAACAAATTTTAAAGAGTTATTGTAGATTTCGACTTTTGACATGAATTAGGTATTGTTAAACGCCTATTCGTGAATGAAACACAGTGAAATATTGTTCATCCATGAATTCCATGATCTCAATATTCTTAATTACAATCCATCCGCGATTGTCGTAGTGTTGGTAATGTCATGATTATTTGTGATTAAAGATGATGGATGTACTTTTTCAGAATTATCAAACAAGTTTTAGAGGTCACTTTGCGGAAAATTTGTAATTCATTAATTAGGATAAAAAAAATTATTGTGTTAACTTTTGTTTTACTAGCGTCTGCTTTTGACATATGTCAATAAAATATATTAGTAATTTTGAACGTTTCTGAGGAAAACTGAATTGCAGAAATTCCTTGGGAACGTGCCACATCAAATCCGAATAAAAAATCTACGATAATGACATACTTTTTATCATCATACATTACAAAGGCAGAGGCTATTACGTCTACTAGCGAAATTTCGAAACTCTTAATAAGAGAAATACACTTTAATATTATTTTTCTAAGCGGTCGACTTCTAAAACTTGTATAAAATATTGAAAAAAAAAAACAGCGGGCATCTTTAATGCCAAATAACATAATGATAGGATGCCCCACAAAACATTTTTTTTAATGAATTACCATAGTAGACTTCATGTAATGTTTCCTGTAATCTATAAATAAAGAACATTTTTTTTGACCCAGAAGTTTCCGAGATAATAAATATTTTTGTAATTCTGGCAATAAGTGCTTTCATCTGATATATTACACGGTATATTTTGAAAAACTTTTAATTCATTTATTCTAATTAACCACTCAAAAGTGGCATCCATGTTTAAACCTAATTTATTAACGTTACACGTCCGACCCGGAGATATAGAGATATGTCTACAAAATGTTTGCTAAATCGGTCCCGTAGCTTATGAGCAAATTTAATTTAAGACAGATAGACAGACAGACGGACGGACAAGTTATTTTTTACCATTTTGGTACGGAACCCCAAAAATCATCAACCGACTGCACCTTGGTGAAAATACCATCAACTGGTCACGTGAACATACGGCGTTCAAGGTCTTTCCACCTCGATACAGCCGGTTGACAATTTTTAATTTTTATAATAGCATATAAACTATCATCTGACAAATTTTCCTTTGGGATGCGAGGACAATTTTTTAAGTGATTAAATGGTTTCCGTTCCTCACCCACCAACGGAGCGACAGCTGACTTTCACGAGGCTTCATTATACATCGACCTTAAGCACTTCACAAGTTATCGCCTAGGACGGGGACGCGATTGGTTATGAAATTTATTCCTGGCTTAATACGGTCCATTACATACAGTCAATATGTAGAATATCCTGTAAAAAAATTACAAAAGGGCGCAGTTTGGATGCGTGCCCTGGGCGCCGTTTTACATCACTACGCCCCTGCTTGCACACGCTAAACCGCAGGCATAGTAAAAAAGCTCCGAATGAGGTATTTCGACGACTATGCTATGATTATGCATCTACCTTACGATATATCCGTACGAACTAAATATGTGCTAACTGAGTCCTTCAACTTAAATTAACTTCATACCTAGGTATCCTAGGTTAGACTGTAGAGGATTGGATTAGCTATTATATTGTGAAAAACCTAAAATGCTTTATATAAAAAAAAATCATGAACGAATTTAATGTTCTGTTTTCTCAGGTGCCAGACAACTGCAACCACGAGATCTTCATGGTGGTCCCCAAGCCCATGAAGGGCGGCCTGACCCGCCACGACACGGACCGCTCGTGGCGCCTCGCCATGCACCTGCAGGAGCGCGACCTCATGCACGGCACCGAGAACATGCGCCAGGCTATACGACTGGTGAGTGACCTCTACTAGCTTGTACCAGACAACTGCCACCACATCTTCATGGTGGCCCCCAAGCTCGTGAAGGGCGGCCTGACCCGCCACGACCCGGACCGCTCGTGGCGCCTCGCCATGCACCTGCAGGAGCGCGACCTCATGCACGGCACCGAGAACATGCGCCAGGCTATACGACTGGTGAGTGACCTCTACTAGCTTGTACCAGACAACTGCCACCACATCTTCATGGTGGTCCCCAAGCCCATGAAGGGCGGCCTGACCCGCCACGACCCGGACCGCTCGTGGCGCCTCGCCATGCACCTGCAGGAGCGCGACCTCATGCACGGCACCGAGAACATGCGCCAGGCTATACGACTGGTGAGTGACCTCTACTAGCTTGTACCAGACAACTGCCACCACATCTTCATGGTGGCCCCCAAGCCCGTGAAGGGCGGCCTGACCCGCCACGACCCGGACCGCTCGTGGCGCCTCGCCATGCACCTGCAGGAGCGCGACCTCATGCACGGCACCGAGAACATGCGCCAGGCTATACGACTGGTGAGTGACCTCTACTAGCTTGTACCAGACAACTGCCACCACATCTTCATGGTGGCCCCCAAGCCCGTGAAGGGCGGCCTGACCCGCCACGACCCGGACCGCTCGTGGCGCCTCGCCATGCACCTGCAGGAGCGCGACCTCATGCACGGCACCGAGAACATGCGCCAGGCTATACGACTGGTGAGTGACCTCTACTAGCTTGTACCAGACAACTGCCACCACATCTTCATGGTGGTCCCCAAGCCCATGAAGGGCGGCCTGACCCGCCACGACCCGGACCGCTCGTGGCGCCTCGCCATGCACCTGCAGGAGCGCGACCTCATGCACGGCACCGAGAACATGCGCCAGGCTATACGACTGGTGAGTGACCTCTACTAGCTTGTACCAGACAACTGCCACCACATCTTCATGGTGGCCCCCAAGCCCGTGAAGGGCGGCCTGACCCGCCACGACCCGGACCGCTCGTGGCGCCTCGCCATGCACCTGCAGGAGCGCGACCTCATGCACGGCACCGAGAACATGCGCCAGGCTATACGACTGGTGAGTGACCTCTACTAGCTTGTACCAGACAACTGCCACCACATCTTCATGGTGGTCCCCAAGCCCGTGAAGGGCGGCCTGACCCGCCACGACCCGGACCGCTCGTGGCGCCTCGCCATGCACCTGCAGGAGCGCGACCTCATGCACGGCACCGAGAACATGCGCCAGGCTATACGACTGGTGAGTGACCTCTACTAGCTTGTACCAGACAACTGCCACCACATCTTCATGGTGGCCCCCAAGCCCGTGAAGGGCGGCCTGACCCGCCACGACCCGGACCGCTCGTGGCGCCTCGCCATGCACCTGCAGGAGCGCGACCTCATGCACGGCACCGAGAACATGCGCCAGGCTATACGACTGGTGAGTGACCTCTACTAGCTTGTACCAGACAACTGCCACCACATCTTCATGGTGGTCCCCAAGCCCGTGAAGGGCGGCCTGACCCGCCACGACCCGGACCGCTCGTGGCGCCTCGCCATGCACCTGCAGGAGCGCGACCTCATGCACGGCACCGAGAACATGCGCCAGGCTATACGACTGGTGAGTGACCTCTACTAGCTTGTACCAGACAACTGCCACCACATCTTCATGGTGGTCCCCAAGCCCATGAAGGGCGGCCTGACCCGCCACGACCCGGACCGCTCGTGGCGCCTCGCCATGCACCTGCAGGAGCGCGACCTCATGCACGGCACCGAGAACATGCGCCAGGCTATACGACTGGTGAGTGACCTCTACTAGCTTGTACCAGACAACTGCCACCACATCTTCATGGTGGTCCCCAAGCCCATGAAGGGCGGCCTGACCCGCCACGACACGGACCGCTCGTATTTAAGAAATAAACTTCTGGATAAAAATGCGTTTTAACATGTTTTAAGTAGAAGTACTACTTATATGTAATGTTTATACAAACAATTATTATATTTAGGTACAAGGCTGTTTCGAAAACCTTGTCTAGACATTTGGTATGCTTATCGATTCCGCGAAATGGATCACGTATGCTTATAATGTACCAGATAGTGCTAATCTCCAGATAACCTATTCCTAACGTCGTCGCGGATATTCGTGATTAGTTATCTTTATAAATATTGTTTATGACATCTTACTTAGTATATGCAACAGAAAAAGATTATATCTAGTTTATCAGGTCAAGTATTACATAAAGGAAACTCTCAAAATGTTGAATCGATTTTGATGGAACTTTGCTCGTAGAATGCTTATAGCGTGATGCTAATTTCCCGTCCAGTTTACCGCCCACCTGATTAAACTGCTACAAATATATGGGAAAAACTTTTTAAGGTCAACAAATTTTCTATTTATATTTTATTCTTTATTAGATTTTTTTCCAATTTTAAGCTTTATACATATTTGGAAAATCTTGAATTTTAATATATATAATAGTATGGACGGAAAACTGACAAGTGTAGACGAAAACTAGCACAATCAACCTATATACTCGTACTTATGCTTTTCATAATAATAATTCCCATATGTCCCCGCCTCGATCGCGCGCAGTACGGCGAACTGTCAAACAAGAATATTTTTTATTACAGATTAAGAAACTCCGAGATTCTCAAGGATTAAACAAAATAGCGAGTTACTATATCAAAACTATGTTCTACCACGAAGCCTTGCGACACCTACATGAGCCCAATTTCTGGAGAAACCGTCCTGCGTACCTCTTCAACATTATGGTCAAAAAATTCATTCAGCATCTTGAAGATGGCGAAATAGAGTACTTTTGGAACAAAGAAAATAACCTTATCGGCCATATTGAGAGGTCCACGCTGAGCGGGTATGCGAACAAGCTGAAGAAACTAGTACCGGTTTTAGACGATCCGACCAAGTATAAGTTGGCTGCGAAGTATTTGTTGACTGACAGAGAGTTTAAAGAGTACAACGACAAATTCTTGCACATTTAAGTATGCGCAGCTAGATTTGTATAAAAACTTTTAGCTCCAGAATATTCTGCCGGTATAAAAATATAAATTTAAATGAAAGAATAGTAATATATACTTGAATTTTCATCCGTGGAATATTTTGGACTTTGAAATCCTCTAGGCAGCGAAGTTCTAGAATTTTATATTATGATTATATTAATTACCTATTATGTTGTGTAGCATTTAACCCTTTGACTTTTGGCCGCCAAAAACTGCCAGCACGTGATATCACGTCCATAATATAACCGGTTTGCCTTGCTGGTGCTGAGGGCACCATTTCTCCGTCCGATGCTTGGCGGTCAAACGGTTAATAATTAAAGACTAATGACGTATTTTAAAATATAGGGATATTAGGGAAGTCATGCCGTGAAGACAAAACTGTAATCCTAACAAACATAAGCTAATTTCCTCGTGTTTACGCGCTACACGCACACAGATACAACTCGTGGACGAGCGATGATTGGTTCAAGTTCAAACGTCACAAGTGAGTGTGTGTGCACGAGACCGCGGCTTATGGTGGAATCACTGTTTTATCTTCGCGGGATTACGTCCGTATATTTTATACGTCCATAGATGATTTAAAATTGTTTATAAGACTTTTATTTTATTTTAATATTTGGATGATCATTATGCAAGTACCTAATTAGATGATTATTAGATGTCTCATTAGTTACTTAAAAGTAATTTATTGCATTTAGTCATATTTTTATAGGTTTACAAAACCACATAAAATAAATTCATGAAAGTGTACGCCACTCCTCGCCATTCCTTACTAATTTTCTAAATTAGTACGGAATGACAAGGAGTGGAGCACTCCTTTATAAACACACATTTATATATAAATCAGGATATTTGCGTCCACGGGGCAAATGCGCTTTCTTTACAATCCCAAGTGTAAAGACAGTTGTACCTAATGTACGAACGTAGGACAGTGTGGTTGGCCTCCACGGGGAATTAGTATAAAATAAAAGTTAGAATTATTCTAACCATAAAACCATTTTATGATCATTTAAATCATATTATAATTCTGAAAGCGCGTTTATCCCATGAACGCAATTGTCAACTTTGAGTTGTGTATTAAATTAAATTAAAAAAATTATACCTATGTATTAATAAAACTATAGGTACCTATGTATTAATAAAACTATACCTAATAATAGAACTTTACAGCATTTTCATAAAAATACAGAATAAGTATTTACAACTGATATTAAAGATTATGGTGCTTTTAAAGTTCCTATAGCCCTCGTGCATTCATATTGCTATTTTTTAATTTAAATATTTTAGAAATTGTTATTCTTATTACACCGATAATATTTAAGGCTATGTTTCTAGTAGACAGTAGTGGTAGGTCGATATTGAAGAATTATTTGTTTTATTTTATTCGAAGTATTATATTATATGTAATAGAGTGCCGGAAAAAGAAGTATCATCGAATGTATGAGTTCCTATCTATATAAACCAGTACACTTCTCTTTCCGGACAAACTACTGACTTAGGATAACTGGCACTATAGGTACTGATAACAATTTTTTAAGACTTCTTAAGGCGCAATACACACGGAATTCAGCTATCATAAACAAAAAGCTGGAAGGCGGAAAGTTGTCTATGGTGACTGAATTTATGTACGGAGCCCACATTTTCACAGAAAAATGCACCTTCTGGTTGATTTTTGTCTATGATAGGTCAATGACGGCTAAGTGTGTTGCAGAAACTTAAGTATTAAGGAGAGAATGTTGAGATTTGCAGTTGTCTGTATTACCCCGTTTCCGAAGTTACCCCAAAGCACCTCGGTGTTTTCGTTTCGCATCGACTTGTTAGTGTATTAACCTGTACCTACTTAGTTGTTACATTTACTACTAAAGGTGAATTTCACCAGGTACCTAAACAATACGCCGATATTCGAGCCTTTACTGAACTGAACTGACTGACCACCAATGCACATAGATCAAGAGTACGCCGTTGGGTTACCTACGGGTAGAGTTATCTACCTCATCGTCCATCGAATAGCAGAATTAGGCTTATGTAGGGGACTGCTCAAAATGCTCCAACTTTGGCGCAGGCTACCAGATACTAAAATACATAACATTTTACCGTGCATTGCCCAAGCCGAATTCTGCTGCTCGATGAGGTAGAGTTGCCTGCAGCCTACTCTTGGTCTAACATTGCATGCGTGTGCAATACGGTTTTGGCTCCTACAAATAGATACGCACATCTCTGTTTCTCAGACTGAAAGCTGCAGATGGCTTACCTTACCGCGAAATTTCGCTATCTGCATCTCTTTCGCTCGTATCAGCAAGTGTGATAGAGAGATAACGAAGTCTCGACTTTCGCGGTGGGCCCGCGGGGTGTGCTGCATACGCTACCGGTGTGGCCTGTTTAATTTTAATTAAGTTGGTAGATATGATAAATGATAAATTGATAAAGTTCAATGACATAATTTTGTACCTATGATAATGACTGATTATTGCAATAAATGATTAACTACGGAATTCAGTATTTTAAATGGTTCTATAAAAAAACATTAGATAACCTTTCTTTATTGAGGCACAGGCTATATAGAGTGCATTGGGATAATTCCGATAGGAAAAAAGTGGCGGGTAATTCCGAAAGTTGACTCTTATTACAATGGGATACGAGCGATATTTGATTGATTTTCGAAATTACACGCTTTGCGATATTATCCCAACGCACCCTAAGATACTAAATTGAGGTTATGTCTCACAGGAGACGGGGGTACTTGTTACCTATAACTCAAAAATTACGGAACCGATAATGTTCAAAACAATTTTCGTAGAAAGTATGTGATAAGGCGCATCTTCTCAAATTTTTTCATATTTTTTGAACTTACGGTTCTAAAGTTACAGGGGGGACACAATTTTTCGGCCTTTCGAAGCGATTATTTCTGAAAATATTTACTTAATCACAAAATGTTCACAGAAACTTTGATGTTATTTTTAAAGACCTATCGATTAATGTGCAACATTTTGATATTTGGTAAAAAAATTGTTTTTGAAATTTAGTTACATGTATGGAGCGCCCCCCCTAAAAATATATTTTTCTGCAATTTAACTACATAAATAAATAGCGGCATACGGCTATAAATACTATAGTAAAATGGCTGTGACATACGGACTGACGGACGGACGGACGGACGGACAGACGGACATGACGAAACTATAAGGATTCCGTTTTAGCCATTTTGGCTACGGAACCCTAAAAATATTGACTGTACATTTGTTTGTTGTAAAGGGGCCTATGAATTGCATTGCCTAGGGGCCCTGGGGATGGTTAATCCGGCCCTGGATTCAATCAACTGGAGTCGCCATTGACAGGCGTTCCCCTCTGCCGAAAACATATGACCAGTGGTCATACACATGTATGGACTGACGTTTATCTGACGTAGCTATTTGTACGTTACGTACGAATAGCCATACATTTGACGCTCCCCTCCCCCGCAAAAATCGGCAGACTTTTTTGTATCGGAAATGACAGACATGGCTACTCCATCCGGGTTGAATTCTCTAAGGCAACAAGAGTTATCTTCCATAGAGTTACTTATTATATGTTATATTCTCTTTTAATTCTGGTTTCTAGACAAGACAATGTCAAAAACAGTCAAAAATGGCAAAATGTGACTAATTTATACCGAATTATATATAAACGAATGCATTTTCAATAAATCAAAAGAACGCAACTCTATCATTACAAATAATAATCATTACTAGTAATAAACATCCGTTCAAAAGAATTTATGTAGTTCATGTTACCGTTGAAAATTATGATACCGTCGGACGAGCCTTGCCCACAAGGTAATTACTAATTAGTTACAAATATGTGAAACTAAATAATGTCACATTTTATACAATACAACAATTTATGAATTTATGAAACGTAGCTAGCCTATGTAACCCCAGGCTTAGTTTAGCCGCTGGATTAGAAAGGTAGATGGTAGTCGTATCGTATTAATAACAAAAAGTGTCTGCGCCAATTTTGTTCCACACTTGAGACGAATTCAGCATACAGATGGTGTTACAGGCGTCCATTACAGGCTACGGTAACTGCTTACCATCAGGCGGGCCGTATGCTTGTTTGCCACCGCCGTGGTATAAAAAAAAGATAAAAAAATCAACAATGCACTATACACTATTGCAGCACTGCAATTTTTATATATATATGCTGAATTCGGCTCAAACGCGTATGTACGTCACGCTCGGAGTGTGCGTTACGTGACCCAGACTTTAAGATGAGGCTACTTTATATGTAAAGTAATATAATAATTTCCAGCAGCTATCCAGCGTTTATCGTTTTCCAGCACTTCTCTTCCATTTCTACCCAAATGAGTGACCGCGAGAAAAACTTGGTGCCCGTCGTAGCTGGCATAGTGATTGGTCTTGGAGTCCTTGCTCTGCTGTACAAGTACTGGGGCGGGTCGAGCAAACAGGCCTGCGGCGTCGCCAACCAGCCGATGCGATATCCTTTCCACTGCAAGTGCGAGACGTCGTCCGAGGTACGCTAATACCTAAATAAATAATTTTAAACAAAAAAGAACCGGCTTCACTTAGCATCCAATAATAGTTGAAGAGTTCCCTCGATTTCTCCAGGATCCTATCATCAGATCCTGACCAGTAGGCTCCTAGGATGGCAGATTTTATCAGCGAATAAGTTGATATAAACCTGATAAAATGACAGTTGCCGCCATTGTTTGTCATTTTATCAGGTTTATATCAACTTATCCGCTGATAAAATCTGCCATCATAGGCCTGCTGGTTACAATGGGACCAACTGTGATACAACTGTGTGTTGATATTTTTGATATTATGAAACATCGTGAGGAAACCTGCATAAGTATATCCGCGAAGAAATCCAAAGGTATGTGAAGTCCGTAACCCACTTTGGGCTAGCTATAGCCCCATCCCTCTCGTGCATGAGAGGAGGCCTGTGCCCAGCAGTGGGATGTATATGTATAGATACACCCACCCACCACTCTACCACCCTAGTCCGTGCTACCACCCATCCACCTATGGTAACATATTTTTATTATTTAGTTTAACCACCTTCCTTATACGTACTGTGTTTTTTTTATACCAAGGAAACGAAGGTTATAGAGGGCCATTCCTCATTTGAATTTGTCTGTACCATTATACACGGTGCCCGTGAGCATTGCGAGAGACTTTAACAGTGTATACATGATCATATTTAGAGAACAAAATGTCCTATAAACTTTTCCGAAATTTGCCATAGTTTCAGAGTAAATATTAGGTACTTACAAAAAATAACATTTTTAATTGTTACCCAGTGTAAAATGCTTTTTTAATGGCGATGTCACCAGTATAGGGTATAGTCTAGACATCTCTTATTGACAGATATCAAAGACCTAAGAAACACTTTGCATGAACTAGTTTTTACGAGAAAAAATTTAGCAATTTATTTTATCCGTTACTTTTTTCCAATGACATTTACTTTTTATGTCATTCCAAAAAAGTTAAAAAGTTGTACCACTAAAGTCACATAATGTTTATTCCTTCTTTTGACCTCAGAAATGCTCACGGGCACCGTGTATATTTCACCTCCTTGTTTCAGTGTACGCATAGGAAACCAGATGTATGTCCAGACTCATAGTCAAGAGTTCTAGACAGAGAGAACGAATGACACCGTCTTTTTGACATAAAAACATTTCACATGTAAACTTAATAAAATTATCGTTTGATATCCGTGTTTTAGTTGAAACATGAGTAAATAAACACGAGTATGAATGCCGGGTAGTTTTTTAGCTGTGTACAATGCCACCGTGCAGATGTGCGACGGAACCGCGTTGTGACTGGTAAGTGGAACTGATACCTATTAAATGTATTGATAGATACTAGCAGTTCGCCTCGAACTGAGAACTCGCGATTTACTTGCTTGATGAACATTTGAGACACAAAAATTCTTAGGGATGCCATCTCCTTGTTACTCAATGGGTATTATATTACATTTTAACTGCATTAGCTGTATTTTTTGCCGAAGCTTTGCTATGGCGAGTGTCCAATGTATAATGAAGCCACTGCATATCTACATCAAAAAGAACGACAAGCTTCAATGTACACTTGTCGCCCTTGTCGGAATTATTAGATAAGATTATTTTACGTATGTCTTATAAGACCGTCGATTTGATTTTGACGGGGAATTCCCGAATTGCCTCGTCAGATTTGATGTTTTTAACACGATTCCCTAAATTATAAATTAAATGCTCTAGCTACACGCAGAAACTATGCGGGGAACTACCGATTTGCCTTTCTGAATATGATAGTACACGCTGGATTCCCTTAATTGTAAACTAAATGCTAACGAAACACAGAAACTATGCGGGGAACTACCCATTTGCCTTTCTGAATTTGATTGTACCCACTGGACGCTGGATTCCCTGAATTATAAACTAAATGCTAACGAAACACAGAAACTATGCGGGGAACTACCCATTTGCCTTTCTGAATTTGATTGTACCAGCTGGACGCTGGATTCCCTGATGTATTAACTAAATGCTAACGAAACACAGAAACTATGCGGGTAACTAGTGATTTTCCTTTCTGAATTTGATTGTACCCACTGGGCGCTGGATTCCCTGATGTAAAAACTGAATGCTAACGAAACACATAAACTATGCGGGGAACTACCCATTTGCTTTTCTGAATTTGATTGTACCCACTGGACGCTGGATTCCCTGAATTATAAACTAAATGCTAACGAAACATAGAAACCATGCGGGGAACTACCAATTTGCATATCTGAATTAAATTTTTCAATCTAGATTTTCAGAATTAGAAACTACTTACCAAAAGAAACTGTGGGGAACTGGTGATTTGCCTTTTGAACATTAGAGTTGAGAATCATGTTTAGCCAGGCTATAAACTATAAGCGTACCTAAGTTAGTAGATTGATACAACTATTAGAACTGCAGTTTGCAAAACATACTATGAACTACTTCCCGATCAGCTCAAAATAATAAATTATACCTTATACCTATATAAGAAGAATATATGCTACTTAAATTTAAACCAAAAAAAACGATTTCTTTACTGCCGGTGAGGTAAAAATTGTTCGAAAAAGTGATCAAAACTAGGCTCAATGCACATCTGCAGATGCACAACTATTACGCGCGACATGTTTCACCACATCAGCATCTTCACGCACTAAGAGTGTTAGTATGACTACTGACTCGGATGGCGCGCTCCTGCAGCGGCAAACCACGGACCGGTTCAACTAGCACTCTTAGTGCTTGAATATGGAGACCTCTCCGAGGCTCCCCGAAACATGTCGCGCGTAGCGCAGAGAAACCCGTTTATAATGTCAGTATGTTTCACGAAAGATAAATTCAATAAACTAGTCGTCCGCCTCGAACTGAGACCTCGCGATTTACTTGCAAACGAGATGACTAATATAACAAGACCCTTCTGAAAATTTTTTCACAACCCCTTGATCGATCCTGCTCATATATGAACTCTCAAATTATATGTATCTCTGCTACAACCCCAACAAATTTCATAAAGATCAGACAAAAAGTTACTAAAGTTATCGCGGAATAAACCCTCATAATCAAAAAGCCATCGAAATGCCGTCATTAAGTTGTAGTTGTTGAGAGTACTTTGTTATTTACATATCAGTGCGGAAAGGCTAAGGCGGAATCGATACGGGACTGGCGAAGGTGGCCGTGGCTGTGTTGAGGACCGTAGCATGCGCAGTGGCAGATTCAGAGATACGGGCGTCGGCGATGGAGTATGCAGAGGGTTGCCAGATGGTGAGCCGGGCATTCTAGAGAATCTCCGGTTTATGTTTGACAGCAGTTAGTACAATTTATATCTTATATACTTACATATAATATACCTGTAAGGAGAGATCTAATTGTTTGCGAACTATAGAACAGAATTTCATGAAATTTTGTGTAGTAAGTAACAGTTTATACTCCGGAGCAATATTTAGAGTAGTTTTTCCTTCAAAATGAATGCGGGCGGAGCCGCGGGAATAACTAGTACGAAATAGGGATGACCCGTGTGCTGTGATGAAACTTGTGATTCTAACCGTAGGTATACCTACAGTATGTCCTTGGACAAAGCCTTAAATATAGTCCCACATAGGGTTATTACTGGACTTGCTTTGAGTACTGTGTAGCTTAAATTATTAATTTTTAAACCGCTTCGACGGTTTTATTTAACTTGCAACTTACCCAGGAAATAAAGGTTACAGCAGCGTCGTTGGCGGTAAAAACGTGAAAGATCTGTTACAGTTTATTTTTTCAGTTGCTTTAACTAACCTTAGCATCCTTAATTAGGATCCTTACTTTTGGTAAATCAAGTGACCATTTAAGGCCGAGCCACACTTCTATGCACGTCTACGCACACGGTGTGGCTCGGCCTTTAAGAAGCTGATTTAGGACAAGTGTAACAGGGCTCCTTTTGAACGCTTTCCTATTTGAATGAAGTGATCAACTGATCACTCACACGCCAAGCACTGTTGCGTTATCAAAAAAGACGAATCTGGTGTGCTGTGCAAAACATTCATAATAGATTGTATTCATGATCAAAGTGCAACTTTACTCGGATTTTATGGGTTGTTTGCGTGGTGGGCACGACAACACAAGACCTCTTTAGGGGTTCTTGGCGTTCAAGGGTTAAGTACCTAACTTTTTGCCTTACTTTTTCAAGTGTACGACTACTTAGGCCCCGTTGGGCTCTGGAACACCGCATTTGCACTCCTGCTGCTGGGATACTTGGGGAATTACGTGTGGGTCTCCGTGGGTACGCAGGGACTTGGAGGAGTGGGGCAGGCCAAGTGTCCCCCTAAGAAAGTGTCGCCAGAAGCGCCCTGCTGCTGTTCAGATCGATTTGGCATATTGAGGCACCGATTGGTAAGAAATGTTGGTTAGGCTTGTCTTTAGAATTTTATTACAACTAACACCTAGATTGCAAGTTGTAAAATGTTTCCAAAAATTATTGTTTTTTTTTCAATTAATTTTACAAGATATAAACGATATTCCCATGGTTGAAAGGAAATGTTTTAACTTCTGTATACGTTTTTTCAGACGTATTATTATTGTACAGTCAGCTGCAGAGCAAAAGACCCCTCCTACCTGCATACAAACATTGTATGCAGCGTGGGCCTTTTTCTCTGCAGCTGACCGTACGTTTACCCATGTTATATCATTGCAGGTGCCTACATAGTGTAGTTAGTAATTACAAATTAGATTACAATAGTAGTTTATGTAACTGTTACGTAATAAGGCCTAATTACGTACAGTTGCATACACTGCTTTATCTACACTCATATTATTTATACTAAATGCCGTGTTCGGAAACCATAGAATGGCCGCCATTGCACCGCCATGGCCAACTCGATTGTGCCGGCGATCGGGAGGGAGCGTGTCGGCGGCCGCGCGGGCGCGTGCAGGTGTATATTATGTTATCAAAACTCATAACGTATCAATGTTTGAGCATGTAAAGTTAATGTTACTGTCACAGATAAAAAGCTTATCATAGTAAAATCGGTTGTGGTAATGCTAGCCATTGCCTACCGTTTATGAACACGTTTTAGAGGACTTACAATGCGAGTGTAGATAAAATATTTGTACAAGTCATGCTTAAATTTTATTGTTTAATATGGCTTCTGGAAGCACTACGCAACGCATTATTGAGTAATTTTAAGATTTAATGTAGGTATTTACTGTTCTGAAAAAATAAGTCTCATCAAGAAACTCGGCGGGTCAGAGGTGTAGGGTTAGAACCGGTAGTAATTTATTTTTCTCTCTCTGACGTTCATAAGTGCATTGTAATGTGCCTAATTTGAAGAATAAATAACTATTATCTACACCAATATCATAAATCCTCTATTCCGCGTACGAAAACCGTATGTAATTACCACCATTACTGCAACCAGTAACGTAACATCTCTGACAGTGTGGTAAAAACGTATGAAAATTCATTACCCACGGTAACGTAACGAAGATCCGCGCTCTCCCCGACCGCCGGCACGCGCCCGCGCGACCGCCGACACAATCGAGTTGGTCATGGCGGTGCAATGGCGGTCATTCTACTGGTTTCCGAACACATCATTTAGGATTTATAATATGTGTGTAGATAAAGCAGTGTATGCAACTGTACGTAATTAGGCCTTATTAAAAATTGCAATATTTTCTAAGACGCGTCATTTCATTATATTTTTGAGATTTAAAAATAGTGCGATTTACGAATTAGAAGAACAAAGTAGACTACTGTTCCCCATCGACCAGTTTACTTAAAGCCCTGTTACACTTGTCCCAGTTAGCTTCCTAAATGATTTAGTTTTATAAATTTAGTCAAGTCTAACCGCATTTAACAAGTAAATTTATTATTGAAAAAAGTTAGGATCAGGGCCCGGAATTAGGTGAGCTAAAATACCTAAAGTTCGCGAGAGGACATAATATAGAGTGGTTACAACCGGATGAAAATAATATTTTATTTGGATTCCGGGTATTCGATATTCATCCGGGCACTGCAAGTAATAGTCGTAATGATGAAAAATGGTTACATTGCAGCCATAAAGTTAACATTATAATAATAAATCTGAAAATGTGACATATATTTTAAATTAGTAATCTTATTATTATAATGTTAACTTTATGGCTGCAATGGCCCTGGTTAGGATCCTAATTAGGACACTAAAAAAAGTAAAGTGTAACAGGGCTTTGTGTTTTTCGTAAGTTTTCATACTATGTTACAGAAATGGCCCTAAGAATCAAATCCGTCACTGAGACTCAAGATAAATACTTCCAAAGAAAAATAGTCGTGGTGTCTTTGATATTGTACACAAATGTTTTGTAAAGGTAATAAAAAACTACCCGTGCTTTCTGTGGAGTTAATATAGTACAACGACAATAGGGTTTTCAACGTGCTTCATATATCCTTGCCGTGTTTGAAATATGTCATACGCATCATGAACACTGGCTGAATTGATACTATTTTCGAACGCACCCATAAGGTGATAAGTAAGCGATGTGACAATAGACGGGGAGCTGGCCACGTCAGATATGACACAATAATGAGAGCAACGAAATCCCTCTAGTTAGTTTGCTATACTATGCTTATTTCTAGATCCGGACATCTGGCAGCTGTAAAGTGGTGGAGGTCAAAGAATGCAAATAACTTGAAGAAAACAAATCCTAGAGTTCTGGGTTTGATGCAATATTATGGTAAATTATGTAATTAATTAGATTATGTCATATCCAGAAGTTTCTGTTGGGGGAAAGTAGTGCCAAATGATGTATAATGCAATTTTTAGTTAGGGAACGTACCCATACTACGTGACCCGTTTAGGGGGAGGAGGGGGGTCGTCAAAATACTACTCTTGATCACAATGGGGAGGGGGGGGGGTTTAGGTTTACGTCACGTAATCAATAATTATGCTGTAGGGAAATCTCGCGCAATTTTTTTTTTCACTTTTTAATTATGGTTTGCACACACCTTGAGGCGTTACGCGGCAACCGCCGTTTTAATAAATACAAATATGCGCCAAATTATGATATTTTTTACTTTCTGTTTGCAAAAAAACAATATTAAGAATTACTACGTGACAACCATATACTACGGTTGGTCACCGAGGGGGGAAGGGGGTGAAAATTGTAAAAAAATTGGTCACGTAGTATGGGTACGTTCCCTTAGTCGCCTACTGTTTTTGTTTCCGCAATAATAGACAATGGTTTTTAATCTAAAATATAGGCCCTGTCCTCTATAAATAACTCAACTTTGGCAGCTTTTACCTATTTTGGTATTACTTTTTTCCAACTTAAAAACTATGTTGGTCTGTCACTCTGACCTCCACCCATTAAAAGCTGCCAGATGCCCGGATCGAGCAATAAGGATGGTAAAGCAGTCTAACTAGACAGGTTTCATTGCTCTCATTATTGTGTCATATCTGACGTGGCCAGCTCTTAGACCACAACCCTGTGCCCTCATTATCCCTCATATGCGGTAAGCGCAACGGCAGAAACGGGTACAATGGAGAGAGACATAGTGAAACCCCCCTAGTACTAGGGGAATAGTACTAGGGGGGAGAAACGGGCCCACACGTGTGGGCCCGTTTCTCAAAAGCTTGTAATTGTAATACTAGCGGAAGTCGCTTTTTAGGGTTCCGTAGCCAAATGGCAAAAACGGAACCCTTATGGATTCGTCATGTCTGTCTGTCTGTCCGTCCGTATGTCACAGCCATTTTACTCGGAAACTATACGACGTATCTGAATAAATATATTTGTATGCCGCTACTTAGTTATGTAGTTAAATTTGAAAAAAAAAAAAATATTTTCTGGGGGGCGCACCATAGATGTAACTAAATTTAAAAAAAAAATTTTAACCGTATATCAACACGTGACACATCAATCGATAGGTGTTTAAAAATAACATTGAGGTTTCTTTGACCATTTTGTGATTAAGTGAATATTTTCTGAAATAATCGCTTCGAAAGTCAGAAAAATTGTGTGTGTCCCCCCCCTGTAACTTTTGAACCGTAAGTCCAAAAAATATGAAAAAATTTGAGGCGATGTGCCTTATCATATAGGTACTTTCTACAAAAATTATTTTGAACATTATCGGTTCAGCCATTTTAAAGTTATCTCCAAAAAACTTCTTCCATATGCATCAGATACGACCTTTTGGTATTAGTTTGGTTCTTATTACATTGAAGGCACGGAACCCTCCTATGCGTGGTCCGACACGCACTTGGCCGGTTTTTTGATAAAGCTATTCTCTCAGAACACGCTTGAGAAACGCGCCCATGACTGTAATTCTCTATATAAATATGAGCTCAATGTTCATAGAGGAGCTACTACACTTTAAGCTCCCAATCCTATACTATACATAAACACAAAAGGCCCGCCTGATAGTAAGCAGCTACTATAATACTATACTAAAATAGCAGAGCAGCTCGATTTCTTAAATACTTCCTAGCCATTCTAAAAACATGGGCAATCAATCCAAGTTAGCCGTTGTAAGGATGAAAATAAAATAAGTAATTGAAACAAAATATATTTAATACACCTTCGTTACAAATTATGCTCGCGCCTCCTCGGCTCTTACTCTAATTAGTCGGGCTGGACACAACCGTATAACAGTATGTTACGTTAGTGCCTTAAAACAAATTAACTTACTAAGGGACGCGCGTGTGTACACTCAGAACTCAAAATGCCACTGTTCATTGCTCTTGTCTGTAGTAAAACTTTAGACGGTGACAGTCGCAGGCATCTTGGTCACCCAACACTACCGTCTCCCGAGCGTCGAAGTCGCGCCAGCACCCGGCGACGCGACGTCAGCGTAGCGTCGACGCAACATCAGCGCGACGCTATTATAAAAGGGTGAAAGGCATCGTTCGGGTACGGTAATAAAATAAAGGAAGAACGCTGTGACGCGTAGCGACTGCAGACAGCGAGAGTGAGCGGGACGTCTAGCTTAAGCAGTTTCGACTCAATCGGAACGTTGCTTTTGGCCCAACTATAGCGCCGTTTATTGATCGTTAGCGTCTCACCAGCGCCGACGCGACGTAACATTTTCTAAGGCTAAAAGACGTCGCGTTGGCGCTGCGAGGGCACTGGCGAGACGCCGACGCTCAGGAGACGCTAGTGTGGGGTGAGCCTAAAAATCCGCTGGCACGGAAACTTTATGGAGCATATCTTAGCCATTTCTGGAATACCAGCATCTGGTGCCAGTGACTAGCATCGCCTAAATTAGCCTATACGCTCTTTAGAAACTGCTCGAATAATTAGCAGTTTAGCTTTATCAAAATTATGACGTTCTTTTGCTTTAACAATGAAAACAGTTGATTGGATTGCATATTAGCATGGCTTAAAGTATTTTCGAAATGGACATAAAATTTTATTGATGTCGTAGTGTACGTTCATTTTAAAATTGACGTTATAATTTAAGGTTTTAAGGTGGCTAAATGGGTTGACAAGGAACGGCATAACAATAGTTAATTTGCATTTAATAAGACGGCGCCACTAGTCTTGCAAATAATAATTGATGCCGCATTAGTATGAAGAACTTGTAGTATAGGCAGTCGTATTGTTATATAGGTACGGCGCAGATCCATAATGCACTTACGGACAATGAAAACAAGTCACCTTGTAAGCATGTCTATATAAAAAAATGGTGGCAACATTACGCTGGGAATCCCCTGAGTATTTGATAATGATAACTTATTATGAAACTGTCAAATAGTGTCGTCATAGTCCCGATAAAGCTCGAGGCTTTTATCGTACTGGTCACACTGCCTGCTAGACATGCATAGCACAGCGCTATCTCGCTTGCATACCGTCTTATTAAAGTTAAAATCTGTCTTTGTGTTCAAATTAAGAACAATATGACTGCAATGCATATTCTTTAAACTGTACGCCACACGCGCGTCCCAAACAGGTTATTCTATTTGTATCAATAAACGACCAAATATTGTTTATTTTGATTCATTCTGTCTACTTCAACAGAATAATGACAACGTGTACATAAAGCAGACTAAATACGTTCAAAATGAACCACATTTGATTATAATTAACACCTTTATCAAAACAACTATTTCTTATCTACGTATCCAGAAACTGATATGCTTAAATGGTGTAACTTTGCTCTAGAAATGGCAAGTTTGCGTTGAAACATTCCTTGGTAAATTAAGTGCAAGATGTATATATTAAGGAACTGGTGTCAACCTTATTTACATAGTTATAAGGTCGATAATTGCTCTCTTCAAGTACAACTACAAAAATTATCGGTGAGCATGAAAACATAATATATTGGACAATATCTCAATTCAATCGTTTACTTTAGTGCAAACTAATGGTAGTCTGTGCCGAATGAGAAGTCCCGTAGTATGTATGAGTTCCCATATAAACCACGAGACCTCTCTCCGCTTTGCTTAAAAATTTGCCAAGGACAAAAATATTATACCTACTTAGTTTAAAAGTCAGTTTGCAATTGACAGATGATATTTATACATTTGAATTTCTAACTTGTTGTCATAATCATAAAGTCAGACCACTTCGTGCCGTGTATTAAATAAAGACTTACCCCCTTATTCATAAACGTCTACTAAAGTTGAGAGGCCTCTGATAATCGTTTGTCCCTTTCCGTCCAACCTATATGAGGGAAAGGGACAAACGATTATCAGAGGCCTCTCAACTTTAGTAGACGTTTATGAATAAGGGGGTTAATGTTTTTGTGTTAAGGTAGAATATCAAATGGATAAAAAACGTCTCAAGTCCAAACTTTGAACGTATTGTAAAAAGGTGGTATACTAAGGTGTTAATCTAAAATACCTTGCTATTGCACATTATACGTAGTGTAGTCATAACAGGTACATTTGACGAATATCGTAGTTAGTTTACAACTATTTCAACACTTGACGTAAACCTGAGCGTTTTCGATACATTCTCACGGCGGCCATTTTGTGACGCTTCGTTACAAAATGGCGTATGATTTTTTTTCTGTGTCATACATGAAAATTTTATAGATTATTTTGCAATAGGGTTTTATCTGTTGTGTCAATTTACCAGCTTGAAAAATCCAATTACACAGCTTGGAGGTACGGGTCACATACGGGTTGAAAATGTATCAATAAACGTCTCAGTACATAATACAGTGTAAAAGGGTGTTAATGTTATTTATTAAAAAAAAAAACAAATAACTGGACTATATTTACACTAAAACGGTTTTATTGAAAATAATATTATCTAATAATATTGACTATGCAAATTGAACCATCCCCAGTAACATTAGGCTATATGAACCATTTTTAGAATGCACGCCCCTCTTGAGGTTGCTCTAAATAGGTGTGCGCATTTTAAAAATGGTTTTCATTTAAGTAGTCTTCAACCTAATAAGGTCAGAGTTGATAGGAATAAGCCGATTTGAATTTTTATAAGTTGCGGTGGAGGCCCTTTTGCAACTATTAAAAAGCCTTCGTGGCCGTCCCAATAACTGATAAATAAGACTTATACGTATAGAGCCCTTGAGGCCATTAAAGATTAACTGATAAAAAGGTTTCGCGTTTAATGAGAGAAAAATGTATTAAAAGAAAACCGTTCAGTCTTGCGTCCTGTTAACTACATAGTATAAAATAATAGTACATTACTTACCAAGGACTGTAAAAGAAAGAAAGCCCGAAATCGCAGGTATTTGTAACCCGAGCCGCAGGCGAGGGTTGTAAATATGCGATAGAGGGCTTTCTTTTTTACTGCCCGTGGTGAGTACACAATTTTACGTCTCCACCTGGCCATAATGCGAGTTTTACCGTACGCGTAGCGTGCGATAAAACTCGTATTATAGCCAGGTGTGACGTAAAGAACTATTACGCACACATACGGCCACGGTTTGCGAACTAACATGTAAGTTACTGTCCATATTGAGAAAAAATATTTGTACCTATATATATGATATTTTATGAAGTGGAAAATGTATTTTGAGTCAGTCAGATTTGGAAGCAACATTATTTAAATTTTACATTGATGATCGTATATGCATACTATTATTTGTTAAGTTGATGCATACGTTAATAGTAGCGTAGGCGGAGATTTCATTTCAGCCCATATCGCTCCTAATCGCTCGTAAAATGGGGAAGGCTGGGATAATTTATTGTAGAGGGCGCTGTTCCAGATTCCATACATCGAGAGAAAGATACAAAAGATGAATGGTCCTTAACAACGTACGGAAACTATATACCGTCAGAAGGCTTTTCTTAGGTAAAATCCTTCCCTGTAGCTTTATTCTGAAGCATTTTAATTTTAGAGTATTTTGGAAATCGGCGAATTTACCTTGGGGACCAATTCGAGACGAAATAGTGAGTCATTTTCGCTAAAATAAATGAACATCTGCACTACAAATTTAGCTTTTCCAAGGACCATTGTTGTAAATATCTTTATGACAATTGCCTTCCCCATTGTAGAGGCTGAAAGTTTTCACGGGCACGAAAACAAATGCTAGTATTATGGAGTAAACACCAAAATGTATCAAATCAAAACTTATTTGTACGTCTACATTTCTACCTGTAGTTCAAGATTGTTTGACCGTAAGATCTGTTAGCCGTATGATTTAATACGAAGCGCTTCGTAGTTTCACTGGGAACGTATGGACGGACAATTAATTGCTTACGAATTTCTCATTATCTTTTACAAAACCACACCAAGTCCTTTCGAAAAAGGACAGATTTAGAATTATTTAATTAATTGAAGAGTTTGTGATTAGAATTGATTCATTCACTTAGACATTTTGATTAATCTAAGCTAAGGGGGTTCACAGTATTATTTGTGAACTTCGCAATCAAACTTCGTAAACAATGAGTTTTTAAGGGGCATAAGAGCATATATTCATTTATTTAAATTAAAGATTCTAAAATGATTATTAAGGTTTGATGTGGTTTCAACACAAGGAAATGTTTCAACAAAGTGTGCAAAAAAAAATCAAGTAAACAAAAATACTAATTATTTTTTGGCACTGAAATATCCTCATACAGAAACGGGCCCGCAATCAAATAATTTCCCTTTACACCTTCAAATGGAATCTATTCCCTTTTATATTTACAATGATTTAGTATACCCTGACTATAATACCATGATTTAAAGTATAATATGATGTTGATGAATATTTAAATAAATATGTAATACTGTATTTACAAAAATATGTATTTTTTATTTAATAATGGATTATTTTAATAAACAACTAGCCTTTTTAAGGACCATTGAAAATGGTAGAAATACTTTTCGAAGAATCCTTCCATACAAAGATAGTAGTTTTCATTGTTGCAACTAAGACGTGTTTAGCATTTACGTTTCCATTAAAATAATCCATTTTAAGGCGCGCTCAGAATTATTGCAACCACTGCAAATTGCTCAATACAAACTAAGATGAATATTTAGAAATCATCTTACCGTGTAATCTTCGAATGAAGTTCAAATTTAAGCAATATCGCCAGGCAACTAAAATGAACTTCATTTGACGGTTTTGCTGAGTCTCGCCTTCATATTTATTTTTCTTTTGACACACTTTTGTACATTAATTTTATATTTATGTAGTTGCTGCCACTTCGGCAACCACTGTGTTCTTTAAAATTGTTTGTTTAGTTTGACAGCTCTATAAAATAAGCGAGGTTCCAGGGCAATACAAATGATGTAGGTATATGGGACGGATAGCATGCTTAAGAGCTTTGTATGAGAGAACTCAATATTGGCGAGGAAAAATGTCTTCATTGTATTATTGTCTTTTGGTTTGAGTTTCACGATAGCTTGTACAAACAGCAACACTCTTAACTGTACATCGGTGGACCTTATTAAAAAAGGCATAAGGTCAAAATCAACAGTGTGGGCGATTGTACTACAATCTTGTACTAGTCTTTTTAACTTCTCTAAGTATGTACAGTCACCATCAGATATATCAGAGCGGCTAAGGTGGTCACAAATATCTGACCAACGCCTCTATTGGCAAGCAGTGCATGTTCAGATATTTTTGAGTACCGTGGCCGCTCTGATATATTTGATGGCGACTGTGGAATAAGCAGTACTAAAAATGTTACACAAGCTTTCTTGAAACGCGTCTAGCGTCGTTCAGAAAATCATTAATATTCTGTGTTTGACTAATTCGTATGGATGATATAATAAATATTCGTATGGAGAATAAAAAGAGTTTTAAGAAGCGTAGATCCAAAAATTGGGTATTTTTCGTTAATTTTATGAACACAGGGTTACCGAGTTAACTTAACGATCACCATATCATAGCAGCTTAGTGCTTAGGTATAATATAATATATATTTGAATATGTTTGTTCGTTATAGTTCGACGGACATTTGACACGCATGTGAAGACTAGTTACGTGTATTTATAGATATAGATTTATAGTTAATTTAGGATAAGTATACGAAATATTGTCTCGTGCGTCTGGTTAACATAGTGTATGGAGAAAGTAAGTTATTTTTACGGTCGATATACGTAATGTTATAGGTTATTTCGTATACATATTATTACTTTAAACCATAATAATATTGTTCTCCTTAAAATTGTATGATATTTAGGCTCAATATGTGATAACAAAAGTTAAATATTGTTTCAATGTGTACTAGGAACTCATAAAAACAACTTACTTTTTATTTTAACTATGCCATTAATCTTCATTCACACTAACCATATGTGACTTTTTGACAAATCAGTAATCTTGACTAATCACTGACAAAAAGGAGTGTTATATGTTTGATTCTCAATTTTCTCATGTAGTATTTATTACACATACCAGACGCAAGTGAGACGCAGAAACGATTCTTAGCCGACCGACTTTGATATAATTCTTTAGCAAAAAAATATGAACAAGAACTTTAATTTTAAATAACTCAATCTATGACTTTGTCGATTATTTTTTTTTATAATAGATAATGATGTATATGAATGTTAAATTACTAAATATTTTATTAAACTACTGCCTGCCACTTTAAAAGTACAAAAATTATTATTTTGACAGTTGCTAAATCTTAACAGTTACGGTTTTATATACACTATAATTATCTGAACTGGCAAGTACTAATATAATACTGTGTATAAATAAGTTTAAATGAAACATATTAAACCTAAACGTATTTACAAAACTCGAATTTATATATATTAAACGGTTTAACTATAAAGAATGCACTTCGTTTAGAAAACAATGATATATGCTGCCATATATATTTAGACTATTGCGTAACAATAGGCCATCGTAGGATGAACTCAAAAGCTCCGCCCGAACTAATATTTCGACTAAAACTAATTCTACAACCGTCCTTCTAAAACTTACTATTAATTCAGTCGTCAAAAATGAAATCGAAACGGCCGTCGGCCGATCTCAACACGATACTATAATATGTAGACGGGGAACGTTGGCACTAGCCTTGAATCACTCCAATATCGTGTATAGAATAAACATATTTATCCGTAACTACTATGGAAGTATCGAATCACTATCGATTTGACACATCGGTTAATCAGCGTCGCTATGACTTTTTGTCAAAGAGGGGTAGTTTGGACTTGACGGCGCCCTCGCAGACCATGAGTCTCTGCTGGACGCATTTTCTGCCGCATCCGTCGTCGAGTCCGCGATGTTTCACGTCTACAAAGTACTCCTTTTCACTCCGCTCGCCCTCTTTACCTTTCGCGAATTGTAACATTTCCATTTTGCTGAAGTTGCTCACTTTGAAACGGGAACTTTTGAACGTCCGATCGCACTTGAAATCGGCTCCTTTACGTTCGAAATACTCGACTATTTTCGATATCTGCGCCGAGCGTACGTGGCGCGGGATTCTTTCGTCACAGTACAAGCTATCCGAGCCGGCCAGCGACGCCACATCCTCCGAGCTGTCCGTGTAGACGCTCGAAGTTCTCTTACACGAGGAGTTAAGCAGATGGTTAATGAGAGGCCCGCGTTGGAGGAGATAGCTCAGTTCATCGTCATCTAAAGGCTTATGCGACACACACCCGCTTATACATTTCGCGCGGCTCACACAGCAACATCTGTCCAAAATATGATACTCCTTTTGGGGTTCCGGGGTCTCGGACGCATCGGAATCGGGTCGGTTAGAGTCTAACTTGCCACATAGGAACGGAGACGCATCATGTTCAATAACTCTTCTGGGTTGCGGCTCATCGCGCGAGGGAACTTCTTCTAGATCATCTAGACTCCGTAGCGAGCTGACCGTGGTCGTCGACAGGGCGGAATCGTCTAAAACGAAGAGGCTAGAGTTGGCCGAGCCGGCCGCCGGACGCTTGTAAGCGCGCGCGTTGAAGAGGCGGTCGTAGATCAGGAGACAGTCGGAGCACATGCGGAGCGGCGGCTGGTAGTCCGGCTCGTCCTCGGGCGGCGGCCGGTGGCGCGGCCACCACCAGCAGCGCTGGCAGCCCATGAGGCTGCAGGGGCACATGGCGTTGTAGAAGCAGTCGGCGTGCGTGGCGCACAGGTCCTCGTTGGCCACGGAGAAGATGCCCGACTCGCACGAGCCGCGCCGGCGGCCCGTGCCCAGTAGAGTGCCTTCTGATAGCTCTGAAACACAACATTATTGCTAACATTTTTTTTTTACACATGCCAACTTAAATTCTCTCTCACTCACCAAATCAGAAATGGATAGAAGATCGAACTGAAAGTGATGAGGTTGAAGTCATTACTTGTTTGTTTGCAAATAATTAGCAATATTTCCATGTAACATCTAAAGGTGTCATAAGTAAAGTCGTTCCCACAGCCGCACAGCGCTTTGAACACCTATAAATGTTATGACATAAGGTGTTAAAGTAACCTTCATACTTTTAAGTATGGTTAATATTGGCTCGTACGTTCGTGATTTCGGCATGTGAGTGACATATGTGTAGGGCGTTAAGTTAAAGCTAGACTGACCGATGTTGTTGCTGGGCCGCTGCTGCTGCTGAGGCTGCGCGGGCCGCTCGAGCGAGCCGCGGCGGCTGAGGCCGGGCGACGAGGGCAGCGAGGCGCAGCGCGGCTCGCCCGGCTCCGGCTCGTCCGCCACGCGCACCAGCGGCGACGGCAGCTCCACGCACGACGAGAAACTGCAATGCGTCTAAACTTTCACTTGTTGGTCTATACTCTATAGGTTGTTATAGTTTGGTGCCGTGACCAGGATTTAATTTGATTAAATATGAGGCGGTCGAATCAGTCGTTAGCGAGATTTTTGACCAGTATTATATTAGGATAAAGTCTGATGATGTTGTTGCGGGTAGCTATCTAGGAGGTAAATTGTTTAAACTCAATTATCAGTTAATTTTCGCATTAACATGTTATAGAGTGTTTCAATTAGCTAATTCTTTAATACGGGTATTCTAGGTAGAATCTTACTAACCCCCATGCAATAACGTTAGTAATAACTTTAGTAGCACCAGCGCTGTTCCTCTTCCTATAGGGCCTTGGAGCAGGCCTCATGAATATCGGGCGAGGGGCACCGACTATTAATAAAAAAATCGCATTAGCATCTTGACAGTGATTTACTCGCTGGCCTTCGAATGAGGATACACCAGGTCCTTATTAATGCATCGGAACGTATGTAACGGAGTGTTCTCTCCCCCTTCGATAGATACCTCATATGTGCTAACCGGAGTAGTCGTGCGCAGCATCGATTTAAATATAGTCTCGGTACTCACCCGCTGGCCCTGGAGTGCGGGTGCTCCAGGATCTTGTTGACGCCGCGGAAGGTGTGCAGCGTGTGCGGGGTGGCGCCGCGGCCGCGCGGGGGGTCGCGCAGCAGCATGATGTGCGCGAGGCGGTGCAGGCGCGCCAGGCGCGGCGGCGCGAGCCCCCGCGCGGCCGGCAGTGCCGACGCGGACCGGTGGGGGGCGTCGCGCACTACACCGCTCGTGCCCGTGGGCGCGCCCCACTCCAGCTCCGACAGCGAGCGCCGGTGCTGAACTGGAAGGTACAAACTAATGTCGGACTTGCAAACATACAAACATTAACAATACAAATACTTATGTGGCTCCAATAAATCTAATGTTAATCGTTCTCTTGGAAATTGGTAGACAACTCATATTTATTCGTGATCCCTTCTAAGTGCCCCCTGTAATCCTCTCACTTACTGGTATCGAGCGGAGTATGCCTCAGCGGGTCGTGGCTGACGTGTCTCTGCGGGCGCCACGCGTACAGCCCGGGGCAGGAACGGGGACCTGACGCGTCCGACTCCTCGCTGCAGTCATAAAAACAAAAAAAAAAGATTGTAACTAATCCGCTAGTAAGATTATCAAACAACATAAATTTTTAGGTACTGGCTATCTGTGCACGAAAACGGAAACAAGAAATAGTACCATTGTAGGTACTTATTAATTTTAAGACTAGACATTTTTTTTTTAATTTTGTCTAATTAGATGATAGTATTTTGTTGTTTTGTATATTTGCAATGCTAATATGGGTATACTGCCTGAAAATAAAACTTTATTTATTTTATTATATTATTTATTTTATTTTAATATGAGACATTTTTTTTCTTTTGTCAATCAAACAAACAATGACATAATTACAGCGCGTCATAATTTCGGAACAGGGGCTCGTAACGTCACGAAAGAAAAAATACTTGACCTGACGTTACGCTTGAATTCAACGGGCTATATCTCCACCAGTTTTGATTTAATTATCAAAATATAAAAATACTTGTCCATTATTTTTTCATAATCCAACAGACGAATTATATTTTACGGACTCAGGCCTATTTTTTATGACATAATTTGTTCTCTGACACACACCTCTCGTAGCTGATGTTGGGCACGTGCCCCCACGGCGCGTCGTCCAGGCTCTCCTTAATCTCGGCGAGGTTGCTCACTATCTCGGGGAATAGCGGCCGGGCTTTAGGATCGTACTGCAACAAACACAACAATAATAATATATGTGAACATGAACGTCGCAAAAAGAAATACAAAATTAAAGAGTCTATTTCTATAAATCGCCATTACGTCCTTGTAAGTTATATTAAATACAGATACTATAGTTGCTTCAACACGAACTTAGTTTGGAGAGAAGTTTTTGGCACAAAAGTAACATAAGGTACACAAGTTGGTCGTATAAGTCCGACAGTCACGATAAAACAGTTGGATGAGAGCCGCAGGAAGTCCGGTACGGTCTGTTCGTCTCACAGCTCTACGAACGTGTTAAGGTCATAAGAGATTGTATAAGGTACACAAGACAATCGTACATGGGCCACTTAGGGTACAACAGTTGAATGCGAGGCGTAGGAAGTCCGGTACGGTCTGTTCGTCGCGCAACTCTACCAACTTGTTACAAGTCAGACGTAGGATATTAGGTACACAAGGTGATCGTATAAAGCACACTCACGATGCAACAATTGAAGGCAAGCCGCAGGAAGTCCGGGACGGTCTGTTCGTCGCACAGTTCTACGAATGCCATGTAGTTGAGGCCGAAATTGTCCGTGCGAGGGAGCACGTCCGGATCGGCGTCCACCTGTAACATTATAATGATGATGGTGATAGATGATGCTATTGACCGAGTTCGGCCACAACGACTGTTTAGTGTGAAATTCAGGCATTTAATTGATTTTTTCAGCGTTGCAATCGCTGCTCTGCTCTCTGGCGCGCTTTCAGGCATATAAACTACTATTTCCGTAATTTCTACTGCAACTCGGAAAGCAACATTTCGTACGAAGCCTCATAAGAATCTTAGCAGTTTGTCTTAACAAGATTTTCAAAGTAAGTATTAAGAACAAAATTAAATTAAAGCCATATTTAATCTCGGACTTCGAACTCATGGTGGCTTATGAAAAATCTGTTGTAAGGCTTGGTTAATCTAAAAAAAAAATGGATTGACCTACACTTTACCAACATAAGAGACATGCTGTTGCAGACATTGTTACAAACTAAAGCGTTACTCGACGACCCAGTCATTTTGGGGAAATTCATTAATGTCAGAAATAAATTAAAAGCCTTTTTATTCCGCAGCCACTTAAAACCACCAGGAATGGGTTACGATGGGTTTAGGGTGCTGTGCCCACACAGTACCTAGGTCAGGGTCTGGGCACCTGGGTGGGTTCTTACCCTGGCGATCAGCTGGCACAGTATGATGCCGTAGGAGAAGATGTCGGAGCGGTTGTCGTACCAGCGCCCGCGCAGGCACTCGGGCGACATCCACCACGGGGAGCCAACGCTTGGCAGCCGGTAGCCATTACTGTAAAACAATCAAATCACGAATTGTATCACAGGAATACAAGATGTAATGCATCCAGATCGATGGGCCAAATTGGCGACCGACTGGACCCTACAAGAAGGCCGAGGCAGAGGTAGGCCAAAACGGAGATGGCGGGACGATCTGAACTCGTTTTGTGGCGATTGGCGCCAATCGCCACAAAACGAGTTCAGTAGCCGTGACGGGTGGCGCAAAATAGGGTAGGCCTTTGCCTAGCAGTGGGGCACAAAAAGGGCCATTAATAATTTTAAACAAAAAAGAACCGACTTCACTAAGCATCCACCTTTCCAACACCAAATGCTCGATCTGCTGTAAAAAACACTCAAATCACCATAGGTGTGCCTATAATAGTTGAAGAGTTCCCTCGATTTCTCCAGGATCCCATCATCAGATCCTGACATGGTTACAATGGGACCAACTGTGAAGTATACGCTTTCAAACAAAAAAAGAATTTTCCAAATCGGTCCAGCCGTCTTCGAATAATCGGTGAACATACATAAAAAAAAAAATAGCATACGAGGGTTGCTACTTATATATCCGGAAACAAAAAAACAAACAAACGTACACGGCTGAAAATGGTTTTATTGTTTTTCAAAGTATTCCCCTTGATGATCTATGCACTTTTGCATTCGCGTGAACCAATTTTTAAAACACTTCTGCCACTCCGCCTGAGGTACCTCCATAACGTGTTGTTTGAATGCGTCGACAGCATCTTCAGCGGTCGAAAATCGTTGACCGCGTAATTTATTCTTTATATTTGGAAAGAAATAAAAATCGTTGGGTGCCAAGTCAGGGCTGTACGGCGGATGACCCGTTAATTCCACATTTTGACCCTCCAAAAATAGAGTTGTTTCGCGTGACGTATGACAGCTGGCATTGTCATGATGAAGAATGATTCTTCGTCGCTGGTTAGTTTTACGAATTTGTTCAAATACTTCCGGTAAGCAAATGGTCGTGTACCACTCTGAATTAACCGTTCTACGGTTTTCTAGTGGCACTGTAGCTACATGGCCATTAATACCGAAGAAGCAGGCCACCATTTGTTTCAATGTACTTTTTGCACGAGTAACTTTCGTAGGGTTCGGCTCATTTTGAAACACCCATACCGTTGATTGTTGCTTCGTTTCGGGATCGTATGCATAGATCCAGGATTCGTCACCTGTATAGATGTTATAAACGGCTTTTGAGTCACCACGGTTATATTTTTTTAACATTTTATTGCACCATTCGACGCGAGCATCTTTTTGCTCTTTTGTTAAGTTGTGGGGTATCCAACGTGAACAAATTTTTTTTACAGCCAAATAATTATGTAATATGCTATTAATGCTGGTCATAGAAATACCCAGAGTCGCCTCTATCTCGCGGTACGTAACATGTCGGTCGTCCATTATAAGTTTTCGCACAGCCTCGATATTTTGTTGTACAACGACCGATTTCGGGCGACCTGTCTTAACTTCGTCCGTAAGCATACTACGTCCACGATTGAACTCACTAAACCAGTGATACACAGTAGTTTTAGATGGGGCTTCATCACCAAAAGTTGAAGTTAGTTGATCTATGCACTGTTGTTGCGTTAAACCACGCCGAAAATCATAATAAATCATAGCACGAATATTTTCACGAGTGAGTTCCATTCTTGCTGCGAGATGACATTTAAAACCCGTCAAAAACAAAACACGAGCGTTAATAAGAAACAAAAAATATACCGGCCAGTACTTAAAAAAGTTCAAATTTTACCATGGAGGTCAAATATGCTATTTAAGAAGATTGTAATCCCGGTTTCCGGATATATAAATAGCAGCCTATGTAAACAAAGATCCCGACGAATTGATAACCTCCTCCTTCGAAATCTTGAAGTCGGTTGAAAAGCATTATGCCGACATTTTTGCCATAGATGATTCCTGGTTATCGATTAATAATTTGACGCATTTAATCTATAATTCCAATATCATTATTCATTACATGCCGCCAATCTTACACTCTTTGTAACAACTAGACCCCGTTATCGGAGATGCAATTTGGTAGCTTGACGTTGTTAGGGATGGGTAAAAATATTTATGATGTCGATATCGATACCTACTCTTCCATTCTTTGGCAAGTTTTGTATACCATTTTTAGACTAAGGTTTTTTTGTCATCCATGATAATCATTGTCATCAGAAGTAGAAATCATTATCAGTAGAACAATAAAGATATGGTTGCTATTTTACTTTTCAATTTTTTTGAGTTGCAGGGCCGTGCCTAAACGCTCTTGAGATAAACCTTACCCATAGAGGTATAATACTGGCCACGTATACCGAAAATAAATTATTTACGTCAATCGCACAACAATATTTCCGATTATTTAGCTGTACGAGCATATTTTTTTCGTATATAATAATTCATAATATTGAAAATGCAGTCACTTCTCGTAGAATACCCTGAACTACAAAAAAATCAAGTTTGAAATTTGTTATTTATAAAAATGATAATGGTAATAAATATTTATTTTTTAAATAGTCATGTTTTACAAAATAAACACGTTTAATTAAAATCTTAGACTCTCGTTATCGCAAAGGATAAATATCGACATACAGCTAGTATTTCAAAGTATTTTTACCCATCCCTAGGAATGTCAAGCTACCAAATTGCACCTCCGATAACGGGGTCTAGTAACAACGTAGTTAAAATGTTCAGACCAAAATAGCTTTTAAAACGTGACAGTAACGTTTTCTACATGTGGCCGTACACCTGCCAAGCTAATATAGACGGAGAGCTGGCTATGTCAGATATGACACAATAATGAGAGCAACGAAACTCCTCTTGTTAGTTTGCTATGTTATCCTTATTTCTATATCCGGACATCTGGCAGCTGTTCATTGGTGGAGGAAAATAATGCAAACCATTTGAAGAATACAAAATCCTAGAGTTCTGGGTTTGATGCAATATTGTGGAAAATTATGCAATTAATTAGACTATATTATTGCCAGGAGTATCTTTTGGGGGAAGTAATAACAAATGACGTATAATGAAATTCACAGTTTGTCGCCCATTCGCCTACTGTTTTTGTTTCGGCAATAATACGAAATATTTTTTGTTCTTATGTTAAAATATAGAGTATATAGACCCTATCCTCTATAAATGAGATAATTTCGGCAGCTTGTACCTATTTTGGTATTACATTTTTGCAATTGAAAAAATTCGTAAGCCTGTCACTCTGAGCTCCACCCATGAATAGCTGCCAAGGTTAGTGTAGCAAACTAATTAGGCGGGTTTCGTTGCTCTCATTATTGTGTCCTATCTGATGTGGCTAGCTCTTAATCTAATACTATTTGTTAATATAGTATAATGAGTTGTAGTTATTTCTGTGGGCTATAAAACCACGTGGCATTGAACTAGTTATGTTATGAATGAACACAATCTACCCACGTATTACTTGCATACACAAAACTTTACGTAACACGCAAATTAATCATAACTGTACGTTTTTTTGGCATTCCTTTTTGTTTTGCTTCTAAAAATAACTGCTAAAAGTAGGCTTTCATTAAAATATCTGTTAAACTATTTTTACCATTATGCAAATATGCACGCGCGAACTGTCTCGTCTCTTTATATATTCGTTAGATAGGTAATCTAATTGACAATATCCCAATAGGTTATTTTACTATGGCTAAGCGCTGGTAGCCTGGCGGTAAGACGTCCGACTTTCAATCCGGAGGTCTCGGCTTCAAATCCCGGCTCGTACCACTGAGTTTTTCGAAACTTATGTACGAAATATCATTTGATGTTTACCAGCCGCTTTTCGGTAAAGGAAAACATCGTGGGGAAACCTGAGCTAAGCCTAATAAGGCCTAGTTCCCCCTGGGTAGGAAGGTCAGATGGCCGAGATGCTGTAAAAATACTCAAATCACTATAGGTGTGCTTATAATAGTTGAAGAGTTCCCTCGATTTCTCCAGGATCCTATCATCAGATCCTGACCTAGTTACAATGGGACCAACTATGAAGTATACTCTTTCAAACAAAAAAAGAATTTTCCAAATCGGTCCAGCCGTCTTCGAATAATCGGTGAACATACATAAAAAAAAAACAAAAATAATTTTAAACAAATAAGAACCGACTTCACTTAGCATCCACCTTTCTAACAGAAAATGCTCGAGCTGCTGTAAAAAATACTCAAATCACTATAGGTGTGCCCATAATAGTTGAAGAGTTCCCTCGATTTCTACAGGATCCCATCATCAGATCCTGACCTGGTTACAATGGTACCAACTGTGAAGTATACTCTTTCAAACAAAAAAAGAATTTTCCAAATTGGTCCAGCCGTCTTCGAATAATCGGTGAACATACATAAAAAAAAATAGCAAAAACAAAGATCCCGACGAATTATTGATAACCTCCTCCTTCGAAATCTTGAAGTCGGTTGAAAAAAAACAATGATCCCTCCTCCTTCGTAATCTTGAAGTCGGTTGAAAATAAATACAATTTATCTATCCGTAGTATTTCTATAACAACGCGTCTATGCATGACAGACGGTAATTTCAATTCTTACACTATGATAATGCATTTAAGCGCTACGCAGGCACTTATAAACGCTATCTTTAGACTCGCACGCAAAACCGACTAATCAATCATCAAACTTGCACATTTCGCTCGCATATGGTTTCGTAATGTGATTCTTATGTAGATCATATTAGGGACGCTTTTATGACGAGGTTTTAAAAAAATATATATCAAGAAATTATTAACAGATTATAGCGCGCAACTCTCTCTTGACTTCAATAATTTTACAATATATAATAGTGTGTGTTGTACTGTCAATGACAACTTGATCGCAAGATCGGAAGCATCAGCTCAATCCGATGTTTTTTCGCTCGTCTATTAGCGGGCTGTATCCAAAGAACGTATGTTTTCGTGAGGAAGGATTCAAGTGACACTTACACTGGGTGAGGTATTTTAGCGGCAAGGCCGAAGTCGGCCACGACTGCGGTGAAGTCTCCTTCGCCGTGCTTTCTTACTAATACATTCTGAAATAAAAGAGAAAACTTTCGTTATCATCTAATAAATGTATTTTATTTGGTGGTCTCTCAAAGGCCATGGAAGAAAAACCTTTTTTTTTTAAACAGCACTTTACTTCGTCAAAAATGTGTTCAAAGAAATAAGATGCTATGACAGATGGACCCGGGGTATGTCCTTAAACTACGTCCGGACCTGGGTATGTCCTTAAACTACGCCAAAAAGAGAGGTATGGGCACTGCGAATGGCATCTCGCTAAGTGTGGTAGGGCACGTTCAGCGAATGTCATCGCTCAAATCTGGAGCAGAGCCCGACTGGGGAAGTACCTCCACCTTACAGAAAACCACAGCCAAATAGCACTAGACCCTACTCATAGTGTTGTGTTCCTGCTGGTGAGTAAGGTTGCCAAAGAGCTCAAAGAGGACCCAGTGTGTTGACGATGAGGGACCTTCTTGTTCCTTTAGTCGTCAACACAGTGAATCCTCCTTTTTGTAAAGGGTCGGCAACGCGCATGTGACGCCTTTGGAGTTGCAGGCGTCCATAGGTTACGGTAGCTGCTTACCATCAGGCGGGCCGTATGCTTGTTTGCCACCGTCGTGGTATAAAAAAAAAAAAAAAAAAAAAAGTTAGTTAGATTCAGGGATACCGGTATTTAAAAACCCGAAAAATGTGATATATTTTATTATTTTATAGGCTTCATGTTGAACTCGATATTGTATATAGGTATTGCCTTGGTGTTATTAGATTGCCTCGTTAACAATGAAAAAGGAAACAAAAGAACGAAAAGAGAACGAAATTAACCGGTATGTTAGTATGGAGCAAAGAACGGCTCCCGATCCCTAGTTAGATTTATTGGGGTTAATTGCAACTAATGTGCCTATTTCTTAATAAACGCTATGACATTGATCATTCTACTTAGTCTAGTCTAGTGACTATGATCATAATGATTTAGAAAGCCATGTGCCAGGGCATAGAGTGCTTTGGCGGTGAGGTCAGAATGAGCCGCTCGATGTACTCTATGTTGTATACGCGCGGACTGTATCATGCGGTCTAGACCAGTAGCTCTGGCATGCCCCCGGCTGCTCGAGGGAGCCTACATGTGCTCCGTGTTCTGTACCTTGGCGGTGAGGTCGCGGTGGAACACGCCGAGCGAGTGCAGGTACTCGAGCCCGGCCGCCATGTCGTGCGCCAGCGAGATGCGCGCGGACTGGGGAAGGGGCTCCGGCGGCATCCCTAGGATGACTTGCTCGAGGGAGCCGCCCTCCATGTACTCCGTGAGGGCGTGGAGTTGCCCCTCGTGGACGCAGACGCCCATAAACCTGGAATTTAATGTACCTGGTTAGTTTGAACTTTCAAAACCTAACCAGTTACAACTCAGCGATTTGCACTAACTCAGGGTCAACCCTGGCCCTGGCTGTAGTGACTACTAAGTAGTAAGTACAGTAAAGTCAATAGTCACAATCTTTCTATGCTTCCATCTGAATCTGTTTGTAATAAATATAAATATTATGGGACAATCTTACACAAACCGACCTAGTCCCATAGTACGTTCAATAAGGCTTGTGTTGTAGGTACTAGACGACGATATATATAAGGTGCTAACTTATTAGTTGCAGATATTTTTACAGCTGATAGTACTCGGTTCCTGGAATATATTTAAGTAATAATAATAAAAATGATTTATTCGGTAGCAAAAATCGTATCACAAGAGTCAGGTTGGTGTCTCTTTTTAAGTATGAAAATACCTGTGCCAAGAGACACCGCTCTTCCTTACAGGTTAACAACATAATATATATAATTTCAGTGTTTGCTTAAAACTAAGATTAAATTTAAATTTAACTAGGAACACAGATCTAAAGTAGAATTTCAATACAAATATAAAGAGAGGGTATATATAACCTGCAAGCGCCACGAAGTGCGTGTGTGTGCGTGCGTGCGTGCGTGCGTGTGTGTGTGTGTGTGTGTGTGTGTGTGTGTGTGTGTGTGTGTGTGTGTGTGTGTGTTAGTAGGTGTTTGAGTTTTTTTTTAAATAATCATTTAATTAGATTTTCTATTTCAGCATAGTTTTTCGTTTTGATCCAATCTATGACATTGATCTAGTATTTTCTTTTTACATTCTCTGTTGGTCGAGGAATAAATGTCAATAGCTTTATTAATGAAGTTGTATAATTTTGCCGATTGCGTAAGATATTGCCTTTTTGCATAAGTTGAGTTAGCTGATGGAGGATTAATTACGTTTGGCTTCCTTCTAGAAGTTGCAGTGATCGGGGAAAAAGAAGTCTGTTTATGAAGGCGCAGAGTGACATACGAGGGTTGCTACTTATATATCCGGAAACAAAAAAACAAACAAACGTACACGGCTGAAAATGGTTTTATTGTTTTTCAAAGTATTCCCCTTGATGATCTATGCACTTTTGCATTCGCGTGAACCAATTTTTAAAGCACTTCTGCCACTCCGCCTGAGGTACCTCCATAACGTGTTGTTTGAATGCGTCGACAGCATCTTCAGCGGTCGAAAATCGTTGACCGCGTAATTTATTCTTTATATTTGGAAATAAATAAAAATCGTTGGGTGCCAAGTCAGGGCTGTACGGCGGATGACCCGTTAATTCCACATTTTGACCCTCCAAAAATAGAGTTGTTTCGCGTGACGTATGACAGCTGGCATTGTCATGATGAAGAATGATTCTTCGTCGCTGGTTAGTTTTACGAATTTGTTCAAATACTTCCGGTAAGCAAATGGTCGTGTACCACTCTGAATTAACCGTTCTACGGTTTTCTAGTGGCACTGTAGCTACATGGCCATTAATACCGAAGAAGCAGGCCACCATTTGTTTCAATGTACTTTTTGCACGAGTAACTTTCGTAGGGTTCGGCTCATTTTGAAACACCCATTCCGTTGATTGTTGCTTCGTTTCGGGATCGTATGCATAGATCCAGGATTCGTCACCTGTATAGATGTTATAAACGGCTTTTGAGTCACCACGGTTATATTTTTTTAACATTTTATTGCACCATTCGACGCGAGCATCTTTTTGCTCTTTTGTTAAGTTGTGGGGTATCCAACGCGAACAAATTTTTTTTACAGCCAAATAATTATGTAATATGCTATTAATGCTGGTCATAGAAATACCCAGAGTCGCCTCTATCTCGCGGTACGTAACATGTCGGTCGTCCATTATAAGTTTTCGCACAGCCTCGATATTTTGTTGTACAACGACCGATTTCGGGCGACCTGCCTTAACTTCGTCCGTAAGCATACTACGTCCACGATTGAACTCACTAAACCAGTGATACACAGTAGTTTTAGATGGGGCTTCATCACCAAAAGTTGAAGTTAGTTGATCTATGCACTGTTGTTGCGTTAAACCACGCCGAAAATCATAATAAATCATAGCACGAATATTTTCACGAGTGAGTTCCATTCTTGCTGCGAGATGACATTTAAAACCCGTCAAAAACAAAACACGAGCGTTAATAAGAAAGAAAAAATATACCGGCCAGTACTTAAAAAAGTTCAAATTTTACCATGGAGGTCAAATATGCTATTTAAGAAGATTGTAATCCCGGTTTCCGGATATATAAATAGCAGCCCTTGTATAGTACATATAGCTTTCTGACTGATAAGAGGCCACATATATCATATAAGTCACTTGTAGGGAATCGCAGGGGCTTAAAGTACATGACTTTTATTAAAGCTCGCTGGGCTCTTTCCAATTGCAAAAAAATAGTTTTTGTGGCACCTCCCCAGCCCCATACAGTACGAGAGTACTGACTGTGCCAGAGATACGTAGATCTGATTCAATACCTTAGGAGTTGCAACATGTCTCAACTGTTTAAAAGACAGTAACAGTATGCATATGCCACGACAACCTCTCGTCAATAGTCACTCCCAGATATTGAATCGACTCGATTTTGTCAATGACAGTGCAGGAGCAGTTTGTTAAATTCGCGCATTTATGGATTCTGATCTTAAACGAACTGTCAGGTTGCGTTTCAGAAGTTTTCGTAAAACAGATGTAGCTGGTTTTTTCCATGTTTAAGGTCAAGAGATTACTCTGCAGCCACGTAAAATTTTAGCTAGGCCTATCTCTGCTGAATTGCGAACATCCTCCCAACTATCTCCATAGAATACAATAGCTGTATCGTCGGCGTATGCAAATATAGAGCCATTATCAATGCGCATATTACATAGTTGGTTTATATAAACCAGAAACAGCGTGGGGCCTAAAACACTCCCTTGAGGGACTCCATAGTCTATGCCACACTCATCGCTTTTGTAATTACCTACTCTAACTCTCTGTTTGCGATTTCGAAGGTAATCACTAAATAAGAAGAGAGGGACGTCTCTAATACCAATACCTTCGAGAGACTTGATAAGAGTGGGAACAGAAACCGTATCAAACGCCTTTTTCGAGTCTAAAAATACAGTCAAGCACTTATAGCAAGCACTTAAGCATGTATGAAACATTATAGCTTTTACAATGTTTTTTTGGAGAAAACTGAAAAACAAATTTGCTACGTAAAAACACCCTGTTAATGTGGTAATTAAATGAGAACTCATTGAACAGATTCTAGTACCTCTTTTACCTAACACCTAACAGTCTGGCCACTTCACGTCGATAAATCAAATACTTGATTGTCAATGTCATGTTATTTGCCGAACCATAATGACATTTAAGACAAACAATTGTTGACATGAGTGATATGACAGATAGTGTTAAACGTCTTGTCAGTTAAATGCACATAAATAAATAAATAAATATTATGGGACATGGTGATTATTTTTAACGAACTTATAATTTTTTTGTTCGGTAAATGAAAACAAAAAAAAAAAATATTCTTAATTTCAATTTAAAGTTAATTGTTTTAAAGTAAAGTACTTATCACCTATTAAAATATCTGCAACTAATAAATTAACAGCTTATACAATAAATATAGGTATATAGGTTAATACTTAAATACATAGAAAACATCTATAACTCAGGTACAAATATCTGTGATAATTACACAAATAAATGCCTTTACCAGGATTCAGGATTCGAATCCGGGACCTCCCGCTTTGCTTCGTAGGAAGTGTCACTACCGACTGGGCTAGGAGGCCGTGTAATAATCTGAAGGAGTACAATCAACCTAACCAGGACATTAAAAGACGGGTTGTCTATTTGAAACCACTTACCACCAAATGGGTTTATAGCATTACTAGTAAAATATGCAACAAAAATAAACTGCTGTAAAGTAGTATTTACCGACCGGTAATTAAACTAAGTATGTACCGCAATATTTTATTTTGTCCAATTAAAGTTTATTTTAGTTCTCACACAAATAGTTGACTAAAGTAGTAAAATGCCAGTCATATTGAGCAGCACAAACGCATCTGCCACGCCAGAACACAAGCGCATAATTTGCGGCTCTCGAAGAGGCGTCCATATTTTACCAATAATTGCCAGCCGCGGCCGAACGAGATATTAATGGCTTTTTCTTCCGCAAATAAACATTTTTTATCATAAAACCGTGTGTTTATCAGAAATCTAAGCGCATTGTTTACTGGAGAAAGTCAAATAAATCATTTAGATTGAATGGATAGGTAAATAATGAAAACTGTAGGAAAAAATGTGGTTTCACCTTCTGTATATTGTCGATTAATCAATTCCCTTCCCATGCTCGTGGCGAACTTATTGCTGTATTGTTATAATGATGAACATAATAAAAAGCTCATTAGCGTTCTTAAATAAGCCGCGTGTAATATTTAAATTACTTTACGTGCGCTAATGAAGCGACTTAATCTTGAAGCAACGAACTTGAGAAAACTCGAAATTGATTACGGATTCTTTGAAATGTGAGGCTCAAATAGTCTATTCAAACTTTATTTTTAGTACTGTACTGTAATTACTATTGCAATATTTTATATCACTCATGTTTAGAAAATGTATAGACCGTTACAGTCCGTGATTTATAGTGCTTGGTGCAAAGATCTTAATTTGAACAGTCTCAGTTTGATTCAAATTTGCGCTAGGCCCGTTCGAAGTAATATGCTCTCTTCCAGATATACTTTTTCCAAGAAACGTCCGCAACAGATTGCAAAAAAGTCCAAGAACGTAATCGATTTTCATAACATATGAGTACAAGATGAAGCACAAAGCGAACATTTGAAGCAATTGTAGAAGTATAGACGATGTCATAATTCATAGATGCACAAAGGACCAAGGCGGCCATTGAATGCCGACTGGTTCTGATTCTGTTACAACACTCGGTACAAATATGGTGTTGGATTTGTATTGAAATTTGAAATGCGTCGTGAACGGTGTGGTAATGGAATGGACATACAATTTGAATGTGAAGTGTGAGGGCAGAGGGTTTTCAATTTCGTTTAACAATGTCACATTTACTTCTCTACAAATTGGCTATCGCGAGTTGAAATGAAAGAAAACGAATTGTACAGTCGCCATCAAATATATCGGAGCGGCCAAGGTACCTTGACATTAGAAGCGTTGTTCAGATATTTGTGACCACCTTGGGAGATATATCCGACATATCTGATGGCGACTGTACAAGGTATTTAAAATTTATAATAGAGAGGCTAGAAGGGTCGCTGAATGAAGGTATGGAGCAAAACAACTTCTTAGGACAACAACAACATTTGAATTACGGTGTAAATATTTATAGGCCTCTATCTAAAATTAACAGCGGCTACCTAAATCTATTTCGCAATTTTTAGTACAAAAAAATATGTAGGTAGGTAGTGACAAATGACATCGTAAAACATACTTTAGCACGTAACGGCATCTGGCGAGATACGTTGTAATATATGACAATTTAGTAATGGGCATTGACAAAGGGAGTCATTGTCCGATGACACCAAGGTCTCTGGTTTGAGTTTGACGAATCGGCCCTGACCCTACGAACCGTAAAGGCTCGCGAACAAAAAAGATACACAGATTGGATTTTCCGATAAACTCATCATCACCATTATGATTACTTTAAGCTTACCCTAAAAGTAACATGTTATAGACATTTTTGTTCCTGTAAGTGCCTGAAAACCTGGAAAAACTTTTCGGTTAATATCCAATTTAAAGACGTAAATGATGTAGCATTATATTGTATGTATAAGCCGTCTTCTCTTTCACATTGCGCAGTTTTGGTGACTAAATGGCTAAAAATAATCTGTTAAATTGTCACGAAACATTTATTGTTTTCCGCTTCGCTACCTTAGTTGAAAAAACGCGAAAAAAAATGGTTTACAGTGCATTTATGCTAGTTAAGCAGCTACAGGTTAATTACACTTGTAATTATATTGTTCCATTTGCTGAAGAAAAAAAAAATGTTTGCTCGATTGATGAAAAAACAAAGAAGTGACCAGAATAAGATAAGACAATATTTCTATAAATTAGTATTTATAATTCAGTACAATAATTAGACAGCTCCTCCATACAAAGTTAAACCAGTTTGTACGGCAGGACCTGATCAGATTACCGATTATTTATAGCTTATTTTAAGTTTCGTACATCCTACATTTATTTTTTGTCCATTGTTAAGCCCCAATTCGCCCATAATTTAACGTATGTTATTGTTTCCTTGGTGTAACAATATAGTCTTACATTTCCATGAGAAACTTTTGTTATCCGACGGAAAGTCTTTAACCCTTTGACCGCCAAGCATCGGACGAAAAACTCGTGCCCTCAGAAGTTATATTTTGGACGTGATATCACGTGCTGGCGCTGAGGGCATGACTTTACGTGCGCGTGATTTGACGTCTTTGGCGGTCAAAGGGTTAACTGTATGGTTGGAGAATAGAGACCTCGGCTCTCCGAAACATGTTTTGAACATGTTGTGCGTATAGCGTATTGCGTTATAGTATTAATACATACTAGTTAAACCGGAAACTTTTATAACCTGTAATGTATGTCTCACCAAAATTTTAATGCAATAATATGTACATGTTTTTTTTTTAATTAATGTGGATGTAACGCGTTTGACTTATCGGTGAAGCCAGGTTTAAACGAAGCCAGTGCTGGCACTGCTGGCAAAGACAGGTGCTCTATTTCCGCCAGTAGCGCAGGCGCTGGCTGGATAACTGTTTATACGAGGCCAATAACAAGCCACCCAAGTAGCACATGAAAGCAGTATAACGGCCGTCTTACAGCATATCTGTATGCTTTTAGCATTTTCAGTTCGTTTTATAGTAGCATTATAAACGTTTATAGTGCTGATATAGGTCTTAAATGGGCACGAATTACCCAGCTTGAGATCCAATACAGGTCATTTAATAGCATTACAGGCGCAATATGTCTGCGCTATTAGCATTATCGTTGTCATGGAAAGTGCCAATCGCATTAAAGAATCATTAGTACGCTCTATTAAGTTGCCAACTGCATTAAAGAAGCATTAATACGGCCAAAAAACTTGCTAATCGCAGTAAAGAAGCATAAGTACTCTCGATTAACTTGCCAATCGCAATACAAAAGCATTATACTAGCATAAGAGTGTAGTAAAATAAACCTTGCGTCAATGCAAAAACGTCTCTAACCCCGACGGAACAAATGTTATAATACAATGAACGCTGTGATTTAACTACTTTGTCTCGCAATATAAAATGGACGAAGACGGTACAAAAAACTGAATGAGTGACACGTCATATTTGTTTGCATCCTAACAAAATTTATAAAAGTTTTTGATTCTTTTACGTTATTATATTATATCCTTCAAATATTACTGCGCAATGTAGTTTACTGTAAATGTGTATATAAGTTTCATTGAAAATTTTCACGCGCCTTTGATTTATTGTGGTTTTGCTATAAAATATTATAAAAAGATATGCGTCAAATAAACAAAACAATTGTGTAATCCTCGTATAGAACGAGTTTTGCATTATTAACATAATAGTGTTGCTTGAGCAGTCTTAAATTAAGTAATTTCATTATTATATAGGTATTTTCCTTGTATAAATAGGTCCGCATGATTTTATTTTTAGGTTATAAATTATTTACAAAATGGCGTTGGTCTATATAGACGGAGAGCTAGCCACGTCGGATATGACACAATAATGAGAGCAACCAAACCCCTCTAGTCAGTTTGGTATTCTATGCTTATTTCTAGATCTGGACATCTGGCAGCTTTAAAGTGGTGGAGGTCAAAGAATGCAAACCATTTCAAGAAAATAAATCCTAGAAATCTGGGTTTGATGCAATATTACGAGAAACTAGACAAATACTATACAATATTAAGAGAAATTATACAAAAGTTTATGTTGGGAGAAAGTAGTGCCAAACGATGTATAATAAAATATAGTTCATAGTTTGTCGCCTACTGTTTTTGTTTCCGTAACAATCATACATCGGGGTTTTCGGTGCGGGAACGATTTGAGAAAGAGTAGAGATAAACAGATAGGTTGAGAGTTAGTCTGAGAAAATATCATATTATGCCTAATGAATAACTACCTCTCTGTGAATAGCTTACACACTATGATACGAGCTTTTTTTCTTAGAGGCATGTTTGTATTGACTATTATATACTTAGTATTTTAAAAATGCAATTGCATATCCGAAATTTATTAACTAGATCTACCTAAGACAAAGACACGGTATAATAAGTGTCAAATATTAATCTTGACGTCCGATATTTATGAACTATTTGATTAATTGAAGAGGTTGACAATGATCAGTCATTACATGAATTAATAAAAAAATACTTGAAAAAATCATAGGTATATATGTATCTACAATATATATACATAAAAGTCAGCTATTACATATAAATTGTATATACGTATGATTTTTTCAATCAATTATTCATTAGGTAGAAACGTGCTAGAGTACATTCTGTTTTTTAAGTTAATGCCTACTCTTTGGCTAATGTCAAACATTCCCGCACCGAAAACCCCGATGTATGGTAATAATACACAATATTTTTTGGTCTAACGTTTTTATCGATTTTTGACCAGTTTTGAGTCGATATTCCAACATATTCACTATAGATAGAATTATAAGGCAAACGACTATCGGTTTTTGAATCTTTTATCTCCATTCTGTAGAGCCGGATCTTGAAATAAATGAGCCGTTATTTTTTTATGATATTTTTAAAATATGGTCTAAAAAAACACTTTTATCGATATTCGAATGGTGTAAAGAATCTTACATATACGTAATCTATATATTAGGGTTCCTCTTTGATGTCTCTAAAAATTGTAGAGATTTTAATTTTTAACTAATTAAAACAAAATTTATGACCATAAAACCACTTTTTTAGCCTAAACCGGTTCGACTTTGATGTCAAATATCTCGAAGACAATGAATATTGAAGTAAGTATAGGATACTATATTGTTTAAAGCCGTTACTGATAATATGATAAGCTATATAAATCATTAGAAAACTAAGGGAATCAGATCTAAGGTCGTTGGCGCCAGGGAGCCCCTTAAAATATAGGCCCTGTCCTTTATAACTGAGACAACTTCGGCAATTTATACCTAGTTTGGTATTACTATTTTCCAATTAAAACATTTTGCTAGTCTGTCACTGTGACCTCCACCCATTAAAAGCTGCCAGATGCCAGGATCTAGCAACAAGAATAGTATAGCAATCTAACCAGACGGGTTTTGTTGCTCTCATTATTGTGTCATATCTGACGTGGCTAGCTCTTAGTCCAATAGCAGCTCAGTGACCCTTAAAAAATGCCTTAATGCCTACAGCATTACACGTGAATAATTATGCTATTAAACAACATTAAGCATTTATTTATGCTATTGTAGAACCTAAGGCACTAAAACCGCTAAAAGCTGTACAGGGGCTGTTCATAAATTACGTCATCAATTTTTGATGATTTTTACCCCCCCCCCCCCCCCCCCCCTAAAAATCATCCAACCCTCCCCCTGCCAAATAAAGTGACGTCATTAAAAAAATGCGTTTTAAGCTTAATTGTAAAATAAAAAACTATTTAGTAGATAATATTTTATAGCATTAAAAGTTTATAGAAACACGACTTTCATTCCTTTTTTTACACATTGATGATGTGATCTTCGGAATGACCGCCCGCCCCTCCTACGTCATGCTACCATCATTCGATGTCCAGACCCCCCCCCCCCCCCCCATTAGAAATGACGTAATTTATGAACAGCCCCTTATAATGAATTACTTGGCTTTATAATGGTTTATATTATTGCTATTATACTGCATTAGGAACGTATTACCAACTTATAAATGCTATTGTACACCCTAAGGCATTAAAAATAGCTGAAAGCTGTATAGCGAATTTACGTGGCATTATAATGGCTAATATTCATGCTCTTAAACAGCATTAAGCATTTATTTATGCTATTGTAGAACCTAAGGCACTAAACCAAACCGAAGCATTAGTGTAGCAAACCAAAACGCAACTGTACAGCATTCAGCTGTACAGTTGCATGTTGTTCGCTGCACTAAAACTAATGGCTAAACAAAAGCATTTACATATGCCATTATACAACCGTTATACAGCGTAAAGCATCATAAAATGCTATTGTAGAACCTAAAGCACTAAAAACAGCTGAAAGCTGTATACCGGATTTACGTGGCATTAAAATGGCTAATATTCATGCTCATAAACAGCATTAAGCATTTATTTATGCTATTGTAGAACCTAAGGCACTTAACCACACCGAAGCATTAGTGTAGCAAACCAAAACGCAACTGTACAGCATTCATCTGTACAGTTGCATTTTGGTTTGCTGCACTAAAACTAAAGGCTTTAAAAAAGCATTTATACATGCCATTATACAACCGTTATACAGCTTAATGCATTATATAATGCTATTGTAGAACCTAAAGCACTTAAGTGCTTTTAAACAGTCGAAAGCTGTACAGTTGCGTTGTGGTTTGCTGCACTAAAGCTAAAGGCTTTACAAAAGCATTTAGATATGCCATTATACAACCGTTATACAGCTCAAAGCATCATATAATGCGATAAGTTGCTCGGTGAACGTATATAAGAGTTTATACGGTCCTTAAGTTCGAAATAAGTTAACTATTCATATGTTATAATGCTTCCTGTGTTACTTGGGCAGCGCCGGCACTGGCTTCGTCTAAACCTTAAAGCTAGGTCACCGGCTATACATCACACGCGAATAATTGAGTGCTTTAAAAATGTGTCGACGTTTTAACTAAACAAACAATCCTTATTATTAGCACTTGTTTGTGCAACTAACTGGTAGGTGTTCGCATTCAGTAATAATTTATAGCGTTATTAATGTCATTATGAAGCGATTATGAAGATGGCATCACGCGACGGAGCCAAGGCCCCTGGAATGGTTGAGTGCATGCAAGATTGCTAATTAATATAAGACATGCAAGGGTGATGCACTCTTCTAACAGTTCGATTGTTTTGCTTTTCAACCGACTTCATGATTTCGAAGGAGGAGGTTATCAATTCGTCGGGATCTTTGTTTTTGCTATTTTTTTTTTTTATGTATGTTCACCGATTATTCGAAGACGGCTGGACCGATTTGGAAAATTCTTTTTTTGTTTGAAAGAGTATATTTCACAGTTGGTCCCATTGTAAACAGGTCAGGATCTGATGATGGGATCCTGGAGAAATCGAAGGAACTCTTCAACTATTATAGGCACTCCTATAGTGATTTGAGTATTTTTTACAGCAGCTCGAGCATTTGCTGTTGGAAAGGTGGATGCTAAGTGAAGTCGGTTCTTTTTTGTTTAAAATTATTGCTTATATTTATTTAGTAGCTAAGCGAGTGAGGTCTTAAAACTGAGTAAATGTATCTTAGAAGCTTTTTTATTCTGAAATAATAGCGGTTTAGTCCCATTCTGTATTAGAATGAGATAATAAGAAGTACTGTAGTAAATAAGATTGAGTCCCAATTCCAAACTAAGCTTGAATAACAAATTACGGATGTTTGTAGACAACTTAATTTATACTCACTTTGATGGAGCACATCGTAACATATGTATATTAATAACAACTAAATAATTTTAAACAAAAAAGAACCGACTTCACTAAGCATCCACCTTTCCAACACCAAATGCTCGATCTGCTGTAAAAAATACTCAAATCACCATAGGTGTGCCTATAATAGTTGAAGAGTTCCCTCGATTTCTCCAGGATCCCATCATCAGATCCTGACATGGTTACAATGGGACCAACTGTGAAGTATACGCTTTCAAACAAAAAAAAAAATTCCAAATCGGTCCAGCCGTCTTCGAATAATCGGTGAACATACATAAAAAAAAATAGCAAAAACAAGATCCCGACGAATTGATAACCTCCTCCCTCGAAATCTTGAAGTCGGTTGATAACACTAATAAACACCACCTGAATATAGTGGTAGTGCTGTAATCGGCAGTTTAGAGATAAAATGTAAGAAGCATGTGCATAGAATAATAGAATTCCGGCACACGATCATAAAATTAAATCTCTTCTGTCCCGCGTGACAAGCAATTAGTCAGAGCTTACACGGCGAAAGTGGAAATCCTTCCTAGGAAGTGTCAAATGAAGGGGCACAGACTAGACATAGACAAGACACCGCATGATGAAGCGTTTATAAAGAACTGCAACACTTTGCAGCTTTGTCAAGATGACTCTTATAAAAAGTTTGGCGACGCGACGGAGCAAACCGGAAATGTCCCTCCCGCATCGGCTTGTTCGGTCACGAGAGACGATGTTCCTCGTAAAGACGTTACAGACCTTACTTAAATCATCTGGCATTATGAAAGAGGTCTTATGATGATAATAAAGAACGCGAAGTCACCACACATAAGTGTAATTTTAGTTGCAAAAGCAATTATTTGAGCAGGGACAAAGCACTGATTGGACCAAATCTTGCTGGTATGAAACGTTTGGTAGATCTCTATTGGACCACAAATGTGTTATATGATCATCCAGTTGCTGAACTGGTCTGGCGCACGGAGCCTAGGTGAACGTCTGAAGGTCCACGTCAAAAGTTGTATAACGTGAAAACACGGAATCTCCGAGGGGTTACGATATTAGATTTTGTTAGTGAATTTAAAAGCTGTCAAGCCGTCACACGAATCTTGTACCTAACAGTTCTCCTTCCGCCAATTCAAGAACAATACATAAAGAGTATGTATGTAGGTACTTGTACAGTCGGCAACACAAGTAGCTTAACGGGTGAGGTGTTCAAAATGACCTTCACACGCTCTTATTCTTTTAACAATAAAGTCGTGCCCAGATCATTTTGAACACCTCATCCGCATAGCTACTTCTGCCGCTGTATATTGTAATTCGCATTATATTCATACGTTTACCATTTAGAAATTGGTGACTACTAAATAAGTATGGGAAGGTAGGTACATTTTAATGTTTTTTTCAAGTCCGAATGTTGCATAAAGCTCTTCTCATCCGGACTCTTAAAAAGCTCTTACAATATATTATATATATATTTGCATTACAAAATTAATCCAAATTCTGTGCTTTATTTTTTTAAGAACAAGGTAGAGAGTAGGTGGTTTGTGGGATGAAATTACTGCATATCATTAGCACGGCAGAATTTAAGAGCAATGACTTTGAAATCTATGAAAAGGGTACTTTAAGATACCGGCTAAGTACAATATAAAATAATTAATAAAACTTACTAATGTACTTACCTACTTTTGTTTACAAAACTAAAATCGAAATGAACGAAGGTATAAAAAATATCGACGCAAGCCCTTAAAAAAGACTTAAAATAATCTATAAAAGTTATAATCTTCCTTAACAGTAGCAGATAAGCTTACCAATAAAACTTTTTGCGAGTTTCGTAATTATAATCTATTTTTAGCGTCATTTAATTTGTCGGACTGATTTCAATCAAGACGATCAGACGGATTATTCGCCAACCACGCAATACCAATTATCCAATCGAAAATAAAGATACAAAAGATGATGTCATCTTTATTGAGTAACAAAATAATTCTTATACGATACTATATTAAACTAATTAAATAAATAAAAGCTAAAGAAACCTACCTAACTTAAACTAGCAAATATCCCCAATCGTATAGTTGAGTTGTAGGATGTTTTGCTAGGTAACCATACTTTGCATTATATGCAGAGCCGGCCCTGGGTAGAGCGATTTGCGCGGACGCTCAGCACAGTCAGCACAAGTGTGCAGCGAAAGTATCTCGCGGGCGAGAGAGACATTTGTCACTTTCCGATGAATACAGTTAGAAAGGATGATGAGAAGTGGTGGTTAGAAAGTGACACATGTCTATCTCGCCCGCGAAATACTATCCCTGCACACTTGTGCTAACACTACTAACCGTGCAGCTGTAAGATAAAGGTACGATCACAGACTCTTTCACTTTACTTTGGACATTTCATAGAGTAAGTATTGCATAAGAAAATAGCTTGAACAGCAAACGGCTCAACAATTAAAGTCATAGACTACTTCCCTACTCTTGGGCTGCGCTAAACGGAAGTTAAATATACCTCTAATTAGATATACAGATATAAATATAACTAGATAGACCATAAGCTACGGTAGATGCTTACCATCAGGGACCTATACTTGTTTGCCACCGTCGTGGTAAAAAAGAAATAGATGACATCAATTAGATTAAAAATAAACTGATTACCAAGAATGAAGATTGGGAAGGCTTAATGTAATTAGAACTGTTAGAAGATTAACATATTGCAATCGGTTCTAGAGAAGCTCCTGAGAGGTGTCTATCTATTGTCAAGTTTCGTAACATAGGAAGTGATAAAAAGCTGACAAAATGGGATAGGGAATTAAGTAACGATTACTGAATCAATTGTAGGTCGTTGCGTCATTTTGGGCTCATATTTTGCGGTTAGCGGACAGGCCAGGCGTTATATTCTCATTGCATGCTCGAGCGAGGGCGAGTGGTCTTGTGGTTCTCAATTCGTCGGGATTTTTGCTTTTTTATATATGTTCACAGATTATTCGAAGACGGCTGGATCGATTAGGAAAATTCTTTTTTTGTTTGTAAAAGTATACTTCACAGTTGGTCCATTGTTCAGGTCAGAATCTGATGATGGGATCCTGGAGAAATCGAGGAACCTCTTCAACTATTATAGGCACACCTATAGTGATTTGAGTATTTTTTACAATAGCTCGGGCATTTGTTTAAAAGGTGGGGGCTAAATTTAGTCGGTTCTTTTTTGTTTAAAATTATAGCTATACTGATTTAGAGATCCGTAGTTTGTTTTTTGGGCTGCTTTCCTCACAATATTTTCCAGTCACTACTTTTCGGACCTAATCTCACCAATGCCTATGCCTGGATGGAAGGTCTTTCATTCTCACTTTCATAAAAGCTATTTTCTTAAAATAATAATTCTTAGGATTAGATTGCCAAGGCGAACCCATTGAGCCGTGATGGCTAAAAGCCGGTAGAACACGATATGACGATGATGAGTTCGTTTTCTTGGTCAACTATAAAAAACACGTTGTTCTAAGGCTCGCCTGTCGTCGGTAAGTGTTTGGAGTGAGCCCGAGGTGGCGCTCGGGCGGGAATCGGGTTGCAGCGTGTAATTGCATAAGTGCTCGGGTGTGGTACTTAAAAACCGTAGAAGATGTGGAGTTATCTCAGCGGTGTAGTAATTATTTACTTATGTCATAAATAAGTGAATTCTGTTCTTGTAGGTACAGTCAGATGTAGGTAAAATAGGCTAAGCGGGTGAGGCCAAAGTGTTCAAATTGATCTTGACACGTTAGTTTCCAATAAACTCGTGTCTGTTGCTGTACCCTGTATAGGCACAAGTGTTGTTTACTGGGTCCCTTCTCACGATTAATCAGTATACCTCGCCGGTTCAAAGGCAAAACCAACTATCTGCTAATAAAAAAATCCAAATAGTCGGTTCTGCCTTTAACCCGGCCCTGTAAGGTTCAGCTTACAACAAATCTCTCCAACTAGTCTTTTCTTTAGTCTTTAGACTATCTTTTCCCGTAAATATAGACACAGATACTTGGTAGAAAACTAAGATATCTGCGATCGAAGAGAAAATTTTATAAAACATTGATACGAGTATATTATCGGCCAGATGCGAACGATTTTTTTCTGGCTAACGATTTTTCAATAACAGAATGGCCACCCATTTTTATTAATAATTAATTGGCAAAGGGAAATTAAACATTTGTTAATTTTTAGGCAAAAAGTCAATGGGAAAAGTTGGACGTTTGCGTTCAGGCAATATGGCGATAAAGCTGAAAGATGAGTTTAATTTGGGTTTCCAGAGAGGCAACGGATGTTTTAGACACGCTATTTAGATTTTAAATATTAGAGACACATTCAGATTTATATCTTATGATGCCAATTCAGTCTCAGGACATCGAACTTGCACTGGTGTATTGTATTTGCACTGGATCATTTTCTTTTGAATATTTAGAGTGCCGTCGCCTACATAGCTCCTTTTAAAAGCAATGCATTGAAAAGTTCTAAGAACTTATTACCTGAAGTGCTCTAAAGTCAGGACCGAACTTTAACAAAACACCTACCGAAGTATTATCTTTCAGATATACAGTTACTCGTGACCTCAAGACTACTGTTGGTTCGAACACTTGTTTGATGAGCATCGTTTTCCGACCGCGATCGCAATCCCAAGTAAACGAGATATCCATATTTGTGCAAAGAAGCCGAGCAGTTAATGAGAGAAAGAATGTAGTGTTGACTCATTGTTCCATCGTCATCACCATTTGAGCCTTTAATCTTCAAATGCAGACCACGGAAAACTAGGGTCAAAGTATCTAAAAGGTAGCTCAGTTGCGTGGAGACCCTTTCAGTGACACTATGTTTGTTAAGTTAATTCTTGTTTATTAAGATTTAAGATTTATTTTATCCTATCTTAAATACTAAGCCCTCCTAGAATATCCTATAAATATCATCTAGTAGATGTGACCTGGAACCTTTTTAATAATTATTTGCAATATAATAACTTCTTATTGAAATTGGATGTATTTGGTAAATTAGTAAAAATATAGAAGGGTTTTGACATGTAGGTGTACCGACGAATTATGGAGAAACGCAACGATGCCGTGGTGCTGCAGCGGATAGGTAAATCTGTAGTAATTACAAACGCAATAAAAAAGGAGGAAAATTAAATTAAATGTACGATTAATTCCGGTTGCTAATTGCTAATAATAGAAAATGTCGAAGGTCGACGAATGGCTACAGGAAAGAGAAAATCTGCGTAAATTGACACGCAAAAGCATCATCACAGTACAGAGCCGCTGTGTCGAAGGTTAAAATTGCTATGATGATAAACAAATTACTGAAACAAGCAATGCAACATACAAAGAAAGTATGTATAAGATAAGGTTAATTACCTACTACGGGACGGAGGATACTAGCATAGAAGACATGTATTCAAGAATTTTGCCTACCACGCATAATAACGGTAACAAACAACCATTGGAAAATTCAGTTCTTCCCAATCCTAATTCATCGTTTCATTCAGATTCGTCGTTTCCCAATCCTAATACGGCACTTACAAATCCAACGGCAGAATGGGCGGATGCAGTGTAAGATAAATAGAAGAAAGATGACATTCCAACGCTGGTTCGTTTAATCGTGATATTACACCTATCTGAGGGCCATATAAACCTGGTCCATAAGCCTAATTGCTCGGTAATATCTTAATGGTGGTTATAAGAGAAGTGGTCTGATTTTAAAATGCAAACATTATCTTAATGAATATGGTTCCTGTCGCCAATTTTACTTAGCGATCTTTGTTCTTTTTTAAGTATTATAAAATGTTTTCAGGGCAAGTTTTTCAAGGTATATTTCTCATTAAGTTTGAAGAAGATGCCGAGCGACATTGCAGTGTGTATATTTACATGAACTCCTTCGAACCTGTGTTTATACCTCTGTATATACCTTATTTTTTGCAACATGATATGATAAGTGAGGTACGTCTCTTTATGTATCTGTGGTGAATATTCACTATAACTTTAGATTCCACTTCATCATTTCGATGAAAAAGGATACAGTTGGAAGTTATTCAGTGACAAAAAAGTTCAACCCACAATAATTCACTATTAAAATTGATATCTTCGTTTATTTTAAAAGATCTGAGGTTTTAAACCTGTTCCCTAAACTACATCTAGTTTATTTTTGTAAATCCATACAAAACCTTGGTAAGGTAACACAATACCCCTCGAAAGGTGAGTTTCATAGGTTCAGACTTTGATCATACCATTTGTGTAGTCGGGGCATAGTCAGTAATTATAATAGCTGATGAAGTCTCATAAAGTACCCAAATTTACATAACAATGATGAGTTTAGTAGCGGCAAATAAAATGTAAATTTTGTAGCAAGCAAATAAAGAGTTTCTTGCTTTTATTGCTTTGTTGAAACAAGTTACGTCCGTGAATTAAACGTGGTAAAATTATGCGTAAAAACCATGTAATAATAACTTGTACCTTGCGTTTATTTACATAATAACCGCGTTCTTATTAGAAACTGCTAATTAAGTTTTTATTCAGTAATTCCTCGTTACTTTTTTGTAGACAAATCTGGTTGGCTATATTTTAATCAAAAATCCCCCGGTGGATACCTGACTCACCGTGTAACTACTAACTAGCATATCTAACCCAAAAACAGCCCTAACTACATAACGTTAAGGAATTTTTTTAAACCCATCCAGAGGAAATTCTTAGGTAGCAGACAGACTTAAATTTGAGGGGAATAAATTGAATTGACTCATCAACTTGGCATAATAATGAGGCTTTTAAGCCAGACGGCTGCATCCCTTTCTATCACCCAATCAATAATTTTGGTACTTACCCATTTGCAGATTAGGCGATCATTGACATGTATTAATTTCACGGTATTTTTCATATAATTTTGATTATATCATATATTTTTGATACCCAGCTTCATGGTTCCTGACGAACGCGTTAAGTTTTTTTTAAATGACCGAAGATATTAAGAGCTCTTAAGTAACATTGGAGAATTCAAAAATAAATCCAACTGTACTTATCTCAGAGCTAATAATATGAAGGTAGATATTGTTCAATTTTCTAGTACTACTGAAGCTTCATTTAAAACTTATCAAACTTGAAAGTTGAATAATCTAATCCAGTTTTTAAATCCTTTTTAGGTATAGGTATATGTCGGTACACTAATAAAAGGATCGCAACGATATTTTACGTAAACCTTAATTGATAGATCTGTTTCAAACCCTCATTTGTCAGTAACTGTATACTTCTGTTTCAAATCAGCAGTACATTTCATCACTGCCGTTCAATTCTAAAACGTCTAGCGAATTACAGATTCATCGCTTTATATACCTTTTTTTCAATACTTCATTTTGTTGTTATACTTAATATAATATGAAGAATGTTCACGTTCAACCGTCAATTTTCATGTTCATTGGATGAACTTAACACTATTAAAATTGTACCAACCTAAATCTGGCTCTTGTGTTAGTCAGAAAAAAAATGTCTAGACGTAGAATATTGTCTGACCTTCCACGGTCGAAGTAAATATACCGAGCTTATGATTTTTTATAGGGAATTTTCATTATTATTTATGTAGCGCACGGGTTTGGTAACTATTCATTTTTTTTTATTCCACGACGGTGGCAAACAAGCATACGGCCTGCCTGATGGTAAGCAGCTACCGCAGCCTATGGACGCATGCAACCCCGGAGGACTCACATGTGCGTTGCTTACCCTTTAAGAACCTATACACTTCTTTTTTGAAGAACCTCATACTGTAGTCCGCTGGGAAAACCTCGGCAGTAGGGAATGCAACCGGTTAATATTTTGTATGAGAATTACCGGTAATTTACCGGTTAACCTACCGGTTAACCATTTCTATACAATTATTTACCGGTTTGCATTCCCTACTCGGCAGGGAGTTCATTCCACAGTCGCAGTGTTCGTGGGAGGAAATTCCTATTAAACCGTACAGTGCACGACCCATTAGGCTCCAAGGTGTGAGGATGAACATCCTCACACCTTGGAGCCGCGAGCGGTTTGGTAACAAAAACCTGCCGTGGGCATCATATTTATCAAACAGTTCTTCAGAGCACAACCCATTGTACAAGCGATAGAACAAATATAAGGAGGCAAAGTCCCTCCTTAGACTCAATGGTTCAATATCGCTCGTGAGTTTGGGATCGTCGACGATCCGAACAGCGTGCCGCACCGAGTCAAAGGGCCCAAGCTGGTATCCAGATGCTCCCGCCCAAAGGTGACAGCAGTACTCCATGTGGGGTCTGACTTGCGACTTGTATAGAAGCAGTCTCTGCCCCGGAGTGAAGTATCTCCAAGCTCTATTATATCTCTCTATCATACTGCCTCTTGTATTTGATAATATTAATAAAAAATCAATTGGTTTTGTCACTTTTGTCAGACAGTATGAAGCTGTATATCTCGTTGGCGCTCGGCAGGGCATAACGTTGCGTCGAGCTTCCAAGTGATTTGACCAGCGTTTGCTGTAAGTGCTGTAACCACTCCCATGTGTTTACAATGGACGCGTCGCCGGTCACCTCCGCTCGCCTCAATTTGCACCCGCAAAATCTCTATCGTACTCACTTTTGTCAGTTTTGTCTAACTTCTAACTTAGTAATGTCGTATTTTTAATTTAAGACAGTAATATTTATGACAGTTCTCTCCATACAACAAAGTGATTTACAATGTAGGGCAAGTTGCTGTCAGAATACTGTCTTGAATTAAAAATACGATATTAGTCCGCCTCGAACTAAGAACTCGCGATTTACTTGCAAACTAATTCACCAATATACAAGGCCCCTTATGAAGATCGCTTATGCGCTTTATAGCTCCATAACCCCTTGGTCGATCCAGCTCATATAAGAACTCTCTAATTAGGTACATTTATTTCTGCTACAACCACAACTAAGTTCATAAAGATCAGAAAAACGGTACTGAAGTTATCGCGGAACAAACATTCAAACTCAAAAAGCCATCGAAATGCACGGACGTCCCAGTAGCCAGCTAACAGTTATGTTGTTTCCGAAGTTGTTTGTAAGAACTTCGCTGCACTGCACTCGTTCGTTCGATAATAAGTACAATTATTTGATAATTTGGATTAACATTTAGTCTTCTCAGATAATATTTCGCTGTATTCATGTTCGGGCCACTCGAAGAGCTAGGTACGGACAAGTTAAGCTCGGTCTAGTACTCACCCGAGTATGTTGGGATGTTTCAGCTTGTTCATGAGCTGCACCTCACGCAGCATGTTGGGCCGGTTCGCCCGCTGCTGGTTCATCTTCAGCACCATCACCTTGCCGGACGTTTTGTGGGTGACCTGAAACAAAACAATGATGTTTAGAATCATAATGAGAGTACTGTGGAGGATGTTCCTCACTTCATATAAGTTGATCTCTTAGTAACAAAAAAGAAGATCCAGAAATGTACTTATTTATTTATCGTATGGCTACATGTTACTGGATATATATAGGCATTTCTTCCTTGGAGTAGTAGTAGTGGGAAAGCAGATGATGAAGAAAATCCAGTGAGTGCTGCGAGGTCCAGATGAGACAGTGCAGCTGCCAAGTTTGTTACTCTTTTAGCACCACCCAGGGATCACGTGTAGGGTTGTATAAGGTGTTTCTTACGGACGCAGAGTAACATTGATCCCCAGAAATGTACTAAAATGGCGTTATCGCATAAGAAGACGTTTGTGATAAAAAACCGCCGTAATCCGTTGAATATTCGCACTTCTTCATATTTTACCTAAATGATCAATACTTTCGTAAACGCTGCTAAATCCGTCTGTGTAGAGGATCACCTTTGCATTTACTGGAATGGTTATTTACGACTTTTAAAAATATTACTCGCCTAGATTAAGGTTTGTCTTTTGAGAGAAAATTACGTCTACCTACTTAATAATATTATCAAATAATGTTTCAAGATTAGATTTCTAGGTCATTTGCCTGTCTATTCTAGATCAGATATAATCAGGTCAGACATTAACACAATCATGATCAAAGTATAGCTTTATGTGTGAAGCGCTCTGTATTCGAGATTATATGTTGATTGTTCTAGAAATTGGTGTGCCGCAACCGCTGGCTTGTTCCCAAACCGTAAAATGGAGCGAATAAATTGTTTAATTACTTGAGATAATTCACATTAACAAGTCTTATTTGTTTGTCTTATTTTTACATGCCCGTTGTTACCGTTACAAGAGTCCGAGTGATTTATTAAAAATTCAACTCTTTACAATATTTATTGGAGTAAATTTAACATTATTCCCACAAAATTTTTTGCGATTAGCAGGAATAAACCTCGATTTAAGTTTAGCATACACGAAAAAGTGTCTATGCATGTCAACCTGGTAGACTACGGAACCCAAAAATATTAAGACGGAATCAGAATTATCGCTGTCATAAACAACGTCAAATTACGTAACTTCACACTGGAAGGAACCCAACGACATCTTCTCTTGCTAATCTTGCTATCTAGGACATTGAATATTAGGTACATAATACACATCTTCTCTATTCATTATAAGTCGACAAAATCCTTTCTTTCCTTTCTTATCGATTTCTTCGCAATTCTAAACATGTGCATGATCGTTATAACCTTCGGATATAACCGTGAATCTTTTTTCAAGTGAAATAGTTCGTTACTTACGCACTTATTACATTTGACGCACCAGCACCACCAATCCAACCATATAAATGTTACACTATCCAGCGTCATTCAATACTATGCGTGCCGATTCGTCTTACAACTCGACCATAATGCTGCCGCACCACGCATGAGAACAGTAAGTACATTGAAATGCAAGTTAGAATTTGGAATTTATCGTGTTGGAATACGACAGACAATTGAATGACTTTTGAAATGGATGTTACGACTTTTTATACTGGGACGGAATAATCCGATCGCATTTCTAGATTTCCAGTATACCGCTCGAAATCACCGTTCTGCGATGGTTCTGTTAGGCTCTTTGGAAGCTGACTGGGAAGATTTAAGTGCACTATTAAAGGTACCGTTAGTAAATAAATTCGTGCCACGTCTGACCCTAGTTTAGCTGTTTTATCTGTGATTTGTGGTTTGCTTGCGTTGTATCAGGGTTTAATGGATGCGTGAAAGACATGTCAAACGGTAATGAACACTTTACGTGGATAGATGGAACTGTTCTACAAAGATAAGAGAGACAGCTTGATAACATGAGGGAATAAGTAAGGAAATAGTATCATACTGATGTTTGGCCAAAGCCCAAAGATTAGCATGGAAACCATCAACCAGAAGGTTAGATGATATCTGCCGGACGGCGGATGTGCAGTAGATGGAACTGGCACGAGATCGAAGAGAGTGGCGTAATAAAGAAGAAGCCTATACTCAGCAGTGAGTGGATACGGTCTAAAAAGATAGAACTAAATATGGCTTTAACTCCCTGTGCTGTACAATTCAAGTAAGTTCGCTACACAACTTGATTATTCCGTAATTACTTTTATGAAACGTAAAACTCTTTCGATACTTGTTATAATAACTATGATGAAGATTTAGCTGATGTATCGGCTTTACCTTTCCGAAAAATGCAACCTAATCCGACAAGACGTTTTGGTGATAAATGGGAATCTATGCACAAATTAACAAACCTACCGCCTCTCACCCTAAAGGTATACATAAATATATCGTCTTCGTTCGAAAAAATATGTGTTATATATGTTTCACGATCTGCATGTTCTATTTACAAACGTTATCATTATCAATGTACCTGTTCCTTATCAGATAAGCGCACAATGCTCTAAGTCAATATTATTAAGTGGTATCATTAGTATCATTATGGTTGCCGTATCTCGAGAATGCGATAACGCAAATAGTCTATTGCACGAGTTTGCATTTAAATAGATTGAGAGAAAATTGAGGATTTGCGAGGTTGATTTCTAATCTTAAGTTTCTAGTGTAGTTACCAACTTGAGTTTCATTGGATAGAGGAAAACACTGCTTCTATTTTTATAAGGCTCGTGCCTCGTAATCACAATAAATAAGAACTAACCAGTATTTGTAATGGTTTAAGCAAAATACATTAGGGTAGGGTGGGCCCTACACTAGTGGAAACTATTTAGAGTCAGTAAATACATGTCTCTAATAATTATAATTTTTAAGGTAAGGTAGGAAGTTTTGGATGCAATTAACTAGAATTGATATTATACTACTAAGCATGAAATAATTAAATACCCAGAAATTAAGCTACCATCTGATTTGACAGATGATAAACCATCTCGAAACTAAATGACTAATAGTACTCCAAGTCGGAAGACTGTAATGTAATTAAGTATTTATTAAATTTACGTTACGACGTTAATAACAGTCTGATATAAGAAAAAGGAGACTGTGAGGTCTAATTAAAGATTTACTTTAAGACAGCAGTTGTTCAGCTTCTTGTTTTTCTTTTAAACCTAAATATAATAGTAAACAGGCGGCCTGTTTACTATTATATTTGGAGTCAAGTAATACATCACATTAAAGTGTCCCTGACGTTTCCTAAGCCGTTTCACGTATTCTCAATGGACAATCATCAATTTAGTTTCCCCTAATGTCAGGGTCCCAGGGGATCCTTGAAGTGGGGGGAAGGGCCATTATATCGTCATTTATAATGTGGCTGTCAAACCAACACTCTTAGTAGAAAGCACATTGAGACGTTTACGAATGCGGATAAAAGTTAGTGTTTCTAATAACTTCTATTACAAGTATGAGTGTACAATTCGACGAAATGTCTCGCACATCATACTTAAAATGTCAAAGATATGCTCCTGTTAATTAAGTAGGCATATAGTCTCATGTGGCTGTTTTATATGGCAGTGAGACGTGCTGTTAGCGCCACAACTAAAGGCTGGGCCAGACACACGCGTTTTGTTAGCGTGGCGGTAGCGGAGCGCGATCGAAGCGCGATGCGAGCGGCGCCGGCGGACGCTAGCCGGAAGCTCGCGTCGCGCCAGAAAAACGCTTTCGTCGCGCCCGCATCACGCTCGCATCGCGCCGGCATCACGCTAGCGTCGCGCCAGTATCACGCTCGCGGTCCGCCAGCACCGCGCTCACAGCCCGCGCACTTGATCAATCAGCTTTCATTGAAACTCTTTAGTTATTTCTAAAGATATATCAAATGGTTTATTGTATAATGTAATTAATGTATCATACCTGACACTGGTCCAGTTTAATTGATTTTGAGGGTTCCGTAGTCAGATTCAATATAATTTTCAAGTAATATATAGGACATCAAAATGTTTATGTAAATTATTTGGGTGAGGATAGTGGCAGAATCAAAGGGACATTTTTCAAAATAATTTTCAATTATTATTAAAATAAGTCACGAACTTTTCGCGTATCATGAAGGCTTCCCGAGATGCTTGATCTTGACTCGTGGCGCGACAATATTTATTATTGTTTAACAATTACGTATTGTTCACCACAGGGAATTTTTTATTTAATCGTATGGCATATAAGTACATGAAAAACAAAAGCAACTATAAGAATATATTAAGACCAGTCAGCCACTTAATACCACAGGGAATAAAACACTTACATAATAGTAGATTGTACACCAAGGGGATAAAGCATTGTTTTATGTCACGGGCGCAATATTGAATCCTGAACGTAACGAAGGACTCCAGATTTTAATCCCGAGCGCAGCGAGGGGTTTATGAGTTAGTCCTGTTTAAGACTGAGTCCTGAGTGCAGTGAGGGGTTCAAGCGCGCCCGTGACAAAAACAGCTTTATTCCCGAGGAGTATACTCTACTTTTCTCACCTCTTGCGAGACAATAAAATAGCTAAGGCTACTAGAAACGGATTTTTATTAAAGTAAATCAAAAGTAAAAACCGGCCAAGTGCGTGTCGGACCACACATAGGAGGGTTCCGTACCTTCAATGGAACCAAACTAATACCAAAAGGTCGTATCTGGTGCCTATGGTTTTTTGGAGATAACTCAAAAATAGCTAAACCGATAATGTTCGAAAGAATTTGCGTAGAAAGTATATGGTAAGACGCATCTCCTCAATTTTTTTTCATATTTTTGGACTTACGGTTCAAAAGTTACAGGGGGGGGCACAATTTTTCTGACTTTCGAAGCGATTATTTCAGAAAATATTCACTTAATCACAAAATGGTCAAAGAAACCTCAATGTTATTTTTAAAGACCTATCATTGATGTGTCACATGTTGATATTTAGTTAAAAAAAAAATAGTTACATGTATGGAGCGCCCCCCCCCCTAATTTTTTTTTTCAAATCTACATAACTAAGTAGCGGCATACAAAATACACCTTATGTGTAAATTTTATTCAGATACGTCGTATAGTTTCCGAGTAAAATGGCTGTGACATACGGATGGACAGACATACAGACAGACATGACGAATCCATAAGGGTTCCGTTTTTTGCCATTTGGCTACGGAACCCTAAAAATTGATTCTTGATACATTAGTCCATTTTATTCAAATTTTATCTTCAATTTTTATAGAACCTGCAGTTTTACTCCGTATACTGCAGCGTCTTATGACACTCGCGGCATTTGTTTTAGGTATTTAAAAAAGGTGGCCAGCACGATTTTCCGAATAAATTCGATTTTCAAATCAGTTCGACGCGGCGGCGCGGGCCCCGGCTGGCGTCGCGGGGCTGTGCACCGTGCGGACATTACCAAATTAGACTTTAAGCACATAACAATAAGAACTATGGGAAGTGAAATCACATTATTAACCAGCGGGTTATAATGAGATTTAGTACAACATTATAACCCGGCTAAAGCCAAGGGCTATAATGATTTGCTTTCGGTGAGGTTTGCATGATATATAATTTGGCATTGTCGAGCAGGTGGTGTGAAAATATACATACGATAGTACCTATCCTATACCGGCTATACATACACGCGCTTATGATGCTTTTGATTAGGTATCACTATTTGGCTGAGGCACAGATTATATAATAGTTCTTACGAACAGATATGAATCACTCATAGAAAAAGCAAATACCTACGGTTTACGTACCTACGCAATAATACCATTGGAGCGACCTTCAACGCGCGGCACCCCGCACCTCCCGCGCACCCGCACAATTGCTAGGGTCGCCTAGCCTATGTTTGGAAATGTTTTATAGTTAAGGAAATAGGTATTTTGCATTGATTCAGTGTTTAAAAGTGGTTCGCATGGTGCATAACAATTATAGTTACATGAGTAATATTGATTGATATTTTGTTGCCGCGATGAGAGTATGATTAATCTTGACAGATTTGCCACACACTGTCAAAATTAATATGGATTGACAGCTATATCAATCTTATTCTAATCGCCTTTTAGCAATATCATCATAGTTATTTGAGAGATTAATAAAGATAACATGTCTATTATTATTATAACATAAGTGAATCCTCCTTTTTTGTAAAGCGTCGGCAACGCGCATGTGACTCTTTTGGAGTTGCAGGCGACCATAGGTTACGGTAGCTGCTTACCATCAGGCGGGCCGTATGCTTGTTTGCCACCAACGTGGTATAAAAAAAGTTTGTACCATTCCCCATCCGTCGGCAAAGCGAAAAACGATAAGTTTTTATTAGCTATGCTATTTTTACTTCCAACCACATCGCAATCAGTTTTTTTTTTCGTGATGACATTGTTCCGAGTTCCGAGTAGCGTCGCGCGCGGTACGACGTGCGTTCAGTGAGCGCGTTGGTAGCCCACTGAGTTTAGCTCCCTCGAGGGAGGCGCAAAACGTAGGTATATGACTCGCTCGCGCGGGCATGATTCATAGGCCTGGCTGAGGACTACAACAATGTCCTCCGTCCTCCATCATCTTTGTGAAATGAAAAGTTAAAAAAATAAACAAATTAAAAAGAGAATATCTATACGCACCATCCGAGTTTAATTCCCGGCCTATCTTCTCCCATGCTAGATTTTTTACCAATATATTTTTGTAATTTATATTTTTTAAATATTATATACACGCGTTACTTTTAACTAAACTGATTAGCTTTTCAATGTCCATACGCTCCATCGTGTCCGCTCGCTAGCCGCGCTGTGTTGTGTTGTGTCTGACTGCGCGGGCGCGATCAAAGCGGGTGGAAGCGCGCGGCGCGCCGGCGGGGCGCTGCGTCCAAGCGCAGATCGCGCGTCCATCGCGCTCGCATCACGCTTTCATCGCGCTTTCGTCGCGCTCTCATCGCGCTCCCATCACGCTCCGCTACCGCCACGCTAACAAAACGCGTGTGTCTGACCAAGCCTTTAAAGTTACATGTCATCGTCTTGGCACGACCACAGAATAAGTAATAGTACTATCGCCCACACTGTTAACTGCCCATCGGTGGACCTTATGCCTTATGTAATAAGGTCCTCCTATGTACAGTTAAGAGTGTTGCTGTTTGTACCAGTACCTACAGGAGATTCTCCTTCCTGAATTTGACATTTAGCTACAGAGACGTCAGAGACGAAAATGTTAGCTGGCATGCGCTTTAAAAAAAATTGGGTTTTCAACGTGCTTCATATCATATATCATCTATCATATCTATCATATATCATCTCATAAACACTGGCTGAAATGATACTATTCTCGAACGCACCCATAAGGTAATAAGACTGATAAGCGAAGTGCCAACTCTTCCCTCATTGCGGTAAGCGCATCGGCAAAAATGGGTACAATGGAGAGAGACATAGTGAAAACCCCTGGAACGAGTTCGTTGTTAAGAGAATAAAGCCTTGGTCAAACAGTAAGCGTGGCGCAGCACCGCGGCACATGTTAACAGGTTAGCGACGTCAAACAGACTGCGTCCCGCCGGCGCCGCGCCCCGCTTCTGTCGCGCCCTGCGCCGCGCGGCCCCCCCGCGTCCACGCGGCGCGGGCGCAGCGCTGCGCGGCGGCACGCTGCGCCGCGCTGGGTCACATCAGACGTTAGGCAGCGCGGTGCGTCGTGCGAGCGTAGCAATATACTGTGATTGTGATTATGGATATAGAAAAAAATAATCTTGGCTTCGGAAGGAATGAGCGACCCTCCGCGCGCGCATGCTGTATCGGGCGCGAGTCACGCCCGCATCGCGCGCGGCCGCGCCGCGTTCGCGTGCGCGATGAGGGCGTGTTGAGAGCGCGAGGCCGGCGCGATCCGCGCGCGCCCTGTTAGAATAGTCATCGCGGCGGCGTCACGCGGCGCTGCGCCACGCTTGCTGTTTGGCCAAGGCTTAAGAGTGCGTTAAGGGGCTCCCTGGCGCCAATGACCTTCAATCTAAATCCCTAAGTTTTCTAATGATTTTTATAGCTTATCAATTATCAGTAATGGCCTTTAACAACATAGTATTTTATATATTTACTTTTATATACATTGTCTTCGAGATATTTGACATCAAAGTCGAACAATTTTAGGCCAAAAAAGTGGTTTTCTGGTCATAACTTGTGTGTTAAGTTTAAAATTAAAATCTCTCGTCAGTTTTTAAAGTCATCAAAGAGGAACCCTAATATGTATATTTCGTATATTTAAATTCTTTACAGCATTCGAATATCGAAAAAAATGTTTCTTTAGATCATATTTAAAAAAAATCATAAATAATAAGTGCTCATTTATTTCAAAATCCGGCTTTACAGAATGGAGATAAAAGATTCAAGAACCGATAGCAGTTTGCCTTATAATTCTATCTGTAGTGCAAATGTTGGAATGTCGACTCAAAACTGGTCAAAAATCGATATAAAACGTGTGGAGCCCCTTAAGGTCATTTTGAACCTAAGCTACTGCACATGCTGGTAGAAAAGACCGCAAACTCTTACTACAGTCATTTTACGGGCGGCTAGTATGGGGAATTGGAAATAATTAATAATATCTAATATTTTTAGTGTAACGGATATATCATGATAGTAGTATTATTTTTGCAATGAAATCCTACAAAATATCGTTATTTGCTAACCGCCACTAATATGTACACACATATTACAAGCGTTTTTCTAGTAGGATTTTAATGAATATATTGTTTCTAAGTCTTTTGAAATGTGTAAGATCAAACTACCACTTATTACTATTTGTTTCTAACGAATTAGGATATATATCGCCCGCGCCGTAAATTTTGTAAGTTATGTGGTTTTACATGGACCCGGTTTCTTGTTTTTCGCTTTCAACAGAAAGACGACTTAAATATCGTCATGTTTACAAATAAAAATAATTGATATTATTGTAAATAAAAATATACAAATTTTTTATATATATATTTTTGTACCTATTTAACTACTTTCGGGTAAAAAGTTTGTAGGATTTTTGCATCTATTATCTATAAATATCCCGTAAGAATGAAAAATAAAAAAAATCAGGCTATTATAAATTAATGTTTGACGCAACCGTATCTTTACTGTATTATCTTGCGATCCGCACAACCTCCAATACCTTCCTGTTCATAACAGAGCAAAGATTTATCTACATATATCTACTCCTTAGTTATCGACGACGGCCAGCATACCACCATCAAATATATCGGAGCTGCCAGGGTACTCAAAAATATCTGAACATGCACTTTAACTCCTTGATCATAGAGGCGTTGTTCGGATATTTGTGACCACCTTGGCCGCTCCGATATATTTGATGGCGACTGTACATACCAGTAGCAAGTTTGCAAGCATCTCTGCAGGTTGATTCATTGCCCAAACCGTGGGCGAGTACTGTTACCCGTTTGTTTACTTTCGGCATTACCCACGTATTTGCTCAGTGTGACCGTGCGTATCAAGGGGATTAGAACCAGTGGAGTTTGCATATTCTTTACCCGGTTGAAGAAGAGTTTATTCACCCGTGCTTTGTGTTTTGTCTCTTCCTCGAAGATGATTTTATTAAAAGTTAGCGTATAGTGACGCTGAATTCGCTAGACAGACTGTACCCTGATGAATTCACATTCATCACGAAAGGTACGGCAATTCCAACGAGACGTCATGAAATGCCCGCATTGCGCGCTTTAATTTCTGCTTCTATATGCAAACATGGCAGAATAAGACACCGTTATCTCCGTCTCTATCGCTCTTGCATATTCGAAAGAGAGTGACGCAAATAGACGATTCTACGAACGAAGTGGTTCGCGCTTATAGGCTATGTCTCATTATTTGCCATTCATAGACATCTTCGCGCCGGTTCGATCTTAAACTAACTTGTTCCCTGATGACGTAAGTGAGGCACACTGACGTCAGGAACTGTCAAATAATTAGAATACCATGTGTCGTACTCTACCATGCATGCAAACTCCATTGGTTACAATCTTCTTCTTGGTGTGTGTATTATATGCCTGTTGTTACCTAGTTTTTAATTTTGATTTTCTGTTTGTCTATTTCTACTTTATGGTGCACAATAAAGAATATATTATTATTATTATTATTATTATATGTTCTCAAAGTAAACTGTGCACATAGTAATGTTTGTATGGCTTCTGTTTCACGTTTTGTTGTTTGTGTGAATGCTATTACTGTAATCTGTTTATGGTTAAATCACTTATTACATGACGTACAACTAAATAAGACTTTCTAGAGTACAAGCTGTACAAGGGAAAAATAAAAATTTCGCGAAGATTTTTTTACCACGACGGTGGTAAACATGCACACGGCCCACCTGATGGTAAGCAGTCACCGTAGCATATGGACTGCAACCCCAGAGGATTCACATGCGCGTTGCACAACTGCACTGAATCCTCCCTTTAAGAACCTATACACTCCTTTTTTGAAGAACCTCATACTGTATCGTACTGGGAAAACAGTTTATATTGGAAAATAAGGCGTCCAATTTATTTTTATAGTGATCAATTGATCATTTTAAACGCACTTTATTTTTATTTTTTTAAGACTCAATACATTTATCGAAAACTAAGTATATATTTGTTTCACAAAGTAATATATGACCTTAAATTAAAAGAAGGCTCATGACGTGATTAATTCATTCAGTATGCTAAATTGCTAATTATTAAGGTTGGGAAATACCATTTATTACGGGTGACGTCAACATTATCATCTAGATTACCTGTCTACTTATCTGAAAATTTCACACGTTTTAGAAATAACGGTTCCTTTGCAATCTCTTATTTATGACGGATTTATAACGTGAGAAAATAAATAATACGATGTAAGAAAATTTGGTAAGCCGGGGGGGAATGGAGATCTATAGACCGCCACTGAAAAATCGTGCCGAGATCTTGGTCTCGGCTCTTGGCCCAAATGGGTAGAAATTTACTGTCGAGACCGAGACTATATGTAACGGCTTAAGATTGGAGACTTTCTTTGGTTCATTCAATATATTATTTCATAGGGGATACATTCATGTCAAATATTTAGTTAAAACGCTTTGGTTGTTAACAAAATGCGAGGTTTTTTGTTTTTAAATTCTCGGTCCTTAAAAAACCTTTGTCGAGACAAGATGAAGGGGTTTGTTAAGTTTAATGAATAAAAGAGTTATACGATCTAGTTGGTAGGTGATCAAGTCAAGTGCCCTGAGACCACTTACTCGATCAGATTGTGTGGCGTCATCAGCTCGTCGGCTAGGTCAAGGGTCGCGTCGAGAAGCGTCATCCCTCTTGGAACTGTGTTTTAGGTGCACCTACATAGTTGGCAAGAGAGCAGTGCTCTGAGACCACTTTCTCGATCAGATTGATTGGCTAGAATGGTCGCATCATCAGTTCGTCAGCTGACAAGTGCCACGTCGAGAAGCGTTGTCCCTCGTGATACTGTGTTTTATATACATCTATCGAAAGCCGAGACAAACGCTAGGATAATGATGATGACATGATCTACCTAGTCGGCAAGTAAGCAGTGCCCTGAGACCACTTACTCGATCGGATAGTGTCTAGAGTGGCCTCATCAATTCGTTAGTTGGGTCAAGGGCTGCGTTGAGTGGCGTTGTCCTTCTAGATACTACGTTTTAGGTACATTTATCAAAAGCCAGGACGAACGCAAGGAGACTGATGATGACATGATCCACCTACTTGGCAAGTGGGCAGTGCCCTGAGACCACTTAATCGATCGGATAGAGTGCCTAGAGTGGCCGCAATCAGTTCGTTAGTTGGGTCGAGGGCCACTACGTCGAGTGGCGTTGTCCCTCTTCATACTATCCTAATCATGTTTTAGACACACTACAAAAAATGCATTGAAATTACTGATTAATCGGTAAATTACTGATAATTCCCAATCAAAATATTTACCGGTCGCAATAACTAAAACTTATTACTCTAATAATTTGAGGAACCCTAGCTGGTTGAAACGATTCCTTATGATTCAAAAATGCATTCGCTAAAGAAAGAGTCGTTTGTTGAACAGCATAGTTTCGATAGAGTATACTTAAACAATTTTTTTTTATACCACGACGGTGGCAAACATGCATACGGCCCGCCTGATGGTAAGCAGCTTACGGTAGCTACCTATGGACGCCTGCAACTCCAGAGGTGTCACATGCGCGTTGCCGACCCTTTAAAAAACGGAGGATTCACTATGTTGACGGCTAAAGGAACATGACGATCCCTCATCGTCAACACACTGGGTGCTCTTTGAGCTCTTTGGCAACCTTACTCACCAGCAGGAACACAAGACTATGAGTAGGGTCTAGTGCTATTTGGCTGTGGTTTTGTAAAATTATCCCTATTATTAATGTATAATTATAACACCCGTCTTATTAATCAGTTTCCGTTCCGCGCTAGCACCTATCCGCCTTCCGCAAACGGTATTGTGGAGCGGGGTAACCGAGCGCTTATGATTTGACATAGATTCCCTCCTGGTCGATCCCGCATTTTGCTAAGTGGGCTATTTTCAACTGACTTCAAGATTTCGAAGGAGGAGGTTATCAATTCGTCGGGATCTTAGTTTTCCTTTTTTTATTTTATGTACGTTCACCGATTATTCGAAGACGGCTGGACCGATTTGGATTTTTTTTTGTTTGAAAGAGTGTCCTCACACCCTGGAGCCTAATGGGTCGCGCACTGTACGGTTTAAGAGGAATTTCCTCCCACGAACGCTGCGACTGTGGAATGAACTCCCTGCCGAGGTTTTCCCAGCGGGCTACAGTATGAGGTTCTTCAAAAAAGGAGTGTATAGGTTCTTAAAGGGTAGGCAACGCGCATGTGAATCCTCTGGGGTTGCAGGCGTCCATAGGCTACGGTAACTGCTTACCATCAGGCGGGCCGTATGCTTGTTTGCCACCGTCGTGGTATTAAAAAAAAGTATACTTCACAGTTGGTCCCATTGTAACCAGGTCAGGATCTGATGATGGTATCCTGGATTATAGGCACACCTATGTGATTTAAATATTTTTTACAGTAGCTCGGGCATTTCCTTCTGGAAAGGTGGAGGCTAAGTGAAATCGAAGAAATTTTTGGTTTAAAATAAGTCTTTCGGTATTATGGTGTTATTAGCTCAGAATTTGCTGTTCTTGTCTAGTTGAGATAATGATGGACTAAAATCAAAATAATTGGTGAACCGTCGCATATCGCACATAGCCAAAATGCTTAATCTAGTGATAAGCAGTGAATTGTGGATTTGGCCGAACGCCAGTAGACACCGGGGGCGCCGATGCAACTGCATCGCATCACATCGATGCGTCTGAAGACTGTTAAGGCCGATACGATGGCGCTCGTTCAATTTCCTACTTTTGTTATCGATTGGTAATAAATCTTGTGCTAATAAAGTTCCTTTTGGCTTGGATTTATTGTTCAAATATGTCAGAGATCGATAACCACCATTCGCTTCTTATGCGAGAGCAGGATAAAAAACAAACGAAGCGACAAGACCATCAGATGCAAAGAAATATGACCGGTTTTGTTTAAATCCTGAGGCGGTGGCAAATAAGAGTACAGCTCGCCTGACGGAAGATACAGTCCCGACTGACAGTGTCAACATAGCCTATAGAAGCAATCAAGCTAGATTCCCATCCTATATATCTTTAATTTATCATATAGCTAAGGTTATATATGAAGGCAAGAACTAGAATTAAAGAAAGAAGTTTAAACTTAATCAAAATTGTACTTTTGGTCGAAACCCTCAACCATAACCACTCTAAGATTACAAAATCAAAATCACAGAAGCGCCATTAGACCGTGGGTAGAAGTTAAACCATTCATTCATTCGTTCATGAGATGACCGGGAATCAGTTAGTCGATCCGCTCACCCTCACCGCTTAAGGGTGACGATTACCATAATTGACTCTTCCTGAAGACACTTCAAGCCCGTCTCACATAATAATGTAACAGTAGAAACATTCAACAGTACGAATACGTTTAAACTTGCCGAATACGAAAACTTGTATTACGAATACGTTTAATCAGTTAACCGATCCGCTCGCCCTCACCGCTTAAGGGTGACAATTACCATAATAGACTTCCCGAAGACACTGCAAGCCCGTCAATTAATAATGTAAAAGTACAACTGAAGAACAAATCAAATTATTTTTTAATAAATATTTTGATTTGTTTTTATTTTTAAGTAGACACACTACTATATAAATTATAAACTTATATAGATGAAGCCTAGGTCACTTTTTTCCTTTGTATATGACATCTATACAAGGTGCTCGCGAGGAAACCGCATAATTATAACAGCGTTATCCCGACCTTATTTAGAGTCTAAAATGTCAAATAAACTTTTCTGAAATTCATCTTGTTTCGGAGTTATAACCAATTAAAAAAATAAAATATTTTGATTATAACTCAGGACTGAACGCTTTCTTAACGGCAATTTTACCACTATGGAACTCATTATAGGCATCCCTGTTGACAGACATCAAAGTGACAGGAAACACTTTGCTTTAACTTTGATTTTAAGAAAAAAAAAAGTAGTTTTATTTGTTTTTAGTCATAGTTTTGTCATTAACATTTATTTTTAATTTAAGAATAAGTTCAGAGAACAAGAAAATGTCATATGATATTTTTTACTTCTTTTGGCCTCAGGAGTACGCTGTTAAAATTGTGCGGTTTCCTCGCGAGTACCTTGTATAAGTTTATAATGTAAAAGTAGATACAATTTACTGTAGATTGAACATTATTTAAGGCTCCCTATTCCCTAAAAGGTCGAAAAACTCTATTAATGAAAAAGGACGCATACAATGCTATTTATAAGTTAGTTTGAAGTATTAGTAATACAAAAAAATACTTTTATCTACACTCACATTGTAAGCCCTCTAAAACGTGTTCAAAAACGGTAGGCAATGGCTAGCATTACCACAACCGATTTTACTATGATACGCTTTTTATGTGTGGCAGTAACGTAATTTTAACTTTACATGCTCAAATATTGAAGTGTTATGAGTTTTGATAACATAATGTACACCTGCACGCTCCCGCGCGGCCGCCGACACGCGCCTTCCCGACCGCCGGCACAATCGAGTTGGCCATGGCGGTGCAATGGCGGCCATTCTATGGTTTCGGAATACGGCATTTAGGATAAATAATATGAATGTAGATAAAGCAGTGTATGCAACTGTACGTAATTAGGCCTTAAAACACTCGTGTGATCTTATTATCAAACTCACCTGCGGCTCGTTTCATAAAACCACACTCATGTTTTAAGGACCCTTATTACGTAACAGTTACATAAACTACTATTAAACCGTATTTATTATCATTAAGTACCCAAAAATACGATTGTTACAGAAAGTGTCATGTGAAATGTGATTTATAGGTTATTTAAAAAAAAACATATCAAATTAAAACTTACCAATATATTAATGTTTTTTTTACGTGATAGAAATATAGTTTAACTTTGCTATAGTAATATTTTTAGGGCAAACTATTTATAGGGTTTTCGTGGAAATAATGTAACCGTGTTTTCATAAAAAAAACTGGCATATAATAGAAGGTATTTTGTCTATTATCTAAGATGAATCTTTGATTTCTATTTCCATGGCCGTCTCTGACATGATATACTCAATTGAATTTTATTAAAATTCAATAAGAATTGTTACCCTTTTTTGCGTAATCCAAAATATTATAAATGGGAAAGTGTATGTGTGTGTGTGTGTGTGTGTGTTTGTTTGTTTGTCCGTCTTTCACGGCAAAACGGGGCGACGAATTGAAGTGATTTTTTTAAATGGAGATAGTTGAAGGGATGGAGAGTGACATAGGCTACTTTTTGTCTCTTTCTAACCCCCCACTTCCCTAAAATGGGGGGTGGAAGTTTGTATGGTTTGTTACCCCGAATTTAACGCGAGCGAAGCCGCGGGCAACAGCTAGTTTGGAAATAAACGGCACATCCAATTGGAAAATCCGGAAAGGCCTTCCAAGACAACCTATTTTTTCGTATTTGACTCGGTAAAATGTAATATTTGCTGCAATGGCCGTCTAGATAAAGAAATGAATATGCATCATTGATTTAAAAAACTAAGTAGTTTCGCCATAGCCTTCGAAAAAAATTAAGCATTTCGTGAAATTCGCGCGTTTTGGGAATAAGGCCCCTTAATGTTGACCGGGAATCAGCGGATCCGCTTCTGTTACTGACTGTAAATAATAAGAGAACCATAAATGGTAGATATTTATGGTTCTCCCATGACACGCATACACATGTGATTAGTACGCTAGAGCCCCGATTTTGCGCATTGCGCGATTTTAAACGTCAAAACGAGAATAAATCCAATTCTGAACGTTTAGTGCAGCAATAGAGATGACATAATATTAGTTAGTACTATTTCCAAGTACAAGTACTAATTGAGAACGTCTGTTTAGCGTAACAATAATATTTGAGTCACGAATTCACGATGTAATAATAATCATGCAATAGAGTACGAATATTATGTTATGTTACACATTGCCATGCCTATTTTTAGGGTTCCGTACCTCGAAAGGAAAAAACGGAACCCTTATAGGATCACTTTGTTGTCCGTCCGTCCGTCTGTCTGTCTGTCTGTCTGTCTGTCTGTCTGTCTGTCTGTCTGTCTGTCAAGACCATTTTTCTCAGGAACTCGTGGAGGTATCAAGCTGAAATTTATATCAAATACTCAGGTCTATTGTACCTTGAAGCTGTGAAAAAATCAAACTTAAAAGGCAACGCAATCAAAAGATACAGTCGTTTATGCTGCAAATTTTAGAGTTTTTCGGCACTTGCAAAACCTACGGGGTACTTCCCGTGAACTCAGAAACTTGAAATTTGGCACGAAGCAACGTCATATAGCATAGACAATGGAAAAATTACAAAAAGTAGACATTTTTAGTAAAATCATACAAAAATATATTTATTTAATTTTAAACTTGGAAATTGTACTTTTAACATCCTTATTATCATATTGTATATTCAGATATTTTTTGTTCATAATCTACTTACTGCATGATAAGTTTAAGTTTAATTGTTAAAATGTAGGTATAAAAATATCGTATGCTGACCATAGCAAAACATAGTGGTTCAAACCTTATATTTAAGACCTAATGTATGTACCTATGTTTTACGAATAAATATGATTTGATTTGATTTGATTTTGATTTGAAACTTACTACCTTTTTCCTCGTAAACGCGTGAAGGTATTAAATTGAAATTCATGTCAAATAGTCAGCGCTATAAGACCTTTCAAATGTAGCAAAACCAAACTTTTATGTCAACGCAATCAAAAGAAATAGCAATTTAAGTCGCATATTTTGAAACTGAGTACGAAAAGTAGACATTTTTAGTAAAATCATACAAAAAATATTTTTTGAAATTTTAAACTTACTACCTTTTCTCTCGTAAACGCGTGGAGGTATTAAATTGAAATTCATGTTAAATACTCAAGGCTATAGGACCTTTCCCATGTAGCAAAACCAAACTTTTATGTGAACGCAATCAAAAGAAATAGCAATTTAAGTCGCATATTTTGAAACTGAGTACTCGCAAGAAACTCAAAACCTAAAGGGTACTTCCCGTAAACTCAGAAACTTGAAACTTGGCACGAAGAAACTTCATATAGCACAGACAAAGGAAAAATTACGAAAAGTAGACATTTTTAGTAAAATCATACAAAAAATATTTTTTGAAATTTTAAACTTACTACCTTTTCTCTCGTAAACGCGTGGAGGTATTAAATTGAAATTCATGTTAAATACTCAGGGCTATAGGACCTTTCCGATGTAGCAAAACCAAACTTTTATGTGAGCGCAATCAAAAGAAATAGCAATTTAAGTCGCATATTTTGAAACTGAGTACTCGCAAGAAACTCAAAACCTAAAGGGTACTTCCCGTAAACTCAGAAACTTGAAACTTGGCACGAAGAAACTTCATATAGCACAGACAAAGGAAAAATTACGAAAAGTAGACATTTTTAGTAAAATCATACAAAAAATATTTTTTGAAATTTTAAACTTACTACCTTTTTCCTCGTAAACGCGTAGAGGTATTAAATTGAAATAAGTAATAAACATACTACAACTTTTGCTTGTTATGGGTTTGTACGGAACCCTCGGTGCGCGAGTCCGACTCGCACTTGGCCGGTTTTTTTTTATATAGTTATTGAATAAGAAAAAGTAAATTACAATATTATATATTACAAGACCCATCATTGACAAAACCTTAGGGAGGTTTGTGTGCCGATGGGGGTTAAAAAAAACAATTATATTATTTTTAATTTATACTAGCCTTTACATCTAATTATGCACTTAAATATATTCAGCTTTTTCTAAGGCTTTACTCCTTATTTATTTATTTATTAAAACTTTATTGCACAGTATAAAATATACAGTTCCAAAAGGCGGACTTAATGCCGTAAGGCATTCTCTACCAGTCAACCTTTAGGCCAAACAGAGAAGCATCATTGGTGCAGGGTACGTAAAGAACACAGAACTAATAACTAAAAATAGCAAGAACGTTATCTAATATAAATAAGCATTTAAATAAATATATATGAATAAGATATAAAATATACAAAGATAGTATGACATATACGTAATAAATACAAATAAATAAATATATATGCATAAATAAATATACTTATATAAATAAATTACCTGCTACTGAATTTACTATGAAGAGTTATCAAAAAGATACTTGCGGAGCTTGCGCTTGAACGTGAATTTTGTTTGAGCTTGACGTATGCTGAGGGGAAGAGCATTCCAAAGGCGGATGGCATGTATGGTAAACGAACCTTATCTCTTTTTAAGTAATCGCTCTAATTAGTATAAAAATGTGTAGAGGCTATCTTTAAGTATGGTTTTCGTACTGCCGAAAAGCTCACTGCCGCCACAGGTCGTCTCTGACCCTACGCTAGAAGTTCATAATGCCGAGCCGAATATAGTCGAGCGCGATGCTATCTGGCCTTTCGCACGGTCGGGCGCTGATCGCAGATTACCGTTTCGAGAATGTTTTAAATTTCGCGGCTTTTTATGAGCAATTCTTGCTGTAACGGGTTCTAGTGGAATCTGCATAGGATAAATCGCTAGTCGACAAGCAAAACCCAACTCATCATCATCACTTGTCGCCCACTGCTGACCATAGGCCTCTCTTCGAGTACACCATTTGTCCCGGGCCTGAGCTAATCTCATCCAGAAGTGACCCGCGATCTTCCGAATGTCATCCACCCATCGAGCCAACGGACGCCAAGGACTCCTTTCATCCGAAAGTGACCACCAATCTGTCTACATTTTGGTCCACCTGCCGTCACCCAGCCTGGCAACATGTCCTGCCCAATTCCATTTGAGTTTAGTAACGGTATCTCCTACGTCTCGCACCTTAGGTTAGAAATACCACATCATTACTTAGATCTTAGAAATGATCTGATAGATCTGTTACTTACTAGTAACTACATTGATTTATTCCAAAATTGAATCGATAGTATCGAGACTTTAGTCGGTAGTTTATTCGTTTTGATTGTGCATTTGTTTTTACCATAGAGTCAAAATAATCTGTCTGATGGAGCCAGTAGCGTAGCTAGGGGGGGGCGGCGGGGGCGGTCCGCCCCGGGTGTCACCATCATGCTAGCTACGCCACTGGATGGAGCATAACGCTTAACTATAGGTCAAAAATTAAAATGTTTGCGCTTCAAAGTGCAGGAGATTTTGGTGCAGCAAAAACGTTATACACCTTTGTTACTTACAGTAAATTAGATTTATACCGACAAAATATACGTTTTTGAAACATTCCGCCATACCTACGACTACCCAGACATACTAATGTCTGTCTGTCCCATCCATAAAGCTCGATACTTGGAGGACGCTTGGCCTCATCTTTCCAAACAAAAAAGTCTGCCAAAATCTGAGGGGGGGCGAGGTAGCACACATGTGGCGTTTTCAAGTCAAAGGTAGATCATTGTCGGTTATTAATAAAGTTTATTTTTAAATGATTTTTATGGCAGGGACGCCTAACTGACAACAAAGATGTACATTTTACTTGAAAACATTACACATATTTGACATATTATTTCATAAGTTATGAAGAACAAAAAAATTATATGTCAAATCTGTGTAATGTTTTCAAGTAAAATGTACATCTTCATAACACTAAATGGAGCAATAGATAGTCGACTTTACAAATGTTGACATATGGTTAATTATCGGATGCAGTCCTTGCAAATGTCAAACAAATATAGCTAAGCCTCATATTTGCTTGTAATTTCAAATAAAATATAGAAGACCTCAGCAATCCCTAAGGTCGTTAAATATGTATGTGTAGTGTCAAACGTCGAAATAGTTACTAAAAAAAAAAACTAAAAAAAACCATTGTCTCTGAATCGCTTCTGTAAACGAAGCTAGATTTCGATTTAGATTAAATCTTTTATCATAAGAGTAATGAAATATAAAGTAAAACTATACTTACATGTGAAATCATATTACATCTTTTTGTAAACTAGACGTAGTACAACGTTTTGTACACCCAAAACGATACCTACATAAAGGCATTTTCACGGAGCTCTTCACTCACTGAAAACAATGAACGAAATGCGTGTAATCGTTTTCAACCGACTTCGAAGGAGGAGGTTATTAATTCGTCGGGATCTTTGTTTTTTTTTTTGCTTTTTTTATGTATGTTCACCGATTATTCGAAGACGGCTGGACCGATTTGAAAAATCTTTTTTTGTTTGAAAGAGTATCATTGTAACGAGGTCAGGATCTGATGATGGGATCCTGGAGAAATCGAGGGAACTCTTCAACTATTATAGGCACACCTATAGTGATTTGAGTATTTTTTTACAGCAGCTCGAGCATTTGCTTTTGGAAAGGTGGATGCTAAGTGAAGTCGGTTATTTTTTGTTTAAAATTATTTTGACATAGGTTTTTATAGACAGATATGGTTTTTCTGGAAATACTTTTAGCAAAGGGGAAATAGACCCAAGGCCTGTCCAAGAATAGAGCTTTATGGTCCCATTATTAACAGGTACTACAAATCCAAAAAGTATACATTAAAATATCAGATATAAATAAATTGATTGTAGACAACTAGCTAAGCTACAACCAATAATGTTGCGAGGCATTTAACAAGAAACACTTGAAACATACACTTAAAAGCACTTTCTACAATTGTAATACTGTATCTTAAAAGCATTTACTTGTTTCATTAAATAAGGCAATATCTTTAAGATCTTTAAGAGAGAAAACATAGGTGCATTAGATACTCTACAGAAAAAAATGCATTGATCAGTACTTAGGGACGCTTGCATTAAAGTAACCAAATCACGCATAATAAAACGAAGTACCCAATTGATTTCAATAAAAGAGGAAACCTAACTTTAACCTTGTATTGTGTCGATAGCAAACAACTGTATGGCCCCCTTCATGACGAGGTTACCTCCTTGGACAGTGTGGACCTCCATTAAATGGACACACCATTCTTGAAAAAACTGTGATCCCTTGATAAAACCTCGGAAGTAAGTTTGTCACAGCTTCTTGTTACTAAGGGACCCAACAGGCCACATACTACGAATCTACAGAATGTTCACATTGTAATAAAAACGTGCCAGTCCAATATTTAGACTGTACATTGTGCTTGCCGACGGGCCGGTAATTACGGGCCCGTCGGCAATGTCAGTGTGCTCTTGCAGAGGCTCGAAAAAATATGCAGTGGGCCGTAGGTACGGTCAACCAATTTGATTCCTAGGCCACTCTAGAAGTTTGTCATAATAGCTGGTTTAGTTAATAGTAAACTAGCTATTGTGACAAGGTTCTAGAGTGGCCTAGGAATCAGATTGGTTGACTGTACATACAAATACTTTTATTGTACGTGATACAAATGCAGTTATTTTCGGCCACCCTTATTTGAAATTGGTTATGCAACGCAGGTCATGCAGGAATGCAGATGTTGCCATGTATGGGACGGGTTCGGCGAAGTATTGGATATTGTGGCCTTCTTATAGCTTTTTATTGCTGGTGTTGCGAATCTAAGTGCAGCGGTAAAAATAAATGCATACGATTAAGATATCAATTCATTTATCTCGCAATAAACCTTGTATATACATTTTAAAATACTTAAATAACCGTCAATTTCAAAATAAAAATACACATATCTCTGAAATTTGTCAACATTTGCGGGTCGCCATCAACCTAGTAATTAATTAAAAATAATAAATCAGAACTTTGATAATTATACCTATAAATAAAACTCGTTTTATAATTAATTGAATTTATTAAATATTTGTGACGTTTTCAAGTCAAATGTTATTAATAGAGTTTATTTCTAAATAATTGAAAAGTCACATATCTCGTCTGAAAGTACGTCTCATCTCTAGTCTGATATACATAGAACTTGGTCACAGAAAACAGAACTGATTTTGTAACAAGTGTTCAAATTATTTCCGGAATCAATTTTTATGTCAACGTAGAAAGGCGATAAAATAAAATGTCAAATTCGCACGTAACCATTACCAACAGGATTTGTGAAATGTAACTGTGATTGTGAAATTTACAAGTTTAACATTCTGTATAAATGTAAGCTTGTTAATCAATGCTTTATAACCTTTAAACGGATCTCAACTAGAAAATTTCATAGCAGCTAACATATTACAATCCAAGATGGCGTTTAGGCAGGGTTTGCTAACGAAATAGGCATGTAAACGTACCACACCGCCACCGGCGTGGAAAACATAACTCGCCCTTATTTACAATGAAATAGTTCGCAATCGATTTCTTTACTTTAAAACGTTTTTATCTACACTCACATTGTAAGTCCTCTAAAACGTGTTCAAAAACGGTAGGCAATGGCTAGCATTCCACAACCGATTTTACTATGATAAGCTTTTTATCTGTGGCATCAGTAACGTAATTTTAACTTTATATGCTCATATACGAGGGTTGCTACTTATATATCCGGAAACAAAAAAACAAACAAACGTACACGGCTGAAAATGGTTTTATTGTTTTTCAAAGTATTCCCCTTGATGATCTATGCACTTTTGCATTCGCGTGAACCAATTTTTAAAGCACTTCTGCCACTCCGACTGAGGTACCTCCATAACGTGTTGTTTGAATGCGTCGACAGCATCTTCAGCGGTCGAAAATCGTTGACCGCGTAATTTATTCTTTATATTTGGAAATAAATAAAAATCGTTGGGTGCCAAGTCAGGGCTGTACGGCGGATGACCCGTTAATTCCACATTTTGACCCTCCAAAAATAGAGTTGTTTCGCGTGACGTATGACAGCTGGCATTGTCATGATGAAGAATGATTCTTCGTCGCTGGTTAGTTTTACGAATTTGTTCAAATACTTCCGGTAAGCAAATGGTCGTGTACCACTCTGAATTAACCGTTCTACGGTTTTCTAGTGGCACTGTAGCTACATGGCCATTAATACCGAAGAAGCAGGCCACCATTTGTTTCAATGTACTTTTTGCACGAGTAACTTTCGTAGGGTTCGGCTCATTTTGAAACACCCATACCGTTGATTGTTGCTTCGTTTCGGGATCGTATGCATAGATCCAGGATTCGTCACCTGTATAGATGTTATAAACGGCTTTTGAGTCACCACGGTTATATTTTTTTAACATTTTATTGCACCATTCGACGCGAGCATCTTTTTGCTCTTTTGTTAAGTTGTGGGGTATCCAACGCGAACAAATTTTTTTTACAGCCAAATAATTATGTAATATGCTATTAATGCTGGTCATAGAAATACCCAGAGTCGCCTCTATCTCGCGGTACGTAACATGTCGGTCGTCCATTATAAGTTTTCGCACAGCCTCGATATTTTGTTGTACAACGACCGATTTCGGGCGACCTGCCTTAACTTCGACCGTAAGCTTACTACGTCCACGATTGAACTCACTAAACCAGTGATACACAGTAGTTTTAGATGGGGCTTCATCACCAAAAGTTGAAGTTAGTTGATCTATGCACTGTTGTTGCGTTAAACCACGCCGAAAATCATAATAAATCATAGCACGAATATTTTCACGAGTGAGTTCCATTCTTGCTGCGAGATGACATTAAAAACCCGTCAAAAACAAAACACGAGCGTTAATAAGAAAGAAATAATATACCGGCCAGTACTTAAAAAAGTTCAAATTTTACCATGGAGGTCAAATATGCCATTTAAGAAGATTGTAATCCCGGTTTCCGGATATATAAATAGCAGCCCTTGTATTGATACGTTATGAGTTGAAAATTCCGAACATCGAATTTGATAACATAATGTAAATCCTGTGCTCCTTCCTGACCAACGGCACGCGCCCGCGCGACCGCCGGCACAATCGAGTTGGCCATGGCGGTGCAATGGCGGTCATTCTATGGTTTCCGAACACTTCATTTTTTAGAATATATAATATGAGTGTAGATAAAGCAGTGTATGCAACTGTTCGTAATTAGGCCTTATTACGTAACAGTTACATAAACTACTATTTTATAACCAAATGTTTACAATAATAGGTATAATTGGTTAGTAACCATTCTTCGTATCACGTTTTCATTTTTGTGCAAGATTGTTTTCCATTCACTAATTTGACAATATTGTCAGCATTGTTTACCAAAAGCAGACAGCTACCAAAGAAATTGAAATGAATAACAATTGAAAGCAATTTGTAACTGCTATTGTTTGTAAAGGTGTCTCCTCTCACGTTTCATCTTTTATTAATTTTTTGGCTGCAGTCCCGATACGTGAGTTTTTCAAATTTTGTTGTACTACACCTTTTATCTATATATATAAAAGAAGAAACTGACTGATTGACTGACATATCAACGCACAGCCCAAACCGCTGGTTATAGAGATTCCAAATTTGGTACGTAGGTTCCTTATTATAAGGTCTAGTATAATTATTTTAGCCATTCTTTTTTTTTGTGAGGACTGATTACTTAAAAATGCGCAAGCAATGTCCCTCCTACCTGTCTTTAAATTTCAGGCTTATTCCAAAAATATTACAAATTTAATCTTGTAATAATTCTTAACCTTAGTTTTTATAGCGCAATAATTAGAGCATTTTGCAAAATACTAGATTTGAGACCTTGAGGGGGGGTGCGTTGGCCGCCATCTTGGTTTAAACGTGCCATAAGTCCGTTTTTGAACCTTGGCGCTTAAACGGTTATCAGTATGCCTAAAATGTCTATGCAACGTATGAAGAACATAAAATTGTCTACAATATTTCCATACACAAGACATCTGTAAGTCTTACAGATATAAAGATACAGGGGGTGAAAAAGTGTATATTTTCTTATATCATAAGAATTTTATTTATTAGCTTCAAAGTTTTGTGCTTCGAGATAAGGAAATGAAGTCTCTACCACAGTTTTGTCATCTTCTAATGATTCTTTTAAAAGATATTCAAAAGTTGAATTCACCCCTAGAGCGCTTATAGAGGGGGTGAAAGTAGTAAGTCTCACACACAAAATCAGTGTTCTATTACTCATCATAAAAAACTACTAGGCGTTGTCAGGTATAGCTATGGATCAATTAGGGTATAATTAATTTAGATTTGACAAAAAAAAATATATGCTTTCACACAAAAAAAAAAAAATTAAAGAAAGTGCTTCCCGTCCCCTCAAGGTCTCAAATCTAGTATTTTAATAACCACCCTATAGCCTACCAATAACCATTAAAATATTTTCTACTCCACCTTTTGTAAGGCAATGTATGGAGATGATTCCCCAATGATTGGATTATTAAGGGCGTCTGTGTTTATTTCATTTCTTTAAAGAAGGCGGCGGGAGGAGTGAGTAGGAGTGTAGATAAGGAGGACCAGGTCTGGTACAGAAAATACTTGAAGGGAGAAAAATGGTTTCCTGGTCGGGTAGTGGATGTCTTAGGCCCCAGTAATTATAAAGTGTTAGGTGACGATGGTGAAACGGTACACAGGCATATCGATCAATTGCGGAAACGGTCAGTTAACGGTAGACTATCTCTCGCAGTTACTACTACGGCATTAGATGAATCCGGCGCGGATTCTCAAGGGCACCGCTCAGTATCGGCTGACGTACCGGTACCGGTAACACCGGTGAGGACTCGGGCGGAGACGTCGGCGGCCTCGGCGGACGAGTCCCGCGGCACGGCGGCGGCGCAGACGCCCCGGGCTAACAGCGCCTCTCCGGCTTCACCGGAGTGGTCGTTTGCTTCCCCTAAAGCTTCGACACCTGCCCGAGCCCGTCCTATTCGTCAATGTAGGCTAAATAAACCTAATTATAAAGTGTAAAGAAATAAATAAATGTAAATGTTTTTTTTAACCCTTTCAGTCGCCCATCTAAAATATATTTCCAGTTATTGTACTCAATGTCTCAATTGTACCTATAAGCAGTTGTTCTAAGCTGCGTTGTCTTCGTTCGCGTGAAACGGCGGCAACTCTTGTTGGCGGCTAAAAGGGTCCCCTAGCTGTTATTTGTAAGTTTAGCGTAGAGGAGTGTAATGTAGGTAGTCTTAAGATTGGGATGTTATGGTATGTGGGTAATCGGGTGGTTCGGGATTAAATGGCGTACGAATCGACGTGTTGGTTTTATTACACAAAGATTTAAGAGTCCACCAATAATTGTGGCGAGGCAATCGTCGGCAACGACAAAGTGCGGTCGGGTCAGTCGTTAGTCGAAATTCCAATCGATCTTGCTTAAATAAATCACAGAGGTCCCGTTCCGAACACCGCAAGAATGCCAATAGCTTTTACTTGAATAACTGATGTTAAAAAAGGAAAGGTTGGTAGAAATATTTTAAACCATAACAAAATCAAGGAACGAATTTCTTTGATTAGCAAACAAAGCCTTATCAGAACCGCGATCGGGATGATAAATCGTCTTGTTTCGACAAAAAACGCCGCAATCCGTTCATGAGGGAGCAAGACGGATGGTGCAAATCCTTTAGGGAAAAGGGTAATTTTGGGCTTATCAGGAACTTGAAATGATTGAAAATTCAAGGGATCTGCAGGAACTTTTGGGGGTTTTGTAGGAGAAAACTGCCACATGTGACCCTCTCGCAAATGACGTTGGGAGCATGGGTGAATCTTTATAAACGATGTACCATCGCCAACACTATTAACTGACCATTTGTAATCCCTATTGCAACGGAATAAGGTCTATCGATTGTCAGTTAAGTGTGTTGCCCTTTGTACGCGTATAAATGAATATATTGTTTTTTTTGTTATATGACAAATTTCGTAACTAATAATACTCGTATTGTTTGACGCTTATACGCGCATCAAAACTTATACCCACGGATCAGTATTGTAATGCGTCAAAATGAAATTTAATAAAACAATAACAAAAAATGACCTTAAATGGAAATCGTTGCGACAAAAAAAACGCATCGACTTCTGATCAGACAACGCTTGGTTGAAATTATTCACTCATCACGGTCTCAGGACTATAATACCGCGAGAAGTAGAGAAGTAACTAAGGTCACAAATATCTGAACAACGCCTCTATTGTCAAGGCAATAAAGTGCATGTTCAGATTTGAGTATCCTGCCCGCTCCGATATCTTTGATGGCGACTGTAGGTATCAATCTTGTCTATCAACGGGTCTAAAACAATGATATGAATAAAAATAAAATTTCGACTAAGTAAACCTAACCGCAAAAAACTACCATAAATGGAAATCGCACGAAACATATCCCTTCGACCCCCAATAAATCAGACTTACGTTTGGTCGAAATTCTTCACTCACGGTCTCAGGACCCAAAAAAGTCGTATAGAAATGCATCGGCAACGACACACATCGGCTATTCATGGCAAGCTAAAAATACCCCGGCGTGCAGCGGCCGCCGGTGCAGTTTTTTGTCTGATCGCTAAACGCGAACATTGGCTATGCAGTATGCACTTGTTTGATCCTTGCGACTGGACGTTTAAATGCAGGCACTAGTTTTTACGAAAGCCATTGCGAATGCCAGTGTGAAACAAGGCCTTATTGGAATTAACTTCATTGTAGATCATTGATGAGATTGTAGTCACCGGCAATAGTATCTTCCTACACGAAGGGGGTCGTCCGGAAATAAAGAAGGGGGGGGGGGGGATAAGAAAAATATCACGAATGATCACGATGGGGGGGAGGGGGGTCAGAGAATATATCAGTCTAATTTTTTTCAAAACGGGAAAGCCAAAAACAACAATTTTACAAAACAAAATTATCAGATCAAATAATCCGCTCTATTTTTATATTAAGTGATAAGCAGATTATTACGATGCCTGTTTTTCAGACATAGCATCTTGAACATATATATGATCTTGTGGCAGGGGTTGCGTTAAAATCACCAAATATCACCATGGGGAGGGGGGTCCAAAATCAGCCAAATATGATCACATGATTTCTGGACGAACCCAAGGCCGCAAAAATATGTGACACGCGTATTTTTGCGGTGACTGTACATACTTAGTATACTTAGAATATATTACGTACACACAATGTATGAAAATACACTAGGGGTTAAAAATCTAACACCAACAATTGAGCAATAAACATGTATGGAGCTTTTCTTTAACGATGTAAAGTACCTACATACAAAGAATTATTTACATAAGGCGGCTTACACACTGCTGCGGTTTCCGCACGCGGCGCCGGTGCGCGAGCGAGATAGCGCTCTGCATGTGTATAGCGCTGTCACGCTTGCACACCGTCGCCGCATCCGGTTGCGGCGCCAGTGTGATAAGATAATCGCCTTAGAATCAAATATAAGGGCATTTACAAACTAACAAGGTGTACTAGTAGAATTAGTATACATACTTTAAAAACACATCTAATGTCTATTGACGTCTTCTTTATTTTCCCTAACAGCCAATTTAACTTTAACATTACTTTGGGGGCGTCCATTAATCGCGTCATATTGTATAGGGGGGGGGAGGGGGTCACGAAAAAATCACCAATGATCACCACAGGGGGGAGGGGCGTCTGGACACATATCACGTGTAATTTTTTTGTTCCTCCGTGCTATACTGTATTATGGTCAATAAAATAAAATTTATCAACTTTTAAATGAATCAATCGTCAAAACCAGAGTAGCGCGCGGATTTTTGACTCGCAGCTGGAAAATTTAATTCTAGTGACGGGATCCATGAGGAATCAAGGGAACTCCTGAAACCTCTAAACAAAAAAACCTCTAAAAACCAAAAAATTGCATTTAAATAGTGCTACTAAGTGAAATAGAAACTGCTCGTGAAGATCAGAATGGAACTCCTCTACGACAAGGTTTTTGAAGTGAAAAGTTCTTTAGCGGCGCTGTGCACTTTTTGTGATGGGGAAAATTTTTTACATTTTTAATGTAATATAAATTGTCATGTTTGTGTACCATAGCGCAATAAATGAATACTGTATTTTACCACATAAATGATAGTACTTTTATACTGATAATTAAAGAAATTCGTGCAAAATAATTCCCTAACCATTCCAAAATATCAAAAATGCACAACGTTAATATTCAAGTTCTCACTTCTGCCGGCACTCCCATTTTTTAATGGCATTTGAGATATTATTTTGTGAAGTAGGTTTTTAGGGTTCCGTAGCCAAAATGGCAAAAACGTAACCCTTATAGTTTCGTTATGTCCGTCTGTCCGTCTACAGACACACACACAGACATACAGACGTACACGTCGGTCCGTCTGTATGTCACATTCATTTTACTCGGAAACTATAAAACGTATCTTAATAAATATTTGAACATAAGTTGTATTTTTGTGTAGGCACACAAAAGCTCTGTAGTAAAATTGCTGGAAAATATATTTTTAGGGGGGCACTCCATACATGTAACTATTTGTCAATTTTTACCAAATATCAACATGATGCACATCAGTCGATAGGTCTTTAAAAATAATATTGAGGTTTGTTTGAAGATTTTTTTATTTAGTGCATATTTTAAGAAAAAAACGCCCCGTAAGGGTAAAAAAATTGTGCCCACTCCCTGTTTCTTTTGAACCGGAGATGCAAAAAATATGAAAAATATTGAGAGCATTATCGATTTTAGAATTATTGAGTTATATCCATAAAACTTCTTTCATAGGCAGATACGACCTTTTGATATTACTTTTTTATAATAGGTACGAAACCCTCCATTATGCGTGGTCCGACACGCACTTGGCCGGTTTTTTCTATTAAGGATTATTTTATTTTATATGTATGTACATGTAGTTTCATTTTTTTACCCTTCACGTGTACGTAGGTTCACGTGTTAGAAAACTGTAGGTACTTACTTTAGTTAGCAAAAAATTACACGTCATATTGGACGGGGGGGGGAGGGGTCCTGAAAATATCACCAAAGATCACCATGGGGGAGGAGGGGTCTAAAACAAGCCAAAAACGTATGACGCGATTAATGGACGCCCCCTTTACTATGCAGTAACATAAATCGTTTAAGTGACTTTATTCATTATCATCACTGCGCGTGTTGTTAAACAAATAAATTTATTGTCATTGGATGCGACTATTGCACCGTTAACGAGGTCTTAGTTTACACTTGAACTTGAAGTGTTTTGTATGGTACTTTTCTATTAGTTTCAAGTTACACTTTATAATGTTGTAAATTACACAGGATGTCTGATAACCAGTTGATAACTGAATCTTGAAGCAAATCAAATTATTTTGTTCAATATTTTTTGATTTGCAATTTTTAAGTAGTTACACTACTATATATAAACTGAAAATAGATGTCATATACTTCAGAAAAAGTGACCAAACCCTCCGCCGCGAAAGCTGAAGACGCCAGTTCAAATCTGGCCTCGGACACCGGAGGGTTTGGTCACTTTTTCTGAAGTATATGACATCTATTTTCAGTTGATAACTGACTAAAATACTCTTTTGAGTGTCTTATTTGTTTTTGTTTCCTTTTTATAATTGCAAATTCGAAGTCGTTCTTGAATTCTTGATATGATGTACTTTACTTAGAAATAGGGTATCATCCCTAAAATCAATGTTGCCAAGTTCGGAACACCCCTGACTACCAGCTTACTATCAGTATGTCATAATAGGTATAAGAAAAACTGTGTAAAGCTAGACGTGATACGATTAAATTAGACATTAACGCCGTAATCGATTAAAAACCAATTCAAATAGTTTGTGGAAGGTCGTCACCGTTGTAAACCTAATCGCATAACTTGTCCTTTTTACGCGTTTCGCATTCCAAAATGTATTCATTGGTGTAAAGTATTTTCTCGGGCGAATATAAATGTTATTATTATGAAGGTTTAATAAGATTATAAGCGTTTTATCCTTATTCACTTTTGTTGAAAGAACGTTTTATGTGCAGTGAGTATTTGAAATATTTATTATTACGAATTTAAATACAATAATTTATTTAGTTTCCGAATAAAATGCCTGTGACATACGGACGGACAGACAGACAGACAGACATGACGAATCCATAAGGGTTCCGTTTTTTGCCATTTGGCTACGGAACCCTAAAAACGGGGTCAAAAATCAGAAAAGCACTTGTTAAGTAAAGTGGTTGTTTATTTATACAGTCTCTCTGGTGCCAGAGGTAATCTAGTTGCGATTCTGATCGGCTCTGACCTAAAAATCTCGCATTCGGCGCGGAGATACATTTCCACCGCAAGCTGGCGCCTTGTATAATGTATCAGTCTAGATTCTATCGATGACGCTAGGATGCAAGTGCAAATAGTTAGGTCTAAGACAAGGCTGACAGCGGCACACAACATAAAAATGTAAGTCCCCGATGACAAGCTGTATAGTGTATCAGTCCAAATTCTATTGATAAATTGGATAAGGCTAGAATGTCAATCTTTATCGTCATGTTTCGCGACAAAGGACAAGATAGCGACCATACGAGTATACCGATCTCGTGTATTGATGATTATTATGACTGTAGTTATAATTCTGAGTATCGCTTTCTTACATAGTTCCATTGTTGTTATCGATTAGCTATCGTCAATCCATGACCGGGGCGATTAAATCGTTGCGTTAAGCTATGCTATAATTGCTCATACCCTCAGATTATCGGAATTGATGTTTTATCGAGCTATGTATTATCGAAGTATTTCCTGCTTTCATAATCATAAATACATAATTTACTCATCAATAATTTCAACTCATTATTTTTCCTTGAAAAAAAAAAACAATGTCTGTCTTCAATATGGTGAAGGTACGTTTCCAGCATTTATTTCTGAATATAATCCCGTTTCATCCTCAATTCCACCTATGAGTCCTATGACCGAAGTATTGCGAATCAAACATTCCGCACCGACAGAGGACGCGTGCGCAACTTTAGAACACTTTGAACCTTCATCTATTGAAATAAGGCTCTAACTGTGCACACATTTATGGCACAATGAATGCGTCACACCGTTGTTGCGTCTACGCGGAACGGGCCAAACTAAACGATAAATCACAAATATGCTATAATTTTATAAGTTTTTTTTTGTTCGCACGTCTGATATGCTTCAGTTGCTACATAATTTAACAGCTCGAAACATTATCAATTCATGCAAGAGACATGCAATCGATTGGTCTGCATTTGAATTTATATTTCTGCCGTGCTTTGTTTATGTTTAAAAGAGGCAAGTGAACTACTGACTTAGTGCTGAGTTATTCATCCGTTCTTCTAAAAATGTCTAAAAACTTTCCTGGGGTTAGGATAGGATTCACATCAACCAGCCACCTATTCCTCACCTTTCCCGTATGATCACCAAATGTCTAAGGCATGAGAAGCAAATGTATTCTTAACAATTTTCATTTTTCTTTCTTAATGCGCGCTGTCTATGGTCAAGTCTATTCCCTGTCTACTGAATTAGTAGGCTTCATCTTAGACCCAATCACCACATTCCTTCAGATCTGACGAGACTGAGACTAGGTTAAATCGGTCAGAAATTTCAATAAAAAACGCGGCAAAACAAACTAGTTAGTAGCATCAAACACCAATCGACGGGCGAATAATTTCAAGGAACGGTATCAAGGTTTAAAACAGATCAAGCGGTTACGGTAACTGTCCTGGAATTTGTGACAAGGCCGGCGTAGACGTGTTGACGAGAATCCGCAAATCATTGGCCGCGTTCGACTGGAGCATCCAGTGATTGCAATTACTTGCCGACTAAGAGACAAATGTAAACCAGCAGCAAATATATATTGCTCTAATAGAATAGTTTGAAGGCACAATCAGATGGCGCAGTACGGTCTCATACATTATGCGGTCATTTTGGTTGTAATAAATCAACGTTTAACAATTCACTTACCACAAAGAATATAGCGCCTTATGAGGCTTTAGGTATACCTTTGACATACTCCATCCTCTCCAGCAATCAGCAGGGGCCGATAAAAATAATGTATTTAGAGATAAAAATACCCCAAAATACCCCAAAATAAAATCCCATATTGAAATTTGAAAACTTTCAGTATGCCGATAAAACCGTTATTCTTTTTACTCCTACTTTTAAACAGTTTGAAAAGGGCTTTTGTTCCGGTGTTTATTAAAGCTATGTGAAGTTTCCAATTAAGTTTTGAAATCTCTGAATGTACCTCAAAAGCGTCTAATACATTCTCTATTTAACAGAAAAGTCAGCATTAGTGCGATCCGCGGATTACCCACACGTTTCGCTGGTTTGATCGAGAAATTTACCTCTTCACTCTCCGCAAGTACAAATTGATATTACACTGACTGGAAGCAGCTCCAATCGGTATCAAGGGTGTTTGAAATCATGCACAACACTAATTTGCCACGGGATGTCACTTCCCCTTCCGACCGTGTGATATTTAAGACAACGAACTTTATCGAAGCAATTTCAAAGACTCTCCGATTCTGTTCAATTGTATTTGTTTCTCGCGAGTTTGTTGTTAGCCAATTGGCAAATTTTACGATGGAAACAATCGAACAGATGTGGGTTTAATCACCGCATGTGATCGCTAGGCTTAAAAAAGGAAATCACAGTGTTAGTATTATACGAAATAGCTCTATTGTTTTTTTTAATTATTTGTTCTTTACGATTTGTAGAAAACTAATGCATCAAATGACGAGAAAGCGTGAAACCAAAAATGAAGTACAAAGAATTGCTATACCTTAAACAAGTCATTTAGACCAATATGAAGTGATAATTATTTTTATTAGAACAATGTAATAATGTAATTTGACATGTAATATTTTAAATATTATATAGAAATGACTATGACTAACGAACGAAAAAAAACGAGCAAAATAAACTTTGCGGCACCGTGAGATTCGAAGAGACAAGTAGAAAGCAAACGATTATTTCTTTTTAATGATCTAATCAAAATTTTAGCAACTGTAAGTCACGAAAAACGGCGCGGCATCATTATAAATCATTAAGAATGTCAGTTGGGTTGGGTTAAACATTCCGTGTCAAAAGTAGGCTAGCAAAGACAAATAGATGACAGGACAGGCACAGTTTTTCAAACAAAATTTGTCACGAAACAATAATATTACAAGCATTCCTTTGCACTTTGGTATTTAATTTTTGAGCCGCATGGAGATATGATCTGTAATTCGTATTAGTACTAGATCTAACAGATACTTCAGAAGCCTCGCTCGAGTGCGGTACTCAAACGGAACTAAAATCTTTTCCTTCCCAAGCTATTTTAAAGCTAATAACCAGATGCTTATATGCTAAACTAGTGTATACATGAACTTGGACTTGAGTCATTGCAGTCCCGGTTCACATTTGTCAACTGGTCGATAAACAGGCGTTGTTTAGATTGGCGGGATTCCTATTGTATATAATCGCTCGTCATAAGCGTTTGTCCGGCGGCCGGATTGTAAACAATGACGGACGGGCTATTGCTTCTGTTGTGTTGTGCTGTTTCCTTTGAATGTTTTGGTATTATCGTTGATATGATTATTTTTGTCTTACTATTACTATTATTGTCTGATAATGATGTTGGATTATTATGGTCTTCGTGACTTAATACCTATTTGTCTTGAAGAATCCGATAACTACATATTATTAGATTTTCCACTGTGAAGAATGTTAGATTTACTCATAAATCTCTAGTTCCACATTTAAAATCAGAACCAGTCCTAATTTCTTTTAGTAAAAAGTCTGACAAACGAACTGTGAACACCACTCGTTTAGCAAAAGCCGTGTGCAGAAAAGTTGAATAAACGAGATTAACTCTCGTCAACCTAGCGGCTTATTCAGTTACGTAAAATATGGCACCTAGTTTCTGACATTGACCCTAGAGTGGGATCAACCACTCGTTTATTAACAATCGCAAATCGGCCCAGAATGGTACAAAAACAAATGAAGATGCCTATGAATATTAAAGTGCGTCACGCTTGCACACTTGTCATTGCGTTCAAGAGTAAGAGCGATGCACGTAAAATATTACACCAATTTTGATATCAATAGCAGTCTGAACATAATCTTAATTCTACGTAGAATTTTATTTGTCATCGTCCCAATCTGAGCTGAAGACCTTTTCGGGGTTTTAACATTATGGCGATAATACTTAACGCACATGCCCGGGGTTATAAAATATCGACTTAACTGTTTAATGGGTTTTCCGTATACCAAAGTATTGTTTGCTTTATACATTTACGTTGTTCCAACAGAAGGGATCGGCCCTAAAAAGCATTAAGGGTGAAGCCAGTATTCGTCTAAACAGAAACGGCTTTTGTTTCGATAGAAATGGTTTACAATAGTTAACATATTGTTTTATTTCCATTGATGTATGTTTTAAAAGTTTTATTTAGTTCATTTTAACTATCACTTCTTTCGTCGTATTCCAATGCACTATCTTCCCAAAATAATTATTTCCTTGTTCGTTTTAGCATTTTGTTTAGATTTAGTTGTCTTAGTTTGACTTTACATACCACTTCTACTCTTGACTGTATATGTTCTACTCTGTCGTAAATTCGGTGTTTATGTAAATACATTTTATGAAATAATTATACATATTATGTGACGATGATGTTATGTGTTCGCCAAGTTTTTAAATATTGTAGGTTGTTACAAGTAAAATCCTCAAAATTTTTAATACAAAAAATGGCGAGTAGCATTTTCTCATATTTCAGCCTCATCCTGCTCTAGACAAAAGAGACGTGAGGACAATACTTGACACACTTCCCACTGGCGGTTACCGAAAACATTACGAGAGCTAAATGTTCGTCTGTTTTGAATACTAGATCATGTTAAACAAACAGTTTACTACTTTTTGACTTTATTGCATGCGCGGACGCAAGGCTGATGTAAGGTTTTTGGTTATTGTTTGTTCGACATACTATTCATGCTATTATTGGTGCTCTATGTTATTGTCATTCTACAGAAATAATTATGGGAAGTATCTAGAGACGGAAGAGATGTCGACGGTTCTCTCAGTACAGTCGACTATAAAGAGATGTATCCAGTTTTTCACCTTATAGCGTTGTAATAAGGTCCAAAAGTGGATACATCTTATTGTAATCGACTGTACCAAAATAGATCTCAAAAACGGTTATTGTAACCGATATTCCCTGACAGTTAACCCTTCACCCCCTTCCCTGGCTGATGAAAGAATTGTGATAGGATAGAAGTCATAGAAGTCAATCAATGTTTGATTGGCTAAGATAGAATTTTGTACATCAAACCTCATGCGCGTGATATATATGCCTATGCCTTATTGTATGCTCCACCTCCGATGTCATTATTTAGAGCTAATAATACTTCTATAGCTATATTCTTCGCCTGATATGCCACTAAGATCTAGACACACGGCAGTGTGTCCGCCAAGTTCGAGCAAAAAAAAGCGACACACCGGCCGTGGGTTATATTACACGAACCATTTCTGGCCAATTTCGACCACCCTATAACTCAAAACATATTTTATCTACGCATATGAAATTTCGAGTGTCTGTTGACATCCCCTTAATTGTCTAGAATACAAAATTTCATTATTCTACCTATGTTCTTGAGATATTGACGTCAGAAAATCGCTATTTTTACTATAGGTACACTCATTCACTGACTCACTGACTCATCAAAAACCTAGACCACTTCCAATGGTCGTACTGACTTGAAATTTGGCATGGAGATAGGTCTTAAGGTCAAAGTAAAGGGAAAAATCTGAAAACGGCCAAGTGTGAGTCAGTTTTAAAAATAGCGAAGGTGTAACTTTGTTCTACTATGAAGTCATAATGAACTAAATGGGTCTATCTTCCAATGGTCGTACCGACCTGAAATTTGGCTCGAAAGTTTGTCTTTAGGTCGAAATAAAGTAAAAATCTGAAAACGGCCAAGTGTGAGTCAGTATCGAAAACAACGAATGTGTAATTTTGTTCTACTATAAGTAGGTATGGAGTGGAAATGAGATAAGACTTATTTAAATTTAGATACATACCAATTTAAGACAATACATGTTTGTCTTAAAGACAAGAACAATAAAATTGTTCACCACTCTGTGTGTGTCTGTTGCGGGAACCGAACCCACGATTTACGAAGTGTAAAGCAAGTCACTAGGTACACTAGGTGCGCTAAATCAGTCAAACAAAAATGAAAAGACTATTTTTTCTCGCATAGTCTAAATAATTTCTAATTTTACAACTAATAAAATCGCAGATTCAAGAACATGGAAATCATATATACTCTAAGATGGAATTATATATACTACTGCCCATCTCACCCTCCGATACGCCACGGGATGAGATGGGATGGTGCACTTCTAGGGCTACATAATAGGCCACCAATTATAATACCTACTGGTAGGCCTACCTACCAGTAGGTATTATAATTGGTGGCCTATTACCAAGTTATTAATTATCTATGTAGGTAGCGTATTTACAAACAGAATAAAGTACGTTATTGATGTATGTAATTAATTAATTATATGTAAGTAGGTACATTTTGTAGGTGTACTAGCCAGTTTATTTGTAAAAATCACCTTAGTATAAAGGGCTATAGTATAAAGTACATACCTAAGTGGAATGAGACATTTCCTAAAGCAAAAGTGATAAAAAAATAATAAAGAACCTACACCTAACAAAAATAAATAAAATCCCATCAAAAACATAAATGTGAAAGGCTGCCAAGTTCGATACTATGGGAATGCTTCGCCTATAAAAGAAGTGAGATCTGAATAAGTACCAAGTTCCATAAAAATACCTCAAATCATAAATAGTTATAGGAATGCACACTTGATTTCCAGCAGTTTTTAAGGTACATTTTGAATAAGTATCACGTTACATAGAAATACCTAAAATTATAATAGTCAGAGAAACGCACACCGGTTTTTTTAGCAGTTTCCTGATAACATTTATTATTTTCAGTACTTTTTAATGATGTAACTTGGCAAGTTTTAATAGAAAATTATATACTTGACACATTGCAGTCCAAAGGTGTCGATTCATTGCATTGAAAAGGTGTGTAGTGTGTGAAAACTTGCCAAGTAACATCATTAAAAAGTACTGAAAATAATAAATGTTATCAGGAAACTGCTAAAAAAACCGGTGTGCGTTTCTCTGACTATTATAATTTTAGGTATTTCTATGTAACGTGATACTTATTCAAAATGTACCTTAAAAACTGCTGGAAATCAAGTGTGCATTCCTATAACTATTTATGATTTGAGGTATTTTTATGGAACTTGGTACTTATTCAGATCTCACTTCTTTTATAGGCGAAGCATTCCCATAGTATCGAACTTGGCAGCCTTTCACATTTATGTTTTTGATGGGATTATATCTTACCTTAAGTTATTTGTATTCCCACTCATTCACAGTATCGCAATCTTCCTATGCATGTCACAGAACACTTGAACAGATGTAAATTGGGGCGTGCGTCATAGCTTGCATCCTGCGATTTACACTCGTCCTTCGGTAATGGCCGATTTATAATTAGAAACATGTCGTCACGCATTCTTAAGGGACGAGGAATATGCAGTCGCTGTCAGAGTAGAGATACAAAACTTGTGATTATAATATTGTAAAAAGTGTAAACCAATTCTGTAAATGACTACACGATTTAACTCGAAAATAATTGAGTTCTGAACACTTCAGCCCGCTCTTGTAGCTGAACGGTGGTAACATAGGTCCATTATAAAAACCATTTTAACTGTCTACTGGTGGGCAGAATAACATCTTCAAAAAGTAGACTGAGCAAACTATCTCTCACTTACAAACTGATGTATTTATTTCTTCGATTCGGATTGTAGACTAAATGTGTGTAGGTACAGTACAGAAACATAAACAATGTCAGAGTTACCTTTGAAGCAGATTAATAAACATGCCACTTTACTTCAAAGATAGCGTGATGCACTTAAACGTGACGAGCCCACGTGACTTACCTGCAACAAACAAACACTCGTTAGTTCAGATAAATAATGAAGAAATTATGGCTAATGCAATGTAGGAACTAGTGGATGACGATAGTTCGCTACTGTGAGCAACGTTACACAATGTAGACGAAGATAAAGATGAATAATTATGACCTCCGTTGTGATTTAAGCTAATGTGAAAACAGTGAGTTCCTTGGTATTTACCCATGTAGGTGTAATTTATCTACCTACCTCGTAACCGGTTAATCGGATAGTGTTCTTTAATCAGGTCACCAAATCAAAAGAGGATATAACATTCTAATGAGTATAATTCATTATTTTTTCGTGTATAAGAAGATTTATGATGATATGAAGACCAAACTGACCATTAGATATACGGAGTTTTACTTGCTATAAATTACCATTAAGCATAAGAGGTACGGTAGGTGTATTGTATTTATTTTATAAATAACCCTTATAACGAATAGGTGTACATATTAAACCAAAAATACTAAATATATATTGGCGAAGGCGAACCAAGCTAAATCATCAGAATACATCTCGTTTGTGTATATACGCTTCAGACCCTCTTTAATCTAAAAGGGGCCCAGGAGTACAAAATCAAGCAGCCACAGATTATACCCAGGCCTAGTGAATTCGGGCTCTTCGAGTGACTCGACACAACAAACAGATACTCGAAATACGAGACGAGGTACTTTAACGCACACTTCTCGGTTGTGAATAACAACCCCAACAACAAGTAGAGGCAGGTTGGTAAATATATTAATAGATTTATCCAAGTGTTTTAAATTGTTTAAAATATTAAAGCTGCCTGCTAACCAAAAATAATGCTTGGACTATCCATTGTCTATCAATGAATGTTATATCTCCACAGATGTGACGTTTTCAATTAAAAGGTACTTACCTCATTGTTGCTTGTTGATAAGGTTTCTTCATAAATATTTTTAATGCCAGCAGCGCCTTGTCGACAACCGACAATAAAGTACCTATTTAATTGAAAACGGCACAGATTTTCCGACACTCTGAGTCCGATCTTGGTGATCGAAGATTACGAAAGCGCACCTAGATGGATTGCATCAACATAATCGGATGATACCACACCAAAACCGTATCACCATTCAATCAGGTCCATTCTCGTTAACAAAGGGCCAATCAGGTCGCGACTCGCGATGTGGGACGGACGTGGGTAAGGTAAGGTTCCAAGTTCCAACTGATGCAACTTCCTTCACCCACGAGATTGTCGAAATTTGATCAATCGTCGTGGATGCTGATGTTAATGTTAAATATATTTAATGACGAGTCGAGCCCCGGCAAGGCGTATCGATACAGGTTCAAGTCCTGTTGGGTTTATTATTTTTTCAATGTTTTCAATGTTTGTATTTGATTTAATAACAATCTATTGTATGAGTGGAATGCACCACTTTAAAAACATGCAAAAATAATTATGACGTTAGTTAGTTTCATAGATTTTTGGCTGTAACAATTTTAAACAAAAAAGAACCGTCTTCACTTAGCTTAGCTTCCACCTTTCCAAAAGCAATGCTCGAGCTGCTGTAAAAAATACTCAAATCACTATATGTGTGCCTTTAATAGTTGAAGAGTTCCCTCGATTTCTCCAGGGTCCCATCATCACCATCAGATCCTGACCTGGTTAAAATGGGACCAACTGTAAAGTCTCTTAAAATAAAAAAATCCAAATCTCTCCAGCCGTTTTCGAATAATCGGTGAACATACAAAATAAAGCAAAAAAAAAATCGGCCAAGTGCGAGTCGGACTCGCGCACCGAGGGTTCCGTACAAACCTGTAGGTATATAAGTAAAAGTTCACCCATTGCATTGACATAGAAAATCGATTTTGTTACAGCTTAAACCTGAGTATTTGATATGAATTTCAATTTAATACCTCTACGCGTTTACGAGGAAAAAGGTAGTAAGTTTAAAATTTAAAAATATATTTTTTGTATGATTTTACTAAAAATGTCTACGTTTCGTAATTTTTCCTTTGTCTGTGCTATATGAAGTTTCTTCGTGCCAAGTTTCAAGTTTCTGAGTTTACGGGAAGTACCCTTTAGGTTTTGAGTTTCTTGCGAGTACTCAGTTTCAAAATATGCGACTTAAATTGCTATTTATTTTTAATGCGTTGACATAAAAGTTTGGTTTTGCTACCTCTGAAAGGTCCTATAGCCCTGAGTATTTGACATGAATTTCAATTCAATATCTCTACGCGTTTACGAGGAAAAAGGTAGTAAGTTTAAAATTAAAAATATATTTTTTGTATGATTTTACTAAAAATGTCAACTTTTTGTAATTTTTCCATTGTCTATGCTATATGACGTTGCTTCGTGCCAAATTTCAAGTTTCTGAGTTCACGGGAAGTACCCCGTAGGTTTTGCGAGTGCCGAAAAACTCTAAAATTTGCAGCATAAACGACTGTATCTTTTGATGGCGTTGGGTTTTAGGTTTGATTTTTTCACAGCTCCGAGGGACAATAGACCTGAGTATTTGATATAAATTTCAGCTTGATACCTCCACGCGTTCCTGAGAAAAATGGTCTTGTCAGACAGACAGACAGACAGACAGACAGACAGACAGACAGACGGACAACAAAGTGATCCTATAAGGGTTCCGTTTTTTCCTTTCGAGGTACGGAACCCTAACAAAGATCCCGACGAATTCATAACCTCCTCCTTCGAAATCTTGAAGTCGGTTGAAAATGGATGCCGTGTACGCTGTTCACCTTTCTTCGCATCATAAAACGTTTATTATGTTGCTATGTTGTAAGTAGCCCGTAATTGCTTGCAGATAATATTTAATATACTTAATAAGTATGCTAAATTTCAGCTCGATGGGATCATCAGAGTTACATAACTCGAATAAAAAGCTAGTTTAGAAAATATGCGAGTTATTAATTATTGAAACGTTTAAAGAAACATATCGAGTACAAAATAAGTTTTTATTTAAACTTTTCTTCATAATCCGGTATCCGAAATCTTCATTTACCTGACACACAACGATCTTCACATTAGCCAACTTAAATAGAAAGTTAATAAATGATCCAAGCCAGCGTCCAGTCAAGAATGACCGTGATCATCGCTATTCGCTAGCATCATGCTCAGCCAACCATTCAAGTGATATAAAATGCATGAAACTCAAGACAAGATATGCTAGTTACGTCAACGTGTTATGTAGCACAGTAAGCGCGGTTACAAAGTTACTTATTGCTAATGTGGGTTCAAAAACGATTAATTTGCATAATAAGTTTACAAGAAAGAAGTGTTTTAGAGTTAATAGAGGTGTTGAAGTACGAAACGAGATAAACAATAAACAACATAGCTTCAAGGTGTTGCGGTATTTGGATACAAAATAACGTAAATGTTTAGAAAAAGATCAATATGCGACGACACACAAAACTACCAACATAAATTTGATTGCCTAACAATTATTAGAAAATATTAGGAAATACGGCTCACATAGAAGCATCCAAATCTGTTTTATACAAATGGTGCATACAATGCTTCATATTATATTAAAAACTCACTAGATATAGATAGGCATTTCTTCTTTGGGTAGTAGTAGTGGGAAAGCAGATGATGAAGAAAATCCAGTAAGTGTTGCGAGGTCCAGATGGGACAGTGCAGTTGCCAAGTTTGTTACTCTTTTAGCACCACCCAGGGATCACGTGTAGGATTGTCGAAGGTGTTTCCTACGGACGCAGAGTAACATTGATCCCCCATTAAACATGGTGAGAGCTTGAGAACCAAGTAAGAGGACTCAATCAGCTCCTCGTAAGTCCAACCTGGCCACACCTGACTAGTTAAACAACGATGTTCCAGATCTTGTTACTACGCCCTGGACCATGAATATGACTTCGAATACATTTCACTTAGAAATTCCATTACCTACTCGTCGACCGTAGAGAATGTGCTCTAGGGGGTAAACTTTAATAATGTTTATGACAGTTATCCCAGGCTTATTTAACCCGTCTGAGATAAACAGGAATACATATATCTAATATACACAATTTATAAAAGATATTAAAACATTTGGAAGACTTCTAAATAAAGCTTTAATTAAAAACTTAATTTCAGCGAATTCGGCGCTGTTAATTTTGGTAGTTCGAAATTATAGGTATCTCCAGGGTATTAATTAGTTGAGAAGATGTTACTTTAGTACACATGACACAGTGTTAATAAATATTTTAAGTTAATAATTGCGTACAAAATGTATAAGTAAAAAACACAAGTGCTAGAAATACAAACCTTCGAAAAGGCATTACAAAAGCAGCTTGCAAAATCGATAAACACAGCGAATAATATGTGTTTCAACAGATTTAAAATTTACATACTCGACTGCGTTTTGGCAAATCTCATGCAACTGAGGTTAATTTCGTAACAGAACTTGCACACAATGTCACAATTAATCTTATAAAAATGCAAATGATATTAACAAAGTTTTGCATCGTTATAATTTGATAAGACGTACCTATCTTTAATGATTGAATTTGCAATAATTAGCACAGAAAATATCTGGGAATAGATGAGTTGACGTGTGTACATGTAGTGTACATGTAGATGAAGATAGATAAGTCACTGTCCAGCCAGACATTGACAATTTGTTAACCTTGTTGTTAAGAGTTCGGTAACGATTTGAAAACGAAAATCGCTAATAATGAAATAACGATAAGATAGTTTGAAGTCCTGTAATTGCAAAAAAAATCTTGTGTCTATATTTATATTTGGTCATTATTTAATACCCGAAAACTCAATTCTTACAGAGCTTGTTTAGTGAGGACGTTTGATTCGTGCAAACTTGTCGCTTGATTTATTGTTATTATTTTGTATGCCAGTACCATTCTATCGGTCTATTATACCTCAAGTGTGGAACTGACCTGACCTGACCAAACTATGTGAGTATTTAGTGGAGTACGGGAACGCCTTTTAACCTATAAAAATGAAATAAATCACAAGTCCGATTTTATTTTGTGACGTGTTAGAATACGTTACGTACTAATAATAATAAATATTTTCTAACAATTGTTAGCATTGCGTTAGGAACAGAAAAGATTATGTAAGTTTTATTTTTCTCCACCATGCTATTGCTTTTTACTATTGCAACATAACTTCACATTTTATAACGGTTTTGTCAAGAGCTTATGTCGTCTTAGCCATTTGTAATTCGTTTAGAATTCAAGGTCACTTATATGTTGACAAATTGTTTTCGATTATGCTCACATAATCTATTGACCAAACTGTTATAAAATGACAGATGATGTTGAAATAGTTGAAGGCAATAGTATGGTAAAGGAATATCTTGTATAATCTTTTCTTGTTGTTATTAACAAATATCTATATAATACCTAGCGCGACGTCAAAAACTGTTAGAAATTATTTTTTACTATAAGAAATCATATTATATTCTCTAACTAAAAAAGAAAATCGCACTTGTGAGTTATCGAAGCTCAAAAATGTTCGCGTACTATTTGGACAAAAACGTGGCTATGGGCTCTGGGTTGTTTCATTTCAAACGAGCGTCGGCAGGTGCAAGTATTAATTTTAGCTAACACCTGACACTTGTATAATCGGATCTCCACCTGGATTTTAGAGCAGTGAATTATTTTTGGAATTTGGACGTTTCTGCAATGTCAATAGATAGATTATTGAATATATTTCGAAGCGAAAAAAAACTTAAAAATTGCCTATTAGAAAAAGCAGGGATAATATAAAAAAATCATTAAATGCGATTGTTATATTTGTTACCTATATGTATAGTATATCAAAAAATACCCTTAATTTTTGAGGCATATAAGTTACCCTGAAAATAAAAGCGAAACAAAGAAACGAAAATGAAAATCGTTAACGAAAGCGATATTACTCTTTCAAGTTGATTGATTACATACACAACACACTACACGTCTGACAATTCATTAGGGCAAAGTACCAACGAATGTGTATCGTTCAAAACTTGATTTATATATCACAAAAACTAGAAAGCGCCAGAGATCATCGGCACTTGGTCTCGCGCCAAACCGTGGCAAGGTCATCGGCTATTTGATAATAACGGGCATAAAGCCATTACGAGATGTTTGTTTATGTTTTTTATAGTGTGAATTTATAATGCGCGAATTGTCACGTCAGTTTATTAACACGCTACATCGGAATGTGGTTGTTTCGCGAAAGTATATACATAGATATAGTTGGACGTTTGTCATATCATAATATACCTAGTCTACAAATGTAACTAAAAGTCACTAAATTAATTAGCATCATTGCTTATTTGTGTTCTGCGAGTGAAAAGGACAGAGTATTTATCGATATTTTGACATGCAATGCAAATGCATTTTGACATGCACATTATAATGTGAATGTTTCAAAACCGGTTAAGTGCGAGTCGGAGTCTCGCCTAGAGGGTTCCACACATTACACAATATAACAATGTTTTTTTCTTATATCCGAATCACATTTGTCCATAAACTCTTCATTATTTTTCCTGTAATCTATACTTTGACTTTTGAGAACTATATTTTAAGTACTCTATGCAAAACATTTTTTAATTTTTAAATCCCCCCCAATAGTGGCCCTTTAGAATTCAATAAATTATGCCTCTAGGTCGCCGACTTACATATGTGTCCAAAATTACAGCTCAATTAGTCCAGTAGTTTCAGAATCGCACCAAAGGGTATTTTTGCCATTATGATAATATGGAACCCTAAAAACATTTCTCAATCGGAACTCCGGTACAATGCAGTTCCACTGCAATATAGAGTATAGTTGGTAACGGCGTGTATCCGCGTTGTTCAATAATTTCTTAATTAATCGTCGGCGGTAATAATTAATCGGACGATTGATTTCTATCGACGTACCGATTTTTTTAAATGTTATGACTGATTAGTTTAATAACGCAACTGCGTGTAAATCAGAAAGTATGGCAAACTATTGGCAGTTAGGTTCTACCGCTGTAGTTAAACAATCAAGCAGATCGGGTGCCGGGTTCTAATTTAAAAATCCATTAACAATGCAATAAAAATACAACCTACTTATATCAAACATAACTCAAACACACAAACATTCAACCAATATTGAAGTTGTATTGGAGTTGCGTTGGGATATTTCTCAAGCAAATTCTGATATTTCTGATTCAGATGTTTATGCCGTAGCTGTATTGCGTTGTTAATGCATTGGAGTTGTATTGAAGTTGGATCGTGTCTATACATGTGTTTTAAAGTTAGAATACGGCCCCTGTACAAGTATTGTCCCTTTCGAACAAAAATTTGAAAGTTCTTGCTTAATTTATACCGGGTGTTCCCTGTAATAGGGGCAATAAATTAAACCGTAGATTCTACTCCTCAAACTGGACAATATTAGTTCAGCAACTTTTAAAAATAACTTATAATTTGATTTTTATTTCACTTTAAAGTTTATTCGAACACGCAATGTATTGCGAAATTGATTATTTATGTTGGGTGACAAGAGTGACAAGCAATGTCAATTAGACGGATTTTAACGTACATTGAAAATACTATTTAGTATGTATGAAAAAGAGACAATATAAAAACTTATTTTTTTTGAATTGTAGAACAAACGTTTCATTATTTGAGGAGTAGAATCTACGTTTTAATTTATTGCTCTTATTACAGGAAACACCCTGTATATTAATGAATAAACAAATCTACTATTGAATACATTATTGATACCGTACATTGGACCATTTTAATCACTACTTCATTCAATGTTCCAAAGCATCTTAACGGCCTCCTAGCCTAGTCGGTAGTACCTTGCCTATGAAGCAGGTCCCGGGTTCGAATCCTGGTCAGGGTATTTATTTGTGTGTTCATCACGGATATTTGTTATGGAGTTATGGATGTTTTCTACAAATTTAAGTATTTATCTATATCTATCTATTATATAAATCGTCGCCTAGTACCCACAACACAAGCCTTATTGAGCTTTACTGTCGGACTAGGTTGATTTGTGTAAGATTGTCCCATAGTATTTATTTATTTATTTATCCAAATTGTTGCAACAGGTGTAACATGTAAGCATAATAAATAGTATTTGTTGTATCTTATCGCATATTTGGTACTTATTGATAAAGACTGTATTGACAAATATAAGGACAACTGCAACAAGCCGTCATTCTTGTTTGATTTGCTTTAAAAACATAAATTATTTATTATGTTGTAGATGATATGATGTTAAATCAATTACTAGAATTATTTTTTCGGATCACTTTTGATTTCATAAACTGAGAGGCCATACACAGGAGCAACGAAAAATACTCTTGGACAAATACATACGAGAAAACGGTATGTCCATGAGAAAGATCGCTAAAATCGTGAGGGTGTGTGTTTCTGCTATTTAAATTGCATTAAAAAGTTTGGGTAAGACTTCTCTTTTAATGACAAGTCGAAAAATCGTCGAAAAACTAGCTCGAATAATCGCAATATCGACACAAAGATACATCGAAAAATCAAAAACTCACTCAGTGCTTCAATAAGATATGTGGAAAAAAGTAGAGAACTTCTGTAGGAATGGTTCAAAGGGCCAAGAATCGCAACGACTGGGTAGCCCTCGGAAGCAACGGAAGCCAAACCAACTCCAAAATAGGCTGTAAAAGTTAAACACCGTCTTCGAAAATTATATGACACAGTTTTACTTAAAAATGAACAGTGCATAATTCTAAGCGACGAAAACCTCTTCAAACTGGATTTTTTGTTCTACCGGGCCTGTAGTACTCTACTATTCGCAAAAGAGAACACCTGAATAAGAACAAAACGTCAATTTTTTCCGAAAAATTTGGATCTAAGACAATGTGTGGTAGGCAATATGCGAATGCAGTATGAAATCTACGGCGACTGCCACGCTGCCTTCCACGATGACTGCCAATCTTTACATAAAGACAAAATGAATTTTGTCACTGGTTAGACGCCACAGGGGAGCCCCTGTGGCTTTATTTTGGCCCGATTTGGCTAGTTGCCACTGTGCCCCCTGCATCAGAGAGTGGATGGAAACCCACGACGTGCGTCATGCTGCTAAGAATATGAATCCGCCAAATTACCCTTAGGTACGTCCCATCGAGGACGTGATGGGCAATCATGAAGAGAAAACTTCGGCAAAGCTTCACGGAAGCGGACTCCGTAAAAAATAAAAAAAAACTTGGCTCAAGCGTCGAAACTGGTCACAGTAAACGTTGTCCGAATCTGATGAGAAACGTCCGAAGCAAACGACGAAAAGTCGCCCGAAAGCAAAGGTTACAGGTGTCTTAGTCAACACGTAAGACGTTTAAAAAGGCCTTCCAACCAAATGCCCAAAACATACTTACGCAAAATAATAAACTTTTAAAAAGTTATTACACATTTCACTTGTCCTTATAATTGTCAATACACTCTTTATTTAAAAAAAAAATCTACGTAGATGAGCATATACTTTGCAGCGATGTTACGCAAGATTCCGTTCGAATTTGCAAAGCTATTGACAGTTTACTTTCTACCATATAACTGGATTACATTTGATACGAATGATACGAGACGTGACTCACTGGGTGATCGCTGGTTTCTGCGAGAGCGGTTATACAGTTAAGTATTATTCAATGACACATTTACGCAACTTTTTTTTTAAAGAAACTTTATTGCTTTTGATTGTAACTACACAAAATCCTTGTAATGTTTGAACACCGATCGTTTTTCTCGATTTCATGTAAACGTATTACTTTTGATAGTTTTGATACTCGTGACGTGACTCATTGCGTTATCGCTAGCTCACCAGTACCCATATAAATATGGAGATTTCGCAACTTTATTTTACATATTACACAAATCGTTTTAATAATCATACAATCACATAATAAATATAACGTATCAACATCAATCATTTGACACATTTTTTTTTAAGCTAATTAATTTTTTATGTTTCTTTATAAATAAATAACAAAATTTGTTTAACTCTCATTACCGTTTTAAACGTTTTTCTCTCGACTCTATACGTGTCGACCCAAAAAGTCCAACGTTGTCTATATGGAGTTATTATTTAGTACTTCCTAAAACTACACAAATTACTCAATATCTATTAGTGAAAGAATGTCCATGTGAAATTGTAAATCGACAAAAGTGGGCCCTTTTACTACTACTACTACTTGTCCACATATAGCTGCATAGCACTGAATATTAGATGTGACTCATAGGGTGATCGCCAGTACCTGTGAGAGCGGAGATACAGTATCAATCATTGACACAATTTCGCAACTATTCGATATCAAAGAAACTATATACATAAGGCGATTCTAACACTCATAATATTTTCTTCTCATACATACCTATTACATTGAAATAAATGCACGACGAAATTTCGTCCAGGGGGGGGGGGGGGGGGCGCAATTACCTTCACAAAACTCACGATCTATTGCCCCCCCGGTATCCACGCCTGGTTATCAAAGTATATTTCAGAATAACATGTTAGAAATCTGCATTTATTTCAATGTAATAGGTATGTATGAGAAGAAAATATTATGAGTGTTAGAATCGCCCCTTTATGTAATTAATTCAGAATTAACGACGCTAATCATATCTGCATCAAAATCTATTTGTGCTTACAATTAACAGAAATCACCGATCGGTTCACAGACTCCGATCACTAGACGAATGAAGATAAACATTCGCCAAATTATCGTAATGGCATAGGCAAATCACAGTGAGTGCATGTTGCATCTACTAATGACTGTATACGTTACGCATGACGCATGACACGTTCGGAACACCCCAGTTTACTCTAAATGTAAACGAGCTGTGTGCTCAGTTCAGAAAAGACTTAAGGTATACCCATGATCATAATAAAACATGCATTTAGCATAGTAGTCGCTTGTGGCGTAAAACTTGGTTTTTGTATTGGAAAATGGTTAATAACGTCTTAAAAGCCAGTAGCTGTAAGGTTCCTTTTCTAAAATACAAATGCGTCGTTCGAAACTGACCTAGGCTAAGGCAGTATATAAAGAAGGTTAGAAATGTCCGATAGATGCCAGTAGACCAAGGAGATTTACACAATGGAGTTTGCTTCTTTACCCGGTTAAAGAAGCGTTTACTCGTATTTACCCCGAGCTTCGTATTTTGTCTTTTTCTGCAGTGATTATATTGAATGTTGCGTGCAGTGCAACATTGAGTTCTTCTAACAGCAGTTAAGCTCAAACTCAAACAATTATTCATTATGTAGGCCACAAGGGCACTTTTACTTTTACACGTCAGATAGTTTATCAAAGTAAAAGAGACAAAACAAACTACAGCGGTTCTAACCTTTGAACCGAGAAGAAACTCGGCAATACTTTTTTTTTCAAAACATCTGTACATCAAAACTTAAAAATACATATAAATGCGTTGTTTTATGAGAAAACATATCAAACCAGTTTAGGAGATATACCAAAGAAAAAAGAATGTATGAGTCCAAATCTGACTGTTTGAAAATGAAGTACACAAAAGTTTGATAAGCTATCGGACCTGAACTGTGTTCTCTACTTAAAATTCCAAATTACAATAATCCAGCATCAACAGTTAATAGAAACACATTTTGGATTTGTATTAATAATTATAAAAACTAAGGGATTATAGTATACAAAAAGTTACGGTCAAGAGAATAAAACTGGGGAAAAGGACGGCATGTCCAACGTAACGTCATGAAATGTCCACATTTCGCGCTTTAATAATGCTTCTACAAGCAAACTACATTGATTCCGACCTCCTTGCAGTAGATATTGCGCGCTCGTGCGATCACGATTCTGTTCGACCGGACAAATCTTACAATGGTATCGCGTATACAGATAATATAAAGTATGGATTTAGAACACGATTTGCTCCTAATGTCCTGCTTTCCATGCAATCGAATGGGTTATGAAAATGTAATGACAACTGATAATAATTTTAAACAAAAAAGAACCGACTTCACTTAGCCTCCACCTTACCAAAAGCAAATGCTCGAGCTGCTGTATGTGCCTATGTTGAAGAGTTCCCATCATCAGATCCTGACCTGGTTACAATGGGACCAACTGTGAAGTATACTCTTTCAAACAAAAAAATAATTTTCCAAATCGGTTTAGTCGTCTTCGAATAATCGGTGAAAATACATAGAATAGCAAAAACAAAGATCGCGGCGAATTGATAACCTCCTCCTTTGAAATCTTGAAGTCGGTTGAAAAGCCAATGTCCACTACATGTTCTAGCAAGTCGATGGTTTGTACTGGCAAATTGATTGATACTGGTAATGAATATTAGAGAATCGTGCATGGTTATCATCGTCATATATTTAAAAGCTGGGCTTTTGTCGGTAAAGATATTGCTATGTATGTCTCTCCTTTGTTTTCTCCTTAACAGCCTGATACGATACGACATGTTGATTACTTTTTCTTATATAGATTCATGTATTATATGCTCTCCTTGGTTTTTCTGACTTCCTCTTGGCTTCAACTCTTGCTTATATGATGTTTTTAGATATTTAGAGTATTTTTTTAATTTCCCATAAGTTTAAAATATTATAGTGATGTTGCTAAAGTAAGTTCTTGCTTGTAAAATTTAAGAAATAAAATATTAGATATATGATAGGTAACATGTCTTGACTCGACAGTTTTTTGTCAGTGACTTAGGCAACTAAGCAAGGACATTTTCTTATCCGCTTTTAACTGAACAATTTTACATTCCTACGATTAAACTGCGTTAAATAGCTCATGAGCACACTCTTGTTAGCTAGAATCGAGGTGACGATTAGTTCCACATCGCAACCTCGAGGTCACCACACGTGCCATGAGACGCTTCGGCAAGATAAAGTGCAGTAGATGTAGATATCCTAATGATCTTATACGGCTAAGCCTAAGGCGGTTACCACACAGATGCGGTTTCCGCATGCGGTGACAGTGTGTGAGCGAGATAGCGCTCTGCATGTGTATAGCGCTATCTCGTTCACCGGGGCGGGACGCGGCACCAGTGTGAAAGCCTCCCTACGTTATGGCCAGACGGCATACAACCACAGAGCTCTCTGCCACGAGACCTTGGCAGAAAACAGAGATTTTAAACCATGTAGTGGTTGATGCCAAATTCTGCATGACCTTTTAACGCCCTTGGTGGCTAGACGTGCTCTGCCAACCGTTGGTAGAAGCGGTTGGTTGGTTGTCAGCCATGTAGACGGTCGCTTAAATCAAGGTCACGTGGCAGAATCTGCGGCTATCTAACCGTCTGGCCCCAACTTTAGGCTGCCTTTCGACTGAGGCGGAGATGAGTGGAGATATGAGAAGACGTGCCAAATTTGGCCAGAAAACAACAGGTACCTGAAGTTCGTAAGCAGCTAACCCCGTTGTAAGTTCATGGTTAGATGATAGATAATATCTAGGTAATAACAGTGTTAGTCTAGATCTAAAAAGATAATGACAAGTAAGTGGCAAAGCGAGAAAAATCTGTCCTAGCGGTGTTAACGCAACCTTGACGATAATGTTAGGTCTTACGTTAAAGCCTAGGTCTAAGTTACTACTTAGGGCCACCCCACACTAGCGTCTCACCAACGCCGACGCGGCGTCGACGCAACGTCGGCGCGACGCTAGTCAAGCGTCGGCGTCTCACCAACAACGACGCGACATCTTTTACAAATTAGCAAGGGTGTCCAACGGGTGGGGGTGTTCATCCCCACACCCTGGAGCCCAATGGGTCGCGCACAGTACGGTTTAAGAGGAATTTCCTCCCACGAACGCTGCGGCTGTAGAATGAACTCCCTGCCGAGGTTTTCCCAGTGGGCTACAGTATGAGGTTCTTCAAAAAAGGAGTGTATAGGTTCCTAAAGGGTAGGCAACGCGCATGTGAATACTCTGCAGGCGTCCATAGGCTATGGTAACTGCTTACCATCAGACCTTATGCTTGTTTGCCACCGTCGTGGTATTAAAAAAAATTACTATCCAATATTGTAATTTTGTTCAAATTCGCCATTCTGTATTAGAAATCTGAAGTCCTATTAATGGCCATATCTAAGGTACTTTATTTTTCGAAATTCACCTTCTGAAAAATAACGTAGAACGGAATGATGGGCAAAGCCGCGCGAAACGGTAGTATGCCGGTAAAATTACTTAGACAAGAGGCATTACCTATTCTTACTTCAGTACTTGACATAAGTACCCATTTTCTTAAACAATAAACCTGAGGCATCCTTCAATGGAACAAAATAAATGTAAACTTCCTATTCACCATTAATAAATAATAGAACAATACTACTACCGCAATTAACTTAACCCATTATGGCCATCATATTTTTTTTTCAAACATGGCATTAAGTTATAGCTTTATTATTGTTTTGTTAACTTTACAGACATAAAGACAATTCAATTTAAAAGCATATAGAAATGGGCATTCCTCAATTAACTTTGTGGTAGGGTAAATTTATTTTAATTAATATTCATTTTGTGACATGACTATAAAACGTGTAGAATAGAGGCCCCGATAAATAATATAATCATATGAAGTCCTACCTCTTTGACATTTTCCCCTTTTTATTTTTTAACTTATTTCAATTTTACTGATCTCTGGCTTCTCTCTCTAGCTCTCTTTATAATAACCTGCGAAATGATATATCTCTTCAACTTGAAAACACCACATCGTTACTGAAGAAGTACATACAAGTTTTAAAATTAATGATATTTATTTCATATTAATATCAATGCGCCCCTCTTCAACCAGTGTAACTGTAAACAACTGATCATGATCATAAAGGGAACAAATCTAATTATTTTTTATACCTATTGTTTGTCTGGAACTTTTGCCAGCGACTTCGTCTGCGTGGAATTTGTGACCCAACCCCATTTTAACCCCTTAAGAGATGATTTCGGGGATAAAAACTATTCTAAGATATCTTCCCCAGAACTCAAAATCTGGATAAGTACCAAAAATCTTCAGTTCAGCGGTTTTTAAGCGTAAAGATAACACACTCGCATTTATAATATTGAATACCTATGGTTATGAAATAAAACAACTAAAAACGGATTATATCGCGTGTACTGAGCTTAAATTACATCCCGACGTTTCGAACACTTTACAGCGTTCGTGGTCAACGGGTCGACTAAGGAAACGCTGTAAACTATCGCGGCAACCGAAGACTATATTATACCTATGGTTATAATTTTAAATTAATATAACAATTATGAAATCTAAATTACGCGTCAATATGATATTTCCAGCAAGGATTTTTCACCTTCCATTCTCGATTCAATAAATAACGAACCTCACTCCATCACAAACCGAATTACTTTAGCCGTCTACAAAACGTCTGTAGACTTATACAGGATGGCCAACTTGGGGGTATACAACTTTTTTGCCGCCATTTTGTTTTGGCGGCAAATATGACAGTTGTTGCATGAACATTACTTTGTGTAGATACGGCAAATTTGCTATGCAGCGTTTTACGACTGAACAACGTGTTTTAATTATTAAAACATTCTACTCAACCCAATCGTGTATTGCGGAAACTCAAGAAATTGCGGCCAATTTTTGGTAGAAATTTGGTAGCACTTACCTTTGCGGCTAACAATAGCTCGTTTAGTGAATAAATTTGTGCAGTATTGCATCGTAACAGACAAAGCAGTTCCTCATCGAGTCAGTAATTAAAACATAATATTCGAGACACAGTCACTGAGATAACGCAGGAAATGTGTGAAAATGTAATGAAAACAACTTTTTACAAAAAAAGATAAACCGATTTCAAAAAGGATAAAATTAAATATTATATTTGAGTTACAAACTGATATGTTTGAAGTCAGTGCCAAGCCAAATTTGGAAGAGTTAATACGAACGAGGCTATGTGTTCAGTTCTTCATACTATAGAACTATTCTAATACGGTATTGATTGCATGTAGGTATTAATTCAATTACAGAAAAAAAGTATAATCATGCGTCTTCTGATGTTTGTTAATTTAATACTGATCTTTCTATACTCAGACACACTGGGTGTGTGGGGCCCACCTTGTCAGTAGAAAAAGGCGCATTATTTAAATTTTCTATGGAATGTCAACCCTACGCCTTTTACATATTATTAAATTTGCCGCCTCTGATTTTTGACAAAGTAGACGTGCATCAGAGTATATATACATAGGTAACACATTTCATCAAAATTGGATTAGTAGTTTAGACGTGAAAATGTAACAGATCCAATCACATTGATGTGATTTTCAGACTTGAAGCTGATTTGACCGGTATTGTAACTTTTTGGCTTGGCACCGACTTCAAACATATCCGTTTGTAACTCATATAAATAATATCATATTTTATTTTGTCCTTTTTGAAGTCGGTTTATCTTTTTTTGTAAAAAGTTTTTATTTTTCCATTTTTAGTAGTTATATAAGTATCATAATCGGATAACGGTTCTCGGAATAATCGGTCAAGATATATAAGAAAAAGTTCATAATACGGACTCAATCTAAGGAAAGTTCTACATATCATATCTTTTATTGTCTTCATCATTAGGTCCACTCCATCAAATTGGTGGTTTTTGAGAGGAAATGCCTGAGTTGCTTAAAAAACTACCAAATCATCATACATGTGCCTTTAAAAATTGAGGAGTCCCCTCAATTCCTCATGGATCCCATAATCAGAACAGCTCCAGATTAATGTGGGACCATCTTCGAAGTAGTTCCTTTCAACCAATAAAATAATTGCTCAAATCGGACAATGGGTAACGGAGTAATCGCTGAACATCCTACATTAAAAAAAACATCATTATCATTAAAACAATCATAATCTTCATCATCAGGTCCACTCTATCAAATTGGTGGTTTTTCGAGAGGAAATGCTTGAGTTGCTTAAGAAAACACTCAAATCGCCATACATGTGCCTTTAAAGATTGAGGAGTTCCCTCAATTCCTCATGGATTCCATCATCAGAACAGCACCAGATTAATTTGGGACCACCTTGGAAGTACATCCTTTCAAACATAAAAATAATTATTCAAATCGGACCACGGGTCTCGGAGTAATCGCTGAACATCCTACATAAAAAAAACGTCATTATCATCAAAACAATCATCATTATCAGGTCCACTTCATCAAATTGGTGGTTTTCGAGAGAAAACTTTCGAGTTGCTTAAGAAAACACCCAAATCACTATACATGTGCCTTTAAAAATTGAGGAGTTCCCTCAATTCCTCATAGATCCCATCATCAGAACAGCACCAGATTAATATGGGACCACCTTGGAAGTATATCCTTTCAAACAAAAAAAAAATATTCAAAAGTGACCACGCGTCTCGGAGACCGGTGACCATACATAAAAAAAAAGCCCAAACCGAATACAGAACCTCCTCCTTCTATGAAATTGAAGTCGGTTAAAAACGCAATGAAAATAGTTCACATCTGCCATGCTGGTAGAGGTAGATATTTGTGTGACATTATTTTCCATATTTAATTGCCGGCCCTAAATACTATATTTAACAAGAAATACTTAATAATTTCGATATTTCATAGAATAAAATTACAAAAACTAAAGTGTATACCTGTCATTTTGCCATCCTGTATAAAGTTGGTAGCTAATTTTAACTCGTCTACGTTACGCTGTCTGGCTCCTGATGTCAAAGGTTGGGTTAGTAAAGGCGCGTTTACACTATGTCGTCTGTCGCTTTGCTTTCACAAAAAAATATTTAAATTAAAGAAAAATGTGTTCTGTAACGGACATGCGAACGAGAGTATAATAGATTACATTAATGATTCGAGATTGCAATATTCTTAACTTCCAATTTAAATACGATGTGTTTCATCACACGTACGAACAAAAAACAGTTTTAAGACAAGAAAATATTAAATAGGTTACTAAAATTTCCTAGGGACTTTTAGTTTTCTATAACTCCCGCTACACACGCGAGCAATGGCACACTTTGTAAGCAAGTATGATGAAAACTCAATTTTTCTGAGCCCACTTTTTGTAAAAAAGAAATGTTAATGCTCCCTATGTTTTATCAACGTTTTCCGCGCCCTTGTGATCTCGCCGCGCCAGTTACATTTTCTCTATAACAACAAAAATGTCTTAGGTACCCTAAAGATATATTTAAACACGGAACTTATATTTCATACAGTTTTATTGGGTTCTTTGTTCAAAAGCCAACATTCAAGTCCCAAGGCCCACGCGACCAATTTAGAGAGCGAAACCCAGAGTCCTCCGAAAACAGCAATCCACTGTGCATTTTCTGCACCATCATGCACTTACGATACATTAAATTTCATCAACCTTAATCCAACGAGATAAAGCCTATTATTGATCTAATCGTTGACACTGTTAACTGAGAATTTGTAACCCGTATTACAAATACATAAGATCCACATTAGCTCAATTAAAAGTGATGCAGTTAGAGCACAATAAGTTGCCTTTGTCGTGTAATATCACATCACTCGGCTAGATTAAAACCGCGCTCGGCAACGAGGAACTAAGTTAAGAGTTGATCTTTTCAATTGCCCGACATAATACTTTCACGTTTTATGTAATCATGCGCCTTTGGCCCATCCGTCATGCTCGTTATCTTGATATAAACAAAGAAAGTATCGTTATCTCTAATCTCTTTAGGAAAGAGATAAGTGCATCTTCTGCGTAAGAGGTTTGAGGATGTTTTACAACCGGCTTTAAAAAAGGAGGATTAGAAGAACTAGTTTTATAGCTACTGACTTTCATATTATTTTATTGTATTCATATAAAGAGTGAGAAATGTCCTTAATGTCTCTGTTTCTTAGGACACTTGGTGCTGAGAATTAGTGCCCATGATTACAAATTATTCACAATTTGAAGCTAATTAAAGTCTAAGCTACTCTTTGATTCAGTGACAGCTGTCAACCGCCAAACATGGCGCACAAAATTTGTTCTAGATAGCTCATCTAGTAGAATACATAATAAATCAATGGCTAGAGACGATTTTATTGTTAAGACTAAGTACATGTCAAAATTATTTGGACAGCTCGCGCGCTTTCTCCTGTCAACTGTACTTCTATTTCTAACTAAACAAACCCACTGAAATCATCTGTATTCAAAATTGTTAATCAATATAATTTTGTCTTACAAAGACCTTCACTCAATTTGAATACAAATGACTACCGTGAAGATTCCGCTTCGCCAAAATACGACCCAAATCACCTAAGGACAAGGTGAGGACAAGAAACGTGACCGGAACACGCACGTCCATATTATGTAAGTCAATGGTGGAACGAAAACGATATACTTAAGTAAATCTCTTCCAATCGGATTACAAGAGATTTAGAGAAGCCTCATACATGACTGGGTCAAAGCCGTTCGTTTTGTATTTTGAGGTAAAATACCTACCTACATATAGGGGAATAGGGGTAAAATATGTACCAACTGTACTGTACTCACTGACTGTTTAAAGGGCGAGTTTTGGAACCTTTATACTCCAAGTCATCCCCGATATGAACTCCAAAATCATAACTTAAAAAAAAAAATCTGGTAATTTTTTTCAAGTATTAATCTACCGGAGCCTAATCGGTGAAGCTATAAGCATACGTAAGTCATATAAATTTTAAGAATTTATCGAAATTCCGTTTTAAAGCAGTTGAGTGCAGCCGTACGGTCTGAAGACCGAGGGTGTGTTCAAACCCCGGCTCAACTCAAACCAATGAGTTTCACGGGACTTATGGAATCATCATTTGAAAGCAGCTGCTTTTCGGTAAAGGAAAATCTCCATACATCTGCGATGAAATTAATAGATGTTTTAAGTATAGATCCTCGTTCGGATTTATAGTCGAGATGACGATTGAAATTTCTTTCGACGAAGTTGTCACTATAATAAATCTTATGGAAATGTTGAAGATGACACAAGGATGCAGTATCGGCATCAATTAAGTGTCATCTAAAAAGAATTGTATAATATAATTATGTTGGATATAAAGCAGTGCCTTCAACGGTTTAGGTTTGGCTGTATATCGTCTGTCAGTGTCTCGGTAATGCGACTGTTTTATGAATTGAAATAATTAGTGTCATCTTGTAGGTAGGAAATTTTCTATAAGAAGCGACCTGTTTTCATTATCTTTATTTATTTCTCGACATTCAATCAGTATCAACAACTCCTTGTCTATTGATAAGAAAATTATCCACTTCAAACATACTTAAAACTGACCTTGGACAGTGCTGTAAATCAGAACGTGCAAATGACAAACTTCCATTGATGCGTTTCTAAGGTCATTGGGGCATTGAAGCCCATTGTTTCGCCGATTTTATTCCCATGATTAAATTAGTGACCACGTCGGTCATAGTTTGCTGGTCCCTTCACGTGCTTCGGTTTCTGTTGTGTCATTATGTGAATAATGATCTCAAGGTTGCTTCGCAGGGCATGTTGACATGAATTTGAATAGCAACGATGAATTGTAACATCATGTACCGTACAACTTAAACAGAGTGCATATTTGAAACTTATTTTTTATATTTACTTTACCATGTCAATTACTAAGTTATCATTGTTATCAATCATTACAGGAGTATAAAAAAAGGTTACAAGCTAGACTTCCAAGATGTCCTCCTCTGTCGGATTTATGTTATCAAGACATTTTATTTGTCCCCACATCTATATATATCATGGCAGAAATTAATATCAGCAAATGATCGTGTGATCAGATATTTTCTTTAAGGTTAAGGAATAAGGACAAGGATGTAAACGTAAGAGCTATAAACGTACCATCGACGCTGCTACCTGATCAATATTAAGCAGTATTGCTTATAACATAAGATCTATTAATGTTCAATTGTTCAGTGAATGTTAGTGTTCTAGGAGTGGTCTCGGAGAATAACGACTTCCGATTTCCTTTACAAATGATCTCATGGCGTTTGTAATAATTTCCAGTATTTGGATCTTATAATTCCAGTCGTAAAGTCACCGGGGCGAAACGTCGAGCTTAATGGTGTATGGCAGACGCCAGATTGCAGGGGTATGTATCAGATTAGCTTTTGTTTGATAGGATATTATGAAAGCGGTTTACTTCACAGTGCAAGCTTGAATGATAAGTTCTTAAGGTATAAATCCTTGATAAGATTAAGTGTTCCTGGGAGTTAAGTTAAAGTTATGTAACGAATTAAAGGGTTTTTTAATACCACGACGGTGGCAAATAAGTATACGGCCCACCTGGTCGTAATCAGTTAGCGTAGCCTACGGACGCCTGTAACTCATACTGTAGTCCCTTGGGAAAAACTCAGCAGGGAGTTCATTCCTTAGACTGGCTTAGACAAAGCAATCTTTTGTATATAATTAAAAAAAAAATACAATTTATTCCGATTTTAGGATATTGGCTTAGTGTCTCGTCATTATCAATCAAAATATAGTTTTATCTACGGTACTCTCTGATAATCTTTACAAATTGGATGCTGTAAACTATACTCTTATCAATCTTATCATGTACGGTTCTGGCTGTTATCTGACTTTGACCAAGGTAACCGCCTACTTACTTACTTATTACTTATTCGCAATCAAACAATTATTATAAACAATGTAATGAACAAGAATTTGAAACAACCGTTCCCCTATTTACCAAATAATGTGTTCGGCATAAATAAATTCATTAAGAATGTCTGAAACTGCAAATTACAAAACGTCGCCAAAATTCCAAATCAAAAAACAAACTCGAAACTCTTCAAACCGTCGCAAACTAAATAGCGACTGGTGACAGCTTGTCAACACCGCGAAGATTAAAGGGGACGACGAACTTTAGCACTTTAGCGAACAAAATGAATAAAACAACCTACAGAAGTCGCCTCATCATCATCTTCCTAGCGTTGTCTTGTCTCTTCACAACGACTCAACGAAGCCCGAGCAATCTAATTCAGTTTTGACAAATGTAACTACCATCCGACCTTCCAACTCGGAGGGGAGCCTAGGCCTTATGGGGATTAATCCGGATTTGTCACAATATTTTCTTTCACCGAAATACTACGGGTGAATGTTCCAAAAAACTCATTGATATGAGCCGGAGTTTGATCCAGCGATCTCCCGATTGGAAATTGCACGCATTACAGGCGACCAACGCTCCTACAGAAGACTCCTGTGTTGATTTTAGGACATTAATTACAGGGGTGGAGCATAAAACATTTATTCTAATAAGTGTCATATAAGAATGCACATAAACCTACGCAGTCAGAATCGACACCGTTGTAAGAGCCGACCTCGATAGTACTATTTGTGTTGATCCAAGTGATAGCGAAAATTGGAGAATTATCTGGTTATGAATACATTAGAATTATTACCCAGGCATGTTTGTGTAGATATAAATTAAAAAATAATTAGCAGTTAATGGTATTTAAATAATAATATAATTCGCAAAGAGCCTATTGATATAGTGTAGTTGGAGAATATTCAAAATAAAAGAACAACTTTGGTTATTCATCAGTCTTGGTCAGTCGAAGGAAAGCACATTTGCGTAGTATTTGACTCCAAGAGAGAATAAAACTTTTCCTACAAGCAAGGAGAATCTACTAAAAAGAAAAACCATGGTGGTGATGGAGCACCAAATTGTTCTAACATTAAGCTGACAATCCGCTTCCACTAGAACCCCACAACAACATGCTCATACGCCTGGCGTCGTGTAGGCGAACATGCCATCTGTCGCGACACCGTTGAGCATACCTGTTGGTTCTGGCCTAATAGCCATGGGAACTGATCATCAAATTACTAAGTAAATATAACTAGCGCTGACGAAATTTGACGTATGTAACGAGAGAAAAAGTAGGTGTTTGGTGAAATTATTAGAGCGTTAGAAACATTCGCAAGTTTCTTATGATTGTTTGGTTGGAAGAAATGTCTGGTTTGAATTGAACTCGATTGATTTGTTGTGCAATTTTCGATAGAAGAGATAGTACTTCAAATACTCAAACAAACAATTTCAAAATAAGCCAAAAAATTCTTTTATTCCTGCGTAGTAACTTCTCTGCGAACTATCAAATACATCGTCGTGCAACGTCCTGTGCATCGGTACGCGTACGCAATTGTAAAGATAGCTGTGGTCGTAGCTGTAGTTGAGCTAGTTATCAAATGAACTTTTGTCGCTCTACCGTTCTAAGCTAAAGTTCTTTTGATTTTTGCTTTATTACATGATTGACTTATGACCCATAGTCACGACCACTCAAAGTAACCAAAATTGCTATGAAGATTCTAGAACAACCCATTAGTAGCAATGGTAAAGATAACAGCCGCAAATAAATGCCCATAGCTCCAATCAAAATGTCTACTGCCACCGACAGATGTCAGTGATCTCATTACAGGCCGTGCTAGGGGACGACCCTTGACGTCAGAATTGGGAATTTTGTCTGCACGACCGCCATTAATATTTAATTATCTATAGAATAGGGACACGGATCAGGTTCGTGAAATTGCAGCGGGAAATGAATAGGTGAATGCCATTCAGCATTCTACACATACTGTCCCTTACTTTTAGATAGTTGATTATTCGTTACCCCTATGGAAAAGACATAATAAGATTCCCCGATGGTCAATTCGAAGTATTGCTCTCTATACGTACCCCTTATACAATTAAAAATGCATTTGTTCAATTTCCTTTCTAACAAACACAAAATGTTAAAGTGAAGGATAAATAATTAAAGAGAGAATAATTTCAACGGCATTTTGAATAGACAATTACTAATGACGCCAATAGGATTTCATTGATTGTCAGTTTTATGGAATAAGCTCATCAAGTGTTTAATAAGTGGGTATACTGCAGACTGTTTATCTCGTGGAACAAATAAAAAATAGTATTATTTATTTGAACCATTATTTAGTCTTTTTTTCGTTGGTGTTCTAAATACATTACAACTTCTCAGGGCTCCTATAATTCCTACAATATATTTAACAGAACAAAAGATTGCGTAACCCAAAAGTTGTTATCCAACTACGAATTTGATTTCAGAGGACAGAGGAAGTAGGAGAGAAGGATGTTTCCAACTTCCCACGTTCAGTAAATTGGATACAGTTTTCTGACACACGAAAATTCCATACGATATTTCCGTTTGCGACTCTCGAGTGCATAAACTGCAATTTCACTGTGATCTAACCAGTTAGATCGACTCGAAGTAGAAATACGACAGCGGCATTTCAAACAGGCATTCTTATCGAATAGTTTCCACAAAGCAGGTAACAGGCAACCGGCTTCAACCAGTACCGTACGGCATTGAGAAAAATGTGGTCGCACGCGCAATCAGTGTGGTTCCAATCGCGAGAGAGTTGGGGGTTTCAGGAACTCCAGTATTACCAGAATAGGAGGAGCGTTCTACGATTGCGCATATTAAAGTAGTTAGGTACTTGCGGTAAGGATTAAAATCTATTGAGTCCTCATCTTGAGGACTCGACTCAGTTTTTTTAGACCTTGGTCATTAGATGGGATTTTGACGAATTAACGCAATGTTCTTTCAATAATGATGAAGATACTATGACACAAATAATAGTGAAACTACTATTTATAAATAACAAGAATATTCAATAGTATCCAATATTTTCAATAGCGCCTAATATTATACAAATTTCAAGGTAAAACTGAAAGAATGAAGACTCCAATTTCGTTTTTGAAAATCCTATCTAACAAGACCAATGATGGTCACTATTGGAATGTTTTCACGACTGAGTCTCTCAAATCTTAAAACAGTAAAATTCCTTCTAATTTACAGTTATTTATAAGACTAGAGTCATCAAGTCTAACTTCAGACCTCGAAGTCACAATAAATATACTGACTGGCTCAAGATCTCAAATCAACCGGGCTCGCGTATACAATCAGAACACACGGTGTGCAGCCTTACAACTGCTTAAGCCTAACTAAACGCCCGATATGTCATTACATAAATGGCTGTACCCGTAATGAGTTACTTTACCACACCCTCGAGTAAGCGATACTTGTTAACTTAACTCGCATGATCATTAGGAGATCATGACATGTTCAATTAAGTCGGCATTTTAGGAGGTTTCCTAACGACTTTTGGACTCTTTTGAACGAAAGATAACAAGTGATATAAATTTCATTGTCAGTTACGACATTATGCATGTAGTAGATCGAGTTTTGAGTTATAACTTATAGCTTGTTGCCACGCAATGTGGGTGAATCCGTACCTATTTACCTTTTAATTAATTTGTTTGTTGTAGGTACTTTGGTATCTACAGTGTAAACTCCCAAGAATGAAACTCGATAATGCGAAAAACGGATAACTTGATACTATAAAATGACTTTTTCTCGTCACAGGGCTTGGTCGCTAGTTTAACAGTATTTTGGTGCAACAATCTATGGCGCATTCCTTTTTTTTATCAATGTGTCTTGTACCAATTAATCGTAGTTACCTCCTAGGTATACTTATGTATTATGCTTTCTTATATGCATTGCATGTTAATATATGCTTATGCCGCTATGACACTATTAAAACCGGAGTCTTAAAAAAATATAATTACCCCTTTCTTTCCGTACTCCTTCAAAAGACCACCTGTCGACATCATACAACTTGAACAAACGATATGCCCTTAATATTCCCAAACTAACATGTGGTGACATTAAATTGATAATAACATGACTTGTTCCAGGACAGGTCACTTTGTCATGAGTTATTAGATGAAAAGAGTTAAACGTGAATAGTATGATTTAATGAGTCTCAATTTTCAATTTTCTTAGAAATTAAACCATGTAAATAAAACACCCTCTGAGAAAAACACCTAATACAGAAAACGATACACTGAGGTGACCGCACATGTGTTCTTTAACCCAAATTTGATAAAAAACACTAGACATTTACTTTCGAAAAGTAGAGAAAACTCCTAGGCCAAAGCCAACACAACAAATTTATCTTCCAAGCATGGAAATTTATGAAATGATTAAACTAATCGAACAAATAAAGTTGATAACAAAACATAACCTAAAGCAGCTAAAGGCAAGTAATATATATAATTATTACAAACAGACATTAAAAAGAAAAAGTAAACGCACAACGCATTTTCACACCTATACATTAAAACATTTGATACACTTAATTCAGACCATCTGATGCTACAAATGAATATGACACAGATATGAAATTTTAGGAAATGAACGTTATTAAAACATTGCCTAACCTATGTAGGGGAGTAGGCCGCATAATATTACAACCGCGAACTATATCAAGTTACGCAATGTAAATATGAATAATGCTGTAAATATTGATGTGATGATCTTTTGATTGGCGTTATGAGAGCCTTAAGGTCTTATAAACAGCTCAAGTGTGCGAAATAAGATTATCTTAATGTGATTCTAATAGGCACTATCATACCAACATATCACTATATCTAACATGATATCCGCACGTTTGCCACACGTAAGCCTTCCGCAAACATCGAAAATCTTTATTTGCCTCTGTATCGGTCTTCCATATTCGAGTGCTAGAAATACAAATAGCCGAAGATAGCTTGATATACTAGGATTTACTGTAACGAGGAAACTAGATCTGCATCCGTAGCGACAATGAACGTTCTCTGAAGTAATATCCGCCGCTACAAGATGCTCAAGATAATGGACAGTTGTAGTTGTACAATTAGCTATTTTACTATGTTATAAATTATGTAGCCTTCGAAGAAGAGAATTATACCAGTTGCGTCCTTACCTGAAATCAAACAAACATAATTATTAATTATTTGAATTATTTAACAAATACCTAAGTGGTGTCATGTAATAAGTAAGTTACACATTAAATAAACGAAATAAATTTAATACTAGTAAAAGGTAAACACAACCAATTTCTTGACTATTTTACGTAACGAGACTATTATTGTTACGAAACGGGATTTAAAATCAGAATCTCAAATCGACTTTGGAATTGACGATTATTATCAATCTAGCCATGCAGTAGTCTAATTCCAAGATTGCATGTTCCGTTGATTGTAGAAACACCTCCGCGCTCATTGGAGCTACATTTCATCATAGGTATTCTCTAATCCACTTAATTCACCTCTATATAATGAGAGCAACGGTATCAGCTCGATATAACGCTGTTAGAAGCGATGTGTCTGAGTTATTAAGTCAATTTCCTGATTCCAATGCTGCAGAGTGCACCAGTGACACATGTTGGCTTGTTGACGTACGGTTTACAAAAGTGTAGACATGGAATGAACCAGTTATTGTAGCAAAATAAGTCTTATGTCAAGGACGATAAGGTAGACAAGGAATCGTCCTTAACATCGGTTAACAAGAAAAAGTTCGTTATGGTAAACCATGTAAAAATGACACTATGTCTGTTAAACGAAAAATCGCATGTAAATAAGGTAATAAATGTTGAGATTGAAACATAGACTTAGGAGCCAATTGCACTAACATCAATCGACGGACTGCTGAACGTCTCTCAACAAATAACTATAAAACTTCCCATTATATTAAAATTTAGATAACGTTTTAAGGATGACAGAAGGATTGGTGTAACTACTCTTAGTGGTCACATCTCCAATTGCCGTACCCGAAAGTTAGTCCACAAATTTTATAATCCCATCCCATCCCATAATGTTACAATCCGAAATCCATAGGTTTTAAGTAATTAAGGTTACTGTAATTACTTAAAACTTAGGTCCATATAGGTTAATTTTCCTTTAAAAGGTGTTGTGGTGTCGACCGTACGATCAAATGCAATATGTGTCAGCGGAAGCAAGTTTATCAAACTACGGACGTTTCGACATAGCTACAAATAGACCGTTGACCTACGACAATATCGCTTATTTGCAAATTGCGAGAAATGATAAACATCGTTGAACAGATAATTATTTTGTTCCGGCGAAGCTTTTATCTTCGTTTCGATCCATCTCTTCTTCTTCAGACAATAATCTTGGAATAAGGGTTGTTGGTTATGATAACACTCGGTGTTGACAAACATTGGGAACAGGTTCAGTTAAGAAAGAAAAAAAAACCCTGCTCTTCTGATCTTTCGATAGAAGGGAATCCAAATCAAGAAGATACTCTCTGGGGAGACCTTGACTGCATACTGAGATACCGTTAATGCAACCCGCACTAAGACTTCACTGGGTTCAGACAGGGATTGAGAACTAATAATGTCATTTGAAATTACCCAAATAAATAAACAACCAACACTAATGCTTTTAGATTCTAGATATACGATTGTCATATCATCAACGGCCACTGGTCAGTGAATAGAAATTTGATCAACATCTTCTATCTGGTTCAGTAATAAACTCGCGCGCCAGCGACGATCTATTTCAGTCAGATGTTAACCCACATTTAGTCAGTGCTACAAATTAACTCACTTTACCCCACATGATTGGTTTAACCAGTGCGCAGGCGCTATGCCAAAATTATGTCGGGCATAGTTTTAAGTGTTTCTTGATAAATTTAATGACCAATGCTATTAGTACTGAATACATTATAAATAATTAGCATTTTAAAATTTGATTCATTAGGTTTTAACGTTTCCGTGTTTGAAATCAAAAATTAAATTTTAAAGTATTTTTTTTTGTTAAAAACGCTTGGCATTGCTGCCATCGGATCCGCGGCTCTTCTTTATGAAATTTCAGAAACTAGGCAATAATAGTAGGTAGAGTTGGGCATATTATGGATGAGGATATCCATATTATCCATTTAATAAAGCAAAGATTCAGAGAGACAGACATTGTCGATCATGACGCTATCACGTAAGTGCGAACATTATATTCGTATAGGAAAAAAACACCTGTGACCGAGAGAAGTCTTGAAACTTTAAGTGCTCGATTTATTCTAATTTGATTACTTGTACAATTAAACTTCACATTGCGAGTTTGAAAATATGTACGTTTCATTTCATACAATAACAAGTCTTGCAGATTCATTGTTCGTTGAAACACTTTTGTTTTAAAATGCGGTCACTTACATCGTATTGTATTAAGTCGAAGCAAACACACGTACTGTCAATGTCAGTGATAAGGATTGCTAATTATAGCATGCATGCTATTAATGTAACAATAAAACTTGGTTTCATGTATGAAACTATGTAGGTGGTTAGTCGACGTAATAGATATGTTTAAGACTTTTAAGCTTTTGCATTTTATTCATCATTATCATCATCATCAGTCCTTTATCACCCACTGCTGAGCATAGGCCTCTCTTCGTGTACGCCACTTGTCCCGGTCTTGTGCCAATTTCATCCAGAAGGCACCCGCGACCTTCCGAATGTCGTTACAAAGGAGTAAGGTTTTAATTACCACCCTTAATTGACCAATTATTACCCTTATTTCAAACAGATAATATCTATAATTGATGAGAAGTTTGTAAAACCTGCTCACGAGTATGGAGTTTTTTGCAAATCGAAAGCAAGGTAACATTACCGGTAAAACTGTTCCCAACCGGACCATTTACGACACGGTTTACTCAACATGTTACAAAAGACGTATCTTTCACGATCGGCTTATAAAACTGCATTTTTATGCAGCAGGGCCTTTTTCTTTTATACAATTTTTTCATGAAGCCACACAGTTTTTCTAGGAAAATGGATATTTGGAATATATGAACCTCGTTTGAATTTGCTGCAGTGTGACAATGAGACTTAATTAATTAGGCTGACATTTGGGATAGTTTTATTAAAAGTCTTACCACACTGAGTATAGAAAGACCGCTTCTTAGATTACATTAGATTAATTTCTTTATTGCACCACAAATGAAAATATATTCATAAACAGATTAAAAGTAGGAATAAAGGTAGCAACAGATGGTCTTATCGCTATAAAGGATTTCACACCCTAAGTGTAGCAGGAGATAGAGAACAGAAATCAACAAAGAGAGAGAAAAATACACAAACAATGAAGCAGACAAGCGCATATTTAAATTACTTGGTGATAAATAATTAACAAACTACATTATAACATTACAACTTTAATAAACAAAAAGTCGAATGAACCAGTAGATATTCACGTATTAAGCCTTTTATGGTCAGTCAAGTGCCTCAATATCGATATTAAGTTAGATACAAGGTGAGTGCGTGTGTAAAGGTAGCTGTAATAGTTAACAGCTCGCATGTTCAACGATGACACGCCTTGACTAAAACCGTCGAACATTTACATGGTGAGTTCCCGTCTTGCAGTGCATTTCCGAACACCGTTGCGCAAGAGTCTTATAACATGATTAAAAACAAAAAGTAATAAATCCACACCACTCGTATGATTTGAATCCTTTTCGGTTCTGAGACGTAGCATACGTTGCGCACGCGACGCACCGGAAACGACGGGTTTTTTTATGAACCGGTGTTGCCGTTAAATTCGAAGATGTCACGAACCACTGTTTTTATGGAGTTCGGCAATAGTTGGCTTTTTGTAGGGAATGTGGAGCGTTTAATGTGATGAGTTGACGGGAGATTATCCGTGACAATTTGTTTGGAATTGGCGCTATTATCTTGTTTTTATAGACAAGTTGATGGTCAAGTTGCTTTGAGTAGTTTCCGCTCTGCGGGCATACCTATTTATTACTTAACACACCGTCTGATTTTACCGTTTTTTTTTTCTTTCAATTAAGTGTTTGGGTTAACTGGTATAGGAGGTCAACTAAAGGGTATTAACTCAATGCACCGAAAAATAAATGTGCTAAAGTTTAAAGGCATTGTTCAGCTGGCATTTCAAAGGGGTCTCCATTGCACATTGTTGGTAGTCTAAAAGCACTTATGTTCTTTTCACATAGTAACTAAGTTTTTCCTTGGTATCAGTAGTATCTCCAAGAGGTCTTAAACGTCTTAATTAATTTTCTAAAGCCACATTCCCCTCTTATCTGGTCCTTAGTAGTTCCGCACAAGTGGGGCATCGCGGGCGGCCGACTTGAACGAGTTGCGTTTTTTTTACACTTCTACTCCAGTTTGCTTGTAATTATTGTATACCTATATTTAGCCTTGCGACACTTAGTATTAAATTCTATACAATTTACGAATCAATGGACGTAAACGTTTGCGCTTGCAAAAGATTACACCTTTGTTGGAAGTATTCATTTCGTTTTGTAATCGCTTTGTATTATTAGGGAAAAAGCAGTATGTTTTGCTTAGATTTGGATGCAGTCAATTCATTGAAGCGTCGCGTATTGCTATGCCGTGGTGTTATATTACCTGGCACGGAAAGAAAGTTAACCACAATACTTTAAAGAATATGAATATGACAATGCGTGCGTTTAATCAATATAATACATGCATTTGACAGTTTATAGTTTAAAATTATCATAAAAACAAGGTAATTACTTCAAGCATCTTCCGTCGTCAAGGCTTTAGAATTTCTAAATGTGCCTTAAACGTATTCTCTATTTATTTGTCAGGTTTTTTCCATTAATTATTTTTAAGGCCAAGTGGCATAACATGAAATTCAAACGGCCATAGGACAAGATGTTCAGGCTGCGTATCCACCTGAAATGAGCGAGGATGCGTTGCGAGGAATGTGTTTATTAAGAACCAATCCTAGGGCTGCGCTGTGCGAGGTTAGGTAATCTTTACAAATACATTCCTCGCAACGCATCTTCGCTCATCTCTGGTGGAAACGCAGCACGAGGAGGAACTGATTTTGTTTTTTTTCTTGTAATTCTGTGGTGTATGAAAACAAACGGTTTTTTTCGGCTAAAGAGAAGTCAATAACAAACACTCACGAGATAATTAAAATTGATATTGTTACAAATTTCTTTACAGAAGAAAAAATTCCAAGTATAGTAGCCCATGTTCATTAGTAAGGTAATGTGAGAGCAATAAATAATGTGTTACATACATACAAGATAAGACATTGCCCATTTTCGTTTACTCCAGCCCATTTGCCACGCTAATCGACTCAGTGCTGAGGCGGGTGCCTTAAAACAATATCATAGGTATGTAGTATGGATATCGTTTTTTTTAGAAAGTATGTACGTAATTTATATATTCAATACGAATTTTCTGTTAAGACAGAGAAATATGAAATAGTAGATTACGCACCCAGGGCGGTAAAACAAAGAACGGCTCAGATCAAAGGCATTTTTAGCCCGAACCGAAGGCGAGTGCCATAACATAAAATATTCTTGGCACGCATTTAAAAAAACACGTGAAGATCTTTATGAACACAGAGCTACTTCTGCCGACTGTAATTGCGAGCTAGCGTATGTGAGCAATAACTAAGTGTCACATACGAACGAGACGAGAAATTGCCCATTTTCCTCCAGACCATTTGCCACGCTAATCGAGCCGAGAGGCCGATTCAATGTTTAAATTTCTGAACTTGTTTTATTCTTATACGATCTTGACATGCGATTTGACACGACTACTTTTTATGCACTGAAGGAAGATGCGGGTAATAACTGCCATGTAAATATGTACCATATATTATGTCAAAAATGTCACTTTCTTAAGTGCAGATGCAGAAAGACTACCAGAACATGAGAGCGAGAATTCGTATCATAAACATAACAAATCAAGTTTAGATAAAAATAACAAACACATGAAGGAAAAGGGAAACAAAAAACAAAACAAAAGACATGACAAATATTAATAAGAAATTTTAAAATTGCCCGCGCTGATCTTCCGATGAGACCCTCAGGCGCTACCGCGAATATAGAAATTCGAAAATTGACTATCTGCCTCTGTCGCTCCTGCCCATTCGAGAGACAAGGAGGCACGTAGACTACCTACCGGTCAGGTAAAAAACGAACATTATTGAAGGTGAACCTCGAATCAGCCTCTCAGTGGCGTGCGCCTCAACAATAACATATGGTGTTCTGTAGAAAGTCACTTGCGAAGTAATTGGTGATTTCAATTAGCATTTTCTGTTATGGTAGAGCAACGGGCTGTTAATTTTATGGCAACTTACACTTTCTACGTTTCCGGGCACGCGACTTCTGCCGCTTTCGTGGATTTAAAATTCGGATGAGTCTTGTGAGATCACTTGGCTAGTAGATGGTGCATTTAAGCTAGCCATCGCACATTGGCACTTACATACAAATTTTGTATGAAAGCGCAACTCCGTTATTTAAATAGTTGCGTTCGCGTTTACGATGTAATCAGGCAATATACTAATACAAAAAAATCTAGAAATAGTGAACTGTAGCGGTAAGAAATATTTGACAGAGTGATAGACAGTTGTTTATCTAACGATCAATCTCAAGAGTTTGATGTCGTGTCATTCATCTACGCCCCTGAAAAAATGTAAAGTGTTGAAGTCAAGTCAACCATTAAATATAAGAATGATTGTTTACGATTGGGGGCACTGTATGGTGATCGCTATTTGATTATCTACATCATGGTTTCATAGTGCGCAGTCTATAAGAGATAATCCATGGTCTTGGACGACCTTGCTACTGCTGATGTTGTAACTGCATATTCGAGAGAACGCCATAAGTCTAATAACTTCACAGTTACATACAACATTATAATATAAAACGTAATATGGTATCTTTCCCAAAGTCGTATATTGTATTCGCTTTACTGACCATTGTGAACTTTATATCGTGCACGATGAAGTAACAATTGCAGTGTAGCAGTTAAATGAGATAATTGTGCATATTACGGTAGTGTGTTTCGCGTGGCCCGCGTCTTAATAGTCTGACTGATTCATAGGATTTGACACGTTGCTTGAATAAAGATAGTCAGTGAGTCATACTGGCAAAAGTTCATTGAGATCGTAATTCTATCGCGTGGAGCGCTCACACGTACACGGAGTACATTTAATTATGTTGATGCACCGATATGTAACAAAGAACGAGATACACAATCAGCCCAAAAAATTGCCCCACAATGGTGCTGTAAGAACGACTCGTACAGCAGTTTCTTTGATAGTCTTATTACGGTTACAAATTTTCACGAGGCATATTTTCGGTAGGTAAATCTGGCACGAAACTGTACCTCTAACCTCTACTATATATCCTAACGTGTTGATGACATAAATTATTTTTTTCAAGATTAAAAATTGAAAAAGACCAGTACTTATGATGGCAGATTTTATCAGCGGATAAGTTGATATAAACCTGATAAAATGACAGTTGCCGCCATTGTCTGTCATTTTATCAGATTTATATCAACTTATCCGCTGATAAAAATCTGCCATCATAGGCCTGCTGGCTGCATGAAAGTTATCCAGAGATAATAGCGAGGAAAGCGAAATGGAGAAGAAAAGTAAGTAAAGCTGACCCGCCTCCATGTGGAAGCAAAAGGAGAATTATGTATCCGTGTTTGAAGGGGTTATTTCAGATTCATAAGTCTGCTTAATTTTTTTAAATGAATTTTATGATATGAAGAAATTTACTTACCTGTGGACCCTGTGGTTTTCCCGTGGATGTAATTCTGTTATATTATATTTAAAAATTATAAGATTAATTGTTAGTGTAGAGATAGTTGCAAACAATCGAAAGATGTTAATTTCAAATAAAATTTCACACGACGAGGCCGCGCCATGACCAAAAGTTGAAATAACTTATAATAATTAAAATACGACTCGGTAACTACCTAACTTAAGTAAACATGTACCTTCATAATTCTAATACTTCAAATAGCAATGTCCGTGTCTCACGTGTACAGATAATAGGATTAACAAAAACCGATGGAAGCCAAAACATATCGCGAAACAAGATTACTGTCAGACTAATAGATAGCAAAGTTATGACAACAAATTAAATCGTTCCAACATAATAAATGATTTAATTCCCATCGATTATAATCATACAAGTTATGCAAGTTGATTGGACGCAGATCTTTAATCGGTAGCCCTTAAAGGGAGAAGGTGTAACTTAATAACTTTGAAAGTGGTTTCTAACAATTCCCATAAGATTGCGTCATAAACGCATGTATCTAAACACCCATAAAGAAGCGGCCGAAAGTAATTGTATGTAACCCATTTGAGATGTTTATCACGGAATAATCATGTGCCAAGAGTTACGTCGGAGCGGAGAGAGCATTGTTGAAATCGATGTTTATTCGTTTCGGGTTAAAGAAAAGTACTTGTTTCCGCTTTTAATAGATGTACAATTTAGCTAAGTTGAGGTTTTTAGCTGGAGGAGTCATCTCTCCTAGTTTACTTTTTTCACTATTATCAATTCTGCAATTAAGATACTTATGGGAAAATTACTGAAAAAAAAAATTAAAAATTGTCATCGCCTATTCTAGTCTGGTAGACAAATGCCTCAGCTGCCGTTCTTATCCATCCCTTGTGAGGCACCTTGTTACTTTCACTCTACTCGGTTGATGCTCACACATTATTTGCCAATATTATGGTCCAAAATCTAATGCGAAATTTCAGACAATTATGTATCCGTTCTCATTACCCGCCTCCATTTCAACATAAAATACCTCAAGATCTTACATGTATTCATTAGATTACATGACCCGGGGCCGCGAGAATTCGTGCATCACTCAATTAATACGGAAGACACGTGTGAAAGAATTCCGTATTGACTCCATTCTTGTGTTATATGTTAGGTTAAACAGTTCATTCAAAACCGCTGCTATGAACTGTTGCGTAAGTCACATTCAAATTACGTTGGTTAGTTGAATGCGTCATTATAGTTTTGAGATTTTTGATAACATTACACTGTACAGTCGACTACAAAGAGATGTATCCACTTTTGGACCTTATTACAACGCAATAAGGTGAAAAAGTGGATACATCTCTTTGTAGTCGACTGTACATGGGTCCAGGTAATAAAACATGTACTATTTGCGCATCGTGCGTTAAGTTATATAAAGAAGGAGGTCATAGTGTTGAAATTGAAATCAAGAGCATAGTAATAAAAGTTGAATCGCTCAAGGAAAGGAGGTATATTAGGCCCTGCACTGTATTTCCATCTCCGAGATTACATGCATGGATATTCGTTATGCGTATTATATTATCAATAGTTGATATACAGAAACGTCATTTGACGTAGAAATTATAAGATACTAGAAGAAGAGAAAAAAAGCTTTACCATGAAACTCAGTGTAGAAATGTTGCTAAAGAAGATTGTAAATTAAAAAAAAAAACTATTTTATTGCGACTGGCACGAAAGACAAACTCGCTTGAAACGAGGCGATACAAAACAATTCGACACGGATATCATCACAATTAGGCGATTCTAAATAACAAGGTGATGAAAACTGTATTTTTAATATTTATTACAGCAAACTGTTACTTAAACGTTGTTAACGGGTAGGTAGGAACAAAGCGGTTATTTTCTAAGTTTACGCGTCTCATACAGTGTGCATATTGCGCATTTTAGTGCCAATGACGTTATGATTAAGAAAATGACTTGAATATAGAGTCCGTCTACGCTAAGTTTGCGCAGACTTGTCAATCAATGTATGGGAGTATTGGAACCGCCATACTTGACGTGAAATCAGACGTTATTTAAAATTCTTCAGTGCGGTTACTTTTCTTGGCAATAATCTTCATTCTATGTTCAATGTCTCGTGCGGCTAATTACTATTTTAGTTGCACAACATTGTATTGGACATTAATAACGAAGCCGTCAACTTGGCTTAAATAAGTAGTTGTGCCTTGTTTTTCTCTGTCGCATACCACAGTAAATTTATCTTATTTTGTTGTGTCTGAAGCTTTAGAATCTCTTCATTGTAATAAATATATGATTTCGTAACTGCTAAGAATGTTAATATGAGTCTCGTCACATCGCCCATTAACTCGTATGGGTTACTGAAATGTTTCTTTAACAATTATTAGTTTTTAGTTAAATATTTTTACTGGCATTTTTGGTTTAATATTTTTTTAATGGAGGCTTGCCGTGTATGGGCCTAGATTATAAGTTGGTACCCATACCTTTCACGACGTCATATTTTGTGCGAAAAAGTGTTGAAGAGGGGTAGTTAAACTAGACAATTTTTTTTTTATGTGGACAATATCGCGTAAATCCATGGACCAGCACTGCTGATATATCACCTAATAACCTTTGCCGACATCCGTTCCGTACTCAAATGGAACATTTGTTTGTACGCACAAACACACAAACTAACAGTCTCTCAGCCTAAATACTAATCTAATTTACAAAAAACATAAACAGGTCAGAAACTGAGGTTTAATCCTATTCGTTCAACACCCTCAGTTATCATCTAGACCTTGAGCGCTCGGACTCTCGCTTTCCGCCACCGGAATGTCGCCCGACCTGCGCTCGCGTCGCTTGCTCTTACATCTGTTACGTGTTGCAGCAAGGGGTCGCCGGTCGCCGTGCTAAGGTTACGTGGTTGCATTGGTTACCGCGTCTTGTGCCACATGTAATGGTTGTTCTACTTCCTGTACACAATGAAGACAATTGCAATGAATGGTTTGGTGGAGATAGAACTGCCTTTCATTTGATCCTCAGAAACCTTGACTCCACTTTTAACATTATTAGCTTACAGTACGATACCCCACCATACAATGAGCAAAATTTACTCTCCCTATCACGCAGTCCCAATCACTTCCAACATTTTGTTTGCATCCTTGGATTCCTTGGACATAGACTCCAGCTAGAACATCAGATTTACGGTGTACGAACACTGACATGGAAGATGAAAGAATAGTTAATACTGTTAATAGTTATACCATTATTTCGCTAAGAATCTCAAAGTTTTCAGTGTAATTTCTATTCTATAGCTTGTCTAAAAAGTGAACTGCATCATTTTCGCAACAAAACTTTCGTTTTATTTACTTAAAATGAAGTAAAGTCACCGTCAATAGTATCATCCTACCCTACACGAAGGCCGCAAAAATATGTGACAAGCTCCTATTTGTACGGCCAGGCCATACGAGCGTGACACGTATTTTTGCGGCCTTCGTGTAGGAAGATACTATTGGCGGTGACTGTTCTTCAGAATTTTGCAATCTTTAATTGGTAGTTCATCGGTTACGGTGTTGTTAAAAACTAATTTTCTATTTAACTGAGCAAAATATCATTCAGTTGGATAGACACGTTTTTTTAGATCAGTCTGCAAACTCGCACTTAGAGAAGCTAGATTGCCCAGTAACCTGCGCTAAAAATACCACAACGCCGCAAAATAGAAGCTAACAACTAGTTTGTAACATAAAATGCTGGTCTAGTTACCTGGAACTGTGCTTTCTGTATTTATAGATCCTCTGGATTCCGATGGACAGGCTCCAAGTATTAGTTAGAGGTTTGCTGGGTGTAGATCTTCGATTGTTTCTATCTTAAGTAAGATTCGAGTGGATTACTGATGTTATGTCTGCGTAAACTTAAACAGACTTTGACTTAACTTTCGTAAGGACTCAAGTCCTATATGTGTCTGATAAACTAGACTTAGCTCGAGACTTTGTGTTTATAACACCTTTAAATTATGCGTCGTACTTCTTTCAGACATACTTTTAAATTGTAAGTCGGGAACTTTGTCACAACAAAAACTTAAGTCATTCATCAGTTTCTACTAACATAAATAAATACCTACAGAAATGATCGCCATTGAATTATTTCGACGTAGTAACTCGCGAATCTCAACGTCTAGAAAATTGTTAGAAGTAACTTCAGAGTCTTCTTTACAGCAGAAGACACTTCTAAAAGTTATCTCGTACTCGAGGTTTCCAGAAACGAGTCTATAGTCTTACTGGTGAAGACTGAAAGACTGAAGCCCTTACCAACAATGTTATATTGGAATATAACATTTAAATTCGTCCAGGTATGAATATTCATATTCGCTCGGTTAACTATGCTTTATAAGAGGACTATAATCACAACAAGGTGTTGGAACGTTCGGGTTCGGGCCCAGCCGGGTCAACGGCCGGACATTAGGGACAACCGTCGAGGGGAATCGAGAATTCGTATTATGAAGCGTTGAAGGAGCGTGGAATTGATTTATACTACAGTCATTTTACGGGCGGCTAGTATGGGGAATTGGAAATAATTAATAATAGCTAATATTTTTAGTGTAACGGATATATCATGATACTAGTATTATTTACGCAAATAAATCCTACAAAATATCGTTATTCGCTAACCGCCACAAATATGTACACACATATTACAAGCGGTTTTCTTGTAGGATTTAAATGAATATATCGTTTCTAAGTCATTTAAAATGTGTAAAAACAAACTACCAATTATTACTATTTGTTTCTAACGAATTAGGATATATATTACCCGCGCCGTACATTTTGTAATTTATGTGGTTTTACATGGACACGGTTTCTTGTTTTTCGCTTCAAACAGAAAGAAGACTTAAATATCGTCATGTTTACAAATAAAACTAATTGATATTATTGTAAATAAAAATATACAAATTTTTCATATATTTTTTTTACCTATTTAACTACTTCCGGGTGAAAAGTTGGTAGGATTTTTTCATATATTATCTATAAATATTCCATAAGAATTAATAATAAAAAATCAGGCTATTATAAATTAATGTTTGACGCAACCGTATATTTACTGTACTATTAGGGTTTCGTTAAATTGCCGTCGCTGGTGATTGAATTATTTATTTATTTATTTAATCTTTACTGCACAATACAAAATGGTACAAATGGCGGACTTAATGTCATAAGGCATTCTCTACTAGTCAACCAATAGGCTAAACAGAAAGGTTAAATAGGTGACAGAAATACTAAGAGAAAAAAAAAACTAACAATAGATACATATTAAGCTATATTCATAAACTTACAATTAGCGCATAGCTTAGAGCCTCTCGTTTCAATAGTACTGCACAGATTCCGCCAGTCCTATATTCATATCCAAAAGTATTTTTCGCAGTTAAATGCTATAAAATATGGCGTGACGTGGCGTAAGTATCATCTGATGAGTTTTCAAAAACTATCTATTAATCAACACTCGTCCCAAATCGTTTACAAGAAACCGCGACTAAATCGATTGATCCGTTTTGGAGATTGATCTATGGCTAAAATCAAATTTCACATCATAAAAAAATACCCAATGGCAAATTCTTAATTCTCAAGTGACTCTACAATTTTCGTACACAATTCAACCATTAATAAAAAAACACCATCTCATCCAAGCAACTAAGGTTCATAAAAGCAATGTCCATCCTTAAATGGAGTGGTTACAACACACGCCTACACCGTACACACGATATAGAATAGCTAATAAGCGGATTGCTTTAAGAAATCCGTGCCTTAACCCGGGGTCGTTGACCCGGCGCCGGCGCAGGCTTTTGTTGTCTATGCTATAGTTTCAGTGCTGCTATATTAGTTATTGTGTTGTATGAAAAATGTGTATGCGGTGAGATATGGCGGGTTTTACGCCGTCGGTTATCGTAAGTTGTGTAATAGTCCAGCAGTTATGTACATTTCACCTGGAAAGTAATCCAAACTCGATGGAACTTTATCGGGTAGTTCCGGGACTCATACGTTTTCGGTTTTATTTTTTTTTCAGTTTTTCGCTTATATCTCATTAACTAAGCAGTTTTTGTGTACACCTTGTATGGCAAAGTTAAAGAGCAATAAATTTCCTCAAAGTTAGTAGTCATACCAGATTATCAGGCCAAAAATTAACGAAGATACAGCAAATTTATTGTTGAGATTCCAATATGGCGGCGGAACCATATTTTTTAGCAATTCTGAAAAGTTATGACTTTTCTTTACACTTGACAGCTTAACGAAAAATAATACATCCAAAGGTTGTCTGGAAGAGATCGCGTATTAGCAATAAGGCCGCCTTTTGTTTGCCTCTCTTCATATGTAAATAGGTTTTTCTACTCCAGCACTTCTATATGCTAATTAAATGACTGATAGTGGTATCTAAAACTACATCATTTAAGTGAAGGCGCTAAAGTCTATTTGTCTATAGGTACTTTCTATAACTGCTAGCAGTCACACAAAACATATTGTGCAACTGTTTTTGTTTTTTTAATACACTGACTTCCAGGTGCCATGTCTAAAAAGGGTTCGTTCTTGTTTACAATATAAATTATATTTTTAAATTGATATACATTTGAAATTATTTTTGCACAAACTATGATAAAAACATTATCATGTCTTTTTTAAAGTATTAATATCTTAAATTATTTAGTTTCATATTTATGAAAAGCATAATAGTACTTTAATGTAAACTTTTGCATTGAGAGTTACTTGAACGAAGCCATATTTTTTTGCAATTAAAAACCAACTCGTGATCTGTCTATGACATTTAGTAAAAAGTTAATATTTAAAAAGTTTCAACACAATGTACGGCTTAATTTTTGTATTTAAACTCGTATATTATGTTAATATCAAGAAGTTTATGTTAATTTTGATAAAATAAGTGACAAGAAAACTTCACAGTGAATATCCGAAGACTTCGGCACAAAAGTAAGAGTTATTAGTTGATAAAAAAAATCTTAAAACAAAATTGATTTATGTACTCGTGATACTTAAGAACTTTAAAATTATTTATTAATTAAGTTTTTGCTACTGTCGTAGAAAAAGTTTCGTGTGCAACGGTACATAATTAGTTCTTAAAATTCTCGGGTCTGTTATTACAAAATTCGGCTTCGCCTCATTTTGTAACTTCGACCCTCGAATCTTAAGAACCCTTATTATGTACCTGTTGCACAAAATACTATTGGTGTGCTGTTTTCTTATTCTGAGGTGTGCAATAGAGAGGATTTAACTTTACTTTTACTTAATATCCACAGGATATCATACATTAATTGCTATTAATGTATGATGACACTTGACAGCATAACGAAAAATAATATATCCACAAAGTTCCAATGTTATAGGTTTTCAAAGACGTTAATATTGGTGATTTATCGACATAATTAACATAGCAATGATAAAAACCAGATAAACTACTTTTTAAATTTTAAGAACCTTTTTTCGCCTGTATCTTCGTTAATATTTGGCCTGAAAATCTGGTATGACAGTTAACATTCAGTAAATTTATTGCTCTTTAACTTTGCCATACAAGGTATACACAAAAAGTGCTTAATTTATGAGATATAAGCGAAAAAGTGAAAAAAAAATAGGGTTTTGTCCCCCCTCTAAATTTCACAAGGTCCTCGAGGTCGAAAACTTATGAGAGTCTTCGTGGCATACATTCGAACTACCTGATAAAGTTCCATTGAGTTTGGATTACTTTCCAGCTACCCTTAACTTCATCCGACATAACTGCTGGATTAAAGTTAGGTGAAATAAAATTTGATTAGGAGCATTTCTTTGCATGGGTTAAGTCTTTTGGAGGCTAATACTACAGATAAGGTTCTCTGTAAAGCTACATTTGACATTAAGTCAATAGTGACAATAATGCCACTTTTTGATGAAGTCTTTTAGTAAAAGTTCAAACCTTAGGATACGGCTTTTTTTACAGAAGTTTGCAAATTCATGCAGAGTTACATGGCCGGACTCTAGCGCCGTGATTCTTCATCATGCGACACATTACATCATCCATCTTTTTCTTTTTCATACAGTAAAACAGGTGGAACGCGTGAAAAGCGAAGTCATGTCCGTTCATTCAGACTGCTTGCATTAGAAAGAGTACTTAGAAGTACTACTATAAAATGATATCGAGGTTCTTAAGAAGCATGTGTAATCTGATATCGCTTGTAGGCTGGGTTCAACAGTGAATCGAACTGACCAATGATGGACCTTAACATCTTTGCAATAAGGTTTATGTCAGAGAACATAGAATATGGAATACCCACAGTCAATATGTTCCAAGATGATTGGACATCAGTTATACAACTGGGTGAAATTAATAGAAAATATCGAACTGGAAGAAAGCGTTTGCTGTGAGAAAGTTTTGGTGATGCAGCGTGATTTGCGAATCTATGAGATATTGGCTCGTTTATGATAATTAAAAGCTAATGACAGTCATTCAGATTTACTATATTATTTGTTAGTAGCTTTTATAAATTATAATTATAACTAGCTTAGCTTTTAAGCGTTTGATTGACTAGAACTTTAAATGTTTTATGGGGTTTTCAATAATTTTGCGATTATAAAATCTAGGTACTGTAAGCCTGCGTTTCCACCACAGCTATAAATAAATACTAAACAAAAATAATAAATAAAAATACAATACAAAAACTTTTTATTGCACACCTCAATAAAATAGAACAGTACAGTACACAGATTAAAAGTAGAGGCAGTCAACAGGCGGTCTTATCGCTAGAGAGGGATCTCTTCCAGACAACCTTGGGGTAGCGGAAATCTAGTCGAAAATAATTTTATGAACTACGAGTAATAGAAACGCTTCATTTACCTATCTGGAAACAGCTCAGCGGAACGAGGTTTTTGTACATACAAAACAAGGGAAGCATGTGTGCGAGGAATGTGTTGCGAGGAATGTGTTTTACTAAACTATCAGTTACTAGACGGTGTTTGTCAGAGGCTACACGACACGCCGTCGCTTCGCATCCTCGCGCCGATCAGGAAACCTCGCAATCGCAACGCAACGCATCTTCGCACCGCTCAGTTACCTCGCACATCTCTGATAGAAACGCAGCCTAATGTTGCAACGAATGCAAGTGTTCTTGCTAATGTGTGAGAACACGTAAGTTCAGAAACCTAACATAAAAAAGATTTTAGAATTCTCTGGAATACCACGATGAATTTTAGCAGAAGAAAAGGAATATTAAGCACAGATAGTACGAGAGCCCACGACCAAAATTTTTGTCTCATAGCAATACGGCCAAAACCGCATCAAATCGATAGATACGATTATCCTGAACTCGAAAATACCAATATCAGACATTTTCCGCGTAGCGTTTGATCTGACCGAATTTTCAAAATTGTCAAAGAATTTTACCGAACTGCATCATAGCAATATGTCTGATTTGAAGACTGTAGTTGAATGATAGTTCTGAGATACCGGAAACATATTTTTCAGACGTTAGTGGTGTAGCGCAAACCCGTAAAATCACTTAAAAAAATTAAAAATGAGACAAAAAAAATGTCTCATAGCAATACGTCTGAAAATCTTTTTTATTAGTAAATTTTGGTTATTTGATGCGAACAAAACAATTTTCAGACGAAAATGTGAACGCATTAAATTTTGAAACCGTTTTGAAAATGTTATCAAATTTTACCGATCGGTATCATAGCAATATGTCTGAAAATTGTTGGACATGATAAAATAAGTTGTCCACATGTGCAAAAAATTTATATCAGACAAATTAAGTGTAGCACCTTCTCTATCAGACAACTTTTCGATACTCAGATATCATTCAAAAATCGTATTGAGGCATCTTGAATTCTCTGTTACAAACCAATGAATACGTTGCGACCCTGAATTTATTAGATGATAATTAACAAAGTATTTACCCGAAACCGTAATAGTAAGAAAGGGGCAGGAGCGTAACACGCGAAAAGCCGTACCCGCCGCAGGAGCGTAACAAGCGCTGAGGCCAGGCGACTCCGAAACGTTATTTTCGTTTTTGGGAGTATATGCTACACTTAAAGTGTCTGAAAACAGGTTTTTGGTAATCCTGGCAGCAATACGAAAAGTTTAAATTTTTTTTTATCCGTATTGCTATGATACAGGTCGGCTAAATTTGTTGACATTTTCAATAATGTGCTCAGGCTATATGCTACGCGCAAAATGTCTGAAAACAAACTTTTTCGTAATACAATTATAAAATCTATGTACATTTTCAATATCAGACGTATTGCTATAATACCGACTGCCTTTTTTTTTTGACACAGCAGAAATGGCCTCCCACGCAGTTGCTACACTTTCGACCGTTACTACACACCTAGTCGGGTTCAGAATCATATAATCTAACGATTTTATAGGGTTTTTGCCGTATTGCTATGAGACATGGTTTTGGTCGTGGGCTCTAGTACTAAGAGTAAAAAAGCACACCAAAAAAAGGACACAGTCAAAAATGTTATAATATTCATGTCTACAGATTGTCTCTTAAATATTAAAAGAGGGATCATCAAAACGCGACGTAATTCCGTGGATCAGATAAAATTAACGGCTCCATACAAGATATACAAAACGGCTTGTTTTACTAAGTAATTGTGGGAAACGGAAACAGTCTTCTTAATTAGAAAGGCAGTTTCTGACTGTAATTGGAATTAAGCTTTATACAGTTTCCTAACGTTTTGTTTATTTCGAATTTTTTAATGTATGTGGCTGGTAGCGTGGTCGCGGTAAGTCTGACTTTTAATCCGAAGGTCTCCGGTTCAAACCCGGCTCGTACCACTGAGTTTTTCGGAACTTATGTACGAAATATCATTTGAAATTTACCAGTCGCTTTTCGGGGAAGGAAAACATCGTGAGAAAGTTGGACCTAATCCTAACTAGGCAGGTCAGATGGCAGTCGGTTTCGTTTGGCAGCTAGCTACCCCAATTCATGGGATTAGGTTGCCAAGTGGACTCCAGGCTCAATTGAGCCATGGCAAAAACCGGGTAAACGGTAGGAGTATGATGATTTTGAATTTTCGAATGTACATATGTAATTTATTTTTATTATACATAAGTAAACATCATACACACTTGTATTATTTACTTAATGTGTTAATTACTTAATTAACGAGAATTGAACACCTGATATCTTTGCCCGTTAGTGGATATTTTTTAGGGTTCAAGTTTTCTTCTAACATTGAATTACATTGAGTTATGCAATTTTAAACGCTAACTAGCTCGCCTATACTATAAGAAGCATGCATCATCTTCATTCTATCATAATATTACAAAAAAGCTTATACACGACACGAGAACAAGTCAATATATGTAACATATATGTACCTATCAAATAATCGTACACGATTATTCATAACAGTTTACTGCATCCATTTTCATTGTTCCTAACTTTATGTTTGTTCTGATATAGGTACATGACGTAAAACGCTATCACAGCTCTTTGCCAAATCCAACGCATTGCAGTAGCAGTCTGCATTTCTGTAGTTATCTTTTGCGTAGGTACCTATATATATGTATACGTCATTAATGTTTTTTTTTTTTTTTTTTTTATACCACGACGGTGGCAAACAAGCATACGGCCCGCCTGATGGTAAGCAGCTACCGTAACCTATGGACGCCTGCAACTCCAAAGGCGTCACATGCGCGTTGCCGACCCTTTACAAAAAGGAGGATTCACTGTGTTGACGACTAAAGGAACAAGAAGGTCCCTCATCGTCAACACACTGGGTCCTCTTTGAGCTCTTTGGCAACCTTACTCACCAGCAGGAACACAACACTATGAGTAGGGTCTAGTGCTATTTGGCTGTGGTTTTCTGTAAGGTGGAGGTACTTCCCCAGTCGGGCTCTGCTCCAGATTTGAGCGATGACATTCGCTGAACGTGCCCTACCACACTTAGCGAGATGCCATTCGCAGTGCCCATACCTCTCTTTTTGGCATAGTTTAAGGACATACCCAGGTCCGGACGTAGTTTAAGGACATACCCCGGGTCCAATGTAATGTACTAAACTTATCTTGTTGAAATAAAAATGCTTGTATCTCTAGTTCTTTTGGTAAAACACATCGTAAGAATATCGGACTGTCTACTGTCTGGCGATCAAAATATTTAACATCCTTTCTGATAAATTTAAAGAATTACACTTGCACAGCTTTAAGAAACATTTATTCAAGCATTTAACTGAAAATTGTTATTATTCTGTAAATGACTAACTAATTGTAAATTGTTAGTTAAGTATAATATAGTAGTTTACGTCACACCTGGCCATAACGTGAGTTTTGCCGCACGCTACGCGTACGGTAAAACTCGCATTATGGCCAGATGGAGACGTAAAATTGTGTACTCACCACGGGCAGTAAAAAAGAAAGCCCTCTATCGCATATTTACAACCCTCGCCTGCGGCTCGGGTCACAAATACCTGCGATTTCGGGCTTTCTTTCTTTTACAGTCCTTGGTAAGTAATGTACTATTATGTAACTGTTACGTAATAAGGCCTAATTACGTACAGTTGCATACACTGCTTTATCTACACTCATATTATTTATTCTAAATGCCTTATTTGGAAACCATAGAATGGCCGCCATTGCACCGCCACCATGGCCAACTCTCGTGTGCCGGCGGTCGCGCGGGCGCGTGTCGGGCTGTCGGCGGATCCCCGGGAGGGTGCAGGTGTACATTATGTTATAAAAACTCATAGCACATCAATAATTGAGCATGAAAAGTTAAAATTACGTTACTGCTACGGATAAAAAGCTTATCATAGTAAAATCGGTCGTGGTAATGCTAGCGTTTTCGAACACGTTTTAGAGAACTTACAATATGAGTGTAGATAAAGTAATAAATGAAATTAATTCCGACTATGTTTGTAAAAGACTAACTATTAACCTATAATTTTATTGCTAATTATTTTATTTTTCGTATTATTGTCTTGCGGGGGGTCTACCCACGCTGCGCCTTCCGGTTCGTGGTCGCCACTCGAGAACCTTTCCGCCCCAACGGCCATGGGTTCTACGAGCAATGTGCCCCGCCCACTGCCACTTTAACGGGTGGCGCAGGACCGGTCATTGTGGCACTCTTTGGGGGAGGCCTATGTCCAGCAGTGGACGTCTTTCGGCTGATATGATGATGATGATTATTGTCTAGTCAAAATGAATTGTAAATAGTCTTAGTGTAAGTCTAGGTGAAATCTTGTACGTAGTTAGAAATAAGACTACAATTTTTTGTACGCCAGTCCTGGAGTGCGATTTTTGAATCTCACCAAGTGACTAATTCTCACCGATGTGAGTGATTTACTATCGGAAATCACTCACATCGGTGAGAATTAGTCACTTGGTGAGATTCAAAAATCGCACTCCTGGTAAAACAAGAAAGGGACTAAGAAAATTATTCAACACCTTCATGTACGCTTGTTTAATGCAAATAAACGATTCATTCATTCATTCAAGACAAACCAGTACCGGCGCAAGTTTTTTCAATTAGATTGCCTTGTGGGCCCTGTAAATTTTGTGCATCATCTTAGATCAAGAGTATCGTAGGCAACCCTAACTCATTGAGTAGCAGGATTCGGCCTATCTGGGGCAATGTACGGTGAAAACTTATGTACTTTAATACTTGGTAGCCTGTGCTAAACTTGAAGCATTTCTTACACAACATTTTACCGTGCATTGCCCTACATAAGCTGAAGTCAGCTACTCGATGAGGTAGGGTTGCCAACGGCCTACACGGCGTCTATCTTTGGTTTACGATAAGTACTTAAGTGTGAGTTGGACCAACCACACTTGACGGACTGATCAACGTTAAATATGGCGGCACAGCTTCCAGTCATCCCTTAGAGAACTGTCAAACTTTAAGGCGATAAAACACTCGGTAATAATGACATTATTTCTCTATTTATCCTTGTCATCCGTCATATATATACACAGAAATAATGACATTATTACTGGCAGTGTCTGGTGGCCTTTACATATTACAAGCAAATTTTAACTATGACGTTAACAGATGGTTTGGCCCTGAACAAAAGTGTTGGATTATTTAGAGAACTTTGTGTAAGTACTTATCCATTGTCAATTTATACGCATTACAGACTTTAATCGTGTATAATAGTAGTTTATGTAACTGTTACGTAATAATGGTCCTTTAAATACGTGGTTTTATGAAACGAGCCGCAGACGAGTTTCATAATAAGATCACACGAATGTTTTAAGGCCTAAATTACGTATAGTTGCATTTACGGTCGGGGAGGAGAGCTGGATTTTCATTACGTTACCAAAATCGATGTGTTATTAATTTTCATACATTTTTACAACACTGGCGCAGATAATGCACTGATGTTACATTACTGGTTGCAATAATGGTGGTAATTACATACGGTTTCCGAACGCAGAATAGAGATTTATGATGTATGCCAGTCAGCCAGTGACAATCTCATCGAGATCACGAGTGCAATATCACGCTTGTAACGTCAAAAGTATTTAATATTAGATACGCGATTACACAGTTATAGGTAATAATAATGTCATTTAAGCACTATATTAGATAAGGGGTCGATCATCTAGCGTCGATACTAAAAACCCTAACAATGCACCGCTTTCACGCATCGTCTCATTACACTTTCACCTCTAATTAAGCGATGGAACAATAGAGCAAGAACATCTCGAACGTGTGCCTTTAATTGCCGATCGGATCGCACACGCTTTCTATGTGTGGTTTACATACTCGTACTTGAACAGGTGTAAGCGAATTTTACAGTGGGCCAACTGGCGCGTAAAATAGGCAAGCCGGAGTTAATTTGACTTTAGGAAACTGTAGGTAAGAGAGAAAGGCAAGCCCACGGGAACTGAGTTCTATGGCCGCCCCGCCACTGGTTAGACCAATCGGTGCGTAGTATCTATGCGATAATTTTCTGCTTAGGGCCGGCCTGATTGTGCCTTATCGCTGGCCCAATATTACAGGGTTCTAGGACATTTTCAGGGTAGTTAAATTAAGACTTAGTGTCACTATGACAATGTTCAAATTTCAATTCGATGAAATAACAAACATAGAACCCTGTAATATTGGGCTAGTGGTATAGTACGCTAAATGCGTCTGAGAAAGACTGTCTGTGTCTGTGTCTTTTTTCGGGACCACGGGGACAATGTCGTCCTCGAAACGTCGAAGGTAATTTTTAGAAATATATACGCGGTTAAGTCCCGTTATTACAAATAGATATAATTAAAGCTTAATCTAAAATAATGTTAATCTCCTGTACAAACTAAGTTAAATTAAACCTGAATTCCGCTTCGTTAAACCTAAATTAGGACTGGCGTCGTATCGTATCCATAAACATGGCAATCCAATTAAGATTCCTAAACTTATTAGGTAATTACCCAATCTGTTTTGTTAAACAAACGTATAGGAAGTGTCAGTCTTCTTTACTTTATAAGCGTTAAAATTTCGTGAATTTTCACGCCACGCAAGGTTGGGATAACAAGACGGATAAGAAGGTTGCTTTTATTTGTTTGTTTTTAACTTTTAAACTTTGATTAAATACAGTCTACGAGTAACACCGGGGCACCTAAAATGCCCGAAACAAAAGTAAAAGCTGTGTTCTTCCCAATATAACACGTATTCAAATATCTACTATGATGTGTGATAGACAATTAAAACACTTTTTTTAATCAAGCAGAAGACAGGAATTTGATCATTTTACATGCTACTAAGTTATCAGCAGGCCAATTGATAAAGATGTCGGATTAATTTTATCAAATCGGTAAAATATTTAGATTAGTACCTTGTATGCTTGTCATAAAAATGTCTAGTCGCTTATTTGGTAATAAAAAATCATAGCACAATTTTTATTATAAGGAAAACAAATACACTACCTTAAGAAATTCAGAGCAAAAAGTGTATAAATATATTGACAAAAAAGGGATGAAACAACCTCTCCAAAAAGCATCTAAAACAAGCACAGTCGGTTGTTTTATTGTTGTTTCACTGTTGCTATTATTACTGATCAAATCAAGTCAGTAACGAGTTAAATTGAACTGCGGTTCAAGCGTTCGTCTAATAAATTTAAAGGGTTATAGTTTTTGTTTGCGGTTGCGGTTTCGACACACATGATTAAAAACTATCGGTTTACCGATAATCTTGTCTTATTGCTTGCAAAATGATGTAAGTATTGCAATTGAATAACATTATTGTATTACATAATGCTGTTTGTTCAGATCAGAACATGCTGCTATGTCTGTAACATTATTGCACTTGGTTGGAATTAAATTACTTTTAAATTGCGTAAGTGTACAGATTTCTTCCTTTGTATTTTCATTGTTCCGAATACAGGCCACAGAAGTTAAGAGAACGAGTTTTCGTCCCGGATTTTTTCATCGTTAATTTTGAAATTACCTACTATATCTACGTATACGTACGAGTAAGATGCTAAGATCAGAAATACTGGAGTAATATTGATTGCAGTTATTGCAAGTGAGTTGTTCCTATGTTCAATATGAAAATGAGTGAAACCTACTTAACCGTATCTGAAGTAAGTGCGAAATCAAAACTGTTTACTGTAAGAACTTTCTTTTACAGTTTACGACGAAATGAGTAGAGCACTTGTAGAGAGAGTAATTCTTATGCTTAATTTAAAATGATGACATTTCATTTACTTGGCGAGTTGTTTAGTTCGTCTGTGTATAATATCTGACTTGATGTTTATACAAAATCGTCATCCTTCCATTTCTGTGAGGAAAATATCTACGCCACATAAATCTAGGTATTAGATGAGAATTTTATATGGAATATCGAGTTAAGCTCAAGGTTTAAAAGCAGAGCAATTCCACACCACTTTTGAAAACTATTATTTGTAATCAATGATCATATCGACCGATTGACGCCCACGGCTCTTCTGGAGCAAAGCCTTTCCAGTGGTCTTCATAGCAAACGGTAGTGCGCAGTTCTCGTCCAAATAGGAATTAGCAGCCGAGAAAATAATTTGGACTTGGAACATTGATGTAGATTTCTCCCGGGCAATAACAAGCTCAACTTCTAGAGCTACCTCACCACCAAGAAAGTTTACACCATCAGCTAAATGGGATCAAAAACAGTTAATTTAGATGTCATTCCGCTTCACAATGGCTCTGCAATTGGTAATTAATGGCGTTAATGACGGCATTGTGCGGCCTTCCCACGAGCTACCGTGGCGCATCTCACAAAGAAACTTTGAAAGTAAAATAGACTTCGTAATAAAAATATTAGTTGCACAGTGAAAAGGTGGAGTATTAACAATGTCTGGACTGAATTCAAAAGGCTTTATCCTTTTTAGACCATTGAAAGGCACGTTCGTTCTCTATAATGAGGTTGTTTTGACGGTTTTGCAGGTTGGAATATTTATTTGCGAAGCGAATTTTAAAACGTAAATTAAAGTGCGTGCAAATGTCTGCAGCCACATGGTTCTACCGCATGAGTACTGTAGGTTTACCAAGCCTGTAGCAGAACCATTGTTTACATTATAGACTCACGTACTTGATAAGTACGCAGCACCAAGCAGCGTGCACTTGCACTGAACACAAAGTTGATTGAATTAAAGCCGTAAAGGGCCCCTCGGTCGTTTGCCAGGATCTATGTGCTGTGCACACATCAATTTAGGTAATTGAAAGCACCATTGACCGCTCTAAAGAGCCAGTGAAAAATATTTCAACCGCTAAATTGGCGTAAGTAAACTTATATTGGACGTATCCTGATTTCTAAAGAGGAAAGGGTAAGGTTTAAGGGGTCGTACCCTCGTCTCGCCGAGATGAAATAAAACCAAGTCGCTAAGGATTTTGAATTTCGACAGACTCGCGCCAAACTGTCCGTATCATATCGAAACATGAGATAAAACCGACGTAACTCTTTAACATGTAACAACTGCGTAAGTTGAAATAGTTCCATCGCACTACCTGAATACAAAGTACAAATCTAATACAGATAAGAAATCATCTACATACATAAACGTTTGCTGTAATCGTTTCCGTGTTTCGAGCGCGGTGAAATGGGGAAAATTCTAGTACTATGAATGGCATGTGAAAAACAATACTTTCACTTGCATCGAGATTACCATCCATAGCTTTCCAATAGGTAATAGTCGTGCTATTCTTACCTATCGAAGTGTTTATAGGATTACGGTACAAATAATTTGTTAGACGTGCGAGAAAATTGCCAAGACATTCCGATCTCATGAACTGAGTATTTACATTACATTTCTCTTAAACTAATCTTGTTCTTTGAATGTAATGAGAGAGCCATTATCCAATAAATATATTAGAAAGATACTGTAAACGGTACAATTTTGTCGATAGTTACGACATAACTTGGCGTTGGCATCTTAAATTATAAAGAAGAGGTTCTCAATTCGGTTGTCCCTTTTTAAAACTGCATACCTTTAAACGATTTAAACACTTCAATCACAGGCAATTTTTGTGCTTTAAGCAGCTGAGAATGTTGATACAAACAAACCACGCGCCGTTATTAAATGAATCCTAGCGAATTCAACTCAAGTGAAGGCAATTACGTTTATTGACAGAATTACTGCTAACAGACACTAAATTATAATAATTATGTTAGCAGCATACCAAATAACCTGCTTCGACGTACCAATACACATTCTGATGGTAATAAGGACATTAGCGTACGTGATGGACATAAGGGGATCCTATTAACTAGAAAATGTATAGGAATATTTCTTTTTCACGCTAGTAACGATAATTTCTTGAAGCTTTGTTGTGACTGGGCATCGATTAAATATTCAAACAAGGAATTTCCATTACAAGGCCTTGTTGAGTATCTTAAGAAATGAGAACTGGTATTTTGCGGTAGAATAATTAAATCTTGGACTGAAAAACAAATAATTTACCCAAGCACGTCATTAAATTATGGGAGTGACGCAAACGTAACAAAGTTACGGTTTAAATTGCTGTTGTGTATTGGACACAAAAACAGGCAGCATAATTAAGAAAATATTTAAGGCAGTTCATTATGCTGTTAGCAGTAGAAAAATAAAAATACTCCTGAGTGTCGATTACCACTCGAATAGGTCTGCAACAATATTGCTAATAAAACAACCTTATATACTTCTAACAACAACAAATAATTGTCAAAGATATACACCAACGCATGTAATGTAATGATTGAATGAGTTATCTCAAAATTTCTTAGAATGCAATACTAGCTTCCCATTTGCTCCATCGATCTGAAAAAACAATAGCCATAGAGTTTAAGATTGTACAAGAAACTGAGTCCCATAGTACTTTTCTTATATTGAACATGTTTCGTGGCAGTTCTTTGGCTACAGTGTTGCCGACATGTGATTTGTCTTTCAGAGTGAATCACATTCTATAATTTTCTAAATTCGTGCAGCTCAATTTAGATGTTAATATGATGGCTAGCTTGGCATCGCACGGGCATGCAGGTAAATGTCTCGTTCAGCGTGTTAACACGCGTTACTCGGGCTACTGACATTCGTGCGAAGATTCGTAATACGGGCGAATTTTTAACTCGCAAATTGTGCGAAAACGCATGTAAAGGGCTTTTAGATATTCATTCGCGAATCCAGATTTGCCAAAATATTTGTGTTACATCTCCTTCCTTAATATACCAAACCAAAGTGACGCAACAACACTACGAAAACCCACTTCACGAAATGATTTGGCGCCAATGGATGTTAAGCGAACGTCCAATGTTCGCGTCTTTTGGTTTGCAACATGGAAACATGTCTTAAAAGAATCGGCTTTGTAAATTTACACGAATGTCATTTACGGGCCTTATGAACGGCGCAGACGACGCATGGAAGATTGGAATGCTCTATGGAGCGCGAAATCGCGGTAGAAGCCAAGTGGAACGCCGCCAGGGCATACATCATTCCATGTTATCGCTTACGTCAAATTGTTAATTTGATCCTGCCGTTAATTGCATTTTGTATCATCATCACGTTTAAATACCTTTGTCATCATAGTAGAAAAAAAATTGCCAACATTGCAAAAAAAGGTATCTATCATTTTGACACAATGCAACCGGACTATGCAAACGACTTTAGGAATACGGACGGAGGAATATTTGCAAATTCGCAAAGAAAAAATAACTTTGATATTTTAGCACGAAAAGGTATTGTACACCAAGCCTTTGAAAACAATGCACTGCCTTTGCTCGGCAGTTGAACTCTGAAGCTTTTGCATATTATATGCACAAAAAATACTTTTATATTTCAGAAAACAGTTTTCTGCATATGTAAAAAGTGGCAATCTACTGGAAATTTTAATCATAGTTTATTTGTTAATGATTTGTTTTTATATGTAGACATGGGAATGTTTACAGATATGATTTTAAAATGTTCAGATTCAAAACGTACATACGTCCCAAAATAGGCGCACGCATTTTCCTATCAACCTGCGCAATGCGTAGGTGATATCTGTTGTCATCAACTCACTTGGCGTATTTGTCCAAATGTTCGTGTCCCGTCTTTCGTATTATATAGTAAAGAAAGAGAAACCCGGACCCGGGGTATGTCCTTAAACTACGTCCGGACCTGGGTATGTCCTTAAACTACGCCAAAAAGAGAGGTATGGGCACTGCGAATGGCATCTCGCTAAGTGTGGTAGGGCACGTTCAGCGAATGTCACCGCTCAAATCTGGAGCAGAGCCCGACTGGGGAAGTACCTCCACCTTACAGAAAACCACAGCCAAATAGCACTAGACCCTACTCATAGTGTTGTGTTCCTGCTGGTGAGTAAGGTTGCCAAAGAGCTCAAAGAGGACCCAGTGTGTTGACGATGAGGGACCTACTTGTGCCTTTAGTCGTCAACACAGAGAATCCTCCTTTTTGTAAAGGGTCGGCAACGCGCATGTGACTCCTTTGCAGGCGTCCATAGGTTACGGTAGCTGCTTACCATGAGGCGGGCCGTATGCTTTTTTGACACCGTCGTGGTATAAAAAAAAAACAAAACAACCAGAATATTTGAACTAATAAGACCAGGTGTGTTGCCAGCATGACATAAGAAAACAACGATAAGGTGCAGTGCAAGCCTTCAATGCAAGGTCGGCCAATATCAAGACACATTAACCCAAAAACCTGATTAAATTGCAAAGGGGTGCCGCGCGCGGACCAAATCGTTACAATCAATCATTCAATTATCAACTCTATTCAATACATGTTAAGATCCAGATTGTAGCTTGTTTGGGAATGGGGTTGACTCCTTTAGGTCTGGCTGGTGCGAAATGTCAGAGATTAATTAAGCCTTAATAGTTATGACGACTCGTGGATTTAAAACCTGTTTGCGTGATCTCCGGTTTGCTTATCGGAAGTTAAAACAGGTAATTTTGATTCCTGATCCGATACGGTAAGTAAGATCTACGGAAGATGGGATCATTCTTCGCTGTCGCAGGCCGATGCTTGGTCCCCAGTGTCCCGACGTTCAACCTCTATTTATTGCAAATCGAATCACAACTGGTGTTAATATTAACATGTAGTTACAGATTTAAAGAAAAAACACTAAAATTTGCATGCCCCGTGGCCCGACATGGTGATGCTACTCTATTTCTGTAAGACCTGTACCTATGTACTATATACCCATGTTGTACAAATAAACTATTTGACTTTGTTCTATAAGTACTCTAAAGAAAAAAATCCTTAGCCATTTAAAAATAATTAGTTGAGCCTATGTACTATCGGATTCAGAATTGCATGGCCAATTTATGAATGAATTCATTGATAAATTGACCATGCAATTTTGAACCTGATGGTACAGCCTTGTCCAGAACCAGTGTTGAGCACCCTTGCGATTTTCATATAAAACTCGAAACTTTAGTCCAGCGTTTCTATCTTTTTTGAAGTTATTTTATCAATTAATTCAAACTGAACAGGCATGTTTTGTTGAAGTTAGTAGTAACTGCATAGAATATTTGCAATTTGTCGCACCGACCTAAATTCGCATTTTTGTGACCTTTAAGTTTTCATGTTTTATAGGTACCTTGAAATTGTTATTAAGTGAAGTTTTCTAGATATATAAATAACATATAACATTTTACGTGACCGTACATTGTTATTATTGGGAAATAATACTTGACATCAAAACTGTAAACCAAAAACTGCTATGAATACAAAATAAATATCACAATGTACACCTGCCTCACGCATCCCGGTTCGTAGCTACCAAAGGTATCTCCAACTCCGTGTTGGGGTATATTCCCATCTGTCATCCTTCGTTCGCGTGCAGTATGGCGACGGGACAAATGGAATTAAGAAAAAAAAACTTATTGCTATTCCTGGCGGGCACAGATGGGAATACACCCGGGTTAGGAAGTCGCAGGCCTTGTGTGTGCCATATGTAAAATTACATCTCCCACTTAGTAACATAGACCAGCTAACAGAAACAATAATCAGCAAGTTAATTAAGCCATTTATAAACAGCTTGCATAGCCTCCTTCCTCGGACCGCAAGGTTGTGTGACTTGTATGATTCATTCACTTCCTTACGGCGAGGGTATCCATATTTCCCTAACTGGGAAGGTTATGATTCTGCAAATGTTTTGTTTTTTCCTTCCTTTACTTGCCAAATTTGTACTTGAAGGGTAAGGTCAGTTAAACGTTTAGGCTGCGTTATCTGAAATAAGTTTGACATTCATCTGACATATTGACAGTAAGAACAGACTGGTTTGAAATTAAAAAGGCTGCGTTTCCACCAGAGATAAGCGAGGATGTGTTGCTATAGGAATGTGTTTTAAGAATCAATAGAATCACTTCATTCACTTATCCTCGTACAACGAAGCTCTAGGATTGCTTAAATACGAGTAGAAGACCTTTTAATTTTTATAATTTGAACTTCATTCTGAGAAATTATACAGAAACAAAAATTACAGAGCAATTCAATAATACAATGCTTAGAAAAAATGGAAAAGTAGAAAAATCCACTGCCTCAGGCGAGACTCGAACTCGCGACTCTGGGATACATGCCCATCGCTCTGACCAACTGAGCTACTGAGACACACCTGATGGCTGCGAATTTCTCCCATATGCGTCTTAGGGGGACGCCTAGCGACATCTGCCGAAGAAGCCTTACACTTCTCAACCGGCCATCGAAGTCCCAAGTTGTATTGAGAATTCACCGATAACAATGCGCTACCCCATACTACAATTAACTAATTTTAATTAATTTATTAATTTTTTTTTCTAAGCATTGTGGTATCGTTAGCAGACGTTCTGCTTAATACAAAATTAATTGTAGTATGGGGTAGCGCATTGTTATCGGTGAATTCTCAATACAACTTGGGACTCCGATGGCTGGTTGAGAAGTGTAAGGCTTCTTCGGCAGATGTCGCTAGGCGTCCCCCTAAGACGCATATGGGATATAGTGGAGAAATTCGCAGCCATCAGGTGTGTCTCAGTAGGTCAGTTGGTCAGAGCGATGGGCATGTATCCCAGAGTCGCGAGTTCGAGTCTCGCCTGAGGCAGTGGATTTTTCTACTTTTCCATTTTTTCTAAGCATTGTGGTATCGTTAGCAGACGTTCTGCTTAATACAAAATTAATTCAATAATAAATGGAACAGCTAGGTTAGTTAAGGATTTCAAAAATTTACAGAACATCCTTCAGCGGTTGTTTTCTAAATAATTAAACTGTCCAATAAAAGCTAATGTCCGAATTATCTAGTGTATTGAGCATTAGTAATTATCGCTATTATATAGTATAATCCTGCTTAAATAAATGCGCTCTTAATTTTACCTCTCTCCAATAGTGATTGTGTCAAGGATTTATACTTCACCAGACTATATGAACAATACATTTCACGAATATAGTTCCCCAAACGATATCGTTTTAGAAACAATTTTGCGATTCAATTCAAAAACATGAACTTGTTGCCAAATCAATTTCAAACTTTGGCACTAAGTAGCTTAAAAAATTGCGAAATTTAGCACCTAAGTTGCCAAAATAATTTGCTTACAACGTACTATTAAAGTGTAAACACTACTTTCCGCAGTAGCCGCTCCGCTTGCTTCAAATCAAACACCCGAAAGCCAAATGTAAACCGTGTTCAGAATGAATGAATGGGCGGACGTGTTAAATGAATGATAGTACTAGGAATACGATGGATGTCCGGTTGATGTGAAACAATGTTGAATAACGTGCGAATTCTTCTGATGTTGTTGTCATCTTCATTTCAGTTTGTCTTAGTATATATATGACAGGCTTAAGGCCGAAACACACCAGCGGACCTACCGCAAACTTCGAAAATCGAAATTTCGTTATCTCAGTCTCTATCGCTCTTGCATATTCGAAAGAGAGTGATGCAAATAGACAAATGTAAGTACTGTAATCGCTATTTATCAAGCAGATCAAATATTTTTTGGCACCGTCGTAGAGGTCTAAAACCTAAAATAAAAAAGAATATTAGACCCATAATATTTCTGTGTGCGCAGAGCTTAGTAGTTCAAGTAGTAATTAAGAAAAAGCTTCTTCTGATATTTATTTTGCTTTTTTTTCTACATGGCTTACTGCAAATCCCGGTTAGATTGGCTTAAAGGATCTTCACTAATAACGTTCAAATTGGGTTGTGTATAATCGGCTTATTGCCTCTTGAAACATTAACCCTTCGACTGCACTGGCTGCTAATGACGGATGGGTTGTTATTTGGTCAGTGGGTAAGTGAGGTTATGGGTCCGGACCGATTAATTGTGGTATAGTTTGGCCAGGGGCTTAAGGATAAATGCGCAATACGTTAAGTATGGTGCATTTATCCTTAGCCGCCGGACAAACTATACCTACATTCGATTTAATTTTATAAAGGAACTTTATATAATCGTAAAAACATTAGGCAATGTCATTAGTTTACTTGTACACTTTAGAATTACACGGGTATAATTTTAACTGGTCTATATTTTGGTCAGCAAAAGATCAACCAGCAAGTCTGACCTAACCTAATCTTAGCTGACCATCTGATTTTTCTGCTGACCAAAATATGTATTTTTGCTGACCATTTAATTACTTATCGAAGTTATAACCTTAATAGGTACAGTCCAAAATTATCTTGACACCCTGTTATTTTCCTAACAATAAAGATCATATTTGAACACCTCGCCTACTTAGCTACTTAAGCTACTGACTGTACCTCAAAGGACTTACCCATACAGAAGTGTTGACGCAATAATTAATGAATTACGTCGCAAAATATATGGGGAAAATGCAACGGTAAGTTGTGGCCAGACGGCAGATAGCCGCAGATTCTGCCTTGGTTGGAGCGAGTGGTTGAAGCGAGTGGTTGAAGCGAGCGGCTACATGGCTGACAACCAACCAACCGCTTCTGCCAACGGTTGGTAGAGCACGCCTAGCCACCAAGGGCGTTTAAAGGTCATGTAGAATTGGGCACCAACCACTTGCTACACGGTTTGAAATCTCTGTTTTCTGCCAAGGTCTCGTGGCAGAGGGCTGTTGTTGTATGCCGTCTGGCCGCAACTAAAGGAGAATGTCACTGCGTATATGTCACAATTTCAGCGCGACCCGACCATAAACAGCATTGTTTAATAACGCTACAGCTACATCATTTAAATAGCAGTAAATTTTACTTTACGAGCCCTAGGATGACTGGAACGGTATTCTAGCTATTAGCTTTCCAGCTAACAACATCAACGAAACGCCTCGGGAACAGGTAAATATTGTAAAACCTAATCTTCGCCGCGCCGTAGGATATTAAAAGGGGGGATTAATCACATTCCCAGCCGCCTGGGTAGTTGGTTTTCACAAGTGCTCTAACTTTGTAGCCTTCCCTTTATATTTGAATTTGTCAGTGAAGCAAGTTGGTAAGTGTGGTTAGGATAACTTTAGACGAGCTGAACTTTCTTAGACGCTTGTAGTAGGCAAATTAAATTCAAACCACTAGAAGATTAAACCAAAATCACAAGGAGAGAGCACACGACAAGGCGCGGATACACATCCTATTTTGGATTGGGCCAATCTGGACGGGGGTTGTTAACCTGCCGTACTATACACCTCTGACCGATAGCCTGAACCGTACCAGTATGTGCATCTGAGTTAGGTCGCTGAGTCTCTCCGTCCCTCCCCCCTTGTGTGACCAGGCCTCTGAGTCCTTGCAGCAGCACTGCTGGCTGGCTAACAGCAGGCAGTTAACGGCTAAACGGCTATCAGTATCACTCATACTGCGAAAGAGTACCGAAAATGCTAGAGTTAACGAAAATGCACGGGCGGTATGAATAGAATGAATTCATTGTTATTAGGGTTTGCACGTCGGATCTGAAATGTATGGGAAGATCCGTGTATCCGGATCCAGATTCGGATAATTTCATACATTTCGAATCCAGATTGCAAACCCCTTTTGTTATGGTACCGTCAAGGTACATAGCAACTCTATAATAAAGTAAACATATAGAAGAGGTGGGTCTTAAAATAGATGACTGTTAAAAAAAAACGTGTAAGCTAATAACGTCCTTCCTACATTACAATGGTTACTGCTTTAAAAAAGAGAATACTTCAATATCCGTAACCAGATTTGGCGAAACAAAATAATAATTTCCCTTTGTTTACCAAGCAAAATCTAAAGGGTGGGCCGATGATTAGGCACGTATTATTTAACGAAATATAATATATTTACCGTAATATCAAATTACTGTAGCCAACAAGTCAGCATTCGCGTGTAAAAGGTGACGCATTGACGTCGTCTAGCATTGTTTGTAGATAATAGAGATCTTTTAACCCGAATATTACGTGAAGAGAAAAAACCTTACGTGTTGTTGCTCTAGCATAATGACATAAACAGGCTTTAGACGTCTGTCCACGCGTGAGCTGGTAATAGGTATTTGGGGACTGAGGGCTCGGGAGCTCTCATGTAATGATAAGGTTAGTAGGTGTTAGGGCGAAGCGACGGGTTGTTTAATTTTTTAAGAGCTCGCGCGCCGACTCTTATCTAGTACAGTTTGTGCGGCAGAAGTGTCGTGGTTTATGATGACAACTAATGATTATGTTAAAAAGTTCTCCATGTTTGAAGAGTCAGAGCACGAGCAAGGCAGAAAAATAGCCAAAATACCTAAAAAGCAGATTTTGGCTAACATTTTTGCGTGTAAGTAAGTAAATATTCTTTATCTACACTCACATTGTAAGTCCTCTAAAACGTGTTCAAAAAACCAATTTCACTATGATAAGCTTTTTATGTGTGGCAGTAACGTAATTTTAACTTTACATGCTCAAATATTGATGTGTTATGAGTTTTGATAACATAATGTACACCTGCACGCGCCCGCGCGACCGCCGGCACAATCGAGTTGGCCATGGCGGTGCAATGGTGGCCATTCTATGGTTTCGGAATACGGCATTTAGGATACATAATATGAGTGTAGATAAAGCAGTGTATACAACTGTACGTAATTAGGCCTTAAAACACTTGTGTGATCTTATTATGAAACTCGCCTGCGGCTCGTTTCATAAAACCATACTCATGTTTTAAGGACCCTTATTACGTAACCGTTACATAAACTACTATTATTGCATCAAAATATAAGAATAATAAAACAGTTTTTACAATAAACTTGTATAAGTACTTATTACTTATTGCCTTTTCGGTTATAATTAATAGAACTTTGTATTACAATTCAAATGAATATAAAAAATATTAAGAAAATATAATTAATAATAAAACCTTACGGCACTGTAAGGACCAAGTAGGTAGGCTTCATAATAACATTAATAACTGATCAAATTAAGTATAACGGCGAGGTTAACCCTCGCCCTTGTTTGGCTGTTATGACAGATGTTTTTCCACCTCGGGTGATTTAAAATGAATATATGCCTCGTAGATAACGTTAGCCAATTGCGTTATTCCGACTTGCATTAAAACTTTATGATAAAAGCATTTGGAAGAGATAGGTACATATTAACATCATAAAAGTTTCACTTACGTATTAGAGAGCCTAGGTCTCCATCTTCAAGCACTAACAGTCCTCTCTGGTTTAATATATACACCGTGGGCCCATATAACTAGACAGATTTTAACAGTGTATTCCTGATCATATTTAGATACTAAAATGTCCTATAAACTTTTCTGGAATACGCCTAGTTTCAGAGTTATTACCAATTTTAAAAAAATACATTTTTTATTATAACTCATCACAAAACGTCTTTCTAATGGCGTTGTTACCACTATTGGACATAGTTTACACGTCCTTATTGACAGATATCAACCAATTTGTTTTAGGCGATAATTTTATAATAACATTTGCTTTACATGTGCAAAAAACATTCAAAAAATTAAAAAAAAATCGAAAAAAAAAATTTTTTTTTGGCGAAATTGACCAAAAGTCACATAATATTTTTTCCTTCTTTTGGTCTTAGAAATTCGTGGTTAAAATCTGTCGGGTTATTCCAGCCCACGGTGTATATACTTTTCCTATAACTTTTGTATATATGTATCTATAGTATCTACCTTTCTTGTACCTTGTTGTACATGTTGCCGCATTTGTCTACCTACCTCTTTTCACTTCTTCTCTCATCTACTCAAAGGTTAACTGGAAGAGATCCCTTAAAGGGGTAAGTTCGCCTTTGTACTTACGTTTTCCTATTATTGTATTGTTTTTGACTGGTTTTTGTAAAATAAAGAGTTTTTATCTACACTCACACTGTAAGTCCTCTAAAACGTGTTCAAAAACGGTAGGCAATGGCTAGCATTACCACAACCGATTTAACTATGATAAGCTTTTTATCTGTGGCAGTAACGTAATTTTAACTTTACATGCTCATATATTGATACGTTATAAGTTTAAAATTCCGAACATCGAATTTGATAACATAATGTAAATCCTGTGCTCCTTCCTGACCAACGGCACGCGCCTCCCCGACCGCCGGCACAATCGAGTTGGCCATGGCGATGGCGGTGCAATGGCGGTCATTCTATGGTTTCCGAACACTTAATTTAATATATATATAATATGAGTGTAGATAAAGCAGTGTATGCAACTGTACGTAATTAGGCCTTAAAACACTCGTGTGATCTTATTATGAAACTCACCTGCGGCTCGTTTCATAAAACCACACTCATGTTTTAAGGACCCTTATTACGTAACAGTTACATAAACTACTATTACATTACATTTACATTACTATAGTTGAACCGGTCCGTGACTCGTCGCAGCGAGGCGCTCTACCGTTTCGACTACCGCGTTAGTATGTCTCAGAAAAGTTTAAATTTAATAATATTAAGATGAAACACGAAACAACACTAGTAGGTGTATTAAATGGAATACTAAATTTCTGTGTTCACCCTAAATCAAATTCATATAATTGCAAAGTAGATGTTTGCAACCCAAGACGAAATGTATATATATTCTGTGTCTCGTCTCGTTAGAATTAAAATAACTCTATAACAGTGTTACGATACTTCCAATCCTCCTCTGCCACGAGACCTTGGCAGAAAACAGAGATTTTAAACCAAGTAGCCAGTGGTTGGTGCCAAATTTTACATGACGTTTAAACGACCTTGGTGGCTAGGTGTGCTCTGCCAACTATTGGCAGAAGCGGTTGGTTGGTTGTCAGCCATGTAGCCGCTCGCTTCAACAACTCGCTCCAACCAAGGTCACGTGGCAGAATCTGCGGCTATCCGCCGTCTGGCCCCAACTTAAGTACTTAGGTATGAACTTCATCATGCTGTTTTCAATATCCATATCCATACTAATATTATAAATGGGCAAGTGTGTGTGTTTGTTTGTTTGTCCGTCTTTCACGGCAAAACGGGGCAACGAATTGACGTGATTTTTTAATTGGAGATAGTTGAAGGGATGGAGAGTGACATAGGCTACTTTTTGTCTCTTTCTAACCCCCCACTTCCCTAAAATGGGGGGGTGGAAGTTTGTATGGAGCATTACGGGGGGCAAAGGGGAACCGTGTTACCCCGAATTTAACGCGAGCGAAGCCGCGGGCAAAAGCTAGTCTTTTATAATTCGTTCATGTAGGTATATTGCCAATCTATCTATGTATTATTATGTAGAAAAAGACTAATTGCCTAAAGCAATTTTCCGCTACAAGGGCCTGAAAGCAGAAGCCATAAAATACACATTCCCGTATCCAACTTGTTATTTATCAACGTCAACAATATTAGGTGTCGTAAGAATACACGACTTTCCCTGCCCTTCAAGGTTTCCGAATTTTAGGTACCTACAAACTGGGTGTTTATTGCCAAAACATGTTTACTGGTTAATAATATATTTAGGCGAAATATACTTTTCTTAAACATGCAATGAAATATTGTAGTTACGTATCCTGGCCTGGTGGGTATACGTCCGACTTTCAATCCGTAGGTCTTGGGTTCCAAAACTTCTAACCCCGGTCCGTACCACTGTGTTTTTCTGAAGTTATGTACGAAATATCAATAATTACCAGTCGCTTTTCGGGGACGGAAAACATCGTTAGGAAACCGGACCTAATACCAAAAAAGCCTATTTCCCGTCTAGGTTGGTAAGTCAGATAGCAGTCGCTTAGTCGCTTTCGTAAAAACTTACGCTAATTCATGGGATTAGGTTGCCGAGTGGACGTCAGCCTCAAAATAGAGCCGTGGCAAAAGGCCGGTACAAAAGCTAGGAGGATGGATGGAGTTTCTTCATCTATTTCCTACTCATAAGCAACAGAAAAAACCTGTGACTATGACATTTGACCCTATGACACCATAACACGGGCTGACAAATGATTACGTCACTAGGAAACAATTACTCTTGTAAACCAAAAACACAAATACAATTAGGTACTTCTAGCGACAAATATTACTGGTATTTTTAAGGTACCTATTATACTCATTTGCATACAATAACAAATCAAAAATTACTAAATATCCGGTAAATAGAGGTACCTAGAGCGGCTAGAGCTACAACATAAATACATGTTGATTTTGGGATGGCAAATAAACGAATGTTTACTGTTTTTTCACTGTTCCTTTTGCCTTGCACCTATACTCGTACGATTATTTTCGACTAAATTTCCGCTACCCCAAGGTTGTCTGGAAGAGATCGCTCTCTAGCGATAAGACCGCCTGTTGACTGCCTCTACTTTTAATCTGTGTACTGTACTGTTCTATTTTATTGAGGTGTGCAATAAAGAGTATTTGTATTGTATTGTATTGTACTGTATTGTAGTTATTCCCTATAAAATCAAATCCTGACATTGTAAGACCATAAGAAATATTTACTTACATGCATTTTGTTTTATCCTTCTAACTCTTTTACCAGGCGCCCCCCCCCCCCCCCCTTCTTCTCTAAATCCAATTTTAAAATGTATTTTTTCTGAACTACATTTTTTTAATACCACGACGGTGGCAAACAAACATACGGCCCGCCTGATGGTAAGCAGTTACCGTAGCCTATGGACGCCAACAACCCTCCAGAGTATTCACATGCGCGTTGCCTACCCTTTAAGAACCTATACACTCCTTTTTTGAAGAACCTCACACTGTAGCCCGCTGGGAAAACCTCGGCAGGCAGGCGCGGATCCAGGATTTCGTTCAGGGGGGGGCACTTTCCAGAATTTGGTTCAGGGGGGGCACTTTCCAGGATTTCGTTCAGGGGGGGGGCACTTTCCTTTACAAAAAATCTCGCGGTCCGCACCTATGGGCCCCGTAGTATACGAGGTTTGCGTTCCATGGGGGGGGGGGGGGCAATTGCCCCTGTTGCCCCCCCCCCCTGTATCCGCGCCTGTCGGCAGGTAGTTCATTCCACAGCCGCAGCGTTCGTACTGCCCTTTATTTTACAAATATTAAACAAAGAATACTGAAGATAATGTCGAAGAAACATTTAAGAAAAATATGAAAGTGCTCCCCAACTTCACCGTAAGAGCTCACTTCGCTCGGTCGAAAATCTCATAAACATACCTAATAAATCAGATCAGGATGCAACAAGATCCATTTTCGGTACCATTACCTAGGCAATTTTGTAATGAGTTCATAGTAAATATTTGTCAACCATAGCCTTAACAATCTAATAAGACAGTATTATGATGTCAGAGTTAAGGCATGCCTTTCTTGCCATCACTTGTGTTAACACATGTTCTGTGTGACAAATTCTTTTGTCGAACTACTACCTACCTATTTTGCAGAATAATAAACTAAAGATGAGGTTAATGGTAGGATGTGGCATTTTTTGTGTAAACATAAACGGTAAATTGTAAAAAAAATATCAATTTATTGCAACTGTTTTTATTGCAATTGAAGAATAATCCATGTGTGCAAAGCATGACCTTGAACCACCTATAATGCAAGTTTATTTAAAATGAACGAAATAAATAAATAAAAATTATGGGACAATTTTACACAAATCGACCTAGGCACACATCAATAAAGCTTGTGTTATGGGTACTAGACGACGATATATATAATATTAAGATATAGATAAATACTTACACACATAGAAAACATCCATAACTCAGGAACAAATATCTGTGATAAAAACACAATTAAGTGCCCTTACCAGGATTCGAACCCGGGACCTCCTGCTTCGTAGGCAGGGTCACTAGTGTCACTACGGACTGGGCTCGGAGGCCGTTAAACTGATGTTATAAAACACAGTACAACAAAGATGCCATTATATAAGCGCATCCTTGTTATGATGTGTTATACCTATATTATGTAGCATTTCAAAACATCAGTGTAGCTCCACCATTAGGTAACAAAAACAATTTGGTAACAAATCACTCACTACCGTCATAAAAATTTCACTGCTTGCCAAAAAATTATATCATAAAAATACAATAATTCTCCAAGCCAATATCTATTTCTGCTTATTCTATTAATTGTCAACAAAATCATTAATGTTATTGTAGTGATTAAATCTAAAAATAATATGGCTTTAGTATGAAATAAGTAAATAAGGGGTAAGACAAGATTCATTTCCCTTAATCGAACGAGCGGAGCGTAAGCGAAGTGAAGTTCTTACAAACAACTTCGGCTACTGGCACGTCTCGGCATTTCGACGATTTTTTTTTTTGATAATTTGTTCCGCAATAAATTTAGTAATGTTTTTCTGATCTTTCTGAAATTTGTTGGGGTTGTAGCAGATATCCATAATTTGAGAGTAGTCATATAAGCAGGATGGATCAAGGGGTTATGGAGTTAGAAGGAGCAAAAGCGTCTTCATAAGGGTCTTGGTATATTGGTCAACTTGTTTGCGAGTAAATCGCGAGTTCTCCGTTTGAACCGGACAACTAGTATATAATTGTATCACCTTCAATCCCTATCATGAAATTAACAAACTGAGTTTATATACCATACAAACCAACTTGCCAGGGACTTAACACAAATGACAATGGGACCAGGCTGAAAAGATGGCAAATACTACATACATTTAAAAAAATACCTTTTAGTGTATATATTGGTAGATGTAAATGGAGATGCACCTCCTGGCAGCTCCCATGAATGGCAAACTACAAACTCTTCTGATTTCAAAAGTAAGATTATTGAATGTCCTCTATAAACCCTCAAAAGACACAAAATTTTATTATGGTTAAACAAGCCGATAGCAGATAATATATTGATAAAAAAATACCTTTACAAAGTTTTGAATTCTTAATTTGGTTCAGTAACAAGTAGGGTTTGCTCCCGGTATTAGTTTTCTATACAAATCCAGTTCCGGAACCGGGAATTCCCGGTTCTCGCCATACAAAATTAGAACCGGGAGCATTCCCTAGCAACAAGCTCAGAAGAATTACAGGCAGGACATAATTAAAGATGTCATGGTCATTATCAAGGACAATTATTGTTACTCACAGGTCACAAGCTAGCTTGAATGGATGAATAATCATTGTGGTTTGCATGGGACCTACCCAAGGCTAGTCAGTGACTAATGCTGATGTATTTTAATTCACTATTTTAGTAAGAAGGAAATATTTCAATAAATTATTTATAGTTTAAATCTATAAATTGGTGTGTGCCCAAAATAGTATGCTATGAATCATGTTTAATGGCTTCATAGCCCAGTTGGTAGTGACCCTGCATACGAAGTAAGAGCTCCCAGGTTCAAATTGTGGTAAGGGCATTTATTTGTGTTTATCACAGATATTTGTTTCTAAGTTATGGATGTTTTCTATGTATTTAAGTATTTATCTATATCTATCTATTATATATATATATATACTGTTGTCTAGTACCCACAACAAAAACCTTATTGAGCTAACCATGGGACTAGGTGGATTTGTGTAAGATTGTCCCGTAATATATTTTTTTAATTTTTACTTATTTATGTACAGTCGCCATCAAATATATCGGGGCGGCAAGGTGGTCACTAATATCTGAACAATGCCTCTAATGTCAAGGTGATAAAATGCATTTTCAGATATTTTTGAGTACCCTGGACGCTCCGATATATTTGATGGCAACTGTACTTGTATATTATTATTATTATTATTTATGAATGCACAGGCAGCTTATAGCTGATACATGCATATCAATGTCCACTTGAGCTTAGTCCAGTTGAGAATGTTTGTCTAGTCTATTTTTAAATGAGTTCACTGAGGGCGCACTGATCACTGATTTGGGCAAACCGTTCCACACTTTCACTACGCGGTTAGACAGGAAGTGTCGTCTGGGGTTGCTACTACTCTGCGTCAATGTAAGTTTCAGACAGTGTCCTCTCAGTCTTTCATTCATGTTTCGAGTGAAAATATCGGCTATTAATGCATACATTATAGTGTACTGTGAGTATTTTATACGTTTCTATCAAGTCACCGCGTTGCCTTCATTGCTCCAAGATTGTCAGTCCCAATTCCTTCAATCTATCTTCGTATGGTAAGTCGCGGAGAGATGGTACCCATTTTGTAGCTCTTTTTTGGACTATTTCTATAAGCTTAATATCTTTTTTAAATATACACTTGTTTTTACAGCTGTCAGCGCCAGAAGTTGCTAAGAGGATAAGGTGTTCAGAGTAACTTTCACACACTCTTAGGCTTAGGTAGGTTGCACCAAGTCTGGCACCGTTAAAACATTCGTCAAATTTTATTGTATGGAGATTTCCATAATACCCTGCCGGGCCCCCTGATGAGTCCGTCAAAAATGTTTGGTGCAACTGGCCCTTATTCTCTTAACAATAAAGTTGTGACAATCACATTACGAACACCATACCCGCTTAGTAATATCTGCTGGTGACTGTACTAAAGGGATATTTCTAGCTGATGAGATAATTCACAGAAAATGATGTTTACTAACAAACAAGCATGTTAACCCTGGATGTTTATAAATATGAACATGATAACAAGGTTGAAAGAGTACTGTTGATATGGCGGCAACAATTACATGAATGATCTCACTGCTGTTATATCTTTTCATTGTCATATTCAAAACATGTTATTGGAAAAATATGACTTCTTATTGGTTTTTTTTCTAACAATATCACAGAACATGTATAAAACTTGGCTTAAATTAAAAAAAAATACAGTTACTTTCATCTTCAAAATAACACCATGTTCACCATGTTGTGATCTTTTCTAAACATCTATACTAAATTTTGCAGCGGCTTGCAACCAATTCTTTACCATCATTTTAATATAAAACAGGTACTCACTTTGAAAACCTCGGAGAAGAATCCAGAGCCAATTTTCTCCAGGATGAAGTCATCAAACGGGTACAGGGCAGCCACCGCGGTCCGGAGGGCCGTGCACGACGAGCCCGTGACCCTCCGGTCGCCCACCTTCTCACTGTCATCACTCACACTCGACTCCTTAGCACACAAATCATCATCACAACACTTGGCCCTTCCATCGAGGCCCTCACGGCGCCGCCGCCAGTTCGGCCCCCTCACGAAACGGCCCGCCTTCGCAGTCTCATCCAAGTTCGTGAAGCTCTCGGCTATCTTCAGAACCTTCGTGGGCCTCCGCCGTAGACTTTTACTCTTGGACTCGTCCGCAAAACAATCTTGTTGCATTATAAATGTTTATCGTGCAAGCACTTGCTATCCCGCCTCGAACATCGCGGATCAAGTGTCCTCGACTATACACGAAAGAACTCCCAAATGTAACATTTCAGAACCTATAAACTGGCAGGCTTGAAACTATGCGAAATAACATTATAATCACAAAAACTGAGTCGATTGCGACTGTCACTTTCACATATTTCTACACATCCTCGGATTATTGGCACGGTTGTATGTTGTTTACATTTAACGATTATGCTTTAAGTTTGTCTTATAAACTTGAATGTTATGCGATAAATATTCTTTCAATTTAACAGTCCAATTGTTAGACGGCGCGCGATGCAAAGTAAAGAAAGCAAGCAAGCAACGACACCTACTACAATCTACAACAACTACACATGACTGATATTGATATCAGTGTTGGCAGCGCTCGTTAATAGTTTTCTTAATGTTGGTAGTCATGTTTTATAGTGTCCTTACATGCCGCGATTTGGCGTCAACATGATGTCGGGGATCGCAGTTGATTCAGTTTTTTAAAAACTAAATGGCTTCATGGTCTTCTGTTCGCCTTCGGTTTCACCTGTGTTACGGTAGCGTAGCGTGTCAAGAGTACGGTTAATTAAAGGGTATGATTTAACTGATTACCAAATAAATACGAAGTCGATGACCTAAATTGGCCACTAGAATCCATACTTCCATATCCATACTAATATTATAAATGGGAAAGTGTATGTGTGTGTTTGTTTGTCCGTCTTTCACGGCAAAACGGGGAGACGAATTGACGTGATTTTTTAAGTGGAGATAGTTGAAGGGATGGAGAGTGACATAGGCTACTTTTTGTCTCTTTCTAACCCCTCACTTCCCTAAAATGGGGGGTGGAAGTTTGTATGGAGCATTCCGGGGGGCAATCAGGAAAGGGGAACAGTGTTACCCCGAATTTAACGCGAGCGAAGCCGCGGGCAAAAGCTAGTAATAGATAAACGATTACCTAAAAAAATACTTAAATTTTCCTACAAATTATATATATCACCAAAATAATAGGTAATTATATCTCCTCCCAGCCCACGAGCCCAGTTGGTAGTGACTCTGCCTTCGAAGCAAGAGGTCCCGGGTTCGAATCTTGTGAAGTGTAAAATATGCCCTTACGGCATATTTTATTTGTGTGTTTACTGTTTATCACAGATATTTGTTCCTGTGGTATGGATGTTTTCCATGTATTTTAGTTTTCATAATCTCAGAGATAGAGTTGTAGAGCCCACAACGCTATATGGAAGCCAACCGGTAAGAACTTCGATAAATTTACAGTTTGGCCGGCTCCAGTACTATAAGGCCAAAAACAGGAATTTCAACTGGTCTTAAACTCCAAAACGCCCACTGGAATGGTCTTAAATTTGGTATGAAGGTTATTTTAAGTGCCTCATAACGTGTGTCAAAATTTGGAACGGTAAGATTAAAAATAAATTTACGTCATTTTATTTACAAAGTTATATTTTCTCATTGCACCTAACTTGACGCTTGTCTATTTAGGGGGTGTCACCCTCTTTCATAGACAGAAATTTCATAGAATTTCGTTTCTCAGAAATTATTTCATAGATTATTTGGTTCCTGTACTTTCTGTTCCAATAATATTGTTTCATAGACTATTCAATTGTTTAAAACATATTTCACAGACATTCAGTTCCATGTATATTGCTATCAAACTTTTTTAATTTACAAAGTTATCAAACACTAGAATCATATTTCATGTATTTTTCTTTCGTAGACACAGATTTCATAGATTGTTGTTTCATAGTTACTGTTTTATATAATATCTGGTTCCAGTATTTTCTTTTCCAATATTATTATTTTAGTATTTATGCACTTCATTTACATTAATTGCAAAGAAACTTATTGCAAAGAATATCTTCTTCTTCTTCTTTCTTCCCTTAGTCCCAGTTCTATCTGGGGTCGGGCCTCCTTGTACGGCGGCGCCAGGATGCTCTATCCTGGGTTGTTGTGGGGGTTAAATTCTGCGCTTTTAATTCCCTTTTGATAGTGGACCACCATGTTTCAGGGGGTCTTCCTCTTCCCAGAGATTTTGTTGGGATATTTAGGACGGTCTTCACACAGAAATTATCATCGCGTCTCATTATGTGGCCGTACCATCTAAGCCTGCTTTCCTTTAGTTTCTCTGTTATAGGGGATTATTGCAAAGAATATGATATTAGATCTGTTACACACACAACAAAATTCCAGAAACAAACGGTTGCCGTAAAGTTGGTTAGGTTAGGTTAGAACTGCGACCCCCCAGAAATAAATTGTTGCCAGAAAAATTGGTTAGGTTAGGTTAGAACTGCGACCCCCACAGAAACAAACTGTTGCCAGAAAAGTTAGTTAGGTTAGGTTAGGTTAGAACTGCGACCCCTACAGAAACAAACGGTTGCCAGAAAAGTTGGTTAGGTTAGGTTAGAACTGCGACCCCTACAGAAACAAACGGTTGCCAGAAAAGTTGGTTAGGTTAGGTTAGAATTGCGACCCTCACAGAAATAAATTGTTGACAGAAAAGTTGGTTATGTTAGGTTAGAACTGTGACCCCCACAGAAAAAAACTGTTGCCAGAAAAGTTGGTTAGGTTAGGTTAGAACTGCAACCCCTACAGGAACAAACGGTTGCGAGAAAAGTTGGTTAGGTTAGATTAGAACTGCGACCCCTACAGAAACAAACTGTTACCAGAAAAGTTGGTTAGGTTAGGTTAGAACTGCGGCCTCCACAGAAACAAACTGTTAGAATAGTACAATTAGAATAGTAAAATTAAACATATTGCTAAATTAAATATATTAAATGAAATAAATAAATATTATGGGACAATCTTACACAAATCGACCTAGTCCCACGGTAAGCTCAATAAGGCTTGTGTTGTGGATACTAGACGACGACATATATAATAAATAGACATAGGTAAATACTTAAATACATAGAAATCATCCATAACTCAGGAACAAATATCTGTAATAAACACACAAACAAAACACATCAATACATTAATAAAATACAGTTTTTTTTATATTTAAGTTTAATAATCAGCTTAATTAATATGAAAATTCTACAGTTTAATTCTCTTTGAATAAAAACATATAGGATTTAATGTATATCACAATAAGTATTGAGAAACTGAGTCTTCTATGAAACGAAAATATTAAGTTTGATAAAATCAGAAACATCATTCTATGAATATGCAGGCTTTAAAACAATTGTTATACAAACTAAATACTATACGGATTAATAATATTTGATTTAAAACGTAACGAACTGAAATTCGAAAAACTACTTATCTGAACAATAAAAAATATACAAAACCAGATTCTACAATGTAAGAGCTCTGACAAATGATCACTCTATGAAATGAAAATATGAGAAACATTTTCTATGAACCAATATTCTGCGAAAATGTAGTCTATAAAACAACGTACAACCCTATTTAGGGTTATGAGTGACTGGTAGAAAATGCCTATAAGCACCACGTCCAGTTTCCTAAATCATATATTGTGCCATTAAGTTAAAAAAAAATAGTGATTTAAAACCCCCGTCAGGCCTATGAATCATGCCCGCGCGAGCGAGTTATATACCTACGTTTTGCGCTTCCGCCGGCGAAGCTAAAGTCAGTGGGTTACCAACGCGCTCACTGAACGCACGTCGTACCGCGCGCGACGCTACTCGGAGCTCGGAACAATGTCATCACGAAAATGTTTAATTTATTGCGATGTGGATGGATGTAAAAAATAGCAAAGCTAATAAAATTACAGATGAAGGTACACATAGCTTATCGTATCTTAGACTATTAACGAAATACAAATCTCTCAAATAACTATGATGATATTGCTAAAAGGCGATTAGAATAAGATTGAGATAGCTGTCAATCCATATTAATTTTGACAGTGTGTGACAAATCTGTCAAGATTAATCATACTCTCAGCACGGCAACAAAATATCAATCAATATTACTCATGTAACTATAATTGTTTTGCACCATGCGAACAACTTAAATACTTAATCAATGCAAAATACCTATTTCCTTAACTATAAAACATTTCGAAGCATAGGCAACCCTAGCGATTGTGCGGGTGCGCGGGAGGTGCGGGGTGCCGCGCGTTGAAGGCCGCTCCATTCTATTATTGCGTAGGTACGTAAACCCTAGGTATTTGCTTTTTCTATGAGTGGTTCATATCTGTTCGTAAGAACTATTACATAATCTGTGCCCATAACCACAAAATTTGAAAATTCGTCACATCAGTACTTAAGTCACGGTTAAGTACTGATGTGACGAATTTTAAAATTTTTGGACTTATTGTGGTATACTTTTACGGCATATCTAACTATGAGATAGATAACTTAAAGGAAGAGCGGCGCCACCCAACACAGGCATTTTTGCTTACCGGGTGGCTCCATCACCTTACATTATAAGTAATGTGTGTCTTACGGAATAAATAATTTTAATTTTTTTAATTTTTTTTTATGTGATACTTAAATATGAATATGCTGTTATGTTTATACCTTTAAATGAATTTTTGGACCGAATTTAAAGTTATTTGCTGTTTCGTATGGAATCGGTTATTGCTTAAAATGGTCTTAAAATCTGAAGCGCCCACCGGAATGGTCTTAAATTAGGTATGTAGGTTACTAAAAGTGGGCTTTGACGTATGTCAAAATTTTCATGATCTCCGAGATGGGCTCTACAACGCTATATGGAAGCCAACCGGTAAGAATTTTGATAAATTAGTGGACTTTTTGTTTTACGATTTTTTTATGATTAGTTTAGAAAATACATAATTTTGTGTATTTGCAAATTTTGTTAAAATATTAAATTAGGTTTTAGGAAACAAAAACACATAATATAAAAACTACTCGGTAAAGTGTTATTATCGGTGAAAAACGCGAGTGAAATGAAACGTCCAGATGACTTGATCTTGAAATGTCACGGTGTCGTATTGACGCCAAATCGCGCCATGTATAGACACCATTTCTTATGGATGCGTTCTAATAACTTTTTGAACTGTATTACAATTTCAGATAAAAAGACTGGAAGAAATAGTAGTTTATGTAACTGTTACGTAATAAGGGTCCTTAAAACATGAGAGTGGTTTTATGAAACGAGCCGCAGGCGAGTTTCATAATAAGATCACACGAGTGTTTTAAGGCCTAAATACGTACAGTTGCATACACTGCTTTATCTACACTCATATTATTTATCCAAAATGCCGTATTCGGAAACCATAGAATGGCCGCCATTGCACCGCCATGGCCAACTCGATTGTGCTGGCGGTCGGGGAGGCGCGTGTCGGGCTGTCGGCGGATGCGCGGGAGGGTGCAGGTGTACATTATGTTATCAAAACTCATAGCACATCAATATTTGAGCATGAAAAGTTAAAATTACGTTACTGCCACAGATAAAAAGCTTATCATAGTAAAATCGACCGTGGTAATGCTAGCCATTGCCTACCGTTTTCGAACACGTTTTAGAGAACTTACAATATGAGTGTAGATAAATATGTTTAGCTATGAATCTATTGATAAATATTGAATTAAATGCAAGTTTCAAATATTACTTTATGAAAACTTGTCTTCTTGAGAAATTTTGTAAATAGTGTAAACAAGGTGTAAACAAAGATTGCAGCAGCCCTAATTTTCGGATGGAGATGGAGCTGTCATCGCGAGTCGCGACTGTCGCGAGTACTCGAGTAGGTCGATTGACATTTTTTTTTCATTTGTGTTTTGTGTGTGTTACTGTTTTGAGAAAAAGTCGGCAAACACGAGTCCACTTTAGTACTATTTTTAATTTAAGAAAAAGTGATTAAAATTACGAAACGATATCACAACGTGACGTGACTGTGGAGCTTCGCTGGTCCAGTATTTGAAGGTAAATATACGTACGAATAACGAAGTTGTTAACTAATTTTTTTTATTGGATTTAACCCAAATTTTTTGAATGATGCGCGCAAATTGTAATCAGAATGGGAGTAAAAGTTCGTAAGATCATTATTAAACGATAGAAAGCACATCATATACATCTATAGTAAGTATATTGCTATCAAATGATGCAATCAACAGTAGTGTTATGAGTCATTGCCTCGGCGATAAACAAAAACATTCCCGGAAATTCCAATAGTCATAGTCATTTATTTATAATATTACATGTCAAAATACATTACATTAGTACTTATTTAGTAATACATGATTTATAATTAATTATTAAATTTAGATTTTAAAATAAGTGATTTCCTAATAGGATTGTTTACCGAACTATATTTATAGATTGTTTTCTGCCTGATGAGGTCTCATAATAATTATCAATTTTAACATAGGTCTTTTACAGACCAAGACTAACCAGCTAATTGAGAGATCCTGGTGCTGTCAAAAATGATGTACTTCGAGGGGTTTCAGAACAGACATCCAATGCATCCCATGCAAAGACGAGAGCCGCCAGTCCCTCAAGCTGACAATTCTGGGACTCAGTGTGTGGAGGTGAATGTAATATTGTTATTTTATCTTTGTTTATAAATTAGACTTATCACACTTACCTTTGAACCTTGTGGTCAGTGCAGTGTGTTCTTTATAACCTCCACATCTCTCTCTTTTGTCTCCCTTTCCTTGTAGTTTTCCTGTCACCAGGAACTCGAGGTTATCGCAGTTTTGCCTTGCTATGTAACCAAAAAATTCAAAGATGAGATGCATATTGTCGATGGTCTGACGGGGATTCCCACTAAATACATAGAAAAACAAGTTTAAAAAACTTTTTACCCAATATCTTTATTCATGCCTGTGATTTATTTGTTGTTGTGTATTATGTCTGTGTTATTCTTGCTGTCTTATAAAGGAAAGAGATTCAATTAATGAATATGTTGCCTGGCTTTGAAATCATCTGTCAAAAATTGTGGAATAGATTCATGAAATTCATAACCAAGTTTTCCAAGCAGCTACAATAGTTCACTAGCCTTGTGGAAGTATATTCTTATGTAAAAAACTTATGAATTATCTATTACAAAATGGTAATATTACTGTATTACTGTTTTGAAAAAATAAGTCCCGCCGAGTTTCTTGCAGGTCATCATACTCATAATACTTCTCGGGTCAGAGGTGTAGGGTTAGAACCGGTGGTAGTTTTTTTTTTCTGACGTTCATGAGTGCATTGTAATGTGCCTAAATTGATGAATAACAATCTTTTATCTTTTTTTTTTAAACTGAACCCTAAATGGCTTAAAAAATTCTAAACCGTATTAAGCTTACCTTTGCATTCTGTCTTACCATTACTCTAATTTCAGGTGAACCATGACGACATCTCCACCTTACATAAACGGCAAACCACATCCGCAAAACACTTGTGCATTTACGATATCTCCAACAAACTACAAAGGTATGCTGAATATGACATAGGTGGCACTGTCACTGACAACGAACCGGACCTGTGGTTCTATTTTACCACATCCTTCTGCCCGGGAAACAAGTGTCTGCTCAACCTATTCGTATGCCTAAGAAAAGTTGGAAGTTTTAATATCGGTATAAGCAAATCACCTGAACTCACACATGGGGTATCCACGGGCAACGCTCCTGGACGATCATACTTACCGTATGAATTTAAATGGCAAGTCTTCAAATCCAGTCAACCGGATGAGAAATACTTTGTAAAGACGTACTGCTTTTCACCAAAGAACCTGGAAGGCCGAATACTCTGTATCCCTATTGAAATCAAGACTGATCCAGCAAGCCCGTTTAACATGGATCTTATCAAACAGATCAAACTTAATCATGATTTTAGTGATCTTCTTTCAAAACAGGAGAAAACTAATTTCACTGTGGAATCTGGTAGCGGTAAGCAATATCAAGTTCATAAGATAATTCTGGCCGCTCATAGTCCCGTATTGAGGAATAAGGTTAAGAATGAAACGGATACTTCATTATTTTTGGACATAAATGATAATGACATGGAATTGCTACTTCAGTTCTTATACACGGGTACTATTAAAGACATTTTAAAACAAGATTGCTTAAATTTATTAGACATTGCAGGTAAATTTGAATTAGGTAACCTATTTTACCTAGTACAGTATGCCATTGCTGAACAAATAAATCTTGATAACTGTATGGAGATTGCCCTGATATCGGAGAGGTACAATTTGGAAAAACTGCGAATTAATGTCTTTCAGTTTATAAAAGAAAATCCGAAGGTCTTCGAGACTGATGGTTGGAAAAACTTGAATGATGTAAATTTAACTAAAAAAGTCTGCCAGTATGTGGCTATGCATACATAAAAATTAAATACGAATAGATTTTGTAAAATATTTAAGCATAATATTCTTCATAAGTTGAAAGTGACTTCATACCCATTGAGCATCAAATCAATTAATAAATTAATGAGGGTTTTCTCGATTTCGTTTTTCACTAGATAGCAGCACCGTGGTGAGAGGTATTTTTGAGAGCAGCTGTCAATATCCACCAATCATGCTTAATATTTTTTTTTTCTTTTAATTAATGGCCTCGCCCATTTTAGCGAGGTGAATTCTGCCAATGTCAAGGTACACTTATGATTTTATTCATTTTTGTAAAATTAAATAAAAGCAACGTAGTTCGGTTAAGGCCTTGTTGATTGTAAAGTGATAGCCTCCTTACAAACACGTGGGTGGCCGGGACCCCGGATAACTGTTTGTTCAACTAAAGGGTGGTTACTCGCGTTTTGAGACTAATTTTTCATTAGCTGCACACTTGTTCGTTAGGTCACCGCACAATAAGCTATCAATATTACACACTGAACTACGTAAATGAGCAAAAAACAAAAAACTATTCCAAAGACGACCACGACGCAGCCATTTTGAAGCTCAAACGGAAATCCATGTTTAATTTTTTTTTGATTGGTGGATTTTGACAGCTGCTGTCAAAAAGACCTCTGGCCACGGTGCTGCCATCTAGGGAAAAACTCGATCGCGTTAAACCCTCATTAAAGGACCCCGCAGCAAACATTGGGAAAAAGTGGTTTCAGTCAAATCGCATGAAATTTTAGTACGATGTAGATTCAGGTCTCCTTATTATTTGTATATAAGGGCGCAACTCCCTCAGAAGTACACTGTCAGAAATAATCAAGTTTATATTATTTCTATGACGTGTTTCTTAAAATCGATACTTTGAATTGACTCACACTGAGACTTACTGGCGTTAAATATGATCTTAATAACGTTTCTGTCACGTTGAAATCGCATTTTGTTAGTATTATGCAAAAGTAAAGAGAAAGATTTTACGAAAAATTGGTATGTTACAATGTTTTGTATGAAACAACTGTACTTCATTATTTCTAAAAGCATACTTCTGAGCGAGTTGTTCCCTTATAAAAAAATAACCAGGAGACTCGAATCTACATCGTATTAAAATTTCGTGAGATTTGACTGAAACCACTTTTTCCCTATGTTTGCAGAGCGGGGTCCTTTCGTAAGTAAACTTTTTCAAATCAATTTATAATATCGTTATTGTTACACCAGGAGTTTGACATTGTCAATCTAGCTATCGTTCATCGCATAGCATAAGCATGATTATTTATCCTGCATCATCTGTTTTACGGTTTGACATTCATCTGACATATTGACAGTGCGAACAGAATGGTTCGTACAGACTGACTATTTGAAATTAAAAAGGCTGCGTTTCCACCACAGATGAGCGAATGTGTTGCGAGGAAAGTGTTTTTAAAAACCAATAGAATGTGTTTTTAAAAACCAATAAAATGTGTTTTTAAATTCCAATAACATAAATAGGTAAATGACTTCAAGCGCAGTACTAGGATTATTTCTTGACAAACACATTCCTCGCAACGCATCCTCGCTCATCTCTTGTGGAAACGCAGCCTTAAAGAGTAACACAAAAACAAGTTCTAATCATAACAAAAAAAAACAAACATTATTTTCACATTTGTTTAAACTTAAAAGTATTCCTATAATATACGAATATTAAGATCATGTAACGGTGTTGAAGGTTCATGCATTTAATAATATAAAATGTATTGTCTAAAACCTAGTAGGTACAGGGGTCGGCAAACTTTTGAGCCTGATGGCGGAAAAATATGGAATTTTCGGAAGCTCATAGAGCCGCAGTTGTCTGTTTTACGTTTTTTACTGTAATATTTGATTTAATAAAAAATTGAGGGGAACTCGAAGAGCCACAACTGACCCTTCAAAGAGCCGCGGTTTGCCGACCCCTGATCTAGTATATAAGATCTCGCTGCAGTCCTGCAAGAACAGGAGGCAGCTATTTGCTAGAGAAAGGGGTTAATATAGTAAGGGGTTATATTTAAGGGGTGATAAAGAAGATGACTATCTTAGTATCTCGGCCGCCTGCTCCTGCATCGCAAGCACGACCGCCACTTTGATTGATTTAAATTTCTAAAGAGGTGTTTAGTCGAACTACGGAATGCTATCGTATGGAGAAGTGTTATTTTTAATTGAGCAAATTCATCTGAAAGTTCCTGACATATAAACTGGTTTGCAAAGCCTTTAAAAGGTGCTGTCAAATTACTTCAGTCGATTAAAAAATACTTAGTTCAGCGGTCGGCAACATGCGGCCCGCGAGTCTCCCTGGCCATTTTGTATGTAAAGTTATATTCAGAATTGTTATGTAGGTACCTAAGTAATTATTAACAGTGCGGCCCGCGTCAATTTCGTTAGCTACTATGTGGCCCTTGGCTGCTAAAGGTTGCCGACCCCTGCTTTACTGCAACCACTAACCACTAACCAAAAGGAAATAAGTACTTACTGATTATGATGATGATCATGTTTGTTACGATGCAGATAGTACAGTCGCCATCAAATATATCGGAGCAGCCAAGGTACTCAAAAATATCTGAACGTGCACTTTATCGCCTTGACAATAGAGGCGTTGTACAGATATTTGTGACCACCTTGGCCGCTCCGATATATCTGATGGCGACTGTACATACGTTATTGTTTATATTATAAAGTTTGTTTTATATAAAGGTAAAGTAGCTAAGCGATGCTATTTCTTCTAAAAATTAGGTGATTTTTGAAAAAAATTGCCGTATCATGGGTTATAATTATAAACCTTTATTATGAAATAAGTATTTAAACATAACAATTTGTTTTTTATTGAACTTAACCTAACCACGTAATAAAATAAAAATTCTTGTGATAAGTACCCCAAAGATATACTTACACTTTTTGTTTAGTTGTTAAATATCACTCTAGATGGCGCTGTATACTTACATTATGAACGCCAATAACTTTTAAAGGCTTAAAGGTGTCATAAGTAGTTACGAATAACACGATGATTGTTTAAAGTTACTGGATCATTAGTCCCATACTCAGATTTGTTTAGTTACCAAATTGGACGTTCAATGGCGCTGTACAATAATGGGATAAGCACACTAGATGGCGCTGATTTTTCGTAAGATAATGACCGCAAACTTAGTTTTAGTTTAGTTATAAACAACACGCTAGATGGCAGAAAGAATATTGACCTCTGAATAGTGAATATAGGGTGTAGGTAGGAATCGTTAAGGAACTATGAATTAGACTGGGTAAAACCTACATTTTCTATTTGGGAGTTGAAAAACGTATTTCTCAACATAGCGTTTTCCCGGGTGCATTCCAAAGAAGCCCCTCAGCTCAGGGTATTGCCCTCCCCTGAAACGCAAACCTCATCACCCCCCCCCCCCCCCCCCTGAACGAAATCCCGGATCCGCGCCTGGATAGAACACACATTAGGAAGCAAAGTCTGTCCTTAGAGTCAAAGGCTCGCTCGTGAGTTTCGGATCGTCGACGACTCGTACAGCGCGCCTTTGTACCGAGCAATGTAAAAATATTTTATTAACACTTTCCGTGTCGCAGTTCACTAACGCTCATAGTCGATCCCAGCGGTTTTCCCGCTTTGTAGAAAAAAGCCACTATACACCGTATTTTTTTTATTACCGCTAATTTCAGCATATTATTAGGTATGATTAAGGAAACGAATTGGCATATATATCTTTCTTTTTAATGTTATATTGGTCACTAATGTAACTAGGGTATTTGGTCCAGTAACTTTATACGATTATCGTGTGCGTCAAATCCGGTAGATCTGATTTTTTGCAACTTGTTTGTGATATTGGCCCAATAAATAATCCTAGTTTGTGACCTCGAGCGCCGAACGCAACTTTGTCAAAAAACGAATATTTAGATTTTTTTTCTGATTTTGGCGATTATAACCCTTAAAGACTAGTTTTTGACAGTACCTTTTCAAGACATTTTTAAAGAAGACTATATTTGCTACAGGTGCCCGCGAGGAAAGGGAAAAAAATTAACCACGCATTCCTGAGACCAAAAGAAGGAAAAAAATATTATGTGACTAGGTCAATTTCGCCAAAAAAAATTTTTTTTTGTTTCAAATTTCTTAACGTTTCTCGCACATGAAAAGTAAATGTTATTAATAAAATTATCGTCTAAAAGAAATTGGTACATTTTTTTTTTGGAAAAATTTAGTTTCTGCATATTTTTCCTTGTTACTTTGATATCTGTCAAGTGTCAATAAAGACGTGTAAACTATGCCCAATAGTGGCAACAACGCCATCAGAAAGGCGTTTTGTGCTGAGTAATAATAAAAGTGTATTTTTTATAAATTGGTATTAACTCTGAAACTAGGTGAATTTCAAAAAAGTTTATATGTCATTTTTGTCTCTAAATAGGATCTAGAATATACTGTTAAAATCTTTCCGTTTCCTCGCGGGCAACGTGTTAAGACTAGAATTGTCTCTAGACCCAATAGTTTCCAAGATAAAGCATTTAAAAAAAGAACCGTTTTTCCCAGAAGAGAAGGCGAAGGCGAAAGGGTAATCGGTTCTTTGTTGAAAAGCTTTATCTCCGAAACTATTGGGTATACACTGTATACAGAGACATTTCTGGTCTCATTAGTCTCATATTGTAGCAAATTTAGTCTTCCTGGGAAGGTACCATCAAAAACCAGTTCTTTAGGGTCATTATCGCCAAAGTCTGAAAAAAAATCTATTGTTCGATTTCTGACAAAATCTGAACATTCCTAACACCTATTGCGAAGGGATAAGGTTTACCACCGTTAATTGCGATACCACTAGTATCTGACATTGCAAAATTGAAAAAAAGATGCGTTTCGTTATCGAAGGAGCATGACATTATGAAACCCATTTTTAATATTCAAACTCCGATCAAACATGCAAAAATACGCATTTTCAATCTTTAGGCGTTTTAATACAGTCGCACAGAGAACCTCCTATAGAGTAATAATGTTGCTCATTTTGTTCGCGCCGCGAGTCACCAAATCTTGCGGAAGACGTGAGGGGCGGGTGGGTGATAGCGGCGCTGCGATTGGTCGATTCAATGACCGCGCGCTATCACCACGCTATCACGTGGTTGCGTAGTGATGGGACATGTGTACTACAAGTAAACGGTACTGTACCGTACCGTACCGTAATTTGTTGTTGTTGATTGAGGTATTTACTGTTTACTAAATTGATAACAAATAACAATAATGCAATATGTATATGCCTACTTTAAAAACTTATTACCAATAAATTTTACCTAGTCGCCTTATAGACTAATCTAAAATTACCTTATCTGTGCATTGAAAGTACTTTTAGAAGCGACTCCCATGTGACACACAATTCAAGGTGTCTTCTAGAAGCAACGCTCATGTGACACCCATTAATAGTTGCTTAAAGCCACTCCTATGACACCTATTTAAAGCGCCTTATAGAAGAAACGCTCGTGTGACACCCATTGAAAGCGTCTTATAGAAGCAACGCTCATGTGGCACCCATGGAATGCGTCTTATAGAAGCAACGCTCATGTGACACTAATTAAAACCGTTTTATAGAAGCAACGCCCATGTGACACCCATTGAAAGCGTCTTATAGAAGCAACACTCATATAACACCCATTGAAAGCGTCTTATAGAAGCAATGCACATGTGACACCTATTGAACTTGTCTCATAGCAGTAACGCTCATGTGACATCAATTAAAAGTTCCTTAAAACAACCTCTCATAAGACACCATTTGAAAATGTCTTATAGAAGCAACGCTCATGTGACACCAATTAAAAGTTACTTAAAAAAACTCTCATGTGACACCCATTGAAAGTATCTTATAGAAGCAACGCTCATGTGGCACCCTTAATACCCATATTTATTATAACTACATATATGAAAAGAAAAACTACCGACAGAATAAATCTTTAAATTCTACCAACTACTCAAACTAAAAGAAAAAAGAAAATAAAACAAAGATCTTCTGTTTTCTATTGTACTTCGTATATTTGTTAAGTCGAAAGTACGTGGTGCCGGTATATAAGTCCGGTACACATCATCCGCACATCACTATCCTACACGTGCTTCCGTAAGAAAGGAATAGCACATTGCATTATTAACATGATAAAAAGAGACGGGCATACTAACTACTTCTCAAGTGACTAATTCAAAATGAACTCCGCTGGCTAGAAACATATTAAAGTAAAAAAAATATTTTGAAGTAAAAGTGGAATGTAACTCCAACTCTTTTGATTCTTAACGTTTAAAAACATTTGCCACATCACCTTACACTACAATATGCCAGAATTTTGAATAGTTTTCATACGTATTTTTAAAAAAAACTTGCATACACGCACACTACCTGCAGGTCTAAAACATGGTCGCAACTGAACGGCACGGCGGACGCCCGCGCAATTTATTAGTCGTTTTACTCCAACGAGTGGTGACCCCAAGTCGCCTTGTAAGGCTTATCTAGTGGTTACCTTATCTGTGTACAGTCGATTTCTAATTTAAACTTCCGTATTCGTAGGCTTAGATATTATTTTAATATTACAATGTTCTAACCTACCGAACAGTATCAAAACGCAGATTATGTAACGGTAGACATTAACAGTGTCAAACCAAAAAACAAACCTGTTTCAGTCCAGGTGAAGTTAAACTTTATGTCAATGCCATAAGGACGTTAACGACTCGTCTTGCTGTATTTTAATCGCGGAAAGATCAACATAATGTTTATTTATTTAGTATTTCTAATTCCCGTTTAATTTTTTTGTAATAGTTTGTCTGCTTTAGTAATAAAATGAGTATTTATTTTACATTGAAGTACAAACTGTATACGGTTTATATCAGGTGGCCCAGAATTGACGATCTCCTTTCGAACATTTAATACGCCGAGATACAAAGAAAGCATATTTTATAGCCGACACACAGGTGAATCATTTATTGCGGTGTCTCATAGTACACAAATAATTTAATGTAGGTTTACACAATCAGAAAGATAAAAATTAAGTACTTATATCTCAGAACTGGAGCATTAGGTTGTAAGTAATAGGTCAAAAGTAATGCAGCTCAGTTTCCGGCCAAAGCTGAAAGGGAATTAAGAGCTCCCGTTAGGCCCCCAGGTTAGTAATCTAAATTAATTCGTTAAAATAATAAATCCATATTAATTTCGCTGTTTATTATTTAATAATCCATGCTGACTATTATACTTAATTAATTCAAATACCTATATCACACAATGGGAACACTGATCTGAGTCTAAGGTATGTTCTAAAACATTTTTTTCTCAAAAACATTTTAAGAAAATTCCCTTTTTTTCCCCTCTTCCGAAAAATAGTATCTCTGTCACTTTAAGATAACAAATGCTAGCATCCTTAGTCACAACACAACTGTCTACCGTGATTGTTCAGTTTAGGAATTATACGACTATTATTATGACGACTTTGAATTAAAGTATTTTAAAGTTAAAGTCATAGGGTGAATAAAATATTAGAAAAGGACTATTTTTCAACATGCTTCACTAAATATAAAATTTTAGAAAAACAAATAGATTGTTTGCATGTCTGTCTACATGTTTGTTAAGTCAAACAATCAAGCCAACACTTCAGTGTATACGTTTATGAAAGTATATATGTTTTGATTATTTATGTATGGTAACGCAGGGGAGTACGTTGTCCCCTGCGTTACCGGTTCGATTGGAGAATGTAGGAACATTTGATGTGTTCAATAGGTGTATAAATTTGGAAGTCTAATTATAACGCTTCGTAATCATCATCATCATCATAAAGTCGTCTGCTAAGATTTTATATCGTAAAAAAATGTTGGTGTCCTAAAAGTTGATTCACCCAGGTGACCAGTTGATTTCACCTATATGTATAGCATAGGACTTAGGACAGGAAAGAATTTCATCATCACAATAGGCTTGTAAATTATGTATAGTATTTCATACAGGCGTATAGTACCCTCGTACAGGTAGTTGACTACATAAAGGTCAGGTTCAGGGAGTAATGGATTTGTATGCAAATTATGGCAAGTTGTTATATATTTGCAAACAAAAGTAGTAATATACCTAACGTACTAACAGTATTAATTTTTTTTAATTCTTTTAAAAATACAATTTGACTTTTGAACAGGTTATTTATGCAATAGCTGTTTGAAAATTTTTTGACACTACTCAATTGTGGCCTTTACATCTTTACTTTACTTTACATCCAAAATCATGAAATGTGGCTTTGAAATGTTGTTTATTTATGGCGAAATATGGGACAGGGACATACAAAACATCAAAATAAGTAGTCAGCATAATTCCTATTACTGAACAAAGCACAACTATTAAAAATTTAACGCCTCAATAGCTTTAAATACAAATATAATTATTGCTGTTGCTTTCTATATTAACTTAACTACATATACATTGATCTTAAATGAGTATTCGTTATTTCTCTTAACTAAACTATGCTAGTTAACATTAGTATTGCTTGATCAAGGAAGATATTCCTCAGAAGTTGTAACAAGTAGCGGTGCAAAGAAAGTTGGTGATGTCATTTTAATGAAATGATAACTATCAGATGAACGTAAATCTAGCAGCAGTCTGCGTACGAGCTTCAAGGAATTGTATGGGAGTACTCAATGTACGGCCTGTCGCACGCCCTCCTTCGCCAGTCCTTAGAGCTGGCATTGGTTAAGAACATTAAGGTAAAGTTCCATTTTATAGCCGGTAGGATTTTAAACCAGTGGGAGTTTTCATCCCCTAAGCGTAGCTGCATCGCACCGGTCTAGCGTGGGAACTGAAGTTCGGCCATTTTGTTTAATAGGAAAGCTTCGTGTCCTGCAATGACTACCTTTCACCAATTTTCGTTGTACCACTGAATTACTAATATTACGCAAAGAGCTAGAAACTTTAGATACCACAGTTTTAGAGTTTTGAAAGTTGGGAAGTTGCGAATATAAAAATGCACTTCAAGAGCGCCTTATTTTTAAAGTTGGATTATTCGCGACCACCACTGTACAGTCGCCATCAAATATATCAGAGCGGCCAAGGTACTAAAAATATCTGAACATGCACTTTATCGCCTTGACAATAGGGGCGTTGTTCAGATATTTATGACCATCTTGGCGTCTCCGATATATCTGATGGAGACTGTACAACCACCACTCTTCTGTCAAATCGTACATGATTTACACGTTTGTTTAAAAACTATAAACTTCGGGCAACAATGTGCTATAGACTCAAACATAATTTACTGAAAATATGGCTCGTGAAAATTTGTAACCGGCCAGTCTTATATCATAATAAGACTGTCAGAGAAAGTACCGTACGAGTCGTTCTTGCGGTACTATTATGGGGCCATTTATTTGGGCTGATTGTGTATCCCTAGTATTATTTGATCGGTAACCTAACCGTCATTCATTTTAACGGAATAATATGAAAAACTGTTTATACATATGTAGGTACATGAATTACATGATACAAAGCATGTTCCTAAACCGTGAATCAAAACAATATTCCAGCCTTTACATTACGTAGAGTGAACCGATTCGACTCGTCAGAATGACATATGTGAGATCTACAATGACAGTGGTATCTAATGTTATTAGCTCTAAACTAAATATTGATATAAACCAAGCGACCATCAAATGGGCTTGTAACAAAGATTAAGTTGTAAAAAGAGAAGATATTGTACAAAATTATATTAGAGCTACAAAAAATAACATTAATTTCTATATCGCTGGTACGGTACTGTTACTTAAAATAAGCTTTATGAAACTAAGTGAGCTTAGGGCCGTTTACATTGACTTAGTTTGTGGTTCACTATAAATTACCCATCAGGGTCTCATTGTAAAAAGAGGCTAGTAATCTGTAATCAACGTTTGCGTCTCTTTCTAAAAAGTGTCTCTGCTGATGAAGAAAAATAGGGAAAAAACCTGTGGCCCTAGTAAAAAAGGGTATAAGTCAAATTGGTTCAGTTAAAAAGGCCACAAGTCCTATAAAATGTACGGTCAATCAATTTGATTCCTAGGCCACTGTAGAACCTTGTCGTAATGACAGTTGCCCGTGGATACGTATAAACGTAACCTGTTCGCTACCAAACTAGCTATTGTGACAAGGTTCTAGAGTGGCCTAGGAATCAAATTGGTTGACCGTACGGCACTTGTTCCCTTTTGTTACGACCTTGTGTTGTTGTTTGACTTGACACGTACCAAGGTACTATTTAAAATAGTGTTTATTTCTTACGTCTAATGTAAACGTGCCCTTATGAAAAAAAAAACACTTGAACACTAAATTATTGCTAAATCATTATTTATCTAGGCGATAACACGTGTAACAATTTTTGTACATATTTTAAGCTTCCAAGTGAAAATTTTAATAAATACGGCTACTACAAAAGCGCTAACTCGGTTAGTTGATTTTTATGGCTTTATTTTTAATTACGAAAATATTTTAACCCTTTGAACGCCAAAAACCCCTAAAGGGGTCTTGTGTCGTCGTGCCCACCACGCCAACAACCCATAAAAAAAGTCGGAGTGAAGAGTGTTTTGCACAGCGCTACGAGATTTGTCTTTTCAACCGACTTCAAGATTTCGCAGGAGGAGGTTATCAATTCGTCGGGATCTTTGTTTTTGATAATTTATTTTTATTTTTTTATGTATGTTCACCGATTATTCGAAGACGGCTGGACCGATTTGGAAAATTCTTTTTTATAAAATATTTTATAAAATACTTCACAGTTGGTCCCATTGTAACCATGTCAGGATCTGATGATGGGATCCTGGAGAAATCGAGGGAACTCTTCAACTATTATAGCCACCTATGGTGATTTGAGTATTTTTTTACAGCAGATCGAGCATTTGGTGTTGGAAAGGTGGATGCTTAGTGAAGTCGGTTCTTTTTTGTTTAAAATTATTTGATAACGCAACAGTGCTTGGCGTGTGAGTGATCACTTCATTCAAATATGAAAGCGTTAAAAAGGACATACACACAAAGTGTATTTTCAACCATAGCTAGATTAAACGAGGTGATGGCCCAGGCCATACTGAACAACGTCTTCTATACGACCAACCTTTTTCTGAGTGCAATAAAGTTAAAGTACTTAAACAAATAAATACAGAATCACTTTTTATAATTTCTCCAGGAATGAGGGTTTCCGCGATCGAGATTTTCACTAGATGGCAGCACCGTGGCGACAGGTCTAGCTGTCACAATCCACCAATCATGTTTAACCATATAATTTTTGATTGGTGGATTTTGACAGCTACTGCCAAAAAGACATGTCGTCACGGTGCTGCCATCTAGTGAAAATCTCAATCGCGGAAACCCTCATTGAGTACTACGTTACTGCGTTAAAATAATACTAAGAGCCTTTATGCCTCATTAATGGGTTTCGAGTTGGAGCTTCCGTAGTAGCGCTAAGAGTAAACCCATTGTGAGTTGGTAGAGTTAGATGCTATGATATTCTCATGTTATAGTAAATCGCTAAACTGGACACTAATTCAACAAATGTATAGAAAATAACTAAGAATATACAATCTCTGACGCAGAGTATTAAAGCTAGCTGTTCTTATGATATTTTGCAATAAGTAATTGTGTCTATCTACAAAGAAAGATTTACAAAGATGTGCACGTCAAGGTAACGCGAGTCACGATTAAATTTGATAATTATTTTTATTATGGTGCACACTTATGTGTCAATACTTTGAGAGAACTAAGTAATTATTTCTTAAAATATATTAGCACTTGAATTTGCATCATCAATGATGATGATTTGGAACATTGAAAAATCGTGACTCGCGTTACTCTCGCCGTGGAGTGACACAAGTGGGTGCAGTGCGTTACATTTAAAAAAATGATTAGTTTTATTCCTAACCTTTTTACTGAGCATTTCTTATTAAAATAAATCCCTTCTTACTAAAATGACTCGTATCGCAATCAGAATTTACAACTTCCTTATCTTAAAGGACAGTCAGCGTCACATAGTTGGTAGCAGCCAGAGTAGCCAAATATATCGGTACAGATCTTTATATGTATGGCGTTAAGGGTGTGTTACGATATATTTGGCGACTTAGACTGCTACGAACTATATGACGCTGACTGGACAAAAGACAATCCGTGAATAATATACACAATATATTTTTAAATGGGCCAGTAAAGACAGCTACCAGATCCCATGACACTATGGAAAAAGGTCTTAGGATATATTTCTTAACATTTTAAATTAGTGTCGATAGGTAATTTTCTGAATGTTGTATAAAAGTACCTATAAGCCCGTTTTCTGTAAACGCTATGTTCTTCTCGTTCTAACAACTATACGTATATTTGTTGGAATGATATGTAAACAGGCATTACAGGATACAAGCCTTTTATCAATCGTGACCATAGTGATCCACTGATCCATTTAAAAATATAGCTTGCATGTACTTTACCAGTACATGCAAAGTTTATGTACCATAAACGCAAAGATTCAAGTATTCCGCTGCGAAACGTTAATATAGAAAAGCTTCTAATATATTTATAATTGTTGCAACAAGAAATATTATATTCACAACCATTCACATCATTTTGTAGGTCTAATAAGCAAATCATCCGTTATGCATCCAATGTAGAACTAAACGGAGCCACAAGCCACAATATATCGTTTTGGTATATAATATTAAAAAGCGTAATTAACACATTTAATATTACCAACTTAATTGGGTAGGTACGAATGTTAAGGATAGATACGTATTTTTTAAAAGTTTGGTAGCGATACGGATGAAAGGCGCTATAACATGTAAAGTGATTAATTAAAGTAGGTAAGTTAATTAAATGTGCGTTTCTAAGTTACTAAGGCTATAAAATGTATATTTACAAGAACAAGTGTTATTGAATTCAAGAAGGAAAAATCAAATAAATGCTTGTGCACAACAATTTTCGTCACAAAAAGTGGAGAATAAACTACCGTGCGTAAGTATATTTGTATGATGTCTGAAATTATGTTTACAGGAAATTAAATTTTGTCTATCAAAGTACACAAAATATCCTTAATACTATCTAAAAGGGATTTCGTGAGGTTGAATGTACAAAATGTTTAATTTACCAATGGAAATGAATGTAGGTATTCTAAGATTAATTTATATAGCTCATTCTATTATATTTTTTGCTAAATTGCATTTCATAACTATGATTGCATGAAAAGTTAGGCAATTTGGGACTATCTATGATATATCATGTGTAATTATTATATGGGATTGATATTTGGTTACCTATTTATATAATGATCTAGTTATTTACTAGATATTTGAACGGCTCGCCTTGACAGTTTTAGATCACTTTGAATATTTAACAATTTGTTAAAATTTCAGTTACTGAAAAGCAACTCTATAAATGTACATATGTAGGTAGGTACCTATATGTATTCAACTTCTATTTGCAATACTAGTTACTACCTAAACGATATTACATACCTTCTTAAAAATACTCAAACTGAATCAAGCCAATACCATTCAAATCTCCAGTAAACAACGTCAATATTAACATGCGTATTATAATTACAAAATCCGAGAGGTACAAATAAATTACATCAAAACTCGCAGGCACAGAAAACAAAATTGACAGCATACGTAGTAACGTGTAAGGGCTTATTATCTATATCTATTCTTTCACTAAGTGTTACTTCAGCCAAGCAAGAATAAAGTTTATTCAAAGATTCATGTTATAGCGTTATTTCACGGCAAGAGTAACGCGAGTCACGATTTTAATGTGTGTTACTTTTATTTATGATACTGAGTGTAATTTATCTATCGCAGTGTTACTGTTTATCTTTAGATATATTAACACTCAAATCTACATAATTAACAAAAAAAGTCACATTGAAATCGTGACTCGCGTTACTTCGTGGAATGACCCTACAATTTTAAAGGTTAATCTCAGAACCTTTATTCAAGTCTGATGGCCCTAAGCCTTACAATTACGCTATGTTACAAGTGTCCGTTGACAGAATCATCTCGGTATGATGTAGTGTAGTATGACAGCTGTCATTATGATGATGATGGGCGACGGTAGCCTCTGGAGGGGCCCGGAGTTGGTTTGATCTTGACATTCACCTGTAAAAGCGAAATTGTTTATATTTATTAGGTTGAAGCCATGTTGAAGAACATTTGCAGAGTAAAAAAAACTTTTTTTTGACAAATTTTTTTATACTCAAATTGTATTTTTGCTGGTCAGGATTAGAATTTGAAAATCTCAATTTAAGATCCATTTCAAAGAATTTCTAATATATTTTTATATATAGGTAATATTAAAATAAATTATTTTGAAGTTATTGAAGAAAAATGGCAAAATTTACCACTCCTTATCTCAAAAACGGCTGAACAAAATTTGAAAATAAAATAAAATAATAGAGGCCCTAATAGTCAAGCGTGAGTTGGGCTTACGAGAAAAAACATATTAAAATTTGCGTCTGTAGTGTGAATTATCTGAAATAATAATTAAAAATATGTTGTCATAAAAAATAAAAATAAAATTGTGTGATAGTCCGACTCGCACTTGGCAAGTTTTTTAATAAACCTACCAGTGCTCCTAGCGTTGAAGACCAGGTCCTGGCCACTGGTGCTGCGCTCGCAGTTGGTAGCGCTCCTGAGAATGAGACATTTATCAAATATTTAAAAAAAATGTTTATAATATGTAGTTGGATTTTTTAAAGATGTCTATGTAAAAAGAGCTTTTTAGTAACATTCGGATATCTCCACCAACTAGTAACCCTTAAGTGTAAGGCCCTTGTGGACGCTCAAGTTGGGCGTGCTGCCGGGCGGAGCGTGCGGGAGACGTTATAGTAGGTATAATATAACAGTACTTAGGAGTCAAAAGCATCGTGCTGATGGGGCCATACAATAAAGTAAGGATGGGAAGGAATATTGAACAAGAAGTCCAGCTCAATGAGTTACTCAATCGGAACGTTCCTTTTCGGCCCACGTGTGAGAGCTGTTTAACCCGCATAAGGACTATAGTGGCAGTTGTAGCAGTAAAAATATGGCTTTTCGTGAACAAGAGATTTCCTTCGGCTTGATTATTCCTTAGAACCCAAGGATGAATTTGAGAAGTGGCTCCACTTCTCAAATTCATCCTCACCAAGATTTTTGATGTAAATTTTTAGGGGAGGAGGCTCTCAACCAAAGCCAAGTTTAGTATCGTTTTCGTATAAATCGGGGATGCCGAATTCATTTATGGTATAATTTTGACACCGTTCCGAAGCAGAAAACATGTAAAATAAAAAAAATAAGGTATTTTGATGTAGATATCAAAATAAAATTGAGAGCCCCCCCCCCTAAAAAATCTTGGTGGGTTTTCAAATCCATCCTTACATCCTAAGGAATAATCCGGCCGAAGGAAATCCTTTGTTCACGAAAAGCCGTATTTGACCTTTTCATCCGACTTCAAGATTTCGAAGGAGGAGGTTATCAATTCATCGGGATCTTTGTTTTTAGGGTTCCGTAGTCAACTAGGAACCCTTATAGTTTCGCCATGTCTGCCCGTCCGTCCGTCCGTCCGTCTGCGGATAATCTCAGTGACCGTTAGCACTAGAAAGCTGAAATTTGGTACTAATATGTATATCAATCACGCCGACAAAGTGGTAAAATAAAAAGTGGAAATTATTTTTTTATTAGGGTACCTTCCCTATACGTAAAGTGGGGAGTGATTTTTTTTTTCATTTCAACCCTAACGTGTGATATATTATTGGATAGGTATTTAAAAATGAATACGGGTTTCCTAAAATCATTTTTCGATAATGTAAATATTTTCGGAAATAATCGCTCCAGAAGTAAAAAAATATGCGTCCCCCCCCCTCTAACTTTTGAACCATAAGTTTTAAAAATATGAAAAAAATCTCAAAAGTAGAACTTTATAAAAACTTTCTAGAAAAATTATTTTGAATTTGATAGGATGAATAGTTTTTGAAAAAAAAATACAAAATAATTTCTGAACTAAGTTTGTAATTTAACCGTATAAGCAGGTGTTTATTGTACCTGTAATTTCTACAAAATTACAATGAAATGACGTGCTTTCAAATAAAGTAAAAACGGTGAAAATCGGTTCACGCAATAAAGAATTATCCCATAAAAATCATCTTCCATACTTTATGCTCGCGCGCTAGTTTACTTAATTTGCCGATAGATGTCGCTGTACGTGGAACGCTCATATCATATCCTACATGGCGGTGTTATTTTAACTCTTACTGTGACGGACGGAAAACTACGGAACCCTACAGTGAGCGTGGCCCGACACGCTCTTGGCCGGTTTTTTTATGTATGTTCACCGATTATTCGAAAACGGTTGGACCGAAATGGAAAATTCTTTGTTTGAAAGAGTATACTTCACAGTTGGTCCCATTGTAACCAGGTCAGGATCTGATGATGGGATCCTGGAGAAATAGAGGGAACTATTCAACTATTATAGGCACACCTGTAGTGATGTGAGTATTTTTTACAGCAGCTCGAGCATTTGCTGTTGGGTAGATGTTTAGTGAAGTCGGTCCTTTTTTGTTCAAAATTATTTGTTTAAAATGATTATGTCGTAACTACTATTCGTATAAGGAGTATCAGTATCAGTATCAGTATTAGTAACCTGGCCACGGTGAGCGCGGCGCGGTGGTCGCGCGACACGAAGCAGTAGCGGCGCGCGGCGCGGCTGTCGCGCGTCACCGGCGTCGTCACCACGAACGACGCGCCGTTCTCGTACCACCCGCCGTGGCACATGTACGCTGGATTTCAAAATTACTTAGGAACGTGCACTGCAATAGTGTGTGCATAAAGAAATGTAATTAAAGCCAGACCAGAAATATATGATCTTGCGCCATGTTGCGGAATTTCATTGGAACTAATTTCTTACACTGGCAATAATTTTAATGACATGTGATACTGTCACTGTTGTCAGTGTCATTGTGGCCGTTTACATAAATAGTAATAAAGTGTTGAATATTAAATAATAAACGACAAAAACTTCCCAAAATTATCCATAGTCAAGAGCGAAATGTTGTAAATAGTCTATATTAATAAACTGCTGTAAATAATTTACTAGGGAATAGAACTATTTCGATGTGTGACATTTTCAAATTAACGTCAGAGCTGACAGGTAATATATGATCTTGCGCCATGTTGCGGAATTTCATTGGAACTAATTTCTTACACTGGCAATAATTTTAATGACATGTGATACTGTCACTGTTGTCAGTGTCATTGTGGCCGTTTACATAAATAGTAATAAAGTGTTGAATATTAAATAATAAACGACAAAAACTTCCCAAAATTATCCATAGTCAAGAGCGAAATGTTGTAAATAGTCTATATTAATAAACTGCTGTAAATAATTTACTAGGGAATAGAACTATTTCGATGTGTGACATTTTCAAATTAACGTCAGAGCTGACAGGTAAACACATCAAGATCTCACCATACCATAGAGAATAATACGCTCTATGGCTATACTGAACTGTTGCCATCTGAATGAGAATAGTAGCGCCCCCTTGACAATGATCATATATTTCTGGTCAGGCTTTACTTAGTCCGTAAATTAGATTCCTATTTTTTTATTGCCTATTTTGTGTGCTGGGCAAAGGCTTTTCTTTTGTCCATCAAGCAACAGTAAAATTCGGATGTGGGTACTCGTGACATCACGTCGTGCTTAACAGTGTAGCACGGTGTGTGGCCGAACTTTAATGCGCTTTAATATCTTTTTTATTTAATTGTAAAAATAAAATGAATGGACGGAGAAACCTTTTTTCAAAAATTTGGTGACTGATAAAAAAAGTGTAAAAACTCACCTGTAACAACCTCCTTATTCTCACAGCTCGAATAAAATTCCATGTTCTTCACAGAATTGCACCCCACCTCCAGTCTATCAAACGCACTGAGCACGCATCCAACATCACTCGCCTGCCTTCTACTCCTCAACATGGGTATACTCGACATATTGCTTACGCTAAAATTGAACCTACTACCATTTCTAACGTCATCTTCCCTTAGGGATCTGACGCTTCTTTCGTGTCGGTTTTGTATTTCGTATTTGCCGGAATACGGGCATTCTTTTATTTCTGGGTTGCTCGCTGAAATGAAAAATGTGAATTAAATTGTGAGATTATGCAGAAAAAGGACAAAAACAATGAGATATTCAATATATTGTGTCTAATATTAACTACTACTAACTGGATCCTCCTATTAGATTAGTCCAAGTCCTAAAATGCATTTTACTACAGTCGTGTTGTAATACCTAGTTCTTTAATTTCGCCCCGATTTGACATGCCAAACTGTGAGACGTGGATGTCACACTTGTATTGGTAGTGGATAAAGTGATACCTACCCTTCTGTCCACACGTGTCCACACCTAATTGTCAAGCTGTCAGTAGGTCTCGCTAGATCGTTTTGGCTATTGGCCACCATTTTAGATATCACTCTTGAGTGATTGCACCCCATATTTCAACTGTCACAAAAGTGTGATATCATAGTTGTCTCGCAAGCGACTGTCAGTTATGCCATGTTATCTTGAATCGAGGCCCAGGGAGGGCCAAAAATGTGTTAAAACTGGCGATGGGCGCCGGCACACACACACACACACACACGTAGTGCGACACGCTGGCACTGTGTGTCAGTACTGTCAGTCGGGATAGAACAGTTCCTCACCCACTAGAATGACTTGGGCTCCGTGACGACGTTGAAGTTTTAGAGCACGCGCCATCGGGTACGTGTCGCGTAAGTGCATACACGCACACGTAGCGCGACACGCTGGCATTGTGTCTCAGTCGGGATAGTACAGTTCCTTACCCACTAGAGTGACGTAGGGCTCCGTTACAGCGTTGAAGTGATGGTTGGAGCACGCGTCGTCAGGGCGCGCCGTGGCGGCGCCGCGTTGCAGCTCCGCGATGTACGTGTCGCGTCGGTACAGCACCACGCACACGTAGCGCGACACGCTGAAATATAAAAAAATTAAATTAATTATTATTGTCCATCAAATTATGCGCATCATAATACCTGCTGGCTCCACATAAAAGCAATACCTTTGACCATGCTATTTGTGCCAATTGAATTGGTGAGTGAAGACCAATTCGGCTTCGCATTTCGATTTATTTGTTTGTTTATTTATTGCTGTGTTATTTGTAAGATGTGTTAGATGTGTTACTTGAATCAATGTTTTCTATTCTATTCTTTCTATAATCTACTTATATCATTGCAGTGCTAACCTTGGGTCGAGTAGAACGTCATTAAAAACCAACTGCGACACTGAACTGCATCGACAAATGAATCGCACGATCCGCCCAAGAAGTTATCATTTTAAACTGGAATATACTCTTCGGTCACAAAGTGACGCTGAAAGAGATAGGTTATATAAGGGTGTGTCTCGTTTTGACTAAGGAGGTAATGACGTCACCAGACAATCGAACGTATCTGGACCTGTAGGAGCGATTGAGTCCTCGCTCATAAGCAGCCGAACGGCTCCCCTCAAATCACCCTCATGCACCTTGGCCTCAATCGTCCTAGCCAGAGAAATTGACCGGGAGGGCAAAGAACAATTATCAGGCGACAAGTACGAGAAGGCCTCTATGTTTGCTTAACATTGGCAGTAAGGGATTCCGTACCACCCGCTTCAAGAGTCCTTAGGGTCCTGTAAGAAAAGGACAGGAAAGCGCACCACTCGTCTATCCCATTAACGGTAATGCACCTCTCTATAATGCTGCATAACTTACTAGCTGCAACACTTCTCGCCCCCTTCGGAATGTGCCGCTGAACAGAACTCGCACTGACTCCTTAAGAGAGGCGAGTTGATCCAGGTTGCAGCTGTATGTTTGTGTGTTTGGACCTGGTTGAGCAGTATTAGAGTGCAAGGCGGCATCGCTGGCGGGCTGGGCTGGGCTACATCCTTGTGCATTCGCTTGATGTGCACTTTAAGACCACACGACGAAAATAATCGCGACGAGTTAATGCAATGAGGGCACGTCGACTCAAACGGGGAACTCATAACGAGAGATAATGTATATTAAAAACTCAATTGTAAACTATCCATATCCATATGTATGTGTGTGTTTGTTTGTCCGTCTTTCACGGCAAAACGGGGCGACGAATTGACGTGATTTTTTAAGACGTGATTTTTGGAGATAGTTGAAGGGATGGAGAGTGACATAGGCTACTTTTTGTCTCTTTCTAACCCCCCACTTCCCTAAAATGGGGGGTGGAAGTTTGTATGGAGCATTCCGGGGGGCAATCAGGAAAGGGGAACCGTGTTACCCCGAATTTAACGCGAGCGAAGCCGCGGGCAAAAGCCAGTATATTATAGTCGTTTAGTTCTAATTAATTCTTTTAAACAAAACTTCATTACAGGAGCGCTTTGTGCTTTATTTGCCCTTGAACTTTAAAGCGGGGAATAAATATATTTACTTAAATTGTTTTAGCACGGATGTCACGAACTTCCGTCCGCCAGCAATATAAACGAGGACCTGACCTTGACGGCAGTATCGTACAAACAGCAAATCTTAACCGTACATGTGGACCTTATTACAAAAGGCATAAGATCTACTGATGTACAGTTAACAGTGTGGGCGATGGTACTAGCCCTTGACATGATATGGACATGGAATACTTTGAGACTACTAAATATCTGCTAAAGTGACCAATTATTATTGTTCTCGAGTGTATGTACCGTCAAACAGGGCTTTCAAATATTTAGACTTTGAATAATCTATTTCTTTTTATGTCAAAGTATGATAGTTTACCTCCAGGTTCCGGTGATACGTAAGAGTTTTTGATTCTAGTCATTTGCCAAAAGAGACCAAGTAAATTATAAATATTGCTGTTTTTATGACCGTTTCAACTCTGTATAAGTAACACTAAAGTTTCTTAAAATCACTCCGCTTTGTGGTCTGTACCACAAAACGGAGTGATTTGACTGTTCACCGGCAATAGTATCATCCTACACGAAGGCCGCACAAAATATGTGCCACGCTCTTATTTGTAGGGCCATAAGAGCGTGTCACATATTTTCGCGGCCTTCGTGTAGGAAGATACTATTGCTGGTGACTGTACCTAACGAATTTATTATGGGAATCCACACAATACTGAATGGATTCAACCCGGAGAAATAACCGAAAGATCTCTATAACCTGTAACCGATTGAGCGCTGCCCTGACCAAAATTTCTCTTCGGATTGGTTTCCTTTTCCACGTATATTACATACCTCGTTTATAATTTTCAACAAAAAATAACCGACTTCACTTAGCCTCCACCTTTCCAAAAGCAAATGCTATCTGCTGTCAAAAATACTCAAATTACTATGGGTGTGCCTATAATAGTTGAAGAGTTCCCTCGATTTCTCCTGGATCCCATCATCAGATCCTGACCTGGTTACAATGGGACCAACTGTGAAGTATCTTCAAACAAAAAAAGAATTTTCCAAATCGGTCCAGCCATCTTCGAATAATCGGTGAACATACATAAAAAAAATAGCAAAAACAAAGATCCCGACGAATTGAGAACCGAAATCTTGAAGTCGGTTGAAAAAGGCACATACGTTTCAATTCAAGAACTTTTTTGGCTCAAAAATTTGTCTAGGTATTGATAATCTTGATAGGAAAAAAATTGCCTATTGATAATTTTGATAGGTAGCTATGTGGTAGCTATGTAATTTAGATGATCGATATAATGAGAAATTAAGACAACATTAGCCATCTGAAGCCGGTGAGTCAGGTTTCCACACAGGAATCTTCTTTTATACTAAAGAGTCGGCAACTCGCATGCGTTACCTTTGGAATTACAGGCGTCCATGGGCTACTGTAGCTGCTTACTATTAGGCGGGCCGTATGTTTGTTTGCCACCGTCAAGGTATAAAAAAACCTTATGAGTAGGGTCTAGTCCTATTTGGCTGTGGTTTTTTGTAAGATGGAGGTACTTTCTTCAGTCGGGCTCTGCTTCAAATTTGGGCGAGATGACATTCGCACCTCTAAAAATAATATAATGATGACAAAGTGAGACAACATTAGCCATCTGATACTCACGCTGCAGCAGTACACCTTGATGTCGGCGCCGGTCTTGTCAAGGCAGTCTTAATACGTGACGGGACGGGGCCCTCAGGCGCTCAATTAGGGACAACGTTGACTGTAAAAAAAACTTTCGGGGCCCCCCAAGGAGGGGGCCCTGGGCACGGGCCCCGTGTGCCGTTATGGAAAAGACGGCCCTGCGGTCTTGTCCGTGATCCTCAACGTGGCGTTGCGCTGGTAAAACGTGTAGTTGCTGCTGTAGTCCAGCTAATAGTGGGGGAGTAGCCGCTATGATGAGGTAGCTAGAGCGCAACGCAGAGCATAAGGAACCTATCTTATGAGGGACAAGAGCCAGAGGTATGGTACTCACCAGTGGTGCTGCCAATGCGCCACCAGCGCCACCGAGTTCCCGCTCGGCGAGCTGGCCTTCACGCTCACGCAGTACACCTTGATGTCGGCGCCGGTCTTGTCCGTGATCCTCAACGTGGCGTTGCGCTGGTAGAACGTGTAGTTCCTACTGTAGTTAAACTAGTGGGGGCGTAGCCGCTATAATAAGGTAGCTAGAGCGCAATGCACAGCATAAGGAACCTGTCTTATGAGGGACAAGAGCAAGAGGTATGACACTCACCAGTGGTGCTGCCAATGTGCCACCAGCGCCACCGAGTTCCCGCTCGGCGAGCTGGCCTTCACGCTCACGCAGTACACCTTAATGTCGGCACCGGTCTTGTCCGTGATCCTTAGCGTGGCGTTGCGCTGATAGAACGTGTAGTTGCTGCTGTAGTCCAGAGTGTGCCAGGTGTGGGAGAACGTCATCCACGTTGGGAATTGGCAGTTGGAGCGGACTGACACTGCAAACAAAAGTTTTTAGAGTTTTTGTATTTATTATAATTTATTTATAAGATGAGTGTTCCATCGCTGGCCATTCCTCCTTTACTTTCACGTATTCCGATCCTGATCCTGAATCTTGATCCGTCTCCCACCTGTTCTTAGCAAAAGCGCCGAGGTCTCGCAAACAAGTATGTAAGTGCAAGTGCATCGCGTAACTCAATAGACGATAAAAAACATTCTAACCGTGCTAATTGTTTGTAAATAAACCAGGGGTTTCCAATCTTATTCACTCGTTTGTTTTCGCGGGTAGGGTTGTATGGAATGTATCTGTTTTGTCAGACCCAATTGGCAGGCTTTGCGGCTTTAGTTTAGAGACGGATATAAACTGGTGGCCAACGTACCTCGTTTCAAAGCCATAGTCCTAGACCCCTCTGTAGCACTGAAGAGTCCATTGCAGGTCGCATCCCCGGACTGGGCGACTCGGTACTCCACGTCACCAGACCCTGGACCTTCTTTTACGCCTGTTGATGCTGAAATAGACAGAAATCTCTCGTAAAGGGAAAACTAGAAGACTATGTAAGAATCTATAGGGAAAAAAATTCAGATGTTTGATCTATTAAAAAATAAAGGATCATTGTAGACATATATAGGTACAATGAGGATAAAATAGATAGTAAATGTTTCCTCCTACATGTCTTTCGTCCTACATTTTACAATAAAGTGTAAGTATAGATATTTGACATATCCGATGTTTAGAGATGTTTTTAACGATTGGAGCGCCATTTACGTCCTTTTTTGCGCATTTTTCCTCATTGTTCGATTGTGGCCACTGTTAGTCGAGAAATAGATTGGATTGTACGGCCCAGCGCGAAAAGAGGTATGAACATATGTATGTTGGTTCAAGTCCAACTGGGTTGAAAAAAATATGATACCATTCAGCGCATTAAGTAGTGGCTATGTGCAAGATGAACTAAGTAACTATGCTTTGCGTGGAAAAAATATAAGTTGCAGAAACTTCCAAAAAAGTTGGAAAAGGTCTCGGAATTTCTGTAAAACAAGAAACATAGGAAAAATTGATTGAAGGAACAGAATGTTTCAATTCCATTACAAAACTATAAGAAGCTTCTGAAATTTACCTATCTGAATACTTCCCCAATTTTGAAGATTCCGTTCGCACCTCAGCAGGTAAAAAGTGCCCCATAGCCGGCATAATCCTGAACATAGCCAACAAGCCAAGCTAACCTAAGAATAGTCTTACCGATACCATTAGTCTTCTCGTAGACGAAGCAGCGGTACCGGTCTTCGTTGCTGGTGGCGTGGTTGTGATGCAGCTTGCCCACGAGGAACCGGAGGCTGCCCTCCTTCCATGTGGCCAGGCATTCGAGCTCCTCCACTGGAAATACAATAACAAATGTTTAAAAAAATACTTACTTAAGAAACATACAGAAATGTTAGAAAATTTTCTCCTTTGTGTTCCTTCTTCCTCCTCCCAATTTTATAATTCTTCGTTTACTTTTAAGGCAGCTCGTCTGTGGAACTCCCTTCCAGCAGAATTAAGGCGTGCTAAATCACTTGCTGCAATCAAAGGCTTCAAAGCCCATCTCAAGGATTACTACTTGCCTCTTCCTAAGTTTTACCGTTTTACTGCTTGGTCGTTAATATATTCTCGGTCTCGATAGTATTATTATTTTGGCTGATATATATTTATATATGTAGTATGTATTTTATAAATATACAGGGTGCCATCTGAGACGTGATCAATTATATGTTTTTCTAACTCCATAAACAACTAGCAGTTGAATGCCCCAACTTTTACTAAAACCAGACATTTTTTTTTTTACATGTTTTTATAATTTATTTTTCATTTGACGGGGTTTTCGGGATATTTAAACTACTTATTAGAATATTTAAATAAGTAAATTGAATTACCTCTTTGAACTGGAACTGTCGTTAATAACAATTTTGTCATTTATTCCGGATAAAATGTAATTTAATATTTCTTTTTACCTTAAATATCTTATAAAACTGTTTTATACTAATATTATCACTTTTGAAAGAAAAATAAATTACAAAAACATGTAAAAAAAAAGAAAAAAAATGTCTGATTTTAGTAAAAGTTGGGGCATTCAACTGCTAGTTGTTTATGGAGTTAGAAAAACATATAACTGATCACGTCTCAGATGGCACCCTGATATATCTGCAAGTATTTGTATGTATTTACTGAAATATGTATAATATATGTTTGTACTTTTATTTACGTATGTCTGATTAGTTTTTCAATGTTCGTGCTTTCATAAGTTTTTTGCACCTCCTATTGACTTTTTCTGCATTATCTTCTCCGCTATCCAAAGGTTGTCTGGAAGAGATCGCTCATTAGAGATAAGATCGACTGTTGTTTGCCTCTTTTTATCATGTTTTTTTTTCTACTGTGCTGTTTCATTCATTCATTCATGTAGCGTGTAATGCCTGAGAATAACCAAGTGAGTTATACAGGATGTAATCGTTAAGTGTGGCCAGGCCATAACTCCGTAAATATAACAGATATCAGAAAACTTCCAACTGATATCGAAAGTGCGTTACCCAATGAGTAAAATTACATTAATAACTTTTTTTAAATAAAAGTATTAATATTAAAAAAAATAAGTTTAAACGCTCCCATACAGTTAGTACCTACGACGACTCACTCCCAAAGAAGAACGTCGGTGCCGTAAGAGATAAAACTGCTTGAGATTCATTATTTGCACGAATAAACTGTAATAACATGATAATTGATTGATATGGAATAAAATAAAACAATTCATGAATAATTTGATGACGGTGAAATGACTAGACCGTACAAACTAGTCTTTATCCGAACGTCGGTCCGGGTTTGAAGTTAATGTTTGGGATAGTTCGGATTTTATTTAAAAAAAGTTATTAATGTAATTTTACTCATTGGGTAACGCACTTTCGATATCAGTTGGAAGTTTTGTGATATCTGTTATATTTACGGAATTATGGCCTGGCCACACTTAACGATTACACCCTGTATAGGCGCAAAACAGACTTGAGCAGAATTCAGCTATCATAAACAAAAATCAGCCGGAAGTTGGAAATTTGTTTATGGTGGCTAAATTGTTGTATGAAACCCATTAACAAAATGCTGATTTTTGTCTATGAACTAAGAGCTGGCCACGTCAGATATAACACAATAATGAGAGCAACAAAACCCAACTGGTCAGGTTGCTGTAATATCCTTATTGCTAGATCCGGCCACCTGGCAGTTTTTAATGTGTGGAAGTCAGAGTGACAGACTAGAAAATTTTTTGAATTGGAAAATAGTAATATGAAAATAGGTAAGAACTGCCGAAGTTGTCTCATTTATAAAGGACAGGGCCTATATTTTAAATTATAACAAAAAACATTGCGTATTATAAAGGAAACAAAAACAGAAGGCGACAAACTATGAAATACATTATACGTCGTTTGTCACTACTTTCCCGCAACAGAAACTTTTGGCAATGATATAATCTAATTATTTATATAATTTCTCATAATATTGCATCAAACACAGGATTGGTTTTCTTGAAGTGGTTTGTATTCTTTGACTTCCACCACTTTACAGCTGCCAGATGTCCAGATTTAGAAATAAGCATAGTATAGCAAACAGGGGTTTCTTTGCTCTTATTATTGTGTCATATCTGACGTGGCTAGCTCTCTGTATATGACAGCTAAATTCCGCTAAAATGTGTGTTGCGTCCAAAGCTGTCAACTTTAATAAGTGGTAAATATTAGTGGTATAACGTCTGCGTAGTTATAAATATGGCGTACTTACAAAAAACTAAAAAAAGTAAACAAAGAAAGTAGAAGTAAAACAAGTAATCCACTATATAACTCACTAATAAATCTAAATATTCTATTCTTTATATAAGAAGTTCGCCTTGGGCACTGGAGGGCGTTAGCTAATTCTAACCAGCGTCTTCAGATTTTTTAATAACTTTTTTCAATATGACGTATATTTTAGTTGGTAAATAATTCATATACTTATCCCCTTGGTATGCTTCATTTTGTTTTTAACTTCGATATTTAGAATCTATATAATGTATATAAATATCCGTTATACACGGTGTAACATGAGGAAACCGAATAATTTTAACTGCGTATTCCTGATCATAATTGGAGACTAAAATGTCGTACTTATAAACTTTTCTGGAATTCGCCTAGTTTCAGAATTACTACCATTTAAATTAAATAAAACATTTTTTATTGTGACTCAGTGCAAAACGCTTTTTTGATGGCGATTTCACCCTTTATGGGGTGTAGTCTAGACATTCTTATTAACAGATATCAAAGTACCAAGGAATACTTAACGTAAATTTTTTTTACGAAAAAAAATGTACTAATTTATTTCAATCGACAGTTTCACCAATAACATTTATGTTTTTATGTTCAAAAGCATTCCAAAAATCTAAAAAAAAACAAAAAAAACATTTTTTTTGGCGAGATCGACCTAAATTTATTATTTTATTACATTTATTACTCCTTATGAACTCAGGAATTCTTGGTTAAAATCTCTCGCAATGCTCACGAGCACCGTGTATATAACTGTAGCCTGAAATGCATTCTGTTCCTGTGATCAATATTGTCAACTAGCTAACATGGCGTTTTCAAGCGTTTTTGCGCCGGCCCCTCCTTTATTATAGACGGAGAGCTAGCCACGTCAGATATGACACAATAATGAGAGCGACGAAACCCCTCCCGTTAGTTTGCTATACTATGCTTATTTCTAGATCCGGACATCTGGCAGCTGTAAAGTGGTGGATGTTAAAGAATGCAAACCACTTTAAGAATACAAATCCTAGAGTTGTGGTTTTAATGCAGTATTATGAAAAATTATATAAATAATTAGATCATATCATTACCAAAAGTTTCTGATGGGGGAAAGTAGTCCAAAACGACGTATAATGTAATTCATAGTTTATCGCCCACTGTTTCTGTTTCCGAAATATTATGCAATTTTTTTGTTCTAATGTTAAAATGTAGGCCCCGTCCTCTATAAATAGGATAACTTCGGCCGTTTTTACCTATTTAGGTATTACTTTTTCCAATTCAAAAACTTTGCTAGTCTGTCACTCTGACATCCACCCATTAAAAGCTGCCAGATGCCCGGGTCTTGCAATAAGGATAGTATTTCAATCTTACTAAATGGGTTTCATTGCTCTCATTATTGTGTCATATCTGACGTGGCCAGCTCTTAGGCCATTATATTTACCTATATACAACATATTTTAAATTTTATGATCGTAAGAAAGCAAGTCAACTACGTCAAGAATATACCCAACGACTTCCAAGACAAAGTTTTCGCAGTGAAATAAACAGAACACCGCCATCATGGAGACACGGAGCGTCATGAATAAATTAGTATCAGGGTAAAAATAGAGCTGTCATGCTCATTGTGCGGTTCTGGGGCCAGGAATAGATGTTAGACAACAGGACAATCCGACAGACAACGTGTTTATGTACGGGCTGGGCGGTCTTAAGGGGAAGTCAATGTAGCCATGCCTATATTCGGGGTCAAAAGAAAAGTATAATAATGTAAACAAACGCATGTGCCTTCATTGCTTCACTATCACGCACTTTTAAAGAACGACCATGGTTTCATTGTCAGCTTATACATATACTGAAACCTTTTTAACTAGTTCTGTCAATGACGCTGAATGTTAAATAAATTTGACAATTGCTGCGCACGTAAGATTTTCCATAGGTTTAATTTTTAGGCTTTAATATATTAATCATGGGAAATTACCATTGTAAATTGACTGTACATGCATATTGAGTCCTATAGTAACCTAAGCTCAGTCCGTGTCGAGGGTCTTCCAACCTCCTTCCCGACGAGACATCAACTGACCGACTGGCTGACTGACGTTCTCTTCTGGAACGATGGACTTTAAATTTTAAAATTAGACACGACGGAACAATAGACCGGACAACCGACAACCGACAGTCGACGATAGACAGTGACACGAGAAACATCCTCCGACTCCTCCAACCAGACTCAATAGGTCTACAAAATAATTATGCCGTTCTATTATTTTCTACTATTCCGTTCTCAGTTTCTAGTTGGCTATAGTTTTTGAAAAAAAGGCGGCGACAGAGCCGTAATTTTAGGCGTTTTTTATCGAAACTACTGCACGTAAAATAAAGTCAAACCAGTCAGCTTTCTATTGGTACCCAACACGAATCTTACAAATGAAAAATAAAATTCACTTCTCCTAAACTTCCCCATAAAATGAAATATAGGTAAGCAGTTAAGGCCTCAGTACCTTGTTACAGCCGACTAAATTCCAAATTTCAGCTTTATACGTCAAACTGTTTCCGAGAAAGACGCATTTTACCAATTTCGACTATTTTCGACTACCATAAGTGTTTCGTAAACCAAATTTTGGTACGAAACACTAAAACATTTATTTTTTTATAATTTTTTTTATTAAAGAGCGCTAAAGCATTGTCAAGTTTTCCTTGATATTTTTTAAAAATCATATTTTGATGAAAAAGAGCTTTACATCACTCACATCCCAACCCCTCTGTCACATCTAAGCCTCCTTTATTTATCCCGCGAATTCAGCAATCGGTTAAATCTATCATGTTTGTGGGATCTTTTATGGGAAATCGCCTGTTTCTTGATAGTGCATGTGTTTGAAATATATTACTCGTTATTTATTTAATCGTATGGCATGCATATTAGATAGATAGATAGATAGATAATTTCTTTATTCATACCCACAACATACATGGCATAAACATCAACACAAAGTAAAATTACAAAAAGAAACTAAAAAGGCATGCAACTTAATAACTTTTATGCACGTCAACAGGAAGCCATGTGTCATGGCAGAGAAACGGCGCTGGCTCAGCATGGTGATGCAGCAAGCCACATCGCTGGTATTCTGCCAGTACCTTATTTACAAAATGGTCGTGCAACGCTTTAAAAAAAGGAATTATAAATAGACTAGACTATAAAAAATAACACAGTAATATGCTAAATTGTGCGTGAAGCGAGCGTACCTATTATAGTGTGTCTGTGCGTATGTAGGTATGTTTGAGTGTAATGTAATGTGTGCGCGGATGCCAGTATTTTTTTTTCCTTCTCTTCGCTGAAGCATAGAATTAAGGGAATTTATAGATTTAATTGTTTTGTTTTTGTTGGTTAAAAAGATGAAGTCGATATTTTACTTTAAATGTTGCTTTACTCTTTATCTGACGAATTGGTGGTGGTATATTATTCCAACATTTAGTTGCGAGGTATCTAAAACTCCCTTTAAATGCGGCAGACGTGTGCTGGGGGACCTGTAACACTATTGCACGTGAGGGTCTCATTTGGTGGTGGGCACTACTTTTCGTAAACCACATGAGTTTCTTATAGAGATAAGATGGCTGCTTTGTTGTAATTGTATCAAATAGCAGACAAGCAAACATGAGTTTATGACGCGCCGCCATTTTCAGTATACCCGCATTATTCAAGAATGGTGTGATGAAAGTACGAGGAGGGATCCTGAAACAAAATCTGGCACAAGCATTCTGAACTCTTTGTATAAGACGCCACGATCGCGCAAGAAGGCACGAACCATACGCAGCAAGGCAGTAATTAAGTTTAGATAAAACCAGAGCTTCACAGAGTCTCACTCTTAGAGCCACAGTAAGAAAATTTTGAATATGATATAGAACCTTTAAACGGTAAAAACAATTTCGGACAACGTCTATCACATGCTTTTCAAAACGCAAATTTGTATCCAGCCAAAGTCCAAGATTTCTCGCCACATCGACACGATCCACTTTCACATCGTCAATCCTAATGTTTGGCTGTTTTGAAATAATGGTGTTGGTTTGTTTTAATGATCCTAGGACCATGTATTTGGATTTAGTAGGATTAAGGACCAAACAATTCGCAGATGACCACTCGGAGAGGCGTTTCAGATCCTCATTTAATTTTTCGACCGCGGAAGCGAAGTCTTGAGGATGAAACGACAGAAAAACTTGTAAATCATCAGCATAAAGGTGGTATTTACAGTATTTGATGCAGTTGATGATATCGCTACTGTACAAGATAAATAATAGAGGCCCTAATATTGATCCTTGTGGCACTCCTCTTTCCACAACGGTTTGCTCTGACTCTAGGGAAGAACCATCCTTTTGAGGTAGCTTAACAAATTGCCTACGGTTATTAAAATAACTACGAAACCATCGTATGGCTTTCTCATCAAAACCATAGTACCGCAGCTTCGAGAGCAAGAGTGGAACATTTATACAATCAAATGCCCTAGAAAAATCCAACAATACCATAATTGTGCCATGGCCAACGTCCTGCGCAGCCAGAACCTCATCAATAACATCGAGAAGAGCTGTAGTAGTACTTCGTTTTTTTCTAAATCCTGACTGCTTTTCAGGCAGTATGTTATTATAATCCAGATATTTTGAAACCTGGTCATAAACTACCTTTTCTAGTATCTTAGATAAGTAGGGCAAAATACTGATTGGGCGCAAATCCTTCAGATCCTTCGGGTCGTTTATTTTTGGGATTGGCCGTACAATAGCAGTTTTCCAAACTGAGGGCACTTCAGACGTTAAAATAGAGGTATTAATCAAATCAGTTATTACTGTTAACGTTAACGGAAGAGTCATTAAAATCATATCGAATGTTATTCCATCGTAACCCATGGCATTGGACTTTGTAGTGAGTAAAAGTTTTGCAACTATGGTCTCGTCTATGGTACACAAACTGAATGTGGAGGAGTTGTACCGGTGGTTATTATAGTAGGCTAGGCTGACATTATCCACAAAATTGTTGCCCGGAACATTTAAAAAACTTTTGTTTATAACTGAAGGATCATTGAAGTGCAGCGGCAAATCAGGGTTATTCTTAAAGTTTGGAGTTATGTGACGTTTTAAATTTTTCCATAACACTTTAGGATTATTTAAATTAACATTAATGTGTTGCTCAAAGTAAGCTTTTTGCTCACAAAACATACTAGTATTTGCCAAATGTTTCAAAGTTTTGTAGTTCTGTTTGTCTGACTCACATTTAGTTCGTTTAAATTTGTTTTGCGCCTTGTTACGAAGACTAATTATATAGCGTACGTTCTCAGTCAACCAGGGCTTAGGTGTCACCTGTGTTGTTTTTTTTACCATTGGAGCACAAAAATCATAAATTTCCAAAATGTAACTGTTAAACAAAGCCAACTTTTCATCAACTGAATTTAATAGTGAAATATTATTCCAATCTAATTGTTTTAAATAACTATTAAAGGTAGATAGGTCAATTTTATTCAAAGATCTATTATAATATAGACTTGACGCAATCTTGCATGTTTTTATATTTAAGTTTACGAAAACCATTGCATGACCGCCCAATTGTTCAACATGGTCCACCTCGGCATTGATTATCGAAGCATCAGTACAAATAAGGTCGATAAGTGTAGAACTGTGGTCAGTGAAATGAGTTGGCTCTGATATATAATTTATTAAGTTATTGCATTCTAAAAATGGTTGTAATTGTTTAGTTTTTGAATCATTTATATTAAGCATGTTAATGTTGAAATCGCCACATAAAATAATACGATCATAAAGTGAAAATGATGCAATGGATTCACTCAAGGAGTCTAAAAAGATATCTATGTTGAGCCATGGTGAACGATAAGCAGTACCCACAATGAAACGAATTGAATTTATTGTAATCCTTAACCACATCTGTTCAACATCAGGGTGAGTAGGATGTCTGCAAATTTTAACATTTAACCCGTTTTTTATGTAAAAACCTACTCCCCCACCACCTTTCCGCGTACCAATCGTACGAGGGACGTGACGCAGTCTGTAACCAGGCACAGACGGGGCTCGGCCCTCTTGGCCAGTTTTCAGCCATGTTTCGTTGATGCCTATCATTTCCGGCTTATGTTGCTCCATAGCCACTAAAAACTCATTATGTTTTGACCTACTACAAATGGATCCTGCATTAAACAGACCAAATTTAAAATGTTTAGGTTTCATATTAAACAGAGACAAGAAATAAAAATAATAAATAATTTTATATTTATGTGTGTGAACCAAGGCAGGCTATTTTGTTTGTAACGCTGTGAGTTTTTTTTGTGTGTTGACAAAATCTTAAAATAAATGTAGAACATAATATGTTTCAATACGCACATTACATTAAATAAAAAGAGCAATACACATTTCATCTGGATATTAAAAACGAACATGTTAATATACAATTTCATTAAAGCATTTTTTAATTTACCTAAAATCATATCGTAATTCTTCACCAAATAAATGCTCATATTATCAAGACACTGAATCATTGTTATAGTAATTAAATAAATAAGGGCATACATATTACTCATACATCTAGTCATTGATGTTATGGACTTAGTGAGATCGAAAAAAACATATGTGCTATATAATACGGTCGGAAGGCACCATAGGAAAAATACGGTCTAAATCGCTCTGGGTCCGGATTCGATGTACTTTGGAGGATTCTGATTTTCGGGCATATATCCTTCCTTCTTTGCTCCAAATAAAACGCCATTGCTCAAAACGACCTCTCTCCCTAGCCTTGCCGAATAAAACTCGGTTCATTCTGGTAAGCCGGTCGTGTATGTGAAATTTTGAAGCGGCGTGATCGGGCAGGCCGAGCCCCTCAGTGGTGGCACCGCGACGTACTCGCGCGCCTTTTAGCAAATCGTCACGGAGCGCGCGGCGCGCCAGCCGCACCACGAGAGGGCGCGGGCGCGGCCGCGCGGAACCCGAAGCGCCGGGTTGCGTCTCCTCCCGCACGGGACCGACCCTGTCAGCAGACACTATATCGTTCTCCTCCAATTTCAGTCCAATCTTTGTCGCCAAGGCCATGACAATATGTACGGTGGACTCTTCCTTAAACTCGGGGATTCCAGAGATCTCGACGTCATTACATAGCATAACCTGATCCCTGTCGTTCAACTCCGTTTCCAGCCGGGCTATCGCATCGTGCAGTACTTGAGTATCAGGACTCGTATTGGACTTACATTCAGATAATTGAGACTTCAGAGTTACGTTTTCCTTTTCAAGCAGATTTACTTTTTCAGTGACAGTATTGACATTCTGTTTTAGTCCCTTTATTTCAGCCATTAATGAATTTGTGGAAGTATTGAATTCCAACCTCAGGCTTTCAATTTGTTTATCTAGGTCATTTTTAAGCTGTGAGAATTTCAATTCCAAAAGTGCCGCAAAAGCTTTGTATGAAATATGGCTTTCAACGTCCTCTCCACGAGGCTGGAATACTGATTGGTTACCCGCCGCGTAAGACTCATTATCAAGGTCCAACAATGAGCCGTCACAGGACATGTCCGCCTGGTGGGATTCCGAAAGCTGATCCTTGCGGGCCTCGGACTGGTGAACCTCCTCGCACCGTTGAATTCCGCGGTGTTGAGGGGCGAATTGGTTTAGACTTCGGATTGGTGTATGTTCAGCGCCACCTCTGCGGGACGTTACATTATTACAGCAAGGACACTGCCACTCCCGTTTCAAATGAACCAATTCCTTATATTCTGCACTTGTCATGCTTACACACTTATAGTGGTAATTACTTTTGCAAAATACGCATACTAATAGGTCTGATTCACTAATGGGAAAAGGACAGGCTGAGCACTTCATATTGACAGTCAATTAAAACAGTTTTACTAAAATTGTTCACGACCAAGCCAAAACAAAAAGTATTGTAGGCACAAAACAAATATGTTGGTAGATGTTAAAATGGTCGTCGGAAGATGCACACTAAACTCGACGTTAAAACAATATGGATACTGGTTATTCCTGTACTAGGCCACAAAGTAAACGGCGCGTATGGCTTGTTATCTGAAAAGTCTTAAGCGCCGCCAAAGTTCATAGATGTTACGCGTTCAGTCGAGACACTTTTTTTTATACTGTTCCGATAAATTTGCTTTGACTCACACAGTTATAACACAGGTTATTTTATTACTAATTACTGTTCTATTTTAAAGTTGAGGTGATAATTAGATACCGAATTGTTCACTTAAGCGTTTAATCACTGTTTAGTCACCAAAACTGCACTTTTGACACTTTAATTTATTTTAAATTTCACAGCAAACTTGACAACGATGTTAAGCGTTGCACGCCCTCCTCCCGACCATATTAGGCAATCAGAGTACAGCTTTGATGTTGCTAAGCCAGGCAACTACGTCGGGTGTCAGGGCGTCCAGATCCTCAGCTGGACCAGGATAGGAGTGAAAAGGGCAGCGCCGAAATATGTGCTCAGTGGTTTGATCTTCTTCGCCGCACTCGCAGAGGGGTGACTCCTTCCATCCCCACTTATGTTGGGAATAGTTACAACGGCTATGCCCCGTTCTCAACCTGTTTAGACGGCACCAAATTTTACGAGGGAGATGGAACCCTTTTGGTTTCCTCGTCGGGTCTGAATGGTAGGGGGCGGCTTTTCCATCCGTGGCAGTAGCCCATTCCGATTTCCATCTGTCCGAGATGCTAAAATTACTTAGGCTTGACGCTATAGCACATGGCGGGTATCGAGAAACCAGACGTTGTGGAGGAGGGTGGCAGAACTCCTTATGGGCTGGTAGCGTTGGATTTTCCGCAATCTTCTCCGCTTCTCTCTTCAAGGCCTGAACGCGTCGGAGGTGAGGTGGGGCAACATGGCTCAGTACAGGCAGCCAGTGGACCGGCGTAGATTTAATGGTGCCAGAGATGCAGCGCATGGTCTCGTTCAATTTGACGTCCACTTTGTTAGTATGTGCGCTTCCCAACCATACCGGTGCGCAGTATTCCGCCGCAGAATACACAAGCGCGATGTCTGATGTGCGTAAACAATCCGCCGACGCGCCCCAGCTGGTGCCACAGAGTTTATGAAGAAGGTTATTTCTCGGTGCTACCTTTTGCGAGAGCTTGGTCAGATGTGCCTTGTATGTTAGGGACCTATCCAGCGTAACTCCGAGATATCTCGGCCAAGGATTATACTTGAGTGTTACACCATTCAGGTATACGGTTGGATGATAGTTGGCAATCTGGTTGTTCAGGTGAAAACAGGCAACTTCAGTTTTATAGGCATATTACTCGTAAACAAATGTCAAATTAACTTTCACCTTATCATGCCTGGAAGTAATTACAAGGTGTATTGGGGTAATTTTTAAAGGCAGATAATTTCGTAAATCATTCAAATATCGCTCATATCCCTTTGTAATAATAAGAGTCAATATTCGGAATTACCCGCCACTTTTTTCCAAAATCCCAAAATCCCGAAATTATCCCTAAAAACTATAGATTATTTATTAAAAAACATTATCCATATTTTGTAACTCGGGTTTTTTAGTTGCTATTCTAGACTAATGCCCGCGATTTGAAACATTATCACCATGTCAATGACTAAGTAATAACGTCAATATGACTTATAATAGTTAAAAATAATAACTACATAATTCTCCCCGAATAAAGCGCAACCCCTTAATAGCTATTTCAAACACTAAACCTAAGTACAAATTACTTGACCATAGATAAACCTTATTACCTTACAATAAAGCTCACAAATGATAAGGAAACTCTGTCAAAGATAGAACAATCAAAACGACACCTCCGCCCTGGAAGCCTGCCCGATTTATTTGCAAACTAGACAAAAAGGTTTCGTGAATTTCAGGCTTCCTTTGCGTTAATATTGCACCGTTTCAAATCTTATGTACTTCAATATCAGCAGATTTTCATAGTTCAAGAGGCTTGGAACAGACTATTCTCTGCAGTGCAATTTAACACAAAACTTATACACAAAGCACTTATATATTCAAGTGCCTTTTACTTGTAACTTGCGACCTTAGATCACATTTCTACATTTTGAATGTACTCTCAAAAATTTTCAATATGTTAGAAGTAGTTCTGTGTCTAAGTTGTATAAAATAATAAAAAATAAATGAATTAATATGGGCTAGATTTACTATAATAATCATCCTCAGTCGTTCCCTCAGTGCTGACTTTGCACAGAGGCTGAGGCAGTGCTTGGAAACCGGTATTTTCTCCATACTAAAATACCGTTTTTTTCCTTCTTTCGTTTCCTATTTCCTATTTAATCGAAAAATCTTATAAAATGAAGTCATTACCTAAATACAATATTGAGTTCTACGTAAAAATAATTAAATATATTGGATTATTTCGGGGTTTTTTGCGAAAAACGGAGCCGAGCTCTGGGCTGAGGATCGTGAAATGTCCTTCTGTTAAAGACTAGGTTTCTTTAAAGGCTTTTACCCCTCGCTAAGGGCATTGTTTCGTAGAGCTTTAATTGCATCAACTGCATGGGTGCAGTAATTTAGGCACACCATCTAGCAGGGGGAGGGCCTCTAAGTCTCTTGCGTTCAATTTTCCCAACAACATTTATTTACTAGAATCGAGCAAAAGTAGTACGTTGAGGTTCGTACAGATACTTCCACACAAGGTGTCCCGTATGAATTATCCTTAGGTTGGGAAACCAATTCACCGAAAAAACAGTCCGTCGATCTCTTCCGAATATTTGTTTTCATACCTGTGCTTTCCGAAGCGGAAATATCTGGACACGCTTGGTAGTTCAGCAGGAGACGGGAATCTTCTGTGCAGCTCTCGATGGACGATACGGGGATTTTGCAGTCTCCGTGACCTCTGGAAAAATGAAAGACCATGTTTGAGGGATAGGAAAGCTTTTAAGCGCTGCCTTATGCCAAAAGTCTTTTAAAAGGCAGCGGCTTAAGATACAAGAAAAACAGCGATGCATGGTAATTTTAGAAAACGATGATTTGCAATAATTTGATAGAATTAGCTTTTAAGCTTTTTGTGTTTTTTTCTCTTCTTGAACTTTGAAAGTGGTCCAAAATTATCTAGAAAAAAGTTACTTCAAAGTTCAAATTATCTGTACATAAGTTTGCGAAGGGATCGTATTCTGAAGATTCATCCTCAAATAATAATTAGACGATATACTTTTACCAGTTCGGACTTCGGTACCACTTCCTTGTTAAGTTTTGAAGAGCGCACATCAATGCTATTAAACAATCTGAAGAGTGTTTTATAATGTTAAGCTCATTTAAAACTGCAGAGGATTCTATGAATTATCTTTATCCTTCGGTTTTGATTCTGCAAATTGTCCTCTGTCGAATTTTCGACAAGATAATTGATAAAATTTCATCAATCAGTCCAACAGTTAATTAATATCCCATGAGATTGTCGCGATGATTCCAATTTTAATTACAAAAGTCATTTAGTGCTTGACTGAGAGCGACGTTGACGTGTCGGCGATCTTCATTAACGGACCGTTTAACATCTGCTGCGGCTATTAATCATTGATGACTGTTAATTTGATGGGAAGACTAATTTTTCGGTGGACGTTTACAGCATGGGAAGCCATTGTGCAAATTAGTTTCTTGTTTGCAGATGGAAAAAATGTACTGTAATCCATATGGATACAGCGAAGTTAGACATTTATTGGAGAAGTGTTAAGCTAAAGATGCCCTATTTTCCACATCAGGGCATTCTTTTATAGCTCTCTTCGCAGTTGGTTGCGTGAGCAATACAACCGTACGTGTCCAGGTTGTTTACGAAGCCTGTATACTTAACTATGTTCCTATTACTGATTCTTCGCGTGTGTTTCTGTTCGTGTTGGAATACCAGTATGTTGTCCAGGAGTTTATAACCACGAAAGCATATTTCTTTGTGTAAAGGTTAACATTAACTAGTGGAATGGGATGGCCTATAATCACCTGTTGTAAGTGAAGGAGAAGGGCCCCTTCAGCGGACAGTCGACAGGGTCGGCGTTCTCTCTGAACATGGAGTACAACAGAGCGTCGCCGGTGATGAGCGAGCAGAGATGAGGCAAGGCGTCGCGTCGATGGCAAAATGCTGCAATTTTAGATTCCATTAGCCCAGATTCCACGTGCGGATAGCAAAGCGGCAAGGCATGGGAGTTCCAAACAAGAGGACGAAATATTATTTAATATTTACCAGCTGCTTTACAGTAAAGGAAAACAATCGTGAGGAAACCTCATTAATTCCATGGGCCATGGGAACTCGCTCTGGCAATTTATCAACCGACTTCAAGATTTCGAAGGATCTTTGTTTTTTATATATTTTTTTGTGTTCACCGATTATTCGAAGACAGCTGGACCGATTTGGAAAATTCTTTTTTTGTTTGAAAGAGTACACATCACAGTTGATCCCATTGTCACCAGGTCAGGATCTGATGATCAGATCCTGGATAAATCAAGGGAACTCTTCAAATATTATAGGCACACTTAAAGTGATTTGAGTATTTTTTACAGTAGCTCGGGCGTTTCCTTTTGGAAAGGTTGAGGCTAATAGCGCAATCATTGGAGCATTTGCCTTACAAAAGGTGGAGTAGAAAATGTTTTGATGGTTATTGGTAGGCTATAGGGTGGTTATTAAAATACTAGATTTGAGACCTTGAGGGGGGGAGCGTTGGCCGCCATCTTGGTTTAGACGTGCCATAAGTCCATTTAAAAATATTTTCAAGCACTTTCTTTAAAAATGTTTTTTTTTGTATGAAAGCATATTTTTTTTTGTCAAATCTAAATTCATTATACCCGAATTGATCGATAGCTATATCTGACAACGCCTAGTAGTATTTTATGATGAGTAATAGAACATTGATTTTGTGTGTGAGAACTACTTTCACCCCCTCTATAAGCGCTCTAGGGGTGAATTCAACTTTTGAATATATTTTAAAAGAATCATTAAAAGATGACAAAACTGTGGTAGATACTTCATTTTCTTATCTCGAAGCACAAAACTTTGAAGCAAATAAATAAAATTCTTATGATATAAGAAAATATACACTTTTTCACCCCCTGTATCTTTATATCTGTAAGATTTACAGATGTAATGTGTATAAAAATATTGTAGACAATTTTATCTTCTTCATACGTTCCATAGACATTTTAGGCATACTGATAACCGTTTAAGCGCCAAGGTTCAAAAACGAATTTTGGCACCTTTGAACCAAGATGGCGGCCCCCCCCCCCCCTCAAGGTCTCAAATCTAGTATTTTAATTACCACCCTATAGCCTACCAATAACCATCAAAACATTTTTTACTCCACCTTTTGTAAGGCAATGTATCGAGATGATTCCCCAATGATTCGATTATAAGTGAAGTCGGTTCTTTTTTGTTTAAAATATTTTTTTTAAATTGAATCGGCCATTACGTCCCAAGATTTCCTAGCGAGCCGTGTTAAAAAATAACGATATCACTAAGGATTATGATATCAAATCTTTATGTCTGTATGTCTTGATTACAGAGGTTTACTAAGGTTTATGAATAAGGGGATATACGTATATGTGCGTGGTGCTATACTTACTTTCCTTATACTGCAGAACGTTAGTGTGTTTCTCATGCATGACGACACATCGATAACACCCCTTCCTGCGACAGAAAAATAATTGGTAAGCAAAATATAAAAAAAAATGTAGATAGTATTTATGTTACAAACTGCCTTGTTCCTTTTTATAGGTAAACAAATGATTCCCCTCAATGAAGAACCCGGAAACTCGGGGAAGTGTTCTGTGTAATTAACTCTATATAAGGAACTCACCCCCTTCAGGAAGGAGGCAACGCCCTGTGTTAGAGACGGTCCCCCGCAATGGAGATGGGCAAGAAACCACCACAATTCGTAGGAATTTACTTGTAAATGGAGGACCGCTCTTTCTTTGAGAGACGGTCTCCCACAATAGAGATGCTGAATGACCAAGCCAATGTGTGGTAATTTTTATATTTACTCAGCAACAGCAAGAAATTATCCGATTGCAAGGGGAGGTATAACTCCTGTTTGACGAGACTATGTCGCTGGATTAAGATAAACTGAGTGCGCTCCTACCACATCCAATTCCAACGTGCGTTGTATTTACTTATTATGGATAAGGAACTTATCTATTCGAAGGAGAGGCACCACTGCTTTTTCGTGTGATGATTCGATAGGCGACTGAATGGGGTCGTACCGAACCCAATGACCGTGCTAAATTGCGAGAAAGTTTAATACTGAGGTACCCATCGACTCAGAGGAGAGGTTCTTCTTGTAGAAGCGGTCTCCCTTAATGGAAATAAACTTAACGCGGTCGTATCGGACCATGCCAACGTATGTGGAAGTGTTTTACTTACTCATCGACTATAAGAAACTTGTCCCCCTCTGAAGAGAGGCACCGCCCCTTGTTGGAGAGACGGTCCCCCTCGATAGAGATGGGTTGTATGACGCCGGACTGGAACCAGCGACCGTGCCAACGTGCAGGGAAGGCGCAGCCTGGGAACAAACAACCAATAAGCCAGTTAATTTTTAGAATGCTTAAGAACATACATGGATTCAATGCTATATAAAATCCACGGTAAAAGCTAGCCATAAACGCATGGATTTGGAGGACATGTCCGTATGACAAGTCCATCAATGTATGGCGCTATTCAGATCTGTCCTCAGACACATCTGTGCCCAATCCTGCCACACATTGATGGATTGTCCTTCGGACATATCCGTCAGACAGATCCGGGAAACAAACTCGTGCGTATATTTTATTTTATTTTCTTTATTGAGGAAAACAAGCAGCATATAACATACATAAAGTAGTACAAATAGGTAGATCATAAGCCAGCAAAGTTTTCACTAATATGTTATTAAGGTACTTAAGGTAAATACGCATTATTGTGTATCTTTAAGATATAATATTACTGTATTGCATGTTGCTAGGTTTATATTCTAATACCATCAATGTTCTCAGTGAGATATGTCTAAGGGAACATCTTAATCTAGTTACGTATTTTCTATTTATAATTTTCTTCACTTGTATGCTTCCGTTGTATCTCCTTATAATAAAATAAAATAAAATAAAAGTATTACTGTTTTGAAAAAATTAGTCCCGCCGAGTTTCTTGCCGGTCATAATACTTCTAGGTGTAGGGTTAGCGGTGGTAGTTTTTTTTTCTCTGACGTTCATAAGTGCATTGTAATGTGCCTAAATTCAAGAATAAATACCTTTTATCTTTTTTATCTTTTATGCACACAATGTAAAACAATGAAATAAAGATGTTATTAAATTAATATAAAGAGTATAAAACCTATACTATAATTTAGATCTTGTCTCATTTAGAACTGTCTGAATCTCTCACGACAGTTTAAGGTTATATGGCTATAATGCCTACCTAATAGTTTCGCAGTCTGCGGCTGTTAGCTTAAGTACTTATGTAATATGTTCCCGAATATTTATTACTAATTCAATATCCTTGTTTCTTTAGAGCGTGTCGAATAGACGCCCTGGTACGGAAACTGCGTAACAGGCAACCTGCATTTCCAACAATAAACTCGTAGTTCGCAAAAGCGGGCAAAGGCAGCATTAAGAACAAGTTGACACTTTAACGCTAACTTATTCGCGACTTGTAGTTTCAAGTTTTCACTCTTTTACACTCTAATTTGAGTATGTCTCTATTTGGCAAGTGTTAAAGTCATATGGCGATTAGATTAAATAACTTTTACACTTCGTATTTACATAATAGACTCATGTGTACATAATTAATGTAATTATTTATATATATTTTTTAAACATCAACAAAAAACGTTAACACTCAAACACAATATTAAAGTTGTAACAGAGCGCTGGTGGCCTGGTGGTAAAACGACAGACTTTCAATCTGAAGGTCGCGGGTTCAAACCCCGGCTCATACCACTGAGTTTTTCGGAACTTATGTACGAAATATCATTTGATATATACTAGTCGCTTTTCGGTTTATTTTTATTTATCGTATGGCAAGTATAAAGTGTTAATTATATTACTTAAATTATATTCTAAATTTACATTGGCTGGGACAAACGCTAATAGGAGGGCTATTGATTGTAGAATGTGTGGCGAAGAGGAAGAAACAATGAAACACTTAATGTGTGAATGTCACGCTCTTGCCAGACAAAGAATGAGGGACTTTGGAATCGGCTATCCAGATCCAGAGGACCTCAAAGCACTGCCCTTGAGCTCCATCACCCAACACATGGAGATGGTTGAAAAAGCTCTTGAGTAAGTGTACTAGGGGGCAATTACACAAAAGATCCCTTTGGATCGAAGTGTATCCATATGGGCCCCCGAGCCAAATAAGATAAAATAAGAACGCTAGGAGGAAGAAGACAATATTAAATTAGTACATCGTACGACGTAAACGCCTTCCGTCAAATGGCACCTTTTTCTGTAGACGGTCACAAATGTCCATAATTTTGCTACAACCCAAAACTAGATAGGCACAGGTTTCAGGTGATATACCATCTATCACTACCACTACCTGAATTGTGCTGCGTGTGCAAAAGAGGCAACTTCTAGAATTTTTTTTTCAAAATCCAGCATTTTCCTTCAGTATCTTGTTTCAGGATCCCTGAACCAATACGCTAATGGGCCGTGTTTCAGATTGATGGTCCCGTAGCGTTTAGGAAATGGGGCCCATCGAGAGAACACTCTTTGACTGCCGGATATTAATTACTCGACTGCGAAAGGTGGTGTGCGGTTGGCCTGGTTTACTAAGCTGATACTCGCCGAGGGCTGTTCACATTTTGCTGGTTATGGATATTTTAAGTATTTCAATGAGTACCTATCTTTTTTTTGCAATGCGAGCAAGATATTCGCATAAACTTAAAATATCTATATTACTCGCTCATTTAGTCCGGCTATTGCCCCTAACAAATTTATAAAACCTGGTCCCATCTAGAAAACTGCCAATTAACAAAATATATGTAATTATCTATACTCGCGTGAAGTGGCACAGAATAGCGCGCAGCACGCGTTTTGCGTGTGTGAAGTGGAGTGCGTGTTAGACGCCAAGATCCGTTTTGAATCACTGAGCCAGTGAAGTAAGTAAGTAAATTCTCTACAATAATTGTCAAAGAAGTATATTGCGTAGCTAGGTTAATTTTCTAATTATGAGTCATGAAAATTGTGGTATGATATATGTGTTTTCTGCCATATAACACAGTATGAACCGTAAGAGCGACGTAGATGACACTGAGCAATCGAAAATTGTTTTAGAAGTCAAGTGAATGGCTATAGACCAACAGTAGATACCTATTTTTTCTTATTGTTATAAGCTACGTGCATGCAAAGTCTCATGCTTTCTTCCAGATGAACCCTGACTTTAAGACCTGTTAGACTGACTGACCAGTGCCTGTCCTCCATGTACAAGATAAATAGTCCGAGTTAGTCCGAGTTATGTCCTTAAACTACGTCCGGACTTGGGTATGTCCTTAAACTACGCCAAAAAGAGAGGTATGGGCAATGCGAATGGCATCTCGCTAAGTGTGGTAGGGCACGTTTAGCCAATGTCATCTCGCTCAAATCTGGAGCAGAGCCCGACTGGGGAAGTACCTCCACCTTACAGAAAACCACAGCCAAATAGCACTAGACCCTACTCATAGTGTTGTGTTCCTGCTAGTGAGTAAGGTTGCCAAAGAGCTCAAAGAGGACCCAGTGTGTTGACGATAAGGGACCTTCTTGTTCCTTTAGCCATCAACATAGTGAATCCTCCTTTTTGTAAAGGGTCGGCAACGCGCATGTGACTCCTTTGGAGTTGTAGGCGTCCATAGGTTACGGTAGCTGCTTACCATCAGGCGGGCCGCATGCTTGTTTGCCACCGTCGTTGTATAAAAAAAAAGTTATTTGTCACGAGTTCAAACTCGTGAAAGAGACGTACTCAAATTAGAGTGTAAAAGAGTGAAAACTTGAAACTACAAGTCGCGAATAATTAAGCGTTAAAGTGTCAACTTGTTCTTAATGCTGCCTTTGCCCGTTTTTGCGAACTACGAGTTTTCTGTTGGAAATGCAGGTTGCTTGTTACTAAGGCTTGCAATTATCCGGATATTATCCGGATAGTACGAATATTTCGAATAATTTCCATACAAATTACTATTCGAAATATTCGGATTGCAAGCCCTACTTGTTACGCAGTTTCCGTACAAGGGCATCTATTTATTCTGTAAAAAATAAGGCGATTTGTAATTAGTAGCATTGTAACCCAAATATGGAGTAACATTACTATTTCTGTCTAGATTATAAAGTTATTTTGGCAATAAAGTTAGTCAGTAAAAACTGTATCTTTTTGAAAATAAACAATGTCTTTTTTAAATACATATTTGGAGCTTATTTTATACGAATTGAAAGCCAAAATACAAGAGAAGCTTGCAATACCTATTACGATATTTTGTACATGAGTTTCGAAAAACTCATTCGTACAAGTCGGGATATGAACCCGAGACCTCCGGATTGAAAGTCGGTGTTAATACACCCACACACACTACAATGCTACAACGAAGGCTATCAGCAACGCTGTTCAGCTCTAGTATTAATTTTGTACCCAATCAAACATGTTGTTATTAACATACTCTCGAAAAAACACATCCCCTCCTGCGGCAGTCGAGTAATATTTAGATACATAAGGTACCTCGTACCTCTACCTACATATAAAAAAAATCCTATTTAATATTTGTAAACACAAATAAATGCCTTTACCGAAGAGTTGAACCTAGAACCAGAAGAATAGTCAGGGGTAATCGACTCCGGGTAGGCAGGGTCGTCAATAATAAGAAGATAATTCGATATATCAAATAATAATGCAGCGTTATTGTTACACGAATAATAATAATTATTGTCATTATACCTTCAGTTATTAAGGTACCTTGATTACCAAAGTACACCAAACCATCAATCCTCGTTGTCTAATGTAATGGAAAACCCATTTCAATGACGAACCGTCATTGCGTTGTTTAATAATTCAGCAGTAACAGCTTATACTGATGTACTAGTACTAGATCAATAGTGATTATGTTATGCCTCCTTATTCTGAGTGAAGATATGAAAACGTAGCACTGATCCAAGTGTCAGTCACCGGAGATATTAGTTTTTATAAATATAATTGACTGGTTTTTGCTCGCGACTTCGTACGGTCTTATTTGTAGGGCCGTAAGAGCGTGTCACATATTTTTGCGGAAGATACCTTTGTTGTGGAACATACCAGAGATAGTTACCGGTATTACTAAAAATCTAAATAGCGCCCAATTTTCACAAATGTAATTTGGGTAAGGGCAATAAATGATCAATATCTAGAAAATATTCAAAAATATTTATTAAAAACCGAGATACCGAAAATGAATACCGGTTCATTTGTATGAAAATAATATCGTTATTCGATCCTTGGAAGATACAATTGCAGGTGACTGTACGGACCTAAATAAAATGTCATAGCACACATTAAATAGGAGCACATACAATTTCTACCCCTTTTCACCATTGCATGAGATGACGATGTCAGTGATAAAATAGCGAGCACAGCTAAAACTAAATAGATATATAGCTCCGCCATTTTGACAAATATACAATATCTTAGTGAACTTACAATGGTCTTAAACTCCATAGACCATTTATTTATTTATTTATTAAAACTTTATTGCACAAAAGAAACCTTATCGTACAAAAGGCGGACTTAATGCCATAAGGCATTCTCTACCAGTCAACCTTAAGGCGAAGCAGAGAGATTGTGGGCGGTGCTACAAACAGGCAAGTTAAAATAAAAAAACGTGTTCTAATTTAAATAACTAACCTACAGCTAAAAATAGAGGAATCCACAGATACGAATTAAGGTACATAATATATAATACAATGTATACATACACATAAATATAATATATACATATATATACATACACAAATATATATATAATAAGGACGAAACTCAGAGAAAAAGCAACAATTTAGGAATCCTTAATTCTACCAGCAATGAAAGCACGTACGGATTTTTTAAAAGAAAACTTACTCGGGGCATTTTTTACTTCTCGGGGGAGGCTGTTCCAGAGGCGCGCCGCCTGAACGGCGAAAGAATTAGCTAGAAAACCAGTGCGGTGAAGGGGAATGGAAAGTGACAAATTGCCAGAAGAGCGGAGTACGCGGTCGCGAGACACGCCGTAGTATTGAAAAGAGGACTTGAGGTATACAGGAGACTGGGGATCATGAAGAACGGAGAAAAGAGTACAAAGCAAATGAATGTTGCGTTGTTGGAGAATAGGGAGCCAGCCAAGTTGAGTGCGGAAATGGGACACGTGATCGTATTTGCGGAGACAGAAGATGAAACGAATGCAGTTGTTGAGGAGACGATCTAACTTATTAAGAAGTTCCTTGTTCAAGTCCGGATAACACACATCACCGTAGTCAATTAGCGGTAGAACTAACGTGTTAACTAATAAAACTTTGGTTCGAATGGGCAAGAAGTGTTTAAACTTGTTGAGAGAATGGAGGGTACCTATGACTTTACGACTAACTTCAGTAATCTGTGCTCTCCAACTCAAGGTGCTGTCTAAAATAACCCCTAAGTCCTTAACCGTTGAAGTAAAAGGTATTAGCGTACCATCAAAGCTTACAGGAGTGACTGACCCAAAGTCCAATTTAGCAAGCTGCCGACTACTACCGCAGACGATGGCCTGGCATTTCGACGGGTTTACGAACAGACCAAACTTTTCAGACCACGCTGGATGTGTAAAAGGTCCAGATTTATCTTGTCAATGGTGGATTTAAAGTCTGTCACAGCACATTGGTCATAAAGCTGTAGATCGTCGGCATACAGATGGTACGAACAGCGTAGATTAAGGGTGATAAAATTGATAGAAGTGGAGAATAAAAGAGGAGACAGGATTCCATCCTGAGGAACGCCCGTTGCGAGGTCGCACCAATCCGATAAAGACCGGTCGACACGGACTGCTTGCTGGCGAGCTCCCAGGTAAGCAGAAAACCACTTAAGGGCTGAAGACGACACGTTCAAATGTTTAAGGAGTTACCATTATGGTGCTTAAGACCTTTGTGCCCATTTAGAACATTATCCAAAACACAAAACCAGTAAAATAATCTCATACAAAAGTTTATCGCCATTATTTTCGCATGAAATTAATAGTATAAATAATTATGATTTTAAATTCCTATTGCTGTTATTTTTAAAACGTAATTTCTTCGGTTTATTCAGACTTTTAAATTCAGGCTTGCAATTATCCGGATAATACGAATATTTTGAATAGTTTCCATACAAATTACTATTCGAAATATTCGGATTGCAATCCCTATTTTAAATGTCAGAAGAAAAAGCGCTTTAACAATCAGCGCTCGAATGTCAAAAACCGCCTCCCTGTAGAGGAAAACAGCCAGACATACGAAACCATTTTTGGCCAAGCTGAAGCGTAGACCTTGCTATCGCTCGGTCAATAAATAGGGTTCATTAAGACAACTATACAAACTCGTAAGAAAACTGCAACGTCTGCAAAACCAGAATCAGGCGCACATCGATTTTGTCTTCAGAATATTACATTTTCCATTCCGTTCCATAGTGCTAAGTAGTTATTAGTTAATGCAGTCTATATAATGTTGTTTACTAGTTTCCATACGGTACAATACCAAGGTATTAGCGGTATTGGGTTTTCCATTAGGTTTATAATTGTCATACATATAAATGTGGTTAAAACTTTAGTTTACCTATAACATATTCTCGTTTTATCTTAACAATCATTTGAAGGTTTTTATAGTAATTATTTTAAAGTTTGACGGAATATACTACGTGACTGTGTAACTATTTAATCGAATCGTAAAAATATCAATACAAATCGGGCTCTGCATATTTCTCCTACGCCTAAGAGAGTAATGTAAGTATTTCTTTGGAATTATATGTAGGTATATTAATCGGGTTTTCAAGCGGAGTGGTTTTGAAGATAAGTGAGAACATTCATTTATATGCACAAGCACACAAACTATCATACAAACAGCCTCACACTCAATAAATACATCCGTTTCGTCGGGGTAAAAAATATCAATAGATCTGCAATCTGAGTGGCAACCATTTTGGTGTATTTTTTTGTACATTTCATGTTTTTTCTCTCTTCTTAGCACCGAATAAACATTTTTCATTTCCTTTCATTCATTCCAATCTCACTAGGGAATGCGAATCGGTTATTTCTAGTACGAAAATAGCCGGTTTTTAATCTGGTTATGTTCATACTAACAATAACCGGTTTTCCGGTTTTTAACCGATAAAACCAGGTTATTTTCATACTAAAAATAACCAGTTGCTGGGTTTGCGTTCCCTGAATCTTACACAAATCAACCGGAATCAAAAGCAGGTGTGATCTTTTTCCGCAGCATCCCAGTATTTTGCTAAAAGGTAACAGTTTGCGGTAGACACACCTTTGGTTCCTTCGCTTCTTTTGTACTTTATTAAATATTTGGGAGACAGGTGCCATGACGTCATTCACTTCACCCTTGGCATACACTCAACATTTGGCGATATAAAGAATTATTATTTCGTGGCTGAAATACGAAAAAATAAAGGTCTAAAGGTACTCCAAGGCTACGATTACGATACACAAAGTTTAGCCACAGTTCAAAGCTCAAGGTGAAGAGGTATGTCTAGCCAAATTTATGGCATAGTAGCGTAGCGTCGTCTCGGGACTTTTAATTTGCACCTTTTCACCACTTAATTATTGATTTTCGTGACGTAAGTACTATCCTACGTCCTTTCCTAGGGCTGAAATTATCTTTATACTCATTTCCATCTAAAAGTTCAGCGGTATAAGCATGAAGATGTAACAGCCAGACTGACAGTTACTTTCACATTTATACTATTTATGCTACATATTATTGGAATTAAGTAGCGATTGTATTGTACATAATCATGTTGAGTTACAACTCTAATTCGAGGTATTATTTCAAAGAATACTTACTAGAGTTAAATTGCAATCAATAAGTCCCCATTACCCCGGCGCTCAAAACTAACTAACCTAATATACCGGGTGTGGCCTGTAATAAGAGCAAAAAATTAAAACGTAGATTCTACTCCTCAAACTAGACAACGTTTGTTCAACAACTTTTAAAAATAACTTGTAGTTTGAATTTTATTATAGTTTCAAGTTTATTCGAACACGCAATGTATTACGACATTGATTAATATCTGTAGGGTGACAAGACTGACAGGCGATGTCATTTAGGCGGAACTTGATGTACATTGAAAATACTATTTACTTTGTTTGAAAAAGAGACAATCTTAAATAAATCTACTTAACTTTCAAAAGTCGTTGAACAAACATTGTCTAGTTTGAGGAGTAGAATCTACGTTTTAATTTTTTGCTCCTATTACAGGCCACACCCGGTATATATGTTACCAAAGAACTCAATACCACAACAAAATATTCAAGCTTTAATAAAAATCTATAAGAAGCTTCCTGAGATCAAATACCACAGTCATCAAACTCATTTTTATTCAATAATCGCCCCATTGTATTCTAATTCGAGCTCCAGATATAGTAATAGCTTGACAATGGCTCCGTAGAATATTATTATAATATAATACCCATTTTATCTTTATAAGGAAACAAGCAAACGACTCGGTAATCGGGCTGTAACATTTATCTGTTTTTGACTGTACTTACCCTGATATATAGAAAAAAAACAGAACGGGACGCTATCCACTTGACCGTCCGGCCCGCGAGACTGTTTTCCCCTCAACCGTCCGGGTTTTTTTAGCGACGCACGCCCCGCGCTGCGCGTCCACATCTTTCTACAAAAACGTCTGTATCTTCTAAACTACACAAGCTAAAATAAAGAAAAAAATACTGAGGCATAAATGAACGTTCATTTGTTCAAATACTTTTAAAGTTATACTAAAAATATATATGATTATTGACTATAATCAAGGTTAAACTTATGAAATTGGTAAAAATTGCTGTAAGTTTTTATTTGACGTCTAATTACAGGAAATATTGAGCGACGACCCCCTTTTTTTATTACATATTATAAAAATAGACTATTTCATTTTTTTAATAATACCCCAACTAACACATACAGTTCTCAATAAGATATCAAAATAAATTAAACAAATTCCGTGCTCCTTCCAACAAGTGCAGCAAGACGGCCGCTCGCATAAGGCTGCCTACAACTGATATACTCTTAACCGTCCGTGGAGACTATGGTATCCAGTGTCTAAAGTAGATAAATTTTGTATATATTTTTTATTTTTTTATTTGAATAAGTTATTTTTACTGTAAATAGCACATAACCTACATTAAATGCCACAGTTAAACATTTTTGTTTGTTTTACTTATTAAAGAAATCATAATATATACTGGGGTTTTCACTCGGGTAAACGAAAATACACTCTGTTGGTACAGTCAACGTTAAAGACATGTTTACACCCTTGCACATTATTCCATTGTAATAAGGCGAAAAATGCAATGATATGTATTTGACGTCGACTGTAATGGATGGAACCGCTAACTGATTGATTATTATTTTTAAAATTAGTATCTATATCCGTAACTGAAAGAATCATTGAAATAAATATAGGGGACATGACATATCAACGAAAGACGAGTGTCGATTTTGAGGTACCCTCGCCCACACTGTTAACTGCCCATCGGTGGACCTTATGGCTTTTGTAATAAGGTCCACCGATGTACAGTTAAGCGTGTTGCTGTTTGTACTGGAGCTACCAACCTGGCGGTTAAAATGTATAGGTTTTGACATCCTGAGCTCTCAATACGGCGGATTTTTCGGCCGCATTGGGTTTTTACGTATATACTCGTCATCTCTTTTTGCTTGTGAATATGGCGCTGAGTTAAAACGAGGCGAATATATTTTTATGTGTTTTGATTTACATATGCCGCATCCCCTATATAGTACATCCATGGAAATAATACATGCAAACAAAAACACATTTCCAAACACCGAATAATCAAGGCACACGAGAAATCGTTTGTACAAACCCTTATTTCTGATATATTTTAAAACGTCCGCGGATAGTCAACCGTCCACGGCATAAAACCTGAGAAACACCGTAAATGTTTTGATGAATCCTAAAGTAGTTTGATATATTTCTTATGTTTAAGTATATTAATATGTTCTCTATAGACCAATCTTCAGTATTTATTGTATATTTCTGTAAACAGAGCGTCAAATTACTAATAATTAGGATATAAATGTTCACTGCCCCAGCTCGAAAACAACCTTGATATTTCAAATTGATATTACAGTCATCACACTATCACAAACAGAAGATGATACACATTATCGTAAATAGTACACATTCCTGATCATTTTGTTGTATAATAACCCCCAAAAATATGTATATTAACGTGAAATACTTACGACATAACTACGAGTTCTCCACAAACACTCACAATCACGCGCAGTTTCGCAAGGCACTGGCAAACAATTTTTTTCATTTTCTAAGCAACTTGCGTACACTGCCATCTATATTTTTTAGAGCTAACTATTTGGTTAGGCCACGTTGTTGCATCAATAGAATTCGTAAATAATGCCGAAATATTCCATTAGATGGCTCTAAAATCAACCGTTCCTTCTTCCACCCCTTTGGATAGTAAGGTTCCCGCGGACGGTTAAGAGCATATTGGTTTCGGATACTATGCTATCGTCGGACGGTCAAGTGGCTATTGCAACGGTATTTTTAGTATGAAAAAAAAAACCGGTTTTTCGGGTATTATTCGGTTTTTCATACTAAAAACCCGGGTTGCATTTCCGAAACAGGACCTTTTGTTTTAGGATCTAAGTTAGTGACATCTACTTCTACACTTCTCGAATATACAACTAAAGAACAAATCAAATTATTTTACGTCACACCTGGCCATAATGTGAGTTTTATCGTACGGTAAAACTCGCATTATGGCCAGGTGGAGACGTAAAATTGTGTACTCACCACGGGCAGTAAAAAAGAAAGCCCGAAATCGCAGGTATTTGTAACCCGAGCCGCAGGCAAGGGTTGTAAATATGCGATAGAGGGATTTACAGCCCTTGGTAAGTAATGTACTATTATTACATACTAGTGATCTGCCCCGGCTTCGCACGGGACTTCTTTGTAGACCTTTTTAAGGTGTACAATACTGTAGTCACAGAGAACCTTATCTGTGACTGTAGTACATTATTTTGATCTATCTCGTAGGGTTCAGCCAGCGCTTGCAATGTAAGCGCAAAAAATGTGTTTATTTACGACATCACATTAGAAACCTCTAAAATGATCAGTGATTCTCTGCTATATAATGCATGTATTATACCTATAAACCTTCCTCTTGAATCACTCTATCTATTAAAAATAAAAACCGGTCAAGTGGGTATCGGATCACGCATAATGGAGGGTTCCGTAGCTTCAATGGAATAAGAACCAGACTAATGCCAAAACGTCGTGGTATCTGATGCCTATGGAAGAAGTTTTTTGGAAACAACTCAAAAATGGCTAAACCGATAATGTTCAAAACAATTTTCGTAGAAAGTATATGATAACGCGCATCTTCTCAATTTTTTTAATATTTTTTGGACTTACGGTTCAAAAGTGACGGGGAGGAGGGGGACGCTATTTTTCCGACTTTCGAAGCGATTATTTCTGAAACTATTTACTTAATCACAAAATGTTCAAAGAAACGTCAATGTTCAATAATAATAGGTTTTTAAAGACCTATCGATTGATGTGCAACATGTTAATATTTGGTAAAAAAAATTTTTTTGAAATTTAGTTACATGTATGGAGCGCCCCCCGCCTGAAAATATTTTTTTCTGCAATTTCACTACATAACTAAATAGCGGCATACAAACTACACCTCATGTCTAAATTTTATTAAAATACGTCTTATAGTCTCCGAGTAAAATGGCTGGGACATACGGACGGACGGACAGACGGATATGACCAAACTATAAGGGTTCTGTTTTTGCCATTCTGGCTACGGAACCCTAAAAACCGCATTAACATCCGTTGCGTAGTTTTAAAGATCTAAGCATACATAGGGACAGACAGTGGAAAGCGACTTTGTTTTATGTAGTGATTTTGGATTTGTTGTTTTTTAAGTAGAAACGGTATTAGACTAAATAATATTAGTCTAATACCGTTTGAGAAATGGGCTTTTGTTCTCTTAACAATAAAGTTGTATGTAGCTTATTTTGAACGCCTCACTCGCTTAGTTACTTCTGCTGCTAACTGACATAATTTATGACAAGTGTACATCTAACTTCTTGTTTGGTAACTATGGTTGGTTTTGTAGTACATTTTGAACGAATGAAATTAGGTCATAGAGTTTAGCTTAGCTAAGTGCTAACTTGAGCTTGTTAGTTGGTGTAACTGTTTTTGTAATGGTAACGTTGATATACATATCGCACAGTATCGCAATACGAAATCTTCTATCTATACATATAATAAAGCTGAAGAGGGTCGAAAGTCTGTACATGGAAGATAATCGAAAAAAAGTTGGCTGGGGATACTTAGAATCGATAACAGAACACGTTCCAACAATTTTTAGAATTTTTTGTCTGTTTATCTGTTTATCTGTTTACAGACAAACAGATAAACAGACAAAAAATTCTAAAAATTGTTTGACCGCGCATCACGTGAAAACGGCTGAACGGATTTTGATGAAATTTTGTACAGATATAGTTTGAGTCCTGGTAAAGGATAATATATAGTTTTAATCCCGAAAATCAACCCTGGTGGGGGTGAAAATGGGGTTGAAAGTTTGTATGGAGAATTTTTAACCGCTGAAACGATTTAGATAGAAATGAGTATGGAGATAATTTGAGTCTCGAGAAACGTCAAAGAAGTTTCTTTTTCAACCCCCCCCCCCCCCCCATCTTACTTTCGAACCGTAGGTCCAAAAAATTTAAAAAAAGAATGGAAGTGACGCCTGTTACCCGTCGATGCTTTAAATTTACCTTTACCCGCTCTTAAGAAATATTTGACAATGTCATGAATGTCCAACGGTTATTGCAGGTTCGAGGACTATAAATATGACGTACAAAGATGCATGGCCCAAACCAAAAAACTACTACAAAATCATCTAACATTTATAGGACACCGTTTAGGTAGGAAATAGTAGTTTATGTAACTGTTACGTAATAAGGGTCCTTAAAACATGAGTGTGGTTTTCATCACACGAGTGTTTTAAGGCCTAATTACGTACAGTTGCATACACTGATTTATCTACACTCATATTATTTATCCTAAATGCATTATTCGGAAACCATAGAATGGCCGCCATTGCACCGCCATAGCCAACTCGATTGTGCCGGCGGTCGCGCGGGCGCGTATCGGCGGCCGCGCGGGAGCGTGCAGGTGTACATTATGTTATCAAAACTCATAACACATCAATATTTGAGCATGTAAAGTTAAAATTACGTTACTGATACAGATAAAAAGCTTATCATAGTAAAATCGGTTGTGGTAATGCTAGCATTGCCTACCGTTTTCGAACACGTTTTAGAGAACTTACAATGTGAGTGTAGATAAACATATCAAACGTTTTGTGAAGCAGTCAGATTAGGATTTATTTTTCTTTATAATTAAACAATAGGTACATTATCTGTCTCTCAACCTGTTTTGATATGTCTTCTTGAAGAACTACGCCTTATTTTGTATCTTTAAGATCTAATAATGTATTACTGTTTTGAAAAAAATAAGTCCCGTCGAATTTCTTTTCGGTCATAATACTTCTTGGGCCAGAGGTGTAGGGTTAGAACCGGTGGTAGTTTTGTAACGAAGTTCCTTATCCTTATCCGCAAACCGTCCGGTTTGCGGATCCGGCCACGGCGAAAAAAAGTTACGTGACAGTCACGAAAAAGCGTCACGTCACGAAAACGCGACACCCATACATACGATTGAGAAACATGTAAAATGGAATGGAATAAAAAATATATAAAATAGAATAAAGTGAAGTGAAGTGTAGCGAAATTTAGAAGTGACAAAGTGATAAAAGTGAAAAAAGTCGAGAACCTTAAAAGTCGAGGATTTTAAAAATGTCGAAAATGTCAAAAATGACAAAATTTCCAAAATTTCCAAAATCTCAAAAATTTAAAAAATTTGCAAAATTGCCAAAATTTCCGAAATTTCCAAAATTTCCAAAATTTCCAAGATTTCCATGATTTTTAAAATTTCCAAAATTTCTAAAATTTCCTAAATTTCCAAAATATCCAAAATTTCCAAAATTTTCAAAATTTCCAAATCATCCAAAATTTCTAAAATTTCAAAAAAATGCAAAATTAAAACCACAAAATTTACGAAAAAGTCAAAATGAAATAAAATGAAATAACATAACTTCGTTCCAATCGCACTCGATTCACATACTTTCCACGACACTCACGTATTTTATTTTTCTCTGACGTTCATTAGTGCAATGTAATGTGCTTACATTGACGAATAAATATCTTGATCTACACCAATATCATAAATCCTCTATTCCGCGTTCAGAACCGTATGTAATTAATTACCAACATTATTGCAACCAGTAACGTAACATCAGTGTATTATCTGTGACAGTGTGGTAAAAACGTATGAAAATTCATTACCTACGGTAACGTAATGAAAATTCGCCCCCCCGACCGCCGGCGCAATAATGTTGGTCATGGCGGTGTAATGGCGGTCATTCTAATGGTTTCAATGTATTTTTAATATGTGTGTAGGTAAAGCAGTGTATGCTTCTGTACATAATTAGGCCTTATTACGTGACAGTTATATCGCCATGTCCGTCCGTCTGTCCGCGGTCTAGCTCAGTTACCGTTCGCACTAGAAAGCTGAAATTTGGTGAGGCCTGATAAGAACTTTCAATAAAAACTATATTGAATAAAATCGGTCCAGCCGTTTTTGAATTATTAGTCAAAAACGCATAGTGAAAGGAAGTGCCGAATAGTAAAATGACGTAAGCGCCGCCAAATAAACGACCTTTTGAACGGATGTTTTGTAACAGGGCAGCATCTACGAAACTCTACACGGAGCATCGCCCGACATGCTCTTGGCCGGTTTTTTTTTGCATTGTTATCCCGGAAATTACCCCTTAAGGATTACGAATTCCAATTCCAGAAAATCCCCAGCCAGGTTATACGTAGCCTATAAAAATTCAACGTCTAAAAGGGTGGGGGGGGGGGGTAGCCACTACACTCGATTGAGTTAAATTTGCATGGGTCATGGAACTCCTTCCTCCAAGTGCACCTCAAATAGAAAAAAATCATTTCTGCATATTTGTGACCCCCCCCCCACCCCCTCCCCCCTCCAATTTCAACCGCGCCCTTTGACTGATTTGACGGGAGGATCGATTTGGATGATATTTGCAGTAGACATAAACGTATAAAAACAAACGTGGTCCTGTATCGTTCGATATACACCTACTATACTCTCTATGTCGTTTAAATCATGCCAAAAAAAATTAATAAAAAAAAGGATTCATTTATGAGTGTAGTTTCATTTAGTGGTAATTGTAAAATATTTTATTAGGACTACTGTCCTCTAGCGTATCCATCTGTCAACTTTACTTCAAGTTCCGCCTCCAGGGTAGCGGGAGAGAAATTAGGGGTGAATTAGCCGCTTACTGACACAGACCGAATTCCACGCGGGCGGAGCCGCGGGCACAGCTAGTATATTATATACATACAACGTGTATCAGGATTAAGGCTTGCAATAATCCAGATATTATCCGGATAGTACGAATATTTATGGACCCGGGGTATGTCCTTAAACTACGTCCGGACTTGGCTATGTCCTTAAACTACGTCCGGACTTGGGTATGTCATAATCATAATATCATTTATTGCACCATGGTAAAAACAAGCTGTTACAATTAAAATAGAGTCTCATGGACCCCAGTAGGGTATGGCAATCATATCATTTCCATATACTAAACATATTTAACATACCTAATAACAAATTATCTATACCTATATCATAAAACATATTTTACACTACAATATGTGTATTGTAAGACTTATATTATAATTATTAATGTCAAATCTAAGCATCATATCTTAGTTCACAAAATTATCTGTGAGATACTCTGTAACAGAATAGTATGCTTTTTCTGCTAGGAATGATTTCAATTTCTTGGCATATGCTGCTTCTCTGTCCTCTGCCTTTATATAATTTGGAAGGTGATTATATAATTTGACTACTGCATAATGAGGGCTTTTTCGGTATATTTCTAAATTTGGCACGGGTAGTTGCAGCTTATATTTTAGTCTTCTATTTGGTAAGTCTTTAAACAAATGCCTATTTTTTCTCACATATATGCCTAATTTTAGAATATAGAGACATGTGAGATGAGTATGCCATGTTTTTTGAAATAAGGTTTGCAACTATCCCAAAAACGGATACCCACCAATGACCGAACACAGTCCTTTTGTACCAAAAACAAGTCTTGTACATCCGTACTGTTGCCCCATGTTGAAATCCCATATCGCAACCAAGAATTCGCGATTAAACTACGTCCCGACTTGGGTATGTCCTTAAACTACGAAAAAAAGAGAGGTATGGACACTGCGAATGGCATCTCGCTAAGTGTGGTAGGGCACGTTCAGCGAATGTCATCTCGCTCAAATCTGGAGCAGAGCCCGACTGGGGAAGTACTTCCACCTTACAGAAAACCACAGCCAAATAGCACTAGACCCTACTCATAGTGTTGTGTTCCTGCTGGTGAGTAAGGTTGCCAAAGAGCTCAAAGAGGATCCAGTGTGTTGACGATGAGGGACCCTCTTGTTGCTTTAGCCATCAACACAGTGAATCCTCCTTTTTGTAAAGGGTCGGCAACGCGCATGTGACTCCTTTGGAGTTGCAGGCGTCCACAGGTCGCGGTATAACAAAAATATTTCGAATAATTTCCATACAAATTATTATTCGAAATATTCGGATTGCAAGCCCTAATCAGGATTTGAGGACGATAAGTGGTAGCCCTGACATGACGCAAAATAGAGAAGAGTGGCGCAAAATACGAAGAGTCGACCTCAAAACACAATGATACTCGTTATGGGACTAAGGCTAGGATGATGATGATACAACGTGTATCAAAATGAAATAAAAATCAAAAAATATCATAATGGTATTTCTTTGTAAAAATATATCAGAATTTTGTTTATATAGACGGGATTCTAAAGGGCGTGTTATACATTTCGGGGACTTTGTGCGTTTTAACTTTGCTTCTTTTAATTATTTTACATGTTTTTTTTTTAAAGTAGGGCACTCCACTCATACAATAGTATGTTATTCAATCAAATACAAACACTGAAAACATTGAAAAAATAATCAACCCAGCAGGATTTGAACCTCGCATCGATACGCCTTACCGGGGCTCGATCGCTTCTTTGTTAAATGATTTACAATTAGGATCAGGCAGTTTGTAAGCTCAACTGAAGAACAAATCAAATTATTTTTTATAAATATTTTATTTTGTTTGTGTAGCGCGTCTGCCGCGAATGCAGAAGACGCTGATTCGATCCCAGCCCTGGGTACCGGAGGCCTAGGTCACTTTTTCCTTTGTATATGACATCTATATAATTTTTTTAGCTGCTGAAATACACCTCTTTTGCACATGTGCGACGGATATTTTGACGAATAATGGTTAATTTACTAAGGGCGGTAGAGTGTGGTGTCATTGAATTTTAAAGTGGTGCAGTTTTAAAATGGTAGAGGAAAAAAATTTTTATGGGACTTGATTTGTCGATAAAATTTAACACACTATACGTGGTTAACGGCTCCAACATAGGTGTAAAAACACATTGTATAGTTCACGTATTTTATACTAATTCAATAAGCATACGTACAGATAGAAGGAAAGTCTTCAATCCTTCTACATTCGCATCCCTAAGCCGCGAAGCAGCCGACTCGAAAATATTAATATTCGATGCCTCCGATAGGGTTGCCAACATTTTTTTCTGTTTGTTCGCGAAATATGCAAAAAATACTGCACATAATATCATGAAATCTTGTATAGTAACAGTTTATACCCTGGAGAAATATTTAAGGTAGTATTACCTCCAAAACGCACGCGGGTGATAACATCATCGAATTGCACGTTTGTTCAAAAACGTATCATATTATACCTAATATATATAATTATACATATATACTTACATGACCGATACGTTCGAGTGAATTAATAGTTAGAAGTTAATGATGCAATACATAATCAGAAGTTTTTAAACACTTATAATATATTTAATTTTGAACTGTTTTCCTTTTTATTTTATCTTAAAATACTGCATAAATAGACACATCACACAGACACACACACGCACACAGTGCTACAGAGTGTAATTTAATCCTTTGCACAGATTGTTGTTGTTTAAAATAAATACCAGTGAGTTGACAGTTGACATAAGCCTTGAACTGAACTGCCATTTAAATTACTGATTAGCAATTAATAAGAACCGCCACGCACTGTTTTATTGTTTTTGTTCATTATTTAGAAGTAACAAATGACTTTATGCACAAAATATATAGCGTGAAACATATAATACAAAATCTATACATATAATAAAGCTGAAGAGGGTCGAAAGTCTGTACATGGAAGATAATCGAAAAAAAGTTGGCTGGGGATACTTAGAATCGATAACAGAACACGTTCCAACTATTTTTAGAATTTTTGTCTGTTTATCTGTTTATTTGACCGCGCATCACGTGAAAACGGCTAAACGGATTTTGATGAAATTTTGTATAAAGATAGTTTGAGTCCCAGGAAAGGATAATGGATAGTTTTAATCCCGAAAATCAACCCTGGTGGGGGTGAAAAGGGGGTGGAAAATTTGTATGGAGAATTTTTAACAGCTGAAACGATTTAGTTAGAAATTAGTATGGAGATAATTTGAGTCCCGAGAAACGTCATAGTTTTCAAACCCTTGTGGGGGTGAAAAGGGGGTTGGAAGTTGGTATGAGGAATTTTTTACCGCTGAACTGATTTAGATGAAATTTGGTATAGAGATAGTATGGGTCTCGAGAAAGGACAAAGGATAGTTTTATCTCCAAAAAGGGCGCCCCCCCATCTTACTTTTGAACCGTAGGTCCAAAAAATTTGAAAAAAATAATGGAAGTGAAGCCTGAAAGGTACTTTCAATAAAAACTATATTGAATAAAATCGGTTCAGCTGTTTTTGAGTTGTCAGTCAAAAACGCATAGTGAAAGGACGTAAGTGCCGGATAGTAGAATTACAACGCAAAACAATGAACCCACCACGCAATTATTAGTTTACTAGCTGTGCCCGCGGCTCCGCCCGCGTGGAATTCGGTCTTTGTCAGTAAGCGGCCAATTCACCCCTAATTTCTCTCCCTCCCCCTGGAAGCGGAACTTGAAGGTCTTGAAGTAAAGTTGACAGATGGATACGCTAGAGGACAGTAGTCCAGATAAAATATTTTACAATTACTACTAAATAAAACTACACTCCAACATCAATAGTTTTTTTCGTCCTTATTAAAATTTTTGACATGATTTAAACGACATAGAATTTATACTTTTGTATTTATTATACGCCCTTGACTGTACCTATTCATATTATGTCCATGGCAAATATCATCCAAATATCAATGCACTTCATAAGTGCATTGTAATGTGCCTAAATTGAAGCTTTTTATCAAATCGATCCTCCAGTCTAATCAGTCTAAGAATAAAAAAGTAAGAACAGGCGCGGTGGCAGCCTAAAATGGGGGGGGGGGGGTCACTAATGCAGAAATTATTTTTAATTTTTCTATTTGACGTGTACGATTTGGGGGGGAGGGGGTCATGTCCCATGTAGCCCACCGCATCGGACCGATCGGACCGCGCCTGGGTAAGAAATATAGGTACACATAAAAATCCATACTTCATATCATACCTAACAACTTATTAACGAAAATATACTAACAACGAACTTAGGTCTAATATTAGTTAGAAGACTTAGAAAAAGGATTAGAGAAAAGGAGAATAGATATCAACATCGTGAGGCTGAGTTTACATGCACTGTGCAATGTGTGGCAATTAATTCATTGTCGTTTAGTTTTGTTGTACTATTATTCAATAATTCATTTAAATTTGTTGATATCCGTACCCCCAATTCTAAACTTAGAGTTAATTTGGCAAAATCCTTCCTTAGTGGATTATTCATGTCACAACGTATTAATTTCAGCATCTGTTAGTTGAGCAGGGTACTCGTTATTCTTAGGACATATTTGGAGAAAAAGTTTGCACCTCCTTCCTAAGTAGCGCCATAAGATTCAGGTGCAAAATCAACTTAATCGATTGTAGTGGCTACCCCCCTTTTAGAGGTTGAATTTTTATAGCCTACCTATACCTGGACGGGGATTTTCTTGACAATTGGAATAGTAATCCTTAAGGGGTGACTTCTGGGATAACAATGCAAAAAAAAACCGGCCAAGAGCATGTCGGGCCATGTTCAGTGTAGGGTTCCGTAATTGCCGCCCTGTTAAAAAACATCCGTACAAAAGGTCGTTTATTAAGGGATATTTGGCGGCGCTTCCGTAATCTATACAGGCTTCACTTCCATTATTTTTTTTTCAAATTTTTTGGACCTACGGTTCAATAGGGGGGACGCCCTTTTTTGAAGATGAAACTATCCTTTTGTCCTTTCTCGAGATCCATACTATCTCTACCAAATTTCATCTAAATCAGTTCAGCGGTAAAAAATTCCTCATACCAACTTCCAACCCCTTTTCACCCCCACAAGGGTTTGAAAACTATGCTATGACGTTTCTCGGGACTCAAATTATCTCCATACTAATTAATTTCTATCTAAATCGTTTCAGCGGTTAAAAATTCTCCATACAAACTTTCAACCCCCTTTTCACCCCCACCAGGGTTGATTTTCGGGATTAAAACTATCTATTATCCTTTCTCGAGACTCAAAATAGCACTATACAAAATTTCATCAAAATCCGTTCAGCTGTTTTCACGTGATGCGCGTTCAAATAAACAGACAAACAGATAAACAGACAAACAGACAAAAATTCTAAAAATTGTTGGAACGTGTTCTGTTATCGATTCTAAGTATCCCCAGCCAACTTTTTTTCGATTATCTTCCATGTACAGACTTTCGACCCTCTTCAGCTTTATTATATGTATAGATAGATAGATTACGGAAGCGCCGCCAAATATCCCTTAATAAAATAAACGTCTTTTGGAACGGATGTTTTTTAACAGGGCGGCAATTACGGAACCCTACACTGAACATGGCCCGACATCCTCTTGGCCGGTTTTTTTTTGCATTGTTATCCCAGAAGTCACCCCTTAAGGATTACTATTCCAATTGTCAAGAAAATCCCCGACCAGGTATAGGTAGGCTATAAAAATTCAACCTCTAAAAGGGGGGTAGCCACTACAATCGATTAAGTTGATTTTGCACCTGAATCTTATGGCGCTACTTAGGAAGGAGGTGCAAACTTTTTTTCCAAATATGTCCTAAGAATAACGAGTACCCTGCTCAACTAACAGATGGCGCTGAAATTAATACGTTTGACATGAATAATCCACTAAGGAAGGATTTTGCCAAATTGACTCTAAGTTTAGAATTGGGGGTACGGATATCAACAAATTTAAATGAATTATTGGATAATAGTACAACAAAATTAAACAACAATAAATTAATTGCCACACATTGCATAGTGCATGTAAATACTCAGCGTCACGATTTTGATATCTATTCTCCTTTTCTCTAATCTTACTTCTAAGTCTTCTAACAGTCAAACCGTGAAAACTGTTTTGTGGGACCCTTTATTTGTGTAAGCTGTATCTTTTTCATGTTAATAAATAAATAATAATAATAATAATATTGGACCTAAGTTCGTTGATAGTATATTTCGTTAATAAGTTGTTAGGTATGATATGAAGTATGGATTTTTATGTGTATATTTCTTACCCAGGCGCGGTCCGACCGGTCCGATGGGGCGGGGGGTTACATGGGACATGACCCCCCCCCCCCCAATCGTACACGTCAAATAGAAAAATGTATTACTGACCCCCTCAGACCTACTACATATTCTATGTCGTTTAAATCATGTCAAAAATTTTAATAAGGACAAAAAAACTATTGATTTTGGAGTGTAGATTTATTTAGTGGTAGTTGTAGATTATTTTATCTGGACTACTGTCCTCTAGCGTATCCATCTGTCAACTTTACTTCAAGACCTTCAAGTTCCGCCTCCAGGGGGAGGGAGAGAAATTAGGGGTGAACTAGCCGCTTACTGACAAAGACCGAATTCCACGCGGGCGGAGCCGCGGGCACAGCTAGTATATGTATAAATGCGAACTTATCCCTTTAAGAGATTTATTACATCTTTGTCACTCTCGTTGTTAGAAAATTACAGCTTGTCTCTTTCTCACGCGGGTGACGGGAACTCATTGGCACGTTTGAATTCACTCATTTTAGGAGCTTCACTTTTTGAGCGTGCATAACCCATCTGTCTGCATGCCGCGGTTTTCCCAAGGGGCGTATGAGGTTCTTCAAAAAAATTGTGTACTTATGAAAAGGTAGGCAACGCGCATGTGACTCTTTCGGGGTTGCAGGCGTCCCTAGGCTACGTTAACTGCTTCCCACCAGGCAGGCCGTATGCTAGTTTGCCACCATCGTGTTATAAAAAAAATCTTCCCACACTTGACAACCCTCCGACCGTCCAATAGCTCGTGGCCGTATTTACGCCGCTATTACAGGGTTAAGTATGGGTTAGGTGAAATTTATACGGCAGCGTCGTAGGTGGCATAGCGTTTTGATTGTCGTTATAAAAATAACCGTTTCAACGCGCAGTGTACATTTTATGCAAGGGTTCCGATCAATTTATTGTGAAATAGCTGCTAGGAAGGAAAAGTAAAACGCCGGTTCTTCACAGTAAGTGCGCTGATTAAAAATTTAAATAGGTACCTAACCTGGCGACTGAGCCATCAGATATATCGGAGCGGCCAAGGCGGTCACAAATATCTCAACAACGCCTCTATTGTCTAGGCGATAAAGTGCATGTTGAGATATTTTTGAGTACCTTGGCCGCTCCGATATATTTGATGGTGACTGTACCAGTGGTGGAGCGATATAAAATTCCCGCCGGTATGTCCTATTGTTAGACAGTTGAGCACTTTTTTTAAGTATCTGTTATTATGAAAAGAAAAACTAAATTACTTAGCAAAATAAAATCAAATCGTGATTTGTTACCTCAGAAAAAATAAATATACGCAAACTAATGATTTGATTCCTGTTCCCGTGTATTTTTTCATGTTTTTTAAGAAAGGGTTGCAATTATCCGAATATTATCCGGATAATACGGATATTTCGTACAATAGTTTCCATACACTATTCGAAATATCCGGATTGCAAGCCCTAGTTTTAAGCTTTTTCTTAAATATGGGTTCGATCCCTAATACAATTAGGGAATACTTACGTTCCGACTTTGAATGTAAGACGCGGAATTTTCGGTTCCGTTACTCGATTTGTGTAGAAAATTAGTAAACACATACCTAATGCCGTATTCTAATTTTAATATACATAAACAATAAATTAAAAACACAATATCCCCAACATAACTACAACATACAAAAAATTATCAATCAATATTGAAGTTGTATTGGAGTTGCATCGGAATAATGTTCAAGCAAATTCTGATATATCCGATTCAGACGTAGTAGGAGTAGTTTAATACTTTATTGTACAACAAAGAAACATAAAACAGAAAGAATATATATTATTATATTATATCAGACGTTTAGGCATTAGCTGTATTGCGTAGTTAATGCATTGGAGTTGTATTAAAGTTGGATCGTGTCATAACGTGTTTTAAAGTTACAATATGGCCCCTGCTCGTGAAGCTACAAGAAGCTTTCGTTTTAAGTCACAACACACACACACTACACACACACACACTTCTTCTTAAAAACCTGCGTTTTTAAATTGAATAAATAAATAAATATTATAGGACAATCTTACACATATCGACCTAGGGCCTCAATAAGCTCAATAAGACTTGTGGTATGGGTACTTAGTCGACGAAATAAATTGCGAAACGAATTAAATTTTGACGTAAATTTCATTAAACCTAAGGGTCTAAAACTAAGCGTGATTGTTTATCGGTCACGCTGTTCGAAACTTAAAATGCAAGAAAATTGGAAATGGTCACATCTATCATTCAGGTAATTTCGACACATTTTTCACATTTCGCTTGGCGGCTGTCGGTCGACAAACGGTTGTCATAATATTGGCTACGACGCCCGCACGTTTAGTATCATCAAATCCGTCACGGAACCCCACCAGCGATATATTTTATATGCGGCCCACAATAAACCTCTGAACGGCAGGTTATCAATTACTTCAAATTATAGTATTCATGTAAAAACAACAAGCTTTTATTTTATGATTACGGGGTTATTTTCAAACTTAAGGCTTTGATGCCTTTGATATATGACTTTAATAAGACCTTTAGGTACGCATGTACTATGTACTCGTATATTTGATTGATTTTTAGAGTTCACCTTGGAGTGTATTTAAAGAAATACTACAAGAACATTTTGTATGCATTTAGCTTGCAAGTGCAACGAAGGGTATTGATATGAAATTATAAATAAGTATTTATAATTTCATATCAATACCAAATCAAGAACATATTTTTAGGGTTCTGTAGTCAACTAGGAACCCTTATAGTTTCGCCATGTCTGCCCGTCCGTCCGTCCGTCCGCGGATAATCTCAGTGACCGTTAGCACTAGAAAGCTGAAATTTGGTACTAATATGTATATCAATCACGCCGACAAAGTGGTAAAATAAAAAGTGGAAAAAAATGTTTTATTAGGGAGGTACCCTAAAAAAACCCTATACATAAAGTGGGGAGTGATTTTTTTTTCATTTCAACCCTAACGTGTGATATACTGTTGGATAGGTATTTAAAAATGAATACGGGTTTACTAAAATAATTTTTTGATAATGTAAATATTTTCGGAAATAATCACTCCAGAAGTAAAAAAAATTGTGTCCCCCCCCTCTAACTTTTGAACCATAAGCTTTAAAAATATGAAAAAATTCTCAAAAGTAGAACTTTATAAAAAATTTCTAGGAAAATATTTTGACCTTGATAGGTTGAATAGTTTTTGAAAAAAAAATACAAAATAATTTCTGAACTAAGTTTGTAATTTAACCGTATAAGCAGGTGTTTACCTGTAATTTCTACAAAATCACAATGAAATGACGTGCTTTTAAAAACTCTTAAGTGGGGACACTTACTGTGACGGACGGCAAACTACGGAACTCTACACTGAGCGTGGCCCGACACGCTCTTGGCCGGTTTTTTAAATATAAATGCTGCATGATATGTTTATGCATTTTTATTTTGCTTATAATGTATGGCACACTTTGTGTAAGTATAACTCAGACTTTTAAAGAGACGGAATTGTTTGCATTGCTAAAATAAAAGATTTTACTAAAATTGCTTCTAGAAATACGAATGCTGGTCATAAATATTCTTGAATTTTAAGTCTACAAAGCATTTCTGTCACGCAAAGAAGCTTGAGTGTCATTTTCTTTGCGCGATTCGCGGATATTGTATGAGTTATTTTAACAAGACGAGTTAAAATGTTATATAATTTGCCTTTAGGCATTAAGTCCGCCTTTTTCTGTTGTGTGTAATAAAGTTTAAATAAATAAATAATTTGGAACGGTACATGTCAATCAGGTTTAAAAGGCATTTGTTTGTTAGTTTTTGTTTTGTGTATACAAATGAATGTTCCCATTTATTTCCAAAAATCCAGAATGGCTTTTTCGCTTTGATTACTAATACAGTGTGTAAATAGTGTAAATATAATACGGGCGAACCTTCACGGTGGTTAGAATAGACGTCTGAAGTGTATTTAGATAACTTTTGCCTAGAATTACAATGAACATTGTAACCATACAAAAAATTCCACCCGCAATGTAATGCAGCACGCAAGTGTTAAACGCTCGATGACAGTTGAGTTGACAGACAGTTACTTACTTTAGTCATGTCACAGAATAATATAATAGTATTTCATACAGACCGATATCTTCCCTACAGAATCAGTGTTTGACAGATGAACGGTGACACATGACGTCTCCATACAATTTTATCTTTCGACGTTCTAGGGTTGACAAGTACGCAATTAATATTATTACTGCCCCAATCTGACTTTTTCTACCTAATTAATCAATAATTTAAATACAAAACTAGATAAATGTCAGATTTATTACCTTATTTGCCGAACCTAATTATTATTTTAGTACAAACTACAACTAGGTACTTAAATATTTTATCTTGTTTGTTGATATGCCGCAAATAAACTAAAGGGATTTTGACAACCCCGAAAACGTATCCGATACAATACAACTGAAGAACAAATCAAATTATTTTAATAAATATTTTGATTTGTTTATTTTAAGTAGACACACTACTATATCACTACATCACTACATATTACGTAGTATAAAACAAAGTCGCTTTCCGCTGTTTGTCCCTATGTATGCTTAGATCTTTAAAACTAAGCAACGGATATAGATGCGGTTTTTTTAATAGATAGAGTGATTCAAGAGGAAGGTTTATATGTATAATACATGCATAATATAGTAGAGAAACACTGATGATTTTAGAGGTTTCTAATGTGATGTAAATAAACCCATTTTTTGCGCTTACATTGCAAACGCTAGCTGAGTCCTAAGAGATAGATCAAAATAATGTACTACAGTATTGTACATCTTAAAAAGGTCTATAAAAAATTTCGTGATGGTATATGTCTATCTCTTAGGGATAACCAACAATAACCATTTTTTATCCCGTGCGATGCCGGGGCGGGTCGCTAGTGAATTATAATCTTATATAGATGTCATATACAAAGGAAAAAGTGACCTAGGCCTCCGTATCCGATACGTTCCAAGGCCGTAGCTGTCACCTCGTGGAGATGGACAGGTCAATTTTCAAAAAATAATTACGGGGTCATAATTAATTATAACTTAAAATACCTCTTAATTAATGATAACACTTTTAAATCCTATATCTAGTTTAATTCTTTACTCGTGTTAGATTTACACACTGTATATAATATTATAGTAGTAATAGGGTACCCACATCTTACGGTATGTTCTGTTAGGTTTTCCCTACACCCATCGACGCGGAATCGGCAATAGCAGATAGAAAAAAGCTTTATGCCTACGCAATACGAGCGAAAAAGACGTCGACGCGTCGGCAGGCGTCGGCCGAGCCGATCTGAGCCGAACCATGCCTTGTTAGCTCTTATTGCGTGAAAATAAAGCTTTTTTCCATCGGATTTTGCCGATTCCGCGTCGATAGATGTGGGGAAACCCTACAATCTTTGACTGAGATCAGGCAGGCTGTAGGCTTGCTTGCTACCGATTGGTTTAAAAATAGATAAAAAAGTAGTGATATTCTGACAGCTGAGATGAATTTAACAACACCGCCATAATGAGGTTAACACTAAAAGCATTTGGAATATAAAAAATCTATTGATCACCAATGATGTTTATATATCATAGTTGATCACATAATAATTTTTTGATTGATGTTTGATATTTTTGAACAACATCTGTAAGCACTATAGAAAACATTACAACGCTGGAATGAAAGTCATGTCAAGAATTAAACCAATAGAAATCAGACCTAAAATTGAAGCTTTTTTTAGGGTTCCGTAGTCAACTAGGAACCCTTACAGTAACGCCAAGTCCGTCCGTCTGTCCGTCTATCCGCGGTCTAGCTCAATGACCGTTCGCACTAGAAAGCTGAAATTTGGTATCAGTATGTGCATTAATCACGCCGACAAAGTGGTGGAATAAAAACTGAAATGTTTTGTGAAGGGGGGGGTGAATTTTTTTCGCTCTAACCCTATCGTGTTGGGTATCATTGGGAGAGGTCTTCTAAAACATTTATTTCGATTAAACTAATAGTTTCGTAAATAATACCTCTGTAAGTTCAAAAAAGGGTCCCCCCATCTAAATTTTAAACCGTGGATCCAAAAAATTTGAAAAAAATCATGGAAGTGACCAGATAAGTACTTTTAATGAAAACTATATTGTATAAAATCAGTTCAGCCGTTTTTGAGTTATCGCTTAAAAACGCATAGTGAAAGTAAGTGCCGGATAGTAAAATGACGTAAGTGCCGCCAAATATCCCTTGACAAACGACCTTTTGAACGGATGTATTGTAACAGGCCGGCAACTACGGAACCCTACACTGAGCATGGCCCGACATGATCTTATCAATATGTACTTGATAGTTAATAAAAAAATATGTTTCTAGTGTAGCGTCCAGGTACCTACGAATATCTCAATCTTTCCCTTACGTTGCCGAGCGTAACCCAGGCTCTATTGAGCCGTGGCCAAACGCTAGAAAGATGATGATCTAGACACACGGCAGTGTGTCCGCCAAGTTCGAGCAAAAAAAAGCGACACACCGGCCGTGGGTTATATTACACGAACCATTTCGGGCCAATTTCGACCACCCTACTCGTATAACTCAAAACATATTTTATCTACGCATATGAAATTTCGAGTGTCTGTTGACATCCCCTTAATTGTCTAGAATACAAAATTTCACTATTCTACCTATAGCAGTTCTTGAGATATTGACGTCAGAAAATCGCTATTTTTACTATACACTCACTGACTCACTGACTCATCATAAACCTAGACCACTTCCAATGGTCGTACTGACTTGAAATTTGGCATGGAGATAGGTCTTAAGGTCAAAGTAAAGGGAAAAATCTAAAAACAGCCAAGTGTGAGTCAGTTTTAAAAATAGCGAAGGTGTAACTTTGTTCTACTATGAAGTCATAATGAACTAAGTGGGTCTATCTTCCAATGGTCGTACCGACCTGAAATTTGGCTCGAAGGTTTGTCTTTAGGTCGAAATAAAGTAAAAATCTGAAAACGGCCAAGTGTGAGTCAGTTTCGAAAACAACGAATGTGTAATTTTGTTCTACTATAAGTAGGTATGGAGTGGAAATGAGATAATACTTATTTAAATTTAGATACATACCAATTTAAGACAATACATGTTTGTCTTAAAGACAAGAACAATAAAATTGTTCACCACTCTGTGTGTGTCTGTTGCGGGAACCGAACCCACGATTTACGAAGTACAAAGCAGGTCACTAGGTACACTAGGTGCGCAAAATCAGTCAAACAAAAATGAAAAGACTATTTTTTCTCGCATAGTCTAAATAATTTCTAATTTTACAACTAATAAAATCGCAGATTCAAGAACATGGAAATCATATATACTCTAAGATGGAATTATATATACTACTGCCCATCGCACCCTCCGATACGCCACGGGATGAGATGGGATGTTGCACTTCTAGGGCTACATAATAGGCCACCAATTATAATACCTACTGGTAGGTAGGTATTACCAAGTTATTAATTATCTATGTAGGTAGCGTACTTACAAACAGAATAAAGTACGTTATTGATGTATGTAATTATATGTAAGTAGGTACATTTTATAGGTGTAGGGAGCCAGTTTATTTGTAAAAATCACCTATAAATAAATAGTAAAATAGAATTAGACGCTTAGTATAAAGGGTATAGTATAAAGTACATACCTAAGTGGAATGAGACATTTCCTAAAGCAAAAGTGATAAAAAAATAATAAAGAACCTACACCTAACAAAAATAAATGAAATCCCATCAAAAACATAAATGTGAAAGGCTGCCAAGTTCGATACTATGGGAATGCTTCGCCTATAAAAGAAGTGAGATCTGAATAAGTACCAAGTTCCATAAAAATACCTCAAATCATAAATAGTTATAGGAATGCACACTTGATTTCCAGCAGTTTTTAAGGTACATTTTGAATAAGTATCACGTTACATAGAAATACCTAAAATTATAATAGTCAGAGAAACGCACACCGGTTTTTTTAGCAGTTTCCTGATAACATTTATTATTTTCAGTACTTTTTAATGATGTAACTTGGCAAGTTTTAATAGAAAATTATATACTTGACACATTGCAGTCCAAAGGTGTCGATTCATTGCATTGAAAAGGTGTGTGGTGTGTGAAAACTATTATAATTTTAGGTATTTCTATGTAACGTGATACTTATTCAAAATGTACCTTAAAAACTGCTGGAAATCAAGTGTGCATTCCTATAACTATTTATGATTTGAGGTATTTTTATGGAACTTGGTACTTATTCAGATCTCACTTCTTTTATAGGCGAAGCATTCCCATAGTATCGAACTTGGCAGCCTTTCACATTTATGTTTTTGATGGGATAATCTTTACTACAAGAAATCTGTATTAATTTATTTATTATAGCCTATTAGATTTTAAGCTAACATGGTCTTTAACATTACAAGAACCATCTAAAACTATTTGAAACTCATAGCAACAAAATATACATACATAGATGGTAACAAAATCATTATTATAAAAATCATTATTAATATTCATGTTCTCGTTTTGTGTAGTTTTTGTGGTTTTGAGTAATATTGTGTGTTATCTGTCGTGGCATCACCGAATGGGCCCTACGGAAGACCAGCGCCGGTTTTTAAGCTGGCATTATGCTGAGTTGGGTCCATTTTGTGATGCACGTTCATTGTTATTGTATCTCAATGTTCATGTATTAAGCGTCACAAATAAATGTTTTTATTCTTATTCTTATTCTTAAAAATGCTGTTGATTCTCTTAAGCCTTAAGGGCATAATTGGTACCTATCGTATTTTAATTAATAATGAAAATATAAGAAAATAAATTTTTCTCGCAAAACAAAAAAATGGTTTTGTATGGAGGGTTGGCAAGCCGCCGACTAATCCCATACAAAAAAAATTTTTTTTCGCGTCCAAAAAATTGTCATCCTACTTTTTTTACTTGCAATACGATACCCTTATAATAATGCCCTTAAACGGATTACAAGTATTATTGTTATGTTACACCTTGTACATGTAATAAAGCCTATTTCCTTTCTCTACGGTTAAAAGATAAATCAGTAATACTGTCCTAGTGTCCACTACGTTGCGGACAGGTGATACCCGGACAGCAAACACGGAAAACATTTTAACCCTCCCACAACCCGCAACCCACCGCATCCACGACACTACTACCTGGCTACACGTCCAATGAAACTTTAACCTTGTTGCGAAAGATTTAGAGCCATAGTTACGGTGCAATGGTAGTGGACATGTGACAACTTGATAAATTGTTAATTTGATTCTTGTTAGACGCGGGAGTTGGGCATCGATTTATGGATATGTTTATTGTAGTGGGTGTAGTGCGAAGTTGGACTTTATGTTTGGGGGGTATGGTGCTTTTTACATTGCACGTTTGTGGCTAGGTTCAAGTATTTTCAGTGAATTTAGTTTGCATTGAAAATGGATTGTTTAAGTGCCTGTTTACAGAACAAAATAAATCTATTGCAATAGGTATTCGGTATTTACTAGCCAAATAACTTACTCGTATTGTTAACAGTTTTTTTAAATAATTAAGTACTATTTCTACCCACTGAAAACTTAAAATTAATAGTACAGAAAATATAAAAATTAAGAAGTACTTAAACGCTAAAAAGCGAAAAATTCCAAACAACCATTAGGTAGTGGAAATTCATTAAATAAACTAAGGCACTGGTCCCACCAAGAGTGAGTAAGCGAGTAAAGTTAAGCGAGTAGCATTACATCGCGGGCCTTGAAAGGTCGATCGATCACTCTATACCTCGACAAACGGCTATGTAATGCTATTCGCTTGACTTTACTCGCTCACTCGCTCTTGGTGGGACCAGTGCCTAAGGCACTCCAAACGTTTCATCTGTATTCAGTTCTGAATTCATCAAATTATAGACAATCGTCAATGGTTGCAGAAATTTGTCTATGACCTGCATGCAAAAATTTGGCCACCATAGACAAATTTCCGCAACCATAGAAAATTGTCTATGAATTGATGAATTCAGAACTGAATTCAGATCAAGTGTGGAGCGCCTAAGTCAGGTGTTGCAAAACAGCGAAATAGCCTAGCGAGAAAAAATCCCTATCGAAGCTACCTGTCTATTTACCTTTCCTGTAATAGTGATTTTAATAATACAAGGTCTAACAAAAATACTGGCAATCCTTTTAAGGGCATTGGTATCGTATTCTAATTATAACAAACTAAACAAAAAAATTCACGCGAAAAAAAAAAAAAATTGTATGGAGGACAATTTGTCCCATACAAAAAAAAATTTTTTTCGCGTTTAAAAAAATTTTTCCTAGTCGCAATACGATACCACTTTATTTATTTATTAACGAATAACCAGTATTTTCGTTACAGTCCTTATATTGTAGAACAATAAGTACAATCAGGAAATGCTTTCCTACTCAGAGAAGAACAAAAATATCACAATGTCGGTCACAAGTGGAAGTGACAGTGATAATTTACTGGAATCCGTCTAATTCTGCGGCTAAATAAAACCAATACGAAACCACCGGGTATTTGTTTAAGCTTCTGAATTATTTCTTAGGATTCCTTGAAAATGTTTCTGTATGGGGACGCAATTTTTTTTTGGGATTTCGAGGTTGGTCCCATAGTAAAAGTTTTTCAGAATGGCCTACCTAATCACCTCGCTCAATAAAAGATAAAATATTTTTATTCTTCAATTTAGAAACATTACAATGCATTTATGAACGTCAGAGAAAAAAAAACTACCACCGGTTCTAATCCTACACCTCTGACCCGAGAAGTATTATGACCAGCAAGAAACTCAGCGGGACTTATTTTTACAAAACAGTAATACAGATCTTAAAGATACTTACACAATAATGCATAGTTCTTCAAGAAGACATATCAAAACAGCTTGAGAGACAGAGAATGTTCCTATTGTTTAATTATAGAGAAAAAATAAAATCCAAATTTGACTGCTTCACAAAACGTTTGATATGCTTTTCTACCTGAACTGTGTCCTCTAAATGTTAGATGATTTAGTAGTAGTTTCTCTGGTTTGGGCCATGCATCTTTGTCCGTCATATAGTCCTCGACCCTGTAATAACCCTTTGACATTAAAGTTTGTTTCAAATATTTCTTATTTTCAAATATTAATACGACTGATTATTAAAATATCATCCTGCATGGTACGAGTACTAGGCTATTAGCCACCTTTCCAAGCAAACATTAAAGGCAAAATTGGCATTACTGGTACTTGTAGCAAATCGCTGATTGTCACATGTCCGCTTTTTAGTCTGTTTATTCATTATGCAGCAAGCGTTTTTGTTCAAGTACAAAACAAAATACAAACGTAGATACGTACAGTTGATGTCAAAGATATGTGTACACTTTTACACTTAATTAGTAAGGAGTAAGGTGCATTATTGTAAACATATCTTAGACCCCAGCCTGTACACCCAGTGTACATCTACAAGGATTAACAATGCAGAATTACATCGCTTTGCTATTTTAATATCTAATCCAGACAAGTTTTTTACGTCCGATGCAAAGTGCCTTATAGCGGCCGTTGTAGCAGAAAAAATACGGCTTTTCGTGAACGAAAGATTTTCTTCGGCATGATTATTCCTTAAGACCCAAGGATGGATTTGAGAAGTGGATTCACCAAGATTTTTGATGTAAATTTTTTGGGGGTTTTATCAAAAATCTTGGTGGCTCCACTTCTCAAATAAATCCTTATCTTCGCTTCGACCCCCGCCTGTATACCCAGTGTACATCTACAACGAATAAACAATGCTGAATTACATCGCTTTGCTATTTTAATATCTAATCCAGACAGCAGTCAAGTTTTTTTTACATCCAATGCAAAGTGCTAATAGCGGCCATTGTAGTAGCATAAAAAATACGGCTTTTCGTAAACAAATAATTTCCTTCGGCATGATTATTCCTTAGAACCCAAGGATGGATTTGAGCCACCAAGATATTTTTTATTTTACATGTTTTTGCTTGAGAACGGTGTCAAAATGATACCATAAATGAATACGGCATCCCCGATTTGTATGAAAACGATACCAAACTTGGCCTAGTAGCTTAACTGATGTAGATATCAAGATAAAGTTCAGAGCCTTCCCCTCTAAAAAATTACATCAACAATTACTTCTCAAATCCATCCTTGGATCCTAAAGAATAATCATGCCATAGGAAATCTTCGTTTCACAAACAGCCGTATTTGACCTTTTTATGTCGTGTGCAAACGTTATTAAGGAACAATTTGATAATTGGCACTTTTTATTGACGTGACAACGTCTTATAATTCGATGGAGCCAGCTGCACACACGAAAAAACATGACTCATGCGGCGTTACCTCGCTCTGAGGCGTTCCATTTAAGGCTTGAAGTGCAAGCGAGAGCGCGGAACGAGCGACAAAGAGGCACAATCGGACTTCGCGTTCGGCAGCGTTCGACATCTGTCTCTCTCCTACTTGAGTGAGCGATGCGTCCGCGTGGACAGCTGCTATACAATAATACATTTACATGTTTTCGTCAAGTATGAAGTGCAGTGAAATTAAAATTTTCTTTTGAAAAATGCAACCATTCCATCAGTATTTTCTTATGACGTTGTCACGTTCAACTATCGTCAGTAAACCGACTTTACAGACAACCGATTTTATATGTTCTGGAAACTTTCATAGCCCACTTTTAAGTACGGAACCATATACGTAGCTCGAACTCACTCTTGGACATTCTCATACTAAATATAGACATCAACTTCCTTAAATCGCTCGGCAACATGTGTAGGAAACGTCCCATTACTAAAATCCTTTACACAAAAACTATAGTGCTTATTACCAGACGCATAGAGCTTACAATGGTTGTTAAATTGGGGTATTTGTCATTTTTATTTGGAAGCTGGTATAATATTAATCACATGGTTAATCCGTACAGTCGGGTTCACAAAAAACGTGTTTATTTTTTAAGTTTAATCCGGAATGTGAATAGACACTACTTTTAACGTTGTTTTATCAAGTCGTTATGCCTTTTTAAAACGTAAACAGTAGTAGTAGTTTTTAGAGTAAATTAGTCGAGATAAATTCGTCGACTATAAATGTTTTCAAACGACTTCAGGATTTCGAAGGAGGAGATCCTCAATTCGTCGGGATCTTTGTTTTTGCAATTTTTTTTATGTAACATACTTAAAAAAAATACCGAATTATTCGAAGACGGCCGGATCGATTTGGAAAATTATATGATAGGAATTCTAGTAGCAAATAAGTGTGTGGCCCGTCTGATGTTAAGCGACCACCGCAGCCTATGCGACGACGAGTCTCTCAAGCGTTGTCGACCCTTCAACTATAGGTGCAAGGATTTACTATCATTATCATCTTTCTAGCGTTTATCCCGGCCTCTTTCCAGCCAACATAGGGCATCGTTGGAAACTCTGAAACCATACAGGGTGTAAACAAATGCTGGTGATCCGTTTAAGGCCATAATTGGTATCGTATTTTTGTTATGAAAAACTAAGAAAAAAAAATTTTGACGCGATAATTTTTTTTTGCGTCCAAAAATTTTTTTTTCTTACTTTTTCTTAGTCTCAATACGATACTAATTATGCCCTTAAACGGATCACAACTATTTTGTTACATCCTGTATATCGCACTTCATGGTTTCAGTTCAGAGCCAGGGTTTGGTTTGTTTCAGATATAATTAATTGCTCTAATATAATATTTTTCGGATATTATCTTTTTTTAAAGTAATAGCTAAGTATACCAGCTACTCCAGCCCTCTCAGTGTTATGATAAAATTAGCTTAAAAGCATGGATTGTGACTAATTTTATTTATTGCCACCGCCCCAAGCCATCTATTACCGCGAGCGATTCCAATAAAACCACTGAATCAAAGAGAAAAACTGCGCTCCGGTCGTATAAATATTTTATTTCGGATAGTGAGAATTGGGGTGGCCAGGCTCAAGATGAATGCGGGACAAGGTTTTACTTTTTAACTCTTGACGCGGGGGAAGTTTGAAGCGCCTATTGGGCCGTTCTATAAAAATATACACTGTCGCGTGAAGGTTAATTTAATTTAATGCTGTTATAAGTCACGTTGCGAGTTTTAAAAAACAATAACGAATTTTTAAAATACGAGGTGCATTGTGTACCTACTGAGGCTAAACGTTGATTTTAGCCCTATCCGCAAAGCAAACTTAGAGATCCTGAATGATTTTTAGGAAAAATAAACAATGCGAAAAACAAGGTGTTCCACTTATGCAGTTTAAAAAAAAATTATCTTTCAATATATGTTGTTATTAATTACTGTAAAATGGTATCGAAGAGTTGAGCGAAATCGATAAAAAAACTTTACTGGAATCGACATTGCGAGTTAAATAGGTTATCGTTGATTGTACACTTCATAAAATATACTTTGAAATAACGCAAAGGCTTGCACAAAGAAAATGGTTAACATTTAATTTATAAGTGAATAGGGAATGAAATAACGGTATTTTTTGTATGGCTTACTACCGATATACCGGGATTTCCCGTACAAAAAACAACGGTATTGCATTTTCAATCTGTAATACATTCATGATCATGATCATGAATAACAGCGTAAATGATTTATGCCATTCATCTGAGTTCTATTAACTATGAATGTGCCTATAAGTTTGGGAGTTTACACTTTACTCTCAAGTTGGAAACTGTCATCCGCTTTATTTACTTCTAATTACAAAACTTAACTCTACCGAGTACGTGACAGAATACCGAACTTAACTCCGTTTTAATCAGCCAATCGTGTGTTAAACTGTCCCCCTAAGCTCGCAACTTATGGCAACCGTACATCGGGAAGTTGGGAACTTTTACTAATATGTACTAGTCAAATGGACTCTCGAGAACTGAGCCAAGCTATAAAGAACCTTGCTTTGAGGGATTAAAGTTGGAATTGTGTTGGTGCAGCTCTATATAGCCGCTTGGCACTCATGCATATGGAAATCGGGACTTAGGTCATAGAATAAATACCTACCCCGCACTTGATAGTTTTATTTGGTCCGCAATTCTGAGTGTGAGGGATAAAGTCTACGTTTTAGTGGTTACATTAGTAACCAAGTTTGCTAACTAAACTGAGCTAAGCATTTTAGAAGGTTACACCTATGACTTATTAAAAAATACGTCGATCCAACCACAGTGTCTTTTGTAGACCGACCAAAAAATGGACTGCTGTGAAAATACAGGGACGAAAAAATGTGACTTATGACAATTTCACATTTTTTTAGTTACAATATAGAATAGAAACATTAATACATTTGTAATATTTTAGTATTTAAGTAGAATAAGTAAACTAATCTATACATCTCAGTGAGGACTGTTGAGGAGCCAAACGCATGTTTGTTATGTAATTAATTAATCTTAAGCATTGTGTATATTTAACTCTGTTTGTTCTCCTAATAAATAAATACAGATTTATGGTTTTTACACATATCTATTTGTACAAAGGGGACTTAGGCTGCGTTTCCACCAGATATGAGCGAAGATGCGTTGCGAGGAATGTGTTTGTTAAGCACCAATAGAATAACTTCATTTGTTTATCCTCGCACAGCGCAGCTCTGGGATTTGTTCTTTAAAAACACATTCCTCGCAACGCATCCTCGCTCATCTCTGGTGGAAACGCAGCCTTAAGCGCGTACATAATTTTTAAATTATACGGGGACAATGTCGTCCTCGAAACAGTCGAAACGTCGAAGATAATATTAAAATTATATTCGTGGTTAAGTCCCGTTTATATACATAGATAATTATAATATATGGATAGAGTTTTCATTGACAGGAATATTTTTTTGGTTTGCTTTAATACTTAATGATGTTACCCGTATACAAAACTTAGTAATATTTTCTTTGCAATTGTGTGTTCCATATTTCGGTTAATTTAATGCCTCCTTTGGTCCTTGTTTTAACGTAAAAAATTCGAAATACTTATTTAGATATTCCGTTAGAAACTTAATTTAATTTAATTATATACAAATGAACTAACTTATAATCGTAAAGGTAAGTTTAGGCTACTGTCCAATTTCCAGGACAAGGTATTTTAAAGAAAATTCAAATAATATACATATAAAAAAGTTATAAATCCACCGTACTAAAGGCACTTTATGTACATCCATTTTAAAGTTACCTCGACTCATCACTCATCATTTTACAGACCCAAATTAACAAACGAACCCAACGGCAAAACCAAATACACAAGTCATCCGAACCTTTTATTAGGAATAATGATTTACGTTTACTGGCTTTGTTTCGTCTGATAAATAGCGCCTGAGTCGGGTGATAATTAGACGAGCGTGCGAATTTAGTAACTCGTGTGTGAGCGGCTTTACACGCTACGGAACAATTGAAAGTTGCAGTGTTAAGTGTTTGAGAGTGAGGGGTTTGCAGTGATCGTGAGTCGATAAGTAAAGGAGTACATTGGGCGATTTTGATTTAAGTTCTGTGGAAGTATTACAAAATGAATAGGTTTATGACACATGAGATGAAAGACACGTCACGTCGTTTTGCGGGACTGTCCTGCCTAATGACAATATCATGGTGTTTGAAATTACTTTAACGAAATCTCAATATACAAATGTCACATTATTGCACATTTATTTATACTATTCCTTTATTTGTAACGTTTTCAACCGACTTCAAGATTTCGAAGGAGGAGGTTATCAATTCGTCGGGATCTTTGTTTTTGCTTTTTTTTAATGTATGTATGTTCGAAGACGGCTGGACCGATATGGAAAATTCTTTTTTTATTTGAAAGAGTATACTTTACTGTTGGTCCCATTGTAACCAGTTCAGGAACTGATGATGGGATCCTGGAGAAATCGAGGGAACTCTTCAACTATTATAGGCGCACCTGTAGTGATTTTAATATTTTTTACAGTGACTCGGGCATTTCCTTTAGGAAAGGTGGAGTCTAAGTGAAGTCGGTTATTTTTTGTTTAAAATCATTATTTTATTAATATTACTTTTAAATTACTAGACTCGCAGTAAATATTGACAGACTTCCTTGAAAATTGTAATAAAATTACGTTACCTACAAAACGTCAAGTCTAACCCAGTTTAAAGTGTTGAAGACGTTTTCGATATCCCGTCCGGAACCGGATACATTTGACGCTGAGCATTAGGCTACGTTAGGCATTGCGAATGTCCTAATATACATTTTTAAACATTTTGAACACTAACTTTGTGTCGAGTTTTAGAACTAGCGAAATATTGAAAAGTCAAAGAAATACTGATTTAAACTTTCACGGTTTTTACACATGTCTATTTGTACTAACGGCTTAACTTTCTTCGGGACCGCGGGGACAATGTCGTCCTCGAAACGTCGAAGGTAATTTGAAAATTATATACGCGGTTAAATCCCGTTAGTACAAATAGATAGTCAAAGATATAGTTGGTTTATTTGCATTTGCTTCTGCAACACATACTTATTTTTGTTAATTTACAAAGGTTTCCCTTTCCCAAAGGTTGTCTGAACGAAATAGCTTTTTAGCGATAAGATCGCCAATTGTTTTACCTCTATTTGTAACGTCTAATATGTATACTTTGTTGTTTTAATTTGAGGTGCAATATAGGGTATTTATGTTATGTTATATGGAATTTCATATTTATGTAATTACATAATTATATAGCATAACAAAAACAAGGTAATTCGTATCTTGGACACAACAATATTTTTCTAGAAAGAATTGATTACAATTCACATCCTCATTGTAGATCTCTCAGTAGTTTTCAACCGACTTCAAAATTTGGAAGGAGGAGGTTCTCAATTTTTTTTACGATTTGGAAAATTCTTTTTTGTTTGAAGGAGTAAACTTCACAGTTGGTCCCTATGATGGGATCTTAAAGAAATCGTGGGAACTCTTCAAATATTATAGGCACATCTATAGTGATTTACAGTCGCTCGGGCATTTGCTTATGGAAAGGTGGAGGCAAAGTGAAATCGTTTCTTTTTTGTTTAAAATTATTGTTTCGCCAATCGCGCGCTGACGGGAGTCCTACCGGTGTCGTGTCGGTGTCGTATCGTATAGTATAAGATCGCCATCGTATTTGCTTACCTCCGCCCCGTCAATCACATGCTAACGGCACGTTCTCGACAGTATAACTCCCCTATCGAATTTGCCTACCCTTTTCGTCAATCACGAGCTGTCTGCCTAACAATATACAGGCTAAACTAATCCAGCTGCCCGTACCCTTAGCCCCGTACCACGGTGTGGTGGACTCGTCTCGGTGTCGTACGGAAAGAGAAGTCTCGTGGGTTATATTGGAACTCATATATTCTACGTGACTTCTCTTTTTGCTCAGACCTTATAAGAAGGGCCGTTTATCGTATTTTGCCGAATGTTTTAGTACCAAAGTCGTACCGATATCGTACTGGACTCGTAACAATGTCGGAGATATCATCCCAGTATTATAGTACGTAATGAGGCATGCTCCCAGTACTTTTTGTAAGGAACTGAAAATTTACCGGTTCTGTCCAAACAAAATCGGAAATAGGAGTATTTCCAATTTGTACAGTATAAAATCTACCCTATTTTTGCTTCCCTATTCATTAATAACACGGTGGCAAAACGGTGTCATACCCGAATCGTACCGGTATAGTACCGATGTCGTCCCGGTGTCGTACGGTATAAGCTTCACCCCGTATTTTCCTTCCGGCCGTCAATCACGCTGTCATAGCAGCGTCAAACCGGAATCGTATCGGTACCGTAATCGTACCGAAGTCCGATTGGGTAAGCTCCTCCCCATATTTGATTCCTTTTCTTGGTCGCCAGTCACGCTTGTTTGTCAATTGTTAAACCGGAGTTGTAACAGTATCGTACCAAACTCGTCCCAATGTCGTACGGTGTAAATCCTTGTATTTGCCTCCCTAGTCGTCAATCACGCAGAGCTGACTGTGCATTTCAGTTTAACGACCACTACACGTGCAATGTTTAAAGCCATAGTTTTCTTTCGATTGCACCGAATTTGTCTTTACAATACAAATTACATTTTACAAAAATAAAATTAGCAGATTATAAAATCAATAAAATTTACTTAACCCTTTGTATGCCAAGAACCCTTAAAAGTAAGAGTAACCTATTGCATACAAGGTTTTTGTAGCATGACGGTGGCAAACAAGCACTTTGACAAATATCGGTCAAAAAACGATATTTTATACAACAATATTTTTTATTTTCAACCGACTTCAAGATTTCGGAGGAGGAGGCTGTGCTATTTTTTTATGTATATTCATCGATTAATCGAAGACGGCTGGGCCGATTTGGATTTTTTTTGTTTGAAACGGTGTACTTGTCAGTTGGTTCCATCGTCACCAGGTCAGGATCTGATGATGGGATGCCGGAGAAATCGAAGGAACACTTCAAATATTATAGGCACACTTATAGTGATTTGAGTATTTTTTACAGTAGCTCGGGCATTTCCTTTTGGGAAGGTGGGAGCTTAGTAAAGCCGGTTTTTAATTGTTTAATATTATTTTATTTTGTAAGGTTTTTTTTTCAACTAACGTTATTGATGTACTTTCTTCGGTTGTTACATATTTTGACAAAAAACGGGACTTAATCGCGTACACTTACTTTTTTATTTTCCTGGCCAAGAGCGTTGCGACACGCTCGAAACGTAAGGAAAATAATAAAAGTAAGTCCCGTTTTTTGACAAAATTTCATTGGTTGTATTTTAAGTTCTACAAAGCTTTCAGCCGCTTTCGCTTTCTTTCTGCTCGATTTACCATCTCACCTCTTATTCATAAGCGTCTTACAAGCCACATTCAGTTAATTTAGGTTTTGTCTGTTTCTAACAACTATCAAAGTGCTATCACTACAGTCTAAAAAAATAGTGGTGATACGTTTGAAGGCATAAATGGTATAGTATTACGACTAAGAAAAAGTAAGAGAAAAGTTTATTTGACGGCATTTTTTTTGTATGTGACACGTCATCCCAGCCGGCCGACCGTCCATACAAAATATTTCTTTGTCGCGTGAAAAAACTTTTTCTTAGTTTTTCATATTTAGAATAGGATACCAATTATGCCCTTAAACGGATCTCCAGCATTTTTGTTACACCCTGTATACAAATAATTTTAAACAAAAAAGAACCGACTTCACTAAGCTTCCACCTTTCCAACACCAAATGCTCGATCTGCTGTAAAAAATACTCAAATTACTATAGGTGTGCCTATAATAGTTGAAGAGTTCCCTCGATTTCTCCAGGATCCCATCATCAGATCCTGACCTGGTTACAATGGGACCAACTGTGAAGTATACTCTTTCAAACAAAAAAAGAATTTTCCAAATCGGCCCAGCCGTCTTCGAATGATCGGTGAACATACATTAAAAAAAATAGCAAAAACAAAGATCCCGACGAATTGATAACCTCCTCCTTCGAAATCTTGAAGTCGGTTGATAAGCACGAACGATGATCTAATTCTATTAGTTAAATGAAACTTGTAGGTCATTTACGAATAAGCTGGTCCAGTTTGAACAGTGCAAAATCAGTGGCATTTTACGTATTATTATATTTCTAAAACAGTTTAACTTATTAGTCCAATTACAGTCCTATTTCAGAACCAAATCCTACGTGTTTAGTCCGAGTGTGTTACCGCTTTAAATTATTTATGTCCAGTGTCAGGTGGACTTTAAATGGCTTTTCAAATCAAAGTTACTGCATTTCGTAATTACCATGTTACTAAACAACAACTAACTTTAATATTGTGCTTGAAGGAAACGTTCGCAATTACCCTCCTTAGTGTGGTGCAGTCGGGTAAAAGTAGCCGTGTCACATGAAAATTTAACACTGCAAATGAAACGGTTTTTTATCAACCGACTTCAAGATTTCGAAGGAGGAGGTTATCAATTCGTCGGGATCTTTGTTTTTGCTATTTTTTTTTTAATGTATGTTCACCGATCATTCGAAGACGGCTGGGCCGATTTGGAAAATTCTTTTTTTGTTTGAAAGAGTATACTTCACAGTTGGTCCCATTGTAACCAGGTCAGGATCTGATGATGGGATCCTGGAGAAATCGAGGGAACTCTTCAACTATTATAGGCACACCTATAGTAATTTGAGTATTTTTTACAGCAGCTCGAGCATTTGCTGTTGGAAAGGTGGATGCTAAGTGAAGTCGGTTCTTTTTTGTTTAAAATTATTTTATTTCATTTTTCATCAATGTTACTCTGCGTCCGTAGGAAACACCTTAGACAACCCTACACGTGCTCCCTGGGTGGTGCTAAAAGAGTAACAAGCTTGGCAGCTGCACTGTCCTACCTGGACTTCGCAGCACTCACTGGATTTTCATCATCATCTGCTTTCCCACTAATACTACCCCAGGGAAGAAATGCCTATCTATATCCAGTGACATGTAGCCATACGATAAATAAAAAATAAATTTCATTTTTGATACAAGCTTTGCTAAGTGTACTTTTCTTTGTACAGACGCCAAAAAAACAACGAGGGGTCTTCTGAAAATAGAGGCATTGTTCAGATATTTGTGACCACATTGGCCGCTCCGATATATCTGATGGTCACAAATATCTGAACAACGCCTCTATTTTCAGAAGACCCCTCGTTGTTTTAGAAGTCCTCTATTCTTTTTTTGAACGACCTATCTAACGATACCCTTACCCCTATACGATAGGATTGGAGCAAAAAAAAATTCACCCCCCCTTCATGTGTACGGGAGGTACCCTAATAAAAAAAATCCAGTTTTTATTCTACCACTTTGTCGGCGTGATTAATGCACATACTCATACCAAATTTCAGCTTTCTAGCGCTAACGATCACTAAGCTAAGACGCAAACGGACAGACGGACAGACAGACACGGCGAAACTATAAAGGTTCCTAGTTCACTACGGAACCCTAAAAACGGTCAACTAAAATGTTTCTAGAGACTTGCAACAATTGACTGCAAACTTGGAATCGAGCTTGAAATATGGAATCGCGGGCCTCAACGTAAGTTATGCTAGCAGGGCAGATAAACGTGCAAATATCGTGAAGCTACAGCCCCTCTTTTGGAACTAAGCAGCAAAATTTACAACACATACATACGGAAAACAAAAGACAATAAAATTCAAATCGTCCTTCAGAAAGGCATCAAATTCTAAATTAATTCCATCCCAACCCACTTACGCAAACTCTTTATTTCCCCACAAAAGCTCTCCTGTCCTATAAAGATGACATTTGCAAAAACATAAAAAGGCGGCGAAAGCGGCTCGATGACATGTCAATCGAATTTTACTTTTACAAAGGAATGGGGGATGGCTTGAAGCACTAGCGTGTGGCGTTTTGAAGCACAGTTTTTTTAATACCACGACGGTGGCAAACAATCATACGGCCCGCCTGATGGTAAGCAGCTACCGTAGCTTATGGACGTCTGCAACTCCAGTGGTGTCGCATGCGCGTGGCCTATTCTTTATAAAAAAAAATCACTGAGTTGACGGCTATACGGACAAGAGTGATACAAGACTCAGGTCTATTTATATTTTGAACAAATTTTACTATGCGGTCAACTATATATCACGTTTTTGATTTCACCTTGTATTGTTTTTTTATATACCACGGCGGTGGCAAACAAGCATACGGCCCGCCTGATGGTAAGCAGCCACCGTAGGCTATGGACGCCTGCAACTCCAGAGGTGTCACATGCGCGTTGTCGACCCTTTACAAAGGAACAAGGGGGTCCCTCGTCGTCAACACACTGCATCCTTTCTAAGCTCTCTGGTAACCTTACTCACCGGCAGGAACACCACACCATATAAGTCAGAGTTTTTTTTTCCGTTATTCAGATCAGTATTTCTTGGCGCAGATTTTTGGTGGTAGTGGTGTCAGCATTCTAAAGAAAATTGCTGATAGGTTTGACTGTCCCACAGACCAGAAACGTACTCCGTGGCGTGTCCGATCTAAAAATATTGAACTGAGCAAATTAAAAGTGTAGCGCAATTTGTTATAAAGATACTTTGCTTTAATTGTGTATTTACATATATTGTATATTGCCATTTTTTGAGTTTTTTTTATGTAAATGTATTTTTTATTAAATTAAATTATTAAGACTAACACTAGATTAAGATAATTGTTTGTTTGTTCCTATCTATGGATGCTTTGTTTGTCCGAAATAAAGAAATTCGATTAATTTGATTTTTTAACGGTCTCCTAGTCCAGTCGGTAGTGACCCTGCCTACGAAGCAGGAGGTCCCGGGTTCGAATCCTGGTCAGGACATTTATTTGTGTGTTTACCACAGATATTTGTTCCTGAGTTATGGGTGTTTTATATGGATATAAGTATTTATTCATATCTATCTATTATATATTTCGTCGTCTAGTACCCATAACACAAGCCTTATTGAGCTTACTGTGGGACTAGGTAGATTTGTGTAAGAATGTCCCATAATATTTATTTATTATTATTTGATTGATTCATAAATTAATAACTATAAATAGCAAACAATTTGTTGCCTACGGCACAATCATTTTAACTATTTTTAAAGGAATCTTGAAGCAAATCAAATTATTTTGTTCAATATTTTTTGATTTGCAATTTTTAAGTAGTTACACTAATATATAAACTGAAAATAGAATAATAATAGAAATTTTTAAAGGATTTTGCAAGTACGAAAGCGATCTTATCACTTCAAGGAATCTCTTCTTGTATATCTTTGATTTTAAGAGAATAACTAGATTATAAAACTAATAAACTAAAGACAGGTTCCATTGCTGTCAAAATTGCTAATTCGAGCGAGAGAGACGCAGATAACGAAATTTCGTTTTTCAAGGTTCGCGGAACGGCCTCTGTATTTACGCTCTTGCCTTTCGATTATACCACTCGAGAAATATCTCGGGTTGATATGACGGCTTTTACCTGGTGCGTTGTTTAGCTGTCTCGGTTGACGTATTCTGGGTACGGCGGGTGTTGGAAGGGTTAGCGGTTCTAACCATTTTGGGATTTTAGATTTGTGGAATGGGTTGGGTTCTTTAGTTATCTTTAGACTGAATTGTAATAGGAGTGATTTTACCACGGAGTGAAAAATTGTGTATTTTAGTTACTTAAGAAAACCTATTTTTCGATATGACAAATCTATACCAAAGAAAAAATGATCTGTTCACTTGTCTTTGGTTCCAATTCATTCTAATCCAGTGGTTCTCAACCCGTGGGACGCGGATCACTAGTGGTACTTGCAAGCGCCTGAACTGGTCCGCAAAATTAGAAAATGAAAAACCCTTTGTCGACTTTATTCGTCAACGTAAGGTCACAAGTATGTAGGTACTTTCAAGCAATTAGTGGTCCTTGCTGCGGATTTTTTTTGTCGAGTGGTTCCGTATTATCGAAAGATTAAGAACCACTTTCTAAACGCGTCTAAAAAAACTAAGTTTAGTTTGGACATAGCCGGGTTTATTTGCGTACCATTCGATGAAAACTACCAGCATTTACTCGTCTCCTTACCTGGAATAAAGAGAAGATAACATAAATATTTATGTAGGTATTACGTATACAAATACATCGTTTGCAATGTTTATCAAATGAGTGGCGTCATATAAGTTACTTCTAAGTTATATTAACTTCACGCCCCAATTTCGTGAACACAATTGTCACTTCTTATGTTGATGATTTAAGCATGGGGAACGAAGTGCGAGAGCACAAAGTAGGGAAAAAATTCCACTGTACAACATAATATCTTTTTATTTTCTCCCATGTACAATATGAGGAAAATTTGAACTGTTCTAAAGTCAAAATCAGCATGTTGCTGGTTGGGCAATAAAAATAAAGCAAGAACGCTGCGACGCGAATTACTGTAGACAGTGAGTGCGAGCGAGACGTCCGAATAAGTTTTGACCAGGGCTTGGAACCGGTACCAAAAATACCGGTTACATACCGGTATTTATAGGTTCTTTTCATTTCGGTTCCAGAGTACTGGTAAAGAAAAAATACCGGTACTAGCAGTGAAAAATATCGGTTCTCTATAAAGGTTCCTGGCTTGAAACCAGTACCGAAGGTACCTGTTCCATATTTATGAGTTTTTTTCATTTCCGTTCCTCAGAACCGGTAAAGAACAAATACCGGAATTAGCACCGAAAAATACCGGTTCTCTATAAAGGTTCTTCCACGCGTACGCGACGTTGTCGTTTAGTGCGGTACGCATATTCGGTGCGGAACATACCTACACTACAAACGAACGCGGCGTTGCGCTGCGCGTTGCCAGCATGCCAGGCGAATCAGCGATGCGCGGTGATTCAGTTCGAATTGAACACACGGCGGAAAGTGGAAGTTCATTGTTGTGTATTTATCAACCGACTTCAAGATTTCGAAGGAGGAGGTTCTCAATTCGTCGGGATCTTGGTTTTTTTTGTATGTTCACCAATTATTCGAAGATGGCTGGACCGATTTGAAAAATTATTTATTTGTTTGAAAGAGTGTACTTCACATTTGGTCCCATTGTGACCACGTCAGGACCTGAAGATGGGAACCTGGAGGAATCGAGGGAACTCTTCAAATATTATAGGCACACCTATAGTGATTTAAATATTGTTTACAGTAGTTCGGACATTTCCTTTTCAACCGACTTCAAGATTTCGAAGGGGGAGGTTATCAATTCGTCGGGATCTTTGTTTTTTTTTGCTTTTTTTTTAATGTATGTTCACCGATTATTCGAAGACGGCTGGACCGATTTGGAAAATTCTTTTTTTGTTTGAAAGATTATACTTTACAGTTGGTCCCAATGTAACCAGGTCAGGATCTGATGATGGCATCCTGGAGAAATCGAGGGAACACTTCAACTATTATAGGCACACCTATAGTGATTTGAGTATTTTTTACAGCAGCTCGAGCATTTGCTGTTAGAAAGGTGGATACTAAGTAAAGTCGGTTTAGTTCTTTTTTTGATTAAGAGGCCTTATTCCCATGAACGTTCCTCAATTTCACGAAATCTGACTCGATAGATGGCGTTAGCGCTCAGTACACGACCGCTGGCAATGATCTACGATTGAACGGTCTTGATCGTTTTCAACTTCAAATTACAAGTAACATTTTTTTTGCATTTAAGTTACACACAGACTATTTATTTTATTTTATATGGAAGATACTACTAATTAAAGTATGTTTAAAGGAAATATACGCATCTAACACCAAAGATGGATTATCACTTAATCAGTAGGGACTGTTGGAGAAATTTTTTGAATTAAAAGTATAATAAATTTCGAATTTCGAAAATTAGGTTTGTTTTAAATTCCAATATGGGTCAAATATTTTTTTTTGTAAAAATGGTCATAATAGCCAATTTCGACTACTTCGGGTGTGTAGATTTCGAAAATGATGTCTGTCTTTAAATCCAATATGGCGGTTATATACTTTATTCCGAAAAATCGTCATGGTGTCCTTTTCAGCTAATTAAGGGGTGTAGATTTCGAAAATTATGTCCGTTTTTAAATCCAAGATGGCGGCGGTTATACACTTTATTCAGAAAAATCGTCATGGTAGTCATTTTCGGCTAATTAGAGGGTGTACATTTCGAAAATTATGTCTGTTTTAAAATCCAAGATGGCGGAAATATACTTTTTTGTTAAATCGTCATGGTAGTCATTTTCGGCTATTTAGGGGATGTAGATTTCGAAAATTATGTCTGTTTTAAAATCCAAGATGAAGATCATTTTTTTTCTGAAAAATCGTCATGGGGTGATTTTCGGCAAATTACGGGGTGTCGATTTTGAAAATTATGTCTGTTTTAAAATCCAAGATCAATCCCAAATCTGTGGACATTGTCGTTGGTAATTTTTGTATTGTTACTATTAGCCATAATCTCGTGTGTTACTGTTTTTTGTCCCAAATAAATTAACAAAAAAAAAAAATGACGGTTATACACTTTATTCTGAAAAATCGGCACGGTAGTTATTTTCTGCTAATTAGTGGGTATAAATTTCGAAAATTATGAACATATGTTTTAAAATCCACGATGGCGGATATACTCTTTTTTATTGAGAAATCGTCATGGTAGTCGTTTTCTATTAATTCAGGGGTGTAGATTTCGAAAATAATATCCGTTTTAAAAATCAAAGATGGCGGAAATGGACAATTTTGTCAAAATCTTCATGGTAGTCATTTTCGACTAATTGGGGTGTGTAGATTTCGATAATAAGGACCGTTTTAAAATCAAAGATGGCAGAAACGGGCAAAATTTTCAAAATCGTCATGGTAGTCATTTCCGACTAATTTGGGTGTGCAAATTTCGAAAATAATGTCTATTTTTAAATCCAAGATGGCGGTCATACACATTTTTAGTAAAAATCGTCATGGTAGTCATTTTCTATTAATTCAGGGATGTAGATTTCGAAAATAAAGACAATTTTAAAATCCAAGATGGCGGAAATGGATAATTTTGTCAAAATCGTCATGGTAGTCATTTTCGACTAATTAGGGTGTGCAGATTTCGAAAATGATGTCTATTTTGAAATCCAAGACCGCAGTCATACACTTTTTTGGTAAAAGTCATCATGTTAGTCGTTTCCGATTAATTCAGGGGTGTAGATTTCGAAAATAAGGACCGTTTTAAAATCAAAGATGGCGGAAACGGGCAAAATTTTCAAAATCGTCATGGTAGTCATTTCCGACTAATTCGGGTGTGCAGATTTCGAAAATAATGTCTATTTTTAAATCCAAGATGGTGGTCATACACATTCTTAGTTAAAATCGTCATGGTAGTCATTTTCTATTAATTCAGGGATGTAGATTTCGAAAATATAGACAATTTTAAAATCCAAGATGGCGGAAATGGATAATTTTGTCAAAATCGTCATGGTAGTCATTTTCGACTAATTAGGATGTGCAGATTTCGAAAATGATGTCTATTTTGAAATCCAAGACCGCGGTTATACACTTTTTTGGTAAAACTCATCGTGTTAGTCGTTTCCGATTAATTCAGGTGTGTAGATTTCGAAAATAAGGACCGTTTTAAAATCAAAGATGGCGGAAATGGGCAAAATTTTCAAAATCGTCATGGTAGTAATTTCCGACTAATTCGGGTGTGCAGATTTCGAAAATAATGTCTATTTTTAAATCCAAGATGGTGGTCATACACATTCTTAGTTAAAATCGTCATGGTAGTCATTTTCTATTAATTCAGGGATGTAGATTTCGAAAATATAGACAATTTTAAAATCCAAGATGGCGGAAATGGATAATTTTGTCAAAATCGTCATGGTAGTCATTTTCGACTAATTAGGATGTGCAGATTTCGAAAATGATGTCTATTTTGAAATCCAAGACCGCGGTTATACACTTTTTTGGTAAAACTCATCGTGTTAGTCGTTTCCGATTAATTCAGGGGTGTAGATTTCGAAAATAAGGACCGTTTTAAAATCAAAGATGGCGGAAACGGGCAAAATTTTCAAAATCGTCATGGTAGTCATTTCCGACTAATTCGGGTGTGCAGATTTCGAAAATAATGTCTATTTTTAAATCCAAGATGGCGTTCATACACATTTTTAGTAAAAATCATCATGGTAGTCATTTTCTATTAATTCAGGGATCTAGATTTCGAAAATAAAGACAATTTTAAAATCCAAGATGACGGAAATGGATAATTTTGTCAAAATCGTCATGGTAGTCATTTTCGACTAATTAGGGTGTGCAGATTTCAAAAATGATGTCTATTTTGATATCCAAGACCGCGGTCATACACTTTTTTGGTAAAAGTCATCATGTTAGTCGTTTCCGATTAATTCAGGGGTGTAGATTTCGAAAATAAGGACCGTTTTAAAATCAAAGATAGCGGAAACGGGCAAAATTTTCAAAATCGTCATGGTAGTCATTTCCGACTAATTCTGGTGTGCAGATTTCGAAAATAATGTCTTTAGAAATCCAAGATGGCGGTCAAACAGTTTTTTGGTAAAAATCGTTATGGTAGTCATTTTCGATTAATTCAGGGAAGTAGATTTCGAAAATAAAGACCGTTTTAAAATCCAAGATGGTGAAAATGGATAATTTTCCAAGATGGCGGCCATACACTTTTTTCGAAAACAATTTTATGGTAGTCGCTTGTGATTAATTGAGGGGTGTAGATTTCGATATAAGGACCGATTTGAGATCCAAGATGGGTGTTAAAGGACAATTATTGTAAAAATGGTCATAATAGTCATTTTCCACCAAACTCAAATTGTTATGAGTGTTATGAGATTGAACCTAGAAGAACTCAACCCCCTAAGGCACAGGTTTTTACCTAGTCTAGGGGTCGAAAGTTTGACCACTCCACACCGACTTGTCTGTACAAAAATCCTGTTGTGTAACTATTACGTAACAGGATGTCTATAAGTACAATAAAGCTATTCTTATTATTTATTATTATTATTTTTACTAATTCACGTGTTTAGATTTAGAAAATAATTTTTGTTTTAAAATACAAGACGGCAGTCGTACAATTTTAGTAAAAATCGTTATAGTAGTCTCTGTTGATTAATTCGGCAATGTAAATTCCGACAATAAACACTGTTTTAAAATATAAGATAGCAATGATGACGTTTTTGTGAAAATCTTCATGGTAATCTTGTTCGACTGATTCAGGTGTTTAGATTTTGAGAAAAGGGTCTGTTTTAAATTCCAAGATGGCGGCCATACACTTTTTTCTGGATAATCGTTATGGTAGTCATTTTCGATTTAATCGGGGATACAAAAAAGTATATAGCCGCCATCTTGAATTTTAAAACAGAATTTGTTTTTGAAATCTACATATCAGAATAACGACGATTTTTATAAATGAATGACAATTTCTGCCATCTTGGATTTTGAAACGGACTTTATTTTTGAAATCTACACGCCTGAATTAATCGAAAATGGCTAAAATAACAAGTAAAGTATGTGATCGCCATCTTCGATTTTAAATTAGTCGAAAACGACTTCCATGACGAATTTGACAATTTTTTTCATTTCCGCCATCTTTGATTTTAAAACAGTCCTTATTTTCGAAGTCTTCATCCCTGAATTAATCAAAAATGACGTCCATTACGATTTCTAAGTAAAATGCGTATGGCCGCCATCCTGGATTTTGAAACAAACATTTTTTTCGAAATCTACACCCCCAAATTAGTCGAAGACGACTACCATGACGATTTTGACAAAATTTTTCCATTTCCGCCATCTTGTATTTTAAAACGTTCTTTATTTTCGATTTTAAGATTTTTACCACAAAAGTGCCACCATCTTGGATTTTAAAATAGGCATTATTTTCGAAATCTGCACACCCGAATTAGTCGAAGACGAAAACCATGACGATTTTGACAAAAATTACCGTTTCCGCCATCTTTGATTTTAAAACGGTCCTTATTTTCGAAGTCTTCTTCCCTGAATTAATCAAAAATGACGTCCATTACGATTTTTATGTAAAATGTGTATGGCCGCCATCTTGGATTATGAAACAAACATTTTTTTCGAAATCTACACCCCCAAATTAATCGAAGACGACTACCATGACGATTTTGACAAAATTTTTCCATTTCCGCCATCTTGTATTTTAAAACGGTCTTTATTTTCGATTTAAAGATTTTTACCACAAAAGTGTATGACCGCCATCTTGGATTTTAAAATAGGCATTGTTTTCGAAATCTGCACACCCGAATTAGTAGAAGACGAAAACCATGACGATTTTGACAAAAATTTCCGTTTCCGCCATCTTTGATTTTAAAACGGTCCTTATTTTCGAAGTCTTCTTCCCTGAATTAATCAGAAATGACTACTATTACGATTTTTAAGTAAAATGTGTATGGCCGCCATCTTGGATTTTGAAACAAACAATTTTTTCGAAATCTGCACCCCCGAATTAGTCGAAGACGACTACCATGACGATTTTTACAAAATTTTCCATTTCCGCCATCTTGGATTTTAAAACGGTCTTTATTTTCAATTTAACGATTTTTACCAAAAAAGTGTATGACCGCCCTCTTGAATTTCAAAATAGACATTATTTTCGAAATCTGCACACCCAAATTAGTCGAAAATGACTACCATGACCAATTTGACAAAATTTTCCATTTCCGCCATATTTAATTATAAAACCGTCCTTATTTCCGGAATCTACACCTATGAATTAATCAGAAATGACTACTATTACGATTTTTAAGTAAAAAGTGTATGGCCGCCATCTTGGATTTTAAAACATCCATCATTTTCGAAGTCTACACCCCCGAATTAGTCGAAGACGACTACCATAACGATTTTGACAAAATTTTCCATTTTCGCCATCTTGGATTTTAAAACGGTCTTCATTTTCGATTTAACGATTTTTACCAAAAAAAGTGTATGACCGCGATCTTGGATTTCAAAATGGTCATTATTTTCGAAATCTGCACACCCATATTAGTCGAAAATGACTACCATGACGATTTTGACAAAATTGTCCATTTCCGCCATCTTTGATTTTAAAACGGATATTACTTTCGAAATCTACACCCCTGAATTAATCGAAAATGACTACCATAACGATTTTTACCAAAAAAGTGTTTGACCGCCATCTTGGATTTCTAAATGGACATTATTTTATATTATCAAAATATTGCATTGTCACTCGATATACATATGCGTGAAAAATTTCAGCTCAATCGGAAATCGGGAAGTTGGTCATTTGGACCATGGGCAACGGACAGGTGAAACTAAATAAAAACCTTTAAAAACATACTAATCCCTGTTATTTGGGGGGTCCAATATGGGAGTCCAGGTTTTCCGCACGTACAAATAAACATAAGTTCGATCACCAACTGACGAACGAAACAAATGAACGCAGCGAGTGAGCGAGCGCCGAGCGGACAAAGCCGACGCCACGAGTCAGAGAGAGAACAAATCCTTTAATACGCGCCGACAAGTAATACCGGTACCTATGCGTGATTCGGAACCGGTACCAAGTCTAATACAGGTTTATGGTTCAAGGCCACGATACCGGTTCCCATTAAATACCTGTAATTCAAGCCCTGAATACCGGTACCTCGGAACCGGTACCAAGTCTTATACCGGTTTATGGTTCAAAGCCTCAATACCGGTTCCGGAAAATACCTGTAATTCGATCCCTGGATACCGGTACCACGGAACCGGTACCAAGTCATATACCGGTTCCTGGTTCGAAGCCACGATACCGGTTCCGAAAAATACCTGTATTTCGATCCCTGGATACCGGTACCATGGAACCGGTACCAAGTCATATACCGGTTCCTGGTTCGAAGCCACGGTACCGGTTCCGAAAAATACCGGTATTTCAAGCCCTGGTTTTGACACAATCTGTATGTGGTAGAATATATTTTTCGGTTCGTCAAAGTGTTACAGGTGTTCCTATTCCTACACTGATGTTATAAATAACGGTATAAAACACAATAAATAAATAATAAATTAAATTGATTGAGACAGGAGACCGAATAGCTGGCAGCTATCTTGCTCAACGAATAAATTTAGCAATTCAGAGAGGAAATGCTGCCAGCATCTCGGTACCATGCCGCAGGGGCATCTTTTAGATATATTTTAGTTTTAGTTCAATTTGATTCTTAGAGTTAATTATTTAGATTTATTTTAGTTTTAGATAATTTTATTTGTTATATTTTTAAGTCAGCATTAAATAAATAAGAGAGACACAGTGGAACTAGTGGAAGTAATATAATATCAACTCAATATTATATCAAGATCAGAATGTTACAGTTCGAATGCTGCTGAAATAATGAACTGTCAAGCTATGATATTCTGTATACTCCGCGAATGCGCTCACACATAAATATTGTATTTCGGTTAATCCCCCGTGTTAAGCGTTAAGCGCGTGCAAATCGCATTAAAGGTGTTTTAAGGGAAGTGCTTAAGTGGACGGATATGTTTATTGTATTTTTAACGCAAAATAAGTACCAATTTATAATTTAAAGTACGATTTTAACTTTAACAATCTAAATATGTAGATATATTCAGAGCAATGACGCGTAGTTTCAGTGACCGCAAGGCAACCGGATGGCTCGCGGTATTTAAGCTCCTGAAGTGACCAGGAACCGCCCTGTGCAACCCGAACAGACCCAACTTGAACTGGAGCGGAAATAGAAAGGGTGTGCAAAAAAAAAAATATCGCGAGGGAACCGATTGAAACAGCGGTTGCCTGAAAGAATGTACCCTGGTTATATAACAAAATTTTAATGCCATACCTCCTGGTTGATATAAATTAAAATAAAAAAGCTCAAACAAGAAGTTCAAATTGAAATGGAATTCATAATTCACATAAAAACTAATTTAAACCCTGTAATTCACTGCAACATTGCTCAAAACGTTGAGAGAATCGAAAAAAACGTTGTCTCTTAAAATTAGTTGATATTCTTATTTTTCTTCTAAAAGATATGCACGGCCCCTAAAAACTTAACACCAACACAATAATAGTAGTTTATGTAACTGTTACGTAATAAGGGTCCTTAAAACATGAGTGTGGTTTTATGAAATGAGCCGCAGGCGAATTTCATAATAAGATCACACGAGTGTTTTAAGGCCTAATTACGTACAGTTGCATACACTGCTTTATCTACACTCATATTATTTATTCTAAATGCCTTATTTGGAAACCATAGAATGGCCGCCACCATGGCCAACTCTCGTGTGCCGGCGGTCGCGCGGGCGCGTGTCGGGCTGTCGGCGGATCCCCGGGAGGGTGCAGGTGTACATTATGTTATCAAAACTTATAGCACATCAATAATTGAGCATGAAAAGTTAAAATTACGTTACTGCTACGGATAAAAAGCTTATCATAGTAAAATCGGTCGTGGTAATGCTAGCCATTGCCTACCGTTTTCGAACACGTTTTAGAGAACTTACAATATGAGTGTAGATAAAAGCTTTTATCTAGCCATTGCCTACCGTTTTCGAACACGTTTTAGAGAACTTACAATATGAGTGTAGATAAAAGCTTTTATCTACACTTTTATCTTGGTAGGCAATGGCTAGCATTACCACGACCGATTTTACTATGATAAGCTTTTTATCCGTAGCAGTAACGTAATTTTAACTTTTCATGCTCAATTATTGATGTGCTATGAGTTTTGATAACATAATGTACACCTGCACCCTCCCGGGGATCCGCCGGCAGCCCGACACGCGCCCGCGCGACCGCCGGCACACGAGAGTTGGCCATGGTGGCGGTGCGATGGCGGCCATTCTATGGTTTCCAAATAAGGCATTTAGAATAAATAATATGAGTGTAGATAAAGCAGTGTATGCAACTGTACGTAATTAGGCCTTAAAACACTCGTGTGATCTTATTATGAAATTCGCCTGCGTCTCATTTCATAAAACCACACTCATGTTTTAAGGACCCTTATTGCGTAACAGTTACATAAACTACTATTAAACAGACAGAGACACATTTAAAAATCCTAATCACTTTCTATTCGGGTTCCTCTAACGACCTTCAAAAGGGCCGTTCCATCACGCTCGGAGCATTAGGAGACTCAAACAATAATAGTGTTTAAATTGCACCCACAAATTTATTGTAATTACCAAAATACGCCCATTGCGTGTCGTATCGCGGACTTTAACGGGCATATCGTCACGGAGTTTAAAGCCCGTTTCTACGGGTAAATAAACATAAGAATCATAAGATATTTAATGGAGTTTACCTTTAAGTAATTATTACACTGTTCTCAACATACAAGCATGTGAATTAATAATAAGTATTGGTGTAAATAATTGTTGGTAAACCTTAAAGAATAATAAAAAAAAAAAATAGACTACTGAAGTGTTTAGTTATTTTTTCAACGTTACAAACTATTTATTACCTTACCTGGGGGCCTAACGAGAATAATAAACATCCTCATTCAAAAAATTTACTCTGCCTCTTCTCTTTTTCGCTCTGTCCTTTTCAAGCGATAGATATTCCAATAGACGAATGGATCAAAGTCAACAGTCATTTATTCAAGTAAGATTTTACAACCACTTTTGCATCGTCAAAGTACATACTTAATATAAGTTACACGAGAATTCTAACAACTACAAATTAAACAATAAAAATATTAAAATAAGTAGGTACATTTATAATTCGGAATTATCACATCACACAGTAGTCTATATATATATAACTCAAAGGTGACTGACTGACTGACATAGTGATCTATCAACGCACAGTCCAAACCACTGGTTATAGAGATTCCAAATTTGGCACGTAGGTTCCTTTATAAGGTCTAGGGGTGCGCTAAGAAAGGATTTTTCAAAATTCATCCCCTAAGGGGGTGAAATGGGGGTCCAAAGTTTGTATGGGGAAATCTATATATATATATATATATATATCTTATATCTATATATATATAACTCAAAGGTGACTGACTGACTGACTGACTGACTGACATAGTGATCTATCAACGCACAGTCCAAACCGCTGGTTCTAGAGATTCCAAATTTGGCACGTAGGTTCCTTATAAGGTCTAGGGGTGCGCTAAGAAAGGATTTTTCAAAATTCATCCCCTAAGGGGGTGAAATGGGGGTCCAAAGTTTGTATGGGGAAATCTATATATATATATTGCAGTAAAACACTTCTATAATTGCATTAACACGTTTAATTTCGAAGACAAAGTAAATTATTTAAGATTAGCAAAAGTAGTCAGATTATTTAAAATTTAGCATTTCACGTAAAAATTACAATAACGGTATCTATATAAGGATATTTCACATTCAATAACTTCCCTAGTGGTCAGAATGTAATTAAATTACAATAATAATAATATTTAAAATTAGCACTTCACTTAAAAATGAAGACAACTGTACCTATAAAAGGATATTTCACATTCAATAACTTCCCTAGTGGTCAGAATGTAATTAAATTACAATAATAATAATATTTAAAATTAGCACTTCACTTAAAAATGAAGACAACTGTACCTATATAAGGATATTTCACATTCAATAGTTAGCAAAACCGGTAAGTAAAAATAAAGACTCGGCTGGTAATAATTTGGCTGCAGGAAAATAATGGGTTAATGAGGCGGGTGATATGGATGGTGACAGATGATTCGCTGGCTGAACGTAGCCTAAATTAAAGAGTCAGGTCTTTATACGCCCGTCAAACGAGGCAATTGGAATTTGGGGAATTTAGCAAAACAACAAAAAAACTATTATGGCACCAAAATACTGGATACAAAGAAAAGGGATCGGATTTATAACGTTTTAAATTTTTTTTAAATAATATGATATTCTCGAAAGCAGGATGGCTAAAGCTGTAGTTTTTGAATTGAAAAGAGTTCGTGGGCAAGTGTCCGCTTTGATTTAGGCGGACCCAATAGCTCGCTGAACTCCTTTTCTCACTTGGAGAGCCCGCTGGATGCGGACTCTAATTGTCCGACGATGGTGGAGAAACCCGCGGAAAACGCGGCAGCTGCAGACCGTCTCGCCGGTCCGGCACCCACAAGTGCCTTCCGGAATCCTTCCGGCTCAGGCGGTCCCTCTGGTTGCCTTTTTGTCCGGCGACGTATTTGGTTTTTAAAAATTTGTATTTAATAATGTATTAGCACTTGCTATATAATGTTTGAGCGCAAAGATCTACAGAAATAGATCGCACTTCAACTCGATGCAACTAAGCAAATTACAGCAAAACTCTCAGACCAAAACCAGAATATCTGTTTTTCTTTAAAAATCTCCCGTCGCTCTGACACACTCAATCAAAAATCAACTTTTTTCTTTTTGACAATCTGGAATACCTCAAAAATTCACATTCAAAATTAGCGCGAGTATTATCTAAATTTTATAACTGCCAGACGTATTACAAAATGCGGACTGATATAAGCGCCATCTAACTGTAATGCCGTGAATCACAATGTACGCTTTTTATATATCAACCGTGACCTAGCCTTAGACCTCCCTTAGACACAGAAGTTCAGAAGTTCTGAAGAAAGTCGACAGATGTCGTACGATACGTAGCGTCATGCTACAGCATCTCCCTACCAAACAAAGAAACAAACGAACAACAACACAAGAAAACACAAGAAAACTAACCCCAAGCAACAAAAAAAACACAACTTAATGCTAAGGCCAAAAAAGGTACAACAAGAGAACCCTAAACGAATTCCAAAAAAACAAAACTAACCAGTTATTAACATTACCCCTAAAGACTAACCTAATAGATTAACAAGATGACAAAACGCCAACCAACGCGTCACGCGGTCCAAGACGTGACGGCCGGGATAGGACAGAAACTGCACCTGGCCACAGATCTTAATCCCTCACATCGAGTCATCAAATTATACAACCAGGCTATCATAGACCGGGAAAGATAAACGAAGCCTTAAGCACCAATGGTAAAAAAAAGTCAAATCTGGAAAAAGGAGCAAGGAAACGCTCAAACGAAAACAAAAAAACGATAAGAAACGAATCAAGCAAGGATTACCGATAAGGGAATGGCGGACTAAAGCGCATTTTAGAATTTTGAGAAAACTGAACGGGCCGAAAGAAGAAACTATTTCAAGATATCTGTAATATGATAGGTACCGACGTGCTCGGAATCGGTATCAGCAAGTACATATACCTGTGGAGACACCCGTCTAACCACACGGCACCGAACGAAACGTGGAGCGAATTTACCGCCTCGAAAAGGATCAGCGGATCCACGCTGGAAATTCCGGCGCCAAACGATTTGGTCACCAACGATTCATGGCGAAGAACGGATCGTGTTGAACTTGGCGGCGTTACGATGAAAGGCTAAAGCCATCGAATCAGAAACTTTATCGTACACCTCACGAAGCGTCTGAAGATTCGAAGCGCGTTCCATCCGGCTGAGTCCCACATCTTGTAGACGGAGAGCTGGCCACGTCAGATATGACACAATAATGAGAGCAACGAAACCTATGTAGTTAGTTTGCTATACTATGCTTATTTCTAGATCCGGACATCTGGCAGCTGTAAAGTGGTGGAGGTCAAAGAATGCAAATAACTTGAAGAAAACAAATACTAGAGTTCTGGGTTTAATGAAATATTATGGGAAATTATGTAATTAATTAGGTTATATCATATCCGGAAGGTTCTGTTGGGGGAAAGTAGTGCCAAATGATGTAAAATGCAATTTTTAGTTAGTCGCCTACTGTTTTTGTTTCCGCAATAATATACAATGGTTTTGAATCTTATGTTAAAATATAGGCCCTGTCCTCTATAAATTACACAACTTTGGCATTTTTTACCTATTTTGGTATTACTTTTTTCCAACTTAAAAACTTTGTTGGTGTGTCACTCCGACATCCACCCATTAAAAGCTGCCAGATGCCCGGATCTAGCAATAAGGATGGTAAAGCAGTCTAACTAGACAGGTTTCATTGCTCTCATTATTGTGTCACATCTGACGTGGCCAGCTCTTAGACCATTGGTCCACAACCTGATTCTCAACACGTTCACGAATCATTGACAACTCGCGGCCGTACATCAAAAAATTCGGTGTATAAGCAGTAGCCAAATTTATACAAGAGTTTAAATAAAGAGCGACCCGATGTAAATGACCCGACCAACTGCGTTGGTCATTTTCAACTAAAATGCTCAAAGTAGTAATCACGACCTGGTTATATCTCTCCACAACATTCGCTTGTGGCGAATAATATGGGGTATAACACGGACCTGGAATATTATAGCTCGCCAGGAAATCCAGAAATTGACGACTATGAAAAACTGTAGCGTTGTCACAGAGAATGTTAGTAGGAACACCGTACCGCAAAATAACCTCCGACTCTAATGCCATCGATATTGACCTCGCATTTACCAACTTCAAAGGGACCAACCAAACAAAATTGGTAAAAACGTCAACCAAAGTCAAAATATAACGACAACCATTACGGCTAACCGGTAAAGGACCAATTAAGTCAATGGAAAGAAGATCCATTGGAGCCGCAACACGACGAGGAAATAAGCGAAGTCCACGAGGTTGTGAATTTGCAATTTTATAAGACTTGCAAATCTGACATTCGGAAAGGAACCTTGTAACATCACGGTACATATTCGGCCAATAGTATAAGTCACGAGCTTTTAAATACGTTTTCATAACACCAGGATGAACGTTGGGAAATCCATTATGAATTTCAGCAACCGCCTCTCTAGTCCTTGAAGCAGGAAGAACTATACGCCACGGATTAGGTGCTAAAGGGTTTTCGATAGATACCCTGCGCATTAAGACACCATCCCGAAGAGCAAATGCAGTAAACATTTGAGGATTGTCCAAAACTCCCTGGTAAACTCGTTCATACCAAGGATCTCCAGAAGGATCCATGCCACGCGCGAATGAGATAAGCCCAACTTGAGCGCGGGACAAGGCGTCAGGAACAACATTAAGGACACCCTTTTTATGTTCAATCTCAAAGTTATATTGGGAAATCAAAGTTGCCCAACGAGCCAAGCGCCCGGTAGGATTATCAAGGGTGATCAACCATTTAAGAGCAATATGGTCAGTAATGATCTTAAACCTCATTCCATCGAGATACCCGCGGAAATGCTTTATGGAATCAACAACGGTGAGAAGCTCATGTTCGGTTGTCCCGTATCCACGTTCAGCTTTAGTGAATAAACGAGAATAATAAGCAATTGGATGTTCAACGCCGTCAAACTCTTGAGCCAGGACCGAGCCTAAGCCAACCTGGCTAGCGTCACATTGAAGGATAAAAGGTTTCGAGAAATCCGGGCAAGCCATCAACGGAGCGCTCATCAAGGCATCCTTCAATTTAGAAAAAGCTTCACTAGCACTATCGTTCCAATCTATGGGATCACGTCCCTTTCTCTTACCGATAAGTGCCGTCAGAGGAGCAATAATCGAAGAAAAACCATCCACGAAACGGCGATAATATGAACACATACCAATGAAAGCACGTAGAGACTTGGCAGAAGAAGGGGTAGGGTAATCCCTAATAGCTTCTAATTTCTTCGGATCAGTTTGAAGACCACGCTCATTGACGATGTAACCGAGATACTTCAATTCAGACTTACAAAACTCGCACTTATCTAAATTAACCGTAAGACCAGCTTCTTTCAACCTATCACGAACCTTACGAATAAGCCGCATATGACTGTCAAAATCACGAGACACCAAAATCAAATCATCAACATAGCCGAAGATAAAATCCTCAGACTCAGGGGTATATTCAAAATTGACAATCATGTCAGTAAGCCTCTGCATCTCGGACGCAGCGTTGGTTAAACCAAAAGGGAGACGAACGAACTCAAAGAGGCTTTGGGGTACAATAAAGGCCGTCTTCTCACAACTGGCCTTATCAGCTAAGGGGATTTGCCAAAAGGCGCTCCTAAAATCCAACGAAGTTAGATATTTGGCACCTCGTAGGTTATCAAGGATGTCCTGGACGCGCGGGAGAGGGTATGAATCCCTGATGGTAACGCTGTTCAACTTCCTACTGTCCACGCAAAACCTGACACTACCATCTTTCTTGGTAACCATCACAACTGGGGAAGCCCAGGGTGATCGTGAGGGACGAATAACGCCTGACTCTAACATCTTGTCGATCTCTTCGTTGAGAATCTTGAATTTGACTGGAGATAAGGGATAGTAACGTTGGCGGATGGGCGAACCAACAGTCTCAATCTTATGCGAAAGCCACGAAGTACAACCTAATCCAGCTTTATCAGAAGAAATCTCCTCAAACTCGTCAATAACAGATTGGAGTTTTGATTCCTGCAGTGGTGCAAGCACCGTACGAGGGTGGACATAGCGAACCTCACCTACTCGTGGGACTGCGACAGGAACATGTTGTGAAGCGACGTAAAGCTTACCTGATAAACCATCACGGAATGCCTTCTTTAAAATGTCAATGAGACCAACAGCATTCCAAAACTCAATTCCTAAAATAAATGCAGTAGGAAGATTACTGCTCACTAGACAGGGGTGCAGAACGCGAATGCCACTAAAAAGAATGGGGACTTCAAACCGCCTAGAATTTCAATAGGAGAATTGTCGGCGGAGACAACATAAGGCCGGATATCCTCGTGATATGTTATACCGAGCTCCGATAAGAGGGATATATCAATTAGTGAAACCTGAGCACCAGAGTCCAAAAGAGCTCTTACCGAAGAGCCAGCAACTAAAACATCAATAAAAAGTCTATTATCCGGGGAATTATTAATATAAACGGGCGACACCGATGGACCTCTCAGTGCGCCACTTATTCGTTTTTTGACGGACCAGAATTACAACTAGGACAATCGCGTGTGATTGCACCAACACGCTTACACTTGAAGCACACTGCCCCTGAAACGTTAGGACAATTACGATAGTTATGGCCAGTTGCATCACATTTCATACACACTATAGAACTGGGTTGACCTACAACTTGAGCACTAATCGGTGCAATAGCCAAACGTGCTGGTCGTGAACCTTGAAAGGCTTCAAAAATTTTCGCGACTTCTAACAAACCATCAATATCCCTAACCACGTTAGTTGCAAGACAAGGATGATATCTAGGATTCATTCCATATTTAATAATGTTAAACAGGTTGTCTTCGGAAACCGGTGTACGAAGCTTTGCGTTTAGATCGCGCGCCTGAATAACAAAATCAACCACTGACTGGTTGTCCTTCTGTGATAAAGCGCGAAGTTGGCTCTCAAGCTTGAAATCGAAATCGGCTACGTCGAAGGTTTTAACGAATTCAGACTTTAATTCCGCGTAAGTAAGACCCGGATATCTGATTGCCCTAAAATGTTTCAAGGCACTATCTGACAACAATTCATGGAAACGTCTGACAACATATGAAGGATTGACGTTACGCGCCATACTTTCTTCCTCGATTCGAAAGAAAAATTCGCGAACACAATTGTTCCCGGAAAAGTTCAAGTTCCATTTCGTAAGTGAATAATCTTTGAAAGGAAAAGGCGGGGGAAGTCCGGACATATGCATCACCTGGGGTCGTGGTTCAGAATCAAAAAACTGTTCTTCATCGTCTGCCATTGGATCGAAAATCCTCGGATCGTGCGAGTTTAAAGATGAATGCGCATGAGGTGTCTCAGCAATTGATCCTTCATTACTTAAGTGCGACATGGCGAAAAGTCGAAAGTTGTCTTGCGTTGCAAGTTCAAACAAAAAATAAAGTTCATCGGCCTCAAAATTAAAATCCGAAGTTCGAGTATATCAGTGGTCTAAACCAAGCGCTTAAGTCAAAGAATGAAAATAACACTCAAAGTCTAGATGCTAAGTTAGAGTTCGAATTCAAAAAAAACAAGTTCAGTTTCTGAAAAAAAAAACGCAAATCATACATTCTATGTCTGACTTACCTGCGAATTCCCTAACGTCTACGGGCTCTAACTACAGGACTCAAACTATGAAATAAGGTATTCGGGATATGTTACGGGTAATTGAGAAAAAGGCATAAGTAAAGGTCAACAGATAAATTCGTTTTTTTTTTTAAACATAAATAAAAGCAATATTTCAATATGACGGAATTCGGGTTAATGATGGGACGTAAGGAGGCAGCAGGCTGAAACAAACCAAAATCAAGGTTAATAGAACCGCGACCGGTCTACGGTCACCGTCTCACAAATCCAAAAAAAAAAATTTAATTACAATTATTAAAAGTAAATCCAGAGTTCTTTACCTTATCGGGCGCCATTTTGCAGTAAAACACTTCTATAATTGCATTAACACGTTTAATTTCGAAGACAAAGTAAATTATTTAAGATTAGCAAAAGTAGTCAGATTATTTAAAATTTAGCATTTCACGTAAAAATTACAATAACGGTATCTATATAAGGATATTTCACATTCAATAACTTCCCTAGTGGTCAGAATGTAATTAAATTACAATAATAATAATATTTAAAATTAGCACTTCACTTAAAAATGAAGACAACTGTACCTATATAAGGATATTTCACATTCAATAACTTCCCTAGTGGTCAGAATGTAATTAAATTACAATAATAATAATATTTAAAATTAGCACTTCACTTAAAAATGAAGACAACTGTACCTATATAAGGATATTTCACATTCAATAGTTAGCAAAACCGGTAAGTAAAAATAACGACTCGGCTGGTAATAATTTGGCTGCAGGAAAATAATGGGTTAATGAGGCGGGTGATATGGATGGTGACAGATGATTCGCTGGCTGAACGTAGCCTAAATTAAAGAGCCAGGTCTTTATACGCCCGTCAAACGAGGCAATTGGAATTTGGGGAATTTAGCAAAACAACAAAAAAACTATTATGGCACCAAAATACTGGATACAAAGAAAAGGGATCGGATTTATAACGTTTTAATTTTTTTTTAAATAATATGATATTCTCGAAAGCAGGATGGCTAAAGCTGTAGTTTTTGAATTGAAAAGAGTTCGTGGGCAAGTGTCCGCTTTGATTTAGGCGGACCCAATAGCTCGCTGAACTCCTTTTCTCACTTGGAGAGCCCGCTGGATGCGGACTCTAATTGTCCGACGATGGTGGAGAAACCCGCGGAAAATGCGGCAGCTGCAGACCGTCTCGCCGGTCCGGCACCCACAAGTGCCTTCCGGAATCCTTCCGGCTCAGGCGGTCCCTCTGGTTGCCTTTTTGTCCGGCGACGTATTTGGTTTTTAAAAATTTGTATTTAATAATGTATTAGCACTTGCTATATAATGTTTGAGCGCAAAGATCTACAGAAATAGATCGCACTTCAACTCGATGCAACTAAGCAAATTACAGCAAAACTCTCAGACCAAAACCAGAATATCTGTTTTTCTTTAAAAATCTCCCGTCGCTCTGACACACTCAATCAAAAATCAACTTTTTTCTTTTTGACAATCTGGAATACCTCAAAAATTCACATTCAAAATTAGCGCGAGTATTATCTAAATTTTATAACTGCCAGACGTATTACAAAATGCGGACTGATATAAGCGCCATCTAACTGTAATGCCGTGAATCACAATGTACGTTTTTTATATATCAACCGTGACCTAGCCTTAGACCTCCCTTAGACACAGAAGTTCAGAAGTTCTAAAGAAAGTCGACAGATGTCGTACGATACGTAGCGTCATGCTACAATATCTTATATCTATATATATATAACTCAAAGGTGACTGACTGACTGACTGACTGACTGACATAGTGATCTATCAACGCACAGTCCAAACCGCTGGTTCTAGAGATTCCAAATTTGGCACGTAGGTTCCTTATAAGGTCTAGGGGTGCGCTAAGAAAGGATTTTTCAATATTCATCCCCTAAGGGGGTGAAATGGGGGTCCAAAGTTTGTATGGGGAAACAAGATTAGTTAGTCTATTTTATTCGAAACTTCACAGAAGTATTCCTAACAATAAATGAGTAACTACTTGTTGCAGGTTTTTTGAGAATTCAACCCCTAAAAGGGGGAAATGTGGTCAAAAAGTCTGAGGCATCGATTTTGAAATTTAATATTGTGGACATGAAAATTCTTGAAAGTATTTGTGCCAAATTGCAATCTCCTAAATATATAAAAGAAGAAACTGACTGACATATCAACGCACAGCCCAAACCGCTGGTTCTAGAGATTCCAAATGTGGCACTTAGAAATAATTTTTAAAAATTTACCACCTAAGGGGGGAAATGGAGTTCAAAGTTTGTATGGGAAACGAGATTAGTTCAACTATTTTATTCGAAACTTTACAGGAGTATTCCTAACGATAAACGAGAAAACAAGTGTTTCAGCTTTTTTGAGAATTCAACCCATAAGGGGGAAATGTGGTGACAAAATTTAAATATCAACATGGGTATTGTTTCTATGGTTTATCGGGTCGCTGATTACGAAATCAACACTTAAGGGGGTGAAATGGGGGTTGATAGTTTGTATGGGGAATTTTTAAACGTTGAACCAATTTAGATGAAACTTAGTATAGAGATAGTTTGTGTACCGGGAAACGACATGGGACAGTTTTCATCTCGAAAATCAATCTTTAAGGGGGTGAAATGGGGGTTGGAGTTTTGTATGAAGATTTTTTTACCGCGAACCGATTTAGATAATTTTGTTGTGGATATAGTTTGAGTCCCAGGAAACAATATAGAATATTTTTTAAGCCGAAAATCAATCTTAGAGGGGTAGAAAACATGTTGGTAGTTTGTATGGCGAATTATTAACCGCTGAACAGACGATTGAAATGAAACTTGGTACATATTATATAGATTGAGTCGCGGTAAACAATATAGGATAGTTTTTATCTCGAAAATCAACCCTCTAGGGGGTGAAACGGGGGTTGAAAGTTTGTATGGGAAATTAATAACCATTGAACCTATTTAGATGATTTGGTATGGAGATATTTTGCGTTCTGGTGAAGGATATATAGTAGTTGTTATCCCAGAAGTCATTCCTTAAGCGGGTAAAAAGGAGGGTGGATTACTAATTCCACGCAAATGAAGTCGCGGGGAAAAGCTTCTATTCAAGAGTAGAAATCTGTATTAATCATAATCTCTCGGTAGTAAGTCGTTGATGGCGTAACAATTAAACAATTATTGCAATAATTTCTTTAAAATAAAAAATGAGGGAACCGCCGTCTTCAAAATGTGGTATACCGAAACCTCCAGACTGTAACGAATACTTTTCCGAAAACCGCTTCTAAATCAGTTCAGCGAAACGCAAGATGATCGCGGACAAACATACATTCCTACATACAAACATACGAGTCTAACTGAGTACCTTCCTTAGTTCCTGAGTTCTTTTTTAGTACTTTTAGTACGCGGGCGAAGCCGCGGAAAAAAGCTAGTCATGTATAAAAGTAAATTGTATGTCACTTAATCCATGCATTATTGTCACTAAGGTACTCTTCTACATTGTAGTAATGGCAAGTCTAGTGCATAAATGTAATAACAATAATAATATAGGTAATTGTTAGCCTGCATGTGCCAAAAAATGCCAGCAAATCAATTGGTCTTTTGGTCATTGAGTGGCGTACGCATGTATATTCAATTGATCTATGGGCTTAAATCAATGCCAGGTTGTCAACGACGTGAATACTATTAGTGTATTCATCCTTACGTATCCAGATATGTAAAAAACACTTCTCAAAGGCAATTATCACTTAAAATGTTGTTATATACTTACTTAAAGAAACTCACAAAGTATTGAATTCAACCAAGTAACCACTGAAAAATATCATTTCTAATAAAATTTTCTTCAATAATCGAAGTAACGAACTAATAACCTCAAAACTAACTCACATTACGATGTCTAGATTATCACACGTTTGTTTAAATGATAAGACAAGCAAGAATGAATTCACTATACACTATAACTCACTCTATTTTGTCCAAAGTAATGATTCTTAACCGGTGATAAAGACCGCTCGATATTTAATTTTTGGCAGAGACTACAGACAGTTTGGAAGTAAATAACAATGACAAATAAAATGAAGTTAACAAAAGGTTGCTCGCTTCATAAATTTACGGACCACTACAGGTGCTACCAGGGACCAACTGTAGTCCGCGGATCACCGGCACAAGAACCACTGACCCAAAGGATATTTTTCCATCTTCCAGATATATAAGTAGCGTCGGAATTAGAGTTGACCCTTTTTCGTCGCTCGTCGCTATAACCGAAATTTGCTGTAGTATGCGCACTAATGGGTAAAAAAAAGGCCATTCATCATTATAATATACGATTTCAAGCTCACATGGTCATTCACATTATAACTACTATATACAATATCTAATATACTATATAATAATTCATCATTATAATATATTTTAGAACTAGGCTCTGGTTGGTGGAGCAATTTCCATGTCTTTGGCCCTGTGCCGTGTTGTAATTTTAAAATACATAAAAATACATTAAAGACACAATCTTTCTCAAATATAATTCCAACAGACAACAAATAATCAACCAATATTGAAGTTGTATTGGATTGGAGTTGGATCCGAATAATAAATATTTATTTTATATTTGGTAAGATACTGTTTCAATACATTCTTTCATAAAGCCTGCACCAAACATATCTCTTTTTGGCCCAGTGGTTGACTGGTAGAGAATGCCTTAAGGCATTAAATCCGCCATTTGTATATTTTATGTGCAATAAAGTTTAAGCAAATAAATATCTGATTCAGACGTATAGGCGCTAGCTGTTTTGCGTAGATTGGAGTTGTATTGAAATTGGGTAGTGTCTAAACGTGTTGTAACGTTAAAATACGGCCCCTTATCTTTTACGCACTAATCGGTTAGTGTGCAATGTCACTACTTACTTAAAAAAAAATGCTCGTTTAAACCGAGCACCACCCGAGTGGACGGTCGGAGTTTGCTCGACTAACGAGCACTACTAATTACAGGCAAATCCTCCGTCTATTATAATCAAGTGCTTTGAGCTCTTTACAATTTGTTTAATTAGCCGGCACTTGGTCCCGGTGCAGGGTTTATGATATAACATTTCATTTTACATCGCAGTTTAAAATATAATGGTTTGACGATGACTACCGTTTGTCAATACGAAACGTACTCTTGATTCGATTCAATGGTATTTTACGTTTACAGATTTATATAAAAAATGTTTATAAATATGTGCAACGCACTCTTTTCCTTTTAAGTTCCATCGCCCACACTGTTAACTGCCCATCGGTGGACCTTATGCCTTTTGTAATACTGTTTGTAATTTGTTGCTGTTTGTACTACTTTATATAGTGTAAAGTTAAAGTTATAAATGTTGAGGTAGCTTTCAAAATTATATACTAACGCGGTTAAGACCTGTTGTACTCTTGCTAATAAATATTTATTTATTTATTTAAACTTTATTGCACAGTATAAAATATACAGTTATAAAAGGCGGACTTAATGCCGTAAGGCATTCTCTACAAGTCAACCTTTAGGCCAAACAGAGAAGCATCATTGGTGCAGGGTATGTAAAGAACACAGAACTAATAACTAAAAATAACAAGAACGTCATCTAATACAAATAAGCATTTAAATAAATATATATGAATAAGATATAAAATGTACAAAGACAGTATAACATATACGTAATAAATACAAATAAATAAATATATATGCATAAATAAATTACCTGCTACTGAATTAACTATGAAGAATTATCAAAAAGATACTTGCGGAGCTTGCGCTAGTACGTGAATTTTGTTTGAGCTTCACGTATGCTGAGGGGAAGAGCATTCCAAAGGCGGATGGCATGTATGGTAAACGAATTGGACATGGAAGAGGAATTGTGATCGGGCACAGAGAGGAGTAGCTTACGAGTGGTGCGAAGTTCGCAGCCAGGACGGGCAGTTACAAACCTAAATTTGGATCGCAAGTACTGGGGCGCAGCTGAGTCGTTTAAAATGGAGAACAGTTCAAATTTTAAGACTTCTGCGCTCTCGAATGCGAAGCCAGTGGAGCTTTCGTCGGAAGACAGATACGTGGTCATATTTTCGAAGGCCAAATATAAACCGAGTACAATTATTTAGAAGCCGATCTAATCTATCCAGAAGTCCCTCCGCCGCATTGGTACAGCACACATCACAATAATCAATTACGGGCAGCACTAGAGCCTGAATGAGGAGTGTTTTTGTGGAAATCGGTAAAAAGTGCTTAAATCTGTACAGTGAGCGCAGAGTATTAGTAACTCGCCGACAAACATCAGAAACCTGGGGGTTCCAGATCAAACCACAGTCAATCAACAGCCCCAGGTCTTTTACTTCTGAGGAGAATGGTATAACACTATTATCGAGAAATATGTAAAACCCGTTACAGTTTAAATCTGTGTTTTATCTTATATTATGTATTAAGTTGTTTGATACTTATAACACTATAACACATTGTGCATTGAATCGCATCTGATTGTGATTACTGACTCGAGTTTGCAATATTCTTACCGCCGAGTTACGAATTAATCTCAAGTGACCAACTCAGACTGTAACATGTTTAACGAAACTTTAAAAGCAAAATACCAAAATTTTGAAAGTAAACGTCTATTAAGATTACGCGCCAAAACCTTTAATAATGAAAACGCACAATGTTAGGTAACATAACATGCGAACCTTTTTCGCACCTCCCGGGGTTTGTAGGGTTAGAAATGGCGTCGGTAGCCGCGGGCGAGGGTGAATCACACCTTCAGACAATTCTGGACTAAATTCTGAGTTGTTTTGGATGCGTAATATTTAGGATATTGTCACAGAATAATAGGTATAGAGGGTTTGCTGTGTAATAAAACTCGTGTTTATATATGCTAAACTGATATTTCTTCATAACCCTTTCAGTCATTGGAACATTTTGCCGGTGGAGTAGAAATTTAATACTTGTTTTTCATCCCCTGTATCTTTTTATCTGTTAGACTTACAGATCTATTGTGTAGGAAAAAATTGTAGACAATTTTATCTGTTTTATATGTTCCATAGACACTTTAGTCATACTGATAACCGCTTAAGCGTCAAGGTTAAAAAACTGAATTTTGGCACCTTTCAACCAAGATGGCGGCCAACTCTCCCCCTTGTCAAGGTCTAATATCTAGATTATTAATAACCAACCTGTAGCTGTAGCTAACCTGTAGCTAAAAAGGGTGATAACGCGTTACTGAAGAACTACCGACCCATTTCACTTCTGAGCCATGTCTATAAGCTGTTTTCAAGAGTCATTACGAACCGTCTCGCACGCAGGCTAGATGACTTCCAGCCTCCCGAACAAGCCGGTTTCCGAAGAGGCTTTAGTACCGTAGACCACATCCATACGCTCCGTCAGGTTATACAGAAGACTGAGGAGTATAACCTGCCCCTCTGCTTAGCGTTCGTGGACTACGAGAAAGCCTTCGACTCGATCGAAACCTGGGCTGTACTACAATCTCTCCAGAGGTGCCAAGTGGACTACCGCTATATCGAAGTGCTGAAGTGTTTGTACGAGAACGCCACTATATCAGTCCGACTCCAGGACCAAAACTCGAAGCCTATTCCGTTGCAGCGGGGAGTCAGGAAAGGAGATGTTATTTCTCCTAAACTGTTTACCGCTGCACTGGAGGATGTTTTCAAGACTCTGGACTGGAGAAGGCTAGGTATCAACATAAACGGCGAGTACATCACTCACTTTCGGTTTGCTGACGATATAGTAGTCTTGGCTGAGACCATGGAGGATTTGAGTACGATGCTCGATGACCTCAGTAAAGCCTCCGAGCGAGTTGGTCTAAAGATGAACATGGATAAGACGAAGATCATGTCAAATACCCATGTAGCACCAACTCCCATTACAATCGGAGACTTTACACTCGAAGTTGTGGACGATTATATATACTTAGGGCATACTGTCCAGTTAGGTAGATCCAACTTCGAGAAAGAGGTCAATCGACGAATCCGACTCGGTTGGGCAGCGTTTGGGAAGCTACGGCACATTTTTTTGTCCAATATTCCGCAGTGTCTCAATACGAAAGTCTTTGACCAGTGTGTGTTGCCAGTGATGACATATGGTACTGAAACGTGGTCGCTTACAATGGGCCTCATAAGTAGGCTCAAAGTCACCCAAAGGGCAATGGAGAGGGCTATGGTTGGAGTCTCTCTGCGTGATCGCATCAGAAATGAGGCCATCCGCAGCAGAACCAAAGTAACCGATATAGCCCTCCGAATCGCTAAACTAAAGTGGCAGTGGGCGGGGCACATTGCTCGTAGAACCGATGGCCGTTGGGGCGGAAAGGTTCTCGAGTGGCGACCACGAACCGGAAGGCGCAGCGTGGGTAGACCCCCCGCAAGGTGGACTGATGACCTGGTGAAGGTCGCGGGAGTCCGCTGGATGCGGGTGGCGCAGGACAGGTCATTGTGGCACTCTTTGGGGGAGGCCTATGTCCAGCAGTGGACCTCTTTCGGCTGATATGATGATGATGACGATGAACCTGTAGCTTACCAATACCCGTTAAAACATTTTCTTCTCCATCGTTTTCATCATTCCCCGATTATTGGATTACTAGTCGTTACTGAAAATAACCCATATTGAGTTTGTGGGTGGATAGTTATCAAATCGTCGTATTTAAGGCCCATATTTAATTGAATTTAAATATAACCACTCCATTAATCTGTCATTTTAGAGATGGATTTATAGTAACAGAAGATGACATCCCTAAGAAATGCGTTGTCCGAAAAGTTGTAGTGAAAATCACTACAAGTCTATAGGTAGGTATAGGTGAAAAACTTAAGTATGTCACCTGTTGTATGTGTGAGTAATGTGTGCGAATAGACATTCCATTTATAAAATTTGTAATATATCGTATGGTTTGCACACTCATTATTTCTAGTTTCTTTCAAGTTTGATTATTCCTGTCCACTTATGATTCTATTGTCATGATAAGATATAAATAGTTGTCAATGTCGAGTAATTGTCTTCGTATTTTTTGCGTCGTTCATGAATAAACAATAATACTTACAGTTTACCACAGAAGTAAATTGTAAAAGCAAGTCATGATGGATTGGCTCACTCAGCGAAATATTGACATACAAAATTGATACAATTTTAAGTAAACACGGACATACGGCACTTCGCTTACCACCATATCATCCCCAATTCAACCCAATAGAAAACATTTGGGAAATAGTCAAAGGATTTGTAGCCAAAAAAAAACGTTTCAATGAATATGGAGTATATTAAAAGTTTAGCAAAGGAAAAAATGAGTATAATAACTCAGGAAGAATGGAAAAATGTATGTTTACATACAATGAAGGAGGAGCAAAAGTATCAATATCAAGAATTACAAATGGATGCAATATCGGCGAGTTTCATTATAAGTGTTTCCTCGGAAGATAATGAGAGTGACATTGTTTCTGTACAGTCCACTGATGAAAATGAGGATGACGAAATGCCGAGTGATTGAGTTAAATAAATTTTCAGTATGTTATAAATATGTACTACTCATATTAAATGTATATATAATTTATTATGCTTTTGCGTTTTTTGCAAACTGTACACAACTACATACAACGTTTAAGTTTTTCACCTATACTACTCTTTGATTGTCATATTCATAGGGTCATAGCTGTCAACCGCCAAATATGGCGCACAAAATTTGCCTAGATGTCACATCTAGTGGAATACATAATAAATCAATGGGGCCAGCACGACAGATCTGAAATGTATGGAAGATCCGTGGGATCTGGATCCAGGTCCGGATAATTCCATAGGTACATTTTGGATCTGGATTGCAAACCCTAGATGGATTCCATGCGCGAAGTTGTGCTCATCACTGCTATTATCCTCTAACACACAGAATGTATATATTTCAGCTAATTATAATGATCAGCTGCGAGATTCCCGGATCTAGATTTATGGATAAGTAAATATAGCAAACTATACATATTGCTTTCTTTTCCCTTGTTATTGTGTCACATTTTCCGAGCTCTCCGTCTGTCTTTCGCGACACAGCGCCCTAAAACAACAGGTGCGTACGAGTAGTTAAAATATCGAGCTGTCAACATTTTATTCCGCTAACGTTAATGTTAGATACGAATTAAAATTTAAAATACACGGAGATTAACGATCCATAAATTAATGGAAAGAAACTTGAACATATGTTTAACGACGTCCAAGTATTTTATACGTAAAATAATAAAAACATGCATACATACGGGTCTATTCAATAGGAATGTAATTTAAAGTCTATTTTATTGTAGTAATTTAGACGCTAATTGATACACATCTTTATTGAAATTTAAATTCGAGTGAAACTTAAAGTCTTGTTTAAACATTACGATTTCCATGTATGAATAGACATGGCGTTCGTTTATAAGCAAACTGTTTTATCGTTTATCGCTGTGGATAAAACCAGTATAATAACTGTCACTTTTATACATAAGTAGATGGAGATAAATATGTCCGCTGGGCTCTGATGCTGGTGTAATTTTTTTTTGATTAAATATCGCATTTAAACTGTTAGGTTAAAGCTACCAACTACATTTTGTAAAATTGTCTAAATCGGATTTTTCCGGGTATGAAGAATTTTTGACTTTGCAAAAATTTGCTAAGCGTTTTCCAATAAACCCGCAGGAATTTTCGACAACACCTAACTTTTAAGGAATTTGTGAAACTTTAACTTCGTTGCATAAACCTTCATAAAGGCTGATTTAGAGCCAGTCCTGTTGTTAATCTGGCTGAATAATGCTGGTACGGTTTTATATCCACTGTTTTATTTATTTTTGAAATTGTAGGTATTTTTTAGAATTCCGTGCCTCGAAAGGAAAAAACGGAACCCTTATAGGATCACTTTGTTGTCCGTCTGTCCGTCCTTCCGTCCGTCTGTCCCCCTTTTCTCAGAAGACCCTTTTTCTCAGAAACGCGTGGAGGTATCAACCTGAAATTTATATCAAATACTCAGGTCTACTGTCCCTTGGAGCTGTGAAAAAATCAAACTTCTAAGCCAACGGAATCAAAAGATACAGCAGTTTATGCCGCAAATTTTTGAAACTTGCAAGGGAATCAAAACACACAGGGTACTTCCCGTGAACCCAGAATCTTGAAATTTGGTACGAAGTAACGTCTTATAGCACAGATAAAGGGAAAATTGCGAAAACCGCAAATTTTTAGTTACATCATGTAATAAAAATATTTTTAATAATTTTAAAGTTACTACCCCTATATACCTACAGGTTTGTACGGAACCCTCGGTGCGCGAGTCCGACTCGCACTTGGCCGGTTTTTGCAGATGGCTCCACTGAGTACGAAAAAGGCTAAAAATTACGACTCAGGTTGCAAAATCGTTGCCGTGGTAACATTCGCGGTAATAATTGACTTGTAAGCCGCTAAAAATTCACTAAAAAGATTCGCTGATGTCAGTTACTGACATGAAAGAAATACAGCCTGTAAATTTTATAGGGGCATATACTTTATGCACCTATAGTATCCAGCAATAGGACTCATATAGTATAATCATTTTGTTAAATAGTGTTAGTAATTAATTACGTGTAACGATTTTTTAAGGTCCTACCGGGCACCAATGTACGCTATCCAATTGATTTAAAACTGACATAACTGACATGACGCATCGGTAAGTTAATTGTCATGAATGCAATACATTACGGGCTGAATTATTATGTATGAAAAAAAAAATCCTTATTTTCATAAATAAATAAATGTAAATAGGTTCCCTAGGTCCAATACTAATCGCCGGTACAATATACGCCCGTATAAAATTTACACACGGTATATCAGTGACATAAAATTCATGCTAGCCAGCAGCGGTGTTTCGACTAAAATATTTATAGGCAAGCCGAGAGTAATTTGTCTAGCCTTTTTTCATGACAACTGCTCAACTTTAAGGAAATTAGGTAAGCCAGTGGGACTCGAGTTCAATGGACAGGCCATTACTAGACATAAATCCTCTAGAATCAGTCTACGCTAAGTTTGCACCGTGCAATGACAATGTATTGACACCGATTGACAGTGCTAACTTTAAATAAAGCATTGTCAACTTTAGTGTGAAAGTAACACATAAATTGGTCGACGTAAATTCTCAAACTGCTTTACCGTCAACGATCGTGAGTTCTAAAAAGTTTATTACATTATGAGGGGATATGTTGTATCACTCGTTACGATCAGAAAGAAATGTCGGCTAATGAGCCAAATAGCATGGGTGCCGTCAAACCAGCGCTTGTTCTGCCATTATGAACTCTAATTACTAGTGCACAGAATTCAAAATTGCTCGTGTGTAAGGCTTGTTTGATAGTGTGACAGTTCAATAAACATGGCCGTTATATTTTATCGTGTAGTCATTTAAGTTTTAGGAGTGTAATTTATGCTTTGTTCGAAATTTGAATTTAAAGACTCGTTTCATTTTTAGGGTTCCGTAGTCAACTAGGAACCCTTATAGTTTCGCCATGTCTGCCCGTCCGTCCGTCCGCGGATAATCTCAGTGACCGTTAGCACCAGAAAGCTGAAATTTGGTACTAATATGTATATCAATCACGCCGACATAGTGGTAAAATAAAAAGTGGAAAAAAATGTTTTATTAGGGTACCTCCCCTATACGTAAGTGGGGAGTGATTTTTTTTTCATTTCAACCCTAACGTGTGATATATTGTTGCATAGGTATTTAAAAATGAGTAGGGGTTTACTAAAATCATTTTTTGATAATGAAAATATTTTCGGAAATAATCGCTCCAGAAGTTAAAAAAAATGTGTCCCCCCCTCTAACTTTTGAACCATAAGTTTTAAAAATATGACAAAAATCTCAAAAGTAGAACTTTATAAAAACTTTCTAGGAAAGTTATTTTGAACTTGATAGGTTGAATAGTTTTTGAAAAAAAATTACAAAATAATTTCTGAACTAAGTTTGTTTTAACCGTATAAGCAGGTGTTTATTGTACCTATAATTTCTACAAAATCACAATGAAATGACGTGCTTTCAAAAACTCTTAAGTGGGGGACACTTACTGTGACGGACGGAAAACTACGGAACCCTGCACTGAGCGTGGCCCGACACGCTCTTGGCCGGTTTTTAATTGTAGGATTTCGTTTTAAAAACTTACTCGTGAGCTGGTTTTTTTAGCCAGGGCCGTATTCTAACTTTAAAAGTTTTAAACACGATCCAACTTCAATACAACTCTAACTAATACATTAGCTACGCAATACAGCTAGCGCCTATACGTCTGAATCAGAAACAAGAATTTGCTTTATAATAAATCTTGGCATGCAACTCCAATATTGGTTGATTATTTGTTGTGTGTTGGAGTTGTGTTTGAGATAATTGTGTTTTAATGTATTGTTTATGTATTTTTAAAATCAGAATACGACACCCGAGTGCACCATAATGTTAGGTTATTTACAAATCATTGAAAAACCCGGCTTAGTTCGTCTTCATTGTATAATTTTTAAACTAGAACTACGTCGGTAAAAACAGGCATGCAGCTAGCCTGATGGTAACTGTAGCCTATGAACGTCCGCAACTTCAGGTGTAATGTACATTGCCGGCCCATTTTTAAACCTGTACACACCTTTTTTGAGTCGTTTTAGATAATTCACGTAAAATTAAAGAATTAAATTTTCAATTTTAAATCCTATGTTTTACAATTCAGATTATAATATAATTAAACATGAAAGATGTTTACCGTGAATGTACCCATAATCAGTTTTCCTGGAACAGCTGACTGGAACTTTTTCAGTTGCCGAGCGGACCCCAGGCTCAATAGCGCCGAGACAAAAGTACAAAAAGCTCGTTAAAAATGGTCCCTTGTACCTATTTAAGACCAGTTGGATCCAGTCAGTCGACTATCGAGTCAGACACCGTGTATAACGGCATTAAGTCGTAAAGGCACAGAATAACTGATAGTACTACCGTAGTAAAGGCAAGTAAATTAAAACTACGGCTACAAAGCGACGACTTATGGATTGGCAAAAACGGTACGAAGAGGTTACAGACATATAGCTGATTGCTAACTAGAACTCAATAAAGTGTAATTTATTTACCTTAATTCGTTTTTCAAATAAACTTTAATTTTACTAAATACCAGTGGCAAAGCATCGAATGTACTCAATTAGCTACTTTCCTAAAAAAATATATTTAGTCCGTCAGTTAAATTATCAAAAAATATTGGACATGTATTTTTATTTTGTCAATCAAACAAAAATTGGTGAAGATATAGCCCGTTAAAGTTCCACGTGACGTCACATTTCAGTACTCTTTTTAGCATAATGACGTCACGCGGAACTTTAATGGGCTATATCTTCACCAATTTTTGTTTGATTGACAGAATAAAAAATACGTGTCCAATATTTTTTGATAATCTAACTGACGGACTGAATATAATTATATTTTTTATAACCAGGAAAGTACCCAATTTCCATCGGCTTACCTACCTTTTCCTACCGCTTAAATGAATGCCAAATTAACACCGACTTGCCGTCCAATCTTTTTAACGCGTCGCCACTTCCCAAGTAACACAGGAAGCATTATAACATATGAATAGTTAACTTATTTCGAACTTAAGGACCGTATAAACTCTTATATACGTTCACCGAGCAACTTGTCGCATTATATGATGCTTTGAGCTGTATAACGGTTGTATAATGGCATATCTAAATGCTTTTGTAAAGCCTTTAGCTTTAGTGCAGCAAACCACAACGCAACTGTACAGCTTTCGACTGTTTAAAAGCACTTAAGTGCTTTAGGTTCTACAATAGCATTATATAATGCTTTAAGCTGTATAACGGTTGTATAATGGCATATATAAATGATTTTTTAAAGCCTTTAGTTTTGGTTTGCTACACTAATGCTTCGGTGTGGTTTAGTGCCTTAGGTTCTACAATAGCATAAATAAATGCTTAATGCTGTTTATGAGCATGAATATTAGCCATTATAATGCCACGTAAATCCGGTATATAGCTTTCAGCTGTTTTTAGTGCTTTAGGTTCTACAATAGCATTTTATGATGCTTTACGCTGTATAATGGCATATGTAAATGCTTTTGTTTAGCCATTAGTTTTAGTGCAGCGAACAACATGCAACTGTAGCTGAATGCTGTACAGTTGCGTTTTGGTTTGCTACACTAATGCTTCGGTTTGGTTTAGTGCCTTAGGTTCTACAATAGCATAAATAAATGCTTAATGCTGTTTAAGAGCATGAATATTAGCCATTATAATGCCATGTAAATTCGCTATACAGCTTTCAGCTATTTTTAATGCCTTAGGGTGTACAATAGCATTTATAAGTAGGTAATACGTTCCTAATGCAGTATAATAGTAATAATATAAACCATTATAAAGCCAAGTAATTCACTATAAGGGGCTGTTCATAAATTACGTCATTTCATGGTAGCATGACGTAGGAGGGGGGGGGGCGGTCATTCCGAAGATCACATCATCAATGTGTAAAATTAAGCTTAAAACGCATTTTTTTTAATGACGTCACTTTATTTGGCAGGGGAAGGGGGGGGGGTAAAAATCATCAAAAATTGATGACGTAATTTATGAACAGCCCCTATACAGCTTTTAGCGGTTTTAGTGCCTTAGGTTCTACAATAGCATAAATAAATGCTTAATGTTGTTTAATAGCATAATTATTCACGTGTAATGCTGTAGGCATAAATAAGGCATTTTTTAAGGGTCACTGAGCTGCTATTGGACTAAGAGCTAGCCACGTCAGATATGACACAATAATGAGAGCAACAAAACCCGTCTGGTTAGATTGCTATACTATTCTTATTGCTAGATCCTGGCATCTGGCAGCTTTTAATGGGTGGAGGTCACAGTGACAGACTAGCAAAATGTTTTAATTGGAAAATAGTAATACCAAACTAGGTAAAAATTGCCGAAGTTGTCTCAGTTATAAAGGACAGGGCCTATATTTTAAGGGGCTCCCTGGCGCCAATGACCTTAGATCTGATTCCCTTAGTTTTCTAATGATTTATATAGCTTATCATATTATCAGTAACGGCTTTAAACAATATGGTATATTTACTTCAATATTCATTGTCTTCGAGATATTTGACATCAAAGTCGAACCGGTTTAGGCTAAAAAAGTGGTTATATGGTCATAAATTTTGTTTTAATTAGTTAAAAAAAATTAAAATCTCTCTACAGTTTTTAGAGACATCAAAGAGGAACCCTAATATGTAGATTACGTATATGTAAGATTCTTTACACCATTCGAATATCGATAAAAGTGTTTTTTTAGACCATATTTTAAAAATATCATAAAAAATAACGGCTCATTTATTTCAAGATCCGGTTCTACAGAATGGAGATAAAAGATTCAAAAACCGATAGTCGTTTGCCTTATAATTCTATCTATAGTTAATATGTTGGAATATCGACTCAAAACTGGTCAAAAATCGATAAAAAAAAACGTTAGACCAAAAAATATTGTGTATTATTACCATACATCGGGGTTTTCGGTGCGGGAATGTTTGACATTAGCCAAAGAGTAGGCATTAACTTAAAAAACAGAATGTACTCTAGCACGTTTCTACCTAATGAATTATTGATCGAAAAAATCATAGATATATACAATTTATATGTAATAGCTGACTATTATGTATATATATTGTAGGTACATATACCTATGATTTTTTCAAGTATTTTTTTATTAATTCATGTAATGACTGATCATTGTCAACCTCTTCAGTTAATCAAATAGTTCATAAATATCGGACGTCAAGATTAATATTTGACAATTATTATACCGTGTCTTTGTCTTAGGTAGATCTAGTTAATAAATTTGGATATGCAATTGCATTTTTAAAATACTAAGTATATAATAGTCAACACAAACATGCCTCTAAGAAAAAAAGCTCGTATCATAGTGTGTAAGCTATTCACAGAGAGGTAGTTATTCATTAGGCATAATATGATATTTTCTCAGACTAACTCTCAACCTATCTGTTTATCTCTACTCTTTCTCAAATCGTTCCCGCACCGAAAACCCCGATGTATGATTATTACGGAAACAAAAACAGTAGGCGACAAACTATGAACTATATATTATTATACATCGTTTGGCACTACTTTCTCCCAACATAAACTTTTGTATAATTTCTCTTAATATTGTATAGTATTTGTATAGTTTCTCATAATATTGCATCAAACCCAGATCTCTAGGATTTATTTTCTTGAAATGGTTTGCATTCTTTGACCTCCACCACTTTAAAGCTGCCAGATGTCCAGATCTAGAAATAAGCATAGTATACCAAACTGACTAGAGGAGTTTGGTTGCTCTCATTATTGTGTCATATCCGACGTGGCTAGCTCTTCGTATATATAGACCAACGCCATTTTGTAAATAATTTATAACCTAAAAATAAAATCATGCGGACCTATTCATACAAGGAAAATACCTATATAATAATGAAATTACTTAATTTAAGACTGCTCAACCAACACTATTATGTTAATAATGCAAAACTCGTTCTATACGAGGATTACACAATTGTTTTGTTTATTTGACGCATATCTTTTTATAATATTTTATAGCAAAACCACAATAAATCAAAGGCGCGTGAAAATTTTCAATGAAACTTATATAGGGTAAACCGTATAGCTATTGCCCAGTTAAGGGTCGCAAACAGAATGACATTAAAAAAAACATAGAAATAACGTAGTAACTTCGTTTTTATTGCTATTTTCTTATTACCTAATAAACCCTTCTATAGATAATTAACAGTTTTAAGTTAAGTCTTACGTGACATAGAAAACAAAGCAACAAAATAAAAATATTGTAAAAAGTACAGTTATTGCCCAGAGCCCACAGTTATTGCCAGTACCACAGCACAGTGATTGCCCAGTAACTTAAAATCATAAATCACAGTCTAACTTGACTTTCAACATAAAATTGAACATTATAAACATTTTATTGAAAAAAATATGGTTAGCTGAAATAAAATTAGTCAGAATCGTCACTGTTGCCAGAATCTTCCACTATGTAACAATTATGGCACATGAATAAATTTAATTCAGTCCTGTCGGGTATATGTTCCTTATGCTTCCGTGGAATGCATCGCACGTGAAAACTTGCCGAACAGGAACTGCAAGTCAATCTGCTCGTATTCTTTTTCATATTAGTACAACAAACTGCACAAATACTATTTTTACCGGGCTTTATAACTATTTCTCTTAAAACGGTTATCCGTTTAGACTCTGGTAATTGCTTATTGGTTCTCTTTTTGCCCTTACTTTTAACACCCATTTCTTTTTTTATCTTTTTTAGTATAGGTTCAGATTGTTGCTCAAAATTTTGAACTTCTTGGTGGTCATTGTTTCCCGTGTTTGTTGTTTTCCGTTTCAGATTTTTTTTTCCTTCTTTAGTATATTGAGTTTCACCCGGATCATTCATAATAAATTGTGCGTTATCTATGATTGGTTTTTTATTTAATTGTACAGTTTTTTTATTTGTAATTTCAGTCTTTTTATTCGTTTTTTCTTTTTTTTTCATATCTCTAACTAACTTCTTCTCTTCTTTTACTTTTATCAAAATTTCTTTTTCTACTTGTTTAGAATGTAGAGCAGCTTTATAATTTTGGGAGCTAATGGCATATGGTTGTCTTTCAGTTTTCCTTTTCCATTTTCTTACTGGCGTCTCTGGGTATGCTAAATATTCTCCTAAAGAACATTTTCTTTTTACAATTTTAGGACTTGGCAACAGACCAGACGACTGTACCATGACAGATTTGGACGTTCCGGGTATAGGAGAAGTAAGGTCTAGTGAATCTAGTGATAAAGCATCTTCTGTTTCATTAAATGTGTCTGGTATTTGAAAAACTAGCTCACTATCTTCTTCAACGCATCCTTGTTCATTTCTTTGTGGACTTGACAGCTCAAGAGTTGACTTCACCGTGACCACAGAAGGCGTAGACTCAAATTTTGACTTCTCGGGTACGGTGGAAGTAATATCAAGAGATAAAGCACCTTCTATTTCTTTAAAGTCTCGTGTCTTTAAAGCTAGCTCACTGAAGTCATTTATCTCTGCAACACACTCTTCTTCATTTCTTTGCGGTGATACATTAGGAAAATCTACTACTTGTACTGCTTTGTCGCCTTTTTGCGATGTAACAACTGAAGAGTCTATTCCTTCTTTAGTGGTACTCATAACTTCCACGTCGTGATATGCTTGCCATATTTGGAACAACTTATTCAAGTGTTCATTACTCTTTTGACAAGGCAAATTCTGACTACGGTTTTCAAAGTCGTTGGAAAGAGTTGTTCCGATGATCTCTTTGAATTTTGCGTAACTTAGCATTGCAGAGTCAGGTATCATTTTATTTTTTTGCGATGTGACATTCTCGTTCTTGTCTCCGAGGCATTTATTATAATCAATCGCGTCCGGGTTAAATGGATACAGGCCACAGGCTTTAAAACCGTTCACTAATATTTCAGGCCTTAAACTGGTTATGACAGTTTCATTAAGCACAGTAGCAAAATTCAATTTAGTCACGCCTTGATTATTATTCTCATTTTGCCATTTTCTGACAGTTTTTTTCCATCCCATCTTTAGAGGTCTAAAAGCAGCTACATCGGCGGGCTGAAGGATTCTTGTAGCATTCGGATACAATGCAATTAACTCAATTTGAAGGTGAGTGCAAAGTTGGCTCAAATGGAAATTTAAATGCGTTTTATGGCCGTCCACAAAGAGTATAACTGGAAGCTTGACATTATTGCTGACCAGATAGGGATGAAACACATTTGCTATAAATTCATAAAAAGTTTCCGTAGTCATCCATCCTGAGTCAGACTTTCCGATTCCCCATCCGTCCGGTACAGAATCGCTAATTTTTTTGATAGGCATTCTTTGATAAGGATAAATAACGAACGGACAACAGACTTGTCCTGCGGCAGAAAAGGTGAACAAAACTGTTATAGATTCTTTGGCTTGAGATTGTTCAATATTATATACATTTTTAGCACCTTTTTTTTTTTTTTTTTTTTTTTTTTATACTACGACGGTGGCAAACAAGCATACGGCCCACCTGATGGTAAGCAGTTACCGTAGCCTATGGACGCCTGCAACCCCAGAGGATTCACATGCGCGTTGCCTACCCTTTAGGTACCTATTCACTCCTTTTTTGAAGAACCTCATACTGTAGCCCGCTGGGAAAACCTCGGCAGGGAGTTCATTCCACAGCCGCAGCGTTCGTGGGAGGAAATTCCTCTTGAACCGTACTGTGCGCGACCCTTTGGGCTCCAGGGTGTGAGGATGAACACCCTGCCGGCGGCGAGCGGTGCGGTGATAAAAAGCTGCCGTGGGCATCATATCAAACAGTTCTTCGGAGCACAACCCATTGTACAAGCGATAGAACACACATAAGGAGGCAAAGTCTCTCCTTAGACTCAAAGGTTCAATATCACTCGCGAGTTTGGGATCGTCGACGATCCGCACAGCGCGCCTTTGTACCGAGTCAAAGGGCCCAAGCTGGTATCCAGGTGCTCCCGCCCAAAGGTGACAGCAGTACTCCATGTGGGGTCTGACTTGCGACTTGTAAAGGAGCTTGTGTGTTGTTGTTGTTGTGTGTGTTGTTGTTTTTCCGCTAACACTTGGCCAGTTTTAACACAAATTTGGAAATTTGTTTCATCTGCATTAAAAATACGATTTGGATCATTTAAAATGGGAGTCAAGTCTATTTCTTTAGCATAATCGCTGATTTCAGCAAACCACCCTCTTATATCTTTTTCCGAGACATAGGAACTTGCTTTTGATACTCCTTCTGATGTTCTTATTGTCAACCTCGGATGTCTTTTCAAAAATGCCTTCCACCAACCATCACCGGGTCTATTATTTGTAAATAAATTAGGACGAGGATTTTCCACTAGAAACTTTTGCACTGTATCTAAAATATCTTCTTTATTTCGAGGAAACCCTTTTCTGGCCGAGATTATTATCCATTCCTCTAGTTGACTTTCTTCGGAAACAGTTAATACCGGTGATGGCCCTAGACTAGTTTTATGCCCGGGATTTTCAATGTAATACCGAAGACTGGTCCTTGGAACACCGTAATTTTCAGCAATTTGTCTTGTAGACAACTTGTTGTCAGCATCTTGAACAGCTTTGATCGCATTCTGCAAATTTTCTTTTCTATATTGTACTTTTGGTGTTTTTGGCATACTGAAATTAAAACAATAATAACAATTTAGATATTGAATACTCGTACTCCATGGGCACTGCAAGAATGGAATTTTTTCATCACACTTGTTTTCTAAATGTGCTATTTATTGCACGCATGCGAAGCGGGAGAAAAGTTTCATTTTTCTCCAACGGCAGGAAAAGTGCTTTTTTAATACAATTGATCAAAAAGTGTACTTTATATAAATGTTGTTCGACACACGTGCGGAAGTGTCATTTTCACTCGTCCCGAGTTTTGACCCTCGCCTAAAGGCTCGGGCTAAGAAACCTCGGGACTCGTGCGAAATGACACACTTCTCGCACTTGTATCGAAAACTACTATTTTAAAGTGCTAAATAACACACACGGACCACGAAGGTTTAGAGACAAAAAGACAAAAATTCGTTTAAAATGTAGATTTTAAAAGATTGATGTTTATTATTCCATTTGTGTAAGATTGTCCTATAATATTTATTTATTTATTTATTTTCATATTTTAATAAACATAATTTTAACAACCGTTTTGAAATATTTTGTACGATTATCGATCGTGGCTGTTTGCCATAGGGTCGGTGCCTTTCATACTAAACGTCAATTAAAAGAACAAAATGGCGGACGAATGTTTGAAATGCCACCGTATTTAACCGAATTTACGTTAAAAATTGTGTTTTTCCTTAGAAAGTGTGATGAAAAACATTATGTATATCACGGGCGGTAAGGAAATTACAATTTCGAGTCAATAAAAGTCCTCCATCTGCGGTGTTGGACTTTTAACAGCTTCTCGAAGACCTATTGACCACACTTAATAAGCAATGTAATTATTATAAATACAAAACACGAAAAATAATCTACCGTGACGGCTATTGCCCGGGCAATAACTATAGTTATTGACCTATGGCAATTACTAAAACTACGGTGGGCAATAATTAAAAATGTTCAAACTTTGTTACAGCGATTGCCCACCGGTAAAATAACCGTTTAAATACTAAACTCAACTCCGACGTATATTTAAAACTACGAAATTACTATTAATTTAATCACAAAATATGTAATTACATGGGAATATCAAATAAAAAAATCTCAGAATAAACTTTGAAGCAAGTAAGTCCTTAAGAAAATCATTTAAAAATTTACCTGTTTGAGTAACACGTTCACATGTATCGACAAAATCCGCCATTACTGTTGTTTTTTTTTAAGTGTTGCCAGTTTTTATTTTTAAAACTCTTCTATATTATAAACAGCGTCATCTAGCAAATTCTACTATTACAAAAATGGTACAAAACAAACAACAGAGAATGTCGTTTTAAAAAGCGGGCAATCACTGGCGGTGGGCAATAACTCCCTGGTTTACCCTACATATTTACAGTAAACTACATTGCGCAGTAATATTTGAAGGATATAATAACGTAAAAGAGTCAAAAACTTTTATAAATTTTGTTAGGATGCAAACAAATATGACGTGTCACTCATTCAGTTTTTTGTACCGTCTTCGTCCATTTTATATTGCGAGACAAAGTAGTTAAATCACAGCGTTCATTGTATTATAACATTTGTTCCGTCGGTGTTAGAGACGTTTTTGCATTGACGTAAGATTTATTTTACTACACTCTTATGCTAGTATAATGCTTTTGTATTGCGATTAGCAAGTTAATCGAGAGTACTTATGCTTCTTTACTGCGATTAGCAAGTTTTTTAGCCGTATTAATGCTTCTTTAATGCAGTTGGCAACTTAATAGAGCGTACTAATGGTTCTTTAATGCGATTGGCACTTCCCATGACAACGATAATGCTAATAGCGCAGACATATTGCGCCTATAATGCTATTAAATGACCTGTATAGGATCTCAAGCTGGGTAATTCGTGCCCATTTAAGACCTATATCAGCACTATAAACGTTTATAATGCTACTATAAAACGAACTGAAAATGCTAAAAGCATACATATATGCTGTAAGACGGCCGTTATACTGCTTTGATGTGTTACTTGGGTTGCCACTGCTAACTATATTCCCAATTATATTGAAATTTGGTTCACTGACTAGCATCATCGTTATCTTTCTTTCCTTGTATGAAAAATTTGACAGTTCTCTATAGGATGACAGCTGAAGCCGCCATGTTTATTGTTGATCACTTTGTTAACTGTGCGTGGCACATTCAAAGGCTCTACAATTTTAGCTTGAATTATATTTATAAGGAATCGTATCCAGTTGCCCGTCATGCTCGTAACGGTAAGTGGTCTGGATGTATATGGATTGTAAAACACCCTATTTTCGACAAGGAATCATTAAATTATTAATTTGCAATGTTTTACTGATAAAAGTTTTCATTCCAACTACCTTATTATGAGTATTTTATTTGAAATAAAGATAATGAATTCAATTAATTTGTACTTTCACGGTAAAATACTCAATTATAATAAATAAATCGATGTCTAGGTACATATTTTCCTCCACGGGACAGGCTTTGCCTAGTGTGAGGTCAGTAAAAACTGTACCCCTCTGTATCTTTTTGAAAATAAACAATTTTAATTTTTTTTTTATATTTTCGATGCAAAATCTACTGAAATAACAGATAACTTTATAGCGTTATTCATTAATAATTTTGACAAAAGTCATGATTTAATGAGTGAAAATGGTGTGTGTTTGTCAGTATATTCAGCAATAATATCTATTTAAACAAAAACTATTTATTTATTGAATAGAGACAATGTCAGATACTTTTTAGTCTTTTTAGCCAATTTAATCGCAGGTGAGGTTAGGTAATCTATTTAGACATAGGTCTGTAGGAAAGGCTAAATCCTTGGGAACGAACCGGAATCCCCGGGAACGGCGGGAAATATATTTTTATTAAATAACTTCGGATCCGCAGATGGCACAGCTCGGAGTGCGGCAACTTTTTAAAATCTATTTAAGGCGGCCGCGTTTACACCGTCGCGTAAACTGGCTAGGCGAAAAAAACTCCCAATTTTCTATGTACACACTTATATTGCTGACATATCATTATCATGTAAATTACGGAAGTATACCAAATTTCAGATCAATCAGACACCGGGATGTGGTAGAAAATTTAAGTTACATGATTAAAAACGCTTTAATATACGGGGACAACCTAAATAAAAGTGTGTAACAAGATTTGTGGAAACTACGGAATGTTCCTGGGTTTGATATTGTATGGTGAGAACCGAAAATTGCTGGTTCTGGTACTGGTTTGTATTAAAAACGAATACGATACACCATACTGAAAATACACTGCCGTGTCCTATGCTTTTTTTCGGACTTGGCTGGACTGGACAGACTGCCGCATCTCTGGGGGGTGAGCCAAGATGAAGAAACGTTTGTAGTAAACGAAACGAAAAGCTATCGGTCTCTCTATCACGTACTCTTCCATATTAGTGCGATAGAGACGGATAGCGTTTCGATTAATTTTCTACAAACAATTGTCGTCTTGGCTAATAAAGCTTTAGCTTTTGTGAGCTCCATGGTAGAAGAAAACAAGGTATCGCCATCACTACGTCACGGACATCACTTTGATTCTCCAACTTTAAATTTTAGTGTCATTTTTAACTAAATTAGTGGATGTGGCTCAGTAGATTCTGCATACTTTGCAATTCTACCTAAACCTAAGCGTGCATTTCGCAAGGTGGCTACATCCACTAACACTAAGTTAGTTTAAATTACCCCAATATTTAAAGCTTTAAGAGGCTGATACTCGTAACACCCGATGACCTTCAAATTGACTTTACTTAAAACAATTTTTTAGCCATGTCTTCTTGTTTTGGGAAAGTGAAAAAAATATGTTCATATTCATTATGTTTGGAAGAAGTTTCTTAATTCCTATACACGATTGGACGAAATCGGCTCGATAGAAAAGAATTCTAAAGTTACATCTTAAAATTAGCTTTGAAAAGTTGTATGTCATTAGTTTCTTGACTTATACGTCTGTAATTAAGGACAAAATTGAACCATACTAATACTAAAAACTTCATTCTTTTATATTTCTCAATTAATGCGTAGTTTTTTTTAAATTCATCATTTTGTTAAATTTGCAATGAGCTCCCATACTAATCGTAACACAGTGTTTTTCTTTCACTCGCACTGAAAAAGATAGTGATGGAATTTAGCTGTTGTCATCCCCTTAAGTGTCTCGCGGATGTGCCCGGCGGGCAGATTCGTCAATGTATGGCGGGAATTGGCCACGGATCTGTCTACGGACAGAGCTGTATAGCGTCTTACATTGACTGATCTGTCCGGGCACATCATCCAAACAAATCCGGCGGACAATTCTGTTTGCGTATCTATCGCTTATCACATGTGATGTATTAAGTAAAACGTGGATTATGTTTAAAATATTATGGTCATTTAACTCAACATATCATAGATAATAGAAATCTACACTCTTTTACCGCAAAACGATAATCACTTTCCACGCCGTCTCTATCTCCCATAATCGCAACACTATTCATCCACAAATAGCTAAGCCATTTTGCAAAATAGTTTTCAATTTGTCTGCGCCCCTACTAATAGACCCTCAACCTCTCATTATATTTTTACGGGCCTTTAAGTGATATATTGTGGGCAGAGAAATAGATGATAATACTGAGAATTACGGTGAAGGTTGCTTCTTCCAACAACTACTAATGAATAACGATATTTATACAAAAGAAGTTCATACATTTTGAGAACTATAATATTTTTGTAATCATGGACTGTAATGTTTGAAATAATAATTCTTAGACCGTCCTTCAAATAATGGAAGTACAAAATCTAGTCCCTTATTACAGTCATTACATAGGCGTACTACGACAGAATCGATCATCTCCTATTAATGTCTGATTTAGAACGACATCAAATTATAATTATATGAATAGGTAAAATCCGATGAAACACCTACGTCTCACACATTTGAACATTTATGTGTGAGACGTATGTGAAAACAAGGCATTGCGTCAAAGCCCTACGTTATTAACTAGTAACTTCTTAATTAATTAAGTTTCAAAATGCTTACAAGAATTCAAGTACTTACTCGTATACTAATTACCTACTTACCTGTTTTGTTTTAAAGTTTGTATTACTTTCAGTTCCAGAGATTCAGGAAAGTATGATATAAGTGGAGGATATAATAAGTTTTTAAACGTCCGATTTGAAAAAACCTCTTCTGCCACCGGACGTGACATCATTAAGATATTGTAATATCCTTATCTTGTAATTTTTTTTCGACAGGTCTGATAATAATTTCAAACTACACTCAGATACTCGTAGCTACAGAAACAAAAACTTCTAATTTATCACAATTACAAATAGCGATTAACTTAATTCCAAACTCCATTTTACTTCAACTTAACTACAATACAATTTGGCGTGACTGGTGGCGTGAGTTGGTAGCTATTGCCATTGGAAACTAACCTTTATTGCAACGAAACCCCATATTTATTACAGCAATAATCGTAAATCAATTATCTATGGTCTTCCACGCCATAACATGGCTCCAGAAAGTGATTTGAATACTGTTTAGTTGATGGGAAAATTGTATGAGTTTGTGTGTTCACAGATAAATTTAATATGTGCATAATTCTAAGGTTTATTGCATGGAACAAATTCGCTATTATATTAATATCGATAATATAAAACTCACACAATTTTCTACTTTTTAAACTAACTAGTTATTGAAGGGAGAATACCAAAACGAAGAGGCCGAGGAAGACCAAGACGTGTGTTTCTAGTTCAAGCCAAAGAAAAAGCCAACGTCATGACGTATCAAGAGCTGAAAGAATTAGTGGAAAACAGAAGGGAATGGCGATTACTCCACCGACAAGAGCCAGGCTTTTAAAATGATGATGATGAAACAAAACCAAAACGGTGATATATGACGTAGAAAATGTAGAAATATTAAACATTTTTTTTACAAAGTAACAGATTTTTTCTTAACAAACCTGAATGTCAAGTCTAATAATAGCACGCATCCTTGCTAAATGTATGATGATTGATGACTGTCATTGCAGTCAAGCATGTACCCTACCATCCCTATAATTATGATATTCTGTTGTAGTAATTATAATTCTCGTATATGAAGGATTTTTCAAAAGCTTATTATAATAATTATTTTTATAAGAACTAGTAGGAACTAATTCCAATTGCCTATGAAAATGTTGTCAGTTTACAATTTTTTCCACAAAAATCATGCATATCTCCATATGTGTAGTAGACAAAATAAATAAAGAAATATAATGAGACAATTTTTACAGTACACTATCTAACCGATGGCGTCATTGACTGTTTCTGGTGGGCTGTAGAAATGTATAACTTCGCCTCTTATATCTGACTTTTGTTATTCCGATGCACTTTGTCCCATATACACATTTGACTCTTTAAAAAACTGACTTTAAAAATCTAGTCAACCTGCTTCCGTTCTAGTCTATTCGGAAAGAGAAGTGTCGAAGAATTTATGATCTCCCATGTAAACCACGACACTTCTCTTTCCGAACTGACTCTACATATTAAGTAGGTACTGATACTGATGTGCAAATTGCTAAAGCATTCCAATTAATTTAAAATTAAAAAAAAAAGATGTTTTAAATTCCCATACAAAATGCTTCAAAGTTTCCGAAATTTCCATATGTGTTGTGTTAATCACAGTTTCGGTAATTTTCCACTAGCTTCGGTGTGATTAGCGTCCTCTTTCAAAATCTATTCAGCCGTTGTCACAGCGCCCTCCCGCAGATCGTTTCGGTATTATCCTGAAATTTCCAAATTTACAGTCATCCCTTACTTACTGTTTCGTTTAATTCTTCCCGTTAAGACAATTTCAGGCTTTTCAAATTAATTAATTTTTTTATTCACCGACGCAATCGCGTCTCTGCTTCGAAAACTGTTGTGTCGATATTTTTGTATTGTTTGATATCGTGTAAATACGGACAAAACATAAATTAAATAAATGTGTTTTGTAGACAGTAGACAGGGACCGGTTACCAAAAATTGTCTATCGAAGAGATTAATCAAATAGAGAGGTTTTCCGGTCCCTAGGGGTTATACTTATAACAAAACAACAGAAGTGGCATTAACGCTTTTAATAATGATCTAAATTTAATAAAACTAGTAGTCCGCCTCGGACTGAGAACTTGCAATTTTCTTGCAAATGATATGACCAATATAACACGATCCTTATTATGATTGTTTTGCGCCTTCTAGCTCCATAACCCCTTGATCGATCCTGCTCATTTACGAACTCTCAAATTATATGTATCTCTGTTACAACCCCAACAAATTTCATGAATATCAGAAAAGCGTTTCTAAAGTTATCACGGAACAAACCCTCAAAATCAAAGAGCCATCGAAATGCCGAGACGTCCCACTAGCCAGAAGTTGTTTGTAAGAACTTGCTCCGCTTACGTTCCGCTCGTTCGATTAGGAAAGGTACGTACGTCCCCGTATATCTATATCTACTTACATATGCCCAACAACCTCAAAAGGAGAAACAAATTACTTACAAAATAACTAGTAGTCCGCCTCGAAGTCGCGAGTTCTGACTTCCTTGCAAACGAGATGACCAATATAGCGAGACCCATATGATGATTTTTTCGCGTCTTCTAGCTCCATGATCCCTTGGTCGATCCTGCTCATATACGAACTCTCAAATTATATGTGTCTCTGCTACAATCCCAACAAATTTCATGAAGATCAGAAAAACGTTACTAAAGTTATCGCGGAACAAACTCTCAAAATCAAAAAGCCATCGAAATGCCGAGATGTCCCACTAGCCAGAAATTGTTTGTAAGAACTTGCTTCGCTTACGCTCCGCTCGTTCGATTAGGAAAGGTACGTACGTCCCCATATATATATATCTACTTACATATGCCCAACAACCTCAAAAGGAGAAACAAATTACTTACAAAATAATAATCATGTATTTTCCATTTCGCATAACGATTTTTTTCCCACTTAACGGTTTCTTTAAACACCCAGGGTTGCCAAAAGGCAACCAATTGTCTCAGCCTTTAATTTGTTCACCTGGGAAGTTAATAATTAAAGGTAAGTAGCACCTATCAATTATGTAGGTACCTATCAATTAGGGTTACGAGGGAGGGAACTAATCGCTTCGCACTTTGTTACGCGTAACGAACTAAGTATGTTGGTGTTTAGCTTGAAAAGTTACGGAGGGGAACGCTGAATAAAGTAAGCCTGCAATATAACATATATGTGGATGGGTTTAGAAAAGGGCCCCTGTCGGTTTAAATAGACACTTAATTCTTTCACTAATAGATTAGATAGCGGCGTATATTGTATTGTTTTAGGAAGTACTAATGACTCCATATCGACAAAGTGGGACCTTTGCCCTGGATTGACACACATGTTGACGTTCTATGTTAGAATTTTAACGATGATTCATTAACCGTTTTATGCATGTTCTGTTAATATTACTTTTCATCATGAAAAACACTTGTTAAGGGCGCTGGTAAGGGCCTGGCGGTAAGACGTCTGACTACAAATCCAGAGGTTCCGGGTTCAAATCCCGGCTCGTCCCACTTGTATGTAATTATTTGATATTTACCAGTCGCTTTTCGGTGAAGGAAAACATCGTAAGGAAACCGGACCTAAGCCCGATAAGGCTTAGTTTCCCCTCTGGGTTGGAAGGTCAGATGGCAGTTAATTTTGTAAAAAACTAGTGCCTACGCCAATTCATGGGATTAGGTTGCCAAGCGGACCCCAAGCCGAGACAAACGCTAGCAGGAAATAGATCATGAAACACACTTGTCATCTGGTTGTGGGTGATATGTTTTATTTGCAGTGATGTTCCCCATAACGACGACGATTTCACACCGGTGTTGAAGGAAAAGACCGCAAGGCGTCTCGCAAAAGCCAGAGTGGCATTGCGGAGCTGGATGCTACTTCTGGTCTACGGGCTGCCAGTGCTGCCACGCCGAATAAGGGTTTCCCCTCATCTAGCTACGCGGAATCGGCAAAACCCGATGGAAAAAAGCTTTATCTCCATGCAATAAGAGGTGTGGGGAAACCTTAAGGCGTTCTACGTGTCGCGGCTGCATGTTTCCGCCACAGCAGCATGTGGTGTATTATATTAGCAAGAATACTACCCGTTGAGGGTGTTCCAGCTGCGCACGCGCCATTACGTGCACTTCAGCTCGTTTGCTGGGTGCACCGCAGCCGCTGCTGGATACCATCGGGAGCGCGGACTTCTGGCCGAAGGATTTCTGGGGAAGAGGTGGTATTTAGGCGGTTCCGTGGAAGTCAGCCAAATCTTACACCGGAGTAGGAGCAGGAACAGCCGTGGTGTCAGTTACACTACGTAGCAATGGCGAAAAGATAAAAAAATGTCAGACAAGTCGGAGTTTATTGAATTTTCCTTTTTATGAGCTGTAGGAAAAGTGCTCGGCTGTCTGTAATCTGGGCAAGCCGGTGGCAATCTGTTCTATAGACGCCCGCCACTGCTACTTAATTTAAAGAAGATATTTCGTATAGGAATATTTTTTTTTCTGAAGTATTAAAATATTTTTAACGTGCTAACCCTTGATAGCCATAATAGATCATGCTATGTGTTTAGGAGGAATAGCATTACCTCTAGTGATCTCACAATGTCAAATATCGGTTTTGTTGGGTAGTTGGACCTCTGTTTAAACTGTACAAAGTATTATATATTCTGTGAGAGATTATATTCACCCAAACTTATACATCTTTTGCTTACTATAGATACTGCCGTAATTGCAGACAATGGAATGAATTTAATTTCCCTGGTAAGTACACCTCGCTTTGTAGTTTTGATGTACCTAGTCTGCAGCTTTGCACCAGACGCGCTGAATCGACATAATTGTCAGTGACATTGTGAATTTGCAATCGAGAGTTGAAATGGGTAATTGGGGATTGAGAATTGCTTTACTTGACTCATGTGTAGGTGTAATTAGCGACGTGCTGCCATGGAAATATTGCCTGGAATAGGGAATGTTAATCAGTAACAAAATAGTATATAATATGACTAATAATATCGGTTGAATTGCCCTTACGGCCCACACGAATAAAGCGGGACTTAGACACCTTAGACCGGAAGAAACATAGGATCGGGAGAGACTTGGTTAGGCTAAGTATGTAGTTTTTAAGGTTCTGGTTGCCCTGAAAGTCAGCGTTGTGGCTACCCTGTTATGACTCATGCTGAGTTGAAACCATTTTGGTGTATTTCTTATTTTTTTGTATATTTCATGTTATGTTTTTCTTCTCTTTGCACCAAAGAAATATTTTTCATTTCATTTTACTTGCAGATATCGAGGCCTGGAAAAAATGTCCTCAACTTTGATGAACTTTGATCCTTTCCGATACAGGTTTTGGTATACCATACCGGGAAGTTTATCTATGGAAAACCATTAATTTTGATAATTTCCAAAGGTTTCCTGAGGTCTTGGCTAGATAGTTGCTTCAGGTTGTCGTTTTCTGACGGTGTTTCTGGAACGTGGTTGCTAGGCTGAGATGAGAGGAGAGAATCAGTCTCTATCGCTTCTATATATTCGAGCGATAGAGAGGCAAATATCTTCTTATTATCTCTTACCTATAAATCGGAAATCTTTTGTATCTACTCTTTGAATCGACGACATTTCTCTTGTGAATGTCCACATACTTCAATCTTATAGCATAACGTAGATACTTTCGAACTCTTGTATGTAAAAGTAGTGTAGGCGTTGGTGTAAAGCGTACGATAATGAGAGACCATAGAGCGAGGCTATCGACATAATCACCGTAAGGTTTATAGAGCTTGGATGTTGGAGGCAGCTTTGAAACGATTTAAAATGTGATGTTCGAAATGAAATAACCGTAATTTTGTCAAGTTCAAACAGTCAAGTGATAAAACCGTACTTCATGTAAGGACATTGCATTGGTGTCCACCGTATTAAGTTCAGAATAGTCAAGCGGCAAGACTTCAGGTGGCTATCACCTTAAGTAGTGTTACCTAGCTATCTCTCCCTTGACACAAATTTTTGCTGACTGTATTTTATTTATTCATGTTTTTTTATTTACTGTGTGTATGTAGTATATGTATGTTTATCGATTATTTTATTTGTGTATGAATATGTATAATTAAGCTTTGTTTTTGTTATAGGTTACTGGTTTTTCACTGTTTCTTATGCTTTGCACCTACTCATACGATTATTTTCGACTAGATTTCTGCTATCCCTAGGTTGTTTGGAAGAGATCGCTCTCTAGCGATAAGCTCGCCTGTTGACAGCCTCTACTTTTCATCGATAAAGAACATTTGTATTTGTATCACTATCACTGCTGCGGTTTCCGCCGGTGCGCGAGCGAGATAGCCATCTGCATGTGTATAGCGCTGTCTCCTTCAACGGAGCGGGACGCGGTGACGGACGATTTTTTCATTTTGACATTTATGCTAGTTCCCCACACTTAGTTATTTGCAAAGTTAATGCAAAGTTGACATGGTCTGACTATATGTACAAATTAAAATTTAAGAACTCCTACAAAAATTACCCATTACACCGCCTTCTGGAGTGGGGTGCGGTTCAATTTTCATACAAACAAAATTTATATTTTCAATTAGCATACGCTTGAAAAGCATAATAAACGTTTTTCATAACAAAAAAATCATAATTTTATAAGTCATAACGATTTATTATTATAACAACATTTGTTACAACGTTTATTTTGACTAATGTGATTTAATATAACTTCATATATCATAGTTTTTATTTATTAATAATAATAACATTACCTAAAACGTTTATTTTGACTAATTAAATTTCACATATTATTTTAACTGTTATTAAAAAAGGTGGTTTGGTCAGACCTACAACCTCCTTTAGAAACGAAATACTGCTCAAAAAGTAGGTTAGACTCAACGTTTGACGATTTCCCTAGCGACATATCGTAAGCAAGAGTAACATATATGCATAAGATTTAGGAAATAATATAATGACGGAAGACTATAATTCAACAGAGTCAAGATAGGTGCAACGACGAGCGAAGCGAGGTGCAACGACGAGCGAAGCGAGGAGTGTGTTAGGTCAACTGCGAACAAACGAACGGAAAGACGGAACCAGAACGGACTTATTATATTACACGATATATGTGCTGGCCATATCATACAATATGCTCGACATCTAGTTCGGATATCAACTAATATATGTCTCTTACCGATTAGCTATATAATTATTAGCTACATCTATTTTATACAGTTTGTTCAACTTAATAACCGCAAGTATTTATATTTTTATGTGTTTATGCAAACTGAAATATTATGTCTTTATTATGCAATTTAAAATTATGAAAAATTGGTATTATAATTTATGAAAATATGATAAAAGTTTTTATGCTTTTTTATGCATTGTAATCTATTATACAAATTGAAATTATGCAATTCGTTGTTATGCAAAATGAAATTATACTTTTTATTTGTATACAAAACATTACACACCCCTTCTGGAGTATAGTGTAACCATCACAAATATATTTAAAAGACACAATAGTTATTTGTGCAACAAGAGAGGAAAGTTGCCTTTTCTTGCGAGTGTTGATTCAAGATTCTAACTCGCTTCGCTCGTGATTCAAATATAGAATCTTTCGCTTACTCGGGACTCAAAAACACGAGATGTAAAATAACTTTGCTCTCGTGTGACACATAGAACTTTTCACCTCAGTAGTGAGAACATATTAAAGGTTAAAAATATGTATTTCGAATTTGTAATAGACCCAATTATGAAGTGGCAGTTCATGGCCTTCACTAAATTAAAAAACTACTTTGTCTCACTCCCTGGAGTGACGAAAGTCGCACTTGTCCAGAAACTGCGACTTTCGTCACTGTGTATTTTCAGGGAAGTAGGCTTGTTCGAGCTGCTGAGGTGAAAACATTATTTCATTATCGTTCCTAAAAAAACCTGTCACCCAAAAACAGTCCAGGAACTAATTTAAAAAGCGTATAAACAAAGAAAACTAATAAATAGAAGATAAGTCGTATCCGACTGCTGCCGCAGAAGTTCAGTTAATCCTCGGGAGATGAAAAAGTACAAAGGATCGGAATAAAAGCCGGGATCGATCCCGGGTCAAATGCCACTGTGACATGTCTGGCGCAAGCCATGGGCGACGCGAATTACGAATATTGAAGGTTTTTTTTAATTTCATGAATAAGCATGCGACCCGCCTCATGGTAAGCACCTACCGTAGCCTATGCAACTCTAGAGGTGCCACATGCGCGTTGCCGACCCTTTATTCATAATTATAATTTATTGAATGCCAACCATGGTATTATAAGGTGTTTACACATAAGAGTACAGCATGGACCCTGCTAGGGCGAGACAAATCTTAAAATATAACTTAACCTAGAGAATAAATTATACAGTTTACACTTAAAACCAATATATATTTTCCGATCCGTCGTTCGTATATACTTCGAGAGTGTAGAAAGCTTCAGATATTAAATATTGTTTTAGTTTTGTAACATAAGTCGTGTATTTCTCTTGAGCTACTATATGACTAGGTAAGTTATTGTAGACTCTCATCGACATGGAATGTGGTCCGTTCGAGATCATTATGAGTTTGGCTATTTCAATTTGCACTAATTTGTTCCTTGGCCTATAAGGGATAACAGGGCCCCTCGTCGTCAGCTTAGGGTAAAGATTTCAGGCTAGATTTATTTTAACTTAGAAATGTTCCAAGTCCTGATCTTAGAAAATGCATACAGGTAAACAAAAATTACGAAATTTGATGATTTTGGACGTAGATCCAAGGATCCATCTAATCCTTGTCTAGTTTTTAGGCTAACTCCAGGTATCCAGGTAAAACTCTTTACAGACTCACTGGCTGGATTTGAACGTTCATATTTTTAAAAAAAACAAGCTATTTTTGCCTTCGACATGGGCCTCGTGCCTCGTCGTTGGTTACTTTATTTTTTTACGTGCGGAATGTGGAATGAGCTGCCTCCCGAGGTCTTTCCATTGCGCTTTGAGAAGGGGTTCTTCAAGAAGTGGGCGTACAGGGCTCTCAAAGGTCGGCAACGCACAGGCGGCTCCTGATGTTGCTTATGTCCATGGGCGACGTTGACCGCTTCCCATCAGGCGGATCGTCTGCTCTTTTTCTACTAGTTTCATAAAAAAAAGGAAAATTGTTTGTCCAACAAACGCTGTCACGTATGCCATGGGCCAAAGAATCGAAACATGGAGTTTCAGAAGTTAGTTCTTTGAATGCTCCGGAGACCTAAGTAACAGATGGATGGAGCTGTGATACAATTAATTTCTTCATTATGCCTTGTATTACTTACTTAATAAGAATTGATTGGAACAGCGGAAAGTTATTCCGACTTGGCGCATATTTTTTAAATAAATATTTATATATTTTTTAATTATTATCAGCGCGTTAATAATACGAGCAGTAGGAAAAGTGATAATTGTTTAAAAATGGTGAACGCTGAAGCCGCAAGCCGATAGGAATCGAGTTCTATGGAAGCCACGCTACTGTTAGGTGTAGTCGAAGACCATTAGTAGGAAACAACGCGTACTACCCTATAGTCGCGCTTATTATGGACTAAGAGCTGGCCACGTCAGATATAGTTTAGTTTTTATTATGTCTTAAATACAATTTTCATACATAATGCAAGAGTACACAGGCATTACTTATTGTATATCGATCGTCAATATATGGCACAACATTGAGAACAACAAAATCCGTCTGGTAAAAAAAAGGATCTGTCAGCTTTTAATGGGTGGAGGTCAGAGTGACAGACTAGCAAAATTTTTGAATTGAAAAATATTAATACCGATGAGGTAAAAACTGCCGAAGTTGTCACTGTTATAAAGGACAGGGCTTATATTTTAACATTGGAACAAAAAACATTGCGTATTATTACGGAACCAAAAACAGTAGGCGACAAACTATGAATTACATTATACGTCGTTTGGTACTACTTTCCCCCAACAGATACTTTTGGCAAACAATATCATCTAATTATTTATATAATTTCTCATAATATTGCATCAAACCCAGAACTATAGGATTTGTTTTCTTGAAGTGGTTTGCATTCTTTGACCTCCACCAATCTACAGCTGCCAGATGTCCAGATCTAGAAATAAGCATAGTATAGCAAACTGACGAGGGGATTCGTAGCTTATTGTATCATATCTGACGTGGCTAGCTCTCCGTCTATTATTTAAGGAAAGGAAACGTCGCTTTTTACAAGCTTTTATTTAGTTTCACCTGTCGCGTTGTCTGTCAAATCTTGCAAGTAAAATTTGACCTAGTTCCCGGTTTCCGATTAAGCTGAAATTTTGTACGCATATGTAATCGCGTGACAATGCAATATTATGATGACATGGAGCTGATATGATGATGGAGCTCGAAGGTGGTCAATAATTATTTAGATAAAATTTGACTTGACGTTTATTTTGATTGAATCTTGAAGCAAATCAAATTATTTTGTTCAATTTTTTTTTTTTTTTGAAATTTTTAAGTAGTTACACTACTATATATAAACTGAAAATAGATGTCATATACTTCAGAAAAAATATTCATATACTTTTGTCTTTTGAAGTATATGACATCTATTTTCAATTTATTTTGATTGTATATTATTATGTAATGTGTGGCTTGTTGTCTTTCAATAAATAATTTGAATTGAATTGAATAGGAACTCCTCAACTACTCAACAGTGTCCCGTCGTGTTTGAGTTCGCTCGCTTCGTTCCATTCGTCTTGGTGAGCAGTTAAGGGTTGTACTCCGACTAAGAAATGTACAATTAGCAATAAACCAACACTGAATTTTTTTAAATAAAAACCAGTTAACCCTGCTCTGTAATGTACGGGATCCTCAGGGCGTGAATCCGACTCGCACTGGGCCGGGCCGGTTTTTTTGTTAGTATATAAATATGTAGACATTTCTATCAGTAGCGGATGATGAAGCAATTATTAAATGATGTTGTTTTTATTAAAAAACTTTTATTTGATTTTTTTTTCTCCCGACAAAAGTCGTAAAATCCCGAAAAAAATATTTTTTTCTCCCGATAATAGGGTTATTCGATCTGGCAACTCTATGTCAGACGCGTTGTTTTCTAATAACTTGATGTGAACCAACATACAGTATGACATGTGAAAGATAACTTTAATAAACTTTACATAAGATTTATCAAACAACCAAGCATAATATATTAACTGAGAGCAATAAATATTGTAACCTGTTAGGAAACAATAGATTTATATATATTTAGAGATGCTCAAACGGAACGTAATCAGAGATCGGGACTATCAGTGTAAACCGGTCCGGTCAATACATCAAGATTATAGGGCTGGTGCGCACTGCTGCACGATAGGTTCGTATCGAGAGAGAAAAGATAACATACACAGTACTATAAAATATAACGGTTACACTCACGTCACTTTAGTCACTTCGCGCGACATGTTTCGGAGAGCTTAGGTCTCCATCTTCAAGCACTAAGAGTGCTATTGAACCGGCCCGTAGCGTACTGTTGCACGTGCACCGCGTATCGCGCTCTCTGACAGAGCTCGTTGAGGGTGATCTTGCGCCGGCGCTGCTAACGTGATTTGCAGCGCGATACGCGCGGCACGCCGAGCGGGACGCAGGCCAGCAGTCGGCAACGCGACGGGCCGGTTCAATAGCACTTTTAGTGCTTGAAAATGGAGACCTAAGCTCTCCGAAACACGCGCGACGTTACTAAAGTGACGTGAGTGTAACCGTTATATTTTATAGAGTTAGTATGTCTGACGAAAGTTTAAATTTAATAACATACATGGTAACTAATAGTGCTTACTGCTCCACTGGTTATTAGTGGACTGAAGGAGGAGTAGGCAGGGCGGGCGTGAATATGAAGTTTTATAACGGGCGCATTCACGCCCCCTGCCCGCTCTTCCCTCAGTCCCTCATAGTCCTCTCTAGCCTCCATAAAAAAAAAGATAAAAGATAAAAGATATTTTTGTTCTTCAATTTAGGCACATTACAATGCACTTATGAACGTCAGAGAAAAAAAAAACTACCACCGGTTCTAACCCTACACCTCTGACCCGAGAAGTATTATGACCGGCAAGAAACTCGGCGGGACTTATTTTTTCAAAACAGTAATACAGTAATATTATATCTTAAATATACACAATAATGCGTAGTTCTATAAGAAGACATATCAAAAACAACTTAAGAGACATACAATGTACGTATTGTTTAATAAAAATAAAATAAAATAATAATAATAAAATCCAAATCGTCTTCCGTCAAACAATGGAAACATACCGTAGGTGTTCGTATCACTTGTCAAACATTTTCCCTCATGTTTACGTTATTGTTACTCAACAATTCCCAATTTATCTAATACAGCTGAATAAACCTTGTAACATTCACACCGCATTGAAAGTTTACATATATTGCCTTTCTCAACTGCATTGGTACCTTGGTAAAATGTTACCAACTTAAGTGTAGAGTTGGGAAAATTGGGAATTTAACATACATGTACTAACTTTCCTTTGTAATGTGATACCACAGTGGTTCCGCGTCTGCATTTCTAAGATTGTAAACGTAGTAGAAAGTGACAGAGGATTAATTTGTTCGACAAATGTACTGTTCATACAACATTTTAATTTAAAAAGTTTCGGAGGTGTAATGCTTACAGATATGTTTTTGTGATTAATATATGAGAAGAGAATACAAATAAATAAATTTAAACTTTTACAGTATCTGCTCTGGAACTTACCTGAAACAAATAAAAGTTTTATTTTTAATAATTGTAATATTCTCATTTAAGAGGCTGACAACACCTGATGATCATCGAATTGACTTTACTCAAACAGTTTTTTAGCTATAACTACTTGTTTTGAGGAAAAAAAAATGTGTTAATATTCGTTATATTTGGAAGAACTTCGTTAATTCCGATACACGATGGGACGAAATCGGCTCGATAGAAAATAATTCCAAAGTTACATCTTAAAATTAGCTTTAAACAGTTTTATGTCTTTAGGTTCTTGACTTATACGTCTGTAACTAAGGACAAAATTCCATCACACTAATACTAAAAACTTCGTTGTTTCATATTTCTCAATTAATGCGTAGTTTTTTTTTAACTCATCATTTTGCAAAATGTGCAATGAGCTCCCATACTAATCGTAAAACAGTGTTTCTCTTTCACTCGCGCTGAGAAAGATAGGGAGGGAATTTAGCTGTTGTCAGCCCCTTGCTTGCTGATAACAGGGACCGTCTAGGATCCTCAAGGAAGGCCAGAATCTGCATGATGGGATCTGGTTCGACAAACGAGCCGATAAGAGTTGTAACACCAGCACATCAGTTGCAAGTTGCAACATATACTTAACTGCGCAAAATGTGGGCGCGCTTGCCAGTCCCGTATTGGTTGTACAATCACCAAAGGAATTGTGCATTGGACATTGCGTCTAATCGTCTGCCATAGACGTTACAGGTCAATGATGAATATTATTTGCACAAGTTAGTATTTTTCATAGCACGAAGGTGGAAAGAACCATATAGACGGAGAGCTAGCCACGTCAGATATGACACAATAATGAGAGCGACGAAACCCCTCTCGTTATATTGCTATACTATGCTTATTTCTGGATCCGGACATCTGGCAGCTGTAAAGTGGTGGAGGTCAAAGAATGCAAACCACTTTAAGAATACAAATCCTAGAGTTCTGGTTTTGATGCATTATTATGAATTTTTTTATAAATAATGAGATCATATCATTGCCAAAAGTTTCTGATGGGGGAAAGTAGTCCAAAACGACGTATAATGTAATTCATACTTTGTCGCCTACTGTTTCTGTTTCCGAAATATTACGCAATATTTTTTGTTCTAATGTTAAAATGTAGGCCTCGTCCTCTATAAATAAGATAACTTCGGCCGTTTTTACCTATTTTGGTATTACTTTTTTCCAATTCAAAAACTTTGCTGGTCTGTCACTATGTCATCCATCCATTAAAAGCTGCCATATGCCCGGATCTAGCAATAAGGATAGTATTGCAATCTTACTAGATGGGTTTCATTGCTCTTTTGTGGCTCTGACGTGGCCAGCTCTTAGACCAATACGGCAGGCAGGGTAAGCAGCTGTTTTTACCCTGCCTAACATAAGGGCGCCTGCAACTTCAGGGGTGTCACATGAACCTGGTCGACTGTAAAGCCTCTAGTCTTGAATTATTCGATTTTTAATTTGAAATTGAAATCTAACCCTTTACCAGTCTTTCTAGTAAGTACAGAATACCATATACAAGATATCTCTATACTCCGCTTAGCGCATTATTTCTTTGAAACCTAAGCTGCCAAAAAGAAGGGGTGCAGGAGGGGAACACGCAATGCTAGACAGGGAACGCGCGATTGTTCCGTGGGGCGTACGAGAGAGTCAGGCATTAATGGTTGCCATGGAGACGTACTAAGTTTACTGTCACTTCCAATAATTAGTGTCTCACAGTAGAGTGAAATTACCTCAAGCCTGGCAGCGGGGGTCGCCCGGCTATGCGGGGTCTTGGGTTAATTAGTCTATGCAGAATACTAACCGCTTTGTACGGAGAAATAATCAAGACAACCCACTAAGTCAAGACATTAACGGGGGTTTTGACCGAGATAGGCGCTCCACACTTGATCGAATTCAGTTCTGAATTCATCAATTCATAGAATTTTCTATGGTTGTGGAAAGTCTAAAAAAAAAGTTTATTGATGTAGGGAGACTTTCAAATGAAAAATAGTTTATTAACCACAATACTTGGCCTCCTATTAAGTATGGGAATACTTGTGTCAGGAGACCCCGCTCTTCCAGCAACAAGTTAAGGCTAAATATATAACCAATACTATACAGTATTCAACACTAAGGGATCTAAAAAAAACATAATTAAGCTAAACCAACAAATTATATCTCAAACTACTGCTGTCTGTTAGTACATGAATATATTGCTCGTGTCACCTTCACCTGCACTAGGCTATGCATGTCTCGCAAAATACGAGTATATGCCTGTCTATGGTAGCTGAATTTGTGTGTGGAGGCCATAGACAAATTACCGCAACCATTGACAATTGTCTCTGAATTGATGAATTCAGTTCTGAATTCAGATTAAGTGTGTGGGTTCACAATTTTGGCTGCATGTCCGTCGGCAATAGGTATTGGGAGTATCGGGCCTTGGGGCCTTATTCCTCTGACATACTTTTATGCAAATAATGACGTATGCAAATGTCTGACTGTCTGTGCTGAGATGAGTCATCGAGCATCAGAATCGTACGTGTCCTGCAAATGTCTGGCGTGCTCCTCTTGTATCTGATTTTGGTGCTTTTGTGTCTCAATTTTCTAAAAAAGCGCAAAATCGCGATTTCGTGGCCGGTCGGGTGGTCTAGAGGTTAGAGCGTCAGCCGCGAATGCTCCGACGCGCGCACGGCCTCGGAAACTTTTCCTGTTTATGTTCAGTTTACTTAAGCATATAATTGCCCCACAGATATACCTTACAGTCAAATCTGGTGGGCAAAGTTGACAGTCAGTCAGTGGACTTGGACAGGCATTAGCAGATCTGTATCTCATTCTATACGGCCTCCTAGCCCAGTCGGTAGTGACCCTGCCTACGAAGCAGGAGGTCCCGGGTTCGAATCCTGATCAGGGTATTTATTTGTGGGTTTATCACAGATATTTGTTGCTGAGTTATGGATGTTCTCTATGTATTTAACTATCTATATCTTGTATATTATATATATCGTCGTCTAGTACCCACAACACAAGCTGAGCTTACTGTGGGACTAAGTCGATTTGTGTAAGATTGTCCTATAATATTTATTATTATTTACATGTGGCGAGTTTAATGAAAGATTCTTTGACTTTGTCGGTACACATAGAAATTTCACTCCTTCACTAATACTCGTAGATAGCTTATATATTTAGGTAGATTTAGGAAAACAACTCCTGGGTACAAAACACTCGCCTGTTCGGAATTCTTTTATTTTTTTATTAAAGATATTTTCATTGGGATATTTTTCGCCATCCAAATGCCAATAAGCTTGTGGTTTGAGGTGCAAAGTCTTCTGCACGTGGAAATCAGTTCTCCCCTTCCGCCATCAATTTTAATAAGAATGCCTACACTCATTGGTTGCAAGCGGAACACATGGTTTGCCTTTTAGGACTCGATTGTGTGTACCTTTTTATTAGACATTCGCGGTATTATTTTTGAAAATACTTACTAAATCAAATAATGCTCAATGTTATTTTTAAAGACCTATCGATTGGTATGCAACATATTGATATTTGGTAAAAAAAAATGTTTTTGATCATTACTTACATATTGTTTTCAGCAATTTTACTACAAAACTAAGTAGCGACATACAAAATAAACCTTATGTTAAAATTTGACTAAGCTACGTCTTATAGTTTCCGAGGAAAATGGGTGTGGCATACGGACGGACGGACAGACGGACATGACGAAACTATAAGGGTTCCGTTTTTACCATTTTGGCTACGGAACCCTAGATGTGTACTTTTTGGTTCGTTGGTACGTCAAATACGTATAATTTGCATAACTTAAGTAAATAATAAATACAGACTAGTGCAATTAATTTCAAGATACGTGACGAGCTGAAACAGTTGAGACACTAATTACAACTGTTTTTGTAGCATCTTAGAGAACGTTTTCATTATTATGAAGAAGCGTTTTGTTTGTTCTCTCGAGCAAACACATATTTAAAACGATAAATGTATTACTAGAGACACTACACATCAGTTTATGAAAACCATCATCATCATCGGCACCAACATAATCATACGCTTCATTAGAGGCCTTAGCACAGTCCATTTAACATATGGTTTGAGTTATTTTTTTCTACCAGACAGCAAAATGGAAATATAAAATGAGATTTCGTATACAATTTGAGCTGAGATTGTATAATGCACCTTATACACAGCTCAGCTATCAGTGCTTTTATTATGTAAGTATATACAAGTCTATAATTAGGAAAAACATTTAAAATTTTCAGCTGTAAAATGTAATCGGCCTGTAATCTTAGCTCCTAAAGGGTAAAAGTGCGAACATTTTCAATTTTTTTTTTCTAAGGGTCGATGCCTTGAGGGCTTGCCGGGGACCTTGATAATCTAAATTTTGTTTTCTTCATCTCTTTCGCTCGAATTAGCAAGTGCGAGATAACAACATTTTCGAGGTTCGCGGTAGGCCCTCTGTTGTGATCGTTAAATTCGTCCATAACAAGGCGGGCAGTACTCTTGTTTATCATCCTCAGTATTAAAATCACCTTTATTCACTTTGAACTTGGCCAAGGCCCTTCAATTAATGTATTGTTTTGTATCCGGTCAAGTACACATTCGGCGGCGCCAAGTGGAGCGCAGCTTCGGCCCCCTCCTCGTTAGCGCGCACTTTTTCGACGTCTCTTCTAGGGCTTCAAGCACCCTATAGGCAATCGAAAAACACACCCATGCACCTTAAAATGAAAACAATAAGATTCAAATTCGAACTTTTACTGTTTAACCGAACGCATTACAAAGTTGGTAGCAAAGACGATTTTCCTGCTAAGTAAATACATGTTTTGAGCGCATTGTTTTAAAGTTTAATGTCGATTGTTTAGATTTGAAGATGATTTTTTCGGATTATACGTGTATTGTCTTCATCCCCTATGATGTGTAATAATGGAAACTGACTTATGTACGGTCGCTTACATTTTGTACAACAATTTGTGGAATATGCGAGTGGGTTTATTAAAAATCGATGGAGGGTTAGTTGGAAAATTGGGAATTCAATTTTCTAGGGCGTTGCGCTGCATTGAACGGGTTATATTAGATGTACAGGACCTTGCTTATCCGGACGGACAAAAAACCGGCCGTTGACGGATTAGACAGGTTTTCGGATTATAGAATTTAACTAAGGAACAAATATTATAGATAGATAAAGAATTTATTTGATTACTGCAATAACACACAATACAAAAACAGTAAAAATATAACAATAACACATCAGAGAATAAGTTAAAATAAAAAATAAACAACAGATGAGGTACCCAGTTAGAAAGGTTGTGTGCGTTGCAGCAAAACAAAAGGGTTCTCGGCTCAGCTATACGCTTCACTCTTTGGAGCAAAACACTGATATTCTGCCGAAACCCAGGCCACGTTACTTACAAGTGAAAATATTATATATTATTAAAAAAAAAAATTGCCCCCCCCTTTTTGTGAAGGAAAGTGCCCTCATGAATGAAATCCTGGATCCGCGCCTGATTGTAGGTAAGTACACTACGTCTAATACCTAGTGTACTTCCCGTACGTACTAGGTATATGAACTTACATAAAAACTTGAAAAAATAGACACAGTTTTACAGCTCTCGATCCAAACAGTAGGGTTGGCGCATCAGTATTTTTATCCTAGGATTAAGTTATCGTGCGCGGGCACTCGGGCAGGCGAGATACCGTCCCTGGGGACGGGGTCCATTACGATCCCTTACCAAGATAGAGCGCGTAACCTCAAGTAAACCAGTATAAACGTATTCAAATTGGCGTGTAAAGATTTTTTTATAATATCAAAATTCTCAATCGGTCTTTTATCTGAGAATCAAATGGATCAAAAGGCCAAATGCACGTCAGCAAAAAATTTTTTTTAATTAGGAGTTAAAGCTCCTTGGATGACCACATCCAGTGTAAGAACGTACCAACGTGACTTCATCAGGTAGGTATTATCTCTCCGAAGATGTGACTGTACGATAAGTACCTACATATATGTATATGTAAATGATTTTATTGTTGGGGATATTTTGCGGTCTTGTATTTTATTAATAACTTCAAAATTTCAATGAGTGTTTCCACGATCGAATTTTTCACTGTATAGCAGCACTGTGACGAGGTTTTTTGACAGCAGCTGTCAAAATCCACCAATAATAAAAAGATTAAACATGATTGGTGGATTATGACAGCTAGACGTCTCGCCACGGTGCTACCATCTAGTGAAAATCTCGATCGCGGAATTCATTGGGGATGGTTCTCAATTCGGTTTTATGTTTTCTTATTATTATTTTAATGGATCTTAATTAAGTTAAGCTCATCTTTAATTTATTTAACAATGTTATGTTCTATTCTATATGAATAACTTCCAGAAACCTTGAGGTCTCTCTACACTGGCTTTCATTCTCGCTCGCACCAAAGGGAATACGCAGCCCGAACTCGGACTTCGGTGAATTTAAATTTTGAGACCCCATTCTCAACCGTCTATGAATTATGGCCGCCATATAATTGGGACATTTAGGTGGCAGCCCTGCAATGAGTACCGTGACCATTTTGAATTTTATGACTTAATTATTTATTTATTTTGAATTCCTAACTAAGCAGTTGGTTTAAAAGTCTAAGTTAGTCGTCAAAAGGGATGGTTACAATACGGAGTGACTTTGAAAAATCAATTTATATGCCTAAGTACATTTTTATACCTCCAGACTTCGGGTCATACGTAAAAAAAATCGGTCAAGAGCATGTCGGGCCTGGCTCAGTGTAGGGTTTCGTAGTTGCCGGCATGTTACAATACATCCGTTTAAAAGCTTGTCTATTAAGGGATATTTTGCGATACGTAGTGACTGCCTTCGAAGCCGGAGCTCCCAGGTGCAAATAATGGTCATGGCATTGATTTGTGTGTTTATCACTTTGCGTTGTTAAATTGTCCTGCAATATTTATTTATTTATGGTATCCCATTTTTACGAAACGGTATAAAAAAACTCTTCCTAAAAATATTATACTTTATCTTACTTGCGTATATAATACTCTATCTTAACATGGAAATGACTTTCAGCCAACGACCCACCAGGGACTGCATCACTCTTAATAAAATGGTATTCTGTACATCATGCACTTGTCGAGATGAACGGTGACAGAGTAAAGCACTCCGCGGTTCTGTTTGCTGTTAAATTTGGGCTAAATATATAAACAGAGTGACGGAACGATAATAAATTAGATGTTTTGACGTACAGATATTACTTAAGAGGCGAACACGGAGTTTCAATTTGTTTGAAATCCTTAATTAACATTGGAAATTATTCAGAGAATAGGTACCGTAAACCAATACAACATTGTCTACTATGCCAAGGATTGTTTATTGTTGAAAAGGTTGTATTTAGTACTTAGCTGTAAATAAGAAAGCGTTAATATTTAGGTACAAAACTTTATAACTTACTAGGTATTAGAAGTTACTGATTTAAACTCACACGATTTTCACTCATTATTTTGAGTGTGCCTGCGACCAGGAGCGTCACGACACGCTCGAAACGTCAGGAAAATAATCAAAGTAAGTGTACGCGATTAAGTCCCGTTTTTGTCAAAATAATGAGGGAAAATGTTAGCTTGAAATCGTACAACGTTAACTTTCGTGAAACTTATAGAAATAGGTATGAAATATTATTGACTACGGGTAACTCAATCTACGGGCCGCGAATCGGAGCGAGACATGTCGAGCAATTTTTGAGTTAAAAAGAGTTCCGTTTTAATATTAAAAACATTTATAACGGGTTAATCGCGTAATTTAAATCGATTTTTGCTCGACATGTTTCGATCAATTTACGATGGTCATACTCACGAGCGGCCTTCCGTTTTAATATATTAAAAAGTTAAACTCAAGCTTTAGTAATATCTAACTAACGCCACAAGTCGGTAGTGACATACATTCAAATCTGGTGGTCCTGAGTTCAAATCCCCGCTAGCGCCTCATTTTTAAAGAAATTCGAGGTAGGTAGTTACGGTATTTTAATGCTTAAAGAGCGTAATAAATAATGATAACTCGTAAATTAAAACCTAAATACGTTAAAACCGCCATTAATTGATTTAAACATGGAAAACTCGTTAAAACTGACATTATATCGCCGAGTACAGCTTTATGGATAAAATTATGTTTAAATTTTCATGTTGGAGAAGTGTTTTATGGCTCGATTTTTATTTTTAACGTTGGAATAAAAAACTGGGCCAGCTCGGTTAGCACAAGTGTGCAGCGACAGATTCTCGCGGGCCCGATAGATATCTGTCACTTTCTGATTAATACAGTTAGAAAGCAGGGATGTAACAAATGTGGTTTTATCGGAACCAGAAATCTCTATTTAATTTATACTCAGAATTTATATTTCAAGAAGCATTGGAAGAAGTAGACATCGGAATCAAAGTTAATGGTACAATCATAAATAATTTAAGGTACGCAGACGACACAGCATTAATAGCAAATAATATGAATGAGCTAAATATTTTATTAACATTACTAAATTCAAAATTTTAACAATACGGATTAAAAATTAACACGGCTAAGAATAAATACATGATAATTAGTAAAAAACATGAAAATGATGAAAACCTAAATATAAATGGTACTTAAACTAGTTGAAAGGGTCATGAAATATAAGTACTTAGGATGCTGGCTCAATGAAAAATGGGACCCAGAAATGGAGACCCGCATAAGAATAGAAATGGCCCGGAGTGCCTTTATAAAAATGAAGAAGTTATACATAAATAAAGATATAAATTTAAACCTGAGATGGAGACTAGTTCAATGTTTTGTATTGCCAATTCTGATGTAGGGAGTTGAAGCATGGACCTTAAATAAATATTTGATCAATAAATTAAATGCATTTGAAATGTGGATATACAGGAGAATGCTAAGAATATCGTGGGTAGATAGAATTTCAAATGAAACAGTATTAGATAGAATGAAAAAGAGAAACAATTAAAATAAAGAAAACAGCATATTTTGGACATATCTACAGGAACGCCAAATACGCAATATTAAAGAACATAATCGAAGGCAAAATTGAGGGAAAAAGAGGTAGAGGAAGACCCAGAACATCATGTCATGGTGCAATAATATAAGGGTTTGGACTGGTATTGCTGACGCTGCCACAATGGGTAGAGTGGCGAAATACAGAGAGGACTTTCGCAGGGTGATCGCCGACATCCGTTAGGATATGGCACGATAAAGAAGAAGAAGAAGGAACCAGAAACGGAATCGGAACCGAAAACGGAAGCGGAACCAGAATCGGAGTCCGAGTGATAGCAGCACGTGGCAAGCGGGGACATGAGCAAATGACAGGTATAAACCTATTTGTATTTGATGTACGCTGCTCATTTCCCCCCGCTGCGTTGCCAGGACATCCGATATAACTTCTGTTTTAAAAGAAACAGAACCGGAACCGAAGCGGATGTTTAAAACCAATCGAAAGTTCCGACTTAACGGAACCAGAACCGGAGCTCTGTAACATCCTTGTTAGTAAGTGACAGATGTCTATCTCGCCCGCGAGATAGGTGTCGTTGCGCATAGTGCACAATACAAGGTGTAACTAAAATGCTGGTGAGAAATAAAGGGTATAATTGGTATCGTACCTATTCTAATTAAGAAAATCTTAGAAAAATGTTTCTGTATGCAGGGTTGCGCGCTGCGCGGCTGGAACAACGTCTTTTAAATTAGTTTTTCGTAATTAGAATATGATACCAATACTATCCTTAAACGGATAACCAGAATGTTTTGTTACACCCTGTATAGATGCTTGCAAGTACAGGGGGTGTTACAAAACAGTTCATAATAAAATAATAAAGCTGTTCAATCGAGTACCGCGTTTATATCACGCAGTTTGGTATACTTTGGTCTATATACGAAGCTCATAATTATTTTTATCTACATTCATATTGTAAGTTCTCTAAAACGTGTTCGAAAACGGTAGGCAATGGCTAGCATTACCACGACCGATTTTACTATGATAAGATAAGCTTTTTATCCGTGGCAGTAACGTAATTTTAACTTTTCATGCTCAATTATTGATGTGCTATGAGTTTTGATAACATAATGTACACCTGCACCCTCCCGCGCATCCGCCGACAGCCCGACACGCGCCTCCCCGACCGCCGGCACAATCGAGTTGGCCATGGCGGTGCAATGGCGGCCATTCTATGGTTTCCGAATACGGTATTTAGAATAAATAATATGAGTGTAGATAAAGCAGTGTATGCAACTGTACGTAATTAGGCCTTAAAACACTCGTGTGATCTTATTATTAAACATCGGTATCAACGTTCAAATTTCGTGGCAATGTACGGTTGGCAGAAAAATAAATACAAACAAATCACTTAGTATTTTTAACCTTTATTTTGTATATGTAAATAAAAAAGCCCCTAAATAGTACATTTCCTAATTAGGGTGGTAAAACAAAGAAAGGCCGCGCAATCGCAATTGTTGCGGCCCAAGCTGCAAGCGAGGGACGTAATTATGCGATCGAGGGCTTTCTTTATTACCTCCCGTGTTGGAAAAATATGTGCACATTTGGCCAGAAAGCGGCTCTATCCGTACGCGTAGCGTGCGGAAAAAGCCACTTTATGTCCAGGTGTGGCATACAATATTTTACGAGTTAGAATAGATCACTAAAATTTGTTCCATAGATTTTGCTGTCAATCTTTGACGTCTGTAAGAATATATCCATTTTAAATGACTAAAAGATCTTTCCACGCTGACTGAGGTAATAGGAAGGTATGTCAAGCATTGAAAATTTTGCACACAGTTTTTATTTACACTTTCTGGTATTTCAGCCTCGTTGTTTTTAGATAGTTGGTTAATTATTTGTACAGTCTTATAACCAGGATTTTTCTTTAATACACTTTTTAATTTAAAATAAACTTTTCTGGCATTTTGATGTAACCTTAACGTTGATATTTTTTTTTGCAAACCATGAACAATGTTTAATGATTCTGCTAGACTCAGTTTTGGATCCTCCAATAATTTTATTGACTTAGCAATTATACTAAAGTGTGTATCGACGAATAGTAACTCAGTTTTTAAATTCCGGTTACGGAAAATTTTTTTTGCTTTAGAAATTGCACTCGCTTCACGCGGATTTAAGGCATCGATGACAGATTTGATTTTATCATAATGCATGTGATAATATGAGGCAGCATTTAACCATGTTCCCCATCTTGTTATCACGGGTCGGGGTGGTAGAGGAATATTTACACACATTTGATGAAATAAATTTGTCCTTGAAGGAGCGTTACGAAATATTTTTTTGATACAGTCAATCAAACTGTTTATGGTCGGGTAAAGACTTCTAATTATCTCTGCGACTCGATTACATCCATGTGCTATGCATGTTACATGAGTCATATTTTTATATTTCTGAACAAGGTTTTTAGCTGCTTTTACCATGTAGGAACCGGCATCCGTTATAAAAAATAATAATTTATCCATGTTTTTTTTGTATTCATCGCCCCAAAGATCTTCAAGGGTTTCCTCAACGAGTTTGGTTATTGTCGAATGGTTAGTCGCCTCCAATACCTTAGAAGCAAATAAATGTGGCTGGGTACTAGTTCCATCTAGAGCTCCGATCAAAATATTTGCCACTTTTTTTCCCACGGAATCTGATGTTTCATCAACACTGAGGTAAATCATTTTATTTTGTAATTTCTCTTTCAATTCATTTTTTTTCTTTTCATACAATTCAGGTAAGCATTTTACTCGTATTTTTGTTTCACTCGGCACAGTAATATCGTTTCCATATTTATGATTTAAAAGGTTTTCTACAAAATTTCTAAATTTAGGATTGTCTAATTTTGACCACGGTATATTCGAACAAATCATAAACTCTGTTAAATCTTTATTAAATTTTTCTTGTGCATTATTTTTATGAATTTTGTTGTGTAAATCTGTTTTTAAATGGCGGTCGATACTAGATTTAGAGGGAAATAATTTCGAATTACACAATTTGCAATATACGATATCGTCTTTAATTTCGAAATCAGCATTATCTCGTATTATATCCTGTAAATGGCAGCGTGAATCAGATAATTTATCTTGATGAGATTTTGATTTCAAATGTTTCTCTATATTGTACCTTTTCTTTTTTATATTCATTTCGCAAATAGTACAGCAAGCACCTTCGTTAGTGAATATAAAATCAGTATACTGCGTCAAATCCATTTTCTCAAGTCTGATAGGGAGTTGGGTAAAGATTTATCAATGCTAAATTGTAGTTGTAAGTGTTTTTAAGAACTATTATCGTTGAAGATTTTACCACATATTATTTTGCATGACAATTAAATTGACATTTGTTGCCTATTTGGCATTTAGAATTTTTTTTACAAATGGATAATGAAATGAGTATTGAGGTTCTATGACGTATTAAGAATATAAACCTCTTTAAATATATGTACAGTTTACCAAAGTACGATTAAGAATAAAAATAAATTAAATGTTATTTATTACTAATAAATAAAACAATGATACCTATGTATTTCTTTTTTTGCGACCCTTACCAAGTGCCACGAAATTTGAACGTTGATACCGATGTTTACTTATTATGAAACTCACCTGCGGCTCGTTTCATAAAACCACACTCATGTTTTAAGGACCCTTATTACGTAACAGTTACATAAACTACTATTACATGTTTTTAAAATGGGGCAATTCACTTATACAATAGTATGTAAGGCGTATCGATGCAAGGTTCAAGTCCTGCTGGGTTGATTATTTTTTCAATGTTTTCAATATTTGTATTGGATTGAATAACATACTATTATATACGAAGCTCTATCTGAAATAAACAAGTCCATGCAAACTATTAACTTTGGTACCGGAAAACGGGGTATGAAGGGATGACGTGGGCAGTTGGATCATGAATGGGGAGAGTAGAGATGCTAGAGGGGCGAGTTGGCTTTTTTAGACCAAGGTTGTTCAATTGTTACGTAAATAAAATATTCTCTTAACAAGTCAAACTATTGCAATGTTCATAGTCCAAAAATGACAATCCTAGCAATTTTCCCAACTTACCTTATTGCTATTCCTACCAACCCCAACTACGGGGTGAGGTGGAATTTCCCACTATTTTGTGTTTATCATTAAAATTATGAAATTAATCGACAGATAATAAATAATGATAATATATTTAAGGAAGAAGCTCATCTTCATTAGAGACCCTAGAGTTGGCTCAATCCTTTCGCAGAGAATCGGCATCGCGATTCAGCGAGGAAATGTAGCCAGCATTATGGGCACCCTTCCGCAGGGGGCAGATCTGGAGGACCTTTTTTGTTAGTTGTAAGTAAGTTTATAATTTAGTTTTAATATAAGTATGTAATAAGTGTAATTTTAAGGTATTTCAATGTTATCCTTGCTTGTTTTATAAATAGAATATTAAATTAAAATTCATACGACCGGACAATTTTTTACGTATAATACTTAATCAACGTGTCATATATAAAAATAAACTTTGATCCAGGTTTGAACTTCGGTTTTGTCCCTACTTACCCCATTTTACGTTACTTGATTATGATTACCTTACACTCTGTACTTACAGGTACACCCAGACGTCAAATTATAAACATTATAATAATTAAAGCTGAAATCATTGCATGTTGTCGTGCAGCTATTGCGCCAACATAAAACAACACGAACTAACTCGATAATATCGCACTTTACTTTAATACTATAATCTTTCTAGATGAACTTAAATGTTTTAAGTCAGTCAATATACAGATTTGTGTGAAAAGGCACCATGAGGCGGCAGGCGCTTACGTTTTAATGAATTATACTCACCTTTACAGATTCCCATAATTTCTATAGACTCCCATTTGTACAGATTCCCAATTAAACAGATACCCAATACTACAGATACTAAATACTACAAATTTTTAATACTACAGTTTTTTTAATACTACATATTTACAATACTACATATTTACAATACTACAGATTTACAATACTACAGATTTACAATACTACAGATTTACAATACTACCGTTTACAATACTACAGTTCCCAACTTTTTAGTATTTTTATTATGCGGATTTCAATCATCTCATCACAGTTTCTCAACTGTACAGTTTTTCAGCATTACAGATTACCAGCCCATCGAAACCGTTTTCTCATGAAGTGATAAAAACATTAAGCTAAATTAAACGGGGATGATCAACCCTCCCCATACCCTCCCCCCAGTGTCCCCTACAGATTCACAAAACATTTGAAATAAAATTGTTGTTTTGAAAACTAATTGCTCGAATACAATATTGAATCTGAACAACGTACGACGAAAATGCCTTCCACCAAATGGGACCTTTTCATGTGGACTGTCACATTTGAGGTAAGTTAGTAGTATGCAATGCACATCCTTAAAACCTTTGTTAATTTTTATTACAAGCAGCAGAATGAAATTGAAATAAACTTTATAGTAGGCACTGTGGTGGATACGTCCAAACGTATAATTAGTATCGCACGTTAAGTTTACGTGGATATCTCAAGTCACCTACTAGTCCCACAGCGGACGTTGACGTGTGATAGTATTCTAAAAGTGCCAGACATGAAAGCAGAAAGTTGCTAAAAATGAAAGAAATTGCTAATTGGCAACTTTGTCTCAATTTAGCAACCATGTTAAAGCTTACGTTATGCTATTGATACCCGTTCCTAATGACATTAGTATGGCACGTTAACTTGACGTGGGTATCTCGAAGCACCCCTACTCCCGTGGGGGCCGTACGTTGGCGTTAAGCCATCCAAACTTGGGTGTAAGTCCGACTGCTTGCAGAGCATCGAGACTAATGCCTATGAGCAACATCTGTAGTGTGACAAATTGGAGTAAGATTGCTTTTTTAATACCTTGGCGGTGGCAAACAAGCATACTGCTCACCTTGGTAAGCAGCTGTATTAACCTATGGACGCCTGCAACGCCAAAGATTGTGCTGCCAGAAAGCTTAAAGAGCTTTAGCCCTCAAACAGTGAATCTTCCTTTATATTAAAGGGGCGGCAATGCGTATGTGACACCTTTGGACTGCAGGCGTCCATAGGCTACAGTAGCTGCTTACCATCTTGCGGGTGTATGCTTGTTGCCACCGTCGTGGTATAAAATTAAAAAGAAGTCGTGGCTGAGTCCTGAACCCATTTTACACATAACTTTCCAGGTCATAGTTACCCTGGTCTATTACGAGTTTGACGCCTAAGTCACGGTAGCATTTGGAATTCGAGCATTGTCATAATGCCCAGTTTATGACGCTAGGGCTGTACTAAGAAGTTTGCGGCTACTTATGTACCTAACAGTTGACGTTCTGTTCTGAGTAAACGTTTAATGGTTTATTTAGGTACCCAGTAATTCATTTAAAACCAGTGGCTAATTAAAGTAGATTAGGCCTAAGCCAGCAATGCATTTGGGTACACGCCATTACCAGCCTTGGCCGGCAAAAAACATGAGGACTTTTCTTTATCATTACGCTGCTAAAATCGTTAATGTACTATCGGGTTCATAATTGCATACCCAATTTATGAATGAATTCATTGATAAATTGGGTATGCAATTATGAACCCGATGGTACCTATAAATCAACGACATCTTGAAGACTTGAACACTAGCGCGATATTTTAACACCATTAGCGTAGTCTTGTAAAAAGTTCCAAGGCCGGTAATTGATATATACGGCCATTTATCAGGTGAGACTTCATTCTCTAACTTAACGGCCCCAAGTTCAATTAGGGCGTTATTGATTTAACCAATTTGGAAGGAAGTCATTCTTTATCTCTTTGCTTTTAAGGGATTTATTAAGAACCCTATTACGAGTACTACTGTCTCCTTTAAAAAATTGTGGAAATAAAATGGCAGCAATAATGATGTAAAAGTCCCATGTACGGCTACGCCGCAACCGCAACGCGCCATGCGCTTCAGCCTAGGCCGCCAAAGTTGTACTAAACTCCATTACTGCCGGCGCGTCTTGCTATAATAAATAGTAGTAGTAGATTATCATTATTCATTACGAATGTCTTGACTTGACCATATTCCCACAAATGTCGGAGAAAAGGTCTTTTGATAAATAATGTAAAGTTAGAGACAAACCGACAATGAAAGCGAAGGATTAGGGTTCCGTTTAACACTAAAACAAATCCGATCATATTCAAAATTACTAACTGTCGTAAAAATTAAGACAACCATCGCACATACATATATTCACACAAAATCCAAAAAATATTACGACCCTTCTACGTACTCAAACAAAATGAAAAGGCGATCTCAAAACAAACAAAAAGTCCACCAATCTTCAACTGATCGAGCGATCCAGAATTGACCCCCACAAACTTAAGAATGCGGGTGGGAAAGTTAAGAACTAATTCAACTACGTACCGGGTTGAGCGAAGGTACTCGAGCCAGCGCCATTTTGAATGGTAAGCTTAAAGTTGTCGCGGTACAGAAAGTTGGGTGGGAAAGACCAACTATTTGAAGAAGAGAGTGAATTGAGTTTCCATGTCGGTTGTTGTCCGAGACGTTATTGAATCATATGTGTAGGTTTGACTTTATTATTTTAACACGTAAGGTAAATAAAATACGTCATAAAATGCACTATGAGAACAGCTGTTTTGTAATAGAGATTTTCGCCATACAACTATGGTGTGTGTTTATTACGTGAAATTTATATTTGTATAAGTACTTATACATCAAGGCACCGAGCGTCTTTGGAATCGTATACCTACCTATAAATAATATTTTTTTAATAAATATGTATGAATCATCGTAAAATGTACCTACACCGTACTTGACTTAAGTACTCGAAGAAAGGAATAAATAACACTTCACAATTCAATATTTTGTCTTTGTGCGCCCTTAATCGATTGATTTAATCGTGTATTCTGAATAATTAATATTTTACAATTCATAGTCATTCGATTGTTCTTGCTGTTTCATTTTAAAACTTACTTATTTTATATCTAGATGTTGATTAGATTACAATACGTCTCGTCTGAAAGTAAGTGGAAAACATATAGCTACGAATATCTACTTATAATCATGGGCATTTGCAATCCCAGTTGGAGTTATATAACCTCCATACAAAACCATTTTTTTTGGGTTTTCTAATCAGAATACGATACCAATTACGCTACGCCCTTTTATTTTTGTAACTCCTGCATATCTAGAATGGGAGTTATTATACAGTTAATCTTCTGTACACATTAGCGCTACTACTTATGTACATTGGGCTTTAACCTAGCAAGTATTAAATCAACCTAAATTAAATTATTAAATTTTCCCTTTTTCATTGCAGCTTTCGAGTGCTGTACCTACAAAGCACATTGTATTTGCCAGAGCACAAAGTAACACATTTCAAAACACGTTCAATATAGTGGAAATAAAACCATTCCATCCCATCAGACGCAGCACCGTGACGGAGGGCCAGAAAAAGCGCCGTTTCCACCCCTAACAGCAATTAATGCTTTATTTCACCTTTGTGCTACTGCTTAATAGTCGTAAAGATATTGGTGTCTTTTTTTTCTTGGCCTTGGCCTAAAATGAAAAGTCAAATTGTCTGACATTACTTAGTTTTCCGAACATAAACAATCGAATATTCCTGCTTGTATTATCGGCATTTTAAAATTTGGATTTCCGCAACAGGTTTGTCATTTTTACGACGCTATGGAAGGCTAGTGAAATAAATGTTTTTGATGACATTTTTAATTGTTTCATAAAAGTAGATTGACTTAACAACAATATTTGAGAAAAGTACTATAATTGTACATTAGTACATTACCTCGGCGTGAAAACGTATTCCCGGCCTCGTAATTCTAACCGGGCTTCTCTACGTTCGGCCGGATGTGTTCCCATCTGTGCTGACCAGGGACAGATAGGGTTTCTTATAGTAATCTTTCCCATTTGTCTTCGCTATCGCCATACTGCGTGCCATCGATGCAGGGTTAGATGGGAATACACTCTCGGCCGTCTATAGGCCGGTAATACCGGTTTTCCCAGCCTCTCCTGTAATGTACTATATTATCTCCAGTTAATTCTAAGTTTTCTTGCAATAGCTTCCGCGTTGCTCGGCCCGGGAATCGAAGGCACTTACGCGCGCCATAAATGTCAGATGCTCTTAAAATGTTTACGGCGCTCGTTTAGTAGTTAAACGTTTTACGAGGATTACGAAACAAGGCATTTGTCGCACGCTTTTAGAATAGCCCCCTAAATGGACATTTCTAGTAGTAATTCGAGAAAATATTTAAAGCTTTTAGTCATTTAGCCCGTTTAGGAAAGAGGAAATGTATTACCTATTCATATTTTTTTAATAAAAAACTTTATTGGATCCTTACCAATGCTTATGTTGCCGATTCCGAGCCAAATATTTTTTGAAAATGTATCTATACATAATTTCTTTACTAACGAATTCTAAAAAACATTATGCTCTTTTTCGTTAGTCTGGTAAATATGTACGAATACTTTCATCAATTTCGGTCATTAAAAGCAGAGTACGGTAAATCCCACCAAAAAGAGTTCAGAATTTCAGAACTAATTGCGGATAAAATGCAAAAAACACTAAATGGCAAAATGCACTCTTTGCTTTTTTAACCTAAAAGAATTAACCCTCGCCACTTGGCAACTTCACAGACACACAGTATGGTTCCAACTTCCTTTTTTAATTTACTGGATGTTTTTGTTTTAAATACACTTCAAGAGCAACAAAAAGCAAGGAGTTTGTATTAAAATTCTATACAAGCCGAACCGTTTTTGCTCCCGGGTGTAATTTAGAGCGATGGATTTATGGTTTTAAAAATACATTTTATTAAATTAAACTTGCTTCTCACGTCCTTTGTTTATTACGAAATAAAACTTTTTCTAATTTTTTTGTCAAAATTAATAATTGTGCTTTCCTTTAACCTCATATTTTTTTATACTTTTCATCCCTGATATACCGGGTGTTGCCTGTAACAATAAATTAAAACTTAGATTCTACTCCTCAAACAATATAACTTTTGTTTAACCACATTTAAAAAATATGTAGTAGATTGTCTCTTTTTCAAACATACTAAATAATATTTTCGATGTACGTTAAAATCCGTCCAATTGACATTGCTTGTCAGTCTTGTCACCCTACAGACATAATCAATTTCGCAATACATTGCGTGTTCGAATAAACTTTAAAGTGTACTCAAAATTAAACCACAAGTTATATTTAAAAGTCGCTGAACAAACGTTGTATACTTTAAGGAGTACAATCTACGTTTAAACTTTTTGCTCGTATTACAGGCCACACCCGGTATATTATTGGGCCTTCGGTGATATTTTCTGGAATATTTACACTGAACCCGTCAATAAAGCTAAGGGTAAAAGGACCAGGAGATAAGGCACGGCGGAAAAATAAACAGGTGAAAATCGAATGGATTTGAGGTATGAAGGTAACCGTATCATGCTTGGTAACCCTACCAAGCCACCCACCAGGATAGGGCACGCAATACCGGAATTCGAGTATTGGCCATACAAAAAGAAATAAATATTATGGGACAATCTTACAAAAATCAACCTACTCCTACAGTAAGCTCAATAAGGCTTGTGTTGTGGGTACTAGGCGACGATATATATAATAGATAGATATAGATAAATACTTAAATACATAGAAAACATCTATAACTCGGGAACAAATATCCGTGATGAACACACAAATAAATGCCCTGACCAGGATTTGAACCCGGGAACTCCTGCTTCATAGGCAGGGTCACTACCGACTTCATGATAGTTAGACAGATATATATTTATTGAATCATACACGAGAGACCGACATTTCAAAAAACCGGCCAAGCAAGTGCGAGTCGGACTCGTGCTCGGACTAGGGGTAGGTACATCACCAGTGATCGGAATAGGTATGGCCATTTCGGGTGAATGACCTTAGACATTGTACAGAACATGGATAAGACTTGAGATTCTTCGACTCGTATTTCTCACAGAAAATTTTCTTCAAAACGCAAAAGTAAAAAAAAATCATTATAAATACATCATTCATTTAAAATTACTTTCGTTTAACAGTTACAATTAACAATAATACAATCATAAAATAAAACACGAAACATCAACATCATTATATTAAATGAACATATGTAATTAAATTACTACTTTCTTTGAAATTATAGTAGCAAACCATTTTTTTTTTCAATATTTTCTATTGTCAATCTATTTCTTTTGACGTCCAATATCTAACTGAAACCACATTTTTCATAGGTTCTTTAAAACATTTTTTAAACCAAACACAAACTTTAAAATTTTCATATCAAATCCCGGAGTTAAAAACTATATCGATACTAAGCTTACGCACCGAAGTCCCGCGAAATGGCACTATCAATTCCGATCACTGAACATCACAGAATATTGACAATGTTTTTTTCTTAAATCAGACTCACGCTTGACCGTAGACTTCTCATTATTTTTTCCTGTAATCTATAAAGACATACTATTATTCTCCTATCTGGGTTAAGCGGCTCGCGATTTTTGGTAGAATTCACATAAAAAAACTGTGGTTGGTACAGTCGCCATCAAATATATCGGAGCGGCCCAGTAGGCCTAGCACATGAGTGTAGCGACAGTATCTCGCGGTCGAGATAGACATCTGTCACTCTCTAACTGTATTCAACAGAAAGTGACAGATGTCTATCTCGACCGCGAAATAGTGTCACTACACTCATGTGCTAGGCCTACAGGTGATCACAAATACCTGTACAACGCCTCTATTGTCAAGGCGATAAAGTGCATGTTCAGATATTTTGGGGAACCTTGGCCGCTCCGATATATCTGATGGCGACTGTACAGCACAAAAAATAAATCCTAATTACCGATATCTTAGTGCTTGAGGACTAAGAGAGCAAGCCCCGTATTAAGTACGATAATAAGGTTAAATGTCAGATAAACATGTTTACTTACAATTTCTTATAACAGCAGCAAATTTATCAAATAAATACTTAATGTAAACAGCAACACTCTTAAGAGGCTGACAACACCCGATAACCTTCAAATTGACTTTACTCAAACATTTTTTTAGCTATAACTACTTATTTTGAGAAAGTAAAAAAATATATATGTTAATATTCGTTATATTTGGAAGTACTTCGTTAATTCCGATACACGATTGGACTCGGCTCGATAGAAAATAATTCCAAAGTTAAATCTTAAAATTTGCTTTAAACAGTTGTACGTCTTTAGTATCTTGACTTATACTTCTGTAACTAAGGACAATATTCCACCGCACTAAAAACTTTGTTGTTTATATTTCTCAATTAATGCGTAGTTTTTTTTTTAATTCATCATTTTGCAAAATTTGCAATGAGCTCCCATACTAATCGTAACACAGTGTTTCTCTTTCACTCGCGCTGAAAAAGATAGGGAGGGAATTTAGCTGTTTTCAGCCCCTTAACTGTACATCGGTGGACCTTATTACAAAAGGCATAAGGTCCACCGATAGGCAGTGTGGGCGATGACCTACAACTTCGAGCAACAATGTGAAGGAGGTACAGATTCAAACAAGATTTACTTACTGAAGATATGGCTCGTGAAACTTTGTAACTGGCCAGTCTTATACCATAATAAAACTGTCAAAGAAAGTACCGCACTAGTCGTTCTTGTGGTACTATTGCGGGGCCATTTTTCTGGGCTGATTGTGTATACCTATTTCATCGGTGACCTACAATAGTATCTTCCACAATGTAAGCCGCAAAAATTTGTGACGCGCTCTTATGACCTTTTACAAATAAGATCGTGTCCGATTTTATGCCGCCTTCTTTGAGAAACATACTATTGCACTAAATCGTGCATTATTAATACATTTTCCTTAAAAACTGATAAAAGATATTTATTCTTCAATTTAGGCACATTACAATGCACTTATGAACGTCAGAGAGAGAAAAAACACTACCACCGGTTCCAACCCTACACCTCAGACTCCAAAAGTATTATGACCGGCAAGAAACTCGGCGGGACTTATTTTTCCCAATCAGTAATACATTCGATCTTAAAGATACATAATAATGCATAGGTCTATAAGAAGACATATCAAAACAGCATGAGAGACAGACAATGTACCTATTGTTTAATAAAAAATAAATAATGATGATTGTCCGAGTTTCTGGTTATCTGTTACGGTAATCCTTTTCTTACCCTACGGGTTCATTACATTTAATTTAGAAACAATTACTTTGCATTTCAAACGATGAAGGTTATTTGATAACCTCCGTGTTCGAAACACACGTAACTGTATTCGAACTTTTAAAGTTAAACACGTTTAGATACGATCCAACGTCAATACAACTCCCAATATCTAGCGACTAAACGTTTGAATCAGAAATATCAGAATTTGCTTGAAAATTATTCCGATGCAACTCCAATACAACTTCAATATTGGCTGATCATGATCAATGATCATTTATTGTGTGTTGGAGTTATGTTTGAGATATATCGTATTTTAAATGTCCCGTGTCCCCACTCGAACTTTACCGATTTTTTATATCTCTGAACTGGATTATTTACTGTTCCTCTTTTAAACAATTTACATTTCATATTTCAAAATGGCTTGTTTAATCAAGTCTCTCGTAATTTACTCGGCGCTTCGTTTGTGTTCGCAACTATTTGCGTGAGTTTAACAATTTAATTACGTGAAACACCGAGATTTGTTAAAAACAGCACGGAATTAGCAACAAGTAACTTTATGGAGTTAATAAAAAATCTGTTGAATTTACGTTTTAATTGACTATAAAAAAAGGTTCTTCAAAAAAAGGATTGCAGGATTCTAAAGGATCAGCAACACGCATGTGACACCTGTTTTTAACCACACCGTCGTCTACCATAATATCTTACTTACCAACTGTCTCCGTTAACCTGTTAGGCCCTTAGGTTCAACTTTGTGGAGTTAATAAAAATCTGTTGCATTTACGTTTTATTTGACTATAAAAAAAGGTTCTTCAAAAAAGGAGTGCAGGATTCTAAAGGGTCAGCAACGCGCATGTGACAACTATTTTAAACCATACCGTAGTCAACCATAATATTTTACTTACCAAATGTCTCCTTTAAGCTGTAAGGCCCTTAGGTTTAACTTCAATTGCGTATTATCCTCACGGGATTTTATTAAATTTATTACAATTGAAATCAGATAAGCCTAAAAAGTTTACATTTTAAGCCGACCCAATAAAAGTCTGGACTGGACCTAAACTCTTTGATCCGAAAAACATTGCGCAAAAAATTTCTAGAAGGGTTTCATTAAATACCAAGTTACTGTTAAACTTCAAAGTGCCTTTTAGACCAAAATGCCCGGTCGAAGTGACTGGAAAATTATTTATTAAAGAAGCGGGTAACATCATAAATCCACTTCTGTCAGACGTTCCCAGGGGAGTGCTCTTTTTGCCCACTCGCTCTTGGGCTACGTTGGATAAAAAAAATCTTACCCTAGTATACCGTGACCTGATTTTTAGGAGCATTTATAAAACTGCTTTAATTTAAGGCTTTATGGCGCTTCAGTTGAAGGTTGAAACAAAAGAATATGTAGACAGGTGCTACACGAATTCTAACGTTATTAGAGCGTCATAGAGTTGACATTAAAATGGAAGGTGTTGGGTCGACGATGATATACATCGACATTACTAGAGGCAAATACTCATGAGATTTAAATAGTAGTTTATCTACACTCATACTGTAAGTACTCTAAAATGCGTTCAAAAACCGTAGACAATGACAAGCATTACAACAAACGATTTAACTATGATAAGTTTCTTATCTGCGGCAGTAACGTAATTTTAACTTTGCATGCTCAAATATTGTTAAGCAATGAGTTTCAAATTTGGAACATCGAATTTGATAACATAATGTTACCGCCATGGCCAACTCGATTGGTCAAGCGCGAGCGCCGACACAATCGAGTTGGCCACGCCGACACAATCGAGATGGCCACGGCGGTGCAATGGCGGCCATTCTATGATTTCCGAATACGGCATTTATAATAAATAATATAAGTGTAGATAAAGCAGTGTATGCAACTGTACGTAATTAGGCCTTAAAACACTCGTGTGATCTTATTATGAAATTCGCCTGCGGCTCATTTCATAAAACCACACTCATGTTTTAAGGACCTTCTTAATAAGGGTCCTTCAATACATAATACTATTATGTAACTGTTACGTAATAAGGGTCCTTAAAACATGAGTGTGGTTTTATGAAATGAGCCGCAGGCGAATTTCATAATAAGATCACACGAGTGTTTTAAGGCCTAATTACGTACAGTTGCATACACTGCTTTATCTACACTCATATTATATATATTAAATTAAGTGTTCGGAAACCATAGAATGACCGCCATTGTACCGTCATGGCCAACTCGATTGTGCCGGCGCTCGCGCGGGACCAATTGAGTTGGCCATGGCGGTAACATTATGTTATCAAATTCGATGTTCCAAATTTGAAACTCATTGCTTAACAATATTTGAACATGCAAAGTTAAAATTACGTTACTGCCGCAGATAAGAAACTTATCATAGTTAAATCGTTTGTTGTAATGCTTGTCATTGTCTACGGTTTTTGAACGCATTTTAGAGTACTTACAGTATGAGTGTAGATAAAAGTAATTTTACGTCAATTTTAAGCAAAGCTTTTAAATATAGGATTGAAATCTTTTCTGTAATATAAGGACTGACAGTGGACTGTGATGTTCACCTAGCTATAGATTAGGGAACTAAGACATTTATAGACAAAAAACATATAGGTACGACTCAAACTACGTACGAGTAAAACTCAACAATATCACTACAAATCCAACCAATGTCACCAGGAACCCTATTTCTACAGTCGCTATCACATAAGGCGATTATCACACGTGTGTAAGCCCCCTAAGTTGGGAGCGACGAAGTTTCTTCCAAATATCTGAACAAGTATTCAAATAACTGATGATACATTATTTGAGGAAAAACACTTACCATCTTGTTTGACCGTGTTCCCCAAAGGCCCGCAGCTCGCCAGGCACACCAGCAGGAACCACCGCAGCATCAGGCCCAGCCCGCTCCTCTGCAGTTCCGGCTGGTTGTGAAAATGCCGCACCGTAGGCTTGTGCCGACCCGCCATCTTGGAAGCCGAACTGTCATTGCCGGTCACATCACTGGTCACTTCGAATATCGAACACTTTTCAAAACTGATTGCTTTTGTTAGATCACTGTATGTAAACTCGTAATGTAACCACTTTATATCACTTTTGTTATACTGTGGACAGAATTAATTTAGTATTATTACAAATGTTTTGTTTGTAAAGGAACGTTACGGTTAGGCGTTGTTTGAACGGTTTGATTAAAGTTTAAATTATATTGTTTTTGGAGTTTTGATTCATTTTAATAAGTGAGGGCCGAGATAATGATTCCATTATGCTTAAATTAAGTTTGGAACAGTTGCGTCAAACGGGAAAGTTAATGTAATTTAATTTCAAGGAGACAACTTAATAAAATATTCTGAGATATTCTTTTGACCTGTAACTTTATTGCTATAGCAATACTGTCTTATTGTTATTCAGACTAAAGAGTGCAAATATATGGAATAACGTGTAAAATGTAACCGAAATATCAGTTTATAATAAAGAAATATTATTTCAAAGAAACATTTTACAAATAAATTCAAAATCATTCTTTAATACTCAAAACGACTGTTGTGACTTGATTTAGCACTTAAATGTCTAGTGGGAATATAATTCAAGTCATAATGTCTGCTTAATATTCGGTTATTATTAATGTAATACTTATCTCGGCTAAATATTAAGCAATTAGCCTCAAGGGATATCCCATCGATCACTACAACTTAATATGTCGTCTAATCTGGTATATTAGATTAGAGAGAAACCATTAGATAAAACTAATATTGCGAGTATTAATTATATCTTAGGTTTATATGAACTTTGACATAAAGTCGGGGTCGACTTTTAATTAAAAGGCTCTCTCGTCTAGAATTTTCGTTGTTTGTTTGACTTTATTGCTTGTTCTTGATTCTACTTTTAAACCTATAGTAAATGTTTGGATGTTTATTGGCTACGTTAAAAATATTTGAAAGGATTTGGATTCCCTAAGGATGCAAATATAAGGGTTTGAATAACGGGAATACTAAGCGAGCGAGAGTATGGCGGAGCGAAAGGGAGGTTTAGCTATTCCAGACAAAGCCGCAGGCGGGAACTAGTCAATAATATAGTTAGGAAAGTAGTGTATTTTAAAACTGAATTAATCTTGTTTTCTGTTTGTCAATTCATAGGATTAAGTTGTCAAGCGGACCCCAAGCCGCGACAAACGCTAGAAGGAAGACTTCTTTTAATATGCACGTACCCTTTAGGTTTTTGCGACACGGACAAAAATACCTGGTTTATTTTAAAGGCATTAAATTGGTCATTACAGGGTAGCGTGCCCTATCGGCGCAGTGACCTCTATAAATAAGAACCCTAAAACAAATCGCTCGATAACCAAGCTTTTAGTCAGAAGTGCTTTCAATTTTTCAGCTTTTCAACCTGAGAGCGTACAGGTAATGGCCCAACGGTCACTTACATTTGATTCCTCTAGGTTTAGACGTGGGAGGTTAGTGATGTGTTGATAAAAATAGCAAAAGGGTAAGAGAATTCTTTCTCCTGAGAATTTACGGACTTTCTCAAGAATGTTCTGTTTTACGAGAATTGACGAAAAAGTTAATATCTCCACAAATTATTATTTTTTCATTCTTTGTCTATCTTGCTATAGGTGTTTGATAGATATTTACAGGCATCCTAAACCGGATAAAATACTCTAAGTGCAAAGTATTCTACACTCTCGGGAAATTTCCGAGAACATATTCTAGGGTTCCGTAGTCAACTAGGAACCCTTATAGTTTCGCCATGTCTGCCCGTCTGTCCGTCCGTCCGCGGATAATCTCAGTGACCGTTAGCACTAGAAAGCTGAAATTTGGTACTAATATGTATCTAGACACGCGGCAGCGTGTCAAGCCAAGTTCAAGCAAAGGAACTGGCTAGCCAGCGCCAAGTGTATATTTACACGAACCACTTGGTGCCACTTTTGACTCTTCTATAACTCAAAACATCTTTAACGTAAACACATAAAACTACGTGTGTTTAATTATATAATTAAACTAATTATATAATTACATAATAATTATAATATACAATATAATATAAACTACATAATAATTAAAAAATTATATAATTATTATGTAGTTTAATTATATATGGATATCCATAAGGACATCTAGAAGCCCAAATTTCATGGAGCTAGCTCAAACGGTTATAAAGATATGAAGGTCAAAAAGTCGTAAATTTTAGCACTGACTGACTGACATATAGTACCTAAACCTAACCTACTTCCAGATGACCTAGAAGGATGAAATTTGGAAACCAGCTCGGTAATTGTGTGTAAGCGTAGGAAAAAAACTAAAAATAAAAAAAAGTTAAAAAATAGGGGGGTCACCATACAATTTTTTTTTTTAATTGTATCGGTGAAACCGTTACAAGCAGATATTTGAAACTATCCCAATATATGTATTATTATATTTGCTATATAACAGAAATATAAAAATAAAGTTGAGTCAAAAAATAAGTGGTGTCCCAATACAAAAAAACTTGTAATACACGCTAAACGACCGGCCAACGGTGTGTCGTCGGCGGCGCGCTGCACCACATAATTATACACAGAACAGAAATAAAGAGAACGTAGACAATAGCATAAAAAAGAAAACCATGCAGCGGAAACGCAAGAAAAAACATTAAATCTCAATACCTGCCTAGTTTTCTTTACAAAAAGTAATGATATCCCACCAAAAACATAAATGTAAAAAAAGAGAGCCAAGTTCAATACAAAAATTATGCTTGGCTGTGGGCTTCGCCGCAAAAAGAATGGAGATCTAAATGAGTGCCAAGTTCTATGCAAAATCCAAATATGTATTTATAGGAACAAAATAACATTATGAACAAGTATTAAACTCTATTTCTTATAGGTATCCAATAAAGCAAAGAAATAGAGTTTAATATATATATATACATATATATGTTGAATAACTTTATAAAATGACTGATGTAATGAATCAATCACGCCGACAAAGTGGTAAAATAAAAATTGAAAAAAAAAAATGTTTTATTAGGGTAGGCCCTATACGTAAAGTGGGGAGTGGTTTTTTTTTTCATTTTAACCCTAACGTGTGATATATTGTTGGATAGGTATTTAAAAATGAATACGGGTTTACTAAAATAATTTTTTCGCTCCATAATAATAATCGCTCCAGAAGTAAAAAAAAATGTGTCCCCCCTCTAACTTTTGAACCATAAGTTTTAAAAATATGAAAAAATCTCAAAAGTAAAACTTTATAAAAACTTTCTAGGAAAATTATTTTGAACTTGATAGGTTGAATAGTTTTTGAAACAAAATTACAAAATAATTTCTGAACTAAGTTTGTAATTTAACCATATAAGCAGGTGTTTATTGTACCTGTAATTTCTACAAAATCACAATGAAATGACGTGCTTTCAAATAAAGTAAAAACGGTGTAAATCGGTTCACGCAATAAAGAATTATCCCATAAAAATCATCTTCCACACTTTAAGCTCGCGCGCAATAGTTTACTTAATTTGCCTATAGATGTCGCTGTACGTGGAATGCTCATATCATATCCTACATGGCGGTGTTATTTTAACTCTTAAGTGGGGACACTTACTGTGACGGACGGAAAACTACGGAACCCTGCACTGAGCGTGGCCCGACACGCTCTTGGTCGGTTTTTCAGATATTTCTTCGCTCTTTTTTTACGAACACGCATTTATTGTAAAATTTTTGTGTGTGTGTTTTATTGGCATTGACAATCAACTGTGTCTTGAAATAAGATTATTAACATTAAAAGAGCTATCCCTGCATTCTCGATTTTTTCCCGACAAAATTTTATGTTTCAAAAACTGTTTATTCAATCCACATAACAAATTCAATAGTATTTATAAACACAATTATATTACTATAAAATAACCTTAAAAAAACTTCAAACGTAAAAAGTTCACACGGCCCGCATAATGTCCACTCGTTTTGACAAGGCATGAAAGAACGAAGCCGGCATGAAACCGGCGTGAAGTGGCATGAAATACCCGTTCTTTTGTGCCACTTACCTGCCCATTTGAAGGGTTTTCTGGGTATTGGCCCTGTGATTTCAAATCTAATTATGACGTAACGTAAAAGGTGTTTCGGTATTTTGATGTTAATCCCGCGCGCACCTGTGTTTTTTATATAAGCTTTGTTGGTTTTGAAGAGCGTAGCCTTTAGTTTATTACCGTCAGCTGTTTTTTATACTAAAGGTGGCTCTATTTAATTATTTGATCGCTATTGTGTCTTCATTAGTGCAATAGGGTGCTTCGAGCTTACTATACCGTAAACGTTTTGGAAATTTCTCGCTAATCAGTTTTCAGATATAATGGAGACCGTACTAGTTGAAATTATATCACCTATATTTTCATTTTCAACCGACTTCAAGATTTCATAGGAGGAGGTTATCAATTCGTCGGGATCTTTGTTTTTTTTTTGCAATTTTTTTTAAATTTATGTTCACCGATTATTATTTTTCGAAGGATCTGATGATGGGATCCTGGAGAAATCGAGGGAACTCTTCAACTATTATAGGGCACACCTATAGTGATTTGAGTATTTTTTACAGCAGCTCGAGCATTTGCTGTTGGAAAGGTTCTTTTTTGTCTAAAATTATTTATTTTTGTATATACAAATTTTACTGAAATAAATTGGATAATTGTCTTAAGACATGAGTTGAAGGTTGAAAGGTGTGGGTACTGTTGCTTTTCATAGATTTTATGACTCATATCAGTATAAAATTATAACAGTGCGTGGGAGACCTTGGTATCAAAAGTCACATTAAAAAAACATATACCAGACAAAATAGTACCCCAGACACTCCAACCGTACGACATTTCCAAAGGCTACAATCCGATAACTCATACTTACACAACTTTTCCGATAAATTCTCACTCCGAAACACTCAGGGCAGACGAAAATTGACCTTAACTTCATAGAATTAAAGGTCACGAGAGCCGCATGATAAGATTATTCCCTTAGTCACGCGAACAGATTATTGGGAAAATAAAAATAGCTATATTAGCCGAGGAATCGGGGTCGAAATGTGGTTATGGTGTATTCAACCATGTAAATTGAAGGTAGCCATGTCGGTTGTTATGGCAATTTGGACTTTGTGACATTGAAATAGAGCGGTCGATCGTTTCGGGTGAACTTTTTAGACTTGATGTGAAAAGGATGACTCTTTAATCGATTTTGCGGAGGCCTGGGAATGTTTAATTTGAGAATATGTAGGTAATTTTTCATAGATTAGAATATGTAGTAATAGATTAACTTCGTTCTTGTTTTTTTTCCAAGAGTCATGAACCCAAGTTTACGACAAAACACTGGAAATCAAGATAAACCATGGTTAAATTAAGAGAATATATATTTAACCGTATACCCCTTACTCATACAGCGGGCGGTAGGCAAAAGAAATTCGCAGGCAGAGAATCTGTACTTAGCAAATATTTTAGACAAAAAATTCCTCTCTACTTATAAAGTGAAATAATAAATCTCAACTCCAGTATCTTTTGTTGTTTCTGACGTTTTTGTACCGCTCGAAGAACATTCGTTACCCGACTGAGGAATGCCAAAGAGGTTCATGTTTCGTTCCTTTTGTTAAGTGTTAAATTAAGCAGATGTTACTGTGGTTTTTTGCTCCCTTATTGTGGTTTTGCTCCCGTTGCATTGATAGTGAATTGAATTGTCTGGTTTCCAATTCTGTCTTGTGCGTAACTGTTCTGTGTTTGACATTACCAGATACCTTTTACGGTTTCTTAGATTAATTTTAACACTAAGGCAAAGATCCATTCATTTCAATATACATTTTACATATACATACAAGGTACAAATGATTTTCATTTTAAAGAATGCGAAGAATTAGGTAAACAATGTGAAATAAATATTTTCGTAAATCAGACCCCCCCCCCCCCCTATCTTTCCCCTATCTATGTCCCTAAGCAACCAAGATGAAGGCATTGTGTAACATATATACTTGGTTCACTAATGACAGACGAGGTCTGAATGAAGTACCATTTCAAATACTTCTTCCAGGTTAATGGCCTCCTGGTACTTTTTATATCATAATGGTCAGCAGGAGAGAGTACTGATCGTGTCTTCTTATTATTATCACATGTCTCGATATCGAGGGGACCTAATCAGCTTTAATCGATTAATACATTCAGTAACAAAGTAGCGGGTGAGGTGTTAAAAATGACCTTCACACGCTCTTATTCTCTTAACAATAAAGTCGTGCCCAGATAATTTTGAACACCTCACCCGCTTAGCTACTTCTGCCGCTGACTGTATCAATCGATTAAAGCGGAGTTAGGTCCCCTCAATATCGAGACATGTGATACAACACGATCAGTATTTTTTCCTGCTGATCATGAAAGGAAAAGTACCAGGAGACCATAAACTTGGAAGATGCAGGGTCCTAGCTCCTTAATATCAGAAGTTGACAGGAATGACGGGGAAGACCACTGAGCATCTTTGCATTAGCGCACGACAAGAATTGAGAATTTTACCTACGTATACATTTTTTCCCTAATAATTCATACATTTACGCAGCCTAAATCGAACTAATTTTAAGTATTTCTGTAACTATGCTGTTTTGTAGTTCACAGTGCGTTGGTTTAATATTGTAATGATGTGTAACTTTTTGAATAATAAAAAATTAATAAATTTGTCTCACTATTGCTTATGCGCTGGAAGCTGACAACAAACGAATTCTATTTTGTAAATTTCGGCGCAGGCCCGTCCTAGTAATGGATTGATGGATGTGGGTTGTCTCAACTGTCACGCGTTTGGACGAATTAAAAAAGGGCAGATATGGTTCTTGTAATTAACTTGTTCTCCCCGTCTGTCCATAATTGATTTATTATTTATTTATTTGACAAGAAAAATACTTAACAGAAGGAATCCATTGTGCTGATAAATTAACATAATCATTATAGGTACTTATTTAACAAAAAACGAAAATTAGATAACAGTAATTGTTAGGAATGTTAAATATAGTATGGGTTTCACTCAGTACAAAAGTGAAAAAAATTGTCCACATCGAGAAAAAGTTCTGAATTTTTGACCATGGAAAGGGTACCCACGATGAATATTTTTGGTTTAGGAGGACCCCTGATTTAGACGTGAAGGCCGAAAATTTTTACGGACCTCCAAAACTAAAAATATTAATCTTGGGGCACTCTATCCATGGTTAAAAAATCACAACTTTTTCTTGATGCGCACAATTTTTACAAATTCAAGCTCTGCTAATAGGAACGCACAATACTACCAAATAATACAATTTAAATGTGGCTTTCACAGAAAAGTTGGAAAACTACATCAAGTTCGCGTAGTTTCTAAGAAAACAAGTCGCAGTCCGGTACAAAGGAAATAAGTATGTTTAAAAACGCCCGCGCGCTGTCTGGAGAGTGCTGGTGGGCCACTGTGTGAGCTGTCTCCTCCGCTAGGAGATAGTGGGTACGGCCTCGGTGGTTATTAGGAACAAATAGACAAAATGTTTGTGCGATCAAGTCGGAACAATGCGATTCCCCTCTAAGGAGTTGACAAGTATTCGATAAAAGCTCGATATTTCGCCTAACCTCTAAGGAGTTGAAACCCAGCATCCTAAGCAAGTATTTAGTATTAGTACTCGTAGCATAGAGGAAGGGGTAATACCCGGACTTTTTTATAGAAAATATGGAAAAAAGCTTTTTGTATCTTTTCTAAAAGAAGTATAAAATACTTTTCGTGTGGATTCCAAATAATAAAAGCAGTTTCAAGTTTGCTCCTGACCAAAGCAGTGTATGGCATCTGTGTGACGTTGGGATGACGAAAGTCTTTAGCATTAAGGGCACAGAGACCTTATCTGCGATTGAGGGTAATAAAACCAAGTCTTTGGTAGCAGTCTCTTACAATAGTGATATTAGTAAGTATCCTGGTATTTGACTCGGTAATGCCCACGGTATGCCTGCTGTCACCTTTATTGCGAATTGTTTTACCTCTTCTTTTGCTGTTTGTAACATGTATTTGCAGTGTATCTTTGTTTTGATGTGTGAAAAGAGTATGTAATATGTATGTTATTTTAGTATTTTCCTCCCTGTCTCGTTCTACTAGAGGTGCTAGCACCAATAATTGTCGGTAACCGCCCACAAATTATAGTAAAAAAGTACTGGACCTGAAAGCTGGTTAGGATAAACTATTTAAAATGGCAAAATATGCTCTTTTAATTAATTTATCATGAATGTTCCTATTTATTCTTAGGTATTTTAAAAAGTTTGACAAAATAAGAATGGGTTATGTTACAAACCTACCTAATTCCACACCATTTTGGAGCCACAAGGTAGAGTCTCATCACGTAAACGTTTTACGTTCTGTATAGTGAAGATAGTACTCTCATACATTGTCACTGCCCTATGTTATAGATAATAGACACCATAAGAATACTCTATTGAGTCTATTGTACAGTACAGCAATAAAGAGCCTTTAATAAGTGGGCATTCACAAAAAAGTTTCTCGATTGTACATATTATATTCTATCGCACTTAAGTGAATATCCCAAATTTTCACTACATTTTTTAACAATTGTAGTGTCCTTGGAACATCCATTAATTTGAACCTAACGATCGCATGTACTAACAATATTTGTCGGGCGATAAGCACTACAACTACAATGGATGGCGGTTTGTGGCAACTAATAATGCTATCTTTGTGTAGCCGGGAATGACCTCGGCACAGACTTAGCACTTAATTTATAACCTAAGCCTTCGCGACAAGTAGGAATGGAATGGCCAGACCTAATTGATGTCTTTTATAAATTAGAATATAATGCGTTCTTGCAACATGTTCTAATAAAACTTTTTTATTGGTAGGTACTTACTAGAAAACAAGGAAGCCTATTTGAAGAATATAATTTGTCATAATGTATCAAAAGGGATTGCTTAAAGTTAATAGGTATGATAAGTCAAACGTGTTAGTGAAACTGGATGCTTAGCCCATATAATGCCCAGAGGGTCATTTCCACCCAATGAAGAGACCAGGGTCGAAAACGACCCACGGAACATATATTAGTATGCATTAGATAAGTGATCCAGTGGATACAAAACCTAAAAATATCTTTCTAAACGATTGACTGAAAATGCCATTCGAATAAATAATAAATATACCTTTAGCAAAATGTAAACAAGTTTTAGGTGTATTTAGCTGGACATGTCGTGATTGATCGGACGTCCAATTTCTCCCCTTGAACGAGCATTTCCGAACTTATTCCAAATTGCTTGCGTGCTGAATTTGCCTCACTTGCCTCACTTCTGAGTATTCATTAATTAAAATGAGGTTTTTTTTAATACCACGACGGTGGCAAACTAGCATACGGCCCGCCTGATGGTAAGCAGCTACCGTATCCTATGGACGCCTGCAACTCCAAAGGAGTCACATGCGCGATGCCGACCCTTTACAAAAAGGAGGATTCACTGTGTTGACGGCTAAAGGAACAAGAAGGTCCCTCATTGTCAACACACTGGGTCCTCTTTGAGCTCTTTGGCAACCTTACTCACCAGCAGGAACACAATACTATGAGTAGGGTCTAGTGCTATTTGGCTGTGGTTTTCTGTAAGGTGGAGGTACTTCCCCAGTCGGTCTCTCTTCCAGATTTGAGCGAGATGACATTCGCTAGACGTAAAAAAAAACTCAAACTCATTTATATGCTTCTATCGAGTCAATTATGGTATGAAACTCACATAAATATTAGTCTCAGTGTACCAGTTATATTAAACATGTGAAAGATTGTACCTATGTTTAGATACTTATTAAAAATATTTAATAACGGGTTTTTAATATGTTAGAGTCTCACGAAAGTTTTCTATGTTTAGATACATATTTGGATATTTTAAACTATGCAACAGCCAATAAGAGTAAGTAAATATCACAACCGTTGGGTTACGAATTTATGACATAAAAAAGTTGCTAATAGCGTTTCAACCGCCGGTTTTTATGCTATTTATAAATTAAATAGCATAAAAACCGGCGGTTGAAACGCTTGTGAAATTAATCCATATATGGATTTGGATGTAAATTGGCTCACATGTAGATAGATTTTAACATGAAAGAGGTATACATTACTTTTATGCCGGAATTTATTCCTTAAAGAGTTGAAATAAGTGTTAAAACCTCAGGAGTATAAAGCGTGAAGGGTGGGTAAGGGAAAGAGGAGGTTTTGACAATATATCGACTTCTACAGACGAAGTTGCAGGTGAAGACTGAAGGAGCAAACAATCAAAATAAAATAACAAATATCTAAAACAATATCCATATATCACAAAATATCGCATACAAAACAAAATTCTAGTAAAATGTTATGCTTTCAAATGTATTAACTAATTACTCGCTATTCCCTCAATTCAATTCAAATTCAAAATACATCGATTTCTTGTAGCCGTAAAGTAGAATATTGATTTAAGTGAAGTAATAGTTAGTTATTGGTTTTCTTTCTGAGGTATTCAATAATGAGTATTTGTATTGTATTGTTTCGTAATCTGACAGCTGGCATACAAAGTAGTCTGCAAATGTATGTTAAATGTTGTCAATTTAGTCACTCAATTAAAAAATATACTATAGCAACCAATATTTTCGAATCCTCCGTTACAAATATTATCTTAAACTTAAATGCAATTACTTACAACAAAAAACAAGCATTTGTATATTGCATGGATGTTCGGACTACAAGACAATCGGCACTCCGGCATCGCTTCATGGTAAGTATTCCACATATACGCACGAAGCGTTTTGCTTCAACATTTTTTTATTCGAACTGCCAAGGAGTGGAACGGCCTGCCTGAGTCTGTGTTTCCACTTGAGTACAATTTGGGTCTTCAAAGCGAGAGCAAATAGGTATCTCATAGGTAAGCGTGCTGCACTGTAGACCGCATCATCACTTACCATTAGGTGAGATCGCGGTCAAACGTCTGCCTATTCTCCATAAAAAAAATGTTACTTACTAATTGGCGAAATGTTAGTGAAAGCTTTTCTCTGAAAAGCCGTCTGATTTATAAATAGTCTGCAGCTCATTACCTATTCGATCCCCACTTGGGTATTGACCTTTCTTTTTTAATTGAAATTAACTTTTCTAAATTGTCCCGGGTTTTGGGCTGGGACTGTCACTGGAACTGTCCGACCGAGCGAGAAAACGACAAGAGACCGAGTAATTTATCGCGCAACATACATATAATGTAGGTAGTAGGTAGATACTATGTCAATAAAAGATATGCTTATAGGTATGTACTAGCACTAAATTTTGCCGAAGACTTACCCCTTACTCATAAACATCTTACAAGCCCCCTTTTTCACCCACATAATAGATGATTTCCGCGATAAACACTATCATATATCCTTTCCCAGTGCTCAAACTATATCCGCACCTAATTTCATCTAAATCGGTTCAGCGGTTCAAGCGTGAAGAAGTAACAGACAGACATAAAGTTACTTTCGGATTAATAATATTAGTAGGGATTAATTGTTATAGCTGACTGCCTACAATGACGATGAAAACTAGGTACATAGGGGAACTAATACTTGTATATAGATTTTTATGACTGTTATTAGTAACATCATCATGGTGTTAGCACCATGATCCTTTGTTGGTCCTGAATAAAGACTTATATACATGGAGAACCCGTCCACTTTTTAAGGAAAAATTCCAAAACATTTCTAAATTCTGTGCAAGGTAGTAAACCTGTGTGTCAGCTTCAGTGAATATTCTAGCGATACACACGGCAAGCCCGAGCTGTTTGTCCATAGCTTACAGACAGAGGCAGGATTTTATGATGCCACGAAATACCTTGAGAATGTAAAGGCTATCACATTTCCGTGAAAATTCAATCTTTGTTAAGTTCTGTCTATGTCCAAAACTCGAAAAACATCAGAAAGACGAATAAAGACGAAGAGATTTCAACCAAACTTTCAATTTTGAAAACGTTAATGGAATTTGCACGAGGATTTATCGATCGAGGATTGGCACTTAGTTTCTGACTAAGCCTACGTGAAACGTTTTAGTAGTAGTAGGAGTAGTAAAACACTTTATTGTACAAGAAAACACAACGAAAGACAAGACAAAAAACCTTTTCTGTTTTGTGTTTTAAGGGATTTCTTGTCACCTATTTTTATTTTATTTTCGATGTCACCTACCATTTGGAATTAATTATGTAAAGATTATGCTTCTCGGCAGGAGCTCATTGATATGAGAAGAGGTCTAAACCCTTGACCTCCAGTTTGGAAAACGCGCACCTTACAGCTCAGCTATCAACGATTTGATTTATACAAACGAGTTAAAAAAAACGTTATAATTTCAAGTTTGTAGAGTTTCTATTTTCTACGGTTTTGGCTGTTTCTTGCTTGTTGTTGATTCCGCAACTGTTAATAATATTTATATATTATTTATATTTGACAGTACAAAACGCGTATCTAGGATTAAATTCCTAACATTCGCAATCGTAACTATATCAATATCAACCCTATCCCATCCCTAAGCTTTTGTTAACAGACCCATTGTACATGCGACCGCAATATATACGGTTGTTTAGTTTTGTTTTCTGTTTGTGTTTGCTTAGCCGCGACTCTAAATGGACAACGTCGTCTGCTTTATTGTTATTGCTAGTACCTTTTTTAATATTATCTATGGTCGTATTTCGGGTTTCACATGCAATTATTTTGGGATTTGTTCGGTTTTGGTTATGTAAATATTTGATTGTTTAGCTATTGGGTCAATAAATTTGTTGTGCTCCGTTTAACTTGCTACTCTTTAACTTTGTTCAGAAAAGAGTTTAATGGCTTCTAACTGTAGATTATTATTTCCAACACAATATATTTATTAACTTAGTATTGTCTATTATATTTGTAACGTAATTGTATAAATGTTAGTAAATATATAATTTTTGATTATAATTATTAATATAAGGAAGGAAAGAGGCCTTTATTCAGCAGAAGGATACTGTTGGCTCCTATAAATAAATAAATAATAATTATTAATTTATTTTTTATTATAATATTCTTTTATATTTAATTTAAGTATTTACCTATTTTGCAATTAGTATGATCTTCCCTAAAATATTATTGTTGAATAATATTGTTGGCGTGGTTGTCTACTCATAGGCTCTGGCAGACTAGCCACACGTAAAAACTACCAACTGGCAGAATATGTTTCAATATTCCACTTAATTCAATTGTTTCATCAAGGGAACTCCTAGCACGTCACAGAACGTCACAAATCAACGAATGTGACAAGTTTACACGCACCGTTTGATCCAGCTTTACTTTTACGTCTTTGCTTGACACGTGCCCCCATTAAATGGCACCAACTTTATCGTTGCTGCTCCAGCGACTCTTATTGAAAAGGCTGAAGGGCTTTTATTGTGTAGATGGAATGTTTGATTTGTTTGTGAAACTATTAGCTGTCAGTTGTCAGTCACAAACTACGCGTGGGCCACTTTTGCGCTTGAATACACACCTGTTTAGGGGGCCTGAGGGAATGATCTTTTAAAATGGATCCAGTGGCTTTGGAATTGTATTTTGTGAACTTATAATGGCGGTCGAATACCCATTGATCGATTGAATTAAAAATTAATTATTCAAACATTGTTAAGATTAATCTTTGTTTGTGTCCCAAATCCTCGAGATACTGTATGGATTTAACCTAGCAGGATTACTTTCTTAGTTCATTATGATGGGTTAGTGTAGGTAAAAACAGAGAGGTATTTATTATATCACTTATATATTTCAGAAATAATACTTCTAATTACATTATCCATTACCAAGTTAAGTTTGGTTCACGCCGTAACATTCCGCGTCCTTCACGACACTTGCGACATCTTGTATAGAGAGCATCACGTGATCCTCGGAGGTGAACCATCCTTTAATTGTAAAGGAATATTTGTGTCCAGTTTCCAGACAGTCAGGTTGACTGACACCCTTTAAAATTAGTTAAAACAAATTACCTGTGTAATCAAGTTTAAAGACTTTTTGACATATGTAAAAACGTGTTTTTTATACATTTACAACAAATTCTGCACTTTGATTCCGCGTTTATCCTCATTATATGTGTATCAGACGCAAGAAATAGAAAAACGGAAAACAAAATATCCAACGAACAAGTATGGCGTACCCGATTTCAACTAATCCCATTATGAGTCCAGACGGATAAAATGAGCAGGTGTTGGTAAAAAACTAAAAAGAATATAAAGAGGTACATAATTTTACGAAAGAAATGTTCGAGCTCATTACCCTAAATTGCGGTGAGATTTGAACGCATAAGGATGGAGTATAATAACTGAGATGGAAGGATAAATTAGTATAATTGGAGAGAATGAAATAGAGAGTCATACAGCTTATGCATGCATTACGAGGGGAAAGTTGTGATGTGGTTATGATAAGTAAATTGGTTATAAATCATGATGCACGTGCAATAAAGTATATTACTATTTTCATAAGTACTGCAAACTGCATGTATTTCTCTACCCATTTACCTCTATTCTTTATTAGTATTATTATTTCTACTTCTTCTAAATTATAAAAATTCCGTTGTAATCTTGTTGACCTGCATGACATAGAAATGTATAAATGGTCTCCCGCGATACAGACCTAGCCTAGCCTAGTGCGTACTCCTGGAATCTCTGTATATAAACTTCGTTGTGCACCACCTATCAATAGAAATATTGTATAATCTTTCTGTATTATTATTTTGAAATAAATAGATTTTTTATATTTTATCTTTAAGTTTTCCGAGCTTTGTTATTGTTCCTGTAATGCTTGCAAACGTTGAACTAAGGATTGACACTATTGATCATGATAGTGGAAAAAGTACTATTGATTGTAAAAAAATCATGCAAACAGAAAATATCAAACGGAAGTTAGTAGGTAGCTTAATACTTGGAACAAAGCACTCCGTAGCTGTAATGCTCTCAGACTCAGGGAACATTCTAAGAAAATCTGGGAAATGGAGAACAGTAAAGATTCAAACAACATCCTGGAAAAATCGACAAGCAGGGTCAAATGGATTCAGACTTAAACTCGTCTTATTCATGCTAACTAGACTAGAAAACTAGCGACAACGACAGACTAGCAGAACTAATGGACTTCATGCTTAAAATTATCATTATTAAATCATGCAACTGCATGAGTACTGTAAAGTGGAAACAAATCGATAGACGCTACACGTGGTAAGGAACATAAAAAAGCTCTGACGGACGACAAAACTATGCACAAGTTAAAAAAAAATTAAATTATGTAATTGAATAAAATACGTGAATCTAGTAGGTACTTCAAGTATCGCGATAAACTGTACTTACACTAAAGTGCAGTCAAGATCTTATCAATCATTCCAATGTAATATTCAAAAGACATTCAAATAGTTTTAATTCCTTCAAAGCCAACAAACGCTACAGCAAGCACAGAACCGGTCAAAGCATTTTAAAAGGTCCTATGTTTATGAGAATGTAATGATAGATACATCGTTGTTAACTAGTGCGACACAAAACCGGTCGAAATGTGGATAGCTTCCGCACAAGAAATAAGTCGTGGACGGACGAGATAGTTTTGTTCAACTCTTGTTCTATTTTGTTGAGTTCACATGCCTTTATTCTCGGCGTATTGGTTTTTCTTACAAGATTGTTTTATTAAGCCTTTTATTTACCGAGCTTTTGGCATGTCCCCCATTATGTTTAGGAACAACATTATCTGGAGCAATATCGTAGAATATTTAGAAAGATTTTAATGACTGTTACGCAAAATTTGGTTTTTAGACATTTATATCTTTTGAGACTCACTTCTGAACAGTGCCTCCTACGTAAACAAACAACTATACCTAATCGTAATAGACAATTTATAAACAGAGCTAGAAGAGGATTTATTTGAGGTGCAATGTAATACAAGGCTCATAATTTAAATGTTGGAATTATACACAATAAACAATTGAATATGATTAAAATAGGAGAATAAAAACAAGAAACTGATTCAACAATTTCTTTCCAACAAAACACAAATCGAACAATAGTAAAATTGCCGATGACAAACCAGTGCAAAACGCAGAGTCAGCCAGGTTAATATCTGGAATAGAGCAGGAAATTGGAGCAAACAGACTCATCTTCACAAAGGAAATTGGTGCCTAGCCCCTTCGGTCTATTATGAACTGCGCTAATACAATTACTACAGTACAATTTTCGAACAGATCGAAATAGCAATGAGATTTTATAGGGCTGAGGTGACAAATTAAAGGCAGTATTGTATTGTAGATAGCAGGCAGGTTGCTTTTAAATGATTCACAGCTTAGGGCTTTTGCATTATTATGGATTCTAAGTAACTGCAGCATTAGCAACCGTTCCGAATGAAACAATCATAAGCATAACAACCCCCGGAAACCAACCAACGACGAAATTTGCAACACAAATCGCACTGCAGTGTCTAGTGCAGTGTTTTTGTGTACGGGTTAAAAGAAAACTGTGATTAGCATATCCATGGATGCGGTAAAACGGTTGCCCATGAAAACATTACATCTAACGACACATTACCGATTAAAAGACGGTGTTATAGTCGATTTATCGGTGTACGAAATGTTGTTTCATGTCATTATTCACAAGGAGGCTGCCTCCTTGCTATCCGCGCGCTTGTATCCGAAGCTCACTTACACTATAGCGTGGTTTTTACACATTTGTGGCACTGTTAACACTGTTTTTTGTTATTGGTGGTATTGTGTGATGGTATTGTATACGGGATGAGACGCGACGTGGGGTCGCGGCGGCGGCGGGAGTAGACTGGCGAGCCAACCCCGGCGAGGGTTTCGGCCCGGCCGGCAGACTTGCGGTGCGTTCCTTTGCACGCAGGATGCTATTGATTGAATTGTATCGTTCGTTACTTTTAAACAATTTTAGGTTATTTTTGCGAATTAGATCTTGGTGATTAAAACAGGTTTTATGGCAAAATTGCTTTAACTAATATCTAGGACACACTTATTAGGACAATGTTAATAAACACACAATAATTTAATAAACAATATTTGTTTAGTTAAATAAATGTGCCTAGGCACTGACTAGGCAATGACTAGTCATTACTACACTTCGCATACTTATCTTTTTTTTATATAAAGATGTTTATAAATAATTCACTTACCCACAAATCTCATTGCCTTCAAGTAGAGTAGAGGTAGAGATGAATAGAATAGAGTAATATAATATCCACAATAAACAACTTTTTATTATTTAATTTTTATTCCTACCATCGCGGAATTTATTTTATGTTAAAAACGATATAAATCAATTACTAACTAAATCTTCCCCACTTGTACTAAAAAATAAGGCTAAGTTAAAACCGACAATTGCGCAAAACGGAACGCTAAAAAGAATGAACGGCTCTACACCGCTCCCTTTCTCACAATCACAGACGGAAAGTGACAGAGAAATGCGTGTCCCAACCCTGTGCCTTGCTCAATGCAGGGTTATCCAACACCCAAATTACATAGACCCCTCACTTCGTTCAATAACTCGTATACGCCGCGGTAAAAAAACGGTCTGATATAAATGGTTTTTCACTAGGGCTGCGATTTTAGGGTTCACAAATTAGGAAGGGGAAAAAATGCCCAAACATCATGCAGGTTTATTGACATTTTGTTAGCGATCATTAAGGATAGCCCCTCGCAGTTATCGACGTGTTTTTTAACCCTGATGCAAAAAGAGGAGTGTTATGAGTTTGTCTGTGGCACCTTAGCAATAAAACGGTTGAACCTATTTATTTCCAGTTTTTTTAAAGCAGATTTTCTAGCCAGTCATCTTAGACCAGTGGTTCTCAAACTTTGACGGACCCCCTGGAAAGCGAAATATTTGACGGAGCCCCAAAAAAAAACTATTAAATATGCTAGACAGATAGAAGAGCTGTATTTTTTTTTTTTTTTTTCAATATTAAAAGTATTCTCGCGGAGCTTCCACAGAGGCTTTGTGGAGCCCGCGGACCACACTTTGAGAATGGCTGTCTTAGACATGTTTTGTCAAAATCAGTTCAGCCATTTTGGGGTTTCCTAAATTTTTTATCATTAAATTTAACTTAAGCATATTTTTGAAATAACGTTAAATTAGAATGTAGAGACTAATAAAGAATTAGTTTAACGTGTTTCTGTAGACGTTTGGTTTTTCTTTGGTTTATTTAATAAATATAATTCCAAAATAAAACCTTTGTCATACGACAAAATATCAATTTGTCTGTTTCTGTTTAAAGGAGAATAAGTAATCTAAACTATCCGACCACAAAGTGCTTTACGAAATAATATTATGGTATTTACCGCTAATACACAGCGTAACAAAATTAATTTTTAATATTTTACGTCCGTGTTCTGGGAAACATACTTTATCATCAAATTTCCCATTACCAGTATTAAATTTTTACTACTAAGTATGTTCGAATATCGGCCGTAAAGGGCAAGTAAATCCTTAATTAATTTATTAATTAAAAACCTGTATGGGATATACCAATTAATTATCAAAGATAAGTAGCGCATATTCAAGGATTTTGTTTAATATTTAGATGAGCCTGTGTTGGTACCCGACATAGCTTGTTGGTACCCATACTTACCAACATAAAAAAAATGAGTACCTACAGTAATTTGACAGCGCTGCTATACAAATTTGTATCCAGGAGCTGTCAGATTACCTTATTAACTAGACCGCGGACAGACGGACGGACGGACAGACGGACGAAACGTTTTTTGGGTTCCGTAGTCAACTAGGAACCCAAAAAACCACAACAAGGAACTAAAAATACTGCTTTGTACCGGGACTATCTGTATACAAAAACCGGCACCGATGTTAAAAGTATTTATTACTTAAATAGAACACTATCAAAGTTGTACGGGTTTGGTGGACTCCATGCCCCAGCGAACGGGTTAAATACTTACCTTCAATAACATTTCAATGGTCGCCTATTGGAAGAACATAATCTGTTGATAAATGATGTGATAAAACTTTTGACGTATAGTATTATTCACGTTAAGCAATTTCTTTTTGATACCTAACTATCTGACATCAACTTGATAACTGATTGAAAATAAGAAAAAGATGATCTTAATAAGCCACACGTCACTTTGGAACGTCACTCTTCGTCTTCAATATCAAATAAAGGTGCGACCACACCGCTGCTTAAATTACGGCGACGTTACGGAATCGCAGTGACGCATCGTATCAGGGGGGCGATTTTTGAAATTCGAGCGCTCGAATATGACATTTAAACACTGAATAAAACGAAGAAATGATGTTTTAAAAATAATTTTAAACAAAAAAGAACCGACTTCACTAAGCATCCACCTTTCCAACACCAAATGTTCGATCTGCTGTAAAAAATACTCAAATCACCATAGGTGTGCCTATAATAGTTGAAGAGTTCCCTCGATTTCTCCAGGATCCCATCATCAGATCCTGACATGGTTACAATGGGACCAACTGTGAAGTATACGCTTTCAAACAAAAAAAGAATTTTCCAAATCGGTCCAGCCGTCTTCGAACAATAGGTGAACATACATAAAAAAAATAAAAAAATAAAATAAAATAGCAAAAACAAAGATCCCGACGAATTGATAACCTCCTCCTTCGAAATCTTGAAGTCGGTTGATAACAGCGATAGTTATTTAAAATCATGATTATTTATACTATTAATTTCATGCGTAAATAATGGCGACAAACTTTTGTGTGCGATTATATTCGAGGTTAAATTCTTTGAATTCGAGCGCTCGATTTTCAAAAATCGGCCTCCTGTACCGTTTTGACGAAGAGTGAGGTTCCAAAGTGAAGTGTGGCTTATTAAGATCATCTTTTTCTTATCAACCGACTTCAAGATTTCGAAGGAGGAGGTTATCAATTCGTCGGGATCTTTGTTTTTGATATTTTTTTTTTTTTATTTTTTTTTATGTATGTTCACCGATTATTCGAAGACGGCTGGACCGATTTGGAAAATTCATTTTTTGTTTGAAAGAGTATACTTCACAGTTGGTCCCATTGTCACCAGGTCAGGATCTGATGATGGGATCCTAGAGAAATCGAGGGAACTCTTCAACTATTATAGGCACACCTATAGTGATTTGAGTATTTTTTACAGCATCTCGAGCATTTGCTTTTGGAAAGGTGGATGCTAAGTGAAGTCGGTTCACTTAGCATCCACCTTTCATGTCAACTTAAACTATTTGGAAAAATTGGTTCAATTTTGTTTTAAAGTTACTCGTTCTTTTTATCCGGTGCTACTGACGTGCGTTAAGCGCATGGATTTATCGTGGTTCATCGATGTTCATCAGCACTAATATTTTTGCTATTAACATAAACTTTACGAGCCGCTCGCAGCGGGGATGATTGGATGAAATAAGTAACACAAATAATTGAAAAAAGCAATTTTGTTAGTTAATCAAGGAATCTAATCCATAATTATTTTTGCATTTTTTTAGAGTGATGCATTGAATATTTCTTCATCTTAGTTACTTGACCCATAGCTTAATTGGGATCATGCGTAAAAAATATTTAATTGAATTTGTTCAATAAACACGTTCAGCAACAACACCAAATTAATTTAAAATAATGGAAATCCGTAATAATTTTCTAATATTTTTGTAAAGATATTGCAGTTTAATAACGTAAATTTTGAGCATTTTTTTGAATACCCCAAATATATTTTCAAAACCTCAATTCGATTACTTGTGATCTTACAAGAATAAAAAGTATAAAAAAACGCATTGTTTCGTGCCCAAAAGTTACAAAATCATTCTTCTTTCTCTGGCCTTATCCCATGTTCAATTGGGGTCGGCTTTCCTAATCGTTTTATGCCAGCTTGTTCTGTTCTGGGTCGTCATTGGGTCTAATTCTAGAGCTTCGAGGTCACTATTTACTAGAGGTAGCCATGTGAGACGGGGCCTTCCGGGACGTCTTGGACACTGGTGGATACGTATTTTCGCATTTTTGATATTTCAAGATTACGATACATAATAGGTTTATTAGAGACATTTGAATTTAACGGGAAATAGAATCAAAAGACGTCTTCCTGTATGTTGCGAATCGGTAAAGCGATCTAGCCCTGGCAAGGTGTATTGATGATAGTTCAAGTCACGCCCAGCTGGGTTTGATTAATTTTCATTTTTTGTATTTGATTTAATAACAATCCAATCCATCCATCGAAGAACAATAAAATTAGATCGCTCTTTAGCGATAAGACCGCCAATTGTTTTGCCTCTGCTTTTTTGTTTGTGACTTGTGTATACTTTGTGTCTATTATTTGAGGTGTGCAATAAAGAGGATTTATGTTATGTTATAAAATGTAGATTTTATTTCATTAGCAAGATTCGGGCTACCGCTAGGGATTGCTCCCGGTACTCGTTTTCTATACAAATCCAGCACCGGAACCGGGAATTCCCGGTTCTCTCCATACACAATCAGAACCGGGAGTATTCCCTTGTTACCGCAAGCATCTTTGTCTTTTAGAACTTAGAATCAACATTTTCGCTCACACATTACAAATTGTAAATCAGTCAGTTCTGCACTTGTTAACTTCGGGGCTTTTTGTATTATTATCGTAGTTGATTTTCAGGAAAGTGGTGTGTGCCAGTTCTACATAGATAAAACATTAAGTACGGAGCTATAAATGTGGACCATAACCAGTCCATCTTTTGGAAAATTCTTTAAAATCAAGTCTTTGATTTAAAATGTGCAATGTTCGCGAGACAATCATACGTTTTCAAAGATTAGGGGTGTTTTATTAAAGCCGTTTATCCTTATGAATACTCAGTAGGCTTCAATTTAGAAGGTAATTAGTCGAATTCCCCAGGCATATTAGAATATGTACCACGCCGATTTCACGCCGATCACGCCGCCGCCGCCGGTCAAAAAACGATCGGACGCCGCCGCCGATGATTTTACCATCGGCGCACACCTCTAGGCGGAACCGATTTTTGAATAATTTTGATAAAACATAACCGTTTAATGATGCCATGGACAGACACAAATTAAATAGAGGTAAAACTTATAACACTCCTCTTTTTTACCCCTCCATCAGGGGTTAAAAATAATAACTTCTTTTCAGTACCACGATGGTGGCAAACAAGCATACGGCCCGGATGGTAAGCAGCTACGAAAGCCCATGGACGCCTGCAACTCCATAGGTGTCACATGCGCGTTGCCGACCCTTTACAAAAAGGAGGATTCACTGTCTTGTCGGCTAAAGGAACAAGAGGGTCCCTCATCATCAACACACTGGGTCCTCTTTGAGCTCTTTGACAACCTTACTCACCAGCAGGAACACAACACTATGAGTAGGGTCTAGTGCTAAATATTTGGCTGTGGTTTTCTGTAAGATTTGAACTCGGAAATACTGAGAATTTTAGGTATTTAGAGAATCTGAACACTAAAAATTTCTAGAAATTAATTAATATGAAAACTGGTGGCAGGTATCTGAATTAGAGTGAAAAATATATTAATCGTTTGCTACGGAACTCTTGCGTCGTTTTTCACACACCGCGAGGCTGTTGGGGGTTGCTGATGTCGCCGTAGTTGAGTGCCTAAATTGGGCATTTGCAGAAAGTGGCGTGGCAGTCGTGGCATTCGTTGGGTCTGTTTCGGTACGGTCTTGTTCGGTCTGGTACGGTTCGGTCCGGGCATCATCATAATCATCATCAATATACCAGCATCACAATACCACCATTACATACATATAGTCAGAAAAAATTGAACTCTACAGGAAAATGCCACTTTGATTCCTCCTAGCAGGGAAGAAAAACCTTTATCTGAGTAAGCGGTGTAAAAATATCAAAAATTGGTTTCTTAAAAAGTTTCTTTCTCGAGAAAACGTCGATGACTATTATTTTTACCGCCACCAGTCGGAGGGCTGCAAGCTGCCTATTTATTGTCTAAAATTATGAAATTTGTGAATTCCTCCGAAAAATCAAGCATATGCTTCTAGGCACTATTAGCGCCATCATTTGCCTTAAGGGCGAATCAATGTTCTATCTCGTGATAGAAAGTTCTGAAGTAAGCGTAGCAGTTCATACGGCACCCATTAGATGGCGCGGCTTGACTGTTTCGAGAGTAGTGTTGTGACCAAGTCACGGTCGAATTGTACCGTACACAAAAAGTATGTACCGAAAATTAATTGTATATTGATTTTATTTACGTATTTAAACTCTTTTGCACGTAAAAATATAGATAAAGTTTCGAAAGATGAACTCAATGCCAACCTACACATATATATGATTTATTAACTCGATGAATTTACGTTAAAAATAAGGATCTTTGCGTAGATGTTCAAATGCTTGAATTGTGTGGATTAGTTTTTATAATTTATTGAAAAAAAAAAAAAAACTTTCGGAATATAGGAATTGGTGCACTAAATGGCAGTTATTAATTCATTAAACAAAACAAAAATATCAGTAAACACTTATGTGTTTATATTATTATAAAACACTAACTAAAACCTTCTAAATAAAAGATCTACCCTTCGATCTGAACTAAATAATTTTTTTAAAGATTTATTTATCTAAGAATCTAAATATTTGTCGTTATTATAAAATATTTCCTGATTGGTTAATACGTAATAATAGAGAAAGGCACTATAGTAGATTAAAGACGATAATAAGCATGTTAAAGTATTCTTGATGAGACTTTCATCACCATTTTGCGATTGACCTTTTTTTAATGATTGACATGGACATAATGGATGCCACCTGATGACGGCTTCATTAAGCTTTCTATTTTGACTATATACCCAATTCACGGAAGAGGGTTGTATTTTTCCTTTGTGTTTAAATCTTTGGCGCACCTCAATCCAAAATCTACGTACCGCTTGAAGGATGTCAAAATGAGGTGTGAAATCGGAAGTGTCGAGAATCCAATGAGATCTGATTTAGATGTGAGAAGAAACTACAACGGTAATGTTGGTTTTTTTTTCAAATTTGTTACGAGGATGCGATGCGAGGAAGAGAAATACATATTTCCATTTAGGTCTAAATAGGTATAAGCGTAAAGCAAGTAACACAAAGATTAAAATTTGATTATTTTATTTCCAAAATACGGTAAAAAAGATATACACTTGTTTTTACAGTATCCTTAAAAGTACTTAAATTATCACATAGTTACAACACCTATATAATATAATATAATTTCTCTAAACTGACTGGTATAGAACATTGGTATCCAATAAATGTACCAAAACGGGCACAATCCCGAATTTCCACTGGGAGCTATATATCTACATTACTTTACATTAAATATACATTATTTATAAAATATACGCATAAACGAGAATCGGAACATCAGGTCACGGACTTTAATTGTTGAACCATTTGGGGTTAACTTTACATAGGACATTACATAGCGTAAGTATTAAACAAAAGAAAATAGCTTTGGTAAATAGCTTAACAATTAGAGCCCGTGACTGAAGATATTGTCAATATATGCTTATTTATTAAAAAAACAGTAAGGTAAGGTATATTTTTCAATCGGTATATTTATGTGAAAAAAAAAGGTTTTTTAAAAGGTAATCGAATCGCATAATATTTTTTAATAGCTTTGTAAGTGTACTACGAATTATTATTATTATATTTTTATGATCGGAAATCGGACTTTATAGCCATCGATCGATCGATCGGAGACGCTGTGTGGTGTGTGCAGCCTGTCTGAGGCATACTGTGATTTTAATCCCCATGGACGCTGCAACAATCATCTGTGAAGATGCTGTGGCCACTGAATTTATATTTATAGGTTGACTATTTTTTTTTGAAACGATAGTATATTAATTATAACCGATCATATTATCAAATTTATAGAAGCAATGTCAGTGGACCAAGGCAAGTATTTTCTGTAGCATTTATTTGCTTGTCTATTTTTATGAATAATAATAATCCCATATAAGGTCAATTATAATCATAAACGTATTAAATTCCATTGTATTGCATGGTGTGAAGTGAGATAAGTTTAAGATTTGTCTTATCGTACAAAACACTGTAAAATAAATCAGGAATTTGAAATACTAACAATAAATTATACACAATATTTACAACTAACTTAATAATTGAGCATAACCATGGACGGAACTATTTTTAATAATAGGTATCAGTACTGGACGGAATATTGAGGTAGTTCGGTAAAACAAAAACTATATCCATTCAGGATTTACCCCGTTTCCACCCATTTAAATGTCGGTAATTAGGGTGTACCAATAATGAACCAGGTACTTGACCTTTATACCTACAGTAAAATAAATACCTACTAAGTTTATTCAATCATGTTGCCTTTTTAATTGCAGATTGCTTTCAATGGCATATAAAAATCGCACGAAAAAGCAATTAAGAATGATATCTGTCATAAATTGTTTTCTTTGTACTAAACTGGTAAATAAAATGACACAGATCGATTTTATTATAACCAAATATGTACGTTTAAAAACTTTAATGGTTTGAGACTGGTACATCCACCTTAATATATTAAAAAAAACTGAACAAACTCTAACGCACGTTTCTATCAAAATATAAGTAGCGGTAACAACATTCAATATGCGTTTACAAGATGGTCGCATGTGTGGGTGTGTTGCGTAGAATAGGCGCACTTTCTAACAAGAGATGTCATTCATTGCTCAGTGCGAGTCAGTTAGGTGCTTGAGTGACCTAGTAAAAGAAGCAGTCTTTGATTACGGCATAGTGGCAAGGGATCTAGTGTTTTTCGAGGCTCACATTGAAGATGCTCGGGAGGACTGCATACATCCGCCATATACCAATACGACATGTATGCCCTGCATGAGAATTCAGAAATATATATTTTTTTGGAACTATGAAGCAACGCATAAATTATTTACCTAAGTCACCTACCACCTGTCAATTTCGTTATCCGCTTATTAGATTATTAATCATTCGTATTTTTTTGCTCTCATTTTTGGGTTATTTATTTGTTTAAAAGTTTTATCTGTCTAAAAAGCTACATCATCGAAAAACTTTTATAATTTACACAAAAAACAAATATCCCTCTCAGACAGGCACTGCATTAGATACAGTGGTAGAGAAGTATGAAAACACTGCACGTTACTTCCAGGTACTTATTTACAACACAACACCTTAATCATATCAACCATAGCTCACAGTGGAACCTTAACAAAATGGTACATAATTTTATAAGTTATTTATAAGGAGATTTTTCGGTACATACCCCAACACTAGTCATAATTTTGCCATTAAATGGGCGAATTTCATTCGCGCTCCTTTTTTGAAAAACGACGGTTAGAACTATAGAAAGTTTTGAAAGAAAAGTATTCACATTGTAAATACAGCTTTCAAAGGTCATACCTATCCTCTGCCCAATTTACAATAGCATGTACAATTAATTGCAATGGAATTTAAACCATTTGTAAGTCCTATAAAGCTAAATCTTCTTTGTTTTCTTAAAATTTGAAATAAATGATAACCAACTTTATGTTCCATGTAATTAGGTTCAAATTTCGCGGGCTTTTATGTACGGTAAACGGCACGAGGCTATATACCAAATTATTAAAGCCACTGACCTCAGCGGAGGCGTTTCTATAATTAAAAAAAATCTTATCCGACTATGTCGATTCGAGATTTCGTCATATGCATAATAATCTTGGCATTGGACCTTTCTTTTGATTCCTTGTTTGACCATGAGCTTAATAAGGGCCCTGATACGGTTAAATTAAGATAAATTAATCCAAAATGTCGTGACTGTTGACATTTTGAAGACAAGGGCACGAAATTCTCCTTACGGAACTAAAGGAAAAACGGCTATGATGGTTGCGTTTTTATCATTTATCGCCGTCGATAAACTGTCATGTTCTGACAAAGTCAACGACACGCAAATAAGAAAACGATAAAAACGCGACCATGATATGCACAAGTCTTATTGCACTTTTTCTTTTCTGACGTTGCCATTTAAGCATCCGTTTTTGATGTGGCCATTGCCGTTTGAAATTTTCCCGTTCAAGTCCTGGCCGTTAGGTATCTGTCCGTTAGATTCCTGGCCGTTAGGTATCTGTCCGTTAGGTTCCTGGCCGTTGGGTATCTGGCCGTTTTTGGTGAAACCGTTGGTGATGGTGTTGTTGTTGGTCGGCGGTTTGATGGCGGGTCTCTTCTTGTAGGCCTGGATGTAGAAATTGGTGAAGAGAACGATGAAGATGGTGGAGTGGAGCACCAAACCGAAGGCGATGATCCTGGGGAAAACGGAAATATTTGGTTAGTTCTATTTTAGTAAAATCTGTACTAAATTTTTTAAGAACGCAACACAATTTACACATTGGAAAGATATTTTTCTTCCTCCTAGCGTTTGTCCTGGCTTAGGGTCAGCTTGACAACCTAATTCCATGAATTGGCATAGGCACTAGATATTACGAAAGTGACTGCCATTCGACATTCCAACCCGAAAAGCGACTGGTAAATATCAAATTATATTCCGTACATAACTTCCGAAAAACTCAGTGGTACGAGTCAAGGTTTGAACCCGAGACCTCCGGATTGAAAGCCGGCCGCCAGGCTACCAGCGCTCTCTTTGGGTATTTTTCGACTATGATATTTTTTAGTGCTACCGACATGTGGTACGAATGATCCTAATATAAGATCGAATTGAGATCAATTTATAAATTCCTGCTCACTTACATTTTGCGCTACACGGTAGCGTTTCGCCTTTCGGTGAAGGAAAACATCATAAGGAAACCATACCTAATCTCAATACGGCCTAAAAACTAGTGCCCGTGTTAATTGGAATAGCTTGCCAAGCGGCCCCAGGCTTAATTGAGCTGTGATAAAAGCCGGGACAAAGCTGTTCCATACCATATAATATGATAGATTTGGTATGAAACCAAATTGCTGTATCCACGCTATGTCGTACCATGTCAGTCAACGTCAGATACAATTTATTAATAACTCTTATTGGGAGCTAAACAACAAGCATCAAAAATATGTGTCCACTTTTCACCGTATCACGACTGTACAGTCACCGGCAAGCATAAAGGCCGTATAAATACCTATGTGATACGCTTCACACGCTCTTATTTGTAGGGCCATAAGATCGTGTCACATGTTTTTGCGGCCTTCGTGTAGGAAGATACTATTGCCAATGACTGTACATTCACCGTAGGGAAAGTCTCCAGCATCGATAAAAATGCTATCGTATGTCCGTCTGGCGTCAGTTCGACTCTTCTCTTCTACCGTATTTCTTAATCGATTACCGTGAAATTTTTCGTCTGATATTATGGGGGGTCACTAATACAGAAATGATTTATTGAGGGGAATGAATTTTTAACCGACTTCAAGATTTCAAAAGAGGAGGTTCTCAATTCGGCCTGTATGTTTTCTTTTTTTTTTATGTTTGTTACTACATAACTCCGTCATGTCTGAACCGATTTTGAAAATTATTCTTTTGATTGTTAGTAGGTATATATATATATAGATTGGTCCCGTTTTTATCAAAACGCAGTCCAGTAGGCCTAGCACATGAGTGTAGCGACAGTATCTCGCGGTCGAGATAGACATCTGTCACTTTCTGTTGAATACAGTTAGAGAGTGACAGATGTCTATCTCGACCGCGAGATACTGTCGCTACACTCATGTGCTAGGCCTACAGATGATGGGATCCATGAGGAATCGAGGGACCTCCTCAAATCTTAAAGGAATACTTATAGCGATTTTTATCGACAAATCCATCATTTTCATCCAAAACAGAGACATTTGATGAAGTAGAACTGCTGATGATGATCAGAACGGAACTCTTCAACAACCTTTGACGTTTGACGATTTGTCCGCTTCGCTGTGTTTGTTAAGTAAGTTATTTCATTGTATGGAGTCTAAGAGTGCACTATCTATAATAATATTTCACCAGCTTCCCCCATTGAAGTCGGTTTTTTTTCTTAAAAATTATTCAATTAGAATTTGACTTAGGGGTCATGTCAGGGGGGTTTCATTATGTGACTCGTCTCCATTGTACCCGTTTTCAGGTCAAATTAAATAATAAATAAATATTATGGGACAATCTTACACAAATCAACCTAGTCCCACAGTAAGCTCAATAAGGCTTGTGTTGAGGGTACTAGGCGGCGATATATACACCGTGGGCCCATATAACTAGACAGATTTTAACAGTGTATTCATAGATCATATACTAAAACTAGATACTAAAATGTCCTATAAACTTTTCTGGAATACGCCTAGTTTTAGAGTTAATACCAATTTAAAAAAAAATACACTTTTTAATATAACTCATCACAAAACGCCCTTATAATGGCGTTGTTGCCACTGTTGGACATAGTTTACACGTCCTTATTGACAGATATCAAAGTGACAAGGAAAACTTTGCAGAAACCATATTTTTACAAAAAAAATGTACCAATTTGTTTTAGGCGATAATTTTATTAATAACATTTGCTTTTCATGCGCAATAAACATAAAAAAATGGAAAAATATAACGAAAAAAAATTTTTTTTTGGCGAAATTGACATAAAGTCACATAATATTTTTTCCTTCTTTTGGTCTTAGAAATTCGTGGTTAAGATCTGTCGGGTTATTCTAGCCCACGGTGTATAATTAATAGATATAGATAATTACTTAAATACATAGAAAACATCCATAACTCAGGAACAAATCCGTGATAAACACACAAATAAATGCCCTGACCAGGATTCGAACCCGGGACCTCCTGCTTCATAGGCAGGGTCACTACCGACTAGGCTAGGAGGCCATTAAAATTGAGGAAGGAGAATTTTTATTACTTATTTTGTGCTCCGGTGATAGTGACCGTTCGCCTTGGTCGAGCGATCGCGCATTGCAAATGCATTCTCTAGTACAACAACGACTGCAACACTCTTTTCGACCTCCTAATCTCTAACCTCGAGAGACAACAGATATTCTTTTTAGAAAAATAATAGTACATTTCGATACAAGAGCGGAATGTATATCGTTACTTCACGAGTCCCGAGATATAGACTCAGGACGAGAGTAGAATGACATTTTCGCGCAAGTATCGAACGACGTTTTTAGTACATACAATGGCGAAAAAAATACTAAAAGAAAAATATTAGTCACTGAGGTTATTTCAGTACTTAACCCACGTCACGAATTAAGTAAATTAAAAAGCAAAAAAAGTCATGAATTTTTCCGTGAACTTCCGAAATTTTACGCATTAAATACGTTTAGTGATGTTTAATACACACTAAAAATAAATCAGGAAAGCTCATTAATATATACAAAAAAAAATCAATTAATTGTAATTTAAACACTAGAAAACTAAAGAGCACTAGTGTGAGAAATTTCTTGACGTTTTGAATACCTAACTATTTAAAAAAATATTTCCTATCATATAACTGAGATATCTCATTATGTTAAGGTAGCTCTAAAGTATAGTTTGATTCTTACCTTGGGTATCCGCAGTCGCAAACAAGGGCACTGATTGAATGGAAGAGTACCATGTAGAATTGGACCTGGAAAAACAGACATGTAATCGGTTAGAAAAGTTTATACAGCCTGTAAATTTTATACGGACGTATACTTTATCCACCTATAGTATCCAGCAATAGGACTCATATAGTATAATCATTTTGTTAAATAGTGTTATTAATTATGTGTAATGATTTTATTAAGTCCTACCGGGCACCAATGTACGCTATCCAACTGATTTAAAACTGACATAACTGACATGACGCACCGGTAAGTTAATTGTCATGGATGCAATTCATTGCGGGCTGAATTATTATGTATGAAAAAAAATTTTCTTATTTTCATAAAGAAATAAATGTAAATAGGTTCCCTAGGTCCAATACTAATCGCCATCACAATATACGCCCGTATAAAATTTACACACTGTATACTTATTCGCAACAAAACCAAGATTTTTTATTTTAGAAAATACTACGAAACTTCTTTTTCCGCACAGACTCGATTAAAAACATGTAACAATGCCTGACTTTTTTTAAAAGACCGGCCAAGTGCGAGTCGAACTCGCACACGAAGGGTTCCGTACCATTATCTATAAAAACGGCAAAAAAAAATCATGTCTGTTGTATGGGAGGCCCCTTCAATATTTATTTTATTCTGTTTTATTATTAATTGTTGTTATAGCGGCAACAGAAATACATCATCTGTAAAAATTTCAACTGTCTAACTATCACGGTTTATGAGATACCTACAGTCTGGTGACGGATCAAATCAGCAAAAAAATCATATCTGTTGTATGGAAGCCCCCTTGATTATTTATTTTGTTCTGATTTTTAGTATTTTTGTTATAGCGGCAACAGAAATACATCATCTGTGAAAATTTCAACTGTCTAACTATCACGGTTCATGAGCCTGGTGACAGACAGACAGACGGACAGCGGAGTCTTATTAATAGGGTCCCGTTATTACCCTTTGGGTACGGAACTCTAAAAATAATTTACTACATCTCTTCTACATGTGACTATGAATATTGAACTTTCTAAGAGACCGCCAGCAATTTATGCGTAGTCAAATCTAGCTTTCTATGCTTAGGTCATGAAGATTGAGGTACTTTGTTCCTAATTGCGGTTTGAGTGTCTATGCATGAGCGACTATCCGCAGTACATCTCGCTCGCACTTATAATAATATTGCCGGAGAAAAAGATGCGAGTGTCAAGAATAAATTAAATTGAGATGAATTTGTAAGTTTCGAATGTCGTTACTAAATATTCACTTTTGTCGAGGCCTAATGGTATTTTATACAATCGTGAGATAATGAAGAGCTTTTTAGTCGAGTACCGTGTTTAAGCCACGAAGCTTGCTGAGTGGCCTAAGTAAGGTACGAGGTACTTTGTTGACCGATCTACTAGCGCATACTTTTCGATGGCGCTTTTATGGTCGCATAATTTTATCGTCGACGATGCTAAAATTATACGACCATAAATGCGCCATCGAAAAGTATGCGCTAGTAGATCGGTCAACAAAGTTTCAATTCAAGCATTGTAGTCGACGAGTAGAAAAAAATTGATTGTTGCATTTATTTTAAATACATTTGTTAAATATATTAGGTACTTTGGTCATAGGATAAGAAAACTTTGTACAAAAGGTGGAAGTGAGTGTTACCTTCGCCGATAAACTTTAATGTTTGGCGAATCTGATATTTTTGTAATTTGTACCATAATATGGTTTATTATTGGAAAAAAAAGTTTTAGCCATATAACATTTATACTACTGTATTGACAAATGTGTACGATGGTGGATTCTGTAATATGAATAAATTGCCAATTTTTTTTTCACCCATAAAATGACGGCATTAAGGCGAGGCGATTCAAATCGTAATAGTTATTTGAGCACAGATAAAAGGATAATGGGCCGTTTCCGTTTCTCCTGTCTTGGAGGGAAAATAGGTCGCAACTTATTATAATTGTTATGCATTACTTTACGGTATATTATATAGAAAAAAAGTCGATTGCGTTTTATAAGAATGTGATCACCCCACTTAATAGTGAGTTGAAAGGATGTTAGTCTTGACTGTGGCCAGTTCAAGTCGGGGAAAGGACGGCGTTCCGCTGAGCGGTGTCGAAACGTGAACGACACAGTTATACTGCGGTACTATACGTTTTCAACCACAAAACAGAAAAAAACTATAGAATCGTAACGTATGCGCGGCGCGTGTGGCATTAAGAGTAACAACTCAAACCCAGACCACAGATAGCAGTCAGTTCGCCACGGACGGCACGAGCGGTTAAGCGAGACTGATGGTGATGTGCATTGTAAAGTATAGAAAAAAATACGGTTTTATCTATTTTGTGTTTTTAACCGACTGCAAGATTTCGAGGGAGGGGGTTCTTAATTCGTCGGGATCTTTGTTGTTGTTGCTTTTTAGTATGCTATTTTTTTCTATGTATGTTCATCCGTTTTTCGAAGACGGCTGGATCGATTTGGAAAATTCTTTTGAAATAATAATAAATAATAGACAGTTATTCCCACTGTCATCAGGTAAGGATCTGATCAAGGGATCCTGGAGAAATCGAGGGAACTATTCATATCTAAATATATAAAAGAAGAAACTGACTGACTGACTGACTGACTGACTGACTGACTGACATATCAACGCACAGCCCAAACCGCTGGTTCTAGAGATTCCAAATTTGGCACGTAGGTTCCTTATAAGGTCTAGGGGTGCACTATGAAAGGATTGTTCAAAATTCACCCCCTAAGGGGGTAAAATGGGGGTCCAAAGTTTGTATGGCGAAACAAGATTTGTTAGACTATTTTATTCGAAACTTCACAGGAGTATTCCTAACGATAAATGAGTAAAAAAGTCAGGTTTTTTGAAAATACAACCCCTAAAAGGGGAAAATGTGGTACATACAAACATGCCAGTCTAACTGAGAACCTCCTTTTTGAGTACTTATAGTATGCGGGCGAAGCCGCGGGAAAAAGCTAGTATTATATAATTATCGTTCTTATAATTGTTTGAGTAATTTTTACAGTAGCTCGGGCATTTGCTTTTGGTAAGGTGAAGCCTAAGTAAATTCGGTTCTTTATTCTTGAAAATTGCACGCGCCATTGCCATGCGCTAGTAAAGGATAGAAGCCTATAGAGGAACCGGTTGTTCAACAGAACTGAATGTTACGATCCTCAGCGCTGAGGGAAAGACTGATGAAGATGACTTGTTTATTGACTTCGAGATTGTTTGCTTAACTTAGACATTACTTCATTACAACATTTGAATGCTTATGTTATGGAAGTTTTCTACGTACTTACTTAAGTTCCAATTTATCTATCAATTATATATAAAAACCGTCTAGTACCCAAAACATACTGTGGAACAAGGTTGGTTTTTTGTAATGTCGTTTCATAATATTTATTTGTTTACGACGTCTACCGCAGTATGACTGAGCCGTTTATTCTAGCTCCGTGTATATCCTGCTTGCGCAAGACCAGATCTCGTCAGGTGGAATGTAAACCGCAGTATATCCATATTGGCGGAAAGTTACCGATTTAGAATTAAAAAGCAGTTTGGATAAAATTACCCTAATAATAATTCCTACATAAAGCTTCCTGTGGTTCTCATCTGTTCTTATGTACTTAATATGTTTATTGTATTGTGTTTTAAGACTTATATGTGCAATAATAATAATTTTACGTCGCCCATAGGTATGAAAATAAAAATATATCTATTGTAAAAAAAAAATGCTTTTTATTCTTAAATTATCTTACTTAAAATTATTGAATAGTGTAATTGTAACGTACTAGTTTAGTGCATAGCATAGTACGGTCAGCTGCAGAGAAATTGGCCCACTCTGCATACATAGCTTGTATGCAAGGGGTCTTTTTCCCAGCAGCTGACTGTACTTACCAAATTTAAAATGAGCGCAGTTTCGCCAACAAACGGTACACTGCTATTGTTTGGCGTTTGACTTAAATTTATTAATAGTTATGTACTGGGTAAACATAAAAGAAAAAGAAAAAATAAGTGCTTAGCAATATTTTATTTTCTTATTGGTTTAATATTTTTACCGCTGTATCACTGACGCGTCTATTCTCGGTCCGCGTATATCCTACTTGCGCAAGAGCACGAGCGATGTTCCAACTTTATAAACCTGATTTTGATTAAACATTAATTACACATCACTTGCAGGACCTACATATCGCTAGCACAAAAGTATGAACGGGATGTCAACTCAATATTAAACCAAAATCAGATTTTTAAAACTGGAATGCCGCTCTAGATCCAGCCAGGCAGGAATGCTAGGCGCGGTCTATCCTTACTGGCAGAGTGAAGCAACGTTGAGAAACTTATCGACATCTAATTCTGCTAAAATATTTACCTATTTGCCCGGCTAACTGGAAAACTGTTTGTAATATCATTGAATTGCGTATACATACTCTTGTTAAATAAATCCCAAACTAGGTGGTCCAACTAGGGGATGGTTTTTGCTTTGAGCGTTCCAAAAAATAAAAAATAATTACGAAAATAATTGCACACAAAGATTTGCCACCATTATGCATGAAACTAATTCCTACCATCAAATAGTAGTTTTTAACAATTTTTTGCCCAAAATGTAATTAATAAAAAATCTGTTGAATATGTAAGAATTATATAAAATACTAGGTACTATTTTTTAGTAAAAACAACATACACACTGAAAACACTATGTAACTAACATGTATTTAACTTCACTCGGGAATTTTCAACAATTTGTCAAAAATAATATTTATTTTCGCGGGCAACATGTAAAAACAAAAAGCGGAAAAGAGAGGAGACGTGCGGGAATCAAGGGTTTCCACGGTCGAATGTTTCACTAGATGGCAGCACCGTGTTTAATCTTTTTTGTATTGGTGGATTTTGACAGTTGCTGTCAAAAATAACTCTCGCCACGGTGCTGCCGTCAAGTGAAACATTCGATCGCGGAAACGCTCATTGACAGCATCATCTGTCGCTCTTTCCTGCCTCATTAGAAAAGGAAAGTCAGCCTATTCTATTGGTTGATTTTTACGTCTCTTCTCATTTACACCTCAGTGTAAGAATGAGAATTAGAATGAGAGAGAATGAGAAGCCACGTGAATTGAGCCTTACAATAGGTATAGGTTAAGAGTTTACAAGAGGGCAAAGGAAACTAAGTACCCCTATTAAGTTTTGCAATAGTTATATGATTCTTCATAATTATGTTATTAATAGGATTGCGAATCTCATTAATTGACGTACGTTTTACGAGTCAATAACGTCAATGTCTTACGTAACATCTGCAATTAAAACTGCACAACTATACCGATGACGTTGAAAATATGATAGCTTACTCCTTTGTAATAGGGTACAAAGTGTAAACCTAACTTTAACGTTGGCTATCATCGACGGACTTCAAGATTACGAAGGATGAGGTTCTCAATTCGTCGACATGTTCATTTTCAACCGACTTCAAGATTACGAAGGAGGAGGTTCCCAATTGGCTACTTTCCTAAAAAAATATATTTAGTCCGTCAGTTAGATTATCAAAAAATATTGGACACGTATTTTACTTTGTCAATCAAACAAAAATTGGTGAAGATGTAGCCCGTTAAAGTTCCGCGTGATGTCACATTTCAGTACAATTTTTAATATAATGTGACGTCACGCGGAACTTTAACGGGCAATATCTTCACCAATTTTTGTTTGATTGACAACATAAAAAATACGTATCCAATATTTTTTGATAATCTAACTGTCGGACTAAATATAATTATATTTTTTTACCCAGGAATTCGTCGACATCTTTATTTTCAACCGACTTCAAGATTTCGAAGGAGGAGGTTATCAATTCACCGGAATCTTTGTTTTTGCTATTTTTATTTATTTTATTTTATATGTATGTTCACAACAAGACGGCTGGAAAATTGTTTTTTTGTTTGAAAGAGTATAGGACTTTATAGGTCCTATTGTCATCAGTTCAGGATCTGATGATGGAATCCTGAAGAAATCGAGGGAACTCTTGAACTATTATAGGCACACCTATAGGTGATTTGAGTATTTTTTACAGTAGCTGGGGTGTTTGCTTTTAGAAGGTGGAGGCTAAGTGAAGTCGGTTCTTGATTGTTTAGAATTATTTAGTTACCTACTTACTATTGAATTTAATTAGACGCAGCTTGTAGAAACACTAGAAACTTGCAATTATAAATGGATTAAAAGTACTTTAAATATCCAAAAAACACCCAAGAAAGTGCGTTAGAATTCTAGTTAGAGACTAATCTCTAGTTTTTAGATACTAAAATTACAACTATTACTTGCGGAAAGGAGATCGTCAATTCTGGGCCACCTTATATAAACCGTATACAGTTTTTACTGCGATGTAAAATAAATACTCATTTTATTACTAAAGTAGACAAAATATTGCAAAAAAATGAAACGGGAATTAGAAATACTAAATAAACAAACATTATGTTGATTTTTCCGCGATTAAAATACAGCAAGACAAGTTGTTAACGTCCTTATGGCATTGACATAAAGTTTAACTTCACCCTGGCCTGAAACGGGATTGTTTTTTGATTTGACACTGTCAATGTATACCGTTACATAATCTGCGTTTTGATACTGTTCGGTAAGTTGGAACATTGTAATATTAAAATTGTATCTAAGCCTACGAATACGGGAGTTTAAATTAGAAATCGACTGTATTAAAACGCCTAAAGATTGAAAATGCGTATTTTTGCATTTTTGATCGTAGTTTGAATATTAAAAGTGGGTTTCATAATGGCATAATATCATGCTCCTTCGATAACGAGACGCATATTTTTTTCACTCTTGTAATGTCAGATACTAGTGCTATCGCACTGAACGGTGGTAAACCTTATCCCTTCGCAATAGGTGTTAGGAATGTTCAGTTAATAGTATCAACGATGGTTTGACAGCAGTCTTTGTTTACTGAAATACAGGAACTATAAATACGATCAAAATATGACTTTTTATTATTTCATCATGATTCCCGTTTTGTTTTCAAGTCCGCTTTTGTACATTATCTTTAAAAAATCGGTACTTTTTTACATTAATATATAAATCATAGTCAAGCACGCTTTCAAATATTGTCCTTGTCAGATTCAAGTTTTAAATTCATGATTTTTCAGTTTTCCCATTAGATTTCGCAATATTTTTACCACCATCCTGATCCAGAAATTATGACGATTCTTTAAAAGTAAGAACCATTCCTTAACGGTTCTAAATAATCTGGGCCAGATCACCTAACAAAAATTGACGATCTCCTTTAATTCTAGCGCGTTTATGATGTATTTATAATAAGGGTGTCAATAACATTATAAAAAAAATAAGTTCGCGTTCAAAAACCAACTCTGTATAGCTTGAAAATCGATGAGCTATATATTATATTGTCTCATGAATCAAAGCAAGTTAATTCTCGAAATATCTTATTCAAACTGTATTTAAATCATGCTATAATTGATTAAACCGCCCACTGAATTTTCCGCGATTAAAATACAGCAAGACAAGTTGTTAACGTCCTTATGGCATTGACATAAAGTTTAACTTCACCCTGGCCTGAAACGGGATTGTTTTTTGATTTGACACTGTCAATGTATACCGTTACATAATCTGCGTTTTGATACTGTTCGGTAAGTTGGAACATTGTAATATTAAAATTGTATCTAAGCCTACGAATACGGGAGTTTAAATTAGAAATCGACTGTATTAAAACGCCTAAAGATTGAAAATGCGTATTTTTGCATTTTTGATCGTAGTTTGAATATTAAAATATTTTTATTTTTATTTTTTATTATAATATCATGCTCCTTCGATAACGAGACGCATATTTTTTTCACTCTTGTAATGTCAGATACTAGTGCTATCGCACTGAACGGTGGTAAACCTTATCCCTTCGCAATAGGTGTTAGGAATGTTCAGTTAATAGTATAAACGATGGTTTGACAGCAGTCTTTGTTTACTGAAATACAGGAACTATAAATACGATCAAAATATGACTTTTTATTATTTCATCATGATTCCCGTTTTGTTTTCAAGTGCGCTTTTGTACATTATCTTTAAAAAATCGGTACTTTTTTACATTAATATATAAATCATAGGCAAGCACGCTTTCAAATATTGTCCTTGTCAGATTCAAGTTTTAAATTCATGATTTTTCAGTTTTCCCATTAGATTTCGCAATATTTTTACCACCATCCTGATCTAGAAATTATGACGATTCTTTAAAAGTAAGAACCATTCCTAAACGGTTCTAAATAATCTGGGCCAGATCACCTAACAAAAATTGACGATCTCCTTTAATTCTAGCGCGTTTATGATGTATTTATAATAAGGGTGTCAATAACATTATAAAAAAAATAAGTTCGCGTTCAAAAACCAACTCTGTATAGCTTGAAAATCGATGAGCTATATATTATATTGTCTCATGAATCAAAGCAAGCTAATTCTCGAAATATCTTATTCAAACTGTATTTAAACCATGCTATAATTGATTAAACCGCCCACTGAATTTGAAGGTTTGGGCAGTTTGGGCTATAGGCGCGATTACCCCATTTAAAGACTTCGCTAATGATGGGTTCCGCCATAGAGATTTTTAGTAGATGACAGCACCGTGACGAGAGGTCTTTTTGACAGCAGCTGTCAAAATCCACCAATAAAAAGATTAAACATGATTGGTGGATTATGACAGCTAGACCTCTCGCCACGGTGCTGCCATCTAGTGATAAACTCTATCGCGGAAACCTTCATTATAAAGGTTTCTTATACATGCCATACATTACCATAACGTAAAACCATATGTTTGAAATAATTAACACCATACAACTGTCGAAAATACGAGTCAAGTTCAATTTATCAAGTAAAAGAAAGAAAGGTCGCATTTCCGGTAACCAGTTCGTCAGATCACCATCTCAATACCGATTACCGACCCAAATAAGAACTTACAGAACCGTTGACAGATAAATTACATGCAAAAAATAAAGGCAAGAATTGAGCGTCCATATCCATATACAGAATTACTATCTGTTCATTCGAAGTAACAACTGTTCTTGATTTAATATTGATTTTACTTTAGCTCGCTCGCACCAAAATGTTATTACTTTACTCGCATAGTCGAGACGCAGTTATAAGTATTAAATCAAGATTATATTTTTAAAGGTCGTATGCCGTTCCAGTTCATTCGATGTTGTCGTCGACTTCACCTTATAATTATTAAGTTAAATAACACGAAAAATCACTTTCGGGCCCTGTCAATACTTACAGTTATGGGCATGTAATTGGTTTATTGGTGAGATTCCGGTGTTTTATAGGATATTTTAATTTTATTAAAGTTTGCTTCTCTGATGTCATGTAGCAATTATAAAACGATTTGTTCTACAGTTTCTTTATTCCTTATTGCCAACGGTGAGATTTACTATCACAAGCCGAACACGGTGTGAATGGGATACGAGTATGCTTCCTCAAACCTTGCATCCTACAGTTGGCGTAGTAACTCCGAATGTTTTTGGGCTGCCGAAATGTGCTACATTTTACATCAACTAGAACTAGGAGTTAACTGGGTTCCTCTCCTCTTCAAAGCTTGTACTTAGACTGTACGACTTTAATGAAATATCCTCTCGGAAAAGAAGCTGGCTATATTCGTTGGAGCACTCTAAGCTTACTTATTTCTTTATGGCAAAAGTCACGAAATATTCTCTTCTCAGCCGGAACGGAAATAAAGGCGTGTTTAAGCTTCCATAAACAATGGAGGGTAACTTACCAGTTGAACAGTGGTGAGATGCTTCTTCCACCACAAATATTTCTCCATGTGCGGTCCCATGGCTGAGCACATGTAGTACGCGTACATGATGACGTGGACCAGGTTGTTCACGATGTTGGAGAAAGTCCCGTGACCACCTAGAAACATATTTGGGTAAGGTGAGAACGGATAGCATGGTCGCCATTTTATCGCATATCGCGTCATGCGTCACTTTCGCACTCACATACTTGTTAGAACCTTAGAACGTAACAGCTATGATGACGGGCGATAAAGACCTGACCATATCAGGCTATACAAGATGTAACAAAAATAGTGTTCATCCGTTTAAGGGCATAATTGATATCGTATTTTAATTTTGAAAAACTAGGAATTTTTTTTAATAGTCTGATTCGTATGGAGGGTCAGCCAGCTACAAAAAAAACATTTTTTTTGCGTCCAAAAATATTTTTTTCTACTTTTTCTTACTCGCAATACGATACTAATTATGCCCTTAAAGTTTATATATTTTATTTTTTAACTTTATATTTATTTAAAGCTTGTATGTGGGATATGTGGAACATGGGGCAAGATGAATAGTTTACGACTGTCATATTGTTTCCGTTGCTGCCATGACATGTTTTAGGCTTGCTGGCAAATGGAAAGAATGGATAACGGTGGCGGGAATTTTGAAAATGGACTACAACATAACATACTTAACATAACATAACATAACATAAATACTCTTTACGTCACACCCGGCCATAATGTGAGTAGTTATCGCACGCTACGCGTACGGTAAAACTCGCATTATGGCCAGGTGGAGACGTAATTTAATTGTGTACTCACCACGGGCAGTAAAAAAAAAGCCCTCTATCGCATATTTACAATCCTCGCCTGCGGCTCGGGTTACAAATACCTGCGATTTCGGGCTTTCTATCTTTTACAGTCCTTGGTAAGTAATGTACTATTATTGCACACCTCAAAATAAAGAAACACATAAAATACAAGTTACAAACAGAATAATCAGAGGTAAAACAATTGGCGGTCTTATCGCTAAAAAGCGATCCCTTCCAGACAACCTTAGGGAAGCGGAAACCATTGAAAATAATTAGAAATACGTAGGTGTTCAACTACTAAACAATAATAAACTTACGCATATAAAATAAAAATAAACTTACATAAACCATACATATATAAATAAAACTACTATTACAATATATATATATATAAATAAAAGGACTATTATAAGTATTATGACGAAATATAAATGATTTTTGAGTAATTATAAAGTTATATAGATGTCATATCCAAAGGAAAAAAGTGACCTGGGCCCAGGGCTGGGCACCGGAGGCCTAGGTCACTTTTTCCTTTGTATATGACATCTATATAAGTTTATAATTTATATAGTAGTGTATCTACTTAAAAATAAACAAATAATAATATTTATTAAAATAATTTGATTTGTTTTCAGTTGATTTTTGAGTAATTTGCAGAATTATTTCTATTTCAGAATTACCAGAATACACCAGCAAGGAAAGCCTTTCTGTAAGAGTCGTTCGGTGCTCTGCTAAGTGGTAGAAAACTCATTAAATTTAAACTTTCGTTAGATATCATAATTCCATAAAATATAACTCTTAGTGATTGAAGATGTTTTTCGGAACTTATGTACGAAATATCATTTGATATTTACCAGTCAATTTTCGGTGAAGGAAAACATCGTGAGGAAACCGGATCTAATCCCAACAAGGCCTAGTTTCCCCCGTGGGTTGAAAGGTCAGATGGCAGTCGCTTTCGTAAAAACTAGTGCCTACGCCAATTCCTGGGATTTGGTTGCGAACGGACCCCAGGCTCAATAGAGCAAAAAGCTGGGACAAACGCTAGCAGGAAGAGGTGATTGAAGATGGAGACTTAAGCTCTCCGAAACGAAGTTTTTCAAAGTTGCAACTCCTCCTAAGTTGGTGCCAGCGGTATAAGACAAGAGTATTATAAGGACGGGGACCGCAAGATCTGCTACATTACGTGATACAAAGATTAGCCCCATGGCACATGTTCATAAAAGTGATGTGGACTAACGAAAAAATAGTTAAAAAAAAAAATTGGCCAAAAGCACAAAAAAGTACCACTATCGGTGTAAAAAATGTGTATTTACCTACGTCATTTGATATAAAGATGACACTAGTGGAAATAAATAGCAATTTGTATGTAGGTACAGAAAAACCCAGTCTGCCAGTTCCTGCATGGTCGGAAGTGCCCGGAAAGACTGATTAAAAAGTAACGAGTTTGACTCCAAATTTACGTCACTTTTGAACCAGTCTGCCGGGCACTTCCGGCCTTTGACGCAAGCAATTTTTCTTAAATTCTTTACTTACTGATGGAAGTAACTCACCAGCAATGAACTTAACGAGCACCCACGCCTCGAAAGGGGTGAGAGAGTGGTGGTAGAGATGCAGCCAGGAAATCTGGTTCTTCTTCTTTCTAAGTACGAAGAACACCGTATCAGCGAACTCGGATAGCTTCGAGAAGTAGTACACCCAGCATAGATGCAGCATCTGTGGAAAATATGGAAGTTAAAAAAAGTGCAAAAAAGAGATTTTTAGATGGAAGTTACGGGACGGAATTGTGGGTAATGATACCCAGCGCGGTTGAATATTCTCAAAAATGAAATCGTATTTGCACAAAAATTGCAAAATATTGGTAAAGTAAAAGGCATTAGTGCGCGGAAACGAGCATTCAGCACGTTAATCCACTACTAAAAATGCCACTTTTTTGAGCAAGTTAAAGATATTTTTGCAAAATGCGTACATCATGTAGTAGGAAATGTTTTGGGTAGGTATCATTCTGTGCATCGAATTAATAAGCAATAATGATTTTTCATCACGCAAAGTAACCTCGATCATATCTGCCTACCTAACCTAACCACCCTACCTAACCTAAGTACCTAAGTCTGCCTATCACTTCCAACTTTCTCTTTCAATTGCTCAAAGGTTAACTGGAAGAAATCCCTTAAAGGGATAAGTTCGCCTTTGTACGTATATGTTGTGTTATATGTCTTTCTTTGTGTTTTCTTGTACAATACAGTGTTTTACTACTACTACTACTACTATTACCTGCCTCAACTCTACTAAAAACTACTTTCAAATATTAGCTTTGACTTTGAAACGAGAAAACTTTACCGTATAAGATTTATGTTTTAAGAAAACAGGATTCTAAGTAAAAAAAATCTTTCGAAAATATACATATACAATTACAGTATTAAAATTATGGGAAAAACGTGTTTCTGTTACGCAAATTATTCTGAATAATCAATTCCAATTTCACTTTTCATCCGCTTCTTCGGTGACATTGTGGTCGAGACAGGTTTTGTAGCATTTATAATATAATCAGGAGAATGGAACTCCGCTGGTTCATACAAACAATTTACGTCTACAGTTTCGAGAAAACAAAATAAAAGGTTGATATTTTAAAGGTAAAAATGATATGAATCAAAGGTGAAAATAAGAGGTTAAAATTCTTTGAATCTTTAAAAAAAGTAATTAATTAAAATGTGTAAGCTATGCACTATCCTACCTATCCTACTATTTTATCTAGTGTTATAGGCCTCATTTAGGATTTGAAAAAAAAATCCTAAATGAGGCCTATAACACGAGCTAAAATATTTGCAATTGAATAGAAAGCCACTTAATAATTACTTTCAAACGGTAGTGTAAGGAAGGAGTTAAATAAATATCTCCTTCTGCCCCTCATGGAACATTTCGGTCGTAAGTTCACAAAAATCTAACATAATGTATAATACGCATGATGTTTTTTTTTATGTATGGTATCAATAGATTTTATTTTATTTATTTATTTTTATTTTGAAATGAGACTTAAAGTCTGAAATTTGCATTTGTTTCACAAAACGCTCCTAACAAAATGATGTGCAAAACTGACGTCACGATTACATACTTAGTCGCGCTGTTTAAAGTATGGAAAAGTTATGAAATTACTATTTTTACAGTGAAATGTTGCGTTTACGTATATGGTTGCCACTTGCCAATCTTGCCATACAATTTATTTTAAAGGTCTTCCTCCTAGCGTTCTCAGCTTTTTTTACTATTATTGAGCCTGAGGTCCGCTTGGCAACCTAATCCCAGGAATTGGCGTAGGCTCTAGTTTTTACGAAAGCGACTGCCATCTGACCTTTCAACCCAGAGGGGAAACTAGGCCTTGTTGGGATTAGATCCGGTTTCCTCGCGATGTTTTCCTTCACAGAAAAGCGACTGGTAAATATCAAATGAAACTTCGTACATAAGTTCCGAAGAACTCAGTGGTACGAGCCGGGGTTTGAACCCGCGACCTTCGGATTGACCGCCAGGCTACCAGCGCTTCACAATTTATTTTACAAGTAAACTGTTAAAAAAGGAATAGTATCATTGTTTTTTTTTAAATATCGTACTTTAAAAAATCGTAAAATATTGAAATTTTGAAACCTGATATCTATGAACCATTTCAATAGATTTTTTTAATTTTCCCTATATTTGGATCATTTTGCACCCTGTCAAAAGTTTTGAAATAGCTTTTAAATAATAAGTTACGAGCTGTTTAGTTTCGTTAAAACCGCCTGTAATAAAGACAACTGTAGCTCTTCTAACTACATTTCCATTGTACCTAATAATATGTAGAGACGTTCGACTTTCAATCCGGAGCTCTCAGGTTCAAACCCCGGCTCGTACCACTGAGTTTTTCAGAACTTACGAGTTTGTACATAATATTATTTGATATTTACTAGTCGCTTTTTGGTGAAAAATTGTGAGGGAACCGGACCTAATCCCAATAGGGCTGAAAGGTTAGATGACAGTCGCTTTTGTCAAAACTAGTGCCTGTTATAGGATAAGGTTGTCATGCAGAAATCAGGCTCAATACGAGCCGTGGCTAAACACCGGGACTAACGCTAGGTGGATGATGATGAATAATATGTATGTACGTCTATCAACAAGTTTGTGTGGTAGCCGGCTCGGGGCACCCGTTCCACAATCTCGATTCCGAGAGAGCTTTCTCTGCATGAACTTGACAGAGTTTCGTCACAGGGACAGGAAAACACATGGACCATAGATCTGTCCACAGACACATCTGTGCTCAATTCCTACCATACATTGACGGATGTGCCCACCAGGCATATCGGCTAGACATATCCGGCAAACACATCTGTGCGTGTAGGTGTACCTACTGCCATTTCGCCGAAAATACTGTTTAAATTTCTAAAAAATTCTGCCGATAATTGTTCTGGCGCTGCATGTTTAAAATTCTAAATGTGCTTGTTTTATTGGTTGCATGCATGTACGAGGGTGGTTTGATAAGTCAGTGACTTTTTGCAGAAAAAAAAATCTTTTTGACCTTTTATAATTTTATTTCTCTACATAATCTCCTTTCAACTCCATACACTTCATCCAACGATGTTCCAGCTTTTTCAACCCCTCCAAAAAATATTTTTTATCAAACCCTGAAAAATATGCTTCAGTTTCAGCTATGACTTCCTCATTTGATGAAAATCTTCTCCCACCGAGCCATTTCTTCATGTTTGGGAATAAAAAAAAATCACATGGGGCCAAATCTGGAGAATAAGGTGGGTGGGGCAGTATTTCATAACGCAATTCTACTAATTTGGCTGTTGCGACTGCCGACGAGTGTGCAGGGGCATTGTCGTGGTGAAAAAGGATTTTCTTCTTTGCCAGATGTGGCCGTTTTTTCACTACTTCTGCGTTGAATTTTTCCAACAATGTAGCATAATAAGGGCCATTTATTGTTTTACCTTTCTCCAAATAATCTATATAAATAACCCCTTGGCTGTCCCAAAAAACAGTGGCCATTACCTTTCCTGCCGAATTAACGGTTTTCGCTTTCTTTGGGGCCCGTTCGTTAGCAGAAGTCCACTGTTTTGACTGATTTTTCGTCTCTGGCGTATAATGGTGGATCCACGTTTCATCTACCGTCACAAAACGACGTAAAAATTCATTGGGATTACGCTTGAATTTGGCTAAGCATTGCTCGGAAGTTGTTTCACGAAGTCGTTTTTGATCGGCTGTCAGCAAACGCGGCACCCATCTTGCGGAAAGCTTTTTCATATTCAAAATATTATGCAAGATATGAAAAACTCGTTCAGATGAAATGTGTACAGTCTCAGCTATCTCACGAATCTTAACTCGACGGTCATCCAAAACAATATCGTGAACTTTATTCACGACATCATCAGTGGTGACTTCAATTGGCCTACCAGAGCGTTCTGCGTCATTGGTAGTGGTACGCCCAGAACGAAATTCTGTAAACCACTTATGTACCATTCCATGAGAAGGAGCAGATTCCCCATAATATTTTTTTAAACAGTTTTCAGTCTCTTTAATAGTTTTTCCACGTAAAAAGTAATGTTTAATTAACACACGAAATTCGCTTTTCTCCATTTTCCAACAATTTTCCGACCGTATTTGACATATGCCTCAATAACTTTTTTATTTTCCCACCTTTTTTAAAAAAAAAAAAACTGCCAGCTACCAAGGAGTTCAGAATCGTAATTAAAAAGTTTATATGTTAAAATGATTTTTGTTTTACTTAAAGTCACCGAGTTATCAAACCGCCCTCGTATACATTTTGACACTTATTCTGTTACTTTTCTTTTCTAACCTAATAATAGTGATAATATTGCAAAATTCTAAGACTCTTCTCAATAACATGTTTTCTTTGTTATGTTACATTTTTTGGAGCAAAGGAATTCTGTATTACTTAGAAGTGGAAACTGTTTTGACTTATGTTTTAACTTATATGCTTACCTTCTTGTATTATTATATGCTGTTTGATTCTATAAAAAAACCCTCCTAATTTTATTTCCCAAACAACTTATCACAGTACGTTTAGTTAGCATACCAACGTTTACCAAATGAATTGTTTCGCATACTCGTAGTTTCATTTGGCCGAATTTTCATTTGGCATAGGTTATGTTAGGTTAGTATGCTAAATAAAAATATGCGAAACGATATTATGCCATCTGATGATTCTGCTAAATGAAACTATGGGAAAAATAGTTTTGCCACACAATTTTCGGCTACATATTAGTAAACCGTGCGTGTAACCTAGACTTTTACCAAGTGTGACTAGTTACTGTTGTACAGTGCGCTTTCGGCTTTCACATTATCCAATCAGATATCGGATGTCGAATAGGACCACGAACAAGACAAATTTAAAATTTGTGCATTTCTATGTGTTTTGCGTAAAATACCAAATGTCCATTGCTCAAAAGAAATGACTAACGCAAAGATGGCGGGCTTAATCTTAATGCCATAGGGTACTCTCTAGCAGCTGATTTGTTCCTTGGGCCAGACGACATCCGATATCGGATCGGACAATGTGAATACCCTCTTGAGTCCAAGCGGTATAAGTGACCTAGAATCATTACAGTTTTATTTAATACGACGACGGTGGCAAACAAGCATACTGTGCGCCTGATGGTAAGCAGCTACCGTAGCCTATGGACGCCTGCAACTCCAGAGGAGTTACATGCGCGTTGTTGACCCTTTACAAAAGAAGAATTATAGCAGCACAATGAATGCTTGACGACGATCCAATGCGTGACGTAAAATGCAATGTTGTCAAGTGTCATTTGAAGTATTAAAATCGGAATTAGAGTTTGTTCCGAAAGAGAAGTGTCGTGGTTTATATGGGAGCTCATGCATTTTAGAAAGTTCTATTTCCGAACAGACTCTATATACCTAGTGCGTGTGAATTATTTTCTTTTGTAACAATATTTTCCAAGCATCTATCGTCTACCGAATGCAGTTTTTCTAAGTATACTATTATTCAGAGCAATGACGCGTTGTGAGATCGAAGACAAGTGTCCCCAAATTATGCAACCGTGAAATAGGTACCCAGATTTTGATCCTTTAAACTTTCTGTTACTGCTGCGTGGTTGTTTAATGCCCAACAACCAAGTATAATGGACCGCCTCTGGATTTTAAAAACCTCACGAGGGACGCTACTGACCCCTTAAGGAAATTAAAATTAAAATTGTGATAATTGCATACAAAAAACTTACAACACAATTTATTAATTAGCCATACCATACGACAAATAAATAAACTGCTTAGAATAATTTTATATGCTAAAAAAACAATTTTAATCTAAGAGAAATTCAATTATAAAAGTATAAAAGACCTATTTACTATTTAGTAAGTACACCATCCATATGGTCTAAGAGCTGGCCACGTCAGATATGACACAATAATGAGAGCAATGAAACCTGTCTAGTTAGATTGCTTTACCATCCTTATTGCTAGATCCGGGCATCTGGCAGCTTTTAATGGGTGGAGGTCAGAGTGACAGACCAACAAAGTTTTTATGTTGGAAAAAAGTAATATAAAAATAGGTACAAACTGCCAAAGTTGTGTTTTTTATAGGGGACAGGGCCTATATTTTAACATTAGATTTAAATCCATTGTCTGTTATTGCGGAAACAAAAACAGTAGGCGAGTAACCAAAAATTGCATTATACATCATTTGGCACTACTTCCCCCAACAGAAACTTCTGGCTATACTAGGCTGCTATTTATATATCCGGAAACCGGGATTACAATCTTCTTAAATAGCATATTTGACCTCCATGGTAAAATTTGAACTTTTTAAAGTACTGGCCGGTATATTTTTTCTTTCTTATTAACGCTCGTGTTTTGTTTTTGACGGGTTTTAAATGTCATCTCGCAGCAAGAATGGAACTCACTCGTGAAAATATTCGTGCTATGATTTATTATGATTTTCGGCGTGGTTTAACGCAACAACAGTGCATAGATCAACTAACTTCAACTTTTGGTGATGAAGCCCCATCTAAAACTACTGTGTATCACTGGTTTAGTGAGTTCAATCGTGGACGTAGTATGCTTACGGACGAAGTTAAGGCAGGTCGCCCGAAATCGGTCGTTGTAGAACAAAATATCGAGGCTGTGCGAAAACTTATAATGGACGACCGACATGTTACGTACCGCGAGATAGAGGCGACTCTGGGTATTTCTATGACCAGCATTGATAGCATATTACATAATTATTTGGCTGTAAAAAAAATTTGTTCGCGTTGGATACCCCACAACTTAACAAAAGAGCAAAAAGATGCTCGCGTCGAATGGTGCAATAAAATGTTAAAAAAATATAACCGTGGTGACTCAAAAGCCGTTTATAACATCTATACAGGTGACGAATCCTGGATCTATGCATACGATCCCGAAAAGAAGCAACAATCAACGGTATGGGTGTTTCAAAATGAGCCGAACCCTACGAAAGTTACTCGTGCAAAAAGTACATTGAAACAAATGGTGGCCTGCTTCTTCGGTATTAATGGCCATGTAGCTACAGTGCCACTAGAAAACCGTAGAACGGTTAATTCAGAGTGGTACACGACCATTTGCTTACCGGAAGTATTTGAACAAATTCGTAAAACTAACCAGCGACGAAGAATCATTCTTCATCATGACAATGCCAGCTGTCATACGTCACGCGAACTAACTCTATTTTTGGAGGGTCAAAATGTGGAATTAACGGGTCATCCGCCGTACAGCTCTGACTTGGCACCCAACGATTTTTATTTATTTCCAAATATAAAGAATAAATTACGCGGTCAACGATTTTCGACCGCTGAAGATGCTGTCGACGCATTCAAACAACACGTTATGGAGGTACCTCAGGCGGAGTGGCAGAAGTGCTTTAAAAATTGGTTCACGCGAATGCAAAAGTGCATAGATCATCAAGGGGAATACTTTGAAAAACAATAAAACCATTTTCAGCCGTGTACGTTTGTTTGTTTTTTTGTTTCCGGATATATAAGTAGATTGATTATATAATTTCCCATAATACTGCATCAAACCCAGAACTCTAGGATTTGTTTTCCTTAAGTTATTTGCATTCTTTAACCTCCACCACTTTACAGCTGCCAGATGTCCGGATCTAGAAATAAGCATAGTATAGCAAATTAACTAGAGGGGTTTTGTTGCTCTCATTATTGTGTCATATCTGACGTGGCCAGCTCTCCGTCTAATAGCATTAGACAAAAAACTGTCTCGTTGTACAATCGTCCACACTGTTTTCTGTTAAATTGTACTTTATTACCAGCACGTAAGGTCCACCTATGTTTACTTAAAATTGTAGCTATCAGTACTCGTAGTTCGCTGTTAAGTCTCATCTTACACTGGGCACTCGAGGTGACAGGTGGAACTTGATTTACTGCCTTGCTCGTTTTATGGAATGTGGCATTTACTTTCTTTCTCGTTTAAGGCTAGCAGGCCAGTGTCGTGGTTCATTAACAAGGGCCCCGATTTGGATTATTATACTATTTTTGAGAGCTGTCATTGAATACAAGATTTTGCATAAAAATGATGTTTTAAGATAAATTGTATAGACAGGTTTCAAAATTGTTCTTTAAGTGGTAGAAGATAATCTCACAATATTTTCGACTAAGCGATAACTAAAAAGTCGCGGTACCGATATTAAATATAATTCGTACCGATGTTGAGATTGTTGAGTTCTGGTTGTTTAGGACCTTATGACTTCTTGTATGACTTTTAAAAAGTTTGAAGTTCGTAGAAATAATGGAATTTGTATGCAACATTACTGTCGCGCAATTGCTTGTAACTTTTTTTTAGGGTTCCGTACCTCGAAAGGAAAAAAACGGAACCCTTTGTTGTACGTCCGTCCGTCTGTCAAGACCCTTTTTCTCAGGAACACGTGGAGGTCTCAGGTCTACTGTCCCTTGGAACTGTAATAAAATCAAACTTCTAAGCCAACGCAATAAAAAGATACAGCCGTTTATACCGCAAATTTCCGCAACTTTCGAAACTCGCAAGGGAATCAAAACCTACATGGTACTTCCCGCGAACTCAGAATCTTTAAATTTGGTACGAAGCGACGTCTTATAGCACAGATAAAGGAAAAATTGCGAAAACCGTAAATTTTTAGTTACATCACATAATAAAAATATTTTTAATAATTTTAAAGTTACTACCCCTATATCTACAGGTTTGTACGGAACGCTCGGCCGCACTTGGCCGGTTTATTTTTATAGACATGCACTTTTACACCTAATATTTGACTAGCAAAGTCAACCTTGCGGCAAAATCTTAATATTGCGTTCTCTAAAGAACCAGCATCCTAATGTTCAAGGTTATTGAGCCAGGGACGCGCCTTAAGCCCGATTCGCAAAGTGAAAGGTTTGATCTCGCTATTTGCCTACGCCAGGTGTTTCTATCCAAATATCTGAACTATGAAGTGCCAAACGGAAACTATACAACAAAGCACAGTGACACAACACTTTCGAACGTAGCCGGTTGTGTCGGAAGAAAGTGTAGCTTGTTCCGTTGTCACTTGACATATTGATGAGGCATCAATTCAGTGATCGTACATTTTCCAGCATTTTTGGTGCAGTGCTAGGGTTATTATTATTTTGACGCTATTAAATTGTTAAAATTGCTATCAAATAAAATCAAGGCCATTTAGAACATATAATAATGGAGAGATGGTTTGTAATTAATTAAATTATCAGCATAGCTGCACGCAATGCGCGCGGTTCGTAAATTGTCATTTGTTCAGATACCCTTCTTTTACGTTATGAAATTTATGAATGTTACAATTATAATGTTGTGCGTGTACACTCATATCCATGTATATTTTACTTAGTATTAATGTTATATCTCGTGTAAGTGAATTGTAAAATTCTTAATGAGATTAAATGATCTTAAACCTTAAACCTTAAATTACAATTTCACAAAAAAACGTCATTGCACCAAAAATGCTGGAAAATGTACGATCACTGGGCATCATACATAAATAGTAGGCTTAAGAGTCTGTACTTTTTTTCGATTTTGCTCAGCTTTTCGATACTATTTTGAAGTACTAATAGAACTTCTATTAGTTTGTATACATATTATGAAAGATTGTTTCTTTTCAACCGACTTCAAGATTTCGAAGGAAGAGGTTTTCAATTTGTCGGGATGTATGTTTTTGCTTGTATTTGTTATTATTTTTTATTATGTATGTTCACCTATTATTCGAAGACGGCTGGACCGATTTGAAAAATTCTTGTTTTGTTTGAAAGAGTATACTTTACAGTTGGTCCTATTGTAACCAGGTCAGGATCTAATGATGGGATTCTGGAGAAATCGAGGGAACTCTTCAACTATTATAGGCACACCTAAAGTGATTTGAGTATTTTTAACAGCAGCTCGAGCATTTGCTTTTGGAAAGGTGGATGCTAAGTGAAGTCGGGTCTTTTTAGGGTTCCGTAGTCAACTAGGAACCCTTATAGTTTCGCCATGTCTGTCCGTCCGTCCGTCCGTCCGCGGATAATCTCAGTGACCGTTAGCACTAGAAAGCTGAAATTTGGTACTAATATGTATATCAATCACGCCGACAAAGTGGTAAAATAAAAAGTGGAAAAAAATGTTTTATTAGGGTACGAGTACCTCCCCTATACGTAAAGTGGGGAGTGATTTTTTTTTTCATTTCAGCCCTATCCAACAATATATTATTAATATATTGTTGGATAGGTATTTAAAAATGAATACGGGCTTAGTAAATTTTTGATAATGTAAATATTTTCGGAAATAATCGCTCCAGAAGTAAAAAAAATGTGTCCCCCCCTCTAACTTTTGAACCATAAGTTTTAAAAATATGAAAAAAATCTCAAAAGTAGAACTTTATAAAAACTTTCTAGGAAAATTATTTTGAACTTGATAGATTGAATAGATTTTGAAAAAAAATTACAAAATAATTTCTGAACTAAGTTTGTAATTTAACCGTATAAGCAGGTGTTTATTATACCTGTAATTTCTACGAAATCACAATGAAATGACGTGCTTTCAAATAAAGTTTTGAAAAAAATTACAAAATAATTTCTGAACTAAGTTTTTAACTCTTAAGTGGGGACACTTACTGTGACGGACGGAAAACTATGGAACCCAACACTGAGCGTGGCCCGACACGCTCTTGGCCGGTTTTTGTTTTTAAATTTCATAAGTGGAACCCCTTACTCTAAGTCTAGGTAGAAAGAGAAGTCTTGTAGAATTCACGAGTTTCTATATAAACCACGAGACTTCCCTTTCCGCATAAACTTTATCGAACGATCGGGAGCGTAAGCGAAGTGAGTTCTTACAAACAACTTCGGCTACTGGGCTTTTTGATTTTGAGAATTAGTTCCACGATAACTTTAGTAACGTTTTTCTGATCTTTATGAAATTTGTTGGGGGTGTAGCAGAGATACATATAATTTGAGAGTTCGTATATGAGCAGGATCGATCAAGGGGTTGTGGAGCTAGAAAGCGAAAAAATATCTTCAGAAGGGTCTTGTTATATTGGTCCATTCGTTTGTATGTAAATCGCGAGTTCTCCGTTTGAGGCGGACTACTAGTTTATTTAGTATTTCACAAACATAACATACAATAACTTGTGTCATCTACTCGTACTATTCATCTTTGTAGATTGTAGAAACATTGACAGTTACCAATGTCAAACACACAATGACAACACTTTCGAATGGCAAATCTATTGTATAGCTGTCAAACTTGACCGATACATGCTCAGGCGCACTCAGATGAGTCACTGACTTACTGTAGTATACCTTCAGGATCACGAGTACTAACTTTTTAATTAAGCGAGCGTATGACGCGGGGTTATTTGACTAAGGGATTTTTGTGGCTTTGTTTTATTTTTGTAATTTTGTATTTTATTTTGTGTTTGATATTGTATGTGTATGTTTTTAATTATTAAATCTGGAAAATTTAATGTACATAACTTTTTTGTACTAGTGAGTTTTTATTTTTTGCCTTTGGCCTTTAAATTGCAATTATGTGAGCTTTTTTGTTTAAAATGAGCGGTTATGGTTATGATTTATTTATGGAGTATTTGTTTAAAATAATATTTATTAAATTAAGTATGTCTACTGTATTATGTCTCAGGTCAAAAACATAATGTTTTTTGATTGCTCTTAACAATTTAATATAGCCATTTTTATAGGGTGAATTGGGCTAATTCCGATAGGAAAAAAGTGGCGGGTACATAGGTTGCTACTTATATATCCGGAAACAAAAAAACAAACAAACGTACACGGCTGAAAATGGTTTTATTGTTTTTCAAAGTATTCCCCTTGATGATCTATGCACTTTTGCATTCGCGTGAACCAATTTTTAAAGCACTTCTGCCACTCCGCCTGAGGTACTTCCATAACGTGTTGTTTGAATGCGTCGACAGTATCTTCAGCGGTCGAAAATCGTTGACCGCGTAATTTATTCTTTATATTTGGAAATAAATAAAAATCGTTGGGTGCCAAGTCAGGGCTGTACGGCGGATGACCCGTTAATTCCACATTTTGACCCTCCAAAAATAGAGTTGTTTCGCGTGACGTATGACAGCTGGCATTGTCATGATGAAGAATGATTCTTCGTCGCTGGTTAGTTTTACGAATTTGTTCAAATACTTCCGGTAAGCAAATGGTCGTGTACCACTCTGAATTAACCGTTCTACGGTTTTCTAGTGGCACTGTAGCTACATGGCCATTAATACCGAAGAAGCAGGCCACCATTTGTTTCAATGTACTTTTTGCACGAGTAACTTTCGTAGGGTTCGGCTCATTTTGAAACACCCATACCGTTGATTGTTGCTTCGTTTCGGGATCGTATGCATAGATCCAGGATTCGTCACCTGTATAGATGTTATAAACGGCTTTTGAGTCACCACGGTTATATTTTTTTAACATTTTATTGCACCATTCGACGCGAGCATCTTTTTGCTCTTTTGTTAAGTTGTGGGGTATCCAACGCGAACAAATTTTTTTTACAGCCAAATAATTATGTAATATGCTATTAATGCTGGTCATAGAAATACCCAGAGTCGCCTCTATCTCGCGGTACGTAACATGTCGGTCGTCCATTATAAGTTTTCGCACAGCCTCGATATTTTGTTGTACAACGACCGATTTCGGGCGACCTGCCTTAACTTCGTCCGTAAGCATACTACGTCCACGATTGAACTCACTAAACCAGTGATACACAGTAGTTTTAGATGGGGCTTCATCACCAAAAGTTGAAGTTAGTTGATCTATGCACTGTTGTTGCGTTAAACCACGCCGAAAATCATAATAAATCATAGCACGAATATTTTCACGAGTGAGTTCCATTCTTGCTGCGAGATGACATTTAAAACCCGTCAAAAACAAAACACGAGCGTTAATAAGAAAGAAAAAATATACCGGCCAGTACTTAAAAAAGTTCAAATTTTACCATGGAGGTCAAATATGCTATTTAAGAAGATTGTAATACCGAAAGATGTCTCTTTATACAATAGGATAAAAGCGATATTTGAATGATTTACGGGATTACACCCTTTGCGAAATTATCCCAATGCACTCTACAACATGTTTTTCATGATATTGATTAGTTTTTTTTATCTAATTCCAAGACTCGTTATGACATATCTACGTTAAGACGACTAGAAATGGAAACCATTTCTTGTCGTCTTTGCATTTGAAATTCACATAAACACAATATTTACAAACTTGAGTGTTGAAGTGTGTTCACGTGTTTGGTAACAAATGTTTAAGTGTTTGTGTTTGTTGTGGGTCAAATCTGGTGTTTACTTTCAGTAATTACTCGTACAGGTGCCTAATGAAGAAGAAGATAATGAATTAGGTCAGAACCAACAATCCAATACGACCAAGTTAAGAGGTATCCGTTACGAACAAACAATATTTTTTTTTAAATTCGGATGTCGAAGGACGAAGGAGTTCAGAGTTTTTGGCAAACAAACATAAAAACAGAAATAATAGACGAAATAGTTCTTAACCTATACAGGATGTAACAAAAATACTGGTGATCCGTTTAAGGGCTTAATTGGTATTTTGGCCGGCCAACCCTCCATACAAAACCTAATTATTTTTACCCGCGAAATTCTTTTCAGCCGACTTCAAGATTTCGAAGGAGGAGGTTATCAATTCACACATTTTTTTTTAATGTATGTTCACCGATTATTCAAAGACGGCTGGATCGATTTGGAAAATTCTTTTTTTGTTTGAAAGCGTATACTTCACAGTTGGTCCCATTGTAACCAGGTCAGGATCTGATGATGGGATCCTGGAGAAATCGAAGGAACTCTTCAACTATTATAGGCACACCTATTGTGATTTGAGTATTTTTTACAGCAGCTTGAGCATTTGCTGTTGGAAAGGTGGATGCTAAGTGAAGTCGGTTCTTTTTTGTTTAAAATTATTTCTTATTTTTTCATAATTAGAATACGATACCAATTATGCCCTTAAAAGAATCAGCAGCAATTTTGTTACACCTTGTATATACAGCGTGCTGCAGACTAGGGTTTGAAATCCGGATCCGAAATGTATGAAATTTCTCGGCTCTGGGGATCTTCCCATAGATTTCAGATCCGTCGTGCCGACCCTATCTTCATTACGTACCTCTGACCATGGGGCTCTTTAAATGTAAGGATCTTTTTGGCTCATAAAAATTAACTACAAAACTGATGAACTTCAACTACAAATTTTGAATGTAACTGGATTTTTTGTATATTTTAAAACCTATTTGAGCAAGCAATGTACTGCAAAATCATCAGTTTTTCAAGTGTGACAGACGACTTCAATTGGTTTATTGGATGGTAAAAAACATTAAAGACCTTTATTCAAATAGTTGTAGACTAAAAGTAGCTTAGCTTAATTTCGATGCTTACATTTAAAGCCCCTTGGTCAGAGGCACGCTGTATAAGAGAATCCTTATAAATAACTATAGAAGATAAGTGACCAACAGATAATAAAAAAATACTTACCAAAAATATGGCACGTGATAATTCGTTAAGATTTGACGTTGTTACTTCTACAAAAGGAGTCTCATTATAAGTTATAAGTCGTATTATAAGTTCATTGAATAACGTATAAGAAGTCTACGGTCAATCGTGATTCGGTGCTAAGAAAATAATCATGGTAAATAAATATCTGATGTACGAAAACGTCGTAGTGCAAGTTCGATTTGTACTTACCCGGTTTTCTAACGAAAATACTGCTTTGTACATTAATATTATCCATTTAGGATTTTTATTTCCGGCAACTGGTACTTATGTACTTCCGCTATTAGATTTTACCCCTTACTACTTGTAATTAAGATACATATTAGTGCATACGATTCTACGTAATCGTAATTAAGATAATTAAAGGTGAATCTTCTGCAGAAACTAATATTTATTCACCTAGGCTCTTTTAAATCAGTCGACGATTGAACTTTCTACAGCCGAGATTAATAATAAAATGTACGTTATTACTAACAGTATTAGAGTTCATATTTCATTAATTGTAAAGTTTATGCCTACTAAAATATCTTAATTGTTTTAGGTGCTAATGACGGCATCCATAACTTCTGGCAAATGTAAAATGCCGTTGATAATTTTTTCCTCTCAGTCATTTAAACATTAAGTTTATGTTAGAAAATACATAAATAAGCAACATGCATGATTTTTGTAGAAGACTTCACCCGATTATATTTCCCTGTGAGATTCAAATGTCTCTGATAAACCTACTACCTATTGTAGCCCTGGAACGTCAAAAATGCGAAAATATGTTAGGCGTCTGCACCGCGCGTCAAATCAAAACGCCCCATACAAAAAGCACGATGTGCGTGACGTCACCGGCCGGCCTCCAAGTTGCGGGAAACTGTTTGGAAGGAATAATTTTTTGGAGTATTTTTGACATTTTAGGAGTGAATAAATGTGTTTCAGTATATAGTTGTCTTACCTTTTTTCTTATCACAATACAAGTAATCTAATAAAGGTTTTAAAATACATTTGGGGGCATTAAAAAAATCGCGTAAATTTTACGTGTTTAAACTGCAATATCTTACAAAAACATTATGAAATTAGTACGGATTTCCAGTTTTTATTTAATTTTTATTTTATTTTCAAATATTAATTTGGTGTTGATAAACGTGTTTATTAAATACAATCTCTGAAATATTCTTCACGCATATTCGCAATTGCTATGGTTTGCTTTTATGAATGTATGACAATTCAGTTATATGTATGTACCTTTGCACTATTCTAGTACGTAGTGCCGTCAGAATAATTACTATATTCCATTAACGTCAGCACTAAAATAGTTTTTATTTTTCTAGAAACAAGTGACAGTTAATTGCAATGCCTAGGAAATAACCAGATAGTTTTATAAGTACCTAGCCGAAATAAGAGATTGAGATCTTTGATTATATGATAGCTTTATAACCTATCAAAATACAATTGTACATAGATTGACTACTGAATTAAAAAAATAACTCTTTTACATATTTATATGTCGTGTATTTTTATTGTAATGGAAAAAAAACATGAAATTTGGATTTAAAATAAAAAATGAGTAGGTATTTATCTATATTTAATGGGTAACTTTTAAAACATGTTTTTGGATATTTGCATTCGTATTCACACAATTCAATGTGAATATATTACGAATATTTTTAATGCGGTTTTTCTAAAAAAAATACTGTAAAGAAAATGACGACAATTGCAAACGGTTTTAATTAGCTTAATGGAAAATAATATATTATATATGTTATACCTCTATATAGCCTCAAAAATTACATAGGCACGGCTTTAGAACTATAACTTCCAACAGTATTACACAGGGCGGACACGTCATACTTCAAAACTCGTTTAAGCGTCTTAGTGTGCACGGTTCATCTGTACACGCTTCAATGTGTGCGTGCGTCTTAGAGCGCTGTTTCCGCTGTCGTAAATAATGTTTGACAATACACCGACATTTTGCTTTTTATTGATGGGCTGCGATTCGAAAAATAAACACACACACTGGACAGACACAGCTCCAACCCAACTCTATACAACGCTATAACGACATTGACATTTGCTATTCGAATAGATTTTCATTCAACATTGGTCTGAATCGCTCACCAATCGCTCGCAATTTCGATCGCTTTACCAATTAAGCTATGGGTCAAGTTACTAAGTTGACGAAATTTTCAATGCCTTCAATCATCTTTTTGCATTTATTTTGATCTACTTCGGCTTTACAGCAGCCGTAAGCGACATCTAGGTACTAACTACTATATTTAGCTTACTAGTTCCTTTCAGGGCGGGGCGTAGCGTGGCCATTCTGTATGAAATACATTCTGTGGTATTACCACAACATAATACACATAACTACAAGCACGCGATCTCTAACCTACAAACGGACGGACAGACATTAGCCCAAAGTGATGGTTCCGTTACGCAAATGTGGAATTATAATAATTCGTTTGGTTACGAAATAGATTCAGTGAGTTTTCGTACTAATTAGAGAGAAATTATACTTGGTAACTATTCGCTTTCGAGTTTACTTTGTTAAAAGAGTGTGATTTTGATATTAATAAAATTATCTATCCCTAAGTCATTAGTTCAAGTGAAAGAAGACCTTTACTTTTTATAATTGAAAGAAAAATGGAAAAAATTTTTTTCTTTCAATTATAAAATTGAAATTTCGCTTGCAGACGTTTCTGCTTAATACAAAATTAATTAAGACCTTTACTTCCCGGACGTTGAATTTCCAAAATTATTTATTTAATTAGTATGTTTATTGTATACTAGAATCACTTACTTTTTTTATTTAAATTCAAAATTTGTTTCTAACTGTTGATGATGGATTATTATAATTTGGAAATTTATGTAGAAGACACAGTTCAGGTAAGAAAGTATATCAAACTCGTATGTAATTCATTTTCAAATAGTCAGATTTGGACTCATATTTTTTCTTTGGTATTTTTCTTAAACTATAACCTATTGTTGGTTAATCTAACTTGGTTTGATATGAAAATAGGTGTCATATAGTTACTTCAGAAAAAGTGACCAAACCCTCCGGTGTCCGAGGCCAGATCTGGCCTCGGACACCGGAGGGTTTGGTCACTTTTTCTGAAGTATATGACATCTATTTTCAGTTTATATGTAGTAGTGTAACTACGTAAAAATTGCAAATCAAAAAATATTGAACAAAAATAATTTGATTTGCTTCAAGATTCTTTGGTTTGATATGTTTTCTTATAGAACAACGCACTTACATGTATTGTTTAGTTTTGATGTACTGTTGTTTTGAAAAAATAAGTCCCGCCGAGTTTCTTGCCGGACATAATTCTTCTCGGGTCAGAGGTGTAGGGTTAGAACCGGTGTAGTTTGATTTTTTTTTCTCTCTTTTACTTTGACGTGTAAGGCGGTCGTCACACTGCTCCGCATCTCGCAGCGACGTCCGTTGATGCGTTTTTTAACCTTGTATGTAGAATCTTGATTTTGTATAGAAAAATCGCATGGTACGACACACTGGCTCCGCCTCGACGCGCGGAGGAGCAAGACGCACGACGACTCGTGCGCTCGGACGGAGACGCGGTGCATGTCGCAGGGTATGTCACACCGAGCTCCGCAGTGCCGTACGGATTTTAGTGCAAGAAAGGACGTAGGCGTAATGGATATCAACGTCTATAAGTTTATTTTTGAAATTGAAAGTCGTTCGTTTAATCATAATCTAGGAATTCTTATTAAAGTATAATTGAAGATTGAAGTAGTAGCTTTTCTTCCGCTGTAATAGAACGTCGAAAATTTGTGTCCGCGCCAGTAATAATCACCCCAATTTTGTTTAGCAAATAATCAAATGACGCGGTTGACATACGGGTGCAATTAAAAAAAAATTCTTCGTGTTGCCTTAAATCTTGGTAATATCTAGCAAAAGATCCATTTATAGGTCTGGTTTGTAAATAGGGAAGTACCCAGTGTCTTCTGCGTTTTATGACTCGATTGTACAAAAACCAAACTGAAAGTATCACCGCAGCGTTCTGAATAAGTACCGTGTCCATTTTATCGACAAATGGGAACTATTTTCACCTTAACGTTCGAATGTGAAATGAACGCGAGACGGAAGTAACGCGGGACGTCGCGCGTCGCAGCTCCGGACGGAGATGCGGAGAAAACTCGGACGTTGGTGCGTTGTCTCCGCATGCGAGTCCGTTGCTCCGCGTCTCGCAACGAGACGCGGCGGCAGTGTGACAACCGCCTAAAAGTGCCCTTGTGGCCTACTTACTGAATAAATGTTTGAGTTTGAGTTTAATTTCTTAGTAGCTCGCCATCAGATATATCGGAGCGGCCGAGGTGGTAACAAATATCTGAGCAACGCCTCTAGTCAAAACGAAATAGTGCATGTTCAGATATTTGTGTGATTAATCTTTTGTAGGTAGGTATGACGCGATGATCGCAACGCATTTTAAAATAATTTAATGTAGATTATTCAGGATCTGGACAACTGAAGAACAAATCAAATTATTTTTAATAAATATTTTGATTTGTTTATTTTAAGTAGACACACTACTATATAAATTATAAACTTATATAGATGTCATATACAAAGGAAAAATTGACCTAGGCCTCCGGTGCCCAGGGCTGGGATCGAACCAGCGTCTTCTGCCGCGAATGCAGAAGACGCTGGTTCGATCCCAGCCCTGGGCACCGGAGGCCTAGGTCAATTTTTCCTTTGTATATGACATCTATATAAGTTTAGGATCTGTACACTTTATTATACGCACTGATAAAATAATTAAGCAAGTCTTTGATACCGTCATAGGAAAAGAAGAAGAGAGAGAAGACGAGCCTGAAATGCAGGGAGCCTTAGCCATACAGGGTGTAACAAAAAGAATGGTGATCCGTTTAAGGGCATAATTGATATCGTATTCTAATTATGAAAAACTAAGTTTTTTTAGGGTTCCGTACCTCGAAAGGGAAAAACGGAACCCTTATAGGATCACTTTGTTGTCCGTCTGTCTGTCTGTCTGTCTGTCTGTCTGTCAAGACCATTTTTCTCAGGAACGCGTGGAGGTATCAAGCTGAAATTTATATCAAATAGTCAGGCCTATTGTCCCTTGGAGCTGTGAAAAAATCAAACTTAAAAGCCAACGCAATCAAAAGATACAGTCGTTTATGCTGCAAATTTTAGAGTTTATCGGCACGCGCAAAACCTACGGGGTACTTCCCGGGAACTCAGAAACTTGAAATTTTGCACGAAGCAACGTCATATAGCATAGACAATGGAAAAATTACAAAAAGTAGACATTTTTAGTAAAATCATACAAAAAATATTTTTTTTAATTTTAAACTTACTACCTTTTTCCTCGTAAACGCGTGGAGGTATTAAATTAAAATTCATGTTAAATACTTAGGGCTATAGGACCTTTCAGATGTAGCAAAACCAAACTTTTATGTCAACGCAATCAAAAGAAATAGCAATTTAAGTCGCAAGAAAAGTGAGTACTCGCAAGAAACTCAAAACCTAAAGGGTACTTCCCGTAAACTCAGAAACTTGAAAGTTGGCACGAAGAAACTTCATATAGCACAAATAAAGGAAAAATTACGAAAAGTAGACATTTTTAGTAAAATCATACAAAAAATATTTTATTTTATTTTAAACTTACTACCTTTTTCCTCGTAAACGCGTAGAAGTATTAAATGGAAATTAGTAATAAACATACTACAACTTTTGCTTGTTATAGGTTTGTACGGAACCCTCGGTGCGCGAGTCCGACTCGCACTTGGCCGGTTTTTTTTTGTATGGAGGGTGTCCCATACAAAAAAAAAAATTGTGTATATTTTTTCTCCTACTTTTTCTTAGTTGCATTACAATACCAATTATGCCCTTAAACGGATCACCAGTATTTTTGTTACACCCTGTATAAAACTTGAGATAAATCAAACGTACTTTAACACTTTTCGTGCCACAATTCTCTATACACGTTCGAAGCCAATCCTAGCGTTTTTCCGCTTTGTAGAGGCTAACAGACAGCTTAGCAGGTTCCAAGCACTGAACTCGAAAAATAGGAAAACTCACCCGTCTCGCCTGCTCGCTTTGGCTGTAGTCAACCGGCTGACAAGCCAGGCTGTAGTCGCCCCACCATCCCGACATCAGGTGCTGGAACAAACGAGTGATATTTAAGTAAGTAAGTTCTTCATTTGCTTTGAATGTGGTTAACAAAAGGTCTTAAATTAATACATTGAAGCGTATCACACATTTAGCTAAATTGCAGCATGCAAAAAAATTTACACCTTACATCTAAGATTTTCTTTTTACAGGATGCAACATGGACACAATTTAAAATACAATCGAGATTTTTAAGAGTTGAGAGCAAGAATTTATGAATAGATGTCAACTATTTATATGTTTAAACTATTCAGTTATAAAAAGTAACAATTTAATACTTAATATCAAAATATGTCAATAAATAACTATTTATAAAAATCATTTAATGAATAGTAACATTCTTCGATTAACCATGTCTTAAGCTGTCTATAGAATTGACGTCCAACTAAAATAGTTATAGATTTCGGCACTGTATTATAAATTTTGCTTAACATGTAGTAAGAATTCTTTTTAAAAAGGCTTAATTTTGCTACTGGCTTATGGGTAATTGTTTGCTTATTATTATTATTTCTAATCAAGAACATATCCTTGTGTTTTCTTACAAAAGTACAGGCCTCCAGAATATATAAACATGTAAGTGTGAGAATCCTATGTTGCCTAAATACAGGTCTACATGATTCTAAGGGTTTTAACCCGAATATTGCTCTTATACAGCGCTTTTGGACTGTAAAAACTCTAGATACATCCGATGCGTTGCCCCATAGTACAATTCCATATCTAAGAGCAGAACACACATATCCGTAATATACTAACAGAGCAGTTTTATGTGATGTGACCAGTCTAATTTTTTTAATTGCATATACAAATTTATTAATTTTGTTGCAGACTGCACTAACCTGTTCCTTCCATTGACAATGTTCATCTACAAGAATACACAAAAAGTTTTGACTCTTTGCTTTCTCTATTGATTTATCATTACATTTTACATTCAGCTGGAGATCCTTTCCCTGCCTTGTTCGAAAGTAAAAATATTTGGTCTTATCAGTATTAATATTTAAATTATTTCTTTTTAGCCATGACACAGTTTTCTCTGCAACATTATTTAATATATTATTATAATTGCCTACACTTTGGCTTTCTACTATGATGGTTGTATCATCGGCAAACATAACTGTGGGATGATTTATTCCCCTAGGCAGATCGTTTATGTATATAATAAACAGTAGTGGTCCTAAAATACTGCCCTGTGGTACTCCGAACTTATTATGTCTTTCCGAAGAAACAAAATCCTCAGTAGTGTTGAATTTAACACTATGCTAACACTCTGCTTATGCAGGCAGTACGGTACAGTTAAACCAAATCCCATAGAATTAAACTTTTTAATGTCTTAAATATAAGTATAAAACACTATCCTAACGCTCTGCTTATGCAGACAGTACGGTACAATTAAACCAAATCCCATAGAACTAAACTTTTGAATGTCTTAACTATAAGTAAAAAATACTACGCTAACACTCTGCTTATGCGGACAGTACGGTACAGTTAAGCTAAATCCGATAGAACTAAACTTTTGAATGTCTTAACTATAAGTAGAAAATACTACGCTAACACTCTGCTTATGCAGACAGTACGCTACAGTTAAACTAAATCCGATAGAACTAAACTTTTGAATGTCTTAGCTATAAGTAGAAAACACTACGCTAACACACTGCTTATGCAGACAGTACGGTACAGTTAAACTAAATCCCATAGAACTAAACTTTTGAATGTCTTAACTATAAGTAAAAAATACTACGCTAACACTCTGCTTATGCGGACAGTACGGTACAGTTAAGCTAAATCCGATAGAACTAAACTTTTGAATGTCTTAACTATAAGTAGAAAATACTACGCTAACACTCTGCTTATGCAGACAGTACGCTACAGTTAAACTAAATCCGATAGAACTAAACTTTTGAATGTCTTAGCTATAAGTAGAAAACACTACGCTAACACACTGCTTATGCAGACAGTACGGTACAGTTAAACTAAATCCCATAGAACTAAACTTTTGAATGTCTTAACTATAAGTAAAAAATACTACGCTAACACTCTGCTTATGCGGACAGTACGGTACAGTTAAGCTAAATCCGATAGAACTAAACTTTTGAATGTCTTAACTATAAGTAGAAAATACTACGCTAACACTCTGCTTATGCAGACAGTACGCTACAGTTAAACTAAATCCGATAGAACTAAACTTTTGAATGTCTTAGCTATAAGTAGAAAACACTACGCTAACACACTGCTTATGCAGACAGTACGGTACAGTTAAACTAAATCCTATCCCATAGAACTAAACTTAGTGTCAGGTGCACCTATGCTAGCGCCATCTGGCAGAACTTTTGACAATTACCTCCCCCATTAACGCTCTTATGAGGGCCTTTAACGTGTCTACTAGCGCTACTGGTAAATAATTGTGATCATTTATTCAGGGTGATTCAGCAGATATGAGCATACTTAGTTAACGATAATGAATCATGTTTTTAAGTAAAATAATAATGCCTTTCTATTTATTTTATGTACAGCCTTGGCCAGAAGTGTTGAGCACCCTTGCGATTTTCATACAAAACTCGAAACTTTTGTCAAGCGATTCTATCTTTTTTGAAGTTATTTTATCAATTAATTCAATCTGAACAGGCATGTTTTGTTGAAGTTAGTAGTAACTGCATATAATATTTGCAATTTGTCGCACCGACCTAAAGTCGCATTTTTGTGACCTTAATTTTTCATGTTTTATAGGTACCTTGAAATTGTTATTAAGTGAAGTTTTCTAGATATATAAATAAAATATAACATTTTACGTCACCGTACATTGTCATTATTGGGAAAGAATACTTAACATCAAAACTGTAAACAAAAAACTGCTGTGCTCAACACTTCTGGCCAAGGCTGTAGAGATTGTATTCTCTGTAATAATCATAAACAAATCAATATAAATAAAAACTCTTTAACATTATGACAGTACTTTTATTTTTTTAAGTGAGATAAAATTTGACACATATCACAGATAAACAAGAGAGTATCAGTACTCGACGGAGTATTTCAATAGTAGAGCCATGCGTGTCGTAAATAATTAAAAACTTTTTTTTATTTATATTTTTGCGCTAACCACACTAATACTGGTATCAAGCAATAGCTTGTTATTAACTGAATCCGTAGTGTCTACTGAATCACTCCGTATTTAACGATACATTTTTAAATAAAGAGGACCAATATGTACCAATATATTTAAGTAAGTGTACTTAAATATAATTCAAAGGGTGAATACATCAAAATATTTTTAACGTTACCGGATTCGTCAATCTATGCGTCCAAAAAAACCGCCGTTTTATTGTTGACGAGCTCAACAATAAAACAACTTGATTAAAACGACTTTTTGACGCATAGATTGACGAATCCGGTAACGTTAAAAATATTCGAATGTATTCAAAGGGTACATAAATATAAAATACAGTTGTAGTGGCACCCTTTTTAGGGTTCCGGAGCCAAATGGCAAAAAATGGAACCCTTATGGATTCGTCATGTCTGCCTGTCTGTCTGTCCGTCCGTATGTCACAGCTATTTTGCTCGGAAACTATACGACGTATCTAAATAAAATTTACACATAAGGTGTATTTTGTCTGCCGCTACTTGTTATGTAGTTAAATAAAAAAATATATTTTAGGTGGGGCGCTCCATACATGTAACTAAATTTAAATCCAAATATCAACATGTGACACATCAATCGATAGGTTTTTAAAAATAATACTGAGGTTTCTGTGACCATTTTGTGATTAAGTGCATATTTTCTGAAATAATCGCTTCGAAAGTCAGGAAAATTGTGTCCCCCCCTGTAACTTTTGAACCGTAAGTCTAAAAATATGAAAAACATTGAGGAGATGCGCCTTATCATATACTTTCTACGAAAACTGTTTGGAATATTATCGATTCAGCCATTTTTGAGTTATCTCCAAAAAACTTCTTCCATAGGCATCAGATACGACCTTTTGGTATTAGTTTGCTTTTTATTCCATTGAAGGTACGGAACCCTCCTATGCGTGGTCCGACACGCACTTGGCCAGTTTTTTAAATATCTATCATGTAAATATAGTGGCGCTAGTGGAGACATTAAAGGGCTCTTATGGTACGGAACAGTATTAGTTACAACTAAACGGATATTGCGTACACGCATTATCCGTTATGAAGAACATCAAAGCGAAACTCAAGTTCCGGTTTATACGCCTATTAGAAATAATAAAAATCCACGGCTTAACCCACAGGTGCCGTAACTTTTCGCCGGAAAATGCTTCACTAATGTGACGTCAACCTTGTCACTTGTGGGGTTTTAAGAAAACCAGTAAAAATTAGATTTTTGGTTACTAAGACTTATTTTCTCCATAAAAAATACTGGTATTTATTAGGTATACATTCTTTTTCGTTATTTCGTTTACTATTTCATTTTAAATCTACCCGATGCAACTTCAATACCACTTCAATATTGGTTGATTATTTGTTGTGTTGGAGTTATGTTTGTATATAATAGATTATGTTAATGTATTGCTTATTTTAAAATACGGTACATGCAGGTGGTGACATATGTAAATTACTTGTGAAAATACCCATTCACATCTACACTAGCGTGTAGACAAAATACACTCATAACAGTAGGTACTACCTACAAGGTAGATTTTTTTGGGTACGAGAGACAGAAGGCAAGTGCGTGCGCTATCCATCGCCTTGACCGATTGCCTGCGTCCGGCGTTGCAACCGGTCAACCGAAACGTACAACACTGCATTTGCAACTGCAACTATGCGACTGCCTACTGTTTAGAATTGCTTAGAGCAAAATGATATTTGCGGTCGTGTTTTAATGGGTTTATCGCGTTTTGTTACAAATCTATGCATTTCTTATACTACTATAAACTTAAGCTTAGTACGAGTAGTAGTAGTAAAACACTTTACGTCACACCTGGCTAAATGTGAGTTAAAATTTGCATTATGGCCAGGTGGAAATTTTGTACTCACCGCGGGCAGTAAAAAAGAAAGCCCTCTATCGCATATTTACAACCTTCGCCTGCGGTTTGGGTCACAAATACCTGCGATTTCGGGCTTTCTTTCTTTTACAGTCCTTGGTAAGTAATGTACTATTATTTATTGTACAAATAATAGAGTGAGAAACATTTAACACAACATCGAAAAGCGAACTTATCCTTTTAAGGGATTTCTTCCAGTTAAAAAGTTTTTTCCAGTTAAGTAATGGTTAGATATTTGGATGTTTGTTTTGTTTCCTCCTTTCCGCAAAACGGCTGAATGGATGAAGATGAAATTTGAAAGAGGCTAATTAAATAGACTTATTCCGAAATAACTACCCGTAGAGGTAAAATAAGGGGTTTCAATTATGGGGGTACCTGTGAAGCAAGAGGGTCGGGAGGGGAGGGACTATTATAGGAGAAAGAAGCCGCGGGCGGTAGGTAGTGGAAAATAAAGATGCTTTTGATTTTTATCGGCATATTTTTTAAATCACCTACCATTTTTTTTTTCAGATACTTCTGGTACCTATTAAAATTTTCTTCCTCCTAGCGTTTGTCTCGACCGCTTGACAACCTAATCCCATGAATTGGCGTAGGCACTAGTTTTTACGAAAGCGACTGCCATCTGACCTTCCAACCCAGAGAAGAACTAGGCCTTATAGGAATTAGAGACTTTGGACACGGGTATGTCCTTAAACTACGTCCAAAAGAGAGGTATGGGTACTGCGAATATCATCTCGCTCAAATTTGGAGCAGAGCCCGACTGGGGAAGTACCTCCACCTTACAGAAACCCTCAAATCTGGAGCAGAGCCCGACTGGGGAAGTACCCCCAGTCGGGCTCTGCTCCAGAAAACCACAGTAAAATAGCACTAGATCCTACTCATAGTGTTGTGTTGCTGCTCGTGAGTAAGGTTGCCAAAGAGCTCAAAGAGGACCCAGTGTCAATACGAAGAGGGAGCCTATTGTTCCTTTTGCCATCAACACAGTGAATCCTCCTTTTTGTAAAGGGTCGGAAACACGCATGTGACACCTCTGGAGTTGCAGGCGTCCATAGGCTACGATAGCTGTTTACCATCAGGCGGGCCGTATGCTTGTTTGCCACCGTTGTGGTATATCAAAAAAAAATTGGTCCGGTTTCCTTACGATGTCCTTTCCTTCACCGAAAAGCGACTGGTAAAAATCAAATGATATTCCGAACATAAGTTCCGATAAACTCAGTGGTACGAGCCGGGGTTTGAATCCGAGACCTCCGGATTGAAAGTCGGACGTTTTACCGCCAGGCTACCAGCGCTCTATGGTACCTACCTATTAACATGTATTTGTTAAATAAAAACCCAAAATTAACTCTTTTTAAGGAATCCACCATATCTATATTTATCCGTTGGGGCATTAGGTACGCATAAATTAGGAACATGCATGATTTTTTTGGAAGACGTCATTCGATTCTATTTCCCTGTAGATTCAAATATCTCTAATAACCTACTATCTATGATAGCACTGAAACGTCAAAAATGTGAATATACGTTAGGCGTCTGCGCCGCACGTCAAAACGCCCCATACAAAGAGTGTAAGGATTGAGACGTCACCGACCACAAAGTTGCAGAAAACTGTTTGGAAGGAACAAGTTTTTGGAAGACTTTTGTAATTTTAGGCACGAAAAAATGCGTGTAGCTATATACATAGTTGTCGTACATGTTTTTTCTTGTTAGAACATAAGTAATCGAACTGAAGTTTCGAAAATACATTTGAGGTGTAAAAACCGGCCAAGAGCGTGTCGGGCCACGCTCAGTGTAGGGTTCCGTAGTTTTCCGTCCGTCACAGTAAGTGTCCCCACTTAAGAGTTAAAATAACGCCGCCATGTAGGATATGATATGAGCGTTCCACGTACAGCGACATCTATCGGCAAATTAAGTAAACTATTGCACGCGAGCTTAAAGTATGGAAGATGATTTTCGTGGGATAATTCTTTATTGCGTGAACCGATTTTCACCGTTTTTACTTTATTTGAAAGCACGTCATTTAATTGTGATTTTGTAGAAATTACAGGTACCTACAATAAACACTTGCTTATACGGTTAAATTACAAACTTAGTTCAGAAATTATTTTGTAATTTTTTTTCAAAAACTATTCAACCTATCAAGTTCAAAATAATTTTCCTAGAAAGTTTTTATAAAGTTCAACTTTTGAGATTTTTTTCATATTTTTAAAACATGGTTCAAAAGTTAGAGGGGGGGGGGGGGACACATTTGTTTTTACTTCTGGAGCGATTATTTCCGAAAATATTTACATTATCAAAAAATTACTTTAGTAAACCCTTATTCATTTTTGAATACCTATCCAACAATATATCACACGTTAGGGTTGAAATGAAAAAAATAATCACTCCCCACTTTACGTATAGGGGAGTAACAGTCGAGGACAAAGAGATGTATCCACTTTTTCACCTTATTGCGTTGTAATAAGGTCCAAAAGTGGATACACCTTTTTGTCCTCGACTGTACCCTATAAAAAATTTTTTTCCACTTTTTATTTTACCACTTTGTCGGCGTGATTGATATACATATTAGTACCAAATTTCAGCTTTCTAGTGCTAACGGTCACTGAAATTATCCGCGGACGGACGGACGGACGGACGGGCAGACATGGCGAAACTATAAGGGTTCCTAGTTGACTACGGAACCCTAAAAAATGCCTATAATTTCAAGTTTTTAAACCGCAATATCTTTAAAAAACTGTTAAAAATTATAACGGATTTCCACTTATTTATATTAATTTGGGGTTTTTGAACGTGTTTATGGAACAAATTCAATTAAATATGTTTCATGCATGTTCTCTATTCCAAGCAACCGTACTGCTTTCATCCCACGAGTTGCTTTGAGTACATAGTACAGAGAACAAACGGTACCGGCTACATATCTACAAAACTCCTCATTTATATACCCTATCCCCTACCAATACGGTTCACAATCGGGCAACAGTGTAGTCGTGACGGACAGTAGATCATCAATGACGAAAACCAGTTTGTGACCACTTTTGCTTGGCACTTGACCTTACATTTATCTAGGCAATGTTTCCAGTCAATGGACTGAAAAAAGTGAAGTGCAAGAAAACGGAACGGTATTTAGTAATATTATTAGTGATCTCTTGCAAAATTTGGAACTTAAGTTTTTTGGACGCTTTTACATTGCACCACTAAATACAGGGTGTAACGAAAATGCTGGTGATCCGTTTAAGAGTCCGGTAATAGTAGTTTATGTAACTGTTAAGTAATAAGGGTCCTTAAAACATGAGTGTGGTTTTATGAAACACACACACACACACACACACACACACACACACACAGATCACACGAGTGTTTTAAGGCCTAATTACGTACAGTTGCATACACTGCTTTATCTACACTCATATTATTTATCCAAAATGCCGTATTCGGAAACCATAGAATGGCCACCATTGCACCGCCATGACCAACTCGATTGTGTCGGGGAGGCGCGTGTCGGGCTGTCGGCGGCCGCGCTGGAGCGTGCAGGTGTACATTATGTTATCAAAACTCATAGCACATCAATAATTGAGCATGAAAGTTAAAATTACGTTACTGTCACGGATTAAAAGCTTATAATAGTAAAATCGGTCGTGGTAATGCTAGCCATTGCCTACCGTTTTCGAACACGTTTTAGAGAACTTACAATGTGAGTGTAGATAAAGTATTTTTTCGATTTCGGTCAACTTTTCGATACTATTTTACAGTAACTAATAAGACTACTTTTAGTATGTATACATATTTTGAAAGATAGTTCCTTTTTCAACTGTATAAGTGGAAGAGTTTTTTGATTTTATGTTTCATTTATAAATAATTCACCTTAATCTAACACCTGTACCTCTACCACGAGTCATGTAGAAAATTCTGAATATTTTTCTATAGGCGTTAACGAATAATCGGGCTTCGAATCGTTTTCCTTCAGTTTCGACAGCAACACATACAAACGATCTAAGCTGACATTTCATGTCGGATTACGTTTAGTGCGCTGCATACATCCGTCTCATAGGTAGAACGAGACGGATGTATGCGGCAAGTCGAATGTGATATGTCATGTTAACGCACTGAAGGTCAGTACAGTTTGTTATCGATAGGTTTTATTAAAACGTTACCATAAGACACTAATTTGACTTACGTCACCGAAAAATACCGTATCGACTGTAGAAAACTCTTTCACTATCAAATTATAAGGTGAGATGTCAAAACATGGTGAAAGTGAAAACCATTCGTATTTATTGTGTTATATTTATATATTATTAGTTGACTAAATAATATCGACAAAGCCTTATATTAAGCATAATTTGTTAATAAGACTGCATAGTATGATAACTGGAACTGGAAAACGAAACGGTAAATTTCAAGCCGGTATGAGAAATAGAAATATCCACATCAACACTTCAATAAGAATACTTTTAAAAAACAAATCTAGACCCAAGAACTGCTGAATATTTGTGAGATTTATGTATATAATAGCCAATTAATCTGATTTTAAATCGACACAAAAATACCAACTCTAACCTAAAATGAATGGTAAGTAGTTGAAATTTGATATGATACTCGTAGTTATAAACACTTTCATTTTCAATCATAATAATTACAATGAAACTGTGAAAAATATCAAATAATATTGAAACTTCTTTTACAGGTTCTTGTGCATCATTCATTTCTGATTGATTGCTGTAGCAGCTAACTTATCACCAGCAAGGCAAACTATTTATCCCAGGAAGGTGTATTATTTTATATTCAAGAAGTAACAACTGCGTTACAGGCCGGGATCTTCGAATTATTGCATCCAAGTACTATAAAATAGTGCTTACTTAAAAGACATCCAGATTTATACAGGGCACTTTGAAATTATAATGTACATAATTATATTAAAAAAATATTTATTGCGAAATAGCCTTTTAAAGTAACATTGTCACAAACTAGAAACTTATAAGTACTACTAACAATTACTCGTACGTGTAACTTATAAATAGAAATAAAACCATCATTATGTAAGAAGCGGAAAAGCCGCAATCCTGCGTTGTGTTATGTATGAAAACCGGCGGCTTGCTGGAGCATCTTTAGCTTCCCTTGTGCGTTTGTTAGGTCGTGAGGCTCCGTGCCCCTTGCTCCACGGATCGATTGCCTCGACACCAACAATAGTTAGACGAACGACAACTATATTTAATAGTCTTGTAGTGATTTCGGATGTCGGGTGCCGCTCCGGCTTGTTCGCTGGTAAATAAATTAAAGGACTTGGCCAACGTGTCGGCGTCGACGCAGGTGGGATGTGTAACAGTAGCGCACTGCCTAATACTTTAGAGAATCAACAACATCCTGAAAGGGTACTTATCCTTTTGTGATTATACAATAGACCTAAATAATAAGAAATAAACCTATGATCCACTATGATCACTAAAAGTCGAACTGTCATGTTGACAAAATAACCAAATAAATTAAGAATCACCTATTACATATGGACGTAGTTCTAGGACGTTTTAAACTAGTAGTGTTATTTGTACATTTGAAATTTCATCAATTTGGTTTTCTTAGGTAATCCTATATCCTACGACGAAATAAGTATATGGATGGATGGATGAAGTACTGACAGTTTTCACCCCTTTTCCTAGCTTTGAATATGTATGACGAAATACGTAATTTCCCTGTTTAAAAAAAAGTTGCAATCGGTGAACATTATGAAATAATAGTGAAAATAAAGATCCTGACGAATTGAGAACCTCCTCCTTCGAACTCTTGAAGTCGGGTGATAACATTTTATGCGTTCAAAGTCACGCGCGTTTAAAGAAGGTGAAGGCGTACCACACTTAAGGCTTAAGGGAGAGGCATATGTTCAGCAGTGGACGTCTTATGGCTGAGATGATGATGATGAAAGGCTTACTGTCATAGCTTGTATTTCCCGGCTCCGATGGCATGAACCGTAAGCCATGAACAAATTTCATGACCAATCGCAAGGCGTCCCAGGCGATGATAATTTTTAAAGTGGTTAAGGACGAAGTATAATGATGACTCGCGTAGGTCAGCTGTCAGTATTTGATGCTCTTATTATCAGGAAAATCGTCAGCCGGCTGTATTGAGGTAGAAAGACCGTCTGCTGATACCCTAAGTACCATATATTCATGTGACTAGTTTACGGTCTTTTCAGTGGTATACAGACGGCTGATGATTTTTATTTTATTTGTAATAGCATATAAACTATCACCTGTTTCAACTGGGACGCGATGGTCATTTTATTTTATATGTATTTTATGTGAGAAAATGGCTGCCGTTCCTCAACCCACTCAAGGAACGGCAGCTGACCATCACGAAGCTTGATTATTGACCGCCCTTAACGACTTAAAATTTACCGCTTGGGACACGATGACAAACGGTAATTATTCCTAGTTAACGGCCTAGCAAACGTATTAAATACCCACAAAAAGTAGGGTAATTTTTCAGAGCTAGTACGATTTCTATGCTTATTATTGTTCACTGCTCATATAATTGTCTACAGTTCTAAACCTTCAGATAAAATGTACTTAGGAAGTAAAACCTTTTTGGTTTACCTACAATCTGTTTCGGTCATAGATATAAAATGGCGCTTACTGGTTTCGGTTGGTGTGAAGGATGTGACGTTTGTCACGTCACGTCACTTTGTAAAGTATTGAAATCTACACAAACGAAACAAGCAATCGAACTTTCGTGAGCGAATTGCATAAACGATAATTTAACTTATGGTATGGCAGTAATTTTTAGTTCTATAAGTGACCGCTAGAGGCTCTGCACAAATTCTCCATACAAATAATTTACGAATTCGTGAACGAATCTCGAATTGGGCTTATTTGCATGACTCGTGGTAGAGGTACTGTAGATTTTATTTGCTAAAACAGAAGAATGTCATTTCAATACCGAGCTATGATAGGTACTGTACCTCTACCACGAGTCATGCAAATAAGCCCAATTCGAGATTCGTTCACGAATTCGTAAATTATTTGTATGGAGAATTTGTGCAGAGCCTCTAGCGGTCACTTATAGAACTAAAAATTACTGCCATACCATAAGTTAAATTAGCGTTTATGCAATTCGCTCACGAACGTTCGATTGCTTGTTTCGTTTGTGTAGTTAGATTTCAATACTTTACAAAGTGACGTGACGTGACAAACGTCACATCCTTCACACCAACCGAAACAGATTGTAGGTACGCCAAAAAGGTTTTACTTCCTAAGTACATTTTATCTGAAGGTTTAGAACTGTGTAGACAATTATATGAGCAGTGATCAATAATAAGCATAGAAACCGTACTAGCTCTGAAAAAATACCCTACTTTTTGTGGGTGTTTAATATGCTTAAAAATAAATGCTTGCTAGGCCGTAAACCAGGAATAATTTCCGTTGGTCATCGTGTCCCAAGCGGTAAATTTTAAGTGGTTAAGGGCGGTAAATAATCAAGCTTCGTGATGGTCAGCTGCCGTTCCTTGAGTGGGTTGAGGAACAGCAGCCATTTTCTCACATAAAATATATATAAAATAAAATGACCATCGCGTCCCAGTTGAAACAGGTGATAATTTATATGCTATTACAAATAAAATAAAAATCATCAGCCGACTGTATAGCACTGAAAAAACCGTAAACTAGTCACATGAATATATGGTATTTAGGGTATAAGCAGACGGTTTTTCTACCTCAAATCAGCCGGCTGACGATTTTCCTGATAATAAGAGCATCAAATACTGACGTTCCGCAACCCACCAACGGAGCGACAGCTGACCTACGCGAGTCATCATTATACTTCGTCCTTAACCACTTCAAAAATTATAATCGCCTGGGACGCCTTGTGATTGGTCATGAAATTTGTTTCTGGCTTACTGAAATACAAGCTATGACAGTAAGCCTTTTTTTTACCTGATTTAAACGCGCGTGACTTTTAACGCATAAAATGTTATCAACCGACTTCAAGATTTCGAAGGAGGAGGTTCTCAATTCGTCAGGATCTTTATTTTTACTATTTTTTCATAACGTTCACCGATTGCAACTTTTTTTTAAACAGGGAAATTACGTATTTCGTCATACATATTCAAAGCTAGGAAAAGGGGTGAAAACTGTCAGTACTTCATCCATCCATCCATATATTTATTTCGTCGTAGGATATAGGATTACCTAAGAAAACCAAATTGATGAAATGTCAAATGTACAAATAACACTACTAGTTTAAAACGTCCTAGAACTACGACCATATGTAGTGTTAGGTGATTCTTAATTTATTTGGTTATTTTGTCAACATGACAGTTCGACTTTTAGTGATCAAGATCATAGTGGATCATAGGTTTATTTCTTATTATTTAGGTCTATTGTATAATCACAAAAGGATAAGTACCCTTTCAGGATGTTGTTGATTCTCTAAAGTATAGGCAGTTCGCTATTGTTACACATCCCACCTGCGTCGACGCCGACACGTTGGCCAAGTCCTTTAATTTATTTACCAGCGAACAAGCCGGAGCGGCGCCCGACATCCGAAATCACTACAAGACTATTACATATAGTTGTCGTTCGTCTAACTATTGTTGGTGTCGAGGCAATCGATCCGTGGAGCAAGGGGCACGGAGCCTCACGACCTAACAAACGCACAAGGGAAGCTAAAGATGCTCCAGCAAGCCGCCGGTTTTCATACATAACAACGCAGGATTGCGGCTTTGCCGCTTCTTGCATAATGATAGTTTTATTTCTATTTATAAGTTACACGTACGAGTAATTGTTAGTAGTACTTATAAGTTTCTAGTTTGTGACAATGTTACTTTAAAAGGCTATTTCGCAATAAATAAATCTTTAATATAATTATGTACATTATCATTTCAAAGTGCCCTGTATAAATCTGGATGTCTTTTAAGTTAGCACTATTTTATAGTACTTGGATGCAATAATTCGAAGATGCCGGCCTGAAACGCAGTTGTTACTTCTTGAATATAAAATAATACACCTTCCTGGGATAAATAGTTTGCCTTGCCGGTGATAAGTTAGCTGCTACAGCAATCAATCAGAAATGAATGATGCACAAGAACCTGTAAAAGATGTTTCAATATTATTTGTTATTTTTCACAGTTTCATTGTAATTATTATGATTGAAAATGAAAGTGTTTATAAATATCATATCAAATTTCAACTACTTACCATTCATTTTAGGTTAGAGTTGGTATTTTTGTGTCGATTTAAAATCAGATTATTTGACTATTAATACATAAATCACACAAATATTCAGCAGTTCTTGGGTCTAGATTTCTTTTTTTAAATTATTCTTATTGAAGTGTTGATGTGGATATTTCTATTTCTCATATCGGCTTGAAATTTACCGTTTCGTTTTCCAGTTCCAGTTATCATACTATGCAGTCTTCTTAACAAATTATGCTTAATATAAGGCTTTGTCGATATTATTTCATCAATTAATAATATATAAATATAACACAATAAATACGAATGGTTTTCACTTTCACCATGTTTTGACATCTCACCCTACAATTTGATAGTGAAAGAGTTTTCTACAGTCGATACGGTATTTTTCGGTGACGTATGTCAAATTAGTGTCTTATGGTAGCGTTTTAATAAAACCTATCGATAACAAACTGCACTGACTACATCCGTCTCGTTCTACCTATGAGACGGATGTATGTCAGCATAGAGATTTCGAATTTCTTGCTGTCGATACCGAAGGAAAACTATTCGAAGCCCGTTGATTCGTTAACGACTGCAGAAAGGTTTCAGAATTTTCTGTAATGACTCGTGGTAGAGGTACAGTTTCGCAATTTTCACTTAGAGAGGTGAAAACAGTAAGATTTTTATTGATTAAAATGATGTTAAACTAGTAAGTAAAATATGTAAATACGTTGGAAAATAAGTCATTTAAGGGATAAGTGGAACAGTTTTTTTCATTTTCATACATATTTTTTAAGCAAGAGTATGTTTACCTAGAACGACTTTAGGAAAATTTTCCGAAGTTTAGGTGGTATTTATGGGAATGTATTAAAGTATTCCATAAAACTTAAAATTTAGAAATAAATTTGGCTTCATGCTTCAATCAGATAATATAAAACATATTGGAGAGCATAACAAATAATAATAATAAATCAAGCGACAAAATTGCAAGAATCAACGTCCTCACTAAACAAGCTCTGCAAGAATTGGGTTTTCGGGTATTAAATAATAAAAAATGTGTACCAAAAGTATTTTTTTGCAATAACAAGACTTCAAACTATCTTTATCTACACTCATATTGTAAGTTCTCTAAAACGTGTTCGAAAAGGGTAGGCAATGGCTAGCATTACCACGACCGATTTTACTATGATAAGCTTTTTATCCGTGGTAGTAACGTAATTTTAACTTTTTATGCTCAATTATTGATGTGCTATGAGTTTTGATAACATAATGTACACCTGCACCCTCCCGCGCATCCGCCGACAGCCCGACACGCGCCCGCGCGACCGCCGGCACAATCGAGTTGGCCATGGCGGTGCAATTGCGGCCATTCTATGGTTTCCGAATACGGCATTTAGAATAAATAATATGAGTGTAGATAAAGCAGTGTATGCAACTGTACGTAATTAGGCCTTAAAACACTCGTGTGATCTTATTATGAAATTCGCCTGCGGCTCATTTCATAAAACCACACTCTAGTTTTAAGGACCCTTAGGCCTTATTACGTAACAGTTACATAAACTACTATATCAATTACAATTCATGTGCGTTATTTCATTATTAGCGATTTTCGTTTTCTAATCGTTACCGGACTCTTAAGGGCATAATTGGTATCGTATTTTAATTATAAAAGACCAAGAAAAAAAAGTTGGTTTTATATGGAGGATCGGTCGGGTGACATGTCCCATACAATTTTTTTCCTGTCTACAAAATTGTTCTTATAAAGGATAAAAGGATAAAAGATATTTATTCTTCAATTTAGGCACATTACAATGCACTTATGAACGTCAGAGAGAAAAAAAAAACTACCTCCGGTTCTAACCCTACACCTCTGACCCGAGAAGAATTATTTATGACCGGCAAGAAACTCGGCGGGACTTATTTTTTCAAAACAGTAATATTACATCTTAAAGATACACAATAATGCGTAGTTCTATAAGAAGGCATATCAAAACAGCATCTACTTTTTCTTAGTCGGAAAACGATACCAACTCAATTGAGCCGTGGTAAAACGCCGGGACAAACGCTAGGAGGATAATTATTAGAATCGGGGAAATCGGGTCACTTTGTATGTAAATGTTAACAAGAAGCTATTTTCAATGTCCTTCAGCGTATGACTTCGCAGACAACCATAATTATACTCGTTTCTAGTTCAAGTTGCATGTTCGTCTCACGGTTCGGAATATTACGCCTTGACATCTGTGGTTTAAGAATCGTTTGAGTCGACGTTAAGTATATGTTCACAATTTTGCACCTTACCCCTTTGTAATAGAGTGCATAAGTGTACACATATATTTGACGTAGACTGTTTATGATGTACGGACCTCTAAACCTAACTAAATGGTAGATTTAGTGGTCGTAACTTGTGGCCTTACTCTGAAGCTTATTTAAGGTTTAGCAACCTGTTTATCAGTGCCTTAGAGGGAATAGCTGATCCTCAAAATGAGAGCAGATCTGTCTGGTGGATATGCCTGGACAGATCCGGCGGGCAGATCGCACGTGTGTTTCCTAGACCGGTCAACCGGTAAACATTTTATAAGCGCCATCTTCAGAAGACTCGGCTTAGGCCGTCCTATGTATCTTTGAACGCAGGGCAGGGGCAGCTTACATACGAGTACCAGGGCCGCGATTCGAAAAATAAATACACACACTGGACAGACACAGCTCCAACCCAACTCAACCCAACTCAACTCAACGCTATAACGACATTAACATTTGCTATTCGAACAGATTTTCATTCAACATTGGTCTCACATTGGTACAACATTGGTACAATGTGTGACCAATGTGACATTCAACATCGTATCGATAAACATAAACACACTTACCTCATAAAACATATAAGATGACAGCAACACTTGGAAGGCATTATACGCGACCAACGTGTTCTTGAGTTTGTAGGGCTTTCTGTTTTCCATCCATAGCGGTCCGATCACCATTATGATAGCCAGGTACGTGACCACCATGGCCAGGGTGGGGAGGGGCGTGTCGAAGAGGAACCATCCTTGGACCCGAGGATCTGGAAGAGGGGAGCTTTATAAAAAACCAAAAAGGGTAAGTGTGATTTTCCTTGTATGATGTTAAATAAAACTTGTCTATTATAAACTTATATAGATGTCATATACAAAGGAAAAAGTGACCTAGCCCTCCTCTAAATATTTACTAAAAGTAATTTTATTTGTTTTTCAAGTTGAAAACATGTCTATGTCTATGAGTTACGGTAATCGAACAAGTATTTGGCGAATGAACTTTTAGAATCACGTCTCTGCACGGTTAGCACAAGTGTGCTGCGATAGACATCTATCACCTTCTGTATTCATCTCAGTCTCACTCGAGATACTGTCGCTGCACACTTGTGCTAACTGAGCTGGCATTAACAAAAATGTCTCTAGAGTTACCAAGGAAACACATTTCTAATTTAATATTTAATCTAAACTTTAGGTTGAGCAGAGAGAAAATAGGTTTTTTAACTATAATATAAAATGATTTAATGATTTAATAATATTATTAATAAACGAAATTTTTGATTGACGTTTAAATATTGTGGACAGAATAGTCCTCTAAAAGTTGATTCGCCCATCTATGACCACACTTTATCTACAAATATATCACTAGGAATGTATCTATGTTAGTTGTGAAATACTACATCCTGGACTACAATCCAAATCCTGTCTATACAGGGTGTCTCATTCAAATCGGTCAGTATGGGAAAGTCTGAAACTATAAGACATACGAAGATCTGTTCTGAGGAACCATGTCATCGATTTTAATAACAAGAAAAACTGCATTCATACATTTTAAAAAACATCTGTACTCCGTTCGGGAATCGAACCCGGTTGTTATGAAAAAAAAAACCTACACTATTTCTATTTAGATATCGATTGTGTAGGTCTTAAGCAGTAAATGTCTGTATGAAACATGATGTCTAAAATGAATAAAATGCATTTTATTATATGAAGATACAAAATGAAATTGTAAGATCGTTACCTAAACGTGATGAATATTGTATTGAAAAAGGCGGTGGTCACTTCGAGCACCTACTAAAATAAATTAAAGTATGTGGAAACAATGCATTTTATTCATTTTAGACATCATGTTTCATACAGACATTTACTGCTTAAGACCTACACAATCGATATCTAAATAGAAATAGTGTAGGTTTTTTTTTTTTCAAAACAACTGGGTTCGATTCCCGAACGGAGTACAGATGTTTTTTAAAATGTATGAATGCAGTTTTTCTTGTTATTAAAATCGATGACATGGTTCCTCAGAACAAATCTTCGTATGTCTTATAGTTTCAGACTTTCCCATACTGACCGATTTGAATGAGACACCCTGTATAGGTTGACTACCTTTACAACCTCTCTTCTCGAACACTGTCTGGCACGGTGTTATTAAAATTTTAAATTAGGAATTCCAACGTTCTATGTCAGACGATCGGGATTCTTTCAGAGAGTCCAAAAGGGACAGCCTAAACAGCGAGTCGTCATCTATGTAATTAATTTAAAATAAAAAGAATAAATATCTATTATTTAAGATCCGGGTATTCATTTAGGATACCCATGACATATGGTAGAGGTCCGAAATCCGGAAATACCTTAAAATAAAAAGAATAAATATCTATTATTTAAGATCCGGGTATTCATTTAGGATACCCATGACATATGGTAGAGGTCTGAAATCCGGAAATACCTTAAAATAAAAAGAATAAATATCTATTATATAAGATCCGGGTATTCATTTAGGATACCCATTACAGTAGCTATATGTTAGTGGACTTTTATTTTTGCACTTTCAAAACTATAGTTTCATAGTAGACGTCTTTGCTACACAATTAACAAGAACATTTTGCACAAAAGCAGTATAAAACACAAGTAGGAACATAAAACATTATACGTTTGTACTAAAAGCCTATACGTTTAGAAATAGGAAACCGATATTTCGTTTCTGGTAGGTACTTAGATAGGTAGAATAAGTATTACTTACTTATGTGCATAGTAATTTTTTTTTCTGTTCCCAAAAGATAATAAAATTTTGAAATCGCAAAACTGAAGCCACGTTTTTACAGTCAAAAAATAACAAATCATTTTTTTGGCATAAAATTTAACAAAACTGCAAATCTTACAGCTTTTGCACAAATATGTAATTTCGAATTACAGGTAGTCACCCTTTTTCCTATCTCCCAGGACTTAGATTTAGTTAGCTGTTTGGGGAAGAACGACTGGGAAAAGAACTGGATGACCAAGGCCGTCAACAAGGGGGGCAGGAAGGGGCAGCTGCCCCCCCCTCCTAAGATATGAAAAAAGTGTAGCCAAATGTTGTACCCACAGTTCATATCTTCTTCACCCTCCATTTATATCAACATGCCCCCCTCTTGGCCATCGGCTTGCAACACTCTTGTGAATGACCGCTGTTTTTCAAGTTTCAAGCCATTATAATTTCGGCATAGTAAACAATTGTTTGATCTACAACAAATGTCGTTTACGAAAAAAGAGTGCAAGGCCGCTGGTGTCCAGGACTGAACACGAACCAGTGGATTCAGCATTCACGACAAACGCCGTACGTAGGCGACCCGGACGACGGTCATAACCGCCTTGATTTTTTTTTCGTGCAATCGTTGCAAATTCGGCACTTAAAACTATAAAAAATGAATTATATTATGCATTTTTTTGATACTTAGGTTATGGCAACATTGTTTGTTTAAACGTTTTCTAAACTAAGTATTTTCGCCATAGCCTTCGAAGAAAATGAATATATTTGGGAATAAGGCCTCTTAAACGGTATAGTTTTTTAGTTAGTCAATCACATTATCCATTAATAAAACTGCAATAAAACTATAGTAACTAACCTTAGAAAAGAGATGTGAAAGTCAGGGACGTAACATGCCTGCCCGCCTTACGTTTACGTAATACCACGTAAAAAGTGCTGCAGTGAAATTGTGACGTTTCTACGGTATATTATTCGTAACTAGCGGTTTTGATGTAACGGCCGTTTTCAATTTTACCGTCTACTGACTGATTAGAGATGGAAGTATGTGGCTGTGGTGTAAACCGTCAAAATATTACCAGAGTCTGATCTCGGTAAGTCTGTGCCGGCTTTGTAAACGATAAAGTGTAGATTCACTTAATAACAAAATGTCCATATTCACTTAATAACAAAATGTTCAAAAAAACATCGATGTTTATTTAGAGACCTATCCATTGATGTGCAACATGTTGATGCATATCTGGTAAAAACATTTTTATTTAAATTTAGTTACATGTACCGAACGCGAATATTGTTTTCTGCAATTTTACTTCAAAACTAAATAGCGGCATACAAAATACACCTTACAACAAAATTTTATAAGGCGTTTTATAATTTCTGAGTAAAATTGCTGTGACATACGCACAGACGGACGGACGGACAGACGGACATTGCAAAACTAAAAGGGTTCCGTTATTGTCATTTTGGCTACGGAACCCTAAAAATGGCATCGCGCGTTCCTTGTATTTCTAAGTGCACCCTTTCATTCATATTATTACGGAAAAAATATCTGAATAACAAGATATTTTGGCAAACTGCTGTCTGTTTAACTAAATGTTTAATTAGAAAATTAAATAGATGTTTTTTTCTTCATTTTTCTTTGTTTTGACAAAAAGACAGATACAATTAATCAGTTTCACCTATCTGCCAAACTGCATAGTTATTCCTTATGTCGCAATTATTGACATCTTATTGTTATGTATTTTTAGTTCTAAGCTGACTTCAATAAAGTATGAATATAGGAAAGAAAAAGCGACCAAGGCCCCTGGTATAAATGGAATCGAACTAGCGTCTTCTGCATTCGTGGCAGACGCCCTAACCACTAGGCTACCCGGGTCACAGCGTTACCCGGCAAACTATTTACTGTATTTATTTAAAGTTTAAACGCCTTCGTTGGTTCGGTCACATCTCTCGCAGGCCACCAGACTACATAGGCAACATATGCCTTGACCTAGTCCTCGACAGTCCTCGACCCGGTCGCGGAAGACCACAGAAGCGATGGCTGAATGTCGTGGAGGCCGACATGAGCGAAAACGGGGTCGTAAAAGAAGACACCCAGGACTGCGCAAAGTATCTTACAAAAGACGGTTTATTATTATTTTCTTATAATCAAATATTTAGTTAAATTATAAGATTTTTAACTAAGTAACTAAAGTAACTACTAAAAGAGAATATTTTAAACGTAAAAAAATATTGAAGTTACAAAAAATTTAAAACCTAATCGAAAAGCTCACCCCGTGTCGTCCCTGGCGCAAATCCATCACGCTCGCTGCGTTGCCGCGTTGAACTACGATTTATAATCACTACATAGTATAAAACAGAGTCACTTTCCGCTGTCTGTCCCTATGTATGCTTAGATCTTTAAAACTACGCAACGGATTTTGATGCGGTTTTTTTAAATAGATAGAGTGATTCCAGAGGAAGGTTTATATGTATAATACATGTATAATATAGTAGAGAAACACTGATAATTTTTGAGGTTTATAATGTGATGTAAATAAACACATTTTTTTGCGCTTACATTGCAAACGCTGGCTGAACCCTACGACATAGATCAAAATAATGTACTACAGTATTGTACACCTTAAAAAGGTCTACAAAAAAATCCCGTGCGAAGCCGGGGCGGGTCACTAGTATAATAATAAATTATTAGTTCTTTAGTTTAAGTTCACCTAATCTTGTAGATACCGTGCTTTGTTTTATAAAGCAGCTCGAAGGCCGTCCGTCGACATTGCTGACATTGGCAGAATAACTTAACGTAATCATCCATAAATCCATTAATTTCATTCAGCTGAGGTAAGGTCGTGGAGTAATTAGTAAGTGACCTGCAGTTATTGTATTTAGAAGTGATGACGGCGGCTAAGGAGGTTCATTTGCGCAGATTATGTATTGTGGTATCTAAAATTGGATAGAACCTACAGATATTTAGGAACTATCATCATCCTCCTTGCGTTTGTTCTGGCTTTTTGCCACGGCTTTATTGAGCCTGGGGTCCGCTCGGTAACCGAATCCTAGGAATTGGCGTAGGCACTAGTTTTTACGAAAGCGACTGATCTTCCAACCCAGAGGGGAAACTAGGGCTTGTTGGGATTAGGTCGTCACGACATTTTCCTTCACTAAAAAGCGACTGGTAAATATCAAATTATATTCCGTACGTAAGTTTTGAAAAACTGAGTAGGTGCCGGGGTTTGAACCCGAGACCTCCGGATTGAAAGTATGTCGACCTCCAGCGCCAGCGCTCTTTCAACAAGGATGTAGGATTAGCACTTAATATTAAGTTTAAAATTTCCCATGTTGGTAAGGTAATTATTTCCCTCGCCTTTTTCTAGAGTTACTATACTGATACGGAATGCATTTTTGCATTAAGTTTGGCTTTTGTACACTTTTTAGTGTGCAATAAAGTTTAAATAAATAAATAAATGTGCAATTTGCGAAAAAAAATCATGAAGTTGGTAAATTTCTTAGTCATATTAAAAAAAATTCGCGGTAATGGTTAGTTTCAATCCTTATACATAAATTAAAGGGATTTTCTCTATAACATAATAGGGAAATTTTACTTCGTAATTATTTAATTGTTTTTAATTTCTGTAACTATTCAATTATTTCACGCCTGCATTCATGAACCGGCTTATCAAAAACGAATATATTATATCAAACAAATAAATAGCGTCTCCGTTTGACATAGATTTAAACAATACAGACACAGACATCGCCTTAGGCGAAGGAAGCCGTACTTCTATAGCCACTTAGAACATCAAGTAGGTAGGTATATGTTAAACGTGTAAGGTTAAAAGTAAGTAAAAATATATTATTACTGTCTACCAACCACACCAAACTGAATAAAGCCGCATAAAATAAATATGACACATAGGAAATATGCCGTTCATATTCAACTTCAAAATGTAAAAAATAATCGTATTGTCTGTACTTAAAGAAGTTCTAGATTTAGTAGGAGAGGAGAGATTTCTTATGAAGATGGATGATTGAGAATTAGGAGAGGCAATATGTTGGGGCACCTAATACGATACGACGATTACATGAAGACAATCATAGAAGAGAAGCTAAAGGAAGAAAGCGCTACAGTAAGCGCCCTCTGGTGTTGCGGGCGTCCATGGACGGCGTTAATTGCTTACCATCAGGCGATTCGTCTGCTCGTTTGCCTCCTATTTCATAAAAAAAAAAACAAAAAAAAAAACTGTAGGCCTAGACGGGACGTTATGATCACGTCTCAGGCTAAGGAAAAGGCTAGTGGTGTTGTGTCAGCAGCTTAAAACAATCGCGGAGAGGCAAGATGAATGGCGGTTACTCCACTGAAAAGAGTGATAAGTTGTGAGACTTGTGAGGTATAATCTAACTTCTATGGTATTCTACTCAGTCTCATCTGATACTGTCGTTCATAGACTGCCATGATTTGACCAAACATTTTTAATCTGCTGCTTAATTTACCTAATACTTTAAGGACAATAATATTTTGTAGGCCACTCCGTAGCAAGTTGGGCCCGTCTTTCCGGTGGTCACGACAAACATGTCCAGACGGGAGATAGCGGGACGTATGCGCATTCCGTAAAGGGGTCGAAATTTTCATCCAATAGTGCCGAGTGGAGAAAAGGAGCCTTGGCCCAGCAGTAGGACACTAAGTAGGCTAACGGAAAAAAATAGAGGAATTTTTTTCTGACTTAATCGCTCCAGGGAGGACTTGCAACTCCGGAATTGCGGAATTAGCCCATACAAACGATTCCGGAGATGCAAGGCCTACTCCAGGGACTGTAGACTCTAGAAAAGTACTTAAAACTTGAATCTTGAAGCAAATCAAATTATTTTGTTCAATATTTTTTGATTTGCAATTTTTAAGTAGTTACACTACTATATATAAACTGAAAATAGATGTCATATACTTCAGAAAAAGTGACCAAACCCTCCGGTGTCCGAGGCCAGATTTGAACTGGCGTCTTCAGCTTTCGCGGCTGACGTCCTGACCACTAGACCACCCGGTCACGGCGGAACTTGACAAATTTTCTCATGTATATGCAATCTCTGAATTTGAAACGGCTAGGCGCCGTTGACCATACTCTAAGGGCATGCGCAGTACAAAAAATATTGAACAAAATAATTTGATTTGCTTCAAGATTCATAGATGGCAGCACCATCTCTCTCGCTATACCAGAATCACGTAAGAGATTCGGATAGGAGGTGCAAGCACGTACTGCGCATGCCCTTAGAGTATGGTCAACGGCGCCTAGCCGTTTCAAATTCAGAGATTGCATATACATGAGAAAATTTGTCAAGTTCCGCCGTGACCGGGTGGTCTAGTGGTCAGGACGTCAGCCGCGAAAGCTGAAGACGCCAGTTCAAATCTGGCCTCGGACACCGGAGGGTTTGGTCACTTTTTCTGAAGTATATGACATCTATTTTCAGTTTATATATAGTAGTGTAACTACTTAAAAATTGCAAATCAAAAAATATTGAACAAAATAATTTGATTTGCTTCAAGATTCATAGATGGCAGCACCATCTCTCTCGCTATACCAGAATCACGTAAGAGATTCGGATAGGAGGTGCAAGCACGTACTGCGCATGCCCTTAGAGTATGGTCAACGGCGCCTAGCCGTTTCAAATTCAGAGATTGCATATACATGAGAAAATTTGTCAAGTTCCGCCGTGACCGGGTGGTCTAGTGGTCAGGACGTCAGCCGCGAAAGCTGAAGACGCCAGTTCAAATCTGGCCTCGGACACCGGAGGGTTTGGTCACTTTTTCTGAAGTATATGACATCTATTTTCAGTTTATATATAGTAGTGTAACTACTTAAAAATTGCAAATCAAAAAATATTGAACAAAATAATTTGATTTGCTTCAAGATTCATAGATGGCAGCACCATCTCTCTCGCTATACCAGAATCACGTAAGAGATTCGGATAGGAGGTGCAAGCACGTACTGCGCATGCCCTTAGAGTATGGTCAACGGCGCCTAGCCGTTTCAAATTCAGAGATTGCATATACATGAGAAAATTTGTCAAGTTCCGCCGTGACCGGGTGGTCTAGTGGTCAGGACGTCAGCCGCGAAAGCTGAAGACGCCAGTTCAAATCTGGCCTCGGACACCGGAGGGTTTGGTCACTTTTTCTGAAGTATATGACATCTATTTTCAGTTTATATATAGTAGTGTAACTACTTAAAAATTGCAAATCAAAAAATATTGAACAAAATAATTTGATTTGCTTCAAGATTCATAGATGGCAGCACCATCTCTCTCGCTATACCAGAATCACGTAAGAGATTCGGATAGGAGGTGCAAGCACGTACTGCGCATGCCCTTAGAGTATGGTCAACGGCGCCTAGCCGTTTCAAATTCAGAGATTGCATATACATGAGAAAATTTGTCAAGTTCCGCCGTGACCGGGTGGTCTAGTGGTCAGGACGTCAGCCGCGAAAGCTGAAGACGCCAGTTCAAATCTGGCCTCGGACACCGGAGGGTTTGGTCACTTTTTCTGAAGTATATGACATCTATTTTCAGTTTATATATAGTAGTGTAACTACTTAAAAATTGCAAATCAAAAAATATTGAACAAAATAATTTGATTTGCTTCAAGATTCATAGATGGCAGCACCATCTCTCTCGCTATACCAGAATCACGTAAGAGATTCGGATAGGAGGTGCAAGCACGTACTGCGCATGCCCTTAGAGTATGGTCAACGGCGCCTAGCCGTTTCAAATTCAGAGATTGCATATACATGAGAAAATTTGTCAAGTTCCGCCGTGACCGGGTGGTCTAGTGGTCAGGACGTCAGCCGCGAAAGCTGAAGACGCCAGTTCAAATCTGGCCTCGGACACCGGAGGGTTTGGTCACTTTTTCTGAAGTATATGACATCTATTTTCAGTTTATATATAGTAGTGTAACTACTTAAAAATTGCAAATCAAAAAATATTGAACAAAATAATTTGATTTGCTTCAAGATTCATAGATGGCAGCACCATCTCTCTCGCTATACCAGAATCACGTAAGAGATTCGGATAGGAGGTGCAAGCACGTACTGCGCATGCCCTTAGAGTATGGTCAACGGCGCCTAGCCGTTTCAAATTCAGAGATTGCATATACATGAGAAAATTTGTCAAGTTCCGCCGTGACCGGGTGGTCTAGTGGTCAGGACGTCAGCCGCGAAAGCTGAAGACGCCAGTTCAAATCTGGCCTCGGACACCGGAGGGTTTGGTCACTTTTTCTGAAGTATATGACATCTATTTTCAGTTTATATATAGTAGTGTAACTACTTAAAAATTGCAAATCAAAAAATATTGAACAAAATAATTTGATTTGCTTCAAGATTCATAGATGGCAGCACCATCTCTCTCGCTATACCAGAATCACGTAAGAGATTCGGATAGGAGGTGCAAGCACGTACTGCGCATGCCCTTAGAGTATGGTCAACGGCGCCTAGCCGTTTCAAATTCAGAGATTGCATATACATGAGAAAATTTGTCAAGTTCCGCCGTGACCGGGTGGTCTAGTGGTCAGGACGTCAGCCGCGAAAGCTGAAGACGCCAGTTCAAATCTGGCCTCGGACACCGGAGGGTTTGGTCACTTTTTCTGAAGTATATGACATCTATTTTCAGTTTATATATAGTAGTGTAACTACTTAAAAATTGCAAATCAAAAAATATTGAACAAAATAATTTGATTTGCTTCAAGATTCATAGATGGCAGCACCATCTCTCTCGCTATACCAGAATCACGTAAGAGATTCGGATAGGAGGTGCAAGCACGTACTGCGCATGCCCTTAGAGTATGGTCAACGGCGCCTAGCCGTTTCAAATTCAGAGATTGCATATACATGAGAAAATTTGTCAAGTTCCGCCGTGACCGGGTGGTCTAATGGTCAGGACGTCAGCCGCGAAAGCTGAAGACGCCAGTTCAAATCTGGCCTCGGACACCGGAGGGTTTGGTCACTTTTTCTGAAGTATATGACATCTATTTTCAGTTTATATATAGTAGTGTAACTACTTAAAAATTGCAAATCAAAAAATATTGAACAAAATAATTTGATTTGCTTCAAGATTCATAGATGGCAGCACCATCTCTCTCGCTATACCAGAATCACGTAAGAGATTCGGATAGGAGGTGCAAGCACGTACTGCGCATGCCCTTAGAGTATGGTCAACGGCGCCTAGCCGTTTCAAATTCAGAGATTGCATATACATGAGAAAATTTGTCAAGTTCCGCCGTGACCGGGTGGTCTAGTGGTCAGGACGTCAGCCGCGAAAGCTGAAGACGCCAGTTCAAATCTGGCCTCGGACACCGGAGGGTTTGGTCACTTTTTCTGAAGTATATGACATCTATTTTCAGTTTATATATAGTAGTGTAACTACTTAAAAATTGCAAATCAAAAAATATTGAACAAAATAATTTGATTTGCTTCAAGATTCATAGATGGCAGCACCATCTCTCTCGCTATACCAGAATCACGTAAGAGATTCGGATAGGAGGTGCAAGCACGTACTGCGCATGCCCTTAGAGTATGGTCAACGGCGCCTAGCCGTTTCAAATTCAGAGATTGCATATACATGAGAAAATTTGTCAAGTTCCGCCGTGACCGGGTGGTCTAGTGGTCAGGACGTCAGCCGCGAAAGCTGAAGACGCCAGTTCAAATCTGGCCTCGGACACCGGAGGGTTTGGTCACTTTTTCTGAAGTATATGACATCTATTTTCAGTTTCTACTTAAAACTTGTTATTTTCGCGAAATACCTGTCGAAATTTGGGTAGAAAACTAGTTACTTTAAATTTTGACATAGTATTTCCGTTGACGTGAAAACTCTGTACAATTTATTAACAATTAAATGGAATACGAAACGTTAATGGATAGTATTCAATTCATACAATTTTTGGTTAGTTCTTATGAGCCTTAGATCTTCAGACACCATTTTACGGTTGTCACTCCCTTTAATTACTTCCATTAGTTAGTGTGTTAAGCCTTTTCGACTTCGCAAAAGTCGCGGTCTAGTTGACTCGCGTTCACACACTTTAGGTACTGTTGGCTGCTTATTAAAATAACTTTCATTTTGCTTTTGGTAGATCCATTTTCTCCTTTAATGTTTATTCAGTTTTGATAGCGTGAATGTGAACGGAGTCATTAGTTAAACCAAAGTCACGTTGTTGCAAGCGACAATTTTCAAAATTGCTGCCTCGCCTCCTTTCAAAAAAATTAAGTTGGTTGTAACTTGTAGCTTTATGAAAATGCACTCCAGTTTATGAATTTCAAATGTCCTTAGTTAATATGTTAACGTATGTGTTATTTTTATCAGTGAAATGTAACCATTCACGTGACTTTTATGTCTGCTGTTAGAACTGATATTGCGTCCGAATTTTATCTGTCAAAAACTCTTCTGAGATTTAATGATGTCGGTTATTTACTTCAATCTTATTGTTTTGGTCAGTAAAAAACAAGATTTAAGGAAATTATATTAAAATCATTAAATTCAAATAAGGTACGTCTATTTTGTTAATTTAAGAACACAACCGAATTATCTGTTGTGTTCTTAAAATAAACAAAATAGACGAAACAAAATAGTACGAGAAGAATTTCTCAAATTCTGTTTAGTGAGCCTCGCAATATAAGACACCAATACTTTGCCTACATGTATAATCTAAATAAAAAACCGCATACCGGATACATCGCAGCTTAGGACTGTCATTGACTGGGTCTTGCAATTTTACCATTATTTTTCATATAGCCAATTTCATAATTACCCATACAAAAATAACGGTATTTCAAACCCATTCTTCATCATCATCATAATATTCATCTTTATTGAGACATTATCCTCTATCTCTGATCTGAGTGGCTAGATGATAGTGTCATCAACGCTGAACGCAAAAGATTGGCGAACCATTTTTTTTAGCAACAAATTGCAGTGTAAGGAATGGTAGATTTTTGTAAGACACTGTACTTCTGTACTTTGCCTTTTAGGGATAGAATCGACGAATCAAAATATATGTGATAATCCAAATTGAAAGTTGTAGTCTCTTTACAGATTAAATATAATTAAAAAAAAATGCTAATTCCATCTACGGAGAGTTGGTTAAGGTCCAAAAACCTTACAGCCAACGGGAATCTAGTTCTTTTTGCCACCCTGTTTATACAACCGCTGCGTTACCTAAACACTGACAGACACCGCACATCTTAAACCGTTGAAGGTAGAACGTTTTAATTTGAAAATTTATAGGTATGTTCTTCTTCATTAAGAAATTCAACCCCTAAAGGTGTGAAAAGGGTATTTTATCTAGGAAATTGAGTGATAGTCAAATAAATTGATTCTATAAATTTGGCAAAAAATACGCGATTTACTAATTTCGATGACCGAAGTGATTCCATAAGTGTTTCGTAAACCAAGTATTGGTACGAAACACTAAAAAACAGGCGAATAAAATGCTTTAATTAAAGTATGTACATACCTGACACTTTTTCGGCCGCCAACCAGTATTTTTCAATAATGGTCGTCCAATTACTGTCTGAGTAATAGTCGTCGATAGCGATTTTCACGAAACCAGACATTTTGGATATTTTACACTTCACTATAAGCAACTTTATTGTTTATATGTCTTGTCAACCGGCAAAATTTGCCGATTAGAAGCCGTCACCTGAAAAACAAAGAAACAAAGGTTAGGTTAGGTTAGTAATGTAATCACAAAACTTTTTGCAATATCGGTGACATTTTCGTTTACTTTTTTTTCGTTTTTTTTAATATATTATAGAGTTTTTTTATAACCTTTTAATAACATGATTGTAAATACACCATTGTATTTGAATACAATGAGAAAATATTTCAGATTGAGTAACACGGCACCCTCTAACAATTATTTGAAATGTCAATTTTAAATATTCAATATATTTAGCCTTAAAATATATAAGTAGCTAAGTTAAAATAGTTTTTACGTTTAAAACTTTTTTCCTACCTATATTTCGCGATGGTGTACAACATTTTTACACAATATTTACGAAGCCTATTTCCCGCACACGTCTCATTTCTCCAAATGAAAGCGAAAACTTGAGCTTCCCGCGAAAGTGCGCGCGCGCCGCGAACCAGACCGCAATTGAATAGCGCGCCATCGCCCGACCAATCAAGATCCGTCTCGCACCACACCACCGCAAGGACGAATCTCAAATGTTGCGTCAGAGGAAATCAAACTCTGTTACTGTTGTAAAGAGATGATGTTTCTGCAACCGGTAGCGCGGGTCGCTTGACCGGTTTGACGGTTGCATTTGTTTTCCAACTGTTCGAATTTCATACTTTTACTACGAGTTTTCACGGTGTTTTTAATAAAGAAGAAAAATCTGTAACCGTCTATAAGGTAAAGCGTTGTTCTGGCAAATTTATTGATAAGAAAGTATTAAAAGTATTTGCTAAAAGGCTTGTTAATAACGTTTTATCTATCCTCAGTGTCAAACACAGTATAATCGTGAACATATTTTGTAAGGTTGCGGCTCTACAAGAGATTGTGTTCGGACTTTCGGACCCGTCTTCAGACCTTCGTGTAGCCTCGGATAGCGCGATTGTAATTGTAGTTTCGGAAATAATTAAGGACAACAAATGAATGCGATTGCGTTGCAGGGATATGAGTTATTATATTATTTATTTCTATAATGGTGTTTTCATATTAGTCATGGCATGTATGACAATATTTAAAAACCACCAATATGTAGGTTTAGAGCTCTAAATATTATTGTGTTTTTTTTTACAGCAAAGTACACTGAATTAAGTTAGGTATAATGTATATGTGTCAGTTCAGAGAAAAAGGCCCCACTTTGTTGTTATGGAGATTATTAGTACCTTCTTCCTAAAACTCTATTATATACGCCTTGTATACGCTATAAATGAAAGAATGAAAAACCTTTTTTTTTAAATCTAACGGTTGACTATTTCGGTTTAAGACAGTTTTTATATTTTTGTTTTGTTGTTATGGGTTAAGTACATTATTTTATTTGATAAGGAAATAATATTGTTGATGGTAATTATTAGGTGGAAGATCCGATTAACTGACGAAACAAATATCGTGTAGCGATAACCAATATAACTATCCATATCTTGAGACATATTTTTAGATAATACTCGTGTTTCTATTCTTGTTAACAAAATAGATACTAGGTGGCGCTAGAGTCGGCTTTCACTTTTCAAATGATCAAATCTCTTGTTACGGTCACTTCTACATCAAAATGGTATCAGAAATTCAGAGAGTCCATTGTGTAATTCGTACTTTTCATATTTTTTAAGATCTATTCTGATGTTATATAATCTTAGAATAATCATTATGTGGTAAGAGAATTTGAAATGAAATTGTACGTATTATCGCAGTTTCCGACACGCGTTTCATACATTTATAGTAACACTAGCGACCCGCCCCGGCTTCGCACGGGATAAAAAATGGTTATTGTGGTGTGGTGTTTTGGTATTAGTTTGGTTCTTATTCCATTGAAGGTACGGAACCCTCCTATGCGTGGTCCGACACGCACTTGGCCGGTTTTTTTTAATAACTAGCCATAGTATGAGAGGTAATTAGGTTAGTTTGAACAACTTTATTTATGGGACTAACCTTGAAATCCAGAAACATATTTGTCCTACCCATAGAAAACGTCGACGTCTGATCGGCCGAAATGTATGAAACTGCCAAAAAATTTTTGTGATTTCGGAGTTGGTTCCATAGTTAAAGTTGTTTAGTACCTATACCAAATCACTTCGCACAATATGGCTAGTTATTGAAAAAATACCCTGTTATCAGTTCTTTATTTGCTAACTAGCGACTAAACTAGCGAAAAAAAATGGTTATTGTAGGGATAACTCCCCAAGAGATAGACATATGTCATCCCGGACTTTTTTATAGACCTTTTTAAGGTGTACAATACTGTAATACATTATTTTGCTTTATCTCGTAGGGTTCAGCCAGCGTTTGCAATGTAAGCGCAAAAAATGGGTTTATTTACGACATCACATTAGAAACCTCTAAAATCATCAGTGTTTCTCTACTATATTATGCATGTATTACACATATAAACCTTACTCTTGAACCACTCTATCTATTTAAAAAAACCGCATCAAAATTAGTGTTGGTAGAGACTCGAGTCCTTGTAGTCTTCATTCGTAAGATTCGACTTGGTTTTTTAGACTCTAGTCATCGAATCGAAGCTCAAGTTCTTTTGAACTTCGGGGGGACTTGAGTCTTCTGTAGTCTTATATAGAGACTCCTCTCTATAGAGGCTCGAGTGTTTTGTTTACTCTTAAGGCCTTTAAAACAACTGAGTCATTATTAGAACTCAACTGGACTTGTAATTGTAAGAACACTTGAGATTATGAGATTACGGAAAATACTGAGTAAAGTAATATACTGAGTAAACAGGGCTATCAATCCAAATGGGTCAGTATGGAGAAGTCAGAAACTATGAGCGATAGCGAAATCTGTTCTTAGGAAACATGGCGTCGATTTTAATAACAAGAAAAACTGCATACATAGAATAAAAAAAAAACTTGTACCCAGTTTGGGAATTTATTCGTTAGGTTATGTTAGGAAGATGATTTTTATGGGATAATTCTTTATTGCGTGAACCGATTTTCACCGTTTTTACTTTATTTGAAATCACGTCATTTCATTGTAATTTTGTAGAAATTACAGGTACAATAAACACCTGCTTATACGGTTAAATTACAAACTTAGTTCAGAAATTATTTTGTATTTTTTTTTCAAAAACTATTCATCCTATCAAGTTCAAAATAATTTTCCTAGAAAGTTTTTATAAAGTTCTACTTTTGAGATTTTTTTCATATTTTTAAAACTTATGGTTCAAAAGTTAGAGGGGGGGAGACGCATATTTTTTTACTTCTGGAGCGATTATTTCCGAAAATATTTACATTATCGAAAAATTATTTTAGTAAACCCCTATTCATTTTTAAATACCTATCCAACAATATATCACACGTTAGGGTTGAAATGAAAAAATAAATCACTCCCCAGTTTACGTATAGGGGAGGTACCCTAATATAAAAAAAAAATCCACTTTTTATTTTACCACTTTGTCGGCATGATTGATATACATATTAGTACCAAAGTTCAGCTTTCTAGTGCTAACGGTCACTGAGATTATCCGCGGACGGACGGACGGACGGACGGGCAGGCATGGCGAAACTATAAGGGTTCCTAGTTGACTACGGAACCCTAAAAAAAGGACTCGACTCACGACTCAAAAGACTTGGAAGTCTTTTAAGCTCACAGTCCCGTGAATATGGGTCGAGTTCATGCAATTTAGACTTAAAAAACGCGAGTCTCTACCTACACTAATCAAAATCCGTTGCTTAGTTTTATAGATCTAAGCTTACATAGGGACTAACAGCGGAAAGCGACTTTGTTTTATACTACTTATGTAGATAGTAACATATTCCGTAGTTCCGTGCGTTCATTTTAGAGTGCATGCACGGCACATCGATTATTTGTGTAAACCTGGTGCCGTCTTCTCATTTTACAATACAAAAGCAATACATTAAAAAATCTATCTCAAACATAACTCCAACACGCAACGAACAATCAACCAATATTGAAGTTGTATTGGAGTTGCATTGGAATAATTTTCAAGCAACTTCTTATATCTCAGATTCAGACGCTTAGGAGCTGTATTGCGTAGTTAATGCATTGGAGTTGTATTTTTTTAGGCATGTATTTAACCAGGCGGCAAAATAATTGTATTTGGGCTACTAAAAAAACAGAAATTGGCATTAAAATTAATAGGTTGGCGCCTAATTCGTGGCGACTAATTATTTAAATATGGGCTGCATTTTAATGCTTTCACAGGTATCAAATAATTATATTGACAACTGAATTAATAACTGGGAAGTATTTAAAGAAGCCTTTTTTAAATAGAAAACGATCACCTAATAATTTAAAAATCAGGATCTTTTAAAATATTTAGGAAGCAATTAAAGTAAATTAAATATTCAATATAAGTACAACGGGCAACTTTAAACGAGCTGTAATTATAACATAAAAAGGAATCTTAATAAGTGACGGGTCTATGAATATTGATAGGTAGATGCCTATACGTAGGTATTAGTTAGGTGCCTATCATCTACTACCAAAATTCATAAACAGGGAAATTGTACAGGTGCCTCTTGTCTATACTTATATATATATAGGCAGGAAGTTGTTTAGATAACGTTTATAGAATATACAACAAATTGAAATCATGGAATAGAAATATCATATAGTCTGGCTAACCAAATAGCGCAATAACAGTAGAAGTAATAGGTTAGCTATTCGGGTCTACAATTATGGAACCCTACACTGAGCATGGCCCAACATGCTGCTGGCCGGTTTTTCGTGGTAAAGGTACTAGCGTAACAAAAATACAGTATCTCTGTCTATGCTTGAAGTGAGATAGACTCTAATCTTGTCAAACTATACCTACCTTACTTCGACACAGACAAAAAAGGTTTATGACCAAATTTCTATTTGTAATGTCAATTGGTTCATACTTAACCTAACTAAATGCTTAATACAAATGTAGCATGAGTACAAATTTAATAAGACCTGTAGCATGCCGAAAGAACGCCAGCTACATCTCGCGGCGTCCCTCGGGACTATCCGCGTGATTGGTTTGGTTTACCGGCCAAGTTGCGCGAGTCAGGGTAGATTAGATCGTGGTTCGTCTACTTATAGATAGGTGGCACCGATATCTAAATATGATCACCATGTCATGTGTCCTTTTTTTAGTTTGAAAGAAGCTGACGACTACGAAAAGAGGATATTCGCATCAATTTTAAATTCAAATTTTGTAGGAGTTTGGAATAGTTTTTGTTTTAGTCGAGAAGACAGATAGATTGTGAACCTCGAGCGGTGCAGTTGTCATAATCCATTTTCGACATCCTTTTTTTCCTATTTTAATTTGAGTTTGATTTTTTTGGGCGTGATTGGAATTAGTATTTTGTGATATCCAACGCCAAGTGTGTGCGTGTACCGCGTCGGAGGGGCGTTAAGCGTTTTGCGGCCGGAACTGCGATACTGTCCTGGCTCTTGAATTTTATTTTGTACTTACTAGTTTTGCTAGTACTCCCTCGTTTTATTTTTTTTTCGTGCGGAAAGTAGACGTCTACGATACTATGGAAATTATTGAATGTGAAATATCTTTATATCGATATCGTTATCGTCATTTTTATGTGAAGTGCTAATTTTAAATAATCTGATTATTGTAATTTAATCTATCCGGGTCTACGATACTAAGGAAATTATTGAATGTGAAATATCTTTATATCGATATCGTTATCGTCATTTTTATGTGAAGTGGTAATTTTAAATAATCTGATTATTGTAATTTAATATTGTCTTCGATTGCCGCGATAGTTATTCATGAAATAAAACAATTAAAAACGGATTTTATCCCGTGTCGCGCGGACTGAGTCGACCCGTTGACCACGAACGCTGTAAAGTATTCGAAACGTCGGGATGTAATTTAAGCTCAGTACACGCGATAAAATCCGTTTTTAATTGTAATTTAATTACATTCTATCCACTAAGGAAATTATTGAATGTGAAATATCTTTATATCGATATCGTTATCGTCATTTTTATGTGAAGTACTATTTTTAAATAATCTGATTATTGTCATTTAATTACATTCTATCCGGCTCGAAGGACCAAATTAATAATTTTTAATAATTTACTTAATCTGAAAAATTACACGTGTTAATGCAAATAACGAAGTGTTTTACTGCAGACCATGATGCAAGAGTTTACCATAAGGCGAATTTGCCACCGTCGTAGTATTGAATTTAAACTTTGTGTAAGACATACTAACACTGTATAAACTAAAACGGCTGTACTCACTTGTATTCAGTCTATTTTGTTTTGTTATTTAGTCTAGTCACCGTCGTAGTATTAAGAAAAACCGGCTAAGTGCGTGTTGGACCACGCATAATGGAGGGTTCCGTAGCTTCAATGGAATAAGGACCAGACTAATTCCAAAAGGTCGTATCTGATGCCTATGGAAGAAGTTTTTTGGAAATAACTCAAAAATGACTAAACCTTATCGGTTCAAAACAATTTTTGTAGAAAGTAAGTATATGAAAAGTAGCAAATATGTGTTGTGACAGACAGACTAGGTACAGGGGTTCCTTTTTTACTATTTTTGTACGGAACCCTAAAAATATTCCACTTTTCTGAAATTTGTCTGCCTCCGTTATTAAAATGATACCTGCAGTGATACACTTAAAATTGTTAATTAGGTGTAAACGAATAGCTGGCAACAAATATTTAAAACAAGCCTACTATCAATAATAGATGCCGAGTCATTATTTTTGTTGCCAACCCATTATTTAAAGTTCCCTGTAAATTTTTTGGGCAACTGTATATTGCTGCCGTTTTTTAATGCTAAAGATTCCTAATGGTTGAGGCTTATTTTATTTTATTTCCCCTTAAATATTATAACGTAACCAATTTATATTATTAGATGCCTTAGAAAAGCTGCCGGTTCAATATTTAGATACCCGAAAAATTATAAGCCTTTTTTTTATACCAATTAAGCAGATACCGTAACGTATGGACGCCTGCAACTCCAAAGGAGTCACATGCGCGTTGCCGACCCTTTACAAAAAGGAGGATTCACTGTGTTGATGGCTAAATGAACAAGTAGGTCCCTCATCGTCAACACACTGGGTCCTCTTTGATTGAAGTTGGATTGTATCTTAACGTGTTTTAAAGTCTGAATACGGCCCCTGTACTTTTATATAAAAGGATGCTAAATGTCTGCAATGTTTGTTTATTGCTTTACAGATCTTATTGAACCTATACCTACATGTAATCTGTTTGTCAATAAGAAAAAGAATTAAAACAATACACGTGCATTGCAGGGGAAGTCCTCAAGTTTTTTTTACAACAACTGTGTATTCAAAGTTATTTTTCATCTATTAGTATGTAAAACTAGTAATTATCGTCGACTATTATGGCCAAGATCTGTCTATATGCGATACCTGTTCAATTGAAATTATAAAAAATATTCATTTCAATATTAATTAGCAGTGTCTTGAATATTTCTTCTACTAATAAATTATATGATTATGTGTAGCTACTTGTTTGTAAATTGGTTGTAAATACATAAAGATTGGTCTGTTAAAAACCTCTCAACTGAAATGTGATATTTTTGTGTCGTTTAAATGAAAACTTTTTGACAATTATTGGGGCAAATTAATTTTTCAATATCGTCCCGTTCGGGCCTAGTATAATAGTTCAGAGCATATGGGTTATAATTATAACTAGGTTATAGGATAAAGGTGATAAAGTTTTTTCTGTTTTTTTGATATAAAATGGAATAACTTATAATTTTTTATGTTTTAAAACAAGTAACTGACAAACAAGGAAACATCATATTAATTCATTATAGTCGATCGAAACTTAATGATGATATAAAGTGCATTATTAACTGCAACTGTGGAGAACAATAAAATGTTTAATCACGTTCTAGGTATAACAATAATGATTTCTACAGGATATGGCTAATGGCAGGCACTAAATGAAAACACGTAGTAACCAGACCTATGATCTTCAGTGTCATATAAGCATACTATATCAATATGAGCATACCTACTCGATCTTATACCTCGGCCACACACTCGACGAGCGGCATGGGAAGTAGCTAGGGAAGTCGGCAGAGACAGTGTGGCCGCGCTACTCGTCATGCCGCTCTTCATGCTTCTCGTCATGCCCACCACTCCCTATTTTGTCGGTTTTTTGGCTCGAGTCAAAGGGCCGCATATCATAATCGCGCGAGTAGGTCTGTGTGTGGCCGGAGAGGGCAACATCGCGGCAGCGCGAGGAGCAGCGCGAGGGACAGCGCGAGGGGCATAGTGTGGCCGAGGTATTAAGGTGATTATCACAGTGGCACCGCAACCGGATGCGGCGACGGTGTGCAAACGTGACAGCGCTATACACATGCAGAGCGCTATCTCGCTCGCGCACCGGCACCGCAGGCGGAAACCGCAGTAGTGTGAAAGCTGCCTTATAGGGTATTTTGCCACTTCCTATTTCTTAAGATTAGGGCCATTCAAGTACTGCAAAGAGTGCAAAGTAATTGACTATAAATTGAGAGCTTTTACGGAACTGATTTTGTTTTGAGGTGTGCCATATTTCTCAAATGACTTCAATATTTCGAAGGAGGTTCTTTCATCAATTCGTCGGGATCTTTGTTTTTGCAATTTTTTTTTTATGTATGTTCACCGATTATTCGAAGACAGCTGGACAGATTTGGAAAAATGTATTTTTGTTTGAAAGAGTATACTTCACAGTTGGTCCCATTGTAACCAGGTCAGGATCTGATGATCCTGGAGAAATCGAGGGAACTCTTCAAATATTATAGGCACATCTATAGTGATTTAAATATTTTTTACAGTAGCTCGGGCAATTCCTTTTGGAAAGATGGAGTCTAAGGGCCGGTTGCACCAAATCGTCTGTTCACGTCAAAGTCATCGTTAAAAAAATCTTGTATGAAAAGTTTGACAGTTTTCTATGGGATGACGCTTCGTCGCCATATTTAACTATGATCAGTTCGTTAGTTATGCGTGGTGCAACCCACCCTACAATGGGCCTCATAAGAAAGCTCAAAGTCACCCAAAGGGTAATGGACAGGGCTATGGTTGGAGTCTCTCTGCGTGATCGCATCAGAAATGAGGCCATCCGCAGCAGAACCAAAGTAACCGATATAGCCCTCCGAATCGCTAAACTAAAGTGGCAGTGGGCGGGGCACATTGCTCGTAGAACCGATGGCCGTTGGGGCGGAAAGGTTCTCGAGTGGCGACCACGAACCGGAAGGCGCAGCGTGGGTAGACCCCCCGCAAGGTGGACTGATGACTTGGTAAAGGTCGCGGGAGTCCGCTGGATGCGGGTGGCGCAGGACCGGTCATTGTGGCACTCTTTGGGGGAGGCCTATGTCCAGCAGTGGACGTCTTTCGGCTGATATGATGATGATGATGATTGTGATGAACCCACCCTAAGTGAAGTCGGGTTTTTTTAGTTTAATATTATTAAGGTTTAACATTAATCCTAATATCCACATATCCGGAAAAATTTCGCCATTCAACCTTGCTACCCAAATATTTATACCCACTAACATTACCTTCACACACATAATCGGGCGAACATGATTCCACGTTTTGCTAAAGAACCGAGGGTCAACTTTCATAAGCTGTTGTGAAATTCTCGTCAATATTATGCTAGCTGTCAATGTCAATTTAGCTATAAAGCTTATGTGGGTTAAGGTGGCTCAGTTTTGGGTGTTAAGACAAAGTTGATCGTAGTGCGATTAATAAAGAAGATGCATAAAGTTTGTATTGTTGGTAGAAATCTATGAGGTGCTGATATTTTGTGCCGAAAATATCACTTTTAAACAAAATATTATTCTCAACTATTTGTATGCTAATAATAATATTTGCGGGTTTTCCAGTAGGGATTACCCTATAAGACAGTTTTGCCTAGCTTATTATCTAACGAAATATCAAATCCTGAAGAGATTTTACATTTTGTTTTCATTTCTAGGTAAGTTGAAATTATATGTCTCAAAATTGACTCAAACCTTACTTTTTATTTAGTTAACATAGGGTAAAATTGCAATAAAATGATCTTTAAAAAAAATTAAACACTATAAACTTAAACTACAAGTAGAATATATCTTCTAGGTCGCTGCCAATGGATAGATTGGATAATGTGCCCAGTGCTACGTTGTATGGCAATGCTAGTTCGCTAAGCGAAATACTGGCCAGCCCTCTGGTCACCTGTTGTTTTAATCAGGCGCAACGCTAGGTAAGACCTATTATTATATTTCATAATTGATTTACTGTTCGTTTCTGACTGTAGGAAGATTTTCTTTTTATCTGTTATCAACTTAATATGACTTGGCAGTGACAACATATGACGTAACTCTTGGTGTGCAAACTTGACGTGGTCAGACTCCATTTATTGACACACTAGCTGTGCCCGCGGCTCCGCCCGCGTGGAATTCGGTCTGTGTCAGTAAGCGGCTAATTCACCCCTAATTTCTCTCCCGCTACCCTGGAGGCGGAACTTGAAGTAAAGTTGACAGATGGATACGCTAGAGGACAGTAGTCCTAATAAAATATTTTACAATTACCACTAAATGAAACTACACTCATAAATGTATACTTTTTTTTTATTATATTTGTTTTTGGCATGATTTAAACGACATAGAGAGTAGTAGGTGTATATCGGACGATACAGGACCACTTTTGTATTTATACGTTCATGTCCACGGCAAATATCATCCAAATCGATCCTCCCGTCAAATCAGTTTGGGGGGGGGGTCACAAATGCAGAAATGCTATTTTAGGTGCACTTGGAGGGGGGGGGGGGGGGGTCCATGACCCATGCAAATTTAACTCAATCGAGTGTAGTGGCTAGCCCCCCCCCCCCCTTTTAGACGTTGAATTTTTATAGGCTACGTATAACCTGGCTGGGGATTTTCTAGAATTGGAATTAGTAATCCTTAATTGGGTGATTTCCGGGATAACAATGAAAAAAAAAACCAGCCAAGAGCATGTCGGGCGATGCTCAGTGTAGAGTTTCGTAGATGCTGCCCTGTTACAAAACATTCGTTCTAAAGGTCGTTTATTTGGCGGCGCTTACGTCAGTTTACTATTCGGCACTTCCTTTCACTGTGCGTTTTTGACTAATAATTCAAAAACGGCTGAACCGATTTTATTCAATATAGTTTTATTGAAAGTTCTTATCAGGCCTCACCAAATTTCAGCTTTCTAGTGCGAACGGTAACTGAGCTAGACCGCGGACAGACGGACGGACATGGCGATGTAACTGTTACGTAATAAGGCCTAATTATGTACAGAAGCATACACTGCTTTACCTACACACATTAAAAATCCATTGAAACCATTAGAATGACCGCCATGACCAACATTATTACGCTGGCGGTCGGGGAGGCATGCCGGCGGTCGGGGGGGCGGTTTTTCATTACGTTACCGTAGTTAATGAATTTTCATACGTTTTTACCACACTGTCACAGATTTATGATATTGGTGTAGATCAAGATATTTATTCGTCAATGTAAGCACATTACAATGCACTAATGAACGTCAGATAAAAATAAAATACGTGAGTGTCGTGGAAAGTGTGTGAATCAAGTGCGATTGGAACGAAGTTATGTTACTCGTATTTAATTTTATTTCATTTTTTACTTTTTCGTAAATTATGTGGTTTTAATTTTTTTTGCATTTTTTTTAAATTTGGAAATTTTGGAAATAGTGGAAATTTTGGAAATAGTGGCAAATTTGAAAATTTTGGAAATTTTGAAAGTTTCGGAAATTTTGTGAAATTTTGGAAATTTTGGAAATATTGGAAATTTTGGAAATTTAGAAATTTTAAATTTTTGACAATTTCGTCATTTTTAAAATTCTCGACTTTTGAGGTTCTCGACTTTTTTCACTTTTATCACTTTGCCACTTCTCAGTTTCACTACACTTCACTTCACTTTATTCTATTTTATATATTTTTTATTTCATTCCATTTTACATGTTTCTCAATCGTATGGGTGTCGCGTTTTCGTGACCTGACGCTTTTTCGTAACGGTCACGTGAGTTTTTTTCGCCTAGGCCCCCATCCGCGAACCGTCCGATAAGGAACTTCGTTCCAAAACTCCACCGGTTCTAACCCTGTAGGTGTACCTCTGGCCCAAGAAGTATTATGACCGAAAAGAAATTCGACGGGACTTATTTTTTTCAAAACTGTAATACATTATTAGATCTTAAAGATACAAAACAATGCGTAGTTCTTCAAGAAGACATATCAAAACTGCTTGAGAGACAGATAATGTACCTATTGTTTAATTATAAAGAAAAATAAATCCTAATCTGACTGCTTCACAAAACGTTTGATATGTTTTCCTACCTAAACGGTGTCCTATAAATGTTAGATGATTTTGTAGTAGTTTTTTGGTTTGCTGCAATAACCCTTTGACATTCATGACATTTTCAAATATTTCTTAAGAGCGGGTTTAAAGCATCGACGGGTAACATGTTAAAAATATGAACATCTTGACCAAAAAATTACAAATTATTTCAATACCAACTTTCAACATACAAACTTTCAACCCCCTTTTCACCCCTTCCAGGGTTGATTTTCGGGATGAAAACTGTTCATTGTCCCTTCCCGGGACTCAAACTATCTCTACACAAAATTTCATCATTATCTGTTCAGCCGTTAACTAATTAAAAATACTTGGAACGTGTTCTGTTATCGATTCTAAGTATCTCCAGCCAACTTTTTTTCGAATATATTCCATGAACAGACTTTCGACCCTCTTCAGCTTTATTATATGTATAGATAGTTTTTATTGAAAGTACCTTTCAGGCGTCACTTCCATTATTTTTTTAAAATTATTAGGAATCTACGGTTCTAAAGTAAGATGGAGGGGGGGGGGGGGGGGGGTTTGAAGAAGAAACTATCCTTTGTCATTTCTCGAGACCCATACTATCTCTATAACAATTTTCATCTAAATCAGTTCAGCGGTAAAAAAATCCTCATACCACCTTCCAACCCCTTTTTCACCCCCACAAGGGTTTGAAAACTATCCTATGACGTTTCTCGAGACTCAAATTATCTCCATACTCATTTCTATCTAAATCGTTTCAGCGGTTAAAAATTCTCCATACAAACTTTCAACCCCATTTTCACCCCCACCAGGGTTGATTTTTGGGATTAAAACTATATATTATCCTTTCCCAGAACTCAAACTATATCTATCCAAAATTTCATCAAAATCCGTCTAGCCGTTTTCACGTGATGCGCGGTCAAATAAACAGACAAACAGATAAACAGATAAACAGATAAACAGACCAACAGATAAACAGACAAAAATTCTAAAAATTGTTGGAACGTGTTCTGTTATCGATTCTAAGTATCCCCAGACAACTTTTTTTCGATTATCTTCCATGTACAGACTTTCGACCCTCTTCAGCTTTATTATATGTATAGATATTATATGTATAGATAACGCAAAGTACATACTTAGACTACACTATAACAAAAAAGGTCAGAGATCGCAAAGGAAGTATCTATTAATACTTTTTGAGTATTTTCTGTGACGTCAATGAAAACAATAGTTTGGAAAATAATTAGTTTTTACACACTTCCCCTTGGTGAAACATTTACGGTCCAAGTTATTTTTTCTTTTTCATACTTCCCAACTATGAAATGTCCAACATAAAGTGAACAAATGCTCAACAATTAATAAATAATCAACTTACTACTACTACAACAATGTTAATTAAACAATGAAAGAGGTCATCTGTTTCTTACTCCAAAGGGCGAGGAATAATCATTTGTCCATATCTGTCATTGTAATGGTTGTGTTTTTTTCTAAACAGACTAAACATAATTTAACTAAATGTGACTTGTAAGACGTTTATGACTAAGCGAGTGTTTCTGGTGTAATAGACATCAACGGGTTTTGTAACCATATAATTCCAGTCCATTTCAGCAAGTCGATATAATTAACTGTATATCGCAAACTACATTTCCTGTCATTAATTATTTATATTTTTCACCAAATAGTTAAATGGATAATTAGTCTTAACTCTACTAATATCTCATCGTCACTTTTCTTCATACAGATAACACATAAAGATATCCTCGAAAGGTCAGACGGAGGACGGTAAAGCGTATGTAACACCCCCGGAGTTGTAGGCGTCCATAGGCCACTATGACTGCTTGCTATCAGGCAGGCTTTATGCTTTTTAACGATTAACTTGATAATAAAAAAAATGACAACCACCCTCTTTTTCCGTCGCTTTAAAAATGGGATTTCATGTAGGTAGGGTAGACTAAGGCGGTTCAAGAATCATTTTTGTCAAATTCATAAGATCGCGGGCTGCGTTTGACCTCTTCGCACGCCGCGATGTAACGAACTTACGAATTTGAGAAAAATCCTTAATTTGATCCGTTTCGTCCTGTGATCCGATTCGCCTTGGTCTACCCTCATGTCCCTCATATTATTTTTCCCCTAGACCCTTTAAATATGAAGTTTGGTTTACAATGCTACTACTTACTACAAAACTGGACACATGTCTGATGCAAGAAGCTTCAGTTAGCATTCGTATGGAACTGATTATCACCTTTGGACTTAGAAATACTTAACTGGGCCACAGTTCATGGTGACAATTTCATATGAAGCGTTACGTCTAAATATATAAAAGAAGAAACTGACTGACTGATTGACTGACTGACTGACATATCAACGCACAGCCTAAACCGCTGGTTCTAGAGATGCCAAATTTGGCACGTAGGTTCCTTATAAGGTCTAGGGATGCACTAAGAAAGGATTTTTCAAAATTCACCCCCTAAGGGGGTAAAATGGGGGTTCAAAGTTTGTATGGCGAATCAAGAAGACTATTTTATTCGAAACTTCACAGGAGTATTCCTAACGATAAATGAGTAAACACGTGTTTCAGGATTTTTGAAAATCCAACCCCTAAAAGGGGCAAATGTGGTCACAAAGTCTGGAAATCAACACGGGTATCGTATCCTTTTTGAGTACTTATAGTACGCGGGCGAAGCCGCGGGAAAAGGCTAGTATTAAATAAAATAAAATTTCTTTATTTCGAAGCACATAGACTCCATAGTTGTTAGTAAAAAACAAATAAAAATAAATAACGAAATTAATTTTACGTCACACCTGGCCGTAATGTGAGTTTTATCGCACGCTACGCGTACGGTAAAACTCGCATTATGGCCAGGTGGAGACGTAAAACTGTGTACTCACCACGGGCAGTAAAAAAGAAAGCCCTCTATCGCATATTTACAACCCTCGCCTGTGGCTCGGGTTACAAATATCTACGATTTCGGGCTTTCTTTATTTTACAGTCCTTGGTAAGTAATGTACTAATATGTTAGTGTACAGATACAGGTTGTAACAAAAATTGTGGTGATCCGTTTAAAGGTATAATTGGTATTGTATTGCGACTAAATAAAACTAAAGAATTTTTATTTTAAGCGATTTTTTTTGTCTGGGACACGTCATCCCAGCCGGCCGACCCTCCATACAAAACCATTTTTTTGCGTGAAATTTTTTAATCTTAGTTTTCCGTAGATAGATAGATTTATTTATTTCTTGTAGAAAACTTCACAATATTTTACATCATAAAATAAAATGGATTCACTAAATCGTCACTTACAGTACAATAAAAAAATAATCAATCAAAAAAAAAATACAGAAAAAAATTTGCCAGTGGTAAAAATACAAAGAATGTCAACAGGGATTTTGTGCATGCATACATGTCTAGAGATCCTATATTTAGAATACGATACCTATTGTCTCTTAAACGGATCACCAGCATTTTGTATAGTTTATCAACCGACTTCAAGATTTCGAAGGAGGAGGTTATCAATTCGTCGGGATCTTTGTTAGGGTTCCGTAGCCAAATGGCAAAAAACGGTACCCTTATGGATTCGTCATGTCTGTCTGTCTGTCTGTCCGTCCGTATGTGACAGGCATTTTACTCGGAAACTCGTCGTATAGTTTGAATAAAATTTACACATAAGGTGTATTTTGTATGCAGCTACTTAGTTATGTAGTTAAATTTGAAAAAAAAAATATTTTTAGGGGGGCGCTCCATACAGGTAACTAAATTAAAAAAAAAATTAACCAAATATCAACATGTGACACATCAATCGATAGGTCTTTCAAAATAACATTGAAGTTTTTTTGACTATTTTGAGATTAAGTGAATATTTTTTGAAATAATCGCTTCGAAAGTCAGAAAAGTTGTGTAGCCCCCCCCCCCCCCCCCCGTAACTTTTGAACCGTAAGTTCAAAAAATATGAAAAAATTTGAAGAGATGCACCTTATCATATACTTTCTACGAAAATTGTTTTGAACATTATCGGTTTAGCCATTTTTGAGTCATCTCCAAAAAACTTCTTCCATAGGCATCAGATACGACCTTTTGGTATTAGCAGGCCTATGAATCATGCCCGCGCGAGCGAGTTACATACCTACGTTTTGCGCCTTCGCCGAGGGAGCTAAAGCCAGTGGGCTACCAACGCGCTCACTGAACGCACGTCGTACCGCGCGCAACGCTACTCGGAACTCGGAACAATGTCATCACGAAAAAAAAAATTATTGCGATGTGGTTGAATGTAAAAATAGCAGAGCTAATAAAAACTTATCGTTTTTCGCTCTGCCCACGGATGGGAAAAGGTAAGTAGGCATACAAACTTTTTTTTTGTACCACGTTGGTGGCAAACGAGCATACGGCCCGCCTGAAGGTAAGCAACTACCGTAACCTATGGTCGCCTGCAACGCCAAAGGAGTCACATGCGCGTTGCCGACGCTTTACAAAAAAGGAGGATTCACTTATGTTACAATAATAATAGACATGTTATCTTTATTAATCTCTCAAATAACTCTAAATAATAAAAAAAGGCGATTTGAATAAGATTGAGATAGCTGTCAATCCATATTAATTTTGACAGTGTGTGGCAAATATGTCAAGATTAATCATACTCTAATCGTGGCAACGGCAACAAAATATCAATCAATATTACTCATGTAACTATTATTGTTATGCACCATGCGAACCACTTAAACACTGAATCAATGCAAAATACCTATTTCCTTAACTATAAAACATTTCCAAACATAGGGACCCTAGCGATTGTGCGGGTACGCGGGAGGTGCGGGGTGCCGCGCGTTGAAGGCCGCTCCATTGTATTATTGCGTAGGTACGTAAACCGTAGGTATTTGCTTTTTCTATGAGTGATTCATATCTGTTCGTAAGAACTATTATATATTTCTGTGTATTAGTTTGGTTCTTATTCCATTGAAGGTACGGAACCCTCCTATGCGTGGTCCGATACGCACTTGGCCGGTTTTTTTTATGTATGTTCACCGATTATTCGAAGACGGCTGGACCGATTTGGATTTTTTTTTTGAAAGCGTATACTTCACAGTTGGTTCCATTGTAACCATGTCAGGATCTGATGATGGGATCCTGGAGAAATCGAGGGAACTCTTCAACTATTATAGGTACACTTATGGTGATTTGAGTATTTTTTACAGCAGATCGAGCATTTGGTGTTGGAAAGGTGGATGCTTAGTGAAGTCGGTTGTTTTTTGTTTAAAATTATAATAATTTTCCTTCGTATTTTATCGGAAAAGTTGGTATTTATCGTGCTCTCTCAATTAGCTTCATACCCGCGTATAGTCACTTGGCTTTATATTTTACTGTTTGATATTTGACACTAAATAATAAAATTCCATGTTCAGGCTATTAGAGTGTATTAATTTACTCAAACAAGCAAATTGAAAATTATGACATGTCAATGTAATTTCGAACATTAATAGTTCGAGATACAAAGGAAGCATATTTTATTGACTTAACACACAGCTGCATCATTTATTGCGGTGTTTCAGAGTACAAGAATAATTTAAGGTAGACCAAAAATAATAGTAAGTATCGATTATCTCAGAACTGAAGCTAATTAGGACGCTGGTGTCTTTGAGAAATGTACTCAATTTAAGCTTAGGAATGCTTGAATGGAAATAAAAAACATGGTGTATATTTGTTTACCCCATAACGCAAAAAGACGGTTGAGGGCCAATGTGGTCATAAATATCTAAACAACGCCTCTGTTGTCAAGGCGATGAGGCGCATGTTCAGATATTTTTGAGTGTCTTGACCGCTCCGATATATTTGATGGCGACTGTACATTGTAAACCACTTTGTATGTTAAGAGCTGTCAGTTTACTGTCTTGAATAAAAAATATTACTTTAGTATATCTGTATATTGTGGTATTGTATTATTTATAATTGTCTAGTGTAAAATGTTTTAGTGCAAAAATATCTTTTTTTACTTCTACTATTTTTGACTAGACTTTCGACCCTCTTCAGCTTTATTATATGTATAGATATTATATGTATAGATAACGCAAAGTACATACTTAGACTACACTATAACAAAAAAGGTCAGAGATCGCAAAGGAAGTATCTATTAATACTTTTTGAGTATTTTCTGTGACGTCAATGAAAACAATAGTTTGGAAAATAATTAGTTTTCCTTCCCCTTGGTGAAACATTTACGGTCCAAGTTATTTTTTCTTTTTCATACTTCCCAACTATGAAATGTCCAACATAAAGTGAACAAATGCTCAACAATTAATAAATAATCAACTTACTACTACTACAACAATGTTAATTAAACAATGAAAGAGGTCATCTGTTTCTTACTCCAAAGGGCGAGGAATAATCATTTGTCCATATCTGTCATTGTAATGGTTGTGTTTTTTTCTAAACAGACTAAACATAATTTAACTAAATGTGACTTGTAAGACGTTTATGACTAAGCGAGTGTTTCTGGTGTAATAGACATCAACGGGTTTTGTAACCATATAATTCCAGTCCATTTCAGCAAGTCGATATAATTAACTGTATATCGCAAACTACATTTCCTGTCATTAATTATTTATATTTTTCACCAAATAGTTAAATGGATAATTAGTCTTAACTCTACTAATATCTCATCGTCACTTTTCTTCATACAGATAACACATAAAGATATCCTCGAAAGGTCAGACGGAGGACGGTAAAGCGTATGTAACACCCCCGGAGTTGTAGGCGTCCATAGGCCACTATGACTGCTTGCTATCAGGCAGGCTTTATGCTTTTTAACGATTAACTTGATAATAAAAAAAATGACAACCACCCTCTTTTTCCGTCGCTTTAAAAATGGGATTTCATGTAGGTAGGGTAGACTAAGGCGGTTCAAGAATCATTTTTGTCAAATTCATAAGATCGCGGGCTGCGTTTGACCTCTTCGCACGCCGCGATGTAACGAACTTACGAATTTGAGAAAAATCCTTAATTTGATCCGTTTCGTCCTGTGATCCGATTCGCCTTGGTCTACCCTCATGTCCCTCATATTATTTTTCCCCTAGACCCTTTAAATATGAAGTTTGGTTTACAATGCTACTACTTACTACAAAACTGGACACATGTCTGATGCAAGAAGCTTCAGTTAGCATTCGTATGGAACTGATTATCACCTTTGGACTTTTATTTGTTTTTGGCATGATTTAAACGACATAGAGAGTAGTAGGTGTATATCGGACGATACAGGACCACTTTTGTATTTATACGTTCATGTCCACGGCAAATATCATCCAAATCGATCCTCCCGTCAAATCAGTTTGGGGGGGGGGTCACAAATGCAGAAATGCTATTTTAGGTGCACTTGGAGGGGGGGGGGGGGGGGGTCCATGACCCATGCAAATTTAACTCAATCGAGTGTAGTGGCTAGCCCCCCCCCCCCCTTTTAGACGTTGAATTTTTATAGGCTACGTATAACCTGGCTGGGGATTTTCTAGAATTGGAATTAGTAATCCTTAATTGGGTGATTTCCGGGATAACAATGAAAAAAAAAACCAGCCAAGAGCATGTCGGGCGATGCTCAGTGTAGAGTTTCGTAGATGCTGCCCTGTTACAAAACATTCGTTCTAAAGGTCGTTTATTTGGCGGCGCTTACGTCAGTTTACTATTCGGCACTTCCTTTCACTGTGCGTTTTTGACTAATAATTCAAAAACGGCTGAACCGATTTTATTCAATATAGTTTTATTGAAAGTTCTTATCAGGCCTCACCAAATTTCAGCTTTCTAGTGCGAACGGTAACTGAGCTAGACCGCGGACAGACGGACGGACATGGCGATGTAACTGTTACGTAATAAGGCCTAATTATGTACAGAAGCATACACTGCTTTACCTACACACATTAAAAATCCATTGAAACCATTAGAATGACCGCCATGACCAACATTATTACGCTGGCGGTCGGGGAGGCATGCCGGCGGTCGGGGGGGCGGTTTTTCATTACGTTACCGTAGTTAATGAATTTTCATACGTTTTTACCACACTGTCACAGATTTATGATATTGGTGTAGATCAAGATATTTATTCGTCAATGTAAGCACATTACAATGCACTAATGAACGTCAGATAAAAATAAAATACGTGAGTGTCGTGGAAAGTGTGTGAATCAAGTGCGATTGGAACGAAGTTATGTTACTCGTATTTAATTTTATTTCATTTTTTACTTTTTCGTAAATTATGTGGTTTTAATTTTTTTTGCATTTTTTTTAAATTTGGAAATTTTGGAAATAGTGGAAATTTTGGAAATAGTGGCAAATTTGAAAATTTTGGAAATTTTGAAAGTTTCGGAAATTTTGTGAAATTTTGGAAATTTTGGAAATATTGGAAATTTTGGAAATTTAGAAATTTTAAATTTTTGACAATTTCGTCATTTTTAAAATTCTCGACTTTTGAGGTTCTCGACTTTTTTCACTTTTATCACTTTGCCACTTCTCAGTTTCACTACACTTCACTTCACTTTATTCTATTTTATATATTTTTTATTTCATTCCATTTTACATGTTTCTCAATCGTATGGGTGTCGCGTTTTCGTGACCTGACGCTTTTTCGTAACGGTCACGTGAGTTTTTTTCGCCTAGGCCCCCATCCGCGAACCGTCCGATAAGGAACTTCGTTCCAAAACTCCACCGGTTCTAACCCTGTAGGTGTACCTCTGGCCCAAGAAGTATTATGACCGAAAAGAAATTCGACGGGACTTATTTTTTTCAAAACTGTAATACATTATTAGATCTTAAAGATACAAAACAATGCGTAGTTCTTCAAGAAGACATATCAAAACTGCTTGAGAGACAGATAATGTACCTATTGTTTAATTATAAAGAAAAATAAATCCTAATCTGACTGCTTCACAAAACGTTTGATATGTTTTCCTACCTAAACGGTGTCCTATAAATGTTAGATGATTTTGTAGTAGTTTTTTGGTTTGCTGCAATAACCCTTTGACATTCATGACATTTTCAAATATTTCTTAAGAGCGGGTTTAAAGCATCGACGGGTAACATGTTAAAAATATGAACATCTTGACCAAAAAATTACAAATTATTTCAATACCAACTTTCAACATACAAACTTTCAACCCCCTTTTCACCCCTTCCAGGGTTGATTTTCGGGATGAAAACTGTTCATTGTCCCTTCCCGGGACTCAAACTATCTCTACACAAAATTTCATCATTATCTGTTCAGCCGTTAACTAATTAAAAATACTTGGAACGTGTTCTGTTATCGATTCTAAGTATCTCCAGCCAACTTTTTTTCGAATATATTCCATGAACAGACTTTCGACCCTCTTCAGCTTTATTATATGTATAGATAGTTTTTATTGAAAGTACCTTTCAGGCGTCACTTCCATTATTTTTTTAAAATTATTAGGAATCTACGGTTCTAAAGTAAGATGGAGGGGGGGGGGGGGGGGGGTTTGAAGAAGAAACTATCCTTTGTCATTTCTCGAGACCCATACTATCTCTATAACAATTTTCATCTAAATCAGTTCAGCGGTAAAAAAATCCTCATACCACCTTCCAACCCCTTTTTCACCCCCACAAGGGTTTGAAAACTATCCTATGACGTTTCTCGAGACTCAAATTATCTCCATACTCATTTCTATCTAAATCGTTTCAGCGGTGAAAAATTCTCCATACAAACTTTCAACCCCATTTTCACCCCCACCAGGGTTGATTTTTGGGATTAAAACTATATATTATCCTTTCCCAGAACTCAAACTATATCTATCCAAAATTTCATCAAAATCCGTCTAGCCGTTTTCACGTGATGCGCGGTCAAATAAACAGACAAACAGATAAACAGATAAACAGACCAACAGATAAACAGACAAAAATTCTAAAAATTGTTGGAACGTGTTCTGTTATCGATTCTAAGTATCCCCAGACAACTTTTTTTCGATTATCTTCCATGTACAGACTTTCGACCCTCTTCAGCTTTATTATATGTATAGATATTATATGTATAGATAACGCAAAGTACATACTTAGACTACACTATAACAAAAAAGGTCAGAGATCGCAAAGGAAGTATCTATTAATACTTTTTGAGTATTTTCTGTGACGTCAATGAAAACAATAGTTTGGAAAATAATTAGTTTTTACACACTTCCCCTTGGTGAAACATTTACGGTCCAAGTTATTTTTTCTTTTTCATACTTCCCAACTATGAAATGTCCAACATAAAGTGAACAAATGCTCAACAATTAATAAATAATCAACTTACTACTACTACAACAATGTTAATTAAACAATGAAAGAGGTCATCTGTTTCTTACTCCAAAGGGCGAGGAATAATCATTTGTCCATATCTGTCATTGTAATGGTTGTGTTTTTTTCTAAACAGACTAAACATAATTTAACTAAATGTGACTTGTAAGACGTTTATGACTAAGCGAGTGTTTCTGGTGTAATAGACATCAACGGGTTTTGTAACCATATAATTCCAGTCCATTTCAGCAAGTCGATATAATTAACTGTATATCGCAAACTACATTTCCTGTCATTAATTATTTATAGTTTTCACCAAATAGTTAAATGGATAATTAGTCTTAACTCTACTAATATCTCATCGTCACTTTTCTTCATACAGATAACACATAAAGATATCCTCGAAAGGTCAGACGGAGGACGGTAAAGCGTATGTAACACCCCCGGAGTTGTAGGCGTCCATAGGCCACTATGACTGCTTGCTATCAGGCAGGCTTTATGCTTTTTAACGATTAACTTGATAATAAAAAAAATGACAACCACCCTCTTTTTCCGTCGCTTTAAAAATGGGATTTCATGTAGGTAGGGTAGACTAAGGCGGTTCAAGAATCATTTTTGTCAAATTCATAAGATCGCGGGCTGCGTTTGACCTCTTCGCACGCCGCGATGTAACGAACTTACGAATTTGAGAAAAATCCTTAATTTGATCCGTTTCGTCCTGTGATCCGATTCGCCTTGGTCTACCCTCATGTCCCTCATATTATTTATCCCCTAGACCCTTTAAATATGAAGTTTGGTTTACAATGCTACTACTTACTACAAAACTGGACACATGTCTGATGCAAGAAGCTTCAGTTAGCATTCGTATGGAACTGATTATCACCTTTGGACTTAGAAATACTTAACTGGGCCACAGTTCATGGTGACAATTTCATATGAAGCGTTACGTCTAAATATATAAAAGAAGAAACTGACTGACTGATTGACTGACTGACTGACATATCAACGCACAGCCTAAACCGCTGGTTCTAGAGATGCCAAATTTGGCACGTAGGTTCCTTATAAGGTCTAGGGATGCACTAAGAAAGGATTTTTCAAAATTCACCCCCTAAGGGGGTAAAATGGGGGTTCAAAGTTTGTATGGCGAATCAAGAAGACTATTTTATTCGAAACTTCACAGGAGTATTCCTAACGATAAATGAGTAAACACGTGTTTCAGGATTTTTGAAAATCCAACCCCTAAAAGGGGCAAATGTGGTCACAAAGTCTGGAAATCAACACGGGTATCGTATCCTTTTTGAGTACTTATAGTACGCGGGCGAAGCCGCGGGAAAAGACTAGTATTAAATATTGGACCCGGGGTATGTCCTTGGACCCGGGGTATGTCCTTAAACTACGTCCGGACTTGGGTATGTCCTTAAACTATGCCAAAAAGAGAGGTATGGGCACTGCGAATGGCATCTCGCTTAGTGTGGTAGGGCACGTTCAGTGAATGTCATCTCGCTCAAATCTGGAGCAGAGCCCGACTGGGGAAGTACCTCCACCTTACAGAAAACCACAGCCAAATAGCACTAGACCCTACTCATAGTGTTGTGTTCCTGCTGGTGAGTAAGGTTGCCAAAGAGCTCAAAGAGACCCCGTGTCTTGACGATGAGGGACCCTCTTGTTCCTTTAGCCGTCAACACAGTGAATCCTTCTTTTTGTAAAGGGTCGGCAACGCGCATGTGACTCCTGTGGAGTTACAGGCGTCCATAGGTTACGGTAGCTGCTTACCATCAGGTAGGCCGTATGCTTGTTTGCCACCGTCGTGGTATAAAAAAAAAAAATAAAAAAAAAAAAAAAAATATCTTTATTTCGAAGCACATAGACTCCATAGTTGTTAGTAAAAACAAATAAAAATAAATAACAAAATTAATTCTATGTTAGTGTACAGATACAGGTTGTAACAAAAATTGTGGTGATCCGTTTAAAGGTATAATTGGTATTGTATTGCGACTAAATAAAACTAAAGAATTTTTATTTTAAGCGATTTTTTTGTCTGGGACACGTCATCCCAGCCGGCCGACCCTCCATACAAAACCATTTTTTTGCGTGAAATTTTTTAATCTTAGTTTTCCGTAGATAGATAGATTTATTTATTTCTTGTAGAAAACTTCACAATATTTTACATCATAAAATAAAATGGATTCACTAAATCGTCACTTACAGTACAATAAAAAAATAATCAATCAAAAAAAAAATACAGAAAAAAATTTGCCAGTGGTAAAAATACAAAGAATGTCAACAGGGATTTTGTGCATGTATACATGTCTAGAGATCCTATATTTAGAATACGATACCTATTGTCTCTTAAACTGATCACCAGCATTTTGTATAGTTTATCAACCGACTTCAAGATTTCGAAGGAGGAGGTTATCAATTCGTCGGGATCTTTGTTAGGGTTCCGTAGCCAAATGGCAAAAAACGGTACCCTTATGGATTCGTCATGTCTGTCTGTCTGTCTGTCCGTCCGTATGTGACAGGCATTTTACTCGGAAACTCGTCGTATAGTTTGAATAAAATTTACACATAAGGTGTATTTTGTATGCAGCTACTTAGTTATGTAGTTAAATTTGAAAAAAAAAAAATTTTTAGGGGGGCGCTCCATACAGGTAACTAAATTAAAAAAAAAATTAACCAAATATCAACATGTGACACATCAATCGATAGGTCTTTCAAAATAACATTGAAGTTTTTTTGACTATTTTGTGATTAAGTGAATATTTTTTGAAATAATCGCTTCGAAAGTCAGAAAAGTTGTGTAGCCCCCCCCCCCCCCCCGTAACTTTTGAACCGTAAGTTCAAAAAATATAAAAAAATTTGAAGAGATGCACCTTATCATATACTTTCTACGAAAATTGTTTTGAACATTATCGGTTTAGCCATTTTTGAGTCATCTCCAAAAAACTTCTTCCATAGGCATCAGATACGACCTTTTGGTATTAGCAGGCCTATGAATCATGCCCGCGCGAGCGAGTTACATACCTACGTTTTGCGCCTTCGCCGAGGGAGCTAAAGTCAGTGGGCTACCAACGCGCTTACTGAACGCACGTCGTACCGCGCGCAACGCTACTCGGAACTCGGAACAATGTCATCACGAAAAAAAAAATTATTGCGATGTGGTTGAATGTAAAAATAGCAGAGCTAATAAAAACTTATCGTTTTTCGCTCTGCCCACGGATGGGAAAAGGTAAGTAGGCATACAAACTTTTTTTTTGTACCACGTTGGTGGTAAACGAGCATACAGCCCGCCTGAAGGTAAGCAACTACCGTAACCTATGGTCGCCTGCAACGCCAAAGGAGTCACATGCGCGTTGCCGACGCTTTACAAAAAAGGAGGATTCACTTATGTTATAATAATAATAGACATGTTATCTTTATTAATCTCTCAAATAACTCTAAATAATAAAAAAAGGCGATTTGAATAAGATTGAGATAGCTGTCAATCCATATTAATTTTGACAGTGTGTGGCAAATATGTCAAGATTAATCATACTCTAATCGTGGCAACGGCAACAAAATATCAATCAATATTACTCATGTAACTATTATTGTTATGCACCATGCGAACCACTTAAACACTGAATCAATGCAAAATACCTATTTCCTTAACTATAAAACATTTCCAAACATAGGGACCCTAGCGATTGTGCGGGTACGCGGGAGGTGCGGGGTGCCGCGCGTTGAAGGCCGCTCCATTGTATTATTGCGTAGGTACGTAAACCGTAGGTATTTGCTTTTTCTATGAGTGATTCATATCTGTTCGTAAGAACTATTATATATTTCTGTGGTATTAGTTTGGTTCTTATTCCATTGAAGGTACGGAACCCTCCTATGCGTGGTCCGACACGCACTTGGCCGGTTTTTTTTATGTATGTTCACCGATTATTCGAAGACGGCTGGACCGATTTGGATTTTTTTTTTGAAAGCGTATACTTCACAGTTGGTTCCATTGTAACCATGTCAGGATCTGATGATGGGATCCTGGAGAAATCGAGGGAACTCTTCAACTATTATAGGTACACTTATGGTGATTTGAGTATTTTTTACAGCAGATCGAGCATTTGGTGTTGGAAAGGTGGATGCTTAGTGAAGTCGGTTGTTTTTTGTTTAAAATTATAATAATTTTCCTTCGTATTTTATCGGAAAAGTTGGTATTTATCGTGCTCTCTCAATTAGCTTCATACCCGCGTATAGTCACTTGGCTTTATATTTTACTGTTTGACATTTGACACTAAATAATAAAATTCCATGTTCAGGCTATTAGAGTGTATTAATTTACTCAAACAAGCAATTGAAAATTATGACATGTCAATGTAATTTCGAACATTAATAGTTCGAGATACAAAGGAAGCATATTTTATTGACTTAACACACAGCTGCATCATTTATTGCGGTGTTTCAGAGTACAAGAATAATTTAAGGTAGACCAAAAATAATAGTAAGTATCGATTATCTCAGAACTGAAGCTAATTAGGACGCTGGTGTCTTTGAGAAATGTACTCAATTTAAGCTTAGGAATGCTTGAATGGAAATAAAAAACATGGTGTATATTTGTTTACCCCATAACGCAAAAAGACGGTTGAGGGCCAAGGTGGTCATAAATATCTGAACAACGCCTCTGTTGTCAAGGCGATGAGGCGCATGTTCAGATATTTTTGAGTGTCTTGACCGCTCCGATATATTTGATGGCGACTGTACATTGTAAACCACTTTGTATGTTAAGAGCTGTCAGTTTACTGTCTTGAATAAAAAATATTACTTTAGTATATCTGTATATTGTGGTATTGTATTATTTATAATTGTATAGTGTAAAATGTTTTAGTGCAAAAATATCTTTTTTTACTTCTACTATTTTTGTAAACTATTTCGAACGCAAAGCTGTATGCTTTACAGCTTAAGTCCGTGAAACCTACTGAGTAATATACTAATATCAAATCAGTATTAACTAAGATCAGTTTTTAAAGATTGAATGTAGCTCCGTTTTTGAAGAACTTCATATTGCTATGTAAGGTTAAACCTTTAAAAAAATGTTGTACTTATGCTCATAATTCTAGAAGCTCTAAAAACCAGACGTTTCATTCAATCAAAACTGGAAAGCTATTCTCGAAAACAAATACACAACAAATATTTTCCGCACGCAAAAAAAATACAAATAGGGGCACGACCCCGTCAATATCTTCCTCTAAACGGAAATATTATAATTAGTTAATTATATTTTTCTACTCATACGTATTTTGTTATTACAAAACGTCATATTTAACGTCATATTTTGATCATGTGCGTAAAATATTTCAGTTTATCCCAGTTGTTACAATACCTACATTAAACTTTTTTTAACTTGCGGAAGTATCGTATACGTCATCTATATTCTATAGTTGGTATTAAAAATATTTACTTCTAATGCTAGGAACGCTACGTGCGTACGTCATTCATTTCATTAGTCTAACGCTATTTATCTTTTACTTTTAATCTACTTTTTTACCTCACCTACCTGTAGTACCTATAATGCTACACAACTGGTGCCGTATTCTAACCTTTTTTTAATACCACGACGATGGCAAACAAGCATACGGCCCGCCATAACAGCAACTCCAGAGGTGTCACATGCGCGTTGCCGACCCTTTACAAAAAGGGGGATTCACTGTGTTGACGACTAAAGGAACAAGAGGGTCCCTCATCATCAACACTCTGGATCCTGTTTGAGCTCTTTAAAACACGTTAAGACATAATTCAACTTCAGTACAACCCCAATGCCTTAACTACGCAATAAATAAATAAATATTATCGGACAATCTTACACAAATCAACCTAGTACCACAGTAAGCTCAATAAGGCTTGTGTTGTGGGTACTAGGCGACGATATATATAATAGATAGATATAGATAAATGATTAAATACATAGAAAACATCCATAACTCAGGAACAAATATCCGTGATAAACACACAAATAAATGCCCTGACCAGGATTCGAACCCAGAACCTCCTGATTCTCCCATAGGCAGGGTCACTACCGACTAGGCTAGGAGGACGTTAAAGAGCTAACGAACGCCTAAAAGTGCGAATCAGAAATATCAGAATTTGCTTGATAATTATTCCAATGCAACTGCAATACAACTTTAATATTGGTTGATTATTTGTTGTGTTGGAGTTATGTTGGAAATATATTGTGTTTTTAATGTATTGTTTATGTATTCTAAAATTAGAATACCACACATGGTAAATTAATTTACTGTATGTTACAAATATTATTAAATGCAAGTATCTAAAAACGCAATTGTAGTGGCATATTTTTATTGCCATCACTTCCTCATGGGCACATATCCTGGATGGCTACTTAGGTAAATGAAGCACAAAGTAAGTCACTTGTCCTTGAGAGTCGACTAGTTATCTGATTAAATAAAACAATTTACTTAAACTCTAAGTTATCTGCAAGGTTTTGCAAGACTGCATACAAAATATGATAGAGATGTTATCATGACGTACGTTTATAAGTATTAACATGTACATTGAGTAGGCATGAGTAGAATGTAAACATTTAATTAGTTTTAATGAGTATTCAAATTCAAATCAAACAACGGTCTAAATAAAATCTAAAATTATTGGAAAAAATGTACTTTACATACATAGTATTAACATAGCGTTTATTTAATTTTGACACGATCCAATTTCAATACAACTCCAATACATTAACTACGCAATATAATATATCTAGCGCCTAAACGTTAGAATCAGAAATATTAGAATTTGCTTGAAAAATATTCCGATGCAACTCCAATACAACTTCAATATCGGTTGATTATTATTTATTAGTTGCGTAATAGAGTTACGGTCGAGATAGATTGTATCTTTAATATATTGTTTGTGTATTTTAAAATTAGCATACAGCACCCGGAGTTGTAGGCGTTCATAGGCTACGATGACTACTTACTATCAGGCAGGCTGTATGCTTGTTTACGACTGACTTGATATGATAGAGATATCATGATGACGTACATTTATAAGTATTAACATGTACATTGAGTAGCCATGAGTAGAATGTAAACGTTTAATTAGTATAAATGAGTATTAAAATCAAAAAACGGTAATAAAATTATTGGAAAAAATTATACTTTGTATACATACTATTAACGTAGCGTTTATTTTATTTAAGTATCGTAATTGAGTGGTTTATTTCAATAATGTTGATTTTAACATATTTTTTTAAGTATTACTGTTTAAGAATCTTGAAGCAAATCAAATTATTTTGTTTAATATTTTTTGATTTGCAATTTGCAAGCCGCGAAAGTTGAAGACGCCAGTTCAAATCTGGCCTCGGACACCGGAGGGTTTGGTCACTTTTTCTGAAGTATATGACATCTATTTTCAGTATTACTGTTTAATATTTAATTTCAAATAATGATTGAAAATAACCAAAATCATTTAATTTGTATATGAAGCTATAAAATAATAATCTGGCGTTGGGCACTGGACGGCTTGGTTACCTTTTACAAAGTTTAGGACATTATATTCAAGATTATAATTCATACAAAGTATTGTTACTTAAAAAACGCAGATCAGGATATTAAAAAAAATATTTTGATTTGTTGCTAGTTGCATAATTATGTAGATTCATTGTATTTTTGGTTTGATTCTAGTGCAATCTATTATGTCTAGATGCCAATACCGTTGGATTTCCAAATCCTCGTTTTAAAGGAACTTAATATGCAAAATATCAGTAGACCGCCTCTTAAGGTGCGCATGAATCTCAAAAATCATAATATTACAAAAGATATTTTGTAATTCGGCCTTCTGAGGTTGGTCACTTAACCGGACGGCCTCGCGGTCGAATTTGACCAAACCCTAGCTATAGCGGTCACTGCCATCTCGTTCCATATGGTCTAAGAGCTAGCCACGTCAGATATGACACAATAATGAGAGCAATGAAACCCATCTAGTAAAATTGCAATACTATCCTTATTGCTAGATCCGGGCATCTGACAGCTTTTAATGAGTGGATGTCAGAGTGACAGACTAGCAAAGTTTTTGAATTGGAAAAAAGTAATACCAAAATAGGTAAAAACGGCCGAAGTTATCTTATTTATAGAGGACGGGGCCTATATTTCAACATAAGAACAAAAAACATTGCGTTATATTTCGGAAACAGAAACAGTCAACACTCTAGGATTTGTATTCTTAAAGTGGTTTGCATTCTTTGACTTCCACCACTTTACAACTGCCAGATGTCTGGATCTAGAATTAAGCATAGTATAGCAAACTAATGAGAGGGATTTCGTCGCTCTCATTATTGTGTCATATATGACGTGGCTAGCTCTCCGTCTAATAGTTATAATCACAGCATGTGTCCTTGAAAACACTGTCTAAAAACAAAGGACCGTTATGATTAAACAAACATTTGTGTTTATAAGACTGAAGAACGGTAGGTGGAGGTCTATAAATCTGGTTATAATGGTGTAAAATGTAGGTACAAAGTATGGCCATGTGACTTAATATAAAATGTATGCCTTATCTGGTTATAAAACAAGTGGATACAGTCCACGATATTTTTAGTAGAAATTATTTGAAGTGAAACTGAATAAAGGTTTTGTTTGTTTGAAGCATGCTGCTGGTCTGCGGATGAGGATGTGGAAGTTGGGGCCGGCTCTCAAGAACTTTGGAGAATTTGAAGTTGCCAAAACTAAATGAAATATATTTTATAAGTGATTTTAACTAAGTACTATTACTGCATTAAAATATCGTTCCGTAATTTTTTTTGTCTGAGTAGAGTGAAGTGATCAATCTTCGGGACATTAGATTTTACCGCCCTTTTGTTTTGGTAATGATAAGCAGCTAGCCAATTGGTCAGTCTATAATTTGGCATTTTCCCGACTACAGCTAGCCTTACAAGTAGTGCGGGTCGAATACAGGCCAAGAATTTTAGTAATCGATGAGTATATTTATCAATTGTCAATTTCTGTCAAATCTTTGTTAATATTCTGTATTTCTTTTATGTTTTCCCGGATTATATAAAAATATGCAAAATTGATAAGTTTCACTAGTGAAGTGCGGTGCTCATATGCTTTGCCTTCCTTTTCCTAGAGGAGCTACCCTGGCCGCTTGGTCCCCCTATAACTTGGCATAAAATTTTAGTTTACGTCCAGCAATATCACTAGCGCGTATCAAATACAGGCCAAGAATCTCAGTAATCGGTCAGTACGAGTATATGCTCATTGTGCAACGCCACGCTCACGCAAGCACAGGATATTGCAGCCAAGGACTTCGAAACCACTGAGCCGACCGGTTACCCCTACTCTTCCTTCCGCTAGGAACCGTTAAATTAGATAATCGATATTACACAAGTATTATAAGTGTTGTGTAACCGGAAGACCCTTGAAATGAAGAAAATGGTAGACCTAGACATCGTTTCAGATTGCACCATTTTTTAAGGAATTTTTCCTGTTTTTCCTAGCATGAAATATTGAATAATTTTAATTTTATGGATATTTTTAGATTTATACATGAAACTATTAGAAAACTAGAACTATGGATGTTTTTTGACTCACAAACATTTACTAAATAAGACTGAACATAGATTACCTGCCGAGATCACCAAGATTGAATGTACCAACACTTTTACAAATAAATTTAAAAAATGGCTAGTGTCCCACGCCTTCTACAATCCTACTTTTATAATCTAACCACGAAGAAAGAAACCTCACTGTTCATACCTATGCATAAAATAATTATATTACTGACATTATGGATAAATAGTTTCAAAATTCTAAAAAAATATTTAAATGCCTGAGCAAGACATAATTCAAATTGGAATATTTACATACTTTAATATTATATTGTACCTTAATTCATGACATGTAATATTGAACTATTGGAGTATTATGAATAAACGGGTATGAGTATGTGTTAATCTAAGACTGGATTGATGATTCAATTTTTTACTTGGCTTTTATGATTGAATTAATTTAGATTTGTGAAGATATTAAAGGATGTCTGGAAGAGATCGGTTTTTAGCGATAAGACCGCCAATTGTTTTACCTCTGGTTTTACTGTTTGTATCTTATTTTATGTGTTTCTTTATTTTGAGGTGTGCAATAAAGTGTTTTTATGTTATGTTATTTAGGATATTATTATTTTCAAAGTCCTAGATACATTTTAAATGGCATGTTCTAACTTAGTAGGAAATTGATTGCCCCCCCCCCCCCCCCCCCCCGAACGAAAACCTGGATCCGCGTCCGCGCAAACAAAGCGGGGAACGAAGGCAGTTACATTACAGGAAATAACAAGCAAAATATTTGTACATTAACATATTTAAATAACATGCCAAATAAACATGTAAAATGTACCTAACTGTCGCGTGAACTCAAGTTCAACTTTATGACGGTTGGTAACCGTTGTAAGGATTTTTGTTATTTTTTATTAATTTGCGTCACTCAGTAATTATTCATGTGAAAACATTCCAGTTTTGTATTTACTTTGTTCTTAAACATTCTAAAACAGACATTATGTACATATCAATCTTATGTCATATTTTAAGTTTACAGCATTTATACCTAAGGAAGTTTAAGAACGTACGTATATTATTCAATCTACCGATTTCTGATACGGGAAAACAGCAAAAAATGGTTTTTGAACGTATTAAAAAAAAAAGCTTTTATTATTTTGCTGTCGTGGACATGAATGCTGTTTGATGAAGGATGATTCAAGCTGTAACTTTCCGCGTGCCACACGAAACTTCCGACACTTCATTTTGTATAGAAAACATCACGTGACCTCCGAGGATCACGTGACGCTTTCTGTACAAAATAAAGTGTCGGAAGTGTCACTGTGTAGGACACGGAACGTTACAGTGTGAATTATTTATCAGAAAACCAAATTTATATTACTTTCTTTAATAATTAATTTTAAAAAAATGCTGATTTTGTTTAACGTATCTTTCTCAAAGAGCGAAACCGTAAAGTGCCCAGGTGCTATTATAATTTTAAAATACATAAACAATACATTAAGAAGACAACCTATCTAAAACATAACTCCAACACCCAACAAATAATCAACCAATATTGAAGTTGTATTGGAGTTGCATCGGAATAATTTTTAAGCAAATTCTGATATATCTCAAACAGCTCAAAGAGGACCCAGTGTGTTGACGATGAGGGACATTCTTGTTCCTTTAGTCGTCAACACAGTGAATCCTCCTTTTTGTAAAGGGTCGGCAACGCGCATGTGACTCCTTTGGAGTTGCAGGCGTCCATAGGTTACGGTAGCTGCTTACCATCAGGCGGGCCGTATGCTTGTTTGCCACCGTCGTGGTATAAAAAAAAAAAAAAAAAAAAAAAAAATATCTGATTCAGACGTATAGGCGCTAGCTGTATTATACAGATAGATTGTGTTTTTAATGTATTGTTTATGTATTTTAACATTATAATAGGGCACCTGGGCACTTTACGGTTTCGCTATTTGAGAAGCTGTATTGTGTAGTTATTGCATTGGAGTTCTGTTAAAGTTGGATCGTGTCTCAACGTGATTTAAAGTTAGAATACGCCCCTAGGCTACATACTTAGACACAACTACATCGTAATAGATGCATTTTTAAAATAACTACCTTTAAAGTATATACGTTATGGTCTATCAAGCAACAATGCAATAAGAAAATAGAGCAAGACTTATATTTAAAAAAAAAGATGAAAATAAAAATATTGGAATTATTTTGAATGAATGGAAATAATTGAATGACCGTGAGCTTGCCGAAAATATTACTCAATAGCATTGAAGCAAATTTGGATGTTTGCGGCTGAGAAGTAACAGGGGTAATGACTTTTAACGTATTTTTAGGGTTCCGTAGTCAACTAGGAACCCTTATAGTTTCGCCATGTCTGCCCGTCCGTCCGTCCGTCCGCGGATAATCTCAGTGACCGTTAGCACTAGAAAGCTGAAATTTGGTACTAATATGTATATTGGTACGGAAAAGGAGGAAATGCTGCCAGCATCTTCGGTACCATGCCGCAGGGGCCGTATTTAAATATACCTTAGTTTTAGTTTAGTTTTATTTTAGAGTTAATTATTTTGTTTATAAGTATTTAAGTTTTAGTTTAGAGTCGTTTATTATTAAGTCGTAAATTATTTTGTAAATAAAAAAAAAAATATATATGTATATCAATCACGCCGACAAAGTGGTAAAATAAAAAGTGGAAAAAAATGTTTTATTAGGGTACCTCCCCTATATGTAAAGTGGGGAGTCATTTTTTTTTTCATTTCAACCCTAATGTGTGATATATTGTTGGATAGGTATTTAAAAATGAATAGGGGTTTACTCAAATCATTTTTTGAATATATAATTATTTTCGGAAATAATCGCTCCAGAAGTCAAAAAAGAAATGTGTCCCCCCCTCTAACTTTTGAATCATAAGTTTTAAAAATATGAAAAAAATCTCAAAAGTAGAACTTTATAAAAACTTTCTAGGAAAATTATTTTGAACTTGATTGAAAAGACAGACAGGTTGAAAAGTTTTTGAAAAAATGCACCTGGGCACTTTGCGGTTTCGCTCTTTGAGAAGCTGTATTGTGTAGTTAATGCATTGGAGTTCTGTTAAAGTTGTATCGTGTCTCAACGTGATTTAAAGTTAGGATACGCCCCTAGGCTACATACTTAGACTACATCGTAATAGATGCATTTTTAAAATAACTACTTTAAAGAATATACGTTATGGTCTATCAAGCAACAATGCCATAATGGTCTAAGAGCTGGCCACGTCAGATATGACACAATAATGAGAGCAATGAAACCTGTCTAGTTAGACTGCTTTACCATCCTTATTGCTAGATCCGGGTATCTGGCAGCTTTTAATGGGTGGAGGTCAGAGTGACAGACCAACAAAGTTTTTAAGTTGGAAAAAAGTGATACCAAAATTGGTAAAAAATGCCAAATTAGTGTTATTTATAGAGGATAGGGCCTATATTTTAACATTAGATTAAAAACCATTGTCTATTATTGCGAAAACAAAAACAGTAGGCGACTAACTAAAAATTGCATTATACATCATTTGGCACTACTTTCCCCCAACAGAAACTTCTGGATATGATATAATCTAATTAATTACACAATTTCCGATAATATTGCATCAAACCCAGAACTCTAGAATCTGTTTTCTTCAAGTTATTTGCATTCTTTGACCTCCACCACTTTACAGCTGCCAGATGTCGGGATCTAGAAATAAGCATAGTATAGCAAATTAACTAGAGGGGTTTCGTTGCTCTCATTATTGTGTCATATCTGACGTGGCCAGCTCTCCATCTATAAGAAAATAGAGCAAGACTTATATTTTAAAAAAAGATGAATATAAAAATATTGGACTTATTTTGAATTAATGGAAAGAATTGAATGGCCGTGAGTTTGCCGAAAATATTACTCAATAATAGCATTGAAGCAAATTTGGATGTTTGCGGCTAAAGAGTAACAGGGGTAATGACTTTTAACGTATTCTTTGGTCAGCCAAATTATACTAAAACTCTCGGATCAAGGCAAGATCACATATCGATATCAAATAACATTGATAAATATGAAAAAGGTCATTCTAAAATTATATGTCATTGGTCAGTTTTAGGCTGCGTTTCCAACAGGGCCGCGATTCGAAAAATAAACACACACACTGGACAGACACAGCTCCAACTCAACTCAACGCTATAACGACATTGACATTTGCTATTCGAACAGATTTTCATTCAACATTGGTCTCACATTGGTCACACACTGTTCCAATGTTGTACCAATGTGAGACCAATGTGTCACCAATGTGAGACCAATGTTGTATGAAAATCTGTTCGAATAGCAAATGTCAATGTCGTTATAGCGTTGAGTTGAGTTGGGTTGGAGCTGTGTCTGTCCAGTGTGTGTGTTTATTTTTCGAATCGCGGCCCAGGGGCCGTATTAATTTTAAAACACGTATAGACGCGATCCAACTTCAATAAACTCCAATGCATATATGCAACACAGCTAGCGCCTAAACGTTTGAATCAGAATTATCAGACTTTGCTTGGAAATTATTGCGATGCAACTCCAATACAAATTCAATATTGGTTGATTATTTGTTATGTTGAAGTTATGTTTGAGATAGATTGTGTTTGTAATGTATTGTTTATGTATTTTAAAATGAGAATATAGCACCAGAGATGAGGAAGGTTGCGTTGCGAGGAATGTGTTTTTTAAGAACCAATCCTAGAGCTGCACTGTGCGATAAACAAATGAAGTGATTCTATTGGTATGCCTAAAAACACATTCCTCGCAACGCATCATTGCTCATCTGGTGGAAACGCAGCCTAAATTCCATTTCGTGCCATGAAATTCTCGTATGTTTTAATGACCGAAACTCGGGTGCCAAATCTAACAAGTAAATGCATTGTTGTAATATTTTTTTTCCTTAATGTCACGATATATATATGTATACGTTTTATTATGTTTTATAAGAATCGTTGGTGGCGTGGTGGCAAAACGTCAGACTTTCAAATCCAGAGGTCTCGGGTTGAAACCCCGGTTCGTACCACTGAGTTTTTCGGAAATTGATGTACTATCGGGTTCATAATTGCATACCCAATTTATGAATGAATTCATTGATAAACTGGGTATGCAAATTTGAACCCGATGGTACAAATACAAATGCGTTTATTTCATTATTTTTTACAGTTGTTCTTAAGGTATCGAGGTTAGGCAAGTAAGTAGTCTATGTTAGTTATGAACAGTTAGGTAACAATTTAAGGATATGAATCATATTTAATTAAAATCATGCAATGAAAAAGGTGCGGGTACAGCTTGCTGGATTTAAACCCGCCCTTGGTCAGCTAATTGGAGAGGTATTAATTCACATTACAAATTGTATTGTTAAAGTGAAATAAAAACCATAGAAAAGAACAATAATGAATATTTTCCTTAGGGGCCTACCCCTAAAGAAAATATTCACACAAGAACAGAATAATAAGTAACTTACATCTATTGACATGACCTAAAAGTTTATGAACGCATCCCTTACCGGGCTAGTCACATGTATATTTTCGAACTCCTTTTGATGGTTGATGTACCAATTTTATGTACCAAATTTATGTACGAAATATCATTCGATATTTACCCGTGGCTTTTCAGTGATGAAAACAGCGTAAAGAATCCGGACCTAATCCCAACAAGGCCTAGTTTTCCCTTGAGATCAGATCGCAGTCGCTTTCTTAAATACTGGGATTAGCTTGCCAAGTGGACCCCAGACTCAATAAAAGCCGGGGCAAACGCTAGGAGGAGTATTATGATATGTATATGTTTTATTATAATATATGAAGAATACTTTTCACTGAAGTGCAAGACTAAAACGTAGAGTTTGTTAAACATTGTACTTTTTAAAATACAATGTATCAACCTATTTCGGTTGTTACTATTTTAATTTTAATTTCGTCATAGACCGAACCTACAAGATTGAGGTAAAGACGGTTTTAATTTATATGACTAAAACTGGCACCGTGGCCACAACCGAGGCATCTACCCTAACTATAAAACGATTAAAAGTTATACTCACCCTATACGAGTCGAGGTATAAATCTCCTTCTCAAACTAATTTATTAATCACAAACTAGCCGAGTCAATACATGCATTGCACTTTAAACAAACTATCGATTTTCCATTTCCATTACACACTAATAAAAACTGCTATATCTATATTTATGTGTTAATCCGTGAACCACTAGCTAACTACTAGCATACTGGTTTACAAAAAAATAAAAGACGAGTTTATGCAACCCTTATCAATGAGTTCCACGCTTGACTCGTCCTAGAGTACTGAACGAAACCAGAGGCGTCACTCCTAATTACGCGTAGAGGGGCGATCGAGACTAGCCTTCTGGCCTTGCTTCGTCCGTGTTATCGGAGTTTCATAATTATGTTTGTATAAATTGGCGTGAATTCCAGTTTTGCAATGTGTAGGTTAGCCTGATTTTGATAATTATTCTATCAACCTCTGATAGGTATTCATATTGTCATTATGCATATATTTTAATTTGCACAATATTTCGACATTTTATAGTAATAAGATTTTAATAAAATAGTGGAAAAATAAATTGTGAATTGAGTGAAAATTGTTACACTTTTATTTAAGAGTATTCTTAATAGAATATCTTCTAAACAAATTAGGAAATGCAACCTAGGTGCTTTTGCTATATAACCCCGGGTTTTTGGAGTATTACCCGGGTTTTTTTAATACTAAAAAACCCGGGTTACATTCCCTGAAGAAAATAGGCAAATAAATTGTTAAAAAATACTAACCCATTCAATGACAAAAATATGTAATGGCGAATTTTCGTAGCTAAATGCTGTTGAAAAAAGTATTATTTCTACCTTTCAAGTATATGGAAAAAAAAACATGTTTAAAATTTAATAGAGTAAGCTGACAGACATATTGAAAATCTTTTGATATTCAGGTACATACTAATCAAATACGTAAATAAATACTTGTCAATAAAAAGAAGCATAAGCATTAATTAAATGCTATTATTCGGAAAAAGCATACATTTTATACCACTCTTTGTTAGGTTTTTAACTTCACATCATATAAAAAATAAATATTATGTTCCCCCTTATTCATAAACGTCTTACAAGCTTCATTTAACTAATAATCGTTTGTACTTTTCTGTATATATTTGTTAATAAGTGTTTATTATTTATAGGAGTACGAAAATTTTGCTTTAAATAATAAAAATTGAAATTTCGCTTGCAGGCGTTTCTGCTTACAAAATTAAAATGTATACGAGTAAGTACCGCATTACATTCTAGACTTACTTAATTTTTCGGATTGAAAAAGTATATTAGAATCTATATACAAAAAAAATTTTCAATCCTAAAAATTGTGTGCAAGATATCTATATCTTTTACCCAACTGCCGATGGAGGGTTTTGTTTTAAAAACTCTTTATGTATGTATGTTCATTTCTTTGGCACGCCCTAGAGCCGACGTGTGAGGTGTCATTCGATTCATCTTGCCAGTGGAAGTGACATAAATATAGATATATATATATATTATATATATATATATATATATAAAATTAAATAAAAAAGTACATGGAGCATTTTTGCGCCATAAATGGAATCGCGCTCAAATTCACACCGCAGTCGGTTTTTCATATTTTTAATTCAACTTGTTTTTTTGTTATTTTTATCAATACAAAATATGTTTTGTTGGCCTTATTGAACTATCTGAATAGATTTTACGCAAGCGTTTTTTACGTAAGTTTTCTTAAATAAGTTGTTTTTCTCAATTCTAGTTGTTTAGAAGTAATAATAACAGAATGTTTTGTTTAATATGGTAAACAATCACATAACATCGTTTGAGTAAACGCCTAGAATCGTATGGCAATTATATTGTATTAATTAGAAGCACCAAATGTCTACACAATGTTGTCACTTCTATACAAATATTTCACCAACTTTTATGATCTACATCTCTGGCTATAGCTGAACTACTTTTGGTTAATTTAGATCTGTTTTTTTTCTCAAGCTACAAAAACGACAGTTGCATTGAAAAAATTCCATCCTTTTTTTCTGGTTTACAAAACAAAAACTGTTATATTGGGTTCAGGGCTCGGAAGCCGGTATTTGCTCCGTACTAAAATATCGTTTTCTTTCCGTTCTTTAAATAATAAATGAATAAATATTATGGCACAATCTTACACATCTTTCTTTCGTTTTCTATTTCATATTTTGAATTGAAATCGAAAAATCTTATAGTATGAAGTCATTACCTAAATACAATATTGAGTTCTACCAAAAAACCATAATATAATTAAATATCAAATGGGTTATTTCGGTTTTTTTGCGAAAACCGGTTCCGAGCCAGTTGGATCGTATTTTATAAACCGAAGAAATATTAACCTACTGGCGGTAAGACGTCCGAATTTTGATACGGGGGTCGCGGGTTCAAACCCTGACTCGTGCCTCTGAGTTTTTCAACTCTTACGTACGAAACATCATGTGATATTTACCAGTCGCTTTTTGATGAAGGAAGACGTCGTAAGGAAACCGGACCTAATCCCGACAAAGCCTAGTCTCCCCTATGAGTTGGAAGGTCAAATACCAGCCAGTTTCTTAAAGGAATTAGGTTGCAAAGCGGACCCCAAGCTCATATTCGGAAAAAACGCTAAGACGATGGTTGTAGTTATCATTACTAGAGTATGCAAAGCGGTTATTTTAGTATAAAGTTAACCGGTTTTTACCTGAAAACCGTAACCATTATACTTATTTGCTTTCACGGTTCTATAGCCTAGCCGGAAGTAGTAACCAAGGCTGTAGATTGGTTAGCAACATCTGATAATTGTGAAACTATGAACCTATTTCATTAATTCCTTGATCAATTACTTGTCTAATGAAATATCTTCATTTGTCAACCGTTTAGTAACTGTATCGAAATATTTCACCAAGGTTAAACTAAATGTGCTTGGTGCACGAGCAAGGTCGAATTCCGCCAGTATTACTAACCTTCAATTTCAATTTGAATTTTATGCTGACTCTGAGAAGGGCTTACAATTTTAGCCGTTCTTGTATACAGGGCGTTTTTAGGGTTCCGTAGCCATATGGCAAAAAACGGAACCCTTATGGATTCGTCATGTCTGTCTGTCTGTCCGTCCGTATGTCACAGGCATTTTACTCGGAAACTATACGACGTATCTGTCGTCAGCTTCACCATGTTTTTCTGGTATACTAAGCCGATGCGTTTACTGACTAGAGAATACGAATGATATAAATATGTTAACGGACACGCAGGTACTATACGTAGACACGGCCTGGACGTTGATGGATGTGAGCTGACGATATCTCCTTTGATTACTACTACGGACATGAGCCTCCCGTGATTATCCATCTGGAATCTTGGGCTAAATAGTCGCCTCCACCTCCCCTTACAGCGACCCCGTTCCTCACACTATGGTTACCCTGAATTCATAACCATTGACAACTCACTGGGATCAAATATCTCTCTGAGCATTGATACACGCTGGTAAATAACACAAGACACATGATCATCAGAATAACACAGTAAAAAAGTCCATGAACTGATACGAGTAGAAAGATAAATATTAAAGCGCTTACCATTGATTTGCTCGCGCACAACCTTCTCCCCTCGTCCGTGTATCTACCCTACAACCCACCCATAAAAAATCCGTCCATACTAAAAGCGATATTGAGATCGAACGTGACTGCCACCGCCATCTATCCGAAAAACCGGCAAGCACGACCTGCTTCGCGATATTCGCGACAGTATCTGAATAAAATTTACACATAAGGTGTATTTTGTATACAGCTACTTAGTTATGTAGTTAAATTTGAAAAAAAAAATATTTTTAGGGGGGCGCTCCATACAGGTAACTAAATAAAATTTTTTTTTTTTAACCAAATATCAAGATGTGACACATCAATCGATAGGTCTTTCAAAACAACATTGAGGTTTATTTGACCATTTTGTGATTAAGTGAATATTTTCTGAAATAATCGCTTCGAAAGTCAGAAGGCTATACAACAGCCCCCCCCCCCCCCCGTAACTTTTGAACCATAAGAGATGCGCCTTATCATATACTTTCTACAAAAATTGTTTTGAACATTATCGGTTCAGCCATTTTTGACTTATCTCCAAAAAACTTCTTCCATAGGCATCAGATACGACCTTTTGGTATTAGTTTGGTTCTTATTCCATTGAAGGTACGGAACCCTCCTATGCGTGGTCCGACACGCACTTGGCCGGTTTTTTTTAATAACTAGCCATAGTATGAGAGGTAATTAGGTAAGTTTGAACAACTTTATTTATGGGACCAACCCTGAAATCCAGAAACATATTTGTCCTACCCATAGAAAACGTCGACGTCTGATCGGCCGAAATGTATGAAACTGCCAAAAAATTTTTGTGATTTCGGAGTTGGTTCCATAGTTAAAGTTGTTTAGTACCTATACCAAATCACTTCGCACAATATGGCTAGTTATTGAAAAAATACCCTGTTATCAGTTCTTTATTTGCTAACTAGCGACTAAACTAGCGAAAAAAAATGGTTATTGTAGGGACAACTCCCCAAGAGATAGACATATGTCATCACGGACTTTTTTATAGATCTTTTTAAGGTGTACAATACTGTAATACATTATTTTGCTCTATCTCGTAGGGTTGAGCCAGCGTTTGCAATGTAAGCGCAAAAAATGTGTTTATTTACGACGTCACATTAGAAACCTCTAAAATTATCAGTGTTTCTTTACTATATCATACATGTATTATACATATAAACCTTCCTCTTGAATCACTCTATCTATTTAAAAAATCTGTTGCGTAGTTTTAAAGATCTAATAATACATAGGGACTTAGGGACAAACAGCGGAAAGCGACTAGTGATAGTGATAAAGACAAGAGTGTAAAGCCTGTATAAGGAGGAGCATGTATGTTTTATTTTGTATTCCCATCTGTGTTCGCTAGAAACGGATCGTTATAATAGTGTCCTTAACATTCGGATAAAGGAATCATTCCCATTTGTCCTCGTCTCACGTGATCAAAGCGGAGAGATGGGAATACACCATGCACCCATATATTCTTATCTAGGTATATAGTACAAACAGCAACACTCTTAACTGTACATCGGTGGACCTTATTACAAAAAGCATAAGGTCCACCGATGGGCAGTTAACAGTGTGGGTGATGGTACATACTATGTACACTTTCAAAACGAAGGAGTACCTCTTGCTTAGTTAATGACTTACTACTTAAGGCGCCACAAACCGTCAAGTATCAGGAGCAATATACGTACAGGTCAATACGGTAGCGCCCTGTTCTGTGTAAAGAACAATTAGAACACGTACTCCTCCTCCTCAATAAGCCCGCACTCCTCGAAGCACTACAAGCTACCGATGGCAAGGAGCATGTATGTATACTTACAGGTCAGTATGGTAGCGCCCTGTGCTGCGTATAGAACACGTACTCCTCCTCCTCAGTGAACACGCACTCCTCGGAGCACCGTGAGCTGCAGATGGCAAGCAGCATGTATGTATACTTACAGGTCAGTACAGTAGCGCCCTGTTCTGTGTATAGAACACGTACCCCTCCTCCTCAGTGAGCACGCACTCCTCGAAGCACCGTGAGCTGCCGATGGCTAGGAGCATGTATGTATACTTACAGGTCAGTATGGTAGCGCCCTGTGCTGCGTGTAGAACACGTACTCCTCCTTCTCAGTGAGCACGCACTCCTCGAAGCACCGTGAGCTGTCGATGGCTAGGAGCATGTATGTATACTTTCAGGTCGGTATGGCAGCGCCCTGTGCTGCGTATAGAACACGTACCCCTCCTCCTCAGTGAGTACGCACTCCTCGAAGCACCACAAGCTACCGATGGCAAGCAGCATGTATGTATACTTACAGGTCAGTACAGTAGCGCCCTGTTCTGTGTATAGAACAATTAGAAGACGTACTCCTCCTCCTCAGTGAGCACGCACTCCTCGAAGCACCAAAAGCTACCGATGGCAAGCAGCATGTATGTATACTTACAGGTCAGTATGGCAACGCCCTGTACTGCGTATAGAACACGTTCTCCTCCTTCTCAGTGAGCACGCACTCCTCGAAGCACCACAAGCTACCGATGGCAAGGAGCATGTATGTATACCTACAGGTCAGTATGGCAAAGCTCTGTGCTGCGTATAGAACACGTACTCCTCCTCCTCAGTGAGCACGCACTCCTCGAAGCACCACAGGCCACCGATGGCGAGGAGGAGCGTGTACACCACGTAGTACACAAAGTATATCAGGATACTCAGCCACATCGCGTAACAACTATAACAATTGTTAAATATTTTATGCCTGATTGTTAGTGAATTTTAATAATTATACAGGGTGAAATGGATCATGATCCTGAACCACATTTTCTGACTCTGTAACTGATCATCATTGATATCAGAGTCATAATAGAATAAATTTATTTTTTATATATTTTAAGTAAAATCAATCTTAAACTTGGTCACCTTATTAGTTTTGACATACGCTGTATGGAAAATGGCAAGACGTCACATTGAGTAGGGTTACCAAATTGTATAAAAAAAAATTGGTGACAAAAAAAAATGTCTGACATCATTAGTTTGAACTTTCAATTCTGTATCACGCCTTAATCGCTTGGTACACGACCCCGATTTCATCCTGTATTCGTACGTATGTGTAAAAACATTAGTCAAACCGTATACTCGTATATTTAGTATGTCTCACGAAAGTTTAAATACAATAAATAATTAAATAAGAAGTATACTTTGGTAGGTACCTACTGTAATTATTGTAAAATGAAAACTATATATTTTAAAGAATAATATTTAAAAATATAGAAACGTACCTGTTTAAAGTTGTTCGATACGACGATGTTGATCTGTAAGGATTATAAGATTGTATTAAATAACAATAATATTTTCACAAATGGTAAATATACTGACAAATAGCGATAGGTACTGATAAAACCCGTATTCAGAAAACAATAGCTTAAGAGGATAGGTGACGGCTATTTTTCATCAAACAAACGTAAGAAAAACTGAACAAAATAATTTTTAAGAAAAAAAAACCGACTTCCATGGGGGTAGCCGGTGAAGCATTATTGTAGATGGTGCACTTAGATTCCATACAATGAAATAACTTGCTTAATAAACGCAGCGGAGAGGACAAATCGCCAAACCTGAACTATGCGTCGTTGAAGAGTTCCGTTCTGATCATCATCAGCAGTTCCACTTCATCAAATGTCACTCTTTTGAATGAAAATGCTTGATTTGTTGATAAAAATACAAAAGTCACTTTATGTATGCCTTTAAGATTTGAGGAATTCCCTCGATTCCTCATGGAACTCATCATCAGAACTTGAGCTTGACGAAAAAGGGTCCTGACAATCTAACTTGCTTAACAAACACAGCGAAGGGGATGAATCGCCAAACGTGAACTATGCGTCGTTGAAGAGTTCCGTTCTGATCATCATCAGCAGTTCTACTTCATCAAATGTCACTGTTTTGAATGAAAATTATGGTTTTGTTGATAAAAATATAAAAATCACTATATGTATGCCTTTAAGATTTGAGGAGTTCCCTCGATTCCTCATGGATCCCATCATCAGAACTGCGTTTTGACAAAAACGGGACCAATCTGTATATATATACTTACAATCAAAAAAAGAATTTTCAAAATCGGTTCAGACATGACGGAGTTATGGAGTAACAAACATAAAAAAAAAACAAAAAAAAAAAAAAAAACATACACGCCGAATTGAGAACCTCCTCTTTTCAATCTTGAAGTCGGTTAAAAATAAACATGTACATTAAAACGTTATACGAATAGGCTCTCGATCTTTTTTATTATGTCCCTGATTAAATAGTATCACGAATTAAAAAATAATGGTATTTGGGGCGTTTAAGAACAATGATCGGTTTTTGTGCGGCAATTGTTTTCATTTGTTTTAATAAGTAGGTACCTAACTTGTTTTATATTAAAAAAATATTTTTAGCTCAACTTTTTCCTTATTGTATTGTTTTATTTACGATATATTAATATCCGCGAATATTAATAGGTCTATGGTAAATTTGCGTCATATACATTCGTATCCTCATTATTACAGTAATTTCCTATGTTATGCTATAAAATATTCCTTATGACGCATCACCAAATTACAGTCACTTGGTGCGTCATATGAAGCGTCAGAACAATTGCAAGTATCAATCTGATTGGCGTAGATCTATGTATGTGAGTATGTATTTACGTGTTGTCGTCTAGTATCTACAGTACAAGCTTTGCTTGCTTTGGAATTAGATTGATTTGGATGATTGTCTAACAGGTATTGAGATATTTTAGATCAGATTTTGGCTTATTATTTTCAGATTGAGATGTTATATTTATGTTATAAATGACAATGCAATTTATTCAGCATTAATCAACGTGGTACCGTATTATTAATGTTACATTCTTCTTCTTCCCGGACCTTGTCCAATTTACTTGGGGTTGGCCTTCCATATATATTTTTACGTCTCACCTGGCCATGCCATAATGCGAGTTTTACCATACGCGAAGCGGCTAGGTGGAGACGTAAAATTGTGTATTCACCAAGGGCAGCAAACAAAAAAGCCCTCTATCGCATATTTACCACCCTCGCCTGCGGCTCGGGTCACAAATACGCGATTTCGGGCTTTCTTTCTTTTACAGTCCTTGGCAAATAATGTACTATTTCCATTCTGCACAATTTAGTGCTATAATATAGGTCTTTATTTAACACATTCAGGGCCGAGAACCCGACTGTCGGGTTCTCTCTTCGTAGCTACTACGCGCTACATACGACGAATAAGTGGCTACGAGCGTAGCACGTATCACTAGGTCGCACAGAATGTGTTAAAGGTTTTAGGTCTTTTTAACCGATATCCAGGGTTTTCCGCGTCTTCACATGTGTATCTAATCGTGGTACACACTTTTATTGTTGTCTGTATCAAGTAGATAACATATCCTTTACAGTCTGGTTTCCGATCAGGGCATAGTACTTGCACTGCTTTGCTCAAAGTTATTGAGGATATAAGGCAAGGCATGGAACTGACACAGGTAACGGTGCTGGTCCTGGTCGATTTTTCGAACGCATTTAATGCTGTGAATCACGACCTCCTACTATCATGCCTTAGACACTTAAGTATGTCATCATCAGCAGCTCAGTGGTTTACTTCTTATCTTCATGATCGGCGCCAATCAGTCAGGGCCGACAGATCTTTTTCAGACTGGTGTGACCTCCCTTCTGGAGTACCTCAGGGCGGGATTCTATCGCCTCTTCTCTTTTCAATATTTATTAACATGATTACCACTAGAATTAGTTGCTCTTACCATCTTTATGCTGACGATTTGCAGCTTTACACTCAGGCGAGCGTTAAGGACATTGATCAAGCAGTTGCTTCTATAAATAGGAACTTGGACTATCTTTCTGCTTGGTCACGCTCTTTTGGGATCGCAGTTAACCCGTCTAAGTGTCAAGCCATCGTTATAGGGAGCCCACGTATGCTTGCTTTGATGGATCTGTCCTGTGTGGCGCCGATCCAGTTCGAGGATGTTGTAATTCCTCTGTCGTTTGAAGTGAAGAACCTAGGTCTGATTATAGATAGTGGCCTTAGTTGGGATCCTCAGGTGTCCGAGGTATGTCGTAGAGTGACGAACGCATTAAGATCGCTTTACAGTCTGGTTTCCGATCAGGGCATAGTACTTGCACTGCTTTGCTCAAAGTTATTGAGGATATAAGGCAAGGCATGGAACTGACACAGGTAACGGTGCTGGTCCTGGTCGATTTTTCGAACGCATTTAATGCTGTGAATCACGACCTCCTACTATCATGCCTTAGACACTTAAGTATGTCATCATCAGCAGCTCAGTGGTTTACTTCTTATCTTCATGATCGGCGCCAATCAGTCAGGGCCGACAGATCTTTTTCAGACTGGTGTGACCTCCCTTCTGGAGTACCTCAGGGCGGGATTCTATCGCCTCTTCTCTTTTCAATATTTATTAACATGATTACCACTAGAATTAGTTGCTCTTACCATCTTTATGCTGACGATTTGCAGCTTTACACTCAGGCGAGCGTTAAGGACATTGATCAAGCAGTTGCTTCTATAAATAGGAACTTGGACTATCTTTCTGCTTGGTCACGCTCTTTTGGGATCGCAGTTAACCCGTCTAAGTGTCAAGCCATCGTTATAGGGAGCCCACGTATGCTTGCTTTGATGGATCTGTCCTGTGTGGCGCCGATCCAGTTCGAGGATGTTGTAATTCCTCTGTCGTTTGAAGTGAAGAACCTAGGTCTGATTATAGATAGTGGCCTTAGTTGGGATCCTCAGGTGTCCGAGGTATGTCGTAGAGTGACGAACGCATTAAGATCGCTTTTCAGGTTTAAGCATTTTCTACCGGTAAGCACTAAGACCCTTCTTGTTCAAGCTCTGGTAATACCCATTATTGATTATGCTGATGTTTGTTACTCCAATGTCGCTCAAGCCTCTTTGAACAAACTAGATAGATTGCTCAACAATGGTATTAGATTCATATTCGGCCTTCGAAAGTACGACCACGTATCTGCTTATCGGAAACAGCTGAAATGGTTGCCCATTCGTGAACGTCGGTCGCTTAGAATGTTATGTTTACTATATTCTCTTCTTTTTGATCCATCCACACCAGATTACCTCAAATCCAAATTTAAATTCGTAATTGCTCGCCCAGGACGCGTTCTCCGTACCTCCCGCAGCCTTAAGTTGTCTATTCCCCCTCACCGCACCGGCTTTCTGTCTAATTCTTTCACTCTTCAGGCCACTCGTCTGTGGAACGATCTACCCCTTGATACCAGAAAAGCTCAGAGCAAATTTATCTTCAAGCGCATGGTACGCAAGCACTTATTTGACAATTTACGTGATTAGTTGTCTGCATTATATTTCATAATAGGTACGTATAATAATATATATGTAAGTATATCATATAAAGTATATATGTAAGTATATCTTAAGTACTATTATATATATATATATATGTATTTAGTAAGTGATCATTATAATTTCATTTTATATTTTCGAACCTGCACCCAACAAATGTTTCTTTTTGGCCCAATGGTTGACTGGTAGAGAATGCCTTAAGGCATTAAGTGCGCCACTTGTACTTTTTTATGTGCAATAAAGTTTAAATAAATAAATAAATAAATAAATAACATTGTCAAATAAAATGCTATCAACAAGATTTCCGTATTTACGGAAGTACAGTCGCCATCAGATATATAGGAGCGTCCAAGGTGGTCACAAATATCCGAACAAGGACTCTATTGTCAAGGCGATAAAGTGCTTGTTTAGATGTTTTTGAGTACCCTGGCCGCTACGAAATATTTGATGGCGACTGTACACCAACTTTCAGCTCAATAAGACATGAAGCACATAAATAACGTGTCATACTTTTATACTCAGAATATTTGAAGTCATATAATTTTTATGCAGATCGTTAAAAAGCCTAAATAAAGAATTAAATATACGGGGTTAGGCTAAATTAAAGTTTGTAAAAATGCTAGAAAACCTAAATCGAAATGACCTACTTTTAACATCGTTAATAATGCTACTTACTGTATTTAGATAAACAGTTAGGTTAGGTATGATAAAAATATAATTAAGAAGCAAAAAAGAAACACGTCAAAAATGATTGTTAAACGAAAAAAAAACAAATTACATACTTATAAGCTAACTCTTAGTGTCAAAGTCAAATAACTAATTGACGTAAATAAAGAAAACGCAATGCTAGTTAATCTCTGTTACTTATGTAAAGTATTAACTACCTAACATTAATTAGTAAAAAAAATACGGTCGTCAGAATACACAATGAAGCTTTTTAAAATACAGGACTATAAGCACGTAAAAATAAAACATGCAGAAATTTTTTTTCCTCGAGTAAGTAGTTACTTAACTACTTTTACAATTTACCTGTGAGTTCCTTTAATTCGCTTTCTATGTATATTTGATTGTATAACTGTGACTTAAAAGCTGTTGGTTCTCCTTAACATAAATAAATAAATATGTTTTTTATTAAGTTTATTTTATACGACGAATTTTCTAAGATACCATCTTTATTTCTAGGATTTAAACGTTACTTAGTTACTGTTCCTTCGCCACAAATATTTTCATAGGAAATGATGACTATGATTTATTTATTTAATAACAACATTTAACAGCATTACAGGTGTCCAATGCGCTGATAAATTAACATTTACTTATTTGTAAAAAGTAAGAAACAGTAGTTTTTATTACGAGTAGAAAGGTAATGCACAACAGTAACAAAAAAAAATGTGACTTTCAGAGAAACGTTGGAAAACAGCGTTAAGGTCGTTTAAAATGACCAAATAAACTTATTTATATGATGCATTGGCATTACGATCATAAACGTCTACGCTAAGTTTGCACTTAGCAATTTTAACAATGTATGGACGTGCCATACTTGACATAAATAGCATATTTGATAAGCAGATAGAGCAAAAACAGATTTACAAGAATCTACATAATTTAAAAATGTTAAAATACAGACCCTTAATCGTGACGTAGGATCGAAATAAACGGAGTACATATTGCATATGTCCATGAGTAAGTACCTTTATTTGGGCCAGCTATACTCCGTTTTTTTTGAGATTAGAAAAACGTTGACAGAACGATGTACAGGGTTCTTTATTAGGCACGATAAATGTCACAACTGTCAAAGTGCCTACGTCGTTATTAAACATACTTAAATATATTTGTATTTATAGTAAAGCCATGCCTACGTATTTGTAAATGTTATATTGAGTACTAGCTGTGCCCGCGGCTCCGCCCGCGTGGAATTCGGTCTGTGTCAGTAAGCGACTAATTCACCCCTAATTTCTCTCCCGCTACCCTGAAGGCGGAACTTGAAGTAAAGTTGACAGATGGATACGCTAGAGGACAGTAGTCCTAATAAAATATTTTACAATTACCACTAAATGAAACTACACTCATAAATGAATACTTTTTTTTATTATATATTTTTTTGGCATGATTTAAACGACATAGAGAGTAGTAGGTGTATATCGGACGATACAGGACCACTTTTGTATTTATACGTTCATGTCCACGGCAAATATCATCCAAATCGATCCTCCCGTCAAATCAGTCAAAGCATGAAAGGTAAGAACAGGTGGGGGGTCACAAATGCAGAAATGATTTTTTTCTATTTGAGGTGCACTTGGAGGGGGGGGGTCCATGACCCATGCAAATTTAATTCCATTTTACATGTTTCTCAATCGTATGGGTGTCGCATTTTAGTGACGTGACGCTTTTTCGTGACGGTCACGTGACTTTTTTTCGCCTAGGCCCCCATCCGCGAACCGTCCGATAAGGAACTTCGTTCCAAAACTACCACCGGTTCTAACCCTACACCTCTGGCCCAAGAAGTATTATGACCGAAAAGAAATTCGACGGGACTTATTTTTTTCAAAACAGTTTCAATACAGTATTAGATCTTAAAGATACAAAATAATGCGTAGTTCTTCAAGAAGACATATCAAAACAGCTTGAGAGACAGATAATGTACCTATTGTTTAATTATAAAGAAAAATAAATCCTAATCTGACCGCTTCACAAAACGTTTGATATGTTTTCCTACCTAAACCTATAAATGTGTCCTATAACCTGTGTCCTATAAATGTTAGATGATTTTGTAGTAGTTTTTTGGTTTGGGCCATGCATCTTTGTCCGTCATATATAGTCCTCGAACCTGCAATAACCCTTTGATATTCATGACTTTTTCAAATATTTCTTAAGAGCGGGTAAAGGTAAATTTAAAGCATCGACGGGTTATAAATATGAACACCTTGACCAAAAAATTACAAATTATTTCAATACCAACTTTCAACATACAAACTTTCAACCCCCTTTTCACCCCTTCCAGGGTTGATTTTTGGGATGAAAACTATTCTTTGTCCTTTCCCGGGACTCAAACTATCTCTACACAAAATTTCATCATTATCCGTTCAGCCGTTAACGAATTAAAAATTCTTGGAACGTGTTCTGTTATCGATTCTAAGTATCTCCAGCCAACTTTTTTTCGAATATATTCCATGAACAGCCTTTCGACCCTCTTCAGCTTTATTATATGTATAGATAGTTTTTATTGAAAGTACCTTTCAGGCGTCACGTCCATTATTTTTTTTTAATTTTTTGGACCTACGGTTCTAAATTTTTCATCTAAATCAGTCCAGCGTTAAAAAATTCCTCATACCACCTTCCAACCCCCTTTTCACCCCCACAAGGGTTTGAAAACGATCCTATGACGTTTCTCGAGACTTAAATTATCTCCATACTCATTTCTATCTAAATCGTTTCAGCGGTTAAAAATTCTCCATACAAACTTTCAACCCCATTTTCACCCCCACCAGGGTTGATTTTCGGGATTAAAACTATATATTATTCTTTCCCAGGACTCAAACTATATCTATATAAAATTTCATCAAAATCCGTTCAGCCGTTTTCACGTGATGCGCGGTCAAATAAACAGACAAACAGATAAACAGATAAACAGACAAACAGATAAACAGACAAAAATTCTAAAAATTGTTGGAAAGTGTTCTGTTATCGATTCTAAGTATCCCCAGCCAACTTTTTTTCGATTATCTTCCATGTACAGACTTTCGACCCTCTTCAGCTTTATTATATGTATAGATTTAACAATATTTTGGTAATTGTTATATGCACTAAATATTTTATTTTTTATCATTGTTAATGTTCTTGTGAATGTTGCACAATAAAATACCTAGAGATGGAGAGGTTCGTAACGGATGGTTCGATTTTTAAATATTTACTCGCGACATCTGTCATTAGTATCTCTCAGCCATACCTGGATAGTTTTTAATGTTTAAAGCTTGTTGTGATTCTTATTTAAGTAAAGGTATTTGCTTGCTCTATTATTGTGCGTTTGGTTGGAGGGTAATGGAGCAATCAGAGGCAGGCCCGAGTGGCATACAACAAGAAAAGCCACCTCGTAGTCCATCAAATCTTTTACCATCACCTAAGACAGTTGCTTTATTATTTATTATTATTTATGTAATATTATTATTATATAATAAAACTATTAAATAACGTTTAGACGCATTTTTATTTACGAAAATTGATTAATAAGTGCATATTATGATTAAATAATTTTCGTGAATACTGATAAAAAAAACTAGATCTTAAGTTTTCGTTTTAGAACGTACGTGCGTCACTGTCAGGTCAGTTTTTCATTTTTCACGTGTCTCTGACGTTGGCATTCAAAATCTAAAACGAAATTGTGTATTTATTGTTGTGTTGGATTATTTAATCTGCAAATTGTTATTAATTTTTCACAAATGTGTACTCTTAATCATGTTAACTAATCCTCTGTTGGTGTGCTTGCAGTGTGTTCAAATTGAACATTTAGAACAGGTTGGTAACTACTGTTTCTTTGTTTACTCAATTTCTAATCTCAAAAAAAAAACGAAGTGTAGTCTCCTTCCAGGTGCGTCCGGAAAAAGAGGTCGAAAGACGCATTGAAAACGTCTGGAGGAGCTATGTCCATGAATTAATGAAAGGAAATCATCCGATGTCACTCAAACGGAAGATTATGTGCATACAATGATATTTACTATGGATCGGTTATACAAGGGCTGCTATTTATATATCCGGAAACCGGGATTACAATCTTCTTAAATAGCATATTTGACCTCCATGGTAAAATTTGAACTTTTTTAAGTACTGGCCGGTATATTTTTTCTTTCTTATTAACGCTCGTGTTTTGTTTTTGACGGGTTTTAAATGTCATCTCGCAGCAAGAATGGAACTCACTCGTGAAAATATTCGTGCTATGATTTATTATGATTTTCGGCGTGGTTTAACGCAACAACAGTGCATAAATCAACTAACTTCAACTTTTGGTGATGAAGCCCCATCTAAAACTACTGTGTATCACTGGTTTAGTGAGTTCAATCGTGGACGTAGTAAGCTTACGGTCGAAGTTAAGGCAGGTCGCCCGAAATCGGTCGTTGTACAACAAAATATCGAGGCTGTGCGAAAACTTATAATGGACGACCGACATGTTACGTACCGCGAGATAGAGGCGACTCTGGGTATTTCTATGACCAGCATTAATAGCATATTACATAATTATTTGGCTGTAAAAAAAATTTGTTCGCGTTGGATACCCCACAACTTAACAAAAGAGCAAAAAGATGCTCGCGTCGAATGGTGCAATAAAATGTTAAAAAAATATAACCGTGGTGACTCAAAAGCCGTTTATAACATCTATACAGGTGACGAATCCTGGATCTATGCATACGATCCCGAAACGAAGCAACAATCAACGGTATGGGTGTTTCAAAATGAGCCGAACCCTACGAAAGTTACTCGTGCAAAAAGTACATTGAAACAAATGGTGGCCTGCTTCTTCGGTATTAATGGCCATGTAGCTACAGTGCCACTAGAAAACCGTAGAACGGTTAATTCAGAGTGGTACACGACCATTTGCTTACCGGAAGTATTTGAACAAATTCGTAAAACTAACCAGCGACGAAGAATCATTCTTCATCATGACAATGCCAGCTGTCATACGTCACGCGAAACAACTCTATTTTTGGAGGGTCAAAATGTGGAATTAACGGGTCATCCGCCGTACAGCCCTGACTTGGCACCCAACGATTATTATTTATTTCCAAATATAAAGAATAAATTACGCGGTCAACGATTTTCGACCGCTGAAGATGCTGTCGACGCATTCAAACAACACGTTATGGAGGTACCTCAGTCGGAGTGGCAGAAGTGCTTTAAAAATTGATTCACGCGAATGCAAAAGTGCATAGATCATCAAGGGGAATACTTTGAAAAACAATAAAACCATTTTCAGCCGTGTACGTTTGTTTGTTTTTTTGTTTCCGGATATATAAGTAGCAACCCAATAAAATGAGCAGACAAAATACTTCCAGAGTTATTTCATCATAACCTAGCAACGATTTTGTTATGTTTATCTTTTTTGACAATTATTACATCTTTGTCACTCTCATTATTAGAAAATTTAAGTTTGTCTCTTTCCCACGCGGGTGACGTGAACTCATTGGCACGTCCGCATCTCACGCTGACCGGTGCGCGACTAGCGACAATTGTTTGAATACACTCATTTTGTGCTTCACTTTTGGAGCGTACATAACCCATCTGTCATTATTATATATCATAGTGTGCATACTTCCAGTTCTCACCTATAGCGCACAGACTTGCTCTTTGACTAAAGCTCAGATGTCCAAACTCAGGGTTTGCAAATGAGCCATGGAGCGTAGCATATTAGGTGTCAAATTGGTGGATCGAGTTCGAAAGACCGCGCTGCGCTCCAAGACCCAAATCGTCGATGTGGCTCAGAAGGCGGCGAAGTTAAACTGGGACTTCGCTGGTCACGTCTCCCGAATGCCGAATAGGGCGAAGTCACTACACAGTGAGAGCCCGAAAATTCTAATCGGGGACGTGGCAAACCACGCCGGCGATGGCGGGATGAACTTAGACTCCTTTTTGAAGGAGTAGTCAGACAGGGCACAGGATAAGGATCGATGGAAAGATTTCGGAGAGGCCTTTGCCATCGCGCGTCACGCGTCACATCGTACAAAAACTTCCATGTAAAGGGACCAGTTTTTACTATCTTTGAGTTTAGTAAAACAACTTTAAAGTAAATTAGCACGTGTACAATGTTTTAGGAATCTGTTCAAAGAGGAATACGTAGAAAGATAGGTTATCTCATTTTAAATATTGACATAAGTAACTAAACTAGACTTACCTCCTAAGATATTGTTGCTTTAGACACCAGAAATGTACAGAGTGTAACGAAAATAGTGGTGATCCGTTAAAGGGCATCATTTGTATCGTATTGCGACTAAGAAAAATTAGAAAAAAATATTTGGACGAGAAATAGTAGATTGTTAACCAAGGGTTGAAAGTGACCCATTCCACCTGAGATATTTCTGGCGCCCGAACGAAGTGAGAGCGCCAATAATTCGAGGGTGAAATGGGTAATTTCACCCGAGTTAAACACTCTGCTTTTCATTTCGACTGTGAGGAAAGTACAATACCACACGCACATTTTATAAAACAGGTATATAAAGAATAATCTATAAAAATGTTGAGTAAAATTTGAACAATTTGAAAAAGACTAATTCAATGTTTTGCCGGTGGTCGGGGAGCAGGGCATCCGGATGGGCACCGGCTCAATCCACATAACACAGCTAATTACTTTCCACCCTAGGGATGGAAAAGCAATTTTCCACCCGGCTATCTACCCAGGAAAATAAAACTTTCCGAACAGGAGAGATGAAGATATTTTTTTTTGTATGGGACACGTCATCCCAGCAGCAGCCAGCCTACCCTTCATACAAAACAAATTTCTTTTTCGCGTGAAAAATTAGCTTTCTTAGTTTTTAATAATTAGAATACGATACGTAGTTTATTAACTGTTACGTAATAAGGGTCCTTAAAACATGAGTGTGGTTTTATGAAAGGAGCCGCAGGTGAGTTTCATAATAAGATCACACGAGTGTTTTAAGGCCTAATTACGTACAGTTGCATACACTGCTTTATCTACACTCATATTATTTATCCAAAATGCCGTATTCGGAAACCATAGAATGGCCGCCATTGCACGGCCATGGCCAACTCTCGTGTGCCGGCGGTCGCGCGGGCGCGTGTCGGGCTGTCGGCGGATGCGCGGGAGGATGCAGGTGTACATTATGTTATCAAAACTCATAGCACATCAATAATTGAGCATGAAGAGTTAAAATTACGTTACTGCCACGGATAAAAAGCTTGTCATAGTAAAATCGGTCGTGGTAATGCTAGCCATTGCCTACCGTTTTCGAACACGTTTTAGAGAACTTACAATATGAGTGTAGATAAAACGGATTACCAGCATTTTAGTTACACCTTGTATGTGATAGGTAATCCAAATTGAAAGGGTCCTTATGGCGGTCGACCCTTACGCCTTTATTGGTTTAATATTTAATCTATAGAAGGACTACAACGCAAGCGCTTGCCGCCATAAGGGCCTATCAATATGAATTATCACAAAAAAGCTCTTACTTTAACTTAATTTTTTAATTCTCTTGATATGTCAATTAGGCGTTAAATCGTTTTTTTACTGTTTTGTGGTTTTTATAGTAGTTTATGTAACTGTTACGTAATAAGGACTAATTACGTACAGTTGCATACACTGCTTTATCTACACTCATATTATATATTCTAAATGAAGTGTTCGGAAACCATATAATGACCGCCATTGCACCGCCATGGCCAACTCGATTGTGCCGGCGGTCGCGCGGGCGCGTGCCGTTGGTCAGGAAGGAGCACAGGATTTACATTATGTTATCAAATTCGATGTTCGGAATTTGAAACTCATTATGTATAAATATATGAGCATGTAAAGTTAAAATTACGTTACTGCCACAGATAAAAAGCTTATCATAGTAAAATCGGTTGTGGTAATGCTAGCCATTGGACAAAATAATGCAAAAAGCGGTCCAAAATAAAACAAACAAAGTTATAAATAACAATATTTACTGACTGGAAAACAATTCATTATTTTAATTACGAACCCAGTAAAAACTTCTGAAACAAAGAATTCATTGCATGTAATGACGTAATGAGATGTGTCAAAATGCCATTTTCTGACACAAAATGTATTGACAGCTGTCAGCCGTACCAATTGCTTAGTAGACGAAGAGCAGGCCACGTCAGATATGACACAATAATGAAAGCAACGAAACCCTCTAGTTAGTTAGCTATACTAGGCTTGTTTCTTGATCCGGACATCTGGCAGCTGTAAAGTGGTGGAGGTCAAATAATGGAAATTGAAAAACTAATCTTAGTAGAACTCTAATTTGATACAATATTATGGGCAATTTTGTAATTAATTAGATTATATCACAGCTAGAGGTTGCTGTTGGAGGAAAGTAGTGCCAAATAATGTATAATTCAATTTATAGTTAGTCGCCTACTGTTTTTATTTCCGCAATAATTCACAATGTTTTTTGTTCATATGTTAAAATATAGGGCCTGCCCTCTATAAATGATACAACTTCGCCAGTTTTTACCTATTTTGGTATAACTTTTTTACAACTGAATTTTTTTGTGAATCTATCACTCTGACCTCCACACATTAAAAGCTGCCAGATGCACGGATCTATCAATAAGGTTAGTCAAGCAATCTAACTAGTCAGGTTTCATTGCTCTTATTATTGTGTCATACCTGACGGAGCTAGCTCCATAGGGGCAGTACGGAATCCCTCTCGCTTACATCATTAAACAAATGACTATAACTTTACATCCAATACATAAACGTCCTTTTTGGGTTGTGGTGTTACTATTAATCCCTTCTATGTACATGGGGCCGTATTCTAACTTTAAAACACGTTTATCTACACTCATATTGTGAGTTCTCTAAAACGTGTTCGAAAACGGTAGGCAATGGCTAGCATTACCACGACCGATTTTACTATGATAAGCTTTTTATCCGTAGCAGTAACGTAATTTTAACTTTTCATGCTCAATTATTGATGTTCTATGAGTTTTGATAACATAATGTACACCTGCACCCTCCCGACGTCGACGCCGACAGCCCGACACGCGCCCGCGCGACCGCCGGCACAATCGAGTTGGCCATGGTGGCGGTGCGATGGCGGCCATTCTATGGTTTCCAAATAAGGCATTTAGAATAAATAATATGAGTGTAGATAAAGCAGTGTATGCAACTGTACGTAATTAGGCCTTAAAACACTCGTATGATCTTATTATGAAATTCGCCCACGGCTCATTTCATAAAACCTCATGTTTTGTTTTAAGGACCCTTATTACGTAACAGTTACATAAACTACTATTAGACACGTTTAGATCCTACTTCAATACAACTCCAATGCTTTAACTACGCAATAAATACAGCTAGCGCCAGCCAGCCACACACGTTCAGTTATGCCTGCGCAAGCACAACCGAGTGGCAAAAAATATCAATTTTCGTATTTCAAATTTTGCATGCGCAGGTAAGGAGTATGTCATACACACGTTCAGTTATGAGTGCACAAAAGAACTGTGCAGGCTTAACCATCGGTTGGGCGGAGGCGGGTCCATATGCAAGATATAATTTGCGACCGGTCGCTGCTTGTGATGGGTCTGTCTCTATGGTAACTACCTGTCCGGTAGTTAACATGGTGAAGGGTCTCGGGGGGAGCTCACAGTTGCCGAGAACCCCGAGGCAAAACTGGTTGTGCTCCTTCCCGAGGTTACTGCCTGTTAACTGCCTGGTTCTAGCGTAGAAACAGGCAGAACGGAAACAACCAGTTGAGCCACTTCGGGGCGCATTTGCAAAGGGTCGAATGTCATATTCGAGAATCGATGGTGACATCCGTATGCCGCTGTCGAGGACCGAGTATGGTAGGTGACTCAGTGCAAAAACGCCTTGCCTAGGAATCCCAACACATCCCTATCCCTCAGATGGGTCATTAGTTGTCGGGTCCCTGCCTGCCTGCCTTCGTGTGCGCGTCCCTGGGGAATCGACTGCTGTTAATCCATCGGTCGAGTCTTTCGGGGGCGGTTCCATGGAGGAAGGGTGGCGGGAGCTCGTGAATAATGACCTATATCCTTTATAATCAGCCGTAAGCGATGACGTGGCATGTCGCAGCGGGCTCTCCATCCACAAAGAAGGATGGTTAGCGGTAGAATGCCACCCGCGTGTTTGTGCCGTGCGCGGGGACCCGTACGGGTGGAGAAGGAGATCCTGGGAGTGGGTTTTTCGAAGCGGGGGTCTGCGGTCGTTATCCCCGTTAGACGAAACTCCTTTGGCTCTAGATTCATCTCACACGGGAGGTCCTGAAATAGCCAGTCAGGATCAATCGGCTGTCGTGTCCAGTCTGATGGCCACATGGTGAGTGTCCTGGGGTGTGGGGTGCATAATCGGCGGAGCACGATTCCTGAGTCGGCTGTGGGAGTTGACGATGGTTTTGGCACCGTGCGGATTCATGCATAACACACTTTTGGGGCACTATATTAGTCTGGTATCCCTGGTGTGTCAAAGCACCCCCAAATGTGAGGGCTCCGAGGAGGGTGGGGAGCCAGCCTAATGAAAATTTTCAATGGAGGTATTATGGACACACATTTACCTAAAACGACGGAAGGGAGAAATGCCGGACCCTTAAGGGATGAGGCTATGGCGCAGAGCGCAAAAGCGGGACCAGCGGGTCGTGTACCTGTTCAGAACAGGAACGCGGGAGCTGGGAAAGCTATAGGGTCTGCTAGGACTGACGCGGCGTATACCGCAACGGACAGGGGCTGGGGTGGAGCAACCAGTTCTAAAGGTACCGTCCAACCTTTTCCCTCAGGGTTGAAAAGTGGACACGCTCAGCAAGCTCCCTTAGGGAAGCCGACTGGTGCAGGTACTGGAGGAATGGGGGGCGGAACTGCAGCCACCTGTGATAGGCGGGCAGGAGCACCGCTTCCAAATCCTGCTGGAGCGGCACCGGTCGCCCTTGATAGCGTGGCCAACCCCCAGGGTTCGGACTCGCAGTCGGGTGGAGGAGCTGCTCTTACCAGGAGGCAGAAGAGGCGTGCTAAACTGCGAGCAAGGGTGGGAGCACAAAATGATGTGCCCACAGCGAGGGTTGAAGCAACCCAGAAGAAGAGGCCATTGAGAGAGAGTGGCGAATCTTCCCTGCTCGCTGGCGACCACAAGAGACCGAAGGTCGGTGGCTCGTTCGCTGAGGTCGCTGCGAGCGAGAAGATGGTCATTGTCCCAATGGCCTTTCCGGCTGAGAAGATCTTGGTAGGGCAGGTAACATCGATCCAAACAGCCATTATAGAGCTCATGGTGGAGAGCGCTGTGGATCCCCTACCAAGGGTCTCCGTCGGAAATGTCGTGGGGGGTGCCCTCCACGTTAACTGCGTAGGGAGGGAGTCCGCCACATGGCTCAGCTCTATAATCGGGGGATTGGAGGTTGCCGGGCTGCGCCTTAGGGTCATGGCCGTCAGGGATCTTCCAAAACCAGTCAAGATGGCCTGGAAAACGAAGATTCTTGCCGGCGTTGACCTTAAACTGTTCTTCCGTCTGATGCAGAGGTTTAATCCTCGGCTTCACACGGAGGAATGGAAGATAGTGGATACCTTGGCGACGAACGCCGGTACCAGGAGAATCGTTTTGATGGACCGGGTGTCGGCCGACGTCATCAAGGAATCTGGCTATCTACTACACACAGGGATCGATCTCAGCTCATTCAAGCTCCTTGAGGATGCGGAGGGAAAGGGGCATGGAGGGGCTGGGAGCGGTCCCTGTGTGACGGTAGGGATACAGCAGGCGCCTGTGGAGGCAGCCGCAACGGCCCCTGATTCAGCGGAGCCACCTTCTGGTGGCGGAGCAGTTCAGGTGGCAGAGGGACAGTCGGCAGAGGGGGCGGGCGTGGTGTGCTCAGGGGGGGGGGGGGGGTGATGCCGGACCACGTATGGCTCGCGAGTCGTCACCGTTGTCGTCGGTGGCTGGCTCGGAGGAATTACGTGGACTGGCGGAGCTCTACCTGGAGAACGCCCTGTCACCCATGTCCTTTGACGACACTGTCCAAGAGGTGGCTGCTGATCTCAGCACCACCAAATAATAAGAGGACTCATGGAGGGCCTAAGGTGTGTACAAATAAATGTACAACACAATAAAGCGGCCACTGCCCTTCTGGCAAGGCAGCTAAAATGCGATAAGTTTGATATTGCTCTTATTCAAGAACCATACATTTATAAAGGTGAGATAAGAGGCTTAAATGGTACTGGAGGGACAATAATATACCTTTGCCCCGAAAGTAATATGAGGACATGTATATATGTTAAAAATGGCGTTGATTTTATGATCTTACACGCTTTCTGTTCCAGGGATCTGACCACGGTCAAGATCCATAACAAGGGGGGGGGGGAGTACGGCACTCATCATCTCATCAGCCTACCTTCCCTATGAGGCAACAGATCCAATTACACCACAACTGCGAGATCTTGTTGCGTACGGCAGCCGGGTGAACACCGACCTGATAATTGGCTGCGACGCTAATGCGCACCACGTCATCTGGGGCAGCTCAGATGTCAACAGAAGAGGGGAGAAAGTACTGGATTTTCTGGTGAGTTCTTCTCTACAATTACTAAATAAAGGCAATGAACCGACATTCGTCAACGCTAGACGAGGTGAGGTTATTGACAAAACGTTAGCTTCTAACAATACTAGCATTGTTAGAAGCTAACGTTATGTCAATAACCTCACCTCGTTAATACTAACTCATGGCATGTATCTCAAGAAATTTCTTTATCAGACCATAGATATATATGCTTTAAGTACAAGACTATAATCCCAGTAGAAACTGTACGTAAGCGGAATCCCAGAAGCACAGACTGGTAGCTTTTAGGAGCGACCTGAAGGCGGATCTAGGGGATCCAAAAGGCAAGCTAAACCCTATTATTGACATAGAATTCGAAGCGGACAAAATCGTCCAAGCTGTGTTAACGGCATGGACCAGCAACTGCCCGGAAAAGAAAAACCTGGCTAAGAAGATACCGTGGTGAAATCCAGAGATCGTAAAACTCAGGAAAGAAACACGGGCCATCTTTAACGATGCTAAAAGAACTAACAACTTTGAGCATTATGCACGCAAACTCACGGAATTTAACAAAGCCGTGAGAAAAGCGAAAAGGAAAGCGTGGAGGAACCACTGCGATCAGATAGAGTCTTTACCGGAAGGCATGAGATTAACAAAAGCGCTAGCCTCGACAAAGTCAGTACCGCTCACCTCAATCAGAAGGAGTGACGGATTGATGACAGAAACAGGGTTAGAAACTCTCAAAGTAATGTGTGAGACACACTTCCCAGGCTCGGTAATACACCAGGGCGAACCAGACGAAAGTACAATTAGTGTTGTAGAACAGTCAACGAGAACTACTAGACACAATTGGGACACGTCAAAAAAGGTAGTAGATCACAACAAGCTAAAATGGGCGCTCTCGACATTTCAGCCCTATAAAACCCCGGGCCCAGATGCAATCTACCCCATCCTACTACAAGAAGGCGCCAATGTACTCATACCACACTTGAGTAGACTGTACAGGGCGTGCATAGCCTTCGGACACGTTCCGCGTGTTTGGAGGATGGTAAAAGTAACGTACCCACCTAAACCGGGCAAGGCAGATTACACAGAGGCCAAATCATATCGGCCAATAAGTCTTTCATCATTCTTTCTCAAGGCGTTGGAAAAACTGGTGGATAGACACATAAGAGATGGTCCGCTTAAAAGACATCCTCTGCACCGGATGCAATGTGCTTATCAGGCTGGCAAATCAACTGAGACAGCACTGCACCTGGTGACGGCTAGAGCAGAACAGGCAATAGAAAACAAAGAACTATGCCTTGCTGCTTTTCTAGATGTAGAGGGAGCGTTTGACCGCACCACCTACCAAGCAATTAGTGTTGCAGCATTAAAACACGGCATAGAACCGACCATATGTAAATGGATAGGCAACATGCTAAATAGCCGACTTATTAAGTCCTCTCTTATGGGTGACGAAATTATTGCAACGGCCACAAAAGGTTGCCCACAGGGAGGGGTTCTCTCACCAACTCTTTGGAGTTTGGTAGTCAACTCGCTCTTGGAGGAACTGAATAAAGGCCCAACTTATACGGTAGGGTATGCAGATGATTTAGTGATACTTGTTAACGGGAGATTCCCCAGCACGGTATCAGAAATCATGAACGAAGCACTGAGGCTTGTGGAGCAGTGGTGCAATAACCACCAACTCTCGATCAATCCAGGCAAAACAGTGGTAATACCATTTACCAGGAAAAAGACCCTGAATGGTATTAAGCAACTAAGACTCTACGGAAGGGTACTAGAAATATCCAATGACGTAAAGTATCTAGGTCTGACACTGGACAAAGAACTAAATTGGAAAAAGCATGCCGACCTCACCATAACTAAGGCTATGAGAGTGTTTGGCATGTGCAGGTCAGCATATGGCAAAACCTGGGGCTTAACCCCGAAGGTACTGAGGTGGATCTATACCATGATGGTAAGACCTATCATACTGTACGGGAGCCTGGTCTGGTGGCCAAGGACACTAAAGAGCACATGCAGAGAAGCCCTAACGAAAATACAAAGAATGGCATGCATGGCTATCACCGGCGCATTCAAAACGACGCCAACGGCGGCGCTAGATGTATTACTTGATCTACCGCCGTTACACTTAGTGCTACAGTCTGAAGCGCGCAAATCGTTACACAGATTGGCTGTTGCAGGCCTCTGGGACGACAGCAAGCCGAAGACCAAACACACAAGAATGGAATCTGACAATTTCATGGATAGGCTAACAAGCATGGGCTGTGACAAGATGCAACCCAAGTTTGTTTTCCAAAAGAATTTTAAAGTAAAAATTTCCACAAGGGCCGATTGGGCCGAGGGTCTTGAACCACCAATCTCTGATGGTGAAGACAGCATATGGTACACAGACGGTTCCAAAATAGGATCGAGTACGGGAGCTGGCATTTATGCAAATGACTACAGTAGTAGTATAAGCATGGGCAATTATGCAACAGTGTTCCAAGCGGAGACGTATGCTAATATTGCCTGTGCACAAGAGAATATAGATAGACAGACCCGGGGAAAGAATATCTATATACTCAGCGACAGTCAGGCAGCGCTTAGAACACTTATAGCGCCCAAAGTGGAGTCCAGACTGATATTCAATGGTATCCAAGTCCTCAACAGGCTTGGAAGGCAAAACAAAGTGCAACTGATGTGGATCCCAGGGCACGAGGGCTTTATCGGCAACGAAAATGCTGACGAGCTTGCTAGAAGGGGCTCTATGAATAACTTCTCAGGCCCGGAACCATTTGTGGGACTCTCAAAGGGAACCATAACAACGGCCATAAAGGACCACACCAAACATAAACACCAACAAGAGTGGGGTAGTTTGACAGGTCTAAGGCATTCAAAGCTATTCATGCATAGAGTTGACTCAAGCTGGAGCAAAAAGCTTTGGAAACTTAGTAGAAAAAGGCTCCAAATCATAACAGGAGTTTTTACAGGCCATTACGCCGTGAAAGGAGTACTGGCTAAAATGGGACTGTCAGACAATACTGATTATAGAATGTGTGGCGAAGAGGAAGAAACAATGAAACACTTAATGTGTGAATGTCATGCTCTTGCCAGACTAAGAATGAGGGACTTTGGAATCGGCTATCCAGATCCAGAGGACCTCAAAGCACTGCCCTTGAGCTCCATCGCCCAACACATGGAGATGGTTGAAAAAGCTCTTGAGTAAGTGTACTAGGGGGCAATTACACAAAAGATCCCTTTGGGTCGAAGTGTATCCATTTGGGCCCCCGAGACAAATAAGATAAGATAAGATAAAACCATCGGTTATAACCTAGCGTGTGTGGCCAGCTTAAACGTCTGAATCAGAAATATCAGAATTTCCTTGAAAATTATTCTGATGCATCTTCAATACAAGTTCAATATTGGTTGATTATTTGTTATGTGTTGCAGTTATGTTGGTGAAGGTGTGTTTTTAATGTATTGTTTATGTATTTTGAAATAAGAATACGGCACATGGTCGAATAAATTAACTCAGTTCAAATCTATTCTGAAATTTAATACAGTAAAAATGTCAAACCAAGAACTAAAAATTTACATACTACCTAGTCAAATATATCACCCCGCGCCGTTACTAGTGCAAAGGTGCCCAAAACGCTTGCAGCATTACCAAATTAGATAATATTGTATTTGGAAGGATACCAATGGCGATTGATGGCTTAATTTTTAGGGTGCCGTAGCGAAAATGGCAAAAATGGAACCCTTATAGTTTTGTCATGTCCGTCTGTCCGTCCGTCCGTATGTCACATCACAGCCATTTTACTCGGAAACTATAAGACATCTTAATAAAATTTACATATAAAGTGTATTTTGTATGCCGCTATTTAGTTATATTTATAGTTAAAATGCAGAAAACAAAATTTCAGGGTAGGCGCTCTATACATGTAATTAAATTTCAAAAGAAAAATTTCACCAAATATCAACATGAGGCATACCAATCGACAGGCCTTTAAAAAACACATAGAGGTTTCTTGGAACATTTTGTGATTAAGTGAATATTTTCTGAAATAATCGCTTAGAAAGTCAGAAAAATTGTGCCCCCCTCCCTGTAACTTTTGAACCGTACGTCCAAAAAATATGAAAAAGTTTGAGAAGATGCGCCTTATCCCACTCTTTCTACAAAAATTGGTTTGAACATTATCGGTTTAGCCATTTTTGAGTTATGTCTTAAAAAAGTTCTTCCGTAGGCATCAGATACGACCTTTTGGTATTAGTTTGGTTCTTATTCCATTGAAGGTACGGAACCCTCCATTATGCGTGGTCCGACATGCACTTGGCCGGGTTTTTGAATAATATGTATTAATTAAAAAAATTTCAAAACCCCGAAAGCTGAAAATTCTAATAAAACATGATGTCTAACCAGCCACTCGCTAGAAAATTGCTTAAAAAAACTGCATTTAACTGTATTCAATCATTTTTGCGTTACGGTGCCTCACACAAACATACGTGATGGCCAAACTTAAAACATCCCTCTTGTGCATCCAGGGTCACACAATTCTGTATAGTGTTTCGTTGAAGACGAACATTTCATATAAATAACGTGTCGTGACCAAGCCGGTTCGTTGCTTAACACGATTCAACATGGGTATATATTTCCTACGAATACCTTAATTCAATAAATGGCAACCATTATGGCTATATTTTAAGTATTACGAGAGTTTCGGCTAAAAGTGGACGTAATCGTGTAAGTAGTAATACAGGGTGTAACAAAAATGTTGGTGAACCGTTTAAGGCCATAATTACTATCGTATTCTATTTATGAAAACTAAACAAAAGAAATTCACGCAAAAAAAATTGGTATTGTATGGAGGGTCGGCCGGCTGGGATGACATGTCTCCAAAAAAAAATTTTTTTCGCGGCCAAAATTTTTGTCTTTTTTTTTTTTTTTTTTTTTATACCACGACGGTGGCAAACAAGCATACGGCCCGCCTGATGGTAAGCAGCTACCGTAACCTATGGACGCCTGCAACTCCAAAGGCGTCACATGCGCGTTGCCGACCCTTTACAAAAAGGAGGATTCACTGTGTTGACGACTAAAGGAACAAGAAGGTCCCTCATCGTCAACACACTGGGTCCTCTTTGAGCTCTTTGGCAACCTTACTCACCAGCAGGAACACAACACTATGAGTAGGGTCTAGTGCTATTTGGCTGTGGTTTTCTGTAAGGTGGAGGTACTTCCCCAGTCGGGCTCTGCTCCAGATTTGAGCGATGACATTCGCTGAACGTGCCCTACCACACTTAGCGAGATGCCATTCGCAGTGCCCCCATCTTTGTCTTAGTCACAATCACAATACGATATCAATTATGCCCTTAAACTTATTTTCAACCGACTTCAAGATTTCGAAGGAGGAGGTTATCAATTCGTCGGGATCTTTGTTTTTGCTATTTTTTTTTTTAAGTATGTTTTTGTATTCGAAGACGGCTGGACCGATTTGGAAAATTCTGTTTTTGTTTGAAAGAGTATACTTCACAGTTGGTCCCATTGTAACCAGGTCAGGATCTGATGATGGGATCCTGGAGAAATCGAGGGAACTCTTCAACTATTATAGGCACACCTGTAGTGATTTGAGTATTTTTTACAGCAGCTCGAGCATTTGCTGGATGCTTAGTGAAGTCGGTTCTTTTTTGTTTAAAATTATTATTATATCCTGTAGAAAATAACGATGTTTTTTTAGAAGTCGTTAAAAATTTGGAACCCATTCACCTGCGAAGTTAAATTGTCCTATCTTACTTCCTAGTCTCAAATTTCAAGTTTCCGTTTCAGCTTGCCAAAATGCGTTCATATGTTCGTCCGGCGTCTGTCCGGCTGTTGTCCTCTACATGTCACATTACTCAGCCGATTCTTGTGAAATTTTGTGAGCAGATTATATTGTTAAGCAGATTTTGTTTTAAAGCGCCATAATGATCTGTGGCGCTTAAGACCATTGTGAGTTCGCTAAGATATTATTGCCGAAGTTATACATTCAGTATTGGTTATACTCGCGCGGTATATTTAGAAGAAATAAATATAATTTCACACAAATAAACGTACTAACCTACAGGTAAGCGTAAATGTCAACATCAAATTTCTAAATCACATTCCTATACTCGTAACCTATTTGCAGGCAAGTTTTTAAGATTGAGACGCGAGCGAGCCTGCGTGTCGAAATTTGCGAGTGAAGCAAGAAGTGGACACAACTGCCCGGCGAAGGTTATTCTGTGGGCGAGGGCCGTTTGATTATAAAAGTATAGTTTTTATCCTACGGCTTAAAGAAAGTCATATTTTTATTTCTATCATAGCTCGGTATTGAAATGACATTCTTCTGTTTTAGCAAATAAAATCTACAGGCTGTTATTTACAAAAATAGTGGTGATCCGTTTAAGATTGTAATTAGTATCGTATTTCAACCGAGAAAAAGTAGGAGACAAATTTTTGCACATAAAAATTTTTTTGGGGATGACGTGTCTCCTCGTCATCCCTGCTGGCTGACCCTCCCTGAAAAAACATTTATTTTCGCGTGAAATATTTTTTTCTTATGTTTTCGTAATTAGAATGATTTAGAATTTAAATTATTAACTACGCAGCTTATAGCTAGCGTCTAAACGTCTAAATCGAAAATGTCAGAATTTGGTTGAAAATTATTCCAATGCAACTCCAATATGACTACAATTTGAAGAGACTCAAATTGGTTGATTATTTGTTGTGTGTTGGAGTTATATTTGAGATAGATTGTGTTTTCATCCGACTTCAAGATTTCGAAGGAGGTTATCAATTCGTCGGGATCTTTGTTTGGACTATTTTTTTTATTATTATTATGTATGTTCACCGATTATTCGAAGACGGCTGGACCGATTTGGTAAATTCTTTTTTTATTCGAAAGAGTATACTTCACAGTTGGTCCCATTGTAACCAGGTCAGGATCTGATGGTGGGATCCTGGAAAAATCGAGGGAACTCTTCAACTATTATAGGCACACCTATATTGATTTAAGTATTTTTTACAGCAACTCGAGTATTTGCTTTTAGAAAGGTGAAGTCTTAGTGAAGTCGGTTCTTTTTTTTTGTTTTAAATTATTAATGCATTGTTTATGTATTTAAAATTTGAATACGGCACAAGGCCGTCGAACCACCGTCTTCTGCATAGTCTACGTCTAGTTATAAGAACTATGATGATTTATTTTATATTGAATCGAATACTAACAAGTATTTTGATGCATTAAGTATGAAAGTATAATCTGAATTTTTTAATAGTTTTAGTGCCTCCAATGAAATAAGCTATATCCAACTAAATCCAACGTAAACACCAACATATGAAAATATTAGTTAGTTGTACAATTTGTCGCTGCAAAGTGCAGGCGCAGTTAGCGTGGTCGCAGTATAGTTAGTTTTTGACCGCATGCGCGTAACTTCATTACAGGTGGTTTGAAACATCAATCTGAATATGCATAATAATGTTGTTAACTTAACAGAATGGATTATATAACTATGACAAATTATGCAAAGATTTGAATGTAAAATAGAAGGGGTTGATCTTATAATATGTTACATGGTTGCCTAAACGTTCGGTTAAAACTTGCACTATAGATACATGTTGTAACGATCATGATACCTTCAAAGTGTTTCTGCACATAAACACACACATTATTATTATATATATATAAAAGAAGAAACTGACTGACTGACTGACTGACCGACTGACTGACTGACATATCAACGCACAGCCCAATCCGCTGGGTCTAGAGATTTAAAATTTGGCACATAGGTTCCTTATAAGGTCTAAGGGGGTAAAATGGGGGTCCAAAGTTTGTATGGCGAAACAAGATTTGTTAGACTATTTTATTCGAAACTTCACTGGAGTATTCCTAACGATAAATGAGTAAACACGTGTTTCAGGTTTTTTGAAATTCAACCCCCAAAAGGGGCAAATGTGGTCACAAAGTCTGAAAATGAACATGTGTATCGTATCCTTTTTGAGTACTTATAGTACGCGGGCGAAGCCGCGGGAAAAGGCTAGTTATTATTATGCATGCACACATATATACATTCTGCACACATATTATTATTATGTGCAACAACATTTAATTCCAGTTCTCAAGGATGTGACACATATCATCTAAAGAAATTTTATTATTGACTGGACTACGATGACATGTGACGATCTGAATAAAATAGTATTTTATACAATCCTGACATAATGAAGAGCTTTTCAGTCGAGTACCGTGTTTTGGCAACGAAGTTTGCTGAGTGGCCTAAGTTATTAGGTACGAGACTGAAAAGCTTACTTTTTCTACGAGTGCTCAAAATAGGCAAGCCGGTAAGAATCGAGTTAGCCGAACGCCTTACAACCTGCTGAGTCTATACGATTTAGTAACCTTAATCTCCCGGTGTATTGTACCGGCGGTCGGGGAGGAGGACCACGGGCGGTCGGGGAGGAGGACAGTGTGTTATAATATTGTATGAAAACCCATAAGGCAATGGTTAGCCATTGTCTTATTGAACAACGTTTATAAAGTATATCTTTTGATACACCTGATAGCCGTTTAATTGACAGATTATAATCCTGAAATACGGTTACGATTAAGAATATGATTATACATATTAAAATATGAATATGTATGTATACTGGCTACGATTTTTGTAGTGGAAAGATTTTCACACATCATAGTCTTCGTTACATAAATACCTACTATCGCTTCTATTTCGCTATTAAAGTGAAAATAAAATGGCTGTATCTTCTACCAAGTAGTTATTTTAAAAGTGGTTAGGAATTTAATAACATTAAACAAGAACATATTAATATGATAGAGGCAACAGATAGCGAAGAAATAAAAACAAAAACGGAATCTCAATACATTTATTACGACATAATAAACGTACTTAAAATATAAAATTGTTTAAAACTTATATATAAGTACACAATAGATACATATAAATAATGTCAAGGAATTAAATAAATACTTAAACGTATAAAAGGGTACCTTATTATAAATTAAATGATAATGTTAAAACTCATGTCTTAACCTATAAAGAACCAAGTTTTAACTAATATAATAAATATATTATCAAAAATGTTAGTAAACAAAAGTATTTGTAAATATAAAGGTCAGTTATAAGGGTCAAGGTCATCAGTTAGACAGTGACCTTGAACGAGGTATGCAACATACTATTAATACGACGTTAATGTAAGGTCATCTTACAATACGACGCATTTCTCGCCGTATATGGTAAGCGGAATGTGTAAGCGTTCATTAGAAAATCGATATGTTATAATTAAATTACAATAAATTATATATAAAAAAAAACAAACGAAAGAGTGACCAAGGCCTCCGGTGCCCAAGGCTAAATTCGAACCAGTGTCATCTGCATTCGCGGCAGACGTCCTAACCTAGGGGTTAACCAGGTAGGATAACCAGGTCACAGCGGCACCGGTCAGATGTTCCTGTGGGCCGTATTCTAACTTTAAAACACGTATAGACACGATACAACTTCATTAAAACTCCAATGCATTAACTACGCAATACAACTAAACTAAACGTCTGAATCAGAAATATCCGAAAAAATATTCCGATGCAACTCCAATACAATTTTAATACTGGTTGATTATTTGTTGTGTCGGAGTTTATTTTTGAGATACATTGTGTTTTTAATGTATTGTTTATGTATTTTAAAATTAGAATACGGCACCGTGTATATGCAATTTTTGTAAATACTAGGCCGCATTTGGCTAATAATCTAATTAGGTAGTGAACAGTAGGTGCTCGTGCCTCCTATTATATAATATATACATGTGCACAATATTCCTTAAAATGTGTCCTTTAAAGTATGGGTCAATTGGCGTTGATGAATTTTCTTACAACATTGACGTATAATTATTTAGTAATTAAGTTCTAATAGATAGGTACTTATTTAATATTTGAACATTTTGCTCAAATTATCTTTTACGCTCACTATTAAGAATTTTCGTTTTAATTAAAATATTCCTTAAGCTGTGAAAGTCTTATTTTTTTTAATCGTTAGCAAACTTTTGTAGGTAACCTACGTTGGTCCTTTTCAACCGACTTTTTTATTATTCCAATGCAACTCCAATATGACTACAATTTGAAGAGACTCAAATTGGTTGATTATGTGTTGGAGTTATATTTGAGATAGATTGTGTTTTCATCCGACTTCAAGATTTCGAAGGAGGTTATCAATTCGTCGGGATCTTTGTTTGGACTATTTTTTTTATTATTATTATGTATGTTCACCGATTATTCGAAGACGGCTGGACTGATTTGGAAAATTCTTTTTTTGTTTGAAAGCGTATACTTCACAGTTGGTCCCATTGTAACCATGTCAGGATCTGATGATGGGATCCTGGAGAAATCGAGGGAACTCTTCAACTATTATAGGCACACCTATGGTGATTTCAGTGTTTTTTACAGCAGATCGAGCATTTGGTGTTGGAAAGGTGGATGCTTAGTGAAGTCGGTTCTTTTTTGTTTAAAATTATTTGCAATAAAAAGTACTCGACACAATCATGAACGACGCACCAATAAATCTATTGATTTCGTTTTTTTTTTTAACTTTATGTTATTTATTTATTCATTGAAATTTGAATGAGTAACCTCCTTCGTGGATTCATAAGAGATTAAAAAAAAAAAAATGATGGTACCTACTAACATAAATTACCTTAATTTGTGGTTATTGTGGACTTATTAAATTAATCACGTTATAGCACCGAAACAATTGTGTTTTCATAAAATTGCTGTTTTTTTATTTTTCGCGAGAAGATCGTGTTTCACAAAACATACATCAAAATGACTAGAACTAAGGGCGGGTTGCACGACGTATATTTTCAACACACCTGCTCATAACGAGGTTCTTATTCCACCGCTTTTATGCTCATAATCCTAGATATTAAACACGCGTGCATTTTACAATAATTATCCAACTAGTGGAATAATTTAATAATCCGATCAAGTGACGTTTGTACTCTAGTACCAAGTTGTACGTACGCAGACGAATCGTTGTAATTTAGTCGGGTATTACCTTTACTTTTTTTAACTCTTTATGAGTTTACATTCTAAAAAAGTAAAAAAAAAGTAAATATATTAAAAATATACACATTTACGATAGAATACAAATTATACAATCCTGATTGTGAATAAGAATCATTTCAACTTATTATATTACTCGTAATACACAATAAATTACGTTTTAAACACGAATTGTCTGTTTTAATATTGGCTGTTTGGCATTATACGTCCGCGCCTTTGCCTCAAGCTGCACGCACATCCAAAAAAGAAAATTGCGCGCCATTTATAAGTTAATCTCAAATCATTGTTTATTTGTTAGATTTTTCTCGTCGTGTTTTATTAATTTAAACAAATTATATTTTCAATGAATAAGAAGACAACTTTAGCGTTAATTTAACCTCTGGATATATTTCAAAATTGTGATACATACTAGTAAAATGTAATCATAAAAATCTAGTGAGCAAAAAAATACTGTAATTTGTTGCACAATAAATGTGAAGTCTTTAATCTTATGAAATGATTTGAAAAAGAGTTCCAGATACTCAATAATATCACAAGAAAGGTTATTTAAATCTAATTATCTTAGGTTCGTAAGTACCTCTATCCTGTAAACATTCTGACAATTAATGTATTTATCAAAAGTTATTAATTATACTATTCTGTTATTTCCTCGCAAGTGTGTTGTAAAACGTCGTATGAAACGCGTGTGCTTGATCATTACATAAGCTCAGCTTCCTTATGCGCACTCACATGCGTTCGTGCGCACAATATCGCTTCGTATGTAATGATCAACCTAGCACACTTGTATCATAATGTACTATTAACGAACTGGTCAAAATTAAAAATGGCGGCGCAACTCAACTGTTATCCCATAGAAAACTGTACATCTATTTACATGAAAATTTTAACGATGACAATGCCATTAACAGACGGTTTCGTGCAACCCGCCCTAAGACTAATCATATAAAGCTCGCTGCAAATGCGACTGAATTCAGGGCAGAATATATGACAACAAAAATCTGTTAGACGGAAAATGGTAGTTTAAAAAAAAACACTGAAACGTCAGATTTGAAAATATATGAAAATCCCTCCCTGAATTTTGTTGCGTTCGCTGAGCCTAAAACCGGCTACCCGGGACGGTAGATCGAGTTTTTGTAACTAATAATAATTATTCAGATCATCGAAATTCGAAATAAACCATATTCGTGAAAAAAAAAACCCACTACTAACCTACAAAAACTAGTTAAAACCTATGCCACAAAAAAAACAAATTCTATTAACCGGTTTAAAAAAAAATAAGCTGATAATAGTTTACTCATTCTACACTGAAGATGAGTCAGCTTAATTGTTATTCCATGTTATACCAAAAATGATATGTCATGATCATATATTAAAGTGACAGCTGTCATCGTAGTAGTGCAGAAAGAATAATAAACCTGAGTATGACTAGTAAGCAAGTTTAAAAGATATGATCGGTATGAAAAAATCGGTTAACTGGCATGAAACCGCCGGCTTTCAGCGTCAAATCAAAAGTGTCACTTTGACAGTTCAAGTAATGACAGCTGTCATCCTTGCTGGGAAGCGTAAGCCATCGATCCCCACTCACAATTTTTTTTAAGTGTTGACGAGTAGAAAAGCCGCCGGTTTTCAGCCAAGGTCAAGTGTAAGTTGCGCAACTCACCCAAGGTCGGCGCGGGAGCAGTGAGCTGTGTGCGCGGCTCGCCTCGTACTGAGAGCGCGCGGCGCCTGCGCAGGGGTTGCGCAAGTGTGGCTTAACACTGGTGATTGTAGAGGGTTTCAAATGCAAGGTTGTTTGGGAGGGTGGAGTTAGTTGCTGGATTTCCAATATTAAACTTTGATCGCCAGATTTGTATTGCCAGAATAGTAGATCTACCACCAAGTCATTCAAAAAACCAAAAAAATTGGTCCGACGGAGTCAAGATAGGTGCAACGACGAGCGAAGCGAAGAGGGGTGTGTTAGGTGAACTGCGAACTAAGTCCCGACATCTAAAGATGGAGCAAATTTTGTTCTAATGATCGTAATTTCTCCTAAGGATTTCAAAATATTTTTCAGCTAATCGTTTTCATATTGAACTGTCGTCTGCGGTATTTCCGGACCGATACGACCTTCAAACTTTCAAGAAAAGAGCGTATTCCCATCTTAAAAGCCGGCAACGCGCTTGTGACCCCTCTGGTATTGCGGGCGTCCATGGGCGGCGGTAATTGCTTACCATCAGGCGATTCGTCTGCTCGTTTGCCTTCTATTTCATAAAAAAAAACTATGATAGGACAAAGCCTCTAAAAATGGTTAAACAGTTTACAAGATGTGCTAGTTAATTTGACATGTACATAATGTAACTTAACTACAAAAATATTACTTACAACAAATGATCCTCTAACTATTACGAGACTCATTTCGCCAGCTTTTAACATTTAACATAAGCGCATTTAAAAACTGGTTCGAATTTGTGCCGTATGGCATGAGAACAAGGTTTACAATGAAACGTGCTTTGATATTGAGTTACGGGTAATTAAACAGTGTTAGAGCTTACATAATAGGGTGTCAAATCAATGAATGTGTCATTTATGTCAGACATATCGACATATATATAATACTAGCTGTGCCCACGGCTCCGCCCGCGTGGAATTCGGTCTGTGTCAGTAAGCGGCTAATTCACCCCTAATTTCTCTCCCGCTACCCTGGAGGCGGAACTTGAAGTAAAGTTGACAGATGGATTTATCCTATTAATTTTTATTGGCATGATTCAAACGACATAGAATAGTAGGTGTATATCGAACAGGACCACTTTTGTATTTATACGTCCATGTCCACGGCAAATATCATCCAAATCGATCCTCCCGTCACATCAGTCTAAGCATGAAAGGTAAGAACAGGCGCCGTTGAAATGGGGGGGGGGGGGGGGTGTCACAAATGCAGAAATGTTTTTTTTCTATTTGAGGAATTAGTAATCCTTAAGGGGTGATTTCCGGGATAACAATGCAAACAAAACCGGCCAAGAGCATGTCGGGCGATGCTCAGTGTAGTTTCGTTAATGCCGCCCTGTTGCCCCTGTTACGAAACATCCGTTCAAACGGTCGTTTATTAAGGGATATTTGGCGGCGCTTACGTCAGTCTACTATCCGGCACATCCTTTCACTATGCGATTTTGACTGATAATTCAAAAACGGCTGAACCGATTTTATTCAATATAGTTTTTATTGAAAGTTCTTATCATTAAATTTCAGCTTTCTAGTGCTAACATATGTAAGAAACTTAACAAATTCATTTTTGCTCTCTGGCGTATCAGACTAACTGTATCGTTTAAAACAGCCTTATTAATCTATCACGGATATATTATGTCTATTTTACGATATGGTATAATTATGTGGGGCAACTCTACTCACTCTGATCGCGCCTTTGTCGCTCAAAAAGATTGCCTCCGGACCCTTGTGGAGTAGAAAGACTGGCTCCTTGTAAACCATTATTTATCAAACATAAATTACTATCCTTCCCTTGTCTCTATATTTATGAAATATCTGTTTTTGTAAAACTCAATATAGAACTATTTATCTTTATTAGAGAGAAGGAGACAACGCGGTCACACAGACGCTATAGGTTAGCAGTACCAACTTGTAATAGTTCAGCACTTAGAAGGAAAAGCGCTAATAACATGTGTATTACAATCTTTAATAAAATAGCAGTTAAAATAAGGACATTGCCTATTAATGAGTTTAAAACGAAATTGTATAAAATATTGATTGACAATTGTTTTTATAGTGTTACAGAATTTTTATCGTACAATTTTTAAATGTGAAATGACATATCTGTAATTGTGCTTGTATGTAAAAATTGATAATGTTGACTTCTAACTATTTTTTAAATGGACTAATAATTGACTTGTAATTTTACACTAATTTAACTATGTTATGGACTTTTTATTAATTGAATTACTGTTTTTTATTCAAAATTATTTCTTGATCGTTATTATATTGTTAACCAATTCACTTTCAAACGACTTTCACATGACTACATAGACTGAATATATTAAGGGAAGCACTGTATATAACCCATCAACATCTTATGTTACCATATGTTCTTTGTGAATAAATAATTTCATTCATTCATTCATTCAACAGTAACTGAGCTAGACCGTGGACAGACGGACGGACATGGCGAAACTATAAGGGTTCCTAGTAGACTACGGAACCCTAAAAAGAGATAAATAGTAGTTTATGTAACTGTTACGTAAAAAGGCCTAATTATGTACAGAAGCATACACTGCTTTACCTACACACATATTAAAAATCCACTGACACCTTACGTGCCGGGGGGGGGGGGGGGGGAGGGGCGGATTTTGATTACGTTACCGTAGGTAATGAATTTTCATACGTTTTTACCACACTGTCACAGATAATACACTGATGTTACGTTACTGGTTGCAATAATTGTGGTAATTACATACTTCAAGGTAAGCACATTACAATGCACTAATGAACGTCAGAGAAAAATAAAATACGTGAGTGTCGTGGAACACTCTGTTGGAACGAAGTTATGTTATTTAATTTTATTTCATTTTTGACTTTTTCGTAAATTATGTGGTTTTAATTTTTTTTGTATTTTTATGAAATTTTAGAAATTTTTAAAATTATTAAAATTTTAAAAAAATTTAAAATTTTTGAAACTTGAAATTTTTGAAATTTATGAAATTTTTGAAATTTAGAAATTTTTCCATTTTTGGCATTTTTTACTTTTAGGTTCTCGACTTTTATCACTTTGTCACTTCTCACTTTCACTACAATTCACTTCACTTCACTTTATTCTATTTATATATTTTTTATTTCATTCCATTTTACATGTTTCTCAATCGTATGGGTGTCGCGTTTTCGTGACGCGACGCTTTTTCGTGACGGTCACGTGACTTTTTTTCACCTAGTCCCCCATCCGCGAACTGTCCAATAAGGAACTTCGTTCCAAAACTACCACCGGTTCTAACCCTACACCTCTGGCCCAAGAAGTATTATGACCGAAAAGATACTCGACGGGACTTATTTTTTTCAAAACAGTAATACATTATTAGATCTTAAAGATACAAAATAATGCGTAGTTCTTCAAGAAGACATATCAAAACAGCTTGAGAGACAGATAATGTACCTATTGTTTAATTATAAAGAAAAATAAATCCTCATCTGACTGCTTCACAAAACGTTTGATATGTTTTCCTACCTAAACGGTGTCCTATAAATGTTTGGTTTGGGCCATGCATCTTTGTCCATCATATATAATACTCGAACCTGCAATAACCCTTTGACATTCATGACATTTTCAAATATTTCTTAAGAGGGGGTAAAGGTAAATTTAAAGCATCGACGGGTAACATGTTATAAATATGTTCATATATGTATCTTGACCAAAAAATTACAAATTATTTAAATACCAAATTTCATCTAAATACGGACAGCGGTTATTGGTTGTTTCTTCCCCATGTAAACTTTCACCCCTTTTGTATCCGTTTAAAGGATAATTTCAAGGGGGGCTAATTTCAAGACGACACAACGAAGTTCGTGATCTATTTGCTGAACTATGTCACCAAGCATGGAGCAACGTCACAATAGAACCCATAATCACAGAAGGTGACCTTGGATTACGCGGCGACTTATCTTGCCGTGGCGTATGGAATGCTCAGAGAGAGGCTCTTTTTGATATCCGTGTCGTAGACACTGACGCTCCCTCTTACATTACACGCCATGTCACTTCTGTCCTAAAATCTGCTGAGACTGAAAAACAAAGAAAATACTCCGCTGCCTGCGAAGCGAAACACGCTACCTTCACCCCTCTCGTGACTTCCGTCGATGGCGTATTCGCACCACAGATGACCTCCTTTGTCAAACACATAGGCGAAGCCCTCGCGGACCGCTGGAATAAATCGCTGAGTACGATACTGGGTTGGCTTAGTACAAGGATATGCATTACTATAATTCGAGCCACCAGTATGTGTATACGAGGCACACGTCACAAATTCAAACCTGCAGCGAAACTATTGGGGTTCGACGACGGAGCAGGCATTCCCAGCTCTAACTAAACTGTCACCTGCCTGACCGTGCATTGCAGAGATGTGAATTTTTACTATTATTTTATATACATTGTTATTAGCTATTTCTTATATTTAAAGGATAATTTCCGAGATAAAACTATTATATTTCCTTTTTTTATTAATTATCTCCATACCAAATTTTATCTAAATCGATTCTGCGGTTAATAATTCCCTATACAAATTTCCAACTCTCTTTTCACCTCTTTAGGGTTGATTTTCGGAGTGAAAACTATCATTTTGTCCTTTCTTGAGACCCATACTATACCAAATTTCATCTTTATCAGTTCAGCGGTTAAAAAATCGTCATACCAACTTCCAACCCCCGTTTCGGGGTGAAAGGGTTTATTTTCGGGATGAAAACTATTCTGTCGTTTCTCGGGACTCAAATTATCTGTACACAAAATTTCATCAAAATCCGTTCAGCCGTTGTCACGTGATAGATGTACAGTTTCAAATTTTTTGGACCTACGGTTCTAAAGTAAGGTGGGGGGGGGGGGGGTTCAAGATGAAACTATCCTTTGTCCTTTCTCGAGACCCATACTATCTCTATATCAATTTTCATCTAAATCTGTTTAGCGGTAAAAAAATCCTCATATCAACTTCCAACCCCCTTTTCACTCCCACAAGGGTTTGAAAACTATCCTATGACGTTTCTCGAGACTCAAATTATCTCCATACTCATTTCTATCTAAATCGTTTCAGCGGTTAAAAATTCTCCATACAAACTTTCAACCCCATTTTCACCCCCACCAGGGTTGATTTTCGAGATTGAAACTATATATTATCCTTTCCCGGGACTCAAACTATCTCTATACAAAATTTCATCGAAATCCGTTCAGCCGTTTCCACGTGATGCGCGGTCAAATAAACAGACAAACATTTAAACAGATAAACAGATAAACAGACAAAAATTCTAAAAATTGTTGGAACGTGTTCTGTTATCGATTCTAAGTATCCCCAGCCAACTTTTTTTCGATTATCTTCCATGTACAGACTTTCGACCCTCTTCAGCTTTATTATATGTATAGAAGCTTTATTGTTTAGCTCAAAGGCCAAACCTTGCGAAGATGAATAGTTTTGAAAATGGCCTAGATTTTAATCTAAATGCCTACTTACTTCACATCATATTAGGTAATTTACCGTAGAAGGGGTTTCTTTGACAAATTTCAAAATTAATATGTATTTATCGTAAATATGGAATCTTGTTTTTCTATGTGAAAATATCGATTTTTGCGCCTCTATCGATCCCACTAATAATAAATATTAATGTATCTCTTGGATTTTTTTCGGTGATCAACTTTATATTGATACTTTGATAACCCCCTTTTTTTTCGACGGAATTCGTAAGTAATAGGAAGAAAATCTTCAAAACATGGCAAAAACTCCGTTCACAGGTTTAAGATTAATAAGGGTTTATGTGCCTTTGGTTATTTTGACAAAAAACAAAAAGGATATTTTAGGATAAGTCAGCTTTATTAGAAAACATTATAATATATTATTTATTTATGTTTTGTAGTATCATTCAACAATAAAAAGTAATAAAAACTACTAATAATATGAAAATAATAGCTTTTTACCTAACAAGTAACAAGGAAATGTGATTATCGATGAATTGAGTTCTTTTTTGATAAATTATGTAAAAACTATTTTGTATAAATAACCTTAAAGAAGTCATGTCACAAAGTGTCATTGACCAGATATCAAAGTAACCCATCATAGGTGGCCAATGACACCCCACGCTACAAATTCCGAAAAATACATATGACCACCATGATTATAATTTGCAACGAGAATCGATGTTATACGCCTGATTCAGTGAATTACTTAAAATTTATGTATTAACTACATTGAACATTGTACCTTAGAAGTTAGAAATGAATAGTTCCATATTTTTGTCATTTTTGCATCGATCCACGGGCTTAAATCCCATTACCGCAAACATAAATCACACACTAACAGACTTGTTCAATGTTGCTAATTGTAAAATAAAAATCCAAAGGTTTCTTTCAGAAAGTTAACAAACATGAAGTAAAGTTTTTATCAAAGTAAACCCAGGAATCAAAGTAATTCCACGGTACCTATTTTCTTAAGGGTGAATGACCTCTATTCTTCGTCAAGTGATTTAAGGATGATATTTGTAACATAAATTATCGGTTTAAAAAACCGATTAGCTATTTTAGAAAAAGTTAATACGCATACGTATTCTATTTTTCAACAATAATAATCGATTTTTGTTATTAGTATAATCGTTTTATCTTCAACTAACTATTCCCTTAGCAAAAAAACGTATAGGTTGATTTTGATTTTGGAGAAAAATTTAAAAAACACCTTGTAGATAGTAAAATTTTATTTCACTTAAAGATTTTTCTTAATGCGTATAAATCTTAATAATGTGGGGCCAGATTGCTCACCATACAACTAACCTGACAGACCAATCTAGCACACTGACCCCAATTAACAGGCTTGTACATTCAAATTACAATACAACATCTCTAAAGTCTAGATTCTAGACCATACCATTACGTCGAGGATTAACCGGACGGTTGTTGTAATATTTTAGGTATAAATCATTATATAATTCATGCCTTAAATTGCAAGTCAAAACTGGTCTCAAAAAACTGCAACTGTTACTCAATTCTTTCTTACCGATTACTAATTTACTTTTAGGCATCTTTTAGGGTTCTGTGCGTACCTGTGTTCTGACGGATAGTGTGTATAGTATAATGCTTACTAATATTGTATCTGTTCGTAACATTTTAACAAACATTATAATATCTAGCATGTAAATGGACATGGAATCAAAGGTTAGAATATTATTTATTAATAGACTTGCGACCCGCCTCGGCTTCGCACGGACAGAGATAGAATTTTACCATCGCGGACTTTTTTGTAGACATTTTTAAAGTGTACAGTACTGTAGTGCATTTAGTATTATAGTATTTTGATCTATCTCGTAGGGTTCAGCCAGCGTTTGCAATGTAAGCGCAAAAAAATGTGTTTATTTACGACATCACATTAGAAACCTCTAAAATTATCAGTGTTTCTGTACTATATTACGCATGTTTTATACATAATAAACCTTCCTCTTGAATCACTCTATCTATTAAAAAAACCGCATCAAAATTCGTTGCGTAGTTTTAAAGATCTAAGCATACATAGGGACAAACAGCGGAAAGCGACTTTGTTTTATACTATGTAGTGATTTTGTTCCCGTGTTTTTATATCACACTCTGTTTGGTTTCCCTAAAAAGAAAAAAATGTATTCAGTGCTTTTCCCAATACAAATATCTTCGTTATATCTTTCTTTTACACCCTAAATTCTCAACTTAAATCTGCCTCTATTAGGTAAAGCAATTATAAGATTTCTACTTACATCATATTTAACCTAAGTAATTAAAATATTATCACTATTTTATGGAACCCACCGCCTCCACGTGCCAGTCTGTCAGGTTTATTTTTCAACTAGATTTGGTTTTATTATACAACGGGTCGTTAACCATCTACATTCTAGATATCGAAACCGAATGACCTAGTGTTCAGTAAGATCTGAACTGACTAATTGCGGAAATGTATAAACACAATGTAATCTTCATAGTATTATGTCCTCTATATTGTGTATAATAATGTCTCAAGTTGTTTAATAGAATAGAACTTTAACACAATTGGTGTCACAGTAGTACATTACTTAACAAGGACTGTAAAAGAAAGAAAGCCCGAAATTGCAGGTATTTGTCACCCGAGCCGCAGGCGAGGGTTGTAAATATGCGATAGAGGGCTTTCTTTTTTACTGCCCGTGGTGAGTACACAATTTTACGTCTCCACCTGTAACGTAAAACTATTGACATGTCGATAGAAACTGCTAAAACCTGGACCGAGGGTTCTTAAATACACTCGCGAACAAATAATACGGGTCAGTGACAAAAACCCTTATATTTTGCAAATTAATAGCGGTATGTGCAGGAAACTAACTGTGTATTAAAGAGAATTTAATATCGAATTAAATTGAACCTTAGATGAATGTACACGTATCGTCACTTTGTTACAAGAAGGCAGAAGTCAGAGATATACAGCAAGAAGAACAGGCGTATCTACGGTGCAGAGGGTCCTCCAACGTTTCCTACAAACTGGCAGGAACCTTCGAAGACCAGGAACCGGCAGGCCAAGATGTACTACGGCTAGAGAAGATCGATTTATTGTAACAACAATGCTCCGAAATCGGCATCTCACTGCAGTTGAAGTCAAAAACCAACTTCGGGAGACCCGAAGAGATGACATCAGCGAGTGGACTGTAAGGCGGCGGCTTCGTGAAGCTAATTTGACCCCACATAGACCGGCAAATGGCCCAAAACTTGACAGAGGGCATCGAACTGCAAGGAAACTTTACGCACGCGAATACAGGCGATGGGGTACCGAAGAATGGGCAAGAATTATGTTTTCTGACGAATCCAGATTTATGCTCTATGCACATGACGGGCGGCGAAGAGTTTACAGACGGCCAGATGAAAGTTTTATTCCAGCCAGTTTTGAAGAAAAAGTTGCTTTCGGCGGTGGGTCTGTTATGGTTTGGGCTGGAATCTCTTCAGAGAGTCGCACGCAATTAGTTTTGATAGAAAATGGAACGTTAACTAGTGCCAGGTATGTGGAAGAGATTCTTTATGAGCATGTAGGCCCATATTTAATTAATATGGGTGAAAACTCAATGTTCATGCATGACAACGCCAGGCCACACACCGCACAAATTGTGGAAGATTATTTTGAGGAGGTTGGCATCAACACTATGAACTGGCCCTCGAGAAGCCCGGACCTAAATCCGATTGAGCACGTATGGGACGAGCTCGGAAGGCGTGTAAGAAATCGAAACCCCGCCCCAGCTACACTTAGAGACCTGAAACAGGCGTTAGTGGAAGAATGGGCTAATATCCCGCAAGAACGCATAAGAAACTTAATAAACAGTATGCCCAATCGTTTAGAAGCTGTAAGAAGAGCCCGAGGAGGCAATACGAAGTATTGATATGTTTTACTTTTTTTTGTTTTTAGTTTTGTGTGTGAGGGTACCACGGTTGCTTTGGGTGCTTACCCGTGGTACTACTGGTGGCACTACTAGTAGTACCACGGGGATTATTTTTTGCCCGTAGTACTACTATCCTGCCTAGTAGTACCACAGGAGATTTTTCATTACCCCTGGTCCTACTTATGAACAGGGATGATGCCTGGGTAATATATTAAGTGTCATGGATCCTGGCCCGACCACGACACGATAATGAAATTAAATGATTGCACAAATTCATCATTTTTTAGGTGCTATTTAGTGCTACTAGTCCCATGAATTTGTGCCGCTTAGTTTTCAACTTATCGCGGTACCATACCTATACAGGGTGGAACGAATTGGAGGGAAACTACCTTAAAACGTTCCGCCTTCGTCCGCTTCCGTCTGATGGCGTAGAAATCATCAATCAGTACGTTCCTCGGCAAACATCCCTGAAGCGCTGAAGTAACGAGGCAGTCCCAACAGCACCCAGAAGGCCATTATATTGGACCCGGAAAGCATTGTATACTTTTTGGGTGTAGTTGACACATAGACTGCTCGTGTAGAATACTTGACAGTACGCCTTGAAAAGGGTAATTTTAACCTGCTTTGAACAACGAGAAAACCTACGGGCCAACATATTACTCCGCACCGCCAATGCCCTCCGCTCCCGTTCAATATCAAGATCATCCTTTAGGTCTTCAGACAAGATGTATCCCAGATACTTAAATTGAGTAACTTTTTTAAGTGAGTTACCATTAGCTGTATTTTGTGGTATACACTGGGATTCATCCTGTGTGATTTAAAAATCATGTACCTACTCACTTTTAACGGCGTTATACACAAGTCCGTGGCCTTCTGCGTATGATTTAATTATGACCCTGTAATTTCCTTTGGAGTTGCAGGCGTCCATAGGTTACGGTAGCTGCTTACCATCAGGCGGGCCGTATGCTTGTTTGCAACCGTCGTGGTATTAAAAAAAATTTTACCGAGCAGCAATGTACTGCAAGTATGATTGAAGTAAAGTAACTGTCAATTTCAACGAGTGTTCAACTTGAGTGTGTTGCATTTACATTGCGGGTCGAATATTATTTGTATATATATATATATTTTTTTTTTTATACCACGACGGTGGCAAACAAGCATACGGCCCGCCTGATGGTAAGCAGCTACCGTAACCTATGGACGCCTGCAACTCCAAAGGAGTCACATGCGCGTTGCCGACCCTTTACAAAAAGGAGGATTCACTGTGTTGACGACTAAAGGAACAAGAATGTCCCTCATCGTCAACACACTGGGTCCTCTTTGAGCTTTGAGTTTTGATATATATATTTGTATGGCTAAAATTTACAGCTATATTACTTCTATAATTTGTTATCCACAGTTGAAAGGTTCTCCCGTATTGGATTTACACACTATATATCCATAGTCCTTGAGTTGAAATCTTAACCTCATTAAAATATTAACGTTGCAAACTTAAGAATATGAATTCATTAACATTTCAGGATGTAAATATTGCAACAACTTAACTGACCCATAGAGAAAGGTGTGGGTGTGTTAACTAGGTCATTTGGATTAATTCATGTAAATACTCACTTTATATTACTCATTAATAACTGATTCAATGTCATGATAGTCTATTTATAGTATTTTAACTCGTCGACTATAATGCTTGAATTGAGACTGTAGACCGAACTACTAGCGCATACTTTTCGATGGAGCTTTTATGGTCGCACATTTTAGCATCGTCGCGGATGCTGAAATGGATTTTTATACAATATTTAACAATGGTCGGGGAGGAGGACCGTACTCGTGACGAGACTATAAGAACTACGGAATCCTAATAAAAAACCGACTTCAATGGGGGAAGCCGGTGAAAGATTATTGTAGATGGTGCACTCTTAGATTCCATATAATATAATTAAATAGCTTGCTTAAAAAACAGAAAAGAGGACAAATCGCCAAACGTGACCTTTACGTCGATGAAGAGTTCCGTTCTGATCATCATCAGCAGTTCGACCTCATCAAATATTACTTCTTTACATGTAAAAGCTTGATTTGTCAATGAAATTACTAAAATCACTTTATGTGTGCCTTTAACATTTGAGGATTTCCCTCGATTCCTCATGGCTCCCATCATCAGAACTCGAATTTGACAAAAAAATAATTGAAAATCTAACTTGCTTAACAAACACAGCGAAGAGGCAAATCGCCAAACGTGAACTATGCGTCTTTGAACAGTTCCGTTCTGATTATCATCAGCAGTTCCATTTCATCAAATGTCACTTGTTTTAATGAAAATGCTTGATTTCTTGATAAAAACACATAAATCACTATATAAATGCCTTTACCATTTGAGGAGTTTCCCCGATTCCTCGTGTATCCCATCATCAGAACTGCATTTTGAAAAACGGGACCAATCTGTATGTATATACTTACAATAAAAAAAAAGAATTATCACAATCGGTTCAGACATGACGGAGTTACGGTGTAACAAACATTAAAAAAACATACAACCGAATGAGAACATTCTCCTTACTTTTGAAATCTAGAAAGTCAGTTGAAAAGTATGCATAACCACATTGTACAGTCGACGTCAAAGATATGTATACACTTTTGCATTGACGTCGACTGTACTACGATTAAACTCTGTATGAGTAAGTGATTTGTATAAATGTTTGAATTTTTCGATTGTCGAGGTCATGTATTTCACGTCACAATATATCCTTTTCATGGTTAGTATACAAATGTCTTCCAACATACCTCACCCTAAAGATAAAAAAGGTTTTAAAAATCTTGAAGCAAATCAATTTATGTATTTTGTTCAATATTTTTAGATTTGCAATTTTTTTAAGTAGTTACACTACTATATATAAACTGAAAATAGACGTCATATACTTCAGAAAAAAAGGTTTTAAAACTTGTGTGTGTGTTTATATATGTCTTGTCTGTGGCAAGGTAGCTCTCAAACGAATCAACGAATTCAAGCGCAGTTTTTTTATCAAAATTATTTTTTATCCGGTTTTTCGATAGGTCTGATTGAGCCGAAATTTGGTTTCCGTAATTTACATGACAATATACAAGGTGTAACAAAAATGCTGGTGATCCATTTAAGGGCATAATTGGGTACTTTCCTGAGTAAAAAAAATATAATTCTATTTAGTCCGTCAGTTAGATTATCAAAAAATATTGGACACGTATTTTTTATTTTGTCAATCAAACAAAAATTTGTGAAGATATTATAGCCCGTTAAAGTTCCGCGTAACGTCACATTATACTAAAAATTGTACTGAAATGTGACGTCACGCGGAACTTTAACGGGCTATATCTTCACCAATTTTTGTTTGATTGACAAAATAAAAAATACGTGTCCAATATTTTTTGATAATCTAACTGACGGACTAAATATTTTTTTTTAGGAAAGTAGCCAATTGATATCGTATTCTAATTATGAAAAACTAAGAAAAAAAAATCTCGCAAAAAAATAATTGGTTTTGTATGGAGGGTTGGCCAGCTGGGATGACGTGTCCCATAGAAAAAAAAATTTTTTTTCGCGTCCAAAAAATGTTTCTCCTGTTTTTTCTTTCTTTTCTTTTTCTTACTCTCAATACGATACCAATTATTCCCTTAAACGGATCACCACTATTTTTATTACAACCTGTATAATATCTACTAGGTACAAGTGTGTACCAAAAGATATATTTTTGGGAGTTACTTGTCATGTCAAGTCAATATACATGCTCCAGGGCATTACTGTCATCGCAGTCGTAATGCTCGATTCGATGACATTTGCGAAGTGATTTTATCATAACCGTATATATCAGGGCTCGGGTGACGATTGTCAGAGCCAGGAAGGGCCGAAGGGCAAGTACAGATAAATATGTCGCGGTCAATATTAAAAATTGAGGAGTCGGAAGTTTGCGTATAGGGGAAGGTGGGTTAAGACAGAGACCTTAAGCGATTTCATAAATAAAACCCTTTGTTTTTAATTCCACACTGAAAAACTTTTTTTAACATAACAATCGGTTTCTTTCTTATAATTTCTAATCAGTTAAGATTCTTATAAAAAAGAGAAAAATAAAGTATTATTTATTAAACACACTGCCATAATACATAAATAGTTCTATATATATGTATAATATGTAGTACTAAGTATAAAAAAAATCTGTTTAGTTTTAACTCCTTCCTGCAGTCAAACTATTGATATAGTTTTGCAGGCTCTGTCTGTAATGTAATTTTGTTGTTGGTTTAATAAATTAATAATAAAGAAATAATAATAATCTGTTGGTTTTTTTTCATTGTTTTTTTTCAATGACTTCATTCTTATATTATCACAGTACGACAATAAATAGTAAAAACACCAAATCCCAAGTAATATGTTTATCCATCAAAACACAACAGCGTTTTAGAATTTCTTATTCAATAAAGAACCTTACAGTTTCGATACAAGTGTTCTTATGAGTTTAATTGTCCGCTAGCTCATGTAGCTTAATACCTATTTAAGAATCCTACTCATTTCGTTACAATTGTAAAATATAAAAAACCCTGCACGACCATATAAGTAAAAAAAATATCACGTATTAAATCACAGTCATTAAATGTAACTACTACCATACCTTATTACAGACAAGTTTACCTGGCTATACAAATAAACAGTATTTCCTTCCTAATAAATCTGCAACTCACTCATCAAAAACACGATCGACCTCAACGATAAGACTCACCAAGTCACTTGTAAAAACTTGACATTTAAAGATCTTTATTAATTTCACCGTCAACATAATTTCATCGCCTCTTTACGATCCGAAATACTCTCAGGCACTTTAAATTGTCGACAAATTATAAATAATTTAAATAATTATCTCGGTTGTATCGTAAACAACGCCTTAAGCATCCATAATAATTGTTTAAATACACATTTTACTTTAAAGAAATATGTTTAAGCACAGTTGGCTAAGGTATGTTTACAATTTGCACTCATCCCATGGTATAAATAACTTCGTAAGGTATCGCCATTACTACGTCACCAGGGAGTCACAAGTGCAAATACCTATAACTTTGATTCTCAAACTTTAAATTTTGGGACAATTTTGACTTAGTAAATATGGCTTATAGATTCTGGATACTCTGCAACTGAGAGCTGTCATCTCAATAAAAAAAAAACGTATTATAATTATGATACATAAAATATTGACCTATTGATATACATTTTACTTCATCGCATTAGTTGTAGTGGTTGATAAAAATAACTAAATCAGTATAATCATGAATGAAGGTGTCCGCGGTCGAGTTTTTCACTAGTTCGCAGCACCTTGACGAGAGATCTAGCTGTCATAATCCACCAATCGTTATTTTTTTGATTGGTTGATTTTGACAGCTGCTGTCAAAAAGACATCTCACCACGGTGCTGCCTAGATGCCAAAAAAATCGATTGCGGAAACCCTCATTGTTTACATGAGTTCAATAATCTTGAACAGAATCAGAGTAGAACCAACAACTTGCCAAAACAAACATAAATTCAGTGGAGTGTGTTGAAGCGGTACGTAGTCTAAACCAGAAGGAAAAAATGTTTCGGACATAAAATAAAATAAACTATATACAGGCTGATCTGGGTCCAATCACCATTATTATTATGGTAGTATATTTGATCAAAACGGAATTAATTTTATTTTTAACTTTTCAAGTTAACTGAAAATAGATGTCATATACTTCAAAAAAAGTGACCAAACCCTCCGGTGTCCGAGGCCAGATTTGAACTGGCGTCTTCAGCTTTCGCGGCTGACGTCCTGACCACTAGACCACCCGGTCACGGCGGAACTTGACAAATTTTCTCATGTATATGCAATCTCTGAATTTGAAACGGCTAGGCGCCGTTGACCATACTCTAAGGGCATGCGCAGTACGTGCTTGCACCTCCTATCCAAATCACTTACGTGATTCCGGTATAGCGAGAGAGATGGTGCTGCCATCTATGAATCTTGAAGCAAATCAAATTATTTTGTTCAATATTTTTTGATTTGCAATTTTTAAGTAGTTACACTACTATATATAAACTGTTGTTGTTTTCAAGTTAAATTAATCTTAATCTATGTAAATCATACTCACCCTATCAGTTTTATGACCAAATTGTATTGATTTATTATTCGGGAACTGAAAAACTTTAGTGTTCCACCTTTATGGCTTTTTTTAATACCACGATGGTGGCAAACAAGCATACGGCCCGCCTGATGATAAGCAGCTACCGTAGCCTATGGACGCCTGCAACTCCAGATACATTATTGTTACATTTTCGGTTGAAATAGAGAACCATTTAAATGAAACCCGAATTTCATCGGCAGTAGCGACCAGTTTGACAATCGCTGTGTACAATATCGGTGACTAAGAACTAAATACGTAATTTTGGCGTGTGCGAATGAGATGGCGATAAACAGTGTAAACACCATAATGGCGGCAATGGTTATTTCTGTGATACCAGTGTATGGTATAATTTATTATACCTGTCACTTTTATGTCATCTGTGTTAATCCAAGGTTTTATTAAAATATTACGTGACATTTAGGTATAATTCAACTCTTTCGCTAAGACAATCAAATGACAATTGTAATCCACTAATAATAGTTATTTATTATACAATGAACAAAGTTGTTGAATCTTTCGTGCTTATATTGTGATGAGAAAGATTCTAAGATTGAGTTACAAGCGTAGCCACTCTATAGTCTGCGCGTTTTATAAGTCTAAGAGCAATACATTAAACTAGACATGGGATTTATTACTATAATCATTAATTAAGAGGTTATTTTTACAGTTCCACTTAATTATTAAAAAAAAATTAAAAAATACCGAGCCGCATTGTATTGCGAACGTGATTGAAGTAACTGTCAACGAGCATTTAACTTTACTGTGTGGCATATGGTTAAAATTTTCATTGTAATTCGAAGCAAAAGTTATCTAAATATAGGTACTTCTTTTGTCCTATGTTAACCACAGTTTAAAGACTCGCCCGTTTTGGATTTGGGTTTAAATGTCATCAAATTATGACATCATAATGAGAAGGCATCGCAAAAACTGCCGAGTCATTATAAGTTACGTGACAATCCGTATAGAGTGTAAACTTGACCTGGATTTTAAGAGGTGTGACTTGTGAGTGCGTATTGACCATAAGGTCATTTATGAAATAGGCAAGCATTTCAAGACAATGATGTACAAGGACATTATCTCTGATTTCAAATGTTAACAGCCTTAAAAGTCAAGTTAAGTTTCAATACAAAAAGATGCCATAAGTTAGGACCATAAATAAGATAGACCTATAGTTTCTTAACACAAGTACTATCATTACTTAAAAAGAGGTTCAGTCGACGTCAAAGTTATGTTTACATTTTGACACCTTATTAGTCTTAATACAAAGGATTAAGATGTAAAAGTCTAAACATATCTTTGACCTCGACTGTACCAGCCTGGATGTTGTTAAGTAATTTTAAGAATGATAGTCGTTTCCGCTCAAGATGGCCACGCCGTCTTTAGAATAGTTTTTAGTTTTTTGCTCATTTACGTAGTTCAGTGTGTAATATTGATTTGTGCGGTGACCTAACGAACAGCAGCATGCAGCTAATGAAAAATTAGTCTCAAAACGCGCGTAACCACCTTTTAGTTTAACAAACGGTTATCCGGGGTCTCAGCCACCCACGTGTTTGTAAGGAGGCTATCACTTTACAATCAACAAGGCCTTAACCGAACAACGTTGCTTTTATTTTATTTTATAAAAATTGAATGTCTTGACTATGGATGGTACAAGGAGGATCGATCTCTCTTATAGGAAAACGGTCGAAAAAGTGTCCAGCGGTAAGTACTAAACAATAGTTCCAAATATCTTCGGGTGGCGCTAGGTATAGTTCAGCATTTGAAATGAATTACCCATATTTAATACTTATATGCCATTCTAAATAAAATTAATATTCAGAGTGTTTTTCTTCTCCGCAAATAATTATTTTGTAAATATGTATGGATTTGATTTTTTTAAATATCAAAATAAATTAAATCAAATTTAATATCATTTAATTCACACGGACATTTTTGTAACATAGAGATTTATATCCTTCTTGTACCATCCATAATCTTGACATTGGCAGAATTCACCTCGCCAAGACCGGCGAGGAGTAAAAGCCATTAAATAAAAAAAAAGTAATTTTAAGAAACTGAACAAAAACATTTTATAGTTAGTATGCAGTCTGGACCTAGAAACTGGCACAGGTGTTCGACGCGTATGTGGCACTATTAGAGTTTTAGGCGTCCGTAGGCTATTCTAAATCATTGTATATAAATAAATATAGTAGGTTCACAAGCTCTTGTAAAAAAAACATTACGTTCTTAGAAATAATTTTAGCTATTAGAAAAAGGGAAAATACATTTATTTATTAACATCACACCAATTAAATTAACAAAGGAAAAGTAACAAAAATAAAGGGGAAAGTTGGTCAGACCGATGGGCATGTATCCCAGAGTCGCTGAGTCGCGAGTTCGAGTCTCGCCTGAGGCAGTGGATTTTTGTACTTTTCCTTTATTTCTAAACATAGTGTCAAGCTCATTATGCACACCCCACCCGCTTAGCTACTTCTGCTGCCGACTGTACAAGCATGTGTGATGAAAGTAATATCATACACAGAACATCACATGAAGAAACATTTGAACGTAAAACTACACAATAGGTGCCCTTTATACGATTGACTTCTTAGAAGACAGTTTGAAATGAAATCTTCGCAGTTCACCTATAAGTTTCGTAATAAGTTACGTGTCCGAATCCAATTGTTAAACTACAGAGTTATGTATCTATAGGTAGTTATAGTTTTACATTGTTTGTATGGGTCTCACATTTTAGTGTTCATACTTCATGACCTCATAAAGAACTGTGTTGAATTTGTTAAAAAAAATTGTTACTGATTAACTATGCTCTCAAATCTTTGTTACATGTAAAGTACCTACCTAATACATATCCTAGTTTAAGTAATTATACCTCCATACGATATCATGACTTCATGACATAATGAATAATGGATAAATTAGTATAAAATAAAGAAGCATCGAGAGAGGTAAAAATACGTCGCGTTCGAGTTGTGAACGTGACTTTTTTTTAACCCGCGACTCGACGCAAACACAGGGGTCTAATAAGTTTGACCGACATGCGTGTGCGTCTGTGGCATTGTAGCTCTTAATCGGAAGGCCCGATTTGAATACGTTTTTCTACAGAAATTTTAAATTTATATTTATTTGTTATTATTATTTGTTCATTGTTGTATGTATTTACTAAAAGAACCACCTTCCTTACAATGTGCACGCTATTGATGCAAGCTAATTTCAGGTTTTCTCGTCAGGTTCCTAAATACAGTTTAAAATCACCTGAAGGTGCATGACTGCTAAATACCAGAGTGCCAAACATACACGATCCTGTAGCCGTACGGTTTCAAAACCTGACGGCAGGTCAGAGTGCAAACGGGTAAATCCGCCAGGGTGCCAGGGTGGTATTCTAATTTAAAAAAATATAATCAATACATTATACATCGTTATTAGTTAATTTATTAGGCTATTGTGTTTTGTTTATGTGATTTTTTTTTGTTCTAGCTAGGCTTTTCTACACTGTTTTGCAACACCTGCTGACTTAGTTTATTTAATGAATTTCCACTAACTAAAGGTTGTCTGGAAGAAATCGCTTTTTAGCAATAAGACCGCCTGTTATTTACCTCTAAGTTAATTTTATACATTTTCTGTACGGTTTTTTTTTTGAGGTGGTCAAAAAAGAGTATTTGTGTAGTATTAAAAACACAATCTATCTCAAACATAAATCCAGACACAACAAATAAATTAACCAATATTGAAGTTGTATTGGAGTTGCATCGGAATAATTTTCAAACAAATTCTAATATTTCTTCTTCAGACGATTAGGCGCTAGCTGCAATTGCGTAGTTAATGCATTGGAGTTTTATTGAAGTTGAATCGTATTTAAACTTGTTTCAAAGATAGAATACGGCCCAATGTGCCGGGCAAGGTCAGATACCTGTCGTCTGCTTCCAGCCTATTCCGCCTTTACCGCTCGCTACCGCGGCTAACCTGGCAAGTTGTGCATAGTGCCTACCTGATTATAACTAGCAACTTTGATAACTAACTAAAATGCTATTTTTATAAGCAAAGGCACGAAATACCAAACCAGGCATTCAACTGCAAAATTTCATATTTATCTGCTGACGACGCCAAAACTAAAAGGTTTATGCTTTTAGCATTTTATCTACCTATTTATATTTAATTAACTGTCGTACATAAATACACTTTCTCTTTTTGCATGGCACCAGGCCAGTCAGTTTGTCCGCTGATATCAATCTAATTTCAATCCTCTTAATCCAATACTTATATATTATAGCAGATTAAGATCATATTTTTAACTACTAGGGTACTATAATATTTTTTTTGAAGAACCTGTCCAGTGGTAGTCACAATAACCTTAGCCGGTAGCTCAATTCACAGCCGCGGCTGGAATGGTACCTAATACATTTATTTAAATTAGTCTAATAGGGCGATTCCGGGCAAGATGACCACTGCAAAAAAACTTACGTAGCACTGATGCCACTTGTAACTAATGAAGGTAATGTTTAGTTACGTAGTATTTTAGTTTCTACGCACAATACGCTGTCGACTAAAAGCTTTATACGACTATAGTCGACAGCGTATTGTGCGTAGAAACTAAACTATAAGTTTTAGCGAACATGAATATACAATTCTTACGTCAAATTCTGGCTTATAATAATTTCTAGTGTAAATATTTCTACGTAATGTATTTGGTTTGTGAATTCGTAACATATCAGTGGTTTTTGTAGTTGTTCCAAAGCATACGATTGACTAGAATTTAATTTATTACCTATTGCTAACTTAATTTTATCACTTCATCTATCTTACTTGAAGATAGCGTTTGTGATTTCAATAGAATATTTTTTTGGATTAGGTATGTAAATAGCAGGGACCGGAATGCTCGTAGCACTTTTGAGCCGTCATATGGACTTCTCGTTAATCGACTTCCGATGTACAAACGTATATCGATAAATACAGAATTAGGCTGGATGATAATTTTTGCTGCAATTTCTTTCAAAAAATGTTTAAAAGGCATAAGATATCGACAAATTATTAAAAAAAACAATAACATATGATTATATTAATTCCTATATAAAATTTCTAAAAAGTTGACATCCAAAGATTATTTCGGAGAGATCGCTCATTCGCGATAAGACTACCTGTTGTTTACTTCTACTCGTAATCATATTTAATATTGTGTGTTCTATAACGAATCGATAAAATATATATATCGGAAGTCGATAAACGAGAAGTCCCTATGACAGCTCAAAAGTGCTACGAGAATTCCGGCCTCTGGTAATTAGAAATGATTAGGTATTGTAATTTCATTGACTCCCCAAAACTGACAGCTTTTTAAGCTTTTAACAGTTGTTTTAATATTTGTGGTCCACACTTTTGCCCAGATGCCCGAATGGTAAGAATAGCTCTTTTGTTATATTCGGACATCTTAATACAATCTTTCTAAATATAGGTATCCTGTAAGTTCTATAAGTTTCATTTAAAAAAAGGAGCATCAGCCTTTACTGTTTAAGAAAAACTATGGCCATCTTACCCTGAATTACCCTACACGGGCGACAAAGTAACAAAAGATAATTAATTATTTACTTTCTGACCTTATGCATAATATACCGCATTTCAATATAGTAGTTTAATTTAAAATCATTTTATTCGTTGTCAACATTGTATTTAATGACTTAGAGTTGAATTTGAACTGTATTTTATTGCGAGTTTTATCTTTTTATAGCAAATAGTGCAATGTTAGTTAATTCCATTAACATACAAAGCCGAATGACCACTGAAATTATTAATCACGATTCTTAAGTCATCTAATACAGTAGAAAGCATTCCAAATTTAATTTCAGTACAAAAGCAACTTTGACTATGTTAATAGGTGTTTCAAAAATTGTCTGTTAATTTTTGATAAATAAAATTTTCAAAATAATAGCTTTGTTTTTCTTCACAATGGAGCATGTAAAATTAAAAACGAAATTTGAAGAAAATGGAGACCATTTGAATTTTCTAGATGATAACGGTGAGTACTTATAATTCTCATATTTTTCTATTATTTATTAATTGAGTGACAATAATACAAATATCAGTAGGTAAATACCCGTACCTACCTCTGATTTTCAAGTTTATATAGGCGCTTAATTCCCGTCTTAGTTAATAATAATCTTTCATATATTTTTGATTTCCTAGGGTTTAAAGGTGACAGTTTAGGTTACAGTAATTTAAAAAAAAACAAGCATTGTTGACTTGTCGTACATTTTAGTCCGTCTTTTTAGAGATGCTATAAAGGCTAAGTAATTTACAGTATTGCGTTTTCGACAGACATTTTGATGCGTTAATGGACATTTTTATTTAAACGTATCTTAAAGCACGACTTAAGTCGTGTTTCGGTAACGTCCAACCGTCACGTTCCTAACAAAATGTATGGATTTCGACATTGACCGTCAGTTTTGTGACGATTGCTAACCGGCCGTTAATGATACACAGTGAAAATGCCCTAATATCTATATATATAAATAATACACTACCTAATTAATACTAACTACCTAGCCCAGCCTAAGGTGCTTAAACTTATGTACAAACTAGCTTTTGCCCGCAGCTTCGCTCGCGTTAAATTCGGTGTAACACGGTTCCCCTTTGCCCCCCGGAATACTCCATACAAACTTCCACCCCCCATTTTAGGGAAGTGGGGGGTTATAAAGAGACAAAAAGTAGCCTATGTAACTCTCCATCCCTTCAACTATCTCCACTTAAAAAATCACGTCAATTCGTCGCCCCGTTTTGCCGTGAAAGACGGACAAACAAACAAACAAACAAACACATACACTTTCCCATTTATAATATTAGTATGGATATGGATGTCCCCTATGTCACTGCTATTTGGAAAGGTGCCCATAAGGCTGGCTGCGTTACTTCGCTACATGGCAATGCCAATGCGCTCAGCGAGGAACGAGCCAGCCCTCTGCTCACCGGTGGAGCAAATGAGCATATAAATAATTAAATAAATAAATAAATAAATATTATAGGACAATCTTACACAAATCGACCTAGGCCCACAGTAAGCTGAATAAGGCTTGTGTTATGGGTACTAAACGACGGTATATATAATAGATAAATATGGATAAATACTTAAATACATAGAAAACATCCATAACTCAGGATATAGGACAGCTTTTTGAATAGATTAAGAGCCTCTGGCCCCCATGGCCCTAATGTGTCTCCACGGCAAACGCCGCAAATACGTATCTTTCGCCTAGAGTTGCGTATTTGCGGCGCTTTGCGGCTTCGGCGGCCGCGGCTGCACTGCCAGCTTTCAACGATGTCGTGTTGAAGTGGGAAGGTGCTAAGGTATCCACGCATGTTGCGTCCAAGATTAAAGGTCATATTTTTTATATATATTGTTGTTTGTCCTTTTCTTTGTTTTGTTCCTAATATCTTCTAACGTCTTCTTTCCCCAGTGTCCATCTTACCTCACCGGACCTAACATAAATTTGTATGATATTCCAGATATCGTCAAAAGATGGAGTGTCACAGAAACCTCGATAGGCTTAGGTATAGTTTTAGCTCTGTACTTGTTGATAGTTCTGAAGATATTGCCAAACTACATGAAAGGTAGACAGCCATATAGTTTGAGCAGTATTTTGACCAAATATAACGCTTTTCAAGTCGTCTCTTCAGCATACATCGTATTTCTAGTAAGTATCAGGTTAATTAATTGATTAGAATTTTTACACCGTAATTTTGACAAAAAACGGGACTTAATCACGGAACTTTTATTATTTTCCTGACGTTTCGAGAGTGTCGTAACGCTCGTGGTCGCAGGAAGACTCACATAAATCATATAATAAATGTAAGTGTACGCGATTAAGTCCCGTTTTTTGTCAAAATAATGAGTGAAAATCGTGTGAGTTAAATTTTTTTATACCGTAGTTATACACATGTATTGTACATAGGTGTATGAGGTTACAAGAATAACATTATATGCAAATATATTGTCAAGATAAACAGTTGGTGTTATGTAACATTTTACAACATTAGCGTGGAAGTTCTATACTTAAAACAAAAAATAATTTGACTATTTTAATATTGTATATATATATATAGTTCAAGATCTAAAGACGCAGAAATAGTAGTTAATGTAACTGTTACGTAATAAGGGTCCTTAAAGTACGAGTGTGGTTTTATGAAATGAGCCGCAGGCGAGTTTCATAATAAGATCACACGAGTGTTTAAGGCCTAATTACGTACAGTTGCATACACTGCTTTTTTTTTTTTTTTTTTTTTATTTATTTATTTCATGAACAATACAGTGATTGTGTTTGAAATTATTAAAGATCTTTATCTACACACATATTATAAATCCTAAATGATGTGTTCGGAAACCAGTAGAATAACCGCCATTGCACCGCCATGACCAACTCGATTGTGTCGGCGGTCGCGCGGGCGCGTGCCGGCCCTCGGGGAGAGGGCGGATCTTGGTAACGTTACCGTGGGTAATGGATTTTCATACGTTTTTACCACACTGTCAGAGATGTTACGTTACTGGTTGCAATAATGGTGGTAATTACATACGGTTTCCGAACGCGGAATGGAGGATTTATGATATTGGTGTAGATAAATAAATATATATCACTTTTAATATTTATTTCTCGGTTCAATACTAAATCCAGCTTCACCTACACGTATTTGCGTTGTCTCCCACCACCTAAAGGTTGTCTGGAGGAGATCACTTTTTAGCGATAACACCGCCTTTTATCTACCACTCTAATTATTAATTATAATCTAGTTTCTCCTTATTTGCTGTTTGGTGAACAAAAAAAAATATTTTTTATAGAGCTAGCTACTCTGGTATTTCTTGTATTACCAATTCCGGGATTCGGGAGTTAGCCCATACAAACATTTCCGAAGTTGCAAGCCCTAATTGTATTGTATTGATCTTATACTTTTTTATTGATTGAGCATGGTGGTTCCATACTGACCCAGACCATTAAGGCGATTATCACACTGGCGCCGCAACCGGATGCGACGACGGTGTGCAAGCGTGACAGCGCTATAGACATGCATAGCGCTATCTCGTTCGCACACCGTAGCTGCATGCGGAAACCGCAGCAGTGTGAAAACCGCCCAAGCTGCCATTGTAAGGTTTATTTATAACAATGCAATAAATTGGGAACCAGGTGAGATTAATGTAATACTGTTTGTGTAAATGTAATTAGTTAAGTACAGTCGCCGTCGAATATATCGGAGCGGCCAAGGTACTCAAAAATATCTGAACATGCGCGACTGTACATCAGTAACATTACAGTTATATTGCCAACTTTTATTTCTCAGTATGCAAGGTACATCGTGAAACATAGCATCATCACTACAAGATGTCCTACAGGCGAGGACCTGCAAGGAGTACGTTTGTATATCATTTTTTTTTTTTTTATTTTTAAATACCACGACGGTGGCAAACAAGCATACGGCCCGCCTGATGGTAAGGAGCTACCGTAACCTATGGACGCCTACAACTACAAAGGAGTCACATGCGCGTTGCCGATCCTTTACGAAAAGGAGGATTCACTGTGTTGATGGCTAAAGGAACAAGAGGGTCGCTCATCGTCAACACACTGGGTCCTCTTTGAGCTCTTTGGCAACCTTACTCAGCAGCAGGAACACAACACTATGAGTAGGGTCTAGTGCTATTTGGCTGTGGTTTTCTGTAAGGTGGAGGTACTTCCCCAGTCGGTATTTAATTTATAATAGATTTTATGTGTAAAGCCACCCGTTTTAATTGCTCTTAAATTCTTAATTATACAAGTAGGGTACTCGTACAGTCTCCATCAGATATATTGGAGCGGCCGAGGTGGTCATAAATGTCTGAACAACGCCTCTGTTGTCAAGGCGATAAAGTGCATGTTTAGATATTTTTGAGTACCCAGGCCGCTCCGATATATTTGATGGCGAGTTGGCGACTGTACAAGAGATTCCTAAGAATATTAAATCATGAGCAAATTGTACTCAAACGTTTGTTTATTAAAATAACATTAGGCGTTGCTTCAATTACAGTAGGTAATCATCAAAATTGGACTAAGAGCTGGCCACGTCAGATATGAGATGACACAATAATGAGAGCAACACAACACACAACCTGTCTGGTTGGATTGTTGGTTGTTATCCTTATGGCTAGATCCGGGAATCTGGCAGCTTTTAATGGGCGGAGATCAGAGTGACAGACTAGCAATATTTTTGAATTGGAAAATAGTAATACCAAAGTATGTTAAAACTGCCGAAGTTGTCTCAGTTATAAAGAACAGGCATATTTTAATATTAGAACAAAAAAATTCGTATTATTACGGAAACAAAAGCAGTAGTCGATAAACTATGAATTACATTATACGTCGTTTGTCACTACTTTCCGCCAGGATAAACTTTGACAATGATATAATCTAATTATTTATATAATTTCTCATAACATTGCATCAAACCCAGAACTCTAGGATTTGGCAGGGGGGTGTCACTACGCAGTTTAGGTACATTTGGCCGGCGCGCCTCCCGTGCAGGCATATAGCAGTGGGCTGCCGCTTGGCTCGCACGATAGTCGTATTACGTGGCGCTCGCGCAAAATTGAAAGTACACAATGGCTTCGAAACCTAAACCTCGATTTAATCCGTATGAAAGAGTATAATATTGGTTGCCAAGAAACAATATAAGGAACTGACCGACATATTTTCAAAGGAAATACGGCTGTGGCATACCTACACCTATTTCCGTGAGAATCAGATATACTATCTCCGGATAAAAAAATTATGTTTACAGAACCAACGTTTGTAATTCCTACATATTTATCTTAAAAATAATAAATCAGTAGGTATAGGTACAAAAACTTGTCAAGTGACAACCCTGTGCCGACACTCACAGCTGGGTCATAAAACTGCGGCGCGCAAAGAAGATTCACGATTCGTGCGCGGTTATAAGTTTCAATTTTGCTTGCAGGCGGCGAGTATAGGTATAATTTTATACCTAAATCTTTTGTGAAGGAGTGAATTTTCTGTACGGTAGTACTATTAGTTATTCTGTGGATTTGGTTTCTTGAAGTGGTTTGCATTCTTTGACCTCCACCACTTTACAGCCTGCCAGATGTCCAGATCTAGAAATAAGCATAGTATATCAAACTGACTAGAGTGGTTTCGTTGCTCTAATTATTGTGTCATATCTGACCTGGCTAGCTCTGCATCTAAATAGTCAAATACCTACACCAGTGGCGGCGCGTCAAGAATATTAGTAACATTCATCATCATCATCATCATCATATCAGCCGAAAGACGTCCACTGCTGGACTTAGGCCTGCCCCAAAGAGTGCCACAATGACCGGTCCTGCGCCACCCGCATCCAGCGGACTCCCGCGACCTTCACCAGGTCATCAATCCACCATTATTACGACTAGTAACATTATTACGACTTTAACTCCAGGTCATCAAGGAGATATACCCGTACTTCATAGCGAAGCACCTGGATCTTCTGGATACGGTGTTCTTCGTGCTACGGAAGAAGGACAACCAGGTCACGTTCCTGCATCTGTACCACCACACGGCCATGGTATCCTGGACCTGGCTGCATCTGATGTATCACCCCACGGACCATTTTGTGGTTGTGGGGTTGCTTAATAGGTAATTAACTGAAAAAACATGGTAGAATTTTGTTTTAAATCAAAAAAGCTAGGTAACCTATTCAAATTTTATTTGTATCTCCTTTGAGAATCACGGGCCTTTATATCCCGGTCTTTTGATAGGCTTGCGTGGGGATACAGATCCAAAACGCAGAGGCTCCTTGGAGAAATTTGCTATGTTATACACCTGCTAGAACCCATTCACGGGTACATTAATAGATACCCGTGAACCGGTTCCAGCAGGCGTTGTAGATATTGTAAATAAAATGGACAGAGTAAAGGGCTATGGTATTGAAGTTTGGCTGGTCAAAGATTAGGCTATTGTAAAGAGGTCCGGACACCTGCCATAACAATTTTATAACATGTTATCGAGGCAGGCGGTGACTCGCCGCCAACTAGATGGGCCCCTCAAACTGCCGTTGCAAAAACGACCAGGAGCAACATCGGTGTGAGCGGCTCAGGGTGTGGTGTACACCGCTTTCTGCCAGTGACTGTAGGAAGCCCAGCCACTGTACCAACTCGCGACTTATGAATATTTCACTTCCACCCTGCGAGCATATAGCTCTGACGGGTCCTCTCTGGACGGCCAATTAAGGCAAGCCAGAGCCGAGAGTCCTGCGGGTCCCCTTGGAGTCCACTCCGACCGACGAAGACACGCCGGAGACGGAGACCCTGACCGACTCTCTGGAGCACTCGGGTCCGCGGGGTCGTCACTCCCCGACAGCTCGCCACAAGCTGCCCTTTTATTAAAAAAAAAATTGTAAGATGTTTCTACAAGTCGACGTTTAATTAAAATTAGATTTAGTGAGTATTCTCTAATACATAATTGAAACATCCCCAATTCTTTATCTTCATAGAATTCAAAAATGTAAAGTAGTTATTACAAATACCTAACATAGCGGCCGCGCGGCGAGTGCCTGGGCCGCGATTCGAAAAATAAACACACACACTGGACAGACACAGCTCCAACCCAACTCAACTCAACGCTATAACGACATTGACATTTGCTATTCGAACAGATTTTCATTCAACATTGGTCTCCCATTGGTCTCACATTGGTACAACATTGGTACAATGTGTGAATAGCAAATGTCAATGTCGTTATAGCGTTGAGTAGAGTTGGGTTGAGTTGGGTTGGAGCTGTGTCTGTCCAGTGTGTGTGTTTATTTTTAGAATCCCGGCCCTGCTTACTCTGCTTGCAAATACCTACCTGTTATTGCAAATGGAGCAAGCAGACACTCCCAAAGCCACATAAGTACGTACCTAAATTATTAGTACAATGGTGGAGGGTAAAATAAGTTTTTTGCCAACAAACTGCTATGCAGTTTGGCAGATAGGTGAAATTTATTTAATGTATCTCTCTTTTTTTCAAAATAAAGAAAAAAAAATTACGTTTTACTATGGCACATTATATGCAACGTGAAGGCAAATTACTATATTCAAAACATTACCTACTGATTTGTCTTATTTAAGTAGTTACCTGTATAAATATAAATACAATTTCATTGGAGACTAGTTCACATTTTACGGCTACAAAAACCAGACAGTGTTATCGCGGCCGGACTCTACTACTACATTCTATCTTTCAACAGCCTCGTCCATGTGATCATGTACGCCTATTATGGGATAAGTTCCATGGGCCCGGAGTACCAGAAATATGTGTGGTGGAAGAAGCATGTCACCAAGATTCAACTGGTAAGTGTATTCCTAAGACCTAGCCCAGTCGATAGTGAGCTTGCCTGTAAAGCAAAGGTCCCGGGTTCGAATCCTGGTCAGAACATTCTATTTCTGTTATATCACGGATGTTTGTTCCTAAGTTATGCTTATTTTTTAGGTATTTGAGTATTTATCTATATCTATCTATTATATATAAATTCATGGATTCATATATTTATTGGTATTAATGATACACTGTCAACAATAGGTAGGCACTTAATTCATAATTAAGATTTCATTAATTTAACAACAAGTTTGTGTAAAGACTAATAACAATTCAAAAGATTGAATGAATAAATATTATGTATAATTAAAATTAGAATAAGTAGGTAAACATTACAATGCCATATATTAGCCCAGCAGTTATGTACATTTCACCTGGAAGGTAATCCGAACTTAACGGAACCCCAACGGGATGCTTGGGGGAACCCTAGGAAGACCCTTCCAAGCCCTCAACTTCGAGGATCCCGTGGATCCTGGAGGGGGGAGAAAAACCTCAATTTTTTTCAGTTTTTCGCCCATCTAAATATATAAAAGAAGAAACTGACTGACTGACTGACTGACTGACTGACTGACTGACTGACTGACATATCAACGCACAGCCCAAACCGCTGGTTTTAGAGATTCCAAATTTGGCACGTAGGTTCCTTTTAAGGTCTAGGGATGCACTAAGAAAGGATTTTTCAAAATTCACCCCCTAAGGGGGTAAAATGGGGGTCCAAAGTTTGTATGGCGAATCAAGATTTGTTAGACTATTTTATTCCAAACTTCACAGGAATATTCCTAACGATAAATGAGTAAACACATATTTCAGGTTTTTTGAAAATTCAACCCCCAAAAGGGGCAAATGTGGTCACAAAGTCTGAAAATCAACATGGGTATCGTATCCTTTTTGAGTACTTACAGTACGCGGGCGAAGCCGCGGGAAAAGGCTAGTATCTCATAAATCAAGTACCCCGTGTACACCTTGCATGGCAAAGCCAAAGAGCAACACATTTCCTGAAAGTTAGCTGTCATTCCAGATTTCGTCATATATCGCCTAATACCCAACAACACAAGCCTTAGGGTGGGTTGCACCACGCATAACTAACGAACTGATGAACGTTAAATATGGCGACGGAGCTGTAATCCCATAGAAAACTGTCAAACTTTTCATACAAGATTTTTTTAACGATGACGTTGACGTTAACAGAGGGTTTGGTGCAACCGGCCCTTATTGAGCTGTCGGGTTACGTTGATTTGTACAAAGATTTATTGATTTATTCTACACTCTACAGTCGGCAGCAGAATTAGCTAAGCGGGTGAGATGTTCAGAATGATCTACATACACTCTTATTCCCTTAACACGGTCTTATTAACGGCCTCCTAGCCCAGTCGGTAGTGACCCTGCCTACGAAGCAGAAGGTCCCGGGTTCGAATCCTGGGAGTCTATTCGACATGGCATAACTGACAGTCGCATGCGAGACAACTATGATATCACACTTTTGTGACAGTTGATTCACCTAACCACCTACGTCAAAATCAACAAACAGGTCTCGCTAGAGGAATTTTTCTATTGGCATGGGCGCCATCTTATTGTTTTGACGTTGACGTCAGTAAATTATGGGAATCCCACGTAAGGCATTTATTTACCTCTAGTAGGTAAAGAGAGCCTTGAAGCATTTTATGAAAACTCATTTGAAAGCGACATCTCTGAATGTCTTCTGAAACTAAATACGTGTGTGAGTATGTGTGTAAATCATACGTGTATTTTCGTGCTAAAATACTAGGCTAGAACTAGGGTAGTCTACATAGACGGCTTACAAGCAAATTTTTAGATAGATGCATTTTTGGGTGTAGCAACTATGACGAAACCTGTGCTTTGGGTAAAAGATATGTAACAAATATTACATATTGAATAAAAATGACTGGTATGAATGATTTTAAGATTTCTTGTAACCAATAAATGTTTTTTGTGACAAGAAATAAAACTATACATTGACTTGTAAACCGACCACGTAGATCCAATATTATGTAGAAAAGGTTTAGTGTAAATAAATTATAATATCAAGAATACAACCTTGATATCTATCTCACGTGTTTATATCGAGACCCGAAAAAGTGAAAGATTACAAAATTATAACGAGTGTATGGTTAAAAAAGTGGTATCTTGAGCGTTGCGGGGGGCACTAGAAGCAAACAAACTGCTGCCGAGAGTATTACAACATTTTTCACCACGCCACGGCAATAAAATACAAGCTTAGGTAAATACATAAAACAAAACAAATTAATTCTGCCAAATATTTATGGTTCAAAATCATCGTTCTATAACGTAAAGTAATTACTGTTCTCCCTTGTGAAAAAAAAAAAAACAAATTTACTGACGCTTTAAAAAAATCAAGATAGGCGGTGGTGCTGATGTGGTGAAAAAGCATTCATACACAAGAAAATAATTTTAATAAGAAAACCTAACTACTAATAATATTATTATTTAATTTTGCAATGTTTTGGTCTGTTTTAATACCTACTTATAGTGCTGCAGTCTTTGTTACGTCAACGTCTATGGAAAGTTTGAGGTATTTCAAAAACATCAGAAAAGAAATTAAATTCGAGAAATAAATGAATATTATAGGACAATCTTACACAAATCGAACTAGGCCCACAGTAAGCTCAGTAAAGCTTGTGTTATGGGTACTAGACGACGAGTATATATATATATATATTAGATAAATATGGATAAATACTTAAATACATAGAAAACATCCATAACTCAGGAACAAATATCTGTGATAAACACACAAACAAATTCCCTGACCAGGATTCGAACCCGGGACCTCCTGCTTCGTAGGCAGGGTCACTACCGACTGGGCTAGGAGGCCGTTATTTCTATCGGTAGCCTGGAAGTCAGTGCCTTAAAGGATTGTTTGACATTTAACGGAGATAAACATAGTAGAAAAATGGAGCAACAGTATAGTAATTATCAAAACAATCTCTGGTAGCCTGGCGACCAGACGCCCGACTTACGCTCTAAGGATCGCGGGTTCAAACTTGCCTCCTACTACTGCCTCCTAACTTAACTAAGGTTTTAGACACTTCAAACAATTTTACACATATTCTTCATAGATTCTAATCTAATGTAAGACTCTTATATTACAAAGGTATTCCTAATCCTGAGAGTTGAGAATGTTATGGAAATATAAACATATCAGGTAAATAAATACAGTGCAGAGTAGTACTAGTCATAATCCTCATAATTAATTGCCACTATATTTAGGAGACTCGGGATATGAAAACCAATGGGTCTTCATTTCAAAAAAGAAGTTGACGTTTACTGCAAGTAAATGTAATTGTGTATCTGACTGACTTACGTGTAAGTTATATTCCAATATTATATCATATTATATTTCTTATATAATGAATTGATTTGGTTACACATGGCACTTTAAACTATACATACTTGTTTCTTTAAACATCGATTTTTTTAAGGGTGTTCAGTTTTTCAGCTGCTTTCGCCACCGCATCTGTATGTTTTTTGGATCCGGTGAGGTGAGAAGCCGCCAGTGTGTCTACGCATGTAGTATCCCACATGCACATGTACATGGGTAATGGCTATACAGCCACATACAGTCAAGGCGTTGTAGGAGATTTATTGCTAGTGGCTTGCTTAATCTGAGGAAATCTATTCTAACATAGCATCCAAATTACACAAAATAATGCAGAGCACAGTGAATGCAGGGTACTGTAGAGATATTCCCAACAGCAGGGTGGAAGAACACCTACAACTCATCGCACTTTTTGATGTTTATCCATTCGCTCCTCGGCCAGATATCGACATTTCTTTTATGGCATGTTAATTGAACTTTAGGTTAAATAGGTAATGCCAATCATATTATATTTTAACAGTTATATATTTTTAATAAATACCTACAATTAAAAATCATAAACATTATAAATATTAATGTGCTCTCAGTGAAAATGTCTTAAAATCATATCAATTTTATAATTACTTCTAGTAGGCATCTTACCTAGTTTGAATAGTCCGAAATCAACTTCGCGCAAAGTTTCGTGGGGGCAATTACTAGAGGTCGCCTCCATCATTACTATCGGTAGCCTGGTATATCGGTAGTCAGTGCCTTAAAGGATTGTTTGACATCTGATACTTCACTACTTAAACATTATAGATACTGGTGCCGGCTATACTGTAAATTTATCAAAAATCTAAAATTACCGGTCGGCTTCCATATAGCATTGACAGCGTTGTAAACATAAGTCTTAAAGGTCGTAAATGGGCGCTAGTATGTGTGGCGTCAATTTGAAAATACAAAAAAAAATACGTTAATTTATCGTTACGCTTAAATTTGGACACACGGCGAAGCCCACTTACTTAACCACCCACAAAATCTACATACTTACCAAATTTAAGGCCATTACGGTGGGCGTATAAGGTTTTAAGACCAGTTGAAATCGCAATTTGTTGAGCCTTAATTTATTTTTGAGCTTACTGCTCGAAATTTTTACAGACGCTATAAGACCCGTTTAGTAAGAAAATACCAAATTTAAGACCATACCGGTGGGCACATAAGGATTTAAGACCATTTTAAGAAATAGTCGGCTTCATAACATCAACTGTAAGACACTCCTCCGTCTACAGCTCAGCCAGCCTCGTAGGTAAAGTCACTAAAATCTTACAGGACCCCCACTCCCAAACCATGGAACTGTGGGCTTAGAGGAGGCCAAAAAAGCTTGTTGAAGTGGTTGGCGGGTCAGGATGTTTTTACCCATCCAAATTGCCATTGGAGCTGGGACGACGTATTGTGCCAAATTTCTCACTAGAAGTCACTCACTCCTAAGCCGCAGCACTGGCTACCAGCTTACCCGTCACCAAACAGGAGGTTTGGTGACGGGTGGACAGCTTTTCCAGACACTGTCAGTAATAATGACATTATTTCTCTACTCATCTTGCTCATCCTTCATTCATATACATAGAAAAGGATGGGTACAAAAATATTGACATTATTACTGGATAGAAATAAGTCAAATAATAATAACATTAAATAATTAAAATACTTAAAAAAAAAGAAAAAGAAAAAAAAATAAAAAAAAATAAAAATAAAAATAAAGAAAGAAATAAATGTACAAAAATGTATAACATAAAAAAGTTAAAAACTAAAATAAAAACGTCTTCTAAGGCTTTTCCACAAAATATGCACTTAATGAATACACACAAATCATATGTAAGCTAACCAGTGAACGCACCGGGTAGTTCGGTTTAACTGGTCCCTATGCACAACATTACATTGTTGCATTGCGCTTGGTGTTACCGAGCGCCTTTGTTCTTAACTCTTCCACCAGTGTTTGCATTCTACCCTCTCCCATTTAGCTTTAAGATAAATATTGTTTTCTCAGTAAGTGATTTATATAAATCTTTTTGAGAAATAAATGTCTTAAACCGTATAGTATCTGGACCGGCACCTGATTGATTGAAATCTGATTCCGGCTTTGAGTCCGTGTTTGTGCTCCACACAGGTGTTCTTGCGGTACTTAAGTAAATGCCACATGCGTGCCTGTGGGATGCTATATGCGTAGACACACTGGCGGCTTCTCACTTCACCGGAACCAATAAACAAGCAGGTGCGGTGGTCAAAGAAGCTGAAAAACTGAAGACCCATAAAACATTTTTATATCTTTCGTAGTCGAGACCCTTGGCGCGTGGGGACCCAATGCTCAGTAGCTTTTTAAAGAACGCAAAAAGAGGCTCGTCGACTCAATTGGTGACCAAAGAGCTGGCAGCTTCCTCGCTCAACTCATAAGTTTTGCGATACAGTGGAGAAATGCTGCCACCATCCTCGTTTGTTAGTTTCTAACATGTCGATACATATAATATGTATCGGAACCTCGACAAAACAAATACCCATGGTAAATACCCCGTTTTAAATAGTTTTTGTAACTTCCATAAAAAAAATTGCGTTCTAGGACGTTAAAAAAAAATTGTTTTATTTAGAACGTCATATAAATATTGAATACCATTTTTTTTTAAATAAAATAATATAGGGATGAACATTTAAAGCATTCTTTTAGAAACATGAATGAATGAATGAATGAAAGATTTATTCATGACAATTACAAAAAACATAATAAACAATAACATATACAACCCGAAACATTAATTACCACGAAATCGTCGCAATTCAGCGTTAAATGCCGGCAGGGCCAGCACTGGTCTTCCGTTGCAACCATTTGACGACACGGCCCCATATAGACATTTGATCCTCACATCAAAACGAATCGATTGATACCATATATGAAAAAAATTCACCATGCCTATTGTATGCTCCCACCGGAATTTGGTATGTAGGTTATTTGATGTAGACTTTACCGTGAGTACAAATTTGGAGCGGTAAAACCACTAATTAATTAACGTTATTTTCTTGTATTTTCAACTTGACGCCATATGATATGATATGATATTTATTCAAGAACAATTTACATCGTGTTATACATACTAGCGCCCATTTAAGACCTAGTAAGACTTATTTTTTCATGATCTCGAAGATGGGCTCTATATCGCTATATGGAAGCCAACCGATAAGATGTTTGATAAATTTACAGTGGGGCGGGCTAACAAGGTGTAATCTTAATTATTTTTCTTAAACCTTGTCCCTAACCAAGGATGTGCATTTCTGTCATTGAATTTGACAACTAGTATCCGATACGTTTGCCTAAGTGAGAAAGAGAACTTGCCATGCGTGAAGAAGGGACAACATGATTCGTAACCTCAAAGAGGGACCTCTGTATAGTACGGTCAGCTGCAGAGAAAAGATACCACCGTGCCCTACAAACTTGTATGGCGGGTGGTACCTTTTCTCTGCAGCTGACTGTACTATTGTTTACTCGGTGCCCTAGCCACAGTTGAAAATTATTACCGAGTAAAAGAGTCGTTCATAGGCCACTAGCATAAAACCGGCCAAGTGCGTGTCGGACCACGCATAATAGAGGGTTCCGTACCTTCAATGGAATAAGAACCAAACTAATACCAGAAGGTCGTATCTGATACCTATGGAAGAAGTTTTTTGGAGATAACTCAAAAATGGCTGAACTGATAATGTTCAAAACAATTTTCGTAGAAAGTATGTAAGTAATTGAAAAATAAGATAATCTTCTCAATTTTTTTTAAGTATATTATATGGACTTAGGGTTCAAATGTTACGGGGTGGGGAGGGGGGGGGGGGGTTCACTCAATTTTTCTGACTTTCGAGGCGATTATTTCTGAAAATATTCACTAAATCACAAAATGTTCAAAAAAAACCTCAATGTTATTTTTAAACACCTATCGATTGATGTGCAACATGTTGATATTAGGGGAAAAATTGTTTTTTGTAATTTAGTTACATGGAGCGCCCCCCATAAAAATATTTTCTCCTTCAATTTAACTACATATAGTCTAGCCAGCCAACGAACGCAGTAGCAATGTACAGCGACCAAAAGTATGACAACACTAAGAATCAGTGAAAAAAGCAGCAATGATCATCAAATTCTATGTTTTTAATTTGAGTTGGTATTTCCACCTCTTTCATTACGTGACATTCACGGTGTGTAAAAAGGAGACGGATATATTTCGTCTGATTTGTCATCAACTGTAACAATTAATCTGGTTGAGGCAATTGACATATGCCATAAAAATGAATTTAAATTCAATGTAGAACCTTGCAGGAGTTCTATCTCACTCGCGCTTAAGACGAGAGAGTGAAATGCACTAGAAACAAATTCAATGTAAAAGAAATGTGAATTGAAAGTTCGTCACGAACACGGTGTCTCATCACAAAGGGTTGGCACATGTACGTATTTTGAATTGGCCGCGCTTTTCTACTGAAAAAATGGCTTGCCAGACTATAATATAATAGCGGCATGAAAAATACACCTTATGTCTAAATTTTATTTTATTCGTCTTATAGTTTCCGAGTAAAATGGCTGTGACATACGGACTGACGGACTGACGGACAGACAGACGGACATGACGAAACTATAAAGGTACCGTTCATGCCATTTTGGCTATAGAACCCTTAAAAGTACTAAAACGGTCCGATAGAGAGCATAATAGTGGGGGGCGGTGCCTCACTCGCACTCGTTACAAAATTGTCACATTTGACACATATTCACATTTGGATTGTCTGATGACGTCATTACCTCCTTAGTCAAAACGAGACACTCCCTTAGATAGCTTCTCTGTCGGCCTCACTTTGTGACCGAAGAATGAGATCCACTTCATATACTCGTACATCCATGGTTCGATACCTACGTATACCTACTAAAAAAAAACACCAAACTCTCTGCCATGGGATTCCCAATGTCCTGTCAACATATCTAAAATGGTGGCCATAGCCATAGACAAAACGCTCTAGCGAGACCTACTGACAGCTTGACAGTTAGGTGTATTACTCTATCACCTAGTGAGACAAGTGTGAGAGCAACGTCTCGCAGTTTGGCATCTCGAATCGGCCCTGGTCAGGGCATTTGTTTGTGTGTTTATCACAGATATTTGTTCCTGAGTTATGGATGTTTTCTATGTATTTAAGTATTTATCCATATTTATCTATTATATATATCGTCGTCTAGTACCCATAACACAAGCCTTATTGAGCTTACTGTGGGCCTAGGTCGATTTGTGTAAGATTGTCCTATAATATTTTTTTTTTTTAACAGATAACTAGGTATGTCCTTAAACTACGTCCTAAAGAGAGGTATGGGTACTGCGAATGTCATCTCGCTATGTGTGGTAGGTCACAGCACAGCGAATGTCATATCGCTCAAATCTGAAGCAGAGCCCGAGTGGGGAAGTACCAACAGAAAACCACAGCCAAATAGCACTAGACCCTACTCATAGTGCTGTGTTCCTGCTGGTGAGTAAGGTTGCCAAAGAGTTCAAAGAGGACCCAGTGTGTTGACGACGAGGTGCCTTCTTGTTCTTTTAGCCGTCAACATAATGAATCCTCCTTTTTGTAAAGGATCGGCAACGCTCATGTGACCTTTGGAGTTACAGGCTATGGTATCTTACCATCACGCGGGCCGGATGCTTGTTTGCCACCGTCATGGTACAAAAAAAATCGTGCTAAGAATTTAAAACAATTCATCTAATTAGCCACTTCTGCTGCTGGTTGTATAGGAAATCTATATGAATACTAATAATAATAAATGCGAGAGTGTGTCTGTCTGTACATCTGTCTATCCGTTACCTGTTCACGCTTTAACCGCTGAACCGATTCGAAATGTAATTTGGTATGGAGATAGATTTTTAGATTTTAAGTTCCGGCGACATAGGATAGTTATATCCCAGAAATCATCCAACACTCTCACTGCCATCATACATGCTGCGCTCGTAGTTTTGTGGGCGGCCGGCGTACCATGTGGCGGTTAGAGTGTTAAGGGGGTGAAAAGAGAGTGGATTACTAATTCCATGCAGACAAAGTTGCGGGCAAAAGTTAGTTTAATTAACTTCATTTTTTTATGGGCAAACGCCGGAATAGTAGGCCGAGCAATGTCTGCTTCGACGAAATTAGTTCCTTCTACAAAAACTACAGGCTTGTTTGATTGCATCAAAATTATAAAAAATATCTTTACGAAAATAACACCTTACTATTGTACACGTACCTGAGTAAAGAGATATATATATATAAACACGGTGCTCGTGAGGATTGCGAATGATCATAATTGGAGAATAAAATGTCCTATTACCTTTTTTGGAATTCGCCTAGTTTCAGAGTTACTACCAATTACATAAAAAATCATTTTTTATTGTGACTCAGTGCAAAACGCTTTTTTGATGGCGATTTCACCCTTTATGGGGTCTAGTCTAGACATTCTTATTGACAGATATCAAAGTGCTAAGGAATACTTTACGTAAACAATTTTTTTACGAAAAAAAATTTACAAATTTATTTTATCGACAGTTTTACCAATAACATTTATGTTTTCATGTTCAAAAGCATTTAAAAAATCGAAAAAAAAAACAAAAAGATATATATATTTTTTGGCGAAATTGACCTAAATTCATATAACATTTATTACTCCTTATGACCTCAGGAATTCGTGGTTAAAATCTCTCGCAATGCTCACGAGCACCGTGTATATATAATTAATTATAATCTTTTTGCAACATAACCTTAATTTATCTTAGTAACACAACTTAATTAACAAAAAAAAAGATAAAAATTAAAACTACTTAAAAATAAATTAAAACTATTCTAAACTAAAATACATCTAAATAAGGCCCCCGCTGCATCGTGCCACAGATGCTGGCAGCATTCCCTCTCTGAATGGCAACGCTGATGCGTTGCGAGAGAAAGCTGCCAGCTGCCTGGTCCCCGGTGGTGTCTATTAATTTCTTCGATATCTCTTTAAAAAGAGTACGCGCACTTGCATATATATATATATACGCGCACTTGCATATATATATCTATATATATAATTATTAAAATACCTTCGTTTAAAAAATATATGTCAAAAAATCAAGGTTGTTATGAAAAACCCGATGGATAAAATTAAGTTTTTTTTTTTAGACAGTATATTTATTTGTTGTTATTTATAGTCATCTATTGTGTGTGACACCTTAAATATTATGTTATCTATTATTAGGCAACCTTCAGCATTCAACCCTAACTTAGTACCTAACTTTGTTCGCTTATTTCTCAATAAAAAAGGAAAGATTGTATTTTTCACCCAAATATTTATTGAACACTTTTCTAACAATAAATTATTATTTTTGGAAGCCGCCCCAATTTAATTTTACCCTTGTGTCAGCAATATGTGCCAGCATTGTCACTGCCTAAGCAGACTTAAAATTAAGTGAATTTCATATAAGATCTATTGAGCCTAAATAAATTGAACCAAATATGACAAAGCATACTTGGCAGCTACACTGTCCCATCTGGACCCCGCAGCACTCACTGGATTTTCTTCATCCACTGCTTTCCCACTACTACTACCCGAGAGAATAAATGCTTATTTATATCCAGTGACATGTAGCCATACGATCAATAAATAAATAACAAAGAAAAAAATAGGTTATGTAGAAAAATAGCAATTCACACATTAAACGTCATTCTTTATTTTCAGGTACAATTCATCCTAGTAATCTCTCATCTCTACTACCAACAAAAGCTGACTCCCTGCCCGCTGCCTCCGCTCTTCCACTACTTCTGCGTCTTCAGCATCGGCTCTTTCTTCTTCCTCTTTCTTAAATTCTACTTTAACAGCTACACGAACAAGAGAACGAAACGAGAAATAGAGATTAATGTGAATTGTGGTTGTAATCGGCTTGTTAAAAATAAGTAAAGATGATTTGTTACATAGTTTTATTATTTTCTATCTTATACAGGGTGGAAAGATAAGTCGGGCCCTGGAGGGAAACTTCCTTAAAACCTTGAGATAGCTCAATTCGCTCAAAGGAAACATTCTTTTATTTTTCCTAAAACCTAAAACTGCATTCACAGTTTTTTTCTTAATTTTCACTTTTTTCCATACTAATTGTATGAAAATTATTATTATTATTATTGATGGGTTCTCTTGTGCCCTAAACTTGGTTGGTATTTAGAAGTTTTTATCCTCGTTGGAAACAGGATCGATTGGCATCAATTGTCATAAAAATTATTTATGGCAAAAATTACAAAATAAATACTTTTTTTGAAACACTGTACTTTTTTCCAAAAAATTGTAAATGCAGTTATGTCCCTTTAAAGAAATTAAAGAATGTTTCCTTTCAGTGAATTGAGCTATCTCAACGTTTTAAGGTAGTTTTCCTCCAGGGCCCGACTTATCTTTCCAACCTGTATAGTAAACGCATACATGTATGCTTGTACGCAAACTACACCGAAACGAATTTCATGGGTATTGTAATATTTTATACCCCGAAGCTACATTAAAGAGTAGTTTTTCCTCCAAAAAGCTCCAAAAAAACTAAGCGAAGCCGTGAGAACAACTAGTATTACCCAATTTAACTGTTTGCAATTTTGGATGCACTGAAATTTGCTTCAAAAGAAAAAATAATACAGGGTGTAACAATAATACTGGTGACCCGTTTAAGGGCATTATCAGTATCGTATTGCGACTATGAAAAAGTAAAAGAAAATTTTTTTTACGCGAAAAATTTTTTTTTTGTATGGGGCACGTCGCCCCAGCTGTCGAACCCTCCTTACAAAACATCTTTTTTAATACAATTGCTCAAAAAGTTTAGATTATGTACCTGCAAATCGTGCGTAAAGTTTGATTTTATGCACTAGTGCTAAAAAGTAATCTGATCTGCAAATCATGCGTAAACTTTTATTTTACGCACGATTTGCAGATCAGAATTTTAAATAAATGAGTATTATGCGAGACCCGCTTATAAATGACCCACCTAAACTACGCGCGATTGGGCATAAAAGAGTATTATGCGAGACACAATAGTATTACTTGAACAACGCGCGATTGAATGAAGCTGTCTTTCGTACACTGACAGAATATAAATGTAATTTTATATCATTGTAGTTTTTTCGCAATTGTATTAAAAAACGTTGTTCGACATACGTGCGGAAGTGTCATTTTTCACTCGTCCCGAGTAACCTCGGTACTCGTGCAAAATGACATACTTATCGCACTTGTATCGAAAACTACTATTTTTTCGCGTGGAATTTTTTTTTGTGTTTTTAGTGTTTCATAATCAGAATACGATACCAAATACGCGCTTAAATTGATCACCAGCAATTCTGTTACATTTTGTATGAATCTCTGCTGTTCACGGATTAGGTAGTATGGGAAAGTAACTCGGTATGTCAGTCTGCTAACTCCTCACGCTTACACCGTTGAACCGATTTTGATGAAATTAGGTTTGAAGATAGTTTGTCACGGGGAAGGACATCGAATAGTCTTTATTACAAATAGAGGAATTTCATATGGAAATGCAATTTGCACAACAACTTTTTCATAATTTAATCAAAATCAAATCAAATAATCATTTATTTCAGGTAAAGCCTATAAAAATGTTAGTATATACAAAAACGTAGCTTGCAGAACTATTGTTAATAAAATCAAAAGTCAGAAGCACAAACACGCAAGTACACAAAACATAGCACAGAGACATAACCGGATGCAAAAAAACAATAATAATAAAAATTTAATGTTCCATAATATTTTAGGTTGGTAAAAGTAGGAGTTTAATTTTGATGAAGTTTTATCAATACTGTAGGAAATAACGTTCCTGCCCTCTAACTTTTTAACCGTGGGTCCAAACGATACGGTTTTTTAATTCTAATTTCTATCTGAACCCAAAATAATTCAATTTCGTTCATTGCCTTTAAATATGTAAACAGCGACTGGGTCCCGATCGCTACGGTAATAACGATGAGTGATTAGGATGTGTTTGTCTAATATCGTATTTTTAATACAATACACCAATCTGACAGCTCCTACCCTACATTGTAAATCACTGTCTTGAATTAAAAATACGATATTAAATTCCTTTCAACTTATTTATATTAAAAAAAAAACTATTGGTAAGTATCTCGTAAACGTTAATATGATAATGGCCTTATTTTTTATTACTACAACAAATTTCAAATATGATATACTATGGTTAAAGTTACCGAAAATTGACTACCGCGAGTGAGTCCGCTGAATCACTCACTATATGTGTCAAACAAGTATGAATGAATGAATGCTTAATTGCACACCTCGAAAATTACAACACTATAGAAAATACATGATGAACATAAAAAGAGGCAAACAACAGGCTGTCTTATCTAAATATATAAAAGAAGAAACTGACTGACTGACTGACTGACTGACTGACTGATTGACTGACTGACATATCAACGCACAGCCCAAACCGCTGGTTCTAGAGATTCCAAATTTGGCATGTAGGTTCCTTATAAGGTCTAGGGGTGCACTAAGAAAGGATCTTTCAAAATTCACCCCCTAAGGGGGTAAAATAGGGGTCCAAAGTTTGTATGGCGGAACAAGATTTGTTAGACTATTTTATTCGAAACTTCACAGGAGTATTCCTAACGATAAATGAGTAAACACGTGTTTCAGGTTTTTTGACAATTCAACCCCTAAAAGGGGAAAATTTGGTACATACAAACATACCAGTCTAACTGAGAACCTCCTTTTTGAGTACTTATAATACGCGGGCGAAGCCGCGGGAAAAAGCTAGTCGCTAATAAGCGATCTCTTCCAGACAACCTTAGGGTAGCAGAGAAGATAAAGCAGAAAAAGTCAATAGGAGGTGCAAAAAACTTATAACGAAAACACGAACATTAAAATACTAACGAGATATTTATATATAAATATGAACATATATTCTATTTCAATAAATACACACAAATACATATTACATACATACATTGATACAAACCACATATATAAATACATATCAGCCAAATTTTTTTTTATACCGCGACGATGGCAAACAAGCATACGGCCCGCCTGATGGTAAGCAGCTACCGTAGCCTATGGACGCCTGCGACTCCAGAGGTGTCACATGCGCGTTGCTGACCCTTTACAAAAATGAAGATTCACTCTGTTGACGGCTAAAGGAACAAGAGGGTCCCTCATCGTCAACACACTGGGTCCTCTTTGAGCTCTTTGGCTACCTTACTCACCAGCAGGAACACAACACTATGAGTAGGGTATAGTGCTATTTACCCGACTGCGCGACACAAAGGAGGGTAATGTGTTTACCAGTCTATGTATGTATGTATGTCTGTTCCTTTGTGGCACTCTAGAGGCAAAACGCGTAAGCCGATTTACATGATTCTTACGTCAATCGATTCATCTTGATTGCGCGAGTGTCACTGAAGATATTTCAGCACTCAAAATCCAAAAAGGCGGCAATCAGACGCCATATTGTAAAACATAAAAAAAAAACAAAAATAGGCGTATCATGGCGAGTGGGGTATCATTCGATAGGGATTTTAAAATAACTACTTGGTTTGTATCATAATTTTTTATTAATAATTACCGTTTAGGATCTATGATTACTAAAGTTTGTAATTCAGCAAACTACCGAAAAATATGCAGCTGAAGAATAAAGAAGTAGTCGTCGTAGTCTTGGTAGTGTCAAAACACGTCTATTAAGTAAAGTAGGCCAATGAAATTGCTCTCAGTTACCACCGTTTTCAGGCGCCTGAAACATGATTTCAGACCGTTTAAGGGAAAGACCTAACCTAACACATATCCAAGAAACGGAAATTGCTCCCAGTTACCACCTTATTCAGCAGGCTGAAACACATTTTCAGGTCGTTACAGGGGAAGGCCTAACACATATCAGAGAATCGGAAATTCCTCACATTTACCACCGTTTTCAGCAGGCTGAAATACATTTTCAGGCCGTTTCAGGGTAAGGCCTAACCCATATCAGAGAATTGGAAATTGCTCCCAGTTATCACCGTTTTCAGGCGCCTGAAACATGTTTTCAGGCCATTCCCGGGGAAGCCCTAACACATATCCGAGAATCGGAATTTGCTCCCAGTTACCACCGTGTTCAGCAGGCTGAAACACATTTTCAGGCCGGGAACAACTTTGGACCAAGCCGTGGTCGATTTAAGTTCGCGTATTTTTGCGAAAGGTCAAGCGTGTGTAGCCTTAAGCCGGGTTAGGTCTCTAGATGAATTAATAATAAGTAGTTAAGACCATCGCAAGCTTCTCAATAACCCCCACGGTAAGAACTCCCTCGACGAAATGACAAGATTGCGAAGTTTACTGGCTTATAACCCTAACTAAAAAGTTTAAAATATTATAAAAATTAGAATACCCAATTATCCGCGAAGGACCGAGCCGACAACTTTGACTAATTTTTCTCTCGTGTATTAAGACAAATATTTGAAACTATATTAAAAATCTACATCATTGAAAGAAAATGTTCCTTAATCGATACTCACATAACAGATATTATATTCTAATGTGGAACATAGCAACATTAAACAGTCGGGACCCATATGGAAGCTATATTGGTGCAAACATTCCCCATAATAAACATTCAAATATTTGTCTTAATACACGAGAGAAAAATTAGTCAATGGTGTATACAGCAAGACAAAGGTATGAAAAAAATATTTGAATTCTATGCGAGGTAGAGCTTCTCTGACGTTAATGTCAAGGCAATGCTTTTCAATATTAAATAACAAATTTGTAGCGCATTGGCCTTGTTTTTGGCTTTTTAGTTTTTTATTGGCTTTTAGATTTTTACGCAGTCGCGTTTTTTAAATGTTTTAATTTAGTTTTTTTTTGGCTGTGGTTTTCTGTAAGGTGGAGGTACTTCCCCAGTAAACAATACCGTCGAGACCATTAACGACCAGCAGTGAACAACTAACTTACTTAGGTACAGCAAGTATTTACCTAGTTATTTCACATGAATATCCAATCCACGTGTCACAGTTTAGAATGTCGAATAGGGGTCCAGGTGAATAACATTATATGGCTTGTATTAAGTCAGGTTAGATTATAACAGTATGAGTACCAAAATTCGCCTAAACATTAATTTATTTTATACAATGTGCTTACCAGGAATTCAAAAGATTTCAACCATGACACCCATTCGTGGGGCCAAAAGATAGAAAAACATTTTACGAATTTAGACCAACTTTGCCAAGTTCTTGTTAAAATCATCGCTGATAATGAATTGGTGTATTATATTTATACATATTTTCGAAAAAAAAAATGTTTATTAAAGTGTTCCTTTTTAGGGTTCCGTACCTCGAAAGGAAAAAACGGAACCCTTATAGGATCACTTTGTTGTCCGTCTGTCTGTCTGTCTGTCTGTCTGTCTGTCTGTCTGTCAAGACCATTTTTCTCAGGAACGCGTGGAGGTATCAAGCTGAAATTTATATGAAATACTCAAGCCTATTGTCCCTTGGAGTTGTAAAAAAATCAAACTTAAAAGCCAACGCAATCAAAAGATACAGTCGTTATGCTGCAAATTTTAGAGTTTCGGCACTCGCGAAACCTACGGGGTACTTCCCGTGAACTCAGAAAATTGAAATTTGGCACGAAGCAACGTCATATAGCATAGACAATGGAAAAATTACAAAAAGTAGACATTCTTAGTAAATTCATACAAAAACATATTTTTTTAAATTTTAAACCTACTACCTTTTTCCTCGTAAACGCGTAGATGTATTAAATTGAAATTCATGTCAAATACTCAGAGCTATAGGACCTTTCAGATGTAGCAAAACCAAACTTTTATATCAACGCAATCAAAAGAAATAGCAATTTAAGTCGCATATTTTGAAACTGAGTAAACGCAAGAAACTCAAAACCTAAAGGGTACTTCCCGTAAACTCAGAAACTTGAAACTTGGCACGAAGAAACTACATATAGCACAGACAAAGGAAAAATTACGAAAAGTAGACATTTTTAGTAAAATCATACAAAAAATATTTTTTTATATTTTAAACTTACTATCTTTTTCCTCGTGAACGCGTAGAGGTATTAAATTGAAATTCACATCAAATACTCAGGTCTATAATACCTTTAAGTTGTAAAGGTTTGTACGGAACCCTCGGTGCGCGAGTCCGACTCGCACTTGGCCGGTTTTTTTTTATATCTTATATTACTAGTAGACAGGACAGTAGTAGTAGCAGTGACAATGGACGAAAAAAGCGAACTCGAAAGAGGGTAGATCGCTACGGTGTGTGGGTAGACTACTAAAACTCGCCGCAACGTTAGTTACTCCGTGATGATGGTGCATGCAACTGCGCCGAAATATCGGGTGCTCGTAAAAACAAAATATACATGGTAAATATCCCGTTTGTTAATATCGACGCGAGCAACTGAACAAAAATATGTGAACAGAACCTAAGGGTATAAGGTCGTGTACAGATATTTTTGTTTAGTTGGTTGCGTTGATATAAATGAACTCAACTGTACACTTCACGCAAAAACTTGCATGAATCTGGAATTTTGGTATGGGTAAGAATACTTTTATTCTGAAATGCATTCTAGGGTAATATTACGACTTCTAAAATACGCGGGCGATGTCGCGTGCGGAACTAAGTTTGTAATATTTTCCAAAAATTATGGTTTTCTTGTTTTTTCAACATATTTTCAACAAATTTTAGTTGACGTTGTAGCTATAGATTTTAGACGCAAGAGTCATCCATCTGTGATAGTATGATTTTGATAGGTAGGTACCCAAGTACCTACATGTTGTATAATGGCATATTTCTTTGTAGTTAATAAGGTAATTTCATGATTTTGATGTAGGTACCTAGGTACCGACCTATATATATATATATATACTAGCTATGATGCCCGGCTTCGCTCGGGAGTTGATATGAGATTACGTGGTACTTAGATGAAATAAAAAAACATACTATGACGTAAAAAGTAAAAAATATATTTTGAAAACATTTTCTATATTTACATGTATTTACATTTTCTCATTATTTACACTACTTGTTTATAAACAACATTTTTCATTTTATTGTCCGGGGTATATATATATAAATTTTTCGAACTTCCTACTCTTGAGCAAGCTACATATACCTGACCGTGAGAGAAGCAGGATTCTTTGAGGTTGATGCCACAATATTTCAAAGTTTGCCCTTGCGCTTTGTTAATTGTAAAACTAAAGGCTAATTTAATTGGAAACTGCAATCTTTTAAATTGAAATGGCAATTCAGAAGAAATCAGGTATTCTAGGTATAAATACTGTGTGTCCTTTGTTCTTTCCAGAAATAAGTTCAGCTTCAATGACATTATTCGATAGCTGTTTTACGATCATCCTCGTTCCATTACATAGTTTTGGGGAGTTGAGATTTCTGAGTAGTATGATTGGAGATCCAATTTTCAGACGAAGGCAGTGTAATGGCATTCCTGGTACTTGTAAAGAGTTTAGAAATTCAGTAGGAAAGTTGACACTTTCTTCAATGGATACCATCGTGTCGATCGATTTATATACTTTCTCTTCACCAGGTATTTTCTTTAGAATATTAAAATTGATATCGTAAACAATATTATTTTTAGTGGCCAAAATTGCTCTTTGAAATAACCACTCTACGTTGGTATAGTTCTGAATAATATTTGGATAAATTTTGTCGATTAGTTCGTTTTCAGTAGTGCCCGCGTGAAGTTGACCACCCCAAACCGTTTGCCCGCAAATGGCATATCGGTATCGTTAGTTCATCGTTAGTTCATGTTTGTTCAGCAGGTTAAATCGTTAGGACCCGATCGTAACGTCGATTTTTTTAAAAAACAAAATGGGGTGGCTAACTTCACGTTAACCACCCCAAACCACTTTTTTTGCTATTTCTATTTTTATATCGAAAGATATTCGTTAGTTCATGATAGTTCACCAAATCAAATCGTTAGGACCCGACGCAATCATTTATTTTTATTTTTTGAAAGTGGGGTGGCTAACTTCACGCCAACCACCCCACCCTGGAATCGACAAATCTAACTATGTGGGGGCATCGGGCGACGTTAGTTCACGTTTGTTCAGGCATTAAAAACGTTAGGATCCCATCAGTATTGCCAGAAAAAAATAAAATCGAAAATTTGCTATTGGCGGCTGAAGGCAGGTATGTTAGCGTGTCGTAAAAAGTTATATAATCGGGTCCTTCCGATTCTTCAGCCTAAACAAGCGTCTGCAGGCCTTACTTAATCGATACAGTACGGTATCTTGCGGGCAATCAAAAGAGAAAAAGAGATTTCCGAGGTTTTAGATTTTTTTTCATACTATGGGGTGGCTAACTTCACGCCAACCACCCCACCCTGGAATTGACAAATCTAACTATGTGGGTGCATCGGGCGACGTTGGTTCACGTTTGTTCAGGCATTAAAAACGTTAGGATCCCATCAGTATTGCCACAAAAAAATAAAATCGAAAATTTGCTATTGGCGGCTGAAGGCAGGTATGTTAGGTGTCGTAAAAAGTTATACAATCGGGTCCTTACGATTCTTCAGCCTAAACAAGCGTCTGCAGGCCTTACTTAATCGATACAGTACGGTATCTTGCGGGCAATCAAAAGAGAAAAAGAGATTTCCGAGGTTTTAGATTTTTTTTCATACTATGGGGTGGCTAACTTCACGCCAACCACCCCACCCTGGAATTGACAAATCTAACTATGTGGGTGCATCGGGCGACGTTAGTTCACGTTTGTTCAGGCATTAAATACGTTAGGATCCCATCAGTATTGCCACAAAAAAATAAAATCGAAAATTTGCTATTGGCGGCTGAAGGCAGGTATGTTAGGTGTCGTAAAAAGTTATACAATCGGGTCCTAACGATTCTTCAGCCTAAACAAGCGTCTGTAGGCCTTACTTAATCGATACAGTACGGTATCTTGCGGGCAATCAAAAGAGAAAAAGAGATTTCCGAGGTTTTAGATTTTTTTTCATACTATGGGGTGGCTAACTTCACGCCAACCACCCCACCCTGGAATTGACAAATCTAACTATGTGGGTGCATCGGGCGACGTTAGTTCACGTTTGTTCAGGCATTAAAAACGTTAGGATCCCATCAGTATTGCCACAAAAAAATAAAATCGAAAATTTGCTATTGGCGGCTGAAGGCAGGTATGTTAGGTGTCGTAAAAAGTTATACAATCGGGTCCTTACGATTCTTCAGCCTAAACAAGCGTCTGCAGGCCTTACTTAATCGATACAGTATGGTATCTTGCGGGCAATCAAAAGAGAAAAAGAGATTTCCGAGGTTTTAGATTTTTTTTCATACTATGGGGTGGCTAACTTCACGCCAACCACCCCACCCTGGAATTGACAAATCTAACTATGTGGGTGCATCGGGCGACGTTAGTTCACGTTTGTTCAGGCATTAAAAACGTTAGGATCCCATCAGTATTGCCACAAAAAAAAATCGAAAATTTGCTATTGGCGGCTGAAGGCAGGTATGTTAGGTGTCGTAAAAAGTTATACAATCGGGTCCTTACGATTCTTCAGCCTAAACAAGCGTCTGCAGGCCTTACTTAATCGATACAGTACGGTATCTTGCGGGCAATCAAAAGAGAAAACGAGATTTCCGAGGTTTCAGATTTTTTTTCATACTATGGGGTGGCTAACTTCACGCCAACCACCCCACCCTGGAATTGACAAATCTAACTATGTGGGTGCATCGGGCGACGTTAGTTCACGTTTGTTCAGGCATTATTAACGTTAGGATCCCATCAGTATTGCCACAAAAAAAAATCGAAAATTTGCTATTGGCGGCTGAAGGCAGGTATGTTAGGTGTCGTAAAAAGTTATACAATCGGGTCCTTACGATTCTTCAGCCTAAACAAGCGTCTGCAGGCCTTACTTAATCGATACAGTACGGTATCTTGCGGGCAATCAAAAGAGAAAACGAGATTTCCGAGGTTTCAGATTTTTTTTCATACTATGGGGTGGCTAACTTCACGCCAACCACCCCACCCTGGAATCGACAAATCTAACTATGTGGGGGCATCGGGCGACGTTAGTTCACGTTTGTTCAGGCATTAAAAACGTTAGGATCCCATCAGTATTGCCAGAAAAAAATAAAATCGAAAATTTGCTATTGGCGGCTGAAGGCAGGTATGTTAGGTGTCGTAAAAAGTTATACAATCGGGTCCTTACGATTCTTCAGCCTAAACAAGCGTCTGCAGGCCTTACTTAATCGATACAGTACGGTATCTTGCGGGCAATCAAAAGAGAAAACGAGATTTCCGAGGTTTCAGATTTTTTTTCATACTATGGGGTGGCTAACTTCACGCCAACCACCCCACCCTGGAATTGACAAATCTAACTATGTGGGTGCATCGGGCGACGTTAGTTCACGTTTGTTCAGGCATTATTAACGTTAGGATCCCATCAGTATTGCCACAAAAAAAAATCGAAAATTTGCTATTGGCGGCTGAAGGCAGGTATGTTAGGTGTCGTAAAAAGTTATACAATCGGGTCCTTACGATTCTTCAGCCTAAACAAGCGTCTGCAGGCCTTACTTAATCGATACAGTACGGTATCTTGCGGGCAATCAAAAGAGAAAACGAGATTTCCGAGGTTTCAGATTTTTTTTCATACTATGGGGTGGCTAACTTCACGCCAACCACCCCACCCTGGAATTGACAAATCTAACTATGTGGGTGCATCGGGCGACGTTAGTTCACGTTTGTTCAGGCATTATTAACGTTAGGATCCCATCAGTATTGCCACAAAAAAAAATCGAAAATTTGCTATTGGCGGCTGAAGGCAGGTATGTTAGGTGTCGTAAAAAGTTATACAATCGGGTCCTTACGATTCTTCAGCCTAAACAAGCGTCTGCAAGCCTTACTTAATCGATACAGTACGGTATCTTGCGGGCAATCAAAAGAGAAAAAGAGATTTCCGAGGTTTCAGATTTTTTTTCATACTATGGGGTGGCTAATTTCACGCCAACCACCCCACCCTGGAATTGACAAATCTAACTATGTGGGTGCATCGGGCGACGTTAGTTCACGTTTGTTCAGGCATTAAAAACGTTAGGATCCCATCAGTATTGCCACAAAAAAAAAAATCGAAAATTTGCTATTGGCGGCTGAAGGCAGGTATGTTAGGTGTCGTAAAAGTTATACAATCGGGTCCTTACGATTCTTCAGCCTAAACAAGCGTCTGCAGGCCTTACTTAATCGATACAGTACGGTATCTTGCGGGCAATCAAAAGAGAAAAAGAGATTTCCGAGGTTTCAGATTTTTTTTCATACTATGGGGTGGCTAACTTCACGCCAACAACCCCACCCTGGAATCGACAAATCTAACTATGTGGGGGCATCGAGCGACGTTAGTTCACGTTTGTTCAGGCATTAAAACGTTAGGATCCCATCAGTATTGCCACAAAAAAATAAAATCGAAAATTTGCTATTGGCGGCTGAAGGCAGGTATGTTAGGTGTCGTAAAAAGTTATACAATCGGGTCCTTACGATTCTTCAGCCTAAACAAGCGTCTGCAAGCCTTACTTAATCGATACAGTACGGTATCTTGCGGGCAATCAAAAGAGAAAAAGAGATTTCCGAGGTTTCAGATTTTTTTTCATACTATGGGGTGGCTAATTTCACGCCAACCACCCCACCCTGGAATTGACAAATCTAACTATGTGGGTGCATCGGGCGACGTTAGTTCACGTTTGTTCAGGCATTAAAAACGTCAGGATCCCATCAGTATTGCCACAAAAAAAAAAATCGAAAATTTGCTATTGGCGGCTGAAGGCAGGTATGTTAGGTGTCGTAAAAGTTATACAATCGGGTCCTTACGATTCTTCAGCCTAAACAAGCGTCTGCAGGCCTTACTTAATCGATACAGTACGGTATCTTGCGGGCAATCAAAAGAGAAAAAGAGATTTCCGAGGTTTCAGATTTTTTTTCATACTATGGGGTGGCTAACTTCACGCCAACAACCCCACCCTGGAATCGACAAATCTAACTATGTGGGGGCATCGAGCGACGTTAGTTCACGTTTGTTCAGGCATTAAAACGTTAGGATCCCATCAGTATTGCCACAAAAAAATAAAATCGAAAATTTGCTATTGGCGGCTGAAGGCAGGTATGTTAGGTGTCGTAAAAAGTTATACAATCGGGTCCTTACGATTCTTCAGCCTAAACAAGCGTCTGCAAGCCTTACTTAATCGATACAGTACGGTATCTTGCGGGCAATCAAAAGAGAAAAAGAGATTTCCGAGGTTTCAGATTTTTTTTCATACTATGGGGTGGCTAACTTCACGCCAACCACCCCACCCTGGAATCGACAAATCTAACTATGTGGGGGCATCGGGCGACGTTAGTTCACGTTTGTTCAGGCATTAAAAACGTTAGGATCCCATCAGTATTGCCACAAAAAAATAGAATCGAAAATTTGCTATTGGCGGCTGAAGACAGGTATGTTAGGTGTCGTAAAAAGTTATACAATCGGGTCCTTACGATTCTTCAGCCTAAACAAGCGTCTGCAAGCCTTACTTAATCGATACAGTACGGTATCTTGCGGGCAATCAAAAGAGAAAAAGAGATTTCCGAGGTTTTAGATTTTTTTTCATACTATGGGGTGGCTAACTTCACGCCAACCACCCCACCCTGGAATTGACAAATCTAACTATGTGGGTGCATCGGGCGACGTTAGTTCACGTTTGTTCAGGCATTAAAAACGTTAGGATCCCAACAGTATTGCCACAAAAAAAAATCGAAAATTTGCTATTGGCGGCTGAAGGCAGGTATGTTAGGTGTCGTAAAAAGTTATACAATCGGGTCCTTACGATTCTTCAGCCTAAACAAGCGTCTGCAGGCCTTACTTAATCGATACAGTACGGTATCTTGCGGGCAATCAAAAGAGAAAACGAGATTTCCGAGGTTTCAGATTTTTTTTCATACTATGGGGTGGCTAATTTCACGCCAACCACCCCACCCTGGAATTGACAAATCTAACTATGTGGGGGCATCGGGCGACGTTAGTTCACGTTTGTTCAGGCATTAAAAACGTTAGGATCCCATCAGTATTGCCACAAAAAAAAAAATCGAAAATTTGCTATTGGCGGCTGAAGGCAGGTATGTTAGTTCACGTTTGTTCAGGCATTAAAACGTTAGGATCCCATCAGTATTGCCACAAAAAAATAAAATCGAAAATTTGCTATTGGCGGCTGAAGGCAGGTATGGTGTCGTAAAAAGTTATACAATCGGGTCCTTACGATTCTTCAGCCTAAACAAGCGTCTGCAAGCCTTACTTAATCGATACAGTACGGTATCTTGCGGGCAATCAAAAGAGAAAAAGAGATTTCCGAGGTTTCAGATTTTTTTTCATACTATGGGGTGGCTAACTTCACGCCAACCACCCCACCCTGGAATCGACAAATCTAACTATGTGGGGGCATCGGGCGACGTTAGTTCACGTTTGTTCAGGCATTAAAAACGTTAGGATCCCATCAGTATTGCCACAAAAAAATAGAATCGAAAATTTGCTATTGGCGGCTGAAGACAGGTATGTTAGGTGTCGTAAAAAGTTATACAATCGGGTCCTTACGATTCTTCAGCCTAAACAAGCGTCTGCAAGCCTTACTTAATCGATACAGTACGGTATCTTGCGGGCAATCAAAAGAGAAAAAGAGATTTCCGAGGTTTTAGATTTTTTTTCATACTATGGGGTGGCTAACTTCACGCCAACCACCCCACCCTGGAATTGACAAATCTAACTATGTGGGTGCATCGGGCGACGTTAGTTCACGTTTGTTCAGGCATTAAAAACGTTAGGATCCCAACAGTATTGCCACAAAAAAAAATCGAAAATTTGCTATTGGCGGCTGAAGGCAGGTATGTTAGGTGTCGTAAAAAGTTATACAATCGGGTCCTTACGATTCTTCAGCCTAAACAAGCGTCTGCAGGCCTTACTTAATCGATACAGTACGGTATCTTGCGGGCAATCAAAAGAGAAAACGTGATTTCCGAGGTTTCAGATTTTTTTTCATACTATGGGGTGGCTAACTTCACGCCAACCACCCCACCCTGGAATCGACAAATCTAACTATGTGGGGGCATCGGGCGACGTTAGTTCACGTTTGTTCAGGCATTATTAACGTTAGGATCCCATCAGTATTGTCAGAAAAAAATAAAATCGAAAATTTGCTATTGGCGGCTGAAGGCAGGTATGTTAGGTGTCGTAAAAAGTTATACAATCGGGTCCTAACGATTCTACAGCCTAAACAAGCGTCAGTAGGCCTTACTTAATCGATACAGTACGGTATCTTGCGGGCAATCAAAAGAGAAAACGAGATTTCAGATTTTTTTTCATACTATGGGGTGGCTAACTTCACGCCAACCACCCCACCCTGGAATCGACAAATCTAACTATGTGGGGGCATCGGGCGACGTTAGTTCACGTTTGTTCAGGCATTAAAAACGTTAGGATCCCATCAGTATTGCCAGAAAAAAATAAAATCGAAAATTTGCTATTGGCGGCTGAAGGCAGGTATGTTAGGTGTCGTAAAAAGTTATACAATCGGGTCCTTACGATTCTTCAGCCTAAACAAGCGTCTGCAAGCCTTACTTAATCGATACAGTACGGTATCTTGCGGGCAATCAAAAGAGAAAAAGAGATTTCCGAGGTTTCAGATTTTTTTTCATACTATGGGGTGGCTAATTTCACGACAACCACCCCACCCTGGAATTGACAAATCTAACTATGTGGGTGCATCGGGCGACGTTAGTTCACGTTTGTTCAGGCATTAAAAACGTTAGGATCCCATCAGTATTGCCACAAAAAAAAAATCGAAAATTTGCTATTGGCGGCTGAAGGCAGGTATGTTAGGTGTCGTAAAAGTTATACAATCGGGTCCTTACGATTCTTCAGCCTAAACAAGCGTCTGCAGGCCTTACTTAATCGATACAGTACGGTATCTTGCGGGCAATCAAAAGAGAAAAAGAGATTTCCGAGGTTTCAGATTTTTTTTTCATACTATGGGGTGGCTAACTTCACGCCAACAACCCCACCCTGGAATCGACAAATCTAACTATGTGGGGGCATCGAGCGACGTTAGTTAACGTTTGTTCAGGCATTAAAACGTTAGGATCCCATCAGTATTGCCACAAAAAAATAAAATCGAAAATTTGCTATTGGCGGCTGAAGGCAGGTATGTTAGGTGTCGTAAAAAGTTATACAATCGGGTCCTTACGATTCTTCAGCCTAAACAAGCGTCTGCAGGCCTTACTTAATCGATACAGTACGGTATCTTGCGGGCAATCAAAAGAGAAAAAGAGATTTCCGAGGTTTCAGATTTTTTTTCATACTATGGGGTGGCTAACTTCACGCCAACAACCCCACCCTGGAATCGACAAATCTAACTATGTGGGGGCATCGAGCGACGTTAGTTCACGTTTGTTCAGGCATTAAAACGTTAGGATCCCATCAGTATTGCCACAAAAAAATAAAATCGAAAATTTGCTATTGGCGGCTGAAGGCAGGTATGTTAGGTGTCGTAAAAAGTTATACAATCGGGTCCTTACGATTCTTCAGCCTAAACAAGCGTCTGCAGGCCTTACTTAATCGATACAGTACGGTATCTTGCGGGCAATCAAAAGAGAAAAAGAGATTTCCGAGGTTTCAGATTTTTTTTCATACTATGGGGTGGCTAATTTCACGCCAACCACCCCACCCTGGAATTGACAAATCTAACTATGTGGGTGCATCGGGCGACGTTAATTCACGTTTGTTCAGGCATTAAAAACGTTAGGATCCCATCAGTATTGCCACAAAAAAAAAAATCGAAAATTTGCTATTGGCGGCTGAAGGCAGGTATGTTAGGTGTCGTAAAAGTTATACAATCGGGTCCTAACGATTCTACAGCCTAAACAAGCGTCAGTAGGCCTTACTTAATCGATACAGTACGGTATCTTGCGGGCAATCAAAAGAGAAAACGAGATTTCAGATTTTTTTTCATACTATGGGGTGGCTAACTTCACGCCAACCACCCCACCCTGGAATCGACAAATCTAACTATGTGGGGGCATCGGGCGACGTTAGTTCACGTTTGTTCAGGCATTAAAAACGTTAGGATCCCATCAGTATTGCCAGAAAAAAATAAAATCGAAAATTTGCTATTGGCGGCTGAAGGCAGGTATGTTAGGTGTCGTAAAAAGTTATACAATCGGGTCCTTACGATTCTTCAGCCTAAACAAGCGTCTGCAAGCCTTACTTAATCGATACAGTACGGTATCTTGCGGGCAATCAAAAGAGAAAAAGAGATTTCCGAGGTTTCAGATTTTTTTTCATACTATGGGGTGGCTAATTTCACGCCAACCACCCCACCCTGGAATTGACAAATCTAACTATGTGGGTGCATCGGGCGACGTTAGTTCACGTTTGTTCAGGCATTAAAAACGTTAGGATCCCATCAGTATTGCCACAAAAAAAATAATCGAAAATTTGCTATTGGCGGCTGAAGGCAGGTATGTTAGGTGTCGTAAAAGTTATACAATCGGGTCCTTACGATTCTTCAGCCTAAACAAGCGTCTGCAGGCCTTACTTAATCGATACAGTACGGTATCTTGCGGGCAATCAAAAGAGAAAAAGAGATTTCCGAGGTTTCAGATTTTTTTTCATACTATGGGGTGGCTAACTTCACGCCAACAACCCCACCCTGGAATCGACAAATCTAACTATGTGGGGGCATCGAGCGACGTTAGTTCACGTTTGTTCAGGCATTAAAACGTTAGGATCCCATCAGTATTGCCACAAAAAAATAAAATCGAAAATTTGCTATTGGCGGCTGAAGGCAGGTATGTTAGGTGTCGTAAAAAGTTATACAATCGGGTCCTTACGATTCTTCAGCCTAAACAAGCGTCTGCAAGCCTTACTTAATCGATACAGTACGGTATCTTGCGGGCAATCAAAAGAGAAAAAGAGATTTCCGAGGTTTCAGATTTTTTTTCATACTATGGGGTGGCTAACTTCACGCCAACCACCCCACCCTGGAATCGACAAATCTAACTATGTGGGGGCATCGGGCGACGTTAGTTCACGTTTGTTCAGGCATTAAAAACGTTAGGATCCCATCAGTATTGCCACAAAAAAATAGAATCGAAAATTTGCTATTGGCGGCTGAAGACAGGTATGTTAGGTGTCGTAAAAAGTTATACAATCGGGTCCTTACGATTCTTCAGCCTAAACAAGCGTCTGCAAGCCTTACTTAATCGATACAGTACGGTATCTTGCGGGCAATCAAAAGAGAAAAAGAGATTTCCGAGGTTTTAGATTTTTTTTCATACTATGGCGGCTGTCCCAGATCAAAACCTAGCAAGGGACATTTTTTGTCAAAATACGTTTTTTTATTAAATCTTCCCCAAATGTTGAGCTGCGTCTAATGCAAAAACACCCATATTTCTATCTACATTAGAATCAAAGTTACGGAACCTGCCAAACCTAGCAAGTGCATATCTTACATGCAAGTATCATATTCAAAATCATAGTAAGTAACATTTTCAAGCCCAAAAACCTAGTGAATGCGGCATATACTAGGTTTTTGATTTTGTAAACGGAACACACTAGGTTTTTGAATATGGAATTGTCCCATACTAGGTTTTTGATTTTAAAAATTGCCGAACCGTTGAACAAGGAATTCAAATATAACAATAAATAAAACCTAGCAAGTCAGTAATGAGTGAAGTTTGCGTTCTAACGGTCGCCCGGCGGCGGGGGGCGGGAGCGGCTCCTGCGCCCCGCCCGCGGTTGTTCCGTTCGGGATCTGAATCGGGAACGAGTTTCAACTTGAAGTTGGTAGTTCGTCGTACTTTGCGCTGCTGCGCGGACGCATTATGGTTAAAAGTGATCGATCGAGACGAATTTTAAAGGCAGCTCTTAGAAGGTAATTATGTTTGTTGTTGTAGCCTGTGATATTATACTTATATTGTGTTGTGTGTGACCTACAAATTGATCGCAAAAGTGCTTGTGGTGCTGAATTGTGTTTTATTTCTTGTAATGTTTTAATGGGGCTTGGATCGAGGTATTAACATTCGGAATGCTTTATAACATTATTTTTGCGATCTATTTTAAGTAGGTACCTACTTATACTTACGTACATTTATTGACGCGAGCAACATAAAATAGAGTATTCTATCACTTATGCATTTCTACCTAAAGCCATAACTGCCAGTAGTAGTGCTCGCAACAGGTTGTTGACGTGCAGTGTAGGATATAAGTACGAATACAAATTACAATCAGTAACGAAAAGCCAGAACCTATCACGACGTATCTAAAGTTGAATTTAAACCTTATCACATTTTTTATGGTTTAATTTAGATTGCATTTTCTCAAAAATATCCTAAGAATTTAGAGTATCATTTCAATTGCCGCGTAAGGTAGACGTGCGAGTGCTCTACGTGTTAACAGAAAATATTTATTTGAATCACGATATTAACGTCATGTAAGTAAATGTCAGTCCGCCTAAAAAATATATAAATAACTTAAAAATACGCAATTTATTTTGAACATAGGATATCCCGCATGAAAAGTACAAGCATTTTTCATCGTTTAAATACGGTTTTAGTTGATTTTGTCTTATTAATCGCAATTAAAACTAGGGTGACTGGCATTAGTACAGCGTCGAGTACTCGTACGTCTACCTTACGTACTGGTCAGATGGAGTGGTGGCCTACGTGTGGGGTTCAGAAGGGCTTGGGCCGGTGTCACTATATCCTTTTATGTGTACCTATCCAATAACCGATATTTTTGGTTTTGTGTTGCTTGACTAACTCTTAATGCTTGGTGTTGCTTTTTTCCCCTAGCACGCCTGCAACAAACGATGTAGCATGCAATGATAAGCAACCACAGTTGGCTACTTCTCGTCAAGATAACATAATATCGCAATGTGTTTTTGCACCAATCGCATCTTTTGCACCAATTGAACCGCATGCTACTAACATTGATGCACAACCTTCTACTTCCGGCATTCAGCATAGATTACCAGATAGACAACATGTTGAGGCAGACAATGCAGACAATGAGCAATACAGCGATTTTAGTGATGATGATTCAGTCGCCGATCCAAATTATGTCCCTGATATTGATGATAGAATTGTTTCGCAGTTGTTAGATTCAGATGAATTTAATCAGAACGTTTTAGAAATGAATGAAGCCTCCATGCACTGCTTTGATGAGTTTGCTATAGAAGAAGAAATACAAGTAGGTGTCGCCGCCAATGATAGTCCCGTCAACGCACAAAATGTACATCAGGCATTATCTGCTGAAAGCGAGAATAGTGATAATAATAAATCCTCTGATGCCACCGAGACCTCATCTGTACCACAACAAAGCATGACCAATAATTTGGATTTACCTGCAATCACAAACCAAATCTTTATTGCTCAATATCCTGGACCAATTTTTGTCACAAACAATTTAAATAACACTAATACATTCCATAATAAAAACAAGCTCAAGCACCCGATAGTTGCAAACTCCTGTGATGTAAAGTGCAGGAGACAGTGTTCAAGCTTTGCAGAGCAGGATAGGCTAAAAATTTGGGATGAATATTGGAATAACAAATTTGAAGTAAGGCGAGGATTTTTAAACAAGTGCGTTCAGTTTTCAGAAGTAAAAAGACGTAAAGTGAACAAAGATAATACACCTAATTCTACATTCAAAAATGAAAGCCGCCACTACTATCTGCCTACAAAAGACACGAAAGAGCTTATTCCTGTATGTAAAAGCTTTTTTCTGGGCACATTGGGATTTAGAACTGATGGAGTGATAACAGAATTATCAAAGGCTGTAAAAAACGGACTTTTATATGCGTCTTTGACAGTTGAAAGAAGAGGGGGCAAAAGAAAATATATTAATAGAGATTGTCTCCAGGAACATATCCTTCATTACAATCCGGCCGTTTCCCACTATCGCAGGTATAATGCTCCTTTCACAAAATACTTGCCTAGAGAACTGACAGTTCGTGAAATGCACCTCGATTTTAAAAAGAAACATCCAGAAATTCAATGTTCAGAAGAAACATACAGGAAAGAGATCAAGGTCATGAAAATTTCTTTAAACATGCCCAGAGGAGATAAATGTGATGAGTGTTTGGCTTACGAACTAAAAAAGAAAGAAATGCAAGATGAATCTCTTTTATCAGAAGACGAGCGGGGAGCTCAAGCGGCACATAAAACTAAATCTGATCAAGCTTTAGAAAGCTATAAAAATGATGCTACGATTGAAAATACAAAACATGTAAAGTACTTTTCGATGGACCTGCAAAAGGTAATTATGTTACCTCTTATGCCTCAAATTAAGGAGGCTGTATTCATTAGCCGATTGATTACGTTTAACCTGACATTTGCTCCTATTAACAAGAAATCTCCTGATCCAGCCACTTGCATACTTTGGCACGAAGCTCAAGCCAGTAGACAGGCGTCTAACATTGTCGATGCCATTTTTGCTTTTATAAAGCAAGAACGAGATTGCCAACATTTTCATATCTGGGCTGACAATTGTACGGCTCAAAATAAGAACTGGACTCTGTATACAGCCTTAGCTACAATTGTCAATACAGAAACAACGGTGGAGACAATTACTTTGAGCTACTTAACAAAAGGACATACTCATATGACTGCAGATTCAGTTCACGGAAATATAGAAAATAAAATGAGAAAAAAAGGAGATGTATTAGACTATGAAGATTTTAAGGACGTGGTAAATAGTTCGAGGAAAAATATACGCGTGATCGAACCCACCAGTGTCAAAAAATGGCCAAGGAAGAAAAGAGCCCCAAAAAAGAGTGATGATGAAGATTTGATGAAGTCTTTTTTGCTGAACCCAGTTGTAAGAGTGAAATTTGTCGCTGGCTCAAAAAATCTGCTTTACAAGACATCTTTTAATGAGCCATTTGCAGAATTAGATTTCTTGCCTAAAACCTATAAGGTAACAGAGTTGCCCAAAGAAATCACAGAACCTCGCGGTATCCCAGCTAAAAAGAAAGACACTATAGTTGCAAAATTAGTGCCTTTAATGCCAGAAACAAGGCGTGATTTCTGGTGTCAATTGCCGGTTAATGATCAATCGGTTGATCTTCAAACTGGAGGTGAATTGTTACCCGATGATTAATTGTGTGCTGTTTTATGATTCAAATATAATTCATTGTCTAAAAGGTTGTCTTTTATTATTATGATCCCATCAAACAAATATTTATAAAATGATCAGACATCTTCGCTAATTAAGTTAAAGTTTAAGCGGCAAAGCTGCGGGAAATAACTGGTATTCCAGAATCATTTTTAAATAATAATCCTCTTCCCCTTGATTGCAATAAAATACTACAAATTTACCTAATTAACACTGATGGTAATCCTACTCCGGATTTAGAAGTAGGCATTTGCTAGGTTTTATATTTGAAATTAAGGAGTAAGCTGTAAAAGGAACCACTTTAAAAACTTAGTAAGAGCACTTACTAGCTTTTTGTTTTGTAATTCACATAACATTTTTATAATCTTTTTGTAATTAGTTGTTAGTAAGGCACATAAAAAGTCTAAAAAGCCACATATATTTAGTTTGAATAGTTTATATTGTTAAGCAACTTATACTTCTCTATATAAAATCAAGTCTTGTGAGAAAAAGATCTCTGCTACTCCTTTTTTATAACAGAATGTTTATGTGTCTCTCCTGTAAAATTTCGCTAAATGCACTTACTAGGCTTTGATCTGGGACAGCCGATGGGGTGGCTAACTTCACGCCAACCACCCCACCCTGGAATTGACAAATCTAACTATGTGGGTGCATCGGGCGACGTTAGTTCACGTTTGTTCAGGCATTAAAAACGTTAGGATCCCATCAGTATTGCCACAAAAAAATAAAATCGAAAATTTGCTATTGGCGGCTGAAGGCAGGTATGTTAGGTGTCGTAAAAAGTTATACAATCGGGTCCTTACGATTCTTCAGCCTAAACAAGCGTCTGCAGGCCTTACTTAATCGATACAGTACGGTATCTTGCGGGCAATCAAAAGAGAAAAAGAGATTTCCGAGGTTTCAGATTTTTTTTCATACTATGGGGTGGCTAACTTCACGCCAACAACCCCACCCTGGAATCGACAAATCTAACTATGTGGGGGCATCGAGCGACGTTAGTTCACGTTTGTTCAGGCATTAAAACGTTAGGATCCCATCAGTATTGCCACAAAAAAATAAAATCGAAAATTTGCTATTGGCGGCTGAAGGCAGGTATGTTAGGTGTCGTAAAAAGTTATACAATCGGGTCCTTACGATTCTTCAGCCTAAACAAGCGTCTGCAAGCCTTACTTAATCGATACAGTACGGTATCTTGCGGGCAATCAAAAGAGAAAAAGAGATTTCCGAGGTTTCAGATTTTTTTTCATACTATGGGGTGGCTAACTTCACGCCAACCACCCCACCCTGGAATCGACAAATCTAACTATGTGGGGGCATCGGGCGACGTTAGTTCACGTTTGTTCAGGCATTAAAAACGTTAGGATCCCATCAGTATTGCCACAAAAAAATAGAATCGAAAATTTGCTATTGGCGGCTGAAGTCAGGTATGTTAGGTGTCGTAAAAAGTTATACAATCGGGTCCTTACGATTTTTCAGCCTAAACAAGCGTCTGCAAGCCTTACTTAATCGATACAGTACGGTATCTTGCGGGCAATCAAAAGAGAAAAAGAGATTTCCGAGGTTTTAGATTTTTTTTCATACTATGGGGTGGCTAACTTCACGCCAACCACCCCACCCTGGAATTGACAAATCTAACTATGTGGGTGCATCGGGCGACGTTAGTTCACGTTTGTTCAGGCATTAAAAACGTTTGGATCCCATCAGTATTGCCACAAAAAAATAAAATCGAAAATTTGCTATTGGCGGCTGAAGGCAGGTATGTTAGGTGTCGTAAAAAGTTATACAATCGGGTCCTTACGATTCTTCAGCCTAAACAAGCGTCTGCAGGCCTTACTTAATCGATACAGTACGGTATCTTGCGGGCAATCAAAAGAGAAAAAGAGATTTCCGAGGTTTTAGATTTTTTTTCATACTATGGGGTGGCTAACTTCACGCCAACCACCCCACCCTGGAATCGACAAATATAACTATGTGGGGGCATCGGGCGACGTTAGTTCACGTTTGTTCAGGCATTAAAAACGTTAGGATCCCATCAGTATTGCCACAAAAAAATAAAATCGAAAATTTGCTATTGGCGGCTGAAGGCAGGTATGTTAGGTGTCGTAAAAAGTTATACAATCGGGTCCTAACGATTCTTCAGCCTAAACAAGCGTCTGCAGGCCTTACTTAATCGATACAGTACGGTATCTTGCGTCTGGCCTGCAGACGCTTGTTTAGGCTGAAGAATCGTAAGGACCCGATTGTATAACTTTTTACGACACCTAACATACCTGCCTTCAGCCGCCAATAGCAAATTTTCGATTTTATTTTTTTGTGGCAATACTGATGGGATCCTAACGTTTTTAATGCCTGAACAAACGTGAACTAACGTCGCCCGATGCCCCCACATAGTTATATTGGTCGATTCCAGGGTGGGGTGGTTGGCGTGAAGTTAGCCATCCCATAGTATGAAAAAAAATCTAAAACCTCGGAAATCTCTTTTTCTCTTTTGATTGCCCGCAAGATACCGTACTGTATCGATTAAGTAAGGCCTGCAGACGCTTGTTTAGGCTGAAGAATCGTAAGGACCCGATTGTATAACTTTTTACGACACCTAACATACCTGCCTTCAGCCGCCAATAGCAAATTTTCGATTTTATTTTTTTGTGGCAATACTGATGGGATCCTAACGTTTTTAATGCCTGAACAAACGTGAAGTAACGTCGTCCGATGCCCCCACATAGTTAGATTTGTCGATTCCAGGGTGGGGTGGTTGGCGTGAAGTTAGCCACCCCATAGTATGAAAAAAAATCTGAAACCTCGGAAATCTCTTTTTCTCTTTTGATTGCCCGCAAGATACCGTACTGTATCGATTGAGTAAGGCCTGCAAACGCTTGTTTAGGCTGAAGAATCGTAAGGACCAGATTGTATAACTTTTTACGACACCTAACATACCTGCCTTCAGCCGCCAATAGCAAATTTTCGATTTTATTTTTTTGTGGCAATACTGATGGGATCCTAACGTTTTTAATGCCTGAACAAACGTGAACTAACGTCGCCCGATGCCCCCACATAGTTAGATTTGTCGATTCCAGGGTGGGGTGGTTGGCGTGAAGTTAGCCACCCCATAGTATGAAAAAAAATCTAAAACCTCGGAAATCTCTTTTTCTCTTTTGATTGCCCGCAAGATACCGTACTGTATCGATTAAGTAAGGCCTGCAGACGCTTGTTTAGGCTGAAGAATCGTAAGGACCCGATTGTATAACTTTTTACGACACCTAACATACCTGCCTTCAGCCGGCAATAGAAAATTTTCGATTTTATTTTTTTGTGGCAATACTGATGGGATCCTAACGTTTTTAATGCCTGAACAAACGTGAACTAACGTCGCCCGATGCCCCCACATAGTTAGATTTGTCGATTCCAGGGTGGGGTGGTTGGCGTGAAGTTAGCCACCCCATAGTATGAAAAAAAATCTAAAACCTCGGAAATCTCTTTTTCTCTTTTGATTGCCCGCAAGATACCGTACTGTATCGATTAAGTAAGGCCTGCAGACGCTTGTTTAGGCTGAAGAATCGTAAGGACCCGATTGTATAACTTTTTACGACACCTAACATACCTGCCTTCAGCCGCCAATAGCAAATTTTCGATTTTATTTTTTTGTGGCAATACTGATGGGATCCTAACGTTTTTAATGCCTGAACAAACGTGAACTAACGTCGCCCGATGCACCCACATAGTAAGATTTGTCAATTCCAGGGTGGGGTGGTTGGCGTGAAGTTAGCCACCCCATAGTATGAAAAAAAATCTAAAACCTCGGAAATCTCTTTTTCTCTTTTGATTGCCCGCAAGATACCGTACTGTATCGATTAAGTAAGGCCTGCAGACGCTTGTTTAGGCTGAAGAATCGTAAGGACCCGATTGTATAACTTTTTACGACACCTAACATACCTGCCTTCAGCCGCCAATAGCAAATTTTCGATTTTATTTTTTTGTGGCAATACTGATGGGATCCTAACGTTTTTAATGCCTGAACAAACGTGAACTAACGTCGCCCGATGCACCCACATAGTTAGATTTGTCAATTCCAGGGTGGGGTGGTTGGCGTGAAGTTAGCCACCCCATAGTATGAAAAAAAATCTGAAACCTCGGAAATCTCTTTTTCTCTTTTGATTGCCCGCAAGATACCGTACTGTATCGATTAAGTAAGGCCTACAGACGCTTGTTTAGGCTGTAGAATCGTTAGGACCCGATTGTATAACTTTTTACGACACCTAACATACCTGCCTTCAGCCGCCAATGGCAAATTTTCGATTTTATTTTTTTGTGGCAATACTGATGGGATCCTAACGTTTTTAATGCCTGAACAAACGTGAACTAACGTCGCCCGATGCCCCCACATAGTTAGATTTGTCGATTCCAGGGTGGGGTGGTTGGCGTGAAGTTAGCCACCCCATAGTATGAAAAAAAATCTGAAACCTCGGAAATCTCTTTTTCTCTTTTGATTGCCCGCAAGATACCGTACTGTATCGATTGAGTAAGGCCTGCAAACGCTTGTTTAGGCTGAAGAATCGTAAGGACCCGATTGTATAACTTTTTACGACACCTAACATACCTGCCTTCAGCCGCCAATAGCAAATTTTCGATTTTATTTTTTTGTGGCAATACTGATGGGATCCTAACGTTTTTAATGCCTGAACAAACGTGAACTAACGTCGCCCGATGCACCCACATAGTTAGATTTGTCAATTCCAGGGTGGGGTGGTTGGCGTGAAGTTAGCCACCCCATAGTATGAAAAAAAATCTGAAACCTCGGAAATCTCTTTTTCTCTTTTGATTGCCCGCAAGATACCGTACTGTATCGATTAAGTAAGGCCTACAGACGCTTGTTTAGGCTGTAGAATCGTTAGGACCCGATTGTATAACTTTTTACGACACCTAACATACCTGCCTTCAGCCGCCAATAGCAATTTTTCGATTTTATTTTTTTGTGGCAATACTGATGGGATCCTAACGTTTTTAATGCCTGAACAAACGTGAACTAACGTCGCCCGATGCCCCCACATAGTTAGATTTGTCGATTCCAGGGTGGGGTGGTTGGCGTGAAGTTAGCCACCCCATAGTATGAAAAAAAATCTGAAACCTCGGAAATCTCTTTTTCTCTTTTGATTGCCCGCAAGATACCGTACTGTATCGATTGAGTAAGGCCTGCAAACGCTTGTTTAGGCTGAAGAATCGTAAGGACCCGATTGTATAACTTTTTACGACACCTAACATACCTGCCTTCAGCCGCCAATAGCAAATTTTCGTTTTTATTTTTTTGTGGCAATACTGATGGGATCCTAACGTTTTTAATGCCTGAACAAACGTGAACTAACGTCGCCCGATGCACCCACATAGTTAGATTTGTCAATTCCAGGGTGGGGTGGTTGGCGTGAAGTTGGCCACCCCATAGTATGGAAAAAAATCGAAAACCTCGGAAATTTCTTTTTCTCTTTTGATTGCCCGCAAGATACCGTACTGTATCGATTAAGTAAGGCCTACAGACGCTTGTTTAGGCTGTAGAATCGTTAGGACCCGATTGTATAACTTTTTACGACACCTAACATACCTGCCTTCAGCCGCCAATAGCAAATTTTCGATTTTATTTTTTTGTGGCAATACTGATGGGATCCTAACGTTTTTAATGCCTGAACAAACGTGAACTAACGTCGCCCGATGCCCCCACATAGTTAGATTTGTCGATTCCAGGGTGGGGTGGTTGGCGTGAAGTTAGCCACCCCATAGTATGAAAAAAAATCTGAAACCTCGGAAATCTCTTTTTCTCTTTTGATTGCCCGCAAGATACCGTACTGTATCGATTTAGTAAGGCCTGCAGACGCTTGTTTAGGCTGAAGAATCGTAAGGACCCGATTGTATAACTTTTTACGACACCTAACATACCTGCCTTCAGCCGCCAATAGCAAATTTTCGATTTTATTTTTTTGTGGCAATACTGATGGGATCCTAACGTTTTTAATGCCTGAACAAACGTGAACTAACGTCGCCCGATGCACCCACATAGTTAGATTTGTCCATTCCAGGGTGGGGTGGTTGGCGTGAAGTTAGCCACCCCATAGTATGAAAAAAAATCTAAAACCTCGGAAATCTATTTTTCTCTTTTGATTGCCCGCAAGATACCGTACTGTATCGATTAAGTAAGGCCTGCAGACGCTTGTTTAGGCTGAAGAATCGTAAGGACCCGATTGTATAACTTTTTACGACACCTAACATACCTGCCTTCAGCCGCCAATAGCAAATTTTCGATTTTATTTTTTTCTGGCAATACTGATGGGATCCTAACGTTATTAATGCCTGAACAAACGTGAACTAACGTCGCCCGATGCCCCCACATAGTTAGATTTGTCGATTCCAGGGTGGGGTGGTTGGCGTGAAGTTAGCCACCCCATAGTATGAAAAAAAATCTAAAACCTCGGAAATCTCTTTTTCTCTTTTGATTACCCGCAAGATACCGTACTGTATCGATTAAGTAAGGCCTACAGACGCTTGTTTAGGCTGTAGAATCGTTGGGACCCGATTGTATAACTTTTTACGACACCTAACATACCTGCCTTCAGCCGCCAATAGCAAATTTTCGATTTTATTTTTTTGTGGCAATACTGATGGGATCCTAACGTTTTTAATGCCTGAACAAACGTGAACTAACGTCGCCCGATGCCCCCACATAGTTAGATTTGTCGATTCCAGGGTGGGGTGGTTGGCGTGAAGTTAGCCACCCCATAGTATGAAAAAAATCTGAAACCTAGGAAATCTCTTTTTCTCTTTTGATTGCCCGCAAGATACCGTACTGTATCTATTAAGTAAGGCCTGCAGACGCTTGTTCAGGCTGAAGAATCGTAAGGACCCGATTGTATAACTTTTTACGACACCTAACATACCTGCCTTCAGCCGCCAATAGCAAATTTTCGATTTTATTTTTTTGTGGCAATACTGATGGGATCCTAACGTTTTTAATGCCTGAACAAACGTGAACTAACGTCGCCCGATGCACCCACATAGTTAGATTTGTCAATTCCAGGGTGGGGTGGTTGGCGTGAAGTTAGCCACCCCATAGTATGAAAAAAAATCTAAAACCTCGGAAATCTCTTTTTCTCTTTTGATTGCCCGCAAGATACCGTACTGTATCGATTAAGTAAGGCCTGCAGACGCTTGTTTAGGCTGAAGAATCGTAAGGACCCGATTGTATAACTTTTTACGACACCTAACATACCTGCCTTCAGCCGCCAATAGCAAATTTTCGATTTTATTTTTTTCTGGCAATACTGATGGGATCCTAACGTTTTTAATGCCTGAACAAACGTGAACTAACGTCGCCCGATGCCCCCACATACTTAGATTTGTCGATTCCAGGGTGGGGTGGTTGGCGTGAAGTTAGCCACCCCACTTTCAAAAAATAAAATAAAATAATTGCGTCGGGTCCTAACGATTTGATTTGGTGAACTATCATGAACTAACGAATATCTTTCGATATAAAAATAGAAATAGCAAAAAAAGTGGTTTGGGGTGGTTAACGTGAAGTTAGCCACCCCATTTTGTTTTTTTAAAAAATCGACGTTACGATCGGGTCCTAACGATTTAACCTGCTGAACAAACATGAACTAACGATGAACTAACGATACCGATATGCCATTTGCGGGCAAACGGTTTGGGGTGGTCAACTTCACAGCACCTTCAGTAGTGGCTATGTTACAGAAATCACTATTGAGTTCAATGAGGCCAGTCGTTTGGTCAGTAGGATATGTACCTTCGCCTATTTGTAAAAGTATTTTATCAAAATGTGCTGTTGTTTCATCTTTTGATAATTCAACCCTCATGTTTTTTGTTAATTGGAGTATTTGTACTTGCGGCCAGAGATGTGACTTTTTTAAGCATGCATTGATCTCGTCTGCTGGTGTTGATTTGGGAATAACTGCAAGTGTTTGTCGAAAATCTCCTGAGAGTATGAGTAGAGCTCCTCCCATCATTTCAGAGTTTTTTCGCAATTCTTGTAATGTTCTGTCCATGGCTTCTAGTGATTTTTTATGGGCCATGGTGCATTCATCCCAGAAGATAATTTTAGCATGTTTTAGAAGTTGACCCCGTCCAGATGTTCCTGAGATTTTACATACCGGGAATTGTTGTTCGGCTATATTCAACGGTAGTTGTAAGGCAGAATGGGCAGTTCGTCCTCCTTCCATAAGTGTGGCTGCAATGCCGGATGATGCTAGTGCCAGTGCGATGTGTTTTTCAGCACGTATTTCCGCCAGTATTAGATTTATTAGAAACGTTTTACCGGTGCCTCCTGGTGCGTCCAAGTAAATAATTCCACCAGTGTTGTTATTTATTCGGTTCATTATAACGTTGTAAATTTTTTTTGATTGTCATTGAGGAGTGGTTTGTTGTGAGCAATGTATTCAAGTAGTTCATTGACGTTGTAGCTTTTTTCCTTTGTAATTTCGTAGTTTAGCACACTGAATATATTTCTTTGTGGTGCTGGCATTCCAATTTCTACTAAGGTCTGGTTATTTATTGCTAAACATTTATCTTCTAAGCGAATGAGTGTTTCATTGAAGATGTCGTCATTGAATTCTATAGTCAGTTCTGGATTAGCTTGTCGGATTTGGTACAATATATCATCACTCATATTCGTTTTGAAAGAGTCCCATAGCTGTTTTGGGTTTGATGGGTTACATGTTGTTAGAATTATGGCGAATAACTCTCGAATTTGTTCAGCTGAAGCTGTGAGTGTGGCTTCTTGTAGTGTTAATTCCCAGTGGTTATCGTTTCCCAATAATCCTAAACGTTGACATGCTTCTCTGTAAGTCTGGCATATGTAGCCGTCAATAGTCCTGAGATCTGTGAAACTTGTTGGTCCCCGTATTTCGTGTAACAACATTCGGAGATAGAAACATTTGGCATTGTTTGGATGTACAGTGTATACTCGACCTATTGCGTTAGTTTTCATTATTTCTGGATGACCCTCTTCTGGCATTCCTTGTTTTCGTCGTTGAAAAATTTTCCTTGTTTTGTCCCACGTATAATAAATAGGGACGTCGACATACAGTAACGTCTTTGCGAATGGATCCGTTTGGCAAAGTTGGAAAAAAGCTGTTAATGTTGTGTTCTGAGGTGGTTCGCTTGCAATTTTTCTAGCCGAGTCTTTTGTGAAGTAAACTCTCTGTCCATTCTCTAAATGTACTGTTAGATGTTGCACAGCTGGTTCGCGTTCGTGTATGGGAAAACTAAAAATCCTCCACGCTGCTTCGTTACTGTTGATGTATCTTCCCATTTGGTACATGAGGATTTCATCATTTCTATTATTTTGTTCGCTATTTTGGACTATTTGAAATACTGCCATATCACTACCTTTGTTTACGTACTTACATATATATTTAATAGATTTTACTGAATTGCAATATTCAACGTTTATGTGTGCTTGGAACATTTTGGAAAGTAGTGGGTTATATGGTACTACCCATTGATTATCTATTTCCAGTTCGTCTCTGCCTTGTATTCGTATTTTTGCTGTGAAGCCACCGTTTTTCGGTGATCGTCTTCTATATTTGGGATAGCCGTCATCTTCAGTTTTTGTATCGTCCAAGTATGGTTTTGGATATTTTTTTGTACATTTTCCATCACTCATGCATGGCGCATTGAAGTTTAATGGTCCACATGGTCCGTGAATCATGTTTTTCACTACTATGTTGTATAGTTCCGGATCATTTTGTGGATTGGGAAATTCAGCTTGGATGATTTTGTCGATATCCGTGGGATAAATTTTATCGTGTAGCCATATGAGATTGTGTGAGTGAGGTAATCCTCGTTTTTGCCACTCGATTGTATACATCCAGCATCTAACGGTTCCAAAGATGTGGTATTTTGTGATGACTTCAATAAATCTTATTTGTTTTTGTCGAAAAACTCGGGCTATCATGTCGTGTCGATCCATGGAGGTTTGTCCGTATTTTAGTTGTTCTTTGATTTCTGGCCATGATGAGTTGCATGTAAATCACTGATTTAAACTTTCACGGTTTTTACACATATCTATCTGTCTAAGAAAGAGTCTTTCTTCGGGACCACGGGGACAATGTCGTCCTCGAAACGTCGAAGGTAATTTTTAGAAATATATACGCGGTTAAGTCCCGTTATTACAAATATATTTGCATGTAAATGTTATGAAGAGATCAGGTCGTCCATATTTTCTTACGTAGGTCATGGCATCTTGAGTATATTCGTGCATATGTCTTGGACTTCCTATGTATGATGAGGGTAAGATTACCATTGTTCCAATATCGTCAATATTGCCGTCATTTATGATCGCATCTCGAAGGTGGATGTATTCTTCTGTGCGTAGTTTCTTCTGATTCAGTCTTATGTAAAGCATCCGTTCTGCTTCTATTTTTGCGTACATATCTACCAGAAATTGTTGGAATAAACGGCGAGTGTTGAGAATGTGATTGTATATTTCATTGTCTCTGATCATTAAGCGGTAAGCATAGAACTCCTTGGAAGTAACTTTTTTGTTTGTTTCTATGCCTGTTTTAGGATGAATTTGTTTTATATTGGGATGATAACCATCCTCTCCGTGCAGAAATATTAACGGATATTGAAGAGCATCATATGAACGGTGTGTCTCTGCAATGCGTTGTAGTCCTTTTCTTCTTCGTTGTACAATTATGTCACGGCTTGTATTTTCATTGTCCACAATTACGATGGCGACTTCATCTATCTGAGGTGCATTAAATCTACGTTCGTGTTCTCCACGTGGTCTTTTATCGGCTCGAATTACAATATTATAGTCATCAGAAATCATGCGGTCTAGTGTTGTTTTGAATATGTAAATCAGTTGATTGTATTTGTGTAAGATCCTCTGTACATCTTGGATTATTTCGCGTTTCAATCCAATAAAATTTGTACATCGTTGATCAATTTCGTTTTCTTAATTTCCGATGAAATATACTTGCAGAAATTTATAGTCATCGTTAGGCATTGGTAGTAACGATCCAATTTTGTGATAAATTTGCCCTTGAATTGAAAATACATATTCAAATTTGTCTCTATTAGTGTCAGTCGAAGTAACACCGAAAGAAGTCATTTGAAAGCAGGAGTTGTATGATCTTATATTTTGAAGAAAGTGTTTTGATTCTGGTGTTTCCCCGGCCATGTAATGTAGAAATTCCTGTGGAGGTGCTTCCAGTGGTGGTAATCGAATTTTTCCATTCATGCAACAGAGACCTGGTGTTTCTTTACTGAATTTTTTCGCGTGGCAAAATTGGCAAATGTTATTCATTTTTCCGATCACAACATATTTATAATCGTAATATTTCTTCGTCGGTTCGTAGTGGAATGCTTCCTTTGTTTGATTATCTTTTAAAATGCTCGATTCTTCAATATTTTTCTTTTCTTTTCTTTCTTCGCTTTTTCCGCTTCTCAGGGTGCTCATTCTGGTTCGTTGATTTTGTAAACGTGCTTCGCGCTCTTCTTCCGTTTCATTTCTTCGATTTTCTTTTTGTTTCCGCCGTTTCGCTGCAGAACTGGCAAGATCTCCACCTCTTTTACGTCTAGGCATTGTATTCTGTAAAATATAAATTAAATGAACATTTTATAGACAAATATATTGTTACGTAAACGTGGAGCACGTTGAGACAAAGAAAAAAAAAATATTTAATCTTCAAGCGGTCGCGCGATATTTTGTTTACGGCCAAAGTATATAGAAGGCATCGATTCAACGCCGCGCGACTACTTGAAAGTTAAGGAAATTACAATTAAAAGAAAATAAAAAAAAACCATTAGAATTAATTAAATACACTATTAAAAATACTCACATTTGATATTTCACAATAAAGGCTCACACACAGATAATTTCTTTCTTTTTCGTTTCTAAATCGCTTGTTTCGCTGTTCAAATCAAACTAACTCTGGCGGGTGACACCGGGCTCTTATATATTCAGATAGCTAGGCTCTAGGATATTCGAGAAAGTTGGCGCTAGGATATTCGATAAAGTTTGGGAATAATCGTTCGTTTAAGTCCATATTAATAAATAAATAAAAATAAATAAAAATGATTTATTCGTTAACTTAAAACCTTTACAAAATTCAGGTTGGTGTCTCTTTTTAAGTATGCAAGATACCTGTGTCAAGAGACACCGCTCTTCCTTATTGGTTTGCTTATGCTAATAACAACCATTGGTTAGAATAAACAACAACAAATTTAAGTTAAAAACCTTAAAATTAAAATTAAAATTGTGTACAATGAATGAAATTCAACTATTCGACAACAGATGGCGCCACTTTGGACAATGAATGAAGTTCAACTACTCGACAACAGATGGCGCCACTACACTTACTTTCCGAGTTGAAGGGTTGGAAAAGCCCTTATATCTTTAAAGACACACCCTTTAGGTTAAAACGAGAACTTTCTTGTTCGAGGGGGAATAAAGGGCTATCACACTATATAAGTCCCTTTATCGTGCTGGGACTCCTTCTTAAGTTTTATCGGCACGCACATTTTCTCAACTTAGTTTTATTATATATAATGATATATATAATATAGACAGCCACAAGAAGAAACTTTTTGAGGCTGAACAGCCATCTGAACGAGAGCAACCCAAAGTTTCCGCTTTAATTACTAGATGACGCTGAGGGGCAGAGAGTACTCTGCCCTACATTATACGGCAGCTTTGGTTGGTCTCGTTCAGATGGCGCTTCAAACTTGCAGTTTCAAAAAGTTCTTAGACTGTTGCTATCTATATATATGTATATTCTCTGCTTCTAGTATCAAAATTATCGATAACCGTCTCGAAGTGACATTTCATAGCAGATATTAAGTTCACTAGAGATGTTGGCGGCGAATGCTCGGCATATCATGGACCGAATTTCGTTACCAACATATCCATCCTTGAGGAGCTCGGAATCAAACAGCGCCTGCTCTCTGATGTGAAGACTCGGATCCTCAACTTCTTTGGTCAGGTATCTCGGCGAGATGGAACGTCCATAGAGCGTCTTGTCGTGCAGGGATGAGTAGAAGGCTCAAGAGGAAGAGGCAGATCCCCAAAGAGGTGGACCGACCAGATCAAAGCCAGCACGTCGGTCACCTTAAACGCGGTATCTCTGTACGCGGGTGACAGAGTTTACGGTTTATTAGCGGAATTATACAATAAATGCATTAACTTTGGGTATTTACCCAAAAATCTAATAAAGACCGTGGTAGTTCCTGTTCCAAAAAATAGAACAGGTGATCTTTCAAGTATTAAAAATTATAGACCTATCTCTCTGGGTACAATTCTAGGAAAGATACTTGAAAGGTTAATACACCCAGAGTTGCAGCGCAATATGTGTATTGATGATGCACAGTTTGGTTTTCGTCCTGGCCTCTCAACAGATTCAGCGATTTTCAGTCTTAAGAGTACGGTCAATTACTATGTGGGGCGGAAGAGTTCAGTATAGATCTTAGTCGAGCTTTTGACCTAGTTAACTTGAAGTTGCTATGGGAGAAACTCGCTAGATCTAATGTGCCTCCAAGAATCGTGAATCTGTTGAGATACTGGTACGAGAATCAATCAAACTGTGAAAGATGGGGTGACACAACCTCTAATGATTATAGATTAGAGTGTGGAGTACGCCAAGGAGGCCTGACATCGCCGGACCTCTTCAGTCTATATGTTAACGACCTGATTGCTGAGCTGAGAAGCACCAGAGTGGGCTGCCATATAGGCACTACATGTACAAACAATTTCAGTTATGCCTATGATATGGTGCTTCTTAGCCCATCGATCAGGGGCTTAAGAAGACTACTGGCGGTATGTGAGAAATATGCTCGCAGCCATGGTCTGAAGTACAATGTGCTGAAGACCAAAATGGTGGTTTTCAAGTCCGGGAGGGGTCCGGCTAATGTTCCGCCAGTTTATTTGGATGGTGCGCAAGTTGAAAGAGTGGAAGAGTTCAGGTATCTCGGACATATGCTTACGGAGACTTTGCTTGATGACAATGACATTGAGCGGGAGCGCAGTGCTTTGGCTGTGCGGTGCAACATGCTTGCGCGCAGATTCGCGCGTTGTAGTGATGAAGTGAAGGTGACATTGTTTAGGGCATATTGTTTAATGCTTCTATACATGTCAGCTCTGGAGCAGATTTACGAGACGCGCGGTGCGGCGCACATACCGCATTTTAATGAAACTGCCTAGATACTGCAGTGCGTCAACCATGTTTGCTGACGCCGAAGTTCCTGACTTTTTTGCCATCATACGTTCCCGCGTCGCTTCTTTTTGGAATCGCCTACGAACATCTAATAACGGTATTCTCCGTGAGCTGTCGGGTATCTGGAAAATACCATATATAAACACTGGGTTTCCGTGCACCGTGAGAGGAACAGGAAGTAAACTCTTCCTATCTGTGACTGTATATTAGTATAGGCATTTAAATAAGTTTTTAACTTGTTTAACTTGTGTAGTTCTTTTTTTTTTTTTATACGACGACGGTGGCAAACAAGCATACGGCCCGCCTGATGGTAAGCAGCTACCGTAACCTATGGACGCCTGCAACTCCAAAGGAGTCACATGCGCGTTGCCGACCCTTTACAAAAAGGAGGATTCACTGTGTTGACGACTAAAGGAACAAGAAGGTCCCTCATCGTCAACACACTGGGTCCTCTTTGAGCTCTTTGGCAACCTTACTCACCAGCAGGAACACAACACTATGAGTAGGGTCTAGTGCTATTTGGCTGTGGTTTTCTGTAAGGTGGAGGTACTTCCCCAGTCGGGCTCTGCTCCAGATTTGAGCGATGATATTCGCTGAACGTGCCCTACCACACTTAGCGAGATGTCATTCGCAGTACCCATACCTCTCTTTTTGGCGTAGTTTAAGGACATACCCAGGTCCGGACGTAGTTTAAGGACATACCCGGGTCCGGACGTAGTTTAAGGACATACCCAGGTCCAAAAAGTTCGTGTTATTATTGTTTATTTTAATTTAATTTAATTTTACTTCAACGGCCTCCTAGCCCAGTCGGTAGTGGCCCTGCCTACGAAGCAGGAGGTCCCGGGTTCGAATCCTGGTCAGGGCATTTATTTGTGTGTTTATCACAGATATTTGTTCCTGAGTTATGGCTGTTTTCTATGTATTTAAGTATTTATTAATATTTATCTATTATATATATCGTCGTCTAGTACCCACAACACAAGCCTTATTGAGCTTACTGTGGGACTAGGTCGGTTTGTGTAAGATCGTCCTATAATATTTATTTATTATTTATTTATTTACTTCTATGTTTAATATGGGTGTATGCCTGTCAATAAAGAACTTTATTTATTTATTATTATTTATTATTAAACGAATGCTCCCGAAAAGCGGCACTACGGGAAGAGTGGCGGCGAGTCGTGAAACGGGTCACTCAAAATACAACTTAATGGCCACGACCACTCTGTAAAGAGTGTAACGACAAAGAAGAAGATTAAGTTCACTGGGTAAAGTATAAATTAATCTTTATGCTAATAATTATTTATACAGGGTGACTTTAAATTGGTAATACAAAAAACTTGATTGTAGCTCAGTTAAAGCCACACATTATAATAGATTAACTCCCTTATTAAAATTAGATGTATTTAATTATTGCAAATTTTCTAACAAAACCAATAATTAAAGTCCCGAAGTGTGGTTACACTACATTAAATACCTACCTGTCATACCTGTCACTTCATGTTATTATCATTGTGCACCCGGCTGCATAAGTGGATTCCCAAAACTTGTATGAATTCATTCATAAACTGGCCATGCACTTTTGCAGGTCACTGTAAGTTATTATCGAATATCGATATCATTATGAGTGGCACTTGTCGTAAGTTGTTTTGCTGTATTTTTAAGTGCCCTGATAAATTTAAGGTAATAAAATAATAAGCAGATTTAATTTAAATGACCTTATTTATTAAAGTACCTAATCTACCAAATAATACAAGCAAATATCTACGTTTAAGTAGATAAGTGTGAACCTACTTTATCTAAACGTATTTTAAGATGTGTTCGAAATAGCCACCGCCTTCTTGGACACATAAGTCCGCCCGTCGTCTATGGTTGATTTTGAGTCTGCCAAGAATAAATTCATTGGCTTTTACAGTATTAAACGCCTCAATTATCTTTTGACGAAGTTCGTCGACGGTATTTAATTGCCGTTCGTACACTCTCCTTTTGATTTCGCCCCACAAAAATAAGTCGAGCGTCGTCAGATCGGGACTTCGAGGCGGCCATGCGATTGGGCCGTTGCGGCCAATCCATCTGTCAGGAAATTGTCTGTCCAAATAATTTCGCACACTTATAGCAAAATGTGCTGGTGCACCATCTTGTTGGAAATAAAGATTCTCCAAATTTAGCTCCGGCACCTCTTATAGCAAAATCGGTAACACATTTTTCAGAAAATCTTTATATTTCGGTCCATTTAAGTTCCCGTTAATAAAATACGGTCTAATTAAACAATCGTTCAGAATGCCCGCCCAAAACGTTCACAGAGAAACGAGTCTGGTAAGAGTCTCGGCGAGTTACATGAGGATTTGCATCACGATCAGCCCACCAGTGCTCATTCTGGACGTTGAAGTGGCCGAGTCTTGTAAAAGTTGCCTCGTCGGTCCATAAGATATTAAAGTGTAAGTTTTGCTACAGCCAACGACCAAAAATAACTCTTTTAGGGTAATCTGCTAATACGATATCCTGTACCCTTTGAAAATTTAAACGGATGTTTTGCTTCAGCTTTCATTAGCCGCCAAATAAATAATTGGCTCGTGCCGAATCTTGCAGCAGCGTCCCTTGTGCTGGCCTCTGGGTTGCGGTCAAAATACTCGAGAACTCGTCTCCGAAACGCTTGCGAATACCGCGGCCGCCGGCCTGGAGCTTGAGCATGCGCTGGAACCGCAAACTGACCATAGTCTCTTAAATTTTAGATGGTACTGTTTATTATCACACGTGTAGGTGTTAGACAATCAGGGTAACGTTCCCTAAACAATGCCTGAGTTCGCACTGTACTCCGCGATGTAAAATAAAAGTCAAGCTGTTTGCTTGTATTATTCGATAGATTATGTACTTTAATAAATAAGTTCATTTAAATTATTTCGGCTTATTACGGATAAGGTCGAGGCATTTTAATTTATTGTGAAATTGAAATCTTCCAGAAAATCTTATTTTCTTTGACAAGTGACAATTAATAAACAAAACACGTTTTCTTCATAATTACTGTGGCAGATAACAGATAAACTAAGAGGAAAGTGGTCATTTGTAATTATTGAAATTTCTTTTTTAATTATTTTTTTTTATTTTTTTATAACACGACGGTGGCAAACAAGCATACGGCCCGCCTGATGGTAAGCAGTTACCGTAGCCTATGGACGCCTGCAACCCCAGAGGATTCACATGCGCGTTGCCTACCCTTTAAGAACCTATACACTCCTTTTTTGAAGAACCTCATACTGTAGCCCGCTGGGAAAACCTCGGCAGGGAGTTCATTCCACAGTCGCAGCGTTCGTGGGAGGAAATTCCTCTTAAACCGTACAGTGCGCGACCCATTAGGCTCCAGGGTGTGAGGATGAACACCCTGCCGGCGGCGAGCGGTGCGGTGATAAAAAGCTGCCGTGGGCATCATATCAAACAGTTCTTCAGAGCACAACCCATTGTACAAGCGATAGAACACACATAAGGAGGCAAAGTCTCTCCTTAGACTCAATGGTTCAATATCGCTCGTGAGTTTGGGATCGTCGACGATCCGCACAGCGCGCCTTTGCACCGAGTCCAAGGGACCAAGCTGGTATCCAGGTGCTCCCGCCCAAAGGTGACAGCAGTACTCCATGTGGGGTCTGACTTGCGACTTGTATAGAAGCAGTCTCTGCCCCGGAGTGAAGTATCTCTTCGCTCTATTGAGCACACCGAGCTTTTTGGATGCCAGCTTGGCCTTCCCTTCAAGGTGACTACGGAATTGGACGTCGCTGGAAATGTCGACACCGAGGATCCCAATACTCCCTGACATTGTAAGGGTTGTGCCTTGGAACTGAGGGGCCACAGTAAATAGGGTTTTCTTAGCGGTAAACGCGCAAACTTGTGTCTTTGTGGGGTTGAATCGGACTAAGTTGTCCTGACCCCACACCGAGACTCCAGAAAGAGTGTTCTCGATATCGGACACAAGTTTTTCACGACTCTCTACCACAACGGATCGAGGGATATTGGCACGGCCCGTGTAACAGGCATCCCCAATACTGTCGTCCGCATAACAATGAATGTTGCCGATAGACAACATATCATTGATATGCAGCAAAAACAGCGTTGGGGATAGCACGGAGCCTTGCGGGACACCAGCGTTTATCTCCATGCTTTCGGAGCAACTGCCGTCGACTTCAGCTCGTATACTTCTGCCGGACAAAAAACTGGCGACCCATCTGCAGGCCGTAAGCTGGCAACTTCGATAGAAGACCTTCGATGCCAGACCCGATCGAACGCCTTAGCTATATCAAGGCTGACTGCCAATGCCTCTCCCTGACTCTCAATGGCTGAAGCCCAGCGGTGAGTGAGATACACTAGAAGATCACCAGTTGATCGACCGTGACGAAAGCCATACTGGCGATCACTGATCAGGTCGTGCTCTTCTAGGTATCCCAGGAGCTTTGCATTGAATATGCGCTCCATAACCTTGGAGAGAAGAGAGGTTATAGCGATAGGCCTGTAATTCGACGGGTCCGAACTATCGCCCTTTTTAGGCACAGGGTGCACGAGGGCAGTCTTCCATGAAGACGGCACTTGCCGTTTGTGGTAAGAGAGTGTGAAAATGCGCGTTAGCACGGGACACAACTCAGGAGCACACCGTTTGAGCACAACTGCTGGTATGCCGTCTGGTCCGCTCGACTTGTGAACGTTTAATGATAGCAGCTCCCGCCGGACATCACTTTGTTTAATGATAATTTCCGGCATCGAGGCTGCGCACCGCGGGATGTCAGGCGGTACGGTGCTGCCATCATCGTTCAAGGTCGAGTTCGAGGCAAAGAGAGTACCCAGAAGATCGGCTTTTGCTTTTGCACAATGGACCAGATTACCATCAGCATTACGCAGTGGTGGTAAGGACGACCGACAAAAGTTTCCCTCGGCAGCTTTGGCAAGTGACCAGAAGGCACGATTCCCGGTGGGGTAGCCCACTAGCTTCCTACCGATTCTGCCGACGAAGTCGAATTTGGCTCTGGCAATGGCTCTTTTTAATTATTATGGTAGGATAACCATGCTAAGCCTAAAAAAACGGGATAAATAAAAAATAAATAAAAAAATACTTGTGATTATTTAAAAAGCATGAGACTTAATTGAGGGGCTAAGTTTAGGATAAATGTGTGTAAAAAATTGATTTTGTATTACCAATATGAATTCAACCTGTATATGTTATATTTTAGCTCTTGTTAGAAATTCATATGTTAATGTGTGTGTTGGGGATCAATGTTACTCTGCGTCCGTAGGAAACACCTTAGACAACCCTACACGTGATCCCTGGGTGGTGCTAGAAGAGTAACAAACTTGGCAGCTGCACTGTCCCATCTGGACCTCGCAGCACTCACTGGATTTTCTTCATCATCTGTTTTCCCACTAATTCCTATCTATATCCAGTAGCCATACGATAAAAAATTTTTTTTAATACTTATAACATAATATTTTAGCCTATATACGTCCCACTGCTGGGCACAGGCCTCCTCTCATGCACGAGAAGGATCGGGCTATAGTCCCCACGCTGGCTCAAAGGAGGTTGGGGACTTCATATATACCTTCGAATTTCTTCGCGGATGTATGCAGGTTTCCTTACAATGTTTTCCTTCACCGAAAAGCGATTGGTAAATATCGAACGATATTTCGTACATAAGTTCCGAAAAACTTATTGTTACGAGCCCCAGCTCGAACAATAACCCACCCGAACCCGAGTTTGAACCCGAGACCTCCGGATTGAAATACCGCCAGGCCACAACGCAACGCCTCTGTTAGAAATTGTAAACAAAAAATAATTTTAACTACTAAAACGTAACGGATTTTCTTAAACGATGATAGGGAGACCGTTTTCTTAAACGATTTATAAATTTTGCGCCTTCGAGTACCTACTTTTTTTATATAGCTTCACTTAAAACGAACGTGACCTGGGTTTCAGCAGAATATCAGTGTTTTGCTCGAAAGAGTGAAGCGTATAGCTGAGCCGCGAACCCTTTTGTTTTGCTGCAACGCTACTTCGCTAATTCTAACTACCTCCTCTGATGTTTTGTTATATTTTTTAATTTTCTCAATTTATTATTTATTATATGTTATTATACTTTGCTGTTTTTGATATTGTGTGTTATTGCAGTATTCAAATAAATTCTTTATCTATCTATCTATCTATGTTATAAGAATGCAACTATGCAACTTGCAAATTATTATATTTATGTATTACATCATAATTGTCATAAGGTTTTATCGGTAAAATAATATCGTTGGGAAGTCCTTTTGTCCTGCCACTAAAAGTTCTATGTCCGTTTGTACGATGCCTCACTACGATTAGAAAATAACTATGGCGATGGCAATTTACTATTTGCAATTGGACTGTAGTTTCCATCGGTGTAAGTCTGGCTGCAGACGAAAAACCTTTAACGATTTGAAGTGAAATCTTATAATATTTCTGAAAGGAGGGATACTTATTCATATGATTTTTTTTTAATTAATAATTTTGTTTACTTGCATGGGTAAATAATGCTAAGGAAATTAAGGCACAGCCTATCTGTAACATGAAAAAAGGCAATGAAGTTTGATTTAAAAATGTATGAGATGCATTTAACTACCTTTGGTTATCAGTAATGAACGAGTTGGTAATAAACACACGTGCTTAGTTTTAAGTATGTTCACCAATTATTCGAAGTCGGCTGGGCGGATTTAGAAAATTATTATTTTTTGTTTGAAAGGACTTGACAGTTGGTTCCATTGGCATCAGATCAGGCGTTGATAATGGGATCCTGGAGAAATCGAGGGAACTCTTCCAATATTATAGGCATACCTACTTAAAGTGATTGTAGTATTTTTCACAGTAGCTCGGGCATTTGTTCTTGGTAAGGTGTAGCATAGGTCTGGTGAAGTCAGTTATTTATTTTTTAGAATTATTTTATTTTGTTGCATAACTTAGGTTTAATAAAAGTAAAAACTGAATATAGTAAAGTGTTTGTTGTAGAAAATACAGATTAAGAATATTTGTGTATTTTAGTATTTTCTTAATTTAGTCCGAAAATTTATCAAATTGAGCATGAAAGAATAGTTTTACTTTGCAGTATCTAAAATGGTTCTTAACCGGTGATTCGCAACTACTGGTGACTCCTAAAAACACTCTTATCAGAAAAAGATTAAAAACCATTGTGATGTAGTCAGATAATATTTTTTTATTTGTAAGGAATCAAAACGTTTAAAAATGTGATCGCGTTCAAACCGCCCAGCGCTCGACAGCCTTAAACGCACAGGCTTTCCATCTTCGCAGGTTGCAAGAGCAGTCGCTCTCCATCGGCCGCGAGGGCCGGGCGTAATTCGAAATCGAAATTCGTCGTGAGATTCGAAATTCGAAACTTCGAGTTCGAGTTGCCGCGAGTGTTTTGTTTCAGTGCCCGACTTCGAAGTGTACTCTTTTGTTTTCGAGAAGAAGGCAAAGGTTGGTTTTTGTAATAGTTTATTGAAAGGTGAACTTTCGATTTTCTTTTTCTTAAGTATTTTATTTATTAATCTTGAAGTCTAGATGATTTCTAAACTAGATGTCATATACTTCAGAAATAGTGACCAAACCCTCCGGTGTCCGAGGCTTCTATTTTATTAATTATTAATTACATATTAGTAATAACTCGTAAACTATTTGTAGACGGTACCTACATGCGTTTTAAAAACACGACTTTTCGTACGTTTATCCACAGCACAGGTTTCGTATCAATTTCGTAACGAAAATAAGTCATATAAATGTGGCCCAAATAGGCTCATTGGCCCAAAATTTTGTTCTAAATAGCCGATCTAGTAGAATACATAATAAATAAATGCTCGTGACATTATATTATTACCCTATTATGGTATACTAGCCTTTTCCCGCGGCTTCGCCCGCGTACTATAAGTACTCAAAAAGGATACGATACCCATGTTGATTTTCAGACTTTGTGACCACATTTGCCCCTTTTGGGGGTTGAATTTCAAAAGACCTGAAATACGTGTTTACTCATTTAGCGTTAGGAATACTCATGTGAAGTTTCGAATAAAATAGTCTAACAAATCTTGTTTCGCCATACAAACTTTTTGGACCCCCATTTTACCTCCTTAGGGGGTGAATTTTGAAAAATTCTTTCTTAGTGCTCCCCTAGACCTTATAAGGAACCTATGTGCCAAATTTGAAATCTCTAGACCCAGCGGTTTGGGCTGTGCGTTGATATGTTAGTCAGTCAGTCAGTCAGTCAGTTTCTTCTTTTATATATATATAGATATATGTGGTCAGGCAAAAGTTATGATTCTTACCATACATTATAATAATAATAATAAATACTCTTTATTGCACACCTCATACAGTTACAAGCACAAATTTTACAATTAGATAAATTTAGGTAGAGGTAACAACAGGCGGTCTTATCGCTAATGAGCGATTTCTTCCAGACAACCTTTGGGTAGTGGAGACTAGAGAAAAACAATACATTGTGCGAAAACTAGATGCCAATGACCTATTTTGGGTCCCAATAGCAGTCAGCTGTAAAAATATGGGTGTACTCATCCTACTCAAAAGTATGTCCCATAGTATCTTATTTATTCCGTTGTAATAAGTGCGTAGTACCATATTTATGAGGCTATTTTTTCGATACGTATTTTTGTAGCTGACTGTACCTATATACATTTATGTTTAGGCCAGCAGGCCTATTATTCTTAGGGGTGATTACAAAACAGCAGTTTTCTAGCTGAAATGATGATTTGGATGTCGGTACTTGCCTTGGATGTGAGGCAAGTAGGTGGGTAGGGACTATTCATAATATTGGTTTAGAGGTGGCTTAAATTATCGAACGAGCGGAGCGTAAGCGAAGCGAAGTTCTTACAAACAACTTCGGATACATCTGTCACCTGGCTACTGGTACGTCTCAGCGTTTCGATGGCTTTTTGATTTCGAGCGTTTGTTCCGCGATAACTTTAGTAACGTTTTTCTGATCTTTATGAAAGTTGAGGTTGTAGCAGAGATGCATATAATTTGAGAGTTCGTATATTAGTAGGATCGATCAAGGGGTTATGGAGCTAGAAGACGAAAAACGATCTTCACAAAGGTTTTTGTTATATTGGTTAATTCGTTCGCGAGTTCTCAGTTTCAGGTTGGTTAATAAATATAATTACATTGTTTTCTTTTCATTCTTTTTAATATTGATTTCGTCAGTATCTGGCAGGAAAACTGTTTTACTTACAATTTAGAGCAGCTAAAATATTGTACGAAATTTTGAGAATTAATTACATGACCCATTTTGGTTATATGAAAGGGTATTTGGGTAAGGTACTTGTAAATAAAAAGCATATACTTATACTTACTTTATACAGATTGATTGATTCCTACATTTGTTTAGTGTAAATACGTTAGTAGATTATATTTTATTTGACCCGCCAACAAACTACCTAAGAGTTTGGCCAAACTTTAATTGCTACGATAGCATTTTTTTTTATCAATCATTTACAGAAAAATTAATTGTTGTAAGAAAAACACGTGGTAAAGTTCCTACATCTTCTCTCGCCCCCGGGTGAAAAAAATTGTTTAATTTACCTACTCACCTGAATAGTACTTATAGCAAACTAATAATGAAATTTCGTTGCTATTAAAACAACTCGCGTCTAGGTTTTCGTCTAATGTCGTTTTACAAAAATCTAAAAAATAATAATTGAAAATGGTAACAATGAAACAGAAAATATGCCGATTTTAATATGACATACTTACAGATAGTTAACAAAATTTTTCTTACTAGAATTACGTATCAATTAGAAAACTAAGTAGTGTTACGGGAAGCCTACGTTATATTATAACGTAAGCTAATCTCTGTTTAACGATTGGTAAAAAATCCAAGATAATTAGTTTTTTAAATCAGTAACACAAATATAAAAGACATTGGACAAATAAATATCCCCAATTTTGGTATTTCGCTTAGTCTTCAATTTTGGTTTTAGGCGACATTAGCAAGGATGATTAAGACATGGATGGACAATGCCTATACAAAATCGCGTTCCTCGAACCTTCAGGCTATACGTCTGTTTTCGGTACTGAGTGCCACAGCGCCATCTGTTGAGTCTGGAGTCGAGTTATTCTGTCAGCGTTAATCGCCGAACAAAATATTAGAAACTAAAATTTATTTATTTAATCTTAATTGCACAAAATAAGATGGTACAAATGGCGGACTTAATGCCATAAGGCATTCTCTACCAGTCAACCAATGGGCTTAACAGAAAGGTTAAGTAGGAATTTAGTGTTTGTGTTGACCGATAGATGACGCTAGTGCTTTAGCCTGAAATAAGGGAACGCGATTTTGTATAGGCATTGTCAATACATGTCTTAATCATCCTTGAACATTAGTCACAACTAGAGAGTAGCCAATATTTTTTCCAAAAACAAAAGGCAACTTGAATTTTCTTATCAACCTCCTCCTTTGTCTTGGCTTTTTGCCATAGCTCCATAGAGCCTGCGGTACGCTCGTCAACCTTATCCCAAGAAAAGGCGTAGAGACTAGGGCCGCGATTCGAAAAATAAACACACACACTGGACAGACACAGCTCCAACCCAACTCAACCCAACTCAACTCAACACTATAACGACATTGACATTTGCTATTCGAACAGATTTTCATTCAACAATGGTCCCACATTGGTCTCACATTGGTCACACATTGGTCACACATTGGTCTCACATTGGTACATCAATTCAGGGCCCGGAATTAGGTGAGCTAAAATACCTAAAGTTCGCGAGAGGACATAATATAGTGGTTACAACCGGATGAAAATAATATTTTATTTGGATTAATACTAAGTACTTGTTTCCTTATCTTTCTATATATACTATAGTAGTACTAGTAGCTTTCACTATTTTGACGCTAATACGCCACTCTGACAAGCATTGATAATGAATAGGAAAATACAGATTACTAATTTAAAATATATGTCACATTTTCAGATTTATTATTATAATGTTAACTTTATGGCTGCAATGTAACCATTTTTCATCATTACGACTATTACTTGCAGTGCCCGGATGAATATCGAATACCCAGAATCCAAATAAAATATTATTTTCATCCGGTTGTAACCACTCTATATTATGTCCTCTCGCGAACTTTAGGTATTTTAGCTCACCTAATTCCGGGCCCTGTACATCATTGGTACAATGTGTGACCAATGTGTGACCAATATGGGACCAATGTTGAATGAAAATCTGTTCGAATAGCAAATGTCAATGTCGTTATAGCGTTAAGTTGAGTTGGGTTGGAGCTGTGTCTGTCCAGTGTGTGTGTTTATTTTTCGAATCGCGGCCTAGTTTATACGAAAGCGACAGTGTTTCTTGTGTGCGCTGGTGGTCTGGCGGTAAGACGTCACATTCAATCCGGGGGTCTCGGGTTCACACCCCAGCTCGCACCACTGAGTTTTTCGGAACTTATGTACCTACATACGAAATACGAGTAGGTATTATTACCAGTCGCTATTTAGTGAAGGAAAACATCGTGATGAAACCGGACCTAATGCTAACAAGGCCTACTTTCCTCTCTGGGTTGGAAGGTCAGATAGCAGTCGCTTTCGTAAAAACTAGTGCCTACGCCAATTCTTGGGATTGGGTTGCCGAGCGGACTCCAGGCTCGTTATAGCCGTGGCTAAAAGCCGGGACAAACGCTAGGAGAAGTATTGTGTATGAAATGAAATGAAAAATGTTTATTCGATGCAAAGAGAAACATAAATAAAATATACAACGAAAACAGAAAGATAATTTACACCAATAGACCGAGAGCTGGCCACGTCATATATGATACAATAATTAGAGCAACGAAACCCCTCTAGTTAGTTTGGTATACTATGCATATTTCTAGATCGGAACATCTGGCAGCTGTGAAGTGGTGGAGGTCAAAGAATGCAAATAACTTGAAGAAAACAAATCCAGAGTTATAGGTTTGATGCAATATTATAGGAAATTATGTAATTAATTAGATTGTTCATATCCAGAAGCTTCTGTTGGGGGAAAGTAGTGTCAAATGATGTATTATGCAATTTTTAGTTAGTCGCGTACTGTTTTTATTTCCGCAATAATAGACAATGGTTTTTAATCTAATGTAATTTTATAAATGACACAACTTTGGCAGTTTTTACCTATTTTGGTAAGAGAGTACTCTTCCAACTTAAAAACTTTGTTGGTCTGTCACTCTGACCACCACCCATTAAAAGCTGCCAGATGCCCGGATCTAGCAATAAGGATGGTAAAGCAGACAGGTTTCATTGCTCTCATTATTGTGTCATATCTGACGTGGCCAGCTCTTAGACCACAAAATGTACGACCTTATGTAACCTAAATGTGGCCCTTTGCTCGCATTAAGCAACAATTTGACTCACATATAAAACAAGAACGCAGGCGCAGTCTGTTGCAACTGCACTGCATCCGTGAAACGCGCGAGGCCGTGCGTTGCACTTTGCTTCCCTGATGAAAGAGCTCGTTCAGGTGTGACGGTGTTCAGTGGTACCCTTATAGGACACACTTTAATTAATATTTTTTTTTAATTTTCTGACTATGACTGACTGATCAATGCGTGTAACAAAAATAGTGGTGATTCGTTAATTGGTAATGTATTGCGACTAAATAAAAGTAGGAGAACATTTTTAAGGACGCGTAATTTTTTTTTGTACTTATATATGAAACGTTCATACAAAACCAATTTTTTTTCGAGTGAATATTTTTTTTTCTTTTTAGGGTTCCGTACCTCGAAAGGAAAAAACGGAACCCTTATAGGATGACTTTGTTATCTGTCTGTCTGTCTGTCTGTCTGTCTGTCTATCTGTCAATACCATTTTTCTCAGGAACGCGTGGAGGTATCAAGCTGAAATTTAAATCAAATACTCAGGTCTACTGTCCCTTGGAGCTCTGAAAAAATCAGACTTCTAAGCCAACGCAATCAAAAGATACAGCCGTTTATACCGCAAATTTTCGCTCGCAAGGGAATCGAAACCTACAGGGTACTTCCCGTGAACTCAGAATCTTGAAATTTGGTACGAAGCAACGTCTTATAGCACAGATAAAGGAAAAATTGCGAAAACCGTAAATTTTTAGTTACATCATATAATAAAAATATTTTAAAGTTACTACCCCTATATACCTACAGGTTTGTACGGAACCCTCGGTGCGCAAGTTCGACTCGCACTTGGCCGGTTTTTTTTTTATAATTCGAATATGATACCAATTATGCTCAAAAACGGATCACCGACATTTTTGTTACACCCTGTATTTTTGTAACACATTTTGATGAAAACAGAATTAACCTAATTTCCTCATTTTTTAAGTGAAATTAATGTTACATTTAATAAATCACGGTCACCCTATGACTTTTAATATACACTGTATGGGAAGCGACAAGGCATCACATTGAGTAGGGTGACCAAACTGTAAAAATGCCTTTCATTAGGTTTATCTTTTAATTCTGTATCATGCCTTGTACTCTTGCTTCACTACACCAAAGTCAACATGTATATGCTCACTAGATCCAGCTGTCACCAGAAGGCTGCCTCTTTCCTCGCTCAGCGCATCGGTATATATATATTTTTTAAATTAATTACAGAAAAAAAATTCATAAATATAGTTCTCAAAAGACCTACTTAACTAACTACAAACTAACCTAATACCCGCTCAAAAGTCCCTATCACGCTCGCGGCGTTGCCGGGTCGTATGGCGATAGAGACTTGTTGGACATTACAAGCCGTAGCCCGGAACGGGGGTTACTGCCCCTCTCCCTTTTTTTCTGAGACAGCCGAAGCTGAACAGCTTGGTGAGGGGACCCTCACCGTGGCCGAAACCCTCGGAGTCGAAGCTCCCCTTCCCGAAGGTAGCGTGCAGGGCGACACCACTCGCTGGTCCCTCGTGACTACCTCCACGCCAGAAAAACCCCAGGTTCCATCCCCTCAGGTGGCCTATGCGATTTTTATACAGGTGGTCATCCTCACAGCCCACACCCAACACCGGCTGCGTGTTAACCCCCGGTCCGTCATCATAGCATAGGCCCTCTGCCTAGACAGGTTATAGGGCCGCAGTTTTATAGAGGACAGCGGCATTCCTGTCCCTCTCCCGAAAGCCTCTTCCAGCCAATACTCAGGAGTTCTCATAGAACCCTTCCCTTTCCCCCGGATCAACCGGATCAAGATAGAATGAGAAGGGCCCTGGCACTCGAGGAGGTTTCCCGTTATTGCACCCCAATTGCCTCTCTCCTTTCACTGACTACCTAATTACTGGAACAATTTCTTTATTTATTTGAGATAGTATAAACTATAACAGTTACAATCACGTCACTTTAGTCACTTCGCGCGACCGGTTCGAATAGCACTCTTAGGGCCGGTTGCACCACCCAGTAAGTTAACGTCAACGTCATCGTTAAAAAATCTTGTATGAAAAATTTGACAGTTTTCTATGGGATGACAGCTCCGTCGCCATATTTAACGTTGATGAGTTCGTAAGTTGTGCGTGGTGCAACCCACCCTTGGTGCTCGAAGATGGAGACCTAAGCACTCTGAAACATGTCGTGCGAAGTAACTAAAGAGACGTGAGTGTAATCGTTGTTTTATGTCTCACGAGAGTTTAAATTTAATAATTTTGAGATAGAAATTAGTATGTGTACACGGTGCTCGTGAGGAACCCAAATAATTTTTCCAGCATATTCCTGATCATAAATGGAGACTAAAATGTCATATATTTTTTTCTGGAATTCGCCTAGTTTCAGAGTTACTACCACAATTAAATAAAAAAACATTTTTTAATGTGACTCTGTGCAAAACGCTTTTTTGATAGAGATTTCACCCTTTATGGGGTCTAGTCTAGACTTTCTTATTGACATATATCAAAGTGCCAAGGAATACTTCACATAAACTATTTTTTACGAAAAAAAATGTACAAATTTATTTTAATCGACAGTTTTACCAATAACTCCTTATGTTTTTATGTTCAAAAGTATTAAAAATAAAGAAATAAAGCAAAAAAAAATGTGTATATAAATATGCTTTAGATATTTGTACCATACACATGTCTTGTGTGAATCACCTAAGTAGATATCTAATGGAAGTAATGGATTATTATTTACGGAAATGTAATTCTCGCATTAGATGCATCAGCATAACGGAAGATATTATAACTTGTAATTTATCATTGTAATTGATTTCCTCAATGAATTTTAAATATTTTCCGTAATAAGTGAATTAATTAACAATAAGGTAGTCAAGATGCCTATTTATTTTATGCCTACAGGTTGTTACCCTTCAACTTTTAACTAAACAGGGTGTAAATAAAAAACCGGTGTTCCGTTTAATGGCAAAAATAGTATCGTATTGCGACTTAGAAAAAATAGGAGATAAAATATTAACACGAAAGTTTTTTTTGTATGGGAACCGTAGTCCCAGACTGCCAACACTCCATACGAAACCAATTTTTTTCGCATGTTTTTTTTTATCGTGCGTTTTCATACTAAGAATACGATGCCAATAATTCCCTTAAATGGTTCACCAGCATTTTTGTCACAGCCTGTAGATATTGTGCGATGTAAATAAAAAAATATCAAAATTTATAAATTTTGATTTATAAGCTGTCAAGTCTAGGTTTTGTGATGTGGCAGATTTAAACTCTAACTTCTACAAGAATATCTATTAAGCCAGATTGAATTATTTCTGCAACATCGTGACTTGTACGTTCGACCTGAGTGCCTACTGCGAAACATTATTACATCTCGAGTCGTAGCTCTTTACTAATAACGAACGATTAGATTTCTTTATACCACGGCGGTGGCAAACAAGTATACGGTTCGCTACCGTAGCCTATAAACGTCTGCAATTCCAGAGGCGTCCCATTGGTGTTTATAGTGGTAATTTTTTAAGATGTCGGAATCTTACTAAAGAGTTCTACCTACAATTCCGACATCTTTAAAAAATCGTACTATAGTTGCCAACCCTTTATAAAAAGGATGATTCACTGTGTTGACGGCTAAATGGACAGGAGGCCCCCCCGTCGTCAACACTGCATTCTCCTTGAGCTGTCTCTGATTAGATCTTTATTTTATTTTATTTGCTAGCTTTTGCCAGCGGGTTCGCTCGCGTTAAATTCGGGGTAACACGGTCCCCTTTCCTTATTTAAAACACAGAAGAGAACTCGGAATAGAATAAACCGCACACAAATAGTCCGCATACCAATTTTTAGCTTTCTACCTTGAAAATTACGTAATGCTCTATACAAACTTCCACCCCCCCATTTTAGGGAAGTGGGGGGTTAGAAAGAGACAAAAGTAGCCTATGTCACTCTCCATCCCTTCAACTATCTCCACTTAGGCCGCACACACGAAACACGCGACCAGCGGCCGCGGCGAGCGGCGAGACGAGCGGTGGCGCGGTGGCGGTAGGCCGTTGACGAAACCAGCGGTCAATTCGCTCGGTAAGCCGCGGTGTAGTGATGTACCGACAATGTCAATGTCGAAACTCCGGCGTGGTTATTTTAATACGAGCTATTTTTTCTAGTATAAAATATTATTCCTTCTTTAGAAAAACCAAGTGCGATAGATGGACGGGCCGGTCGGCGAAGGAATACCTACACTATACAGTGTAGGTACTTATCTTATTGTCGTGCTGAATGGCGGGCCTCGCCACGTACCTATAGGTACTGACTTTTCAAGGCCTGCATATTCGGATAATAAAGATATAGGTCCTTACTTTCCACATTTAGTTCGTTTTTAGGGTTCCGTACCTCGAAAGGAAAAAACGGAACCCTTATAGGATCACTTTGTTGTCCGTCTGTCTGTCTGTCTGTCTGTCTGTCTGTCTGTCTGTCTGTCTGTCTGTCTGTCTGTCTGTCTGTCTGTCAAGACCATTTTTCTCAGGAACGCGTGGAGGTATCAAGCTGAAATTTATATCAAATACTCAAGTCTATTGTCCCTTGCAGCTGTGAAAAAATCAAACTTAAAAACCAACGCAATCAAAAGATACAGTCGTTTATGCTGCAAATTTTAGAGTTTTTCGGCACTCGCAAAACCTACGGGGTACTTCCCGTGAACTCAGAAACTTGAAATTTGGCACGAAGCAACGTCATATAGCATAGACAATGGAAAAATTACAAAAAGCAGACATTTTTAGTAAAATCATACAAAAAAATATTTTTAAATTTTTTAAACTGACTGCCTTTTTCCTCGTAAACACGTAGAGGTATTAAATTGAAATTCATGTCAAATACTCAGGGCTATAGGACCTTTCAGATGTAGCAAAACCAAACTTTTATGTCAACGCAATCAAAAGAAATAGCAATTTAAGTCGCATATTTTGAAACTGAGTACTCGCAAGAAACTCAAAACCTAAAGGGTACTTTCCGTAAACTCAGAAACTTAAAACTTGGCACGAAGAAACTTCATATAGCACAGACAAAGGAAAAATTACCAAAAGTAGACATTTTGATTAAAATCATACAAAAAAAATTTTTTAAATATTATACTTACTACTTTTTTCCTCGTAAACGCGTGGAGGTATTAAATTGAAATTCATGTCAAATACTCAGGGCTATAGGACCTTTCAGATGTAGCAAAACCAAACTTTTATGTCAACGCAATCAAAAGAAATAGCAATTTAAGTCGCATATTTTGAAACTGAGTACTCGCAAGAAACTCAAAACCTAAAGGGTACTTCCCGTAAACTCAGAAACTTGAAACTTGGCACGAAGAAACTTCATATAGCACAGACAAAGGAAAAATTACGAAAAGTAGACATTTTTAGTAAAATCATACAAAAAATATTTTTTTTAATTTTTTACTTACTACCTTTTTCCTCGTAAACGCGTAGAGGTTTTTGCTTGTTATAGGTGTTTACGGAACCCTCGGTGCGCGAGTTGGACTCGCACTTGGCCGGTTTTTTTTTATATCTGCCCACAATCTATTTATCACTGTTCTACTCTTATGGTATTTATGTTTGCTTTTCCATAAGGGAGGCCTTTCCGATATAGCAGATATTACTTCCTCTACTGACATCTCGTTAAATACGCCGATAAAATTTAAAATCACTACGACAGCACGTCACAACACTACCTCGCCGCGCACGTCCGCCGCTCGATTAAGCTAGACGCTCGTGCACCGCCGCCCGCCGCCGGCCGCGCGCGCGTCTCGCCGCTGTTTTCGTAAACGGTTTCTAAAAATTTCATACATTTCTGTACATTTTGATCTCGCCGCTCGCGCTGCCGCTCGTCTCGCCGCTCGCCGCCGGTCGCTGGTCGCGTGTTTCGTGTGTGCAGCCTTAAAAAATCACGTCAATTCGTCGTCCCGTTTTGCCGTGAAAGACGGACAAACAAACAAACAGACACATACACTTTCCCATTTATAATATTAGTATGGATTTAGGGATAACAAACAAAAATACAAAAATATTACATATAAGTATTTGTTAAGTACGGTCAACAGCATTATCCCCAAGTTATTTATCGCGATCGCGATATTACATGAAATAAAATCTCGCTATGGCCGCCGCTTGCCGCTACCGCCGTCGCTTGTAATGGTGGCCGAGCCTGTAAAACGGAAGTAGGTACAATTAGAAAACTAGATAGTATTATGGGAAGCCCACGTTAATGACGTAAGCTAATCTAATCTCTGTTTAACGATGGGTAATGAGTGTTATTTTACTGCATCGAGGTACATATTAGCCACCGATATGTAATAAATAATGGGATACACCATCAGCCCAAAAACATGGCCCCACAATATTGCTGTAAAAGCGACTCGTACAGCAGTTTTTCGGTCAGTTTTATTCGACTTTATTCAGTGATAAGGCCAGGTTACAAATTTTCTAGAGCCATATTTTCGGTAAATCTTGTTTGAGACTGTACCTCTTAGTATAAGAGCCCACGACACTAAAGCGAAGCGCGCGATTGATGTGCCTCTTGGAACAGGAGTATTTCGTGATGTTGCTGTTATAAAAAGATCAGGCGCTAGGTTTAGGCGTACATCTATATCATGCTGCTGCTACTGATAAGACCAATCACGATGAAGTATCTATGGTTACCGACAAAGTGGGTCTAAATTCGTGCACAAATACTTACAATATCTCGTACAACTGAAAAGCTCTTCATTATATCACGATTGTATAAAATACTACAATAGGCATGGTGAATTTTTTTCATGTATGGTATCAATCGATTCGTTTTGTTGTGAGGATCAAATGTCTATATGCGGCCAATTGCGTTAAAGCAACACAAACGTCAGAAATTAGACTTAAAGTCTGAGATTTGCATTTGTTTCTCGAAACGCTCCTAACAAAATGACGTGCAAAAGTGACGTCACGATCATATAGTCGCCCTGTTTAAAGTATGGAAAAATATGAAATTGCTATTTTTACAGTGAAATGTTGCGTAAACCATATACATAAGTATATGGTTGCCATACAATTTATTTTACAGTAAAATGCTAAAAACGAACAGTATCATTGTATTTTATTTCATACTTTATAAAATCGTAATTTTTGAAATTTTGAAGCCTGAAATTAGACTTAAAGTCTGAGATTTGCATTTGTTTCTCGAAATGCTCCTAACAAAATGACGTGCAAAAGTGACGTCACGATCATATAGTCGCCCTGTTTAACGTACTTATGGAAAATTATGAAATTGCTATTTTTACAGTGAAATGTTGCGTAAACCATATACATAAGTATATGGTTACCATACAATTTATTTAACAGTAAAATGTTAAAAATCGAATGGTATCATTGTTTTTTTTAAATTTCGTACTTTAAAAAATTAGAAAATTTTGTAATTTTGAAGCATGATATCTTTGAACCATTTTAATAGATTTTTTAATTTTGAATAATTCTGCATCCTATGTACACAATTTTATTGCATAATTCAACATGTGTCATCATCCCTATTGTTTGAATTAAAATAATTGCTGAATAGATAACACTTATTAATAAAATAGGTACTAGTAAAGTAGATGCACGTTATACGGTGCATTTTGCATTCGTAAAAGCGACGTGTTAGTAGAATAATGAAGAGTCAAAGGACAAATAAGTGCATTATAAAAATGCCAATCATTACCTTCTAATGTAAAATGCGTCTAATTGGTTACCTGTAAATGATTAGTATATAGAATTTTTTATACAATGTCGATTTTAATTCCGTTATATTTTAGTTCCATTTAAGGCCATACCTAAATTCTCGAAAACCACGCCCACTAGTAAGATATATATTTATAGCTCTCGTACATTAAAAAAAGAGATGCAACGCTCTTTATAACTGCAGTTTTTGAACAAATGACGAATAATATGAAAACACAATAAACAAAAACTAGTTAATACCTTTATCATATTTATATTTTATTGTTATACTTCTTTAATTTTAGGTAAACAATCAGTTTTAGTGTCAAGAAGACCTGACTTTGAAATATACGATTTTAAGCAAACATGGTCAATCATTACAATCCAGAGGACGAGGTAGACCTTCGGCCACCTGGTGGACTAAAGTGCAGAAGGAGATGAAGCAGGACAGCCTTACTAAGCAGACAACCCAGAACAGACCTCTCTGGCGTTGATGTACAAGGAGACCCGACTCCAGATAAACTGGAAAGAGGGTTGGCCAAAGAAGAAGAAGAGTCACTAATAAGTCTAATAACTAAGGAGAACTTACGGATCACTGGATACCAGACACTTGACAGACTAAACCCATCTTCCCACCAAATATATCGGAACGGCCTAGGTACTCAAAAATATCTGAACATATCGCTTTGGCAATAGAGGCGTTGTTCAGATATTTGTGACCACGTCGGCCGCTCCGATATATTTGATGGTAACTGTACGTGGTATAACATGTTCTACTAACTTGATTGACGGCGGTGGAAAGGGCTTAAAAATATCAAATTCATTATTCTTGAATAATTTTAAATATTTTAATCCGGTTTTTGAGAGTGACCCCAAAAAGTAACCATGCCGACGAGTGACAAGAGAGAGTGGCCATAAATAGGTACTTATTAACGAAATACAGTTAGAAAAACGACTTTCCAAGTTAGTTTGTCCCACGCTATTGGTGAAACACATTTGTGTTCCACAGCGGTAAGCCTCAAATTAATAAAAGAACCATCCACATTATGCATTTTGTATGCATATGTATAAAGTTAACACGCAGCTAGCTAGCTGACGTTTCATGGGTCATAAATTTGCCTAACTTTATCATACTAGAAGATTGCAAGCCGTATTTTAATTCAGTAAAGTTCAATTTCGTTTAATGGCAGATATATTACTATCTTGTTAGATTTCGGGTTATTGTATAGCATAATATCTATTTTGTGCAAACCATACTGTAAATATTGTTAACAGTGATTATTAGACTCATACTTATAGTAAAATCTGCTTGTAATGATATCGAAGGGAAGTGATAACGACGTCATATTAAAGCGGACGACTTTTATGCAGAGTCATAAACGGATTCTACTCGTACTGAAGGTACCTTACTTAGTTTAAATAATCATAATAACTGACTTTTGTTTGCAGTTTCTTTATGTTGTTTGAACGCGGTGGTTAAATTATAAATCTATGTGATATATTGAGAATATAAATACTTCAAAACTTTATTTTGACATTGTCACTCGACGTATAGTTTCGCATCGAATCAATATAAAAATGTCAATAATTTATGTAGCGTTCGGAAGTATTCGTAAATTCCGAGTTTTCTCGATCGGAAAGGATTATGCACTTTCTTACAAAATCTGTTTAAAGCGGGGTATTTACCATGGATATTTGTTTTTATGAATTTCGGATATTTCGGCACAGACATGCGCCATTATCACGGAGTAATTGAAGTTCCTGCGAGTGTTAGTTGTGGTCTCCCCACCACACACTATAGCGATCTATCCTTTAACATGGTTGACGGAGAGCTACACACGTCAGATATGACACAATAATGAGAGCAACGAAACCGGTGGTGCATGGCGCATGTAACTGTGCCGAAATATAGGAAACTCATAAAAAACATGGCAAAAGTTTTTGTAATGATAATGACCACATGGTAACACAGCTAGCATTAGCTTAAAATCATATAATATGCACTATATCTACATCTGAATCTGAACAACGCTACACCACACATAAGAGTCGTAAGAAACGTTAGACAAACCATTCAATTATTTATCATATTTTAATGCAATAAAGTATAAATTTAAACTAGTTTTCCCAATGTCAACCTCAAAAGTATCTTTACATTTGTTACCTTATTACAAGGTAGTAAGGTGCAAATTGTAAACACATATTCGACGTGTACGAGCGACTGTTGCTAATCAGGAAGCCTCAAAAGGCCAGACATGTTGCACTTTTTTTCAAAAACTACTTCTCTAATTTGCGGTGAGGTCATAGACCTTATAAAAACTATGAGCACTCTGATGAGAAAAAATCAGAAGACTGTAACGGAAGATAATATGACGGTGCACACTATAAGATAATGCATTTAGCTTTGTAATAGTTTTGAATGGTACTTACTCAACTTTTTCCGAATTTAAGTGCGTCAAAGTTCAAATATTTACCAATACTTTTTTTGTAAAGTTACTTAGGTATTAAGCCAAGTCTTAATAAATTTTTGGCCCAGTGAACGTCCTCATTTGTGAATTTTCATCTGTATTGTATTAATAAAGGTGAACTCGAGAACTATGTATTTTGATTTGATTGACAGTTTTCATTGAATGGTATACCTTTTTACAAGCATTTAGTTAACTCACAAAGTTCGTTGATTACGTAAAATCAAGCCACATGTAAACGTGATGTCCGGTTAGGCCGAAATTTTGCTTACTTGCGTAACTTGCGTGACTGGAACGACACAACAATGTAATAATATTGTCTTATTCAGCAGTAAATGACTTCGTCGTCGGCGTTTCGAGCCGGTAATTAAAAATGGGTTTTTTGACAAAAACATATTTTATATACATATAAAATATCAATTAAAATGGTTTACCGTTATTAAATATATATTAATTAAAATTAGTGTGATTATAATTATTCGCTTGTAACCGCAGTGTGCACATTCCTAAAATAAAATTGTTTCACTCAAGCTTAGACTATTTTAGTGCATGACGTTTGGTTTTATTGTGCTTTTAAGTTATTTATAATTACTAGTACATTATTTTAATTGTTTAGAAAGTATTTATATACATTTTTCTCACATTAAAGGGAAACTCAAAACTTAGTAACAATAGAAAAAAATATACATGCAGGTTATCATTAGGAGAATGACAAAGACTTGAGAAATTAACAGGTACCGTAAAATGGGATGAGTAGGGATTGCGTGGAGAGTTGGGTTATGAATGGGGAGAGAAGGGATGCCAGGGGGGTGAGATGGTATTTAAAGGCTACTGAAACCTAAATAATGTATTCGTAGTACAAATGGAGCTATAGTGATATTCATAAGAAAAAAAAACGATTCTTCAATGTTCTAAAATCACCTTTGTATTTATTTATTTATCGTATGGCTACATATCACTGGATATAGATAGGCGTTTCTTCTTTCGGATAGTATTAGCTTTATTTTTTTTTATTTGGTTATGGAGCGCATAATCAATGCGAAGCTCCTGGTATACCTAGAAGAGCACGACCTGGTCAGTGATCGCCAGTATGGCTTTCGCCACGGTCGCTCGACTGGAGACCTTCTAGTGTATCTCACGCACCGCTGGGCTTCAGCCATTGAGAGTCAGGGAGAGGCATTGGCAGTCAGCCTTGATATAGCTAAGGCGTTCGATTGGGTCTGGCATCGAGGTCTTCTGTCGAAGTTGCCAGCTTACGGCCTGCCCGAGGGATTGTGCAGATGGGTTGCCAGCTTTTTGTCTGGCAGAAGCATACGAGCCGTAGTCGACGGAAGTTGCTCCAAAAGCATGGACATAAACGCTGGTGTCCCGCAAGGCTGAGTGCTATCCCCAACGCTGTTTTTGCTGCATATCATTGATATGTTGACACATTGTCGGCGACATTCATTGTTACGCGGACGACAGTACTGGGGATGTCTGTTACACGGGCCGTGGCAATATCCCTCGATCCGTTGTGGTAGAGTCGGTAGAGAGTCGTGAAAAACTTGTATCGAGAATACTCTTTCTGGAGTCTCCGTGTGGGGTCAGGACAACTTAGTCCCATTCAAGCCCACAAAGACACAAGTTTGCGCGTTTACCGCTAAGAAAACCCCATTTACTGTGGCCCTTCATTTCCAAGGCACAACCCTTACAATGTCATGGAGTATTGGGATCCTCGGTGTCGACATTTCCAGTGACGTCCAATTCCGTAGTCACCTTGAAGGGAAAGCCAAGCTGGCATCCAAAAAGCTCGGTGTGCTCAACAGAGCGAGGAGATACTTCACTCCGGGGCAGAGACTGCTTCTATACAAGTCGCAAGTCAGACCCCACTGGAGTACTGTTGTCACCTTTGGGCGGGAGCACCTGGATACCAGCTTGGGCCTTTTGACTCGGTACAAAGGCGCGCTGTGCGGATCGTCGACGATCCCAAACTCACGAGCGATATTGAACCTTTGAGTCTAAGGAGAGATTTTGCCTCCTTATGTGTGTTCTATCGCTTGTACAATGGGTTGTGTTCTGAAGAACTGTTCGATATGATGCCCACGGCAGCTTTTTATCACCGCACCGCTCGCCGCCGGCAGGGTGTTCATCCTCACACCCTGGAGTCCAAAGGGTCGCGCACAGTACGGTTCAAGAGGAATTTCCTCCCACGGACGCTGCGGCTGAGGAATGAAGTCCCTGCCGAGGTTTTCCCAGCGGGCTACAGTAAGAGGTTCTTCAAAAAAGGAGTGAATAGGTTCCTAAAGGGTAGGCAACGCGCATGTGCTGCTTACCATCAGGTGGGCCGTATGCTTGTTTGCCACCGTCGTGGTATAAAAAAGAAAAAAAAAAGAAAATATGAAATCCTATCTCACCCCAACTACGAGGTACTACGGGGTGAGGAGGGATTTTGTGTTTATCGGTAAAGTTATGAAATGGAACTACCCAAAATCATAAAAAAACTAAAATACAAACGTCCGGGACATTTATTATTGTATATACAATGGTATATACCATTCAGTTTACATATGTAAAAATAAAATGGTATCGAGGTTTGTATGTCAGTTTTCTCCCTACTCACCCCATTTTACGGTATTCGATATTATTAAAGTTACTTTTTTAAGTTTTAATGGCTGAAGACTCTTTTTATCTGTGGCCGAAGTTTATACTCCAGCTTAAAATAATAACTTCATGGTTCGACCTATCGCCGATTTCGCGTGCCGTAGTGTCATTCAGATCTTCATAATTACAGATTTGATGACGAGACTATTGCGCAGGCGCAATTTCGCAGTTTTCAATGAACAGTGTAAGAAGACCTTAAGAAGTGTCGTGTCCTTTGAATACTTGCTTTGGAAATGATAATGCTGACTACAAAACGCTCCAAGTGTAGCTCAAGGCTACCAAGTATTAAAATACATAACTTTTCATCGTGCATTGCTCTACATAAGCCGAATTCTGCTACTCGATGTTATTGATCTATTGTGACATACTTTACATTTCAATTAGCTATTATGTACCTTCTCTCTTTATGTACTCTTTATGTAATGGAATAGAAAAAAGGTTATACACTTATCACCTAAAGGACGAAAGAAAGTTTATTCAACAAAAAAATCTCCAACTTTCCTAAACTTTAAGTACTTAACTGATATTGTCACTGCACCCTCAAGGATATATTTATAAATTGATTTATTTTATATTTTGAAAACGACTCTCCCCTTGTCTACATATTGGACGCACGAGGAACGCATTCAATGTATGTTCCAGGACGTTAAGGTTATTAGTAGCCTTAAGATGTATTATTATTGCCAAGGACATTATTATTATTCCAATGTAAACCTCAATAGGTAAACTTCGCCTTATGATCTACCCACTAGACATAATCGGAGACCTCTTTAAACTGGCTGTCTGTTTTAAAGATTGGAATGACGGCGCAGGTGTAATTATGTAAAGGTAGCATCTTCTTATGCTTGTCAAGGTTAGGTACCTACGAGATGGCAGTGAAAATCTAGTCTTTGCGATTGTTCGGTTTTTTGCTATAAGCAATGGTTATAAGGTCAAAATAAAGTATTATGTAATTAACTTGAGGTATTCAGGACTAGATAATAAATGGACGACTGTACTGTTAAGTTCTTAAAAATAACTCTTATTTCTAAAAGTAACTAGGTAAACTTATATAGATGTCATATACAAAGGAAAAAAATGACCTAGGCCTCCGGTGCCCAGGGCTGGGATCGAACCAGCGTCTTCTGCATTCGCGGCAGCAGAAGACACTGGTTCGATCCCAGCCCTGGGCACCGGAGGCCTAGGTCATTATTTTCCTTTGTATATGACATCTATATAAGTTTATGATTTATATAGTAGTGTGTCTACTTAAAATAAACAAATCAAAATATTTATTAAAAATAATTTGATTTGTTCTTCAGTAGTAACTAGGTACCTTGCGTGTCATTTATTTTGACGGTGACGAGGCAAAAGGTTAGTACGAGTAGGTATGGAATAAAAAAATAATGATTTTTAGTTGGACTAAGCGACGACTTATATTTCGTACCTTATTCATATGCTTTAATATAAATAAAACAGAATAGAGATATTATTCTTTAGGGTACCTCCCGTACACATGAAGTGGGGGTGAATTTTTTTCAGTCCTACCCTGATGTGTGGCGTATCGTTAAATATATCTTTTAAAAATAATAAGGGTCTTTTAGAACTATCTTTAGATAAAACTAATACTTTCGTAATTAATAGCTCCGAAAATGTAAACAAGGGTCTAGCTTATTCCATCGATATCTCATTAAACATTGACCCCAGCAAAAAAATGTATAAAATCTTTTTTGTAGAACTTTTTATATGAAAGAATTAAGTAAAAGAACATTTTATTGTATGGGCCATCGTTTCCGAGTTATTTATGAAAAACCAAAAAACGGACCTTAAAATATCAGGCTTCAAAATTTCAAAATATTACGATTTTATAAAGAATTAAAAAAAACAATGGTACTGTTCGTTTTTTAGCATTTTACTGTAAAATAAATTGTATGGCAACCATAATTTCACTGTAAAAATAGCAATCTCATAAGTTTTCCATACTTTAATCACGGCGACTACTCGTACATTATGCTCGTGACTTCACTTTTGCACGTCATTTTGTTACGAGCGTTTTGGGAAACAAATGCAAATCTCAAACTTTAAGTCTCATTTCTGACTTTTGTCTTGTATTAACACAATTAGCCCCATATAGACATAGGATCCTCACAACACAACGAATCGATTGATACCATACATGAAAAAAAATCATCATGCCTATTGCCGGAGTGCCATGTTCCGAATGAGAAGTAGGTACATTACTATTTTGAGATATTGTTATTTTCTTCACGAATAAGATAAATGCTGCACTACCAAAGAGTCGGACGCCGTTAGAAACCTCATTCAACGATAAATTAAAAATTCAAACTGGTTTTGAATAGCTCTTACGGCTTTCATGAGTGGTGTGGCAAGATGGCAATCTTACTAATATTATGAACTAGCGACCCGCCCCGGCTTCGCGCGGGATAAAAAACGGTTATTGTGGGTTATCCCTAAGAGATAGGCATATAATATTGCTGAATTTTATGTAGACCTTTTTAAGGTGTACAATACTGTAATACATTATTTTGATCTATCTCGTAGGGTTGAGCCAGCGTTTGCAATGTAAGCGCAAAAAATGTGTTTATTTACGACTTCACATTAGAAACCTCAGAAATTATCAGTGTTTCTCTAATATTTTATGCATGTATTATACATATAAACCTTCCTCTTGAATCAATCTAATCTATTACAAAACCGCATCTAAATCCGTTGCGTATTTTTAAAGATCTATGCATACATAGGGACAGACAGCGGAAAACCCCTTTATCTTATACTAATATTTAGTGATTTAACTGCTAGTTAAGAACGTTGGGAATGTCAACTGCTTTTCCAATGACAGTAGAAGTGCTGACTTCCGAGTCGAATCGGACTTTGACACCGAAACCTGCGCATGGGCTGCCGAGTATTCATGTTGATGGTGCAAGCAAACAGATGACCTAATCAGTGTAAGTACACAAAATAGGACAAACATTTAATATATTTATTGTTTTGTACGCCTTACTTAAATGCTTGCGTATTGTGCAGTTTCAGTGAAATTTCCAGCCGCGTACGCTCCCACGGTAGAATGAGTTTCTTGAAGGACCACAGTATGGGGACCTTAACCCTTTAACGGGCAAGACTGAAAAAAAAGGGCCGGCAGTGACTGGATGCGTAAAGCAGCAGACCGGGCTCTGTGGGAGAGGTCTATTGTCCAGCAGTGGACTGCAACGGGCTTCTGGTGATGACTAAAAAAATCCTCAATTCAAGCCTCATCACCAATCTTTAGTCCTAAAAATTCTGTACAAGAAAAATAATACAAAAATATGATGTTACTCCTGGTCTTTTTTGAGACCGTTACCCTATATAACTACGTCCAAAAGAGAGGTATGTGCTCTGCGATGTCTCACTTAGTGGTGTAGGGCATATCTCAATGATCGTACCCTCGCTCAAATCTGGAGCAAAGCCCGACTGGAGAAGTACCTCCACCGACCTACAGAAAGCCACAGCCAAATAGCACTACACCTTGTCCTCGATTCGACATGCCAAACTGCGAGACGTGGCTCTCACACTTGTCTCGCTAGGTGATAGAGTGAAATCCATCTGTCCACACGTGTCCACACCTAACTCAATCCGTCAGTAGGTGTCGCTAGAGCGTTTTGTCTATGGCTATGGCCACCATTATAGATGTCACTCTTCAGTGATTCCACCCCAAATTTCAACTGTCACAAAAGTGTGATCTTATAGTTGTCTCGCTAGCTACTGTCAGTTATGCCATGTCGAATTGAGGCCCTGAGTGTTGTATTCCTGCCAGTGAGTAAGGTTGCAAGAGAGGTTTCAGTCGAGTAATACTTTTTCTACGAGTGCTCAAAATAGGTGAGCCAGAATTCTTACCAGAACTGAGTTCTAAGAACACCTTCAGTAACCTTAATCTACCGGTGGCATGTGTCGGTGTTCGGGGAGGAGGACATTGACCTCCTAAGAATGTGTTATAATATTGCATGAAAATCCATAAGACCATCGTTAACCATGTCCTTCTTGAATGCCATAAACAACGTTTATAATAGTAGGACGTTCCTCCTCTCCGACCATTATATAATATTGTATGAAAATCCGTTTCAGCATCAGCGACGATGTTAAAATTTGCGACCATAAAAGCTCCGTCGAAAAGTATGCTACTAGTAGTTTGGTCTACAAAGTCATTATAGTTGACAAGTAGAAAATAGTAGTTTATGTAACTGTTACGTAATAAGGGTCCTTAAAACATGAGTGTGGTTTTATGAAACGAGCCGCAGGTGAGTTTCATAATAAGATCACACGAGTGTTTTAAGGCCTAATTACGTACAGTTGCATACACTGCTTTATCTACACTCATATTATTTATTCTAAATGCCGTATTCGGAAACCATAGAATGGCCGCCATTGCACCGCCATGGCCAACTCGATTGTGCCGGCGGTCGGGGAGGCGCGTGTCGGGCTGTCGGCGGCCGCGCGGGAGCGTGCAGGTGTACATTATGTTATCAAAACTCATAACACATCAATAGTTGAGCATGTAAAGTTAAAATTACGTTACTGCCACAGATAAAAAGCTTATCATAGTAAAATCGGTCGTGGTAATGCTAGCCATTGCCTGCCGTTTTAGAACACGTTTTAGAGAACTTACAATATGAGTGTAGATAAAGTCTTTTTTTATATACCTGTCAGCCATTTAATTGACAGACTGGAGTAGAAAATAGTAGATTGTTTGACAAGGGCCTAAAGTAGGCCACATTACCACGAGGTGGTTATTTTCCCAAACGAAGTGAGGGAAAATTGTTCGAGTGGTAATATGGCTTTTAGACCTGAGTAATGCATACTATTTTTCACTTCGATTGCGAGAAAATAAAATAAAAATACTTATTATTTACGCACAATAAATAAACATAGGTGAAATTATGGTTTAACTTGACGGTCGTTGAATTTTTTTAAACTTCTTTGACATAGATACAAAATATAAATACTGCGAATAAATGCCACAGACGACGGTAAAATTAGCTCTTTAAACGGTTTAAATTAAATTAAATATTTATTTATTTCGGAAACTTTCCATATTATGTTAGTTAGTTTAAACACGCTTTAAAGCGCTTCAAAAAAATTAAAATATTTTTAATGATTGTGAAGTAGGAACTAAAAAAACCGGCCAAGTGCGTGTCGGACCACGCATAGGAGGGTTCCGTACCTTCAATGGAATAAGAACCAAACTAATACCAAAAGGTCGTATCTGATGCCTATGGAAGAAGTTTCTTGGAGATAACACAAAAATGGCTGAACCGATAATGTTCAAAACAATTTTCGTAGAAAGTATATGATAAGGCGCATCTCTTCAAATGTTTTCATATTTTTTGAACTTACGGTTCAAAAGTTACGGGGGGGGGCTACACAACTTTTCTGATTTTCGAAGCGATTATTTCAGAAAATATTCACTTAATCACAAAATAGTCAAAGAAACCTCAATGTTATTTTGAAAGCCCTATCGATTGATGTGTCACATGTTGATATTTGGTTATTTTTTTTTATTTAGTTACCTGTATGGAGCGCCCCCCTAAAATTTTTTTTTTTCAAATTTAACTACATAACTAAGTAGCTGCATACAAAATACACCTTATGTGTAAATTTTATTCAGATACGTCGTATAGTTTCCGAGTAAAATGCCTGTGACATACGGACGGACAGACAGACAGACATGTCAGACGAATCCATAAGGGTTCCGTTTTTTGCCATTTGGCTACGGAACCCTAAAAACACCTCATGTTTTGAGAAATAAATTGCGTTTCCTGATTGGTCGATTTTAACATTGCTGTATTCTGATTGGTTGATATTAAATTCATGTTTTTTTTAAGGATTTAAATTATTTACACAGTATACGGACCAAAAAAGTATCTAGCGTTCCGATTAACTTCGATATGTGTTGTGATTGGTGGATTTAATATGGTGAAGTGTTCTGATTGGTCAATTTTTTTTTTTTTTTTTTTTATACCACGACGGTGGCAAACAAGCATACGGCCCGCCTGATGGTAAGCAGCTACCGTAACCTATGGACGCCTGCAACTCCAAAGGAGTCACATGCGCGTTGCCGACCCTTTACAAAAAGGAGGATTCACTGTGTTGACGACTAAAGGAACAAGAATGTCCCTCATCGTCAACACACTGGGTCCTCTTTGAGCTCTTTGGCAACCTTACTCACCAGCAGGAACACAACACTATGAGTAGGGTCTAGTGCTATTTGGCTGTGGTTTTCTGTAAGGTGGAGGTACTTCCCCAGTCGGGCTCTGCTCCAGATTTGAGCGATGACATTCGCTGAACGTGCCCTACCACACTTAGCGAGATGCCATTCGCAGTGCCCATACCTCTCTTTTTGGCGTAGTTTAAGGACATACCCAGGTCCGGACGTAGTTTAAGGACATACCCCGGGTCCAAGGACAAAATGTTTTGAGGAATTTAAAATGTTTTGTAAATCATAAATATGTGTACATATTAGCCCTAGAGGCTAAATGTACTACTTTAGTCCGCCTTGGTATGCATAATATGACACATTTTTTGAGCATGAGAATTGAAAAAAATATTATAATACAGCTGTCCATTTATTTCATAAAAATTAAAAATCCACCTACAAAAGGCATATATTAAGTCAATCCTGGCAGCTAGCTGTCATATCGACAACTAAACGGTTAGAGCCGTGGTCCGAATCACACTTAAACGCTCGCAACGCTAACAGTGCTGATAGTCGGTCCGAATCATTAGCGCGCTCAAGGCCGCGTAAGTAGTGTTTTGATTCGGACCACCGTAAACGGCTGCGTGAGCGCTGTCAATGTCAATTTAATGAAAATCATGTGTCAAACGTATGTCAAATGTCAACTTGACGTTTATGCTCGAGGTGCTTACGCCTAGGACCGTGAGCACTGTAAACGCTGTCAAGTGATATCATTCAATGACGTCACGACATCTATGTTGGCTGTGAGTGCTGTAAGCGTGATTCGGACCGCAGCTTAGGTAAAGTGATCGCCATGTAGACATTTTAGAGAAAAAAGCCTTAAAAAAACATGTCTCTGTCGGTTTTTTTTTAAATCTTATACATGTAACTTTGATATGACACGAACGCCCACCATCATATCTCCGCCCCGCTCACCGGTGGCAGAGCGTTTACCATGGATTTTTTACTTATTTTTATTTATTTATTCAATTAAAAATAAACATTGTTTTGACAAAAACGAGACTTAATCGCGTACTTTTATTATTTGTATTATTTTCCTGACGTTTCTAGCGTGATATAACGATCATGGTCGCAGGCAGACCAGAATGACGAGGATCTCCTAGCCACGTGGGTTTTCCGAACTACCCGCACTTGGTCTCGAATATGCACATTTACGCTAGGGTTGTCACTTTGTCTACACACAACACTCACGACATCCGATCCGTCAGGAAAATAATAAAAGTAAGTGTACGCGATTAAGTCCCGTTTTTGTCAAAATAATGAGTGAAATCGTGTGAGTTTTAATCAGTAAAATAAACATTGCATTTGAAATTAGTATATACATATTAAACATGATAAATCTTAAACTTAACCAGAAAAACAAAAACTACAACACGAAAAATTTGTTAGAACTAATGTCAGTCAAGTATTAAATTAACAATTTACATCACATTCATGGGTAAATACTTAAAAGAAAACAAATGATTAACCTTTCCACACCCCTGCCAAAAAGTCGTTCAATCGATAGTAAGAAAATGATTAAATAAATGATACCTTCGGTAACATTTCAAAAGATAAAAGATATTTATTCTTTTATTTTGGCACATTACAATGCACTTATGAACGTCAGAGAAAAAAAAAACTACCACCGGTTCTAACTCTACACCTCTGACCCGAGAAGTATTGTGACCGGCAAGAAACTCGGCGGGACTTATTTTTTCAAAACAGTGATACAGTAATATTATATCTTAAAGATACACAATAATGCGTAGTTCTATAAGAAGACATATCAAAACAGCTTGAGAGACATACAATGTACGTATTGCTTAATAAAAATAAAATAAAATAATAATAATAACATTTGATATGCTTTGTGCCATCTTGAATTGTACAATAAAGATTAAATAAATAAATAAATATAGTCAGGTTTCATGTGAGGTTAATGATTTTCTCCTGTATATCATAATTAGTTATATACAGGGGTATAAATTGGGGGGATATTTTTAACCAGTTTGTAGGGCAGCTACTAGATCCTGTGCCGCTACGCGAAAATGGTCTTATGGTCTTAGAAGACCTTTCCTAACTTTATAATTTGTAAGTATTGCCATTATTATTTTTTTGCAAAATTATACAGTCAGCTAGAAATTATTTTTTCATTAAAAATAAATCGATCCAGGTTAAATCAGAGATTAAAAGTCGCTTTGGAACGAACCGAGTCAGGGCACTAGGAAAGGCAAAAATCAAAGAAAACATCTATATATATATATATAACTCAAAGGTGACTGACTGACTGACTGACTGACTGACATAGTGATCTGTCAACGCACAGTCCAAACCGCTGGTTCTAGAGATTCCAAATTTGGCACGTAGGTTCCTTATAAGGGGTGCGCTAAGAAAGGATTTTTCAAAATTCATCCCCTAAGTATTCCTAACAATAAATGAGTAAATACGTGTTGCAGGTTTTTTGAGAATTCAACCCCTAAAAGGGGGAAATGTGGTCAAAAAGTCTGAAAATCAACATGGGTATTGTTTCTATGGTTTATCGGGTCGTTGATTACGAAAACAACAACGATTTTAAAATCCGACGTGGCGGACGTGAAATACCATCTCCCCTGTTAGGGTACAATGGGGTTGAAATGTCTAAATATCCATATGGGTGTCGTTTTTGTGATTTTTTGGGACGTTAATTAAGAAAATGGCATCGATCTTGAAATTTAATATTGTGGACATGAAAATTCTTGAAAGTATTTGTGCCAAATTGCAATCTTCTTCTAAATATATAAAAGAAGAAACTGACTGACATATCAACGCACAGCCCAAACCGCTGGTTCTAGAGATTCCAAATGTGGTACGTAGGCTCCTTATAAGGCATAGGCATCCCTATGCACTTAGAAATATTTTTTTAAAATTTACCTCCTAAGGGGGGAAATGGGGTTCAAAGTTTGTATGGGAAACGAGATTAGTTCAACTATTTTATTCGAAACTTTACAGGAGTATTCCTAACGATAAATGAGAAAACAAGTGTTTCAGCTTTTTTGAGAATTCAACCCATAAGGGGGAAATGTGGTGACAAAATTTAAATATCAACATGGGTATTGTTTCTATGGTTTATCGGGTCGCTGATTACGAAATCAACACTTAAGGGGGTGAAATGGGGGTTGATAGTTTGTATGGGGAATTTTTAAACGTTGAACCAATTTAGATGAAACTTGGTATAGAGATAGTTTGTGTACCGGGAAACGACATGGGACAGTTTTTCAATCAATCTTTAAGGGGGTAAAATGGGGATTGGAGGTTTGTATGGAGATTTTTTTACCGCGAACCGATTTAGATAATTTTGTTTTGGATATAGTTTGAGTCCCAGGAAACAATAGAGAATATTTTTTAAGCCGAAAATCAATCTTAGAGGGGTAGAATACATGTTGGTAGTTTGTATGGCGAATTATTAACCGCTGAACAGACGATTGAAATGAAACTTGGTACATATTATATAGATTGAGTCGCGGTAAACAATATAGGATAGTTTTTATCTCGAAAATCAACCCTCTAGGGGTTGAAACGGGGGTTGAAAGTTTGTATGGGAAATTAATAACCGTTGAACCTATTTCGATGATTTGGTATGGAGATATTTTGCGTTCTGGGGAAGTATATATAATAGTTGTTATCCCAGAAGTCATTCCTTAAGCGGGTAAAAAGGAGGGTGGATTACTAATTCCACGCAAATGAAGTCGCGGGGAAAAGCTTCTATTCAAGAGTAGAAATCTGTAGTAATCATAATCTCTCAGTAGTAAGTCGTTGATGGCGTTACAATTAAACAATTATTGCAATAATTTCTTTAAAATAAAAAATGAGGGAACCGCCGTCTTCAAAACGTGGTATACCGAAACCTCCAGAATGTAACGAATACTTTTCCGAAAACCGCTTTTAAATCAGTTCAGCGAAACGCAAGATGATCACGGACAAACATACATTCCTACATACAAACATACGAGTCTAACTGAGAACCTCCTTTTTTAGTACTTTTAGTACGCGGGCGAAGCCGCGGGAAAAAGGGAAAAAGCTAGTTCTACACATAAAAAGTGAAACCATTATACCAGTTCTTGGAAATTTTCGACAGTTCATAATAATGGGGAAAAGCGAAAGTATGTTACGTGCCGTACTATTAGATTATTACAATGATATAATCATATCATACACATATCATGCCGCTAAGTGAGGCCTTTAGTTTTTAATGCCAGCGTTTCTTTTCTACAGACATTTGAGCACGGAACGGTAAAATTGTTTCGCGACAAAAAATGTGGCAAATTACTTTCAAAATATATAGTTAGATGGTTTCTTATTTACGGCATAGCCAAAGAATAGTATTGACTTTTTCTTACACTACTTAGTACTGAAACTCATGATGCCGGTTGTACCAAATCGTCTGTTAACGTCAACGGCATCGTTAAAAAAATCTTGTATTTTTCTTAATACCACGACGATGGCAAACAAGCATACGTTCGCCTGATGGTAATAGCTACCGTAGCCTATGGACGCCTGCCAGAGGTGTCACATGCGCGTTGCCGACCCTGTACAAAAAGCACGTTATCCACGTTAATCACCTAACATCGATCACCCAGGTGATTGTAGTGACCATTTTGTCTTCTGAGATCCCCCAGGTGATCCATTTACGTTATCCATAAGTGTTTCTTTTCCAAAAAACAGTTCCTCCGCAACTTAACTAGACAGAGCCCCGCTTTGCGGGGCTCCTATTTCTGGGCGGTTTGCCCTTCGGGCATCTGAAGCTACCTAACGAACCTAACCTAACCACCTAACGGCCAATAGGATCACCTGGGGGATCTCAGAAGACAAAATCGTCAAATACAATCACCTGGGTGATCGGGGTCAGGTGATTAACGTGGATAACACCACAAAAAGGAGGACTCACTGTGTTGACGGCTAAAGAAAGAAGAGGATTCGTCATCGTCAGCACACTGGGTAACCTCTTTGAGCTCTTTGTATGAAAGTTTGACAGTTTTCTATGGAATGACAGTTTTCTATGGGTTCGTTAGTTATGCGTGGTGCAACCAACCGTAATTCTTCCACCGCTACTGACAATAGTTATTTGTGCAACAAGAGAGGAAAGTTGGTTTTTCTTACGAGTGTTGATTTTGCCTCGCTACGCTCCAGATTCTAACTTAGAATCACTCGCTTCGCTCGTGATTCAATTATAGAATCTTTCGCTTACTCGGGACTCAAAAACACGAGATGTAAAATAACTTTGCTCTCGTGTGACACATATAACTTTTCACCGCAGTAGTGAGAACATATTAGAGGTAAAAAATATGTAGTTCGATTTTGTAATAGACCCCTAAGTATGAAGTGGCAGTTCATGGCCTTCACTAAATTAAAAAGCTAGCTACTTTGTCTGACTCCCTGGAGTAACGAAAGTCGCACTTTCGTCACTGTTTTTTCGCAGGGAAGTAGGCTTGTTCGAGCTGCTGAGGTAAAAATTGGTTTTCAAAACACCTACTCGGAAAAGCTTAAGAACTGGCAACCCGGCGGTAAGACGTCAGACTTTCAATCCGTAGGTCTCGGGTTCAAAACCCGGCTAATATCACTGAGTTTTTCAGTGAAGTCTTCTTCTTCTTCTTCCTAGCGTTTGTCCCGGCTTGGGGTCCGCTTGACAACCTAATCCCACGAATTGGCGTAGGCACTAGTTTTCACGAAAGCGACTGCCATCTGACCTTCCAACCCAGAGGGGAAACTAGGCCTTATCGGGATTAGGTCCTATCAGGCATCGGGAACCGTTTTTACTCTCCATACTAAAATACCGCTTAATTTCGTTATTTTTTCTCTCTCTCTCTCTCGTTTCTTATGTCATATTTAACCGGGCCTGATAACACTAAGGCAATAAATATTTTTTGATTTAAATAAGCACCTAACGTATGTCAGCTTATTGTTCATTTTTCAAAAACCTATTAGCTCGAGTTATCGGGTTTCACCTCGCAACCCTCGAAATACAGTATTGAGTTCTACATAAAACCCATAAAATAATAAAATATGTCGCATTATTAAGGGGTTTTTTGCCGGTTAAGATCCCTGCTCGTGATTCATTTATCGTTTTCGCATATTTAGTCTTAAACGATTTTCGTCTATGCGGTCGCCATTATGTCGAATGCGGTTAGGCAAAAGGTCTGAAGTCCTAAGTTTAGTGGCTGATGTAAATCCTACGTTTAGTGGTTATCCTACTGTGTCATTGACCTGCATGCACGATATACACCGTGAGCCCGGAGAGATCGACAGATTTCAAACAAAATGAAGGGTACACGGAAAGAACATGTCTAGTCACTTTTTTTGTAAAATGAGATTTTTATATCAAAATGTAGAGCTTGAAATGAACTATTATTAACAACTTCTGTTTCAGCTGTAAATCTTAACGTAAGTCCACATTTTAACTCTTAATAACCATCTAGTTTTGAAAATAGTATGATTATTTGAATCGTTCCAAACTATAAAAGCGCACTGTAACTCAAAATGTTGTCAAAGTGACTAGACATGTTCTTTCCGTCTAACCTTCAAATAATTTTCAATACCTAATTTATTTACAAAAAGGATTATCCATAGTTATATTGTGAGTCCGAATCGAACGTCATATTCCAAAATGGTTTCCAATGTCTTTGTGTAAACTGTGTAAAATTAGCCGTATTTTGCGCTTCAATTTTGCTTCTAGCAATTTCCATGGGTTATTAATGTTATTATCTTCTAGGTTTAGTCTTAAACGATATTCCATGCGTTCGCCATTATGTCTAGTGCGGTTTGGCAAAAGATCCGGTAAGTCTTGTGTTTAGTGGTTGAGGTAATGTGTCATTGACCTGCATTAACGGTATACAACGTGAGCCATTCAGGGCCAACAAAATTAAAAATAGTTTTCAACGCTTACTTTGTCTAAAAAATACATTGTATGACATACAGTTTTTTTTAGAAAACTACCATTCAGATTTTATATCTTACGCTAAATTACATTGTAATATAACCAATTGTAGGTTTTCCTACATATTTTGTGTTGTATAAAAACAGTTTTCAATTCCTAGTGTGTGTGTAAAAAGAAAAATAAACTATACAAATTAAGTGTAATGAATGTAAAGAAAATATAGTCTGGCCAGCCAACGAACGCAGTAGCAATGTACAGCGAACAAAAGTATGACAACACTAAGAATCAGTGAAAAAAGCAGCAATGATCATAAAATTCTGTGTTTTTAATTTTAGTTGGTATATCCGCCCCTTTCATTAGGTGACATTTACGGTGTGTAAAAAGGAGACGAATATATTTCGTCTGATCTGTCATCAAATGCAACACATAATCTAGTTGAGGCAATTGACGTAAAAATGTTTTTTTTAATGTAGAACGTTGCTGGAGTTCTATCTCACTCACGCTTAAGATGAGAGATGCACTAGTAACAAAGTCAATGTAAAAGAAATGTGAATTGAAATGTTCGTTACGAATACGTTGTCTTATCACAAAGGGTTGCCACATTTACGTATTTTGAATTTGCCGCGCTTTTCTGCTGACAGAAATGGTTTTCCAGACTGTATATAAACGTAAAAAAAATAGTAGGTATTATGTGATATTTTTTTACTTTTAAAAATAATTTTACTTTGCAAATATGCAAAGAAATAATCAATACTTAGTAGGTATTATATATTATAATAACAAATGCATACGCCACTTGGTGTCAGAAGTCAACTGTTATTAAATTAACGTCGATCAATCAAGGGAGATGTTAATTAATTTACCATAAAACAACATTTTTATTTTATTTGTTTTATAAAATACCTGTCTAAAATAAAACGGCCACATTTTGATTTAACATTTACATTAATCAACGTTTTTAAGAGGAGAGAAGTAAGTAATAAAGTATTTTAATCTGACTCTTAGGTAGCACCGTTTTACCTTCACCGATATCGTGTTTGGTTTTTTGATGATTCCTATTTTTTTTTTAAATATTAGGTACCTATTCATCATTTCTATTTGACTACAGCTAAATCCGGACCCGGAGTATGTCCTAAAACTACGGCCAAGACCACCGGGGGATGGGCAGCAGCATCCTCGGAGTGCGGTGGAGATACTGCGATCGCCAACCCGCATGCCAAGCGTGGCGATTACGGCATTTACCCCCCATGGAAAGAAGACAAAAACCACGGCCCCAAGTGTCCGGCGACCCCCGGTGCCCTGGTTATGGTAGCGGCCAGGGTACTAGCGGGGTCAGGTGTGCTAAGAATCTCTGGCGAAGATCCGGCTACCACCACCGACGACTTCTGGCCCTGGCAACTTATAACACGCGTACACTGCGGACCGACGAAAAGATAGTGGAACTGGAGGAAGGATTGAGCAAGTTGCGTTGGGATGTCATATTAGGGTTATCTGAAGAGAGGGGGAGGAAACGATAATCCTAAAGTCCGGCAACTTGCTTTATTTCCGGGAGGGCGACCAACAGTCCCAGGGAGGTGTCGGGTTCATCGTCCATAAGTCCCTCGTGAACAACGTGGTGAAGATCGAGAGTGTGTCGACTAGGGTGGCGTACCTTATACTCAGAGTATCCAAGAGGTACTCGTTGAAGGTCATACAGGTGTATGCGCCGACTTCGGCACACTCCGATGACGAGGTGGAGGCTATGTATGAGGATATATCGAAGGCCATGCATAGCTTCAAAACCTACTTCACCGTTGTTATAGGGGACTTCAACGCGAAACTGGGCAAGAGAGATGGTGAAGAGCTGAGAGTGGGGCAATTTGGATTTGGAAGTCGGAACCACCGGGGCCAACTACTGGCTGGCTTCTTGGAGAAGGAGGGACTCTACATGATGAACTCTTTCTTCAAGAAACGTGAGCACAGGAAGTGGACCTGGATGAGTCCCGACGGTGCAACTAAAAACGAGATTGACTTCATCATGTCAACGAAGACGCATATATTCAATGATGTCTCTGTGATCAATACGGTTAAAACCGGAAGTGATCACCGTCTGGTGAGAGGCACATTGAATATATGTGTTAAGCTAGAGCGCTCTCGACTGATGAAGTCTACGCTCCGTCCAGCAGCACTTCAAATCCAAAACCCTGAGAGCTTCCAGCTGGAACTCCAAAACCGTTTCGATTTTCTAGGCGGCGATGTGGACGAATTCAACAACGGGTTTGTAGAAGCTGTCCATAGCACTGGGTCTAAGTTTTTTAAGGCCCAGCGGAGCAACAGAACCAAAAGGCTCTCTGACTCCACTCGGAAACTCATCGAGGAAAGGAGAGAAATGGTTCTGCAATCCTCAGGAGATGCGTCATTATACCGGCAGCTCAATAAATGGATCTCTAAGTCCCTTACCCGTGATTTGCGCCAATTCAATACAAATCGTATTGAAGAGGCCATTGAGCAGAATAAGGGCTCTAAAGTTTTCGCAAGAGATTTGTCTATTGGGCAGAGCCAGCTCGCCAAAATAAAAACTGAGGATGGTAGAATCGTTTCATCCAGACCCGAGCTTCTGGGGGAGATAGAGGACTTTTGTGGACAGCTATACACATCAACTAGCAGACCTGAGGTTGATCTGGCGGAAGACCCTAGAGCTAGACTGACCCGACATTATACCGAAGACATCCCGGACATCAGCCTGTACGAGATTAGAATGGCTCTTAAACAGCTCAAAAACAATAGGGCACCTGGTGAAGACGGAATTACAGCCGAACTTCTGCAGGCGGGTGGTAAACCGGTCCTTATGGCCCTTCAGAAGTTGTTCGACTCCGTTTTACTAGAAGGGAGAACGCCTAAGGCATGGAACAGAGGTGTGGTGGTATTGTTCTTCAAAAAGGGCGATAACGCGTTACTGAAGAACTAGCGACCCATTTCACTTCTGAGCCATGTCTATAAGCTGTTTTCAAGAGTCATTACGAACCGTCTCGCATGCAGGCTAGATGACTTCCAGCCTCCCGAACAAGCCGGTTTCCGAAGAGGCTTTAGTACCGTAGACCACATCCATACGCTCCGTCAGGTTATACAGAAGACTGAGGAGTATAACCTGCCCCTCTGCTTAGCATTCGTGGACTAAGAGAAAGCCTCGACCGAAACCTGGGCTGTACTACAATCTCTCCAGAGGTGCCAAGTAGACTATCGCTATATCGAAGTGCTGAAGTGTTTGTACGAGAACGCCACTATGTCAGTCCGACTCCAGGACCAGAACTCGAAGCCTATTCCGTTGCAGCGGGGAGTCAGACAAGGAGATGTTATTTCTCCTAAACTGTTTACCGCTGCACTGGAGGATGTTTTCAAGACTCTGGACTGGAGAAGGCTAGGCATCAACATAAATGGCGAGTACATCACTCACCTTCGGTTTGCTGACGATATAGTAGTCTTGGCTGAGACCACGGAGGATTTGAGTACGATGCTCGATGACCTCAGTAAAGCCTCCGAGCGAGTTGGTCTAAAGATGAACATGGATAAGACGAAGATCATGTCAAATACCCATGTAGCACCAACTCCCGTTACAATCGGAGACTTTACACTCGAAGTTGTGGACGATTATATATACTTAGGACAGACTGTCCAGTTAGGTAGATCCAACTTCGAGAAAGAGGTCAATCGACGAATCCGACTCGGTTGGGCAGCGTTCGGGAAGCTACGGCACATCTTTTCGTCCAATATTCCGCAGTGTCTCAAGACGAAAGTCTTTGACCAGTGTGTGTTGCCAGTGATGACTTATAGAACTGAAACGTGGTCGCTTACAATGGGCCTCATAAGAAGGCTCAAAGTCACCCAAAGGGCAATGGAGAGGGCTATGGTTGGAGTCTCTCTGCGTGATCGCATCAGAAATGAGGCCATCCGCAGCAGAACCAAAGTAACCGATATAGCCCTCCGAATCGCTAAACTAAAGTGGCAGTGGGCGGGGCATATTGCTCGTAGAACCGATGGCCGTTGGGGCGGAAAGGTTCTCGAGTGGCGACCACGAACCGGAAGGCGCAGCGTGGGTAGACCCCCCGCAAGGTGGACTGATGACCTGGTGAAGGTCGCGGGAGTCCGCTGGATGCGGTTGGCGCAAGACCGATCATTGTGGCACTCTTTGGGGGAGGCCTATGTGAACATAGGCCTGCTGAAGCAGAGGACGTCTTTCGGCTGATATGATGATGATGATGACAGCTAAATCGAAGAAATAGGTATACTTTTGATTGTATTATCAAAAGGTAGATTTCATAGCGTTCGCGTCGATATTATTACTAACCCAGTTTTGTTTTTACCGAATTTAATAATTTTAAACAAAAAAGAACCGACTTTACTAAGCAATCCACCTTTCCAACACCAAATGCTCGAGCTGCTGTAAAAAATACTCAAATCACTACAGGTGTGCCTATAATAGTTGAAGAGTTCCCTCGATTTCTCCAGGATCCCATCATCAGATCCTGACCTGGTTACAATGGGACCAACTGTGAAGTATACTCTTTCAAACAAAAAAAGAATTTTCCAAATCGGTCCAGCCGTCTTCGAATAATCGGTGAACATACATAAAAAAAAAAAAAAAAAAATAGCAAAAACAAAGATCCCGACGAATTGATAACCTCCTCCTTCGAAATCTTGAAGGCGGTTGAAAAGGAAATTAACAGATAAGACAAAATAATAGTCGGTTTAGTTTTAATACTCTTATGTATAGTGAAGTGACAGCAAACTATTGTATATAGTATACAAAACCCAAACCGTTTACCGTTAACAGATACAAAGGTTGACATACAAACTAAATTACCTCTGGAGTACATTCACGGACTTTACTTGCTGAGACATTTACGGTTCAAGCAATTTCCTTTTTTTAATACTGACTCTATGAACGGTCCAATGTAAAGTGATCCCTAAATAGCCCACAAATTAGAGACCGTAACCGTACTCACTGCTAGAATAGAAATATAAATAAATATATCGTTAAATTATAACGGCATTATCACGTCAAGTAAGCTGGTAATTAATTTGCTATTTAGCCGCTTCTATTCAGAAGCGGAGCATTCGCTCCAGTTATTTGACGTATTATCAGATTATCACGGTCATGTTATATGTGGCGAACTGTTGAATTTACTCTATGAAATTTTTGCTATGCTAAGTGAAAATAAAATGGATGTTTATTAAATTGATCTGATCAGCTTAGTGCATCAGCTGAGTTAGCTAGATTTTAATGGAATAAAATTATGCTTAAGCACCTATGTCTTACAAAGCAATATTGCGTTTTTTGCAGAATGTGTTTTTTTTAAATCAACCTCTTGTATTTTTTTCGCAAGAATCAAATAACTCTTAGACTCATAAAATAATATTTTTTATTTATCAAAACACTATTTTTAGGTCGTAGTTGCTATTTTAATATTTTTTTTTCATTATAAATGTCGACTATTCATCTTGAATATATGTTAATGCATATTTCGTTAACTTAGTTCAATTTCTCGTATTTTAATATCCTGACGTAACTATATTTCAAGTAAATATTTTCTCTAAAACTAAGTTATAGATATTTTTATAGATACGTACATGACGTACAATCAAAGAACCTTATTCCTCTGTAATAAGGTTCAAATTGTAAACATATCTTTGAATTCGACTGTACGTAAGAGCCTGTACTATATTGAAGTTCCAATATTGATTTAAGCATTAGGTTTGAATAAGTATTTTAGCAGACAATCTATGTTATTCGCATTTGGTTGATATGGTATAATCATGGTATAATTTTTATTTGGCTTTGACGGTTTCCTTTTAATACGTAGTCACCGTATTGCCGGTTGACAATGAAACTCTACTACCATTAGCCTGTGTAATTGACTACTAATGTGCTTTCTCAGCAACCGAAAAATCGTTACCTTTTAATTGAAAACGTCACATATAGTTGAAGAATGAAACTAAAATAATTTTACATAGTGTGAAACTAATTCGACATTGACATTCATTGGAATATATCTTTTTATAAATAATGACTCTTCATCATCAATAGTTTACTTTACAAATAAAAAACACGTTTTAAATGACGTTGACATCTCGCTTGAGTTTAAAATCATAAACACGGAGTATAGCCCACCTACGCTAAGTTTGCGCTGACTTGGCAGTAACAATGTATGAGAGCGCCATTATTGACGTAGTTCTTCGCGTTGCCAAACTCTAGGTCTAGAACATAGTTTAATAGGCCGTAAGCCAGGAACAAATTTTGTTGGTCATCGCGTACCAGGCGATAACTTGTGAAATGGTTAAGGGCGATGTGTGATTAAGCCTCGTGAAGGTCAGCTGCCGTTCCGTTGGTGATTCGAGGAACCATACAACTCCACGGCATTAACACGGTCAGAAAATCATATTGGACTGATATCAATTTTTGATATAAATTTGAAATTCTAAAGTACATAATACAGGACGAATAAAACAAGGACTGATACAAAATCGTATTCTTCCAAAACTGGCCTTGGTAGGCAGGTGCTTTTTAGCACAGCTTCGTTGCGACAGTGTAAGGCCTAAAGATGCGCAGGAGTGGCAAGTTAATTATCCACTTGAGCGTGAGCAACCGCAAGCAACATTAGAATAGACAACAAACGATTATCCTTACTTGTTTTAGGTCATCTTAGGTATGGGTAAATTTTACAAGCGTTTCAACCGCCGGTTCAATTGCGTTAAGAATAAAAAAAAATTAGATTGTTATTAAATCAAATACAAACATTGAAAACATTGAAAAAATAATCAACCCAGCAGTACTTGAACCTGCATCGATACGCCTTGCCGGGGCTCGAAAAAATTATATTAGAAAATTGTAAAAAAATCAACCATATTTTATTGACTTATCCAAAAAGTGTATCATTTTGTAGTAGTGTCTATAAAATAGTCTAATATAAAATGAACTAAAATTTATATCAGAAATTGATCTAATTAGAATACCGATGTCTTTGAGAAATTAACTCAATTTAATATACCTATGAATACTAATAATAATAATAATAACCACCAGGGCAGCTTGTGGCGAGCTGTTGGGGAGTGACGACCTCACGGACCTGAGTGCTCCAGAGAGTCGGTAGGGCGTCTCCGGCGTGTCTTCATTGGTCGGATTGCACCCCAAGGCTACCCGTAGGACTCTCGATTCTGGCTTGCCTTGATTGGTCGACCAGGGAGAAGCCGTCAGAGCTATATGCTCGCAGGGTGAAAGTGAAATTTGTATAAGACGCGAGTTGGTGAAGTGGCTGCTGGGAGTGCTGGGCCTCCTACAGTCACTGGCAGAAAGCGGGGTACAGTAACTCTCCACACCCTGAGCCGCTCACACCGATGTTACTCCTGGTCGTCTTTGCGATGGCAGTTTCAGGGGCCCATCTAGTCGGCGGGAGTCACCGTCTGCCTCGATAACTCTTATAAATATTGTTATGGCAGGTGTCTGGACCTCTTTGCAATAGCCCAATCTCTGACCCAGATATACTACATAGCAAAATTCTCCAAAGGACCTCTACCTGTTGGATCTGTATCCTCAGGCAAGCCTATCAAAAGACCGGGATTTATAGGCCCTTAAACCCGTAAATGAGAAACCAAAGAATAATAATAAATAAATATTATGCGACAATCTTACACTAATTAACGGAACCCAAAAGCACACGCTGTATACATTTTGTTCGACGTTTTGACGCTGTCAAAATAACTACCGTTCATCAATTGACGATGTGGCACTTACTAAATACAGTCGCCATCAAATATATCGGAGCGGCCAAGGTACTCAAAAATATCTGAACGTGCACTTTATCTCCTTGTCAATAGAGGCGTTGTTCAGATATTTGTGACCACCTTGACCGCTCCGATGTATCTGATGGCAACTGTACCAATACCAATGCATGATGTCCGTATATTAATTGTTAATCTATCTAAAAAGCAATAAACAATAAATAATCTATCCAATCCTTTTTTTGAAGTGTACAGCAAATATAATTGTCCATTGCACCTCTAAATTAGACAAATCATTCAAATTTGTAAAATATTAGACAAAGTCAAGTAGCAAAAATGTTAAAACTGTTTCTAAAGATTCAAATTAATACTTACGCGTATTTCATAACGTAGGTATTTGACCTGGAAACGCCGAGAAAGTCATGACGGCAGCGAAATGAAGCATGTCGCCTCGGAAACTGTTAAAGCGACTGAGAGCTTCAATGGCCTTGACCACAGATTGAATACATTGCACGTGCTTGTGATTTTTTTTTATTAAAACGAAATACATCCGTGTTTAAATTGTATTAATGATAAATCAATATTGACTATTTTCTTTTTCTGTAACTTTCACTAAAGATCTTAACTATTTAACTGCCAAGACTATAGACATAAAATAAGGAGACATTATCCCACGAAGATAAAATTGTGATTCCATAATAAGCCGCGCTCTCGTGCATACACACTCACTTTTGACATTGAACCAATCACCGCTCGTCCACGAGTTGTTTATGCGTGCGTGTCGCGCGTAAACACGAAGGAATCAGCTTATTATGGAATCACAGTTTCGTCTTCACGGCGTTACGTCGTCTTATTTTATATGTCTATGGGCAAGACGTTATTATGCCTAAATACGGATTGGTTGAATGCTTGACTGTGTCCGATTGATTTGTTTCATATTAAGTTAACTAAAATAACATACTTACTCATTTACTACTTATACTTAACCCAACTGAAAAAAACTGTTAGACCTAATAATATGCGCCAACTTCAACATCTACTGTTATTCTCGGTACCGAAAGCCAATAATATATACGGTAAACGAACTTGTTTGTATTTTCTCCCTGATATGAAAAAGATTACCTAAGGAATTTGTAAAATTACAAGAAACAAGAAAAACATCTCAAGGCTGTAAAATCCTAAAGAAATATTTCATACAAGAAAAATATACCGGAAAATATATCTACAAAATAAACCAGACTAATTAGTTAAGATAAATGTTTATTAAAAACAATATAATAAGAAGCGAACTGAGTGACCACTCATATTAGAGATATTGCAAATCATGTAAAATTATAGAAATGTTTTTTTTGAAACAAATAGTTATAAATATTTTTTTTTTACTTAAACTGTATTTAGTCCTAAAAACTACCTTTACTCCTTACCTACCACCTTTTACTAGAAAATCAACGCCCAATACAGCCACCGCGATCTGGAGAACGAAAGTTATCTACTTCTCTTTTGTGTCAAGACTGGAGTTGCAAGTGGTTATAACTGTTATAAGCCGCAGTGTCTGTCTATCATAAGGCAGGCCTCACACTTGTTGGCTGCTATGTAAGAATTACAAGCTAATGGCTCACCGATTGCCGTTAGTTTCTTTATTCATAACAGTTATAACGCATAGCTAACGCAGTCTATTATTTTGAAGATTACATACATGTCTAAAGCCACGTCACGGTGTTGAACTATTACCGTATATTCATATTCATATTTAATACTTAATTTTACACTCATACTTAATTTTATTTGTCTTGTGACTAATAAACTATCTTTAATTTTTGATAGCCAAATTATATGAATTAGTCGAATTATTGTATAGATTCTCTATGAATTTCTCTGCATCGTAATAAAATTAGTCGCAACATTTTATGCACATTTTTACGAAAATCTATTTAAAAACAATAGTCAATGACAGAGTTTTTCTTATTTAGAGTTATTTGACAAGAATGTTGTCAATACGCTGACTATAAAGATTTAATTAATTAACTACGTCACATGGCAAGTAAATATCTACTCAATCAGTTTTTTTAGTAACGCCACGCCGTGAGTGGATTTATTATGCCTAATTAATGCTTATTGTAATGTTTTTAGGTATTGGACTTTTACTTAATGAATGAAGCAAAAACAATTATTTAAATAGATTTTCGTAAAACTCCGCACAAAATGTTGCGACTAATTTTATAGCGAAGCAGAGAAATTCATATAGTATCTCTAAAATAATTCGACTAATTGATCCAACTCCAATGCATTAACTACGCAATACAGCTAGCGCCGAAACGTCTGAATCAGAAATATCAGAATTTTCTTAAAAAATATTCCGATGTCATGTCATTCCAATACAATTTCAATATTGGCTGATTAATTGTTGTGTGTTGGAGTTATGTTAAAGATAAGTAGTGTTTTCAATGTATTGTTTGTAATATCTGAATATGGTACCAAGGGTGCACTACTTCCACTAGTAACCAACACTGTAAAAACATCGCAAATGAGCGACCTTGCAAACGCATCGCATGTAAAACAAATAGAAGTTGCATTGAACCACGATTCATAAGCAATACCTAATAAATAGGTGCAGCAATGCATTGTGTTAACTCTTGACCCACATTATTAGCTGCACTGTGCTGTTCCGGCTATAGTACGTTTTATTTAATGAGTAGTACAAAGTGCAGATTAATTAAGTTTGGTCAGAGTATGTCTCACTTCAATTATATACAGAGAGGATCATACTGTCTTTTTATTACGCTAGTATCTTCACCACTTAAAAAAGGGATGAGTATAGTTTATTATTTCTACTGTTACTGCACTGCATTTTTTCGTTAGCTAGACTCATATATAGACTATACTTGTTTTCGATTGAATCTTTTATTTAAGTCGTGAAACCTTTGCATTTTTTATGGGATATTTTGCGGCACTGACGTCCTTTAACTATGAAATGACAACTTTTTGCGATAACTCAAAAACAGCTTAACCCATCTTATTCAGTGCAGTTTTCATTGAAAGAACTTATCAGGCCTCACTTTTATGAATTGTCCCATATTTTGTGGACCCACGGTTCAAAACTTAGAGGGGACGGGATGATGCACTTTTTTAAACTACGGGACCTATTATTAAGTAAACTATTGGTTCTATCCAAAGTTGTTTTAGAAACCCCCTATTTTATTGAAATACCTATTCAACGACACCTCACGCAATAGGCTTGTAGCGAAAAAAATTCACCCCTCACTTAATTTGTACGGGAGGTACCCTTACTAAAAATATTTTTTCAGTTTTAATTTTACCACTTTATCAGCGTGACTTTACACATACTCATACCAAATTTCAGCTTTCTAGTAATAACGATCACTGAGCTGAACCGCGGACACACAGCCGTACAGTCGGAAATGGTGAAACTATAAGGGTTACTAGTTGACTACGGGACCCTAAAAATAAAGATATATATGTAGTACTGAACTCTGATATGAAACAACTTGTTGACCAAAAAAGTTAGTTTTTAACAAAATTCGTGTAATGTCAGCCATTAGTTTTGTGCTAAAACGATGTTAGAGATGATCACTTTACAACTTCAAATTGATTGCGTAAATATTTGTAAAGTATGTTTAAAAATTAAATTTATCATAACAATTAGCAGAACCTTGCCAGGCCTTTATGGTTCAAACTCCAACGATAGTGAAATTTGCGAGTATGTGCAAATTCTTACGTATTTCAAGGTCTATCGTAAAAAACGTTTAGAAGTTTTGCTTTGTTACTAAGGTAGGTACTTCATTTCCTTGCTTTTAGTTAGTGTTCCATTATACAAATAATAATGGTAAAGAAATTTCTTCCTTACAGACATCAAAATAAGGACAAAATCCGTTTGAAATTAATTCAATAAAGTTTAATATAAAAAGTGTGCGTTATGTGTTTATATGTGTTATTACTTTGGCAAAGGTACCATTTGGAGAGTGGAGCGTCGTATGTTTTACATAAAAATATATAAAAGCGTAACCGCCGACCTCCAAATGGTACCTTTGCCAAAATAATGAAACGAATGATCAGTGAGGATTAATTTTATTGGTGAAAAATTTATCGCATACCATTACTTCCCACAAAAATCCCATAATTTTGTATATTATTAATTTATTATTTTAAGTGCTAGGCGTCCATAGACAAAGGTAGCTGCTTGGCCGTATGCTCGTTTGCCACCGTCGTGGTATTAAAAACTTATTAATTCTAACTGAATGCTATAATAGGCCGGATTTCATGCGACAAAGTCGCGAGCAAAGTAGGTATTTTATTACCAACTTCCACGTGTAACAATTAAAGTGTAATCGTATTGAAGGTATAATTTTCTGCTGTCAGACTCATCTATTACTGTTTATGGCGTAAAATTGTGTTCTGGGAGATTCGTTTGCTAATAAAGCTTTTTAATCAATCACGGAAAATACTCGTCGCCTTAATAAAGTTTATCATAAACTAGCTGACCCGGCGAAAATTGAACCGCTAACTAAATTATTTTTTATATCTCCAATTTTTTATAGTTTTTCTGCTAAGCGGGGCGGAAATAAATCCAAAAAATCAAACGTCATTAAAATCGTCATTAAAAGGAGTGTATAGGTTCTTAAAGGGTAGGCAACGCGCATGTGAATCCTCTGGGGTTGCAGGCGTCCATAGGCTACGGTAACTGCTTACCATCAGGCGGGCCGTATGCTTGTTTGCCACCGTCGTGGTAAAAAAAAATCGGTCAGCCGTTCTTGAGTTAGAAATGGTGTAACGGACACGACTTTGTTTTATATATATATTTAATGGGTTCCCCTCGTTTTAAAACTCGAGGTATCTCAACATGTCACCGCTCCATCACAAGTTGTGACATCACTATTCTTCCTCCTATCGTTTGTCCCAGCTTTTGCTCTATCGAGCCTGGGGTCCGCTCGGCAACCTAATCCCAGTAATTGGCATAAGCACTAGTTTTTACGAAAACGACTGCTATGAACCTTTCAACCCAGAGGGGAAACTTGGCCTTGTTTGAATTACATCTGGTCTCCGCACGATGTTTTCCTTCACCGAAAAGCGACTGGTAAATATCAAATGGTATTCATATATTATTTAGTACATAAGTTCCGAAAAACTCTTTTTTAAATGCTTTTTAATTTAGGTGAATCCCCGCGAACTTTACCGTCTAGGTCAGCGCTTCCATTTTATCACAATAATATTGTCCTGAAAAATACACGAATAAAAAAAGTACTTTTTTGCTCGCTAGGCGGAGCCACTCATTCATGTGTGACCGTTTGTCAATAGTGACACGACTGTTTTTGTATAGTGGAAAACGCAAATTAGCATTGACATATTTGAAATATGTAATATTAAACAGGAGGTAAATGTATACTGTAAATGTAAATTTTGCAGCTGCTTATTATCGTACTTTTTTACTACTTTAGAGGAAAAACATAATTTAGACGTATTACCATAATAATACCTATTATGATATTTATTTATTTAAACTCTATTGCACATAAAAAAAGTACAAATGGCGAAGTTAATGCCTTAAGGCATTCTCTACCAGTCAACCATTGGGCCAAAAAGAAACATTTGTCGGGGATTGGATAATCGTTTACGCTTCAAGTTGGCTGCATCGTCTTTAGAATAGTTTTTTTTTTGCTCATTTACTTGGTTCAGTGTGTAATATTGATAGCTTATTGTGCGGTGACCTAACGAACAAGTGTGCAGCTAATGAAAAATTAGTCCCAAAACGCGAGTAACCACCCTTTAGTTGAACAAACGGTTATCCGGGGTCCCGGCCACCCACGTGTTTGTAAGGAGGCTATCACTTTACAATCAACAAGGCCTTAACCGAACAACGTTGCTTTTATTTTATTTTACGAAAATGAATTAAATCCTAAGTGTACCTTGACATTGGCAGAATTCACCTCGCTAAAATAGGCGAGGAGTAAAAGCCATTAATTAAAAGAAAAAAAAAAAAACATTTGTCGGGTGCAGATAGGTAGATAGTATCTCTTTTATCTATGTTACATTATCAAGCGACACTAGCGCCCCTAGCGGAAAATTCACTTGCGACAGTTCTACGAATAATAATAGAACATAATAATTATACTTAGGTGTCTTATACGATATGCAGTGGACAGGGGGCTGAAAGTGTTAATTTTCATAAAATAATGTATGAACTCTGTGGCTTATGATTATGAGTTATAAACCGGTGTAAAGAATGTTTATTAGCGTTTTCCAAATAGTTATCTTGTTTTGTGCATCGTTAAACAGCTTACTTACAAAAACCTTAAAATGGAACTTTTAACCCCGCTCTCCCCTACTACCAAAAGAGTTGATGGTACAGTCACCGGCAATAGTATCTTCCTACACGAAGGCTGCAAAAATATGTGACACGCTCTTATGGCCCTACAAATAAGAGCGTGTCACATATTTTTGCCGCACACGTGTATCTGAGCTGAGCCTAAAAGCTCGCCAATATTCTAAAGTCACAAAATGTGGAATTCCTATAAACAGTTTATGACTACTATTACATCTAGCTTAATTCAACTTTTTTTTTAAATGACGCGGCGATTCATTCTAAAACAGAGTGCATTGACCCCGTTAGAAACTTACAATTTGTGGTTATACCGTATGAAGATATTCATGGGTGACTTTCAAAAATGTTAAACTAGTTAAAGCCTTAATTGAGCTTCGTCTTGATTTGCCTGTTTTTTTATCAATTCCATTATGTAACAGGCTTTTTTTAATACTGCGGGAACTTTTTTTTTATCAAAAGAATCCGCTTTCAGAGTTTTATTTACTATTCTTATTCGAAGCATAACGTAAGTGTGTTAAGAAAAAATATCATCTTCTGTAAGAAGCAATAATTAAAATTAAATTTCAATTTTGGAAACCTTTAGATTTGATATCGATGGTATAATTACGGTAGTACTATTAGTTATTCTGTGGTATAATGCCATATTATTATATTCATGAGTCAATGCAAATGAAACTATTTGTTTATTTACAATTAGATTTACTTTTCTTCGTGAAGTTTTTTGACGTGATAACGTCTTTAAAATCGTTTTAGTCTGGTGACATGTTCAGAAACTTGTGTCACACCAAAACCTCACGAGCGCGATCGCAGGTATAACGAGAGAGAGACGGACCGATCTCCCGTCTCATCTCGAGCGCTGCCAGTCATTCCGTGAAACTTGTCACGCGGAATCCTCACGAGCGGTTAGACGTTATCACGTAAACATCTCGATCGTAAACCTACTTTACAAACAACCAATTTTTTTGTTTGTACTATATTCCGGCTAACGGCCTCCTAGCCCAATCGGTAGTGACCCTGGCTACGAGGCAGGAGGTCCCGGGTTCAAATCCTGGTAAGGGCATTTATTTGTGTGTATATCACAAATATTTGTTCCTGAGTTATGGATGTTTTCTATGTATCTAAGTATATATTTATCTATATATAAGTATGTATATCGTCTCCTAGTACCCATAGTACAAGCTTTGCTTAGTTTGGGACTAGGTTGATTTGTGTAAGATTGTCCTCCAAATATTAAATATTATATTCCGGCAAGTATCAATATATTTATAAAGTAATACGTGACATTTACTATAGACATTTTCATCTTCATGCCCTATTAGCCTAGATCATAATTATACACAGATCCCTAAGCAAAATAAGCTAACATCAGCTGTTTTCCCGTGGTCTTTGGACCGAGGTATTCAGGCCAACAAGCCTATGCATTTCGTCACAGTTACTTCAGCAAACAAAACTAGCCTGTATTACAATTGCGTTAAAGTGCATTAGAAATGCATGAATTAACATGGCTGGTGTAATACTAGCTAAATAACAAGAGCGCTGATGTGTATTGATGTACGTGGTTGAAGCAGGTCTTTTTAAGTTGGTAACTTATCGTTTTACTGCGTCAAGTATGAGCCGAATTGCAAAATATATTGGTTTGTACATATGTATTGGTAAAATAGGACTGTATGATATTCATGTCCACAGTAAGATGAGCCTTTTTGAAGCTGCATTGTTTTGTTTAGTTATTGATGTTGTAAGTAAGAGGTTTTAATTGGATTTGCTACCTTTTGACCGACTTCCGAAAATGTGACATTAAGTACCTACTCAACTTTGCTGTGTTATTGTCTGATGTCATTATTTATTATTATTCTTAATTGGGCTATCGATGTGCCGCGTCGACCAGATTTGATCTATTGTGGCAGCCCTTTATAGTTCATTACTGATTCCCGTTGCATCTAGAAATTTCCAGATTCTTTGGGCTGTAATGTGTTGTACCTCATCGGGTTGCAGTACATGTCGCCCTAGGTGGGTACTTTTTTTATGCTTTAGTGGTCCGCAGGAGCAGAGGATGTGCAAGGCTGTTTCCTCTTCTTCCTGGCAGAACCTGCATACTGAGTCCTGTTTCTTACCCATACGAAACATGTGTTGTCATTCTCATTCCTACTTAAGAAAATGACATCACCAGGGTTCCGTACCCAAAGGGTAAAAACAGAACCATTACCAAGACTCCGCTGTCCGTCTGTCTCCAGGCTGTATCTCATGAACTGTGATACTGTTGCCGCTATAACAAATAATAAAAATAGAACATACAACAGACATGATTTTTTGCCGTTTGTATAGAGAATGGTACGGAACCCTTAGTGTGCGAGTCCGATTCGCACTTGGCCGATTTTATTATTGAACTGACTTAATTGACATTAAATATAATATCTATTTCTGATTGCTACTAAATAAATAATACAAAAGCTTAAGGTAAACAACAGGGTCTTACCGCTAAGAAGCGATCTCTTCCAGACAACCTTAAGGTAGCGGAGATTGATTAATATATATTTATAGGGAAAACAATAAAGTTGGAGTGCTTTGGTGGTGGCTATCAGCAAACGCCATACCTGGGCCAATCAACTTTATGACCGACAGTTTTGAGAGTCTTGCGTTACTCAAAATATCTCTGAAGGTACCAAGTAATGAGAAAAATATTTATTAGGTTTAGGTAACAATTGGGGCCTCGAAAGTTTTAACATAGGTATATCATAAACTGAAACACAGAAAAGCCATTATTTTAAGGTGAAATTTTACAACGAAATTTTAAAGTTGAGGACAGATTTGTGTCGGTCAAAAAGTTGATTCGCCCACCTACCTAAGTAGTTTTAGAGCAGTGGTTCTTAACGGGTGGTCCGCGGACCACTGGTGGTTCTTGGAAACACATAAAGTGGTCCGTGAACTCAAAAAAAAACAACCGTTGGTTGACCTTATTCGTCATAGATGTCTAAGTCCAAGAGGGATTGCTCCCGGTTCTGATTTTGTATGGCGAAAACCGGGAATTCCCGGTTCCGGTACTGGATTTGTATAGAAAACGAGTACTCCAAGCAGTCGGTGGTATAATGATAAGGGACCACTCAACCAAATTTCTTCAATAATGATTATGATAATAATGATTATTATGATAATGATTGTATTGATCGTATGACTACATGTCACTGGATATAGATAGGCATTTCTTCTCTGGGGTAGTAGTAGTGGGAAATCAGATGATAAAGAAAATCCAGTGAGTGCGGCGAGGTCCAGACGGGACAGTGCAGCTGCCAAGTTTGTTACTCTTTTAGCACCACCCAGGAATCACGTGTAGGGTTGTGTAAGGTGTTTCCTACGGACGCAGAGTAACATTGATCCCTTATCATTAAAATGTTCAGACCAACTTCTTTGGATGATCTTTTAGACAGCAACTTTTAGAGATAAATTGAGATAGTAAAACGTCAGTTGTTTTTTTTTTCAATTATGTAGACATTCAAAAAAAATTGAGAAGGTAACAGCAAAACTAAAAGAAGTTTCAGTAAACGGAGCATAAACATGTTAATTATAATAATATAGAACAAACTTGATAGCAAACCGTATACAAACGTCATAGCGCTAAAATTGGGTGAAAATCAAATGGCCGCAGTACCTCCCTCATCATTCAACTATAAGTTCCCGAAACTTACAAAACACTATTTACGTACAAGCAAAAACAAGCTTTAAATGTTACGGGTTAGGTTTAAATTGCAAGGAAAGACAAGTGGGAGTTAAGAGATTTTGGAAGTTAGCTCTAGCAATATGGCGACGATGGGGAGAGAATTCCTCCCACCCTCAAAGCTCGCTCAGTTTTGTTCCGTACTCCGAGTAGAACGCACGTGTTTTGTTTTTAATGTGCCAAAATGTATTAAATACTTCCATATTGTGCTATGATTCGAAGGTTGCCTTCCTACAGCTGTAGTGACGTAGGTACGTATGAGACCTTTGTGTATTTGATTTGTGCTTTTAAAAGGTCGAGGGTTAGGTTTGTTCAGGGCTACCATTGATTTGATGGGGTATGCGGAATTTTCTTGTTCCTTTTATAAGATAATTTGTAAATGTTATGTGCATAAGTTTGTTATTTAACAAGGGACAGATTCAAGTTATCTTTGACTATTCTTTTTTAATGGGATAAAAATTAATTGCACATGCTAAATTTTCACGCAATGTGCTAAGTCAAGTACAGTCGCCATCAGATATATCGGAGCGTCCAAGGTGTTCACAAATATCTGAACAACGCCTCCATCGAGGCGATAAAGTACATGTTCAGATATTTTTGAGTACCTTGGCCGCTGCGATATATTTGATGGCGTCTGTACCTATGGCGCTCTCATACATTGTTACTGTCAACTTAGCACAAACGGGCTTTAGTAATTAAACAATAAAAACAATTGAATGTAAATCATACCAATCATTTGTCGTTATGGTAAAAGATACCTACAAAATATATGGTAAAATAAACAAAACATACCTGAGATAAAAGTTGGTAAACGAAAACTGCTATAAACTCATGTCATTCAGTATGTTAGTAGTCCCTTTAAGGATAGGTAAATCTATGTAGGTAGGTCCCTAAGTGTCAAAATTGGCAACAAACTAATATAAAGACATAACAATTAGATTTTATGTAAATATTAAACAAGTATGTGTATGTATGAGTACACAAATGTTAGCGAAATTTCACGTAACTAACATGTGACTTTGCTTCGAAGTGTTAGTATGTACACTTAACCTTAAAAGTCGAACATTATTAACATGTAGGTAATAATAATAACGTATACAGTCGAGTTTTAAAATGTATATTCGATTTATTGCACAAAAATATATGGATCGTTTAAGATCGTGTACATATATTTTTGTCAAATTTGATCGCATCGATATTGTACTTAGAACTCGACTGTACATGATATGAAAATACTTTATAACAATTATACTTAAACAAAGGTCAGATTCAGATAATTGTATGACCTGTTAGGACCATGAATCTAATCCACATATTTTAAAAATGAAAAATGTACCTACTAAATAAATAACCGAAACCTTGTCGCGCAATTGTTCGCAGTTTTTATATAAAAAGGATTTGATATTTACGCATACTTATATTGCCGAATTTCCGTCGCTTTAGCATGATGAGCATGGCCGAAGATTCTTTATTCGGCCGAACAACTAGCCGGCGCCTAGGACTAGGCCTTTAGGACTAAGAAAAAAAGCTAAATAAAAATGTAACCAGTTCAAAAAAAATATTACCAATATTTTTTTAAATTAAAAGGTTTTAAATATTTTACTTTCGTTTTTACAGAGTTCAGCTAGTGCGGTTACCATAAAATGCAGGCCAGCTCAACGTGACCATAGAGAGACCCGTCAACATGTCACTGACCAACAACACCATCGCTAAGGCCTACAACCATCTGTTTGTGGAGCTAGCAGGTACATATCCAAACTGGGGGACACTGGGGAGTTACCAAGAAATGCCGGTCAGCTCAACGTGACCATAGAGAGACCCGTCAACATGTCACTGACCAACAACACCATCGCTAAGGCCTACCACCATCTGTTTGTGGAGCTAGCAGGTACATATCCAAACTGGGGGACTCTGAGGGGTCACCGAGAAATGCCGGTCAGCTCAACGTGACCATAGAGAGACCCGTCAACATATCACTTACCAACCACACCATCGCTAAGGCCTACCACCATCTGTTTGTGGAGCTAGCAGGTACATATCCAAACTGGGGGACACTGGGGAGTTCACCGAAAAATGCGGGTCAGCTCAACGTGACCATCGAGAGAGCCGTCAACACGTCACTGATCAACAACACCATCGCTAAGGCCTACCACCATCTGTTTGTGGAGCTAGCAGGTACATATCCAAACTGGGGGACACTGGGGAGTTACCAAGAAATGCCGGTCAGCTCAACGTGACCATAGAGAGACCCGTCAACATGTCACTGACCAACAACACCATCGCTAAGGCCTACCACCATCTGTTTGTGGAGCTAGCAGGTACATATCCAAACTGGGGGACTCTGAGGGGTCACCGAGAAATGCCGGTCAGCTCAACGTGACCATAGAGAGACCCGTCAACATATCACTTACCAACCACACCATCGCTAAGGCCTACCACCATCTGTTTGTGGAGCTAGCAGGTACATATCCAAACTGGGGGACACTGGGGAGTTCACCGAAAAATGCGGGTCAGCTCAACGTGACCATCGAGAGAGCCGTCAACACGTCACTGATCAACAACACCATCGCTAAGGCCTACCACCATCTGTTTGTGGAGCTAGCAGGTACATATCCAAACTGGGGGACTCTGAGGGGTCACCGAGAAATGCCGGTCAGCTCAACGTGACCATAGAGAGACCCGTCAACATTTCACTTACCAACCACACCATCGCTAAGGCCTACCACCATCTGTTTGTGGAGCTAGCGGGTAAATACCCAGACTGGGTACAACATTTCATAAGAATTAGTTGATAAATACGACGTGTTTTAAAATTAGAATACGGCTCCAGATGGTGCAAAACGGACACCCGTGGCCTATTTAATAATAAAGCTACAAGTGACAATTTACAAGTGAAAGTCCTTTTCTAACCCTATGTATTAGAAAGAGACAACCGCTTGTAAATTGTCACTTATAGCTTTATTAAATAGGCCACCGGTCGCACGAAACAATTTTTGGGCAAGCTGAAACGAAGACGGTTCGTTCATTTTACTCGCTTAAAAAAAATAACCTCTGGACCGTGGCCACTTAGGTCATGAAAATTTCAGCACTGCAGATTTGGTTATACTTAAAAAAATAACGGGCCTAGGCAAACTAGATATAATAAGTATAAGTAAACAAGTAACTCCCAAAAAGATTTATTTTTTATTCACAATTTTATTGCTGACTGTACCTAGTGTATAGCATTGCCATGTAAATTACGGAAGTAAATTACCAAATTTCAGTGGGAAGTGGTTGAAATTTAACTTATAAGATTTGAAGCACTTACTTATACGCAGTCAAAGTGTGTAAAAAAGGTGATTAAAAGGTTAGTGCCATCAATGTACTTTAAGCACACACCACACATTGCGTTTAATGTCACATACTTAATGGTATTTAAACGCAATGGTCGTAAAAACCTACCTTTGTCCACGTGAGAAGCGGGCGATACCTTTTGTTGAGTAATCATAATGATCTATTAATTGTTTACAATTGAACGCTAACTTTACGTTCGGGCAATTCTACGACAGAAGTAACGCGAGTCATGATTTGACTCGCGACGTAACTCGCGTTACTGTTTGTTATTTACCGATAATGTAAGTACAATTCAAATCAGAAAAATATTTTTTCTTCAAACATAAAGTAAACAGGTAAGTAAGAATGAGTCACATAAATTGGTCTTCTACATTGTGTTAATTGCACCTCGTATATTTCAATCGGGTTTTCCTGGTACCCACTAGACTATAAACTCCAATAATTAACTAAGTATCTTAAATTATTACAGACTTAATGTGATCTTTTATTTGATGAATCGTTAATAATCACCCCCGTTAATTATGCCGTACTCTAATTAATGTGCGTACAATCTGCCTCAATCATTTTATCGAAGTCCAGTATAAACCTATACAAGCGATATCTATGACTGTAGTTACCTGAATTTCAAATTGCTTAAACTATCAATTCGTGCTATGAAATATTATCCCTATTACATCGTTTTATCATCATCATAATTTTAAGAGCCAGGCTGTTGTTGTCAATGGAGTAATCGCCATTCCGTTCTGTTTTCCGCTAATTCTTTTAGCTGTTGATACGTCATGACGTTGGCTTTTTCTTTGGCTTGATCTAGAAACGCACGTCTTGGTCTTCCTTGGCCTCTTCGTTTTGGTATTCTCCCTTCAATAATAGTTTTTATGTAATCGTCATGTCGTATCAAGTGCCCCAACATATTTCCTCTTCTGTTTTCAATCGTTTTAAGCAGGCATCTGTTCTCTCCTACCACCCAATTACATCGTTTATCATATGGGTATAGCGCGTTTTCTGTGTAATTATTTGTTATTTGTATATTTATTTTCTATCCCTTCTTTCTCATGATTGTAAATAATGATTTTTATGGTTTTAAGTGCCGGCTCCAAGCTCGTGTATACATATAAATATGATTCCTTTATATGATAAATACGCATATCAATTTTATTTTTTATTTTTAGACACTTTAAATAAGGGTGAAACTCACAGATTACAAATGGTTCTTTTTCTTTTTTAAAGCATTTTTCACATGAGATCTAGAGATGATACCATAGACTGTTTGTATTTTTCATATTCCAAACCATGACCTACAAGATGTTTTTTTTTTTGCAAACGCGACGCCATCTTCGCATATTAAATGTATAGCCATTTATATTATAACTATTTGCTATAGGAGTTTGTTTTATTAACTAAGACATAATCTTCCTTCCAGATCCTCGCACCAATGACTGGTTCCTCATCACCAGCCCGATCCCCGGTTTGACCATCCTCTACCTATACCTCAAGTTCGTAAGAAAATGGGGCCCCAGCTACATGGCCGACAAACCACCTTTCCAGTTCCAGAAGACGCTGATCGTCTACAACTTCCTGCAGGTCCTAGTTAGCTGTTGGCTGTTTCATGAGGTAAGTTTTAAAGCTATTCTTGTGTATTTGTTTATCCGTTACATTGTTAGTTTCCATCATTTTAGTTTGTCCAGGCTTTTTGCCGCGGCTTGCAGAGCATCGGTGGTCAGCTTGGCAAATTAATCCTAAGAATTAGTGAAGGGTAGTGCCTGTCAGATAGCTATCGCTTTCTATCTGGCTGCCATCTGACTTACTAACCCAGAAGGAAATCTAAGACTTATTGTGATTGGCTCTGATTTACTCGCAATGTTTTACTTTTCTGAAAAGCGGCTGTACATATTTCATAGTATGCGCTACTGGGGTTCGTACCTGCGATCTTTTGTATTATACACACGCCTTGCCGCAAAATTATCAACAATACGAGTATTACGTGTTTCGTAACGAGAAACATCCATCCGTCCACAATCTGTTTTTGGTTAGCTTAGGAAGTATTGCAAGATTCGTGGCATGAGAGGAAGTCTATGCCCAGCAGTGGAGCGTATATAGACTTAGGTGGTTTGGACTAAGCAGGCAGTCCTCAAGTAGGGCAAAGTACCTAGTTTAGTTTAGAAACTTAACGCCTCATAAAAAAGAAACCAGCAATACTATTTTCTTTTTAACATTTCCACAATTTGATTTAGTGTTTCCACATACATACAAAAAATTTAATATGAAACGGTTCTAAATTATTTGTATAAAATTTTCAGGGTCTTGATGCAGGCTGGCTTCGAACCTACAGTTGGAAATGCCAACCGGTGGACTTCTCTGATAGTCCGGAGGCGATGAGAGTAAGTGTTTTTCTCTATTGGCAAGACAGTGATAGAATAGTTCATGTAAATATTACATTTTCTTAATACCTATGTTTGACTCTGCAACCAATTTGCAACACACTTATGTGGACAGATTTTGTCGAACTTCATAAGAGAAATGTAATGATAAGGTTGCTTGTTTGTCAATCTGTAATTTTAATTAGATATTTTTATGAGATCATATTTTCAAAACTCTTTATTTCTTGAATTAAAATGCAATCATTATCTTTGAATTCATTATCTTTCAAGCTTTGTTCGGCTTTTAGATGTTTTTCTACGTTCAATGCCCCCCTTGAACGTTATTTTTTTTACGAAAGCGACTAGGATGCATCTGATCTTCCAATCCAGAGGAAAAATTAGCCTGACTAGGAATTGTACAGGATATGGATCACTTTGGGTTACTTTTACACTGACGACAACGATATGAAAATATAGCCTGTTCTCAATATTGTTTTCCTAAATTTCATCCAGGCAGCTATGGAAAAGACATAGACAACGCCCTCAGTACAAAAATGACTTCAAAACAGCTCTGATAATCCCTAAACAGTCTCAGGGGTCCTCATCTCTTGAATATTACCTAATGTGCGATTTCCAGCCACCAAAGTTTTGTATTGACTATATTAACATTTTAGACATCAAACCTCATGCACAGAATGTATGCCTCATTGTATGCCCCACCTTCGATGTCATATTTTTAAAGGGCTAATAAGAGTATGTTATTCAATCAAATACAAACATTGAAACATTGAAAAAATAATCACAACCCAGCAGGACTTGCACCTTGCATCGATACGCCTTACCGGGCTCGAACGCTTTACCAATTAAGTTATGGGTCAAGTTACTAAGCTGACGAAATTCTCAATGCCTTCAATCATATTTTTGCATTTATTTTGATTTACATCGACTTTACACCAGCCGTAAGCGACATCTAGGTGCTAACTAATAGAGTTACATACCCTTCCCGCCGACACTATCGCAAGTGTAACAAAGGAAATATAGATGGCGCTGCTTTCAATTCATAATTATTTTTTACATGTTTTTAAAGTAGGGCATTCCACTCATATGTACATATGTTATTCAATCAAATACAATCATTGAAAACATTGAAAAAATAATCAACCCAGCAGGAATTATTTTTTGAATGTTTTCAATGTTTGTATTTGATTTAATAGCATACTATTTATGAGTGGAATGCCCCACTTTAAAAACATGTAAAAAAAATGGGCTAATAAGACTTCTATAGTTGTATCCTTTGCTGATTCCAGATCGCCCGAGGAGTGTACGTGTACTTCCTTGCGAAGATGTCGGAGCTCCTGGATACGGTGTTCTTCGTGGTGCGCAAGAAGGACCGACAGATCACATTCCTGCATATGTATCATCACACCGTCATGCCCATGATATCATGGGGAGCGACTAAGTAAGATGTCCTACTAATATTATACTTAAACGCAATTTGTATGTTAGATGTTTCAATATTTAGATATTTGTTCTTCCTTTGCGCAAAAACGGCAATATGACTAAAATTTGATTTGGCACATAAGTATAACCTGGAAGGAAAGAGGCATATAATATTATTATCTTGAAATTAATTCCATAAGAAGGTCAAATGAGGGTACGGGAGGGGCGGGCGACATAGGGGTTTAGCATTGCTGAGAAATAACTTATGAACCTTTACCTATTACACCAAAAAATAAATAAATAAATATTATGGGACAATCTTACATAAATCGACCTAGTCCCACAGTAAGCTCAATAAGGCTTGTGTTGTGGGTACTAAACGACGATATATATAATAGATAAATATTTTAATACATAGAAAACTCAGGAACAAATATTTATCTTTGATAAATACACAAATAAATGCCCTGACCAGGATTCGAACCCGGGACCTCCTGCTTCATAGGCAGGGTCACTACCGACTAGGCTAGGAGACCGTTAAATTACTTAGATACCAAAACCGCTCATCAATTTGAAAATTAAATAGTAAAAGCGCCTACCAAATTGTAATAGCAAATATACCTTTAAATGGTTATCAAAAGTTGAATAATCCACCTATTTAGCATTCGATTTCTCGGAAATTGATATATGCCGGAATCCATTTACCTAACCTACATTTATTTGCTATAATTTTTCCTTACTACCTTTAAATATTACTTCTGAAATTGCAGATACTACCCGGGTGGTCACGGCACGCTAATCGGCGTCATCAACTCGTTCGTGCACATCATCATGTACTCGTACTACATGTTAGCCGCCATGGGACCCAAGTACCAGCGACTGTGCTGGTGGAAGCCGTATATTACTACTCTACAGATGGTCAGTATTCTACAACGTGGTACTGTAAGCGTGGGGTGTCATCATTCGTGCACATCATCATGTACTCATACTACATGTTAGCCGCCATGGGACCCAATACCAGTGACTGTGCTGGTGGAAGCTGTACATCACTACTCTACAGATGGTCGTATTCTACAACGTGGCACTGTAAGCGTGGGGTGTCATCATTCGTGCACATCATCATGTACTCGTACTTCATGTTAGCCGCCATGGGACCCAATACCAGTGACTGTGCTGGTGGAAGCTGTACATTACTACTCTACAGATGGTCAGTATTCTACAACGTGGTACTGTAAGCGTGGGGTGTCATCATTCGTGCACATCATCATGTACTCGTACTACATGTTAGCTGCCATGGGACCCAATACCAGTGACTGTGCTGGTGGAAGCTGTACATCACTACTCTACAGATGGTCAGTATTCTACAACGTGGCACTGTAAGAGTGGGGTGTCATCGTTCGTACACATCATCATGTACTCGTACTACATTCTGGCCGCCATGGGGCCTAAGTACCAGTGGCTGTGCTGGTGGAAACCGTACATGTCTCTACCCGGTCAGTAGTCTTTTTTAGTACAGTCGCTATCAGAAATGGTGGTTGCCACTCCAATACAACTGAAAAATATCTATATTGTCAAGGTGATAAAGTGCATGTTCAGATATTTTAGCCATACCTTGGCCGCTTGGGTATATTTGATGGCGACTGTACCACACGACGACGGTAAACAAGCCAGATGGGAAGGAACTCACCGTTACCTATGGGCCCTTTTAAAAACTCTAGGTACACTTATTTTTTAGAGATCTGGGCATTTGGAGTCCCTCAAGAAAATCTCGGCAGGGAGTGAGCTTCTACAGAAATAGCGTTAGCGGGAGGTCATTCCTCTGAAACCGTAAAGTGCGCCACCATTAAGGTTTAAGGGTGAGCGTGTGTGGAGATAACCTTCAACAAGTATTTTTTAACTTGGCGACAGGTTATCGAGCAAAGAGTAATTTCCTACTTTTTTCCTTTATTCCAATTTTTGCTATTTGAAGTAAATTAACCCTTGGTAATATAAAAAAACTACCTCACAGACAAAACTGCTTCTTTGATGCAACTGCTGTTAAACTTATATACTGTTACAACAGTGAATGAATACTTATTTATTATTAGTTTAATCTTTGTGAAGTTTTGAATAAATCACATTCATATCTAAATACAAAGTTTTTCCCAATTTATCATTACAAATATTTTCTTTGTCTTCAGGTCCAGTTCTGCATAGCATTCCTCCACTCCTCCCAACTACTCTTCTACGACTGCGGCTACCCTCGCTGGTCCGTCGTGTTCACCCTCCCTAACTCCATATTCTTCTACTATCTCTTCTGGGACTTCTACGATAAGGCCTACAAGAAATCAGACGGCAAAAAAGCAAAAAGCGACCAGAAAGAAGGAAAAGAAGGGAAACAAAACGGCCGTGTCAAAGAAAATGGTTTTAAAGAGCATGACAAAATAGGGAATGGAACCAATTGGATTAAGGATAGGAGTAATGATAAAAAGGTGAAGTGAGATGTTCGTTTTAGGTGCTTTGTTATGCAGCAATCGAATAAATTCATATGTACGAGTATATTCTGAGCCAAAATCCATAAACTTTTAAATTAAAATCTGTCAAAACGACAAAAATTGTTTCGCTAAAAAACTTTGCTTGTTTACAGACTATTAGAATGATTTAGCTAAATATTATTGCCGATATAAAATAATAATAAAATGTTTAAAACAAGCAAAATAGAACTACTTAAAAATAATACTTATACACGCCATGTAGTTATGTAAATTTGTTATTCAACTGTTTACAATTACATTATATTTAGCACCTTTCTTTTTACATTGTACATAAAGGCATTTTAAGTGTAGATTAGAATGTTTTAAGTATAAAAAAGCATGCTCAATGTACCTACTTATTTAAAGTGTACCTAATATATATATAAATTGTATTATATTTTTACTAACTGTGTAAAACATGGCCTCAATGTCAAGAAATTAGGTTTTTTTTCAGGTATTCAAAATGGAGACTATCCAAAGTGACAAAACGTTACGTGGTAACACCGGTAACTGTCATGTGGTAGTCAAATGACTACAATATCGTAACGTGTGATTTTTTTTATCGTATGGCGTATTTTTACATTGTAGGTACCTAATACTACTATAAATCAACATCCAGGTCGCACAGCCAGTCAATCGCGTCAACATGTGATTATGGCACAACTGTCACAAGCAGCGATCTAATCTTTCGATCAACTCTCCTGATGCAAAATGTCGTTGTCTGATCTGATAGGTATCTTTTAAAATTTGTCTTTTCGACATTTACTATTTGGTAGCATCGAAATTTATTTCCTTGGTCGTCTCAATATACCTATAAATATAATCATTTAAAGGAGAACGACACAAATATATGAAAATTAATTACCGTTATTATGTTTGTACTTAAAATTGTGTTGAGATAATAACGCCTTTAAGAAATTTTACGTTAAATTGATAAAGAAATATACCTTCACCTGTAGGAATTAAAAAATCAACCTCTCGTCTCTTAGTGTCAACCAATGTAAAAAGTGACGTTAAATGTATATTATCGTTACCGACCGACATGATAAACACAAAAATAAATAGCCTCCGAGAAGGCATTACACTACACACATTACTAAAATACACAACTAAGCACAGAAATTCTTATTTAACAAACAAATGTAATATACTTAAGATATTATTAAGAAATTGTAGATAGATTTTTAAATATACTAATGTATACAAATTAAATTCTTCCAAAGCGGGATACAGGACTCTCTGCCCATAGGATATAAGGTGTTCTGTAGGGAATTGCAACTTTTCAGAAGTTATAATTAGAAAATAGTAACATCTGTCTGTTTTTAGTCTTCTCTTATTTTTTCAACGATCAGTACTACTGGAAGAGTTTATTATTTTATTTGTATAAGAGGTGTAAAGTGTAAGAAAACATATTATGCAGTAACTCTGTTAAAAGTTTGGCGATTTAGCCACCTCAATCAAAAAATAATATGGCACCATTACGTTTGTATAACGCCGTACAGTGCCATCTGTGATGTGTGCTAAGAAATTACACCTCTTCTACAATCAATAAGTTCTCGTTAATAAAGCACACACAACTTCTAAAGTAGGGCCATTCTACGTAAATGTAACGCGAGTCACGATTTCAATGAGCGTCAATACAATACTAAGGAAGGTAACAGTTATTTTTAAATAAATTAGTACTCAATTTGCAGCATATAATATATACAAAAGGAACTGATAAAAGTCGCGACTCGTGTTACTTTTGACGCGGGTTGCCCAGTTCGAGTTATGGCACTGGTCCCACCGCCGGCTACAAACTATAAGCGAGTAGAACTATAAACTACAAACTAGTGGGCGAGAGGCGAGAAGCTAGTATCTTTTTGATAGTTTTGACGCACGGCTATAAGCGAGTGTTCGCGTGCGACAGGCGATTACTCGCTCCACTAGCTCAGCCGGGGTGGCCCAGCATAAGGTGAAAAACTTAAGAGCCCTATTCGCCAATGACCTCGAGGATTTGACCTTTGAGCTCAACATACAAATTAAAGACAAAGTAATTGGCTATGTTTTTCTAAAAGAACCATTTTGTAGTTCAGAAGCCTTAGCGAATTTAAATTTGAAAACAGCTCCCACGGAATATATATTTTTTGACATAGTAATTATTAACTTATGAAAGTTTCCAATATACAAGAAAGAAGAAAATGTGAATGTATTCTGTAACATGCAATGTAAACCTGTTATGTCACAATTTGTGAAAATGTTTCTATGGAATACAGATTGTAAACAGAAGTTTGGTGCATTAAGTGAAAAGATAAATCTGTCATATGCGTTGTAAGCATGTTTTTGTCATTTAGGGTGTACACTTATTTCAATGTAATAGTAGTTTATACAATCGTTTCACAAAAAGGTACGAGACTTTAAGAAGAAATTGTGAAACGATTGTATATAATACTTTTCTACAAGTCATCATCATCGTCATCCGAACTAGACAACAAATATAGTTCGTTGCTTTAAATTCATTGTAAATACGTACACTCCAATCCACGTTGTAAGGTATAATGAACGCTCTGATCGCCAAGCAGGCATCGAGCGAGTACCGCTGAGTAGTTTTATAGTAGTAGTAGTAGTAGTAGTAGTATAGCTTTTATCGCTGCGGTCAACTAGCAGACAGTGGTAACATTCTGTACTAAAAACAGTTGACAATCGGCAGGAGGCTAGTAAAAATTCTATGGAATTATCGCTTATTCGCCGGGCGGTGGGATAGTGTCCCCGCCGGCGGTGTGAACAGCCAGCGATGAACTATAAATATATATCTCTCTCTTTTATTTACACAGAAGCGATTATCTTTTGTTCGTTTCTTGGGCTAGAAAATAGCCGATAGCTCATAGCTTACTCGCTCGCGGTGGGACCAGTGCCTATATAAGTCGGTTGACGTCGGAGCGCGTCTTACTTAAACAAAGGAATTTGTAACTCTTGAAGCGTTTCTTTTTTGTATTCAGATAAAGACTAAAACGGGCCTATGTATTTAAAGTAAATTATATCAAAACTTGTAAGCTGTCTTCCTATTTTAAGAATTTTAACAGCCTGAAAGCTAATCAGTTTTATTTATTTAACAAAGTACTACGTCAATTAGACAATTAGGTATTGAACAAGAATTGAATACAAAATGTTGTATTTGATTGAATAACATAAAATGTTGCTATTCATTTTTGTGATCAAATCGTTTGTTTTATTTATTTGTTTTACTCAGACTTTATGGATGTTACACACAATTTAAATACCTATGTGCGAACTTTAATCATTTCAGTAATGTTCGGTATTAAAATGTTATGAGAAGAAGTGCTGTTTATTTATTTATGTGTTTTTTATCCTATAGGACCGCGCGCATTAGAGTCTTCCACCTAGACGTAGTTGAAAAAAAAAAACTGAAGGTATTTCATGCCAAAAGCAGTTGCTACTCCCTACCAGGGACCGGAACCGGTAACCAATAAAGGGGTATTCGATTGGGTATTTGATAGAGTTGCTAGTTGTTTTTAAAAACCCTATCAATTCGGTAAGCCTATCGTTTGACTTACCCGAACGAAAGGCTAACCATATCAACACAGTTAATTCGGGTAAGTGGTTACAACCCAGCATATGGTTTCCCTATCAGATAGGGTTTTTCAAATGCGATTAAGCTATTTTAAACCAGGGACCGGAACCGGTAACCATTAAAGGGGTATTAGATTGGGTATTTGATAGAGTTGTTTTTAAAAACCCTATCAATTCGGTAAGCGTATCGTTTGACTTACCCGAACGAAAGGCTAACCATGTCAATACAGTTAATTCGGGTAAGTGGTTACAACCCTGCAT